>OX371260.1:147588431-150303796 GCA_947311025.1 Lypha dubia
AAAATGGTTGAAATAATAAGTTTAGGGTTTATGATTATTAAAAATTTGTAGCATAGTTGCTATTAATAATAAATATTCTGAAAATTTAACTATAGTATGATTTTGCAACAGTGAATTATAAACAGAATTATTCTTCGTTTCTGTGCAATCAAATATTGGTTATAAAACAGACTTTAATGTCAAGGTTCGCAATAGTCCTTGTTAAGAGTAAAATTGTAGAATACTTTTCTGTAATGACTTTAAAAATTAAAAAATTTGCTGGCATAACTTTTTTGCTCACCATAATTGAAGTTCAAACCAAAACTTTTTAGAACTGATGGATAGCGCGCTTGAATTAATTGACACTTCAACGTCACCTTTGATATTCTTTGTGTGTTTAATGTGCAAAACTTTTATATGGTAGATATATGTAATTCAGTGTATAAAAAAAGTCAAATTCAAAGTCTACTATGATTATAATATACAGAAAAATTTAAACTCCAATATATTTATGATCATTATACTCCACTTCCAAATTAGCTATTGCATATATTAGGATTTTATGTATGATGGTATAATCTTTAAATTTTGATCTTTTTCTATATTATTTGTTTAATGCAAATAAATAATTTTAATGTAGTTTGGGAGGGGGAAATATCCATTTCCCCCTTGTATCCACAACTGCCTTAAACTGAAAGACAACCATAGTCTAAAAGCGACATTCTATGATTAAAATGAGTTAATAATTAATTAATAATGATTAAAATGAGTTAATAATATGGTTGGAGGCAAATCATACTCCCTATAAAAGCAAGTATACTCGTAGTTTTAAAATCACAATATTTTCCAGCTTAAGGCCGTTATAAACTATAATACAAATTTTAAGTATTGCGTTTAAAATGCTTCCATGCTCTAGCCGTTTTTCGAAAAATTTGTAAATATAATTAATATCATATCAAGGTTTCATTATCCTTAAAGTACCTAAAACTTGTTATACAGTGTAAAATGGCCTTTAAGAAAAACATGTTGAGATCGAATTTTTTCTTAAAGCTGATGTCAATAAATTATATTTGCCTAAAAAAATAACTTGTTTCTAAATATTCATATACTCGTATGTAAGAGTTTATTTTGATAAAATTTAAAGCTGGTAAAAAATTATATTTTTAAATATGTAATAAGTTTATAATCTGAAATTAGAGATAACTTTTTTCTTAAATAGACTTAGATAACATTTACACGGTAAAATATTTTCATGATATATTTTTCAAGTGCTATTTTAAAAGGACTTACATGCATATTTTATGAGTTCAAATTTGTTTGCAACTATTTTTACATTTATTCAATACAAATAGAAAGAAATTTTATTGAAATTAATGTTTAGTTATTTTCTTATGTTATTGTTTTTGCAGATGAAGACATGAATTCTATTCATCTAATTTGATGCAAAACTGAAAGATCTGAAATTTTTTTTACATAATTTATTTATTAGTGTCTAGCTTTTATTGTTTATTTTTTTTTAAAACACCAATTGGACGTTTTATATCATGCTTTTCAAATCAAATAAACGAAAATAAACAAACCGCTTGACAATAAATTACAAAACTGTCAAAATATGATTAAACAAAAGATGAGAACAAACACATTTTGAAATGGAGACGATTATCAGTGTTGTTTGATTGCCAAGCAACAGATTTACAATACTATAGTTTCTATTATATTTTATTGCGGTCAAATTATTTAATAGTTATAGTTTGATATCGTTAGCTAAGATGCAAAAAGGCGTAAGTTACAAATATATAATTTTACAGGAGAAGCAAAAAACTTTGTACAATGAAAACTATAAATATATAAACGTCCCTTAGCTTAATTTTTGATCCTAGAAATGCAAAATTTTGTTAAGACATGTATTTTAATGGCATTCATAAAAAGCAGTCAAAAACTCGATTTTGAATTTTTGTTAGTTACGCTTTTTTGCATTTTAGCGATTGATATATGTACACTATCGCTTTAAGATTTCGTAAAAAAATTTATTACATATTAGGAGTAAACTTACATTAAATTTTAGGAATATAACTGTTTTAGTTTCTCGGATAAATGAATATGTATTTGTATGGTGGGTAACACATTCCCTCATCCTATCACCCCTAGATTTTAGTGAAGTTATATTTTGTTCATGGAGTAACACACACCGAATTTTAAGAAATTCATTGCTTTAGTTGTTCTGATATACGAGTATGAATAATTGCTGGTCCTACAAAAAACGATTGCAAAGTTGAGAAACCTTTCAGCTTATGCACCACTTAATAAAAACCATTTCAGAATTATACAAAAACAATTGTAGTAGGCACCAAAACTTTTGAAATATCGCAACTGGAAAATTTAATTTGACTTGAATCCATTTTATTGTTCCCATTAAATAAAATTTTTTTATCGCTTTTCAGTTTTCTGAACTTATACCTTTTAGTTTTATTTTACCTTAATAGATTTAATAGAAAATATATAGAATTTTTAATTTGAAAAAGCCTATACTAATTAAAAGTTTAATTGAAATAGTTTAAGCAAATTTATTGATGTCTTTAAAACTGTGTCGGCTGCGTAGAAGAACTATTAAATCTTTTCAAAAGGTTAAAAATTTAATTTTAATTAAATACTACAACTTAAGTGATGGAAATGTTTTAAATAAAAATAAAATCAATTAAAATTATTGGTTGATTCAATTTAAATATTGATTGAAAACAATTTTCTTCCTGATTAAACATTTAATTGGAAAAAATTAGACACTAATAAATTCTGAGTTCCACGATTTTTTAAAATGAAGTTATTTCAATCTTTTGTGGGTCTAGAAATGTTGTAGAAGTCTCAGAAGGTTTTTTGCTACAATTATTTAATTTTTACTGAAAATGGTTTTACATTAGCTGGATTTTTTCCAACTCCAAATAACGTTTTACAATAGATTACTACATACCGCCAGCTTTTGTTTCAATTAAAAATAAATTCTTAAATGACACCCCCACCATAAAATCAAATTTAATTAATGAAAACTAACACAAAAATTAATTTATTATTGAAAAGCTTTTACTTAAAAATATACAATTTTCTATCTTAACAAATTTTATTCTATTATTAAACATTAAAGAATCTAAGTATTTAGTATTTGACTTTTCAAAAATCAATAGTGTTAGTAAATATGCTCATGATGATAAGACTAAATATAAAATAGAATGTAATAAAAAATTAACTGACGGCATGACGACACAGAGCTGACAAGCAAACAACAACCGAATTTATGAGAAGAAAACAACACAGGAAAAGCTGTTGGCTTTAATACAAACAACATTTTGTATGAGCCACTAGTCATTCTGCCGCAATTTCTTTATACACCACTTAACTTGGCCAATCCTCTTTATGGTAACGTATTTTTATGAGCCAGTCTAATAAATATGCGTGAATATACTTTATTATTCCTTTTGTAGCTGCTGTGTGTGTGTGTGTCTCTGTGTAAGAGTATTAATTTCGATTATGAAATGAAAAAAGAGTATTAACAACAAACAAACTTTCATACTCATTCAAAGATGAAAAACAGAGAAAAGTGAATAAATCTTAAAAAGTAGGAGCATCAAATGTGGTTGTTAGTCGTCTATCAAAAAATAAAAAAAAACAACGAAACTTTTTCCTGCCATTCACATTATGAATGTAATAGAGTGTGTGTGTATGTGTATGATTCAAAGTTCATTGCTGGTTCTTTTTTTTACTTGCTGTCTTAATTTTGTGTGATATTTATCTAACTTTGTTGGCGACAGCATCATTTGTCCTGGCTGAAGAAAGGCAACACCAAAATTAGAAAGAAAGGGAAAGTGGGAGGGAGAGGTAGCGACAAAAAAGGATGCAAACAACAACAAAATCTCTTAAGCCAAGAAAGTGAAAGTTACTTGTCGTAAAGACAGATAGACCGACAGGCAAACTGATATTCTTTGACATCCCAACATGATGAATATTTGTGTTTCAGAAATGTTAAAGATTAAACATTTCGTAAACATTAATTTTATTTATATTTTGTTATTATTTATTTAAGAGATTTTTGTTTATTAAAAGGTTTCTTTGTTCTTCTTTTTTTTTTCTGTTGGAAACTAATTTTTTATGCAAATATTTTTTTGAAGCTGTTTATCGGTTGTAACAACGGTTTGATGGTTGATGCTTTAAATAAATGATAATTTGTTGAATTTGATGGACAATTTGAATATAATTTTAGAATTTCTTGTTATTTTTATCATTATTTGTATCTCTGGTTGTTTTAAAGACAACTTAAAATTGCAAGTGCTTCAAAGCAGAACTTCACCACAGAGAAGTAATTAAATGACTGTTTTATTCTTCAATTCACAGGAATTAAATTTATTTTCAATTAATGTTTTAATTGAATCAACAATTATTTTAATTGAATCTATTTTCCATTCCATTCTTATTAGTGATATAGAACGCCTAAGATGACATTGTAAGGATACTCGTATCAACTTGATGTCAGATAGCCTGGCAGCGCTCAAGGCCTGAATCTCTTACGAGATAAGGCCGGGGTATTGTCATGATCTGTTTTACATCTCTTGGTGACAAAAACAATCTAATGTTACGTTAGTTACTTGGTGACAAAGGCATGCTAGAAACAGGCTGACTGTGACTGTCTAGCCAACAGCAGAGCCCAACGTAAATTTATAGTACCGTAAGCCTTTTTTGGCATATCAAGCGAATACGTCCAAGAATAGATTAGTTCATGGGCTCAGATGAAGTTTGCTCGTTACTGGGATGCCCACCAAGGACCAAGAAAAGCAAAACGGGTTATAAAGTTCTGCCAAAGCAAATCCCAAAAATGACTACTATTTATGAACAAAATTTACTTTAGATTACCGACGGGTTGGTTTACCGGACACTGCGGTCTCAGGAGACATAATTTCACCATTGGAAATTCTGAGACCTATCTATGTTATGCGAAACGCTAAAAAATATGCTGGAGCATATTCTGTCTGACTGGCCGGCGGTAACGAAGCACAAAATAAGCTTTCTTGGAGGTACTATCTCGATAACTACAAATGAGATTTACAATCTCTCACCGTGTGAAGCAGCTGGCTTTATGCGCAGCTATAATTTACTTCGGTGAAAAATAATTCGGTAAAAATAATAATGCGGCAAAGTTTAAGGGAAATTAACTGCATTTTTTAAATGGTTTCAATTATACAAGGGAATTTTAGGTTAGTCAAACTTAAATTCGTTTTCTTATATTAAGTCTTTACTAGTTTTATAAATCTAGTGGCTTGTAATAATTGAATAGACAAAGGGAATTTAGACTGCACGGAAGGTTGAATTGATATCATGATATCTCGACACTAATAACCGTCTCGTCATCAGAGTTATTTACCGCTTAGAACGAAATGAACTTAAGCCTAACTAATTAAATTTCTTTTTTGATTAAACATCATACAGTTCGACTTAAAATTCGATAAGTTAATTGATTTCAATTAAATTAGTAATTATTACATAATTTTCAAAATTCTTTTGTGAATACTACAATTTTCATAATTGGTTGAGAATTAATTCTATTCTTTTTTTTTACTATTTTCTGTTTAGGTTATTTAACTATAAAACTAAGCAATAAATAAAAATAGTCAAGCTAAAAATGTTTTGAATGGATCATATATTTTCATCAGATTTACTGCAGTTTTTTTTTAATATATTGAACTTCGCAATTACTGCAATTTTAAAATTTCTAAATTTTTCCAGGTTATCAAACATTTAATACATATATACTCAACAAATGAGTGTATTAATTTATTTTTTAATTTCGCTTTTGCATGAGTTTGCACACTTTTCAAGCATCACTGTAAAGATCTACTAACGAGTTGACATTTGCAACCAACAAGATGCACCATATAGATTTGCTTATCTACAACATTAAAATAAAAATTGTTTTAAAACATAAATTCTTAAGAATATTTCGAATAAATAAATATATTTTGTATTTTGAAAGTTGTAACATTTATGTATTTTGCTTTCGCCTTCAATATGCTTTCTTGAGTCGTTAAAGCTTTAAAAAAATTTGTAAAAGTAAACTTATCACTCTGCCATATGGACTAACTCAATTTAAAAAAGAAAACGACGAAGATGACGATGTAGAGGAAAAGCAAAATTAAATATACAGAAAAAATATATACAAAAACACAATCTAAATCATCTCTTGGGGTAACCAAAATGTGAAAGAATGTTTATTCAAGAGGAATATAGGTTGCCAAGTAAGTGTGTAAGTGCACATCACTATAAGAAAATAAAGTAAATCGAATTCATGTTTCTTTTGTTAAACGTCAAATTTTGAAAACTATGAATAACATGTTTTGTTATACTCACATGGTAAAGATATTTCTATCGTCGTTTTAACTTCTTCATCTACTTTTTCTGTGTAAAAGCAAAAATGACTTACTGTTGGTTTGGTAGGAGTGGGGCTTGGGGTGGGTTTGGAGGTATGAAATGTATATAGAAATGCATGCAGAAAGTTCGTTCCTCTTGCATTACTTACAAATTGAATCACATTTTATTCTTTATATTTCATTAATATTCAAGTATGGTAGTTTGTATATTAATATGAGAGAGAGAGAGAGAGAGTGTGTGTGTGTGATTGTACACTTTTGTAGAATGATGGCAAGAATATTTTAAAAATAAATAATTAAGGTGCTGTTTATACAATATGAACGAGTGATTTGAGTGTAAATTTTGTGTGATACTTAGTTTTTTGAGTGATTCCAATACAAAATTTTACAATCAAATCACTTGTTCGTCTTGTGAAGGGTATTTTTAATACAGTGAAACAAGTTTAAATCATAATAAAACAAGGAAACATATTATCAATGAAACAGGCTTTATTGAAAAATTTTATGAAATTAATGTTTAAATATGATTTCTGCCATGGCTGGCGAGTAGAAGGCGTAATCTGGAACACCAATTTTCAACAACTTTTCGAAGAATTTTCGGCCGTATTTCGGCAACAACTCTTCGAATGTTGATTTCCAGGTGTTCAATTGTTTGTGGTTTATCGACGTAAGATAACCCCAAAGAAAATAATCTAATGGGGTTAAATCACACGATCATGCGGGGCCAATGAATTGGGCCATTACGTGAAATTATTTTTTCATCAAAAGTTTCTTTGAGTAAATCAATTGTAGCACCCGGTGCACGATAACTTTGACGAATAGAACAAAAAATGTCAACAATTTGCACGCGTTGCTCTGGTGTAAGTCGAATCATAATGAAATTTCAAAGCAAAATAAACAGAAAGCAACTATCTGCTGTTAAATTGGTGCTCAAATAAAGCAGTGATGCCAACTCAAACACACCCTTTATTATTAAATTATTATTTAGGTGCGGTTTATACAAGCCGAACGAGTGATTTGAGTGTAAATTTTGTATGAAAAGCACTCAGTTTTTTGAGTGGTTTCCATACAAAATTTACACTCAAATCACTCGTTCGGCTTGTATAAGCCGCACCTTATGAAATCTAAAGAAAAGACTAATGTGCGATTTTCACATGAGGAACAAGTTATTTGAGTGTTAAATTTTTACGAAAAACACTCAGTTTTTTGAGTGATTCCAATACAAAATGACTGACTCTTTAGAAGATTTGCACAAACCTGAAGTCGTAGTGGTCGTACAACATCATGCTGAGAAAAGTAGGCTGTACTGTGCCCATGCAAATAACATATTTTTTAATCAACTGTTAGCCTTAAACCTTTAGTTAACTTTAAAATGTAACAATATCCTTTTTAAACTATTTCTAAACCGATTGTTATAAATCTTTCCAAACGCACTCAATTCAGCCTGAAGTCTTTTTATATTACGTTGAATCTAGTTTTATTTAAAAATAACATCTATTTTGTACATATTTTGAATTTCTTCAACATCTACTCATCATACCGAAAATTCTATAATGATGAATTCAATTTGAATAAAATGACTAAAATATTTTAATTTTCTTCATCATAAAAATAAACTATATAAATGTAGAGAAAATGAACTTTAACAATTTGCATTCTATTTTGTCATTCAGTAATTTCTTTTTATATTATTCAAAATAAAAATGCAGCTTATTTGTATGTGTATAAATGTATATTTGCTCGTATAATGCACGTAAAATAGTTAAAGTAGAAGTAATAGAAATACTCTAATGTAAAGAAATACCCGTAGTATGCAAATCTAACTAAGACACACATTTAAAAAATCCTATTACATGGCTGCTTAACATTTGTGAGAGCATTTGTGTTCTTGTAAATACATACTTATTCGGTACAATTGTCTATAGTATTTTCAATAATAAACTAAATGTAAAATAAAATTCTGTTTACAAATTTACAAAAATTTCTTTTCTACATAAATTTGTTTTAGAATGGAAAAAAGTGAAAAATATATTTCAAGGACACAAGTACATATTGGTAGTTGTGTTCACTTCATATGTGTCTATATACATAATCATTTATTTTGAATTAATTAAATATTAACAGAGAGAAATACTACTTTTATACCATATAAATTGTTTGATTTGTACCTGATATATTTTCCAAAAATATTTTAATTTAATACAAAATGTTAAAAAGGATGGTAATGATATCCTTGCAACAAATAAAACAAAACTTGTAACAAAGCTAAAACGCCCAATTCTACAAATAGTTATTAATTTTAAGTGCATTCTACACATAATTGCTAATGAAATTTGGTTTCTTAAATAAAATGATAAAATGATGGGAGGTATTGATATCCTTTTACCGAATTTAACAGGAAATGCGAGAGAGATTAAACGAATAATTTTAGTAAAAGTTAATTATTTAAAGTTTAATCCAATCATAATTGCCGGTAAAATTTGGTTTTTGATAGAAAGGATGTATATGGTAGGTATTAATGTCCTTTTACTTATTTAAATAATATTTACAGCAAAACGCGCAATTCTAGAAATATTTAATTAATTTTGAGTGCATTCTAATAATAAAAGCTGGTAATATTTATTATTGGAAATAAAAGGATATATGGGAGGTAATCATTTGTGACAGAGCTTAAACGAATAATTTTGAAAAAAAAATATTCATTAATTTTCAGTGCATTCTACCAATGAATACCGGTAATATTTGGTTTCGGATATAAAAGGATATATGGGAGGTATTGAAGTCTTTTCACCGAATTAAACAAACCTTGTACAAAGCTAAAAGGCGTAATTCTACAAATAGTTGTTAATTTTAAGTGCATAAATGCCGATGAAATTTTGTTTCTAATATAAGGAGGCGTTATGTCCTTGCACAGAATTTAACAAATTCGAAAAAGATGTTTGATATTTGGTTGGAACTAAGCTTTTCTACAGTGACATCGATTTAAGGTTGTCGCAGTCATACATATACGAATACATTTCAGTAAAAAATTATACAACTTCTAACTAGATTTTCTTTCGAATTTGTAATTCGTAAAAAGAAAAGTCTATGTCGTTCATTAACCACAATGAACCATAAATATTTCGCAAATTTCCTATTAATCCAATCAAATAAAATCCTTTTCCTTAATTACGAAATTGTTTATTTTGCACATTTTGTTATTTTTCTTCTTAGTACTCATCAATACTGAAAAGTTAAAATTTGTTTTTCTTACATTTCATACACTCCTTTTTATTTAACGTTTTTGTTGTTGTTTTTCATTTTGTATCTTGTACTTACTTTCATGTGCGGACATGGCCAGAGTAAAACCGTTTTATTAAAATCACGCTCAAGAGCTTCAGCCAAGTGGCAATAACCAACGTTTAAGTTTTTATCGAGCTGCTTTCCACGGTTCAGTGGCTGTTTTTGTTTATCATTTGTTAACCTGCTTTCATCTCGTGCTCCTGTTCCTCCGTTTGCCGCAAATGAGAAGAATGCTTGTGAAGAATACTTTTGATTTTGTAAATCCTCATAACTTTTATTTTCACTACTTTTTATATCTTCATTTTCATCAACATTCATGTCTTCATAGACGTTGGAATTTTCTGCAAATTGTTTGTTTGTTGAGTATATTTTATTTGCCTTTGGTTGAGGTTGATGGTGATTCGGTGGTGTCTTTAAGAAAACTCCTTCAACAAGGTCATCATCATCATCATCGGCATCATCGAGATTAATGCCAGCATTTAAGGTTTTCACCAACGTTGTGTATTTGGGTTGCTCTAGTAGTTTGATGAACGTTGTTAAATCTGTAAAGAAATAAAAAAAATGGTTTGTACTTGAGTAAATGAAATGCAAGAAGAAGAAAAAAATTATACATATTTTGTAAGAAATACAATTTTCTTACAGTTGTTTTCAAAGATATTTAAATAAAAAGAATTAAAGACAAACAAACACTTTCTATAGAATTTTTAATTTTTTAGTGGGAAACAATTTCAAATAAAAAGTTCTATAGGCAGACTGTTTTAAATTTTGTACGAATTGTCGACAAGTCGCTAGTAAAAAAAATATTAGCATCTAGAATACGAAGTTAATTTTCTTTACTTGTAACCTCTAATCTATTCATGTATTAAATTTCTAAATTTTTTCTTATACCAATTAAGAGTTATCCTTTCTAACACATTCATAAATAAAGACACAAAAAACATCTACATAAATAAATGAATTGCTTTTCTTAAATATTTTATTTATTTACTTTCGAAAAATTTTATTTAAACATTTATTCAACCCTTCAAAAACTATTCAAAGTTTTTCGAAAAATACTAAATTGAAGTAAATAGAAAAAGTTTTACTTTTCTTTTATTTTATCTAATTTTTCTTTCAATTTAAAAAATTTTGTTTACATAGAAAAACAAAAAAAGAGAGAAAAAATATTGCAAACACAAATAAGAAGAAGACTGTTAGCAAAGATAACAAAAACTAATATATTAATTCATCTTGAGTACCCTACTACACCATTTTTTTTTTTTTTTTTTTTTTGCTAATCTGTGTATTTGTCTGTCTGTTTTGACAGCTATTGATATTGTGCACTCTTTCGTCGCTAAGCAGAACCGTCGGCCAAGTAAAATAATTACCCAAGTGGCTGCACATGCAGCTTAAAAGAGTCCAACCCGTATTAAACCAGGTGGTAGCTTGAGAAAACCAGAACTTGGCAGCACGAGAAAAACTAATGCCAGAATAGCTGAAGCTGTCAAAAATATAACTAGAAAACAGCTCTTTGACATTTTCAACCAAAAATAAGTAGGGCAAAAAATAGTCAGCTGTCGTAACGCAGCCACCTGGTTTAATTCGTCTTGAAAGAGTCTACTTTACACCAGAAGCGCTGCAAGACTGCTATAAAATCAAGGCAAAGTCAAAACAGCTAGTCTCGACAGTTCAGGTGATTATTTTTGCCTTTTTGCGCCCCATGTATGTGTGTGCGACCCAACTTGCTCTGTCAAATGCTTTGTTGACACACTGTTCTGTACATCTCTTGACATCGGAAGTAGATGTTTTTAAAGCGAATTAAGGTGAGTCGACATGTTTTATGAGTTTGCCTTTCTAGAAAATTGGCAAAACGGCGCAAATGCAGAGTTGTAAAAGATTTAAGCCTTCTTCTGCATTTCAACATCTATAATTTTTACAATATCCATTTCCGTAAATTCTCGTACAATGCGTTGCATGAGTAGGGGACAGCCCCTGAACAATGGCCTACCAAAAAAACTAATGTTGCCTCTTCAAGGTCAAGGGCTAAGAGTTCATGAACGCTAGGTGGCGGTGATATTGTGATCCCTACAGCGAAAAATGTAAAAATTTAATTAAAAAATTAATTATTAGTTGACAACCAATAACGAAAATCGTATTATTAAATTAATCAATTTAATTAGATACATTTTAATCTTTTTAATTAAGTAAACGTTCTACATTAATTAAAGGTTTAATTAAAATGATTTATAAAATCAAATAATTTCCTTAAGTTATGTTGCATATTCTCAAGAGTTATTGAATCTGTTCTTGATTTCAGTTCTAATGAAAACATTGGTTTAAATGAATATAAAATCAATTAAATGAATTATTGATTCAGTTCAAATATTAATTGAAAATTAATTTTTTTTTTAATAATCGGAAACAAATTTGAAAAAAAGTAGACAATGGGTGCGCTCAGCAGACACAGTTTGCTACACAACTGTTGCTCAACAATCTGCTGAAAGCTTTGATTACTGAGCGATGAGCGAACATGTTGAGTGAGCGCTCACTTTTTTAGGTACCAAAGAAAAAGTACGATACATTTCATCAAATTATGAAATTTCAGTTCAGTTTGACTTTTGAATAAAATTTCATAATATATGTATATATTTTTACATTTTAATTCATTTAAAGTCACAAATAAATATTATGAAATCTTTTTATAAAATAAAATTCAATAATTTTAATTGAAAAGTCAAATTTGTTGATATTTTTGACAAAAAAGTGAGCAGATCGTTCAGAAAAATTAAATTAAATCAAAAGCTGCTACATCTAAACTCTTTAGTAGCAGTGTTTTCTGCTGAACACGCCCAATATTTTTATTTGTGATGTATGTATATACATACTTAGGCCCAAGGTGTATTAAACAAGGTGGCAGCAGGAAAAAAAATTGTCAGCTCGAAAAAATCTAAAGCCAAAATTTGTCATTCTTGCAAAAATATTTATTTTTAGAACAAATATTGATTCTGAAATATTCATTTAATCAGCTTTGCTTAGACCCTAATTCAAGGCGAATTCATATAAGACGGTCTCTCCTCAATTTGACTTAAAAAAGTTCATCCTGGGAACAACAAAAACTAATACTGAAAAATGTATTTTGACATCTGAGGATTATAGAAAGTACATGCAGCAAAAATGGGCGAATATAAACACCTGTGCACTGTGCACTCGAGACCAACTTGCATGAGTTTGCCTTGGTTCCAATTGTGAATATCATAACAGCCATGGCAAATTTATGACAAAGTTCAATTCGCTTTGAAATGCCACTACATACCTTGCAAAAAATATACCGAACAATGAGTCAACAAAGTATTTGACGAAGTAAATGGCTCATCTATTCAAGGGGCAAAACAAGGCGAAAAGAAGCACCTATCGAGACTACCTCTTGCCTTGCACATCACAAATAAAATCATAATTCAATTACACTTAAACATTTTTGTATTTGTTTTTTATACAAATTCATCGCCATACAAACGCATCAAATTTTAGGCCATCTTTGCCATCAACAATTTTTATGAAGAACAAAAATACAATTTTAAAATATTTGAATTTTTCCACACAAAAGTCACTTAGGTGATGTGGTTAACACAATTAAAGTCTTAATATTTTTATAATTTGCAAGAAATATTTTTCAGCAGCAAGAACAAAAACTTGTAATAACATGAAAAAATGTGTTTCCTTGAATAAATTTATGGATCTTTGCTAACATTATTTCTTCAAACACAAGGTTTTTTTTTTTTTTTTGTTGTGACAGGTCGGTAAACAACACAGTGTCAGGCAAAAGAATTTTCGTTTTAATACACCAATTATTTTTGCTGTAGTTCTTCAAGTAGTCGCCTATTACTGAAATAATGTTAAAAATAGAAGAAAAACTCAATGTAATTCCAATACTCCTGTTAAATTATAAATATTTGAAATTTTTTAAGCTCAAAACATTACAAAGACTATGAGAACCTTAATTTACTATAAAATGTTTTTTCTATATTGGAAAATTTTCTTCTTCTTCATTAGACACAGTGCATTGTTGCAGGTTGAAACAAAGAATATGCTAACAGTGACTAACATTCAGTGCAAATTGATTGCGTTTAAGGTACTCTCATACCCACAAAGTGACAAAGTTTTACATCTTACTTCTATTTGAAATATTATTGTTTTTGTTTGATGAAAATTTTTTCTTAAGGAAAAGTTTAACTTCATACAAAGTTCTTGCTGCTTGCAATTTCGCTTGCGTCATGCTTTTAAAATAAATTCTGTTTCATAATATTTCTTCAGTATTTTATATCTTTGTTCTTAAGATTCTAGTTTGTATTTTATAGAGTAGAAATTTTTCAAAAACTTTTATACAATAGTCTTTCTACAGCATAAATAAAGTCTGTCCAATATAGTGGAGGAAAGAAAACAGAAAAAAAGAAAAATAGAAAAAGTTTTAATATGGTGCTCTGGGGCGTATGATTAATATGGAAATAATAATAAACTAACGTGACCAGAACTGCTAATAGGATTATTTAAATTCAATAAAACAGAGAGACCTAGAGGTAGCAATTTATTAGGCGAATATCTGTATTGCGCCTCCATAAAACTTTTGTGTAAGTTTAAGGAACTTTCTTTGCAAAATTTATTTTCAATTAAGTTTACAAACCAAAAACGCTTCAAGCATTTTATTACAAATATTAATTTTTAATTTCTATATTTAAACTTAAATTCCTTAACTACTTCTTAATACGGATGGCTTAAATAACTTTTATTTTGTTAGCGAATAATTAAAAAAGTTGGTCATTGAACAGTTTACGTTATTGTTCAGCTTTACTCTTTTTTTGTGTGCAGCAGTCAAGGTTACAAGAAATAAAAGATGAACAAAAAAAAAAAACATGTACCTTTCCATCATTTCATTTCCCCAAGCAATAACAAAAAGGCCATCATAATATTAACAACAAATTTCTTTTTATATTTCCTTTAGTTTTTAAATTTTATTTTACTCTTTCGCTTTTTGTTTGTTCAGTTAAAGAAAAAAATAAACTAAACAAATAACAGCAACAAAGAAGTGAGCCTCAACAAAACTTATATGGCATTTTGCCTACTGTGTTAGTAACGCAGTCAGTCCTTCAGTCAGTCCTTCAGTCCGTCAGACAGTCTGTCAGTCAGTCATTGCAATATAGTCTGGCAGTAAATCATACACGTGTTGAGCATAAACTTTTTAGAAGTAAAAAAAATTACCATCATACTGCTGACGAAATCCACATCTAACAACAAACCAAATTCCAACCATAATCGTCCTCATCATCATCACCGCTTTCGTCGTGTTAATCATAATCAGTTGAAAAATAAATTTATATGGTTCTACTTTTCTTTTTTTTCTGCTAAAATGTGCATTTTTGTGGTTTTTTTGTTAGAATAGAATATTTGAACAAAAAAAAATATGACCTTAGTTTCTATGCAAAAACCTACGGTGTATTTTAGTTTCGAAATAGCATGTTAAAGTAAATTAAAAAACTTAAAAAAATGGTTAAAAAATATACAATTTACCACTTTCTGTTATACACAATTGTCACTTTAGTAAGACATGGTCCTTCGAGCATTCTAACAACATTAAAGAATAAAAATCAATGATTAAATTTACAATTTCAGATATTGTCTAAGTTTTATGTTTAAAAAATTGTAGTTATTTGTTGATGATTAAGAAATGTTTATATGCAGTTCATTGTTGCTTTACCGAATCATCAGTAAACTTCAGATATACTTTTGAAAAGCTTCAAACTTTACTTCTTATGCACAAACATTCAAAAATTGTTCGGTAATGATATTCAAAAGTTTTGGCATAAGAAAAGAGGTTTGAACCTTCTTAAATTTACGTTTGAAGTCTACTGCTGGTTTGGTAAAGCTCCCATGTATGACATATAAAAGACTTTTAATGTTTTATTTTGTAAAATGAAGATTTTGCCTATAAATACTTTCATAGTGATCCAAAGGTAGCCTTTTGTATAAAAGTTGCAAAAAAGACAAACTGATTCATATCGAATAAAAATTGTTCGTTGTGTTGTTTGTACATATAAGATTTTTAAATTTTTTTTTTCTTGTGCTTTGCAAATTCTAATTTCTTAATTGATAGTTTGTATATAAACAAACTTGAAAACCTTGCAAGCATGGGGGGTGCAGATCTTTTGATGAGCTGGTATTTAGCACCTCATGAAATACAGCATAAAGAAAAACCAAGCCTTAACTAATTATTATTTAAGTATTTGAGTATTATTAAATATAGATTTTTCTTCAGGTTCGAAGCAACTAAATATTTAGTTGATTATACACGATTCGTGTTATAAAATCCACTATAAAGAGTTTTTTCATATTGTTTGTTGCAATATTAGAAGTGCAATCCATTAACACTTTTACTACTATTTTAATTATGCATCTCAAATAAATTTTTATAAAGTTTTTGAAAATAAAATTATTCTTATATTGAAACAAAACATAGTCCCTTTGAAAGCGCCATTCAAAGAAAATTTCAGTATTTCTTACACCAGCACCTCTAGATTATGTTAACTATCTGAATATAACGTGAATAACTTATAGAAAAATATTCAGATTTAAGCAAAATCTTGCCGTTATTATTGGGCATACGTATTATACACGATATTAGTGGACTCCATTTACAATGTGATACTCGAAAAAATTAACTTCGATGAATCCTTTTCGAACTATTAAGGGGGAATCCCCTGAGTGCGAATGTACATTTGGAAGTGTCAGATTGGCTCCACGAAAAATGGATATATACCGATTTCGCAAAAACTGGAGCCAATCTGACACTTCCAAATGTTCTTTCGCTATCAGGGGACTTCCCCCTAATAGTTCGAAAAGGATTCATCGAAGTTCATTTTTTTCGGGTCAAAAACTATCACAGTGTTATTAATAAGGGGTATATGAAACAAAGGACACAATCGTCCGTATACTAGATGAGTATTTTTTTTTGTTCATAGAGAATTTTTTAAAACGACATAAAAATATCATTAGAAAATGGCCAGATAAAATAAAATGCGACTACAATTAGCACCAGGACTTGGTGGATGGACAGGGCAGTAAATCGGATTAATTTGCTAGATAGTGTGGGGTGCTATGTCACCCCTCATGTAAAGTTTGACTATTAGCTCTATAGTACAAAGCCTAGAGTGCAAGCTTACGCCGACGAAGTGATAGTAGCCATCTTGAATACAATATATTAACGTATGGAGTATGCGCTAGCACTCCTTAACGATTAAAGTGTCAGGTTTGTGATCGGCTTCACTCTAGCCAAAACTGAATTGGTGACGTTTGCTTCGAGGTACAAAGTCCAAGATGTTTTGACCTCAAAACTAAACAGGACCACACTGACGGTTTCTGACACCGCTAGAAAACTGTATTGGAACCTAAATACCCGGAAGCGACAGGGAAATACTATCATCGCAAATCTCTAGATAAAGTCTTGTGCATAGTAGCGACTCTGACAACAGAAGCACCTTAGGTCGTCGACCCCAACCAAATTACTGTTGAACTGTCTTCCGGTGGATGTTCTGGCCAACCATCTGACTTTGTTTTCGGCAATCAGGCTGAACACTACATATCCATGGACGTTAACCGACCTTTTTCAATGAAGAATTCTTAGGCAACATCAAGTGCTCCATGACTTCACCGTCTGTTGCCTCTGAAAGCTTATTTTGGTGCGCTATTTCGATCTCTTATTTCTAATAGGGGACATAACTCTTCACATCCAAATTCGCCAATACTCGTGGAAGTTTTATCTAGAAAACTTCGAGGTAAGATCTCCCTTTAGACTTCAGGACGGTTGTAGAAGGGTTCTCCTGCAAGCCAAATTCTCTGCCATCACTACGGCAAGAAGATGTATTAGGTTCTACAAGATATTGAAAGATATCTTAGTTTTTCCGCCAGAAAAGCGGTCATCGCTGCCATAAACGGTGTAACACTACATCCATGGTGATGACAAATGACAGACATCTTTAAATAAGACAGCTGGAGATTTAAAAGCAACATTAGTTTGGGTACTGAGACATTCAGAGTACAGTTGCAACGGTTTTGCCGATGAAATTGCCAAAAGGGGCACATCTTACTGCAAGCGACTGTTTCAGCAGGAGTTATACAATCTTGTTTAACATAAGTGAGGACAAGAAGGTGGCTGCCATGTGGCTAGGTTCACATGGCACCACTTCAGCCTGAACAGAGCACGAGATCTGCTTAGGCTTTGTAACTGTCGCACAAGTCTATTAGTAATATCGCTGACAGGGCACTGGTGTATTGGGACATATACCACAAGGATGGGTCTTAGTTACAACGACTACTGTAAAAATTATAATGATGAGGAGGAAGACGAAACAGTTCTTCATCTTTTGTGTCGATAGCCGTCACTAATAGGTATAAGGACTACTACTCTGGGCTTTAGCACTTTAACAGACCTAGACAGTCTAGCAAACATATGTCTAGCCAATCCGTTCTCCTTCTTGACACTATGGGGCGGGCATTTATAGGAGCTTAAATAGCCTTAATTTGACTTAACTGTCTGCTATAAAGTATCACAAAGGAATCTTATCAACTGAACCAAGTGCGTCTTTCCTTAGTTGTGACTGCAATCGTAACCTAATCCATGTCTAGGGAGAAAGGAACAGAGTAAAGATGATAGTTGGTAAAAATTCAGAAGAAGGCTTAATTCGTTGCACGATTAGAAACCAATCCACCACATCAATACAACAGCATCGAAATGAAATGATTTCGAATTTCCTGAATTGATTATTGAGTAAAATTTAATACGATTCCTGCTTAAATTTTTAGCGCGAGTTCTGTTAAGAAACAGAAAAACTCCTTAAAACTCTTATATATTATTTAAAGCTTCCACTTCTATTTTTGCTTCTTATTTTCAGATTTCGTATTAGTCCAAATTACAGGAGAAGCATTAAAACTTGTCTCAAAATAAAAATGTTGTTTGCGTCGCAAAAACTTCTTTCATCAATTATGAAATTCTCTTTTTAACATTGACATGAACATTATATTCATGCGTTTCATATAAATTATCCAATATATATCATTACCTTAATACAGAAAGGCCCTAACTCAATTATATTTTTCAAAGCGCTTTTTGTGGCTTAGATTTTTTTTTTTTAATTAGGACCAGCACTCAGGGGATGACCCCTACGTATTCAGTGCACTGTGCCGGAACTCAGGGAGAGGGATAGTGTAGAGAAGATAGATGTTGAAAATTTAGAAGACTTAACTCTTTCAGAACTCTGCTTTGCGCGTTATGTTAATTTTTAAGGCAGTGTTGACGAGCCTCCGGTGCTAAGTAGACGCATTAACTTTGTTAAGCTGTATTATCAGGCATTTTATTAATTGTTTTACTTCGACGATGTTTCTGCTAGCCGATGAAGGAGAGCGATGTTGTGTACGTTAGCTTGGAACAGTTTTTTTAGTAGCCAGTGCTATGCCTTCATCACTTGAATAGTCCAACAACAATTAATACAATGTCTCACTAATGTACATTAGAGAAATTAATGATGTTGATTGACTTGCTCTGGCCAGGGTTTGAACCCAGGCCCCAAGTCGGTAGAGGGTTGCCTATCAAATTATGATAAATCGTTGATGTGAAAAATCTATTGAGTTGGGGCCTTTATATATTAAAGTAACGATACAAATATTATAAAAATTTCTGCTAAATAAGTATGCATGCTATTTTTTTTTTGCAAAAACAAAACAATGAGAAATAAAATGAAACAAGAATAAATAAAAAAAATGTAGTTCTAAAAATATAAAAAAAAAGCTTGTGAAAACTTACCATCATCTGGTAGAAAATCAACACTGACATTGTTCAAGTTCACTTGGAAAAATTCCACAAAATATTGAAATCCCTGTTGCATGTGCATTCTATTGAGTAGACGAGAAGGCATTAAAATACCCACACGTTGTTTTTTTGATACATAAGCTGCTGCCATTGATGATGATGGTGAGGACGAGGACGGTGATGATGATGACACTAATGCTGGTTGTTGTGATGACGACGACAAAGAAGAAAGTAATGAAGATGTTGCTGACTTTGCTAGTTTTGGAAGTATTTGTTGTTGCTGTTGTCTAAATAGATATTGGTTTAAATTGTATGACGATGAATATTGTTGGGGACTAATTTGTGTTTTTAGCGTATTTAGCAAAGACGATGGTGACACTAATGATGTTGTTAATTTAAGAGTAGCAGCGTCTGAGTTTTTAGATGACGCCGACGATGTTGAGGAGAACATTGATCGCAATAAAGGTTGATGTTTCTTGTGCTTTTCTTCTAATCTATTTTGCATTAATACAAATTCTTTGCGTGGTGTAAAGCCGTTTTGTATTTGATTTAGTGCTGTTGTCACATGTGTGGCTGCTGATGTGTTTGACATTTGTTTTGTGCGAGCGATAGGGAATTCTTTGCCAATATTAACCACAATATGTTTTTCATCATCATCCACATTGTCGTTGTCATCGATGTTGTTGATAATATTATTGCCTACTTGTTGATACTGATTTGGGTAAAGATTTGCTGTTAATCCACTTAGTGCATGTTGTAGCTGTTGCTGTTGCTGTTTAGTAAAAACTGGTTGTATTGTTGTTGTTATAGTTGTTTGGCTTTCATTTCCTTTCAAGATTTTATTTTCTATATCGCCTTTAGCTGGATGCACTAAAGAGTTGAAAAGTTTATTTATAAGCTGTTGATGATGATGATGTTGCTGATTTTGTTGCTGTTGCTTTTTCACCTTTATGTTTTGTTGCTGTTCTTTTATTATTGATTTATTTGCAGCAGGTTGTTGTTGTGTAACTATTTTCAATTTCCGCTCAATATCCTGTTTAGCATCAAGAGTATTAAAAGGATTTGAAATGTCAACAACATGAACATCAACAGAAGATTCTAGTTGATGTTGAGCAGCAGAATTATTGGGTGTAGTTGCGGCAGCAGCAAAAAGACTTTTAAAGGATTTAGTTACGAAGAAAAAGGCTGTCAACAGCAGAAACAATTTACCCAATTGACAGATTGTTAGCTTCATTTAGATGCAGCTACAATTTATTTAATTCTGTATTCCATTTAGATGATTTTCTTCTTCTGTTGTTACTGTTTCCTTCTTTTTTTTTTTTAATAAATCTTTTCAAATTCCGGTGAAAAAATTTGTGTTTGTTTGTTTGTCATTTCGTTTTTTGTGGAACTTGTAATATTGCTTAAGTTTCAATTTAATAAAAAACTTTTTATGTTCTTCTTGTTCTGTTAATTGCAATTGCATTTTAATTAGTTTTTTGTGTGTTGTGTCCTTTTTTTTTTATAAAGTTTGCAAAAGTTTTATAGGAATTCTTTTTTACAAAGCGAAACGCACTTTTAGGGTTTTATAATTTCTATTTCATCATTTTAGCTTGCGTAGGTCTGCAAAGAGATGGGGAAGAGAGTATGTGAGACACAAATAAGTAGTAACTCTATTTTAAAATAAATAAAAAGAAATATTTTATGAAAAATAATCACTTCTTAAATGTTTGAAAATCTTTAGCGAAATTCTCTACACTATTTTGTGGAACTGCTGGAAACTTGACTAAAATCCTCATTTCTGCTCATACTATTATCTGGATTTTTAAATTGCGACAACCCTTAGGCCTTTCAAGGCCTTAAAAAATCAATGTTTATTAAATCACAAAAGTTTTTCATTATTTTTCTTTTCAAATTGATGCACCATGATGTTTTGATGGAAGAGAATAAGCAATTATTTTTAATATTCTTTGCCTTTTAGTAGTTTCCGTGGTGCCTTTTGAATACATTAAAACCATTTGTTTTCTTTTTTTTTTTTTTTTTTGCCAACACAATTACAAATAAAAAGTCCTTCTATACACACGAACTTTTATTTAACACTCTTTTTTTTCATTGTATGTATGTGTGTGCGGGCGTCATGTACTTGAATATTTTATCATTATCTGCACAAACTTACATACGAGTACATAGTGGACGAGTGTTTTTAAAATTAATATATTTTAACTACAAAAACAAAAAAAGCAAAAAAAAAAGCAACCAATATGTCCATCGGGGAAAATGAATGAGAAAAATAAAACGAAAATAAAAAAGAAAATATTATGTAAACAAGCCCATAGGACATTTCTGACAGCACGGACTCACAACAAATCTCAGCGCTATTGTCATTGTTTTTTTTTTTTTTTTGTTAATCTTTATTTTTATTGTTTTTTACATATTTTCGCTTAATCAAACAGTGTATTTTGCTCACGTTGTACAACATGTATGGCAGCCATACACACAGCAACAGTAGCAGCAGCAGCAACATTTAGCATGAGGAGTTTGTTTTGTATTTTATAATTTGTTTTTACACAGGGTACGAGGGTGCTTGCCCCCTAAGCTACTGAAATCAGTGAAAGAAATTAGTAAGAGAAAGTGAAATAATTTATTCAAAATCCTCATAACAAAAAATTCATTATTTCAATAATTTTATAAGCTGGTTTTCCTAAAGTTTTTTTCAATTTGGGAAATTAATGTTATTTAAAGTTAACCCTTGTCCTGTATTAATGGTTCAAAATTTCCCAAACGGGTTTCATAGCTAATTTTTTTTTTGAGAAATATTCATTGGATTTTTTTAAACTTTACTACAATTGTTATTTTAATGAATACTATTTATGTGTAAAATAGAAGTCTTGTCGATTATTGCAGAATGGCTGTATGAAAAATTTTGTGCCTTTGGTATACTTGGGTTAAAATTGCCCAATTCGATTTGAGCTTAAAAACAATGTTATTTTTTTTGTTTGTCTGTTCAACGTACTTTTAAAAAATAGCAATAAAACGAAAAACACACATCGAATCTGTTTAGAAGCAAGTGTTTTTATGGTTTTGGTTTTAATAACGGGATTACAAAAAGTGATAAAAACTCAGCTCCTGAAGTTGATAATATATGATCATATTATATCTTCATGCACTAGTAATAGCAGCAGTGAAGTTCTGCAACAAAATAGAATTGATGCTACAACATAAAATACTAAATCGTGATCCGAAACATCGATAGTGAAAGTGTCATGAACTGAAGATAATTTAAAAAATATTATTTTCTTCAAATTTGGAAAAAAATTCCAATGTGAGAAATAAATTATGAACTTTAATTGAGGAAAGCCATTTTTCGCTTTTAAGGATTAAAATTTGTATGAACTATTCAGGAGTAAAGGTTCAATTAGTCGTGACTTAACCATAATGTCAAAGAAAACAGCTGCTTAAACCAAACTTATGAAAAACAATGTATTTTGTTAGAGGTGACTTACCATAACGCCATAGCCATAACCGTAGGAACCAATTGAATTTTGGGTTTTCGCCATAACCGTAAACAGCTGTTTGGGTATGGAATTATGGTTAAGTCACGACTAATTGTACCTTAAGTCATTTCCTAAATATTTTTTTTACAGCTAAAATAAAATAATTTCAATCGTATGACAAAATTTTCTTGCTGGCTAAAAATTTGTTGTGGCGTCTAACCAAAAAAGTTTATATCAACCCAGCGGTGAAGTATACAATTTTATTTGTAAATTTTAGATAAAAATAAAAATATCTGCTGTAAAGAAAATTGTATATCACATCAAAGGTACGTTCACATTCGTCAAATACCGAGAGAGAAACTAATTATTTATTTCCTTTAATTCTAATATTTTTCTTAATTATGAGTTCGCATTTTTTAAAAACTGTGTAAAAATATATTTTTGTAGATAAATTAATTTTATTTTTTAACATAAAAACCAAGTTAGTTGACACTATCCTTAAGAAAAACTAGTGGTTACGTTTTTTTGGACAAATATTTAATTAATGTGAACGTAGCTTAAGCAACTGAAACCAAAAAAGCATTTTCAACAGGCGAACTACATGTAAAAGTAACGACTCGAATTTACAAGATCTTCGCTGACGATCGGCTTCGAATCGATCGGCTTATTTCTCTGTTTTTGACACACAGAAAACATGTTACACTAACAAAGTGTCTGTATTTTTTGTGACGTTTTATTTGTTTCAGGGGCAATACTAGCTAATTTATTGCACCATGATTATAAGAAAATTTTATTGGATATAAAAAAATTCTACATATCGATAGAAAATATATAGAAAAGTCGTATCTCAACTTTTAGCTACTTTACAGGAGAAGGAAACAACTCAATAAAATCTGAAAATATAATAAAAAAAAAATTTTTTCTGAAGCAGATTTTTATTAAAACAGCCAACAAACTCAATTCTGTTTTATTTTTATTTTTTTTTTTATTTTTGTTTTAATGTTTTAGGCCTTTTTTAATTACTGTAAATCTGTTATTCGTCAACATAGGAAACTGAATTTTTTAAGGGAGGTGTATTTGAGTATTGTCTACCAGAACATGTAAAAAACCGATTTTTAAAAAAACGAGATACGACCTTTCTATTTTAAGCCATCGATATTAAGAATATTATATTTAAATATTTGAAATATTTTAACTCTTTTGAAGGAAATTTTTTTACTAAACTTTAATTCATGTCTTTTTTTTTTTGAGTGTAAGAAAACAAACATAGCATGCATGTGGTTTTTTCAATCTGCTTGTACGCAGAAAGTAACAACAATAAGATAATTTTGTTTCTATGTTTGGATGTCCCAGAATTGTGGGAATGTAAAAGAATGCTAAAGGAACAAAATAGAAGAGAGCTCCTGAATTAACTTTGTATCATTTATTAATTTATTTTACTTGGTGTGTTTGTATGACTATTTTTTAAGAGTTTGTTAATGATAATTTTTCTATAAAAATTAAACAAATATTTTTAACATTTAAAATACGGTCGATTGTGTTGACCGTCAAAATAAATCTTTGAACTATAGACTTTCTTAAAGTGTATTAGCATGTTATGACGAGCTTCGTACATTATTAACATGTTGTTCAGTGTTATTTGCAACTACTACATAAACATACAATTACGAAGACATGAATTTCTCAACACACATTATCATAGTCATAAATAATTATACAAGAGAAATATGTAGCTTACATAAAGGTAGCTTTGGCAAGATAGAAAGAGAGAGAAAAAGATAGGGACACGTTGTACATCCATTTAAAAATCGATTTGCAAGAGTCATGAGTTGCATATTAAAAACTTGCAAACAGTAACACTTAAAAAACAGCGATTTAAAAATCTTTTTTTTTAAATTATAAGTATTTACATTAGGTCTACCCGTTGTTACCTGCTTCAAATGATCTAAAATAAAAGTATGTCATGTTATTTTGTTCGGGCTGGAAATCAAGACTCTGATTTAAGGTGAAGACTTGAAGTGATGGAAATTTTTTTATTTAACAGTTCCCTTTGGGAAATGAAGTAGACGTGCTCAAGCAAAATATATTCCAATTTAAATTATGTAAGGAAAATTTAAATTTTAAAATTTCTTACTGGAACACGAAAGACGTTGTATGCAAAATATATTAAAATTTTTTCATGGTATTTTTTTATTGTAATTAAATTTTAATTTACCCAATCAAAATGGATACTTTACTTTAAGTTACTTAAAAGCTAATTAAACTTTTTTTTGCCATAAATACTGAATAAGTACATCCTTTGCCATATGAACTTGCTGGTCATGTACTTTGCACATGTTTCTTGTAACATTTACTGTGGTGTTCATTGATAAAAATAAAACAAAATTAATTACTGATAAAGTTTCCACTCTGATTGTTTTGGATAAAAAAATATCTATGCTTTGTTGTAGTTATTTTGCAGAGTAAACAAAAGTAAAATTGAGTACAGTGGAGCTATTACTAAAATAATTGTTTAAAAGTGTAGATGAAAAGATTCTAGTTGAAAAGTAGATTGTTTGATGCATTAAATAAATTCAAAACTGTTGTGCAGTGTAATCATATCTAAGAGTTAGGTTTGGTATACTTACTGGCTTATTCATGAATTTTATCAAATATTTATTACAAATATATGACAAGAATTTTTTATAGATATATACTTCACAAACCTTCTTTTAAAATTTTAAAAATTACGAATATGATACCTGAGTACCTTGTGGTGACTAAACTAGAAAATCAATATTTACGATTCAGCCCCACTGTGTTGGAGTGTTTCTAAAGAATTTTTTTATTTTAATTTATACGGAAAGAAAATATTAAAAATATAGACGCAAACTTCTCACAGTATAAAATCTCCCTATATCAAGTTTTTACTGCAATAAAGTCATAACTCAAAATATGTTAATTTTGAGTTAAAAAATGATGCCGTAATTGTTCGATCGTTCTACATAATCAGCAAAAATGTCATCCAAATATTTTATCTACTAAACTTTTAAGAAAAAAATAACATTTTCTTTTGCCATTGAAAACTTTTAACACGTTTTATGCAAAACTACTTTTTTGTTTGCTGCAGAACCTTGATATTGAAAAATTCTGAAATTTTACAATAAAATTTAAAATTGTTTCTACGTAAAACAAAAAGACAAGTATATTATGTTTATGAGCTCTTAGATATTTTGAAAAATATTCTGTTTTCCATTTATAATATTTTTATATTGATAAGAAAATAAAATGCTAATTCTAGCTTTTAGTCGTGTACTCGTATTCAAAAGTGCCAGTATTTGTTTGTCCATTAGCGAAGAACTTTTATAAAATACGATAAGACCTCAATGATCAACTAAACAAACAACAATACAATATATTCCATATAAAATAACAATAGAAAACGGAAAATTAACATTAGCAAATAAATAGTGCTGTGAATGCACTGAACGCAATGTCATTCCAATCAGAACGTGTTTAACCGTATATCCGGTGTAAAACAACAGTTTATCTGGTATTTCCAACACTCAACTACACAAATACACAAAGGCACACATACAAACATACAGAGAGGCATGTGTAGCTGTAACCATAATCCTAATAAACATTTTTGAAAACATTTGGCATAGAAATTCTAAAATAAATTCTAACATGATTGTAATACAAGTGCATTTTGTTGTTAGTAGTTGTTTGTGTAAATGTCCCTTTCCTGTTAGTACATTTATTTATGTATTTAAGTGCAGGTAGCAGGTAGTATATCTCTATATATAATAGAAAAGGAATTTGTGTTTTTATATTTATTTGTTTGTTTATTTGTTTGTTTCTAAAGGTGAGTTTACATGGTAATACAAAGCATTAACACTTTGTAGAATCAAAATATTATGAATTTCTCTTTGAGAATAAGAAGAGAGAATAAAAGGCTGACTTCCAAAACGTCAATTGCTTTGTGTTTGAACAAAGCATCACATTTCATAACGCCGCAGTACAATAATTATACAATGTATACCATTTCAAAACGCCGCCGCATAGTATTTTTAACGCAGTAAGAGAGCAAACAAGGTATCGGTTTTATAGTTGTTGCATTGTTTCCGAACTTTGCATATTGATGTAATTTAAATACAGTAGCAGTACTGTATACAAACATTGTATACGAACGTTTTGGAAGTCAGCCAAAGTCTGTTGCAGGTATTTTTTATTTTTACACGGATAATATTAATAAAATCAAAAGTCTGCGCAACGAAATAGCTGGTGGTTACAGTTCTACAATATTTGTTGGACTGTTTGGGTGATGAAAGCGTATCACTGGTCACTAAAAACTGTTCCGATAGCAATTGATACTATTCCAAGCTAATATACACAACATCGCCTTCCGTCGTCTTTTAGCTGAATCGTCGGCGAAATGAAACAATTAATAAAACGACTGCTCACACAGCTTAAGAAATTGCATGCGTCTGCTTAACACCATAGGCGCTACAACACTCTGTAAAAATAAATAAAAACGCGTTATAGCAGAGATGTAAAAGAATTAAGACTTCTTCTACACATCATCATCTACACCCAGAAAAAAGATTGGTTGAACAACGGTTGTGTGAATAGAATATAAGTTGCATATTTTATAAATATCGATTACCGCTGTCAATATTCTATGGATCCAATTGTGAAAATTTAATGACGATCGGTCCAGTAGTTAAGACTATATTACGATTTTTAATTTTTCTAAAAAGGGGCGTGGTCCCACCCACTTTTCTCCTGGTACATATTCCAAATTATGCCAATACCATATGTACCAAATATCATCGACGTAGGTCAAAAAATGCCCAAAATATGGCGATATAAATTTTTGGGTTATATGGGCGGTGCCACGCCTCTTTGTGCAATTAAAACTTCATATAGCCTATGTCACCCGCCTGAATATTCTAAAGATTCCCTGAAAATTTCATCAAAATCGGCCCAGCCGTTTTGGAGCCTATTCATTTCAAACAAACTAACAAAAAAAAATCAAATCTTTCCCCTTTATAATATTAGTATAGATAAGTACTTTTGTCAATATTCGTCGATTTTAAAATACTTTTGTGACTGAGTTGTCTAAGGCGAAGTGTTTCAAACACATGACTTCTATGTTCAATACCAATAATGGACAAAAATAAATTTTAAATTCAAATTGGTGAGTAAAAACAATTTAATTTTGTACTACATAATTATTAAAAGAATAAATTCAATAGTGTTCCAGGATAATAATGAGCATAAATAATCCCGATTAGCTTCCATTTACGATTGAGTGGTACTACACGAAAATTGTAGTCGAGCAACTAAATTCTATGTTACGATAGTTAGTGCAACAGCCGTCTTCTTTATGGTCGAGTGTCAAATCGAAGCTGGTCAGCAAGTGTATGCTCTCTCTCAACTTGATTGTGGACAAATTCAGCGTTAGGTTATGTTGGGTACCAGGGCATTGCAATAGTGAGGGAAACGAAATCGCTGATGAGCTGGCAAGCATGGGGTCGGCATTAGATGTGGCAGTTAGTGACAAGTCGGTTAAACCTCTAATCGATTACTACTACAGGGAAGTCAGGAATTGGGTAATTAGCAGAACTAACCATTCTTGGAGGAATAGAGAAGATTGTGGAGTCTGGAGGTCCATATGGACAGAACTAGACTCAGGTAAATCTGATCTACTGCTGGGAATGAATAGAAAGATTTTGAGAGTCTTAGTAGGCGTGTTGACTGGCCATTGCTCGGTTAGAGCGAGCATATGGGAAAATGGCACTGCGGATTTCTGTAAGATGTGTGATGATGAAGAGGAGCCAGAAACTATAGAGCATATCATCTGTCATTGCCCAAGGCTGCAACGCCATAGGCAAAGATGGCTGAGCAGACGTTTCCATGAGGGCATTAGTGATATCGGGAAGTGCAAACTTGAGGATATCAGGGGCTTTATCATGGGAATTAAATGGCGGAATGATGGATGATAACGGCTCTTTGTTTCTCCTTGGGCAGTAAGAAGACTAATTAGTCAATAAATTAAAAATTAAGGGAATCATAGTGGATCCATAAGGGTCTCCGAGTGGATGTGTATTTCACACTACCCTTCCCAACCAAGTGCAACCGTCACAATTCGGTTGGCAACAACCTCGGTTGACAAAAGTAATCTGTTTCTTATGTTTAACCTCTCTACCGTATCCCTCTCTCCATAGTTCTGACACAATACATGCCATAAGTAGAGGTCACCTCCTAATTGTTGCTCTAATACAAAAACAAAAATCTTAAGGCAATAGGACCGTGGGAAAGGGGTACCCCATACCCGTATACAACTAAAATATTGAATATGTTTAAATATATTGTGAGTTACTCACAGACCAAAATACGACTAACAGCGAAATATTTGGGCGACAGGACCGCGGGAAAGGGGTGCCGGCAACGAAAATAATTTACTGTTATTCACATATCTGAGAAAGAAAATAGTGAATGTCTTGAAAATCGATTTGTGTTGTTCCTACTGTTCGCATAACTCTCTCATAACTACTCGTAGAACGAATTTCAAAATAAGTTTTTCATGTCAGTCGCCTGCGTATATTGCTTACTTCCTGCTTCCTTTACATAAAATCTCATGGATTATTAAAAAGCCCCGGTCGTTGCTGCTACAACTGCTGCATATATATGCAATCACATTCTTGTCGATTCCGGCGGTTATAACTTCTTTAAACGATAAATATTTAAACAAGTAACAAAGTCATTTTCATCAACTGCAATTGTGTAAAATAATGAAGAGTTTTAAAAAGTAGTAGAATCAATAACTTTTGCGAATAAATTTTTGTTTTATTTTACTAGAATAGTGTAAGCGAAGCACACCGGGCGTATACGTTTTTGATATTTGCGTTCACTTGTGTGAATAAGTGGAATTTTCTTAATTTTGAGGTGTCACTTTTGACATTAATGCGGTAAATTTATGACTTTATGAATGTTAACCATAAATCAAGGAATTACTAGGAAAACCTTAAGCATGCAAAAATAATATAATGAATGATTTATTAGGAAATAATTTACAAATAAGTCTTAATGTATTTAACAAATATAATTTAATTCTTATTAATGTGGTCTAGAGATAAGATTTGTGTTAAAATAATAACTTTTATGTGATTAAATTTTCACTTTTCAGATTTTGCTTAATTAAATCACCAAATCATAGTAATATAAGAGCTTTTGATATTAAAAAAAAAAAGATTATTTAAGCCTGTTTCACACTGTAATACAAGTGCGAATGCCTTTGACGAAAGTAGATGCTTGATGTAATTATTGTGGGGAAAATTTTGAAAAAAAGAAACAATTCAATTTAAATTATAGTTAGTGGACATGGCTACTGTTTCACACAACTACTGATTTTTTATTCTTTTCGATTCATAAAGAAAAATTAATTATTACTTTGAGCAAAAACTACTGCTTCGGCCGAAGCTGGTTTACAAGGGAGAGGTTCTTGTTGTTGTTGTGTCTATTGCTTCATGCATGATTTTTGTTCGCGATGTCCCACATTGAAGCTCTTGTTTTTTACATAAAAGAGCGCTTTTATTTTCTAATCATTCAAAATGCGCTAAAATCATGTTTGAATTATCTGAATTAAGCCTTCGTTTTTCTGCGTCATCTACTACAAATACACAAGTATAAATAAATAAGAGGAGATAAAGAGAGAGGCAGAGATCATCTAAATGAAATTTTATCTTCCATTCGCTGTTTACTTTATTTTACGTCTCAACTAAAAACGTGCTTCAAAATAAATTGAGCGATCTCTCTGCAGCCTCGGTAAAGCTTCAAAACTGCGCATTTCGACAGCATGAAATTTTGTTACTGCTTCCAGAAACATAAAAATATTTTGCTGGGATACCTCTTAAATGTTGCTCGAAATTATTCTGAATTCTAAAAGTGACTCAAACAATATTTAGACCTCCTTATTATTGTAATTATGGGATAACTAAAAGTTACTATGTTAAGGATCCAGCATGTCTCCACCAATACTGCAAATATTTTTCCAAAAAATATACTTTATTCTAAGAATAAATCAGGATACATTTTTTACAGCTTCAGCGTGTAGTTCCCAGGAAAAACACGTCAAGTCATTGCATATGTATGTGTGTGTATCGCCTGTTTGTCATTTAAAGTGAGATGTACAAAACTACTTGTCAATCATCATTTGTATTGTGACTTAGCAGCGTTCGGTTGTAAACATGTCATCATCGGATGACGTCTTGATAATGTTTGTCAAAAAAGTACTTGCGTTTGATGCAGGTTATACACAAAACTACCAGAGCAAAAAATAAATACCTGCCAACCGTTTACTTATAACATCACGATTATAGTTCTAATGTTTTTCAAAAATAAAAAACTCATAGTAATTTAAATTTTCATTAATTCAATAAAACTGAACTTGAGCTTTGATAATATTTTTTCATATGTCCTTCAACTTTTAGATCAGATCAGATAACGAATCTTAAAGTTATTTGAGACACGAAATTCCAATCCCGGCTTAATTTTTCAAGGTTAATTTTAGTTTTCTAATCTCGCATGTTGGCAAAACTTACTTCATCTCAATTTTGTTCTTAACTAACACTACACTATTATGTTAATGAAAAAACAACAAGTACTAAAAGCCAAAATCTTTTAAAGTACCTGCTTTTCCTTATATTACATTTAAAACCAAAATAAAAAACAATACAAAAAGCACCAGAAAGTACCAGCTATTCTTTATTTTAGCCCCCGCATACTACATTGTAAGACAATGTAAAAAAATTAATAAGAGTATAAAAAGTAACAATGTCTCCCATTTTTACCCTTTAGAAAGTAATATTTATTTTAATCTGTGCCTGCCAAATTTCATGTAAATCTGGTAAGAGAATTTCTTAAGTTAATAGAGGCACACAAAGTGAAATAGTACCATAAGAACCAAGTTACCAAAGTAACATTTTTTTTTTTCATTTCAGCACCAAGCAAATATGTTCGTTTATAAAACATTTATGAAATATTGTAACAAATAAGAAAGTACGAAAATTTAATTCTTAAAAAGTACCCAATATGTTCTGCCAAATTGCATTCAAATCCATTGATCGTTTTTTGCTTTAGAGTGGAAAAAATATCCAAACATACAAACTGTCAAGTCTGTAAGAAAAGTGAAAATTTTCTTGTTAGGTTTGTCCACAACTTTCTCGTTAAACGAAAGTCACCGTATTTAAAAGCGAAACGAAGAGTTTAGTAAGACCGATCTACAAAGTATTGATCCAGTAGCTAACAGCATTTTAAACATTTTGGGATGCATTCGATGCTAAGTTTTTTATATAAATTTATAAGTTTAGTTAAGTCTGCTTGCTTCCTATTTGAAATTTCCACATTAAATTATAATTTTAATTTAAATTTTTTTCTTTTTATCATACGGATAAATCACACGTAAAACTTTTTCTATCTCTTATATGTTAATTAAATTTGTTATCAATTAAATTTAAGTAAAACGATTTAATAAAATATGTGCATGTATTGGTACCAAATTTAAACGCTTCTAGCTTTCAAACTAATGATGTGATTTTAACAATATATTATTTGTGCATGTCTGTCAAGCAATACCTTTGAATTAGTACAAGTTTTGTTCAAATTTATTGCATAACATGAGCATAAACTGACCCACAAAAATACATTCCGGCTCGTATGTGAAGAGATCTATAAATGTAAGAAATATGTTAGTACAGCAACGAACGTTGTGTATGAGCGTATGGACACACGTATTCTCAATATTAACAACCAAGTATATATCCTTAATAAATTTTTTTTTAGATTGTGTAGAGTATCTAATTAATAAAGATCAGGTAGGGAAATACTCCATACAAAAGTACAAAGTATATTTAAAATTTTAGGCAAAAAGTATGCAATACTTTGCAAGTATTAAATTACTTTTCATCTTTCATCACAGGGAAGATTTAATTCGCCCCTGCTGCCTTTTTAAATTATTTTGCTTTTTGTTTAACGTTTCTTAGTAAGAATATATTTATTTTTGCCAAATTTAGGAACGTTAATCTCCTACAAACAAAAAGGTAATTCTGTTTTGTCCGCAAACCATTTACTAAATTTGTATAATTAATCCAACGGATTAGTAAATATTAAATAAACATCATTCATTTGTCAATTCAGGCTAAGAATATAATACAAATTAAATTGTTATTAATGTTCCAGCAAGCTTAAGAACTATTAGTTGCTCTTATCATCGCCACGTATACAATTTTCTATGAATTATGATTCTAATAAGAAAGTAAAGTTTTTGTTTTTATATTAAAAAGAAATTTCATGTAAAAAGTATATCAAAGAAATGTGGTGTTGAGAATGAGAAGGTTTTTTTCTCTTTTTAATTAATTATACTTTGATATTATCATCACTCACGAATTGAATTATATCAATAATACTTTAGTGGTTTTTTGCTTTCTACCTCCCCCCAAAAAAATATTTTGTAAATTATTTTACCAATAATTATTTGGTATTTTCCAGCAAATATTTAGCAAACATTTGAGCGAATAAGAAAGAAAACGTATTTGCAATTTAAATATTTGTTTATAAGACGGCTTTTAATGGTTAAAAAAAAATATGTTCCCAAAACTTTGAAAATTCTTTACTGAAAATTCTTTACAAACAATTTTTCACAGAAAATTTATTACAGAGAATTCCTTGACGAAAATTTTTCGCTTTTAATCCTTATAAGTCTACTTAGTGTACACTCCAAAAAAACATTAACTAAAATTTGGGAAATTTAACTTTTCTTAAGTTCAAAATGGTTTTCGTAAGGCGCCAATTCTGCTGCTTTATACAAACGTCCGTTAAAATTTTCGTTAATGTTAGGAAATAAAAACTTCATGTTTCACAGGATATTTTTCATAATTTATAAGAAAATATTTACTAAAGACTAATTTAGTGTTAATCTAAAAATTTTGTATACATTTCTTCGTAAGCTAAATCAGCCGGGGCTTGGGACAATGTTTTCATGTAACGGTGTAGTGGTTCGTTTCTTTGCTATGTGGTTGTTCAACTCGCTAAGCAGCTTCTATTTCTGTGTTTTTATTTTTCAGCACCGGCCACGCTTCTTTACAACAGATGCATCATCTGGAATGGCGGGGTGTAAAGTCCCTTTAAAAATCTGAAATTCTGTTGGGACTTGAACAGTAGTGCTTCAGAACGCCTTGCAACCTGCCAGTAGCCAGTGCAAATAAATATTTTTTTGATTCTCATGTGTATTTTAGGGAAATTTATACCAAAAAAATTAAATATGCAATTATTTTTAAAATTTTTTTAAAAAAATATAACCTGGTGAACAACAGCACAGTTCGTCATACATACATACACGCTCAAACCACACACAGCTAAAAAAACAATTTAGCTAATACATGCACCAGTAATATATGTATGTGTGTGCCTTGTAGTAAATAAGGAAGCGAATATATAAATTGCTGACAGATCAAAATTGTCGCCAACTTCCTTAAAAAAATCGTCAATAGTTAATGAAAATTTTTACTAATAGCCCTTCCCACGATGTCCACCGGTCATTAATGTTGAAACTGTAAACGAAAAGCAACTTATAAGAGCTCTTATAACCATCCAGTCTATTTATTTATTTGGCATTTGTGGAACTAAAGAAAAAAATAAGTTAAATAAAATCGGTTATTTGTGAAAGGCAAGTTAGGTTTTTTACGTCCAGAAATCCAGCGAACCATATCGGTTGACATCGTGGAACAGGCCTTAAATAATGGCAGCTGTGTACTTTTACAATCATTATAATTTATTCTACAACAATATAAGAAAATACTAAAAATTACGAAAAACTATCCCAGAGTTGTTTTAAAGCGTATTAATTTCTCAAAAATAATTCGTCTGTTACATTTTGAATTTTTCACTAAATATGACTCATATGTATATTATCATTTATATCAAAAATATGTAAATTATGCATTTTCAGCAAAATATGCAAAAGTATGCACTAACAAATTGATGCCAATTTTAGCAAATCAATTAAATCATAAAGATGTTACGGTTAGCCATAATAAGGCTTATGGGAAAGAACAGGTATTTGCACGAAACCCCTCTCTCTGGTCATAAAATATTAATAATTTATTGTTATAATTACTGGAGAATTTTACAATTGAAAATAAATATATGAACTTAAATTGAGGACAAGCTATTTCCGTTCTTAAGTATTCAAACTTTTCTTAGGTATGCAGGAGTAAGTAATTTCCTAAATAATTTTCTTGAAAGCTCAAATAAAATAATTTCAATCGTATGACCAAAAAAAACAAAATTAGTAAACTAAACTTAAAAATGTCTATTTTTTAAAATTGTTCTTTCAAAAAACAAATAGACTATTTTGAAAAAAATATTCTTTACTAAAATTCAGTGCATTTCTTTTTTAGTGTATATTAATAAAAAGATAATTTCTTTTAGTGCCGATAAACTTTGTAAAGATTAAACTGAAAATCTTAAATTTGTTAGCCTCCTAGAAATATGGCATTTTGTAAAAAAATGATTGCTATGTATTGAGTACAAATCTATTAAAAATTGTTACGACTTTGGAGTTTAGCTCTAAATTACTAAATGAAATGTAAAAAATTAGATAAAAATTCGAAAATATTAATCCCATGATAGATCGATATTTCGATGTAATGAAAGTTATTGTTTTAACATTTTTTATATCACATAAAATTTATTATTTTTGAAAGATTTGTACCAGATTTATAACGATACAGAAATACTCGCAATTTCTTGTTTAGGGCAGTCAGAGTGCCAGCGAATTTTATATTTCTTATAAATTTAACATGGTTTTGTCGCATAAGAAATATTCACTGTTTTTTTGGTTCATCATTATTTCATATATTTTTTATTTTGAAAACATTTTATTTTACTGTCATTTGATACAACAAAGTTTTATTTTAGTTCTCCTCTATAATATTTTCTTAATATTTGCTTTTGTCATGTAAAACTGCTGGCGGCAAATAGTGTTTTTTCTTTCTTAATTTAAATCGAAGCAAATGTAAAACGTTAAAAAAGTCACGTTTTAGCAAAAGTGAATGTTACGAACTAATTCTGTCGTTTCTTGTAAATTCTTTTTTTTTCAGGGGGTTGTTGGTTTCAAAAAAAAAAGAAGAAAAAGTCTTTATGTATGTTGCAAATTTAAATCTTGGGTAATTTCTTGGAAACGAACATACAAAGTGTATATATTCTCCGCAAAGTATGTTAAAATATTTATGCTGTAGAAAGCATAAATTATAGAATTAAATGAACGTGTGCATAAATGATATAAATGGAGGTACTATCATACATACATACGTATATTTAGAAATATTAAAATACTGTTAAACTTTTGATACAAAAAGTCTCGTTAGAATGTTCACTCGAGTAATCAATTACAATAACGTAAAATAATATTCTAATATTAAAAGGACGAATAATTACGTAACGGTGATATTTTTCTTATAATAAAGTAAATGAAAATTTTTTTTCCTTTTAACTTTTTCCATTACTCCCGCCAGAATTTCCGGGAATAGTTTTGTGCATCCGTAAAGGATTTAATATAGACTTGTGACTTCCAAACCCTTCCACGTTACTTTAAAACTAGGTTTAGGTTTATTTATTTATTTTTTCATTTCCTGCACAACAAGACTGAATCTTATAATTATTTTTGTTGTTGAATGACAGATGGCGCTATGTCTGCCTTATAATTATTTTTGTTGTTGAATGACAGATGGCGCTATGTCCGCCTCATGCAGGAGAACAGAACAAAATTATTGTTTGGTATTTTTTTTTCATCTGCGGTCTTCGTCACACACTTACAATACATTCGCTTTTTTTATATAACACCCAAAATATGTACTAGAAATATTTTGTATGGCAAAATAACGTTTGACAACTCATCTGGTATTGATTTTTTATGTAAACTTACCTACCTTTTGTGTATATGTATGTATGTATGTATTACATAAACTTCGTGTGCAGGTAGTAGAACAACTTTGAAAATGTGAAACACATGGTTATTGCTTATAATCAAATATCATTAATACGCAATGACTTCCGGTACCGCCATTGAAAATCCAAAACAGTATGCAATAGTTTTTATGCTGTTCTACGTATAATGATTGTTTATACTCAAATATTACGTATACGCTTTGAGTTTCAATAAAGCTATTAAAACACTATAAACAGCAGTGGTGTCAGATTTAGCGAATTTGCCATTTTTGTAGGGATTTTTTTTTTTTTAATTTTGTGGCGTGGGGAAAAAGGGCAGATTTTTCATTGCAGGCAAAATGTAGGATATTTTTAAAATTGTTTAATATTCTTGTGAAAATAAGGCCAAGTTCCTATCCAAAAAATTTCGGCCGTAAATAGTACTAAGATCAAAATAAGGACCAAGTTCTTGATAGGTACAATACCATCTCATTTCTAGGAATCCTGTAAGCTTGCCAATATTTTTTTGCCTTTCTAATATGGGAAAGACTTATTGGAAAAATATTGGCAAGCTTACAGGATTCCTAGAAATGAGATGGTATTGTACCTATCAAGAACTTGGTCCTTATTTTGATCTTAGTACTTTTTACGGCCGAAATTTTTTGGATAGGAACTTGGCCTTATTTTCACAAAATTTTTTTTAAAAAATTTTCTCGTCTTGATATGTTGATAATTTCATTTCATAATTCTATTCATAGCAATAAATGATCGAAAATAACTTGTGGCTTAGTTTGTTGTGTTCTTAAAAAAAAAATAAATGCTGGGTCACTACAAAATCTTAAATTTACGTTAATAAATGACTAATAAAATGTCACATGTAAAACCATTTAATTACTAATCTGTCTTTGTCCTTTTTATTGCTATATATATATATATATGTATGAATGTACATTAAGTAAAATAAATTAAGCAGGAAAATACTGTCAGTTTTTAAAATAAAACAATAAAAGGAAATACAATACAATTTCATAAGAAAAAAATATACTAAACAACTACCATTCTCCAAATATTTTGTGTCGTGCTGAAACCACGTAATTTCAAATTCTTCCAAATATAAAAAAGAAAATAACTCATTTAAGACTATAAAATGCTTAACCCTTAATGCAACATAAATTAAATTTGAAAAGGATTCATCAAGACATGAAACAGGAGGAAGAATGAGGAAAAGGGACATATTTGTTTATAATACTTTTCTGTTGTTAGTCTCACTTTAACCTTTTTTCTTTTTAGATATAAGGGCTCTTCCTGCCAATACACACCCACAGTAAACTCAAAAGACAATTTAGCTTAGAAGAGCTTTTTATTTTGTATGTATTCCCTTTGGAAAGTCTTAAAGAAAATAAAATCCTTTATTTCAAAATATTCTAAAGCAGATAATTCTAAAGAGTTTTATTTGACGTTCAGTATTGTCTTATTCAAAAGCCTTTTATATTTGTACTGAAAGTATTTCGTTATTCCATTTTTCAGTTAATTTTTTTTTTTTTTTTTTTTGCTGACTGAATAAAATGTCTCTTATACTTTTTGAGACACTAGAACTTCTGTCAGTGTCTGCTTGTTATAGTTTAAATTTTATTGTTTCCAAAGATAGAGAAGAATATAAATATGTACTCAACACAACAGAACCTGTTCAACAAATATTTTTAATTTCCAATATTTTATAAAAAGTTTTTAAAGTTTTTTCATTTGTGATCTAAATGACACTCAAAACGTTTATATCAAAGAATTCAAGCAAGTTTTTCGTGAATGATTTTAAGCCTTTAACATTTCGCTGAAAACTTCTTAAGGAGGAAACTTACTTTTGAGCCACTTTAATTGATTTTTTTATATGTTTGACTGTTTTGGAATTATTTTGGTATTAAGGAAAACAAATTTTGTCCCACAAAATTTATTAACTATTTTTATTTTTAAAAATTCATTTAAAAAAGTATTGAAAGTGAGAATAAATTTAAAAACTTATAAATTACTCGCAAGGACTTATAATCAACTATAGATTTTATTCAAAATAAAGTTGCAAAATACAATTGATTAAAAAAAAATCCAAATCATTTGTGGTTCCAATTTATTGACATCAGAAAAACCGTGACCACCTCATAAAAGAATTGTGATAAGAAAACAAATTAATACGACATTTATTTAGGCTTATTTTTACTTAAAGGGCATGAACTTATTTTGCTTATTTTTGTCGACTGGTGTACTTTTGATTCATTTTGCAAGATTTCTCTTGCCTAAAACGAAGTTTGTTAAATTTTTCTGTTTAAAGAAAAATTGACACTTCATGTGGTTGGAAAAAAAGAACTTATTTAAGAATGTGAATACAAAACTTTTTTTTGTTGTTTGTAAATTAATTTTTCATTTTCAACTCTTAAAACACTTTGTGATTTTTGTGCTTTAACGACTGTGCGAGTGTGTTTGTAAAAGGCCTCTCCAAAGTTGTGCGTTCATTTTTAACAGTTCCAACTTGTTTTACAAGTTGCTCTCAATTAGATGGATTTTGTTTCTTGGATCCCTTTCTAAGTTGTTCGGTGTTTTAATCAGGGCTTATGAACTCAATAGATTTGAAATTTTTAACATTGTAACGATTTTGTTCATTAAAAATTTTAAATATTTTTATGAGTTTTTATTCCAACTGAATGGTGTTTAATTCCAAAAAAGTATTTTTATTATTCAGGCTTAAGTTCGTGTATTAAAATACCTCTTTAAAAGAAAGAAAACTCCAGAATCTCGTGAAAGTTGGTTAAGCTTCAGAAGTTTTCTTTTTCAAAATTATGAATTTAAATTGAAATTTTTTATTTCTTTTGATATAAAATTTTTTCCCAAGTTGGTAGTTTTGGCTTTTACTTCCATTTCTTTTCATTATCATCATCATTATTAACGCGTGATCCATTTTGAGGTTCCCAACTTCTTTAAAGAAAAAAAAACACAGAAATTCAAATTTAATGGAAATTTTTTATTATCATTTGAAAGAACATTCTTTGGCATTTATTTTTTGAAGATTATGTCTATCAAATCTTGTCCGTTGCTACGTCGCAGATGGTCCATCCGTTGAGTCCAATTTTCGATGACTCGTTCGAGCATTGCGGCTGGTAACTGGTGAATGACACGCGTAATGTTTTCCTCCAAGGCCTGAATCGAAGCGGGTTAGTCCGCATAAACTTTAGACTTTACATATCCCAATAGGAAAAAGTCTAACGGTGTGATATCACACGATCTTGGTGGCCAATCGACCGGCCCAAAACGTGAAATTATATTCTCACTGAAATGTTCTCTCAATAAATCCATTGATTGTGTGGGAAGTGGCACCGTCTTGCTGAAACCAAATGTCGCCGAGATCACGAGCTTCAATTTCAGGCATCAAATAGTCGGTTATCATGGCACGATAATAGTCGTTATTGACGGTTACATTCGCACCGGCATTATTTTTAAAGAAATATGGACCGATGATTCCACCGGCCCACAAACCATATCAAACCGTTGTTTTTTCTAGATGAAGAGGCAGTTCTTGAACCTCTTCAGGTTGCTCTTCGTCCCAAATGCGGCAATTTTGTTTATTTACAAACAAAATTTGCCTTGAAATCGTCGGAAAGACATTCCTCACAGAACGTGAATTTTCGTAATAAAGTTCAACGATTTGTAAACGTTGTTCAGGCGTAAGTCTTTCCATTATGAAATACCAAAATAACATGACAGCATGACACGACTCACACGTGATCTGTCAAAAAAATGCTATTGAAAAAAGTATCTATACTTGGATCACCCATTATAATGATTTGCAATTGAAAGATTCGTATCACACCTTCGAATGTTTTGCAGATTTTTGTTCTGCAAGATTTATTTAAGAAAAAAAAAACATAAGGGTTAATTTGAAATGAAGCATAAAATATTTTTAAGATAACGAATAAAACTGCTTCTATACATCAAATTTAAAGGCAATTGGTCAGGTCTAAATTAAATGGCATAAGACCTGTCACAAAATGTTATTGCACGTACACAGTTAAACACAAACTTTTGTCTAAGAAGAGCAAACAAATATCAAGTTTGCATTTCGTCAAATATTTACTACGTCGGGCATTCCCAACATAAACTTATTATTTGTACTTGGCAGCTTAAACAATTAATTTGCTGCAGTATTAGGTGGCTTATTAAAGGCACAAATCATTGTAACTTAGCTGTTTAGTTATTTAAACAGATCTAAAGAGGTCCTTGTAACAGCTGCATTTGAGCATTGTTGGCTAACTGTTATTGTTGTTCTTAAATTATGGCCGTTGTTGTTGTTGTTGTTGTACTTGAGAAATAGCAAGGTGTATTTGTCTACCAAGAGCTGAGATTAAATTAAAAGGAAACAAGCTGTTTTATATTTAGTGAAAATACCGAAGACTAAAAAACATTGTTGCTGAGTTGTTTACTTGTGAATAATGAAAAGGGTTCTTTTGTCAGCATCTGCATTTTAATGAAGTTGTCATTTTATTTCCATAATTGTTGAGCGTGTTTGAGGAAATATATGCAAAAGTGGAGATTGTCGTGAAAGAATTAGAAACTCTGAAGGGCAATGAAAAATTACTTTTTCCGAAAAGTTTGGCTAAAGTTTCGTGCATAAAATGAATTTAGATGTTTTTTTTTTTGGTTTAATCAAGTGCGATTGTAGGAATTTTGTTTTATTTATAAGGAACATATTTAGCTTTTTAATCTAATAGTTCAAAAATATTTTAATAAAATAAGTTTAGAAATTTAAGACTAAGCAAACGAGTAGGAAGCAAGGAAAACTTTTTTTAATGATTTTTAAAATTGAAATTTTTATTTCTATAACATTGTGGAAAAGGAATATTTTAAATAAAATAAAAATCCAACATGAAACGATGTTATTAGAGAATAATCCATCATGAATGTTTGTGTGCCATCTGTATGCATTGAAAGTTTGATGTTTTCGGTGTCTTTACTTTAATTACAAACTGTTTAACATAAACAATTTTATTTTTATTATCTAGCCTCATCATTGTGGTTTGTTTTCATTACAGGTATATTCTTGCTATCGTCGCTTCTATCCTTGTTTATAATATTTGTTTTATTTTTTGTAAAAATTTCTTTATATATTCTTCATTCTTTGAAATTACGAAACACGTAAATGTTTATTGCTTTATGGCGTATGAGAAACATTAAATATCTTATCTGCATAAATATTACGTATACGACGAGGGTGACTTTTGTAGCACTTTTATACATACATATATACGTGTCTGTGTGATTGAACTCATCATTCATTAATAAAATTTATTTAATTTGCTGTACGTGTGTGTTAAGAGTTAATTTCTTTTTTTACAACAATACGAAATTATTTGTTAAGCTTCGACCTTAAAAATTCAGTTTAATTTAGAATTTATACACGTTTATTTTTACTATTATTATTATTAGCCTGTGTAACATACATGAAATATTTTTCATATAAGAAATAGGTAGGACCTTTTTTTGTTATGGACTTTACGTCCTTATTGTTCAACCGATTTTGACAAAACTTATACCAAATTAAAAATATTTATTCACAGAAGTGAACAAAATCTTAAAGGTCAAATTCGGTTTAGTATTTTGGCAGCTTAGAGCGTTTAAAATTGCTACTAATACGTTAGAAAAACAACAACAAAAAATTCGTATGTTTTTCTCCAAAAATTCTGTAAAAATTTTCCTTGATATTAAGAAATATAAATTTCATCTTTCTCAGGAAATTTTTCATAAGTATTAGAAAATATAAGCTAAAAACAAATTTAAAGATTTTGAAAAATTATGACATTTATTCGAGCAAAAACTGAAGAATTTATGTTTTTAAAAAATTTTATTTAGAAAATTTGTAGAAAATTAAACACATTTATAATGAATGCAGAGAACTGTTTGCTGTGATGTTTGTAAAGTTTTTTGAAAACCTATTTTGCTTGTGCTTTTGTAATTCGCAAATTTTGTTTATGAATTTATGTATGAGTAAATGAGTTTTATAACTTTTCAAACATAAATAGTAAAGATCTACTGATGATTTGGTATTTAGCAACCAATGAAATGCATATATGTAGATTTGCTAACCCCAAAAAAAAACAAATAAAATTTCTTAAAAACATTTTAAAAAATTATTAAAAAAAATGCGTCATAGACTTCATCTACAATAAATAAATAGGAAGGAACAAAGTTTTCATCTTATTCTGTGGTAGTTCATTTCTTTGCTATTTGGTTGTTGATCTTGCTAAGCACATCTCATTTCATTGATTTCCCTTCTTTTCAACCGTTCATCTATAAGAAAACGTTCGGTGTCATCAAATCGCTGGAATGTCCGAGGTTGCTTTTTTACAACAGATTAATTAAGACTGTGTATTTTTAGAGGTTAAATTTTTTTTTAGAAAAAATTTTAGTTTGCTTTTTCTGTTTGAATACGGACCAGTTTTTAATACTAAAATACCTGCTGCCAGTCCGACATGGAAAACAATATATTTGCGACCTTCAAACCATTTATTTTAATTATTCGTGTGGCTAGTGGTGACAGTAAAAAATTAATGACTTAAATAAAATCGGTTATTAAAGAAACGGTAGTTATTTTTGTACGTCTAGAAATCAAGTGAACGATATCGGTCATATTTGTGGGACACACCGTTAATATTTTCCGCTTTCATATTAAAATCACAATTATCTAAGAATGCAAATCGATATGAATCATAAAACAGCTTTGAAATATATTGTATAAAAGCCAAGAGATTAGTTGGGAAGTGCTTCAATTAAGTCTCTAAGACATTCAAGATACTGTCGGAAAAACCATGCATTCGAACACTTTGTTGAAATTTTAAACAGTAGAATCAATCCAGAATGTAAGAATAGACTAAAAATATTTTTATTACCAAAGGAGCTTACTGGACTTGCGGAATACATACGTGAAGCCTCTACTGGACAGTATTAAATGATTAATTTTATGGCAAATATCATTTAACGCGACTCAGGCAAAGTTAACACCAAGACATCTTCATAACAAAACTATGTAGGTGATCTTGATATAAGTGTTTTGACTACGATCCAGGGCGAAATACAAATGGTGGTTAAAGTCTATCTGGATGTAAATGCTGAAAAGAAACGACGTTCACTGAAATAACGTACCATTTCCTAATTAGTGTTCCTGCCCATGCACCCACCTTCTGATCGATGTACCAATTTTATTGAAAATGGGAATGTATTCCACAAAATTTATTTCCCAAAAGTTTGGTAAGCATTTCTTAAAAAGATTGTAAAACAAACTGAACTTTCATGCTTCGCGTCCTTTGAATCCTGACGTTATTCATAAAAACTCTGTAAAAAGTAACATGAATTAAACATGATTATAGGCTGCCCTGCGTTATAATTTCATGGCTGCAAATAGCGAGTATTTTTTAATTTGATATTCCATTGCTAAGGACCAGCTAGTAGTAGTAGTAGATCAGTAAAATATTACACACATATTTGAGAAGATTTCTTACACGGTATTTTTATGAAAAACCATTCAAGTGGGTAAATAGATGAAAGAAAGTTTTACATGGCGAAAACAATTGGTGCAAATAATTAAGGCTTTAACTTACCACGCTGTCACACTTGCTTAGAAGAACTTTAATCCATTTTTTTATTAACCCATAATCTGCTGCACAACTGCTTCGTTAAACAGCAGCAACGGCGATGGCTCTTTTTTCTTATTATATTAACTGACTTTTGATGTATTTTTTGCTTTTGTTTTTTGTTTCTTCTTGAAACACTTCGAAAGCGCTAATTCAATTTTCATTAAACCCAATTTTTTTTCATGGTATTTTTGGAAAAAAAAACCTAAATAGAAATTTTGTTTTTCTTTCACCACAATTTTATTGGGGTTTTGCTGATATTTTTTCCGCTTCTAGTTTTACACTTTTTGTTTTTTTTTGCGTACAATCATAGATAAATTACATTTTATTATATTTTTTTTTTGTATTTATTTCTCTTTTATTTCTACATTCACACACAAACACACACATAAACAAACAAATAGATATATTTGTTTCCTGTTTTTGTGGCTTAGATGAGGTTTTATGATAACAGCACAAAAACTTCAAATGTGGTAGCGGATGTAAAGAAAAAAACATGAATAAAAACATCAATGTGTTTTACACATGAACATCATCATGGTAAATTGATATCAAATTGATTTTACTTCAAATTACATACAAGCAGAGATAAACCTTCGCCTCAGGAAGGCAGGGAGGAATTAGTTAAATAACAGACAGATTATTGTGCAGATATGTTTAACACATGCTTTACAAATAATTTCAACACAAAACAAAAAAACCATTAGGAAAAGTTACTTTAATTCTGGATAAGTATATACATACCTACATATGTTTACACAAATACATGCATATGTATGTATTTTATTCGTATGAATTGTTAAACATATAATTAATATGTATTTAATCTTTAAAGAAAACTAAAACAAACAAAGTGTATGTATATATGTAGCGATGTATATGTATATGTAAATGTAAAATATTTTTATTGCTTGCACGCGCTTTATTTAAATCAATAAATTTTATTTAAATAAACAACAGAAGTTTCTCATTAAACAAGGATTCATTGTTTGTTTATACAGGGTATTTTTTATAAAGTGTCACGACTTTGAGTTTGCATCAATGCTTTATTTGACCCTCCATTTAACAGTTGATAGTTGATTTTTGCTTGGTTTGCTTCGAAATTTCATTATGAATCGACTTACACCAGAGCAACGCGTAAAAATAATTGTTCTACTCGTCAAACTCATCGTGCAGCGGGCGCTACAATTGACTTACTGAAATAAACTTTTGATGCAAAAATAATTTCACGTAATGGCTAAGATCGAGTGATTTAACCCTATTAGATTATTTTCTTTGGGGTTGGTTATGTTACGTCACTTGTCTACGTCGATAAACCACAAACAATTGAACACGTGGAAATCAACATTCAAAAGTTATCGGCAAACTACGGCCGCAAATGCTGCGAAAATTTTTTGAAAATTGGTGTTTCAGATTGCTCCTTCTGCGTGCCAGCCGTGGCGGCGGCCATATGGCAGAAATCGTATTAAAACATTCATTTCATAAAATTTTCTTTCCAATAAAGCCTGTTTCTTTGATATTAAAATTATATTTCCTTGTTTTATTATGATTTTTAATTCTTGCGGAGTGGAAAGTAACAATAAAAATATGAATTTAAAGGAAAGTCTTTCTGACATTCATAACAGCTGAAACTTAAGTAATCAACACACAGATATGGTCGCATTTCAGTGCTATAATTTTCATCCACCAAATTTTTGCATACACAAAATAAAAACTACTACTAAATTTACATTTTGCGGGATTACTTTGAGAATGAGTTGTGGCTGAAAGTTTTAAACCGAAATGTAGTTCAATCAATCCCAAAGGGAATTAAAAAACTCTTTCTAAGCTGCTTCTGTTCAATATCAAAATTGAACAAAATTAATTCAATAAAATTTTTTTTTGCCTGTCTATTGTCCCAATTGAGCATTTTATGTTTTCTTTCAAACCTAACGGGGCTGCTATCGGTTGCCAATACCTTTAGTGTGTGAATGTTATGATATTTATTGTCAAAAATTAGTCTCCACTCCACATTTATATAATTTCGATGATCTTAATAAATTTTTTAATAATTAAGGAATTCACAAAATATTGATGTGATAAATCAATTTTGTAGGAAGAGTAAATTTAACCCTATTCTAAGAATATATTTTACCGAGAGAATTGGATACTATTTAAAGGACGAAATTTACAAATTAAATAATAAATGGCCAACCGTCGTACATCAATCGTCGAAACAAATTGAATGTCTCATTTACTTAAGCACATCAAAAGTGATTCAAAGGGAACATTTATGCAAAATTTCCTTTGCACAAAACATTACAAATCAATCGCAGTTTTGGGATACAACTTTAACTTTATACAACATTACTTGCACTCATATTTGCTAATATTAACAAGCTTAAGAAATCTCTGTTAGGTACGAGTAAACTGGTATATATTTCTTCATAATGATGTAAAACTTTTGATGAGCTGTTTATCTCTGTTGTATCCCAAAAAAAAAATAAAGTTTTCGTTTTAATAAATAAACTTTCTTTTTCTCCTAATACTCCTTAAGATAAGCGAAGTTGATTAAATTCTAACTTTAACACAATATGTTTGGACCATTAATTTCAAAAGTAATATTAACTTTATTTAAATTTTAATATAGTTTCCCACCGTAAGATATAAAATGCTAGCAAAAAAATTTTTATAGAATTAAAAGTTTAAAAAATACTTTAAAAAAGGAAATGGATATGAACTGTGACACATAAAAATATATATAAAAATTTTTTTCTACACATCCTGCAAAAGAAAGAGTATTCGCATACCAACACACATAAATAATAGCTTTTTACTAAAAATCCATATACAGTAGAGTTGAAAACTTTTAAAAGCGCTGTGAGAAATAAAATGCATGTGTGACTGACTCTTAAGATTTTGTTGGATTTCTAGACATGCGTTTCACTTATAAATGATTTCATAAAATAATTTTTTAATTGACTCGGACGAAAGCTACACAAATAAACAAAATTAAGAAGATTTCAGATGAATTGCTTTTCAATTACAATTTTAGTAGTATCGATCGGTCGGTATCGTGGTTGTATTTAAAATCGCAGAACAAATCATTTTTACCCAGCAAAAAATTATTATGTTTCTGGCAGCAGTAACAAATTTCATAATTTCGAAAAGCGCAGTTTTGAGCGCTTCCGGGGCTGCACAAAAAGAAGGCAGAGAGATCGCTCAATTTATTTTTAAGCACGTTGAAGTTATCGGCTATTTACATTTAGTTGCCACTAATCATAAGGTATACAGCGAATTTCATTTAGATGCTCTCTGCCTCTCTATCACTGTCTTATTTATTTAAACGAAGGCATAATTCAGATAATTCAAACATGATTTTAACGCATTTAGGATGAGTAGAAGAAAGCGCTATTTATGTAAAAACCAAGAGCTCCAAAGTGGGGCATCGCGATCAAAAAACATGCATGTTCACAGCGCTTTTTGAAGCAGGAGGCACAAGAACAACAAGCGTATATCTCTCTTACAAACCTGCTTCGGCCGAAGCAGTAGTTTTTAAGTAATTCAATGTGGCACTCCATATCTAAGGACACTAAAAGTTTTAATTGCGTTTATTAAAAACTCTTTGGGAAACATTAAAAAAAAATAGTATTCTAATATTTTATTCCATCGATATAAAAATCTTATATTTCATACCGTTGAAGAATTTCAAATCACAGCAGAATACCAAAAACAAAAACTTTAAACATGATTTCAAATATGAAAACTACAGAGTCAGATGTATTCAGATTAACATCAGTACCTGCCATTTTGATGTTACCGGACGGTGCTCTTAACACTTTGTTAATTTTTTTGTTCACCACCACCCACAAGTCACCCTGAAAGCACAAAGTGTTAACTCAAGGAGCACATTAGGAACTAAATTCTTATGTATGGTTTGTGCTATCTGAGCTCTTCTTCTTGTGTTGTTTAAGGCTGTTCTTCACTATTTTACATAATCGTACAAAAATGTGACCGACTTTACAAAGTCATTTAAAAATGGTGTTGTAGGTGCCACACTATCATACAAAACTGATGCCAAAACATCTGTTTGTTTTAAGACATCGATTATTTATGCGCAAGGAAACATGTCTGCCTATACAAATCGACACCGAGACTATACCGCAAAATGCTGAAGTAAAGACGAAGGCGTTCATCTTGATCGTCGCTTAACATGGAAATCGCATATAGACGCAAAGTTGACACAAATGAAATAAAAAGCAGCCCAAATGAATTGGATTATTGGAAGAAATTCCATACTTACTGCCTATTTCTGTCCTGCGAAAGATTTCGTTCATTCGTACAAATACATTTGACATAGACTGTAAACTTCTTTTATACAACGCGATCCTGAAACCAATATGGTCCTGTAGAAAACATTCAAAGGCGACAAAACAAAATTCTACGTACAATTACAGCAGCCCCCTGGTAGATATTGATGTTCCATTGGATGAAGACATTATTTTTAAATTATAGAGGCCACACCCGGTTCAGAAGGAGGGATACTCTCTCTCTCTCTCAGCCGGACATGAGAGATGAAAAAAAAACAAAAAATCAACTGCTGAAACTAAAAAATTTTGTTAGCAGTGGCTAAACATATTTAACATTTTTAAATGTATAGAATATTTGTAAAGAAAAAACGTTACCAAGAAAGAAACTTCAAAATTAATTCTTTTTTTTTTTTAATTAAAATATTTTTTTTAATTGTGGTTTAGCATTTTTTAAAAAATGTCCAAAAAAATACTTTTTTGCAGAATAATTAATTTTATTTTTTAATATAAAAACCAAATTAAATGGCAATTTAATTTGGCAAATCGCATGATTGTGGAGGATAATGAAGCACGGCCCTTAGCGCAAGGAGATGGATTATGCCCAAAATCAAAACTATTCCAAGGATTATTGAGTACGCATCTCGCATCACATCTCAAGGTGAATTCAATAGAGGATCATCATTTCTATTAACTCAACCGTGTGGCCTACCGTCTCCCATGTTACCAGTGTAGGGTTTTTGATCGAGTCTTTAAAGGAAACCGCAGGAATTATCTCTCTACCGACTTTGGCCTTGATTATATGAGACCTTAGGTGCCTTTTCACCTTCCACTAGATTAACAGAGATTACTTGCTTTATTTGCTACCTTACATGTGTATCCGTTGCTCTGTTGTTTCAGATATTGGCCAAAGAAATGTCTAGAAAGGCCGATTTCCAGAAGGCACTGCATCAACGTGTGGCTATCACCAAGATGTATATATGTATCCCCACGAAAAACTACAGAGTCAATTAAATTTCTTTCTTAAAGTTTAATCTACAGCTAAGATTGTATATGAGCATTTCCACAGAAAAGCCAACTTTTGTGTCCCGTTCTAAACAAAACAATTAAGCTTGTGTTTGAGTTTTTTCACTCTTTTACATAATGTAGAGCTAAATATGGTCTAATCAAAGAAACAAAAAGAAGAATATGAAATATTAATTCTGTTTTGCTTCGATGCGATCGGGACAAAAAGGACACTTTTCTGTAAAAATTCCCCTTTTCAGTCAATTGCATTAAAATTTTTTATAACTTATAATTGATCTAACTATTGTTTTTGATAAAATGAATAATTTGTTTTAGCTTTTGATTATTTTCTTTTATTGAAAAATTCGTTGAAGATAATTTTTTAATTATATAAAGATTTTCCAATAGGGATGATGATTTTGAAGTGACATTTCGGCCATTGTGTCATGATCTACCATTTGTTTTTCATTGCTTTCAGTAGTGTTTACAATTTCATCATGGAGAGAACAACGTCTACAAATTATTCATTTTTATTATCAAAGTAATCGTTTTCCAATTGCAACTTTTCGTGCGCTTTTGCCATTTTATGGTCGTAATAATCGTCCAAGTTTGCTCGCTATTCGTCGAATCGTTGAAAATTTTGAGCTTACAGTTTTTTACATAATGTTCAAGTTCCAATAAGACAAAGAACCGCTCGAAGTAATACAAATATAAGTGCCGTTCAGGCAAGTGTTGCTGAAGACCGCAATTTGTCGACTGCAAGACGTTCTTAACAATTGGGACTGTCCCAAACCACAACCTGGGGGATTTTGAGAAAGGCTTTGGGTTTGCATCCATATAAAATTGCTCTCTCTCTCTCTCAATAACTGAAGCCATTGGACCACCGTAAACGTCGTGAATTTGCTGATTTTGCCACACTGCAAATGCAACAATTGAATTATTGCGAGAAAAGTCTAAAGCTTCGATTAATTCAAGAAATTGTGACATTGAAGTTGTGGTTTAACACCATTCGACTATTTCTTGTGGGGTTATTTGAAGTCATTGGTCTTTCGAAATAAACCAGACTCTCTTCAAGCTTTACAAGTCAATATTGAACGTGCCATTCATGACAAACGACTTGACTTAGTGGAAAAAGAGGTTGAAAATTGGGTTCATCGAATTCTTTCCTGCAGAAGAAGACGTGGAGGCCATTTGAATGTCGTTCTATTTAGAACTTAATAAAAAAAACTTTTGAATTTCCTTAACAATAAGTGTGTTTTTTTTTTTTCAAAGATATATCACTCTTATGGGAGAGCAATTTATGATGACTGATGATAAATGTGTTTTTGTGTTAAATATATGAAAGTTCACATTATAAGTTATTTCCTAAAATAATAAACTTCATTGGGAAAGATAACATTGTTGACACCACCATATTACAACCATATTTTTTCATTGTATTCATTTAGTAATATATGCCTTTACTTTTCGTATTACGCAAATATAATTAACAAAATTATGTAAAAAAATCAATGCAACAAAAATTTTATGAACAAATTTTATTCCATGAATTATAATTCTCTAAACGTTAAATTATATTTCTTAAGAGATGTAAAAATTACATTGACTTGCAGATAGATGTCTTTTATAATACAAAAAGATCTTTAAGCTCTTGGAACAGTGCAACAAACATTTCATATAAAGTAACAATAAGGAAATTACCGATTCAATCCATAATATTTTAAATCAATGTAAAATGAGAAATGGCTACAAACATCAGTAATTTCTTTTTTACAATTCACACCTATGCTAACTTTATTCCAAGTTGCTTTATGCATATGGCCGTAACGGTACTTATTATTAATTTAATATATATTCATTAAATTTTTTATATGTTGCAACTCTTCTTGCCTGTTTTGAATCAACTAAATGATGTTATTTCAAATAGGTAAAAAAAATCATGTTTAAATCTATCTTGGCAAAATTATATTAAATTTTATCTAAGCAAATGTTTGAGATTTGAATTTTAATTTTTACCAGAAAATAAAATGCTTCCAAATTATAAAATTAATGTTAAAATAAAAACAATAAAAATAAAATCTAATTATTTGCTATTCTGGCCACCACTGTATCAATGAAGAAAAACAAATTACTGAATACTAAAGACAACAAAGACACCAAACCATATCAAAACAGACCTTAAGTATGTGTTAGGGAACCAGAATGAGGGAACCAGAATGAGGCGCAATTTTCTCACTTCCACAGATGTTTTGCTGGTATGTAGTCGTGTGACTGAGTGTGTAGAAATGGGTACATATGTGTGTGTGAGTATGAGGTTTAACTAGAATTTGATGTAATTGTTGGAACACGCACAACCTCTAGTAAACAATTGTTTTTTTTTTTTTGTTTTTTACCGTTATCAATAAACTAATGTTTTGTTTCTGTTTCCGTTGGAACGATGCAAGAGATAAAAAAACAAGAAGCACAAATTATAAAAGACTTTAAGGAAGTCTTAATTCTTTTTTCAATTTTTAACTTAATTTTATCTTATATATGTATATATTTCTTATTTATTTAAGTTTTTATTTCATTTAACTTTAATATTAATTTTTTTTTATTAAAAAAATCCAATTTTGTTTATGGATTTTTTTATTTTTTCACTTTTGCAAGCATTAACTTTTTCTATGTGCACTCCGTGGCATATTTCTTTTTTGCTATTTTGTATCCGATTTTTTAACTAAACGCTTTGAAAGTTACTCGTAAACTGTATTCATTGAATAGATTGTGCAAAGGAATTTCTTCATTCATTTATTGAATGAAAGCTTTTATATATTCGCTTTACACGGCGAAATCATTATCATCAGCTTTTTGGGTATTTCTAGTAAAAAACTAAAGCTGCTTGTGGTTTTTTAAAACAATATTTACGTTCCTTTTCCGTTTTGAATATAATTTCTTGTTATTTCATTTGATTTAAAAAAAAGTGAAAGTTATACTGTTGCTGTGGACACGCACACACACTCTCACCCAAAGTAACAGAATCCTTAAGTACATTTTTAAGTGTTTTTTTTTAGATTTTTTTTTGTTTGTTTGTTTTTTATTTTGCACCGTTCCATTTGTTTATATTTATTTTTGGCAAATATTCGCTCAAATCAGCTGATTGTTATTCTCTCGCCCTTAAACTCTTTTTGGTTGTTATGTTGGTGCGTTAATGTATGTGTTAGTAAATATCATCAAATTTATAAAAAATAGGTATATGAATTGTTTAGGATATTGTCAATACTGAACTTTTGTCTATCAGGCTTAAATTTCTGTGTACTTTAAAGTATTTGAATGTCTGCTGCACATCATTGTTTGTTATTTTAATAAACCTAATAAGTTTTTCAATATGTTTAAGGAATTGATTGAAAGTGAATTCAGTCAAGGTGGTATCACCCCAATTTGCATAAAAAATGACTGCCTGCCTGGAAAGTCAAACATTGTAACGAAATTTTTATTAAACACAAGCGGCGAAAGTGAACAAATTTAATAACCTGTGCTCTCGAGACCACCTTGCATGAATTCGCACTTAAGATTTTTTAATATTTTTAATCGATTTCTCTTTAGAAGAGTTTAAGTTCGCACTAGATATCAATGCTCTTTGTTGCTTATTTGTAGCTGGTGCACGCATGAAATGAAGTTTCGAAATTAATTTCGAAATCTTATTTGAATTTGCGAAATTTAAATATGAAATTATAAATCTAAGATCAAAATTTACTTGATAATTTTTAATAAAAATAATTTGTAGAGCACATCAATTCCACTTAAAATGAGCTGAAAATTATTTTTTTTTCTTTTCATTTCAATTTAATGAATTTAAGAACACAAAATTAGTGAAATTTCCAGTTCCATTTCATTTTACGAATGCAGAGCACAGCTGAAGATTGGTTTACAAAAATGTGTTCCTTGTGCTATAGCTCTCAAAATATCAGAAACATTGATGTTTAGCGTGAGCTTTGCTCTTCAAGAGGTGCATCGATTAAGAAAATAGGTGATTAAAAATATTAAACAGCTCTTTCTTTGTCTTACAGAATTGCAGGAAACATCCTCGTCATCTTATGATAGCAGCTGATCAGAAAACAATGTTGATGATACCTTAGAACAGAAAAGAAAAAATGCACCACTTTTTAAAGGTGTTGGCGGCAAACTGTAAACAGGGGTAGCATTTTTGTTCAGAAAATAAAACGCCGCCACTTAACTAATTACTTCAGTGTTTATCATTTCGTTGATATATGGTTGCTGATTTTGCTAAGGACTTCTCATTTCCGTGTTTTACCTTCTTCTACAATGTGGTACAACAAATAATATATTGTATATTCGGTATAAATTTCTCAACTTTTCTTTGAAACAGAAAATTTATTAAATCTTTAAACCAAAAATTCGTCATACTTTCTTTCAAGTATTCGATTGTTTATTTAAGGCAACTTATTTATTTTGAATGCTGGCATTTCTTACATTTGTGGCTGATATCCCTCACAGCAGTAAAGGTTCTATAGCTTTTGGCCTAATACACAAATCACTTTAGTTAACACTTGCCCAAACTAAAATTAATTTTTGTGCCAATTTTGCACTTTTCGTGGTTGCCTCGTTTTCTGCCACGTTGTTTATTTAATTTTGTTATTTGTATTTTTCTTAGACCATAACCATAATCGCTTTTAAATTTGATGTCTTTTTAAGCATTTATATTTCTATTTTTAAGTTCATAATAAGCCTATAAATTTTTTGGAAATCTGTGTAAAATAACCGTCACATAAACTTGATTGATTTCAAAATTGCGCAGTTATTAATGGGAAATATTAAATTATATGTGCCATAAAACTGGCACTTAAAATTTAAAGAAAAGAAATATATACTCGTACATGCACATGCATGTTTATGTACATATATATTACCGTGTAAGTGTGTAAAAAAGATTTAATATAAATGCCTTTTTATTACCAAGAGTGTAAAAAGTGATTGATGAAAAAGTTGGTTTAACGTTTAAATATTGATTGTGCTTTAAAAATTTTTAAAAATGTTTTTTTTTTTGTTAATATTTTTGGTTCATGCTCGTTAAATCAATTTTATATAAAATATAAAATTTTGTTTGAGAAAGAATGAAAGAATGAAGGAATGATTTTAAAGATATTTATTTTATATTAATTGTAATTTTTTTTTTAATTACTAAGAACTGTTTATTATTAATATTTGTTAATATTTATACAGGCTAGAGTTCGTAATTGTCTATAATCAGAGAAATATTAGATAGACATTGTTAACATATTTCGAGCAACTGAGGAAAAATCTAATATTTATACATCCCTTTTGTAGATTTTTCAACAGCACTGGCTGAATAGAACAAACGTTGTTTTCGGTAGAAGCCACTAAACCTCGTCAGAATTTATGTGCAAATGCTTTCACTACTTGTTAGGTAGCTTCGTTGAACGTCATTACACATTCTATTTTTTTTTCTTATCATATATTAAACATTACAGTGCTGCCAGCGAATTATATCCTACAATGCCCAATATTTATATTTATTTTATATGCTGCATTTACCAACTCACCAGTAGTTCTTTACCGCTTAAAAAAGCTGTATCATCAGCAAATGTTGGCGTTAGTACAGGAACGACGATGCTGTTTTGAAGGACTCTTACTTCAATCGATTGTGGAGAGCTTAAAAATTTATTTTCTTATATACAAATTGTCGTTCATTTTAAAAGCTTTTCGAAAGCCTGATGATATTTGCAGGTAAATTTTTATATTAATTTGTGGAAATGAACTTCGTGTCACACTTTATCAAAAGTCCCTGAAACATTAATGAAGAACGCAGTGTTAATTTTTTATTTCTTTTTTAAGACTTCTATAACTACATTCACAAGTCTGCCATGTTTTCTCCGAAAACCGAATTTAATATGTATGTCAATATAACAATTTAAAAAGGTATGGAGCCCACTAAAAATAATGGATCTAATCATTTAGTCGCGAGTGTTTTTTTCATAAACAAGGCGTTTTAAACAAATCCTCGAACATATTGTAAGAAAATTGAGTTGGATTTATGGTTAAAGTTTTAATAAAAAATTCTCTTTTATTTTGCTAAAAGTATTTTGTACTGAAATTGATTGCAACCTTGGCAACGTTGCTGTGATTTTCCCTCTCTCTCTCTCTCTTATCTATATATGTAAAAGAAAGTCGTGTTAGTTACTTCACTTATAACTCAAGAACGGCTGAACCGATTTAGCTGAAAATTAGCAGGGAGGTAGTTTAGAGCCAGGAATAGGCTATAGGATACTTATGGGCGGGATTGGACAAAGGGGCGTGGTACCTCTCATACAAACCACAAATTAAAAATCTATTATTTCTGCTCCTGATAACGATATTTGAACAAAATTTGGTATGTCGGTTTGGTGTAAATTTCTTAAGTGCTGCTGCAAATATGGGCGGGATTGGACAAAGGGGCGTGGTACCTCTCATATAAACCACAAATTAAAAGTCTATTATTTCTGCTCCTGATAACGGTATTTAAACAAAATTTGGTATGTCGGTTTGGTGTAAATTTCTTAAGTGCTGCTGCAAATATGGGCGGGATTGGACAAAGGGGCGTGGTACCTCTCATACAAACCACAAATTAAAAATCTATTATTTCTGCTCCTGATAACGGTATTTGAACAAAATTTGGTACGTCGGTTTGGTGTGCATTTTTTTAGTGCTGCTGCAAATATGGGCGGGATTGGACAAAGAGGCGTGGCACCACCCATATAACCCAAAAATTTAAATCGCCATATTTTGGGCATTTTTTGACCTACGTCGATGATATTTGGTACAGATGGTATTGCCATAATTTGGAATACGTACCGGGAGAAAAGTGGATGGGACCACGCTCCTTTTTATTAAAATTAAAAATCGTAATATAGTCTTAACTACTGGACCGATCGTCACAATAGGATATATAAATACTTTTAATTTTATTTTATAACGAGGGGGTAGCGAAGTACACCGGGATCAGCTAGTTGATTATATTTTTACTTGTTAAAGTTTAACCTTTGATTATATTCCTTTAACGAAATGTTATTTTATATAATTTCCTAATTTATTTACTTGTTTTTCATCTTTCAACAGAAAAAAATAATTACATTTACATGTTAAACATCTTTAAATAATCGTAAAATATGTTTGTCTTTTTTATTTGTGTGATTGAGAATTTATCTAAGATAATAAATATTTTTTGTTTGTTTTAGATAATTTAGAGGTTTATTTATTTATGTAAATTTACAAACATTACGATGCAGGCAATCTTAACAGATATTTTTATTAATATTACGAATATCACAAATACTGTTAATACGAAAAAGTAATCAACAAGCCAGCCAGTATGTCAGACGTTTAAATCAATTTTTTCATAATGAAAAGCTCAATTAATTTTGTAGCAATTGACGTTGAAAGTATGAACTAGACGAAAGTGTGTTTTTATTCCTGTAGGGTGCTTTTAGGCAAGAAAAAAATTTCCGTTCTTAAAAAGCAGCTGTTCATTTTTTTCCCTATTTAAGAAAAGCTTGTCACCTCAGAAATTCGCATTTTTAAAACAGATTAATCATTTAAATTATATGAACATGGAATATCATCGCATATGCCAATCAGTTGTCACATTTTTAATTTGTTTTATCGCAAAAATTAAAAATTTAAATTTGAAATATGATACCCAAAAATAATTTAACTTTATTCGAAAGTTTAACTTCAAACCACTGTAATTTTAAAAGCTTTTTGTTTCAAAGTTAACTTTTAAATGTAATAAGGAATCGTTGGTGATAAAGCTTTTCAACATGATTCCAGCATTAGCTACAAGAATATTTATTTCAACCATAAAAGCTTTCAAAACAGGAAGACGAATTTACTAAATGTTTTAAAGGAAAAACACTTTTAGCTGTAGAAGAGCTTTAAGGTACATGGATATAAAAGCTACCTTTTAAACGTCAGTTAAAAATGTAAACCTTTAAATTGATACAAAATTTTTTTTATTCGTATTGTGAAAAAGAGATCTAACTTCCTCAACCATTAGTCACTTATGAGGATGAAGCAAACAATTCATCACATCAAACCAAAAACGCTTTCCTGAGTATGAGGATTTTTTTTTTTTAATTTTTATCCCTCATACCTCATGAGCGCCTCACTCACAAGGAAATACGAACTCTGTTGTAAAATAAGTTGAATTTTTTTTTTTTAAATAATCTCATATTGTTTAGGAAATATTTGAATACTTTTTATGATTTCAATTTATAACAAAATTGGGGGTAAGAACGAAAAATATGCTTTTAAATATTAACACTGCATATGCATATCATACACATACTCGTACATGAAGTATGATTTTTTAGTTTTATCATTTTCATTGGTTTACTTTTTTCAAACTCAACAATTTTTATTTTATATAAGCGACATTTTCCAGTTGTTCAATTCTATAGTTTGTCTTGTCGGATTCCGTTATAGCGATTTTTTCCGTTTAAAATTTTTTTTCAATTTTCCTAGAGTTTTGCATGGCTTTTTTTTGTAATTTTAGCATTTTTTTTTTCTACAAGTAAATTGTTGTTTTATTGTTAGATGAATTCTTCCGTTTTAGAGATTTTTTCTTCGTTTTACCGTTTTTTTAATTTTGCTAAAATTTTTGTTGTGGCTTAAATTTAAGATTGAACCATTTTTTTTCTATAAATAAATTGCTTTTTTTCTTGTTAGGTGACTACTTTCGTTATAGCGATTTTTTCCGTTCTGCCGTTTTTTTTTAATTTTTTTAATTTTGCTAGAATTTTTTTTGTGCCGTTTTTTGTGATTTTACCATATTTTTCTATAAGTAAATTGTTTTTTATTTGATAACTACTTTTTCCGCACTGATTTTGCAAATTTTGCTTTTTTTACAGCATTTTTTGATTTGACAAATTTTTTTGGAGAATATTGGAGTTTATATTTTAGCACCTTTTCCTAGTTAATTATTTGTTTTATTTTTGTCTTGTGACTATTTTTGATTTGGCGAATTTCTATTTTTAAAATTTCATTCATATTTTAATAATTATTTTGTTTTTTCTTGCGATGATTATTTTCGTTTCAAACAAATTTTTTCAGCGATTTTCTCTCATTCTCAGTAGTGTTACTACATACAAGTATATTTTTATGTTTCTTTTCTATCATAAAACACTGATAGTTTTGTAAATATTTTATTATTATTAGCTTCCAAATAACATTACCTGTTAGCATACCCTTTAGTTTTGTTTATGTATACTATTTACCATTACTTTCTATCGTTTTTGAAATTCTTTAGTAAGAGTGAAATTTTTTTATGAACTTACATTTTACAATCTCCAAAATGTTCTTCATCAAAATAACACTGACTTATGAAAACCCCTTTAACTATTTCTGTTGCTTAAATTTGTTTCTTGTATTGTGTAATATATAAAAATATACCTTAAATATATATACAATTTATACACTTTTTAGGCTTGTAAGATTTTCTACTTCTCGCTTTAGAACACCCGTTAAATGCTCACTTATGTGAACTTTTAGTATATCTTCTTATAAGAGTATTTGTTTTATTTGTTTTGTTATTCTTTTTTTTCGCTAATTTTACATTTGATTCATAGACCCCAAAAAAAGAACTAAACGCATTAAATTAAATCAAATGATTAGAATTATTTGTTGGTTTCCTCTAGAAATCTATTTAAATTTAAAAGGTAACTAAAATTTGAAATCAATTACAATCCGATACAGCAAAATAATTCTGAGTGTATGGAATAATTTGTTGAAATCGTTTAAGTTTCATCTGTAAAGATTTCTTCGATACATATCGACTTAAATCTCAAAATAAACTAACAAATATGATTATTTAGAAAACCACAATAAGTACAAGCAATAAAGAAACTAACAATTTGATATTTTTGTGATTAATTAAATAAATAAAATAAAGGAATATTTATCTCCATTAATCATCACAGAATTTATTTGTCTATTCAACTACAAAATGCATCTGTTAGATTTTAAGCACACTTGCTTGTACACATCAAGTTGTTTTGTAGAGTTTGTGATGTATCACAGAAATAAGATAAATTACTGAGATAGATTTGTTGGCAAAGAGACCAGCATAGGTCACACATGGATAATTATTTCAATATTAACACTTGATACAAAATGTTAAAGTCATATTTATATTAAAAAAAAATAATAATTTACAAACGTTTGTATGTTAGTCATAGTTTGTGAGAAATGTTTTAATGGTACCCAGCAAAAAAAAAAAAAAAATGGTAATGTGTAGCGATAACCAAACAACATACTGTTCACTTATGATTTGGCAGAGGGATGAAATAAAGGAAAAATAAAGCAGTTTTGATACATTATAATTTTGTACTATTTATTTATAAATTAACATACTTTTCGGGATCTGAAGTGAGAAAATAAGAAACTGGTACTTTTAGTATTTTTTTACTTATGGTACTTTTGGTGCTTTTTGACTTCTGGTACTTTTTCTCTTGAGAAATTCTCTATACGGTTTATGGTGAAATTTTTTTAAATGGATATCATGTGACTCCGATATTAAATAAAGGGGAAAAGAAGGTAGTTGAGATACCTTTTATTTTCGTACTAATATATCATAAGTTTTTTAATATAAACATACTTTTTATTGAAATAAGAAAAAGAAGAACGTTTGGTAGTTTTTACTTATTGTACTTTTTACTTTGGTGCTTTTGGACTTTTGATACATTTTCTATTAAAACATTCTAATAATGGATTTTAATGAAATTCGGTAAACGGATAGTTTGTCACTCATATTAAAATAAAGGATCCTTTTTAAGGGGTAAAAATGGAAAAATTAGCAGTTTTGATACATTTTATATTTGTACTAATATCTTATAAATATTTCATAAATTGAATTACTTTCTGAGACCTGAAATGACAACAAACTGGTACTTTTGAAACTTCTTATTTATGGTACTTTTGGTTCTTTTTGTCTTTTGAGACTTTTTCTTTTGCGAAGTTTTCTTAATGGATTTGAACGGCATGTGCACCAGATAAAAATTCATTTACGGATCAACTTGTCAATTGAGACACGTGTTTTAGTACACCCTAAATTTTTAACTTAGGTACAAATATTTTGAGCAAAATCAACATATGTACCTCTAAGCTTCCCGAAATAGAAGTCTATGCTACGCAGATAAAAATCGTAGCAAACAAATATTATAATCAATTTTCACCTTAAGTGTTCGGATCTAAATACTGATTCATATACAAATTTATAACCAGACAAGTTCATCTTTTTAATATTTCTTTAAGAAATAAAAAATTACCATAAAGAGAAATTGAAATAAATTGATGTGGTAATAAAATTGTATTGGCAAGCAATGCATATACTTGATCTTGAGCCACCACTAAAAATTGTATCAATTTCTTTTTATTGGTTTTTAAAATTCATAAAATTTTATTTATATTTTTTGGAAGGTTGCAAAACCTTAAAATCGTAAAAACTTAACAACAATATTATATTGTAAAATAGCAACCTTTATTTTTGATTTGTTTCCTTAAAATGTTGTATTCGATAGAAATTTTGTATTTGATACAAATAAAAATTTATGAAAGTGTTTCTTTTTTTTTATTTTACTCCTCTTAAAGAACGTAAGTGCTTTTCTACGAAATTTCAATTAAAATGCCAGCATTTTGTGCTTCGTTTTTTTTTGCAACTGCAATCAAGTTGAAAGGAAAAACACTTTGATTTTAAATCGTTTTATTGATAAAGAAAAACCAAATCATTTAAAAAAATTAAAAAAATTAAAATTTTGTTTTAATTTTTTAACCCATTGGTGAGATTTTGCGCAGTATAAATTTTTTTAACTTTTATTATTGGTTTAATTTTAATAATTAATCGATGGTAGAAATTCACGGGATGCCACCAAAAGATTATTGGATATATATTGAGGCACAGGATATAAAATATATAGCAAATAATATTAAACCAATTTCCCACTTTTACCCAAGAATTCTTTTATGATTCATGTTAATGCTTGCAACAATCTGACGTAAATTACCAAAAGTAAGTAAAATACTTACAAAAGTACCAGCATTTCTGATTTTTCCTCCGAAAAACTACACTACATGTTATGGGACTAAAAATTAGTAAATAGCAAAAGCATAGCCAAGATTATCAATTAGTCTTGTTTTTATTCCTTAAAATTATCCAATATTTTAATCACCGTCTTATGGAATAAACAAATGTAGGTGTCGTATTCGAACTTTAAAGAGTTCAATGTAAAACATATAGCGCTCGTTGACACATTTTACAGATTTCGTCATGAAAACGACAATCGTAAAAAGGCCGATTAGTAGTTGAAAAATAAATTTGAAATCTATTTAAGACAAGTCCCATGCTTATAAAGCGTGTTTTTTATAGACTGTCACAACTTTGAGTTTTTATTTGGGTCTTTATTTGAGCACCCATTTAACAGCTGATAGTTGCTTTTTGTTTAGTTTGCTTTGAAATTTCATCATGAATCGACTTACACCACAGCCACGCATGCAAATTGTTGAAATTTTTAATCAAAATAATTGTTCTATTCATCAAACTCCTCGTGCAGTGGGGGCTACAAATGATAATTTCACGTCATGGCCCAAATAATTGGCCACCAAGATCGTGTGATTTAACCCCATTAGATTATTATGGGGTTGGCTAAATCACCACAAACAATGGAACACCTTGAAATCAACATTCGAAGAGTTATCGGCCGCAAATACTGCGAAAATTTGTTGAAAATTGGTGTTCCAGATTGCGCCTTCTATGCCTATGGAGCTATATATAAACCTAAGGTCAAAGGGATGAGAGACCGAATTGGCGATTTTACTCCCGACAACACAGCTGAAAAAATGGTTGAAAGCTAGAATAAAAATATAACGCTGTGTGAGACTGCATCGAATAAGTATTACGGAGGAAGAAATCGATACATTACAAGAAAACGTGACCCAAACATTGAGGAAAAAAAGAAACACGAGCTAATGAACAGGCACCAGTTCTTTTAAGGAAGCTATTTCTGGACCCTCCCGAAGTAACGCAGATACCAATTTACCCCAGATAAAGAGAAAGCATTGTTTTAGTGGACACGCGGCTTCACACAACTGACGAAGTAAGTGGAACTGTAAGTGGAAAGGCATTATAAACCCCACTTCGCAAGTGAAAACAAAAAAAAGGGCAGAAAAATGTTTGGAAAATAATATTATTCTTATTATTCTTTATATTCAAAAACAATTTCAAATTTAAATTAATTTTAATTTCATTTCTTTAAAAAAACTAAAACTTTAATTTGTGTACTTAAAAGTTTCAGCCAAAACTCCTTTTTCTGTGTAAGTAGAAAGATACAAAGAAATTTAGCACAAGTTAAGTTCACGTGTATGTCTATCTGTATGCATGCATATATATTTGTAATCAAGTTTAATTCTTTAAAAGTTATTGTTGTATTACAAATTTCTATACTACCATATGCTGTACACAATTGCTTGTATGTATTAAACACTTGGTTACGCCTGGCAACAAATCTTCACATTTGAATAAACATCAAAACGTTAAATGAACCTGATATTAACATTGAAAATATACAAAAGTTTCTTAGAATCAGTCAATATCTCGAGTGTATTCTTTTCAACCTTAATATCCTTTTTACCATACTCGTATATTAAAGTACTTTAAAAGAAATTATTCGTTGAGTATTTGATTTTTAAAGTGTCTTTTTTATTGTAACAGAAAACACCGAACGACGACATAATAAAAATTAGATTACGTAAAGTTTTACTTCAAATAAACTTCTTGAGATGAAGCAAGGCTCTCATAAATAATTGAAATTTTTAAATCAAACTTTATTCTGTGTCACCAGTATACTCACGTTTATCTAATTTGTTTTTAATGGCTTGTTTTTTTTTTTGCGTAATTTTTAAAAATCGTGTTGTTACCTCAATTAACCACTAAGTACACTTATACCGATAAATTTTCTTTAATTCATATGATACAATTACAATTGGTTGGCTTTTCTTCCCACAAAGCTGTTTTATTAAAATACAAACAATAATTTAATTATTTGACATTCTGTTTAGGCAGACAGAAAGCCTTTTGTATTGTATTTTCAAAGCTCTTATCATACGATTGTTAAATAATCAATTTGTATTTATTGAATGAAAACAACTAAAAATTTGTCATGAAAGCTTATGTCCTTAAGTCCTTTTGTGTTTTATGGCTTTTATTATCGCAAAAGAAATTATTTTGAATTAATATAATAAAAATTAAAATCTTAAGCATAGAAAAAGAAAGTGTGAGAGAAAAAGGTTGTTTGATTACAACTCGATATTTAGATTGATTTAAAAATATCAAGGTAGTTTTACTAAAAAAAATTGTTTGACAAGACTAAAGATTTTTTTAAGTTTATTTATTTTTTTATGTAAAGTAGGGGAAAACAAAAGCTTTCCCAGGTGACACATGTTTAGGGACATCGCAAATATACATACGATGTCATGGAGGGGTTTTTCAACTTAAAAGGGGAGGGTTTGTTGCCTTGGCTATCCATCTGCCAGGAGCATTTAGTGGTGTATTGTATCAGGCAGGGCGATATTTCGGATTTGCTTCGGGTTCCTTTAAATACATTTTGATACACATCTCCAACTTAAGTACACCAAATAGGCTGGCATGATATTTTTGTAGTTGCCGGACAATCTAGATGGGTTGGCAAGAACCACCCCAAGACGGCGAGCTTCAGCCGGAGCATCCGCCAGCATGCCAGAATGGCCGATCATCTGGCACCACCTTTAGAGGCGTAGGTCCAAGAGCAGCTGCTACAAAAATGAAAATATAACTGGCCACATGAGGGAAAAAAACAAATACTCTTAAAAATTTTGATGCAGCTTAAGGGCGCCTTAAGGCACTCTTCACAAAATTTGTTTTCACGCTCAATATGTATTTTTTTAAATCAAATGACCTCTTTTTGTAGTTGCTAAATGTTATAGTAGGATATTTGTAAAAGCTTTGAGAACTCATAAAAGATTTTTTACCTCTTTTATGGCTCGTCAAGTACGTGCATTTGCAAGCAAAAAACTGTGCAGTTGCATGTCGTGTTATAAAATATCAATTTAGGTGTTTTTACATATCGTAAAATTCATATACATGTATTTTATAATTGGGAACTGAGTTACTAAAAAAATAAATATGTTTCTGTTATTAAATGCTTAAGACTGCGTAAAGGCGCTCATTAATGTTTTCTCACCTGGAAGGTAAACGATTTATTGTACGGGCTAGCAATTTTTTTTTTAGAATCAGAGGTTTAAAAATACCCTAAACAGATTATTTGCATTACATATTCTCATTTTTTTTTTTCTTATGTTGGTCATTAGACGGTTAATGAATAAAATAAGAACTTATATCTTATTTTAATTTTATGAATGAAAAAAGTTATTGATAATTCTAAAACGGAAAAATATGTCTGTTGCAGTGAATGAACCTGAATGGTGGTCCTAATAAAGTCTATTTTCAATTTAGTTTATTATTACCAGTTTCAATAATTTCTCATCAATTTTCGAGTCAGATATTCAATTTAGAATTTCCATGTTGTTAGCTGGTTTATGTAAATTTTTGCTTGGATTTTTAGAACTTTATTTAAGTTATATTTGTAACTCTTTGTTAATGCTAAGAATTTCTGTTTTATATTCTTTTAAATTAATAGTAAAGAATTATTGGTAAAATTTAATTTTCTAAAATATTTTTCTACACTGTTCAAATTATTACGAAAAATTTGATTTAAAAAAACTCTGATGTCGAAATATAATGAGGAAGTGAAACTACTATTGAAAAGAAAATTGAAAAGAACAATTCTTAATTTAGTGCCATTTTTTTATTTTGGAGCCATTTTTCGTATTTTTGTGGCAATTTTTTCTATTTTGTGGTCTATTTTAATTTTTTGTGGGAGGCCGTTTAAACGTTTTCAATTTTGGGCAATTTTTAATGTTTTCGTTACATTGGAACCATTTTTCATGGAGACGTTATGAAGTAAATGAGCGCGTATACGTAATAAATACATTTAAATACAAATATTAATAATACGCCTAGTATATTGTTAAAGGTGAGTTTACATGGTACTACAAAGTATTAACTCTTTCTAGAATCAAAATATTATGAAATTCTCTTTGAGTATAAGAAGAGAGAATAAAAGTCTGTTGCAGGTATTTTTTATGTTTACACGGATAATATTAATAAAATCAAAAGTCTGCGCTACGAAATAGCTGGTGGATACAGTTCTACAATATTTACAAAAACAACATGAATTTGTTTTAGTTCTTCTTGTAATTATTGTATAGAAATGATGTCACCTTCAATATATACTCTTAAAGCTGCCAATGTTTACTTAAAAAGACACCTCTGATAAAATGAGTATACGTAAGTTTTTGAAAATGGTTTAGAAAATAAACATTTACTGAACGCTTGTCAGATTTTTTATCCGTATTCTCTCTTACTTATAACAATTTGCGTTTACATGATAAGATTTTTTTCAACACGGACATGACGCGTCGTGTCCATTAACACATATCGCACTTGATAAAAGTTTTAATATAAATTTTTTTTGCAGGAAATCGATGTACAGTGATCATATCTGCCCACTGTAAATATTTTACATAATCTACTCTTTCGCCAAAAAAAGTACATTTGTATTTCTCTGTGTGATAGAAGAATAGTTTTTATAACAACTTTTAAAATTTAGAATTAATACCATATTGTTGTTCAAGCGCGTATGTTAGTCTGCGTGTTTTAATTTTTAAATAAACATTTGAGGAGCCGCAGAACAAAAGGTGCTTTTTCGCATTGAGCACTGAGCGAAAAAGCACCTCCTCATTTATTGTATATAATTTACTTCTAAAAATTATTACACTGTTAACAACTAGATCGAAATCGAAATTTTCCCATTTCATTTGAAATACTTAATTTAAAGCTGTTCTGTATGCTGTGTTATAATTTTCAATGTTTTGCCTTCTTTCACTAAACTGGCACATAAAGTTTCTTTACGTGGAGATAAGCCGATCAGAAATATTTTTATTTAAATACTAAATTTTTTGCTCTCTTCAGTGAAAATTGTTTATCATATCAAATTTTTACTCTTTTTTTTGCAATTTTATTATTTATTGAATCTTCAATTATAAATTGAAACATCAATAAGCTCTTCAAATCTTAAATCTAAAATAATTTTAAACAAAATTTTTAATTTCAACGTTGATTTTTGTTGATTTACATCTCTCGTGAACGGCTGAGAGAAAGAGTATCCCTTCTCCTCAGCCGGGTGTGACTGTAGAATATTGCGCGCAAGTGGATTTGGGTGCAACTCAAGGTTTTTCTCTATTTTTTCGCGTGTTTTGAAAATACTGTATTCACCAACGAAACGTCTAGATCTTTGTGAATACCATTAAAAATGAATAGTATTATTCTTTTTGCAATATAAGGCAATTCTTGAAGCATTTTGTTGCTTATTTTGTCGACACCTGTGGCTTTTTTGGTATTAAGACTAGTAATAGCCTTTTCAATCTCCATAATACTAAATCTTGGAGGTATTTCTGGTAGAGAGACGACTGGTGGCAGTTCAACAACATCAGCAGAAATATTTGGAGTGAATACTTTTTCTAAGTGTTTGACAAAAAGAGCACCTTTTTCAGCATCAATTCTTGCCCAGTCACCATTAGAGGGTCGTAATGGAGGTTTGCATATCACCGGCCTTTTAAGTCCTCTGGCTGCACGCCACAGCGAATAATCTGTTGATGGTGTTGCATCGAGTTCTTGCAGAAATTTTTGCAGCGAAGCTGTTTTTTGTGTTTGTAAAACTTTTCTAAGTTACTTGGTACACTCATTAAGCCTTAATTTTAGCTGAGGTGATCTGTATCGTTGCCATTCTCGTCGAGCTCTCCGTTTTTCAGTCAATATCCTTTCTATTTTCACACAAAAAATATTTTTTGATCTCACTTGTTGATTTGGTTGAAACAAATTTACTGAAAACATATTCCTTTGTATGAATATTAGTTTTCATCATTCCGAATTAAGGTACAAAATTAAAAATAATTTCCATAACAGCAAATATTATAGCTCCACTTTTTGTGCATGATATTTTCTTTTCAATAATTAAATACATAAATTTCAAAAATTTGCCGACATTATAAGTGCATATGTTCATATGTAAGACAATGTATGTCTATGCATTTTTCACATCACTCTCTTCAACTTTGAATTTAGTTTCGAATATTAAAAATAAATTTCGAAATTTGTAACGTAATTTTGAAAATTCGACATTATCTCCTCGTGTTTCAGCTATAAATAAAAGCAAATGAATATGATATTTTTTAGTGAATGATTAAACTTTAAGAAATAAATCACTTTTGTTGGCCCTTTTATTAAGTCGTTTAATGAACATTTATTACCTCCTTGTAAGTAAAAAAGTTTCATTTAAGGCAATATATCATTCCGTAATAATAAAATAACAAAAATATGAAATACTCATAAACAGATGAGAATATTAAATGTAACAAATCCATAAACACAACAACTTTTATTTATCCATACGTAAATGTTGTAGTTTTTATTCAGTATTTTTCCATAACCTGCAAAGTAGAGAAATTTCTTCAATAAACCAACAATATGACTTTTTAAGTTTTCTTCTGATACATTTAAACCCTTTTTTTCCTCATAAAACTATATTTTCTGACTACAGCAATCAGTCATGTAAATTAAATTTAATTTTTATATTGTAAAATACACAATAAAATAAACGTATTAATTTCAATAAATATTTAATGCAACATTCTCTCGAATAAACTATGAATGTTCAATTAAAGCACAAAATTTCCTTTTGGTATTAACTGTCATTCAATAATTAATTAATAATCTCCTTTTCAACAGAAGTTTTCGTTAAGCTTCTTTTAAACAAACAGGAAAGTTAATTAATAAATTTCAGTAAAGATTTAAAGAAGATTAAACTGTAAAATAAATAATTTTTTTTAAATCACTGAACAACAAAATTAAATTTGAGTACGAAATAACAAATTTCTAATGATTCGCTATTATTGAAACCACTACTGAGAAGTGGCTCTAAAGTTTTTTTTTTACTTCATCTAAATCTTTCTTTTGTATGCTGACGTTTACAGATAACATCCATGGAAATAGACGTCAAATTTTTAAAGTATCATTATTAAATTAAGACAAAGCAAGCAGGTATTTAGTCCTTTCATTTTCTTTATTTTGTACAGCCAGGGGACGAAAAGTGGTAAAAAAGAAATTTTTTTAGTATAATTTCTCATTTTAAATAATATTGGTATAATTAAGTCACAAATTGTACTGCCGACCTGCCCTCCCCCACCACCTCTCTTTGGCAATCCTTTCTGTGTTAAAATAAAAACATAGCACTCCCTTGTCAATTCTTAAAAGCAAAAGTAGAAATATGATTTTTTTTTGTTTTTAATTAGTACCAGCACTTAGGGGATGACCCCTACGTATGCAGTGCATTGTACCGGAACTCAGAGAGAGGGACAGGGTAGATAAGATATATGTTGAAAATTTAAAAGGCTTAACTCTTTTACAACTCTGCTTTGCGCGTTGGGTCAATTTTTATAAAAGAGTTGAGGCGCCTCCGGTGTTAAGTAGATGCATAAACTTTGTTAAGCTGTATTAGCAGGCATTTTATTAATTGTTTTACTTCACCGATGTTGCTGCTAACCGACGAAGGAGGGCGATGTTGTGTACATTAGCTTGGAGCAGCATCAATCGCTGTCGAAACAGTTTTTATTGACCAGTGCTATGCTTTCATCACTTAAACAGTCCAACAACAATTAATACAATGCCATACTAACACATATCAGATAAATTTATGATGTTGGTTTACTTGCTCTGACCAGGGTTTGAACCCAGGCTCCAAGTCATTGTTTGCTTAGTAGTCAACGCGCTATACTTCAGCCAACATCAATTTTAACCAATTCTGACAAGAAAAACCCGACTTCAATACAAAGAAATTTAGAATCGGCTCATAGCGGGTTAGTTTATTCGAGAATATTAAAGGGGGCCGCGGCCAACCGCTTACATTTCTAGGGGACTAATATTATGGGACCCAAAAAACCCGTCCAACAAAATGAAATTTTTATATTCGGGCAACACTTTTCCCCGATAACCAAAAAATTATGGGACCAAACTCCAAGCACACTAAATTGGTTATAAAATTGAGGATCCAGACTTTTTTGGACTGAAATGGGACCAAACCGCAAGCAAACTTGTGGAGAAAAACAAAACTTAAATTATAAAATACGATCTATAAATGCAGGAGTTATGTATATGAAGATCAGTATATTTTCAAAAAACATTTTTAAATTGGTCAATACATTTCTGGCAATAAGGAAAAACTGCTTAAGTCGACTAAAGTATATTTGGTCAAAGTTTTATTGATATTGAAGGATTTTTAACGAAGCTCTGCCGTAATAACTTTATCATATAGAAAAACGGCCTAAAATTGTTTATAACATATTAAATTTGAAATTAATTGTTTATATTATAGTGAAGAGAACCACGTGTTAGTAATTCAAAAAAATTGCAAGCCGAATTATTAACTTTAAGTATGATGGAAATAAAGTTTTAAAAAGCAACTTAAGCCTAGAAAAGTTCGTTTCTGCAAAACTATAAAATATGACTTTTTCCTTACAGCCACAGAAATGGTGAGACTTTGTAAGCGATAAGTAATATTTTCTTACAGGGGTGCAGGGGATCAAACTTCAAACAAAGTTGTTCAAACAAAGCAATAGAACAAAAGTTATGCGATAATTAATACTTTAGTCGAAAAACTTGCCAACTCTTTTAAAAAAGAAAACGAATTTTTAAAACAAGTTCATAAAAGGTAAAATTATTGAGGTGGACAATTTAAAAAATAACCCCAGAATTGATAACCTACTTCTTATTTTCAAGTTGTTAAAAAAACACATTCATTTGTTAATGTTCATTCTGTTTATATATATATGGACGCCTTCTCTCTCACTCTATCTCCCTCTCTCTCTTTTGATATACATCTCCGTTTTAATTGCACTCAAGCTGTTGTACAATATTGCACATATAAAATAGTTCTTTAGTTTTTCACACTTTTTACTACCATTATGTTGGTATTGCATGTGAACTGAATATAACTTTATATTAATATTGCACACACACACATACATATTCATATATCCACTAATTTTATTACATCATGAATTCTGAAAAAGGAAATTATTATTTTTTTGCAATTGCTTTTATTATCTCCTTTTTAGAACATATTTTTAACGATAATTGCAAAAAAAAGCCAAATAAAGCTTTGCATCAAAAATTATTATTGCCAATCGATAATAAAGTGTGATGCTTTTTTCTTTATTGCATTTTTTTTTTTTTTTTTTTTGCATGCTTTAAGTTTGACGAAGAACATGTACAAAAACAATAAAATATATTTAGAGAAAATTTAATTTTTTTTTCGTTTCGTACGTTATTTTTCTTTTTTTTTTATTCTACTCGTCTTAAAAGACATCATATTTGAAATATGACTTCATTTTTATTTTTTGATGCACAATTTAAAATTTAAGTTGATTGTTTTTATCTAATAAAATTAACAATTTTTATTATCGGTTGTTTAAGCTGAAACTTATTATTTAAGCTTTAGTTCATATATTCTAAATAATTTAAAATGAAATTATTATAAATTGGAGAGGAATACTAGAACATGTAATCAACCAGAGTAGTGACCAAAATGAGGAAGAACTTTTTATATATATATTTAAAAAAAATTCATATAAAAAACCGTAATTCTTATTACTTATCCTAATTGTTTTAAGATTTATGCAAATACATGTTTTATCCTGTTTAGTGTAGATCAAACAAAAATATTTATACGTTTCAGAACTTTTTATGAATTTTGGCATTAGTTTTTAAGTGCATATTTTTGCTTATTTTACTCTGTACAGCATAATTTTACCTTCAACGTACATTTAAGGATTTTCTATTTTTGTTGTTGCATATTTGCTAGCTTTTCTTAAATATTTAGCTTTCTTTTAAATGTTGACACCAACTCTTACAAAAGTAGCAAAGAAATTTGTTTTATTATAAAAATTTTTTGTTAAATTTTAGTAATTTTTAACAATTAACAATTTTAAATTATGTTTCCGCAATGTTAAACGAATTTTTATGATTTTTTTAGTGCATATTTTTCAATATATCGGACGTAAACGCATATTTAGGGTAAATTTTGTTTAGTTTTTTGTTGTATATTTAGGCGTTTTTCCAGCATGTTTCCAAATTTTTCAATCTTTATCAAACTTTAAAAATACATTTTTTTATTCAGAATTGTTGCATAATGTTGGAAAATTTAAATAGGGATTGTTTTCAACCAACACTACTTTTTCAAGAGTTTTCACTTATTTTCAGTGAATGGTAAAATAAACGAAGGGAATAATCGAGTTTTCGGATTATTTCAGCTTATTAAGGGGAAAACTATGAAAATCAAGTGCGACGTGGTAGGAAGAATTAAAGTCAAAAAAATTATTTAGAGATCTTGGTGTTCAATATTTTACATATATTCGGGTAGATGAAAGAACATGCTAAATGGAACACCATGCCTATAACGAATCAAGATTATGTATTAAAGTGTTGGAAATTAATATTGTAAAAATTGTAAACCAAACAATGATTTTTAAGAACATAATTTATATATTTAGTAATTCATGCAGCATATTTATAAATTTTGGTTGCTTATTTTTAAAGTTTCCATTTATTTGATATCTTAAGTGGGTGTGGCACTTCATATATAAATTTTTTCAGGACCAGCACTCAAGTATACAATGCATTGTACCATAAGAAAGGAATAGGGTAGAGAAGATAAATATTTGAAAATTTAGAAAACTCAACTCTCTTTACAACTCTGCTTGTCGCGTTGTATGGATTTTTTAAGAGTAGTGTTGCAGCTCCTCTGTATGACCAGACATTTCTTTAGTTGCTTTACTTCGCCGAAAGTTCTGATAACCGATATAGGAGGGCGCTGTTGGTGTACATTAGCTTGGATCAGCATTAATCGCTCTGGTATCTTAATCTTCATCACTTAAATAGTCCAAAAATAATTAATACAATGTCACATTAATTAAAGTTAGAGATACTTATGATGTTGATTGACTTTCTCTGGCCAGGGTTTGAACCCAGGTCCTAAGTCCAAGCAACGACTTAGTAGTCAACGCGCTAACCACTTCACCCAACTAATGCAGCTAAGAACTTGATATATTTGCGTGTACCTCGTTGTATATTTTTCTTGAAGAAAATTTATTAAAAATTGGACAAGTGGGTGTGGCATCTCCCACATAATTACCTCTATATATCTTTGGAACTAATAAAGTAAATGACCTGTTATTTTGTAGGAGTCACTCTGATTTAGTTCACTATTCTAAAAGATAAATATAGATCATACAGTTGAGCATGGTGTGACTACTTCCACCAGTGTTGCCAAAAGTAGGGGAAAATCACTATATGTAGTTTTTTTGCCACTTTAGTAGGAGTAGGAGCTTAGGGGAAATCGGAAATCATATTCGCCATAAAAAAAACATTTAAGTATCAAAATAAAACAAAAAAGGTTGACTTAAGTAGATCAGAAAAAATAGGAGATGGGGCATTGTTGGAAATGATTCATTGGCAACACTGCCTTCCACATACAATCCAAAAAAAATAATACTGAAATATTTGTGGAGCTTATTAAGTAAGAAACTACAAATTTTGTGTAATGCGTATCCGAAAAGTCTGCATGGTTTGGTCATATGCGTGTAGTACCTGCCACAAAGTGGAAAAATTTAGTTTTTGTTTATGTTCTCTCCTACATGAAAGTCAAACAATATAATTAATCCTTAGGCATTAGCAAGACTTCATTTTTATTTCAAAATTTAAACTAAAAAATATAAATTACATTTTAAAGTTTTATTCTTCTTCGCATGCTAACAATGTTATGGTGTAGCGAATCATGTCGGTTCTTATCCAGTTTTAATATAAAATTGTTTTTTTAAAAAATAACTTAAGGCATTTTTATTGTAAATTCGTCTTTAAAAAGTTATTTTAAAGTTTTTATAAAGTAGATTAAAATACAAAGCGCTGAACAAATATTTAAATAATCTATTTATTCAATTTAAATTATGTGTACTTTTTGGTGCCACCTTTACACACATACCATTTTACCAATGTGTTTACACAACATTTTTTGCATAAGTGTGTTTCAAGTAAATACGTTCTACAGTTCGCAGTAAAATACCTTTCATAAATCAATGAAACTTTTTAGCAGTTTAATACTTTTAAAATACTTATAAGTAGTTAAGACAGTTTTGTGAATAATAAATAAGTTAAAATGGGTAATCTAGATGAAATATTCTTAATAATAAAAAGAATTTGTTTCGTTTAATTAGTTTGTTTCATTATTGAAAGGTGAACAAAAATGTTTCCATCAAAAATGTCTACACACGAACACATACTCGTATTCATAAGTACCTTAAAAAATAGTCAAAATAAAAAAACTATTTACATACAACAAAAGCTTTTGTTAAAACAGCGTAGAAAAAACTACTATTTATATTTTAATGTGTTTGAAATTGTTTGCTTGTGTTAAAAATGCAAATAAGTTTTTTTTACAACAAACATGTTTGTTTTCTGACAAACCAAGAAAATCATTAAACAGAAACTGAGTGGGTGTTTGAAAATATCAGTGTGGTGTTCTGTAAAAAAAATCAAATTAACCTTTTACCTGTACGTGTCGTGTTGTATGTAAATGAGCTAAATAATATTATTTTTATAGATTAAAAATTTAACTGAAATAAGAACAACACAGGCACACACAAAGTATGAAAAACAAGACAACCGATTCACTGATATTCATTATTTTTATTAAAATGAGTGTTTGCTGATTTCAGTGTAATTGTCGACATAAATTAATTTTATTTTGTAACTAAATTTGGCAATGCAGCATTAATGATTTTAGAATAAACTTTAAAAGCCAAGGCAAATTCATAACAGGAAGGCTCACTTCAATTCGCCTCCCTCCAGTTACCTTTTCAAAAAAAGTACCGAAAAATGTGTCAATAAATCATTTGACAAAGTAACTGGCGCACAAATACAAGGGGCGAATCAAGGCAAAAATAATCACCTGGGCTGTTGAGACTACCTGCAATGAATTTGCCTTGGCTTTTAAAGTTTATTCTAAAATCATTAATGCATTTTTTTTTTTCAAAGTATCAAAGAAATTATTTGAAAAGAAATTAAGATCTCGTTTTAAACGCCAAACAAGTTAAGGAAAGAAACAAAAGGTCACTATAAATCTGTACAATTACAGAGCTTTATAGTGTCGCCAATCTGATTCTCTTTCTTGTATGTCCGATACAGCTTTTAGTGCTAATTTTATATTAACTGTCCTAATGTATTAAATTAAATTGCAGACAAAAAAAAATTACTTTGCTATCGATTTAAAAGCATTGAACCGCAATAGACATTATTTTCTTTTATTTTGCTCCATTCGATCTCAATGATTTTTCAACAACAATACGGGCGCTTGTATGACAATGTCAATAACATTGTGTGTGTGTGTGTGTTGGGTAAGAAACCGTCATCATAAAGTATTGAAAACCATTTAAAAGGTACTTGAAAAATCAAACAAATACGATTTTTATAAGAACCCTCAAGTAAGCTGTAATAGTCTGCTGAAAGATATTAGACTAATAAAATAAATAAAAAAATGTTGTTTAGTGAAGTGTCTATTTCACCAATAACAAGTTGAAGAATGTTGAAGCATGGTGAAACATGCTGAAGCAGGAAAAAAATAAATCAGTTAATGTGAGAATGTATTTTTTTTTTTGGAAAATGATGTTGTTTTTGTAGAATTTAAGTGTCAAACAAAAGTGTTAAGTACAATACATACAATGTGTGTTAATACTGACATGGACAACAAAAACATTTGCTTGGGCAAAAATGTGGGTAAATGAATCAATTGAATTTTTTTTAAAGGTTTTATTTATTTAAGCCACTACTTAAGGCAAACTTTTAATTAGTATCGTTTAAAAATGAATGTATTAATTTAGAAAGGCCTGAACTCATTACTTGCTTTTCAAATCGCTATAAGAACTAAAAAGGTTGGAAAACAAAACGAGTTAGGGCCTTTCTCTATTAAGGTAACGATATGTTTTTATTTAATTTGATTTTATATCAAACTATCAACGCATACATTTGCGCTACATGATACCTTAAAATGTATGTCTATCTGAAGGCATTAATTATCTGTATACAAAATTTATTGAACACAAAAGGTACCAAAAGCTTAAAGTACCAGATTTTCCTCAATTTACCCTTCTGAAAAAACAATGTACGCTATTGTAAAAAAACTAATAAAAAAAGATGTTTCTTTCCTTTTACCACCCAGAAAGTACACTGTTTTTCTGTGTAAAAAATTAATAAAAAGTACCAAAAAGTACCATTTACGCATAGAAATAATAAAATTTTATATGAGAAAATTTTCATGTTTAGATGTTTCTATATTTGTTCCACTATAATTCGGAAACCGCTTAATGGATTTGTGAAATTTAATAGATGAAATGAAAAGGTATTTTTAAGTGACAAAAAGGGAACAAAATAGTACTTCTGGTAATTGTCATTGAAGTTCTTACATTAACATAAAGTTTACTCCTTTTGGTACTATTTGGTGTTGGTACTTTTTTCTAGATTTAGACAGTTTATGCCTTCGAAAAACGGGGAAATGACGGTTAAAAGATTGTATAAGATGCTATCCAGTTGCTGGTAGCGAAATATTGCATAAAAATTAATTAAATAAATTTGTTATTTTTATAAAAAGAAATATCCTTTAAAAGTCTTGTCCATACATCAAACTGACGTTTCAAACTCAACTATTTTTTTATACTCACACGTATGATTTGATGCGAAAAACTAAAAGATTTATTAATATTCGTCAAATTTGATGCTTCAGTTTGATGTGTGGCCATGGTGTTTTACTTGCAAAAACAGACCAAATAATATAAAAAGATCGATTTAAATTCGAAGATCTATTTTTTTTTTTTTAATTATTGAAATGAAATTTTAAACGAAGAAAAATTTTGTATTATATTTCGAAAACTTATGCCACTATTTCTTCCCTTCTTTAAATTTCCATTTTACTCAAATACAAGAATATTTAATGGCAGCATTTTTGCTTCATTTTTGTAAAATCCTTTTTGTTGCTTCAAAAGTTATTAAGTAAATTAATTTAGTGTGTGTGTGTGTGTGTGTGTGTGTGTGAGTATGTTGGTTTTGTTTTTTTTTTTTTAAATTTGTTTCAAACTCATTTAACATTTTCTTGTTACAAAGAAACTTTTAGCAGACGCAACAAATTGTTCGTTATCTCTAGGAGGGCGTGGTGAAAAGCCTATGCGGTTGTTTTTCTGTGTTTATTTTATTGCAAAGTGTTTAAAAATTTTAAGTAACAAAGATTGATTGAAATAAAAATAAACGCTTGGTTTTTCTCTTGCTTATTAAAGAATCTTAAAATTATTCAGCATTTGGTTTTTTATACCACCATTTAAGCAATGAATTCTTTTAATTCGACATAAACTGACATGTAATCAGTTTTTCAATTGTCTTTGGTAGCGTGTCGAGCTTCTTTTTTTAAAAATTTTTTTTATATTTAAATTATCATACCGCTTCTGCTTCTGTTTTTCAGTTCTTCATTAATTCATTTTCGCTTTCACCCAAAGTTTTTAGCACAATAAAAAGATAAATACAAAAAAAAGAACAGTAAAAAAAGACAAGAACACCAAACTTGCTTCGAATATGAATAAAAGTACAAGCAACATTACCTTCACTTACCATCCATCCATCCACAGATGACATTTGATAAATGCTGAAAGTTATTAGAGAGTTGAAAAGACATGTGCTTGATTGAATATATTTTATGCGTAGAAACTTTTTCTTGAATTTCTTTCAGTTTTGTTTGTTTTAATAATACCCTACATCATATGTAAAAATTAAACATTTATTTATACTTGTCACTTCGTTTGTAGATTCTGTAATTTTTATTAGACAAAAAAAATTAATGAATAAATAGAGCTAAAAGAAAACTTTAGATTTTCGCATCTATTTTTAGATTTCATATAATATATAATATATGGAAGAGTGTGCTATTTTCGTTGTGGCCGACTAATATTTTCTTTAATTGTTTTATTTAAAACTTAATTTAAAAAAAAAACACGATAAAAACAGACAAGGCAGGTACTCAAATAAAAGTTTGGCAAATAAATAAAGAAAATAAATGATAACAAAAGTTTTGCATTCCATGTTTTATTTGCAAATTAGATTGTTAAACATTTAACACTTTTGCATTGAAATTTAATTCACGTAGCTTTTAGCACTCACGGTATGACCCCTATTTATGCAATACATTGTCCAAGACCCTAGGGAGAGAGGGATAGGACAGAGAGAAGATAGATGGGTAAAATGTAGAAGAATGCTTAATTTTTTTACAACTCTGCTAACGAATGTTATTAAGAAGACGGTGCTAATTAGACACATTAACCTTAGATATATCAGCAGGCATTTTAAATAATTATTTTACTTCGTCGATATTTCTGCTAACTCACGAAGGAGGGAGCTGTGGTTTACATTTGCTTGGAACAGTATTAATCGCTGTCGGAACAGTTTTTAGTGACCAGTGCTATCCCTTCATCACTTTAACAGTCCAACAACAATAAATACAATGTCACACTAATGTACGAGCACATTAGATTAAATTATGACGATTTCATGCCTTGACCAAGGTTTGAACCCAGCTCTTGTGCCATAATTTGCTTAGCAGCCAGGGCGTTAACCACTTCAGCCAACCCCACCATCAAATTTATTTCAAATAATTGAATTAAATTTCATGATTTTAACTAATAAATAGGACAAAAGTTCACCTGAGCTGAAATTTTCTTGCGAGTTTCCCCTTTGCTATTATCCTTTTTTCAATAGCAATTTAATTTAATTTTTCTTTCTCTACTTATTTTAAAATTTTATTTTCATTGATTGCTGCAACCTGACCTGGCCACCTATGTGTACTTGAATATTCTGGTGAATAAAAATAATCAGGCTTTTAAGAGAATTGATTAACAAAAAAGTGTTCGTGGTAACTGGTGCCTTTTTTGGGACTTGAGCAAATTAAAAGTATTGGAAACTTCAGTATAAATACATTTAGCTTTTTTCTAAAAATTAAATAAAAACCGGGGAGATGACTTTCTAGTCTAAAATGGAAATTCAATATACTAAAACGCAAAACAGAAAACAGACAAATTATAATACACTTTACTTTAATAGAAAATTCAGACTTTTTTTGTTGTTCAATTTAATTCTGCCACAAAAAACTGTTAACTCCCATTTAAAATATTTAAATATCTATTGATTTAATTCAAATCTCTGCAAGATAACCGCCCCTCTAAATACAACTTAAACTTGACTAAAAAGCGATAAAATTTAATTTAAAAAAAAAAATAAAACGGAGCACAAAAACATTTAAGAACACAAAATGAAAAAACAATAAATAAATTGAGCAGAAAATAAAGTTTTAAGACACTCTGAAAAGAAAAGCAAATTTTCCATTTGAATTCAAAATCAATATAATAAAGAAAAATTTTAATTTAGAAATCAATAGTACCCTTGTGATATTAATGGGGTTATTTGTAAATATTTAAATAGTTTTTTTTTTTTTTAAATCCCCTTCTTTAGATTTGAAGAGCTCTTTTGTATAAAACCGTGTATTTGTACAAACTGTATTGACAAAACATCATTGCAGCCCAGCAAAAACTACTGCCTCAGCCGAAGAAGGTTTGTAATGGAGAGTTGTTTGTTGTTGTTGTGTCTCCTTCTTCAAACAATCTGAATTATGCTTTCGGTTTACTCCATCATCTACTAACATACGGAATTCATCTGTAGGCAAATACACAAGTTTAAATCAATGTTCCGCATACTGGCTTCTTGTAGCTGAAGGTAACGAAGAGATGTCTAATAATAAAAATGTAAAATATGAGACAGCAAGCCATATAAGTTTAGATATTATTAGGCATGGAAAAGTTCTAAATAATTTGCTACGGAAAATAACGTTTAATATTGTTTGCTGGGTGAATTCGCATACTCACTAATACTAATTAAACAGCAATACAACCATATTTTGAATTTTGCGGAACACCGGTTTAAATAAATATGAGAGAGTGAGAGAGAGGCAGAGAGCATCTAAAATCATTGATCGTCAAACTAGCCCCTAGGGACCGAGTACCAATCGTCATTTTCGCATACACAACACGAACCAAACAGAAGAGACAAACTAAAATACGAAACATACTACTAACATCACTAAAAACTGTTTCGACAGCGATTGATACTGTTCCAAGTTAATGTTCACCAACACAGCCCTCCTTCGTCGGTTATCAGAATCTTAGGCGAAGTAAAACTACTAATGAAATGTCTGCTCGTACAGTTTAACAATTTTAATGCGTCTACTTAACACTTGAGGTGCTGCAACACTACTCTTAAAACAATTAACACAAAATTTTAAATTTTTTTTGAATTTTCAAACGTTTATCTTCTCTACCCTATTCCTTCTTCAACAAACTCGTGCTCACATTTAATACTAAATTAAGCAATCAATCAATCATTCTATGGTTATAAAATATAGAACCTCATAGAAATCATTATCTTTAGTTTTAAAATTTTATCTTCAGTTGTGCCTTTAATTTAAAAATTTAATGATCCACATTGCTGCCAGTTAAATTAAATCGACATTAAAGAATTTTGTTTTTATTTCTCCAAAAAGTTATCAATATTCTTTTATATTTTCTTTTATTCTTGAATTTGGAAGATATCCAACAATAAAACTGAAATTTATTTCATCTTCATAATAATTTCTATTTTATTATTGAAGTTTAACAAACTTAATTATCCTTAAATGTCAGTGGTGCCCATATAAATTTGTCAAGCTCATTAATGTAAAGGGGTCATAAAATCAAAATTAGAAAATAATAGCAGCTGTAGTCTGTATAATACTTTTATTATACAAAATAAACCAGCAAACATACGAGGGCTAACTTGTGGAAGGCAGTAAGAAAAGATATTAAAAAAAAATATTTTAAATCAAACATCATTATAAGTGATATGATTAATATTATTAATTGTATTGAATAACATATTTAATTCCTCTAATTTAATAGATCTTCTAATTTATTTATTATAAATTCCTGCCAATTAAATTTTTTTCTATATTTAAAGAATATTTGTACTTCAGCTACCGCGATTAGTATTGAGGTCCAATCGCACAAGATCGTTATAATGTTCTGTTCAATAAAATAATTTATTTGAAAAAATTTGATTTTAAACAAACTTTAGCCAGAAAAAAATCCTACATCTTTTAATTAGAAATAATAAAGCGCAGCTAAAAATTCATAATATAAATCCACATTCTACAAGGATTTGGAGGTGACTAACACGTGACATATATTAATAATTTTTGCCATGTGTTTGTTGGGAAAAATTTTTATACAAATACCAATACTAATGCAAACCTCATTAATCATTATATTTTGTTGTTATTATAAAGAATGTATGGAAGCGAGCACGTGTTTCTTGATATGTATTTGCTACAATTTAAATGTCTGTCATAGAGGCAACACAGACATGTCACAAATTTACAAGTGTGTTAATGTGTTTATCGAAATTTACGAGAAAATTTTGTTTTATTTTTTATATGTTGGTGTCTGATATAATTTAAATTGACATTTTAGAAAATATTTTAAGCCAGAGCATAATTTATTGAATATAAGAAGATAAGGAGAGTAAACAAAATTTTGTCGCGAGGCATGTTAAATTCTTTAGTTTAAATTTAAAAATAATAAATAAAGTAGTTTTGTCGTTTTAATTAAATTTAAAAATTAATTTAACATTTACTCCCACAACGTAAAAAAATAAACAAAAATTTTAAATAAATTTCGTGTATTAAAGCAACATCTGTTATTTCTCACATAAAATTATGGTTGGTATAACCATAACCTAGAAGTAGCAAATTAAAATTGAATAATATGATTGGAGAACAATCTTATTATTGTGAAAATAAATATGGGGTCAACCTAAAGCTTTCGTTATCGAATTAATTTCGAATTTGCGAATCAAATACTTGGTCTCAGTTTATTTTTAATTCTTAAATAACTTCTTCAACTTTTGAAAAAATTTTTGAAAGTCAACTGATGATTTGCCTTAAACCTGAGAAAAAAAGAGCAGCTAATTAAGTGCGTCTTAACAAGACCGGTAAAATTAACTAAATTTTTATTTTCGGAAATTCGAACTTATAATTTCGAAAACTAAAACTAGATTTCGACAATTTCATGTTTGTACTTTATTTTGAATATTAAACCTAATTTCATAAATACTAACTCTTTCATAAATAAAACTCTTAATTAATTTCGAAAGTTCGAAAATTAATCCTCCTGCACCAGCTCTATATAAATACAAAGAGCTTTCCATATTTTGAGTGTATTTTCAGGAGATTAAGAACATTGAAAAACATTTGTAGTCTTTTAGTATACAAAATAGAAACGAAAAACAAAAACGTTGTAAAAACGATATTGACAATGAATGTTGTTACTAACTTCATTTGTAGCAAACAATAAAAAAAACTTGCATTCTTTTAGGAGTGTCAGTAAAATAAGCTTTGCATGTTAAGAAAAAATAAATCAATGTGAGCTTTGATAATAAAAACAATTTAAACATACACCAAAATTAATGGAATCTAAAGACTGTAAATGAAAAACAAATGGTTTACAATTACGGATTTGAAACGACACCGGTCGAAATGTGTGACATGCCCGAATATATAAAGAAAAATAGTTTTTTCCTAAAAGAAATCCGAACCATGGCTTTTTACTTTTCTAAATGAAGAAAATGGAATTTATTTAAGTTAATTTAGCGTGGGAGTGACCTTTTTGGTCAGAGTTGAAAAGTGAAAGCGGAAATAAAAACATTTTTATTACAACAATAGAAAAATGTAATGATATTAATAATAATTATGAGACATGTGTAGAACAAATTTCATTTGAAAAGTTTTTGTGTTGTCATGACAACTGTTGTCCATTAAGGACATATAAATAATAGCAAATGACAAATTATTTTGTGTCATTGTCTCTTTAAAAAATTAAAAAAAAAAATAAAACGAAGCTAATGATTAAATTCAAAGACATTAAGCCTAATAAATTACTTGACATTCTCTTTAGTCATGAATTGCTTCTGTTGTGGGTATAGAATTTTTTATTTCTGTTCTTGAATGTTGTAAAATTTATAAAGGCACGTGTTAAATGATTAGTGATGAATTTATTTTAAATTAATACAAAGATTTTAAATAATTTAAAAACAAATTTATTTAATCAAAATTAAAATTCTTGTTAATAAATATCGCAAAAATTTAAAACTATTTCGATGCTCTAAACACTCACACTTAACTCATTTTTCTTTTGTAGCAGAAACACGATTATGCGATCACTTAAGCTTCAATGCCGTCCCTTTGAGACAGGAAATATGTTATTCACTTGATTTTTTACCTTCGTTTTTATTCTTCTTAAATACTTTATGAGCCAATAAACAAGAAAAATCAAATTGTGTCTTATTTAGTGTCGGAAATCTTTTTTTTTTTTTTACTTTTATTTCAAAAAATTTTATTTATTTTTTAAATTTATTAAGGAATTTGTGAAAAAGAATATTTCTTTGAATTAATTTAGATATCCAATTTGGCATTTGTGTGTTTTACCTCAATTTTAAAAAGCATATTAAATTTATAAGAATTTTCTGCAAAAAAAATTTAATATATTAAATAAAATGAGAGAATTCCAAAAATTCATTATTTTTAACTTTCTTTTATAATTTAAGCCTTCCTACAGAGACTTTGTTAATTATTTTTATTTTCCTAACAACTTGATTCGTTACACTGGGAAACCGCTTCAAACATAAAAAGAAATTTAAAAGTCGATGCTCAAATCTAGGAATTAGGTTAGATTAGCTTTCAAGGGCCGTCACAGCCTAAAAAGTAATGCACTCTGTGCCGTTGGTTCGGTGCTTTTGTGATACGCGTGAGAGTCAATTGGTTCGTCATTATCCTGTAGGTGTTCTGTCGCCGAGCTAAACCATCTCCGATTGTGTCAAGAAGGAGGATAGATTGACTTGAACTATATTTTCTAGACTGTCTACGTCTGTTAAGGGGGTAGAAGTCAGAGTAGTAGTCCTTATGCTATTTGGCACCTGACATTAACACAGAAGATGAGCACCTGCTTCGTGTTCGTCCTCATAATTATAACTTCTACAGTTTTCGTCGTAACTTAGACCCATCCTTTTGGCAGTGCGTGTGAGCACTGTTACTAACACTCTTGTGCGACAGTTACCAAGCCTAAGCAGATCTCGTGTCCTGTGCAGGTTGTAGTGGAGCCCACATCGCAGGTGATTTCTTGTTTCCACTTATGTTGAGCAATCTTGAATGACTCCTGCTGGATGAGTCTATTACAATGAGATAGAGGAATGCCTGTTAAGGGACAGAACATCGAGTTACTCAATGACGCGCTTCTTTTAGAAACTTCGTCTACTGAATCGTTGCCACTGTACTCTGAGTGCACTGGTACACAAACTAGTTTTGCTCTTCAATGTCCCGCTATCTTATTTAAAGATGTCCGGCATTCGGTCACCACTTTTAGAAGCCAAAAATAAGGACATCTTGCAATATCCTAAAGTACATAAGCCATCTTTCCGACGCTACAGCCGTCCTGAAGTCTAAATGGAATTCTAGCATCAAAATTGTCACCTCTTTTGTAGCCATCAGTCAACACTCTGATAGCTTTGTCGGAGCCGAGGAGTGAAAAATGCTGTTCCCTATTGCGAACAAGAAATCTAGACAGTTGGTAAAGTCATGGAGAATCCTAAAAGGCTCAAGGTCGGTTCTGGTTCATGAGCATATAGCGCTCAGTGTGATCGCCAAGATCAAATATATCAACTTCGCCGGATCATCCACCGAAAACAAGTTCAACATAGCAAACTGTGTTTTTCTTGGAGTTGACCTAAGTGCTCCTGATATCAGAATCGCCGTTAGCCAGAAATTTATATAAGTATTTTGGCGAAACAATTTGCCGATACAATTTTAATAAACAGTTTTATAGGCCCAAACCGAAAATTTTATCAAACAAGAAAAGAATTTTGAAACTCGGTCTTTAAATAGGGAAGATGTGTGATATTAAATCCTTCTAAACGGGAGCAATTGCCACACAATTAAACAAAAATAAAACACAAGCCAACCCTTCCAAAAAGGAGTATTTAAAATCGCTTTATTTTTTTTTTTTTTTTTTTAATTAGAACCAGCACTCAGGGAATGACCCCTACGTATGCAAAGCATTGAGCCGGAACTAGGAAAATAGGTTTTGGGAAGGAGGATAAAGGGAGTAGTGTTTGTGGACATTCGATTTGAACTCTGACACACTGAAAGTGGCAGGAAAGACCTCTGCGGGGAGTTTATTCCACATACGAACAGTACGGCAAAAGTACGAATTCTCTCTGTAATGCGTCGTGCGGTTCACTGACATATCGCTCCTGATGAAGAGCGTGTTATACGAGAAAAGTGGCGGGTTTCAGGAACAAGTTCCCTGATTTTATTAGAGCACATTCCGTTGTAGTAGCGATAGAACAACGAAACACACCCAACATTGCGTCGATGCTCCAATGAGTCAATAGAGTTGGCTCCCCTACTGTCACCAAAAAGCTTCTTCGCCCTATCCTGTACGCGGTCGAGTAACTTCAAAATAGATTTTGAAGCACCGGCCCATACATTAGAGTTGTATTCCATTTTCGGTCGGATAAAGGTGGTATAAATATTAAGGAGATCAGATGGAGTGAAGTATGTCCTGCACCGTCTTAGAAAGCCGAGGCACTTGAATTCTTCTTTTGAGACATGAACAATGTGATCATTCCATCGAACATCACAATGAATTTTCATGCCAAGAACATCAAGAGCTTCTGATTCCTCAATATCTATACCATCCATGTTTACAGATGGAGCAGCATGTCCGGTCATACGTCTATGTGTGAGCATAGCACATTGGGTCTTTCGTGCGTTAAAATGTACCCTATTAGCATGACCCCAATTTGAAATTAACAGGAGATCGCGATTTAGCGTATCATTCATATTTTGCCGCATTGCCTGGATCTCCGACGGTTGTGGCCTGTTGCTGAATGAATACGAATGAACTAGGCTACTGTCATCTGCAAAAGAGTAGGTAGGGTTTGAAGTTTGACGTAGAAGGTCATTAAGAAAAATAAGAAAAAGGGTAGGAAAAAGAACGGAGCCTTGCGGTACCCCAGAATTTAACTTGAACTCGTTTGATGAGACCCCATCTACAATAACTCGTACAGTTCGATCTCTGAGAAAGCTCGATATAAATCGAGTGAACCCATCACCGACACCAAAAGCAATCAGTTTTGACAGAAGTGCTCCTTGCCACACTCTATCGAATACCTTGGAAATATCTAGAGCCACCACTTTACTTTCGCCAAAGTGATGTATGCTATTACACCACTTCTCCGAAAGGAAAGCAAGTAGGTCCCCCGTAGAGCGGCCCCAACGAAAGCAATACTGCGGGTCGCTAAGTAAACTGTTGAGCTCCAAATAATTCACAAGATGGAAATTCAACATACTTTCCATTACTTTGGAAAGCGCAGAACAAATTGCAATTGGGCGGTAATTTTCAGGGTTGTTGGCCTCCCCCTTTTTAGGGATCGGCGTTACTTTGGCAACCTTCCAACACTTTGGAAATTCACCAGCATGGTACAAAGTGCTGAACAGGCGTTCCAATGGACGTGCTAACGTCGAAAAGCACTGTTTCAAGACCAGTGCTGAGATACCATCTGGACCAGGAGACTTGTTTACGTTAAGCTTCGCTAAAACCTTTTTAACTGCACGCGCTCGAAAGAATATTTTTGGCATAGTTACAGATACTCCCTCGAGAACGGGTAGTGGTTGACTGCTTTCCCGGCAAGTCAGAATTTCTTGCAAACATTTCAGCCAGAAGGTTAGCTTTATCAACCGGGTCAGTGAATACATGGTCGTCCTTTAAAAGAGGTGGAATTGAAGAACTAGCATTATCCTTGACTCTTTTAACGAATGACCAAAAGCTCTTGCTACCCCGTGGGGCATCAAGAACTTTAATACGAAGGCGCTGCTCGTACAAAGCTTTTTCGCGCCTTAGTACTCTGGCATATGAAGATCTCGCCTTTTTGCGCAGCGAGTTAGTATCGGCGTTTTTATTATTACGCCAGATACTAAATGCTTCCTCTCTAGATCTGATTGCATTTCTGCACGTCTGATTGAACCAAGACTTAACTTTCGGTTTAATCAAAATTTGCTTAGATGGAATGAAAGTTTTCATTCCCAGCAAAATGATATTTTCTACCATTTTCGCCATGGAATCGACGTTATTGTCTAGAAAGCATAGCTTCCAACTAAAATGCCGGAAAAACTAGTTGAGCTCAGCCCAACGCGCCTTTTCGTACATATATTTTAAACGCCTCGTAGCTGATTGGGAGACGTTGCGAAGATTAGAGAACGAAAAGGTGGCGGAAATGGTACAATGATCCGAGTTACCAAGAGGTGCATTTACACTCACTATATACTTTTCAGGGTGCGAAGTGAGAAAAAGGTCGAGAGTGTTGTTACACGTCGTGATATTTTATCATAGGCGTAATTCTAGCATTTATCCCGAATAACTGCGGAAGCATACTATAAAAATTATTATATATAATTGGTACTTCATGTCTGTAACATTTCCTTTACAATATTAACATATCATGTATGATGCAAAATATTTAATTATTTTGCACTCATTTTGCATATATGTACTTAGACGAGGATGCATATTTAGAAATCTTTATTATAAAATCTACATAAGGTACGGGTATTGTTTAGCTAAAAAATTTTAATGTCCTACAAGGACTTCTTCTTTTTTTTTTTAACAACAAATTTATGAAACTATACTTGCAAAAAAAGTTCGATGAAACATGAAAGGTATATCCGCACAAAAACATATATGTGAAAATAAGTCCCAGTTCCTATCCAAAAAATTTCGGCCGTAAAAAGTACTGAGATCAGAATAAGGACCAAGTTCTTGATAGGTACAATTCCATCTCATTTCTAGGCAACCTATAAGCTTGGCAATATTTTTCCAAGAATTCTTTCCCCTATTAGAAAGGCAAAAAAGAATTTACCCTGTGAGGTCACCTCTGTGGGGAGACCTTATGTTTCAAGTTTCATTATATTATCATCAAGCGTAGCAAAGTTATGAGGGGGGTAAAAACAGCTCGAATGGTTTCGTGTAAATATACACACTGTGTGGCCGAACTTGGCCTGGCGCACGATTTCAACTTGTCATAGTTATAAATTTGTTTCTTTAAGGATATATTGCAAGGATAAAAACTATTCAACTGATACTTAAATTAAAAATTTTCATAGCCGCTTAATTTAAGCAAGCTTAGTTAGCTCTTCATATAAGAAAGCGGAGCAACAATTTTAATTTTTTACTCTTTTTGATTTATTTGCTTTTTTGAAGGACATTTTTAAGCAAAAATAGTCCTTAATCCGTATATGACGAAAGTTGCTCAAAACAGTATGGTTGTTGTTTTTTTTTTAAGAAGTGTCTTAAATAAAATTATTATTTTAATAGTTATCGCATTTTGTCATTTAAGGATATATGGGAGGAATATGAATCCTTTCATAGATATCAAAAAAATAAATTAACATTTTTAAAATTAATAAATTTAAGCAAATGTGGCAAATTTCATAGCTGTATGACAACTATTTCTTCCTTTTTTTCGCTACCAAATACACGAAACGGTACCACTGTGCGCCAAATCATCGACGCCAGAGTGTTACTAGAATCCAAGTAAAATAAAATATATTTTTCCTTTTTTTTATGCCGTTAAAGAACATATCCATGGCTGACGGTTTCACTGATTTTTAATTAGTGATCCCTGACTTCAAGACTTTAATAATAAACTTAAACCTTTTATCTTACAAAAATATTACCTACTAATTAATCGCCTTGATACTTTGACTCTCTTAAAGTAGAAAAAATTTTGCTTTTTTGGAAATTTTCACAGGCACCAAATCTGGCAACAACAACAAGAACAACTCAGTTAAAAAAAAAAAAAACTTTTTTATTACTCAGATTAAATCAAACTTATTCCATTAAATATTGTGTCGCATGTCTGTAGTTCCTTCAGAATAAAATGTTACGAACTTTAGCTCAAGAAAATTACTTTGGAAAGTTTTTATTACACGTTTAATGTAAAAAAATATAAGAGGTGGCCCGGCACTACATATTTTGTCATAATTTTTTTTTAAACTACAAGGACAGCACAAGCAACAGGAATACTGAACAATGGAGCAGCATGATTATGCCCAACTCATTATTGTGTCGACAATTTCATTATGTTTATTTATTTTTCATTGTTTCTTTAAGAGCGAATATCCTCTGGTATGTAGCGGTCTTTTTTTTTGCGCTAACAAAAACATTCCCAGACATTTGTTTTTTCTCTTAATTATATTTTGTCCATCATCAACATTTTAAGTTTCACTTAATGCTAAAGGAAATAATGTTTTGTTTCTTTTCTTTTTATATTTTATTGCTGTTTTACTTTTTTTTATGGGAAAAGTTTTTGAAGTTTTCTGTTTTGAATTTATGTTAAACTGCTCTTCATTTTATATTCGTTGTTCGTCATTTCGTTTTTTTTTTTTTTTTTTTTTTTTGACATCATCATAAATTAGGTTGTTTTTTTTTATAATATTTTCAGAGGTTTTAAAGACTTTTTCTTAATCTGCTGCATAAAATGTTTTTTTTTTCTTTTTAATGGCAGCTTAAGATTACATGATGCTAAAGTTTTTGAAAAGTGTGTTAATGTTAAAACATTTAATACTTTATTCATTAGATTTTGTTAGAAATATGAAATTAACTTAAAAAAATCACTGCAAAATCTTAGAAGTTCTGTAGAGAAATTTGATTGTTTTATAAATTAAGAGTTGGTTTTAACCTTTGGAGTTCATAAAGATTGTTTTCTCTAGCGGCTTATTTGGATAAACATTAAACTTGACGCATTAAATTAAGGTTTGCGATAAAATTAACTTTTAAATTAAAATATTTATAATGATGTGTTTTTTTTCGTCAATTAAGTTGCACGTTAATTAGTATGGTATTAGCTGAAGTGGTTAGTGTGTTGAATACAAAGCAACAAGCTACATACTCCTTAAGAACTGGGTTCGATCCCTGGTCAGGGCAAATTATCAAGATTACAAATTTCTCTGATGTGCTTTAGTGTGGCATTGTATTAATTATTCTTCGACTTTTTAAACAATGAAGGCATAGCACTGGTCACTAAAAAACTATTCCGATGGCCGTTGATGCATTTCCAAACTAATTTACACAGTAGAGCCCTCTTTCGTCGGTTAGCAGAAACGTCTGAGAAATAAAACAGTTAATAAAATGGCTGCTTATGCAGATTAAAAAATTTAATGTGTCTACTTAACACCGCAACACTGCTCTAAAAATTTACAAAACGTGCAATAGCAGAGTTGCAAAAGAATTAAATCTTCTTCTACGTTTTCACCATCTATTTTCTCTTACCTATCCCTTTCCCTAGGCTCTATTACAAAAAATTGTACAAGCCATCCCCTAAGTGCTAATGCAATAAAACTTTTATATCTTTTTTATATCAAAAGCAAGTGAAGTATTAAATTTCACCAAAAATATATCTGAAGAAAAATCTTGCTTTTCCGTAGGAATTAAAAAGACCGAGAGAAAAAAAAAACAAAAAAATAGGCGTCGTATTGCCAAATTTTCTAGTCGTATCGTTGCTCAAAATTATTTGCCTTTTGGGCGTGGCTCTACCTTGTTGTCTGGTCATAAAGTTTTACTTATTTTCATGATTCCTAACTGTTTGCTACGTTTTATAAGAATCAGTGTAAAAGAAGTATTTGAGTAAAGCTATTTACTTTGTGTGGGCGTAGCATAGTCCACATGTGATATACTCATGAGAGTTAAATGTGTGTGTGTAAGAATTGCTTTCGTAAAAGTAGTTGTATATTCATGAAAGCTAAATATTTACGCCAATTTTCATTTACTATTGCTTTACTATATGCTACAAACTGTTCAAATTCTGTATTGAATGGGGAAATTAATGTTGCGCAAATTTTTATGGAAATTAATTAATTCAAAATATTTAGTTGCAAAAATGAAATGTATTTCCTTTGGGCGTGGCATTGCCCACATTTCTAAACATAATATTGTATTGTTGCTTCAACTTAATACGTGTGAAAGGTTCCATAAGAACCGGTATAGTAGAAGAGCTTGAAAATTTTTAATTTTTAGTGGGCGTGTAACCGCCTACATTTTGATCACACTATTTTAACAGAAACTTAATGTGATGGCAAAATTTCAAACGGAACTTTTTAGTAGAAGTAATTGCAATATTTATTACTTTACTTGGGATGAATGTAAAGCTGCCCACTTGTCAACAGGATCAATATGGAAGGAAGGATATTTTAAATACAGAGGAAACATCCTTAATTTAAAACAAATATAATAAAACCTTTATTATTTTATTGAAGTCGGATAATAAATTGGCATTCTTTTAGGCGTGCGAAAAAAATTTGTGATTAAAAGCTGTGAATAATAGCGAAAAAGAGATGAGTGGAACAATGAAGTATTACAATTTGTATGTGATAAAATCAGAACACAAAATAATTGTAATCGGAAAAAATATGAAAAACCACTCGGAGCACAAGTACAAGTAAAACCATTTCGATGGGAACGTATCACATGGCTATAAAATTAATATGTTTCTCTTAGAAATTATATAACATTCTAAACATGCATGAGCACTACTGGCATCATTAATTTTCATAAAATTTTGCTCTGTCAAAAGCACTTAATCAATCAATTGTAAATACTCCATAAATTCCATGAAGCTTTGAAATTAATTTTCAATGTGCCTTAATTGATTATTTCAAACACACTCACACACATACATAAAAATCAAAAAGTAGTATTTGTGTAACATTTCTGCTAAAGAAGGAAAAGAAAATGCTTTATTTACACTCGTTAATTTAACAACATGTTTCAATTAAAAAAATATACATTTATGAACACGAAATCATTCATTTTCCTTTTAATTTTAAATGAAAAGCTTTAAAGGAAACAATTTCACAATTATAATTTACTAAAATTCCATTGAATTTAAATCTAGACACTACGAGTAATTCAATTTAAAACCTTAAACAAAATAACGATAAAATGTCAATGTTTTTATTATAGTTATAAGTAATAAGCTAAATTTGGTTTATTTGTCAACTAATTGAAATATAAGGACATAATTGCATTGGTAATAAAGCCATATACACTTATTCCAGAATTAATTGAGAAATAAAGCAATTTTGGTTTAGTACTTATGACTTTATTGCAGTGAGTCGACCAAAATCGGTACATTGTGCCGATAGTGGGATCTAAGCTTTAAGTCTTTTGTTTATGAGGGCGGTGTGGGCTGAAGTGTTAAGCGCGATGACTACTAAGCAAACAATGAATTGGGGCCTAGGTTCAAACCCTTGCCAGAGTAAGTCAATCAACATCATTAGTTTCTCTAATATACATTAGTAAGACATTCTATTAATTCTCGTTAGAATATTTATGTGATAAAGGCATAGAACTGCACTAAAAAAACTGTTCCGACGTAAAACAATTAATTAAATGCCTGCTAATACAGCTTAACAAAGTTTATGGGTCTACTTAACACCGGAGGCGTCTCAACAATGCTATAAAAATTAACATAACCCCCCAAGCAGAGTTGTGAATGAGTTAAATCTTCTTAATTTTCAACATCTATCTTCTCTACCCTATCTCTCTCCCTAATTTCCGGCACAGTGCACTGCATACGTAGGGGTCATCCCCTGAGTCTTGGTCCTCATTAAAAAAAGAAAAAAATACAAACAATTGGTTTGAGTAGAAAATTTGTATGAAATCTACTCAGTTTTTGTGTGATTCCTCTACAAAGTTTCTACACAAATTAAATGTTTGTATTATGGAAACCACACCTAAATTTAAAAATCTTTTTAAACTATTTTCATGGAAATTTTTTACTTAAATTTTGTACATGTCGTTTTTTCTGAAGTTATAAAGATTAACAAATTGCTAATTTTTCTCTTCTGTGTCCATTTCTAAAAATTTAAAAAAAAAATCTTTCAGTTTTTATTTATTAATTATATAAACAAAGTAACAATTTTCTAGTTATTGAAAGAAAACAAATTATCTTCTTTAAGCAACTTTATAAAAATCGCCAGAAATTTTCTTCACAAACTATTTAAAATACACACATTTTCTTTAAAACTTCGTTCCATTGAAAATTCCACCTCTTTTAAGAAATATTTCAATACAAAACTTATTTCTAAGTAATTTTTTTTATAACAAAAAAAAATAGCAACAAGAAAAGAGGAGTAACACAAGTGAAAGATAATAAATCAAATGTTTGCAGTGTTGCAGATAATAATAATAAGAAATAATTTGACAATTAAAATTTTAGGGATGCTGTTAATAATATTCAATATTTAATATTGCATGAAAATTTAAATTGTATCGAGTTTCAAGAAACACAAGGTTAAAGTTATGGCAAGGTAGGAACTAGAATTTCATGTTTCCCATGAAAATTTATAGTTGTGCGAAACAAGTTACTGCAATTTTCAATAAAATCCACATAATTAGCATTTAATAAATTATATTGTTGAAGAAATTTTGATTTCGATCATAGTATATTTAAAAATGATTCAAAGTATGATTCTAAAAACACATAACATAATATGAAACATGTTACTTCAAAACAGTTTATTTGCAATCACACAATGATTATAACAAATAAGTGACTATTGGCTGTGTACTCTGTAGCTTAATGCTTTTCTGTCCTTTGTGAATTTTTTTTTAAACTGTTGACTAGGAAATACCTAGAGCATCTTATAAAAAAGAAAATAAAAAGATTTAAAATATAGTGAACTAAATTTATAATCTAAGAAATTGTATTGTTTTATATTATTGGAAAAATATAGTTTTACACAATATGGCTTAAAAATATAGAAGTATTCTATGATCACCTTAAAGCATACTAGATTTACTCTCTTATAACACAATAATATTATGTTTAGTAGAATTTTACTTTCATAATAATTGATTTGATCTCAACTGTGTATATAATTTAGATGTTTCCGTATGTTTCTCTTCAACCAAATTATTTCTACCCGTATTGATTTCTTACAGAATAACTATGAAAATGTTGCTTTAAAACAACCTTTAAATTTTAACTTTCATAAATTTTTAGTTGTAGCATCCGGGCATAGTTGCACATATTCTGTGAAAATTTCAAGTCTTTAGAATCTACGGTTCGTGGGATAGAAGAAAATCGGAAGGACAGATGGACACAGAGAGAGAGCCTGTCAAACAAGACTCACATTGGCAACAAACGTCTTTTTAAAATAAATCAAAGCAAAATACTTTCAAGTCGTCTAACGTCCTTTACCTACTCTAAGTAGGCGGCAGATGGTTAATATCAATCATACGTATTGATGAACGAACCTACACATAGTCATATGTGCGTATGATTTATACAGACAAATAAAAATCACTCATACGCTAAGTGTACGTGTATTCATATTAATTACTGCTTTTAAGACTCTTCAAAGTTTTTCAACAGAAACATTTTATTTACTTCAAAGTAAATTAAATTAGAAAATACTTAAAAATTCAACAATTTCTAATACAAGTGTAGGTTGCAAAGAAATCTTCTGGGAATTTGTTGTTTCGTTGTAAAACTGCAGACCTCTTCAAAGAAAGTTTATTAAATTCTTAACAGTAAAGTTTTTCGTAGTTGTTTGTTAGATAACGGAAAAAGTAATTTTTCAATATTTTGACACATTAAGCATACAAAATAATTTATGAAGGTGCGGTTGAACAAAAAAAAACACAAATAAATTTTAAATAAATTTTCTTTGATAAAATTTGTATTTTTGTTGGTATAAAAAGCGGCTTCGTTATATCTTAATATGTAAATTTTTTATAAAATTTTTGTTTATTTTTTCTTTTTCGAATATTTTTATTAGCACAAAAGTTTGGGAGACTAAAGACTTAAGTCTAAGTGTGTTTTTTAAATGCTTCATTGCAAATTTAAAACAAAACAAACAACGAAAAAAAAACTGTTTAAATGTCTTTAGAAGGCAAGAATTTACATATCTGTAGATCTGCATGAAAACTTTTATGTTGGAAATTAATTCAATATGATTTCAATTAGTCATATATATAATATGTTTCCAAACGGCTATAATTAATTATATGCTAACATTTGCATATAAAAACAGCATGGCTCTAAATAACCATATATATGGTTGCTCAGCATTTTTTCAACAACATTTTGATAAAAGACATATTGGCTGCATTAAAATAAAAAATTTTAATATTTAACTAAAGCGAAAAAATAAAGAATAAATGTTTTTAACCAGTATTTTTCTTTACTTCTAAAATAAGATTTTATTTAGCATATTAAATTGCATACATTTAGGGGTACTTGTTTCATTAATTACTTAGATTTTTCAAGAAGACGAAGAAGAAGTTTTTTAAGAAAAAAAAACAGCCATATCTACTTTTTAACTAAAGGGTCCGCCAGATAACTTTTTTTTTGAAAATGCGCAAAAAAAACTATTGAATATGTTCTCAAATTTCTTTTTTTATTTGAAAGTACAATCCTTCCGGTTAATAATGAAAAATAATTTAATTCAAATGGCTGCCTCGGCTGGCCATGCAGTAGCCTACACGATCGGTCCAAGTTTTAAGCACATTATCGATTGTGTGCAACTGTATTTCACCAATGGCTTCACGAATATTGTCCTTTAAAGCGTCAATTGTCTCTGGCTTGTCGGCGTAACACTTATCTTTGACGGCAACCCATAAATAATAGTCCAACGGTGTCAAATCGAAGCTCCGAGGTGGCCAAATATACGATCTGCGGCCGATAATACGATCTTCAAAAACAGGGCGCAAAACATCGAGTGTAGCTTCGGCTGTGTGGCACGTAGCGCCGTCCTGTTGAAACCAAATGTTGCCAATATCCTCCTCTTCAATTTTTGTGAACAAAAATTTGTTCAACATGGCCCGATAACGATCGCCATTGACTGTAACGGCCACTCCTTGCTCATTTTAGAAGAAAAATGGCCCAATTATGCAAAACATATTTTACTAGCGCTCCTAAAAGTATGCATGCTTTTTATTAATTTTACTAATAATGAAGTTAGTAAACAAATAAATTGTCATAAATAAAATCTTCCTTTTCAATTTAACTTTCAGAATTGAAAGCAATATTGATGTTATTTGAGTGTCGTGACATGGCTGATAAAGTACTTTGGAAAACATGTCACAACCATATATTTTCTCTGCCTGTTTCCAAACATATGTATGTGTGTATATTAGCCTTTATTTATTTCTTCTATCTTTTTCAATATTTAATCTCATTGTTACATTTAATTTGAATCTTAACATATACAAACTTCTGTTTGAAGTAGTTTAATTTAATATACGAGTATAAAACTTTAATGTATGGCATCATGCCAAATTTCGTACAAGTTAATATTATTATTGAATATGAATAAATATTATTATTCGTATTATTTAAGGCATTTGAAAGATATGCAAATTTTCTTAATATATGAAGAACGTTTTGTAAATGTAAAATACCAAAATCTAATTTTTGTTACCTAAATACTTACCTACGACTACTTTAAAGTTTAAATAACATTTAATATGAATATAGAAAATAAATCACTTCAAATAATATCTTTCAGTACAATAAATATAAACATATTTGGTAAAGTGCTGATAACAACAATTTGCTTGCAAAAGTTTTCCAACAAATATTTCAATTTATATTCAATTTAAATTGATTGTGTTGAGAACAATAATACAACAAAGTATGTCTTATCTGATTTAGAAAATTTTAATTGATTTAACCAGTTAGCTGGTGTAAAACTTTTAGCAGGAAACTGCTTTCTCTTAAAAGAAAAAAAACCACTGAGAAAAATATATAAATTGTTTGTAAATACTTTTTGCATGTTTCTAAGTAAATGTTGTCGTACATGTGTAGCAAAAAAACTAAAGTAAAGATGTATTTTTTTTAAAGGATAATGGATCTTAATGTCACAGCAATGGAGACAATGAATGAACAAAACAAAATAATATGTATTTCCCCAGCAGACAGCATACATACAAATGAATAAATGTTTGGTATTGTGCAAATTACTTTCAAAGTAAATGTGTGTATGTATGTACGTGTATGTCTGTGTGAATGTATGCGTGCATACATTTATGTATAAATTTGCAAACAAATGTTTTACACATAAAAATGTGAAACTTGGAATTTTTTAAATAATATATAAAGACAGGCTCTTTTTATTCTAAATTTTATGAGGATAATAAAAGAAAAATGCTGGCATATAAAAGGGTTATCCAAATACAAGTGCTCAAAGTTCTGTAAAAAAAAAATTCAAATCTATATAAATAGCACCGTTGATTTATTAAAAAATATTTTTAGGGAAAAGTTTTCATTGAGGCGGCCACTGAAATTATTTTGTGGCCCGATTTAAAAAACATTATTGGACCAACATCGAACATATCAGGTCAAACAAAAAGGGAATTTTTAAGAAGTTGTACAATAATCCAAAAAAAATTTTTTGGTGTGCTTCAGGGGGGTAAATCACATCTCCTCTCCCTAGGTCCGCTGGATATAAAAAAATCTCAACTTTACGCAAAAAAAAAAATCTATACGTTTACTTAAAAAAATCCCCCTTCTCTAATATTCCCATCCATCTTCTCCTGTTTATTTCCAGACAGATGTTATGTCTGGCTCTGGCCTCCCAACCATGTCTTGAAGACAACGAGGGTCTTATCTTTTTGATGACCTACTATCCGCCGATTACTTACCCACTCTTTAATCACCCATCATGCCACCGATTTTCAACAAAACTTTTATGGGATCAAACTGCATCAAAATTGTGCACAATTGTCCTAAAATGCAGGCCTTATTCGAAAATGAATTTTTTAAGGGAATAAATATTCTTCGCTTTCCAAAATCACATCTTTTATGGGACCCAACTGTTAGCAAACCCGTTCAAACAAAAAAGATTCAAAATCGTTTCATAAAAGGTAGAATTATGCAGGTTTAAGCATTATTTCCTTGAATTGGTTATGAAGTCGGTTAAAAAATGTGTTTATTTTTTTTGTGATTTAACCAGTAAATATATTTTATAAAAAATTTTAAAGCCTATTCTAAGGGTTTTCTTGTGTAAAATCCATTTTATTTGTTTCTTTTGGCAGTTTATATAGAACAAATAAATACTATACCAACAATTAACTCCCGTCATCGGCAACAAGTGCTAAATTTTCTGACATACTTAATTATACACATTGATTTTTATGATCTAAACGTTTTTGTTCAAAAGCAAAAAACTTGTTTACGCAACCGTTCGATTCAAACATTTAGTTTTATTCACTTGCTGTTTTGTCCTAAATTGAATGTTCTGGCTGCGTCGTTAAAAGTATGAAACTTATTTTGAATCGAAGCCAACGTGTTGTTAGTGGAACAAGTGTTTTATTTAGTTGTTAAAGTAATTTTTTACTCGTATTTGAATAAATAATTTTTATTTATATTTTTGTCACAGTTTGAAACATGCCCACATATATATTTATACTTTTGACTTCCGAATTCAAATTTTCTACCAACAAAATACATAGAGTTGGTGTGTTTTGTATTTCTGCGTATGCCTTATATTCATTGTATCATGCAATCAGATCATGCACAACAAAGCCGTCCTGCAAACAACAAACTGGTTTTAAACAAGAATTTTTGTTTTTATACATATCGGTTCGCATCAAATGATGGAAAATGGTGTTTCCTTTTCTAAAAAAAATGATACATCTATCTCCATGCAGAAAGTGTAGTTTGGTGTTCGTTTCTTAAAAATGTTTTGCTCTCTAAAAGGGTGGTGTGTTTGAATCTAAAAAAATCGCCCTCAGTAATGGTGGAAGGCATTGCAATTTATGCCCCGTAAAAATCGACAGTGCTGATAGTGCGCTGTAAAACTTAGGTATCAGCTGTTAAAAGCAGGGCGTTCCACTTTTTCATAAGTTGTGTTTTTTCTGGTGAAATAACAAGTTGCATTATCACAGGGTTGGCAAGACATTTTATACATGTACCTTTCAACAAGGTGCCATTTTGTGTGTAGAAAAGCAAACATCATTACACTTGTTGATGAATTTTCTGCTTGTGCATGAAAAGCAAACAAGCATAAAAATGAATAATACTTGTTTGAGTTGTTCTTAAAATTCAACGTTCAACGATCATACTTGTTACAGATGTCTGTTACATATATGTATTTCAAAAGGTAAAATTCCAGAAACTTGGTTAAAAGCTTCTTAGTTATGCAAAATATTACAAAAAACAAATGAAACATGTGTTTATTATTTTTTTTTAAATGTTTTAATATAAAACATTTAATAATACTTTTAAGACTTTAAATAAATAAATAAGTACTTGTTTTTGTTTATGGAAGTAAAAGAAAACAATTGCCTATTCAGAATTTATAATAATAAGAAAAATACCAAATACTTTTTCCAAATGCCTTTATTTTTGTTATGCGCATAAATTAAAAAAAAAAAATCTAATGTTCTTTGCAACACAATCAGTCACACAAATATTCGGGTGCTGCTACTATCAAGGTTTCACTGTAGTAAGATAGTAATGGTTTTTATTTAATTTAATTTTTTAGTGGTTTTCTCTACATTTCGTATTTTATAAAATTTCGTTGTATTTTATTTCTCTCAAACTAGAAGATTTGTGATACGAAATTTTTGTAAATACAAAATTTAAACAAAAATATTTTCTATTAATTTGAGTATGAATGGAAGTGTCTAATTAAGAAATTCTAAAGATATTTTGAAAACAATTTATAATTATTTCAAGTCATTTAAACTCATTTCATCTACTCGTTGCCAATAATGAACTTTGTAAATAATTATTCATGTAATACTCGTAGATAAAAAAAAAAATTCTATATCTTAATGTTGCCTTAAAACTTTCTAAACAAAATAAATAAATTATATTTTGCGAAAGTTAAAGAAAACAAAAACACTCTATCTATAGATGGTTGCTTAAAAATAATCCTTTAGTATGCCCTAAAGTTAGTGAAAATTTAATATTTACTTTCTATGATGCCCCGTTATGCTTCAACCCCTCGAGTCTTTTTAATCGTTTGAATATGTTATAAACTTTTAGATTGTTGTAATTGATATAAATTAGTAATTACGTTTAATTTGGCAGCAGCAAGTGAATTAATTACTGCTTCTTGTGCTACCACTCATTTATATAAAATTAATAGACCATTTAATGGTTTTTTGCTTTAGAGACTTTTAAAAAGTCATTTGAAATTTTCCCTAGCTTATTTTAAATTAGAAATTTGTTTTTTACAATTTAATAAGAAACTAAAAACTATTTTAAACTATAAATATTTTCATTAAAATCTGTTTTGTTTGCTAAATTAATGTTTCCACACTACACACAAATGACTTGAGTAGAAATTTTGTATGTGAATCACTCTAAAAACTGAATGGTTTACATACAAATTTTCCACTCAAACCAATTTGTTTGTATTAATGAAACCGTACATTAGTCTTCATTGAAGTCTATGAAAACCAAAATTGTCATTTCAATTTTTAAAATTCTGCTTAAAGTCATTTTACATGATTTTTATACAGTAGAATAAAACTTTAATCGAACAAACACACAATTTTACTTATTTCACAAGGAACAACTTTTAGTTTAACAATTAACGTTCCTTAAAAATACTCGCTTTGATGCAAATGCTTTAATTAATTTAAATTAATGTAATAATAAATGTTAAGTAATAAAGTGATTTAATGAAATAAATTCTATTAGTTTTTTTTTTTGTCATTGAACCTTTTCAACTGTTGAAAATAGTTGTACGCCTTTAAAACTTGTAAATATGAGGTTTTCTAATAGGAATGATATGATTTTGAAGTGACGTTTCGGCCATTTGTAAAATGTCATGATCTGTCATTTGTTTTTCATTGTATTCAGTCGTGTTTACAATTTCATCATGTAGAGAGCACCGTTTACAAATTATTCAGTTTTATTATCAAAATAATCGTTCTCCAAATGCAACTTTTCGTGCGCTTTTGCCATTTTATGGTCGTAATAATCGTCTAAGTGTGCTCGCTATTCGTCGAATTGTTGAAAATTTTGTGCTTACATTTTCTTTACGTACAGGGTGAATGTGCAAGTGCCAATAAGACAAAGAACCGCTCGAAGTAATGCAAATATTGCTGCCGTTCAGGTAAGTGTTGCTGAAGACCTCAATTTGTCGATTCCAAGACGTTCTCAACAATTGAGACTGGTGGATTTTAAGAAAGGATTTGGGTTTGCATCCGTATAAAATTGTTCTCACTCAAGAACTGAGGCCATTGGACCACCGTGAACGTCGTGACATTTCTGATTTTGCCTCACAGCAAATGCAACAATTGAATTATTGCGAGAAAAGTTTGGAGATTCAATTATTTAAAGAAATTGTGATATTGAATGGCCTCCAAGAAGTTGTGATTTAACACCATTAGATTATTTCTTGTGGGGTTATTTGAAGTCATTGGTCTTTCGAAATAAACCAGACTCTCTTCAAGCTTTACAAGTCAATATTGAACGTGCCATTTGTGTCATTTGTTCTTCGAACTCGTTCCAGCAGAAGAAGTCGTTGAGCCGATTCAAATGACGTTTTATTTAAAACTTAATTGTATCGATTGTACTTCACATTAAATAAAAAAATTTTTGAATTTCCTTAACAATAAGTGTGTTTTTTTTTTAAAAATCATATCACTCTTATTGGAAAATCTTTTACAATAAAATAAATGTTATTCTGTCTACTCTACCTTGTAGTGAGATGCAACAGCAATTTATATTGAATTAAAAACAAGAAAGTTTTAAAACATTTTTTCTTTTTTCTTTTGTGAGTGAGTAACAAACAACATATAGTCGGCTGTAGAAGACTCTAGTTTTTGGTGTAATTTTCTTTGCAGAAATAATTAAATTTAAATTGTATATACATTTATGTTAGTATTAGTAAGTTTCCATTCATTCATTTCATGAACATGCCATATGTATGTAAATATAGATTTCAAAAATCGCGAGATTGAAAAAGTTTTCTACAAAAAAATCGTTAAAGGAAAATAACATTTTATTAATTTCTTTTAGAAAATTGGAAAAAATTTATAAATTTGTTACGAGTGTAAATTATGAAAAAACACATCGTTTAGCATTTAACAAAACCAAGACAACTGGATTCTGCTGTTAAGTGTTGCGCCACAGGAAACAAGTATAAAAATAATAAATTCTATTAGAGTACAAGTAAGTAACACAAGCACTGGCTTGATACCACTAATCAAAAGCAATTGTCCAATGAAAGGATTTATTCGAATAACAATATTTTTGGGGAATATATTTTTCCCGGTTTATCAAAAAAATTAAATGGACCCAACTACAAGGAAACTTGATCAAAAAATAAAAATTTTTTTAAATCGGGCCATGAAAGGTAGAATTAAGCAGTTTCAAACTTTATTCTCTTGAATACATATTGGATTCGGTTAAAAAAATATGTTTTTTGGTGATTCAACGAACAAAATTTATCTGTAAAAAATTCTATAGCCTACTCTAAGGGGTTTTGTTATGTAAAATACATTTTATTTTTTCCTTTTTGCAGCGTATTTTGTAGAAAGAAATCTAATAACTATAATAACTGCCGTATTTATGTACACTACTGTTTCGAAAACCCTTTATATGTACGTATACATACATGTACTCGTACAAATATCTCAAAAGGTAAAATTGCAGAAGCTTGATTAAAAGCTTCTTAGTTATGCAAAATATTAAAAAAAAACAAATGAAACATGTGTTTTATATTTTTCTTAAAATGTTTTTATATAAAACATAAAATAATACTTTTAAGACTTTAAATAAATAAATACCTGTTTTTATTTATGGAAGTAAAAGAAAACAATTGCCTATTCAGAATTTATAATAATAAAAAACCAAAGACTTTTTTTAAATGATTTTATTTAATTCATTAACGTAAATTAAAAAAGAACCTAATGTTTCATTACAACATAAACAGAAGGTCGACTAGATGATACATTATATGAAAATACTAAAATTTCGGACTGATTTTCATAAAACTGTTTAAAACTGTGTTGTGAAAATCACATTTTGTTGCGTAAATAATTTAGGTTCGATTACTTACTATTAAAAAGAATGATTGTAGCTTGTACTGGAACTTTTTTAATGAAAACCAATTACACAAATTAAATTCCGAATTTATAAATTTTTGTAGTACAAACAACAGATTTGAGTAAAAAATTTATTGGGGAACTAGACAAAAAACCAATTCGAGTGCTTTTCGTACATAAACTTTTTGTACGCATCGATAGGAGGTATTGTTTTTTCTTTCAGGTAAATGCAAGTGCTATTTTCTCAGCACAAACAGTCGAAGAAAATACAAATAACGCTTTTATTTGCACATCTCCCTTTAAACGACAAAAACACGACACCCACACACACATTGATCGTCTCCAGGGCACTTTATAATGTTTCCCCAACCATATTTTTCTTTGCGGGTACATCTTTAACATTTTTATTCAACAGTATTCTCTTAAAAAAAAGGGATTAAGTTTCGTTTCTAAAAAACGTTTTGCTCTCTCGAAAGGTTTTATTCTAAAATAATGCACCATTTTCCAGATGGTGGATGCCAGTCGACTTTTTTGCATACAAAGTTGTACCAGATAAAGTAAATAAAAAATCATATCGATTTGGTGATCACAATAAGGCTGCCATTTAACTTTTGGTGTACCCTACTTAAAGTAATTGAAGTTACTGTAAGTCAAACATATGAATTTATGTAGGGAAACCGGTTTGACTGTGTACTTTAACTTTTTCAGTCGTTTATGAATACAATAGTTAATATCTAATTTTTCCATTAATAATTTCTTTAAAATATCCCTGATCCTTTCTAAATAAATTCACAAATCATAAAATTATAATCAAATTTAATTAAAACAAACATTAAAGGACTGGAAGGAGCCTCTGGAGAATTTCCAGAATTTAAAAAATTTCTAAGAATTTAATAAATTTTTTCTAACACGGCAATACATTTGTACATCTTTTTTCATTTCAATTCAAACAGCAAATAACAACTGTACGCTGTTTTATTATTAAAGACACCATCATTCAGTTTAATAAAATTATTAGAATGGTACAAGTCCTTTTCCAAAACCATGTAAAATTAAATAAAACTCTGAAGATTATAGAGACTTGAGGTTATTAGAATCAAGGCAACAGCTACAAAAACACTTTCACACAAGTAAACTATCTGTTTATGATGTAGAGATGAGCATCAGATTATTGTTAAAGAAAAGTGATAGTGAGTGATGGTCAGACAACCCGGAAATACTCGCATGTGAAAAATGTTTCGTATAAAATAATTTAAAAAGTAAAATATAATTATTTTTATATTATTATTATTACGAATAACGTAATTATTATTCGAACTTATATTGATGTACATATGAAAAGTAATATTATCAGGCTCAAGTTCAGTTTTATTGAATTAATGAAAATTCAAAGTTACTAAAAGTTTTTGTATGTTGAAAAATATTATTATTGGTACTGTGGATTCACGAAGTTTATGTTGGTAAACGGATGGATCCGGCGCTGGAGTCTGTGGACCCAACGTGAAAATCTCAGTGCCCATGGCTAAATGGCCCACGGTATTTCAGCCGGAAATACAGGCAATCACCAAATGCGTTCATATTATTTCCGATAGTCAGACAGCCCTTAAGTCCCTAGTTTCAAGGGAATCCCGTTCTAAGCTTGTTTTAGAGTGATTTTACTCACTACAAAAGCTATCGATACGGAACAAGGTTTCCATTTACTGGATACCTGGCCATAGCGGTCATCCGGGTAGCGAGGTAGCGGATGAATTTGGCCTCTGCCGCTCTTCTTATAGGCCCAGAGCCCTTTTGTGGTGTAAATTGGTCGACTGTAATAACTATAATCAGAGAGAACGACATGTCGACCGCTAACAAAGTTTGGGTGGCTTCGCCCGGTTGAAGGCAGGCCAAATCATTGATTTAGCTATTCTCATTCAATGGCATTATGGACTTGAAATACCATCTTTAGAAAAGTAAACTGGTTAGCTCATCCTTGTGCCGTTTAAGCATGGAATAGAAAGAAACAACGGCACACATTTCCTGTGAATGTATAGTCTTATGTAATAATAGAAGGCGTGTTTTTCTTTCTGAATTTGTGTGTTCGAATGATATTAGGTGGGCTTCTCCAAGCTCTGTGCTGACTTTCATAAGGAGAGTCATTCAGAGCTTGGTTTAATTTAGAGATCCATGGCACAAAAGATCCAATAGGTGTCGCAGTGCCGGTCCTTGGACCAGATCTTTCAACTTTTCTACATATCGTGTGGGTAACGAGATAAAAGCACGCCACTCTTCAAAATTTATGAAATTTATGAATACTGGTTTCGTGCCTAAATATATCGCACAGAAAAAGAGTTGAAATTGAAATTGATTATATATCATTTTTACTTGAATTTATTTGTTTTAGAACTTCCAACATTTTATTAAACAAATTTTAATGATTCTGCTAAAATCACCTTGATCGTAAGTAACAACTCAGTCACGAACCCATCTCTAGCTAAGAGGAAAAGAAGCCTGAAGTAGGAAATATAAATTAAATAGAAACAAATTAACGCGAAATAAAGGAAATTCAACACAAGCTGACCATAGAATGAAATTAAGAGTAGTGGAAGGAGCAAGACAGCAATGGAGAGAGACACAGAGAGACAGAGAGTATTACAAGGTAATAATAAATTGTATTAGAAAAAAAAAATCTTAAATAATTTTTAAGCTGGTGCTGAATAATTGAAGTATTCAATTGAGTGTTTGTTTTTGATTTAATAATACGGTATAAGTGGAAGTTTTTCCTAAAAATTTAATTAAAATACTGAATGTTGATGTAATTTATTTGTTATCTTTTCTGTGTTAATATGCGTGTGCTCAAAAGATAATTGAAATTGAAAAGTTGTTTAACGTGCCGCAAATTACGATGAAATATAAATAAACACACCTGTAAAAATTTCAATAAATTAATCGTAATTTTAAAGAAATTTTATATATTTGATAAGATAATACAAAGTATTTAGGATGATTATTGTGGCCAGGAAGAAGAGTGTTCAAATATTTTCATAATTTGTTTTTACATAATTGAAGAATGTAAAATAAGTGCGTATATTAAATATTCATTAATTTAGTTATTTTCTTAAATATTGCAAATTAGCAGATTAGCAATTTTGGACGGACTTGAATTCAAAGGTCATCTATGTAATTAATGGGTAAAACGATGTGTATATATATATGTCCTTTATTTAATTAAATATAATATAAATACAAATTGTAGCATAAAATATTTAAATAGAATGTTCACGAAGAACATAGGGCGTCAACAAATTCTCTCCATCTATTTCGATCTGGCAAGTAGCTTTATTTCGTTCCATGTTTTTTGAGCTAATTCGTGTTCATTTCGTATGCACCGGATCCATGTATTACGTGGTCGGCCTGGACGTCGTTGACCTTGAGGGTTCCACTCTAGTGCAGCTCTGGCAATATCATTTGCTGGTCGCCTGAGAATATGGCCGATCCATGTCCATTTACGTTTCTTAATATCAGATTCGATGGAACAACAATCTGACAGATTCCAAAGGGCTTCATTTGATACCCAATTTGGCCAGTATATACGTAATATCTGTCTCAGGCATCGATTCACGAATGTTTGTATTTTCTTCATGGCCAGTTTTGTAAGGCTCCATGTAGTGCAACCATACAGCAGCACAGATTTTACGCTACAGTTGAATATACGTAACTTAGTTTTCTGGGATATGTTGTTAGCGCGCCAAATTTTATGCAGTTTGATGAACGCAACACGGGCCTTATTGATTCGGTCACCAATGTCGGCTACAGAGCCACCGTCTTTTGCGATTTTACAACCGAGATAGTTGAAAGATTCTACATCTTCCATTACGGTACCATCAACAATAAGGGGCGATAAGATATTGGTACCGATACGCATCAGTTTTGATTTTTTAAAGTTAATTCTCAATCCTACTTGTTTGGCGTTTTCGGAGAGTCTCTTTATCATAGCTTCAATATCTGTAAAGCGATGGGCCATTAGACAAATGTCATCTGCGTAGTCTATATCGTTTAGGTGCTCCATCATATTCCATCGAATGCCGGTAGGGGCCTCACTATTTGTCTTTTCCATTACACAGTCTAAAAGAAGAATGAACAACGTGGGAGACAGGACACAACCTTGCCTTACGCCCGTAACGGTTGTGTAAGGTTGGCTTACCCTTCCGTTAAATCGACCTTACACTCTGCGTCTTTGTACAACTCGCGTATTAGAGTGACGATTTTTTCAGGTATACCTTTACCAATTAATGCAGACCACAAAGAATTTCGGGATATTGTGTCGAAAGCACGTTCAAAATCTACGAAAAGCAGGTATAGGGGTGTGTTGTACTCTGCCGATTGCTCAATAATAATGCGTAGAGTATTGACGTGATCGACACAAGATCGTCCAGGACGAAAACCAGCTTGTTCATTACGAATAGTTTGTTCAACCACTGGTGAAATTCGCTGTAGTAGTAGAGCTGCCATCACTTTCCCTATAGCGTTTAGCACGGTAATACCGCGCCAGTTTTTACACTGAGTAAGATCACCCTTTTTAGGGATTGTGACTACCACACCCTCTTTCCAATCTGCAGGAATTTGGTTGTTGAGCCATGCATGTCTTATCAGTGGAGTCAGAACTTCAGCTAATGTATCAGCACCATATTTTAATAGCTCAGCGGGTATATTGTCAGGACCAGGCGATTTACAATTTTTCAGTTGTTTTAAAGCCCCTGCAACTTCGGAACATGACGTAACATTAAGTAGTTAAAATTGTGGTTTTTCTACGGCTACTTTTTAAAAGATTTTTTACGACAAATTCTCTACAACTTTAAAAAAACTTATTTACATCTCCAATATGGCTGATTGGTGCGCTTAATATTTGTAGGTTGTTTGCTAATAAAAAGTTGTATTTGTTGCATTATAGAATACCGATCGTAGTCATTAATAAAAGAAAACTTTTCTTCCTGTCCTTTTCTCTTCAATTTAAAATTGATCTGACATATGAAGTGTCTTAATTGGTACCTAATTTTAAGTTTGACTATCATTTCATTTTATGCTAATTAGCTCTTTATGTTTTCATCGTCTTTGCTTCAGAGAATACACGGGTAAAGCCTCAACCGCAATCAAAAATATTCTTAATGTCCTTTTAGACAGGACTATAGTTAATGATGTTTACGATGCTAGAAACCTTAACAACATTAATGTAATTTCTTTTGCGCATTTTAACAATTAATCATTTGATAAAAGTTTAGTCAAGTTTAAAATTATTTACTGTAAAAAAAAAACATTTTTTAAATGCCTATAAAACAGCAGTTAAATTTTATGCGATCATAAATTTTTATAATCAAACATCGTAAATTTGTCATTTTTAGTTCTACGGCAATAAACAACAAATTGTATATAAAAAAACTAATACAACCATTTCAATTCAAAATCTCTTTGTATGACTAATCATCTATATATATAAAATACAAAAAATGTTTGTACCCATGTTCGCTATAGACTCGGAAACTATCCAACCGATTTGACCCAAACTGGTGTCATTCAACAGGGAATTTATAGAGGATGGTTATAGGCTTTTAATATTTCAAGTGGGCGTAGCCCCTCCCACATAAATTGAATAACATCATATATCTTGACTATTGTGATAGCAAGAGTTTTGAAACATTGCAATAGTTCATATGTTACTAATGTGAGTAATCAGGACAAAAATGGGCGTTATCGGACAAGTGGGCGTGGCAGCTCCCATATAACCCAAAAATTGAAATCGCCATATTTTGGGCATTTTTTGACCTACGCCGATGATATTTGGTACATATAGTATTGACATAATTAGGAATACGTACTAGGAGAAAAGTGAGTGGGACCACGCCCCTTTATAGGAAAATAAAAAATCTTAATATAGTCTTAACTATTGGACCGATGGTCATTAAATTTTCACAATATAAATACTTTTAATTTTATTTTATAACGAGGTGTTATGAGTCATTTTCCCCTAACCAACAGAAGTATCAGCGACAGCGGAACATACGCTGCACACACATACTGACGTTGAGTTATTTTCCCTCAACCAACAAAAAATACCTACAGCAGCAAAATATACGCTGCATACATACATACACAGACATATGCTGACGTTGCAATAACGCTGCATACAATACTGACGTTATTACCAGTAATTTTCCTACGGATATATGCTGACATTGCATTATCGTGAGAACCGCAATCGGCTGGAAGTTCCACGGGTATGGATATGCTGAAGTTGCAATAATCGCACACTCAGCAGTATCGCGGGAACAACCACGCCAGCGGCAGCGAACGTCAGCAGCACCGTTCATCGAGCAGCACAAAAGTGGGTATAAAAGCGGAGGGTGATTTGGTATGGAGGTCTACCATTCAGTCTATTATTCAGTCTATCCAGTCAACGCTAGTCAACTGTAGTCAGTGAAGTCAGCTCTAGTCGAGTCAGTTCTTAACACATAACACACATAACAAAAACCTGATCAAACAGCGGCCTGAAAAAGCGGGTCCCTGTGAAGGCTTAATATATTTCCCAAACAAAAACCTGATCAAACACCAGCCTTAAAAAGCGGGTCCCTGCGAAGGTTTATTATAATAAAATTAGAATAAGAAATAAAAATAAAAAGTAAATAAAAGTAATAACTAAAATCCTAATAGTCTCTTGTGTTTTTAATTCTAAAAAATAAGTTACAAAATAAATTGTAACAGAGGGGGGTAGCGAAGTACACCGGGATCAGCTAGTAATCATTTAAAAAAAAACAAATTATTTATTTAAGCAATCATACGTATAGATGACTGACTCCTATGGCAATTTCAGAATGAATACCTTTTTTATAACACCAACTTTGTAAAGTATTGCAAATTCTTATATTGTATTTGAAGTTAAAAAGTTTACTCAGCAACGAAAAGTATTAACTGCCTGTTTTTAGAAAATGAAAACAAAATTGTGAGTGAGAATTTATTTAAAACAACAATAAAATACGAAAATTTGTTTTTGATTTCAATATAAATTCTCACTCATTATTTTGCTTTCATTTTCTAAAAACAGGCAGTAAGTCTTCAAACTTAATCAAAAAAATTTGTGTTAAATTTTAAAAAATTCAGACATAAAAGCAGTTAGGTACTGGACAGGAAAGACCACGACAGCAGTGCAGGGACCAAATGAAAGAAGATATGCAATTAGAAGCTAATAAAAACTATAATATTTATATGTGACAATTTTAACCCTAAAAATGTCATCAATTTTTTTTTTTCTATAAATAAGTTGTTTTGTCCAATTCAAAATTGGTAGAAAAAAACTTAAGAATATTAATTAGTATACGAGTATATTCAAAATTTATAATCAATTTTTTGTAACCCATACAAAAGGCACAAGAGGACCCAGAGCTTAGTTAGGTGCGTAATTTTTTCCATTATACGTGAAGATTAACTCTCTGCCTGCAATTATTGATGGCTTACCCTTCCTGTTAATTCTTTCATGATTTTTTTTTTTTTTTTTTTTTTTTGTTTAACAAATTCATTGTAACCTACTTTGTTAAACATGTCATGACATTTATAAGCAGTTGTTGTTAGAGAAGCAGCAAAATATTAAGTGGTATAACGCTGGCGGCATTTAGGTTTTTTCTTACCTTTTTACTCTTCTCTACATAAATCTCTGTACGAACTCTCTCAATATTTTTTTTTTTTTTTAGTTGTTGTTTTTGGTTGCTCTACTCCCAAATCACGTCTGTGACAGTTCTCGTATTGCAAACAAATCATGAAATTCATACATTTGTAAAGAAATGCAAAAGCAAGCCGGAAAAAATTATTTATTCATACTTTTTGTTTTGCACATTCTTTGCAAATGTTGATTATTAAGAACATACATGAATATTATACATGTTGGCTGTAGTGTTTTAACTGGGTCTTTCTTAAAACATTTTATTTTTGCTGTCATATAAATGAAGTTTACATGGAGCAGCATGTGACACTTTGTTAGGTTTAAAGCTTTAAAAATTTATCCCAACTGACTGAGACTTAGAATAAATCCAATGAACTGTCCAAAGTCATATAAATGTTCCTCGTTGGTTAAATATGTAGTTTTTTTAAGTGATTTTTTGGGAATTTTTGTTCCACAAGTAATTAAAATCAGATAAACTGTTCTTCAGTAGAAAATATCAAATAAAATTAGTATATTTATAAAATAACAGAATTTTATTAGCCTGTCAAATTGATTAGAAAGATTTTAGTTTTGCTTAAAAGGGGATCTACATAATAAATAAAGCTTGTGCGTATGAGTATTATTAATTGCACTGAATATTCATCATTCGCATGGTCACACACACACACACAATTTCTTGCCGTACACTTTTAAGTGCCAAAATTACACTGCGTATATGAAAACAAAATGAATTTCATGAGTACATGAGAGGGTGTACTCGTTTCTTTTCCCCCTGTCTCTCTCGCCTAAAGGCTAATAAGCTTAAAAATAAGACTTGCATCGTGTGATTTGGAACTAACTAATGATGATAACTTAAGTCATGATATTTGCATGAAAAACCATTGTTATTAGTTAACTAAAGATTGTAGATTTGGTCCAAAGTATGTTACTGTCCACCAATATTGATGAAATAAATACGGTTTAACAAATATTTTCTTTAATTTTCCAAGAATTCTTTCCCATATTATAAAGGCAAAAAAATTTTGCCAAGTTTACAGATTTCCTAGAAATAAGATGGAATTGTACCTATCTTGAACTTGGTCCTTATTTTGATCTCAGTACTTTTTACGGCCGAAATATTTTGGATACGAACTTGGTCTTATTTTCATGTTTGTATTTTTGTGCGGATCTCACATCTCTTTTCTAAGTTGTTTTTGTATAAATATTTATATGTATTGCTTATCTGCGCCTACCTGTGTACGAAATTGCATCTCTCTATCTATACTAGAAGTGCCCCATACAAAGAAGGGGCACCCTAGTCTCCTCCGGGTGGAAAGTGCCCTTTTTCAGATTTTTCTGGTTAATTTCTCACCAAGACCTACCTGTGCACCGAGTTTCAGCTCTCTAGCTATACTGGAAGTGACCAATAATATTGATGAGTCAGTGAGTGAGTGAGTCAGTGAGTGAATATGTACTAAAATATGGGCTTTTCACACCTTAATATCTCGGAAAGGTCTTACGGTAGAACTTTAAAATTTAGCCTGTGAGATCAACTCTGTGGGGAGACCTTATGTTTCAAGTTTCATTATATTATGATCAAGATGAGCAAAGTTATGAGGGGGGTAAAAACAGCTCGAATGGTTTTGTGTAAATATACGCACTGTGTGGCCAAACTTGGCCTGTCGCACGGTACATGCTCAAATAAATGTAAAATTTTATTAAATAACTTTCATCATATAATTATAATATTAACATTAATTATTTTCACTTCACATTTCCTCGTCTTATTAAATGGGTAAACGACTGATGTTACATACGATCGACAGATATTTTGTTTCTTTTCAGAACACAAACAATGTATGATCTCATTTGCAAAAGATACTCTTGTAGCAGCGAAAATACTTATTTTGATACATTCAATTTTTATGGGACGAAAACCACAATGATTATTTAATTGAAGAATGTTTAATGCAACCATATTTGCTTCAATGAATAATTATTTGGTTGTGGCAGATATACTTAGTTGACATGAAAAGTTTGCAATCATGTTGTTTCTCTGTGTGTGGTTGATATCAGCTCAACCACCTCCATTTTGCCTGCGTGCTGCTAACCAACACCAAAAAAAAAAAAACGTCGTATCAGACATCAAGCAATGCGACAATGTTTTTTGTAGTTTTTTCGTTTTATTTTTTAGGTATTTTAATTGGTGTAAGTTCCAGCATAAAAAAGCACGCATTTATATACAACTAGGTTTTTTGCAGTCTATTTTGTCCCACTTTGTGTGAGTATGTTGTATCACACCACATGTATTTTGTGCAACCAATGTTATGGCGCAGTAAATCAAACATACAGTTTTGAGTTTGTTTTGTTCGATGTTGGTTGCGTCATAAGAACTAATGTTTTGTTATCGAATTATTAAGAGAAGTTGTTTTGTTTTAGGTCGGTGTGGGTTCAGCCTAACACATCACTGGTGATTATGGTGATGTTGACGAAAATAGTATGCCATCCAATCAAAGAAAACTCTCTACGAAGCCCCGATTTTTAATGTTTTTTTTATTTATTTACTGTCGTTATAGCCAACTATTTAAGCAACTATTTTTTTTGCGCAAAATTCACCACTTTAAACCCAAAGCAAATGGCTTTAAGACACATTCCCTGTTAAATCTCACCTTTCTAATACCTTCTTTATTTTCCATTCTCACGCGTTTTTTTTTCTACCAAATACAAAACAAAACAAAACACAACACATGTTTTTCCATAGAAACAATTATGTTGCTGCTTCTCTTTCTACTCCAATTTCAATGTTTTTAATCCGAAAAAAAATACCATCTAAAATACCATTTTCTATTGTTTTGTTGTTGCCACTTGAAAAGCAAAAATCCCAAAACAAACGGCGTCTCTTAACATTTTCCCCATATTTTGAGAGCAATAGAAACATAAAGGCTCTGTTACTTAACATTTAATGAGAGTAAATTTGTTGTTTTTCCTTCTTTTTACATGAAAACGCTGCTTTCACACAGCTTTATGTTTGCCAACATGAGCATGTATGTGTGTTAACTTGGTCAGTTTATATTTTATCATCTCTGTTGAAACAGATACAGATGATGATGCTGTCTACAGACTCACACACAACATTAATGCGCTTAATCTTTTGCTTCTATCTGTTTCTGCTTGTGCTGGCTGGTTTGAAAAATTCGCAAATTCAGTTTGCCAAGACATGTCGACGCGTTGTGAACATTTAAAAATGTGAAACGGTAAAATTAAGCAACACAGTGGCGCCAGAAATTCAAATATGAGAAAGTGAAAATATAATATATTTGAAAAAATAAACAAATCATAGAACTCAAGTGTAAAAGAAAAGTAAAAAAATAAATTGTACAAAAATATTTAAGTTGTTGATAAATCAAAAATAAAGGCTGCATTCATTACAAAAATAAACATATTTTTTAAAAATAAAATAAATAAATTTTCAATAATTAAACAAAATACTTAACAACAAAAATTTATAAAAATATTTAAAAGAATAATTTACAAGTGCAATAACAAATATTTTAATTTGTAATTTAATTAAAAATCAATTGAAAATTTTGTGTGGCGCATTTTAAGCAATTGTTGAAAAAATAAGGTAAGAATGAATTTTAATTTAATAAATAATAAATTTAAATTTTTAATTAAAATTATTAAAACTTACTGAAAATCTCGGAACTCGGAAAATTATATTAGAATTGTGTCAGTTTTTTCTAATTTTTAAATCAGCTTAACAACTGTAGTTGTTATTACCAACATTGAAGTTGAAATATTTCTTTAAAAAGATCACGTCACATAATTTAACAATAATAAGTGTATCCCTTGATTGACCTTGCAGCTCTTCCATGAAAATTTCGTTTAAGCTCAATCCTTATATAAATTTGCGAGCCATTTCACGTAGTCTTTAAAATCCAAAAGAAACAGCTGAATCTTGAAAATCAATTTCGACACTAATAATTCTCGAACTACGTGATGGATTTTGATCAAATTTAAAATGTAAAATGTAAGAAACTTCCTCAAATCACCTCTCTAAGACTTCAATCGATTTCAAACAAATTTTTTTTTGGAGCTTAATTTGATCGCTTTTTTCGAATACTTTTTATCGAAAATTCTTAAAATCTATTTAACCAAATCGGTATCTCAGTCTATCTTAGAAGAATTAATGAGCTTCAATGGCTGCAAAACGACGAAGCCATTATTCAGTTATGATGGCTTACATACACACAAACACACATATACATGAAAAAAACGGCGCTCGATCGAGTTTCAAAAATTGCGATTAAATTCATTATTTCTAATTTTTCAAAACGTTAACGTTAAACAAAATGAGATTAACAAGAAATGTTACGCGCACTCGCTACATCGAATGGTTTTGCTCTAAAGAAAAAAAAATATTTTTGCAAGTAAAAAAGAACGATCATAAGGAAGGGTATGTCAAAAAGTAAAAAAGATCTTCCCGGCAAGTTGAAGCAATATTGATTCTTATCCCGTTGGCTTCGCGCGTAAAGCTTACTCTTCATACACTTAGATTGAGCATAATTATACTTTTATGTTCGAAGATAGTCTAGAGAAAAACATTGGTTTAATATGATATGACTAGATGGTAAATCACATGGGATACTCTTGCTCCCACCCAAATAATTGTAAGCCAACACTTATGACAGACTAATACACTACATTTTTGGTATGTTCCTAAAAATTTACCTAAATTAATTTATGTCCACTCATCTTCTTCGTGGTAATCGTTCCCTAAAAAAAACTTATAGATGCAAAAAATTTTATTCATACTACTGATAACAAAAAGAACAACTGATTAATTTTATACATATATGATTATGAATACCGATATGTACGATTATTTATTTATGTAACATGAGAACATAACAAATTAAGCTTTACTCTATCTTCGTATTTTTCATTAATATCGGACAAAGGAACAACAATGATTCGGACTGACTAATAAGCAAAAGTTGAATTGATCATAATTATTTAAATAATCATCTCTTACAGAAACATTTTTGAATGCAATTCACTCCACGTCGATTGATTTTTTGGGCCACGAAGTCAATGCGTGTTGTTAGTTGTAATTTCAGCTCAATTGGGAACGATTATTTAATAATGAATGAAATAAAAAGTTGAAAAAATTTATTGAAGAGAAAATATATAAAATAGAGTAAAATTTTACACAAGTAGAAAAATGTAAGAACATCTATCACGGTAGTGCGCCCGGCTAAGTTCGGCCACACAATGTGTATATTTACACGAAACCATTCGAGCTGTTTTTACCACCCTCATAACTTTGTTCCTCTTGATCATAATATAATGAAACTTGAAACATAAGGTCTCCTTACACAGTTGACCACACAGGTTAAGTTTGAAAGTTCTACCGTAAAAGCTTCCCGAGATATTAAGGTGTGAAAAGTCCATATTTTAGTACATATTCACTGACTCACTCACTGACTCACTCAATGACTCACTCACTCACTCATCAATATTATTGGGCACTTCCAGTAAGGCTAGAGAGCTGGTGATAAATTAACCAGAAAAATCTGAAAACGGGCACTTTCCACCCGGGGGGGGACTAGGGTGCCCCTTCTTTGTATGGGGCACTTCCAGTAGAGCTAGAAAGCTTGCTTAATTAATTTTTTCCGTCAATTTAATGTTTCGGGGAACACACAACTGATCTGCATAAAAATAATATATCAAAGTAATTTGTAACATTTGTTATACCTACATTATTTAAAAAATCCATTATTTGAAAAGAAACAGACAAGCTACACAGACTACTAACTATTCACTTGAGACAAAATTATGTTAAAAAGAACACAATTGTAAAACTGAAACTAGAACATAATAAATCAAACAGTTTCAAATAAATATGAAACAAAAAAAATATTCTTGAAAATAAATTAAATATGAAATCTTTTTTTGCAATTGAAAATCTTAAAGAAAAAGTGAACAAATTTAAATTTAAAGGAAAAAAATAACAAACAATTCTTTAAACCAAAATTTAAATAAAATCTTGTTGGTCTGTACATGTTTTATTTAAAATAAACGCATGGAAATAAGAGAAAGAAATATATATATAATTTTTACTTTGACAACAAGAAAAAAACAGTAAAATATGCCAAGCAGCGATTTTATTTAAAAGCAAAGAAAATATTTTACAAGTAAAAAAAAATTGAAATGTCAATGGGGCTGAGTTGTTTTATTCTTAATGAAAACAACAAATTAAATGTGTTTATATTTTTCTGTTCTTTTGCTTTTATAAACTCACCTGTGGAAAGTGCAATTATTTAAAAGCTGTAAACAAAGAAAAATATTAAAATTTTAAATGATGAAAGTTTACACAAATTCAGGTCGAATATTTTCTTGAACAAACATTCGCAAACATTCTTTTTCATCAAAGTCTGAACTGAGTGCTATTTTTGGTTTCAACTTTCTAGATTGTCATAAATTTATTTATCAAGTTTGTGGTGTTTCACAAAAACAACATAACTGGAGAATTGGTAACAATATTGTTTTATCATCCGCTAAAGTCGATCTACAACTTTTTATATTATTCATGATCCTATGAACTCGCTTACGTTCTTAAGACACAAATTGTCTGCATACCAAATTTATCAAAAAAAACAAAGCGGTACCAAATGTACCACCTTTTCTCCATTTTACCCCTATAAAGTAAACTGTCTGTTAAAAAAAAATTAAAAAAAAAATTAAAAAGCAAAAAGTACCAAAAGTACCAAAAGTACCGAAAGTACAAGCTTTTCCTTAATTTTAATAAAAAAAATAAAAAGTACCAAAAGTACCAATGTGTCACGTTGTTTAAAGTACCCTATATTTTAATCTGGGTCATTTTCACAGAACTTAATTTACCAAAGTACCATTATTGTTAACTTATAAAAAATTTATTAAATACGACACCCTGTAGGGATAGGATGGTACAGGGCGTCTGGTGGCAAATTTATATTTTCAAACTTAAATAAAAAACATAATAATTGACACAAAGTTTTATTAAGAGCATTCATTGAACGATAGAATGTAAATGCGGATTTTATTTTTTAAAGAGTATGTCATCCAGATATCTTCCGTCGAGTTGAACACAGGGTTCAACACGGAGCCTTGTGTTCTGCGCCACACAATTATCTCATGCGCCAACGGCGCCACCCTTCCACAGCACCGTTTATTACTTTTCGAAATAATAGTATTTAAAAATATAAATTTGCCACCAGACACCTTAAAAATCAGACTATAAAAGAATTTCCTAAGAAAAAAAGTACCAAAATTAAAAAAATTCCTAAAAATAAAAAGTACCACTTTTTTCATTTCAGCCATATGAAAGAATATTAATAAATTATTAGGACAAAAATTAAAATTACCAAGAGTACCAATTTGTGTCTTTTTAACCTTAAAAAAGTTTCCTATATTTTAATCTGGGTCACACGCTATCCAATTTCATCCAAATCTGTTAAGAGAATTTCTCAAATGAAAAAGGGCCAAAAGTAATAAAGCACCAAAATTACAAAGTACCAAAAGTACCAGTTTTTTCTAATCTAATAAGTACAAAAAATATACAAAAAAAATACATATCTGCATTTCACTTCATACAAATCGATACATATGTACATACAGCCATACATACACACATACACATAAATACATACACATATATATATAAACATTTTCCTAGTTCAATTGAACTACTGACCATGAATTAGTCGCTCGTAAACAACCCAAGTCTAAAATATACTATTTACTAATTGTATTTTTATTTTATTATGATGTTTCGAAAATGTCTCAATGCACTTTAATAAAAATATTTACATCTAGAATATGGAGAATTGTGTCGTCAATTGGCTATAATAATTAAATAAAAGCACCACGTACACGTGACGTATTTCATATTTTGGTTTAAAAGTATATTCATTTTCATTTTTCTTTTAATTTTGTAAAATCTTCGTCCTTTATCTGTTAAAATAATTTTATTAGGACTTTGGCAGCAAAGAGTCAACCAAAATTCACTGCATTACCGCAAAAATTTTACATAAATTAAAACAAAACAAAACTAATCTAAAAACTGATAAGACAAATTGTGACAAACAAACTCAAGCAGGATGTACATGTTTCATTGTAGACGACCTCACAGAACATTTCAGAGTATTTTTTTCTTAATGAAATTTGAATATTGTAAGTAAACCACAGATTACAGACACATTAGAAATCACTACATCTACATTATTATCACTATCTTCATTATCATCATTATCATCATCATCAAGTAGAATAGTAGCAAGCAGTATCATTTCAGTTATGGTATTTTGTTGTTCAGTTCAACAATAAAATTCCATCTATACAAAAGTCACTATAATGCATTTCACGTGTAAAATTCACGCTTCCGTGAATAGATGAATAAAATTTTTCAAACAAAGTTTTATTTCTTTTCTTTTTTTTTTTTTGCTTTGTTTTATTTCTTTTAGGTAAAAATTACAAAAATGAAGAAACAAAAACCATGACTTTCAGCCACATTTCAGTTGAAATCTTTATAGATTTCACAACAAATTTGAATAGCGAACAGTGGTGCATATCTTAAAAAATATGGCGTATGAAAACATATCTAAACTTTTTATATATTAAATTATTTTTTTATGAAAATAATGCCCGCAAATATTTTTAGTTTTGACAATATTACAGCAGCATGTACCTGAATACGAAGTCTTCTGCCAATTATTGAAAATCATCGTCATCATTTTAAAAGAATTTTGAAATGAATTTTTATTATTGCTGCAACGGTCCCACTGTGCAATACGGCAGTTTCCTTATATGGTTCTTTCTATAGAATTTTAAAGCAAAACTCTGAAAAAACGCTAAAAAGAAATAATATTGAAAAAAAACGCCACAGTCGCTTAAAAAGTAACCATATAAAGCTTAAAATATCACTAAACCAAAAAATGGCAACGCAAAATGGCCTAAACTTAAAATGATCCAGTCAAAATGCGCAAAACAAAAATTTTTCAAAATAAAATCTAAAAAATTAAAAAAATCCAAGAACGATGGAAAACTTTCACAACAGAGAAATTGCCAAACCCAAAAAATTTTTGTAGGGCAAGACAAGGGACAAGACATAAAAAGAGAAAATAAATCGACAAAAAAGAAAATTCTCTAGAAGGAGAAACTTGCCAAAATTGCCAAGAAAGAAGCCAAAATCGTGGACTCTTAAAACCGTTTAAGTTGAAAAATTGCCAAAACAAAAAATTTATTAACAGAGAGTCCTAACGGCGCTCTTTACTAAATTTACTTATTATGAGGTTTTATGTTGAGATCTTTAATCGAAATGTTTCATAACAGAATTTTAAAGTGAAACCGATTTATGAATAACAAAACGACTCATGTGCATTTTCTGTAATTTGTGAAGCACTGTGTGTGTACACCTCTTCCAGGATAGTTTTCATAGTTAGATTTAATTTATATATTCCAGTACCACATCCCTGTGGGGTCAAGTAATTCAATTTTGCCAAGTCGTTAGAAATTGCACACCACAATAAGTGTATTAAGGTTTTATCTACACCACATAAACGGTAGCTATCTTTGCAATTGTTTTGTAAATTTCTAATGAAATTTTTTACATTTCTTTTTCTAACATTATTCTTCCCTGCAGTGTTTTAGAAAATTAATTTCCATATTAAAAGTGAATATAAAAAAATTATATGAAAATACTATGGACGTAAAGTGGTTGTAAAAATAATTTCATTTAAATGATTTAGTTTGGTTTAGTTTAGTTTGGTGTTCTTTTTTTTTAAATCTATATCTTACCCAACTACTGAATGCATTTGTGTGTCTATGTGACTTAAGCTGCGATCATATTAAATTGAAATAATATCTAAAGTAGAGAAAATTATATGAACTTTTAAATAGAAAAACAAAAACTTAATTTAAAATGCAGAATGTATTATAAAATAGAAAATTCTTTTCCGTTTTAATACAAATAAGCACAACTGTTGTTTCTATTTTCTAATTTTGTTGTTCATTTTATTTTTCTATTTCAATTACTATCATTTGTAATTTGAAGAGATGATAGATGTAACGTTTATTTAATTAATATAAAATATCTTCAACTATCGATAGTAGATTGTAAGAATATTTATTTAGCAGCTTATTTGCATAAAAGTTTTGTTTTGTTTTGTGTTGTGTGTTGTTTTTTTTTTCTTGCTGTTTACATTCTTGTCTTAGAATTCTGTTTTGAACGTATACGTAATATTAAATAAATATTTACATTATGACGTATACGCAACATGTGCTTCAATATACACAAGTACCTAGCGGGAAAATGAAGGACCACGAAGGCCTTCCAGAAGGCCTCTGCCCCCTTCTTTTGGATGCGTCGGGCCTTCTCGCTCCATTCCATACTCATATATTTTTTACACACGATGTCACTGCGGGAAAGCCCTTACGCATTCGTTTCTTTCGAGAGTGATTCTGAAAGGCCTTAGAATTAATGGCTTCATTTTACTTTGGAATACATACATATTTATAACACAAAAAAATTTAAATCTCTCTTTCTCTCTTCTCCCTTCTCAGAAAAGCTATTTTGAAATGTGTTAGAAAAAAAAGTAAATTGATTTAAAAACATTCCTAAGAAGACCTTTAATAAGGCCTGAAGTTAGAAAGGCTTCTGAGTTTTCCCGCTGGGTATTTTTATAAAATAGAGTGTACCAACGGTCGACCCAATCGACCGTATTCTAGTTATAGAAAGAAAAATCATAAAAAATCTTTTCTAAAACAGTTATGTATACAACAACCAAAAGTACAATTATTTAATGATACATTTGTATAAATTCACAAAAATTAAATTCAGCCCACATCTTAGTATATATAGATGTCTTGTTGTTACCTTTCTCTTTCTATTCAAATGTGTAAAACACATCCCAAAATACTGAACCCACAAAATCCAACCATATCCCGTTCGCTGCTTTAAAAACATGCCTTTCATTGGGTAAAAGTCTTGTAAAAATCGGTTAAATAATAGGTACATGAGGGGCAGCACAAAAAAAGAAACTGACTATTAATTATATAGATTTACTTATCAAATGTATTAGTGATGTTACGAATATTAATTTTTAGTATTCGCCGAATACGAATATTACTTTTAAGATTTAGAGCCACTTAACATATCAAATTTATTTGGGTAAAAAATACCTCATTTTGCAGATGGCACATGCACCTGTCTCGGTGGTCTTTCACATATTTCCTTTTCTATTCTTGAAGTTCAACATTCCTCTACTGAAGTCTCTACGAGACAGTTTTTTGAGCAAATGTATCTGACACATAATCTGTAAATATGTAAAATTGTCCGCTGAGTCGGAATATGAAGTCAGAATGGTCAAAAGTAGAACAGTTTTCGAGATATTCCAAAATAACCGTTATTTTTGTTTTTGAGAAACATGACGTCACTTAAATGCAAATATCTTGAAAAATATTCGTTGATTTATGAATTAATTTTTTTTAAGGAAATATAATAAAATTTCTAAAACAAGTACGGGTCGTGTGTAAAAATTTGTAAAGAAACTACTGAGTTACAATCGACCAAATTTCAAATTTCACAAAATTGTTAATGTTTTTTTGCAAGTTTGTTCTTTTCAACTTATTTTATAAAACCAAACAATTAACATTTTTAATGTTTTATTAAATCGGACATTAGTTTATTTCAATACGAACATTTTGCGCCAAACAGGTAAAACCCAGGTTGGTGCAAAAGTGACTAAGCTACAGAAGATTTAGTGAAACAACCCACTTTTCGCTTAAAAAATAATACTGAAAATATTCAGGAGCAATAAATACTGAAAATGTTCATTTCGGATCACACTGTTCGTTGTGATATGTTTGTAATTGTTTGGCTCTTAGCTTAGATTTATGAATATTTACTGAGCAACATAATTTTAAAAGTACAACCTAATCAGTCTTTCGTTTGTTTCGTTTCTAATCGAGTTTCATTCACGAACCAAAAGAATTAGTAACAAATACGTATCAGTTTACAACATTGTACATGGATTGATTCGTTTACGAACTATGCGGTTTGCTTACGAACAATCGCTCACTTGTACTTCGGTTATGTTTGCGCATGATCGTTTATGATCCGAACAGAAACACTCGAGTTATTCCAAGAGTAACTTGTTTACGAACTATCATTCACTTGTACATCGGTTGTTTTTGAGCACGATCTGTTAGTATTCGCAACAGAAACACTCGATTTATTGTAAGAGTAATCCACACAAAAACATAAATGTGAAAATAAGGCCAAGTTCGTATCCAAAAAGTTTCGGCCGTAAAAAGTACTGAGCTCAAAATAAGGACCAAGTTTTTGATAGGTATAATTCCATCTCATTTCTAGGCAACCTGTAAGCTTGGCAAAATTTTTCAAAGAATTCTTTCCATATTAGAAAGGCAAAAAAATTTTGCCAAGCTTACAGGTTGCCTAGAAATGAGATGGAATTGTACCTATCAAGAACTTGGTCCTTATTTTGATCTCAGTACTTTTTACGGCCGAAACTTTTTGGATCCTTATTTTCACATTTATGTTTTTGTGTGGATCTCACTTCTTTTTTCTAAGTTGTTTTCGTATAAATATTTCAAATTTCAGCTTTCTAGCTATACTGGAAAGGCCCCATACAAATAAAGGCATCCAAGTCCACCCAGGTAAAAAGTGCCCGTTTAAAACTTATTTTTGTTAATTTCTCTGCAGGACATACCTGTGTACGAAATTTAAGCTTTCTAGGTCAACTAGAAGTGCCCAATACAAAAAGGGGCATGATTGTCCCCCCAGATGAAAAGTGCCCGTTAAAAAATCATTTTCGGTAATTTCTCATCACTACCTGCCTGTGTACCAAATTTCAGCTTTCTATCTCTACTAGAAGTGCCCCATACAAAGTAGGGGAATGATTGTCCCCCCAGATGAAAAGTGCCCGTTTTCAGATTTTTCTGCTTATTTTCTCACCAAGACCTACCTGTGTACCGAATTTCAGCTTTCTAGCTATTCTAGAAGTGCCCCATATAAAGGGGCACTCAGGTCCCCCCTGGAAGGAAAGTGCCCGTTTTCAGATTTTTCTGGTTATTTTCTCGCCAAGACCTACCTGTGTACCAAATTTCAGTTTTCTAGCTATACTGGAAATGCCCCATACAAAGAAGGGGCACTCAGGACCCCCCTTGGAAGAAAAGGGCCCGTTTTCAGATCTTTCTGGTTATTTTCTCACCAAGACCTACCTGTGTACCAAATTTCAGCTTTCTAGCTATACTGGAAGTGCCCAATAATATTGATGAGTCAGTGAGTCAGTGAGTATGTACTAAAATATGGACTTTTCACACCTTAATATCTCGGGAAGCTTCTACGGTAGAACTTTCAAATTTAACCTTTGAGGTCACCTCTGTGGGGAGAACTTATGTTTCAAGTTTCATTATATTATGATCAAGAGGAGCAAAGTTATGAGGGGGGTAAAAACAGCTCGAACTGTTTCGTGTAAATATACACACTGTGTGGCCGAACTTGGCCTGGCGCACTACCGTGCGCCTAGATAACACACACATACATACATATATATTTGTGTTTTTAAATGTGTAGTATGTGTTCTATATTAAAACAAGTGGCTCGAGCCTTGCCCCGTATTAAAGTTTCATACAAGATTGATTAAAGCAGCATCTCCATTTTGGTCTGATACGGTTGCAATCATTCCACCAATCACAAACAATCATGTTGGCTGACTTACCAAACGTCAATTGATTTGTGTTTGAACAAAGCATCAGCATCACATTTCATAATGCCGCAGTACAATAATTATACAATGTATACCATTTCAAAACGCCGCCGCCAAGTATTATTAACGCAGTAAGAAAGCAAACAAGGCATCGGTTTTATAGTTGATGCATTGTTTCAGAACTTTGCATATGTATGTGAGCAATACTGTATACAAACTTTGTATACGAACGTTTTGGAAGTCAGCCGTTCATTGCCAGTACGAGTGTTTAAAACTTATTGTTTGAAATTATCGATTTCATATAAAATCATTGCTTGTTGTTGAACAAAAACGTTCCGATCACAAAAACTCATAGAAAATTATCAGATACACTCGAAAGTTGTATGCCCATTTTCGGTCTCTGTTGGCTGTATAATGCAGAAGATTCTTCATTCATTTTCTTCTTGCTTAAGCATGAGCGAAGTTGCATTGCGCCAAATTTTACCACCTTGATATATAAAAAGGATATTTCCTGTCCATGTGTTTCCGTATCTCTCATAGTTTCGAAGATATTTGACTTTAAAGAAAATAAATTTTACCATTTTTATTTCCATTTATTTTCCAAAATTCTAAATTCAAAAGTTTTTTTCAGCCTGGCTCGAAGTTTTGTTTTCAAGTGCTCAATTATTTGTATTTTGTCATGTCTTGATATTCATATGGAGCGTTTGCTGCAATAAAGGCACAACTCAAAATATGGAATTTTTGAAAAATATAATTTTATTTTACCATTAAATTGCTAAAAAATTTAAAACTTTAAACTAGTTTTAGGCAAAACTACAGTTTTTGGAGTTATGGCCCTATTGCAGCAAATGCTCGTTTTATACCTACATCCATACATACATACATACATATAAATAGAAAAACAACTCGCTATAAAAAATTTCATCTGAATATCACAAATTCTTTGTGACAATATTTTTATTAAGTTGCATTTGTTTATTTTGAATGGCAAACAAATGAAAAACGCACTAGAGTGCGTTCAAAATTCATATCGTTTTTTTTTAGACACAGCAAATAAAACAAAACAAAAATAGTTTTCGCTACACATGTACGTACAAACACACATACATATATTCATATGTCGGTATGTTCAAAAAACAGAAAGCGAAATTGTGTTTAATTGTGTGCAATTTATGACAAAATGTTGACATTTTGTTAACTGAAATTTAAATAAATAATTTGTTGTTTGTAAAAAAAACTGCCAAACAAAGAATTTTTATTTTTAACAGACTTTAGCATGAATGTTTGTACTAAAAATAAACTGCAAAATTATAAATCTTATGTTTTTTTTTTTTTTTTTTTTTTTATTATTAAAATTGTACAGTGGTACTGTTAAGTTGAATTTTATTTAAAAAAATATATAGACGGTTAAACGACACATACCATTTAAGTAGAAATCGAAACTACCAACTCTTGAGTGACAGGATAGCATCGCTGTCAATCAGCTCGCATATCGTAGGGTGAGTCTAATATACGAGCAAAAGTTCTGTATCTCCATAAGGGATTTATCTAAAAGCTTATAGCTTCCCACGGCACTGACTCTCGTAAGAATTCTTCTGAAGATTAACAAATAATAGAGTTTTACTTAAACTTTTAGAAAAAACTTTGTAAGATTGGCTGGCACCACCATACCTTGTTTGTCAAAACCGTAACATAGTTGTAGTAACAATGTTACAAATTGAAACAATATATGAGAGCGCGTGTATATAACATCAAATTTCTTGCCTGATTATAGGTCCAATTTTTCTTTATAAGCTAAAAAAAATGTTTGTTTGCAATAATAAAACTTTGGTTGTACCTCAAACATATTGCTATAGAAGGTATCAGTCAATAAAAATTCTTAAAATGATGCTTATATATTAAATAGCGCTATACATAATACTTTACAAAAAAAAATTGTGTAGTTGGGTGCCACAAAAAGTTGACATAAAAATGCTACAAATTGGGAGAATATATGAAAAAGTGTAAATATATATAATTTAATGGATCTTAAACTAACTTTGTTTATACACTAACAAAAATGTTTGTTTGTAATAATAAAACTTTGCTTGTACTTCAAACATATTGCTCAGAAAGGTATTGGTCAATTAAAATTCTTAAAAGGCTGCATTTATTTTAAATACAGCTATACTTACAACGTTTAAAGAAATATGGTAAAATTGGTTGCCACAATCATACCTTTTTTGGCACAACCATAAAACAGTTCCAGTAACAATGTTACTCGTTAGTGACTTTTAACAATTTTAAAAGCTATGGAAAGATATATAAACGTTAGTCTAACAAATTTTCTAAGGAATTTTGTTTAAGTGGTAGAAATTACACTTTTTGATCGTGAAATATTTTGACATTTAAGGTGAAAACTGTGAATTGCTTCTTTTATGTGAAAGGATTTTTTATAAAGCACATTTTCGCATGTACCAGAAATTATTTTCTTGTTATATTTCATATAAAGCTTTACTTTTAATTCATTAACAATAATTGAATTATACATCTCAGCAAGTGTATTACTGTTCTATTAAAATTGCATTTGGTTTTTCTCAATTAATAGCCGTGAGTTATTAATGATTAATTACAAATTTTTTTTGTGGATTTTAAAATATATTCATGTATTATATATCGAACGGAATAAACATTTTTAAAGTCTAAATAACCCACATTTTTATATTCCATAATCTTTAACATAAATTATCTCGAAATACCAAATGCTTTTACCACAGGAGTGATAATAAAAATTAAAAAAGTAATAAAAACTATTTAATTAATATGTATGTACATTAAAATATTTGAAATATTTTTCATAAAAAGTGTTGAGTTGTTAAATAGTAAAAGCTATTTTTGTAATATGATCAAACAATTTGTATGCGAAAGGCATTAAAATTTTTGTAGCAACTTGTTGGCCATTCGAATAAAACAAAACCCAGCACTCTAATAGATTTTCCATAAACACACACAAAGATATTTGTCTGCAGCAAATATATAAATATTTTCTTATTTTTCCAAATCCAAACATTTAAAATAAACATTTTTCGAAATATGCTACACAACAGACACAACAAACAAACCGCAATTCAAATCTGCAGCAGAACATGTCTAAACAAGACAAGTGAAGACAAGTGTCGACAACAAAATTAAAAACGAATAGAAAATAAATTTAAAGAATCGAAAAGGCCTAAATGTTATTAACACATACTTTGGCCTTAAAAAAGTAATTAAAAATAAAAGCAAATCAATCAAACCTACGTGCCACTGTGCACAGAATACAAAAAAAGCATTGTATGTATTTAGAAATTTAACATCAGGCTAAGCCGCAGAAACAACAACAACACCAAACAGATAATAATCATTCTAATAGTATGACATGGTAAATTATCAATGACACATCATAAATAATCTATTTCAGCCATCCATCATCATCATTTACTAGCGAGGCAAAATGGTCAAAGGAGTAGCAGCAGCAGCAGCAGCAGCAGCAGCAGTAAAATATGAGATGAAAATAATTGTAAATATTTTACTGCTGCTAATTTTTAATTTTATTTTAATGTGATAATTTTATGTGTGTGTGTGTGTGTGTGTGTGTGTGTGTGTGTGTGAAAAGTGAAATTGATTTAAATTTTTTTAATTGCTGCAACCACAAATGATGGCATATTTTATGATGTTTTAATTTTGAAAATATTTTAGCTTTTTAATTTAACGCAGTTTTGTATTTTAATTTTAAATTATTTTTTTAGTAAAATTCAAATTAAAAATAGTAATTTTTAAATAAAACTGAAAATTTTGAAATAAACACAGAATCAATTAATTTCGTTGTTAAAGTTCACCCTACAAAAATTAAAATTTTCAAATACTTGAAACCTTCTCCTTGGTGCTCTACCAACTCATCAGTAGACTTCAACCACATTTTTAAAGAGCTTCAAACCTTTTTTCTTATGCAGAAACTTGCAAAAATCATTTGAAAATTTACAGATGATTTTCGAAAATTCTCAACTGATTTTTGAAAACTTGTGCATTAGAAGTATGAACAAATTTAATGAATACTGTTTAAAAATTTTTAGAAAACTTTGGTATTTCACTCCATGATTAATTGTAATGATTGAAAATTAGTTTAATAAAATAATTTTTTCTGTTGTAGCGATCACTGAAAGCTATAAAGCGCTAACAAAACTATCTAGACTAGTACTGTTCATGCTATGCGTTCGGGGCCGAGTACTTTTCGCCCATTTTAACATACATAAAACAAATTTTCCGCACGCAGGTGGTCGTCGCACACACAGTTGAAATTGATCATAAAAAAAACCAACTCAGCTGAGTAGTCTTATGATTCTCGTTTACAGCATTTTTAGTACTTTTTACTTTAGCTGTGTAGCAAAAACAATTGTGTATTATTAATTTCAAATATAGAAATTAGTGTGGGTAAACAATTTTTAATTTTTATTATAAAGAAAAAGATGCGTTCATACTTTAATTCATATTTGTATACAAAACTAAATAATTTTCTATACAAAAATAATATTCAACATATTTAGCATGATATTTCTCCCAGTGTATTTCAAATACACTCACCAATGCATACACATTAGTAAGCTACTCTAATTTTGAAAACCACTGATCAAAACCATCTGCCCCGGGATACATTTGCAAGATTTCGAATACTTCGCCAATAAAATATTCAAACACACAACGCACCTCTTTAACGAAAAACAGCAGTCAAGAAAAAAAGGACCACCGGGAAGATCTCTTAGCAGATGTGATTAAACTATTCTAGAAGGATAATTTTAAATTATCACTTCCACCTTTTCAGTAATTTATTATTCAATTGTATTTCAAACACTTAAGTTTGTTTTTTACGAAATTATAAAAAAAAAATGGCAAGAACACATCAGTACTTAAAATAACATTAAATAATAAACTAGAAAGATAATCAATATTCTTACAAATTTCTAACGAACACGTAATTAATAATTTTTCCAACATTTTTTTTCCTTCTGAACTAATTAACTTTCCTTAATGTTTAACACATTTATTCCTAAATAATGGTTAAAATTAAAGTATACAATTTCCCATAAAATATTTGTACCAAAATTAACTTTAACAATCATTTATTATTAAGGTAGTTATTTCTTAAAAAAAATTATACAGTTCGTATCATCACTTGCAAAAACACACAGCACTACTCTCTAACACCACCTCTTCTCCAACCATCAAAAGAAAAGAGTAAGAACTCATCTAATTGGGCAAAATTTTTTGAAATAAAAGAAAAAGTGTATAAAACATTTTTATTTAATTTACAAGACATCGCATAAATAAACATTTCAATAAAAACTTTTTGACGTAATAAAAATACTTCATTACTAAAAATAAGTTAGAAAAATAAAAAAACAAATAGAACCCTTGAAGTGAACAACGAATGATTGAGTATGTCGTTACCATAATTTAGAAAGGCCCCAAGTCAATTTTTTTCAAAACCCCTTTTATTTTTGTTTATATCGCTAACTGAAAGGGTTGCCAACAGCAATATGCTAAATAAGCGATTTGCAAAATTAGTGTTACGGCCTTTTTTATTAAGCTAACGATATCTAACGTCTATCATCATAAAAGTCATAGACAACTTGTTAAGGATGTAGAAAAAAAAGAAAAATAAGTTATTTATGAAAAAGAATTGCCTTAAATTGCGGAAACAATAATAAATTTTATTTCCTGTCAATGTTTTATTGCCCTTTTAACCCGAGAAGGGCTGTAATGGCTTTAATTTGTTCTTAAAATCCAAATAGAAGTGCAAATTGTTTGAGATCTAAAAACTTTGATACTCCAACATATTTACAGCAGACCAGTAAGTGCATGATTGCCTTGTGAGTTAAATCGACAAAAGCAACGGGCTCTTTTAGGGTTAAACAGAATATTACCATTTGGAAAATTTCTTAACACTTACAATTCAAGTTAGTTTAAAACATACACACACACACACCAACACACAATTAAAGAAGTCATAAAACAATCTTTTTTGCTGTTGTTGCTGTTGCAGGAAAACTTATTAAAATAAAATTGAATAAAAAAAAGAATAAATGACACGATGAAAATCAAATTGAATAGTTGATTCGTATTGATTTCGACAAAAATACAGGTGAAAGTAAATAAAAAAAATATATAGAACTGATTTATACCGATCAGAGAGCAGATTATACACAATTTGCTATATTACAGTTTAAGTTTACAAAATGAGTCTCATCAGAAGCCCATACGGTCCTTTAAAAGTATTTAATATATAATTTTAATTTCTTGGGTCCTACACAAGCGTGCACTATCAACCCCTCAAAGTCACTGTTTATTCTTCTTAAAAGAAATTTATTTATTTGTTTCTTTACTTTTATTTTCATTTTCTAACAGCAGTGAGCTGCAAAAATGTCACAAAGTTATTAAAATTTATGACCATAAAACGAACAAATGGCCTTTTCAGGAAAATTGAATGGTTAAAAGAGACAGTTTATAACATAAAAAAATTCTTCGAAATATTTTTATTATCATAAAATTTGTATGTATTTCTATTTTATTCTTCTTGGTCTCTCAAAATACATATAAATTTATTTTATGAGTTTCATATTAATAACTAACAACTAACTGTCTTTTTTTTTTTTTTTTTGTGGAGTTATAAAAGAAAAATTGTTTAAAAAAAGACTTAATTTTTATCCCATAAAAATATTTTACTCAAATTGTTTGTTTGGGTTCCATGAACAACTGGTAAAAAAATTAGAATAAATTTAATTGTTTTGAATGACACTCATATGAATTTTTCATAGAAAACGAATGTTAACATATATAATTATACATACACATAGAAACATACATATACTGAATATTATACAAGTTTTTTAAATAATATTTAAAAATAGTTTAGTTTGCACTCATACGCATAACATTAATTTAATTACAAAAACTTTAAATTAAATATTTTTTGTTCAAACTGGATGCTGAGGTCACACACAAGAGCTAGAAATACTAAAAAGTTTTTTAAAATCACTACAACTCGCCAAGTGCTGCAAAAAAACTCAATTTGCTAAAAAAAACCTAAAAAAATATTCACCAAATTGTGACTTTGACAAACAATCGAAAGAAAGAATTTTTTATTCTTGTGTATAAAATTTTTATTGTTTTTAAGTTTTTTTACCTGAAATTTTATGTTTATTTTGTGTTTAAAGAAAGGGGAAAACGGCTTATATGCAGATAATTTTGGCTTTTACAAGTTTTGATTCTTTCAGTAGAATATTTTTCTTGACGTCAAATGAGTTTCTTTGAAAAATTACAGCAATAAAATTTATTCCTATAAATTTACTTTGTTCAAAATGTTTTGTATTTTTACTTTAAATAAAATTTAACTTTTCGCATTTTATTTTTAACCGGAAGTATTAAATAGCTTTCAAACTTATTTATCTATGTTTTTTTTATCAAATTTACTCACTGTTTGAGTTTTAGGTATCGCTCTGCTACGTATATTTATAGAGATCTTTTTATCCATAAAGAAAAAAACTACATAAACAAATTGCTAGAATAATTCTAAGAAAATAAATAAAAAATTCTCAAAAACAATAAAAACTTATTTAATTCAGCCAGAGTGTAATTTATTTAATTCAGCCAGAGTGTAATTTGAAAAGAAACAGGCAATCAGTCAGAAGAATGCAGCCTTGACACGCGCTTCGAATAGTTCCGAACGATCGCTAAGTACTTCGTAGATATGCAGACATTCATCATTTTAATTTGCCTTAGCGACCTTTTTCCGATTTTGGCGATTTGTTCTAATTTTTTTTTTCATTCCGTCAACTTGTTTCGTTTTATTTTATTTTGGATTTTTTTTTTTTTTTTTTTTTTGTTTTGACGATTTTGATTTTGGTGATACATTTCTTTTAAGTTGAAAGTTTTTTTCTTGGCTTATTTATCTAAAATTGGCTATTTGGTTTCTATTTTCGTCCTTTCGGTAAATTTTTGTTCTATTTTAATTTAGCGATTTTTTCTTTTAGACGATTTTTTGCTTAAGTAAATAAGCTTCGTTTTGCTGATTTTTATACCGTTTTGGCAACTTTTTTTTTGTCATTTATTTTATTTTGACGATTTTTTTTTTCCTTTGGACGATTTTTAGCTAAAGCAAATAAACTTCGTTTTGCTGAGTTTTTACCGTTTCGGCAACTTTCGTTTTGTTCTGTGATTTATTTTATTTTGGCGATTTTCTTTTACTTTGGCTATTTTTCAATATTATAGCTTTGGTTTTGTTTTGGCATATTTTTGTTTGTTTTAACGATTTTTAAGGCGTTTTTTGCCGATTATCTTTTGGGATTTTAAATTTAATTTTTATTTTTTGGGTTTTTAAATTTTTCAAACTTGGTGGAAATTTTTGATTTGCAGACATTTTTCTGCTTAGCGATTTTTTTAAGCGCGAGGGTGTGCGGAGTTTAGCTTTTTCTAAGATAATTCTCGTAATATATTATTACAAAACTATGCAGCATTTTTTTACGCTCTGTCATATCCTTAATATCAGCTTATCCTTCGTTCCACTCACTTATTCAAACTTATTTGTGTGGAGAAAAACATGAATGCATTTGCATTACAACTTTTAACTTAGGAATTCGATGTTACGAATAAATAGAAATGTTTTTTTTCTTTGTTCCCCCTGAAAGAACATTACACTCACTCTTGTAGCTGTGAGGAATTTAAATAAAATATATTTTTTTATATAAGCAGTCGTACATAAATATTTAAACTTGTTGCTGTTGCTTATTTACAATTTTTGTTGGTTTTGCATTTAGCTTAACTATTCGCAGCGAATAAAGAATATGGGAGTATGCGTGAGATACATAAAGTAAACTAATCAATATTTGTATAGAAAAAGGAAACAACTAAATAATGAGTGAAATATTTACACTTAATAAATGTTTTAGACTGTGCATGTGTGCATTGCAAAATACTCTGATACGCCCTTTCAATCTTTAAGGATTTGTAAAATTAGATCAATCAGAATATTGTTGAAAAATATAAAGAACTATTTGCAAAATTATGAGTTCTCCTTCTAACTTTGAAATACACTTGCGAAAAACTTTTAACAAAAGTTCAGAAAATCTTATAAGAAAAAATTCAAGGTAAATTTTTTTTCTTCTTTTTTCGTAAGCCCAGCACTTAGGGGATGACCGCTACGTATGCAGTGCATTGTGCCGGAACTCAGGGATAGGGACAGTGTAGATAAGATAGATGTTGAAAATATAGAAGGCTTAACTCTTTTACAACTCTGCTTTGCGCGTTGTGTCAATTTTTATAAAAGAGTTGAGGCGCCTGCCGTGTTAAGTAGATGCATTAACTTTGTTAAGCTGTATTAGCAGGCATTTTATTAATTGTTTTACTTCACCGATGTTTCTGCTAACCGACGAAGGAGGGCGATGTTGTGTACACTAGCTTGGATAGCATCAATCGCTGTCGAAACAGTTTTTTAGTGACCAGTGCTATGCCTTCATCGCTTTAATAGTCCGACAACAATTAATACAATGTCACACTAGTGTCCATTAGAGAAATTAATGATGATGATTAACTTGCTCTGGCCATGGTTTGAACCCAGGCTCCAAGTCATTGTTTGCTTAGTAGTCAACGCGATAACCAATTCAGCCAACACCACTTGAGAAGGTGATCTCACCCATAAAAGGTCACGGAATCATTCACCCAACGAGGGTAGTACGATGACTGTCAGCATATCCATTTTCAAGGATATGGAGTATGTCAATTAACATACACTTCCTCAAGAGTACAAATATGCATCTCGCATCATGAGTCCAATATGGGAGCAACATTTCTTTAACCGTCAGTAGACACTCATTAGTGAGGCTTACCGGCTCCCATGGTTGTTGTTGTTGTTATTGTTGTAACAGCTTCGATGCTGTTGGTAACGGGAGTTCTTTCCTAATTGAATAGGAATAATTGAAAGAAAGAAAATATGTTAATTATATTGGTTTGTGTCATTTGGTGGATTTTGAGTTGGGAGTTGGATGAACTCTGCCACCTCAGTTGGTCTTAGCCATAGGTCTATTGGGCTATTGGGAGGTTGACCTATTGGGGCAGTTGAACAAGTGCTCAGTGTTGTGCGTGCTCTGGAGACAATCTGGGCATATGTCTATAGTGCCGGGGACAATGCGCTCTTGGTAGCAGTTAAGGATACTGCTCCAGCCGGCTTTAAGTCGTGCCAGGATTGAGCGAGATTGTGTGGGGACCTGCCGTTCGCTATCAGCGATCGCGGGTGGTCTTGAGCTAAGGACCTTGTTGCATCTGTATCCGTTTGTTGTTTCTATTACCGCTTGTTGATGCAACTTCTTGAGGGCACTTGTGATGGACACCTGTGTAACGTCTGGTGGAATAGCGTTTCTGATGTCCTCACTGTATTGCCGGAAGTCCTTACGGATTCGTCTCGGGAGAGGGTTGTGCAACACCAGTTGGTGGTTTGGGTGTGGTGGCAGCTGACATGCCATCAGGAATTGCTTTGAAATCATCACATTATGCTGCCTGATGGGTAGCATTAATGTTTCTTCATGCAGGTGGTCAATATTGGTCATTTTTACGCATCCTGTAGCGATTCTAAGAGCATTGTTTCGGGTGGTTTGCAGTGATATCCACTGTGTGTCACTAAGGAACGGGGTCCATACCTGTGAGGCATAGTTTAAGAGGGAACGACCGATGGATTTATACGTCGTTACGATTACCTTTTTAGTCATGTCCCAGGAGGTGCCCGAAATTGCTTTCAGGAGTTTGTTCCGGGCTTTCACTTTTTGGCTGATGTATGTGGCGTGCGAGGCGAAGTGAAGGAGGCTGTCAAATACTACGCCCAGTATTTTAGGGTTACCCGCCGTAGGTATGCGTCTTCCCTCGACAGAGATGTCTAATTCCATCCTTACTTCTTTAGTCCAGGAAGTGAAAAGTGACACTGACAACTTTGAAGGTGATAGCTTCAAGTTACGCTCCTTCGGGAAGTCTGTAATGGCGGCCAAGTAGTTGGTAATTTTGGCACTTATTCGGGTACGCTGAAATCTGACGGTGCAGGATGGTACAGGCATCAGCATATGACACTAGTGAGACTTCCTGTGGTACCAGTGTATTGTTACTGGTCAAACCTTGAAAGAGACCCCCTTGAAATTAACTTTCTATCGACTTTGGTCTTGGTTAGAGACCTTACATTTTCTACTAGACTAAAATAAATTAACCTACTTCCTTTTACACTACTGTTTGAGCAGTTGGGTAGTAACATTTATGTTTTGCGGGTAAGTAGCCAAAAATAATAATTGGGAAAGCAACAACACAGCATCAAGATGTTGATAGTCACCAAGATGTATAAAGCTGTAACTCTTGGGGACTTTAATGTTTATTAGAGAAATTTTCTTAAATTGATGACATTCCCTGATCAGGGATCGAACCCAGGAACTAAGTCATAATTTGCTAAGAATTCAACGCGATAAACACTTAAGCCAACATCACCCTCAAGTCAACATCAACTAATTGGCGTCAATACTTTATATAATTGGTACAAAATCAGATACCAATTTTCCATCCCTGATTAAAATTTACCTTTATGTATCCCGCATACGAATACTTATATATGCACGTATATACAATTTATGTACTCATATAATTATGTATGTATCCCTGCCACTAAACAAACGTATACGAAATACTGATTTCGAAAAATTACGTATACGCTGTCATTTATTTCATTTCCTTCAAAATACCTCAATTTATATTGAAAATAAATTGAAAACATTTCGCTCCTTTATTGCAACATAGTCATATCTCAAAAAACAAAATTTTTCAGTTACTGACGAAAATGAGTTTCTCAATACCTTCTTTATTTGTAAAAAAAAATTGCATAAACATATCTCTATCTAAACCCAAGTTATAACCGCTTACATGCTCAAGCCGTCCATATAAATGCTTACGCTTTGAAAACTTTAAATGCATTTTGCCACGTTTGAGTTTTTTTGAGATATGACTACGTTGCAATAAAGGAGCGATTTGTACATAATCACACGTTCCTAAAAGTAACTTATCATCTACCATTTTTTTTATGTAAATTTTTATATTGTGAAATAAGAGAAAATCCATGTAAAAAATTTTGGGGCTACTTATTATTTTCTTTAAAAAAAATTAATCACAAAATCAATTTGTCTAAGCATGTCACTTAAAGCGAAGCATTTTTCTTTTCATTTTGTCACATCTCCCTCCTCTCGTCTTATTTTGCGTAAAATTTTAAAAGCATTTGACTGTTGATACTGCAATAACCACTTAGCCACGTATACTATAGATTGTGGCGCAAAAATAAAACATCTTTATCATTTTACATACAAAAAGAAAATAAACACAATTTAATAAAATATCAAGTAACACGCATAATGTTTCATTATTGCAAACACTTTCGAAATAAGAATATTAAGTAGACAATGTAAAATTTTAAATAAAATGTGCTCAGCTTCAAATGGCTTCAATAAAATTCATTTAATCATATTTTATATGAGAGAAAGATTTTTGCATGGAAAAGCAAGGGAGGTGTTTTTTAGTAAAATAAATGAAATCAAATCAATATGACACTAAAGATTATATGAAGACAAATTCTATTTAAATTTAGTTATAATAATTAAGTATGAGTTTCAATCCGAAGATATTCAACAATGCTGATCTAAAATCGTTCAATTTCATAATTAAAATAAATTATTTTTGCACAAGCAAAAAACTTTAAGTCATCAAAATTATGACTAATTAATCAGAAAAAAATTAAAAAAGGAATTTTTTATTTAGTCAGACCAATTTGTATGGGACAATTACACAACAGCCATAGAATTGAAACTCTTTATACAGGAGCTTCTAAGTAAAGCAATTTCTCTATATGAAAATATATATATGAAAAATCCCTGCAAATAAGAAAATTAAAACATATCGCACTGATTCACCAACAGAAAGTCAACTCGAAATTTTTTCAATTTTCACTTTTTGCAAGTAATCATTGTACAGTGGTCAAGTCTATCTATTTACTGTTAAAATCTTACATCATTTTCTAAAAAAAAAAAAATGCTGTTTTAACTCTCTTTCTGATAGAAGAGTAGTATATAAAAACTTTTGCGTGTATTGAAAATTTTGACTAGTCCGATATACAAAATATAACGTTAAAAACGAAAAGGCTTCTATTTTAAAACATGCGTTGACAGTTGCTAAGACTCGCATAAAAGAGGTCGCAATGTAAAAAAGTCGCCAGGGACTAAAAAATGAACAACTAAAAACAATCTTACAAAAAACTTAAAAAAAAATAGAAAAAACAGTTTTCAAAAAGAAAGAAATAGATTAATAGGATAACATATCGCCAAAAACAAAAAAAGCTATAAAAAAGCGCTAAAAACTAAAAAAAGGGCTGCACGACAAATATTACTAATATGGCAGAAATTCAGCTAAATAGGAAAAAAAATTAAGACAAAAAATTGCCATAAACGAAATACAAATGCTACGAAAAAATTGCTATTGCAAAAGGAGCTATTTATTTAGAAGCAGGAAATTTTCTTCAAAAACAAAATATTTGTAAGATTTCGTCTCAAATTTGAATTCTAGAAAGCTTATACTTCTTCTAATTAGTAAAGTTTTAAAAATTTTTTTACTCCAAAAAAAACTCTGTAACTCATAATTTTACAGTCAGTCTAATTGTCTATTTATTTACTTGTCGAAAATCAAGTTTCATTGATATTTTGCTTTTGAGGTTTAAATGCACAAATTACTGTTTAACTGTGCAAGACAACTACATAATTTCTAGATAATACTTTAATTGTCTTTTTAATTAAATTAAGTACTCAGTTAATATATGGAGCATATAATTTTTAATTAGACAAATTTGTACATTAAACAGAAAAAAGGTACTTACAACAAGCGCAGATACAAAATCATATTTGATTAAATAAAAAGTTTATAGTTTAAGTGAAGGTCGGTTTAAGTTCATCAAGTAGTCAGTTGAATTGTGAAGCAAAAATTAAGATATTCAACCGTTTTAAATTCTATATAGAAGAACTTTATGTATATATTTTTTTTTAATTCGGAGAAAATATACACAACAGCGGAAACTATCGGGTAAGTCACACATTCCGATCGGCATGGTTTCAATTCCGTAATTGCACTCCGATCATCTTTTATATACAGTCTTCAGATTCTGTTTAGTAGGTATTTCAATTCTACAATCATCAAGGTTTTTTATGCCCACAGCAAAGCTCACATTAAGCTTTTTTTATTAACATGCAAAGCCTGTTTTACTGACGCCCCCTAAAAGTATGTACGTTTTTTATTGTTTACTACAAAGGAAGATAGTGGTGGAAAAATCATTGTCAATTCCATTTTGAGCTTTAAAAGTATTTAAATTACAAACAATATTTTCATTTTTCGTTTCCTAAAGACTCAACTTTCGATCGAAATTGAGTTCTGTGCCATGGCTGTATTGATCTATTTACTGATTTATAACCGAAAAGAGACTCTGTGTGAAATCAGAAAACCCCCACTTTCCACACTTAGTCTCTAATTATTGATTCTAACAGAGAAATTATTAATGTGTTTTGTCGTTTTGAAAATTTTAAGCCCGTTATAGTTTTTAGGGTTGTCAAATTTTATTCCCCTTTCGCTCAATGTTGTATTGAATCAGTCTTGTAAGATTTAGGTTTGAGCTAAAAGCTGCATTGTACAAAATTTTGATACACGTTCGGATCACAGTACAAATCCCGTTATCAGTTTTTTCAAAAAGGAGAAGTTGCCCCCTTCAACGGCATCGTTGCGCCCTAAAGTGTCTTGCATCAATATTTTCCATCAAATTCTAGAATAAGTTTTCAAAGACAAGGAAAATCAAAATTGTAATTAAATGCCAGTAATCATCTAAATCTTAAAGAGTGTTTAAGGGTTAATTTCGTATACTTATTCACAATTAGTACTAAAAGATTCCACAAAACTAAAGTTAATGAGGAAATATGTCTTACGGTAAACTTGACTAAAACTAACAACCATTCAAAAGATATTTATTATTGTTGCACAGTGTAATTTTTATAATACCACTCCTTTTAATGGTTTTACACACCAAAATGAGCTGTTCAAGTTCAACGATGTTAACAATTTTTTACATTTTTCTCTTTGCAAAGATAAACAACATCCAGTGAATTATTTATTTTGTTTTTTGTACTGGCGACCAACCAAACAAGAGTTACACACACATCCATATACACCAAAATAAACATATAAAAATTATTTTTATTTCTCCATTTTCTTTTTTTATATTCATTAAATAAATAATTAAATTTTATTACATAATTACAAACATTCAGAAATGCAGGTCAAGTTCATTAGTGCAAATTAATGATTTTGTTGCATGTCGCAACAACGCCTCGAAAAACAGATAAATTTTTCATGAACCTCTTGTTGTTGCTGTTGTTGTAATTTTCTCCAGCCAATATAATCATTGATTATCAATTCATTCGTTGTTTTTTTATATTTTTCTGCCAATTTTATTGTAAAAATTATATACAAAATGTTTGCAAAATTTAAATAAAATTTCACGTTGACTAACTGACCGACAGCCTGAGTGACTACTGACTGCTTGCCTGACTATGTGATATGCTAAGCAAAATAAAAATGCATTCATTAATGGCAACCACATTTCTGTTTTGGGCAATTTGGTTGCATGATGCCACAGAAAAAAGTTTTTATGCTGATTAGCTTAAATTAAACCTGAATATAACGACTGTGGGGTAGAAATAAAAAAAAAATGAAAATAAATCATTTATTTTTATGCAAAAAACTTGCAATTTTTGTAAGTTAAACTCATCAATATGCTTGAAGTTCACTGCTGCTACTTCCACCAGTAGACTTCAGCCATAAATTTTTAGAACTCTCAAATGTCGAAATTGTTGCATAAGACAAGGGATCTCTCCAAGGGAACTTTTCAATTATATAAAAGTCAACTGATGATTTAGTGTAAGCAATCAAAAAATGCAGGCATATGGACGAACTTTAACCACACAAAAACAACACAATGAAAACTTTTTTATAAAATTTAATTCAAAAAATATTTTTAAATATTAATACATTTACAAATTCTACAATATATTTTTTCTTTCAATTACCACTCAACAGTTTATTTATCTGAAATTACCACATTTTTATTCTCCCATTGACACATTTTTTTTATTTTGCAGCCATTTGATTTAATTTGTTTGTAAAGCAAATACCAAGAAAAAGTAAATATTGAAGAAACAAATGAAAATTCTAAAATATCTCTGGAAATTTTATAGCATTAAAAATACAAATTTTGTGTGCTTAAAATTAGAAAATTCAGAAAATTCTAAACATATTTTTATACAATTTCTTTTACCATTTTGTTCGGTTCTTAAGCAAACAAAAAGGTAACTTTACATAAAAGCTGAGTAACTGAAAATGTGTGAAATTAATTTAAATAAATCGATATATTTGACCTTAAATGCTGCTTAAATTTTTCAAATGTTTGTTTGTCTTCTGTCGAACAGTGTATTTGCAGTTAGATAAATAATGACAACAAGTGGCTTAAAATATTTAATAAAAAGGTAGAAATTTAAACTGTTTCTTTAACACCATGAACTTTACAAGCACAAGGCCGACTATTGAGTCCAGTGAATCGTTTTTTTTTCTAATGTTTTGCTACTCGTTGCTAGTCACGAAATTTTAGAGATAATTTTAGAGACATCGTTGAAAATTAACTACTCTGGAGTACTCATACTCACAAGAACGTTTATTTATAAGTATAGGTTGCAATACAAATTAGTAGGATGGTGACATCAAACTCATACTATCCCAAATTTGTTTGATTCATAAAATAATTATAATACTCACAAATGATTCAGTTCAATCGACACATGCATGTATATTTACTTCTTTTTTTTTTGTTTAAGTAAGAAAAAAAACAACAGGGAATTTTGGGAAAATTTTAAAATTCATTAAAAGTCTATAAATGTGCAGTCACTCATACTCGTAGGTGCCAAAATGGATCACTTCGTGCTTATGGGAAATGCAAACAAATGGCAAAATTATATTTTTGATCTGATAAAAGTGAGATTTTGCATGAAAAACTGTCTATACAAGAGCTGGAAAAAGGTGCAGGGTATTTGTGAATTTCCTTAGATAGTTTTAGTGTCAATTAAAATATATAAAATTTAAATTTTTTTGCTGCACTGTTTTGGTTAATCGGAAGACAAATTTTGCACGACTTTCAAAAAGCTTGTTTTCTTGAATCACAAAGTTGCAGTTAATAATTTTATCATGCTAACTTAAAGCTTGTTAAGCTCTAAAATATTTAATAAAAAAACATTTATATGCTTCTAACAAAAAACACGAAAAAAATTACGAAAATACTTAAAAATTCCATTATTGAGATGATCAAATAAACGCATTTAACTTATTTGATACATCAATAAATCATTAGCTGTTTGAGTATTTGTTTAATTATTACAAAAACAACAAAAAATTTATATAACAAATATCTATTTAACAACTATTTAAATAATAATTGCAATTAACATACGCAATATTAGCAATAAAGTAATTATAGACCTTCATTCCAGTTGTGAAACCAACCAACTGATCTTAAAATATTGATTTGAAAATGTTTTAAAAATTATGTAAAAAAAAAAACATTTATAATTAGCAAAATAATTTTATACAATTTAAATACATACATTTAATAACACTTCATTAATAATATAGTCACCAAAGTTAGGTTCTATTTTGTTGTTGTTTATTGGAAGCTCAAAGCATGCAAACAATTTTGACAGCAAATATTTGATTGCAAATTTTTATTGGATGCGATAATTAATTTGAAATTTTATGTGATTGCAACTACTCATTGAGCTATGATTTAAATACGCACATGATTTAAATACGGTATAACATTACATGTTTAACTGGCACCATACGGTTCTTAGGTGGTTACAATTGAAATTTTTAGAATTCGCCCCAGTGTATAAATAAGTAAAGCATAAAGACCTAAAGCAAAACTATTTTTAAATCATTTTTATCTAACTTTAGAAGAATTTTTTAAACAAATATATTGAAATGATTACATGTATGTTTTCTAAACAAGAAAGCTTGTCAATCAATGAATAGTTTTGTAAATAAAATATCAAAATCAATTAATTTGTAGAAAAACTTGAAATATTTGTTGAATACTGAGTGAATGAAATATATACAAAAAAAATTTCTTAAAAATGATAAATAGCACTTAAAGATAATTTGTGGTTATTCACGAACTCTATTGTCAGTTTTATAATTGAAAATACTTCTTGGGCATAGTGCAGACGAAATGTATGTATGTGTATCATTAACTGATGCCTTAAATCCTAAAAAATATACTGAACGTTACCCATAGTATTTTTATCACCAATTCTATATATAAACCTTTCCAAAATCGATTCAATATGTATTGAGCGCTACTTTGAAAAAAATTCTTATATATGATTTTTCTTTGAGTTTTGGGATGGTAAAACTAGATTAAAAAAACTTTCATCATTTCATCATTAATTGATCATGGTTGGAATCCTCAGAAATTGTATTGAATGTTACTCATATATATTTTTATTCATAATTTATATTCAACAATTCTATGTTTAAACTCTTCCAAAAGCAATGTATATCAATAATAATTTGTTCGGTTATATAACTATATACATAATTATTATGAATATGTATTGAACGTTACTTTGACAAAAAATCTTATATATAATTTTTCTTTGAGTTTTGGGATTGTAAAGCCAGATTAAAATGGATTTCGCGATTAATTAATCGTCGTTTGAGGTCTAACTAAGTGTATTGAACGTTACCCATAATGTTTTTGTAAAAATTTCTATATTTAAACTTCTCCAGAAGCAATGCATATCAATAACAATTTGTTCGGTTATAAAACTATATAATTCTTATCAATATGTATTGAACGTTACTTTGACAAAAAATCTTATACATGAATTTTCTCTGAGTTTTCAGATGGTAAAGCTAGATTAAGAAAGGTTTCATGGTAAATGGATCATGATTTAAATTGTAAGAAAATGTATTGAACGTTACCTTTAATTTTTTTTTTGTAAAAATTTGTATATTTAAGCCATTTCAAAAACCATCCATTTCAATTATTGTTTTCGCTATCGTCAAACTAAGAAACTGCTAACAAAATGTGCTGAGCGTTACCTTGACAAAAAAATTATTAACCATGATTTTGCACTGAGTTTTGGATTCGTTAAGCTACTAAAGGTTTTATTATTAATTGATGATGTCTTAAATGTATTGAGCGTTATCCATAATTTCTTATCAAAATTTGTATATTTAAATTATTCTAAAAACAATCCATTTTAATAACAATTTGTTCTGTTGTAAAACTATATAATTCTTACCAATATGTTTTGAATGTTACTTTGAGAAAAAATTTAATCATGATTTTTCTCTGTTTTTTGAGAAAAATATCCTTCTATGTAACCGACGTTTTTGTTAAAACTTATCTACAAATTATGCATCTCAACTGCGCACTATTCTGTTGTAAAACACCACAACGTATTGAACGTTACTTTAAATATATTCTGATTAATTAATTTACTCTGACTTTTAATATGCTAAGCGTAATTTAAAAACGATTTCTTCATTAATTAAATATGGTTTAAATCCTAAGAAAATGTATTGAACGTTACCCAACATTTTCTTATCAAGTTTTTATTTTAAAACTGTTCCAAAAGTTATCTCAATTACAGTTTGTTTTGTTGTAAGACTATAAAATTCTTACCAATATGTATTGAAAGTTACTTAGAAAAAAAAAAAATCTATCAATCAGCTGTGAGTTAATGTCCCCATGAAATAAAAATCACTTATGAGTAACAAATGACCTTAAAGTTAAAAAAGTTTGACATTTGCCCCTTCTGTTTTTTGTACTATTACCGCTAAATTGACCAAAAAATAACTCAGCAATGTATGAAATTAAACCATCTCTAGGGGACATATTCAAAGATAAACATTTTTTTATAGTAAATTGACTACTACTTATTGTTTTATATAAATTAGACACATAAAATGTTTCCTGTAAGAACAACAAGGCAAGACTGTTAAGGACACGACAAATTTGTCCTTTTAGTTTTATTTCTGATCCCTTCACTTGCAATTTAACTTGTCAGTTGTGGTCAGCAAAAGTTTGCAATTAAAAACTAAATGCAGAAAATTAAATTTAAAAAAAGACAAACAACTTTAATATGTATTTAAACAAACAAACAAACAAACAAACAAAATGCTGCCGCAAAATACTTAGCTGACCAAAGCAAAGTTTTAATTGTACGAAATTAAGTAGAGAGGAAAAAAGTTTTTTGTTGTTCAAAAAAATAAAAAAAAAACTAAAGGGGAGTAAAATGTTGTTTCAAAAAATATGCAACCCTGAAGAACAACTTGTGCATAATAATAGAAATAGAAGTACATTAAGTAGGGAGGACCAAAATATTTTAAGAAAAATCTGTGCATTTAAAGATGTTTCAAGTAAACAAATTTTGAAATTATTAAAAAGCTTCGAAGAACAGCCAGCATTAAATTATTTATTGTTACTTCACTTGGAACCGAAAATGTTGATTCTATTGAGAAAAGTTTTAGACTTGAATATTGAACATATTTACGGAAATATTAATTCAATTAAAACATTAATTGAAATATTTTTTCACAACTTAATGTTGAAATTAATTATTAAAATATTAATTGAAAGATTTTTGAATATTTACTTAAAATTGTAAATAAAAATGGCAATAAAATTGATTTAATTAAGAGATTAATTGAAAAAAAAATGGTAAAGTTAATGAAATGTTGGCAATAGCTTTTTAAAATATCAAAAAGACGTTCCCTTACTATTCTCTCTGAGAAGAAAACTAAAAAAACTTTAAAATGTTAATTTCAAAAGACGCTTATCATTACGTTCATTTAATTTAGATAAAATTATTTATTAAAATTTTTATATTATTATTATTACGAATAAACGTAATTATTATTTGAACTTATATTGATTTACATATGAAAAGTAATATTATCAGGCTCAAGTTCAATTGAACGCTGATGAGAGGTGTAGCGGCCTTGAAATCAGTACTGATACGTTCTGCTAAAAACTGATTGGATATAAATAATAATATTTTCCAACACAAAAAAAAAACTCTTAGTAATTTTGAATTTTCATTAATTCAATAAAACTGAACTTGAGCCTGATAATATTACTTTTCATATGTAAATTATTTATTAAAGTAAGTTTTGTTCAAAGCATGTAATAATTAGAAGGTATTTTGCGATAAAAGGAAGGAACTCAAGTCCATGAAGTTTCCAAAATCAATATGTTTTGGAAGCTTAAATGAGTGAGAAAGCTTTTTCACTTGTTTCAGCTTTTTACTGCTAAATCAAAGCTTAGCATAATTTCACTCTCGCCTTTGTAAATTTTATTACAATTTTCCTTTTCAATAAAAACAAATAATTTAACTAAAAATTAAATTATGCGAGCTTAAAACTAAATAATAAATAATACTTAAATATATAAAATAATAATATAATTAAAAATATTATTGGATTAAACAGCACTTAATTGTTAAAACTACCAAAGGGACGTTGCTAAATTAATGTACATCACTGTGTGTCTCCAATCAAATAAAAACAGGATAAACACAAGTCACTCACACAACTAATGTATGGGCAGCCGTTGGGTGCTACCCAAGTATTAAAAATAAAGTAATAAAAAACTTTCATGTGACTCAGCAGAATTAAATTAATGATAAACTACTTGAATGCAGCTTTCGTGATTAGCAGTGAGGTCTAAGCAGTAAAGAAAACTGATAATGAGACTTTGGCTGGTCGCAATCATGTCAGTTCAACCTTCCGTGGGAACTAAATTCCATTTGTCTTTAATTATTACCGGTCCCTGGAGCTTTCGTTCTAATAAAGAAAATAACTGAATTAAAACTAAAATTATACGAACTTATCGCCGAGGCATTTATAATCCGTTATTATACGTCGACTTTTTCAACTGACATCTGACAGTTGTCGTATTCGGTAATTATACGTTAACGCAAAGTACGAAAGATCAGCAACTTTTTACCGTATGTTGAATACTTTGAAAATTTAGAATGTAGAATCTTATTCGTCGTACAACGTATGACGGATTCTATGTGCCTCGGCCTTTTATCCTGAATATTTAAAAATTTCTCTAAATTTTATTACAATTTTAAATGAAAAGCAAAGAATTTCTCATTCATTCCGATATACATTCTTCATTCCTTTGATTTATATATTTCCGTTCTTTTTACTCTACATTTTTTTCATTACATAGACTAGTGTGTTTTCCATCCCTGCTGTAATTTGCTTATGCAACTGAATTTATTTTTAATCATACCAATATGACAAAATCCAATTTTTATGTTAATATCAAATGATGTCATTATCAGCTAACAAATGTTTTGTTTCAGAAGTTTCATCTCCAAAAATCATACATAAGTAAGCTTTTATGATTTAAATAAAAAATATTCTGAAAAGAAAAAAATAGTAAAGCTTATTGATTGATTGATTTTAATAAAATTATTACTACAAAGATGCTACATGTACAAATATTATTTCTATAATGCTCTAGTACGAGTATACCGTTTTTATGTTCATAAATTGTATACCTCATTATTTCAAATAGTGCAGAGATAACATAACAACAGGTATATCAAACCACAATTGTTGCATTAGTAACATTTTTATATTATTCGCTATTATTATCTCACCCAAGCTGTTGTGTTAATCAGTCACGTGTTAAAGAACAGCTAAGTTTCACTCAGAAACTGTTAAACTCATTAATTAGCAAAGTGTTTCCTTTGCTTTTGTTTATTTTCTTTTTTAATAATTAAATTTTATGAAACATTATTTCCAGAGTAATTTATACTACGATTATTAAGTGTGAATTATGAGTGCTGCAACATAATTCTCAGTATATTTTTCGGCAATTTGAGATCTTAACAATATGTTAAACCAAATAATACAGTGCAATACAAAAGTAAATAAACAAGAGTAAATTTTTTTGGATTTGTTTTAAATAAATTATTTTTTCTTCTGGAATATTTTAGAACAAATTGGTACAAAATTAACAATTTACACATTTTACAAAAAAAAACACTAACACAGCAAAATCCTTTGCTTTGTTTTCTATTAAATCAAACCCAAAACTTTCAATATCATCAATAAGTTTTACGTGCGGCTATTTGTGGTCAACTATAAATAATAAAACGAATTACATCAATTTTATTTTACATTTACCCAACGTTTCGTTTACAAACTCGTTCAGGGGGTTTGTTGTTAGTGTTGTTAAAACAAAACTTAGCCCAAAACTTTAAAAAAAAAATGCATTTTTTTACCAGGTTTTTGTGCTTTATAAACAAAAATTTATATATAAAAACTTCTATAACTAATGAATTTCTTTAACCAAATTTTGATTTTTTTTAGCGCTTTCTTTAGCTCTGTAGCGAAATATTTTAATAATTTCTCTGCTCGCTGTGTTGGAAACAGGCATTCATCGATCCTGAATACATTGTCCTGCAGAAAGCTGTTAGGGATGCCTAGCGACAGAATAATCTGTGAGATAAGGTTCAACAGGAGATTCAATGTCACAATTCCGCTTAGGGCCACGTGGGAGAGTAATTCCAGAAGTTTATGTTGGTATACGGATGGATCCAGAACTTTAGATGGAGTAGGCGCTGGAGTCTGTGGACCCAACGTGAAAATCTCAGTGCCCATGGGTAAATGGCCCACGGTATTTCAGGAGGAAATACAGGCAGTCACCAAATGCGTTCATATTAATGTGAGCAGAGGCAGTAAAGGCGCGCATATACTTTTTTTTCCGATAGTCAGACAGCCCTTAAGTCCCAAGTTTCAAGGGAATTCCGTTCTAAGCTTGTTTTAGAGTGCTTTGACTCACTACAGAAACTATCGATACGCAACAAGGTTTCCATTTACTGGATACCTGGCCATAGTGGTCATCCGGGTAACGAGGTAGCGGATGAATTGGCCAAGAGGGCCTCTGCCGCTCCTCTTATAAGCCCAGAGCCCTTTTGTGGCGTAAATTGGTCGACTGTAACAAATCTAATCAGAGAGAATGACATGTCGAGCGCTAAGAAAGTTTGGGTGGCTTCGCCCGGTTTAAGGCAGGCCAAATCATTGATACAGCCATTCTCATTCAATGGCATCCTGAATTTCAACAGGAACGACTTACGGCTAGTTACTGGTTTCCTCTCCGGTCATTATGGACTGAACTGCCATCTTTGGAAAAGTAACCTAGTTCGCTCACCCTTGTGCCGTTTATGCAAGGAAGAGGATGAGACAAGGGCACACATTCTATGTGAATGTATAGTCTTATGTAATAATAGAAGGCGTGTTTTTCTTTCTGAATTTGTGTGTTCGGATGATATTAGGCGGGCTTCTCCAAGCTCTGTGCTGACTTTCATAAGGAGAGTCATTCAGAGCTTGGTTTAATTTAGAGATTCATGGCACAAAAGATATAATAGGTGTCGCAGTGCCGGTCCTTGGACCAGATCTATCCAATTTTCTATTCTATTCTATAATAAATTGAACACAATTAAGACCTAAATTGAATAAGTTTCTTTATTGTACAATTAAAGCGTATATCTGAATATGGTATAAAAGCTTAATTGGAATAAATGAATCTATATTTTTTTTTCTTAATGAAACTTCTGTGGTAACTATTTTCATTTGAATGTTATTATTTTTTCTTTATTTCCTTAAAATTTATTCCAAAAAAAAAAAAAACACAACGAATTTTATCTTTTAAAATCGTTTGGCAGAATCTCGTTTAAAATTGTGCGTATTAGCAATCAAATAGATAACTAACGCTATATACATTATTCTCTTCTTTTCCTGCCTGCATTTTATCTTTCATAAAATTATTTAATAATTCCATTGAAGATTTTGTCGCAATTGAATCATTCATGTGCATGATAATTTGTGGTTTTGTCTCCCCGCTATTCTTGTTCATTCTTGTATAATTATTACGTTACAATGCATTAAATTTCAATTGATTGTAAAATAAAATAACAAAAAAAAGACAGAAGGCAGTGTATTTGATGCATAAATTGATTGTTATAAATTAGTTTTCTAGGGCGTAAAAAAATTAAACACAAATGACCTTAAAATTACAAAATTAGAGTTACACTGGTCAAGGCTGGTTTAAGTTTCTCGTGTGTAGCACGACTCAACAAAACAATTGCTTAATTGCTTAATTTTATTAATCAAAAATGTTTAATGTTTATTATGACTACAATTAGTTTAATAGTAAATTGTGTATCGTTACATAAAATGGAAAAGGAACTAACATCATTTTTTATCAAGTTTTTTTAACCCGGAAAAATTTTAACCGGGTTAAAAAAAAACTTAATAAAAAAATTTTAAAAATTATTTTGGATCTTTTGCATTTCATATGACGATATATTATTAGTCTTATTCTTGGTGTGCTTGAAATTACCTTCCAAACGTAATTAACAAAAGAAATTAAAATATCATGATTGTTTATATTCTACAGCATTAGAAAGACAGCATTTCTGTTATTAACAATCAATAAAATTTTCCAAACCATTATCTTCGCCATCAATGTCAGCATCATCATCACTATTTGCAAAAATCCGCAATAATTCTATTGTGTCGCTTTGTTGTTCTTGTTAGTGTTGTTGTCTTCCATCTTTCTTGCCATTCATTTGCTGTCAAATATTACTTCTTTCTTTGTTTACACATCCATAAGACATCTCAGGTAATCTGTTTGCTGTGCTGTCTTTATGGCAAAAAGTATGTCAGCAAACAAATCAAGAAGCTAAAACTCTGCACTGTACATATAAAGCATTCTTTTATCTCTTGATTTTTGTGCTGGGATGGCCGGAATGGATGAATGATTCTGTTAAACGAGTCGAAGAATATTTATGTTGTAGTCAAGCCAAACATTTGCGCATGATGTTAATAAACATTAATTAGATTCATGTTACGATACATCTTTGGTAGATAAAATAATACAAATATTACAACAAAAAAAAATATAAAGAAGAAAAATGGATCGGGCTGAAGAGATTTAACTGGTTGATATTACGAAGCACAGTGTCTTGCCAGCTATTTTATTATGGTCTTAATTTGCAGCTAATGGAAAATTGAAAGTATCTTATGAGAATGTAACAAAAACAGAACTTTTAAATCTATTTATCAACATTATCGTAAGCTAAGCTTCAGGGTGAAAATAATATAAAATTATTTTAAATTGAATCATATGCCAGAAGCAATATTATGCTGTTGTCAAATAAAGGTTGGCCTATAAATTGCATTGTTGTCACTTTTAACGGGCGTCTCAGTAAGAATGCATTTATTTTTATTTTAAAATAAAATAAGCCTTCACAATTATAACGCGTTATTTTTTCGGTAAGTGCTCCATTTTTTTACATTGTAATAAACATATGTGATAGCTGTCAGTGTTGCCACTTGCACAAAAAAAAATATACTTAACTTAAAAAGTGCATTTTTACTGGGACAATATTTATAAATATTTTTTGTTTTTAAATGACAAATTATTATTATTAGGATAAAGTTCAGTTTTATTGAATTAATGAAAATTGAAATTACTAAGAGTTTTCTATTTTTTGAAAAAATTAGCATTTGCAATCAGATTAGCAGAACGTATCAGTGTACCGATTTCAAAGCCGCTACACATCTCACCAGCGTTCAATTGTCCATCTTTACAATTTTCGTAAAGTGGATACTAATTTGGAAGAATTTCAACTATTTAACCAAGTTTTCAACAGAAATAGAATACGAGAATTAATTTAATTCATTTTTTACTATTTTTACATATTGAAACAATTTTGGTTAGTACGAAATTACCCATCACTGAATGGAAATTACTAATATTCAAAAAACTCTCATAGTCCGTTAAACTCAAAGTATTTATTCGTAATAATAATATAAAAATATTAATTCAGCTTGGGCTCGAGCTACTCCCAAATAATAGGATCATCACAGTGATGTGAATATTCCTAATATTGAGAGAAAATAACAATACGTTATAATTGAGGGTGGTGTTGGCTGAAGTCGTTAGCGCGTTGACTACTAAGCAAACAATGACTTGGAGCCTGGGTTCAAATCCTGGTCAGAGCAAGTCAATCAGCATCATTAATTTCTCTAATGTACATTAGTGAGACATTGTATTAATTGTTGTCGCACTATTTAAGTGATGAAGGCATAGCACTGGTCACTAAAAACTGTTCCGACAGCGATTGATGCTGTTCCAAGCTAATGTACACAACATCTCCCTCCTTCGTCGGTTAGCAGAAACATTGGCGAAGTAAAACAATTAATAAAATACCTGCTAATAGAGCTTAACAAAATTAATGCGTCTACTTAACACCGGAGGTGCCTCACCACTGCCTGAAAAATTAACATAACGCGCAAAGTAGAGTTGTGAAAGAGTTAATTCTTCTAAATTTTCAACGTCTATCTTCTCTACCCTAATTATAATGTGAAAAATATTATTTGGAAAATAATGTTAAAACTACTAATACTTTCCGCAGCCCATATATTTTCTGCTAAAACTTTAAATTTTAGATTTTTAATTTAATTAAATCTTGAGGCATTTTAGAAAATCACTTTCGCTATATTTCCTTAAGCAGCCACTGTTTTGTGAATTCCTTTTAACACAAACAATTATTAAAACTTTTTTTTTGTTGTTAATCCCCCATGAAGTACAACAAAAATGAGAAAAAATATGTAAAACAATAATGATGATGAGAACTATTTGCAGTTTGCTTTTATTTTGAAAAAAATCCACACTTTTTATCTTTTGATAAGTTTTTGTTCAGCATCAACATCGTCATCATCATCAGCATCAGCCTGTGGATAAAGATACTATTTGCAATTGAAAAATTTCTTTAACAAAAAAGCCCTCGTGAAATGTAAGTAAACTGCTTTTTATAACCATTTAATGCAAGTAAAATGTGTGTGTGTGTTTTTTTTCTAATGTTGTAATTTATATTTAAGTACATTTCATAGTTTTTGCAGCATCTAAATATTTTAGTTTATAACAGCACAACGAATTCTGGATACTCTACATAATAAAATAAATAATTTATAAAAATTTTTGGAATTAAATAATAACAATATCGAAATTAAGACGCGGGAAAAACGTGACATTAAAAAAACTCTCATTTCTTTAGTGCAGTGAAGGCCTTCTTTGCTCCCTCCCAGAAAAACCACCTGTTTGTGATACCTAACCAAAGAACTCACATAATTTACTACATTGTATTTAAAATATTAAAACGATTAGTAACATACCCGCACGTTGTTTTGTTATCAACGCTCCCACCAAATATTGAAAATATCTTCAACAGCACTTCAGCATATAAATTTATTCACACCTCCTTCATCGTTTAGTCGATAGTTTATTAACTGATCAAATTTTCAATTCAATTTTATTTCACACTTATTAAAATTCTCCTCCAGCATTGTTCAGGCCAAATTGATTTTGATCAATTTATTGACTTTTGCAACAATTTATTGTTTGTTTTGCTGAATTGTGAGTCTATTGAAAAGAAATCAAATATTTCAGTACAACAGACACAATACTTGCTTGAGTGTATGTGTGTGTCTGTTTTTACACTGTAATTATTTGCCTGTTATTAACTTGACTTGTTGGCAAAGAAATAAAACTTGTATGGATTTTGTAATTTTTTTTTTTTTGCTAAATTGTTTGAATGTTTGTTCCAGTACAATGTGAAAATCGATTAATGGAATTACAGGAAATTTAGTAGACGGATAGCAATTGTCCCATTTTAAAATATTTGGTACTTTTTGAGGGATAAAAACGGGATATTTCTAATTGTTTTCCCATCAATATACTTTTAAAGGAAAAATGAGAAAAATTTTGGTACTTTAGGTACCGTTTTACTTTTGGTACTTTTTTTCGCTTTGATAAATTTAGTATATAAATTATTTATTGTGAACGTAGTTGCGTGGTAAAAAATAGAATTAAATAAAATTAAAGGGCGCTCAAATAATACGATGGCAGGTTCATAATGCTATGAAATTTTTTCTCAAAAAATGATTCCGTTAGCTGTTATTTATTGTTGGATTACTGTCGAGTTCTAAAATATTGCTTTTGCCATCGCATTTAAAGTACAAAATTTTGTTAATTTTTACGAAAATGAAAAAAACCGAACTTCGTGCGGCGATTAAATATTATTTTTTATTAAAAAATCCTTTCACCGAAATCAAAGAAAAGCTTTGTAAATAAATTGGGGACTCTTCACTTTCAATTTCTCTAATTAAAAAGTGGCTTAAAGAGTGCGTGAGATTGCAGAGGCCGCACTCATTTCAACCGATCAAGTACAGCATATGCTGCGTAAATATTTGGGTATGAAAAATGCATCTGCGTGATGGAAGCAACGATTGCGCAGATCGGACCATGAGCGCGACCCTGTGACCATTAAGAATCAATCCAAACAAATTACAACGGTTCATAGATATGGACAAAATATGATTTCATCACAATACACCAGAAACCAAAGAGCAGCCAATACAGTGGATTTTTATATATATTTTCTATTACGATCAGAACTTAGGAAATGACTACTTATGCAAAGCATTGTGAAGAGATCATTCACATCTTTTAACTTGCAAATTATGAACCCCATTACCGAAAAATATTATTCAGACCTTTTGAAAAGATTCAGTATTATTTTAAAGCAGCAGCGACATCGTGTAGTGCACGAAAAAGTGTTGTTCTATTAGGATAATGCTTACGTGGCATGTGGTGTAGTCATTATATCAAACAGTAACGAATCGATCATTAAGATACTTTACAAAATTTAAATCCTTGTCACTATTTCCTTTTTTAAAATTTAAAGCAACGGCTGAAATGTAAGAGATCTGCATCAAAGGAAAAGATTAATACTAAAACAAATGCCCATTTTGAGGTCCATTTTGAGGTCCATTTTGCATTTAGATTTTACAATAATCAAGATTTTTTATACCCACAGGCGTTTGCTTAAATTGCTTTTACCACCAAAGCTTACATTAAGCTTTTTTTAGTGACATACAAAGCTTATTTTATTCACGGACCCAGAAGTTTGCATGTTTTTTTATGTTTACTACAAAAAAAAAGTTAGTAGAAAAATTCATTATCAATTCCATTTGGAATTTTAAAAGTGATTTGATTCCAAACGAAATTTTCTTTTTTTAATTTTCTAAAGACTCAAGTGTCGGAATTGAAACCACTTTCGACGGGAAGTGAGTTCTGTGACATGGCTGATTAATTAAAATTATAATTTTGAAATTCTCCGGTATCCAAGTACTTGAACAGCAATCTCTTTACAATTAAACTTTAAGAAGATTTATTATAAATCATTTATATATTCAGGACCTCCGATATCAGTTGCAGCCGTAGATAATAAATTAGAAAAACAAACCCTTAAAATTTTCAATTAAGCAATTTTTTTCTTAAATTTCATGGCACTAATTAATGTTTCTTTTGCTTAAATATATAAAGCTTTCTAAGAGTCAAAGTTGGGTATTCTGTTTATAAAAATCCTATTGATGGTATAAAAACAAATTTTATTCCAGATGCTGGCAAATTAGTGTACGACACCGTGTCCTGCCCAAAATTTTATTTTAGAATAATTTTATGATTTAATGTAACATACAATCTGTTAAATGCTAACTGTCTGTTGTTATTAATGAATTTTATGCAATTTTATGTTCATAAATATTTGTTATGACGCAAACTGGTAATCTATTGCTGCAAGCAACTGAATGAGAGTGAAAACAGCTTTTAATAGTAAATGTTGTTGGATATATATTTTTTTTCTACTTCTATCGTTCAACTTTTATTTACTACAAACAAACAAGCATACCTACATACATACGAGTACATCATTTATAGCGAAATAATAATTCCCCCACAACAACATACAAGTAGTAGACACACATATGTGTATACACATATGTGTGTATACACACTCCAACACTTTAACACATTTCACTTACTTTTCCTCAGGCTTTAAGGATAAACAACAACTGTCATCATCATGTTAGATGTTGTTGCTTGGCTTTGTTTTATTTCAAACAACCATTATATGAAAAAATAAAAGCGAAAAATCTCATCGAAAAATGTTGTTAATGGAAAGACCAAAAAATAAAAGACACATCTACACATACTTATGAATATGCGAGTACTTTTAATAAATGGAGACAAATATTTGAATTTATATGAGGCCATTATTTGTGATGCGGGCAAGGTAAAATAAATCTGAAATTCCTTGATTGCAACCATGCAAGTAGTGTATGATAGAAATACTTATGTATGTGACCTTTCTATCATTTATTAACCGATCTTCAAAACTGTCTTCTTGTTTGAAAGGGTCTGATTGCAGGTGATCCCATCAAATCGGTTGCAAGTTGTGGCCCAAAATATTTATTATCGAAAAATTATTCCATTATGCACCGATTTTCAAAATTCTTTTATTGTTTGAACAGGTTTCCTTGCATTTGGGTCATTAAATTTAATTTTTGGAAAATCGAGGGGCAAACTGTCGACCTACCAAAAAATATTTTCCAATATTCTTAAATTTCAACACATTTTATTTGGTCCCATACATTAGCCCAGCAAACAACTCTTGTCAAATGCCTTGAATTTTAATATGTATCATGATATTTGCTCCAAAAAATCAAAAATTAAAAATGGCCCCAAGATGTTTGTATTGAAAAAACAACACAAACTTTAAAGCCATTTTTTTGCTATTAAATTTGGGTAATTTTTCCTAAACTTTGCTGCAATTTTTAATTTTTCAATTTGGCGCCAATTTTTATATCTTAAAAAATTATAAATGGCCCCAAAATATACGAAAAACTATATAAAATAAAAATATTCCCCAAAAAAGAAACAATGGTCCCATAGTTCGTCTTGTTGTTTTAAGTACAAAACGTTGGTGTCAGTTTTCATGTTTGCTTAAGGAAAAAGAGGAACCAAAGTTAACGAAACATTGACCCAAATTTAAAATAAAAAATGGAAAGTGAACCCAACGTTTTGTATTAAAAATAACCTCACTAAATTTGGGGCCATTTTTTCGATTTTGTTTTAAACCATTTTTAAGTTTTAATTTTGGAGACATTTTTCATTTTCCAATCTGAGATCATTTTTTTATTTTATATAAATGCAAAACTTATAATCTAGAATTGAAAATTGCCATAAAATCTAAAATTTAAAATGCTCCTAAGGCAAAAATTAATATTGGAACTACTCACTAAGGTTTTCTTCCATATGCGGCCTTCACACGGACGTAAGGATTTTCTCCACCATGGTATTTCCCGAAAGAACTAAAGCTTTTCTGCCTTCCATTAGGTACTTAGTCCGTTGTGACCTAACACTCCATGTCGGGAAATACCACGGTGAAGAAAATCGTATTGAAAATCAGCAAAAATAAAATATCGGATCTGAAATTGAATTATTAATACAAATATATAAATATATGTATATATGTATGTATTTAGCCCTTTCAGAAATAAATTTTTAAATACATGAGATGCCCCAGTGGTGAATATGGAATCTTTCGATTATAATTCAACGCACGAGCCATCGTGCTACTGAGGCTTGTTATTGTTATGTGTATCTTAATATAATAATAACTTAATGTGTTTTTTCGTGCAAACCCTCTTTTTGTTCACTGATGGATGGAAAATTGTAAAATAAAAAAAGTCTGTATTTTTTGTAGCAAAATCGTAATCTACGGGAAATTCTAAGATTCTAAAATCAAAATCGAGCTTCCGATTTTTTAAGAGAAAATTTGGTGCTCAGGACTATTGTTATTTTAACATAAACCTCCAAAACCATTATTTGGGTAAATAATTTTCTATAAATGAGGACAGATATAGAAAGCTGAGAAAATTTCCTTTAAAATAAGCCCTCTTCCAGCGTTACAGGTCAACTATTCACCAATTCACCAACAATAGTACTGAGCACCAAATTTTCACTTAAAAAACCGGAAGCTCGATTTTGATTATAGAACCATGGTTTCTTTGGGAAAAGTTCTTAGAATTTCCCGCAGATTACGACCTTGCTATACGCTTTGTCATGTTTTTCGGTCCCGAGCAAATTGACCCACCCTAGTGTTCAAGTATGAAGTTTAAACCTTCTTTTTATATTGTTTGAAACTATGTATATACTTATAAGAGAAAGGAAAGCCTGTATTATATTCAGTGAGTCACATATTTATGCATTGGTGAAGCCTATATAAGATTCGGCACAGCTGAATATAGCACTCTTACTTTATAGTTTGAGGCCAATTTTTATTTTATTTAATCTGGAGGAGTTTTTCATAGAGCCCATGATTTTACTCAATACTCAATAGTTTATTATTTATTATATTGAGCCGAGAACAAGGCTAATTAGTATATTAAGGAATTATAGAAAATTTTGCATCAATGAATGGAAATTTTGTTCCAATCGCTTTCAAACTACAAAGATACATGGCTGCTGCAAATGGGAGTTGGAGGCAAAAGGGTAAACTTTTTACTCATTTACATAATTATTTTCAAAACTTGTGAAATGTCAAACTAATATTATTTTAATTAATTTAAACACAAGGATATTATTAATATCTTTTTTTTCTCATTTAATCCTCTTGCTTAAGATAAATATTTTAAAATTTAATTAAAACAGATATTGACATAAAAATGTATCAAAAAACTTTCACTATAAAATTGAAAGAAGTTTTCTTATGATTTTAATAATTTATGGGAGCATCGTTTTTTTAGAATGACACAACAATAGATACACACATACATACATATTTCTAGCAAGTGTTTTAGCAAGTGTGGTATGATTACAATAGAAATTTTAATAAATGAATAAAAATTTTTATGTAAATATCTATGTATGTGTTGGTATGCTATTAAATATTATGTAATCCTTTAAATCTCATTTAAATAAAACATATTTGAAAATAGTTTGATATACAAACACAGAAGGGATGACATTACATGTCATTTCTAATAATTTGTATGCGTAAAACGAATTTTATAAATTTCTAAAAAATATTTTGGTTTTTGTGGGCGTCAAGTTCAATAGAAATACACTACAGGCCATATAAATTGGTAAAAAAAAATTGTCCCCTTATTTTCAGCAATAATATTTTGTTTTCTGAGGACCGAAATATTGTAAATAAAAATTAAATTTATATCGAAGATAACAGAGGAATGTTTCTATATACTAAATAATTAAAAAAAAAATATGTTGATCGCAATTGATAGCGATAAATAATCAAGTGTTCGATAAGAAATTTAATTTTAAAATTAAATTTTTAAAGCCAACTGTTACAGTCACAATAAAACATGTTAAGCGAACACTAGAAAGCAAAAGTAGAATTTTTTTTTAAACGAAAAAAAAAACTTAAAACAAAAAAGCCTGAATTTAATTCATTAAGGAAAATATTTTTTTTATTTACAATTCAAAATGGAAAAGAAAATAAATTACATTTTTAATTTTAAGCAAATATCTGTGAAACTGTCATTTACACGTCAATCAAAATTGTTCGCGTACCAGACAGACAGAAAGTTATTTGTGTTTGTGTGTGTGTACGCAAAGAAAAGTAATATTGCGTAAAATATGAGCAAATCCCTAAGTTTTTTCCTAAATTAGAAGTATGTAATAGAGATGTCACGAATACTCCTATTCGTATTCGATTATTCAACTATTCGCATATTTTAAGATATTCGTACTCGTATTCGCCAAATTCAAGCGAATATTTCTCGAATAATTTGCACATAAATTTTCCCAAAAAAAAAATCTTACAAAAAGTTTAAAAAAAGTACGTAAAATCAGTAATCAATTCTCAGTAGATGAATGTTGGACTTCAAAAATGGAAGAACTTAAATTTAATGTGTGAAAGTTCACCGAGAAATGTGGCTGCGCAATCTGCGAAAATAGGTTCTTCCAAACGAGAAGGAATTACTAATTAAAAGAGCAGAGTGAGAAAAACCAAATCTGAATATATGTAGGTAAAATAATTAAAAGATGTTCAATGTCGTAATAAGGTTAAATACCTAAAGTAGTGTGACAGTTTTTTCAATTTATTGTTACTGACGAAAAGGGAGGGATTTTATTCAATTAAATTTAAAATATTATGTGGATCTAAACCTTAAAAGTAATATTCGTATTCGTATTCGCGAATACTAAAAATTGATATTTGTAACATCACACACCTGACGTATAACTAATATTAATTTCAATTGCCGGAATATTCCATATCACTCATACACAGTTATAATAATTTGGTCTAATGAGCGATCTAGGCATATATTGTATACTTAAGGCTAGACCCTGAACAAAGCGATGTGTATTCATTCTATCACATCGTTATATAGGCTCGAAATTTTGCAAAAATTAATTTAGAACCAAATTAACGAAAATCTGCAAAAAGTTCTTAATCGTAAAAAACTTCAATTGCACTTCAAAATCTCAAAAATAATAATAAAAAGCCGAAGGTTATGAAATAGATTATCTAAAGCAGAATGAGAAAAATTTTACGTCTGCTTTGAATTTAGAAATCGCTTAATCTACAAAAAGATTATTATTTTTACTTTTCCTTTGATTTTTTAACTTTTCTATGCTTATTTTTGTTTAGCTTGAAATCAGTTTTCTTTTTTTTTTTATTTTAAAAATGAGAATTAATTAATTTTATTTGTTTCAAATACTTCTCTATCACATTGTTTCACTGCTTCACGAAGAACTTACTAAACTATAGGGTGGTGTTCGCTAGAAGGAAACTTTAACTTAGGACCTGGGTTCAAACCCTGGTCAGACCAAATCAAACAAGAACAAAAGTTTCTCTGATGTGATTGAGTGTGACATTATATGAACTGTTTTTGTACTGTTTAAGTGATAAAGGCTTAACACTGGTCACTAAAAACTGTGCCGGCAGCGATTGATACAGTTCCCAGTTCCCAGCTAATGTTCACCACAGCGCCCTCTTCCGTCGGTTAGCAGAATAGTCAGCGAAGTAAAATAATTAATAAAAAAAAAAAATTACTGCTCATAGTCAGAAGAAGCAGCTTTTCAATTGATAATATTCTACTAATGTTATAAATGTAAAAATTTTAAACCAGGGATCGGCAAGTAGTTTTAAGTAGACTCTGGATAATGTTTAATGGTTTTCGTCGAGGTTCAGAAAAAATTTAATTTAAACTTCTTATCTGACTTTTATAAGCGATACAATATTATAAAAAAAATACGAGAAGCTAAAGCTGCATTTTTGAGCCAGTTCTTTAAAGTTTGGTTCATGCGGAGAAGAGTTTATGCGAAGACCGCCTTCAAGGTGGACACCTGTTAATTTTGAACGATATTTGTTTTAAATTTTATTTAAAATTAAACGTGTGAGTAATTTTAGCATTTTCCACTAAATCAAGTCGTATGTCACGTTCAATATTGACTTGTAAAACTTGAAGAGAGTCTGGTTTATTTCGAAAGATCAATGACTTCAAATAACCCCACAAGAAATAGTCTAATGATGTTAAATCGCACCAGAATCGACAGTTTTGTTTATTTACCACACCACTCAGATGAACGTGAGCCTCATCGGCAATACTTGCCTGAACGGCAGCAATATTTGCATTACTTCGAGTGGTTCTTTGCCTTATTGGCACTTAACCTTCACCCTGTACGTAAAGAAAATGTACGCTCAAAATTTTCATCAATTCAACGAATAGCACACTTGGACGATAATTATGACCATAAAATGGCAAAAGCGCACAAAAAGTTGCAATTGGAGAACGATTATTTTGATTATAAAACTGAATAATTTGTAAACGTTGTTCTCTCCATGATGAAATTGTAAACACTACTGAATACAATGAAAAACAAATGACAGATCAGGACATATTAAAAATGGCCGAAACGTCACTTCAAAATCATAGCATCCCTATTGGAAAACCTTTTATATAAAGTTTCCAAAATTATTATGAACTGCCTACTTCACCATGTCGACAGAGTCTTTCCTTTCGTACCATTAATTTTAAAAGAAATTTTCAGAATTTATGTTCGTTTAAAAAAGAACTCTGTCGATAACGTATAGCAAACAGTAAATCATTTCAGTTTTAAGGCAAATTGTTTATGTGCAACATTATCGTATTTTCGTTTATTTCTGAAGAAACCAAATATTTCTTGGCATATCATCATCATCATCATCACACAACCAAAACTTACAACATTCTGACTCATTGATGCTCCATCTCTGATTAATTGCTCGTTTCTTCAATAGAGATGATTTCTAATGATTGATATTATAATTTTATCTTTTGTCTTTAGACAGTGTAAAAATTTTGTTGCTGTTCTTTTTTATTTTTTTGCAAATTCATTATTACATTGTTTCTATTATTGTTTGTTGTTGTTTTTTTTTTTTGTTTCTTTATTTTTATATGCTCGATTAAATTTTTCCGCCCAAGAAATCATTGAAGCAAAATCGTTTTAAGTTGGCCTAAAGAGAAAAACTAGGAAAACTAATCAAAATCTATCATACGATAATGTATGTGTATGTGTGTGTGTTTATGCACATATTGATGTTTTAGAAAAATAAAAAAATGTATTAAATTTCAATAGTTTTAGCGCGAGTGTGCTGACAAAAAAATTAAAATACTGAGGAAAATAAATAGATTTTAACATGTATTGAATGTTACACTACAATGAATTTTTATATTTGCTATAAAGTAAAAACCGCAAAAGGTAATTAAAAACAACCTTTTATAGTTTCCCTTTTAATATTTTAGTAAAAACAATTTAACACAGGGTACAGCTCAAAAGTCTGATTGCACTACAAATAAAATCACTAACAATTTTATTTATCAAAAAGAAATTAAAATTATTCTATTGCCAAAACTGCATAATGTAGTGTGCACACTGATTGTAATACTAACCGCAACAATATAATAACAATGAATGAATGACATTGAAAGTTACAGATATATAACACACACATACACTCACACACTTTAACACAGAGCATTAGTAAAGCATTATAATTAAAAATAGAATATATATTTTGTAATCACACAGATTTTTCATTAAGAAAAACAACACAACGAAATCTAAAGTAAAAAACAAAACAAACAAGAAAAAATATTAAAACAACTTTTCATTTTTCACTGAAACAAAACTTGAAAAAACCAACAAATGAAAATCCAAATTTGGTTGTCTTTTCAAATTAACATAATAAATTTTTCACATTTAGATTTGTACAAATTTAAATAAAATTCAGCAAATCGTAATCGAAAAATAAATTCGTGTTATTAAAAACAAAAATATGTATGTTTATATTTAGTCGCTGCAGGCATTATGTGATTGACACAACAATTGCAATAAAATGTCAGTTAAAACGTGCCATATTGACCTGTAAGGCCAAAAAGCTTTGATTATGTTTGAATTTAACTTGTAAAGCTTTTTTTTTTGGTCAATGAATTCAAATTTATTTGACATGGCATGCTAAATACAGTTTTGTCTAAATTAAAATTGTGTGTTTTTATGCATGTTAGCAATAAACAATTGTTTTAGCTTCAAATTTTTCTTAAATTTGCATAAATTTAAAGTAGTAAACTGCAAAATTTTCAAACGATTTTAATAAATGTTTGTGGTTTTAATTGGAAAATATTTCTAAATCAAAAGAAGGCTGACAAATTGTTGGAAATTTTTAGGGAAAATGTTTAGACATTTTGTAGAAAATATGCGAGTTTTTGATATAAAAAAAATGCCACCAGAAGAACCAAGTCTTATTTATTAAAAATAAGCTTTTACATTTAACGTTGCTCACGCTACAAACTAATGAATGCTTGAACTGTCTGCATACAAAATTTATTGAAAAAAACAAAAAGTACCAAAAGCAAAAATGAGCCAAAGTACCACAGTTTTCTCATCTTACTCCCATAAAAAGTACAGTGTATGTTTTTATAAAACAAAAAAAAATCTAAAATAATAAGAGTGCCAAAAGTACCGAAAAAGTACCGTTTTTTCTTCCTTAAAAAGAACCTTACACTTACATCTGAGTCATATGCTAAGGGGTTTTCGAGCTAAAATGGAACATACATTCAAGCATCTAAACATATATAACATTAGTGGTAGTATGAATAGTTTACCACCATGGTTAGTATTTTTGGCGATTTTTTTTTTTTTATTTCTATGTTTTTTTTATTTTGGAGATTTTTTTACTTTTGCAATTTTCTCCTGTAATTTTTTGTAATAAGCCAATTCTTGTTTTCTTGTGACAATTATTTTCCATTTTAGCGTTTTTTTTTTCTTTTGCCATTTTTCTTTCGCTTGTTTTCTTATTCTAGCGATTTCGTTTTTGTAATATTTTCATGTGTAAGATTTTTCATTTTGATTTGTTTCGTTTTGACGATTTTTTTAATATTTTCTTTTGACAGTTTTCCTTGTGACGAAATTTTATTTTAATTCTCAATTATAGCGATTTTTATCGTTTTGGCGGCTTTTATGTTTTGACAACTTTTTTTCGTATTGCTCTTAATATTTATTTTGTTGCTATAAATTTTAAAGTATTGCATAGCTTTTATCGCGGGCTTTGAGCGCGGCGACCGAATCAATTTTCATATATTTTTTTGTTTTCCTCGCTTTTTTTGAATTTTGAATTGTATTTTGCGTTGGTTCTTTTAAAATTGTTTTTTTCGCTTTTTTTGGCAATTTTTGGCCACGCTTTTTAGCATTATTTTTTCTTTGGGTGTATTTTTTCGTTTTGACGCTTTTTGACGATTTTTAAATTTTAGCAAAGTTATTTTCGTTTACTGTTAAAATATCAAGTTTTAAAATTTTTTTTTTGTTATGTCGATTTTTTTTTTTATTTAGGCGATTTGCTATTTTTGTTGCTGATGAGATGACATATCTTCCATTTCTATAATTGCAAATTAATTGTGCAAATTTTCTAGTGTCTAAATATTACGGTTCATAAGATAGAGCTTAATTTTAAAATTTACATTACCTGATAGAGTACCCTTTAATTCTACTTTATTTATTTTAAAATTGACATTGCCTTAACAGTTTTGTATTAGCAGTAAACATTTTAGAGTTTGCCTCCTACTGCTCCTTAGATACAGGTCGTATATTACTTTGTCAAAATTACATTCACGGATAGAATACCCTTTATCTAATATATATTCTGCTTAAATTTTAGTACTATTTTTTAAAGTCTGTATAATAAATAATACACTAATAATGAAAATTTCATGGTACTCGGTAAAATCCCAACATGTTTCGCTGCTCGCTTTAGGATACCCTTTAGTTTTTTCATTTTTATGAACCTTAATTTAACTTTCATAAATTTGATTGTTTGAAAATTAAAGTTTATATCTCTTTCGGTTCTTATGGTGAAAACCAGTCAAACGGGTGGAGAGACAGGCAAACATGCCGATGAACGCAGAGACTGAGACGCCTTGTGGCATATTAGGAAGATTACAAGACAACAAAAAAGGGTGTATATACTTAATACCTGATCGCATTTTTTTTATCGTGTAGTGCATTCCTCATTTCATGTAACTGCTGTCCATTTTCATTATTTTTTTTTTAAGTGCTGCAGTGCTGCCTAATTGTAAATTTTGTTAGTGTGTTATTTTTTTTCAATGAAAATAAATTTTATTTCATAAATCTGTTCAACATTTGCTAGTGATTTATTTGTGCGTGTGTTCATTTGACGAAGAAAAAATGTTGTAACAATTAATAATGTTTTTGTTTTTGTTTTATTTTTCAATTTCCTTTACAGCTGTCTTTTTTTTTGTGCTAATTCAATTTTTCATTTAGCATTTGGTAATTAAAATATACAAATTTTTTTCTTTCGCCTTCACTTCGGTGTTTTATGATTTATTTAAATATTTTAACATTTTTCACCACGTTTTTCCAGCAGCATTAATTTGCTGAATTAATTATTTTGATTCATTTGTGGGTTTTTTATTTTTCTTGTTCGATGAATATTGAATAAATTATTGTAAATAATCAATCAATGTTGATGAGAAAATCTTCTTTAACTTAAGGAACATTTTACAGCTGAATGTAATAAAGAGGGTGATTTTTATAGACTTGACAAAGTAACTTTAAACTTTAGTCTACTTAAATTGTAAATAAGCAGGAAATTGATCCTTAATTTCTTTTCAAGTTTTGACTTAATTCAGGGCAAGAAAAAAATAATGATGGGATCCATGGCAAGCAACCTCCTTCAAACATAAGAAGAATTTAGTAAATTAGTTTATAAATGATAGAGTTATGGTGGCGCACACACTAAAAAAATACTCCTTGAAAGAATAATTTCCCTTTATTTTTTAATTCGATTAAAAAATGTTTCTAATTAATTCCGTTTTCATTTTTATTTCCTTTACAGATTTGACATGACACGCCGCAATATTTTCTACACAGTTTCTATTGTTAAAATTAAAAACTTTCTAGTTCATCCTTGTCATCCTGTTGATCAACAAAAAAATTAATTTGCTAAAATAAAAAATCAAAATCATAATAATAATCATAGAAAACAAGAGAAACTCAATTCGCAGCTTGTCAAACAGCTTTATAATGAAATGGATTTGCAACAAAGACTTGGTCTTAGACCAACAACTACAACAACAACAGAAAACTCCTCAAAGACAGCGACAGAAACAAGAGCAGCAGCAGCAGCAGAAAAACTATCAACCCCATATGAACATGAAACCGCTACAGCATCAACATCAAATCGTACAATGGTGGCTGCAACAGAGCATACGACGACGACAACATTTCAAACGATTCAAAAACTGTCAACGACATCCCACACATTTGGTTCAAATCAAACAACTACAAGAAAGATCCTTAATAATGCAGCAGTCAGCAATAAAAATACTGAACAAGAGCTTTTCTATGATACACTCTGCTGGCAAGATATTAAAGCCGACATTGATATCAATGATGATGGCACAGCGGAAAATGAAATGTTGTTTACCAAAGAAATGGAACAAAAAGAAGAGATTTTTAAAATATGGTGCGAGCAGGCAGTTACCACATCACCTGGAATGGAAAATGAGGCAACTAAAATACCGGATATCATACGACATTTTACTGACAAGGACACTGACAATGATGGAGGTGGTCGTGTTGGTGGTGATGGTGGTGTGGCAAACAGTTTGGTACAAACATTCCGTTGTATACTTGAAACATTCGAAACGCCAAGAACAACAACAACAAAAACAACAGCAACAAATTCTTCTCATATACAATATAGTTGTTTTAATGCTGATATGCCCGACTATTTATCTTATCCCTCCAATAGCAGTTTTCAATCAACCTCCAATAACATGTCATCATCCCATAGTCAAGGACTACAACAGCAATTACAAGCAGTTAATCCAACTGAAAGGGCTGATGATATGCTGTCAGCATATGTTAACAACAAAAGTAATAGCAGCAGTATTAACGATAGCATCAGCAATAACACAAACCTGCCAATATTTCATCAACATCAACAACAAGAAAAACAACAGCAACAACTGCTGTTCAAACCAGCCTCACACCACAATACAATCTTACAAAAATGTATGGCTCATGTTAAATTAAAAGTGGAAAATGTTTTGCAGCCTATTGAAGAATTTCAAATGTCGTATCAGCTGAAATATCGACCACAACGACAGCAGGATCATCTATTTCCCTTTACGGAGGGAACACAAACTTGGCCACCTAATCATTATTTAAATCTTAATTGTAGCAGTAGCAGAATCAGTAGCAGTAGTAGCAAAATTAGTATATATAATTTTAATAATAGTAATTTAAGTTTGGCATCATCATCTACATCTACACCTGCAACTACAAATAGCTTATATTCTTTAACAAAACACACTGAACCTGTAGTACAAAATCTTTCTCTGTTTTGTGAAAAACCAGCTGCTCTATTCTCTTCTATACGCCCCACATCCTCTTCTATACTACCATACAGAGTTAAGTGCTTTATCAGGAATACTCTGTCAGAGTTTATTACCAATAACTCATCCTATTCCGCTCAATGGTCTGACTATTTACCCACATTGGGTCTGGCCTCAACCGTAACAGCAACGACAGATAATGATGAGGATTATATCGATCAATCATTATATTCCAGAAGCAATTGGTTAGAAGAAAATGCCTGGCCTTGGAATCTAACACTTATGAACGCCTCTTTTGTCAATTCATCATCATCGTCATTGTCTCTGTCGCCTGCCTTAAGTTCTTGGAATTCTACGTTAACAAATTCTACAATTGTAGATGTTGATTCCACTGCACCAATTCACAGTCTCGACTGGAGTTTTTTATTTGTAATATTTTTTATATTTGCCGGAGGTGTGGGTAATATTTTAGTATGCCTTGCTGTGGCTTTGGATCGACGTTTGCAAAATGTTACCAATTATTTTTTATTCTCATTGGCCATAGCTGATCTGTTGGTTAGCCTGTTTGTGATGCCGTTGGGAGCTATACCGGCTTTTTTGGGTGAGTATATGAATATATATATAATTTACTCACATGATCCCTTTAAATATTATTTAATATTGCTGGAAAACAAATATTACAAATTATTTAAATTTTTTTAGTTAATGAGAGACTTTAATGGTATAAATGAATTTTCTAAACTTCAAATAAATTCCGCAAGTCTTGCGCATTTGTTTTGAAGCCATTTTTAAATCTTTGTTTTATTTTAAGTTCTAACGAATGCTGCAATTATATCGATCCTTTAAAAATACTCTATTAAATATTAAATATTTTTTATATTATAAATTTTGCTTTTTCCGAGTAAAAGATCCATTTTTTATATAAAAATAACGATAACAAATAACTCTTTTTATTTTTGTATTACTATTTTTTTATGATATTTCGTCACCAAATAATGGGTAGCTTCTTCAGGAATATATAACAATATTTCAATAATCGTAAAAATTAAAATTTTTAAAAAGCAAATTTAATCAAATAAATAAGCAAGGTCGAAGTAATTAGAATAACTATACTCTATCAAACTTTTTACTTTTAACTAGAGAACTAAAGTGCATACCACTGTGCATTAGAAATATGTTCCATGTTTATCTATAAGCCCAGTTATGAATAATAATTCACTGTTAACTTTTTCCCTCTTTCCTTAGGGAAATCTCAATTAATAATTATAATAGATGGATTGGAATTAATAATTGCACTGTATATACTTAGATATATAATGATTATCGCAGAAATTCATATAATAATAATTTTATTAAATAAATTAGATAGAATCGGTTTAAAATTATATGCCAATTGACAGTTCTATAATTCTGTGGAAATAAGGAAAAAGTGCTTAAGTCGTTTTTTATAGTTATCATAAAAGTAGTTTTAAATATTTAAGTGGTTTGATAAAAATTTAATCGCGTTGCACTAAACTTTGATCATTCGTTTTTCGATTAGTTTGATTTTTTAACACATGGTTCTGCCCACCATAAGAAAGTTATTTAATTTGAAATGCAATATTTTTTAAGTCCATATAAGAAAATTAGTTAGCAAAAGAAAAGCAGCAAGTAAGTGGCAGAATTGCGTTAAAAATCGTTCAATATGAATAAAACTTTGCCCAGAGATACTTTTGAATATGGAGAATACGATGGTGATATTAACTCAAAACGAGGTTATCTCGACTTAAGCACTTTTTCCTTTTTGCCACAGAATTATTTTAGTCTGATACAGTGTAAACTAGAGAACTAAGATGTGTGGTACAATGTACTAAAGTCTACACTACAGTGTACTAAAGTTTTTACTACAGAGTGTTACAGTCTCCAATAGATTACTTTTCAGTGTTACTTGTGCAATAAGTAAACTTCACTGTATACTACAGTATTAAACAGTGTACAGAGTACTACATTTTATTATAGTATACACTGTACCCTAGAATAAAATGTAGTGTACAATATACAGTAGTACACTACATTGTACTTAAGTCTACTCTACAGTATATGCCGCAGTGTTCTGCATTGTATTACTGACACAAATATAGTGTTTTACAGTATCAAATGTACACTAAGTGAAATACACTGTACAGTACAATATTCTACGGTGTACAGAGTATTACAGTTTATTTTAGTGTACACTGTATACTACAATATGCTGCACTGTATACTACAATGTATGGCGCAATACACTATAGTGTACTAAAGTCTGCGATGCAGTGTACTAAAGTTAACACTACAGTATTCTACATTATATTACCATCTTCAATACAGTTTGTTACAGTATCAACTGTGCACTAAAGTCTACTACAATGTACACCACAGTATTCTATAGTGTAGAAACTACTACAGTTTATACGCTACACTCTACAGTAGTGCAATACAGAGTATACTATGTTAAATAATATTTTACATAAAAGTGCTAAACACATTTAAGAGATAAAATATAAGAATAAAAATGTTTCAATAGTGACTAATTATAACAATGAGGGAAATTTGGAAACTTAAATTAACGCCATCTAGCTAAAATACGACGCAGATGTAAGCTTTCTATTAAAGCTATTCATTAAAAAAAACAAATTTTATCGTATTTAAGCACTTAGCATTTTTTTCTTCCTAACTAGGATTTTCTTCTTAGTTCAGCATTTTTGAGCTGTTTAAACTGTTTAAAGTTTCTATTAATACATGCTCATGTGCTGGTATTATTTACATGCATGAAAGTTAAAGAAACAAACAAACCAAATAAATATGTATGTGTTTTTCTCCAACTGCCCTGTAGTTCACGTGGCTGTATCCGAGCTGGTTATAATACTAGCCCCTTTATGACACAACCAGTCCGAATGCTAGCCATATGACTGGCCACTTCAACAAGGGGATGTCCTACGATGGGGTTAATTGTCACCAAGAGGCCACAAAAAGACAGTTCATAAGCCGGTTCTTCTTGGCTTACCCGTAACTGCCTCCTTATACCTGCCAAACCACTCCCTTAAAAACCCCAAATCATTCCCTTTTTTTTATGAAATAAAAGTCATTTTATAATTTATTTAACTTAAAAAAAATTATTTCGTCAAAAAAAACATAACAAATTCATTTATTAATTAAAAAGATAATAATAATTAATTAATATAATAATTAAATTTTGCTTTCAGCTATTTTTTTATTATTATTCTTATTATTTTATTTATCTTCATCCTAGTCATCTTCATCCTGGTTATTCCCACTGCAGTACAATAATGTTCCTACAGCCCACTTGTAACTTAGTAAGGATGCGTAGTAACATTGCACTATTTTTGTAAATGTATTTTGACTGTATTGAGAATTGAACTAGCAACCTTCCGACTGCTAATCAACATCTCAACCCACTCAGCTACACTCACTGGTACTTGTACATTGTACTACTTAAGCTATGTGTGCTTAATGACATACATTTTTTACTATCCACCATCTGCGACACAACCCGTGTGGAGAGGTGGTAGTCTCCCATCGGGCGCGTCCCCAGGTGGCGGATAGGGGTAGAGACATGCCAGTGGCTCATAAATCAGCAAATGGTTATTAAGTCAAAGGCATGACTCGGGCCAGGCTTAATGCCACGTGTGCTCAATACATCTGGTGGCTTTCATGGACATTGAGGGCGCCTTTAATAATATCAATTCGGCTGCTATTATCCAAGCTCTCACAGAGCTTGGTATAGACCAATCATTACGTCAATTCATTAAGAATTTGCTTGAATGCAGAGCAATCACATCGAACATGGGGGAAGCGCACATCACCAGTTATGCCCGCAAGGGTACGCCACAAGGTGGTGTCTTATCTCCTCTACTATGGAATGTGGCAATAAATGTTCTGCTAAAGAAACTGGAGTCTATGGCCGTCAATACTGTTGCATATGCAGATGATGTGGCAGTGGCTATATCGGGCTTCCATCTTGATACAATCACGCACAGGTTGGAAGATGCACTTAGCGAGGTCAGTAATTGGTGTTCACAGAACGGCCTTAGCGTAAACCCAACCAAAACGGAACTAGTGCTCTTCACTAGAAGATACAAAATTCCCAATTTCACTTTACCAAAAGTAAATGGCACTACACTAGCCCTATCGGACAAGGCCAAATTTCTAGGCATCATCCTTGACTGCAAACTAACATGGAGAGACAATCTTCACGCTCGTGCAACAAAAGCCGTAGCGGCAATATATGTTTGCAGGAAAGCCATTGGTCCCTCCTGGGGTTTAAGTCCTAAAGGGATTAATTGGATATTTGAAACTATTATCAAACCAACACTCTTCTACGGTATTGCAATCTGGTGGAAAGCACTGGACTTGGCAACAAACCGACAGCGAATTGAGAAAACTCTTCGCGTAATGGCAATCATGATAACTGGTGCCCTTAGAACTACGCCCACAAAGGCTCTCTTTGCTATGCTGGGCTGGCTTCCGGCTGACCTATTGGCTAGGAAGCTAGCACTACGCACTGCGGTACGACTTAATACTATTGACGCATGGAATCATCGACCATGGGGTCATGCCAGCATTGTAGAGACCATCGGAACTATCCCTGATCTCATCGACCATTGCATTCCAAAACCTTCCTTTAGTAGAGTATTTAATTACTCTTTATCGGAGGACTTCCCCCCTACACCGCACGGGGCCCAACGAGTGTTCACGGATGGCTCTAAACGGTGCTCCAGGGTTGGAGGGGGTGTCTACATTGAAGAATTCGGGATCAAGATTTCCTTCAGACTCCCGGACGAATGTAGTATCTTACAAGCTGAAATATCCGCCATCAAAAAGGCTACAAATTGGCTGCGGTACTATCGAATAACAAACAGAGTTATTCAAACCATAACCGACAGCAAACCTGCAACAATTGCACTCTCGGGTGTGTACACAACATCCCTTCTTACCCTGGAATGCAGGAAATCACTTAACACATTGGCTAATTATTCTAGTGTTACCCTTATATGGATACGGGGACACGGGGAAAATATAGGCAATTTCATCGCTGACAATCTGGCCAGGAGAGGCACAGAGCTAGAGGCTGCTGATATTGACAATTTCTGCGGCCTTCCGCTCCTGGCCTGCTGGAAGCGAATTGATAAAACACTTTTGCAGTTGGCACAAACCAGATGGTTTAATGAGCCAACCTGCACCACAGCGAGGCCTTGCATAGACGTCAACAGAACCAAAAATCTGCTGAACTTTCCCAAAAAACAATTGCGCAATCTTGTGGCCACGATCACGGGACACTGCGCCTTCGGAACCCATGCCAGACGCATGGGTTTACCATACAACGAATACTGCTTCAGCTGCAACGAGGAGGAGGAAGATGAAAGCATAACACACCTTCTATGCCTCTGCCCAGCTATGGAGGATTACCGCCTTCGCTTTCTAGGCAACAGATCCTTCAGTACCCTCTCCGAGCTTTCAGTTACGGAACTTGGTTGTCTTAGCTCCTTTATCAGGAGCAGTGGATGGTTCGCCCAATAGTGGGCTACAGGGTGGCTTTGCAAAAACTATCATAACAACACATATTTTTTTCAATGTTTTGATGTAGAAGGAAAGAGAAGAGAAATTAATTTTGCTCAATGGCAAGTGTTTTGTTTTTGCATTGAACAATTGTGTTTGATTTGTTTTATAAGTATGCGAATTTATGCAAATGCACCATTAATTTTTAATGATTGTGTGCGAATATTTTTTTTTTAATTTTTTTATGCCGTTTGCATATCTTCTTTACGAGCATTGAAAAATTATTCACATCTATAATATGGTCGATTATGACGTCTGTTGGCTATACTTGTTGTTTTGTTATTGCTTCTGTTTGTGATATCTCTCCTTAAACTATGCTTCATTATTTTTAAAATCTTCCAGTATATTACAAAATCTATCTGACACATATTTCAATTCAATTTTAGCATCAAAAGAATTTATCTTAAGCATAAAATTATTGTGTTCCCTAAAAACAATGTTTGTTCAAGCATTAATTTGGATCAAAATATCATATTTATATAATAAATAGAATCTAATTTAGCCATTTTGGATGAGTAGACGAAAATAGCTCGATTATATAATTTTCTTATGGCTTTAATATTGATTATGTTAATTCTAAAACAAACAAGCCTTAAAATAGGCAACAGATTTATTTATAAACATATGCTGGTTGATATGTTTTAGTAGTTCGTGTGCTTTATTAAGAATCAAAAGAAGCCTATTTTCTAGGGATAATCAGTTTATATACATATACGAGTAATATCAACCTAATGTGTTCTTCAAACATTGTATCATTCGTTTATTATAATGAATAACTTTTTAAAAGCATCCATATTGTGGTAAAAAATCTAATATTAGATGTTTGCAAGCATACAATGATTATATAAATACTACAACATTTCGTTTCAATGTTTGTTGAAAGTAAACAAAATTATCCATTATCCAGGATAATAGTTATTTATAATTACTAGGACTTAGATTTATTAGTTTTTGCAGTTGTTGTTCCGGTTGCCATAAATAAAGAAATGGCGTAAAAATACATTGCTAATGCATTCGTAATGCGAGGCTAGAGAAAAAGGTTTTAATATGTCCTTATTTGAATTGCCATATGCGACTAGAGTCGGCACAAAGAATGATATTGGCCCGCAATTTCTAGCTATAGAATATTCAGGAATTTTTGGCCTTGAAATAGGACTAAGTTTCTCCTACTAATTGGAAGAGAACGGCTTGTGTTCTTTGAATAATTACATAAACGGACACTACTACGTGATAAAAGACCAAAAAAAGACAAAGCTGGCAGACACAAGTCAGTTTTTATGGGCCCCCAAAGATTTGGAGCCTCAGTTTAATTTTTCCGGCTCATATCTTTAAATATCGCTAATATGCGAACATAAATTAAGTTGAAAAGGCCGAGAAATATTCGGTGTTACAAACTCTGTATAAAAACTCAGTATAACTTCCTATTCTATGAAATTCATATTACGACCATTTTTTCAAACCATATGGCACATGTTGGCAAACAAACTTAAGCTCTTAAAAAAATTACATATATAAGGTTTTCCAATAGGGATGATATGATTTTGAAGTGACGTTTCGGCCATTTGTAAAATGTCATGATCTGTCATTTGTTTTTCATTGTATTCAGTCGTGTTTACAATTTCATCATGGAGAGAACAACGTTTACAAATTATTCAGTTTTATTATCAAAATAATCGTTCTCCAATTGCAACTTTTCGTGCGCAAAACTGTCAATTCTGGTGCGATTTAACATCATTAGACTATTTCTTGTGGGGTTATTTGAAGTCATTGGTCTTTCGAAATAAACCAAATCTCTTCAAGCTTTACAAGTGAATATTGAACGTGCCAATACTGAAATACGACTTGATTTAGAGAAAAAAAGCGCTCGAAAATTGTGTTCATCGAATTCGTTCCTGCAGAAGAAGTCGTGGAGGCCATTTGAATGACGTTTTATTTAGATCTTTATTGTATCGATTGTACTTCACATTAAATAAAAAACTTTTGAATTTCCTTAACAATTAGTGTTTTTGTTTTTTAAGCAATCATATCTCTTATTGGCAAACCTTTTATTTTCTTTGTACACTAAAAGATCTGTTTGCAATTTTCAATTATTTTCCCAGTTTTGCATATTTTAAGCAAACGCAAATGGAACTTGGCCAAAAATAAATCGATATAAATTAAACTTTGTTTTTGGTTACATTTAGCACAACATCAATGTAACAGCATACTGTAAGGCGTTATAAGCAACAACAATATCAATAACAAAAACAACGTTATATTAGCATACATTTTTTTTTTATATTTTATAAAGTTTTCAATTGCAAAGAAAACTGTTTGATGCTTTCCGTACAAGGAAAGAGGAGGAAAACAGAAACAATGGATACAACCAACCAATATTAAGTTGAAAGTATTTATATTGTCAAATAAATTTACCGCCTTTTTTTGTAAAACAATTCTTACAGCGTTACGAATTGGAAAAAATCTAGTAAAATAAAATATTTAGCCCTTGACTGAGGGAAACTGAAAAGTTTTTTTAAACGCAAAAACTTTTGGGCAATAAAAATCTTAGAATATTTTACGCTTCAAAAGAATTTCTATGTTTCAATTTTTTTTTATAGTTGATTGCTCACAGTTGGGTCTAACAAAGCAGTTTAAGTTTAAGTTTAAAATTTAAAGCAAATCTAAAAGGTTGTCTTTGAAAAGTTTTGTAATTTTTTTTTTTTTTAAGAAAAAAACAAACTAGACCTTTTTTGATTGGGCCGCAGCCCAAATAAGGACACATGCAAAATATTTGTTCAAATTTAAAATTATTCATGGTTGATTTTGTATTGTATTCATATTTAAATATTTTAAAAGCATCGTTTGAACTACAGATTATTTTAATGGTCTACATGAACGTAAGAAATCTGGCCTTTTTGCTAGGTTTTTTTTCGATTGACAAATCCTAGAATCACACAAAAGTCCACTTTTCATTTAAAAGGACATTCTATGACATTGTGATTAGTTTTAAATGGATTACCATAATTGGCCAAACAAATAGTTTTGGCCACCAGACAGAATTTATATAAAAAAAAATAATTTTATAGCCTCATTTATTCTGTTTCAGTTGAATGAAGACAATATAAAAGAGATTTGTCTTAATTTTATAGAATATAATGAAAGCGAAGGAAGTATCAGTAAGGATGAGCAATCTTTGCTATAAAAGTTTTAATAAAACTATAGAAAAACTAAGATTATTACATTTTAACAGGAATATAAAGTTTATTGGTTTTTTTGTTAAAAAAAACTTGAAAAATTCTACAAATCAAAATCAACTTGAATAAGATCTAAATAGATTGAAAACTATTTAAAGCCTCCCATAAAATTCTGACAATAAGTCAGCCAGTCGCAAATTGATTTATGTGACTGAACTGAGTATGTGTGCAAGTAATATTTTAGTCAATGAGCCATTTATCTAAATCAAAACTACAAGTTTCTAACAGTTAATCCTTACTGAAACGAAGAAAAGCAACAAATACTCGTTTATGTGCTTTGCTGCTTACAAAGTTTTCGCCTGGATATCAATTTTAAAATTTTTATAGTGAACATGCAGAACTAATAAATATCTTAATCATTTTATTTTACACACAAGATGTGTTCAACACTAAAAGCAAAGTTTTTGTAGAACATGTTAACCTTCTAACTCTTGGCTTTAAGGATCTTCTTTTGGTTCTTTTAACATATCGAGCTAAATTATTCTACAAAAGTATTTGTCATAAAAAACTAATAAAAGCTTTCGAAGACACCAAAGTTCAAAATTCAACTGAGACGACCGAAATAAGACGAAAGTGTGTTTTAGGAATATTTTCTTACTTATTGACATTAGGGAACTAAAATATCACATAAAATTCAATGACAAAGATTCAATGATCTTTACAATATGCTTTATGTAAAATATTTTTATAAATCAAAAGAAATATTTTTTTTAAAACCAAATTTTTGTAAAATATTTGTAGAAACCAAATTTAGTGGGAAAAGTCGGTAAGGCAGCTTCTTAAAAACAACAAGATGCTTGACAAATAAAACGCAGTGGTTTTTTTCTTCTCATGCAATATTATGTTTTTTTTTCACAAACTTTAAACAGACCAGACCGTATTGTCCCATATCAAATAACTATCACTTACTTTTGATTACTTTAAGTTGGTTAACATTCCCTAACACATATATTATATTTTTTTCATTTCATTTAATGTACTTACTCTTGCATTTTTGCAAATTGCAAACATAAAACAGAAACATATTATAAGTTTGATTACGAGTATTATATTTTATATGCGAGATTTATAAGAGCTTTGCACTACAAGTTGTAACATTAATACATTTTATGTCAAGAAGCAGAATATAGAAGCGAGTATTAAAAATAAGTTTGCCAAAAATGAAATAGAGTATAAGACAATGAGTTTTAGACTCATGATATATAAGAGTTTAATATGACTACTATAGTAAAGATGTAAGAAATATAAAAAAAAACTACGCGTAGCACTCCGGGAGTGCCGACAGAAGTGAAAACGTTTTGTGATTACAACAATACACGTGCTATTGCCAAAAAAAATTATGCGTAGACATAAACAATTATATAAATACATGCAACAAATTTAACCACTTATCAAGGCGTATGCAACAGGTGAGCTTACTAGCACAGCTGATTGAGCTCGCTTATAGCAAATTTTCATACAAACTGATATAGTTTGAAGAGTGTACATAAAAAATGGTTACAGTTTGGTACTCATACGTATTAAAATGATTTAATTTGGTTGTGTGTTTTGATATGAAGCGAGTGCTTTATACCAACAAAATATATGTTGTTTTTGGATTGTTGTACTTGTTGTCGAACTGCGGGGATAGTGCATCGTACAATGTACGAAAACAAAAGCCAAAAGTTTGAGAAAAGATTACAAAGGCTGGAAGAAAGAAAATTTAAAGCAAAATAAATCGTCAAAACTAAAAAATCGTCAAAACAAAAAAAAAACGCCAAAATGGAAATAAACTGCCAAAATTATACCGACTCAAAATAAAATACTTAATCCAATGAAAATTTTTTTAAACTCTCGCTTCAACACGTTAAAGCGAAAATCATGCATATTTCACCTTAATCGAAAGGACTCGTCGTGAACCCATAATTTAATTTCATATTTATCAAGTTATTTCTTTGTTTTTGCTGGGAATTTGAAACATTTTTATACAAAAAATTTTCATACAAAAATTATCATTATCCTTTAGTAAAATAACTAAGCATACTTAACAAATTAATTTGTTAGAAAAGTTTATTATCGTAAGTGTTATGGAAACCACCAAGAAAAGAAAGACACAAAAAAAAACAAACAAAAAAGTTGAAAAGGACTATAAAAACGAACAACGAAATGATGCAACTTAAAAATCAACTTTTACTTAAACTAGAAATAACACAAACAAGTGTAGTTTGAATGAGTTGAATAAGGTTTAGGACACGTTAAACAGATATTGAAAATTTTTATGTCAAATGAAAAGTTAAAAAAAATTCTTACTTTTGCATAAAGTCTTTCATTTATCGCTGAGCTACCGTGGCTCGGAATGTAAAATTAATTTTGTAATAGTAAATTTGAAATGATCGATTATGCTAGAGCTGAGTTTGCTTCAGATTTGGACGTATAATTCTCGTATTTTATTTTTTGTAATTAATGGCTTAATTAAAAATTTTATTTCCGGACAACTTAGCCACGTAAAAACGCAAACATGCACTGATGTAGAAGTGTTGCAGATGCCGTAAAATACTGTACATGAAAATATCATCAAAATTTAAAAACTGAAATTTTTAATCACAAAAACCTGTCAAAAACAATAAATATTTTAAAATAAAAATAGAACATGAATAAACTTCAAATTAATTAGTAAATAATTTAAAGTGAATTAAGCACCTGTTAGTATTTAGCTTCGTGTTAGCAATTATCAAAATATCGTCTCATCAATCATTAATTTGCCCTGCTCAAATAATGCACGCTGTTATAATCCACAACCTCATGCCACATTATGAGAAGATTATGTGCAGGTCTCTATACGAACTAAAGAATGTCAAAGTTTATGCTTTTAGAGATCTGTTTTCTTATTATTTTCTTTATGAATAGATACTGTACTGTGTTGGCTATAAATATTTATTAACATCTGGACACATCTGCCCCCACTGAACAAGGACACATTCATTAATTCATACTTATCCAAAAAAAAAAACAAATGCTTACTACAGTATTAAAGACTTTATTATATTTATATATAGTTTTTTTGGTATATTTTCTGAACCCATATACTGACAATTGTACAAGGACTCATAACGTTACAATGTGAGACAAGACTTTAAAGATCAGCAATGGTTATAAAGGTATTCTTATTATAGACAAAGTTTTTTGCCTCTGTGTGTGCATGTTCCATTGACAATGTATTTCGTTCTTTTTTGTTGGGTTTATATTTCTTTTCATTTCAATAGACAAAAAGTATGAAAGAATATGTACGAAAAACTGCAAAAAAAAAGTTTAAATATTTTTAATGATAATAATTTATTTATAAAATATGTATGAAGTTTGATGCACAAGTATGCAGCATATTGTAACTATAAGTTTCCTTTTCAAACTTCCGGTTAGGACTTTAATCGTAAAATTAATGACTTAAGTATTTTCAAAGCAAAATTACTAAAAATAGTAAATTGTATATTAGAGGATAAAGTCTGGTGGAAAAAAAATAATTATTTTTAAATTGAAAAGGATATTTGTGAACTATTGACAAAACCGCTGAAGTATAATTTTGAAAATGTTTAGTAAAATAAAAATACTATTAAAAAGTGAAATTAAGCTTAATACTTATGCTATTTCTATGTAGGACCAGTCCTCAGGTGACGACCCCAAAACTTAGGAAAAGGGATATTTTAGAGAAAATAGATTTTGAAAATGTAGAAGAAGGCTTCATTCTTTACAACTCTGGTATTGCAGGTTTGGTAATTTTTAGAGCGGCGCTGCAGTGCCTCTGGTGTAAAGTAGACATATTAACTTTCTTAAGCTGTTTGAGGAGGCATTTTTTTATTAATTGTTTTAGCTCGCCGACGACTATACGTGTGTCGGCGTTTTGAAAGATCACATCTGAATTTTATTTTAGAGGCAGTTAAATTTTCCCAAAAATTTCTGTACCACATATTAATCTTCTATCTATTTATTATTTTACAAGAATAATTGCAATACATACTATTTTTATGTCCAACATTTTATTCCCGCATAACGGCATTTTGTGGCTATATTCTAATAAATCGTAAAAAACACCCCGTGAGAGGGGCGGGAATAAAATGTTGGCCATTAAAATAGCATGTACAGTAGTTTTCCTGTTTAACGAACCTTCGATTCTGCGAACATCGCATACACAAAAGTTTGCTCCATTGAGTACCTTATATAGCGAACAAAAAATATTTTCTTGTGCCCAATTTAGCGAACAAATAAGATTCATAATTTTAGTTTAAGAAAGGATAATGTGAAGTAATTTCTAACTAAAAACAAAGTGAGTAGCAAAAAATACCTCTATTTTGGGTGTTGTTTATGTAGCATTTTTGTTTGATTATGCTGCAATGATCAGTTACGCATATTCTTTCGTGGTGTAAACATAAAAATGAGTACAAAAAAGATGCTTTTTTTAAAGAAAAACTAAAAATTTTGGATGATTACCAAAATGAATTGTGAGTTGTAGATTTGTGCAAAAAGTATGGCTTAAGAAAATCGACAGTATGTACGATTTTAAAATCAAAACAAAGTCTTATAAAAAAATGCGAAAGCCATGAAACAAGGTGAATTTCCAACAATGGAGAAACAACTTTTTTCTTGGTTTCTACGACAACGAAATTCATACATGCCTGTTTCTGGTGCATTCAAAGCCAAAGAAATTCATAGAAAGCTTTATAGTGGAGATTTCAATGCAAGTCACGATTAAATAATTTCTTGCCGAAAATATTTTGCCGTTAAATGCTGTTTTACTTCTGGATAATGCGTCGTCTCATCCTCTGGCAGAAGAAATGGTAGAAAAAACACACAGAGGCAAAATTTTGGGTACTTTATATGCCCCCCAATGTTACACTCCTGATTCAACCAATGGATCAGAATGCCATTCGTTTGCTTAAGTTGCATTATAAAAATAGGCTCTTATCAAGACTTAACAAAATAATGTCAATTTCTCAACTTTATTGTTTTTAAAAGAACTTCAGGAATATGCCACAAAATAAAATATTTTAGTTCCAAAAAAACAAACATTCCTCGACAAATTTTTTATGTAAAATTTTCAATGAAATTGAAAATGAATTTGAACCTATTTTTCATTAAAATTATTTTAGGTTTTATGCTACCAGTGTAATGAATTGTTCCTTTTTTAATTTTTTTTAATATACATATAATACAGATCTCATAACATATTTCAAAATAAACGACAAATTATACAGTTCTAGTTATTTATTTATTTATAATATGGGTACTACACATAAATATGGCATATAACGAACTTTTCAGTTTAACGAACAGGCCTGACAAAGTACTGGTTCGTTAAACCGGAAAACTACTGTATTACAATTATTCTTGTAAAATTTTCTGGAATTGTTTGTTGGGATTTTAATGCATACATATATATGTCTGCATGTATTAGTATGAATATCAAGCGGCTCTAACTCCTGAAAAAAAGTGTTTAAAAAAACTAATATATTTAGTAAAAATTTCATATTCCATAATTTTATGTGAAAACTAGAAATATATTTACCTGGTAACAAACAAATTTCCAGTTTTCTAAAAAAAAATTTGTACTTGACAACTAGTAAAATTTTTTACTAGCACACAAAATGAAAATAAATTCTCTGTAATATATTGTTCAGCAACAATTTCTTGTCAATGAAAAGTAGCCATATCAAACATACCAAACAATAAAATATATGCCAGTCCAACCAAACACAAGTTCGACTAGTTGACAAACATGCCGATCTTACAATGAGTAGTATTTAAAAATTTTTCTCCTTGAATCAAAAACCAGCACCCAAAAAATTTTGGTATTTTTACTTTATATATTTTTTACAAGTAAGATCTCTTAGCGTGATTAATTTGACCTTGTTCTTTTATTTTTGTTTATTTTTTTTTTTTGTACTCTTAAACATTTTGCAGATTTTAGTGTAAAATTTTCAAATTTTTACATGCAGCCCTTTAAACCCTGACCTTGAAACTAAAGCAAAACGACACTAACTATTAAAGCAAATCGAAAAATATATAAAAACGTTTTTGTCTACATACTGATTTTCATGAAGTTTAACAACTAAAATCACCCTGGATTGTGAAACTTTTAAAATTAATAAAAGAAACACAAAAAGAGAGCATCAGTGATAGCAAAACATATAAAAATCGATAAAAATCAATTAAGACCAACAAGCGGAAATTTTTGATTTGTTATGCTTCAGTGGTTCTTAAATCTTTTGAGGGCTTTACAAGAATCCTGAATTTTGCTGCTAACTGCGTTGTAGGCTTTTAGGGAAAAGAAAAGCTACACTATTTTATAAACTTCCATAAATAAGTATATATAAGCTCTCATTGTACATGGTGGTAGTCAGATGTTTTTTATTAAGGCTATCAAAGCAATGGGCAGTGATTTTAAACATTTATTTTTAATAATGCATAAAACCAACAAAATTTACCGTATTCTCGATATAAATAAATTCTTTTATGTAAAATACTCATACAAAACAGGCACATCTACAATGAATTAATAATGCATTAAATTAAAATACAAAAGCAAAATACTTTCCAAACTCTCTCTCTCTCTCTCACACTTCTTTCTTGTTCTTTTAACATTCCTACAAATCTCCAAAATGAAGAAATGAAGTATTATTGATGGGAGTTTTTTTGCGATACCAGTTGGAGGAAAACACATGCATGTTTTGTTTGTCCGCTTTTTTTTTTTTAAATTTATTTACATGCATAAGGAATGCTTGTGTATGTATTAGTAACAATTTTAAACGTTTAAATCTCCCAAAATACTGAAATCATCATAACTCATAATACCTCGTTCACTTATGTGAATAATAATTTTTAATTTTTTAAAAGTTTTGTCAAAATCGTTTAAATAATATGGCCAGAAATTCTATCACAAAAAAATGTTATTGCTTATTAAATAAATAAATAGCTGTGTATATCTCGACAAAAGTCATTAATTTACTTCAAATATTGTTTCGTTTCACATTTTTAATTTATAATTGCTATTCTATACGTTCTTTGTTAACTTCAATAAAGAAAAACAATGAAATATTTGCACTGCACAGCGTTTTGAAAAGGACGTTAACAGGACTATTTTTAGAACAATAGCTTCGCTACTTCTAAAGCAACAGGATTTATCTTTGTGATTAAATGAGGCTACTCTCATCACTGTTTGTGCAATATTCTTGCAAATTAAGCAGCAGGTGTTTGGAAAAATTTTTATTTAATAAATTATTTGTTTTTTTAATCCTAAAAGGATTTAATTTTTCAATTTATTATCTGTAAAATTATTATTTTTTTGTTTGGGGAATTTTACGATGCAATAATACAACACATTTACACTAGTTGCTAAGCATATAAATTAAAAAAAAAAAACTATAAAATCACATGGATTTAAGCTGAATTTCTTGCAATTTTTAATAAAATTTTACGAAAAAATAAATTTTTAACTGCAATAAAATGCAATCAATGTGACATACATGAATTTTAACCATCATATATTCAGAAAAATTAAAAACAATTTCTAAAAAAAACCCCATTCTATTAATTTTATTGTATTTTTTACAATAAAGTTCAATAAAAAATATAAATAAAGAACTGAAAATTAGAATTGAAACGGATAAAAGGAATGACTAAAAAAAATATGCTCAATAATAAAAATAAATTGAAACACAAACAAACACACACACAAATATTTTTAACGAATTCTTTGCTTGCAACAACTTTTCTAATACTGTGTTTTGTTTTTGCTTTTCTTGGCTAAAAGCCAATACAAGTAAATTGAGCCATTTTTTATGGAAGCAAAACAAAAAATAAATCTGTTGGTACCACAAATTTTTACGGAACAAAATAGAAATTGCATGGCAATCGTTTAGTTGAAAAAAACTAACCCAAACAGACTTTGGGAGCAAAATAATCAAACGAAAAAATAAATAACCAAAATCCGACATCTGCCAAGGGATTAATATGAGAGATTTGTTTTTAATTACTTTTCAATATTTCGATTGAATGTCAAAATATTATGTGAATTATTATGTGAAAGTTCATCAATAGTTGTGGGTATGTGTTGACATATTATCTATTTTGTTAAAATATATTAGATTTTTGTAAATAAAAATTAGTTACAACAAAATTGTATAAATTCTATATACGAGTATATAAAAAAAATTTAATTTTTCCAAGCAAATCCAAACAAAAATTTATTACCGTGATAATTTTTCTAAGGAAAATTTATCACTACAAAAATTATTCTAAAATAAATTTATTACCTAAGCCGAGTTTGTGTTGATTATTAGTAATTTCCCACCAGTGATGGGTAATTTCTTACTAAAAAAAATTGTTTCAATATGTAAAAATAGAATAAAAATGAATTAAATTAATTCTCGTATTCTATTTCTGTTGAAAACTTGGTTAAATAGTTGATCTTCTTCTTAATTAGTATCCACTTTACGAAAATTGTAAAGATGTACAATTGAACGCTGATGAGAGGGGTAGCGGCCTTGAAATCGGTATACTAATACGTTCTGCTAAACTGATTGGATATACTAATTTTTTTCAACATTAAAAAACTCTTAGCAATTTGAATTTTCATTAATTCAATAAAACTAAATATCACAGTGATAATTTTTATGACAAAAATTTATTACAATAAAAATATTATCACTGTGATAATTTTTCTACGGAAAATTTACCACAGTAATAAATTAACTGTATGGAAATTTATAGCAGTGATAATTATTCTAAAGAAAATATTTCGAAACGAAATATATCGCCGTAATAATTTTTCACCGTGATATGTTTTCTAATCAAATATTTTCAGTGTGATACCTACTTATATAGTAAATTTATCACGAAAATAAGTTTATAAAAATATATTTATCACCGTAATAAGTTTGCTAAAGAAAATTTACTACAAAGATGATTTTCCAAAAAAAAAAAATGTTTACGGTGATAATTTTGCTACAGAAAACTTATGCTGATATGAATTTTCCTTTTTTATCACGGAGATAACAATTAAAAAGAAAAATTTTTTGCGCGATAATTTTTTTATAGAAAACATATGACCGTGATAGTTTACCTAAAAAACAATAATAACGATAGTAATTTTTTTAAAACAAATTTACCAGGATGATAATTTTCTTTAAAAAAATTAATCACAATGATAATTTAAACTTTTAAGAAATTTTTTTTATCACGCTTATATGTCTACAAAAAATGTATCACAATCTGACAAAAAAAAATTATCACAGTGATAATATTCCTACGAAAAATGTACCACAGTGATAAAGTATCTATAAAAAATTTATACGATGATAATTTTTCTACACAAGACTATGACTAGACCATAACGAGAGAATATAAAGAGAGCATGACTGCTCTATCAATACATCATAACTAGACAATGACTAAGATATATATTCGCTGTGACTAATCGTTGGCTACATAAAGAATAGACTATGTCTAAGCCATGATTAGGCTAGAACATAGCTACACTATAAATAGACTATAAGTCGATTTGGTGACAAATACACTATTACATTGCCTTTTAGGAATCGTAAAAAATTCATGAGTATTTAGAAGCAGGCAACAAATTTTAAAGTTATAACTTTTTTTAACTTTTATTAAGAGAATACAAAATTAACTCTTAAACCAAAAAAAAAAAATGCTTATGAGTGTTTTTCCATAGAAATCTTTGTAATTATGTTCAACAGGCGAAAATATTCATATACAAAACATATTATGCACTTGTATTTATTTACGTATAATGAAAAAATTGGCGGATATTACAAAAATATATTAAAATATTTTTAATTTGAATTGCAATAATATTGACAAAAAAACATTAATATAAATATTGAACAAGTCTATTATCCACTTATATTCAAGCCGTTTTAAGTTTTTTTCGTTTGCTAATTAAGTAATTTTCAACATTTATTTAAGACAGCTAGTGCGAATGAAAATGTTTTGAATCGAAGGAATACATATGTTTTAGCACCACCAGGTCTAAATTAAAGCTGCAATCAGCCAGCCATCTAGCTGTCATGTTAGTGTTTTGTCAATAGAGCTCACTTCAGCTAATAGAAGTACTCGTATGCAAATGTATATGTATGTATGTCTGTACATGTGTATATGCTTATATGGATTTTAGTCCAGAGAGGTAGAAATAATTTTCATACTCGTAAGTTTAGAATTATTTACAAAATTTTAATTAAAAAATACTTCTCCTTTATAATTCAATTAAAAATTACATATTTATGAAAATATTCATATCATTTCCCTATTTTGCAGAACTAGAGACGTTTCTGTTTGTCATATTCATATAAATTCAGCATTTAAAGTATAAAAGTTATTTAGTAAATGTCACTTAAGTCCTTCAAAATGACACTTTATGAGAAAAAAAATACTTGATGAAAAATTTAAAACATTTGCAGAGTTTGTAAACGGTAGATTTTAGACTTAATTATAGAAAATTGCATTGAAAAAAATACAACTTGTTCTCCGCCTCTAAAAGACTCTCGATATATGATTGATGATATTGAAAAGTTTTTGTCTAAAACCAATTTTCAAGCATTCCTTTGTTTTACTTGACATGCATGTTTACGGTAAACAAAGAACTCATTAAAGTCCTTTTTGATAATCATAATAGTGGATCTATTTACACATGTATGAGTTTAGAGGTAAATATTAATGGATGTGTGTGTGTGTGTGTGTTTGTTTTCAAGAGTGAAAGTTGAACATGATAAAGTGGTTTTTGTGTACAGCTTGTTGGTTGCTTTAAATCCCAATCATGCCAACTTTATTTATTTTTCGGTTCATTACACGCACATACACACAGACTTAAATAAACATAAGTACTCGTATGTGTGCATGTACAGACTTGTTCTGTCTGAATTTAATAGATTTGTTAACATTTAGGTTTCTGCATTAGACTTAAATTTTATTTTAGTTTAGTGGAACATATTTATTGGTTAAGAAATATATGCTGTAACTTTCTCTTTAGCAAACAAAATTTTAAAAAGAAAATTCAAACCAATTCAAACCAATTCAAACTAATTATAATTAGAAAATTATTTTAATAAACTCCATACTTTATTGTGTCAATAAAAGTCTTTTGTAATCAATTAATAATAAAGTGAAACGCTTGTTTCGGTATTCTTCTTTACGAACTTTTAAGAAATTTTTAATAAAAAAAGCTTTAAAATTTTTTTTGTTAATCTTATGAGAAAAATTAAAGTTCTTTTATATTTAATAATAAAATTTGTATATGAATGATGAGATTTAGTAAAAATATTTACAAAATACAGTGAAACCTCTAATAACGGACACCTCTTATAAGCGGAAACCTACTGTATTCGGACAATTTCTATATATCGAATATTAATATAAAAGGATGTATACGCCTCTTATAAGCGAGCACCTTTAATAACATTAAGAAAGTACTGCGAAGGTGAGTGTCCGGTAGTACGAGGTTGCACTATAAATAAATTAACAGGACTTGAAATTTAAGCTTTTACAACGCTTGGGAAAAAATATATTATACTAGCTGATCCCGGTGTACTTCGCTACCCCCCTCGTTATAAAATAAAATTAAAAGTATTTATATATCCTATTGTGACGATCGGTCCAGTAGTTAAGACTATATTACGATTTTTAATTTTAATAAAAAGGAGCGTGGTCCCATCCACTTTTCTCCCGGTACGTATTCCATATTATGGCAATACCATCTTCAAATCTCCATAAGAAGTGATATTACCAACTTTGGCGCAAAAAAAAATTTTTCAAAAAATTTATCAAAAAAATGCATAATTTTGACCCCAAAAAACCGGTTTTTTGGATATATCTCCGCTACCCGTGAACCGATATTGCTGAATTTCAATAGCAAACACATGACCGATATTTATAATAGATTGGCGAAAAAAAGAAGTTTCTAAGTCAAGCAGTTTTCAGTGTGTAGAAGTTTATCTACAGCGCCACCTAGCGGAGAGTTACGGAAAAATTGATAGTCCAAAAATTTATTCTATGAAAAATTACTTATACATGCCAAGTTTCAACACGATCGGATGAGCAATGTAGGAGTTTATCGCTTACCAACCAACCAACCAACAAACATTCATTTTTATATATATAGATTAATAATATGTACATATATAAAAAAATAAGAATTTTCGTATTTTACAATAGATAATTTTATTTTATAAAATGAAAGTCAATTTAATTAATTTTAAAATGCTTTTAATTTCGTTCTTTATTAAACAACGTCTTCCCATAGACTGTTTTTTATTACTAAACTAAAACTAAATTTATATATTGAAACTAATGGTACAAAAAAATGGTACATCTCCATGCAGAAAATGTACTTTAGTGTTCGTTTCTTAAAAATGTTTTGCTCTCTAAAAGGGCAGTGTGTTTGATTCTAAAAAAATCCCCTTCACTAATGGTGGATGGCATTGCACTTTATGCCCCGTAAAAATCGACAATGTTGATAGTGCCCTGTAAAACTTAGCTGTCAGCTGTTAAAAAGAAGGCATTCCACTTTTTCTTAAGTTGTGTTTTGTTCTAGCGAAATAACAAGTTCCATTATTACAGGGTTGGCAAGACATTTTATTTATGTACCTTTCAACAAGGTGCCATTTTGTGTGCAGAAAAGACAACACCATAAAAGGGCGTCATGAATGCATGTGCTAAATTAGTGTCGTTCCACTGATCAAATATCAAACCTTCTTTCAACTGCATTGCCACACATGACGAGTCAAGTGTTCAAATCAAAGAATTGTTAAATCAGACCTTTTTTAAATTTCATTATTGTTTGTTTGTCGCTGTTTTAATGCATGCAGCAAAATATAGTTTTCAAGTGGCCTAAATATTTGACATTCTTTCATGACATATGCATTCATAACACAATGCAAGGAAATATTTGATTATTCAGGTATTGAAAAGGAACTTTTTATTCATGTATTAATGAGGGATCGTAAATAGCAGTTATCCACAAAATTGGAACTCACCATGTAGCAATAGATTCATTCGTAAAATCTTAAAAAAGCGATCTTAACTGCACACTTTAGTTTTTTAGAGTTTTATTTTCCAATCAGAAAATATAAACTTTTTTTTAGGAGTTTAATTTATTCCGTCTAAAATTAAACATTTTTAAGAAGTTTTATTTTCCACATTTTAGATAAAAAGGGTTTATTTCTTTAACTAACAAAATAAATGCAATAAAAGAACTTTATATGCTTTATATTTTATATCACTTATAGCCGTTATGGTTCCTGACTGAGATCGAGTAAGAAGTCTCGTATTTTATTTGCATTCGTAATGTGTATTAATGTTACCTAACAGGTAGTGAAAGCATTTACTCATTAATGCTGAGGAGGTTTAGTGTCTTCTACCGAAAACAACGTTTGTTCTATTCAGCCTTGTAGTTGAAATCTTATGGGATGTTTAGATATTAAATTTTTCCTTTGTTGATTGAAATATAAATATTAACAATGTCTAATATTTCTCTGATTATTAAGTTACGAACTTTAGCCTGTATAAATTGGGATCATTCACGATGTTATCTTGTGCAAGTGTGTCACAGTCAATTAAACAAAAGATCAATATGAAAATAATTTAGCGTAAACTTTAAATAATTAAAAAAAATTGAATTTTAGCGAAGAATTATAATAGAAAAAAGTCCAAAAGCTTTGCTTTGTGACGCAAATAAGTGCTTGAATTTCTAACATTACGTCTACAATTTAAAATCTGAAAATCTACAATATATTTAAGCATACTTAAAGGGGAACTACAAATACATGTCCATGAAATTCTCTTTCAGAAGTCTTTTTTTTTGTTGTTTTGTTTAATTTCCTTTATTACTCTGAATTGCACCGACCCAAGCGCACACCCACACTCACACACATATACATATTTTATATTTCTCATATTGTCAATATTTCATCCTTATTATTGCTCTTCATTCTTATATGTTTTTTTTGCAGGCTATTGGCCATTAGGTTTTACATGGTGCAACATTTATGTGACCTGCGATGTTATGGCATGTTCATCGAGCATCCTGCATATGTGTTTCATCAGTTTGGGTCGTTATTTGGGTATAAGAAACCCGTTGGCCTCACGTCATCATTCAACGAAACGTTTGGCTGGCATGAAAATCGCCATTGTTTGGGTAATGGCCATGATTGTATCCAGTTCCATAACAGTATTGGGTAAATATGTAAACAATATTTTAACGATTTCTCTTTTCATTATAATAATTTTTTTTTCTTTCATTATGATTTACATTTGAACAAATGTTGGCAGATTAATTTAAGCACGTATTAATCGCAATTTTTTAATTTGTAGTAAAAGGTGTCATTCATGATTTGTGTGTATCCTTTCTGGAGCCACTTACATTTGCCATTTACACATCATCTCCACTATAGATTCTACATAAATTAATATTTCATATTTAATTAATTTTCTTGATTAGTAAAACAAAAAATAACCCTGTCATCAATTTACCTTTAATTTATGGTGATTCTGTTTTTTTTTTTCTGTTTCATTTTACTAAAATATTCTGCGTTTTCCGTTTTTTTTGTCTTTTTCAAGGTCTTGTAAATGAAAAGAATATCATGCCTCAGCCAAATGTTTGTGTCATTAACAATCGAGCATTTTTTGTTTTCGGTTCGTTGGTGGCATTTTATATACCCATGCTAATGATGGTAATCACGTACGCTCTGACAATACCATTGTTAAGAAAAAAGGCACGATTTGCAGCTGAACATCCGGAAAGCGAATTATTTCGTCGGTGAGTATTTTTTCCTTTTTTTTTGTAGTTATTAAAGATACTGGTAGTTTTTAATTTATTTTTTTAAGGTTTTTAGTTGAAAAATTTTTAATCTTTAACATATTTTTGGGGTTTGAAAGTTAAAGAAAATTGTAACATACTTCAGGGATGGTAAAAATGCATTTGATTAAATAATCAAGTAAATCTTGAAACTTTGAAAAAAGTTAGTAATTTCTAAACCGAATTATAGGTTTAGGATAGGTAAAATTCAAAGCTAAGCTTGTACTAAAGTTTTCACAATTTAAAGAACCGGGCTTATGAAAGCTATATAATATAGAAAACAATGTCAAAATAGAAAAACATACAGTCCAATTATGAATATTTCCAGTAAAAAATTATTGTGTTTCTGGAAGCAGTAATAAAATGTTATGCTTCCGAGGCTGCACAAAAAGAAGGCAGAGTGATTGCTCAACTTATTTGAAGAACGTTGAAGTTGGTCGGCTATTTACACTGCGAATGGAAGATAAAATTTCATTTAGATGATCTCTGCCCTTCTGTCTCTCACTTTTATTTATTTATACTTGTGTATTTGCCAACAGATAACCAATGTATGTATGTGAGTAAATGACGCAGTAAAACGAAGGCATAATTTAGATATTTCAAACATGATTTCAGCGCATTTTGGGTGTTTAAAAAAAGCGCTATTTTATGTAAAAAATAAGAGCTTTAAAGTGGGACATCGCGAACAAAGTCATGCATTTGCAAAACGCTTTTCGAAGCAGGAGATATAACAATAACAAGCACCTCTCCCTTACAAACCTGCATCGGCCGAAGCAGTAGTTTTTGCGGGGTTACCAGAGAAATGAGTTCCCGGTTGATTAATTTTGCCGGGAATAAAACTCCTTTATTCTCAACAGACAGAGAGAATAGAGCTACGAGAAAAGGAATTTCGAACTTTCACAGTCAAAAACAAATGTTTTTGTGAAAACAATCGTGTAAATTGGAATTCTTTAACAAAGTTATAGAAAGTTTTTCCTGAAGAAGAGATATGCAGTGCATTAAATTAACAGGGATTCCATATACTAAAAATGAATAACATGAGTAAAAATTTCTTAAGCAAGAGAGAAATATAACATTCCGGTGTGCTTATTTAAGTTCATTGTTCTAAACAAATTCTTATTCCATCGCTGAATAACATTTTTTAATTCGAATTTAAAATTTTAACTCAAATTTCTCTCATAATGTTTGGCAAGAATTTTTCCCTGCCCCTCATATTTAGAATACCTAGAGTTTTTCCCGGGAAAAATATTCCCATTTTCGAAGTTTGAGAGAACGAGAGAAAAGGGAAAAGAGAAAAATTTCCCGAGGAGATTTTATTTAGAATAGGAGAACAGAGATTTGGGAAAAATCTCTCGGGGAATTGTTATATGCTGAATTACAAAAATATGTCAAGTTATAAAAAACGTTGAAGTTAATAGCTTCGCTGCTGATCAATATGAGAAGCTCACTTTCTCAGTGTTAAAATTTTCTATTTATAAATGAATGATTTATTTCCAAAATCTTTTTATTTTGCCCCACTGTGCAAAAGGAACTTTTTTTTAACTGCATTTTTATTAAAATAAGGGAGTTTATTGTTCTAAAATTAAGCGATTCTTTTTTCAGATCTTGCCTGTATATTCGAAAAGCTAATTTTAATTTAATTAAAAATATTTTGCATACTTTTTAGGGTTTTTGTAGTAAATACTTAAATTTTGCCTACTTTAAGTTGCCATACGTGCAAAATAATTAAAATTAGATGAGCTTATAAGCCTTTAAATTATGTTTTAAATAAAACATAATTTTAAATCAAAAGAAATCATTTAATTAAAAAAAAAAGTTTTCAAACAACATTATAAAAATTTGTTTCCACCACAATTTAGTTTATTTTTTTAATCTCTTATTTGTTTGCTATAATCATATACAGGATGTCTACACATGTTCATATAACTCCTTTGCATAATCTTAAGACAGTATAATAATGTTGTCTTCACGCCAGTTAATTTTCTTTGGTTAACATAAACATGGATGGGTTTTATTAACACCTGTTCCATATCTAAATTATTTCTGCTGTTCTCTACTAGTGGCTTATTCTGTTGTTTGTTGTAACAGATTGACATTAAGACTTTTGCATATGCAAATATAAATTAAATTAGCATTTAATTTTTGTAATGTGAGCCACAAAATATACTTTGACAAAATTTAATTACTTGTTTTATGTAAAATGGCTTTATAAAGAAAGAAGGATTTAAATTTTTTTTTTATTCAGTTTATTTTGTCAACTCTAATTAAGATTGTTGGAAAATAATAGGAATAATAATACATGACAGCCTTAAATTAGGCAATGGTTTTTATGAGCAGTATTGTATAACTTTTCTTGCAGGAAAAGAAATATGTATGATTATAAGGATTTATATAATAACAAAAGATAAAAGGTTTTCCAATAAGAGTGATATAATTTCTTTAAAAAAAAACACACTTATTGTTACGGAAATTCAAAAGTGTTTTATTTAATGTGAAGTACAATCGATACAATTAAGTTCTAAATAAAACGTCATTCAAATGGCCTTCACGACTTCTTCAGCAGGAACCAATTCGTTGAACCCAATTTTCGAGCAATTTCTCCATTAAATCAAGTCGTATGTCACGTTCAATATTGACTTGTAAAGCTTGAAGAGAGTTTGGCTTATTTCGAAAGACCAATGACTTCAAAAACCCCACAAGAAATAGTCTAATGGTCTTAAACCACAACTTCTTGGAGGCCATTCAATGTCACAATTTCTTGAAATAATTGAATCTCCAAACAAAATCAGAAAATTCACGACGTTTACGGTGGCTTTAGTTCTTGAGTGAGAACAATTTTATACGGATGCAAACCCAAATCCTTTCTCAAAATCCGCCAGGTTGTGGTTTGATACAGTCCCAATTGTTTAGAACGTCTTCGAATCGACAAATTGCGGTCTTCAGCTACACTTTCCTGACCGGCAGCAATATTTGCATTACTTCGAGCGGTTCTTTGTCTTATTAGCACTTGAACATTCACCCTGTATGTAAAGAAAATGTAAGCTAAAAATTTTCAACAATTAGAATAGCGAGCACACTTGGACGATTATTACGACCATAAAATGGCAAAATCGCAGAAAAATTTGCAATTGGTGAACGATTATTTTGATAATAAAATGGAATAATTTGTAAACGTTGTTCTTGTGTATCTCTCCATGATGAAATTGTAAACACTACTGAATACAATGAAAAACAAATGGCAAATCATGACATATTACAAATGGCCGAAACGTCACTTCAAAATCAAATCATCATCCCTTGGGGAAGACCTTATATAAATTTAAAAAGTTTTGAAACAATTTAATTAATCCAATCTGTGTAAAATGTTTACTTTGATTTTTGATGAGAACTACTTTGCTTGAAAACGGGTAAAGTTTGTAATCGTAAGCGATCGACTAACGGATACGATTACGATTTCAATTAAAAGTTAACACATAAATTATGCATACTTTTAGGAGCAACAAATAATTTTTTATTTCTTTAATTTCGTAAGATGAAAAAGCCTTTTGAATTTACTCCTAAAAGTATGCAAAGTTGTTTGTAATTAACTTATTTAGGAGAACTGATGTGAGCTGAGGAGAAATGTCAAGAAATTGTAAATGAGTCAGACCTGGTTATTTAACATTACAAAACCCTACTAAATATTACCATTTAAAGTAGATTTAAAAAAAAAAATACTTATGCCGCATAGAACTAAAAATGTATTTAAACAACACGCCACAAAAATCGTTCAACATCTAAAAAAAAAAAAAAACTTCAAACCGCAAGACAAAAAGGGTGTGCCAAGAAAATTAATTAGATTTTTAGACGTCCTTCAATACATCTTATAATCCTTTTTAAAACATAAATCTTATTTTAAAATGTAAACGTTTTTGCGGTTTTTTTTTTGCTTCTTTACTTATTACAATTTCTGAAAATAATTTATTTTCCAAACTGATTTATTTACCTTCCCTTTTTTTGATTGTTTGTGTGCTTTTTTTTTTATTCTAGTTTGGGTGGTCGTTTCACTATACGTCCTCAACATTCCCAACAACAGCTACAAATGCACAGTAGTTTTAGCAGCAATAGCAGTTACAGCAAATACTGTTTAGGCGGCGGTGCCAGCGATTCCAATCGTAATTTCCACAATGATTTTAATGAAAAACAGCAGCAACACCAACAGCAACAGCAATACCAGCCTCATCGTTCTTCTTCACCATCAAGTTTCACTAATGGCACCAGCAGCAATAATATTAGATTTGGAAGTAGTGGTCGTAATGGCCGTTATGGCAATACCAGTAATGGAAGTGGTGGTGGTGGTGTTGGTGTTGATGGTTGCGGTGTTGGCATTACAGGCAACAGTGGCTTAGCCAACGAAGAGGATGAAGTATCAATATCTGCAGCCAAAACTAACACCTGTCGCAGTAATTCGAATTTTCGTAGCGGCATTTTACGCCATTCATCTTCATCATCTCTACGCAATAAAACTAGTAGTTTTAAGGTTACAGTCGCATCGCCAACAAACGAACGTAATGCAAGTAAAAATGATAAACGACTTATAGCACCACAAACACACACCAGCACACATCAGCACCACCACTACCAGCTTGCGCAACCAGTAACTACCACCTTGTCCGCCTCATCGTCAGCTTTATTAACAGCCCACCATCAGGAAACAAATAACTATTGGCGTTCCTCGCATGCCGGTAATGCGAATCTAATGGATAGGTAAGTTATAGATAAAGTATCCAAAAGAGTTTTACGTCTTTCTTTTTTCACACATTTTTTTTCTTTCTTTCTTTATCATATTAATGGCTTATAAAATTAAACATGTGTGTAGTGTTAAGCTGCAAGCGAAATAAAGGAAAATTTGTAATGGAATTTAATGTTTAAAAATTATCCAGAAGAAGAATGACTTTTCAAAAGCTTATGGATTGCATGAGTGGCGACGACTGAATGCTTTTTATTACAAATTATTTCTATTTATCTTGTAAATGAACGTCTGATTATCAAATTTTAGCAAGAAAAAAAATTAATGCAGCTGATGCTCAGATTTAATTGAAATTTATTGCTTAAGAAAAAAACAATGCAAGAAAACAATGGTTTCACAAATAATGGCCCCTAAGGAAAAATTAAAAGGGCGCTAAATTATTTTTAACGGAAGCAAGAAAGAGGGTGGGTGAGAGAAAGAGGGGAAACAAAATCATACCACCTTTTTCTAAGTTTTTTATACTTTTGCTGGTCTTTTTTTAGTTTCAGAATTACTCCCTACAAATCACACAGTGCGATAGAAAATTACAGGAATGGCCACCACAACAGGCTGTTTCGTATGCGGAATAACTTTTTTCATATACAGTGCCTTGACAATTCAATGAAAACTTTTAGAAGTCGAAAGACTAAAATATTTTTTGAATAAAACTAACAATTATTTCAGGATTTCCTTTTGTTGTTTGCGTTATTCAAGAAGTATTTTATATTTTCCAACAACGAAGAAATAATTTTTAAAAAACTTTCCATTGAATTGTCATGGGCATTTTTTATAGATTGTCACAACTTTTAGTTGGCAACACTGCTTTATTTGAGCACCCATTTAACAGCTGATAGTTTCCTTTTGTTTAGCTTGCTTTGAAATTTCATTATGAATCGACTTACACCAGAGCAACGCGTGCAAATTGTTGAAATTTTTAATCAAAATAATTGTTCATCGTGCAGCAGACGCTACAATTGATTTCCTCAAAGAAACTTTTGATGAAAGAATAATTTCACGTCATGAACCAGTTAATTAACCACCAAGATCGTGTGATTTAACCCCATTAGATTATTTTCTTTGGGGTTGGTTATGTTAAGTCACTTGTCTACGTCGATAAACCGCAAACAATTGAACAACTGGAAATCAACATTCGAAGAGTTATCGGTGAAATACGGCCGCAAATGCTAAGGAAAGTTGTTGAAAATTGGTGTTCCAGATTGCGCCTTCTACGCGCAAGCCGTGGCGTCCACTTGACAGAAATCATATTTAAACATTAATTTCATAAAATTTTCTTTCCAATAAAGCCCGTTTCATTGATATTAAAAATCTATTTCCTTGTTTTATTATGATTTGAACTTGTGTCACTCTTTAAAAAACAAACATTTAGAATAATGTACTTTTTTTTTGTATATTTTTCGTTGTTTTGTTTGCATTTTTCTTAAAAGAAGCCAAACAGTGAGACTGATCATTTTGAAATTTCGGAACTGTCTTATTGACCACCGGGAAATTGAAATAAAATAATCGTTTTATAATATTGAGAGGTGGGAAACGGCTAGCCCCCATACAACGTAATTATAAATATACAAATATTTATGATTTTACGAGTATGTCTGAAAATTAAAAGAAAGCTATTGGCCGTAAGTAAGCCGTCACCAAATCGATGCAAATATAATGTTGCAACTGATATTTGCCTCCAATTTTTTTTATTTTGTTCTTGTATGATATTCGAATGTGAAACGAAAAACAATGTATTACCTTATAACTGGTTTATTGTTGCTGGTCTGATCAAACAGTTGAAACACACAGTTTGTGGGAAATAGAGCCGAGAAAAAACATTTCACATAAAACGCAACAATACTCAAAAATTGTGCACAATTCTTGCACAAGTTAAGCACGCAAACCAAGACGATATTTCCGCAAAATTTTCCTTAAAGTGAATGGACACATATCCTATTATTGTGCACGATGGCAGCTAGACTGATTCGTGTCTTCCTCTACGCTACGCTCTACAGCAGCAATGACTTTTTCTTTACGCACTTTACGATGCCTCTGTGGATCCGTATTATCATTTAGAGTAAACGTAGTAGTTATACGAATTAATTGCTCTGATGGACGATTATGTTGACGCTAAAATGGACGTAGTTCAGGCGTCAGTCCATTCATGTTGTAATGCCAAACCAAACTGAACATAAATCACTTGCCAGCTGACAAAATGGCCGCAAGTTAAAAAAGTTTTGAAGTTTTATACATTTTTGAAAAAAAAACACCCTTTATTAATTTTTATTTTCTTCTTTCTGTAGGTAATTTTTCGACATTTTCTTTCGACAACATTTCATGTTGTTAAATTTATTTAAATAATTAGTAAATAATTAATTTTTAGTACGCTAAGAAGCCCTTAAGTCCCTAGTTTCATGGGAATTCCGATCTAAGCTTGTTTTAGAGTGCTTTGACTCACTACAGAAGCTATCGATACGGAACAATGTTTCCATTTACTGGATACCTGGACATAGTGGTCATCCAGGTAACGAGTTAGCGGATGAATTGGCCAAAAGGGCCTCTGCCGCTCCTCTTATAAGCCCAGAGCCCTTTTGTGGCATAAATTGGTCGACTGTAACAACTCTAATCAGAGAGAACGACATGTCGACCGCTAAGAAAGTTTGGGTGGCTTCGCCCGGTTGAAGGCAGGCCAAATCATTGATTCAGCCATTCTCATACAATGGCGTCCTGAATTTCAACAGGAATGACTTACGGCTAATTACTGGTTTCCTCTCCGGTAATTATGGACTGAACTACCATCTTTGGAAAAGTAACCTAGTTCGCTCACCCTTGTGCCGTTTATGCAAGGAAGAGGATGAGACAAGGGCACACATTCTATGTGAATGTATAGTCTTATGTAATTATAGAAGGCGTGTTTGTGTGTTCGGTTGATATTAGGCGGGCTTTTCCAAGCTCTGTGCTGACTTTCATAAGAAGAGTCATTCAGAGCTTGGTTTAATTTAGAGATCCATGGCACAAAAGATCCAATAGGTGTCGCAGTGCCGGTCCTTGGACCAGATCTTTCCACATTTCTATATATCTATCTAGTACGCTAAGAATATACAACCGGTACACAACACAGGTACACTAAAAGTACGCTACATGTACGCTAAAATGGATCGGTACATTATCGTAGTGTTTGTGTTCGTCAGCTAACAATCGTTGTGTACCGAATTTTGTTTGTCCAAATCTTCACAAACGCTAAACTCCTCTTTCGTGTACTTGGTATATTTGTAGGGAATGTGTTTGTACTCGTATACCATTCGTGGCAAAATACTGTACGGTACACTAAATAACGTATAAGAACTTATTGGTTTTTTCCAACTCTGATTTTCACTTATTAAAATTTTTCCAGGGTATATTTGTACAAAAAACTATATTTTACTATATTACAATTCACTCTTTTGATATTGAAATAACTCTAGTTTATTATTTATTTTATATCATTAGTTTTTTTTTATACACACGAGTACACAAAATTAGCTGATTTGAAAGTTAATCTAATGTTTTTAATTTATAAAAGTATGTATACACATTTATTCACAACTACACCATTAAATACTTTTGGCATATGGTTTTTATATCAAACAAAAAAAATTGTTAAGCTGGCTACCAAAAAATATTGCAGCATATAAAAGTTTATTTGATTCATTCAAATAAACACTCGTATGTTTTTTAACAAATGCACATGCAAAACTCTAGCGACAATTGCAAAAACCACAAACATTTTTACAGTTTTTTCAGTTTTTTTCAGCTTTTTTTCTGCTTTTTGTTTAACAGAAACATACAAAAATATAATAAAAATGGTTATTTGAGTTGAAAAGTTTTCAGAATCATCACACATCATGGACTTACATCTGTATAGTTTGGTTCTATATTACATGAACAACAATAAAAAATCATAAAAATAAAAATAAATAAAAAATATATTCTCAAATAAACTTCGGTCGAATTCACATAATGAACCATTTATGTATCTATACGAGTAGATACGTGCTGCAGTGTGAGTGAGAATATAAATATGAATGTATGTAATTGTTAACATGCCATGTACAACTACTTTAATAAAATGAAATATTATTAATGGGACCTTTGGCGACGTACGCAAAAGTTTGCTTGGCAAATAATAGCTAGAACATTTTTGGGAGAATATTATTAATAATAATGAAACTATTATTAAACAAAGTGGAATAATGTATTTTACTATTTCCAATTCTTGTTGAAATGTATTTCGACTGAAAAGATTGAATTAAATTCAAATTAAATCGAACAAAAAATGTGTAGAGAAAACCTCTAGCTGTTTTATTTCTTTAAAAATTTTTGCTAATTAATTTTAAATAAACCAACATCAGAACAACTCAAGTATATTCTTTGACCTACAAAATATAAACATGTTCAGTCGTACTTGAATATTACAACTTTGTATGTTTGATATTTTAACGATTTTTTTAAGTGGCGCATTAAGGTATGTACAGGTTTTTTAGTAAAACTATTTAATGAAATCTGAGTTCAGGAGAACACAGTTGCCGCTTCGTTCTTTGTAGCCAATGCGTACTTCTTAGGGTTTCGTATATTCATCCATCAGTTAATCCGTCCGTCTGTCTGTATATATTTGAAGGACTACTGATGTGATTTTTTTTAGAACATGTGCTTGATGCTCTATAACAATCTATATATATAAAATTAAGTGCAAAACTTCCTGTGCGCATACTCCTCCTAGACGGCTTGCCCGATTTCAATGAAATTTTCAGGGGTGATTGGGGTCTGTGTGGAGGGTGCACATAAGAAATTTAGTGGGCGTGGCAGCTATCATATAAAATAAATATTTAATATCAAATATCTAGAGTTATATAATAGTTAGAGCCTTCAAACTTTGTAGGAGTGCATAAATTAATAATATTAGCAGCTGAAGTGAAAATGGGCGCGATTGGGCAAGTGGGCGTGGTAGATCTCATACAAAGTTTTAACATATAATATCTGGAGTACTATGACAGCAAGAGTTCTGAAACTTTGCACATGTACATATTCAACTAATCTGAAGAGTTGTGAAAAAATGGGCGGAATCGGGCTAATGGGCGTGGCAGCTCCCATTCAAAGTCAATATTTAATATCATATATCTACAGTACTATAATAGCCATAGTCTTAGAAATTTGTGCACGTTGATTATATTATGAATAGTCATGGGAAAATTGGGCGGGATCATACCAGTGGGCGTGGCAGCTCCCATACAAAGTGAATATTTAGCTCATAAACAAAATTAATATTAAATATGTAGGGCTCTATATTAGCTATATAGCCTTCAAATTTTGTACGAGTCCATCAATCTATATATATAAAAATGAATCACTTTTTTCCTTGGTCACGGCATCACGCGTGAATGGCTGGACCGATTTGGACGATTTTTTCTTTCTAATGATCGCCATGGTCCAACTTTTTTCGATTTACCTAAAATCAGAAAACGGCTCCATCGATTTGACTAATTCTTCTTTCAAATGTTCGTATTAATTCATTTTAAGTTTTCATCGAACGAAAAATTTGCCACGCCTACTTTTACGCACGCCCCTTTTTAGGAAAATTAAAATCGTAATTTAGTCTTAACTACTGGACCGATCGTCATTAAATTTTCACAATAGGATATTCTTACGAAATAATAAATGCTTGACTATATAAAGTATCGATTGGGCAAAGGGGCAAGGCACCGCCCATCTAACCAAAAAATTTAAATCGCCATATTATGGGCATTTTTTGACATACGTCGATGATACTTGGTACATATAGTATTGGCATAATTTGGAATACGTACCAGGAGAAAAGTGGGTGGGAGTACGCCCCTTTTTAGGAAAATTAAAAATCGTAATTTATTCTTAACTACTGGACCGATCGTCATTAAATTTTCACAATAGGATATTCTTACGAAATAATAAATACATGACTATATAAATACTTTCAGTTTTATTTTATAACCATGGGGGTAGCGAAGCACACGGGTTTTTTTCGATTTTTATTATTGTTTTGCCGCAAGATTGGCAGTCCTGCCTTTTACTAATAAATAAACAGAGACAGCAGGCGAATGTTTACAATTATAAAAAAACATTGACATCGCAACATTGTGTGTTTTTTCCACATTTAATTCAATCGATTTGCTACATTTATTCGAAAAGAATACTTTATCGGACTAACATAGTCTATAAGTATGGATCCTTGGCTTTAATTTCCCATTGGTCCAAATGAGTGACAAACAAATTTTGTAGAAAAATTCTCAAATACAATTGAGAAATCGGACTAAGATAGTCTATAAGTATGGATCCTTGGCTTTAATTTCCCATTGGTCCAAATGAGTGACAAACAAATTTTATAGAAAAATTCTCAAATACAATTGAGAAATCGGACTAACATAGTCTATAAGTATGGATCCTTGGCTTTAATTTCCCATTGGTCCAAATGAGTGACAAACTTAAATGAGCCCACAAATAGCCAAATTCCCGTAGAGCTGAACAAAATTTACACAATTTTAATCTTTAAAATTTTATAGAAAAATTCTCAAATACAATTGAGAAATTGGACTTACATAGTCTATAAGTATGGATCCTTGGCTTTAATTTCCCATTGGTCCAAATGAGTGACAAACAATTTTTATAGAAAAATTCTCAAATACAATTGAGAAATCGGACTTACATAGTCTATAAGTATGGATCCTTGGCTTTAATTTCCCATTGGTACAAATGAGTGACAAACAAATTTTATAGAAAAATTCTCAAATACAATTGAGAAATCGGACTAACATAGTCTATAAGTATGGATCCTTGGCTTTAATTTCCCATTGGTACAAATGAGTGACAAACAAATTTTATAGAAAAATTCTCAAATACAATTGAGAAATCGGACTTACATAGTCTATAAGTATGGATCCTTGGCTTTAATTTCCCATTGGTCCAAATGAGTGACAAACAAATTTTATAGAAAAATTCTCAAATACAATTGAGAAATCGGACTTACATAGTCTATAAGTATGGATCCTTGGCTTTAATTTCCCATTGGTCCAAATGAGTGACAAACTTAAATGAGCCCACAAATAGCCAAATTCCCGTAGAGCTGAACAAAATTTACACAATTTTAATCTTTAAAATTTTATAGAAAAATTCTCAAATACAATTGAGAAATTGGACTTACATAGTCTATAAGTATGGATCCTTGGCTTTAATTTCCCATTGGTCCAAATGAGTGACAAACAATTTTTATAGAAAAATTCTCAAATACAATTGAGAAATCGGACTTACATAGTCTATAAGTATGGATCCTTGGCTTTAATTTCCCATTGGTCCAAATGAGTGACAAACAAATTTTATAGAAAAATTCTCAAATACAATTGAGAAATCGGACTTACATAGTCTATAAGTATGGATCCTTGGCTTTAATTTCCCATTGGTCCAAATGAGTGACAAACAAATTTTATAGAAAAATTCTCAAATACGATTGAGAAATCGGACTTACATAGTCTATAAGTATGGATCCTTGGCTTTAATTTCCTATTGGTCCAAATGAGTGACAAACATAAATGTGCCCACAAATAGCCAAATTCCCGTAAGGCTGAACAAAATTTACACAATTTTAATCTTTAAAATTTTATAGAAAAATTCTCAAATACGATTGAGAAATCGGACTTACATAGTCTATAAGTATGGATATTGGCTTTAATTTCCCATTGGTCCAAATGAGTGACAAACTTAAATGAGCCCACAAATAGCCAAATTCCCGTAGAGCTGAACAAAATTTACACAATTTTAATCTTTAAAATTTTATAAAAAAATTCTCAAATACAATTGAGAAATCGGACTTACATAGTCTATAAGTATGGATCCTTGGCTTTAATTTCCCATTGGTCCAAATGAGTGACAAACAAATTTTATAGAAAAATTCTCAAATACGATTGAGAAATCGGACTTACATAGTCTATAAGTATGGATCCTTGGCTTTAATTTCCCATTGGTCCAAATGAGTGACAAACTTAAATGAGCCCACAAATAGCCAAATTCCCGTAGAGCTGAACAAAATTTACACAATTTTAATCTTTAAAATTTTATAGAAAACTTCTCAAATACAATTGAGAAATCGGACTTACATAGTCTATAAGTATGGATCCTTGGCTTTAATTTCTTATTGGTCCAAATGAAAGACAAACATAAATGTGCCCACAAATAGCCAAATTCCCGTAAGGCTGAACAAAATTTACACAATTTTAATCTTTAAAATTTTATAAAAAAATTCTCAAATACAATTGAGAAATCGGACTTACATAGTCTATAAGTATGGATCCTTGGCTTTAATTTCCCATTGGTCCAAATGAGTGACAAACAAATTTTATAGAAAAATTCTCAAATACGATTGAGAAATCGGACTTACATAGTCTATAAGTATGGATCCTTGGCTTTAATTTCCCATTGGTCCAAATGAGTGACAAACAAATTTTATAGAAAAATTCTCAAATACAATTGAGAAATCGGACTAACATAGTCTATAAGTATGGATCCTTGGCTTTAATTTCCCATTGGTCCAAATGAGTGACAAACAAATTTTATAGAAAAATTCTCAAATACAATTGAGAAATCGGACTAACATAGTCTATATGTATGGATCCTTAGCTTTAATTTCCCATTGGTCCAAATGAGTGACAAACATATTTTATAGAAAAATTCTCAAATACAATTGAGAAATCGGACTAACATAGTCTATATGTATGGATCCTTGGCTTTAATTTCCCATTGGTCCAAATGAGTGACAAACAAATTTTATAGAAAAATTCTCAAATACAATTGAGAAATCGGACTAACATAGTCTATAAGTATGGATCCTTGGCTTTAATTTCCCATTGGTCCAAATGAGTGACAAACAAATTTTATAGAAAAATTCTCAAATACAATTGAGAAATCGGACTAAGATAGTCTATAAGTATGGATCCTTGGCTTTAATTTCCCATTGGTCCAAATGAGTGACAAACAAATTTTATAGAAAAATTCTCAAATACAATTGAGAAATCGGACTAACATAGTCTATATGTATGGATCCTTGGCTTTAATTTCCCATTGGTCCAAATGAGTGACAAACAAATTTTATAGAAAAATTCTCAAATACAATTGAGAAATCGGACTTACATAGTCTATAAGTATGGATCCTTGGTTTTAATTTCCCATTGGTCCAAATGAGTGACAAACAAATTTTATAGAAAAATTCTCAAATACAATTGAGAAATCGGACTTACATAGTCTATAAGTATGGATCCTTGGTTTTAATTTCCCATTGGTCCAAATGAGTGACAAACAAATTTTATAGAAAAATTCTCAAATACAATTGAGAAATCGGACTTACATAGTCTATAAGTATGGATCCTTGGCTTTAATTTCCCATTGGTCCAAATGAGTGACAAACAAATTTTATAGAAAAATTCTCAAATACAATTGAGAAATTGGACTAACATAGTCTATAGGTATGGATCCTTGGTTTTAATTTCCCATTGGTCCAAATGAGTGACAAACATATTTTATAGAAAAATTCTCAAATACAATTGAGAAATTGGACTTACATAGTCTATAAGTATGGATCCTTGGTTTTAATTTCCCATTAGTCCAAATGAGTGACAAGTAAATTTTATAGAAAAATTCTCAAATACAATTGAGAAATCGGACTTACATAGTCTATAAGTATGGATCCTTGGCTTTAATTTCCCATTGGTCCAAATGAGTGACAAACAAATTTTATAGAAAAATTCTCAAATACAATTGAGAAATCGGACTTACATAGTCTATAAGTATGGATCCTTGGTTTTAATTTCCCATTGGTCCAAATGAGTGACAAACATATTTTATAGAAAAATTCTCAAATACAATTGAGAAATCGGACTTACATAGTCTATAAGTATGGATCCTTGGTTTTAATTTCCCATTGGTCCAAATGAGTGACAAACAAATTTTATAGAAAAATTCTCAAATACAATTGAGAAATCGGACTTACATAGTCTATAAGTATGGATCCTTGGCTTTAATTTCCCATTGGTCCAAATGAGTGACAAACAAATTTTATAGAAAAATTCTCAAATACAATTGAGAAATTGGACTAACATAGTCTATAGGTATGGATCCTTGGTTTTAATTTCCCATTGGTCCAAATGAGTGACAAACATATTTTATAGAAAAATTCTCAAATACAATTGAGAAATCGGACTTACATAGTCTATAAGTATGGATCCTTGGTTTTAATTTCCCATTGGTCCAAATGAGTGACAAACAAATTTTATAGAAAAATTCTCAAATACAATTGAGAAATCGGACTTACATAGTCTATAAGTATGGATCCTTGGCTTTAATTTCCCATTGGTCCAAATGAGTGACAAACAAATTTTATAGAAAAATTCTCAAATACAATTGAGAAATCGGACTTACATAGTCTATAAGTATGGATCCTTGGTTTTAATTTCCCATTGGTCCAAATGAGTGACAAACATATTTTATAGAAAAATTCTCAAATACAATTGAGAAATCGGACTAACATAGTCTATATGTATGGATCCTTGGCTTTAATTTCCCATTGGTCCAAATGAGTGACAAACAAATTTTATAGAAAAATTCTCAAATACAATTGAGAAATCGGACTAACATAGTCTATAAGTATGGATCCTTGGCTTTAATTTCCCATTGGTCCAAATGAGTGACAAACAAATTTTATAGAAAAATTCTCAAATACAATTGAGAAATCGGACTAAGATAGTCTATAAGTATGGATCCTTGGCTTTAATTTCCCATTGGTCCAAATGAGTGACAAACAAATTTTATAGAAAAATTCTCAAATACAATTGAGAAATCGGACTAACATAGTCTATAAGTATGGATCCTTGGCTTTAATTTCCCATTGGTCCAAATGAGTGACAAACAAATTTTATAGAAAAATTCTCAAATACAATTGAGAAATCGGACTAACATAGTCTATATGTATGGATCCTTGGCTTTAATTTCCCATTGGTCCAAATGAGTGACAAACATATTTTATAGAAAAATTCTCAAATACAATTGAGAAATCGGACTAACATAGTCTATATGTATGGATCCTTGGCTTTAATTTCCCATTGGTCCAAATGAGTGACAAACAAATTTTATAGAAAAATTCTCAAATACAATTGAGAAATCGGACTAACATAGTCTATAGGTATGGATCCTTGGTTTTAATTTCCCATTGGTCCAAATGAGTGACAAACATATTTTATAGAAAAATTCTCAAATACAATTGAGAAATCGGACTTACATAGTCTATAAGTATGGATCCTTGGTTTTAATTTCCCATTGGTCCAAATGAGTGACAAACAAATTTTATAGAAAAATTCTCAAATACAATTGAGAAATCGGACTTACATAGTCTATAAGTATGGATCCTTGGTTTTAATTTCCCATTGGTCCAAATGAGTGACAAACATATTTTATAGAAAAATTCTCAAATACAATTGAGAAATCGGACTAACATAGTCTATATGTATGGATCCTTGGCTTTAATTTCCCATTGGTCCAAATGAGTGACAAACAAATTTTATAGAAAAATTCTCAAATACAATTGAGAAATCGGACTAACATAGTCTATAAGTATGGATCCTTGGCTTTAATTTCCCATTGGTCCAAATGAGTGACAAACAAATTTTATAGAAAAATTCTCAAATACAATTGAGAAATCGGACTAACATAGTCTATAAGTATGGATCCTTGGCTTTAATTTCCCATTGGTCCAAATGAGTGACAAACAAATTTTATAGAAAAATTCTCAAATACAATTGAGAAATCGGACTTACATAGTCTATAAGTATGGATCCTTGGTTTTAATTTCCCATTGGTCCAAATGAGTGACAAACATATTTTATAGAAAAATTCTCAAATACAATTGAGAAATCGGACTAACATAGTCTATATGTATGGATCCTTGGCTTTAATTTCCCATTGGTCCAAATGAGTGACAAACAAATTTTATAGAAAAATTCTCAAATACAATTGAGAAATCGGACTTACATAGTCTATAAGTATGGATCCTTGGTTTTAATTTCCCATTGGTCCAAATGAGTGACAAACAAATTTTATAGAAAAATTCTCAAATACAATTGAGAAATCGGACTAACATAGTCTATAAGTATGGATCCTTGGCTTTAATTTCCCATTGGTCCAAATGAGTGACAAACAAATTTTATAGAAAAATTCTCAAATACAATTGAGAAATCGGACTAACATAGTCTATAAGTATGGATCCTTGGCTTTAATTTCCCATTGGTCCAAATGAGTGACAAACAAATTTTATAGAAAAATTCTCAAATACAATTGAGAAATCGGACTAACATAGTCTATATGTATGGATCCTTGGCTTTAATTTCCCATTGGTCCAAATGAGTGACAAACATATTTTAAAGAAAAATTCTCAAATACAATTGAGAAATCGGACTAACATAGTCTATATGTATGGATCCTTGGCTTTAATTTCCCATTGGTCCAAATGAGTGACAAACAAATTTTATAGAAAAATTCTCAAATACAATTGAGAAATCGGATTTACATAGTCTATAAGTATGGATCCTTGGCTTTAATTTCCCATTGGTCCAAATGAGTGACAAACAAATTTTATAGAAAAATTTTCAAATACAATTGAGAAATCGGACTTACATAGTCTATAAGTATGGATCCTTGGTTTTAATTTCCCATTGGTCCAAATGAGTGACAAACATATTTTATAGAAAAATTCTCAAATACAATTGAGAAATCGGACTTGCATAGTCTATAAGTATGGATCCTTGGTTTTAATTTCCCATTGGTCCAAATGAGTGACAAACAAATTTTATAGAAAAATTCTCAAATACAATTGAGAAATCGGACTTACATAGTCTATAAGTATGGATCCTTGGCTTTAATTTCCCATTGGCCCAAATGAGTGACAAACAAATTTTATAGAAAAATTCTCAAATACAATTGAGAAATTGGACTAACATAGTCTATAGGTATGGATCCTTGGTTTTAATTTCCCATTGGTCCAAATGAGTGACAAACATATTTTATAGAAAAATTCTCAAATACAATTGAGAAATCGGACTTACATAGTCTATAAGTATGGATCCTTGGTTTTAATTTCCCATTAGTCCAAATGAGTGACAAACAAATTTTATAGAAAAATTCTCAAATACAATTGAGAAATCGGACTTACATAGTCTATAAGTATGGATCCTTGGCTTTAATTTCCCATTGGTCCAAATGAGTGACAAACAAATTTTATAGAAAAATTCTCAAATACAATTGAGAAATCGGACTTACATAGTCTATAAGTATGGATCCTTGGTTTTAATTTCCCATTGGTCCAAATGAGTGACAAACATATTTCATAGAAAAATTCTCAAATACAATTGTGAAATCGGACTTACATAGTCTATAAGTATGGATCCTTGGTTTTAATTTCCCATTGGTCCAAATGAGTGACAAACAAATTTTATAGAAAAATTCTCAAATACAATTGAGAAATCGGACTTACATAGTCTATAAGTATGGATCCTTGGCTTTAATTTCCCATTGGTCCAAATGAGTGACAAACAAATTTTATAGAAAAATTCTCAAATACAATTGAGAAATTGGACTAACATAGTCTATAGGTATGGATCCTTGGTTTTAATTTCCCATTGGTCCAAATGAGTGACAAACATATTTTATAGAAAAATTCTCAAATACAATTGAGAAATCGGACTTACATAGTCTATAAGTATGGATCCTTGGTTTTAATTTCCCATTGGTCCAAATGAGTGACAAACAAATTTTATAGAAAAATTCTCAAATACAATTGAGAAATCGGACTTACATAGTCTATAAGTATGGATCCTTGGCTTTAATTTCCCATTGGTCCAAATGAGTGACAAACAAATTTTATAGAAAAATTCTCAAATACAATTGAGAAATCGGACTTACATAGTCTATAAGTATGGATCCTTGGTTTTAATTTCCCATTGGTCCAAATGAGTGACAAACATATTTTATAGAAAAATTCTCAAATACAATTGAGAAATTGGACTAACATAGTCTATAGGTATGGATCCTTGGCTTTAATTTCCCATTGGTCCAAATGAGTGACAAACAAATTTTATAGAAAAATTCTCAAATACAATTGAGAAATCGGACTTACATAGTCTATAAGTATGGATCCTTGGCTTTAATTTCCCATTGGTCCAAATGAGTGACAAACAAATTTTATAGAAAAATTCTCAAATACAATTGAGAAATCGGACTTACATAGTCTATAAGTATGGATCCTTGGTTTTAATTTCCCATTGGTCCAAATGAGTGACAAACATATTTTATAGAAAAATTCTCAAATACAATTGAGAAATTGGACTAACATAGTCTATAGGTATGGATCCTTGGCTTTAATTTCCCATTGGTCCAAATGAGTGACAAACATATTTTATAGAAAAATTCTCAAATACAATTGAGAAATCGGACTTACATAGTCTATAAGTATGGATCCTTGGTTTTAATTTCCCATTGGTCCAAATGAGTGACAAACATATTTTATAGAAAAATTCTCAAATACAATTGAGAAATTGGACTAACATAGTCTATAGGTATGGATCCTTGGCTTTAATTTCCCATTGGTCCAAATGAGTGACAAACAAATTTTATAGAAAAATTCTCAAATACAATTGAGAAATCGGACTTACATAGTCTATAAGTATGGATCCTTGGTTTTAATTTCCCATTGGTCCAAATGAGTGACAAACATATTTTATAGAAAAATTCTCAAATACAATTGAGAAATTGGACTAACATAGTCTATAGGTATGGATCCTTGGCTTTAATTTCCCATTGGTCCAAATGAGTGACAAACAAATTTTATAGAAAAATTCTCAAATACAATTGAGAAATCGGACTTACATAGTCTATAAGTATGGATCCTTGGTTTTAATTTCCCATTGGTCCAAATGAGTGACAAACATATTTTATAGAAAAATTCTCAAATACAATTGAGAAATTGGACTAACATAGTCTATAGGTATGGATCCTTGGCTTTAATTTCCCATTGGTCCAAATGAGTGACAAACATATTTTATAGAAAAATTCTCAAATACAATTGAGAAATCGGACTTACATAGTCTATAAGTATGGATCCTTGGTTTTAATTTCCCATTGGTCCAAATGAGTGACAAACAAATTTTATAGAAAAATTCTCAAATACAATTGAGAAATTGGACTAACATAGTCTATAGGTATGGATCCTTGGCTTTAATTTCCCATTGGTCCAAATGAGTGACAAACATATTTTATAGAAAAATTCTCAAATACAATTGAGAAATTGGACTAACATAGTCTATAGGTATGGATCCTTGGCTTTAATTTCCCATTGGTCCAAATGAGTGACAAACATATTTTATAGAAAAATTCTCAAATACAATTGAGAAATCGGACTTACATAGTCTATAAGTATGGATCCTTGGTTTTAATTTCCCATTGGTCCAAATGAGTGACAAACATATTTTATAGAAAAATTCTCAAATACAATTGAGAAATTGGACTAACATAGTCTATAGGTATGGATCCTTGGCTTTAATTTCCCATTGGTCCAAATGAGTGACAAACAAATTTTATAGAAAAATTCTCAAATACAATTGAGAAATCGGACTTACATAGTCTATAAGTATGGATCCTTGGTTTTAATTTCCCATTGGTCCAAATGAGTGACAAACATATTTTATAGAAAAATTCTCAAATACAATTGAGAAATTGGACTAACATAGTCTATAGGTATGGATCCTTGGCTTTAATTTCCCATTGGTCCAAATGAGTGACAAACAAATTTTATAGAAAAATTCTCAAATACAATTGAGAAATCGGACTTACATAGTCTATAAGTATGGATCCTTGGTTTTAATTTCCCATTGGTCCAAATGAGTGACAAACATATTTTATAGAAAAATTCTCAAATACAATTGAGAAATTGGACTAACATAGTCTATAGGTATGGATCCTTGGCTTTAATTTCCCATTGGTCCAAATGAGTGACAAACAAATTTTATAGAAAAATTCTCAAATACAATTGAGAAATCGGACTTACATAGTCTATAAGTATGGATCCTTGGCTTTAATTTCCCATTGGTCCAAATGAGTGACAAACAAATTTTATAGAAAAATTCTCAAATACAATTGAGAAATTGGACTAACATAGTCTATAGGTATGGATCCTTGGCTTTAATTTCCCATTGGTCCAAATGAGTGACAAACATATTTTATAGAAAAATTCTCAAATACAATTGAGAAATTGGACTAACATAGTCTATAGGTATGGATCCTTGGCTTTAATTTCCCATTGGTCCAAATGAGTGACAAACATATTTTATAGAAAAATTCTCAAATACAATTGAGAAATCGGACTTACATAGTCTATAAGTATGGATCCTTGGTTTTAATTTCCCATTGGTCCAAATGAGTGACAAACAAATTTTATAGAAAAATTCTCAAATACAATTGAGAAATCGGACTTACATAGTCTATAAGTATGGATCCTTGGCTTTAATTTCCCATTGGTCCAAATGAGTGACAAACAAATTTTATAGAAAAATTCTTAAATACAATTGAGAAATCGGACTAACATATTCTATAAGTATGGATCCTTGGCTTTAATTTCCCATTGGTCCAAATGAGTGACAAACAAATTTTATAGAAAAATTCTCAAATACAATTGAGAAATCGGACTTACATAGTCTATAAGTATGGATCCTTGGTTTTAATTTCCCATTGGTCCAAATGAGTGACAAACAAATTTTATAGAAAAATTCTCAAATACAATTGAGAAATCGGACTTACATAGTTTATAAGTATGGATCCTTGGCTTTAATTTCCCATTGGTCCAAATGAGTGACAAACAAATTTTATAGAAAAATTCTCAAATACAATTGAGAAATCGGACTTACATAGTCTATAAGTATGGATCCTTGGCTTTAATTTTCCATTGGTCCAAATGAGTGACAAACAAATTTTATAGAAAAATTCTCAAATACAATTGAGAAATCGGACTTACATAGTCTATAAGTATGGATCCTTGGTTTTAATTTCCCATTGGTCCAAATGAGTGACAAACATATTTTATAGAAAAATTCTCAAATACAATTGAGAAATTGGACTAACATAGTCTATAGGTATGGATCCTTGGCTTTAATTTCCCATTGGTCCAAATGAGTGACAAACAAATTATATAGAAAAATTCTCAAATACAATTGAGAAATCGGACTTACATAGTCTATAAGTATGGATCCTTGGTTTTAATTTCCCATTGGTCCAAATGAGTGACAAACAAATTTTATAGAAAAATTCTTAAATACAATTGAGAAATCGGACTAACATATTCTATAAGTATGGATCCTTGGCTTTAATTTCCCATTGGTCCAAATGAGTGACAAACAAATTTTATAGAAAAATTCTCAAATACAATTGAGAAATCGGACTTACATAGTTTATAAGTATGGATCCTTGGCTTTAATTTCCCATTGGTCCAAATGAGTGACAAACAAATTTTATAGAAAAATTCTCAAATACAATTGAGAAATCGGACTTACATAGTCTATAAGTATGGATCCTTGGCTTTAATTTCCCATTGGTCCAAATGAGTGACAAACAAATGTTATAGAAAAATTCTCAAATACAATTGAGAAATCGGACTAACATAGTCTATAAGTATGGATCCTTGGCTTTAATTTCCCATTGGTCCAAATGAGTGACAAACTTAAATGTGCCCACAAATAGCCAAATTCCCGTAGAGCTGAACAAAATTTACTCAATATTAATCTTTAAAATTTTATAGAAAAATTCTCAAATACAATTGAGAAATCCAAATGAGTGACAAACAAATTTTATAGAAAAATTCTCAAATACAATTGAGAAATCGGACTTACATAGTCTACAAGTATGGATCCTTGGCTTTAATTTCCCATTGGTCCAAATGAGTGACAAACAAATTTTATAGAAAAATTCTCAAATACAATTGAGAAATCGGACTAACATAGTCTATAAGTATGGATCCTTGGCTTTAATTTCCCATTGGTCCAAATGAGTGACAAACAAATTTTATAGAAAAATTTTCAAATACAATTGAGAAATCGGACTAACATAGTCTATAAGTATGGATCCTTGGCTTTAATTTCCCATTGGTCCAAATGAGTGACAAACAAATTTTATAGAAAAATTCTCAAATACAATTGAGAAATCGGACTAACATAGTCTATAAGTATGGATCCTTGGCTTTAATTTCCCATTGGTCCAAATGAGTGACAAACAAATTTTATAGAAAAATTCTCAAATACAATTGAGAAATTGGACTAACATAGTCTATAGGTATGGATCCTTGGCTTTAATTTCCCATTGGTCCAAATGAGTGACAAACAAATTTTATAGAAAAATTCTCAAATACAATTGAGAAATCGGACTTACATAGTCTATAAGTATGGATCCTTGGCTTTAATTTCCCATTGGTCCAAATGAGTGACAAACAAATTTTATAGAAAAATTCTCAAATACAATTGAGAAATTGGACTAACATAGTCTATAGGTATGGATCCTTGGCTTTAATTTCCCATTGGTCCAAATGAGTGACAAACATATTTTATAGAAAAATTCTCAAATACAATTGAGAAATTGGACTAACATAGTCTATAGGTATGGATCCTTGGCTTTAATTTCCCATTGGTCCAAATGAGTGACAAACATATTTTATAGAAAAATTCTCAAATACAATTGAGAAATCGGACTTACATAGTCTATAAGTATGGATCCTTGGTTTTAATTTCCCATTGGTCCAAATGAGTGACAAACAAATTTTATAGAAAAATTCTCAAATACAATTGAGAAATCGGACTTACATAGTCTATAAGTATGGATCCTTGGCTTTAATTTCCCATTGGTCCAAATGAGTGACAAACAAATTTTATAGAAAAATTCTTAAATACAATTGAGAAATCGGACTAACATATTCTATAAGTATGGATCCTTGGCTTTAATTTCCCATTGGTCCAAATGAGTGACAAACAAATTTTATAGAAAAATTCTCAAATACAATTGAGAAATCGGACTTACATAGTCTATAAGTATGGATCCTTGGTTTTAATTTCCCATTGGTCCAAATGAGTGACAAACAAATTTTATAGAAAAATTCTCAAATACAATTGAGAAATCGGACTTACATAGTTTATAAGTATGGATCCTTGGCTTTAATTTCCCATTGGTCCAAATGAGTGACAAACAAATTTTATAGAAAAATTCTCAAATACAATTGAGAAATCGGACTTACATAGTCTATAAGTATGGATCCTTGGCTTTAATTTTCCATTGGTCCAAATGAGTGACAAACAAATTTTATAGAAAAATTCTCAAATACAATTGAGAAATCGGACTTACATAGTCTATAAGTATGGATCCTTGGTTTTAATTTCCCATTGGTCCAAATGAGTGACAAACATATTTTATAGAAAAATTCTCAAATACAATTGAGAAATTGGACTAACATAGTCTATAGGTATGGATCCTTGGCTTTAATTTCCCATTGGTCCAAATGAGTGACAAACAAATTATATAGAAAAATTCTCAAATACAATTGAGAAATCGGACTTACATAGTCTATAAGTATGGATCCTTGGTTTTAATTTCCCATTGGTCCAAATGAGTGACAAACAAATTTTATAGAAAAATTCTTAAATACAATTGAGAAATCGGACTAACATATTCTATAAGTATGGATCCTTGGCTTTAATTTCCCATTGGTCCAAATGAGTGACAAACAAATTTTATAGAAAAATTCTCAAATACAATTGAGAAATCGGACTTACATAGTTTATAAGTATGGATCCTTGGCTTTAATTTCCCATTGGTCCAAATGAGTGACAAACAAATTTTATAGAAAAATTCTCAAATACAATTGAGAAATCGGACTTACATAGTCTATAAGTATGGATCCTTGGCTTTAATTTCCCATTGGTCCAAATGAGTGACAAACAAATGTTATAGAAAAATTCTCAAATACAATTGAGAAATCGGACTAACATAGTCTATAAGTATGGATCCTTGGCTTTAATTTCCCATTGGTCCAAATGAGTGACAAACTTAAATGTGCCCACAAATAGCCAAATTCCCGTAGAGCTGAACAAAATTTACTCAATATTAATCTTTAAAATTTTATAGAAAAATTCTCAAATACAATTGAGAAATCGGACTTACATAGTCTATAAGTATGGATCCTTGGCTTTAATTTCCCATTGGTCCAAATGAGTGACAAACAAATTTTATAGAAAAATTCTCAAAAACAATTGAGAAATCGGACTTAGATAGTCTATAAGTATGGATCCTTGGCTTTAATTTCCCATTGGTCCAAATGAGTGACAAACAAATTTTATAGAAAAATTCTCAAATACAATTGAGAAATCGGACTTACATAGTCTATAAGTATGGATCATTGGCTTTAATTTCGAATTGGTCCAAATGAGTGACAAACTTAAATGTGCCCACAAATAGCCAAATTCCCGTAGAGCTGAACAAAATTTACACAATTTTAATCTCTAAAATTTTATAGAAAAATTCTCAAATACAATTGAGAAATCGGACTTACATAGTCTATAAGTATGGATCCTTGGCTTTAATTTCCCATTGGTCCAAATGAGTGACAAACAAATTTTATAGAAAAATTCTCAAATACAATTGAGAAATCGGACTAACATAGTCTATAAGTATGGATCCTTGGCTTTAATTTCCGATTGGTCCAAATGAGTGACAAACAAATTTTATAGAAAAATTCTCAAATACAATTGAGAAATCGGACTTACATAGTCTATAAGTATGGATCCTTGGCTTTAATTTCCCATTGGTCCAAATGAGTGACAAACAAATTTTATAGAAAAATTCTCAAATACAATTGAGAAATCGGACTTACATAGTCTATAAGTATGGATCCTTGGCTTTAATTTCCCATTGGTCCAAATGAGTGACAAACAAATTTTATAGAAAAATTCTCAAATACAATTGAGAAATCGGACTTACATAGTCTATAAGTATGGATCCTTGGCTTTAATTTCCCATTGGTCCAAATGAGTGACAAACAAATTTTATAGAAAAATTCTTAAATACAATTGAGAAATCGGACTAACATAGTCTATAAGTATGAATCCTTGGCTTTAATTTCCCATTGGTCCAAATGAGTGACAAACAAATTTTATAGAAAAATTCTCAAATACAATTGAGAAATCGGACTTACATAGTCTATAAGTATGGATCCTTGGCTTTAATTTCCCATTGGTCCAAATGAATGACAAACAAATTTTATAGAAAAATTCTCAAATACAATTGAGAAATCGGACTTACATAGTCTATAAGTATGGATCCTTGGCTTTAATTTCCCATTGGTCCAAATGAGTGACAAACAAATTTTATAGAAAAATTCTCAAATACAATTGAGAAATCGTACTAACATAGTCTATAAGTATGGATCCTTGGCTTTAATTTCCCATTGGTCCAAATGAGTGACAAACAAATGTTATAGAAAAATTCTCAAATACAATTGAGAAATCGGACTAACATAGTCTATAAGTATGGATCCTTGGCTTTAATTTCCCATTGGTCCAAATGAGTGACAAACAAATTTTATAGAAAAATTCTTAAATACAATTGAGAAATCGGACTTACATAGTCTATAAGTATGGATCCTTGGCTTTAATTTCCCATTGGTCGAAATGAGTGACAAACAAATGTTATAGAAAAATTCTTAAATACAATTGAGAAATCGGACTTACATAGTCTATAAGTATGGATCCTTGGCTTTAATTTCCCATTGGTCCAAATGAGTGACAAACAAATTTTATAGAAAAATTCTCAAATACAATTGAGAAATCGGACTTACATAGTCTATAAGTATGGATCCTTGGCTTTAATTTCCCATTGGTCCAAATGAGTGACAAACAAATGTTATAGAAAAATTCTTAAATACAATTGAGAAATCGGACTAACATGGTCTATAAGTATGGATCCTTGGCTTTAATTTCCCATTGGTCCAAATGAGTGACAAACAAATTTTATAGAAAAATTCTCAAATACAATTGAGAAATCGGACTTACATAGTCTATAAGTATGGATCCTTGGCTTGAATTTCCCATTGGTCCAAATGAGTGACAAACAAATTTTATAGAAAAATTCTCAAATACAATTGAGAAATCGGACTTACATAGTCTATAAGTATGGATCCTTGGCTTTAATTTCCCATTGGTCCAAATGAGTGACAAACAAATTTTATAGAAAAATTCTCAAATACAATTGAGAAATCGGACTTACATAGTCTATAAGTATGGATCCTTGGCTTTAATTTCCCATTGGTCCAAATGAGTGACAAACAAATGTTATAGAAAAATTCTTAAATACAATTGAGAAATCGGACTAACATAGTCTATAAGTATGGATCCTTGGCTTTAATTTCCCATTGGTCCAAATGAGTGACAAACAAATTTTATAGAAAAATTCTCAAATACAATTGAGAAATCGGACTTACATAGTCTATAAGTATGGATCCTTGGCTTTAATTTCCCATTGGTCCAAATGAGTGACAAACAAATTTTATAGAAAAATTCTCAAATACAATTGAGAAATCGGACTTACATAGTCTACAAGTATGGATCCTTGGCTTTAATTTCCCATTGGTCCAAATGAGTGACAAACAAATTTTATAGAAAAATTCTCAAATACAATTGAGAAATCGGACTAACATAGTCTATAAGTATGGATCCTTGGCTTTAATTTCCCATTGGTCCAAATGAGTGACAAACAAATTTTATAGAAAAATTTTCAAATACAATTGAGAAATCGGACTAACATAGTCTATAAGTATGGATCCTTGGCTTTAATTTCCCATTGGTCCAAATGAGTGACAAACAAATTTTATAGAAAAATTCTCAAATACAATTGAGAAATCGGACTAACATAGTCTATAAGTATGGATCCTTGGCTTTAATTTCCCATTGGTCCAAATGAGTGACAAACAAATTTTATAGAAAAATTCTCAAATACAATTGAGAAATCGGACTAACATAGTCTATAAGTATGGATCCTTGGCTTTAATTTCCCATTGGTCCAAATGAGTGACAAACAAATTTTATAGAAAAATTCTCAAATACAATTGAGAAATCGGACTTAGATAGTCTGTAAGTATGGATCCTTGGCTTTAATTTTCCATTGGTCCAAATGAGTGACAAACAAATGTTATAGAAAAATTCTCAAATACAATTGAGAAATCGGACTTAGATAGTCTATAAGTATGGATCCTTGGCTTTAATTTCCCATTGGTCCAAATGAGTGACAAACAAATGTTATAGAAAAATTCTCAAATACAATTGAGAAATCGGACTTACATAGTCTGTAAGTATGGATCCTTGGCTTTAATTTCCCATTGGTCCAAATGAGTGACAAACAAATGTTATAGAAAAATTCTCAAATACAATTGAGAAATCGGACTTACATAGTCTGTAAGTATGGATCCTTGGCTTTAATTTCCCATTGGTTCAAATGAGTGACAAACAAATGTTATAGAAAAATTCTCAAATACAATTGAGAAATCGGACTTACATAGTCTGTAAGTATGGATCCTTGGCTTTAATTTCCCATTGGTCCCAATGAGTGACAAACAAATTTTATAGAAAAATTCTCAAATACAATTGAGAAATCGGACTTAGATAGTCTATAAGTATGGATCCTTGGCTTTAATTTCCCATTGGTCCAAATGAGTGACAAACAAATTTTATAGAAAAATTCTCAAATACAATTGAGAAATCGGACTAACATAGTCTATAAGTATGGATCCTTGGCTTTAATTTCCCATTAGTCCAAATGAGTGACAAACAAATGTTATAGAAAAATTCTCAAATACAATTGAGAAATCGGACTAACATAGTCTATAAGTATGGATCCTTGGCTTTAATTTCCCATTGGTCCAAATGAGTGACAGACAAATTTTATAGAAAAATTCTCAAATACAATTGAGAAATCGGACTAACTTAGTCTATAAGTATGGATCCTTGGCTTTAATTTCCCATTGGTCCAAATGAGTGACAAACAAATTTTATAGAAAAATTCTCAAATACAATTGCGAAATCGGACTAACATAGTCTATAAGTATGGATCCTTGGCTTTAATTTCCCATTGGTCCAAATGAGTGACAAACATATTTTATAGAAAAATTCTCAAACACAATTGAGAAATCGGACTTACATAGTCTATAAGTATGGATCCTTGGCTTTAATTTCCCATTGGTCCAAATGAGTGACAAACAAATGTTATAGAAAAATTCTCAAATACAATTGAGAAATCGGACTTACATAGTCTATAAGTATGGATCCTTGGCTTTAATTTCCCATTGGTCCAAATGAGTGACAAACAAATTTTATAGAAAAATTCTCAAATACAATTGAGAAATTGGACTAACATAGTCTATAGGTATGGATCCTTGGCTTTAATTTCCCATTGGTCCAAATGAGTGACAAACATATTTTATAGAAAAATTCTCAAATACAATTGAGAAATTGGACTAACATAGTCTATAGGTATGGATCCTTGGCTTTAATTTCCCATTGGTCCAAATGAGTGACAAACATATTTTATAGAAAAATTCTCAAATACAATTGAGAAATCGGACTTACATAGTCTATAAGTATGGATCCTTGGTTTTAATTTCCCATTGGTCCAAATGAGTGACAAACAAATTTTATAGAAAAATTCTCAAATACAATTGAGAAATTGGACTAACATAGTCTATAGGTATGGATCCTTGGCTTTAATTTCCCATTGGTCCAAATGAGTGACAAACATATTTTATAGAAAAATTCTCAAATACAATTGAGAAATTGGACTAACATAGTCTATAGGTATGGATCCTTGGCTTTAATTTCCCATTGGTCCAAATGAGTGACAAACATATTTTATAGAAAAATTCTCAAATACAATTGAGAAATCGGACTTACATAGTCTATAAGTATGGATCCTTGGTTTTAATTTCCCATTGGTCCAAATGAGTGACAAACATATTTTATAGAAAAATTATCAAATACAATTGAGAAATTGGACTAACATAGTCTATAGGTATGGATCCTTGGCTTTAATTTCCCATTGGTCCAAATGAGTGACAAACAAATTTTATAGAAAAATTCTCAAATACAATTGAGAAATCGGACTTACATAGTCTATAAGTATGGATCCTTGGTTTTAATTTCCCATTGGTCCAAATGAGTGACAAACATATTTTATAGAAAAATTCTCAAATACAATTGAGAAATTGGACTAACATAGTCTATAGGTATGGATCCTTGGCTTTAATTTCCCATTGGTCCAAATGAGTGACAAACAAATTTTATAGAAAAATTCTCAAATACAATTGAGAAATCGGACTTACATAGTCTATAAGTATGGATCCTTGGTTTTAATTTCCCATTGGTCCAAATGAGTGACAAACATATTTTATAGAAAAATTCTCAAATACAATTGAGAAATTGGACTAACATAGTCTATAGGTATGGATCCTTGGCTTTAATTTCCCATTGGTCCAAATGAGTGACAAACAAATTTTATAGAAAAATTCTCAAATACAATTGAGAAATCGGACTTACATAGTCTATAAGTATGGATCCTTGGCTTTAATTTCCCATTGGTCCAAATGAGTGACAAACAAATTTTATAGAAAAATTCTCAAATACAATTGAGAAATTGGACTAACATAGTCTATAGGTATGGATCCTTGGCTTTAATTTCCCATTGGTCCAAATGAGTGACAAACATATTTTATAGAAAAATTCTCAAATACAATTGAGAAATTGGACTAACATAGTCTATAGGTATGGATCCTTGGCTTTAATTTCCCATTGGTCCAAATGAGTGACAAACATATTTTATAGAAAAATTCTCAAATACAATTGAGAAATCGGACTTACATAGTCTATAAGTATGGATCCTTGGTTTTAATTTCCCATTGGTCCAAATGAGTGACAAACAAATTTTATAGAAAAATTCTCAAATACAATTGAGAAATCGGACTTACATAGTCTATAAGTATGGATCCTTGGTTTTAATTTCCCATTGGTCCAAATGAGTGACAAACAAATTTTATAGAAAAATTCTCAAATACAATTGAGAAATCGGACTTACATAGTTTATAAGTATGGATCCTTGGCTTTAATTTCCCATTGGTCCAAGTGAGTGACAAACAAATTTTATAGAAAAATTCTCAAATACAATTGAGAAATCGGACTTACATAGTCTATAAGTATGGATCCTTGGCTTTAATTTTCCATTGGTCCAAATGAGTGACAAACAAATTTTATAGAAAAATTCTCAAATACAATTGAGAAATCGGACTTACATAGTCTATAAGTATGGATCCTTGGTTTTAATTTCCCATTGGTCCAAATGAGTGACAAACATATTTTATAGAAAAATTCTCAAATACAATTGAGAAATTGGACTAACATAGTCTATAGGTATGGATCCTTGGCTTTAATTTCCCATTGGTCCAAATGAGTGACAAACAAATTTTATAGAAAAATTCTCAAATACAATTGAGAAATCGGACTTACATAGTCTATAAGTATGGATCCTTGGCTTTAATTTCCCATTGGTCCAAATGAGTGACAAACAAATTTTATAGAAAAATTCTCAAATACAATTGAGAAATCGGACTTACATAGTCTATAAGTATGGATCCTTGGTTTTAATTTCCCATTGGTCCAAATGAGTGACAAACATATTTTATAGAAAAATTCTCAAATACAATTGAGAAATTGGACTAACATAGTCTATAGGTATGGATCCTTGGCTTTAATTTCCCATTGGTCCAAATGAGTGACAAACATATTTTATAGAAAAATTCTCAAATACAATTGAGAAATCGGACTTACATAGTCTATAAGTATGGATCCTTGGTTTTAATTTCCCATTGGTCCAAATGAGTGACAAACAAATTTTATAGAAAAATTCTCAAATACAATTGAGAAATCGGACTTACATAGTCTATAAGTATGGATCCTTGGCTTTAATTTCCCATTGGTCCAAATGAGTGACAAACAAATTTTATAGAAAAATTCTTAAATACAATTGAGAAATCGGACTAACATATTCTATAAGTATGGATCCTTGGCTTTAATTTCCCATTGGTCCAAATGAGTGACAAACAAATTTTATAGAAAAATTCTCAAATACAATTGAGAAATCGGACTTACATAGTCTATAAGTATGGATCCTTGGTTTTAATTTCCCATTGGTCCAAATGAGTGACAAACAAATTTTATAGAAAAATTCTCAAATACAATTGAGAAATCGGACTTACATAGTTTATAAGTATGGATCCTTGGCTTTAATTTCCCATTGGTCCAAATGAGTGACAAACAAATTTTATAGAAAAATTCTCAAATACAATTGAGAAATCGGACTTACATAGTCTATAAGTATGGATCCTTGGCTTTAATTTTCCATTGGTCCAAATGAGTGACAAACAAATTTTATAGAAAAATTCTCAAATACAATTGAGAAATCGGACTAACATAGTCTATAAGTATGGATCATTGGCTTTAATTTCCCATTGGTCCAAATGAGTGACAAACAAATGTTATAGAAAAATTCTCAAATACAATTGAGAAATCGGACTAACATAGTCTATAAGTATGGATCCTTGGCTTTAATTTCCCATTGGTCCAAATGAGTGACAAACTTAAATGTGCCCACAAATAGCCAAATTCCCGTAGAGCTGAACAAAATTTACTCAATATTAATCTTTAAAATTTTATAGAAAAATTCTCAAATACAATTGAGAAATCGGACTTACATAGTCTATAAGTATGGATCCTTGGCTTTAATTTCCCATTGGTCCAAATGAGTGACAAACAAATTTTATAGAAAAATTCTCAAAAACAATTGAGAAATCGGACTTAGATAGTCTATAAGTATGGATCCTTGGCTTTAATTTCCCATTGGTCCAAATGAGTGACAAACAAATTTTATAGAAAAATTCTCAAATACAATTGAGAAATCGGACTTACATAGTCTATAAGTATGGATCATTGGCTTTAATTTCCCATTGGTCCAAATGAGTGACAAACTTAAATGTGCCCACAAATAGCCAAATTCCCGTAGAGCTGAACAAAATTTACACAATTTTAATCCTTAAAATTTTATAGAAAAATTCTCAAATACAATTGAGAAATCGGACTTACATAGTCTATAAGTATGGATCCTTGGCTTTAATTTCCCATTGGTCCAAATGAGTGACAAACAAATTTTATAGAAAAATTCTCAAATACAATTGAGAAATCGGACTAACATAGTCTATAAGTATGGATCCTTGGCTTTAATTTCCGATTGGTCCAAATGAGTGACAAACAAATTTTATAGAAAAATTCTCAAATACAATTGAGAAATCGGACTTACATAGTCTATAAGTATGGATCCTTGGCTTTAATTTCCCATTGGTCCAAATGAGTGACAAACAAATTTTATAGAAAAATTCTCAAATACAATTGAGAAATCGGACTTACATAGTCTATAAGTATGGATCCTTGGCTTTAATTTCCCATTGGTCCAAATGAGTGACAAACAAATTTTATAGAAAAATTCTCAAATACAATTGAGAAATCGGACTTACATAGTCTATAAGTATGGATCCTTGGCTTTAATTTCCCATTGGTCCAAATGAGTGACAAACAAATTTTATAGAAAAATTCTTAAATACAATTGAGAAATCGGACTAACATAGTCTATAAGTATGAATCCTTGGCTTTAATTTCCCATTGGTCCAAATGAGTGACAAACAAATTTTATAGAAAAATTCTCAAATACAATTGAGAAATCGGACTTACATAGTCTATAAGTATGGATCCTTGGCTTTAATTTCCCATTGGTCCAAATGAATGACAAACAAATTTTATAGAAAAATTCTCAAATACAATTGAGAAATCGGACTTACATAGTCTATAAGTATGGATCCTTGGCTTTAATTTCCCATTGGTCCAAATGAGTGACAAACAAATTTTATAGAAAAATTCTCAAATACAATTGAGAAATCGTACTAACATAGTCTATAAGTATGGATCCTTGGCTTTAATTTCCCATTGGTCCAAATGAGTGACAAACAAATTTTATAGAAAAATTCTCAAATACAATTGAGAAATCGGACTAACATAGTCTATAAGTATGGATCCTTGGCTTTAATTTCCCATTGGTCCAAATGAGTGACAAACAAATTTTATAGAAAAATTCTTAAATACAATTGAGAAATCGGACTTCCATAGTCTATAAGTATGGATCCTTGGCTTTAATTTCCCATTGGTCGAAATGAGTGACAAACAAATGTTATAGAAAAATTCTTAAATACAATTGAGAAATCGGACTTACATAGTCTATAAGTATGGATCCTTGGCTTTAATTTCCCATTGGTCCAAATGAGTGACAAACAAATTTTATAGAAAAATTCTCAAATACAATTGAGAAATCGGACTTACATAGTCTATAAGTATGGATCCTTGGCTTTAATTTCCCATTGGTCCAAATGAGTGACAAACAAATGTTATAGAAAAATTCTTAAATACAATTGAGAAATCGGACTAACATAGTCTATAAGTATGGATCCTTGGCTTTAATTTCCCATTGGTCCAAATGAGTGACAAACAAATTTTATAGAAAAATTCTCAAATACAATTGAGAAATCGGACTTACATAGTCTATAAGTATGGATCCTTGGCTTGAATTTCCCATTGGTCCAAATGAGTGACAAACAAATTTTATAGAAAAATTCTCAAATACAATTGAGAAATCGGACTTACATAGTCTATAAGTATGGATCCTTGGCTTTAATTTCCCATTGGTCCAAATGAGTGACAAACAAATTTTATAGAAAAATTCTCAAATACAATTGAGAAATCGGACTTACATAGTCTATAAGTATGGATCCTTGGCTTTAATTTCCCATTGGTCCAAATGAGTGACAAACAAATGTTATAGAAAAATTCTTAAATACAATTGAGAAATCGGACTAACATAGTCTATAAGTATGGATCCTTGGCTTTAATTTCCCATTGGTCCAAATGAGTGACAAACAAATTTTATAGAAAAATTCTCAAATACAATTGAGAAATCGGACTTAGATAGTCTGTAAGTATGGATCCTTGGCTTTAATTTTCCATTGGTCCAAATGAGTGACAAACAAATTTTATAGAAAAATTCTCAAATACAATTGAGAAATCGGTCTAACATAGTCTATAAGTATGGATCCTTGGCTTTAATTTCCCATTGGTCCAAATGAGTGACAAACAAATTTTATAGAAAAATTTTCAAATACAATTGAGAAATCGGACTAACATAGTCTATAAGTATGGATCCTTGGCTTTAATTTCCCATTGGTCCAAATGAGTGACAAACAAATTTTATAGAAAAATTCTCAAATACAATTGAGAAATCGGACTAACATAGTCTATAAGTATGGATCCTTGGCTTTAATTTCCCATTGGTCCAAATGAGTGACAAACAAATTTTATAGAAAAAATCTCAAATACAATTGAGAAATCGGACTAACATAGTCTATAAGTATGGATCCTTGGCTTTAATTTCCCATTGGTCCAAATGAGTGACAAACAAATTTTATAGAAAAATTCTCAAATACAATTGAGAAATCGGACTTAGATAGTCTGTAAGTATGGATCCTTGGCTTTAATTTTCCATTGGTCCAAATGAGTGACAAACAAATGTTATAGAAAAATTCTCAAATACAATTGAGAAATCGGACTTAGATAGTCTATAAGTATGGATCCTTGGCTTTAATTTCCCATTGGTCCAAATGAGTGACAAACAAATGTTATAGAAAAATTCTCAAATACAATTGAGAAATCGGACTTACATAGTCTGTAAGTATGGATCCTTGGCTTTAATTTCCCATTGGTCCAAATGAGTGACAAACAAATGTTATAGAAAAATTCTCAAATACAATTGAGAAATCGGACTTACATAGTCTGTAAGTATGGATCCTTGGCTTTAATTTCCCATTGGTCCAAATGAGTGACAAACAAATGTTATAGAAAAATTCTCAAATACAATTGAGAAATCGGACTTACATAGTCTGTAAGTATGGATCCTTGGCTTTAATTTCCCATTGGTCCCAATGAGTGACAAACAAATTTTATAGAAAAATTCTCAAATACAATTGAGAAATCGGACTTAGATAGTCTATAAGTATGGATCCTTGGCTTTAATTTCCCATTGGTCCAAATGAGTGACAAACAAATTTTATAGAAAAATTCTCAAATACAATTGAGAAATCGGACTAACATAGTCTATAAGTATGGATCCTTGGCTTTAATTTCCCATTAGTCCAAATGAGTGACAAACAAATGTTATAGAAAAATTCTCAAATACAATTGAGAAATCGGACTAACATAGTTTATAAGTATGGATCCTTGGCTTTAATTTCCCATTGGTCCAAATGAGTGACAAACAAATGTTATAGAAAAATTCTCAAATACAATTGAGAAATCGGACTAACATAGTCTATAAGTATGGATCCTTGGCTTTAATTTCCCATTGGTCCAAATGAGTGACAAACAAATGTTATAGAAAAATTCTCAAATACAATTGAGAAATCGGACTAACATAGTCTATAAGTATGGATCCTTGGCTTTAATTTCCCATTGGTCCAAATGAGTGACAAACAAATGTTATAGAAAAATTCTCAAATACAATTGAGAAATCGGACTAACATAGTCTATAAGTATGGATCCTTGGCTTTAATTTCCCATTGGTCCAAATGAGTGACAAACAAATGTTATAGAAAAATTCTCAAATACAATTGAGAAATCGGACTAACATAGTCTATAAGTATGGACCCTTTGCTTTAATTTCCCATTGGTCCAAATGAGTGACAAACTTAAATGTGCCCACAAATAGCCAAATTCCCGTAGAGCTGAACAAAATTTACACCATTTTAATCTCTAAAATTTTATAGAAAAATTCTCAAATACAATTGAGAAATCGGACTAACATAGTCTATAAGTATGGATCCTTGGCTTTAATTTCCCATTGGTCCAAATGAGTGACAAACAAATGTTATAGAAAAATTCTCAAATACAATTGAGAAATCGGATTAACATAGTCTATAAGTATGGATCCTTGGCTTTAATTTCCCATTGGTCCAAATGAGTGACAAGCAAATGTTATAGAAAAATTCTCAAATACAATTGAGAAATCGGACTAACATAGTCTATAAGTATGGATCCTTGGCTTTAATTTCCCATTGGTCCAAATGAGTGACAAACAAATGTTATAGAAAAATTCTCAAATACAATTGAGAAATCGGACTAACATAGTCTATAAGTATGGATCCTTGGCTTTAATTTCCCATTGGTCCAAATGAGTGACAAACATATTTTATAGAAAAATTCTCAAACACAATTGAGAAATCGGACTTACATAGTCTATAAGTATGGATCCTTGGCTTTAATTTCCCATTGGTCCAAATGAGTGACAAACAAATTTTATAGAAAAATTCTCAAATACAATTGAGAAATCGGACTAACATAGTCTATAAGTATGGATCCTTGGCTTTAATTTCCCATTGGTCCAAATGAGTGACAAACATATTTTATAGAAAAATTCTCAAACACAATTGAGAAATCGGACTTACATAGTCTATAAGTATGGATCCTTGGCTTTAATTTCCCATTGGTCCAAATGAGTGACAAACAAATGTTATAGAAAAATTCTCAAATACAATTGAGAAATCGGATTAACATAGTCTATAAGTATGGATCCTTGGCTTTAATTTCCCATTGGTCCAAATGAGTGACAGACAAATTTTATAGAAAAATTCTCAAATACAATTGAGAAATCGGACTAACATAGTCTATAAGTATGGATCCTTGGCTTTAATTTCCCATTGGTCCAAATGAGTGACAAACAAATTTTATAGAAAAATTCTCAAATACAATTGCGAAATCGGACTAACATAGTCTATAAGTATGGATCCTTGGCTTTAATTTCCCATTGGTCCAAATGAGTGACAAACAAATTTTATAGAAAAATTCTCAAATACAATTGCGAAATCGGACTTACATAAACTATAAGTATGGATCCTTGGCTTTAATTTCCCATTGGTCCAAATGAGTGACAAACAAATTTTATAGAAAAATTCTCAAATACAATTGAGAAATCGGACTAACATAGTCTATAAGTATGGATCCTTGGCTTTAATTTCCCATTGGTCCAAATGAGTGACAAACAAATGTTATAGAAAAATTCTCAAATACAATTGAGAAATCGGACTAACATAGTCTATAAGTATGGATCCTTGGCTTTAATTTCCCATTGGTCCAAATGAGTGACAGACAAATTTTATAGAAAAATTCTCAAATACAATTGAGAAATCGGACTAACATAGTCTATAAGTATGGATCCTTGGCTTTAATTTCCCATTGGTCCAAATGAAAGACAAACAAATTTTATAGAAAAATTCTCAAATACAATTGCGAAATCGGACTAACATAGTCTATAAGTATGGATCCTTGGCTTTAATTTCCCATTGGTCCAAATGAGTGACAAACAAATTTTATAGAAAAATTCTCAAATACAATTGAGAAATCGGACTTACATAGTCTATAAGTATGGATCCTTTGCTTTAATTTCCCATTGGTCCAAATGAGTGACAAACTTAAATGTGCCCACAAATAGCCAAATTCCCGTAGAGCTGAACAAAATTTACACCATTTTAATCTTTAAAATTTTATAGAAAAATTCTCAAATACAATTGAGAAATCGGACTAACATAGTCTATAAGTATGGATCCTTGGCTTTAATTTCCCATTGGTCCAAATGAGTGACAAACAAATGTTATAGAAAAATTCTCAAATACAATTGAGAAATCGGACTAACATAGTCTATAAGTATGGATCCTTGGCTTTAATTTCCCATTGGTCCAAATGAGTGACAAACATATTTTATAGAAAAATTCTCAAACACAATTGAGAAATCGGACTTACATAGTCTATAAGTATGGATCCTTGGCTTTAATTTCCCATTGGTCCAAATGAGTGACAAACAAATTTTATAGAAAAATTCTCAAATACAATTGAGAAATCGGACTAACATAGTCTATAAGTATGGATCCTTGGCCTTAATTTCCCATTGGTCCAAATGAGTGACAAACATATTTTATAGAAAAATTCTCAAATACAATTGAGAAATCGGACTTACATAGTCTATAAGTATGGATCATTGGCTTTAATTTCCCATTGGTCCAAATGAGTGACAAACAAATGTTATAGAAAAATTCTCAAATACAATTGAGAAATCGGACTAACATAGTCTATAAGTATGGATCCTTGGCTTTAATTTCCCATTGGTCCAAATGAGTGACAAACATATTTTATAGAAAAATTCTCAAACACAATTGAGAAATCGGACTTACATAGTCTATAAGTATGGATCCTTGGCTTTAATTTCCCATTGGTCCAAATGAGTGACAAACAAATTTTATAGAAAAATTCTCAAATACAATTGAGAAATCGGACTAACATAGTCTATAAGTATGGATCCTTGGCTTTAATTTCCCATTGGTCCAAATGAGTGACAAACATATTTTATAGAAAAATTCTCAAACACAATTGAGAAATCGGACTAACATAGTCTATAAGTATGGATCCTTGGCTTTAATTTCCCATTGGTCCAAATGAGTGACAAACAAATGTTATAGAAAAATTCTCAAATACAATTGAGAAATCGGACTTACATAGTCTATAAGTATGGACCCTTTGCTTTAATTTCCCATTGGTCCAAATGAGTGACAAACTTAAATGTGCCCACAAATAGCCAAATTCCCGTAGAGCTGAACAAAATTTACACCATTTTAATCTTTAAAATTTTATAGAAAAATTCTCAAATACAATTGACAAATCGGACTAACATAGTCTATAAGTATGGATCCTTGGCTTTAATTTCCCATTGGTCCAAATGAGTGACAAACATATTTTATAGAAAAATTCTCAAACACAATTGAGAAATCGGACTAACATAGTCTATAAGTATGGATCCTTGGCTTTAATTTCCCATTGGTCCAAATGAGTGACAAACAAATGTTATAGAAAAATTCTCAAATACAATTGAGAAATCGGATTAACATAGTCTATAAGTATGGATCCTTGGCTTTAATTTCCCATTGGTCCAAATGAGTGACAAACAAATGTTATAGAAAAATTCTCAAATACAATTGAGAAATCGGACTAACATAGTCTATAAGTATGGATCCTTGGCTTTAATTTCCCATTGGTCCAAATGAGTGACAAACAAATGTTATAGAAAAATTCTCAAATACAATTGAGAAATCGGACTAACATAGTCTATAAGTATGGATCCTTGGCTTTAATTTCCCATTGGTCCAAATGAGTGACAAACATATTTTATAGAAAAATTCTCAAACACAATTGAGAAATCGGACTTACATAGTCTATAAGTATGGATCCTTGGCTTTAATTTCCCATTGGTCCAAATGAGTGACAAACAAATTTTATAGAAAAATTCTCAAATACAATTGAGAAATCGGACTAACATAGTCTATAAGTATGGATCCTTGGCTTTAATTTCCCATTGGTCCAAATGAGTGACAAACATATTTTATAGAAAAATTCTCAAACACAATTGAGAAATCGGACTTACATAGTCTATAAGTATGGATCCTTGGCTTTAATTTCCCATTGGTCCAAATGAGTGACAAACAAATGTTATAGAAAAATTCTCAAATACAATTGAGAAATCGGATTAACATAGTCTATAAGTATGGATCCTTGGCTTTAATTTCCCATTGGTCCAAATGAGTGACAGACAAATTTTATAGAAAAATTCTCAAATACAATTGAGAAATCGGACTAACATAGTCTATAAGTATGGATCCTTGGCTTTAATTTCCCATTGGTCCAAATGAGTGACAAACAAATTTTATAGAAAAATTCTCAAATACAATTGCGAAATCGGACTAACATAGTCTATAAGTATGGATCCTTGGCTTTAATTTCCCATTGGTCCAAATGAGTGACAAACAAATTTTATAGAAAAATTCTCAAATACAATTGCGAAATCGGACTTACATAAACTATAAGTATGGATCCTTGGCTTTAATTTCCCATTGGTCCAAATGAGTGACAAACAAATTTTATAGAAAAATTCTCAAATACAATTGAGAAATCGGACTAACATAGTCTATAAGTATGGATCCTTGGCTTTAATTTCCCATTGGTCCAAATGAGTGACAAACAAATGTTATAGAAAAATTCTCAAATACAATTGAGAAATCGGACTAACATAGTCTATAAGTATGGATCCTTGGCTTTAATTTCCCATTGGTCCAAATGAGTGACAGACAAATTTTATAGAAAAATTCTCAAATACAATTGAGAAATCGGACTAACATAGTCTATAAGTATGGATCCTTGGCTTTAATTTCCCATTGGTCCAAATGAAAGACAAACAAATTTTATAGAAAAATTCTCAAATACAATTGCGAAATCGGACTAACATAGTCTATAAGTATGGATCCTTGGCTTTAATTTCCCATTGGTCCAAATGAGTGACAAACAAATTTTATAGAAAAATTCTCAAATACAATTGAGAAATCGGACTTACATAGTCTATAAGTATGGATCCTTTGCTTTAATTTCCCATTGGTCCAAATGAGTGACAAACTTAAATGTGCCCACAAATAGCCAAATTCCCGTAGAGCTGAACAAAATTTACACCATTTTAATCTTTAAAATTTTATAGAAAAATTCTCAAATACAATTGAGAAATCGGACTAACATAGTCTATAAGTATGGATCCTTGGCTTTAATTTCCCATTGGTCCAAATGAGTGACAAACAAATGTTATAGAAAAATTCTCAAATACAATTGAGAAATCGGACTAACATAGTCTATAAGTATGGATCCTTGGCTTTAATTTCCCATTGGTCCAAATGAGTGACAAACATATTTTATAGAAAAATTCTCAAACACAATTGAGAAATCGGACTTACATAGTCTATAAGTATGGATCCTTGGCTTTAATTTCCCATTGGTCCAAATGAGTGACAAACAAATTTTATAGAAAAATTCTCAAATACAATTGAGAAATCGGACTAACATAGTCTATAAGTATGGATCCTTGGCCTTAATTTCCCATTGGTCCAAATGAGTGACAAACATATTTTATAGAAAAATTCTCAAATACAATTGAGAAATCGGACTTACATAGTCTATAAGTATGGATCATTGGCTTTAATTTCCCATTGGTCCAAATGAGTGACAAACAAATGTTATAGAAAAATTCTCAAATACAATTGAGAAATCGGACTAACATAGTCTATAAGTATGGATCCTTGGCTTTAATTTCCCATTGGTCCAAATGAGTGACAAACATATTTTATAGAAAAATTCTCAAACACAATTGAGAAATCGGACTTACATAGTCTATAAGTATGGATCCTTGGCTTTAATTTCCCATTGGTCCAAATGAGTGACAAACAAATTTTATAGAAAAATTCTCAAATACAATTGAGAAATCGGACTAACATAGTCTATAAGTATGGATCCTTGGCTTTAATTTCCCATTGGTCCAAATGAGTGACAAACATATTTTATAGAAAAATTCTCAAACACAATTGAGAAATCGGACTAACATAGTCTATAAGTATGGATCCTTGGCTTTAATTTCCCATTGGTCCAAATGAGTGACAAACAAATGTTATAGAAAAATTCTCAAATACAATTGAGAAATCGGACTTACATAGTCTATAAGTATGGACCCTTTGCTTTAATTTCCCATTGGTCCAAATGAGTGACAAACTTAAATGTGCCCACAAATAGCCAAATTCCCGTAGAGCTGAACAAAATTTACACCATTTTAATCTTTAAAATTTTATAGAAAAATTCTCAAATACAATTGACAAATCGGACTAACATAGTCTATAAGTATGGATCCTTGGCTTTAATTTCCCATTGGTCCAAATGAGTGACAAACAAATTTTATAGAAAAATTCTCAAATACAATTGAGAAATCGGACTAACATAGTCTATAAGTATGGATCCTTGGCTTTAATTTCCCATTGGTCCAAATGAGTGACAAACATATTTTATAGAAAAATTCTCAAACACAATTGAGAAATCGGACTAACATAGTCTATAAGTATGGATCCTTGGCTTTAATTTCCCATTGGTCCAAATGAGTGACAAACAAATGTTATAGAAAAATTCTCAAATACAATTGAGAAATCGGACTTACATAGTCTATAAGTATGGATCCTTTGCTTTAATTTCCCATTGGTCCAAATGAGTGACAAACTTAAATGTGCCCACAAATAGCCAAATTCCCGTAGAGCTGAACAAAATTTACACCATTTTAATCTTTAAAATTTTATAGAAAAATTCTCAAATACAATTAAGAAATCGGACTAACATAGTCTATAAGTATGGATCCTTGGCTTTAATTTCCCATTGGTCCAAATGAGTGACAAACAAATGTTATAGAAAAATTCTCAAATACAATTGAGAAATCGGACTAACATAGTCTATAAGTATGGATCCTTGGCTTTAATTTCCCATTGGTCCAAATGAGTGACAAACATATTTTATAGAAAAATTCTCAAACACAATTGAGAAATCGGACTTACATAGTCTATAAGTATGGATCCTTGGCTTTAATTTCCCATTGGTCCAAATGAGTGACAAACAAATTTTATAGAAAAATTCTCAAATACAATTGAGAAATCGGACTAACATAGTCTATAAGTATGGATCCTTGGCTTTAATTTCCCATTGGTCCAAATGAGTGACAAACATATTTTATAGAAAAATTCTCAAACACAATTGAGAAATCGGACTTACATAGTCTATAAGTATGGATCCTTGGCTTTAATTTCCCATTGGTCCAAATGAGTGACAAACAAATGTTATAGAAAAATTCTCAAATACAATTGAGAAATCGGACTAACATAGTCTATAAGTATGGATCCTTGGCTTTAATTTCCCATTGGTCCAAATGAGTGACAAACATATTTTATAGAAAAATTCTCAAACACAATTGAGAAATCGGACTTACATAGTCTATAAGTATGGATCCTTGGCTTTAATTTCCCATTGGTCCAAATGAGTGACAAACAAATTTTATAGAAAAATTCTCAAATACAATTGAGAAATCGGACTAACATAGTCTATAAGTATGGATCCTTGGCTTTAATTTCCCATTGGTCCAAATGAGTGACAAACATATTTTATAGAAAAATTCTCAAACACAATTGAGAAATCGGACTAACATAGTCTATAAGTATGGATCCTTGGCTTTAATTTCCCATTGGTCCAAATGAGTGACAAACATATTTTATAGAAAAATTCTCAAACACAATTGAGAAATCGGACTTACATAGTCTATAAGTATGGATCCTTGGCTTTAATTTCCCATTGGTCCAAATGAGTGACAAACAAATGTTATAGAAAAATTCTCAAATACAATTGAGAAATCGGACTAACATAGTCTATAAGTATGGATCCTTGGCTTTAATTTCCCATTGGTCCAAATGAGTGACAAACAAATGTTATAGAAAAATTCTCAAATACAATTGAGAAATCGGACTAACATAGTCTATAAGTATGGATCCTTGGCTTTATTTTCCCATTGGTCCAAATGAGTGACAAACAAATGTTATAGAAAAATTCTCAAACACAATTGAGAAATCGGACTTACATAGTCTATAAGTATGAATCCTTGGCTTTAATTTCCCATTGGTCCAAATGAGTGACAAACAAATGTTATAGAAAAATTCTCAAATACAATTGAGAAAACGGACTCACATAGTCTATAAGTATGAATCCTTGGCTTTAATTTCCCATTGGTCCAAATGAGTGACAAACAAATGTTATAGAAAAATTCTCAAACACAATTGAGAAATCGGACTTACATAGTCTATAAGTATGAATCCTTGGCTTTAATTTCCCATTGGTCCAAATGAGTGACAAACAAATGTTATAGAAAAATTCTCAAATACAATTGAGAAATCGGACTAACATAGTCTATAAGTATGGATCCTTGGCTTTAATTTCCCATTGGTCCAAATGAGTGACAAACATATTTTATAGAAAAATTCTCAAATACAATTGAGAAATCGGACTAACATAGTCTATAAGTATGGATCCTTGGCTTTAATTTCCCATTGGTCCAAATGAGTGACAAACAAATTTTATAGAAAAATTCTCAAATACAATTGAGAAATCGGACTTACATAGTCTATAAGTATGGATCCTTGGCTTTAATTTCCCATTGGTCCAAATGAGTGACAAACATATTTTATAGAAAAATTCTCAAATACAATTGAGAAATCGGACTAACATAGTCTATAAGTATGGATCCTTGGCTTTAATTTCCCATTGGTCCAAATGAGTGAGAAACAAATGTTATAGAAAAATTCTCAAATACAATTGAGAAATCGGACTTACATAGTCTATAAGTATGGATCCTTGGCTTTAATTTCCCATTGGTCCAAATGAGTGACAAACAAATGTTATAGAAAAATTCTCAAATACAATTGAGAAATCGGACTAACATAGTCTATAAGTATGGATCCTTGGCTTTAATTTCCCATTGGTCCAAATGAGTGACAAACAAATGTTATAGAAAAATTCTCAAACACAATTGAGAAATCGGACTTACATAGTCTATAAGTATGAATCCTTGGCTTTAATTTCCCATTGGTCCAAATGAGTGACAAACAAATGTTATAGAAAAATTCTCAAATACAATTGAGAAATCGGACTAACATAGTCTATAAGTATGGATCCTTGGCTTTAATTTCCCATTGGTCCAAATGAGTGACAAACATATTTTATAGAAAAATTCTCAAATACAATTGAGAAATCGGACTAACATAGTCTATAAGTATGGATCCTTGGCTTTAATTTCCCATTGGTCCAAATGAGTGACAAACAAATTTTATAGAAAAATTCTCAAATACAATTGAGAAATCGGACTTACATAGTCTATAAGTATGGATCCTTGGCTTTAATTTCCCATTGGTCCAAATGAGTGACAAACATATTTTATAGAAAAATTCTCAAATACAATTGAGAAATCGGACTAACATAGTCTATAAGTATGGATCCTTGGCTTTAATTTCCCATTGGTCCAAATGAGTGACAAACAAATGTTATAGAAAAATTCTCAAATACAATTGAGAAATCGGACTTACATAGTCTATAAGTATGGATCCTTGGCTTTAATTTCCCATTGGTCCAAATGAGTGACAAACATATTTTATAGAAAAATTCTCAAATACAATTGAGAAATCGGACTAACATAGTCTATAAGTATGGATCCTTGGCTTTAATTTCCCATTGGTCCAAATGAGTGACAAACAAATTTTATAGAAAAATTCTCAAATACAATTGAGAAATCGGACTAACATAGTCTATAAGTATGAATCCTTGGCTTTAATTTCCCATTGGTCCAAATGAGTGACAAACAAATGTTATAGAAAAATTCTCAAATACAATTGAGAAAACGGACTAACATAGTCTATAAGTATGAATCCTTGGCTTTAATTTCCCATTGGTCCAAATGAGTTACAAACAAATGTTATAGAAAAATTCTCAAACACAATTGAGAAATCGGACTTACATAGTCTATAAGTATGAATCCTTGGCTTTAATTTCCCATTGGTCCAAATGAGTGACAAACAAATGTTATAGAAAAATTCTCAAATACAATTGAGAAATCGGACTAACATAGTCTATAAGTATGGATCCTTGGCTTTAATTTCCCATTGGTCCAAATGAGTGACAAACATATTTTATAGAAAAATTCTCAAATACAATTGAGAAATCGGACTAACATAGTCTATAAGTATGGATCCTTGGCTTTAATTTCCCATTGGTCCAAATGAGTGACAAACAAATTTTATAGAAAAATTCTCAAATACAATTGAGAAATCGGACTTACATAGTCTATAAGTATGGATCCTTGGCTTTAATTTCCCATTGGTCCAAATGAGTGACAAACATATTTTATAGAAAAATTCTCAAATACAATTGAGAAATCGGACTAACATAGTCTATAAGTATGGATCCTTGGCTTTAATTTCCCATTGGTCCAAATGAGTGAGAAACAAATGTTATAGAAAAATTCTCAAATACAATTGAGAAATCGGACTTACATAGTCTATAAGTATGGATCCTTGGCTTTAATTTCCCATTGGTCCAAATGAGTGACAAACAAATGTTATAGAAAAATTCTCAAATACAATTGAGAAATCGGACTAACATAGTCTATAAGTATGGATCCTTGGCTTTAATTTCCCATTGGTCCAAATGAGTGACAAACAAATGTTATAGAAAAATTCTCAAACACAATTGAGAAATCGGACTTACATAGTCTATAAGTATGAATCCTTGGCTTTAATTTCCCATTGGTCCAAATGAATGACAAACAAATGTTATAGAAAAATTCTCAAATACAATTGAGAAATCGGACTAACATAGTCTATAAGTATGGATCCTTGGCTTTAATTTCCCATTGGTCCAAATGAGTGACAAACATATTTTATAGAAAAATTCTCAAATACAATTGAGAAATCGGACTAACATAGTCTATAAGTATGGATCCTTGGCTTTAATTTTCCATTGGTCCAAATGAGTGACAAACAAATTTTATAGAAAAATTCTCAAATACAATTGAGAAATCGGACTTACATAGTCTATAAGTACGGATCCTTGGCTTTAATTTCCCATTGGTCCAAATGAGTGACAAACATATTTTATAGAAAAATTCTCAAATACAATTGAGAAATCGGACTAACATAGTCTATAAGTATGGATCCTTGGCTTTAATTTCCCATTGGTCCAAATGAGTGACAAACAAATGTTATAGAAAAATTCTCAAATACAATTGAGAAATCGGACTTACATAGTCTATAAGTATGGATCCTTGGCTTTAATTTCCCATTGGTCCAAATGAGTGACAAACATATTTTATAGAAAAATTCTCAAATACAATTGAGAAATCGGACTAACATAGTCTATAAGTATGGATCCTTTGCTTTAATTTCCCATTGGTCCAAATGAGTGACAAACAAATTTTATAGAAAAATTCTCAAATACAATTGAGAAATCGGACTTACATAGTCTATAAGTATGGATCCTTGGCTTTAATTTCCCATTGGTCCAAATGAGTGACAAACATATTTTATAGAAAAATTCTCAAATACAATTGAGAAATCGGACTAACATAGTCTATAAGTATGGATCCTTGGCTTTAATTTCCCATTGGCCCAAATGAGTGACAAACAAATGTTATAGAAAAATTCTCAAACACAATTGAGAAATCGGACTTACATAGTCTATAAGTATGGATCCTTGGCTTTAATTTCCCATTGGTCCAAATGAGTGACAAACAAATGTTATAGAAAAATTCTCAAATACAATTGAGAAATCGGACTAACCTAGTCTATAAGTATGGATCCTTGGCTTTAATTTCCCATTGGTCCAAATGAGTGACAAACAAATGTTATAGAAAAATTCTCAAATACAATTGAGAAATCGGACTAACATAGTCTATAAGTATGGATCCTTGGCTTTAATTTCCCATTGGTCCAAATGAGTGACAAACAAATGTTATAGAAAAATTCTCAAATACAATTGAGAAATCGGACTAACATAGTCTATAAGTATGGATCCTTGGCTTTAATTTCCCATTGGTCCAAATGAGTGACAAACATATTTTATAGAAAAATTCTCAAACACAATTGAGAAATCGGACTTACATAGTCTATAAGTATGGATCCTTGGCTTTAATTTCCCATTGGTCCAAATGAGTGACAAACAAATGTTATAGAAAAATTCTCAAATACAATTGAGAAATCGGACTAACATAGTCTATAAGTATGGATCCTTGGCTTTAATTTCCCATTGGTCCAAATGAGTGACAAACAAATGTTATAGAAAAATTCTCAAATACAATTGAGAAATCGGACTAATATAGTCTATAAGTATGGATCCTTGGCTTTAATTTCCCATTGGTCCAAATGAGTGACAAACAAATGTTATAGAAAAATTCTCAAACACAATTGAGAAATCGGACTTACATAGTCTATAAGTATGGATCCTTGGCTTTAATTTCCCATTGGTCCAAATGAGTGACAAACAAATGTTATAGAAAAATTCTCAAATACAATTGAGAAATCGGACTAACATAGTCTATAAGTATGGATCCTTGGCTTTAATTTCCCATTGGTCCAAATGAGTGACAAACATATTTTATAGAAAAATTCTCAAATACAATTGAGAAATCGGACTAACATAGTCTATAAGTATGGATCCTTGGCTTTAATTTCCCATTGGTCCAAATGAGTGACAAACAAATGTTATAGAAAAATTCTCAAATACAATTGAGAAATCGGACTAACATAGTCTATAAGTATGGATCCTTGGCTTTAATTTCCCATTGGTCCAAATGAGTGACAAACAAATGTTATAGAAAAATTCTCAAATACAATTGAGAAATCGGACTAACATAGTCTATAAGTATGGATCCTTGGCTTTAATTTCCCATTGGTCCAAATGAGTGACAAACAAATGTTATAGAAAAATTCTCAAATACAATTGAGAAATCGGACTTACATAGTCTATAAGTATGGATCCTTGGCTTTAATTTCCCATTGGTCCAAATGAGTGACAAACAAATGTTATAGAAAAATTCTCAAATACAATTGAGAAATCGGACTTACATAGTCTATAAGTATGGATCCTTGGCTTTAATTTCCCATTGGTCCAAATGAGTGACAAACAAATGTTATAGAAAAATTCTCAAATACAATTGAGAAATCGGACTTACATAGTCTATAAGTATGGATCCTTGGCTTTAATTTCCCATTGGTCCAAATGAGTGACAAACAAATGTTATAGAAAAATTCTCAAATACAATTGAGAAATCGGACTTACATAGTCTATAAGTATGGATCCTTGGCTTTAATTTCCCATTGGTCCAAATGAGTGACAAACAAATGTTATAGAAAAATTCTCAAATACAATTGAGAAATCGGACTTACATAGTCTATAAGTATGGATCCTTGGCTTTAATTTCCCATTGGTCCAAATGAGTGACAAACAAATGTTATAGAAAAATTCTCAAATACAATTGAGAAATCGGACTTACATAGTCTATAAGTATGGATCCTTGGCTTTAATTTCCCATTGGTCCAAATGAGTGACAAACAAATGTTATAGAAAAATTCTCAAATACAATTGAGAAATCGGACTTACATAGTCTATAAGTATGGATCCTTGGCTTTAATTTCCCATTGGTCCAAATGAGTGACAAACAAATGTTATAGAAAAATTCTCAAATACAATTGAGAAATCGGACTTACATAGTCTATAAGTATGGATCCTTGGCTTTAATTTCCCATTGGTCCAAATGAGTGACAAACAAATGTTATAGAAAAATTCTCAAATACAATTGAGAAATCGGACTAACATAGTCTATAAGTATGGATCCTTGGCTTTAATTTCCCATTGGCCCAAATGAGTGACAAACAAATGTTATAGAAAAATTCTCAAACACAATCGAGAAATCGGACTTACATAGTCTATAAGTATGGATCCTTGGCTTTAATTTCCCATTGGTCCAAATGAGTGACAAACAAATGTTATAGAAAAATTCTCAAATACAATTGAGAAATCGGACTAACCTAGTCTATAAGTATGGATCCTTGGCTTTAATTTCCCATTGGTCCAAATGAGTGACAAACAAATGTTATAGAAAAATTCTCAAATACAATTGAGAAATCGGACTAACATAGTCTATAAGTATGGATCCTTGGCTTTAATTTCCCATTGGTCCAAATGAGTGACAAACAAATGTTATAGAAAAATTCTCAAATACAATTGAGAAATCGGACTAACATAGTCTATAAGTATGGATCCTTGGCTTTAATTTCCCATTGGTCCAAATGAGTGACAAACATATTTTATAGAAAAATTCTCAAACACAATTGAGAAATCGGACTTACATAGTCTATAAGTATGGATCCTTGGCTTTAATTTCCCATTGGTCCAAATGAGTGACAAACAAATTTTATAGAAAAATTCTCAAATACAATTGAGAAATCGGACTAACATAGTCTATAAGTATGGATCCTTGGCTTTAATTTCCCATTGGTCCAAATGAGTGACAAACATATTTTATAGAAAAATTCTCAAACACAATTGAGAAATCGGACTTACATAGTCTATAAGTATGGATCCTTGGCTTTAATTTCCCATTGGTCCAAATGAGTGACAAACATATTTTATAGAAAAATTCTCAAACACAATTGAGAAATCGGACTTACATAGTCTATAAGTATGGATCCTTGGCTTTAATTTCCCATTGGTCCAAATAAGTTACAAACAAATGTTATAGAAAAATTCTCAAATACAATTGAGAAATCGGACTAACATAGTCTATAAGTATGGATCCTTGGCTTTAATTTCCCATTGGTCCAAATGAGTGACAAACATATTTTATAGAAAAATTCTCAAACACAATTGAGAAATCGGACTTACATAGTCTATAAGTATGGATCCTTGGCTTTAATTTCCCATTGGTCCAAATAAGTTACAAACAAATGTTATAGAAAAATTCTCAAATACAATTGAGAAATCGGACTAACATAGTCTATAAGTATGGATCCTTGGCTTTAATTTCCCATTGGTCCAAATGAGTGACAAACATATTTTATAGAAAAATTCTCAAACACAATTGAGAAATCGGACTTACATAGTCTATAAGTATGGATCCTTGGCTTTAATTTCCCATTGGTCCAAATAAGTTACAAACAAATGTTATAGAAAAATTCTCAAATACAATTGAGAAATCGGACTAACATAGTCTATAAGTATGGATCCTTGGCTTTAATTTCCCATTGGTCCAAATGAGTGACAAACATATTTTATAGAAAAATTCTCAAACACAATTGAGAAATCGGACTTACATAGTCTATAAGTATGGATCCTTGGCTTTAATTTCCCATTGGTCCAAATAAGTTACAAACAAATGTTATAGAAAAATTCTCAAATACAATTGAGAAATCGGACTAACATAGTCTATAAGTATGGATCCTTGGCTTTAATTTCCCATTGGTCCAAATGAGTGACAAACATATTTTATAGAAAAATTCTCAAACACAATTGAGAAATCGGACTTACATAGTCTATAAGTATGGATCCTTGGCTTTAATTTCCCATTGGTCCAAATAAGTTACAAACAAATGTTATAGAAAAATTCTCAAATACAATTGAGAAATCGGACTAACATAGTCTATAAGTATGGATCCTTGGCTTTAATTTCCCATTGGTCCAAATGAGTGACAAACATATTTTATAGAAAAATTCTCAAACACAATTGAGAAATCGGACTTACATAGTCTATAAGTATGGATCCTTGGCTTTAATTTCCCATTGGTCCAAATAAGTTACAAACAAATGTTATAGAAAAATTCTCAAATACAATTGAGAAATCGGACTAACATAGTCTATAAGTATGGATCCTTGGCTTTAATTTCCCATTGGTCCAAATGAGTGACAAACATATTTTATAGAAAAATTCTCAAACACAATTGAGAAATCGGACTTACATAGTCTATAAGTATGGATCCTTGGCTTTAATTTCCCATTGGTCCAAATGAGTGACAAACAAATTTTATAGAAAAATTCTCAAATACAATTGAGAAATCGGACTAACATAGTCTATAAGTATGGATCCTTGGCTTTAATTTCCCATTGGTCCAAATGAGTGACAAACATATTTTATAGAAAAATTCTCAAACACAATTGAGAAATCGGACTTACATAGTCTATAAGTATGGATCCTTGGCTTTAATTTCCCATTGGTCCAAATGAGTGACAAACAAATTTTATAGAAAAATTCTCAAATACAATTGAGAAATCGGACTAACATAGTCTATAAGTATGGATCCTTGGCTTTAATTTCCCATTGGTCCAAATGAGTGACAAACATATTTTATAGAAAAATTCTCAAACACAATTGAGAAATCGGACTTACATAGTCTATAAGTATGGATCCTTGGCTTTAATTTCCCATTGGTCCAAATGAGTGACAAACAAATTTTATAGAAAAATTCTCAAATACAATTGAGAAATCGGACTAACATAGTCTATAAGTATGGATCCTTGGCTTTAATTTCCCATTGGTCCAAATGAGTGACAAACAAATGTTATAGAAAAATTCTCAAATACAATTGAGAAATCGGACTAACATAGTCTATAAGTATGGATCCTTGGCTTTAATTTCCCATTGGTCCAAAAGAGTGACAAACAAATGTTATAGAAAAATTCTCAAATACAATTGAGAAATCGGACTAACATAGTCTATAAGTATGGATCCTTGGCTTTAATTTCCCATTGGTCCAAATGAGTGACAAACAAATGTTATAGAAAAATTCTCAAATACAATTGAGAAATCGGACTAACATAGTCTATAAGTATGGATCCTTGGCTTTAATTTCCCATTGGTCCAAATGAGTGACAAACATAGTTTATAGAAAAATTCTCAAACACAATTGAGAAATCGGACTTACATAGTCTATAAGTATGGATCCTTGGCTTTAATTTCCCGTTGGTCCAAATGAGTGACAAACAAATTTTATAGAAAAATTCTCAAATACAATTGAGAAATCGGACTTACATAGTCTGTAAGTATGGATCCTTGGCTTTAATTTCCCATTGGTCCAAATGAGTGACAAACAAATGTTATAGAAAAATTCTCAAATACAATTGAGAAATCGGACTAACATAGTCTATAAGTATGGATCCTTGGCTTTAATTTCCCATTGGTCCAAATGAGTGACAAACAAATTTTATAGAAAAATTCTCAAATACAATTGAGAAATCGGACTAACATAGTCTATAAGTATGGATCCTTGGCTTTAATTTCCCATTGGTCCAAATGAGTGACAAACAAATGTTATAGAAAAATTCTCAAATACAATTGAGAAATCGGACTAACATAGTCTATAAGTATGGATCCTTGGCTTTAATTTCCCATTGGTCCAAATGAGTGACAAACAAATGTTATAGAAAAATTCTCAAATACAATTGAGAAATCGGACTAACATAGTCTATAAGTATGGATCCTTGGCTTTAATTTCCCATTGGTCCAAATGAGTGACAAACATATTTTATAGAAAAATTCTCAAACACAATTGAGAAATCGGACTTACATAGTCTATAAGTATGGATTCTTGGCTTTAATTTCCCATTGGTCCAAATGAGTGACAAACAAATTTTATAGAAAAATTCTCAAATACAATTGAGAAATCGGACTTACATAGTCTATAAGTATGGATCCTTGGCTTTAATTTCCCATTGGTCCAAATGAGTGACAAACAAATTTTATAGAAAAATTCTCAAATACAATTGAGAAATTGGACTTAAATAGTCTATAAGTATGGATCCTTGGCTTTAATTTCCCATTGGTCCAAATGAGTGACAAACAAATTTTATAGAAAAATTCTCAAATACAATTGAGAAAACGGACTTACATAGTCTATAAGTATGGATCCTTGGCTTTAATTTCCCATTGGTCCAAATGAGTGACAAACAAATTTTATAGAAAAATTCTTAAATACAATTGAGAAATCGGACTAACATAGTCTATAAGTATGAATCCTTGGCTTTAATTTCCCATTGGTCCAAATGAGTGACAAACAAATTTTATAGAAAAATTCTCAAATACATTTGAGAAATCGGACTTACATAGTCTATAAGTATGGATCCTTGGCTTTAATTTCCCATTGGTCCAAATGAGTGACAAACAAATTTTATAGAAAAATTCTCAAATACAATTGAGAAATCGGACTTACATAGTCTATAAGTATGGATCCTTGGCTTTAATTTCCCAATGTTATAGAAAAATTCTCAAATACAATTGAGAAATCGGACTAACATAGTCTATAAGTATGGATCCTTGGCTTTAATTTCCCATTGGTCCAAATGAGTGACAAACAAATGTTATAGAAAAATTCTCAAATACAATTGAGAAATCGGACTAACATAGTCTATAAGTATGGATCCTTGGCTTTAATTTCCCATTGGTCCAAATGAGTGACAAACATATTTTATAGAAAAATTCTCAAATACAATTGAGAAATCGGACTAACATAGTCTATAAGTATGGATCCTTGGCTTTAATTTCCCATTGGTCCAAATGAGTGACAAACAAATGTTATAGAAAAATTCTCAAACACAATTGAGAAATCGGACTTACATAGTCTATAAGTATGGATCCTTGGCTTTAATTTCCCATTGGTCCAAATGAGTGACAAACAAATGTTATAGAAAAATTCTCAAATACAATTGAGAAATCGGACTAACCTAGTCTATAAGTATGGATCCTTGGCTTTAATTTCCCATTGGTCCAAATGAGTGACAAACAAATGTTATAGAAAAATTCTCAAATACAATTGAGAAATCGGACTAACATAGTCTATAAGTATGGATCCTTGGCTTTAATTTCCCATTGGTCCAAATGAGTGACAAACAAATGTTATAGAAAAATTCTCAAATACAATTGAGAAATCGGACTAACATAGTCTATAAGTATGGATCCTTGGCTTTAATTTCCCATTGGTCCAAATGAGTGACAAACAAATGTTATAGAAAAATTCTCAAATACAATTGAGAAATCGGACTTACATAGTCTATAAGTATGGATCCTTGGTTTTAATTTCCCATTGGTCCAAATGAGTGACAAACATAAATGTGCCCACAAATAGCCAAATTCCCGTAGAGCTGAAAAAAATTTACACAATTTTAATCTTTAAAATTTTATAGAAAAATTCTCAAATACAATTGAGAAATCGGACTAACATAGTCTATAAGTATGGATCCTTGGCTTTAATTTCCCATTGGTCCAAATGAGTGACAAACAAATTTTATAGAAAAATTCTTAAATACAATTGAGAAATCGGACTTACATAGTCTGTAAGTATGGATCCTTGGCTTTAATTTCCCATTGGTCCAAATGATTGACAAACAAATGTTATAGAAAAATTCTTAAATACAATTGAGAAATCGGACTTACATAGTCTATAAGTATGGATCCTTGGCTTTAGTTTCCCATTGGTCCAAATGATTGACAAACAAATGTTATAGAAAAATTCTCAAATACAATTGAGAAATCGGACTTACATAGTCTATAAGTATGGATCCTTGGTTTTAATTTCCCATTGGTCCAAATGAGTGACAAACATAAATGTGCCCACAAATAGCCAAATTCCCGTAGAGCTGAAAAAAATTTACACAATTTTAATCTTTAAAATTTTATAGAAAAATTCTCAAATACAATTGAGAAATCGGACTTACATAGTCTATAAGTATGGATCCTTGGCTTTAATTTCCCATTGGTCCAAATGAGTGACAAAAATAAATGTGCCCACAAATTGCCAAATTCCCGTAGAGCTTAAAAAAATTTACACAATTTTAATCTTTAAAATTTTATAGAAAAATTCTCAAATACAATTGAGAAATCGGACTTACATAGTCTATAAGTATGGATCCTTGGTTTTAATTTCCCATTGGTCCAAATGAGTGACAAACATAAATGTGCCCACAAATAGCCAAATTCCCGTAGAGCTCAACAAAATTTACACAATTTTAATATAAATACTTTTAATTTTATTTTATAACGAGGGGGTAGCGAAGCACACCGGGATAAGCTAGTATATGATAAAAATAAATACTGTCAAATTGAGTGGAATGCTAAAGCGAATGAACTTAGAATGCATAATGGCATTTTCACAGTTAAAGCGTTATCAGGCAAACTGTCAAAAAATATATGAGTTCTTAATCAGATAATGTAATTATACGTAATGGAAGCCGCTAGAGGCAAACACTTAAAAATTTCGCACCTACTGCAGTATTTTAAAGGCCTCAGTAATGAATATTAAAAAACATATAAACTGAAAATTTAAAAAAGACTTTCTTTACGTTAATTTTTTCTTTTTTTAATTAAAACTTTCGAAAAGAAACAAATCTCCCACAACAAATAATATTGCAAAAACGAAAAAAAAACATCATAAAGACAACAAAACGAATAAAACACATTTTTTTATTTATTTATTTATTTATTTATAATAATTCATTCTTACAATTCAATAAATTGTCTGAGAACATTATCAACAAAATGAAAATAAAAGTGCCAAATTTTGAAAAAATCGCCAAAACGAGCAAAAAACGCAAAATAGAAAGAAAGCTACAATAATTCTTAAATCGCCAATCTTGATAAAATCGCTACAATTAAAAACTCTAGCAAAAGGAAAAAATTTTCTAAAACGAGATAAAGCACAGAAGCGAAAAAAAAACGCCTAAGCTAAAATAAGACTCACACGTCAAAATCACAATTACTAAAAATCCCACCTAATGGAAAAAATCGCCAAAAAAGCACGAATAAGTAGATCAAAACACTAATATGAAAAAAATTTGCATACAAAAAAACCATAAGTAAAATAGCAACAAAATCACTAAGCCGAAAATAATCGCCTAGAGTGAAAAAATCACCAAAACTACAACACCTATCAAATATAACAAATTATAATCACTAAAACGAAAAATGCCACCAAAAGGAAAAAAATCAAACAATAACAATTCTAATCGCTTAAACGAAAACAAACCGTTTAAATTAAAAAAACGCCAAAACTTAATATTAAGAAAAAAAACTTCGTTGAAACAAAAAGTCGCCAGACTTAAAAATACTCTCCAAATCGAAAAAGGGCAAAAAATTGCTAGAACAAAATAAATACCCTAAACTGAAAAAAATCACCGAAACAAATAAAATGTTTAACGAATAAAATGTTTAACTAACTGGAAAAATTCAATAAAAGAAGAAAAAATTTATTGAGAGGAAGAAGGGATATACATGAATTATGTAGCTCACAATACGCCATATTTCTTTAAAAAAATGGACTACAATTTTTAAAATTCAATGAAATATTTTCAAAAATTCATGAAATAACTACTTTTTTTTTTGGTTGCATATCTTTTGTTTAAATGGTTTCACAAAAAAAAAGTTTTGGTTATAAAACTATTTGGTCGATGGCAACACTGTTGGAGATGCTACACCAAAACGTTACGTATTAAATAATACGATTTGGTAAAAAAATAAACTTATTTTTAGTTTCACTTATTTTCCCCAGCATTATCAAAAGCTCTATGCCCTTTTATGAAAAAAAAAAACAAAATAGATAAAATTAAATTTACTTGTTTGTTATTATATGTATTTATTACATAACAATTTTATTGTAAAACTAAATTCAATTGTTCAATTGTCCAAATAATTTAATTTTAAAAGCATTCTTTGTTTGTTAGTTTTCTGTTTTAGTTGCTTGCCAAAATAAGTTAGTTGAATATTTTTAATAGAGCAAAGTTTATGAAAATATAAAAACTTTACTTTAGACTTGTTGTTTTGAAGGCCTTTGCTGTATAGCTGTGTGTGTGTATGCATGTTTGTGTATGTATATTTTGCCAAGTGGGTGGTTGAGTTGAAAAGGTTTCTGCTACAATATGTGCTACTTTTTTCTCTGTTACTTAAACCAACATTTGCTATGACCATTAAGTTATATAATTTCTAAAGTTTTTTTTTTTGTAAAAATTTTTTTTACTCTTAAGATTAAAAACAAAGCTACTTTTGAAAAAGAAAAAATCCTTGCCAGAACCGGAAAGTACCATAAACTTTACTGAAGTCTTAAGTGTTTTTGAGGTTTGTTTGTTGAGAGTGAAACAAATAAAGTATGGGAAGCAACTTAATGGAAAAAGCATTTCAATTATTTCAAAAGAATATATACAAATAACTCATACGTTAATGGGTAAAATGCTTATATGCTAAATTGAAGCATGCGGATTCAAGAAATATATGTTCTGTTTTGTTAAAAGTGGGCGGGAAAAAGATATTACAAGGAAACAATTCTTATGTGTAACCAAAAATGCCTTATCGCATTTCCAGTAATTCCAGGAAACTGGTTTTCACAACAACTTTAATATTAAAACTCGTTCTTTTTTCGTGTGAGTAAGTTTTTGCCCCAAACAAGACATACTCCTTTTTTTAATCTCATGGCAAGGGCTTAAGCTCAATAGAAAATCTTTCTCCAGAATAAAAACAATAGGAAGGGAGATGAAAATATGTGAAATTTTAATATTCCTGTGTAAATTTAAAGGTTTTTCAATGAATTGTTAATTTCGAAATGTCATAGAGCCAATTGATTGAACTTTAAAGGAAATTTTTAAGGAACTTTAAGGAAATTTCTCGATTTTTTATATGTAATTGCTAACAAATATTTATTTTTATAGTGCAGAAGTTGTCTAATTTTAATTTTAGTTTATTTAAATAATTAAATGGGCTTGAAATCACATAAAGGTTTGTTCCTAAGTAGTTGGCCGCCACTGTATAATTTTATTTTTACGTTTTTTTTTTTCTTCAAAATATCAATAAGCAGAATCATTAGCTGGAGTTTCGCCAAGAATTCCAGTCTAATCGTTTCACTTTAAAAACATGATTAGCGTATGAGTGATATTCGAATAAGAAAATTAAACTTGTTGCTCATACGGCATATTGTTTACTTCTATGGTCTCTTTCCCATGAATGCATTCTCTTTACGTAATGCGTATGATTGATGGGGAGCAACTTATGAATCATACGCCACGGCTGTTTTTTCGATTGTTTTGTTTAGTCGGTGAGAGATTGGGATATTAAAATTTTAATTAGTGTGCAGTTTCTAAGAGGACCAACCGATTTTCAAAAAAATTTTACATTTACGTAACGCAAATAGGGAGGAAAATATATCTTGAATTTATATAAATAATAAAATTGTTTCTTTTAAATTTGTTTGATAAAAAATTTATCGAACTTTTTAAATTCATTTGCACATATTTTATTTCATAAATTCGCCTGCAGCAAGTTGTAGTTGTCAATCTAAATAGAAAGTTTTCTGTAACCGAATTCTTCTGCGACTACCTGTTATGTATATATGTACATACTTAGTGATGTTACGAATACCAATTCGCGAATACGAATACGAATATTTGAAAAAATATCACCCGAATACGAATAATACTACATACTGAATATTTTTTAATTATTTTTCTTTCATAACTTCAGATTTCTTTTTTCTCACTCTGCCCTTTTAAGTAGTAATTCAGTGCTGTTTTGAGAGAATATATTTTCGCAGATGGCACAGCCACCTGTGTCGGTGAACTTTTACTTATTAAATTTTAGTTCTTCTATTTTTGAGGTTCAACATACCTCTACTAAAGGTTGATCACTAATGTAAAATGCTATGAACATATAATTCTTTAATTTTTAAATGCTAGTTGCAAAATATATATTTGTGTCTGTTTTTAAAGAAGGTTATTTATTATCTTGCGTCAAAGATAAATGGTTTTCTTTAAATAAAAATTTTTAAAATTTAAAATATTTTTGTACTTTTTCTGTACTTTTTTATACTTTATGTATTTATTTTTTTCTTTGGAAAGTAGGTGAATATTATTCGAGAAATATTCGCTTAAATTTAGAGAATACGGATATCTTAGAATAGGCGAATAGTCTAATAATCGAATACGAGTATTCTTAACATCACTAGCATATATGTGCTCTAAAAAATTCCTGAAAACACCCAATTGAAATCATTGACTTTTCAATGTCAATTTTGTTTTGAAAATAATGAATTCAACAACACATTATTATATGTATGTATGTGTGCAAATATTCACTCCAAAATAAAATCTTAAATGCACAACCACAATGATAACCCACATCTTTTATATTTTCCTCTATAATTACAAATAAAACTTTTTCAGACTTCCTAAGTGAAAGGAAAAGCACTAGTGGACAATTATTTCTGTTTGTAAAACAAGATAAAATTGCAAAAAATATTCTAAGTATTTCACCATTATTTCTGTGTAGTCATTTGTAGATTTTTTTATGATCTTTATTGACGTAAAAACTATCTCCTCAACTACAAACAAGTTAATTTTTTTTATTACTACTTTCGTAATACGAGAAAAAAATATTTAAATAACTAAGTGAAAAAGGAAACCAAAAAATAAAACTATTAAGAGAACTAAATGCATAAAAATAGTAAAAATAAAAAAGAAAATTTTATTTGTCTCTATTTTCTAGCCATCCAAATAGAAGTTCCTCAGTGCGTAATAGCAGAAGCAACAATCTACCACAATTAACTTTCAGCAGCAGCACTAGCAGTAATATTAGTAGCAAAACCAAAAACAACAACAAAAGTTTGAAAACATCATTGTCTATGCATCCACTGCGTTTTTCTTTACGTCGTAACACTGCAGATGATAGAAATGGCGGACGTTTGGGCGGTGATGTTGGCATTACCACACTTACGAGCAATTCTTCGCCAACAAATAGTCATCATTCGGACTTTCAGCATCATCAGCATCAGCATCATCGTCATCTTCATCATCATCATATGTTAAATTATAGTACGACCTGTGAACAAAGCACTCAAACGCCAAATTCAATTAGTCGTGAAACACGTAGAAACCACAAATTAAATGTATTTAGATTTAATTTTAATAAAGTGGCAACGCCAACACTAAATTTACGGTAAGTTTTATAGCAGAAAAAAACAAAAAAAAATCCCTAACAAAAATTAAAATGTTAAAGTGTAATAATTAATGGAAAAGAATTTTTTAATGAAATCAATGACGTCTATTTTGTTTTTCTTGCGCTAAACACAAACTGCATTGTAGAGATTAATTCCTGGTTACAAATGGCAGTTGGGGCTACGGCGTAGAAGATTATTTAATGACAAGTATTTTCTAGAAATGCACACATTCGCATATTGATAAGTTAAACAAACAAAAGGAAGTAACAGGTAGCAGGAGCAGGTTCAGATACTAATAGAAAAAATAAAAATATATTTTTGGTATCGTCAATTTAGATGGGGAAAGAATAAATATTAAAACATTTTAATGAAGAACTATAAGCTAAAATTGCAGCTAGAAGCTACCCTACTTGAGGTTAGGAAGTAAATTGTGTTAAAAACTTACTTTTTATTGACAAATTCGGTTTTATTGATACCAATGTAAAGTAAAGGGGTTTTTTATAGTGTCACAGCTTTGAGTTGGCATTACTGCTTTATTTGAGCACCCAGAGCAACAGCTGATAGTTGCCTGTTGTTTAGCTTTCTTAGAAATTTCATTATGAGTCGACTTACAACAGAGCAACGCGTGCAAATTGTTGAAATTTTTAATCAAAATAATTTTTCATCGTGCAGTGGACGCTACAATTTACTCAAAGAAACTTTTGATGAAAAAATAATTTCACGTAATGTCCCAATTAATTGGCCACCAAGATCGTGTGATTTAACCCCATTAGATTTTTTCATTGGGGTTATGTTGTCTACGTCGATAAACCACAAACAATTAAACACCTGGAAATCAACATTCGATGAGTTATCGGCGAAATACGGCCGCAAATGCTGCGAAAAGTTGTTGAAAATTGGTGTTCCAGGTTGCGCCTTCTACGTGCCAGCCGTGGCGGCCACATGGTAGAAATCATATTGTACAGTGTGAATACTCCAATTATTTTTTTTATGGAAATATCATTAGCCAAAGATTTACGCTCAACACTGCAAGTGAAACTTGAGTTGGTTTCTTCATCACCGAAAAGATATCTACGGACTCTAGAGTTGATTGTGCCTTCGAACCCATTTTCTAGTCCAGTTTGGATGGGCGTTGAACAGTCAAATTCCCCTTCACTGTCACTCTGACCAGCTGACTTCTTCTTGAAGCAACATGAAGCCAACAGAAAATATAGGAATATTTTTAGAAATCTTCTTCGCAAGGCGCTTTGCACGTTTCATAAATCCTGACAACTTATGGTTAAACTCAGATAAAATTTTTTTAAACTTCCAATTCGTGGGCGATTTAGGTTTCACGGAGGTCAAGTATCGTTTAGAGCTGTACCTTCAAACTAATAGTGAAAAAGTACTTTTTAGGATAAGTACTCTCCTGAAAAGTTAATTTCTGGAAAATTTTTTTTATTCGTTGAAGGTATATATTAAAATTTTGTTACAAATTTAAAAAAAAATATTTTTGAAAAACTACTTACTGATAATCACAGTTCATATTTGAAAAAAGTACTTTTTGAAGATATGTAGTACGATTAAAAAAAGACAATTGTTTGCAAAATGTTCTTTATAAAAATCTGCTCCTGCAGGCAGTTGCTTTGAAAGAAATCCGTTGTAAAGAAAAACATGTACCTTCTTAAAAAAAATTACAATTCGAAAAGGCAAGATTTACTAAAGGCCTCTTTACATGGTAATACATGTATATCGTTATTTCAAAAATTGAAAAAAATCTTATCATGTAAACTCAAATTGTTATGAGTAAGAGAGAATACGGATAAAAAAACTGACAAGCGTTCGGTAAATGTTTATTTTCTAAACCATTTTAGAAACTTACGTATACTCATTTTATCAGAGGTGTCTTTTTAAATAAACATTGGCAGCTTTAAGAGTATATATTGAAGGTGGCATCATTTCTATACAATAATTACAAAAACAACTAAAACAAATTGATGTTATTTTTGTAAATATTGTAGAACTGTAACCACCAGCTATTTCGTAGCGCAGACTTTTGATTTTATTAATATTATCCGTGTAAACATAAAAAATACCTGCAACAGACTTTTGTTCTCTCATATTATATAAAAAGAGAATTTCATAATATTTTGATTCTACAAAGTGTTATTACTTTGTATTACCATGTAAACTCACCTTAAGTAGTAAAAAGTACCAATACTAAACTTTCCCACGCCCTAAATGTCATTAATTTAAATATGCAAAAAACGTAGCATACCTTATGGCATCTTTAAAAGTAACTATTCTTGTAAAACATATCTCTGGTATTAAGATGTTCGTACCAGAGCAACTTTTTCCACATTTTACTTTTATGTTTTTTATTGATTTCATTCGATGTTCTGGTACATTTATTAACATTTTATTCCCTGTCAAATATTTATTGATGCAGATATTGTTGTTTTTTTTTCTTAATTATCTCGTTATAAACCATCTTATATTCTTCCTTTACTTTATTACTTATTTGCAATATTTCCTAATTCCGTTTATTGTTGTCTCTTTTATTTTATTACCTTCAACAGTTTTCTGAACAATCGCAATAAACGTAACAACCTTTCTGCCAATGCGGTTGCCACCGAACAAAAGGCAACAAAAGTATTGGGTTTGGTGTTCTTTACATTCGTCTTATGCTGGTCACCATTTTTTATACTCAACATTATATTTGCCGCCTGTCCCGAGTGTGAAGTACCAGAGCATGTCGTTAATACATGCCTGTGGTTGGGCTATGTTTCCTCCACCATAAATCCAATAATTTATACAATATTTAATCGGACATTTCGTGCTGCATTTATACGTTTGCTCAAATGTAATTGCGAAAGGTAAGTTATTGTAGGAGAGCAATAAGGAGTGTAGAAAATATTGTTTACTAGCGTGTAAGTGGTATGGGGAAAGTGTTTTATGAATTGATGTTTGTACAAACGAAATTGTAGTTGAAACAACAACAAGGACAATTTAACTTTTAAAAAAAAATTAAATAAAAGACAAGAAGATGATAGAAAGAAAGATTAAAGATATAATTTTATGTGTAACAGTATGTTGTGTTTGTTAAGAACATTAAAAGGTAAATGCAAAGTTTAACGATTTAATTAAGGTTAAGGTTGGTGATTTAATTTCTTCATCTCTTCTGTTTGCTTTATTATTTTATTTATAAAAATGAGAAATTGATTTTTTAAATGTACAAATTGAATAAAATCATTCAAGAGACTATTGCAGAGTGAAAGAAACAATTATTCAGAACTATTAAAAAAAGAAAACTGCTAATGTTAAAAAGTTTTTGCGGAAACTTTTTATCAATAGTCCTCAACGAAATTATCCCTCAGTTAGTAGTTCGTAGTTTGTTAATACAAAAATAAAGATCTGTACAGACGGTTTTCAGATCTTACAATTTACGTGCATAAATTTAAAACATTTAGCAAAAAGTACAAATAGATTTCAATCCAATCTTTGAAATTCAACTTTTTAATCACTCAAAATTGCAAAAAAGTTTTGTTTTGAATCATATAATTAATTGATATAATTACAAATTTAATTGAAACTAGTTTTAAATTTTGATTAAGTGGATTAATTAAAAATGTTTCAGAAACTATAATTTCTAGACAGTTTTGTTATTTTGAGTAATTGATGATTTTAACTTTAGTGATTGAATATAAAATTTTCGTCGTAGCTTGAACTTTAACAACGAAATTAATTGAATCTGGAAATTTTGTAATTGAAATGGTATTCGACTTTTTTCTATGAAATAATTTTAGTTGCTTTAAAAATTTTATAAACAATTATATATTTTCTTTTAGATCTGGTCGGCCTACACGCTATCGTTCCGTTACTGAAGGTCGCAGTGCTTTGAGTCTGTGTGCTCCATCAGCCCTACCATTGGCCATATCATTTCAGGGGGCACCCTTAATGGCGGCAACAGCAAACTCATCATCGAATACCAACATGAAAACAACATTAAGTGATTTTCGTGGCAGTTATACAATAACGGATGATGAATGTTGATACAACTAATTGTGTTTTATGTATGTATCTATATTTGTATGTATGCATGTATTTACATAAATGTATGTTTAAATTAAGAGATAATTGAAGGGATCAAACGTATCAAAATTTCGGTCGTTAAAACATCTTTAACACATTCACGTTGTATGTATATAAATATATAATTGTTTTATAAATTAATTATCCATTACATATTTTAATTATGTACATACTATCATTAAGAATGTATGTACTAAATATAATGTAAAAGACAAATATGCGCATAATAAGTATGAAGTAACTATTTAAAGGGTGACCATGCGATATTAAACCAATTTTAATCGATGAAATTTTCCAGGATATTTTCGGTATGAAATTGTTTTGATTTGCTGATTGAAGTTGAAAAAACTCATTTGAATTTTCATTTATTAAACAAATTTCTTAAACAGTTTTATTTCATTGCATGTAATAGACTTATTAGCGAAATATTATTCCCAGAAATACCCAAGATTTGTGATTTTTGTTTCTTCTCCCCTTTTTTTCGGGAAACTCAAAAGCTCTTTATTTGTTTTGTTACTAAATCCGCTAACAATCGGCTACCCGACAAATCTCGATTAGTGAAATTAACAATAGTTAACAATTGGATTGAAATTCCTTTAATGTTCTGGATTAGTTTTTGGCAAAATCTTGTCATGATGTGCCAAAAGCTAAGCCGCAAAAAGGTGTGTTTATTTGCTCTAAGCTTTTAATTTATATGGAGTGCGGTAACGAAATTTCAAAAAGGGACATTAGATGTTGGTGTAAATGTGTAGTTTAGATTTAAAATAAAGACTACAACTGAAATCTGCTACATTTCATTTTCGTTGAAGCCTAAACGAAAAATTTTGCATTACTCCAAACTTTTAAAAATTGTTAGATGAGCTTTTTTTTGGGCACATCAGGGATCGTCAACGGTTATAAAACATTCCAGTGTATCCGATAATTTACTCTGAGTTTTTGTGATCCAAACGTTTTTGTGTAAGAACAAAAATTCACTTTGTAAACATCCGTACTGGCAAAGAACATGATTGTATTCGCATCGTATCGGAACGGAACGAACATGCTGATTAAATCAATCTTGTACGCATCTTTAATACGATGCAAGGATGATGCAATAAAATGTTCATTTTATATTTTCATATAAAATATTTTCCTAAATTGGAACTAATAACAAAATTTTACATTTTTATCCCTTATGTAAGAAGAAATCTTTGAAAATTTGAATTTTTAGGGAATAAGAAATGGGTAAAAATGGGTAAAAACGGGTAAAATAAATAACTTTACATCTGGATAGTAATAAAGCTAATATCAAAAATTCAATTTTATATAAATTTATAAAAAAAAACAAGTGGACAAGTGTGTGGTATTTTTTTTTTTTTTTTTTGGTTCCTTTAAGACGATATGACAGGCGAAATTTCAGTATTGCTACAATTTTGAAAGCGATAACTACAGATATTAAATGGAATTTAAATTTAAACGTGTAAAGCAGATCACATTGTGTCACTCGAGTGAGTAAAAGCTCAGTATTGGTACTTTTTAAGCTATTGCATAGCTTTTATCGCGGGCTTTGAGGCGAACGAATCAAGAAATTTTGAAACGTTTGTTTCTTAAGTCTTTTGTTTTTGAAACGAAAAAACCTAACACTAAGTTTGTTTCTTAAGTTTTTTGTTTTTTTAAGTATTTAAATCGCCCAATGTATGCTATTGATTTTGATTTCATTGACATACAGCATTGCCAGAATAACAAAGGAGTTATTAAACAAAACGTTATAATATAATTATTGCATAAGTTAATAAAAAATGCTATGCAATAGCTTTACCGCGGTAGTCCCCGAGTGCCACACATACTTTTTATAGAAACATTTTTTTTGGTACATTCGTATGGTAAAAAGAAATACAGTGAAACCTCTCCTAACGGACACCTTCCATAGCCGGACACCTCCTATAACCGGACAAACTTTGCAGAACCATGATTTTCAACTGTTTTTTCATACAAAATGTATTCCCATAACCGGACACTCTAATAACCGGACGCGGACACCAAAATTTTAAAATAATGATCTAAAAGTCCCTCATAAGCGGACAACAGCGTTAAAATCAAGACGAATTTATCAGAAAAAACGCCAAAAAAATATACCAAATAAATACAACACTTGTTAAGTTACTATTTTTTCCAACTCTGTTTTATATTTGTGTTAATGCCATTCAATTTTGTGATTCCCCTTTTAACACCAATGACAAAGAAATTTCTATTTATGTGAACAAATTGTTTGATTAACTTGTTTTGATTGCTTTAGAAATAAACAAAACATGTTGTCAATCAAAAGACGACTTTGTCGCGTTCCAACAGATAAAAAATATTGAAAGTCATTTTGAAACTCAACAACTCAAATTGAGCCGGTCTAAATTAAAGCAGTCAAACCTGAATCAATTTTTTCGACCGCAGTAAAAAGCTTAGCATTATAAAATAAAAAGATGTATTAAAAAAAAAAGTTGTACCTCTTTTAAGCGGACACCTCTTATAACCGGACAAAAATGCCGCTACGGTGAGTGTCCGGTTATGAGAGTTTTCACTGTATATTTACCATAAAACCCCTCCATTATTAAAGAAATAATATGGATATTTAGAACTTCTTTTTTTGTACAGAGGGACAAAAACAAGTACCGAAACGGATCAATCACGTATAATGCAGTACTTTTTTGAAACATACGGTTTTAGGATTAATTTTCCTCGATAATTTGAAATCTGCTTTTGTAGCACACACCGCCTATACCCTAGTTTTAACTTTTGATAGTGTTTTAATTTAAAAATTTGGAGAGTAATTTTTTTACTTTTTACAAAGAAAAAAATATTTTTTTAGAAAATTCAATTAATAATTTAATCAAAAACTAAAACCAGTTGCAATTAAACCAGAAACTAAATCAAAAAAAAATTTCTCAAAATTTTTAAAAACTGTTGATTAATTGAATATCAAAATTGTTCCTAAACAACTTTTGATTAATTTATTTAATCAAAATTTAAACGATTTTCAATTATTTCCGCAATGAAATCAATTTATCATGAGATTAAAATAAAGTTTTCTAACAGTTTTTTTTTTTCAAAATTATGAGTAATTGAAAATTTTGAATTTCAGTGATTTTAAAATTTAAAATTTCCGTAATAGAAATCGTATTTTAGTCTTTTCTGTGTACATTGAGTTACTAAATATTCAAATTTTTTTCAACCATTTTTGTTGAATACCCTAAAACTTAATTATATAATCTGCTGGTCACCCTGACACTTTTCCGATAGCAATAGAATCTTCATAGACAATTTTAGATATGAAAAAATATAAAACCAATTCATTTCTTTTTATGAATATTTCCTTCAATTCTTTTATAAAACATTTTCGTTCCATAAGTAGAAAGCTAGACGTCTAATAAAAAAAAAGAGTATTGTAAAAAACTTACATTTGTTCTGTCTAATATTTTAAGTTTTTATGTAGGAAAATAACTAACATATTTTTATCTACGTATAATTCCTAATTCTATTTAATAAAAAATACAGTTTTGTTGTTATTGTATGTTTTCTTTTTAATTATATTGGCTTTATGAAAGTATAATCAAAATAGCAGAACGATAAAGAATTTTTGGAATTTTTACTGCATTCACTTAATAGCAGGAGTATGTTTCTTATGGATTTTATGCTTTAGTATTTTAATGTGAATTTCAAAATGGAAAAAATACAATTATTCTTAAATTAATCTTTTTAAATAAACAGTTTTATAATTTCAACTTTTAATTTTAAGATTTAAGCTTAAAACAGAATAAATATTAAAAAAAAACTTAAGCTAAAGAAATAAATGTTAATTTCAATATAAAAAATTTGAGTTTTAATCATCAAGCAATAAAAGTTAGCATTTTCACATTTTAAATTGATCTTAAAGCACAACTTAATTTCTGTCGGACTTAAAAAACACGCTTTAAATACAAGAGAAATAAATTTCATTATTTATTTTTTTTTGCTTTAGTCACAACCTTGGGCGGCGCACTGTGGTTGAGAAATGTTTTCCATCGGTCACAACTCTGTAACTTTTACACTAATCGATATTTTTTGTAATTCTTTTTTGTGGATAAATAACATCTTAAGCTTTTACCGACTTTTAGTTTTATAAAATTTAATACAGTGGTGGTTCTTGAGAAATTTAAAGTTATAGTTGAACTTTTAATTTGGCAAAGAAATGTGCCCTTTTTTATTTTGTTTTTATCGAAAAAAGTCTTATAAAATCGAAAAAGTAGATTTTTGAAGATTTAGTAAATAAAGCCTAGTTTTTCAGTAACTTACAGATTCTAATCTCTTTTGTTTATTAGAACTAGTGTGTACCAATGGTCGACCGATTCGACCGTGTTCTGGTCATAGAGAGAAAAATCATAGAAAATCTCTCATAAAACAGTCATAGAACAACCAAAACTATAATTATTTAATGATACTTTTATATGAATTCACAAAAATTAAAAAAATAACGGTTAAATGCAAAAAAAAATACTCAAGACTATCATCTTTTTTCCTACATTTCTTCCACATCTTAGTATGTATAGATTCTATTAGAATGTATAATATACTATAGATATTTTCTTGTTGTTTTTCTCATTCCATCCAAATGTGTAAAACACATGAGTAATACGTGTGAATGTAGTAGTAGGAACTGTAGACCGCGTTATAGCTCCCAAAATACTGAACCCACAATAACTCGTTCACTTCTATGAAAAAATGTGTTTAATTTGCTAAAAGTCTTGTAAAAATTGCTTGTATAATAAGTGCATGAAGGGCAGTACAAGAAAAGCAATTGTCTATTAATTATATTGATATACAGTGAACTCGCGGTAATGTGTACTTCCAAAATAGTGAAATATCCACTAATGTGAGCTCTCAATTTCTTAAATGAACTCTCTAAATTGTGAACAAAATTTGATGGCTCTGATTAATGAACAACAATTTTTTTGCAGAAAACCAACTCACAACAGTTAAATAAGATCATGTAACCCATGACATGCATTTAAAACCGAACGTTTTGTTGCTAAGTATTACTCTCAAAGGTTTTATAAAATCCTCATGCAATTTTCTCCTACTTTTTTTATGATCACAAGTTATGCTTGTGTTATTTAGTATTAAACTAAAACTGAATAAATATGAAAATTTAAAAATTTGAAATAAATTTTATGTTATTTTACCAACCTGATCTTTCTGTTTTCATTGTGGTCTTTAAATAAACTACACAGTGCAACACGAAAAAATATAACCATATACGGACACCACTACGTGATAAAAGAACAAAAAAAAAGTCTCGTGTCTCTCAGTTTTGCCCCAAGTCATGCACTTTTGTTTATGGACCCCCAAAGATTTGGGGCCTCGGTGTCATTTTCGCAAAAAGCTGCTCATTTTCCTAGGCTCATATCTTGCAAACCGTTCGGAATTTTGATTTACTCTCTGAGACAAAGTTTTATCTATTGTTATGGAGAACAAAAATTGTGAACATATAAAAATCAAAAAATCTTCATCGTCAAGATCAAAATCGCAAAAAACAAAATTCGATTTTTTTTTAACTTTTTTCCGCTATTCAGGTCCATAGGTAGCAAACCGTTGAAAATTCAAGGAAACAATCAACTACAAAAATGTACCTCAGATCTCAATAAACAACTTCCTAGGAATGATCCTTAACACCGTTTAGGTAGCGCTTAGGTAGCCTCAAAAGAGAAAAATTTCCCGAAAATTTCTTAATTTCATTTGTTTTTTCTCTACTTCAAGATTGAAAAAACAATCAACATTCAAGGAAACAATCAACTACAAAAATGTACCTAAGATCTCAATAAACAACTCAGGCAAAAATGACACCGAGGCCTCAAATCTTTGGCGGCCCATAAAAAAAAGTGCATGACGTGGGTTGCCCCAACTGGGAGGCACGGGTTCTTTTTTTTTTGATTTTATCACGTAGTGGTGACCGTATATGGTTATATGTATTTCCATGACTTGCAAAATTACATACAGTGCTATTAAAGTGGTAAAAGTTATTGCAATCGAAAATGTAACCAAATGTAATAAAGTTTTTATAAGTTCACATTACCGCGAGTTTACTGTAATGAAGATAATATGTATAAGACATCTCCATACATAAATAACTGAATCATTTCTACTAAATGATTATCTGCAAAGACACTAAATTAAAAAAAATTAATAAACACTACTTAGGACAATCATAAAACTATTTTTAAAATAATTAATTATCACTTAAAGCATAAATTACCTGTTATTTAACTTAAAATATAATTGAGTATCATAAAACCGAAACGCAAAATATTAAATAATGGGGGAGTTTTCCCAACATCTGGCTATTTTTTTTATGATGGACTTCTGAGAAACTTTAACCATAATTTAAAACTAAATGTTGGTAATTGAAGAAATTTTAAATTATGGATAGATCAAAATCTTTATTTCATATATTTTTACATAGAAATTTTTAATTATGACCCCTATTTATGGAATTTACGAAACACATTAAGAAATAATTAAAAACACATTATTTCAATTTCACTTCTATATGGGTTTTCATTCATTCGCAATTTTCGTTCGAAATTAACGCTATCTCTCTGTCACTCACACACACACACCCTGCTTTCAGGTAAGCACGTAAAAACCTTCGAAATCAAGGTGAATTTTTATGTCTTTATCTCCCCAGCAATCTGTCTATCTACCTAAACAAAATAAAAAATATAAGTACAAATATTAAATAATCAGCTCTTCTAAGTGCCACAATTTTCTTAGAATATCTTGAATATCAAAGTTGAACATAAGACAACTTGTGACATAGTATACCTTGCATTGTGGTTCATAAATCAATTAACTATAGAAAATTGCAGGAAATAATGAAGATAATATGTTTTGCTACCTGCGATTTGTATTTATGATCGTTTATTTTGAATTTACGATATTCAGTTTTATATAATAATCTCTTTTTAATTTTATTTAAAAGTCATATAACAATAATTCTATTATTGTTATTTTTATTTTGTTCAGGTAAAATGGAATTTAGGTAGTTTCTTTGGTAAATTTATTAGCAATTTTGGTACAAATTTTTTGGGGAATTTTTGAGTATTTTCATTAAAGTTAAAAAAGTGTTCTGCTGGCGGACCGCGGCAGGTGCAAAAGTACACTTAAAGAAGACACTTTGATCTTTCCCTGGGTAGCTTAGGGTTATTGATCTTCAAAAGTTATACACTACTAAAGGTAAATTTAGTACTCTAACTACAAATTTTACAGGGTATTAAAAAGAATAGTTTTCGAGGAATCATAATTTATTTCACATCAAATATGAGAAATTTTTTTTTCCATTAACATAAATTTATTGTTCTTAGCAGTTGCCACGCCCACTACTACAAATAGATTGAATAAATTTTTTGGCTACCTTAGTTTTTATATGTTTCCTTTTTGATGAAAACTATATTAAGTTTGAAAAAGTTTCATAAATATTTTCTTTGCTCCTCTGCCAAAAAAGCTTAAAAGCTTTAAACATATTTTAAGCAAAATAAAAAATATAAGTAAAAATATTAAATAATCAACTCTTCTAAGTGCCACAATTTTCTTAGAATATCTTGAATATCAAAGTTCAACGTAAGACAAGTTCTGGCATGGTATACCATCCATTTTGGTTTGTATTAATTTTACATGAGCAATGTTTTTGTATTTAAAACAAAATGTTTTTTTTTTTTTTATTATAAAAAAAATATAAATTTTATATCAAACATTTGCCCTTTAAAGTAGTAAAAATACAATAAACTTAAGAATAAAATGCCAAGTGTTTGCAAAGAAACATCATAGATATTTCCTTTTAAATTGCACACTTTGCGGAGTTGCAAATACAATTTATTTAAAGTATAATTTAAGGCAATTACCAATATACTAAATGACATACTTCAGCACGTAGTTGTACATTATATTATTTATTTTTAGATGACAATAAATGCAAAAGAAACCACAAGAACAACAACAAGGAAAATAAAAGCGATAAAATGCAACAATGAGCTAAAAGAAAAAGAAAATATATATTTTCTCTCAAGTATATAGAAAATAAATAGATAAAAAGCAAAATAAATTCTTTTTCGATACTACTTATTTGTATTTAAAGAAAAATCCATTTTATTTAAATAATTTAAAATTTTCATCTCAAATCGATTTTTAATTACTTTGATTTTGAAAACTTCAGTGAATGCTGGAAGTGTAGATCGCCTGATTCAAAGGACAGCGGTGTTAAAAAAATTTTTGAAAAGTTTTTATTTAAATAAATTCAAAAGTATCGGGTATTTTTTAGCTGTATGAGAACTATTGATATCGATAATTATGGTTTGACAGCTAAGAATGTCACACTATGTTGACATTTCTGTTCAGTGCAGCTTGGCAAGTTATCACAAGTTCTTGAAGTTCAAAACAATATTCACAAATTGTTGAATAATAAACAAAACTGCAAACCTAAACCATTTTCCATATTCTTACTTATAGACTAAGAGTGAGTTTTTACGTAGCCGATAAGAGATTTAGTCAACTTTTATCTAGATTATCTGCTTTTAAGATGACAATTAAGTTAAATTTTAGCGGCCAACGTTCGTGGGTTAAACTTACTGAAATTTGGTCACACAACAACATGTATAAAAACAAGCTGCTAAAATATGAAAAAAGTGCTGACATTATCTATTCTACAGTATGACAATATTGCACAGCTTAAGCTATCACTAAAAAAATCAAACACAATTAGTATTCGATTAAATTAATATTCAGATTTAATAATTATTGTTTTCACGACACTTAGCTCTTTCCTAAAAACTCACTCTAAAAGCACGCACCTTCGTAATTTTATTAAAAAATATTACAGTTAAGAGCAACCCTGGAGTACGAAGTTTAAATAGCCTGGTAGACGGCTTTATTCAATCACAAATTTATTTTTAAATTACCTTTAGAAATGAAAAAACGTAGTAAAAACCCATGAAAGTGCCAAAGTATCAACTCTACAAAATATTAATTATTGTATTATGTTGAATTTCAGGGTTTTCTTTACATTTGATGAGCATGAGTACTAGATCTAAAAGAAGCTCTAGGAATGCCTTACGTAGGGCCTTATAAATGAATTCCTCCAAAAGTTCGCCGCTGGTATACTCAGGCTTTGCCACTACACATGTATGTATATTATTCGCCTATACGAATATGATTGTGCAGACCACTAAAATACCTTGTCGGACAATTAGTAGCTAACCACAAAAAAATCAACTTTATAATGATTTTTTTAGACTAAATATATAGCTAACTACAATGTAATGCAGAACGTAACCAAAATCAATTAGTATGTTGAATATATATATATAATCTCAAGTTGTTCAAGTTCCTGCACAGCATCGTTGGGAAAATTAAATTCGAAGACAAATTTATTATTGCAATATTAATATAAAACTACTGAATATAGAATTAAGAGAATAAAATAAAAATTTTAACATAATTTTTTTATATACTTATGTGTACTATATCAACTACCGATTGACTTATTAGTAACTAACTTTAAGTTAGTTGGAAAGTAATGCAGAGTCGGACAATTGACAACCGTCTAGGACATCGCAATGTTGCTTCCGTTGAAAAGTTATCCAAGTGTTAGGCACCACTAGTTGCGAAATAGTTAGCTAAAAGTTATTTTAAAGTTAACTCAGTTTCCGACAGGGTATATTCTATAATCCGGTATATACACTTATCTGTACTTCGCGTATATGATTATAATTTTGCCGACCTCTAAAGTATACTCTTCACACTTATCTTTCAATGTCCCTGACAAGCAATAGGAACTATCGAAACGGTGTGGAAATCTAGGAAACTTCTTTTGATAGTTCTCCCATTAAAATTTATGGAAATTGTCTTTATTATTTAAAAGTGAATAAGGTCCAATTTGGTATTCCTTTTTTGTCTGCTACCTGTCAAAGTTATCATTATCCAAACTTCATATTCCAAACCAAAATGAAAAAAATGGAATAAAAAGGAATTATAACAATTCTCGTATTCTATTTCTGTTGAAAAGTTGGTTAAATAGTTGATATTCTTCCCAATTGGTATCCAGTTTACGAAAATTGTAAAAATGGACAAACTCTTGAACCTTGAAATCGGTATACTGATTAGTTCTGCTAATCTGATTGCACTTTCCAATGTTTTTCAAAAATAAAAAAACTCATTGTAATTTGAATTTTCATTAATTCAATAAAACTGAACTTAAGCCTTATAATAATAATTTCTCATTTATTAATTATTTTTATTTAGATCCCAGCAAAATCTTACGTGTCAAGAAAGTAGTTTAATCATGTGTTTGAGTGGCTACGAACTGGTTCGATTTAGTTGAAACATGCATGATTTTAACACATGCGTGACATTGGAGATCATGTTTTTATGCCCCAATTAAAAAAAAGCAATACTTCAGAACGCATGAACTAAACCAATGCAAAATCGATGATTTAGATCCGTAAAATAAATCAGTTTTAATACGTGACAGCTATTTTTCATATGAAACAATTGCAGAAATGAATGGGTTTTTCAGGAATTCGACAATGACAATTATAATGAAATCTAAGAAATCATTAAGAACGCATTATAAAAAATACATTCTTAAGAAGTCATTAAAAATTACTTCATTTAGAACCCATTCAATTTTATTTTGCTGGGGATCAAAAGCATTTTTTTTTTTTTATTTCTGAAAAATTAAAATTTAGAGTTGAGTCACTTTTGAACTAAGTGTGCGATATTTAGATATGTATATTTTTCAGTATATAATTAATGACATCCCAGGAAGTCATTTTTGGTGGCCAATTGGGGAGAGTATAGTTGAAATCAATATGTCTTTCAAGGCAAATTTATAACAGGTAGTCTCTACAGTTCAGGTAATTATTTTCGGCTTATTTTGCCTCTTGTATATGTGATTCAGTTGCTTTGTTTACACATTGTTCGGTACATTTTTTGACAACGAAAGGAGATATTATTTAAAGCGAATTGAGACGAGACTACCTGTTATGAATTTCCCTTGATGCCTTTTGTAAAAATTTTCAAAGTTTGTTTATTTTTGATGAAAAATCTTATAAACCTCATGATTATTTGTGTATGTAGTTTTTATTTACTTCAGTTTCTTATTTAATGCGTTCGTCCCATTGAAATATATATATGACACAATTGACATTATAAATGCAAGATTTAAGCCCCGAAGTTAATGTTTAAATAAATGTATTTTTAATCGTAAATGTTTCTCACTTAAACTTGCAAAATGGATACAAGTTGCCAAATAATATCTGTTACTTCTTTATACGGAATTTTTGTAACAAATGTATGCGTAATATTATTTATAAGTGTAAATATCCGAAGGCGTTAAATGCACTTTCCTGCACTGTATATGTATATGGATATATGTGTATGGCTTTGTGTGCTTATATTAAACACAAACACATACAACAAGTGCCAGGCGTTATAAGAAAAAATTTTCAAGTTAATGGATTCTGTTGTTCTGCCAAGTTCGGTATGCAAATATAATACAAAGTATCTTTTTATACACAAATAAGCACGTTTTCATTAAATTATATGTTAAAAATATTCTTGCACTATTTTTGCTTGAATTTCAAAACGATGCACATGTTCCCAGATGCATACTCATAAATTATAACTTATTATGGGAAAATTTTAAGTATTTGATAATGTCGGTAGAATTTCTATGCAATCTCCCAGCAAACAATAATAAAGATTTTCTTTCTCGTAGAGTTTTATTAAAAATGCTTTTCTTTTTTTTTTTAATTTTTCACTCGTGGTTAACCTTTTTCTGGAATTGCTCCCATGTAATTGTGTTCAGTTGTTCTTTTAACTGTTTTTTTTAATATTCGCAACTTAATTAAAAACAACGCCAACAGCAGACATTCACAACTTCATTATATTCCATTAAATATTAAAAGTATGCGAAGCAACAATACGTTTTCTACACAAGACAAACTTAAATAACACTCAGCTTTTAGTTTAGGTCATAGTTTTTTCTTTATATTATTTCTTTCTATAAAAGTACGAAAATATATGTAGTAGTTGCAAAAAAGACAAACTGCAGTTGTAAAACTATTTTTCGGTTTCGCATGTTTGTATGTGTGCTTTAGCAACTTTTTTAGTGAGAGTTTCGTTTCTTTAACACAATTTCTATTATAATCGCGTCTGTCATGAGTTCCGAACGTTTTCAATTGGAATGAAAATTTCCGAATCACAAAATAGAATATTTGGTGTCCGGCATACTTCAGAATATTTTTGCTCGATTGGTGGCTAATGTGGGAATTTTTTTTAATCTCCTTTTCCATGTGTTATTATCAAACATATATTGGTTTTTATTTCCGAATTAGGTGGATAAGATATCAAACTTAAGTTCAAAAAAGATTTTTTGGAAATTAAATCAGTTTTTTGTGTAATAAATGAGATTCTATTTGCTTTCACACAGCTTAGTGCAGTCGAAAGTAAAACGAAAAAATTGTTCGGAAGGGAATGTCAGGACACCAAAATATTCGGAAAAGATTCACTTTCACACGGATGTGCATTTCATGACAGACACGAATAAGTTTTAAAAGGAAACATGATTTATTAATTTTTAACATTTACACAAAGTAGAGAGCTTCAGTTGCTCTCTTCACTGTAAAAGTTATAGGAAAAAGTTTTTTTTTTTTAAAACAGAATCAGCGAAGAAATTTGATTTTGTCTGCAGAATAGCTTTAGAGTCTTTGTGCGAAATCGAACCGACAACCGCCGGACTACTAGGAGTGCATTGCGACCTATCAGCTACGGTGGCAACATGCTTCATCGAATGTAAATTAAGAATTTCCGATGAATTTGATATAACTTTAGTCATAGTAAAAAAATATTGTAGAACAAATTTAGTTACAGAGTGGTGAAAGACTTGGCATAATTGGATTTTATGTTTTATTTTGAAATCAATATATTTTCTGGAAAATCTTAAAGTTAACTTTCTATATACGTCACATAATATTCACAGTCTAGTCATGGTTTATTCATGGTCTGGTCATTGTCTTGTCATGTTCTAGTTTAAGTCTTGTCATATTCTAGTCATAGTCTTGTTGTGGCCTAGTCATAGTATAGTCAAAGTCTAGTTACACTCTAGTCATAGCCTTTTCATAGTCTTGTTGTCTAGATATAGTCTTGTCATAGTTAGTCATGGTCTAGTTTTAGTCTTGTCACAGTCTTGTCATAGCTTTTTGTGGTCTGGTCATAGTCTTGTCATGGTCTACTTTAAGTCTTGTCATAGTCTAGTCATAGTTTTGTTGTGGCCTAGTCATAGTATAGTCAAAGTCTAGTCACACTCTAGTCATAGTCTTTTCATAGTCTTGTCATAGTCTAGATATAGTCTAGTCATAGTATAGTCATGGTCTAGTTTTAGTCCTATCACAGTCATGTCAAAGTTTTGTTGTAGTTTAGTCATAGTATAGTCACATAGTATGGTCACACCCCAGTCATAGCCTTTTCATAGTCTTGTCATAGTCTAGTTATAGTCTTCTCATAGTCTAGTCGTGGTCTAGTTTTAGTCTTGTCATAGTTTTGTTGTGGTCTAGTCATAGTATAGTCATGGTATAATCGTAGTCCAGTCATGGTTCATTCATAGTCTACTCATACTCTAGCTATAGTAAAGTCATAGTCTTTTCATAATTTAAACCTAGTCTTCTCATAGTCTGTCATAGTCTAGTCATAGTCATACTTTGGTAATAATAGTGTTGCCGCTGTAATCGCTAAGTAGATGTTAAAAATGTAAAAGGCATAAATATTTTTAAAACTCTGCTATTGAGCGTTATCTTAATTTTTAGAGCAGTGTTGCAGCGCCTCTGGTGTTAATTAGACACATTAACTTTTCTTAAGCTGTATGATCAGGCATTTTATTAATTATTTTACTTTGTCGACGGTTCTGCTTACCGACGAAGGAGGCCAATATTGCGTACACTAGCTTGGAACAGTAGATATCAATCGCTGTCGGAACAGGTTTTAGTGATCAGTACCATCTATGCCTTCACCACGTAAACAATCCAACAACAATTAATACACTATTGCACATGCGAGAAATTAATAATTTTGATTGACTTGCTTTGGCCAGGGTCTGAACCCAAGTCCTAAGTCACTGTTTGATTAGTAGTCAATACGCTAACCACTTCAGAGAACACCGTCCTCAAAAAATTACGGCAATCGATAGCGATCAAAAATATCAATACAAATTGAAATCGAAATTTCGAGAACTCCTAACTTAAGAATGGCTTAAACTATCGTAACCAAATTTTTGCGAAATTCTAAATATATTGACTTCAGTGATATAACGAACAGATCCGGTGCGATAGATTTTAAGAATAAAGTTTTCGAATTTTTAAACTACTGTAGCGATCACATGCAAAAAGTTTGGTTAAAATCGATTGAATAACTCAAGAGACATCGTTGGTGAAAAAATTCAAAAGAAGCTATTTGATATTTTTAAGATTATTATCAAATCAATTTTAGAAATTAAGTTTATATAAACATTAGTTGTGCCCACGGCGTCGCCTACATTAGCTTATATGCCCATCTAAATAAGAATCTACTGTTAAAGTTTGATAACTTCGGACGCAGAAATAATCCCCATCTCAGTTTACTCGTATGTTCTTAGATTTATTAGATTAGATTAAATTAGATTTATCTGTTTTAAGTTTTTTTCAGGATTCTGCAAAATAAGAAACTTCTGTGTTCTTTTAGAAGAATATCTATGAAAGCATTAATTTTCATCACAATTGATTTCGGTGAAGCGGAAATCACCGCCTATCGCCTTCCCAAACCTAAAATCATGTTACTCATGTATACTTTTTGGATCCGATCTACCAGTGTCTTAATTGCCACTATCACCCTACCGATCCTAGCTTTCAAGGCTTATGTATTCTTCATGGAAACGACTATACTTTTCATCAAAATCGGTTGGATAGGTTGACTATCATACTCCAACAAAACATAAGGCTTATGCGTCATTTTTGAAAACGATCTTCTTATACATATCGTACTTGACCAACAAGAGGGTATTAACTCAAAACTTTTAAAATTTAGTTTTTTGCAAGAAATCGATGTACAGTGGTCATATCATATCTTTCGCCAAAAAAAAATACAGTTGTATCTCTTTTTATGATAGAAAAGTAGTATTAAAAAAAGACGTGTGGCACTCGGGGACTGCCGAGGCAAAACTATTGCATAGCATTTTTTATCAACTTATGCAATTTCAATTGCAATTCCAGTTTTCTAGCTATACTTGGACAAAAAAACCCTCCAATTCCCGGAAAATGTTCCGGGAAAAGTGGCATCACTGAAAATTTAAAAAAATTTCCAAAGCGGCAACACTGTATAGTCATCATACATATACTATACAAAAAAGAAGTTTTCACTTAAAAAAACAAAAGACTTAAGAAACAAACTTAGTTCCAGGTTTTTTCGTTTCATAAACAAAAGACTTAGAAACAAACTTTTCAAAATTTCTTGATTCGGTCGCCTCAAAGCCCGCGATAGAAGCTATGCAATACCTTAAAATTTTTTGCCTCTACTGAAAATTTTAAAATTTTGAGTTAATACCCTCTTGTTGATCAAGTGCGATATGTATGTATGTATGTATGTATGTGTATTAAGTTTCATTAAAATCGATTCGAGCGATTACCCGTTAAAGTGTAACGAATAACGTGGTTTTCGCTTTCGAACAATGAACCAGCGGACAGATGGACTATAGGGTGGATGGGAGGAACTGAAGGGGCAGACAGCTGGACTGGAAGGCAGATGCCGTACTCACATAAATAAGGTACTATTTTTACTTTGAAGTCCTTTAATATATGTATGTATGTGTATGTATCTGCTAAAACTATAATAAAGATTTCTTGGGTATGGGAAGCTAATTGCCCCTTGACTCTTTTGGAAATCGAACTGGTGGTTCCGGAGTTGACCTCATACAAACATTACCACTTTATAATATTATTATGAAATTTGCTGGCAAAGGTCGTAATTATCAGCCAATATATTTTCAGTTCTTAAAAGGACATCAACATTAACCTAATTTACGGCTTAAAAAGCCTCAACATACAACCTTTACACATACATACATATGTACTTACATAAATAATCTAATTTAAACTTCAATAAATATCTACAGCATTCTTGATTCCCATTTTTTTTTTTTGTTAGAATAAATTGACAGGAAAACCAAATAATTACACCAAAAGGAAACAAAAAAAAGGAATTATTTGAAATTCGAATGGCTTGAGTGTTAGAAAATCATCAACAAATAAAAGGATAAAAGGTTAAAAGTTGATTGAAAAAACATTTTATTCTCTTTTTTTTTTTTTTTGTTATACATTTTACTTTTTTATGAAAATCGAAAATAAACACACACAATATTACCACAAAATATTTCTAGCGTTAATGTTAAAGACAAAAAGAAAATTTATCATGTTTTAAAACAAGAAAGGAGACAGCTTTAAAATAAGAAAATCTAAATGAGGGATAAAACAAATATAAGCAGCCAGTGAGCCAGTGAGCCAGTGAGCCAGTGAGCCAGTGAGCCAGTGAAAAATATTTAAAGAAAAACTCACAGAATTAATTCAAAAAGTTCAAATATTAAAGAATATTGTTTGAAAAACATCTTAAATAAGAATCTTACGAATAGTTTTTTTATGTACAAAAACTTTAGAACAGAGAAAAATAATGTTGGTAGTCCGGAAAGCAAAAAAAAAATTCGAAAAACATTAATAACTTACAGCTGCCAACACAAATACCCTTAAATACATTGCAAACGTTGGAAAAACAACAGCAATAACAACAAAAAATTTTCTTTTCATCGGGAGTTTTTTCTCTTGTTAATAAAATAAAACTAACAAACATTGTTAAAGGTTTGCGTGGAGGAAAAAAAATATTAAGGAAATTTCCAAACAGGTGTTGGAAAAACCATTAACTTAAAGAATCAAAATACAATTGAAAAGAATAGTTTTAAATGCGGGCGGAAGGAAGCACAGTGGTAAATCGAAAAAAAGTATGTGTCTCAAATGGCCTCACTTGTATCACTTCTAGTAGTGAGAAGTGCGTTTGAAAAACTTAGTATTTTTTTATATTGAAGTATATTTTAAATTATAAAGTTATTTTGCAATAATTAATTGCAGTGGCCATTACTATATTTTTTTTTTTTTTTAATTTTAAACGACTTGAAAAAAAGGAGTTTATCAGGAATTTTTAAGGGGTATTTTTTTTAATGTTTGAACATTCATAACTCTATAATTTATGAACCGATTTCCAAAATTATTTATTTTTTGTTTAAAAGGGTTTGATTGCAGCTGGTTCCCATTAAAATTTTCATTGGCAAGTTCTTCCCCTAAAATATTGATTATCAATTGATTCTAATTATGGTCGGATTTTAAATTTTTTTTTTCTGTTTCAATCGGGTTTGCAGTTTGTTTCGCTTTTATAGAAAAGTTAAAATAAAATTGTTTTTCTTCGGTCGAGTCAGCATGCTGAATGATCCCATAAAACTTTTTCTAAGCTCGGTGAGGAAATTTGTTTCATAAAATATTGATTTTCGAATAACTCTAATTATGCACCCATTTTAATTTTTTTATCTGGTTTGGATTCAGTTTCGGCCCCACAGGCATTTTTTTAAAAATCTGGGGATAGTTTTTCCACTTATCAAAAGTAATGTGTATCGCACAACTCGACTATGTATTTATAGAATTCTTTTAAACATTTTTTTTTTTTTTTGTATAAAACTTGTTTTAAACTTTTGGGGGAATAAATTTACCCTAAAATCATGGTATAATAAATTAGGTAGTATTGACCCTAAAACAAATACAACGTCACAAAAATAACAGGAATTTTGTTCTGTGTGTCATAAACAGAGAAACAAGCCGATCGCTTCGAAGCCGGCTTTTGTGAATTCGAGTCGGTGTCAAACACAAAAAAAAATTTTTGGAATTGGAATAAAGGTTAACTTTTTGCTACAATTAAAAAAAATACAAGATTAAACATGACCAAAAACAAGTATGAGTGCTATATTCGTCTGTGCCGAATCGTATATACCCTTCACCAAGACGTAAATATATATGTACAACATACATGTAATTGGTTACGATAACCAATATAATATATATGCAGTGATAATGGTTAAAAATTCCCAATATTAAATATAAAGAAATTTCTTGTAACCTTTTTATCAGAAATAAAAAAATAACAATTAAATTCGGTCCCTGATATATACAAATAAATAAGAATATGTGAATATGTAAAGTGAGAAATATTTTTTTTCGGTTATAAGTAACCATTATATCAACGAAATAAAAATTTTATTTTAAATAACCATTTTCTCAACAAAAAAGAGTTTTTGGTTAGAAATACTAATTATAAAAAATAATTTCTTTGTTTTGGTTATCATTGATGACACAACTCAACAAATTCGTAAACGATTAAAATCGCAATCTTAGCTTTAAAAGTAATAAGTTAGCACTATTGAAATATTTGTACTTAAAATTGTGTTTTTTTTTTTTGCGTTCCAGCAGTTCCAGGTAATTTTTAGAATTTGGGAGTTAGTGCCCAGCGCGCATTCTCAGCATTAAGGTTAGTACTAAGTGATCTTAGATGCAACCTTTCAGACGATTCCTTAAGATCGCTTATGTTTGTTAAGTTAAACAAATATTTTAATAAATGAACTCCAAGACTTACATATGTCTATTTTTTCATTCAATTCGACCATATAGGGAACGGCCTGGCCTCTGGAAATCTGTTGCGGTAGTAAAAAAACTAAGCACAGATAAAGGCGATGTAAGTTTTTTTATATTTTAAAACCATTACACAAAACCTAAAAAGGTTACATACAGGCAATTGCAATTTTAATAATGATTTTAATGGATTTCGAAATCCCTATTCAACATTTTCAATGGGAGAAATATTCCCACTAAAACTTTATGAATTAATTTTTTATTATAAATTTCATGCCTGATAACCAAAAACATTCATTTTATTTTTTATTGGTTATTTCTAACCAAAGAATCTTTTTGGTTGAAATAATGCTTATTTGGAACCAAAAAATTTTTTTGGTTGATATAATGGTTATTTATAACCAAAAAAAAAACAAAACACTCACTAAAATTGGTTGCGATGACCAAAATAAAATATATTTTATAAAAATGGTTAATTATAACTATTTTATAAATTCATCAATATTAATGGTTAAAAATTAGTTTTTTGTCGTTTATCTTATAATAGTTACGTCCCTGGTATATGTATATAATCCAATATCAGAACGGATATTTTATTTTTGCTGATTTTCAATACGAATCATCATAAGAAAAATCCTTACATTTCTGTCCAAGACCCAAGTCTCTAGCTCTTCTAGTGACTTTGGAAAATCGATTTCACGTACAGACAGACGGACAGACGTCATTAAACTTCCCTATTTATAAGGATTCAGAATATATATACTACTAGCTTATCCCGGTGTGCTTCGCTACCCCCCTCGTTACAAAATAAAATTAAAAGTATTTATATATCCTGTTGTGAAAATTTAATGACGATCGGTCCAGTAGTTAAGACTATATTACGATTTTTAATATTCCTAAAAAGGGGCGTGGTCGGACCCAATTTTCTCCTGGTACGTATTCCAAATTATGCCAATACCATATGTACCAAATATTATCGACGTAGGTAAAAAAATGCCCAAAATACGGTGATTTAAATTTTTGGGTTATGTGGGCGGTACCACGCCTCTTTGTCCAATCAAAATTTCATATAGCCTATAATTCATCCGAGAGTTCCAGTTAAATACTGTGAAAATTTCAGCACGATCGGTCCAAGGGTTTGGCCTCCTATAAGGAACAAACAAACAAATAAACAAACACACATTCGGTTTTATATGTATATATAAGATATGGACCTCATACAAATATTGTAGAAATTGCACACGTAATGACAAACTTATAAATACCCTTGCCATTTTTAGTGACGGTTATAAAAATGCACTAAATTAAGGTTAAAAAGTTTGAAAAAATTTCTAAATTAATTACAATTTTATTGAAATTTAGAAAATCTTTTGTTTTAAATCACATCAAATTTTCTTAACGATAAAACCAAACAGGGCATGTCCTTGAAAATAGTTCATGATGTTGCTCGAAAAAAATCTTACTTTCAAGGACATGTTTATTTAATTTGGGAGGTCATTTTGTAAAAATAACAATTAATTCTAACTATCTTAAGGAAATTTTTATTTTACTTAAGTTAAATAAAAATTTTCTTAGAAAACGATTTACTCCTGAATAGTTCATAAAAATTTGAAGAGGAGTACTTAAAATCGGAAAACTGCTGTCCTCAATTTAAGTTCATATATTTTTTTTTTTATATCTCGTAATTTTACCTGCATTTACAATCCAGTTAACGATATACATACATAATTTATAGGTACCCTGTCGTCAAATGTGTAGCTAGCTACAAGAAAAGCTAACTTTTAAATTGATTTTTCTAGACCATTGGTGCCCAGGCCCTATGCTCTTCATGCTCATTTGTTTTTGTAATACTCTTAGCTATAGGCTGTGTGTTTTAATATACTCATAAATCTTTCAGCAACCCCAATGAGAAATACACAAACAACTTTGCCTTATTAGTTTTTTTTTTGTCGTTCTTCACTGTATACTCGCAAGAGCAAAGCAACAACACTTTCGTATGCTTTGCTGGTAAACATTGAAAACAGCGATCATCAATGTACATTTTGTTTTTGTTTAACGTATGATATGAAATAAATATATGAAATATATTTTTTTTTCTTTGCATGTATTTGTTTTTACAACAAAAAATTTTTAATAAAAATGTGTTTTTCTTTAAATGTATTGGTGTTTGCTCTTCCATAAGGAACATGTGAACACCGCTGTTCTAGACTAACTTAAAGCTACCCTGTCGGAAACAAAACTAACTTGAATGTTTGAAAAAAACTAACTTTTTTAACATGGCGATGTCCTAGGGAAAAGTCAGTTTTTCTTTCCACTACTTGTAGCTAACTTTAAGTTAGTTTTAAAAAGTCAAAATGTAGTTAGTTAGTATACATAAAAAAAAAATATATTTCATTTATATTTTATTTCCTCAATTCTATATTCAGTAGTTTTATAGTAATATTGTAATAACAATAAATTTTTCTTCAAATTTTTTTTCACCGGTGCTATGTTTGGACTCGAAGCACAGGTCATTGGATTAACAGTCAACGCGCATACCACTCAGCTAAGTTACCACTTAAATATTGACGGCAAGAAGTTATAAAATACTTGAAATAATTTTAAGAGTTCCTAAATGAGTAAATTTGTTGGCGCTCACCATATTCAATTATAAATGAGAGTATCATATATATATATACTCAACCTACTAATTGATTTTGGTTAAATTCTGCATTTTATAATAATAATAATATAAAAATATTAATTCCGCTTGGGCACGAGCTATAAATACCCTAATAACAAGGGTCACAGTAATATGTGAATATCCCTAATATAGAGTAAAAATAACAAAAACGTTAGAATACAAAGTAGAATACTTTGATGATAACGGACTATGAGTTTGTGTTGGTTATTAGTACTTTCCAAACAGTAATGAGGGAATTTCGTACTAACCAGCACTGTTTCAATTAGTATCCACTTTACGAAAATTGTAAAGATGGACAATTGAACGCTGATGAGACGTGTAGCGGCCTTGAAATCAGTACTGATACGTTCTGCTAAAAACTGATTGGATATAAATAATAATATTTTCCAACATAAAAAAACTCTTAGTAATTTTGAATTTTCATTAATTCAATAAAACTGAATTTGAGCCTGATAATATTACTTTTAATATATACGTTTTTATTTTCTTTAAATATTTTGTTTAAAACCATTTTTCAATCCATAAAAAATGCCGCCACATCAAAACAAGTCAGCTGTTTTCTTGTGTTTTCGAAAATCAAAAGTAAAAATCGAAAAGTAAACATTTTTGTGATTTGCAGAACAACATAAATCGCAATTGTGATTTTGAAATCACTTTGTGATTTTAAATATTGTGATTTGCAGAACAGACGTGTTAAATTGTATTGAAATTTCGATCGATATCGAGTGCAGTAATTTAGCCCCTGAGTTATATCGTCAATAAGTATTTTGTGGTACCAGATACACGCATTTATGCAACTCTGCGTTTTTATTATGAATTTTTTCGATGTAATGCCATAAAGTATTGTAATACACACCACATTCAAAAGAACTGATCATAAATGCTAACTAACAATAAAAAAATTTGATTTTATATTATCGACACCGGCAACTAAGGCCCAAATTTACAGTCTTTAGAGAACTAATAAAGATTTTTCAGGTCAAAGATTTGAGTCTAAGAAGATATGAAAATATTGAAATTCGAAGTAGGTATAGAAAAATTTTCTGGTAATTAATAAAACTGTAATAAAAACACTTTGCTTTACTTTTATGTACTTAAGGAATACTTTTTTTATTTATGTATTAAATTATATATTTACAGTACAGTTTTATAAATGTTGTAATTCATTTTGAAACCTAAAAATTTTATTAAAAAGGTTGATGATACAGTTATTTGTATGTACAACAAAGAATAGACATAAGATTATTCATGGAGTGAGAGGCGAAAGAAAACAATTAAATAACTTAAATGACACAAGACTTAATTAATTTTACTTATTTAAAAAAAAAACAAAGACAAAGCTTATTTAAGCTAAAATTATTTTCCTATCAAACTAATTATGTATAAGAGAAAAAAACATTTTTATAAAAAAGTCCACTACATTACAAACATATTTCAAAAGATCGTAGTTCTAAATGTTGATCTGGTTTTTGTTTAGACTGCAAAAACAATCGCGAAATTGTGATCAAGAAATGCTTATGCATGTCGTTCTCTACATGTTATTAATTTTTTAATAAAAAATCCATTTCGTTTTCAGTCTTTGTTGTGGCCATATATTGATCTAATTCTTTGTCCAAATCATCCTTATTGACAGCCGGTTTTGTTGCTGCTGCATTTGTTTTATTTCCTAAAGATAGAAATAGTTTTTGTTTGCATTAAAATGAAGCTGAAATAAAAAGAATTTTTTAAAAATATATTTGAACCATAAATCCGTTTTTAAAGAGTAACGTCGCGTTTGATGTCCCCCTGTGTACAACTTATGGTTCGTTTTTACCTTGACTACGAGAACCAGCGCCATTGCTACCACGTCCAGTACGACCACGTCCACGTCGTTGTTGTGTTTGAGCTTTACGATTGTTGTTACTTCTTCTTTGGCCGTTGTTGTTATTGTTTTTGTTACCATCACCCCGTCGCTGTACACTGCGTCCGCGTGGAGCTCGGCTATTACGTTGCCCTTGTTGCCTTTGCTGTATTCTCTGACCTGCTGGTGCTTTCTGACCTACCTGACCCCTGCGTGTTCGGGAACGTGATCGTGAACGCTCATTGTCGTTTCTAGTATTCCGTGTAGCAGACCTTGAATAAATATTAAAAAAGAATTTGTGATAACTAAAACACCTGCTTGCTTGTAAAAACTTGAAATTTTAAAATTAAAATAAATTAATCAAAGAAATTTTTTAATTTTTCAGGCTTAAGTTCTTTGATTAAATATCACTCAGTTCGAATAAAAAAATTCACAACTTAATTATAAAAAACTAAAGGCACGTAGCTAAGAATGTGTTTGTACATCACAGTTGTTTATACAATATAAAAAAAACAGTTGTATATACATATGTATAACGTATCACATTCCATAACCTCTAGAGTATTGGTAGCCGAAGGCTGCCACCTAGAAATCAAATAAGAAACACTAGAATAAAGCTCAACTTGAACAAGATAGACTTTGAAAAAGTATAGTAAAGTTCCAACCCATTAAAAAAATGATAAAAGCTGTAGTGTAAAAACTTACATGTAATTCAGCAGATTCAATTAATGATAGAGGATCTTTAACTAATGTGATTGCAGCTGCCGTGGAGGCAGTGAGGTCTAAGCGGTAGACAACTCTGATGATGAGACTGTGGTTAGTCTCGAAACATCGATGTCAGTTCAACCCTCCGCGCAGTCTAATTTTTCTTTGTCTGTTCAAATATTAAGAGCCACTAGATTTTTCTTTCTAATTTAAATAATAATTTAATTTATAATAAAATTATATTTAGAGAAAACGAACTTAAGCCTGAAAAATTAAAAAATTTCTTTGATTAAATAACACTCAGTTCGAATAAAAAAATTCACAACTTAATTATTAAAATAAATTGTTTGCATTGAATATTTTACTAAAATTGTTAAATAACAAATTGTACTTACATATGTTTTAAAAAAAAAACTAACTAAGCTCAAGGTATTTTTTATGAAACAACAAATAAAAAAAGAAACCTTCAACTTAAAGAAGTTTGTAAACATTTTGTTACAATAATTAAATATCTATTATTATTATTTGGCACTAACCTTGATCGAATATATCTACGGATGTTGTTGTCGCTTGCAGCCACATTAACATTTGTAGAATTACGTCTCTTCTGCACACGTCCCGTTTGTACGCCACGTCTGGGCATACTAGAGCTACGTCTTCTATTATTTGGTCTGCGATTTTCTGTTGTTGTTGTTCCCGGGCGTACACCCAAGCGTGCTTTAATTGGTAAATTAGACTGATTTGAAATACCAGCACGTCCACGACTTCGACTACGGGAACGACCTCGGCGATTATTGTTAGCTGAAGAAGGTGCGTTAGCAATATCGTTGCGAAAACGATTTCTGGAACGGCTTCGATTATTTGTCGACTGATTATCGCCAGGATTACGGGTGCGAGAGCGATTACGCAAATTGCCTGAATGTTGTTGTGTACGGTTACGAGAACGACTGCGTGAGCGACCACGATTATTAATGCCTGAAGATCTGCCACGGCCGTTAATGATGCCACCACTATTGCGACCACGTTGACGATCAACATATCGTTTGGCCACCCTTTGGGCGGCACCGCCAGTGGTGGGACGTCTTGGTCCCAAGCGGTTGGTTATATTGCCCGATGAATTTGAACGACGCAGGGATCTTCCACGAATATTCTTTAAGGATTCATTGTCAGCTTTCATGCTAAGCGAGTTTGAAATGTTGAAGTAATATTTCGTTATTTTAGGATTTATAAATGATGCGTATGTAAGTGACGTTTAGGAGGGAAAACTTTCAAGTTTTTTCTACACTTCTATTTTTTTTTTAATTCTTTTCATTTTCAAGTATTTCCTCCTTTAAGTTTTTTGTAGAAGTAGTTGTTAAAAGTATTAAAAAAAGTTATTCTTACGTTGCAACACGGGTCAGACTATTGGTGCGTATAGGCTTTCCATTTGCTCCGACGCGGAATGCTTTAACACTGCCACGTCTAATTCTGCCATTATTGTTGTTATTATTAGATCCATTGCCATAAGATCCTCCACCGACGGTACGCATACTTCTCTGTAAGATTCACACGCAAATTAGGTGTGTAGAAATAGTTTTGTTTTGTTATTATTAGGTGTTGGTTTTGTGTTTTTGTTTGCTTTTTTTATTCTATATTTCATATTCTTGTTTATCCTCATTAACACTCTTTCCGAAATTCTTTCATTTGTTTTTTAACTAGCCTTAACATAACCCAATTCTATTATTACTTTACGTTAATTAGCTGAATCTAATTTAGTATTTTCGTTTGAAATTCTGGACAGTTGTCTTGTTTGGATGCTTGCTTCCTCATGGTCCTTTTGTAAGTCAATATACAATTTAAAGATATTAAAAAAATTATAGCAGATGTTATTCCTTTATACGAATTTCTCGTCATAGTATTTGATGAAATTCCTTAGTCTTCTAGAGAGTTCGCCTGATGAATTTATTTTTTTTTATAACGCTTTGCCTTTAATGCTTATTAATAAAATATTAAGACTGTTCAACTCTAAAAACGGTCCTTTAGCTCCCAGAAAAAATTTCGAATATACTTCGATTTTATTTGCAAGTGTAGTTTTTCTATTTGTACAACGATCGCCATTTAGAATTTGAAGACAAGTGATAATGTTATGAAAGTCGGAAACGATCTAATGTTGCTCAGCAGTGTTACACAAGTTCGGAGTGAACAACATACACGTCTAGTAGTAGCCAGGGGTCATCTTTTTGATCCGAATGTATTTTGCTGTAGAGTGGTGGAACATTTCCATAGATTTATTTACAAACTTCAGAATATACCATAGATATGTATCTCCCAGCACCTGCAACATCTTGGAGGACATCAATTAGTTGCATTATACAAATAGTTCTGAAGTATTTATTTCCCGTATGTATTTTGATTTCTCTACAACTTCCATATGCATATCGTTTTGTATATTAGTAAAGGCTTTCTCAGAAATAGTTCCATGGACATCTTCGTATAGTATACTTGGTTATTGGTCTTCAGAACCTCAAACAGCGACTTTGTTAAAAATCCTTTGAGATTTTTTTTTCTTTTGCAAATATTCGTATCAAAACGTTGTTAAGAAATATTGTAAAATAAGATCATTAACTTCATAACTGAAATATAGAGACTGAACAGAACGCAATATTCAATCAAACGTAATGTTGCCCTCCCTCAGTACTCCAACAAAAAAACACGAATTGATCACAAATTAGTGTAGAATATATCTGCAAGCTCTAGAAGATGCACACTTAATTTAATAACTTCAGTGGCATGGTACAAATTCTACGTTGTCGTGTTCCAAATAGCGAAAAGTGATAACGTTCGATTTGCGTCAAGGTCAATATTTAAGGTTTAATTCAAAGGAGATATGTTTCTTGGTTAAATATATCTCAACGAGTTCCTTTTTACATATTTTCGGAGTCGTTTTTTTTGAAAACAAATAGGTATATAAAAACTGCGAGTGTAATAATTTTTTTTGGCAACTTTTCCAAAACGATATTTTTATGGCCACAAAGAAGATAGTATAAATATTTCAATAGAATTGGGTTTATAAGAAAGAGGTTAGTTTGGCAGGGAATTTCACAAAAGCAGTCTAAGCGACCGTGCTTTCTAGACCACGCAATTCCAACATAAGTCATCATTATTAACTCATTTTACATAAACATTTAACTCATACAGGTCATTGCATTCGCTTTAAGAGTGTTGCTTCTGAGATAAATTTTATTTCTTAAGTTCAATTGCTTTGTAGAAATGCGTTTCAAGCCCCTTTACATATAGAAAATTGTTTCAAGGTTTTATTTTTAAACATACTCGTTTTAACTTAAGTGCAGCCTGCACCTTGTGTTTCCTTTGCAGTTGAGCTATTAAACGTTGATTAGCTCTAGATGTTATGTGCTCAGATGACACAGCATTGGGTACTTGACGCTGAACACTACGGCTACGACTGCGATTGCGACGTACAGCAGGACCCATATTAGTTACTACTTTAGGTTGAGTCGATATGGCCGTAAAACGTTCATTTAATGAAAGACCAGTTGAATTGGTTACATGAATTTTACTTAATGTTGAAGACATCAGAAATTTTTATTGATGAAGTTTTTAGTAATTTCTTTGAAGTTTTACTTTTGATGTAGTTTTAAATTTGTTGTGATTTAAGCAAACTTGTAAATTTACACTAAAACAAAATATAGAAGATGTTATAATAAAAAATTTAAAAAATTTCTTTACAAAATTTTATTCTCATTTTCATTTAGAAGAAGATACATATGTGCCTATGCAATTTTGTTTTTTCTTCGGTAGCTTCTTTCGAATTTAAGGAGTTTAAACACAGTTTTTAATGATCTGGTGTGAGATTGAACTAGTTTAGTCCTAATTTGTTACATCCCAGCTACAAAAAAAACTATGCTCCATTTACAAGTAATCTATTCATATGTATTTAAGACCTCAATGAACATCCTGTTTGGTTCACATTATTCGACCTAAAGTAGGCCGATAGCCCACCTAGCTTGAATTAGATTACTATACTAACTTAATATTATTATTTTTTAATTAAGACCAGCACTCAGGGGATGACCCCTACGTATGCAGTTAACTAATATTATCCAAATGTATTAAATATTTAGCGGAAAAATATTATGGATGTACGTGTTAGGGGTTTTGTTAAAAAACCAAAACAAAATGCAGAAAAATGTATCAGCCAGCCGTTTGCTTAAATCAAATCCATACATACATATATACATATAAAGCTACGGACACAGAAATAGCCCACCCACATTGTCTCCAACAAAATGTAGTACATAGATGTAGTATTTTTTATCATTATTTTGCATAATTATTATTTTAATAACTTACAGAGTAAGTGGTGCATTATAGTCGTCAATGCACTTTTAACTTCATTTGTAAATAATTCATTTAGCAATAAAATGATGCATGAGCAAAATTTTCGAAAACATAATGCACCATTCCCGTCTTTATGATCTAGACAGAAAAAAGGTTTTGAAAATAAAACTGTGTGTAGGATGCGCTTTTTGTGGCCATAGCTGTATATGAAACTAAAGACAATGTTCTTTTTATTATTACATACTACACACATACATATATATTTAATTTTAGGTCTGACTCATAAATTAATGAAAATTATGCATTTTCTTCTTCCTGAAGAAGCAGAGTAAATTTGTTCCAAACAAATAATGTCCCGTAAATTGAGGTTATGTTAAGAATTATTTATATACTACTTCCAAGTTTTAGGAAATCCTGTTTTTCTTGGAAGTATGTACATAGTATATACATACATATAACTAAAAACACTTACCTAATATTTTTATTGTACTCAAAAGATGATAAGTGCTTCCCAAGCTAGTGTAGCAAATCAATAATTTTTACAATATATCTTTTAGTATTCACGTATTTCTATTAGTTTTTATAAATATTACACTTCAGGTAATTATTTTTTAAAAGTTTTTTTTTAATATAAATTTTCTTTAAACTGCACAATGAATGAAAATTCGTGTATCTATCTATTGAATTTTTTTCACAGAATGTGAAATAAAAATGGCTTACATGCCTTTATATACTTACAGGGTTGTTCAATTAATGAAGTAGCCAGACTACTAAATACAAAGGTAGCCATACTAAATTTGATTTGAGGCCAAGGCAAATTCGCCTTGGTACAATAATAACAAGTACACGCATTAATGCAACTCTACGTTTCTTTGCCTTTTTTTGCTGACGGCGACTTTATTCTGGTCAAGACAAATTCATTACCAGGTATGTGCACGACAACAACAAAATAAACAACAGCTAATTTATTACATACGCTGTCAAAATTCCCCTTGAAATAAACATTACTTAAAAATAGCACCGGAAAATATGTACCATATTTGACAGTGTGGGTAATGAATAAAATCGCCCGAATTAGCCACTGCTGCATTCACCTGATAATTAATTCGCCTTGCACTGGAAAATTCATTAATTAATTCGCCTTGGATGCGGCCAAGCAAAGCGAATTCATACTATTCAATTCGCCTTCTGCCAAGGTGAATTTGGCAGCAAGTGTTGAATTCGCATATTACACAAATTAAATTTGCCTGGATATACGGCCACAAATTTTGGAAATATTCGTCGAAAATTAGAGCTCCAGATGATCATATGCCAGATGTCAGATTTTTTGGCCAAAAACAAAACCCTAATCATGGCTCAACCACCTTATTCACCAGATTAGGCACTCTGCGACTTTTTCCTATTCTCAAAACTGAAGAGACCAATGAAAGGAAAGCGTTTTGCCAAAATTGATGAGATAGTCAGAATCGAAGAACAAGCTGATGGCCATACCAAAAAGCGCATTTCAGAAGTGCTTCGAGGATTGGAAGAAGCGCTGGCATATGTGCATTATCTAAGTGGAATTACTTTGAAGGGATATTGATAAAAAAAATGACCATTTTCCAAAAATTCAAACTTCACCTTTTCTTTTGAACAAATCTCGTTTAAATTATAATGCCAGATTATCTTTCGAATGAATTAAACAAGGCGAATTAATTAATTGGAAGTAAATTTCATGTCAATTTAATAAAATCATCTTTGTTATATTCCATTTCAAACTTATATATGTACATACATAGTATGTAACTATAAAAACACCAATTAATTTATTCCTTTGTATCATTTTATGAGAATTTATTCCACTTTTTGACAATTATTCATACTAAAATTCTCGGCACACATGCATACATAAGTACATACATACATATTTCAAAAACATAGTTCTTGAACCAGAAACCAGAGGATATACATACATACATACATAAGTACATAATACCTAAAATAACTAACCGAAAAAAGTTTTGATTTGAGACAGGAAGTTTTAAAAATAAATTTGATAAAAATATATATGTATGTACATACATACATATCTATGTATGTATGTATGCTCGAATCGGAACTGGAAGAATCGACTCCAAGTACAGAATTTATTGCAAAAATGGAATAGAGCATTTCTGAAACATAATATGTATACATTTTTTTTTTTTTTTTTTTTTTCAACATTATTTTTATTTGCAATCTATTTTACAATAATAAGCAAATTAACTAAAAAATACACATAATTATTTACATAAATGTTCAACCTTCATTAAGGTTAAAAAAAACAAATTGATAATAGTACTCTTTTATCTGAGTACAATTACATACATAAGTATATATAACTATTAATAATATATGTACATAAAAATTTGAATTTATTATTAACATATGTATGTATGTATGTATATATGTACATACATATTTACAATTATTCAATTTTATATATTTATTATCTGAATGGAAGGTCAAGTAAATGAGGCCTTTTTAACCTATATACTTCCTCGCTATCATCTAGTAAAATAATAGCAAGGGGGTTAGAATGGTTACTAAGTCGTTCAAGGTATCTCGAGCTATAATTATTTATTACATTTTTTATCTTTGGTATACAGAGATCTCTGTGAATCGTATCGTTTGTTACAAACCAAGGAGCATCTACTATTATTCTAAGAGTTTTCGATTGGTATCGTTGAAGTATTTCAATATTGGAATTGCTTGCCGTACCCCACAGTTGAATACCGTATGTCCATATCGGTTTTAAAATATTTTTATATAACAGTACTTTATTTTCTAAACTAAGTTCAGATTTTTTTCCCAACAGCCAAAACATTCGCTTTGTTTTAATATTTAAGGTATCCCTTTTTGATTTAATGTGTTGCTTCCACGTTAGTCTTTTATCAAGATGCATGCCAAGATATTTTACGCAGTCACATCTTGGAATCTCTTCATTATTTAGAAAAATAGTAGGTGAAATGCCCTTTCTTAATGTAAAAGTTATGTATTTAGACTTTTCCGTATTAACCGAAATGTTCCATCTTCTAAACCAATTCGATATTCTGATCAGATGATTTTGAACGTCAGTTGATGCCTAAATTTCAGACTTGCTATTTGCCATTATCGCTGTGTCATCCGCATATGTAGCAAGAGTAATTTTTTCATTTAAAGGCATATCGGACGTATATAATGTATATAAAACTGGTCCTAGTACGCTTCCCTGAGGAATGCCAGCTTTAATGTCACAAATATTAGATATTTCATCCTTTATTTTTACATAAAAATAACGATTTTGCAGGTAAGATTTGAGTACCAAAAAGAATGGCGCAGGGATAAGATTTTTTATTTTATATAAAAGACCTACATGCCATATATATATAAGTATACATAAGTATGTATTTTCTTACATGTTACAGTTCAAACATACATACATATGTATGTTCATAAGTATACAAGTTAATTGATGAGATGGTGAAACTATCAGCGAAATGATAAATATCACAGAATACGAAACTGTGGCCCACATTATTGAAAAAATTAAAAATACTACACAGCATGTGTTAATTTTAAACGTAGTTTATTAAATTTTGAGATCTTTAAGATACCTTTCAAATTATATTATAGAATATTATTACTTATATTTGATTTAAAGCATAATAGTTATTAAAAAATGCAAAGTTAAACATTAAACATAAAAAATATACATATGTATATACCTATGTAGGTATGTTCATGTTTACTAAAATGACTTATTTTCTGATGTTTCAACTATCTGAAATGGTGTTATACGGATTTCACTTAGCTCTAAGCGCAAAGCATCAACATGCTCAAACAAGCGTTGTTGGGACTTTTGATATCGTTCGACAGTGGCTTCTAAAGCTTGTATACATACTTCTTGCCTTTTTATAAGTTCCAGAAGTTGCAGTCTATTAAAATTGTTGTATTTATCATTTTGTATAGGAGCGTCAACTAATTCCTTGCCCGATACATCGAAATCTGTTGAAGCTTGCGTTTTGAATGAGTGGCCATCGAACGATTGCTGTAGGCAAGATGGAGAAGAGTCCTCCCCATCAGAATTTTGTTTAAATAAAAAAACGTTTGTTGAATTATTTAGTAAAGTGTTCTCTTTGGCATTTTCATCTATCCCATTTCCCGATGACCAATCCGATTCAATTATTTCCTCTGACATTAATACCTCAACATCTGAGTCAGTGCCTGAATAAGTTGGTTTATGTTTCTCTTGATATTCGGAATTAATAAGCATTAGTACTTCTGTGGACTCTTCACAATTACATATACGATGGGATTTTGTCGGTTTCTGTAGAACGGTAAAATCTTCATTCTTATCCAAAACCTCAACACCGCGCAGAAAAACATCATCACCATCTTCACTTTCAATAAATTCGTCATTGAGTTCATCGTCGTTGTCTGGCAAGAATTGTATGTCACTGGCATAGTGAGAGTCCAAGACGCAAATATCCGTATTGGTAGTACTAGCCGAACTTATAGTACTTTCTTGCAAAGGTCCCTGACAAGTATTAGAAGGTGTACCTACCACTTCTATACTTTCGGATTCATTGCCACATGGTGAATTATCTTTGCTACCTAGAGGAGTCTCAAATTGGTCATCTTTTGCGGTGTCATTGTGTTGAAAGTGATCAAAGCAAAATTCTGCAAAGTTTAATTGCAAATCGGATTCGTCCATTGTGTTCTATTTGTGCTTTAGTTAATTTTTTATTGGTGCATGTATATGTTAATATTATGGCAAATTTACATATATTTGTTCTTTCATATTTCTCACATTTTTATTGTTTTCTCACCATAAGTTATAAATTGTTATAAATATTTAAACAAACAAAACAATTCTATATTTTTTCGACTATTGTTTTTATTAAAGAGTTGCCACTTTTTGAATTATGAAAAAAACTGAACTCAGCTGCCAGATAGTTTGCTTCTTAATAACGAAATATATCCCAGAAAAAATACATTGGGATATTTTATTGGATATAAATAATAACATTTTCCAACACAAAAAAACTCTTAGTAATTTTTTTGAGTTTTATTAATTCAATAAAACTGAACTTGAGCCTGATAATATTACTTTTCATTGGGATATTTTTTAAAACTATCATTTTTGCATACAAAAATACCAAAATTGGATAGGAAACTAGAGATTCAGTAATGTTTCAAAGACTAAAAAGTTGTATCAACTATTAGTGTCATGGTATAATATTATTATACCATGTGTAAATGTATACTTAATTTTAAATGATTTAAATTTTTTAACAGAATCTTAAATATTTTTATAATTTTTAGGAAATTTCAAACTAAGCCTTCTTATTTCTTTGACAAGAGTGTAGTACCCAGAAATTTACTACCACAAAACATTAAACAGTCCCTATATTCCAATGGTTCTTCCAAAATATCTAAATATGGATTTATTTAGTGTATGTACTTGGCAATACATACATACATAATTTGTTAGCATTATTTTATTTAGTATATCGATACGAGTAGTAACTACTTCTTAAGTAAAGATTTAAGTAATTATGCATTTGTTTTATGTTAACTCCACTTTCATAAAGTCATATTTACGCATACAAGAGTAAAATCAAATAAAATTCGTTGTTTTATCTCTGACAGATCTTAAACTCCCGTTTTTTTTTTGGAATATATAATAATTATATACAAACAATTTATACTAAGATTCTTATCAGTTATTTATAGCCTTATTTTTAAAAATACATTCATATATGTACATATATTCTAGCTTGCCAGAAGCGTGTTGTAACGAAAATTTACATAAAAAAAATCATTGATATTAAAACTGTAACAATTACTACACTGCCATTTTAGGTTTATGCGCCTCTGTTCGTTTGCGAACCGCTTTCATGCGTTGATTACAATAGACACGCATAAATATAGCAAAAAATACTACAAAGACTCCAAATATACCCAACATCGAAATGCTGTGATGGTAAATTAGACAAGAAAGTAAAATAGCTGCAGCCTATAATTAAAAATATGTACGTTCTAAACAAATGTTAAATTCCAATTTTTCATAAAGTTCACTTACTTGTCGCAATGTCATAATGATGGTAAATACAACTGGTCCAAATATAGAAATGGTATAAAATATAAATAGTTGTCCGACGGCTGAACTTATGGATAATATTACAATATCAAAAACAAATTTTGGATGCTAAAAAAATTCATAAGGTTTCAATTTCATAGACTTTTTTTAGTTTTTTTCAAGTTTTACCTCTGTAGCAAATTGTAAAGAGTCCATAAATCCTCCCTGAACACTTAAAGAAGATGCCGTAAATATAGTCGAAAATAAATTTACACCGCACATCATTTGTAAAGATGTCATGCCATAACCTTTAAACAACTCTCCTTGCCAGTTGGCAGTGAAGCTGTCAAATACCATATACATGGCTAATAGAAATACACCTGTAACTGTGGTAACACCACTTGTCTTGGAACTATCTGATGATCCCATCATAAAAAATATCATTCCTGTCGAAATCAGCACAGCCGTAAAGTACTCATAGCATTGATATTTATTCTTCGATAGAATTTTACCCATCATCATGACCGGTATAATTTTGCACGACTTAGCCAATACTTGTGTGGGAAAATTAACAAATTTTAGGGCCTCATATTGAAACCAAGCGCTCATTATATTTGAAAAAGAAGCAAACGAGTATTTATACAATGGTGCCGTATGACGCTTTGACGGTTTTTTGTACTGCAATACTATGCTAGCCACTATAAATGCTAAAATACGATTTGAAAATACTAAAAATTGCGAGTCCTTAAAATGTGATGTCACACCATCAAAATTATAATATTCCTGAGTCATTATTTTCTCTTGTAGAACACCCCATGTGAGATAAGATACCATAAGGCCACCAAAACACCAAAGAATAAGGATGACTTCGTGAGAGCTAGTGCGTTTTGGTGTCGTAGCTACAGCTGTCTGTAAAGCAGTTGGTGAATTTAATGACGTCACTGATGAATCATTTGGTATTAAAGAGTTTTCCGACGGTTCAACCCGCTCAGACTCGTTGCCACTGTTACCGTTAATACACATGCTAACGGCCGTGTGTATATATGTTTTATCTGTGTATGGGAAAATAGAACATTCGAAAATATAAGAGTTAAGTGAAATTTTCAATTGAGTCGATATTTAGCATTAGACACAAACTTCAAAATATGCGATAATAATTTTTTTATTAATGACATTTTTGGAATATCATGAAAAATTTCCGATTTAGTTTGTTTGTCTTGTTGATAATTTAACTTGCTTACTTATAGCTTCAAATTGTTAATACCTCTTAAAATGCATGATGTACCTAAGGCCACGTCGATAGCGAAAGTTTATTTACATATTATGTGCTTTATAAAAAACTTAAGCTGTTAGTTACATACATATGTACATGCACACAAGAAGAAATGTATGAAGTATTTCTTTTTAGTTTTCCAAATTCAGAGTAATCAGTTTTTATACATACATACATACATACATACATATGTATAAAAATAATCCATTGCATTTCAGAATAAAACAGGTCCATACTGCTATCATCTTATCATGTGCAAGCTATTTAAAATATCTTTTAGGTGATGAAAATCTTTAATCTTCTTAAGCGTATTATGGCTTGATAAATTTTTGTATGTACATTCATAGAAATATATACATACATATGTATGTATGTATGTACCTACAATCAAAATTATATGTATGAACATTTTGTATGAGATTATTTGCAGAAAATCATTATTAAGCAGGTAAGTGCTTGAAAATATCATGGGACAGAAAAGTTCTAGAGAACGACTTTCAATAAATCAATATTCGATTTGTGTTTAAACGAAAAACTGATATCCATACATATGTACACATACATATATGCAGAATTGATAAACATTTTTTATATATTTTAATTAGTTTCTAATCCTAATAATATTTTTCTTATGTAATTCTCAATTGATTTTAGGAAGTGTTTAATTAAGCTTACAGGGCTTCAAAAAGCGGTTGAAGTCTAGATACTGGCGTAAATGTCAACGAGGTGCATATAGACATGTTTAGCATACATACAACAAATAAATTAAATTTTATACCTTGTATATTTCAAAATTTTCTATTAAGTAGGTGAATACATTAGTTCTAACTTACCATTTTTTTCCAAATAATTTGTGCGCTGAACATATTTATAAATTAAGAAACCAGGCACAAAAACGCAACTATAACCAAAACAATTGATCAACAGTTTTAATATCCATGAATAATCTTTGGACTGAGACTCTATTAGTTGGGAAAGTGTTTTATTAGAATCATATCCACCTAAGGTAGATTTTAATATATCGGAGAAGAAATGTATAAGAAATAAGATGGTAATGAAGAATCCACTAGAAAGCATAAAAAAATTAGAAAATATTTAATAAAACAATATAAGTTTAATTAATCTGAACATACCAAATAACAATATCGGGTTTTTTTATTGCCATTGCTTTTAAGCTGACAGGATTAAGTAGAAATAAGTAATAATACAAATAGGAAGACAGCAAGTACTTGTATTCTCTAAAAATATATTGTTGGTAACAACAATTCTGGCAGCAACAGGAGCAGCACAAGTTACAGCAGCAACGCTATAGTAATGAATGGGCCTTTGGTTCTGTCATATTTTGCATAGTTGTTGCCCAAAAGTTTTTACCGAATTAAAATTATTCAGTTTCATATAATTGTTGTTTTTGTTAATTATAGTATAAAGCAAACAAGAGAGTTGAATAAGTGCCCTCAGGTTATGGATTGTTCTCTCTACAGATTCGATATAAAGTTCATTAACCGATTTTTTTTATTATTGTTATGAATTATTAACGAATATTGCATGCTTCGATTAGAAAAAAAATTAGTATGTATGTGTAATTAACATACATAAATAACTATACACTAAAATGCATATGTTGGTATCCACGTATTTAAGTAAGCATTATTGCACGTTTACTTCACACACATGCACATACTATTGTTTACATTTCTCAATTATAATTCCTAATTATTTGTCTATCCACTAGTTTTTAATAAAAGTTTATACGGAATATGGTAGTTAATAATTTAATAACAGGTTTTTATAGGTAAAAATATTAATAATACAGCACTCTTGATAGAAGAAATATAAGAAAATCAGTTTTTTTAACAGCAGCTGTTTTTTTATACTTATTGTTTAAGAGTGATGAGATACATCAGAATACTGTACTTGTTAATAGCTTATTGAATAGCCCTTTGAAAGTACCAAGGCGAATTCATTACAATGTGGCCTTATTAGAGTACGTCATCATCAGCTGTGCGATCCTAAAATGTCAAAAATGGCGTATATGGGGCTGTGCACATATTACGTAACGCTGTTTTCTGTGATTTTATACCCCCCCACCCATCATAACGCTTGTTACTAGTTTTTCAGTGGAAAATTTCCAATCCGTAACAAATCCTTAACCCCCCCCCCCCCCCTAATTCCCATGGAACGTTACGTAATATGTGCACAGCCCCTAAGATCATTGTAGCATTTTATTTGACAGTTGGATTAACATTTTGCGCCGAATGTTATTGTTTTAGGGACAAGGGAAGGCAAATTCATAACAGGTAGTCTCGACAGCTCAGGTGATTATTTTTGTCTCATTTCGTCCCTTATATATCTGATCCAGCTGCTTTGTCACACATTGTTCGATCCATATTTTGTAGTAATGTTTTTCAAAACAAATTAAGACGAGACTACCTGTTAGAAATTTGCTTTGAAATCGGAAGTAGATGTTTTTCAAAGCATTACAGTGTGTTACGAACAAAAATGGTTCGTTAAAAATTGTTATCGTATGTGAAGACCTATTCAACTTAATCAAGTACAGCTGGTTCAGTATGTTAATAATTTATCTAGATTAGCTAAACAAAACTATTATTAGCTATACAATAACTATTAACACTAATACCATGATATCATGACAAAACTAAAGTACATAATAGCCAAAAACAAAGTAAACTTAGATTTCTTATCAATTTTAGTACAAACGTTACAAAAATTTATCTCCAAAACATAGAGGCTGCAACAATAATTCCTTTAACAAATCAAATAAAAAAGTACACATGCATATGTATGTACATGTGTGCATATGGGTAAACAAAGGTTGGCTGACAGCAAAACCACCCTCGCGAGATTTATAATATGGATGGAAATAAAGATATTTAAACGAATGTTATAATCAGTACATATTTTCACGGTATACAAAAAGTTTTAATATAGCCGCAGCTCTAACAACGAAATGAATTTAACACAAAAATTTGAACTAGTCTGGCCAAAACTAAAAAGTTTAAATGCAGGTGCTGAACAGAATGACAACGGAGAAATTGAAAAAGTATTGGCTATGCTTGTATTGGGACTGGGAAGCTTTATAGCAGGTATTTTACCAGCATTCATATCGGAACGTAATCGTCAAAGGTTTCCGCTAACAACATCTTTAATGCTATGTTTCGGTGCAGGTGTATTGCTGGCCACAGCAATAGTTCATATATTACCAGAGGTAAGAGAAACTCACTATATACCTATTCACCTTAATACAAACGAAAAGTCGAGGATTAAATTACATACATAGCTACATTAGTTTAATTTCGTTTAAAATACGATTCGAATTACTAAAACTGCTTTTTCTATTACTCACTATACCTGATGCATTTATTAAATTTATATGAAACTTCTTTTTGTTAGTATTTAAATTGAAAAATATAAATTAATGATGGGGAGATTTGAAATGTGCTTCACGAATTTATTACTAAGGAAAAATCAAATAAAAAGACGTTGTTTTGTAGGCACAAATTATGTAACAACCAACATGAAAACACTTTTTGTTGAGAACTCCAATAAAAAAGAATCAAAGGATGACAATTAGAATATACAAGACAACAAGTTTGTGATTTCAAATTCATGCCGAAAAAGTACTGACAGTTACATTTTATGTACTATTCACTTTCCGATTTGCTATATACATAATATGTATGTATGTACATATTTCATAATTTTCAATTCTTGGCGTTACTAAATAATGTAAAAAGATTAATTAAATAAAGAACTATATATTCAAATAAATATCAAAACTTAACATAATTTGTTTATTTAAACGTACACTTCCAAGGGGTTCAAGTAGAAGCCGATAGAAATGTTAAATTTCAAAAATTCCTCTTAAGAAAGCTTATTTGTAAACAACAAGCATGTTCCAAAAATCACAAGATTTGAAATGAATTTATCGCATTGATTTTAAAATAAGATTTGCGATTTATGGCTATTCTGTGAATAAAACGAATTTTGTTACTTTGAAGTCTTAAACGATTTATTCGATATTTTTATTAGTAAAACATTTTATTTATTATTTTATTGTTCATAAAAGGTTCGTAAACAAATGACTTCAAATTGGGCTGAAATTTCACTATGTGGAGGTTTCTTTGTTATATACTTTATTGATGAATTTATACATTACTTTTTTGGAGAAGCTATACAACATTCTCATGGAAACAATAGCGGTCACAGTCATAATGCAACAGAATCGAATAACCACCGTCATAATTACGGCTCTGTACACAGTTCTGAATCACAACCTTTATTAAGTACTCAAAATACGGAGACAAAGTAAGTTTTACTTTTATTTAAAATATAATTATATATGTGTGGATGCAATTTACTTTTTGTTAATATTAAGCAACTGCAGTAGTGAATCTCAAAACCATAATCAGAATAGTGACGAGAATCATGAACATGTTCATTGCACTGACGAAATTGTTGCAGATGCAAATGCCCGCATATGTCATACAAGCCATACTGAACCCTGCTCACAATCAATGACCGGTACATTAGGATTATTTGTGGCATTGTGTTTGCATTCAGCCATTGAGGGCTTAGCCATAGGTGTACAAAATTCTTCAACAAAAGTAAGTTTTTAATTCAAGAAAGTCATCTAATAATGTCTAGGATTTTTTTTGCTAATGCAAAAAAAAAACTTTGTTTAATCTCAAACTGCGAAATAATCTTATCAGTTAAATACATTAGTAAAATGGCAAATTTTGAGCAAAGTATTATGCCATACAATTTAACCCCAAAACATAACAAAAAGTATTAATTGATAAAGAGAACTACTTTTAGTAACAAGATAATACATAATATCTCATATAGCTGTATCATTATTTCTTAAATTAATCTTTTGTTACTTTATTTTTAGGTACTATTTCTGCTGGGATCTGTAGCATGCCATAAATTTGTTATGGGATTCTGTTTGGGTTTGATATTTCGTTCAAATCCACAAACTCCTCTAAAATCACAAATAATTGGTATAAGTGTGTTTGCTTTGGGTGCTATACTTGGTATCGGTTTGGGCATGATTATAGTCGATGTTCCCAATTCATGGTCAATAGCAGTATTACCCGTCATACAAGGTTTAGCTGGAGGGACCTTACTTTATGTAACAGTGTGCGAGGTCATACCTCGGGAAAAGGCGAAATGGCATTTGAATTCTGAAAGGCAATTAGCTAATTTTGCACAGTTCCTAATGGTGGCATTTGGATTCACCGTCATGTGTGTATTAAACTTTTACTTTGATGGTTAGTCAGAAACTTTAATCTTGGAATTTCTTATTTATCATTGCCTTCACCATGAGTAGAAAGGATATACATATGTACATGTAAGATGATTGAAAACTTCTAATGTATTTATACAATATTAATTCAGAATATTCAATCTTACGTATGTGTGTATGTAAAAACAGTCAATTTTTTAAGGCCAGCACTAAGGGGAAGACCCTTACTTAGACAACGCATTGTGGCAGAACTTAGCGAAAGGATAGGGTAGAGAAGAAAAAATGTCGAAATTGTAGAAGGCTTAATTCTTTTGCTATTGCGCGGCGTTATGTTAATTTTTTAGAACAGGGTTAAAGCGACTCTGGTGTTAAGTAGACCATCACTTAAACAAAATAGTCTGACAAGAATTAATACAATGACACACTAATGTACATTAGAGAAATCAATCATGTAGATGACGTGTTCTGACCAGGGTTTGAACCCAGGTTCTAAGTCGATGTTTCCTTCGTGGTCAACGCACTAACAAGTTCAACCATCTCCACCCTAGTTTATAGTTTCCGTCTGTCAATGTTGGCCATTTATTTTATAACGGATTTCAAAATAAGAAGGAGGTTATCAATCAATTCGGTTGTATTTTTTTTAATGTTAAAAGTTCCCTAACTCAATTATCAGTTATGAACCGATTTGGATTTTTTTTTGCAGTTAGGTAGCATAGAATTTGTTCGGAAAATCGGGACAAATTGTTCCTCTAGGTTTTGACCGGTTTTTAAATTATATTTGAAAAACGTTTTTTAAACATATTATAGCGTGGTCTAACTATCACTTTAACCAACAGTGTGTAGTAAGCATTGCGAGTCAACATTGCCGAAACATGCAACCGTGTCAAATTGCATTGCCAAACTGCAAGTTGATTATAGTGATAGTTAGACCAGGCTACAGCATTTCATTTAGAAAATCAGATTTTTCTACTGCGGTGAAGAAGCATATGATACGTCTATGTTGAATATTACACTGACTTTTTTCTTTTTATTTTGATTTAGATGACTCTTAAAATCACTCCGTACTTCGATTCTGTAATATAAAATTAACATGTTAATTTGTAGAAAAACATAAATTTTAAGGAAATATAAGTGACCAATAAATCAAAATTTTTAGAAAAAATTAAAACAGTTAAATTTAGGCTTTAATAATTTTCTTCATTGTGTATTCTTAATGACTACAAAAAATGTTTCAAATTTATCTCTTTCTTCAAACTATAAATAGTATGTATATGAATATCCATTGTATATATGTATGTGTCTAGATTTTTAATATTTATAATTTCTAAGCTAAAATCTGTTGCTAGACTCTGTTTAAAGATTTTAGCATTTAGTTATATTTTTCAATCATAATGAAAATTCTATAAAAAATTTTCGAGAAAGATTTTTAACAAAGATTAAATCTTTTGTTATTATTCATCTGTTATTAGTTTTTGGGAAGAATTCTTGCTTAACTACAGTTTTATTACTATTGCATATACACGTACGAAAATGTATTTCGATGGCTCAATATAGATTTTTTTCAAAATGTTTTAATGTTCTCTGTAGTCTGCTTCTAAATATATCCTCCTTAAACAACTTAGCTGTCTTGAAAAATAACGGATATATAGACACTTGAAAAATGACTTTGGATTTTGTCTAGATCGAACCTTCGATGTGTATTTAAATTACCAAATTTTTTCAAATATAAATATGCACAAAAGTAAAGTAAAGAAAACATAAAAAATGTATATATCTAGCTCAGATGTACATTTGAAATAAAATAATTAATTAAGAACTTAAAGGCATAAAATCAAAACAATATTCAAAAGAGATATCGTACAATTATTTTATGATTCCTTTATGTATCTCCACTTTGTTTAGATTAGAAATACAAAATGTGTGTATTACATGAAATTCAACTTACATTGTAAATAAATCTAAAATTCATAGATTTGCTGCTAAATCTGTATCATTATCGTCATCATCTTCATCATCGTCGCCCCATTCACTTATAAGACTTTTTACCCGTTCTTCAGATGATAAGGTAGATTCTTCTTTAGCGCTAATAGAAGACGCTTCAGCTACCGTTATTCCTGTTAAAACGGGTTCGTCGAAAGCACTTGCTGCCGGCCCGACATTATCAGCTACATGTTCCTTTTTTTCTGGAGTGGCATCCAAAAATTCCTCACTTTCGCCTATGTCTATTTTTGTATCAATTAAATTTGATACGTCTGATTCTTTAGAATCTCCTATATTCTCTTCTTTAGCAACATCGGATTCAAGTTCATGCTTTATTTTTTCTGTCTCTTTTACGGCTGGGGTTTCTATAGCCGTATCTTCCATAGTTTCTGATTGCTCGCTTAGGAGACTGTCTATTAAATCCTTCTTGGTAACTTTGTCAACTTCCATTGGTGCAGAAGAAGCTTCAGGTTCATCGAATGTTTCCAATTCTTTTACAAGCTTTTCCTCCGGTTTTTCGTCGTCAGGTTCAACACTTTTTGTTGCATGTTCAGTAACTGATTTTTTCTCCTCTTCAGCTTTATCCGATTGTTCTACTACATCATAAATTGGTTTCTCTTCAGACTCAATGAGCTCTTTATTCTCGATTTCATCATTGGAAAACTTTTCTTTCGCCTCTGCTTCTTCTACGTCAGGTTGTTCTGTATCTTCTTTGTGAATACTTTTCAAAGCTTTGTCGATATCATCTTCGTCGATGGTTTCGGAATCCGGCACAATTTCTTCTAAATTCTCCTTAGGTTTATCTGTTTCGTCTTTCTCAGTATTTTGTAACGAAGCCAATAACTCAGTATGATCCTCAAATTCCGGATCTTCTACTTGTTTTTTAGTTGACTCTTCAGTAATTTCTTCTTTTTCTGCTTGGCTTAATTCAAAACCAGGTTCCGCCGAAGTTTCGTCTTTTTGTTTAAAATCTTTTATTTCTGGTATATCTGTCAGAGAATCTTCTGGCATATCGTCATCGTCATCTTCCGACCAATCGCCAGTTAGTTCCCTTAGTTTCTCGCTAATTTCGTCCTGCGACTTATCAACATCCTTTATTTGCTGAAAAAGTGCAATAACATTACATTTTGTAATAATTTCATTAAAATCTTTATGTGTGCGGAACTTACCACTTCTTTCTCCTCCGATTTAATTTCATTAACTGTTTCAGAAGTTACTTCATCGGCCAAATCATGCTCTGATATTAAGTTTTCAGCCCATTCTAGGTTCTCTATTGATTCCTTGCTCTCTTCCAGATGTTCATGTTCCCTTCCCCCTTCCACATTATCCGGTTCATGTTCGGACTCATCTCCGTGCTGCGACGTTTCTTCATTTGCACCTTCTGCTGCTCCTGTTTGGCTGGTTGAATCATCCAAATTCGAATGGAGTGACTTCATCTCGTTGTATATTTGGTTATCGTCATGTTGATCTTCTTCCTCTGCAGGGTGTTCTTCGTGATCGTGCTCCTCGCGTTCGTTCGTTGCTGTTGTGGCTTGTGAAGTCTCATCGTGACTTATGACACCTTGATCCGGATGTGTTTCAACACTACCATATTGTTCCTCATTTTCATTTAAGACCATTACAATTCCGGAGCCTTCATGCTCTTGGTTTAATTGCGATAAGATTTCTTTGCGCTGTTCGGCAGTTAAAATCACTTCACTGCCGTCAGCAGCTACAAATTTGGTTTCATTGTTATCATGTTCGTTTTCTTGGTCCTGCAAATATTCTTCGGAAGCAGCAGAAACAGTTGATTCCTGTTGTTGCGCAAGCGCATCTGTCTTAATAACCGAGCTTGTTATGGGCAAACTAATATCAGAAAGTATTTTAACTTTTTTATCTTGTGGCGTCTCTTTTAGTTCCTGCGCCATTTCTCGATTGATCGGAAATTGTGGCAAAGTCAATTGTGTCTGATTTTCATCATCTGAATAATCAATAATACCATCTTCTAATGCTTGTTTTTTGTGGAACGTCTTCATGTGAGTGTACAGCTGCAATTCCTCAGGAAATATTTTATTACAATAAATACACTGTTGTTTATTTTCATCGGGATGACTATCGATCAGATGTTGATTAAGACCGTCGCTATCAATACACATTTGTTGGCATAATTGACATTCAGGAAATATGTATAGATTAGTTTTAACTTTATGCTCCATTTGCATGTGGAAGTGCAATTCCCTTTTGCAGCTCGAACGCCAACCACAGTATTCGCACAGATCGGGATCTATTAGTTCCTTGTGTGTGTTAATCAAATGCCGACGGAAACCGCGATAAGAAGGTATACTGATAGGGTGACCATTGCGGCCACAACGCAAACATAGCCAAGGTCCAGCAGTATTCTCAGCACCTAAAGCAATGAGTGCATGCATAGTTTTGCTATCGATACGTCGTTTTTGTGGTGGTGCTGCAGCCGAGGAACCACCTGTTGCTGAAGAAGCAGATGATACCATCGACTTACTTACGACAGCTTGTGTTCCAACACTATTAGCTTTAACACTTGGAGATATTTCGGCATGTTGTTGCTGCGTACTTTTCGGCCTGTTCGACACAGTATTTGAGGTCAATGTTTTCGCCGGCTGCTGCTGAATGTCTGATGTCTTCAATAAAACGGGAAATTTATTAGATGGTGGCTGCATCAGCTTTTCAGTTTCCATCACTTCCTTTTTTACTACAATCTTTTGTGATTGTCCCCCAGCACTTGGCATAATTTTTAATTTTATATTTTTATTGCTTTTAATCAAATGCGGATATTGCCTTAAAACCTCCGAAATGATTTTAGCATGATTCATTTTTGAGTTAGCACTGTCCTTGACTACTATAGTAGGTGGTTTATCTGGGCCTTCATGTTTCACAATAATTGTAGTGGTACCAGGTGGATCTTCCGACTGCTGTTGCTGACTTGATGAAGCTACCGTTTGCACCCCAGCTGAAGCTGATGTGGATGTTGTTTTTGCGTTTGTGATCTGTCCACTGGATGCCATCATTTCATCATCATCGTCATCATTGTGTATTGTGTCATCGTCCATTATGTTGTTGGCATCATAATCGTCATCTCCATACTCCGCAGCAATTTGCTTCCGCATACGCTGCTGTTCGGCAAATTCTTTAACATCCTCCAGGTTTGGTTTTTTAGACGGCGGTGATACAAATGTTGATACAGCAGGACGTTTGTTACTGTTGTACCCTTTTCTAAGCTGTTCAAATGGTGATGTAGGTTTTTGTGGCAGCTGTTTAATTAATGAGTAACCACTACCAGCAGTAGTATGCGTATTAGTTTCTTGTTCATTTTCAACCTTAACGCGAGTAAATGTAGTTGAGCCAATTTGTCTAACCGGCAATGGTCCTCCTGACGTTGGTAGACGAGTTAACGTATTACCAGGTGTAGATGCTGTAAGCAAGCGTTTGTTCCCTTGATTTGTTTGAATCAGGGAACGGCTCACAACATTACTGGATACATTTGGTCTTCGTCGTAGTTTAGGACTGGTTTGCTAAAATGTTCAATTTAGTCATTTTAAGACAATGATCACTTTAGTTTGATATATTTATTAGACTTACCCCCGAAGACTTCTGCGGATGCATTTCCATTGTGCGTCTATGAGCCTCCAATAGTTTCAATAGTACAGTCATATTCATATCTTTGGCCGTACGCAAGAGACGATTATACATTTTTAGCTCGAATTCCAAAGTGCCCGTGTACATAAAATTAACAATAGGCACAACAACATCGGCTTGCAGGCCATTTGGCATGATGATGGCATCATCAACCACATCGCAAGTTTGTTCCAAAACATTAAAATAGTCGGTGCATGCACTTAAAACCAGACGATGTACTTTTAGTTGAGAATTGTCACGAAATTGCAACGTCAAATCACAATAATCGGTTTTATTGAAGAAGTTTTGCAGCTTCTGAAGAAAGAACACTCCCCAGTTATCTACTTTTACAGATTTTATTTCACCCATGACGTAGCAAATGTCAGCAAAAGGTGGCGGCAAAATCTATCGACCAACTATTATGGATTTGTCAAAAAGGACCTACTATTTTGGTTTAAACTGTACTAATAAAAAGAAATTTGTGTTAAATTTAACCAAGTTATTTTAGTTGTTTATTTTTCAAAACAGTTTTGAGTCAAACGTGTGGGTTATATATGTATGTATATTGTAGATATAGTTCAACTCTTAACACAATTATAAAAAAATATGGACATAAAACAAAAAGCAACACCCAAGCATTCGTAAAGACCCCCAACACACAAACAACAACCGATTCATAATCATTCACATCACTGGTACATCGTACCTACATACATATATGAAAATAATTTTCAATTTTTTAATCCATGCTTAAACTTCTTAACATTTGATAACACTAAAATCACTAAAATATACCATTTTTAGCACGTCTATGAACAAAAACGATTATTTTTGTCAATTTCATTCCTTGTACATTTTACTTGAGACGACTCATACACGGTGTTCTTTTTGAGAACATTAGTTTATATTTCATCAAACATTGTTCATACCTTATATAAAATCTTGAAAACTCTTTGAATGTGGACAGTTTTTAAACGAAATTGGACTATTTTCAAAATTTAACAGTTAATTATTCTTTACACGATATTTTTATAAATCTTTTTCGCTAGTTTGTTGGAAAAATTATCAGCGTTGTTTTTCGCCCGATGATGCCACACTTACTTACTAAAAAAAAAATGGCGACTTGACGAAACTTAGCATTGGTGTGTGTATTGAAAAAACTGTGAACAATGTTGCAATGCTTAAAAATATATGTATTTTTATTGAAGGCATTGTAATTGAGTGTTTTTAAGATGGTTTTGGTCTTAGATTAAGATTTAATGTTCCTTATTTATTTTTTATATCATTGTTCTTAACTAAAGTTAAAATTCGATTGGTAGGGGGCTGTGCACATATTACATAACGCTGTTTCCAAAGATGTCTTACCCCCCCAAGTAACGCATTTTACAAACTTTTCAGTGCAAAATTTCCTATCCCCCCTTCACATGGAGCGTTACGCAATATGTGCACAGCCTCTAGGCTCATTTTCATTTTTTTTTCAACTATTTAAGTCGGACAATTAAGGAATTTTCAGAAAATTCAGATAGGACTTTAAAAGCATGTAATAATTGCAAATACACTTGCTTTTTCAAGTTTTGGACTGCATAGTAGTCACTGTGAACCTTTCGATATCAACAAGCTGTCAATTCGCCGTGTATATTTGTATAAAATGGCAGCGTTATAATCAAGTCGAAATCATACCAGGTATCCTTATCGGTACAATAATAACATTCACCGCTAAATTTTCCTGTCAAAGCAAATGCAACAATGTTCTTATAGAATTTATGTAAAGATAACTGACCTAACTTCTCAATATCGTGACATGTTTGGATTTTTTTATATTTTTAAAAATAAGATATACCAAGGCGAAATAAACCATGTGACAGCAGGAGAAAACAAGAACTTGGCAGCACGAGAAAAAGTAAACAATAAAAAATTGACGCTGTCAAATATATAACTAGCAAGGCGAATTCATAACAGGTTAAGCTGTAAACACAGCTGATCTACTTTTTATCTTGCATAATGGAGGCTCGCATGTCAAAATTTGTACATGTAAGCATAGGGGCTTATATGTCAAATATTGTTGTAATGTTGTATTTGTTGTTGTATTAACACTACCTGCTATGATTTTGCCTTGATAACCAGGAAACAGCTCTTTGACATTATTAACTAAAAAATAGTCAGCTGTCGTAACGCTACCACCTGGTTCAATTCGACTTGACGTATACTATACTTGAATTGAAAATGTTTTTGCTAAGTGCATACGAACGACTTTGTAAATTAATATTTTTAAATTCACTACCAAATGTATATACACACACACACATATATATATATATATATATGTATGTATGTATATACACAGTATATATACAGTAATAATAAATAATTCAACCCGTAATTGTTAATATGTTAACTTTTTTTTCGCTTTATATAGTGCCCCGACTTGCTTCTGAATAACAATTAAAAACAAATTGTTAAAACATCGTTTCTAATATATATATATATTTAAGTCACAATTAGCTTGAATTAAAATATTAAAGAGAAGCCTCAGTTTTACTTTGGAAAAAGTTTGAGCATGGGTTTGAGAATATAAATTTTCAATGTTTCATTAATTTGACTTTGCTGGGCATTCTTTCTAATTATTATAGCATATGGCATCTCTATTTAATCTCATCTTTTAACGAAAGTTCAGATCAAGTGTTGCGTTTTGTGGAACAGCTGTCTTCTGGATTTATGTAAACACACCGCTGAAATGAAAAAATGTCGATTGTTGAAAGAATAAGTAAATTAAAAGTTAGCAAATCTTTTAAATATGGGGTACCATTTTTAGTTCTAATGGTAGGTGGTTCGTTTGTACTACAGGAATTTACTCGCATCAGGTTCGTGTTATGTTTTATTGGCTATGTCGAAATATGCTTCTTGTACACACATACGCATTTAATGCAACATATGGCGTTTTCTTCTCTAAAAATAAAATGTTACATATATGTTACAAGTGATTTGGAAGTTTACAAAAGAACATAAATGTTTGCAATAATCAATAAAGTAAAAAAACAATAACAAAACCAGCTGTTAATGTAATGCTGCACTTATGTCCCTTTAATTAAAATGAGTGTTGAACATGTAACATTTTTTTTTCTTCTTAAGGGTAACATCATGAGAAAAGAACTCGTTACACTTTTAAAATAGCACATATTTTGCAGAAAAGAACAGAAAGATATGGAGAAGGCAGAATAAATGCAACATATTACTCAGAAAAGAAAACACCATTACAAAAATGTTGACCTTTCAATGTGTAACACTTTTTACAGTTTGCACCTACCTTTAAAAAGTGGTAAATTTTTTATTGCCACAATGGTACAAAATATTTGAGGCTTAACATTACTTAACATTAATTAATTAATTATCGTTTTAATTATAAGTTTTTTCGCTTAAGTAAGTAGAACGACAAAAATACTAGTTCTTACTTGTATAAAAATATACTAAACAAAGTTGTAAAAATGGGCAGTATATCACCCCGACTTGATAGTAGAGGGCAAAATATGTTGCATATTTTGCCATTTATTGGTGCAACATAATTAGAAAGGAACGAAATCGCTTTTAAATATGTTACATATTTTTTAGAATGGATCACGAAAATTAAAGAATTAGCATAAATGCAACACTTTTTTCAGAAAAGAAAACGCCATAATAGTCATAACTCAAAATATGTAATTTTGATAAAAGTGATATCTTCATATATAATATTGAAAAAATACAGAAAAATAAATTATTTTTTGTATATGGCTATTGCATTTAAGAAGCAATAATTAATTTATTCTTTTTGATCACAGGTACCAGTTTTCAAAACGTCAAACTGTAACTCCTGAAGAAATGGAAGAAATTGGTATACCGATGAAGAAGCCACAAGAGGTGACTATAGAAAAAGTATATGAAACAATAAAAACTTTAAATGTTGACGACTGGGAGAACAAAAGAGGTCCCAGACCGTGGGAAGAAAACTTTAACAAAAAGTGATAAAATCAACTTGTGTTTATTTTTATAGAATCTTTTGAAAATACCATTTTTTATGTTTTATTTATTTGTAGAAGTAATATAAAGCGAGTTCAATACATAATGCAAAAACAATAATTAAAGTAGCTTCTACAGCTTATCGCAAATTCATATATATTTGACTTGGGTGATTATAATCGCATCCTTTTATATTTTATGTCCTTCAGACAAGGCGAATTCATAACAGGTAGTTCGCTTTGAAAAACATTACCTAATATGTCAAAAAATTTTTTAAAAATCCCTTCCTGGGATGTCAAAACATAAAATAGAAAATTTGTTTTGTAATCTGAGGGACACTAGAAACACAATCTGCGAAAGTATTCGAATATGATCACCTTGGCTCTGAAGACCAATAAATTGTTATATTCTTACGAACTAAGTTGTGCTAGGGTATATTCAAAATTTTTATTCCCGTTTTGTGGGCAAATCCGTTAAATTGGGAATGCTGGATTTCGGGATCTCGTTCAATGGAGTCTGGTTGCATCGTTATGAAAACTGTATATTCGTCCAAAAATTTAACGAAACTACACAGCTGATTTTAACGAAAACAACAACTACTACACGAAAATAACGCAAAACCAAAGCAAAATTTTGTGTTTATTTAAAAATTAAAGGTTTATACATTATTTAAAAATATTTTTTCCATAATAATTTGAACACAACGCCACCAAAATATCGTTAACACCGGCCATGCAACCAAAATATAAGTTCGCCGAAGGTGAGAAAGAGCGCCACAATTTGTGGGCTTAAACCATAAAGTTTGGCTAACAATATGAGCATTAAATAAACTATATTTTGAGTTTTTAGGTGAAAAAGTGCTCTGTTTCCATGGACCTTTGATCTACGAGGCTAAAGCATTGAAAAGTACCATAACAAAGGATAAACAATTGAAATATTTTGTACACTATGCCGGTTGGAATAAAAAGTTAGTATTACAAGTACAGTTGCAGAGTGATGGTTTTCACAAAGTATGTTTAAATTTTCAGCTGGGATGAGTGGGTGCCCGAACATCGAGTTTTAAAATATAATGAAACTAATTTGCAAAGACAGAAAGAGTTACAAAAAGAACACGATGCCAAAAAAGAGAAAAATAAGAAAGGTACATGTAAATTTCTATATAATCAAAGATTGTTTTCATTATTACAAAAACTTCAGTAATGGTTATTACTTCATAATTTATATGGAATATCAATTCCGGGACTTGGTTTGAAGCTCACCAAAAAAGTTCTTCAAAATAGAAGAAATTTATTGGGTCGGTTGTGGACTGCCAGAAAAGCAGCAAATATTAAAAATGTCTGTTCTATGTTGACAGATATCCTCAGTATTATAACTTTGAGCAAAGTGAGCCAAAGGAAATCTCAAATTTTTTTTAATAAAACTTTCTAAGCAAGATTCTTTCGGAGCGGATACTACTCCTAAATGTCTCAAATACTTTGTGTTCTAACTTAAAAATAGGAAATTTACTTCTCTTTTGAAATGAGTAATAATTAACTATGATCGAATCGGTATTCTTATCAAAACTTTGATATTAAACTTCTAGGTACTCCTAAGGGTAAAAAAGGAGAAACAATGGCAGTGACCCCTAAAGAAAGTGGGGCAGTTAGTAGTGGTGGTAGTGAATCAAGAGCTTCAACACCATCGAAAGAGTTGAATGTTTCAGCAAATGCAACGACAGCTTCAGTAAGCTTAACATCCACAGGTGGAAGAGGAATTCGTTCTAAACAGAATTCCACACCTGTAGGGCCAGAAATGAAAAAGGAAACTTCCTTAAAAGAGGACATACCGAAAGACGAGAAAGATGAACCAGTCGCTAAGAAGAAAAGAGGAACTTCCACATCAACTAATCCTGATAAAACGTTAACTACAACAGCAGATGCAAAGCTATCTACCACGAATAGTACTACGACGACCACTACAAACACTAATAATATCACGACGACAGCAACTACAAATACCGTTGCTGTTGCAAATTCTTCTTCAGCAACTTCCTCGCTTCCTAGTAATCGCGTGGACACTTGCGTTGAAAGCGAGGAAACGTTTTTGGCTAAAATAGAAGTTAAAATAAAAATACCTGATGAATTGAAACAATGTCTAGCCGATGATTGGGATGCTATAACACGCCAGCACAAACTTTTAGATATACCTGCTAAGATAACAGTACAAGATATAGTTGATCAATATATAAATTTAAAAAAATCAGCCAAATCTTCGAACGCATGTAAAGAGTTAGCAATATCAGATGTATTAAATGGCGTAATAGAATATTTTAATGTCATGCTTGGCTCTCAGTTACTCTACAAGTTTGAGCGGCAACAATATGCCGAAATTTTGCAACAATATCCAGATACTCCCTTGTCAAAACTTTATGGATCTTTTCATTTATTACGTTTATTTGTAAAACTGGGCTCAATGTTGGGTTACTCAGCCTTAGATGAGAAATCCATGCAAATGTTATTAGTGCATTTACATGACTTTCTAAAATTTATGGTAAAAAATAGTGCTACATTTTTTAGTATGTCTAGTTTTGTGAATGTAACACCAGAATATCATCGTCATACTCAATGATTTTAAATATTTTTTTTTTCTTAAATATTTTAACGCGTTTCTTTATTTGTAATTTTTTTTTTTTTAATTTTATTCATAACTGCATACTATTTTTCTTGTAGTATGTAAGTTTGTTTTCTTTGAATTACAATAATTTTCTCATAATAAAATGTAGCTATCAATTATTACAAAATTACAATTTTATTGCTTAAGACATTTTTGTCTATTTTAGTACATTTTATACAATATGTACGATCTTTTTATTTAGGCAATACATATTTTCAATTCTGTAAATGGTAATAAAAAAATTTAGTATTTAAAATATTGTGATTCTTTTTTAGTTTTAAACAATGGGTAATATCAACTACTTTTCTAAATTTATTTATAACATTATTAAGCTTTTTATATCAAAGTTGATTGTTATTGGCATAAAGAAAATTATATATTATTACGAAAATCGTAAATAATATCCAATTACCATTTTAGTGAAGATCGATTATTTAAGGTATTTGCGGAATGTGACGAAGTTGTCGTGTTGAACTGCCTTCTTAATCTTGTAAAATCTAATGTAGCTACATTAGAGCACTACTTTGATTCATAGCTTGGGAATTTCGATTAGAAATCATTACGATTAGAGAAATAAAATAATCTAATCATTAGAATTGAATTTTGACGAAAATTTCAGATTACTAATTGATTAGGTTAGAAATAATCAAAAATCTAATCACAATTAGTGACGATTAGCATTTCTAATCAAAACTAATCAAAAAATTAATTGATTAGATTTCTTGATTATTTTTTTATTAGATTTGATTACAAATGCTAATCGTCACTAATTGTGATTAGATTTTTTTTTAATTACATATATGTATATAAGCAGAATCAGCACACATGCACCGTATGCAATTTTATGCAATATTCAAAAACTCTTACATTATGTAAATATAGCAACAAATGTGATAAATACATATTTTCTTTTCACAAAAATAGTGGATCTAATCAATAATTTTTTTGATTAGTTTTGATTAGAAATGCTAATCGTCACTAATTGTGATTAGATTTTTGATTATTTCTAATCTAATCAATTAGTAATCGTCTAAAATGGCTAACTAATCATAATTAATCAATTTTTCAGCACAATTAAAATTTCTAATCCAATTGCTAATCATTAGGATTACTAATCATTATTCCCAAGCTATGCTTTGATTTAAAGGGATCCTATTACTTTTGACACGTCCATATGTTAACTTGTATCCTGAACGTAGTCACGTGCAAAAGTTATTAATTTAAATAACTGCAAGCTTCAAAAACAAAATTTATGAAAATATGTACACACATATACAATTTATTTTTGACAATTTATTTAATATGTACGTTCATATACATAAAAGTAGTATATTTATGTAATATCTCTTCATGTGGATTTTTCTTGATCGTTTTCTTCATCTTCACTACTGCTGCTAGTTGGATAAAACTCACTATAATCTTTTGGTTTATTTCTTGCGTTTTGCTCTTCTTCCAAATATGTATTTTGAACTTTTAATATTTCTTCGCTAGATTGGCATGTTGCATATTTCTCCAATAATGTATCATTGAGTTCCAAAAATGAATGACCCCATGAAAATTTCCCCATATACCATTTAGCTTCTTCGCGAAAACCACAAATAAATAATGTAGCTGCTATTGCTTCCACACAACTAAGTTTGCATGGTTTTCCATAATTAATTGGGTTTGCAGCTACCAAAAAGGGTAAAAGGCGCGGGTGTGGACTTCGCATTTTAGAAAAGGGTGTTTCGTCTAATTTGGCCCAGGAACAATCTACAACAGCCACACCAGAGTTGGCAACAATTTCCTTATCCATAGGGCTAACACAGCCAACACCAACAGGTGTTAATACGAGACCAGCAAACTTTTGACCTAAGCGTAAATTTTCTATAAGGCCGAGTCTCAATAATTTACGCCCTGAACACTTTTTAGGATCACAGTGGTTTAAGTCCCACATGGCAATGGGGAACTCTGGAGCTTTTCCATGACTTTCAATTTCGTCAGATGAACTATCTGAGCCTGAATTATCTTTAGAATCTGATGCTAATTCACTTTCGTTTTGTGCAAATGATCTTTCGCAATTACGATTAGACTTGACATTTCTATAAGAGCAATGACCACCACCACGTTTACCCTTTCCGTGATTACGTGAACTCATATTCAAATAGATATACTTTAAATTTATATCATTTGTTTAGAAATAATTTCAAAGCGAGTTTTACCATCTGCTTATTTTTAACGAGCTGCCAGACTCCTCTTTCTAATACTTATTCTGAATTTGAGGTATAATAAAAATACATAAGCGGTCTTATTACGAGTATCACGACGAAATCAATAAAATGTGGCAACGTTTGCTATATGTTTTACCTTGGAGTCGTTAAATTTCGACTACGCAACGACACTCGTAATAAGGCTGTATACGTGTTCAAAATTTTTATAACCTTTCTCTACACGAACAACAACTTTTTTGCTTATAAAACTGAGTCAAGAAATACATTATTCTGCAGCTTAATGTATTAAGTTTATAACAAAATCTTATTTACAATTTTCTATATACTTATATAAAGATGTATACTGGAGCCCCGATTTACGTCGCTGTTTAAAATTTGATTCAACACGCTTTGCGTTGTTCTAATTCGGATTTGCGTCTCTACTTACCAACTTATGATTAAACTTTTTAACTTAAATCATAATTACAAGTGAATAATTAATCAATTTGCATGTAAAGGTGAGAGTTCCCCGTTTATTCTCTATATACACTTTTATACGACTTTTTTTTTATCAAAAATAGAAATTTACGATTTGAGTCGTTTCGTTATGCGTCGCATTTATCCGGCCACAATTAGCGACGCACATCGTGGCTCTAGTGTATATGCAAGTATGCTAATAGACAAAAACATTCGTCTACAATAAAGGATATGGAAAAAATTAAGTCTTAAAGTCAAATTTATTTATAACCAAATCAACAATTTGATTTCCGTCCAATTGATTGTTGTTTTCTATAACCAATCCCCAAGTTGCATAATCATCCAAGCCACACTCAGATTCTACATCATCAACACCGGATGTGTGTATCCAGCCTCTTTGAATCCGTATAGCTTCAGAACAAGTTAAACGTATGGTAAAAATTTTATTGCCGTAATGTTCTTGAAAATACCGTATATCATTTTTACGCCTTATATCACTAACAATAACGATCTCTGCTTGAGCTTAAAAAAAAAAATTTATAAATATGTAGTTACAAAATTTTAAATTATTAATAATCTTACCCTTTTCCATTGCCACCTTACAAAAATAACCATATTCTTTGCATCTAATTTCGTCGCTCCATGTAATCATGTTCTTACGAAATTTTTCCTTATAGGGGCCATCACCCAAAAGTTCATTCAAATCAAGGTTCATTTTTCGAGCCCATTCCGACTTAATTGGCTCAGAAATACGCACAATCTGACATCGATCACCTAATCTTTATATATTTATATTTTATCATATTTATACAATATATTTCATTATTATTGCTTACCGCTTTTGTAACTTTTCGGACAAATAATCTTTGCCACACTTTCTTTTGCCACTTATCAAAATAACTAGTTTTGGATCGTTGGACATGTTCTAAGAAACTTTCACCCAAATGTGGTCTATGATGTTGTATGCGTTTATTTGGAAATACTTTTATGATTATAAATACGTACATATGTATCTTTTCTTTCAAGTATTATACTTTTATTGTTATTTCATAATTACTTATATAAGATAACACTTATTTGCATTTGAATAGGTTTTATAATTTGAAAATTTTTACATTTTATGTAAATTGTAAATAAAAAACAATAAGTAGCATAGTTGCCACACACAAGTCGTCAGCCTTTTTATAAAAAAGCTGCCAGATGGTCCGCCAGTTGGTAACGGGGGATTTTCGGGGATCCCGAGAGTTATCGGAATTTTATTTATGTTACTGCCGATTTCACGATGTCGAAAGAATTTTGAATATATTTTCCATTCGTAAAAATATATTACATAAAAAATTTTTTTTAGAATTTGTTTTTGCTTCAAATGTAGTTATACGGATGAAACACTATTAATAAATTCTTTCGACATAGTGAAATAGGCAGCTAGTAAAAGACGCAATTTATCATGTAAAATATTTTCATATTGAATATTCATAGCAACATAAAAATTAAACTGTATTATAATAAAAATTTGAAATTTTCCTATATCTTAAGAAAATTTTTTTTTATTTGTTGTGGATTAGCAAATCTATATACATACATACATTTCGTTGGTTGCTAAATACCAACTCAACAGTAGATCTTTACCATTTATGTTTGAAAAGTTCCAAATATTTTGAAAATTGCTGAGTGAAATTAAAATTTACATATCGCACGGAGTAAATAACTAAATATATTTGATATGTAGTTATTTTAAAACAATCAAAATTGCCCTAAACATTTTTCTAAAAATCTTGTCGAATCGCATAATTATTTACATAATATGTATGTACATATATTTTAATTAGTATGAATACGCCACTTGTTATAATGTATTTATGTATAAATAAGAGATGGTATTGTGATTAAACTCTCATAATAAAAATCCTTTAAGTCGATTGATTCGAATTTTGATATTTTTCTCAGTTTGGTCTGAAAAATCCTAAGCTTTTGTATTACAAATAAACATTAATCGACACTAACGTAATAATTTAAGTACACTAAAAAAATTATGGAAATTTGGGAAATTTCATTTAATTTAAGTTCATAGCGGTTGTCGTATGGCACCAATGACGCTTTTTACAGAAATTCTGTAAAATTTTCCTCGATGTTACGACATACAAATTTTATCTTTTACAGGAAATTTTTCATAATTATAAGAAAATATTTACTAAAAACTTGTTCAGAGTTTATCCAATAATTAGTAAAATTTCCGTCATGATTCGCCATCTACCGTGGGCAGAAACAAAGTTTTCATATATGTAATTGTATAGTGTTTCATTTTCTTGCTTGTGGCTTTTGATCTTCCTACGCGCTTCTCATTTTCGTGTTTTCCCCCGTAGATGGCGCTTCCTCAGCTGTCCAGTGTTACAATGAAGCTTTCGGTGTCAGGAGAGCAACGCAACGTCGGGGGTGCTTCTTTAGAGTTAAGATGTATTGTCTGAAATGAGGGGGTTTGAGGGCCTTTTAATAAAACTCAATGTCTATTGAGTCGAACCCAGGTGCTTCGATTTGGTAGATGTACACACTATCCACCTCTGGAGTAAGTCATTTTCTAAACCATTTCCTTAGAACTAAAATAAAATAATTTCATACGTATGAAAAAATGTACTTAAAATTAGTAAAATAATTCTTACTTTTAGAAAATGCTCACTCAAATTAAATCAACATTTCCTTGAAAGTAATAATTTTTTGGAGTGACATTATGAAATATTTTCAGACATGGACTGTTTGATTTTTTTCATTTTCGAAATTTTACCAAAACTTTTTTCTTAAAGTAAATGTCTTTTTTTTTAGTGTATATTTCAATTTTAAAATCTATAAATACTGTTTATGTGGTACTATACCATCATAAAATGTTTTTCTGAAAATCTATAGAATTGAAAATAGTTCACCTACACAATGACGCAAATAAAAATTTGAACAATATTATTTATATTTTCTTGATCTTTTAAACAATAGTTTTGAAATCAACAAATACATGTACATACATACTTATATACATATGTACATATGTAGGTGCGTGTATACATCCTACTAATAATATTAGAAATGTGAAACTTTTGTTTCTTTGGATGTTTGGTCCATTTAAACGCGAAACCCGCTCAATATATTTGGGTAAGATTTGGTAGAAAAAAGGGAAAACGTGTTGAAATGAGATGGTATTGTACCTATCAAGAACTTGGTCCTTATTTTGATTTTAGTTCTTTTTACGGCCGAAATTTTTTTGGATAGGAACTTGGCCTTATTTTCACATTTATGTTTTTGTGCGGATTACTATAATCAAAATGTACGGAAGTAATATATGTATGAGTATGTATGTATTTATATTATCCGAATTCGAAATATTTTGACCACGGCTGTTTTAATTTGATTTAATTTTGAAATTCTTCAATGTTGTAAATTTGTATATGTACATTCTTTTTTATTCACAAATAACAATTTAAATTTAGAAATTGTGTGAGTGTTAAATGCAAAAAGAAAACAAATTTAATGAAAATAAATATGTGTTAAAATTTTGTTTATATTGTGAATATATACTAGTAATGTTACGAATATCAATTTTTAGTATTCGCGAATACGAATATGAATATGAATATTTGAAACAATATTTGCCGAATACGAATACGAATATTACTTTTAAGGTTTAGAGCCACGTAATATTTCAAATTTAAATCGAAAAACACCCTCCCTTTGCGACAGTAACAATAAATTGTAAAAAAACTGTCACATTACTTTAGGTATGTATCATTATCGTGACATTTAGATGACGAATTCGAAGACCACTACTGAACATTTTTAAATTATTTTACTACATACTTTCGGATTTCGGTGCTGTTTGGGCATATGGCGCAGCCACCTGTCTCGGTGGATATTAAATTTTAATTCTTTCATTTTTTTAATCCAACATTCCTCTACTGAGAATTGATTACTAACTTAGCATGATATGAATAAACATATGCATAAGACTTTAGCTTTTAAATGCTAGTCGCAAAATATATATGAGGCTGATCTAACCGGAACCTTTTGAAATAAATACTAAAAAACTCCCTATTGCATAGTATAACACTAGGTTATACTACCTGCTGAAAACTGCAATAGGAGGTTTTTTGGTATTTATTTCAAAAGGTTCCGGTTAGATCAGCATAGTCAGTTTGATTTTTTTGAAAATGAGGGTTAGGCCATTTTGGCGCTGAGAGCCTCATATTTGTGTCTGTTTTTAAATAAAGTTATTATCTTGCGTCAGAGATAAAGGGTTTTCTTTAAAACAAAATTATTAAAAATTAATATATTTTTGTACATATTATGTACTTTTTTAAAATTTATATATTTTTTTTTTTGGAAAGTGTGTGCAAATTATTCGAAAAATATTCGCTTGAATTTGGCGAATACGAATATCTCAAAATAGGCGAATAGTCGAATAACCGAATACGAATACGAGTATTCGTATCATCAGTAATATGTACATACATACATACATACATACATATGTATGTACTTTTCTTTCAACAGTAAGACTTCAAGTTCATTTAAAAAAAATTAAGCGAATTTTTCTACTTTTAATAGTTGATAGTGTCACTAAGTGATTTTTTTATAATAATTGATTATTAAATAATAAGAAAAAAAAAATCTACAACTTGTTGGAAAATTTTATTCCTTTTTTGGTTACAATAGACTCTTAAGCTTTGCAAACAAGCAATGTCAACTTCAAATTTTACAAAATTGTTAAGACGACAAATGTTTATACATACATATGTACAAACATACATACATTCATATAAACGATAATGTCAAACTTAGGAACACAAAATAAATTCAGTTAACAGAAACTCGCATTATGGGAAAAATTGTTGATTGAATTTGACGATCAATGAATTTAAGAGTAAATTGAAACGTTTTAGCTTTCGTTTTTTTTTGTAATGCGCCTTTATGACGCCATAATGTTGTCTCTCTCTGTGTGTTTAAAATCCCATTATCAACGAGTATGTTGCCTGTTGGGGGCTGTGCACATATTACGTAAAGATTTGTTACGGATTGGAAATTTTGCACTGAAAAATTATTAAAAAGCGTTACGGTGGGGGGGGGGAATAAAATCTCTGAAAACAGCGTTACGTAATATGTGCACAGCCCCTTGTTCATACATACATATGTACATTTAGGCTCGTTTTGTCCGGCACACTGATATGAAATTACTACTATGACTCAATATTTTGCGTATATATTAACTCCTTAAGATTTTCAAAAAAAAAAATTAATTTTTCAATTTAGATCATGTTATTAGTTATTTATGTATATTTTTTTTGTGTGTTTGATTATAAAAAAGGAAATCTAGCTTTGAACTACTTTATTGCAAAAACAAAACAAAAAACAACGTATGTACCTATTTAATGGTCAAGGCAAACAACTTTTAAACGATTAATAATGATATTTTTATCTTGACTACTTGATTTTTGATTGTATAAACAATTGGCATCAATTGAAATAATTAGTCTGTAAATTACAATAATTGTGAATGTGTGATCGATCTTCAGACGGATTTATTTTGAAGTTCCTACAGCTAAAGTTACAACAAAAACAAAATCCAGGAATCATAGGAATCAACCAATCGATTTTTAAGGTATTGCATAGCTTCTATCGCGGGCTTTGAGGCGATCGAATCAAGAAATTTTGAAACTTTTCTTTCTTAAGTCTTTTGTTTTTTGAAACGAAAAAACTTGACACTAAGTTTGTTTCTTAAGTCTTTTGTTTTTTAAGTATTTAAATCGCACAATGTATGTTAACCCCTAAAGTATGCTATTAATTTTGATTTCATTAACATAAAGTATTGCCAGAATAAAAACGGAGTTATTAAACAAAACTTAATAATATAATTATTGCATAAGTTAGTAAAAAATGCTATGCAATAAATAGATTTACCGCGGCAGTCCCCAAGTGCCACATGTTTTTTTTTTTGTTTAGATCAGTAGAAATAAATTAGAAATTTTCGCTCCGATTACCTCTGGTCTAGACTCTAGATCAGTGATGTCAATTACGATTGTGTTGGTGAAATTACTCTTTACTCTTATACATCAGTTCACTTCAATAGTTGCTTGCGAGTTGAAGTCGCAAAAATTCTTGCCATTGTGAACTCCAGAACACCCATCATGCGATTTCATCTCGCATCGCAAATGTTAGGCGAAATGCGATTGACAGAACATACCTGTATATTTCAGTTTGTATAGTGATTCGTCCGTCACCTGCTGTGATTTTATACACGTCGTTTTACATAAGCTCCGTTTTCAGCTGGAATAAATTTATGAGAAGTCCACCGAGAAACATTTGTCCGCGACTAAATGTTGATACCATTATGAGTATTGTATGCTAACGGCGAATTCAATAATAAGTGGTCGTGTTAGCCCACGTCTTCAGCTGTTCAAAATCACAATACAACTTTAAAGCCATACATTTAAAAATTGAACACTTTGTAAACAAAAAGAAATTATTTTCACACAAATACTGTTGCATATTTTAAACAGCTTGGCAGTTTTCCATCTGCGAACTGCGCGGTTTTTTCTTATTGTTGCATTGTTGTAACGATAAGACCGCCTAATATTTAACTCGGCTTGTTGTATGCTAAGAGTGGCCCAACAAAATATGTGTATACGTAAAATTTATTCACGTCACTAGGGTTACATGAGTCATTACATGTTTATTTAAAATTAAGACTTTAATTTTCAAAAACGTTATAAAACAATTTAAATAATGCGTTAGGTGGTCTGCTGGATTTAAAGATTATTCTTGTACAAGTTAAAATTAAAATTAAATGAACACCAAATATTAAAGCAAACTCTATATATGGTCCGAGTTCGCCGAGTTGTGTATCACAAAGCACTTTCCAAGGAAAAACTAAGACATGCAATTTTCATACAGAAATTTACATGCTTTTGGATCACTCTAATAACATAAGTTTTTTTTATATAATTAATGATTTTGAACAAAAGAAACAACTGGTTCTGAACGACCAAATATTATCAATATAAATAATATCCCTCGCATGAGTACATACATACATACATACACATATATGTACATATATATACACTATCAATTATTTTGTATTACACGAGTATCAAAATTTAATAAATCTTTAGATCAGCTGCCAGGAAATACTTGTACTTAAATAAATAGTATTTGTCTCGCTCAAATTCGAAATACTTTTATTTTTTGTCATTGTAATTTTATTTTGGTAACATACCATCTAACTCATAGAAGAAATAGGTTCATAAAAGATAAAATTCGCAAATAAAATGCATAGAACTCAATGAAATTATTTCAAGTTAATCAAATTGTTAATGAAAAATGTCTATATAAAACCGAATGAAATTTATCAGAACTTTTTAAAAAACAAACTTTAAGGAACAAAAACAAACAACATTCATACCAAAAGGATAGAAATTAATTTAAATTTTAATAGTTTTTTAATTTATAAAATATTTTTAATAAATCGTACGTGGCTTCTGCAGTATTACCAAAAATAATATTGGAAAATAAAACTTTCAGGGAAAATATACAAGTGTAAGTATTTTTGAGGGATAAGAACGAGTATTTTATGAACCAAGAAAACAAAAAAAGGATATGTCATATTCATATTTTACAACATGATTGAATAAATTTGCGAATGTTTTGCTTTAGCAACTGTCTTTTTCCATAATTTCATTCAAAGTTTAAGCAAAAAAATAATTGTCCGAAAATTTTGATAGATAAAGATACAAAAAACCAAATTAATAATCATGGAAGAAATTTTAAATATTCATAAAAATATGCAAAATAAGCACAATAATATGCAAAATATTAATTTTCAATATCTGTTTTAATGCACACTTTTTGGGGTGCGAAACTTGTGCCAATTTTAGTCTCTGTTGAAGAACTCTTCATTGTACATTCCCCATTTATTTATTGGTGTTATTAAGGTACGGTCACATCTGGCAAACATTTGCCCAAAAAACCGTAACCACTAAATACAAATGAAAAACTTTTTGATTTATGCATTTATTTATTAAGTTAAACAGCATCTAATAAGATAAGATTCTATTACATTTTCTATAAATTATGTAGGAAACTGTTTAACGTAATAAACAGGTATCTAAATCAAAAGTGTTTTTATTCGTATTTAGTGGTTACGCTTTTTTGGGAAAATGTTTGCCAGATGTGACCGTACCTTTAGAATAAAATCTCTACCGACTCAAAAACTCAAATATTTCGTCGTTTTGAAGTTTTATAACTGGGATTCATTTAGGTGGCGTTAGATTTCTCCCCTTTCATATTCAGCTTATGAATGACAATTCCCGTGGAACTATTTCCCCATTCCCATTTATCCTCCATTTATTCTATTGTTAAATGTCATTTTCATTCGAGGAAAACAGTAAATATTCTAAATGTGCGGGAAATGGAAAAATTGTTAACCTTCCTCGCATTAACAATATTGACATGTTTTGTTATGGAAATCGCAATTAATTGTATTGGAAAATATGGAAAACATTCCCCGGGAACTATTATTCATAATTGAGCTGATCATTAAAAATAGTCGGTAAAGAAACTGTGTTGTAATCTTAATTTTGTGAGACATTTTAACCCATTAACATTTTCCCATAGGGTTAAAGAACTTCCTTTCAAAAGCTTTGCAAATGCCCTAAGAAATATTTCTGTTAAATTTTACTATAAATTTTTAAATACATCAAAGTTCTAAATTCAACTTGTACAGCTGAAATAATCAGCTACTTGAACATAATTATTATTAAAATATCCGATAAAATGGAATTTTGTAAGTGTAGTTTGTGCTAAAAATTTAAGTATATATTTTAAGTAAAACTCACAATTTCTTAAGTAAAATATTAAAATATGTTCTTCGTAAATAGTTAATTTTCTCTATAGAAAAAGAATGCTAAGACGAACTTCTATTTTTATTTAGTAACTTATTTTCACAATAACTCCAAACTTTTCATAATAGTTATTTTTTCCATTAAAATGCACACGATATGTAAAATGTTACTTTTGAACTTTAGAATATTTAATCATAATAAATGCATGTATGTACATACATACTAGTGATGTTACGAATATTCGATTATTCGTCTATTCGTCTATTCGCCTATTTTAAGATATTCATATTCGTGTTCGTATTCGCCAAATGCAAGCGAATATTTCTCGAATAATTTGCACATACATTTTCATAAAAAAAAAAAATAAAATCATACAAAAAGTTTAAAAAAGTACATAAAATCTGCAAAAATATATTAATTTAAAATAATTTTTATTTTAAGAAAGAGATCTGTTTATCTTTGAAGCAAGATAATAATCTTCTTAAAAAACAAACGAAAATTATATTTCGCAAAAGTGTTATATTATTATTATTTATTAATAGATTAAAAAATATTATACAATATTATTTTATAATCTATATTGGCTTAACTTATAGTTGTCAGCCAGATTGACAAAAGTAAATTAGATTATATTATTTATTAGTGTCACATTTTAGTCTTCAATAAGGTATTTGTAATTTATATTAAAGCTATACATTAAAGCAAAAGTGTTATATGTAAATTCATATCATGTTAAGTTAGTAATAAATTCTCAGTAGAGGAATGTTGGACTTCAAAAATGGAAGAACTAAAGTGAAAGTCCAACGAGACATGTGGCTGCGCAATCTGCGGAAATATGTCTCCCAAAGAACACTGAATTACTAATTGAAAGCCCAAGCAGAGTAAGAAAAACGAAATCTCAAAGTATGTATGTAGGTAAAATAATTTAAAAATGTTCAGTAGTGGTCTCCAAATTCCAATGTCATAATAATGATTTATACCTAAAGTAGTGTGACAGTTTTTTTTTTAATTTATTGTTACTGACGCAAACGAAGGGAAATTTTCCAATTAAACTTTAAATAATAAGTGGCTCTAAGCCTTATAAGTAATATTCGAATATTGTTTCAAATATTCGTACTCATGTTGGCATATTAAATAATTTTAAAGGCAATTTTGTTACATTCAATATGATCCCCTACCGGATTACTTAACGAAATACATCAGTATGTATTTCTAAATGCATATGTATGTATGTATATATATGTGTATGTATGGATTTTTGTAAGCTCCTGTTGCTAGAAAGTGTAATTTGGACTATTTTTCTACATTCCAAGCACTATAAAAATCGTAAAAGTAAACAATCCCCGATTTTGGCCCCTGATAAATAATTATGAAAGAAATTGCATTTTTTAATGGTAGTTCCCTCATTAGAAAAAAATTTATATATCAATAATAATAAAATCATTTATAAATTTTTATATACGTAAGTAAGTAACGTGAAGTTTGTCTTTGTTTTTTAAAATTTGGTATCAATAACGGAAATTTAAAAATAAATCGTAATTTATGTGTGTATGAAGATGGATGGAAAATATGTGCATAATCATGTGTGCCATACCATATATTTTGCAAGCAAAAAGCTCACTTATACAAACACACCTACAGATTCCAAAATAAAATATTTGAAAATTATAAATTATATGTACATATGTATGTATATAAATACTGGTTCATTGTGAACGAGAAGAAAATTTAAAGGGAAATTTTCAAAATCAAATAAAGAATTTTGAAAAAATAGAGAATATCTAACAAATACGCACACAAATAATTCCTTACAAATACTGAAGCAAAATGAGTCAGTATGAGTTATTTTTAAGCAAAATGTCAGGTAAGATGAGAAGAAAAAGAAATTATAAAAATAGGAGAAGAGCAAATTTTGTTAAGGCTAACAATAAAATTTAAAAACATGAGTGCCCCAATACTTCTTCTTAAGAAATGTAAATCATAAATATTACATTCGGCAGACTCCAAAACACCTCCACCTACTAACGGATGCATCCATAAGGTGTGCGTATGGGTGGTTGGGTGATAGAGAGAAGAGAATTATTAACAGCTGCTGTATCTTTCATGATTAAAGTATGTATTGCAATTTTGTGAAGCAGTTGGCCAAGCTAAAGATCAAACATGCCAAAAAACAACGACAACATAAAACTGAAATAAAACAGATTTTATAAAATAAATAAATATTTAACTCATGCGCAAAATGTTTTAGCAAAGAAAAACAAAACTGTTAGTACAAACAAATATATTTTTTCTTCTTTAGGTTCTTCCACCAAAAAAAAAAAAAAAAATTAACTAATACATCTAAAGACACGCACACGAATACATTTACATACACTAATACACATAGTCTAACCATTCAGATCGCAGCCAGTTGATTCAACGGTTTGCACACAAATTTTAGTTGAACATCACAATCCGTTCAAGTCGCGGATAACTCCGATATTTAGTATTTTTATATTGTAAGTAAAATTTTAAAGAACAAATTTTAATCAGAAAACAGTTGTACTATTAAAAATATATGAAATCTATAAAAATATATTTACATACATATGTATGGACGTACTTATGTTAAAACAATCGATTAAAAAATTAGATAAATACATCAAAAATAACATTAAAAGGATTTATAAGAAAAAAAATTAAAAAAAGTGGCAACCTTTCTAGTTAGTGAATGAAGTACAACAAATTAAGGGTACTTTCAGTGTTGATGGATGACTAGTAACGGCTTTTTTATGTTTCCTCAATAAACAGTGTTGCAAAGTGTTGTGCAAATAATAATACATAATAGTAGTTTCCTTAGTTGAATCGATGAATTAGACATTTTTATTAACAAATTCAGTTTGCTTTGTTTAAATTAATAACTTTAAAACCGCAGGTAACTAATACAGTCTGCGAATATTTGTATGTACAGATATGTACACGATGTTGTTAAAGAACTTAAACTAGTTTAACTGAGGTTAAAAACCTTTTTTTACTTTAATTCTATAGAAGATACAAGTGTATAACGTCATTAATTGATGTCAGTTTCAATAATTTTAAACGACAGATAAACCACAACATGTAGTTTATATTTCCAAATTATCGTCACAGCAATAAAGCATTAAAAAGGGTCGAATTGACGAAATTAAGAAATAAAAATTATTCATCAGTTTTGCTGTTCATTGAAATATTGCCTAAAATTTGCAATTTCTGACTAATTTGAAATTTGTGTGTTGATCAATAAAAAAACAAAATTTTTGTGTTAAAAATTCACATATAAATTCTGTCTGAAAAATTTTTAATGTGCTTAAAATAGTTTTCAATGCTAGACTAATTTTATAAAAGAAAGCTGTAAAAGTTTTTAAAATTACAACTATTAATATGTAGAGCATTTTTGAAACCACAAAAATTTTCCTTATACATGGTGAAACCATTTCTAATAGTATGAACAATTTTCTGATGTGGATTTCAAATAAAATATTTTTTATACTAAAACTTTCGAAGGATATTTATATATATATGTACCTATAAGTATATAGGAGTACAAAAATCAAAATTAATTTAATGTGTCATTAAAATTTATAAAATATGTATATGTGCATATGCATAAATATTTAATAAATTCACATATATTTTAAAGTATTCAAATAATTACATCTGTACGTATGCATGTACATATGTATATTCTTAAGACTTTGTTGGCACTGTACTACTTATAGACTGCTACGATATAAGAAAAAATCTATTTAAATTAGGTTAAAAAACAGGTCTGTACGTGCACCTCTTATGAAATTTTATTTATAAACAAACTTTTCAGTAATTACGCAATTTTTTATTTGAAAAGAAGTACATGTACATACATACATAGAGGTAAAATAAAAAGCAATCCTAGATAATACAGAAAAAAAAGCTTTTTGTCCGTGTTGAGAAAACTGTGAAAAATCTATGCACACATGAATACCGACTGTATGAGAGCCAAACAACTAATATAATATTAAACAGATGCCTCGAAATATATTATTTTTAGCTACTTTACGAAAAGGAACGAACTCTTCAAAAATATCTATTTCAAAATTATAAAGCAAAAATACATACATATGTATGTATGTATGTACATACACATATGTATATAACGCCCTATATGATAAAGAAAACCAAAAAAGCTTTTCTTTTGCAAATTTGGATGTATGGATGTTCATAAATACATACATACATACTCAAGAAATTCTAAAAATATCCATAAAAAATTTTGAAGATTTTTCATAAAATTTATTCCATGCTAAATATATTTCAGCAGAAACATAAAAAAAATATACAAAAATAAATATTATTTCATGTGTTTTAGTAGTTCACTTGTTCAAAGAATTTGACACACTTTATTGTGAAAAAGCAACTCTTTTTATCTCATTCTTTTGAAATTTGTGTTCAGAACCTTCTTTTATAAAAATCAAAAACTGAATCACTATTATATACATACATATGTATGTATATGGTATTGTATGTGATTGGAATTAAATTGACAAAAAATTTACAATATTTGCTTAGCAATCATTAAAAAATACACATACCTCATGCAAATAGACATACATACATACTTACATACATACTTTAAGACATTTGCATGTATAAAAAACTAAATTATGCGTTTTTTGACTGACAATAAATTTAAAAATGCCAATAGCCACTTCAAAATATTATGGTAGAACAATTATACGATGTGTGATCTCTTCAGACTGAAATCAATTACGTATTGGTTATCCTTTTAAGTAAAAAATATTTTAATTTCTTTAGTCATTTGGTTCAAGAAAATATTTTTGTTTTCACAAATAAATTTAGTATTTAACAATTGGTATTTTTGTATTTCGGCCGACTTGAGCTTTAATCATATCTAATTTGCATTGTCATTAAAATAAAAACAATAAAAGTATAGCTTTTTCCAATTATCTGTATATTTTTAATACAAGTTTTTTGGAAACAATGATAATATAGTTTTTTTTAATTAATATCCACAGGCATATTAGTAAAAAGAATCCTAAAATATAAATAAGAAAACTTTCGGGAAAAGTCAGCCCCCTATGCTGCTAAATGCCGTGCTTCACTATCCTACACAATCGTACGATTCATTCACAGGAAAATCTTGCAAAAATCTGACCGACTTTAAAAAATCGTTTCAAAATGGTGTTGTAGGTGCCACACTATCATACAAATCCGATGCCAAAACATCTGGTTGACAATAAATACTCCTCTGATCGCATGAAAACTATCATTTTATGAAAATTTTCATAAAATTTTACAAATCGCACGACTTGCCAAAAAATCTGTCACACAGTTGCATTTTTAGTCCACACTACCATACATTTTTAGCACACATGTCATATTTTGCAAATCGCGCGTCTGATTGCATGATTGTTTGACGAGCGCGATCATTTTGCGAATCGTTTTATAAACGTCCACACGATTGTTGGAGTGGATTTATATTTTTCTCTTCAGAAAGATGGTTTTGCGAGCCATTTTTACGATTTTAGGAAAATTAAATCGTCATTTACGCATTTTGGCGGGCATTGGAGGGCTGTTAATAGTTAACAATCGTGTTTCACTCTTCGAAGAGATACTCTTGCAAGTTACTTAAACGACTGTTGGACGGGTGTTTTGTTAAAGAGTCTTAAACGATCCGTAGGCGACTAATTATGGTGCATCGTAGACAATTCGTATGGAAGAGTCGCCATCAGGACACAGTTTCTCCCGTTGTCTTTAACTTCTGTGATCGGAATGCGTCATCATGGACGATCGGTTTAATAGTCTTCTCCGATCGCGGAAGAGTGTTTTACTATTAAAAATGCTAGCTGGGCCTGTTATTATTGTACATGGCCTGATTATTTAAACTGCAGTACAAGGGATGATCAAAAATTACAGAGATTTTTTTACAAACGTGCGATTAATATGATTAGTTGACATTTAAACGAAACATGAATAGGTTTTTTTTTTTCATCCACTTGTAAGCTTAAGCTCTAGTTTAGTTTCATCAATCCACTTAAGCTTAATTTAACAGGGATGGGTTATTTTACTACACATATTTTGAAATCAATTTAAAACTACATAATGCGTAAACTTCGCCAGCTTTAAATAAATAATGTAATTAGTTAATTATTGAATTTTGTAAATTTAACCACTTGCGACTTTGTCTTCAAACGGGTACGTCTGAATATAATATTTTGACAGCTGGTTTTTTTAGATCTTGTCGTGTTACCAACATTGACCGCTTAAACCGCAGATTCAAAGCGTTCATTAGAGATCAGCAATTTTCAAAGCTGAAAGTTACACCAAGTCAAATTCAAAATGGATTTTCCATTGTAACCCTAATGTGCACGTATGTACATACATATGCACATACATATATATGTATATATATAGTACATACATATATATTTTTACTTTAATTTGATTTCTTTTTATTATATTTTTAAGTTAATTTTATTTTTTGTGTTGGGAAAAAAACTAAATTTAAAACTGCAACAAGGTGAAATTGCAATTTATGGAGCGTATGTTTACAAAACTGAAGCTTATTTTTTTTCTTGTTTTGATTTAGGCTTAAACAAAATTTTTTTGTTGAAAGTAATTTTTTATATATTAATCATATGAACATTTAGTAACCTTTATATGGCGATATTAATTGAGTATATGGGGCTTGCAGCTAAATTTTAATGTCAAAAGAATTGCAAATGAAAAAAGAAAATATATGGTAAATTCACATTTTGAAATTGTTGTTCTTATAATATTCAATGCTTGAATGTGTGTACATAGAATATACATATATGTATACATACATATAAGAAAAATGCAGATTTATTATTATGACCTCTTTTCAAGGTCAATTTCTGAAATTTTCTACACCTAAAGAAGGTGCTTTTTATGTTTTCTTGAGATATGCCTCAGTTGTAGTACAGTAGTGATAAATTCGGATATAATTCGGTGAAAAGTACGAAAAATATGTTTGAATATTCAGTGTTTCTTCTAGCTAATGCGATCTAGGTATAATCTTCGATATTCATCTTTCCTTTTTTTTGAGTAGTGACAACTTTTTAGGAGCGCACATTTTGGGGTATTAGACATCCACAATCCACTTTGTATGTGCACATAAACTAATTTAGACTGAAATTTTGCGAAAAAATTAACATTGCGAATTTCTTACCGATTTCTTAATCGCCCTAAGATGCAATGTTTAGGTGAATTAAAAACTGCATAGTCTTTCAATTAAAGTGTTGCAAGGCAAAAACTAAAAAAATTCTGCTGGGTCTCGACATTTTTGGGGATGGTTTGGCCCCTAAAAGCGGTCTATATCTACGCCCTTGATCCTCACTTAATAGTTTTTCAAGTGAATTGCTTCTATAATCGTTTCAACACTAATCATATCTTCGTACTAATTTCTATTTTCAGTTTCTTCTCTCAAGTAATCACACACAAACTCCTCAGCCATGGATGCCATCAAAAAGAAAATGCAAGCGATGAAAATCGACAAGGATGCAGCTTTGGAACGTGCTGCTACTTGCGAACAAGAAGCACGCGATGCTAACATTCGCGCTGAAAAGGTAAAAAATTGAATATTAAAACATTTATTTATTTGTTGATGGGTAAACAATGACTGTATGCATTTTATTGGTGCTTCACCAAATCATCAGTAGACTTCAACCATACTTTTGAAAAACATTGAAACCTCTTATCTTATGCACAAACAATAAAAAATTATCTGAGAATTTTCAAATGATTTTTGAAAATCATTGATCGAATGAGCGTAAGATAAGAGGTTTCAAAGTTTTCAAAAGTATGGTTGAAGTCTTCTGATGCTTTAAAAAATAAATAAATATATAAATTTTTAGAGCTAAGCTCTTTATGGCGCGATGGGGGTTGAATTTTATTTTTCGTAACATAATTAACGACACTATTACAGTTATATTTTTCTTTTTGTTTTGATTTGTTTGTCCTTTAAAACTTTTAAATAAAAAGCGACTTTGTTGTTGTTTTTTAAAATCAAGACGAGAATATATGTATGGCGTCTTACTCACATTTTGATGAATGTAGTACATAGTATTAGGTCAACAAAATTAATTGAAAATAATTTTTTGTTTTTTCTATTAAATAAATATTATATTATTTAAAAACTTAACTAAAATTTTTAAATCATGGATTAAATTTCTTAAAACAAGACACCTCTCTTCTTTTTTACACATAAAATTGGGATAATATCTCAAATAATTAATTTAATATACATATATATTAGAACACGAATTAGATAAGTAAATACTTGACTTACCTCGAACTTGTTTAATAGTTCAGGTCAGTCAGAAGACCTCGATCAAACCCATTTAAAGTTATAACTGCAAACTATGTACTGATATAGTTCGATTCAAGTCAAGAAATATGTAATTTTATATAATTTTGATGGAACGTTTGTGTCTATGCTAAACTATTGAACTACTTCGACACAAGTAGACAATGTATAATGTATAATGTATAATAATACTTTTTTTTTTTGCCAATTTGCTAATTCATGAAAATATTTTATTTTATTCTATTCTAATTCCCAAAAAAAAAAAAAAAAACATTTACTTAAATGAAAACCTTAACATTACTAATTAATTTCTTAAATTTTTTATTTCAAAATATATAGGCCGAAGAAGAAGCTCGCCAATTACAAAAGAAGATTCAAACTGTTGAAAACGAATTAGATCAAACACAAGAAGCCTTGACTTTGGTCACTGGCAAATTGGAAGAAAAGAACAAAGCTTTGCAAAATGTAAGTTTTTTATTTTTATTAAATTGAATTAAAGAAATTGCAGGATTAGATCTTTCAGAAAAACATAAATGTTCTGTAGATCTAAGTGGAAGTGTTAAAATATTTCATATATAAAACGTTTATATATTAACACATACACACTGTTGAGTTAAAAATTATTATTTTCTTAATATTTATAAGTAAGTAGATTATATATTTTAATATAAACTCAAATATATGCATCTGGGTAGGAAAAGATTTAGCTATTTTTCATAAACATAATTAGTTTAATAATGGAATCAATTTTAAACAAAGTTTAAAAGAATTAAGTCTATGTTATTTTTCCATATATTTTGTCTTTTGCTTCAAAAATACCTTCATAAATATGTATATGAATAACAACTTGCCAGCGGCGGAAAGAAGCACTAAGCAGGCCTTCTGGAAGCCTTATTTGGCAGACATAACGCCTTCTTGGCCAATTCCATACACATACATTTTTTACACATGATGTTCTAGCCAGCTGAAATGTTGTTGAAAATTGAAACACAAGATTTTAGTTTGAGTGTTCAAGATAGTCTATTTTTGGTAGAAGGCCTTATTCAGCAGCGAGAATGAGTACTGGATCTAAAAGAATCTCTAGGAACGCCTTAGGAAGGCCTTATAAATGAAGGCCTCCGCCGCTGGGTTACTATTCGGTTGTACATACATACATATTTTTATTTAAAACAAACATTAGTACCCTAGACCACAGATTTGCGTCGTTAATGGGGACCAGAGAAATGCGTCGCTAAACGAAACGACTCAAATACAAATATAAGTGCACTAATTTTTTATTGATTGCGTCAAAAATGTATGTACATATATATTTAGCAAAAATTCTATTTTTGATAAAAAAAAAATTATGGAATAAAAATGTAACTACAGAATAAACTAGAAACTCCAATTTTTTACATAAAAATTGATAAAAATATTCACATTTGTAATTATGACTTCAGTTAAAAACTTGAATCATAAGGAGTTATGTAGCGACGCAAATAGGAATCAAAACAACGCAACGCGGGTTGAAATCGAAAAGACATACAAAGGTTCAGTGTAAATCGGGGCTCCAGTGTATAATAACTTTATAAATTATATGTACATTAGAGTGACTCAAGGCCAAAAGGCCGCACCTGTTCCAATCATCAAAAGAGTGTGCATAAAAAAATAGAACGATCGGACCATACCACGAGGTCGCTAGAAATTTTGACTTTAAGTTCTATATAACAATTTACGGATTAAATGTAGTTTACCGACGTACTTCCAAATAAAACAAAAATTACATAGGCCGATAGAAAATTGACAAGTAACACGAAAATGTTAAGAAAAAAAAAAAATTGGCAACGATCCTTATTTTCCGAACTATCATACAAAACTGATTATTGTGCTACATTTCAGACGTCCGTAACTCAAAACCTATGCGTTTTCGAGACTTTTATCACATACAATTTTCGTTTTATTTTCTATTGTTTTTTAGGCTTTTGTATTTTTTTATTGGAAGATGCGTCGGTAAACTAAAGTTATTCCCAATTTGCGGTTTATAATGAAAACTCGTAAATTTCCAGCGACCTCTTATAAATATTGTCCAATTTGTCTGAAATTTTTAACATTAATTGATGTTGTCAATTGCAATAGCGGAACCGTTTTGCATGCATGCATATGTATGTATGTATGTATATGTGCATTGCATTACACTATTTTGTAAATAACGGCTTATGTAAAATCTCAAACGTGTGGCATCTTTCAATGCTAATAGTCCGTTAGAAGCTGTCAGCCATTGCTAAATTCAAAATTTTGCATTTCAGTAATTATAAAAGTGCCCGCATGGTTTTATTTTCCTATTTTTCATATAACTAAAAGAACGTAGATATGTATGTGTGGGTACAATATGTAGCGACATTCCTTTAGTATGTACATATGTATATACTGAATTCATATTAGAGTTCAAATAGAGAAAAATTACTTTTTTATAATATCAAATAACCTAAAACAACTACAACAAACTCTATGATGAGTGGAAATCGTTAAAAAAAATCAGAAAATTAAAAGGAGCATGCGTTGCAAACAAAAGCATATACATATGTATATATGTTGTATACACATGTACATATGTATGTACATACTAAACAATTTTGCCAAGTGATCTAACTATGTAATTGCTAGGAATTTTAAAAGGTTGTTTGATCGTTTTAAAACTGTATGATCAAGGAAAAATAACAAGCTTAAGCTTATTTTCCTTTCATTAATTAGTCATATGTATTCTAAAACAAATGAAAACTTTTTTGTTAGACCTATATTAAAAATGAATTTAGTTTTCAAGGTAAATTCAAATATTCTTCGATTTGTATTGATATGTTTTATTAAATATTTAAATTATTTTCCGTATGCATACTCGGACATACTACATACATACATATGTATGTATGTATAACGACTCCAGAAATAAATATTACGTGTTTATGAGTAAAAAATTTTTCATGCATGCATAGATTTTTCTACATATGTATAGTATTCATACAAAATATATTTAAAATTTTCCGAGATCGTTGTATTTAAATATTAAATACGAACTACACCCCAAAACGAGAGATCTCTTAGTTGTTGTAGTTTTATTGAAGAACACTGAGTAAATGACCTAATGTGTGGGTTGTATAACGGCTGTGAAGATCGACAATTAGAGGAAAGAAGAGCAGAGATTGTGCGCCGTTTGTGTTTGGGGGATCATGACTTTTTTTTATTTTACTCTTTCTAACGCATTCTAATGAGTGTCATGGTTAACTTAAGGAAAAGAATACGGCAACGTTTTGCTTAAACGGTCAGATTTTAGTTTTATTTTTGGGGGAGAACATTGTTAAATGGCTGCAAATATAAAAAATAATACATACCAAATTTAAAACACAGCAAGGCGCCGCAACGTTGAGACAGATTATCACCAAATACTTTCTAATAACTACTCTGAAGTTTTGGAAATTCTAATTAACTAATGAATCCAATATACACTAAATAAATAAAAAAAAATGCATTATTAAATAATAAATAAACTAGCAAAAATAACAAAAATAATATTTTCCAATTTAAACTGACGCAAATGGATGATGAGTGTCTATGTTTACTTGTATGAGCAAGCCGGAAAACCAAACTACAACAACATCTATCTAATTAAAAAATTATGCGCTATGTTGTAATAAATAACACATGAAAACCATTAAAAATTGTTAAAAACTCAAGAAAGCAGTGAAAAGTGCGCAAAACTATTATACAAAATGAGTATACACTAAATAAATAGAAATTAACAAGCAAAACTGGCAGCGAGTTGTGACGATAATCTAAGTAATGTTCAATTTATAAAATTAACTGCGAAAGTAAAAAGAATTGCTTTTATTTTACATCTAAAATAGTATAACAAGTTCTTTAAAAAAAATTAAACTTAACTTTTAGTTTATGCAAAATTACCGTATCGTATTTGAAGTGATTAATGTTTTCAATTGTTTATTAAAGATAAACAACACAACAAGATTAATTAACTCATACAACTCCTTTAATTATCCCAGCTTTATTTAATTAAAATTATTAACGTCAGTTGACATGAATCGTATTCCTAACAATCTGTTGTTTTGTTAAACAAAATTTCTTCTCCACTTTTTTGTAAATCGATCGACAAAAGAACTAAATAACAGACTTGGTGCATTAAATTGATTGAATATTTAATTTTATATTGAACAGTTGCCAAAAACTTGACATTGCTCTAAAGTTTCGTAATTTCAAAGACACTTATTTAAAAATGTGCAAAAATTTAGTTTACATATAATTAAAAGATCAGAACAATCACTGTTTAGTTTTTCAAACTAAAAAAAACCAAGTAGGTATATAATTTAATATTAATATGGTGGAGAAAATATTACAAGAAACACACGAAAATACTTACTACAATAAATGGCACGTTGTGACAAAAGGAAAAACAAAACAACACAAAGCGACATTAATAGAAAATAATAATTATAAAAAAAGTGGTAACAAAGACATTTTAATTGACAAAAAAACAAATATAAACAAAACAATACCTAATCCCAAAAAGAAAGCGGCAAGTTCCAAGAAATTGGCGATAAATTCCTATGATAATAAGGTGGCAACACTAAAAGTGAAACAACTTAAAGAGAATAGTCAACAAACAGTGCAGAAAAAGTTCACATCGAATTTAACGGCAGTTGGCAATACTAAAGCAATACAGCAACAAGTACGTAGAAGGCGCTCGAATCAACAAGAAGTTCGTCAGATCAAACGTGCACATCGCCATCTATTAACGAGTGGCGGCAATGATAAGCAACAAAAACAACACACAAACTGTCAAAATACCAGCTGTTCACCATCATCATCATCGTCGTCAACCTCCTCCTCTGCATTAAAGAAAACACCAAAAAAACCAAAACTTGGCAGAGGTAATAATAAAAACTCTTTAGAATTAAGTAATAATACTAATAAAAAGTTATTAAAACATAAAGCAATAATTACAACTGCACAACAGCAAGAACAATACAAACAAAGAAATAAAAAATTATCAAACTCCTATAAAAAAAAGAAATTAAAACAAAAAAAACTTATTAATGATCAAGAGTCTATAATATCATCGCGTTGGTGTTCCATAGAAGAACAACTCGATTTGTTGGAAAAATTACTGTATTATTGTGATGAAGATGAGAACGCTTCCCTAAAATCGTGGTACGATTCCATTAACAAAAAACACTATTTGGATAAGAATTCTTCCTGTGGCGAAGAAGAACCAGATTCCTCAAGTGAGTGTGACTGGAGCTGGAGTGACATTATGTCCTCCTCCTCTTCAGCAACCGTCTCTGCCGTGAACTCTCATTTGACTAACCAACATGAGGATGCTCAGTCTAACATAAGCAACAATAGTTTAACATCATCGGTCTCGTCGTGTAACTCATCCCTGGTGCCGTCCTCTTTAAAGCGACGTGGTCATCAACATCATCCACGCTTTTCCGGTAGTCGCCGACCGAATGTACCACCAAATGTTCAGGAAATCTTGGCGGCCTTATATAAAAGCGATGAAACAAATACATCTTCAACACCAAATGATAATTCCAATAATCTGGAGTTAGATGTTATGGACGATTCCTATGGACATCACTACACAGATGAACCGGAAGATGATCCGATAACAGCTCAACGTATTAAAGCCTCATTAAACTTGCCTTTAACTGATTCGGTGACCACCTCTATGGGTAGTAATAGTCCCACGCCTACAGACGATAGTAGTATGTTGGACGAAGGAGTAGTATCCGCTCAAACACCTACCTCAGCTGCCTCCCAAATGGAGCAGACGCCCAAAGAGAAGAAATCTAAATCGAAACGTGATAAGTCTGATAAATCAGAAGCAAGCAAAGAGAAAAAATTAAAAAAACCTAAAAAAGATAAAACAAAACGTTCTTCCCCATGTTTAGAGTCTAACGAAACTCTGAACGATACCGCCTCAGCAGCTACCGATGAAGGTATAGCCATCGATGATGATGACAGTCAGTCAGCCGAATGGGCAAATTTAAGATGTACCAGTGAGGCGGCAGAAATTGTGGCCGAACGGGAGGCAAGACGTAACAAAAATCGTTGCGCTGATTATCCGGGTCTGGCCTTCGGACGTTCAATATTTTCATCGGACACCATGATGAAATTTAATATAATACGCAATGAACTACACAACATCATGAATACACAGTTAAAAAGGGTAATTGGAAAAATATTCAAAAACTTATTCTGTTTTTAAAATTCATACAAATGGTGAGCAATTGAGTTGCGCGATTAGATTTACAAACTGTAGTACAAAGATATGAGACTCTAGAAATCTGTGAAATTAATGAATCATAAATATATTGAACATTTATGCATTCATAAGTCTCTTACGCGATTGTACTATGAAAACATGGTTTAAGTATGCATTTGAATTTAAAACAAAATAAGTTTTTTCAACAAATTTATTATTTTATTAACATTTCTCAAAAACTATGCTTAATATTTTCTGATAATTTAAAAGAAAAACGACAAACAACAAAGTTATGCAAGCATTTTTAAAAATTTTTGAAGAAAGTATTGTCTTTAACAAAGGTTTTTATGCATACATATGTATATATATATGTATGCTCATAGATAAGCGTGTATGTACATTATTTTTTAAACTTTTCTAAAAGTTCTAAAGATTATGAATTCTTTGTGATTTGAACTTTAAGAACAATTCAATGTCATATTTAATGTAAATATTAATATATTATTGCATTGTCTTTTTTGAAGTGCATTTGCTTTGCACTAATGTGTGGACAATTGATATAATTTTGTGCGGAATTCCCAAATTCTCTTTGTAAGTTAAATAAAGCAAACTTCATTGAGTAGAATTATGTATTATGGATATTACGATTAGGTTAAATGTAGGTTTTCATTTGTTTTTATTAAGCTACAACCGGCTTCTTTTAAGCTATTGCAGTTTTAATATTTTCGAATCTAACAATTTTTTTTAGTTATTATTAAGATTTTGAGCCAGCTTTCGTGCGAATATTAACAGAGATTTTGCAATTTTTTTAAATAAATTTAGGGCCACCTACTCAGCTCTTAACCTTACTAAAGTTGAAAATTTCATTTAAATTTAATAATTCGTTTAAGAAATGTTGTCGAAAGTTTTCGAAAAAAAGATTTCTAAAAATTGTGTTCAGCTTCTAGTGCCGAATTTATTTTTTAAAAATCGGTTAATTTCTTCCGCTTATTTCGTTAAACTTAGCTTCAAAAACAGAATTTTTTAATTTGATTTTTAAAATTTTTGACAGCAATATTTCTCTAGCTGATTAAATGACTTTTGCAATTTAAAGTTGGCAAATTTTTTTCAAAATCAAAATGATTTGAATTTTAATATTTTCTCTCTTTACATTGCTATTTAAAAACATTTTTGCAAATCGACTTATTGTGTTGTGTAATAATCCGTTTGTACTTTTCCGTTTAAGGAAGTTTTTTGTAATAATTTATTAGTTCTTGAATTTTTTATAACATATTGACTTATTGCCAATTTCATTTTGACTTTAAACAAATGCAATTCATTGATATTCCAAAAACATCTTCCCTTTTGCAATTCCTACCTTTTGTGTTTTTTATAATTAATTATTTTTGCAAATGATTACGTAGTATTATAAAGAATTTTCATTTTATTTGCTCTATATTCTCTGCTTAAAACAATTTTTGTACTCTTCAAATTATATGTACATATGTAGTTTATTGTTTAGAAGAAATAAAAAATAGAACAGAACTTAATGTTACACACTCACATACACGTTTAAAATTTGTTTAAACAATTTGCCGGTAAAGCAAAACTGATTTTTATAATTTATAATTGCAATGCTCTTTTAAACGTGTTTTTCTCCTCTTTGAATAGTATTAAGCAAATATACTTATATATTTAAAACTTGTGTATGTAGAACCATTTATAAATACATACATACATACAGGTAAAAATGTACACTTTTTTATATTGCCAGAACAATAACCAAGGTGTACATTTTATTGAGACTTTCGTAAAATTGCTTTCTTTTTAACATTCTTAGTCTTGGCTAGCTTTTTTTATTGTTATCGTTGGTTTAGCTGCTTTTTCACAATTCAGTTCTTCATTACATGTACATACTTATGTATGTGTGTATATGCATAGATGTATCTACTACTTGCCTATTTTTGTCTTTGAACTCGTTTTTTACATTTATTATTTGTACAATGACCCACTTTATTTATTTATATACATACATACATACATAGTATATAATTTTTTGCTACATTCTTCTGTGGCTCATTTAAAGCAATATTAAGATGTCTGGCTGTATGTACATACATACATACATACATACATACATACATACATACATATTTTCTTAAGAAAAAAAAGTGATGATAGAAATGTCGAAGATTCTTCTTTGGTCTTAGCAAATACAAAACTACACAAAAAATATTTTCAATATCACATGCATGTGTACATATGAATGTGCATGCATATAAATTCCCGTCTCAAAGAGATTTTTAATCTTAGCTCTAAATAAACGACCTTCTCAGTTTTTGTCTGTTGATTTTTCATTATTTTACTGTGGCATGTGTGAACACCATTAACAAATATTAGACGATAAATGTAATTTTATTGGTTTTTGCCTCTTGATAATTTCGAATTTATCTTCCTAAATTTTGAATCTGAAAATAAAAAGAGATTGCATAAAGAATTGTTCATACATACATATGTATGTACATATGTATGCAATTACTTTTTCTCATTTCTTTAGCTTTTTTAATTATAAATAAATAAATTACGCAATAATTGAAAAATAAAAATAAATTTGGTTCGAAACTTTGGCCATCATTAATTTAAAAATAGTTCAATTGTAAAATTTGTTTTTATTTTCGGTTCTAATCTGAACGAAAAGCAAAAGAAAGAAATGTGAAAATTTTATAAATACCTACAGTGTGACAAAAACAAACTGAATAGATACATATTTTGATTTTGATCAGAGCTAGCAATTTTGCAAAATAAGCAAACGTTATGATGAAGTCATATTTCTTCTAAACCGCAATATAAAACAATAAGATTTATTTTTGGTTTTCTGCTTTATTTTCTGGACTATGTACATACATATGTATATAATTTTATAATTGAAAAACTTATTTCAATTACGAAAACTGGTGAATATTCCATATTGGTGTTGTTAAAAATTGAGTACGAATAAAATTCTATGAACATACATACATACATATGTTTCAATTTATATACGTATGTACATATATGTATGTATATATTATATGTTTATAAAAGTAACTGAATGAATGACAAGTCAACGCTCAGCCCAAAGGGCGTAAGACAAACTTGAAGTTTTGGAAAATAAAATCGAAATTTTTTACTGAACGTTTTATAATTTGAAGCGAACTAAGAAAAAATGCATATTTCTTTTCGTTTTCACCTTTCCAATTTGGCTTAAAAACTAATGAATTTGATTTCAAAAATATGTATTAATAAGAAATATATTTTCTTTAAATTTTGAACTAAATATATTTGCGAATTTTATGTATGTATGTATGTATGTATGTCCTTCAAATTACATGAAACAACAACCTGCCATTTAAAATTTTCCAAACTTCAAAATTAATTTTTATTTTTTATCCTTTTATGGCGCTACTACAATCAATTTGAATCGTTTTATACCATATTAATAATTCTTACAAAAGTTAACATGAAATCATAATAAATACATACTCGTAAATTAAAAACGTGTTCGGTTTGGTAGTTGTTGGATTTTCTATGTTACTGGCAAACATAAACTGTTTTGTCAACGACCTTCCTAATGACGTTGTGAAACCATATTTGTTGCAATTTACTCATTTTGTTATTTGTTAAATCGAAATGGTGTTTATGATTCTCATTTGGATTGCTTTTTAGTTCCATTACAATACGTACGAGGAATTCACTTTTAATTTCTTTTGATTGTCAGTCGTGTGTAATTAATTGTTTTTGTGTTTTTAATTCATAATTCAATTGAAAATTAAAAACAAAGTGAAATGCAGTTTTTGGTTTTCAGCCTTTTTGGTTGAGGGATTGAAAATTGTTAATTTTCGTGAATAATATAACATGTTAATTAAATAACAAGCAAATAATACCATATTAAGCTAAATTTATAAGCGTATACTTCGAGTTTCAGTTTGAAAATATAAACGGCTATTTTGTATTTCCGAACATGCAAGAAGTGTATTAGTCATCTATATACTTATGTATGTAATTCCCTTTTCACCCTTTGATAAGATTAATTACACCGGGCAACACTTTAACTTCGACATGATATTTGTTAGAATGTAATCCAAATTACAGCTTGGGATTTATTTGTACTGAGTGTAATACTTTTCTGGGCCTTGAATTCATGTAGTTTTTTCTTAGAGATGCATATGTATGTATGTAATTAATTGCATGTTCGTCAATTAATTAGAGAGGGGAATGGGCTATAGCTTAGCTCTGCTAGTAGGGTTCAGGCAGACTAAAAGTTAAAATTTTAGCGAATTTATACTAGATAATTTTGTACGGGCGTAACAATATATTAAAAAAACATACCTACATACATACATAGTTTAGTTTCATACTACATACTTTTGAACTACGAAAAAATATTTAGCTTTAATATTTTCATATGTGCTATGTATTATATTTTCATATGTACTATGTATGACATACATACATATGTATGTTAAATTTTATTTAAACAGCTCTTTAATATATTTTCTTGAATAAATCTCTTAATTTTTTTTTGTTTCTCTTTGTATAAATTCCAATAAAATGTTTTAAAGTTGTAAACAATTTAGTCATTGATTGTACATGAATATGATTAATTTTGCAATTTATACATATTTTGCTTTTTAATGTAGTCCTCTAAAATCCAAGAACTTTAAACCGCTTTAAGATACATACATTTATTAATGCATGCTTTTTTAATATCGTATTTACAATATGCAACTTTGTTGCATGCAATTTTCATTTTAAGTGAGAGTGTTGAAAATGAATTGTATAATTTTTATATTTCTTCTCTTTCTCTCTCACTAAATAAAGGGTGTTGCATCTAACCAAATTCTGTAGAGTAAATACTGTCAGGGCTGCCACTAGAAAAATTAACGCGGCTGATTAATGTAAAAAAATTGTATATTGAAAATTCAAAATAATAAACATATTAATTCAATCTTTGACGCAGAAATAATAAACTAATGATATTTTAGGGCAAAAAACAAAGATAATTAATTGAACAGCGATTTAAAAATTTCTTAATTGACGCACACACGATTCACATGATGGTTAAAACCCTGAATAAATATCATGATAATATTTTGGTGGTCGAGCGGAGTAGAAAATTAATCACGTGATTTTTTTCCATGGATTTTTTTGTATTTCCATTTACTTTTGTTTCGGGTTTTGTTATTATGTTTTATACTTTTTCTACTTTTAAAGGAGATTGATTGATTATACGGTAAAGGTCAATACAATAAACAAAGCTTAAGAAGTCATAGTATAAGTGCAAGAGAATACTTTTAAAGATAAATAAAAAAAATTCATACATTTTCTTAAAAACAAACGTTCCAAATATACTAAAAAATCTACTAATTTTGGTCTGATCAGAACAAACTGGCAGCGCTGTATACTGTATTACTTAGCAAAATTCCTCCAAACTACCATATTGTTGTCTCTTTCTACCTCACCAGTGGTCAAGTAAAAACTGAGTGAAGAAAATCTAGGCGAGGCTTTTTGTTGTAGATTTAAAACACACATTAATACACGTTTCATAGTTTACTCTTTTTCTCTTATTATTGCTTACAAACGAAAAGCCGATAGCTTTGTCAACGTAATCGCTTGTCACCACTCAAAAAATTTACTCAATGAGCTCATTCGCTGCAAAAAGTTCGAGACGTTATCTTCGTTTTGTGTGTACTTTTTATGTTGTTGGCATTTTAAATTAATTAAAATTTGATATAATATCAATAAAATATTTGTAAATATATTCAATTGTTAAAAATATATTAAAGTGAAAACTTGTGTACATATTAAGATAAGTTCTTTAAAAAAACCAACCTTAAAATCCAACTCTAGTAGAAAAGATAAAAGTTGAAAGAAAAGTATAAGAAGAAGAAGCAGATAAACCGGTGGTCGTTTATTTTTATCTAACGTTTCGCTTTAGAAAATTACTCGTTGTCTCAGTCTGCCTTTAACACCGTTCATTCTGCATTTCTTCCAATAAGGAAAAAATATTGTTTTAAATAAAAATTTTTAAAGTTAAAAGGTGCTTCAAAAGGATATATTCTATTTGTTTAGAGTAAAGCAAGTGCTAAAACCATAAATTGTTCATATAATTTATAAAACTAATTAAGCATACAAACAAAATGACCACCAACATTCCACAAGGCACTTTATTGGATGTGCTGAAGAAAAAAATGCGTCAGACCAAAGAAGAAATGGAAAAATATAAAGATGAATGTGAGGAATATCATAAACGCTTGCAATTAGAAGTTGTAAGACGAGAGGAAGTAAGTTGGAGTTTTAACACTATTATCTTTTTAGTTAATAAAATTGCTCCAAGAAAATATGCCCTTAAGCAGCTAAGAATATTTTTAACCTATAAAGAATACTATTTTTTTACTATAGAATAGCGAGTGATTAAGGAATAATTATTACTATTTAATTATTTTCATATTTAATTACTTTGCCAATAAAGGAAGACAAGGATAAATATATGACATAAGAAAATGAAGAAGTTTGACAAATATCTTAAGAGAACTGTTCAGAGCAAATAATTCTCTTCATTGAACATTGCCTTGAATAAAAGAGTAAACTGGGTGTTCATTTTAGGCAATTCCATTAATAAATAATAGTAAGAAAATTAATTGAAATTTGCTTTTTGCACAATTGCATGCATATACATACATACAAACATGACGTATGAATTCTTTGTTTTTTCTGCTTTTTCCTTAGTTTTTGGTTTGTTGAGGGTGATTTGTGTAAGCTTGTTTATGGAATTATAGTATCTGTGTATATAACTCTGCTGCAAATTTGTATGGACATAGTCAATCGCTAGCTCATTCGAAAAAAGTAAAATGAATTCTTTACCTTTTACGGCCATTTGTTTAGTCTATTCTGAGTATTATGGATGGGAAACATTAAACCATACCATATTTGTATGGTGATTAAATTTAAAAAGTTCAATGTTACTTTGTTTTTGTTTTTCAATTTCATTGTGTTTATGGTTCTCCCCCATTTTTTTTTTTTGAAAAACTTAGTATACATATGTAGGTACTACATACATATGAAGACACATACATAAGTCTATATACATACATACATACATATATTTTGCTACAATTAACATTAATTTCTGTAGTTTTTCAATGCTTAAGAGCAGTGAAAATTACAATTATTGTACATATGTATATTGTTTTGGTCATTTGACAATAGTTATTTTTACTAATTATTGTCAGAAGTTTTTTCATTACATACATATGTACATACATATGTACATAAATAGGTTCATACTTATTAAGAAATCGCATGATAAAATTAATTATTTTATAGGTATGGGTAGTATAAAAAAGCCAACTTCTTTAAATTAAATCTTTTCGAAAATACCTATAAAATAGCTACCTACATACATACATACATATGTAGGTACATAAATATTTATAAAATTTATTTGTTGATGGTTGAGAAATGTTTACATGCATTTTATTAGTGCTGTACCAAATCATCAGTAGACTTTAACTATATTTTTGAAAACCTTAAAACCTTTTTACCATATGCACAAACTTTCAAAATCATTTGAAAATCTAAAAATAATTATTGAAAGTGTGTGCATAACATAAGAAGTTTTCTTAAAGTATAGATAGTTAAAGTCTACTGATGATTTGGTAAATCACTAATGAAATGCATATAGGCATTTTGTAACCATCACCAAAAATAGAAAAAAAATATTTATTTACACATACATATGTATGTGTATGTATGTATGAATATATGTACATAAATATGTGCGTACATGTTTGAACTTTGGAGTTGCTAGGTATTTTCAATAAAAATTGTAACAAAGTCTTTACACATTGTACTAAAACAGATCAGTCATCATAAATTATACATATATTTTTTTTTACCGATTATCATGATACAGTTACTGTTATAATTGTTGTACCTATCATGACCAAGACTACTCTATCTTAATTGGAGCGACATGCTTTTATTCAAAAATTAAAATTAAAATTGTATTCAAAAGATTATTGTCATATAAAACAGCAATTTACTTATTTATGTATGTATGTATGCATTTGTATCCAAACAGGTAGATACATAGTATGTAGGTATAACCATTAATGAGAAACTGAGCTTTTATTTTATGATTATTTGTTGACATTTATTTAAATAATCGTAGCGGTTGCAATATTTAAATATGTAAATAGGTATCTACCTAAAAATGTATTGTGTAAAGAAAAAATGCAATTTTCATAAAATTTATAATCAATGAAAAAAAAAATAAATGAGAAATTAACAATATTTCATACTGTTGCTCATCAAAAACTTAAAAAAATAAGATAAATAAAAACACAACAACAAAAATTTCTTTTATCTCTATTATACTCAAACACATGTAATGCACATGCTTAAACAAAAACAAAAACGAACTTTTCTAATAGGTACAATTTTTGGATACATATTTACTTAAAGTAAAAAATTTGTATTTGTTCAGGTTTCGTTTTGGGGGTCTTTGGCTGTATATTTATGTATGTACATACATACTTATGTATGTATGTTTCAGTTCTATTTTGTAAATATGTACATATGTGTGCTTTTTTGTAGTGGCTGAATAACAAATACCTAAAAAATATGCCCCATGACAACGTTAACTTTGTTAACGTACCTTCAAACATGATTCAAATATACATACTTATGTATGTATGTATCTACTTTTGTCAATGTGTTATGCAAATATTTATGTGTGTACATACATACATAAGTATATTGTACATAGATACATGGTACATGTAATTTAAACTGTCTATGCTTTGAGTGTGAACATACTGCATATATGTATGTATGTACATATGTACTATACAAATTCATATTCTCTTCCGAAATAGCATGTTGATGACGTAATCTTGTGCTAATATTTTGATCATGACTTCTCTATATTTTGTGTATGTATATAACGTATGTACTACATACATACCTAAATATCTACATACTTATGTAGATAGATAGATATGTACCTACAAAATATAACGTTTTTTTGGAAATGTCATTTTTTTTGGTGTTTTCAATACTTTTCACTCGAATGCACTCCGTTTCAATCATCAATAGGAAATCATATCTAGAAAACTAAAGAAAACATTTAGTTAATATGAAAATTAATATTTATCATGCTCAAGTTCAGTTTTATTGAATTAATGAAAATTCAAACTACTAGAGTTTTTATGCGGAAAAACATTAGTAAATCCAATCAGTTTAGCAGAACGTATCAGTATACCGATTTCAAGGACGCTACACCTCTCATCAGCGTTCATTTGTCCATATTTACAATTTTCGTAAAGTGGATATTAATTCGGAAAGAATATCAACTATTTAACCAAGTTTTCAAATGAAATAGAATACGAGAATTAATTTAATTCATTTTTATTCTATTTTTACATGTTGAAACAATTTGGTTAGTACGAAATTTTCCCCATCACAACATAAAAACTCTTAGTAATATGAATTTTCATTAATTCAATAAAACTGAACTTGAGCCTGATAAATATTAATTTTCATATGTACATCAATATGAGTTCAAATAATAATTACGTTTATTCGTAATAATATAAAAAATATTTAGTTAATATATCACACCTTTATTAAACCTTTCTTCAAGTAGAAATATTTATTGGTATATTCGCAATCGTACATACCAACATATGAACACATTGATATATGGAAAGATCAGCATATGTAAGTCATGTTTATTATGTGACCATTTAAAAAATAGTATGCATTGCGAAGTGCAGTAAATTTGTGCGAAAGTTCTGCAAACTAATGCAATATTAAATAAAATGTTACTGTATTCGGTAGCACAGTTGCTTGTTCGTTTAAAAATGTTAAATGATATTTATTTTACTTATGATCTTGAAACGTTACGATTCTCAGTCAATTGTTACATTGCAGAAGTAAAACCAAATTTGTTATCGTGAAATCGGAAGTTAGTTTTTCGTGTTTTTGTTGTTGTTGTAATTAAGTGGTATTTAAATCATGATATTGCGAATATTTTATGCGTTGCTTGTTTTTATTTTATTTACTGCGATTATGTTAAGGCTTCCTTCTATTGAGTTATTAAACTACAATTAACGATAGAGATCTTTTTCGTCGAAGAATTTTTTTCATTATTTCTTATTCAATGGTATACTGGAATGTGTCAGGAACATTTCAACCAAAAAATATTTGCATACTTTTGTTGTTTGAATCCAAAAAAAAAGCATAGTTTTCTTTTTACAATTTTTTTTTGCAGCCCAAGAACATCATTTTGAACATGGAGAGAAATGGCAACGCATTAAATTGTTGATAACATACGAATTAGGTATAGCAAAAGAGAGCATGATTAAACCCAGTTATAGGTTTAATTAGTAATCAGAAAAAAAAATATTGGGCTTCCATTATAGGTGCAACAAAAGGCATATTATCTTTAATATAAGATTTCTTGGAGCATATATTTGAGTTTATATTTTAAGATTAAAGTAAGAACGTAAGACTAGTTTTAAGTTTTTGTAAAAATATGAAAAATATCATTATTTATACTTTATTATTCCATATGTAAAATTTTTAGGCTGAATCTGAAGTTGCTGCTTTGAACCGTCGCATACAATTGCTCGAAGAAGACTTGGAACGTTCAGAAGAACGTTTAGGTTCCGCCACAGCTAAACTCTCTGAAGCTTCTCAAGCAGCTGATGAAAGTGAACGGTTAGTATTCTATTTCAATGCGAACTGTATTGAAATATTTTTTTTTCTTATAACTATTAATAATTATTTAATTTTCCAAATATTTTTAAAGAGAAAACCAAACTATTAAGTTAAATTTTAAGTTATGGTGAAGGGAATTTCAATTATATATTTTTTTGGTTCATTTTATGAGAAATGATGTTATAAACAGACTTTTAAAATATAATTAAATAAATTAGGATACGAAAGGCTCTTGAAAATCGTACAAATATGGAAGATGACAGAGCTGGTGTTTTGGAAGCCCAATTAGCTCAGGCTAAATTAATTGCAGAAGAAGCCGATAAGAAATATGAAGAGGTATTAAAAAAAATAAATTTCTATTTATTTTGTTAGGGCAGTAGGGTTTTAGGAATTTATAAAAAATTTTTTTTTAATTGTTTTTATGAAATATTGAGGTTAGGTAAAACTGGGTAATGCTCTCTTTTTTTGTGTAACAAAAATCACTTTAATGCTCCATAAAGTGATTAATTATGTAATATAAATTATTTTTAAGATGAAAGTGAAAAAATGTAAAAATACTTGTCTTTATGGATAAGAGACAATAAATTTATATTTAAGTATTAATTATGTCTTATTTGAATTATTGTTAATTTGATTGATTTTAAGTTATTAGGCATGCAACAATATCCAAGTTTTTTTTTAATGAAAATTTAAAATTTTGTTTGTCTTCCTATGGAATGTAAAGCACACCAATGTTTCCTTATAGTATTTTATTTATCTTATATTCTTGATATCCACTTTATTTTATCCTCAGCTATTTGTAGTACAAAATTTAGAACCGTTGCCAAATAAATCCTTTAATTCTAATACATACATCTATATTAATTAAATCTATACAAAATTTGATTATGGTTGCACACCTAAGATTTTTTTATGTCTTCCAAGAATTATCACTCTAGCTTAAGTATGATTATTTAAAGAAATTATGTAATTGTATGTTTATGTCAAATGAAACTGCTGTAGTAGATTTACAATACATAAGTACATATGTTTTTATTAAGACACATTAGTTTCAAATCGATTTCCAAACGAATATATGGTTAATTGAATATTATTCCACAGAAGTTTAAAAACTTTTTGAATTCATCCGCATAAAACGCATTTTACACTTTTCATAAATAACTTTTTTATCTTATTTCTATCATTATAACTGTTGTAGTGATCGGTTCAATCTGAATCAGAAATATTTTATGACATGTTTAAACATTAGACTGAAAATATTTCGGTTCGAACACATAAATCCGAGAGTTATACAACAGATTCATTTTACGGAAAAAAATATTTTATCAATTGAAATCAGTTTTGTACGGACAGAAATCCCTGTTATCATTCTTATATAAAATTATTGGTTAATAAAAAAAATCGATATTGGTAATACTCACCATGTAGCAGCCTCTCAAAATGCTATAAATTGCAAATTTTTAATTAATAACGCAATCAAAATAAAAGCATTTTCTAAGTGCAATTAATTATGCAATAACTAATGTGTATTTTTAAAAATATATGTGTAAATCTTTAGAGAAATGGCTTAAAACATTAGTTTAAAAAATTTTGCAACATTTTCTTGTTTTCCACCGTCAACATATTTGGATGCTATATAAACTACTACTATACTGCTGCATATTCAACCATGTGAATGGCAACTTATCACCATATCAACCAAATCACTATCGCCGCCCAAATACCGTTGTGCACCAATACCAACAATTTATTGTCTATTATGTTTTATGTGTATGTGCCTATGTCTGTGTCGGTCACTATCTCTATAAATATATATGTATATCCTACGTTTAAATGTCTTTCAACTCCTGTGGACGATGAATGACACAACATCCAATGGTTTTACTATTGCAATATACTCCGCTATTAATCTTGGATGTCTTCTATGGGCAAATTCAAACGACCATAAATAACGCAAACTGAAAAAAAAATCAATTGAAATTAAAATAAAATCAACAGTGCTCGCAAGATCCTTGAGAACCGCGCCCTTGCCGATGAAGAACGCATGGACGCTCTTGAGAATCAATTGAAGGAAGCTCGTTTCCTTGCTGAGGAGGCTGACAAGAAATACGATGAGGTGCAAATTATAACCAATTTAAGAAATTTACTTATTGCCGATGCTAGTTGTTCATCATCTACCAACAATAATAATATTATTAACAATAACAATAATACTGAAACAAATCAGTATGTTGCAGCTACTAATAATAGTTCAGATTTTACTACTAATATCAAAACTGAGAATTCAGAAATGTTTGTATCATCACCAACACCACCACCAACTCCAGATAGTTTGCAACAAACTTGATTAATTTTATTTTCATTTACATATCGTATATACTCGTACATACATAATTGTTATGCATTCTAAAACGAAACATTTATGTTTTGATAGCGAACAAAAACAGAAATTAAAAACAAAAATCGATAATCACTGATAATGATAACTAAATAAATACATACTCCTCCGTACATACATAGTTACATATGTAGTAGATGTAGAGTTTGTCATTTAAAAGCAGGAGCATGTCTCTTTTTAATTATTGTAAAAGCTTGTAAAGAGTTCATCGAACCCAAGAAGTCCTTTAAAAGGGTTCAGTTAACATTTTAAATGTTTGTTAAAGCGAAAGGAGTTGGTATATTATTACTTAAACGAAAACAAAAAAAAAAAAACTATAAAAATTACTACGTCTGATGACTGCAATATTGAAAACTTGTGCAGCTTTAAAGCGAAAAAGAAAACAAAACCAATCATGTTTTGTAAAGAAAAAATAATTTTGAATTGTTGTATTTCCACAAAAATACTTTTCAGTTATACTTATGTATGTATATGTATAATTGATGCAAAAAATTGCAAAACGCAATACATACCTACATTTAAAGAATGGCAAAGCCTTAAAATAAAAATAAAAAAACTACTAAAAAAATTCTAAAAAAAACTAAAAAGGATAAAAAATATTGTCAAAAAGAAGAATCAAAAATTTTGTAAACAAAAAGTGCTTAGCACTTTTCTATGAAGCAAAAAACATCTTTAAAATAATCTAACAATTATTCTCCTCAGATTAACTGTAAAATGTCTGTTGTGAGTTGCATTAAATATTTTATTGTAAATTTTTTTTTTTGGTAAATTGTATTTTTTTCTTTATAATAAATAATTAGTTTTTTTTTCTCCATTTAATTATTGTATTTGTTCTCAGCACATTTATATAAAAAAAATCCTTTTCTTTTTTGCTTTATTTAAATTTATTTTTCTATAAACTAAAATAAGTTTAAGTATAAAGAAAATTTATTAAATAAAGATTTAACATGATCTTCATCACATAATGAAAAAGCAAAAGAAATACTATTAAAATTGTCTTATTTCTTAAAATGAAAGGAGCATTACACAAAAGAGAGTAAGAGTTTTTGAGTGAGTTTTAAACTAGAGAGTAAACGAAATGTTCTTGAAAGTTTTATTTATTAAGGGTGCGAAAAGTGATTTTTACTTTTTGCTATTGCTGAATACTTATTTTAGAAAAGTTTTTTTTTAAATTACATAAATAAGTGATAATTGAGTATTGTTGTACGTTATCAATTTCGTTATCACATACATATGTACTTGTGTTTTATTTTATTAAAAAACTAAATTTACGCTTTTATATACATATGTATATGCAAAACATGCAAACATATGCAACCAAGAGTTAAAACAAGGAAACCAAACTGCAAACGCTACAATCACAGTAATAAAATCCATAAAGATCGTTAAATTTTGATGGAGGAATTGTTTTTATATTTTCTAAAATGCTAAAGTATCCATCTAAAAATTTGCCAATATCTTTAGTTTTACACTATTAGAGAAGTCTTTCAAATATTTTGATAAATATGAAACTTGAAATTTTCAAAAGTCAATTCATAACAACTTATCATGTCACTGGTTAATTTTGCTCAAAACTTTTGTATTATATGCAAATGCAAAATACTGTAACATTTTTTACAAAATCTAAAACAAACTCTGTATGGTTTTTTTTGCTTCATTTTATCACAAAACTATGAAAATTTGCATTTGCATTTTCGCAATGATATTTGTGCCAAAGACTGAATACCACTATTGAAAAACGGCCTTACAGACCATAAACTTTGTATAGAAATTTTGTTTGCTATAAAATATGACGTCAACTTTTTTTTAATAACCTAAGAAATGTTCTTATCGATTATAAGGAAAATCCCATTAATGGTTTATTTGCATTTTTTTCTACATAAGCTCCAAACTATGAACAACATACATTTATGCAATAATTGACTAAAAATTTATTCATCGAAAAAAAACGTACGTACTTACATACATATATAATTTCCAAAAAGAAAACAAAAACAAAGAAAACGTTTTATTTTGTGTATCTTGAAATATTTCTTGAAATAATCACATATTTGTTTATAAAATGATTCATGCATACATACCACTAATAACTGGCTGACCGAGAGGCTTCTACTCCTCTTTGTTAAAAGCTTATGTTTATGAATGTAAGTGTAAAAGAAAGCTGGTTAGCTGATTTTGTATACAAATACATATGTATGTATGTGTTCATGTTCATTTGCTGAAATTTTTGCAAAAACATCACAAAAAATAAAGATAAACATATTCATATAAATCTTGAACATGCATAAGTTGCAAAAAGAAAATAATACAATACATATTTGGCCATGAATGATTGACCACTAACTAACAGCTCCCAGCATCCAGCTGTATAAATAAATTCCAACCATTTTCATTCATTATTTATGTTTTTTAATAGCTGGAGAAGAGTGGCAGTACCTTATATTACACTCACTCAAACAAATGAATGAGCTAATGATTGAAATGATTAATATTTTATTTAATAAATTTCACTTTTATTTCTAAAGAAATACGTACATATGCATATGTATATGTATGTATGTATGTATGTACTGCAATTAAAAATAAATTTACTTACTTGAATGTGATAATTCATTAATTAGCTAACAAATAATCTTGGTTGACGCAGTTGCTTGCGTTACGCAGAAGGCCACATTATGACCTATTTCCCTCTTATTTGCAAAATGTATAAACTAATTTTGAATCGAGAGAATTAAAAAACATTTTTGTTGATATGTATGAAAAATTTCGGAAATATAATTTGACTGACAATTCATAAAATTCGTTTGTGTAAAAATTTGAAAAAATATTTGCTTAAAAAATTTCCTAATAAGAGTTGGTTTTTAGTTTGTTGGTTTTAATCTGGATTAACCGTTTTTAGCATGACAATTAACTACATTTGCTTGAAAGTTTAAACGGCCAATGTTGGTGGGTTAAACTTACGGAAATATGGTAAAACAACAACATGTATAAAAAGCCAGCTATCAAAACAGTATAAATAAAAAAATATAAGAACATAAAGGAAAGATGTTTTTATTGTTCTTTTAATAAAAAAAAACAATAAAATTAAAAAGGCGAAATTTCTTCTTCTTTTGCATAAAATTCAGTGTTGCTGTGAAAAAACATTCCCTTTTGCTATATATCAATGCCATTTTTTAATCTTTAGTATGGCCATATTGCACCGTTTAAGCTATCACTTAAAAACAGCAAACACATTTAAACTCGATTAAATTTATATTTAGATTAACATAAACATAATTTGAAACTACGTTTAAACTCTACCCTAAGTTTAAAAAGAGTTTAAACATGTAAATATATAAATCAGTAAACGTTTAAGCCAACTTTAAACCCGATTTTGGGCGTTTAATTTCACTGAATACACAATTTTTGGTAAATTATATTTGAGTTTTGAATGAAAGTAAGAACCTTTCGAACAACAAACATCATTGATTTCATGAATCCGTTCATAATTGCAATACGATTGAAAATAAAAATGATGACATTATCATTACAAAAGTACATACATAATATGTATGTACTTATGTATGTACATATTTATGAAATGTCGATAATGAATAATCTGGCCGTTTTGGTCAGCTGGTCTGGTGGCAAATCACTAACATTGCTGATTGGAATTCCGTTTAAATTAAAATTTCGTAACAGATCCTATGAACACAGTAGTACTGTTAACTTTATATTTTTTAAACACAAAGCTCTTAATTGTATTTTCAAAGTTCATGGACAAATGTTTATTTCATTCTCCTTAAAGCATGCAATATTTTACTTTATAATATAAATATAGCTGGTACAAAATTTGTCCTAGTGGTTTTTTGCCGAATAAATTTTCTATTTCTGAAAAAACAACTTACGGTATTAAACGTACAGCCATTTATGGTACAATAATATCAGATAAACGCATTCATGCAACTCTGCGTTTTTTTCTGCTGACTGCGATTTTATTCTGCTGACTTATCAAAAATCAACACACAAACATGTTCATATGTTTTCAAAACCTATATCGTCAACAGATCACTGGAGATGTCAAAATATAGCACTCAGGCGTTTAAATACACATACTCGCTGCAATTCAAACGAGGAGGAAATTTTATAATACGTGCATCTGGTATTATTTTACCATAAGCCATGCCACAGAGCTAAACTCCCTACCGAAATTGATTTCAATTCCGAAAGTTGAGTCTTTAGAAAACGAAAAGTTTGTTTGCAATCAACCTTTTTTTAAAAGTCAAAATGAAATTGACAATTAATTTTTCTACTAACTTTATTTTTAGTAAACAATAACAAAATATGCATACTTTTAGGAGCGTTAGTAAAATAAGGTTTGCATGTCAATAAAATGTTTAATATGAGCTTTGCTAGTAAAAACAATTTAAACATACGTCTATGGCTATAAAAAACTTTATCAATATAAAATGGAAATACAAAATAAACGGAATCTGAAGACTGCAAGTCAAAAACTATCGGAATACAATTACGGAATTAAATCCACATAATTAAATTAATAAGAATGCTGAATATTTATAGTTTACTAGATGACCCGGCAAACGGTGTTTTGCCATACAAAATATTTCTAGTGCATATTTTGGGTGTTATATAAAAAATAGCGAATGTGTTAAGTGTGTGACGATGACCGCCGATGAAAAAAATACCAAACAATAATTTTGTTCTGTTTGAAATACGAACGACGACGATTCTCCTGCATGAGGCGGACATAGCGCCATCTGTTGGGTAAATAGTTTAGTAAATACAGAAATTGCCCCTCCCTCCCCTCCTCGTTTACCAAGAGGTTTGCAAAATAGATAGTAGCCGATTCTCAGACTTACTGAATATACAAAAAAAAATTTCATAAGAATCGGTCAAGCCGTTTCGGAAATGCAGAAATTGCCCCCTCCCTCCCCTCCTCGTGCACAAAGAGGTTTGAAAAATAGATAGTAGCCGATTCTCAGACTTACTGAATATACAAAAAAAAAAATTCATAAGAATCGGTCAAGCCGTTTCGGAAATGCAGAAATTGCCCCCTCCCACCCCTCCTCAAGACCCAAGAGGTTGGAAAAATAGATAGTAGCCGATTCTCAGAATTACTGAATATACAAAAAAAAAATTTTTTCATAAGAATCGGTCAAGCCGTTTCGGAAATACTGAAATTGCCGCTTCCCTCCCCTCCTCGTGCCCCTAGCGATTTAAAATATACATTAGAACCTATTCTCATACCTACCAAATATGCATAAAAATTTCATTAAAATCGGTCTGGCCGTTTTGGAGGAGTTCGATAAGAAACATCGTGACACGAGAATTTTATATATTATATTAGATTATGTTATAGTTTTTGATAAAACTACAGTTGTTTTTTAAAAGTTATTAAGACTTTTCTGTGTCACTCTACATATGTTTTTAATAATGGAATTTAATTCATTTGCATAAAAATAGTATTGGACGAATATGGTACCATTATGATAAAAAACAAAGCTTGTGCATTGATTTTAATGAAATATTGCCCCTATTACGGTTTACAACTCAACCAAGTTGAGTTGAAATTGAAACAACTCAACTTTCAAACAACTTAACTCATTTTTGGTATTATGAATTACAACTCATTCTAGTTGAAGTTGTATTGATGTTGCCAGCCTCAAAAGCAACGATTTGACAGTTGATAAAGCAGTTTATGGTATTTTTTGAGGCAAAAACATAAAAAAATTGGTTTCTTGTTAAATTGTGCTTTTTGTTTTGTTTAAGAAATAATAAAATTTTACTAAGTGAAAAAAATGGATATCTCTTATGATTTATTTGACTCTGACGAAAGTGATGATGCTACTAACATTGACGAGTTGCGCATACGAAAAAATCTTCGTAATCACTACAATCCCTTGGAACTTTCCAGAAGCCTGTGCGAGGTACAGGTATACCTCACATAATAACACTATGTGCAAGTCTTATGTTCCTTGCTGACGGCAGTTATGTATCAAAAAAGTTGTGGAAATGATGTTAACGTTGTATTGGCACATCCTACAATATGTGTAGTGATTAAAAAAGTATTAAATATCTTCGAGCAATATGTTTGTGCAAAATGGATAATAACATACATAAATGACTGAAGAAGAGCAAAACCCTCTGTTTTCTCGTTATAACTCTATTTTTTCTATAAATAACTTATTAATCGTTATTAAATTCATGTAAGGCATTTAAAAAAAACTTGCCTTACCTCCTATCCATTTTGTTTCCTTATGATTTTTAAAACAACTGCTACTGAGCAGTTGTAATTTCTTGGCATTTTAGACAACCTCACTAACACTGAGTTGTAATCGATAATACCAAAAAAAAAAGTTGTAATGCGAAATATTTTCAACTTTTACATTTTTGACAGGTTGAGTTGTAATCGATAATGCCGATTTGAAAAATTTCAACTGAATTACAGTTGAGTTGTAAACCGTAATAGGGGCATATGTTTCATATGAGAAGTAATTCAGTTCAGTTTTATTGAATTAATGAAAATTCAAAATTACTAAGAGTTTTTTATGTTGAAAAATATTATTATTTATATCCAATCAGTTTTTAGCAGAACTTATCAGTAGCGATTTCAAGGCCGCTACACCTCTCATCAGCGTTCAATTGTCCATCTTTACAATTTTCGTAAAGTGGATACTAATGGGGAAGCATATCAACTATTTAACCAGTTTTCAATAGAAATAGAATACGAGAACTAACTTTTAATTCATTTTTTATTCTACATATTGAAACAGTTCTGGTTAGTACGAAATTCCCTCATCACTGTTTGGAAATTGATAAAAATCAACACAAACTCATAGTCCGTTATCATCAAAGTATTCTACTTTGTAATTTAACGTTTTTGTTGTTTTTACTCTATATATTAGGGACGTTCACATTTTACTGTTTCATTTTATTTGCAACAGATTCATATTTATATGCTCGGTGTAAGAAAAACATTTCCTATTTTGCCCAAAAATTTTAAAATTTTTTTACTTCTTAATAAAATAATGGCAGTTTTAGCACCTTTTAAAGGAAAATTTTAGATTTTAAGAGCTATATCTATCCATATTTTTATGCGCAAACAAACACATGATCTTCAATGAAATGCTTATGTAAAAATCACAATGGACCCATGTTAAAATAATGTATAATTTGTATTTTAATTAAATATGACAGAAGTTTAAAAAATCTAATTAATACTATTTATTAAATATTTCGATCTTTTCTTAGGTTTTTATTTATTTTTTATTTAAAAAATATGCATTCTGTACTCGTATAATGAGGTAAACTTTTCCATGTAACTGATCGTCAGCTGACTTATCCCATCTTTCAAACTTCTAAGGAGAAATGATTACAATTTAATCTATTTTATTTTTGAAACATAAATAATTGTTTTTTGAAGGCAAATACATTTAAAAGCATTATTAATAGCCAACCACTTTATATTTATTGTTTTATTAATTCTTATAATTAATAAAAAAAATAAGTACCATTTGCTGAAATCTTTTGATGTTATTCATGCTGAAAATATTCCATTTATTTAAAAATTTATTTATTTGCACAAGTGAGGCATTATAAACATTTCGTCATTGCTTAAATTTAGGTTTAATTTTTTTAAATAATGTATTCAAAGTATTTACATGAAAATGTTTATGTGTTGCTTTCAAGGCCATTTATTACTTTTTATTAAGAATTTTAATGGGTTTCTAAACATTTCGTATTTTACATATATTGAGTGATTTGTATGTAATCTTTTCAAAGGAAAAATTTTAGAGATATTTCTAGTATAATCAAGGCGATTATAAAAACCAAGTCAGAGTTGGCATTTATCAGAATTGCAAATCGATTATGATTTCAGTTGGTGTTATGAAAACGTCTTGGTTTTGTCTTGATTCGATAATAAACAAAAACCATTTTCGAATCAGCTGTTTTCCTTTGTTTACATTTTTTACTGCTAGCATTTTAAGCACAAATTGAACAATTTATTTACAAAAATCCTTTTTCCACGCATTTACATTTTTATTCGGAGGACCAGTTGCATTTAAAGACTCCGCCAATTTCTGCCAAAGAGAATCCACCAAAACCTTGTCACGTTTTGTCAATCCCTTCGCGATATCTGGATTTTTTTCGATGAATTCCATACAAATTCGATTTACTGTTTGGTGTCTATGTTCCCCATATTTGGTGTAAAATTTCTGAAATAATACTGATTCGAACATAATATCGATTTCTGTAACACCAACAACATTTTATTTTCGATTTCAATTCTGATTGCAATCAGATTCCATAATATATATGGAACAAAGGGCCAATACAAAAGCTTTCCATTGAATTCTATCTTCGGCTAGTCTTTTTGCTTCTCTCCATGAAGTTCTGGCTGAAAGCAGTTCATTTTCTATTTGGCGCCTCCATATATTTGCGGGTCTTCCTCTACGTCGGCTGCCCTGGGGATGGTAATCAAGAGCTTTTCTTGTGACGTCGTCATGGCTTTTTCTAAAGGTGTGACCCAGCCAGTTAAACTTTTTCAAGCGGATATCTAACATGATTTGATTTTGTTGGGTTTTTCGCCATAGATCATTAGGCCAAAAAACACGTAAAATTCTTCTCAAACAACGGTTAACAAAAACCTGGAGTGCATTCCATAATAACCCTGAATATTTGGAATTGCCTTTCATTTCACTAAAATTTTGAATTCTTATTTTAGAATCCTCGATATCTTAATAGAGTAGACTTAGTAAATTATTGTTTTCTTAATTTAGAATGTAAATATTTTAAAGAATATAATTTTATAAATATTAATCTTCTTAAATGTCAACTTAAAAACAAGTTGATAATAATGTGATAACCAGTTAAACGATTCCTTAGATGAATCGCTCTTTTATCAACATTAGATCGGCTGTGTTTGTCATATTATAATTATGTGTATATATACTACATTCATATGTATAATATTAGTTAATTGAATACTTCAATATTAACTTTGCTTGTATAATAATCGCAAAACTTTTAAATAGATGTATCAGTTATGAACTAACTCATTTGGTTCCGTTAATTCTGTTCCTTGCCACATGACGACATTGGTAATGACTACCATGTCTAAACACTCCGTTGTCTCTCTTAGGAGGAGGACAGTTGGATAAGGCCTATATTGGTTACGTCTCAATGCGTATTTAATTTACAAGGTGTCAGCGCTTGAGCAATAAATGCTAAAATAAAAAACTACAGTTGTTTTTTTTTTGTGTCCGTCACTGTCAAGCTCATTTATTAAATATGAACAATATATAAATATAGGAAGAGTTGGTATGAAAAAAGTGCTGCAAAATAATCAGCTGCCGCGACGCTGCCACCTGGTTACATACGCCTTGGTTAGACTTGTCTGTCCAGATAGTGTTAGGGAATCATTTGGAAATCAAAATTATCCCAAAGTGGGGACGTTTTTGAGTGAATCAGTATTAATTTTGTTGGTGTTCTGACCAAAACTTCAACATTAACATCATCAGTGGAAAAAGCACGCCGAAAATGCTTGGTTTACAAATGCAACTTTAGGTCCAATTCAAAGCGAATTCACTTTACAGATGGAGTTAATTTTACACATTACATTAACATTTGACATATACAAAGTTTGACATTTCGACCTCCATCTTGAAAATTCGCTTTGATCCAATCCAGTAACGATTTGTTTTAATGTAGATTGGCCGCTTAAACTTTCAAGGAAATGTACTTAATTGGCATCCTAACATCCTAACAGTTAATCCAGATTAAAATTGTGTTAATCTCTGATCGGCCACCTAAAAACTCACTCTAAAAGAATATTGTCTATAGGATTTATCATTGACACTATCTATCATCGGCGTCTTTCTCTATAAGCAAACAACTATATTTCTCTGCTATAACATAAACTTACGTTTTGTGAAATTGAATTTACAGTGTGAGACAAAAATATGTAATTAAATTAAATAATCGTACTCAACATTTACAAAATTTTGTCTTGCACTGCATGCAAGTAGTAAATTATTATCTTAAATATTTCATAACTTTTTAAAGAATTTCGTTTAATGTTTTTTTATACTTATATCGCTAAAAAGTAAGTTCAAAGAAAACAGGAGTGATCGAAATTGGATAATATATATTTTAGTATTCTTTGCTTTCAAGAACAATTTGTAAGAAGAAAAACTCACCTCTTAGGTCTTTCTCTCCCTCTCTTAAAAAGTGCTCGGAATTTTAATAATTCAGTATATAAATTTTTATTAGAAACAAAAGAAACTTATTAATATTTTAAGGTTATGCCATTTTTTTATAATTACTAAATATTAAGCACAAGTTTTCAATACAAATCATCATACTTTTATAGAAAAGAAAAATTAATATTTATACACATTACTCATAAACCATATCAACAGCTATGATGCTGGCTATGCTACCAATAAACCCAAAACTTAACTAATGCTATTAACCAAAAAAACAAACAAGCAAACAAGTGGCTACTGTTGTTGCAACCTCGAAATATACACATGTTTAAAAGAAATCTTGTATTTCTCATGTTTTGTCTTAAATGCTTCCACACATATTATCATTGATTGTTGCCAAGAAAACAAAATTAATGTTAAAACAAAAAAAAAATAATACCAGCGTTTAATTTGTTAATGTTGTTGATGCTACGTTACACGCCACCAAACCACCCACCTGGAAAGAATTTTGTTGTATACTTATAAATATTTTCTTTGTTTTATTTTTCCCCTTTCCATCTATGCAATGTTGTTGTGCGCGTTATTATCCCCTCACATACTACCTTCCAATTTTGATTATGTGATATTGTTTTTTTTAACTTACGCATACGAATATTAAAAGGTTGCCCGTAAATTGGCCATGGTTGAAGCTGATTTGGAACGTGCTGAAGAACGTGCCGAGCAAGGAGAAAAGTAGGTTTTTACATCACAGCATAATCTTAATGTGTTTTATTTTCAATGTTGACGTTTAAGCCTGGAATAATAAAAATAAGTTATTTGATATTTTATTGATTTTGAAACGAACGAACAAACAAAACAACAAACTAATACCAAAACCTAACCTCAAAAAAAAAAAAAAAAAAAAAAAAAAATAGCTAGCTAGTTAATGTTTTTTTAATTAAATTATTAACAACTTGTTTTCTTGTATAAAAATGTGAATAAAATACCTTTAGTTTTTAATAATAGCATGCCATTTTTGCTTAATGAACATCCATACATAAAACTTTGTAAAAAAAAGAAAATAAAATCATTCACATTTTTTTTGCCATAATTCAAGTTGTACAAATACATACATATGTATGTATATGTTCTCTCCTTATTTTATATTTTTAAAAATAATATAATATACATATGTATCTTTATTAATTTCTTTATGCTTAAAACATTGCAAATGTTATTTGAATTTGTTTGCTGCGCTGCTAACCCCATCCTGCTCCTGTGTATGTGTGTGTGTGCTAACTTTGCTATTTTACTTCAAATACAATTTCTTAACCAAATTTATTTTGATTACAAATTGTTGGATTTATATTTTTCAACAATTGGTAATTGATGTTTATATGTTAATGAAATTTGCTCGCGTATTTGAAATAAATGATGACACGTGTTTCTATTTTATGGCAACTAATCTAAAAATGAAAAGGTGGCCAGAAAATTAGTCCTCATGGAGCAAGATTTAGAACGTTCTGAGGAAAAGGTCGAACTTGCTGAAGGGTTTGTTAATTGTTTTTTCTTTTTTTTAATTTCTAAAAACTAACTTTATTATGCTTCTGTTATATCTTTTACTTATCCAAAAAAATATAAAATATTATTGTTGATTGTGAGACTGAATAAAAAGAAAGAAAGCGAATCTGATGTGTTGGTATTAGCAAACAATGAAATGCAGCATATAGATTAGATAACCCATAACAAATAAATTTATTTTGATTTACACTATATTAATTTATAAGGCAGTAATTTATTGCTGTGGATTTTTAAACTGCATTAAATTGGCGTCAAACGTTCATTGGTTTATTAGCCATTACAATCTTGTTTAAAATTGTAATATTAAAAAGTTTTTAACAACTATTTGTTAAATTTGTTGTTATATTTTTCTTTTCCAATTACTCTTAGTGAAAATGGATTATTTAACACCTTTTCTTTTAAAGAAAACTTTTTTAAATCGTGCTTTAAAACATATAGTATACGATTTCTACATACTCGTACTTGCTAATTTTTACCAAGATTTTCTTTCTTTTTCAATTTCGAATCAATGGAAATATTTTACCTTTTTATGAAATAAAAAAATAATTAAAATAATATATAATATGTACTCGTATATTAATAAAAAAATATTTTAACTTTTCGTAGCAAAATTGTTGAACTTGAAGAAGAACTCCGCGTCGTTGGTAATAACTTGAAATCCCTAGAAGTTTCTGAAGAAAAGGTCAGTATGCAAATTTTAAGATAAAACTTGTAAATAAACTCATTCATTCATGTGTAATACATATACATTAATTTATTTAATGAAATCTTAAACGAAGAAATGTTTTAATAGTTTAATCAAAAGGTCCAAACTTTTATAAATTCTGTAAAGAAATATGGTAATTCCAACAACAATCTTATCTTCGAAAAAATATAAATTTAAAAAGATTTTAGTTAAATAATAATACAAAATAACTCAATATATTATCAAAAGCAATAATAGACAACGGTGTGGGAAAACGCAGTACTTAGTACTTTTTTTTATAAGTTATTTTATTCTTTGCAACATTGATAATTGGTCAATCAAGCAAAAATTTGTGATGTGAATCACATCATGCGTTCACTTCGATCGCAGACTTCATATGTCTAAATTTGATGTTACGAGTAGTGTTAACAGAATGCCACATAAAAAGTACTATTTTGTTGTAAAAATACTTTTTCGTCTGAAATTCATTACCATAATCAAAATTTCAATTTTCCATCACTGATTGAGAAACAAAATTTTACAGTTATCCATTCAATAATAAAAAAAAGACTCTAAATCGTTGCCACTCTATATTTTTATCCGCCAAAAGTAGTCGGAATTCACAATATGAAAATCAATACAGCGTTTATTTGACGTATTAAAAGCTAATTTAATATTATTTCTTTACTATGCAGAACAATTTAAATTCTTGAAACATTTCTTTTGATGAAGCCAGGGTCATATACAAAATTAAAACTTGACATGAAAGAGTAGCATAAACTATTAAAATTTACAAGCTTTTCCATACAATTTTCAATAAAAATAGGATTAAATTGTATGTAGTCTTGAGTCACGACGACTACATTCTTTAACAAATTTTAAAGTGAAATTACATGGAAAAACTAATGGCGATATTATCAAATTTCATAAACTTATGCTCACTGTATTCCAAGTTTATGTTGCTCGTACGACCTAAGATTTTATTTACATAAATTTCTTTATATTCATTATGATTTTAAATAATAACTATTATATATTTTTATTTATTTCCCACCTTTTTATGTAAATTATAAACTTAATAAACACACCAACTACTCCTATTTAAAAATTATAAAACTCTTGTAATACGTTTTTAAATAAAACAAATGAAACTCCATTAAAATCCATAAAACATTTGTATATTAAACCAAACTTAATTGATAATCCATCCATCGCCCACCTAAAACGAACCCGACTCTAAAAATATACACCTCACATGACGTAAAACCACAAAACAACAACAATAAATAGGCCAACCAACGTGAAGAAGAATACAAGAACCAAATCAAGACCTTGAACACCCGTCTCAAGGAGGTATATATTGAAAATGAAAAAAAAAAACACAAAAAATCGCTTTTCTTATTATTAACAAAAATAAGAAAAGCTGATTTAAAAAGTAACAAACTTCCCAAAAAAAAAAAAGAAAAACAAATACATACATCTTTAAAAAAAAAAAAACAACCCATTTAATCACTTTCTTTACACTCTACACAAAATGCAAAGAATGTATGAATGATTGATTTTTTTAATGTATTTTGAATACAAATCGCAACTAGAGCCAATTTATTTTTATGCAACAAAATTATATTGGCTCTCCCAAAGTCTAGGGGTTTGGTTTAAATGTTCTAACAAATAAAAACTGTTTTTATTGTTGTTGGCTGTAAGAAAAAAGAAAAAAAAAAATATGAGAAATATGTTTTTATTATAAAAAAAAATCTCAAAACTGTTAAACTTTTATTTTATTATTTGAAAATGTTTACTTTTATTTCATTTCTTATTAATCATCTTCTTCTCTTCTTATTTATCCTCTATAATTTTACTAATATAATTTTGAAAATTATAGATACATATACTCTAAAGATTTATTTATGAAATATCTACCGATGTTTTTTTTATTGCTATCTATATAAAAGTTTAATATAAATTTTGCATTTTTTTCTATTTTCATATTTTGTTTGCTGCTTTGAAAAAAAAAAAATACTGAACTTATAAACAATTTGTTTGTTAATTCATGGAACTTTAATAAATTTTCAAACAAATTTGTTTATATATTTGCAAAAAAAAAAAAAAAAAAAAAATGACAAAAAAATACTGCTTGTGGTTATATCACTCTTCTTGATTGTGCATGCTTTTCCTTGTTTTGTCTGCAAAAATATGCTAAATGGAAATTTATATTGGTTTCACCACCCATATATTTGTTAAATGTGTTATTGCTAATGATGTTAAACACCCTACACCACCAATAACCTACCAATCTCCAACAACCAAAATTTGTTATAAATGTTAATTTAACATTTAATTGAAAAAAAGGCCACACAAAAAGAGGAAACTTTCGAAACACAAATAAGAGTTTTGGATCATCAATTAAAAGAGGTATCAATACACGAGATTTTTTATAATTTATACCAAAAATTATGTGGTGTGTGGGTATCCTACTTTATAAAACTACCAAATACTTAATTATTAAGGTGATGGCGATAGGCTAAGTAATATATGTATTTTAGAAAGCTTTAGTTTATAATTAATTAGTTTTGTACTTAAGGAATTTAAAACTAAAAAAAAGACAGTTAAATGTCAAAATCCATATAAAAAAACTTATTTTTTTGGATTTTGTTTGACAGTTATAAGTAAAAAAAAATGAGTAGTTACTTAACGCGTTCTTTTCTCATGATGTTACCTTTAAAAAAAAAACAAATGTTACATGTTCTACACTCATTTTAATTAAAGGGGCATGCATGAGTCCAGCATAATATTAACAGCTGGTTTTGTTAATGTTTCTTTACTTTATTGTTTTATGCTAAGATTTGTGTTCTTCTGTGAACGTAAAATATGCAACACTTCCTTAAAGTCTGGGCAACATTTAAAAATGTTGCCAATTCACGCGTAACACTTATGGAACATTTTTTTGTTTAGAAAAGAAAACGCCATTATACATTCGTATTTTTATGAATGTATGTAATTTCAAACTAAGCCATTTGAAGTTGGAAAAAATAGTTGAGCCCAAAAGGATTATTAGGTATTTCTCATCAAACTCCTTAAGCCAGATTTCTAACCATACAAAAGTACTGATATATCCCCTTCCCATATTATTTAACAAATAGCCAGCCATATAAATAAATTTTTAACACTTTAGTCTAAACCAAAATGCGTTATAATTAACACTTAATTTAGAAAATACCAAGAAAAGAAAATATTAAATTGCACAAATTGTTATTCTCAATTGTAATATTTAAAAACTGTACATATATAAAATGATCAATTAACTTAAAAATCAAATTCTTTATGTATAAATGAATTTATTTGATATTTTCTTTTTTATTTGTATTTGTGACGATACAAAATTAACCATTATAACACGGACCTAAAAGAAATCATGACAAAGAAACATGAGTATTTTAATAATTAAATAAAAAAAAAAAATAAAAAAAATTTTTGGAAGAAAATTTTCTAAAAATAGGATTTTAAAACTTAAAAAAAATTTCAAACAAACACGCTGTCTGTCTGTCGTCTTCTACACTATTTTTATACATTTTTTTTTTTTTTTGTAGCAATGTACACTTTTTTCCTGCATATTAAATTGAAAACAACTTTTTGTGCATTACTTGCAATGGAATTAAATAGATACTGTTGAAACATTGTTTGTAGAAATGAATATCATAAGGAATGCAATCTCTCTTGTAATCTCTTAACTTTTGGTCTTGCGAAACAAAAAGTAAACTTATTTCATCAAAATCGGTAGTTGTTTTGTAAAGATATTAAAAAACAAAAACAAAAACAGTTTTCTAAACAAACAAATACTCATGTTTTCTTTTAACATTATTACTTTAGGCCCGTGAAGCCCAAAGTCTTATCGAACAGGAAATCAGAAAAGAAAAAGAAACTTTAGAAATTGTAAGTTTTGGGTAAAAATTACATAAAAATATAAAATGTAACATTCAGAATGAGACTGGTAGTTTTCAAGCCAAATAAACCACCAAATTTTAATTTGCTTTTAATCCTTATATGAGTAGTTTTTTTCAGGTATTAGTTACGCTGTTTCCACATAACGGACGAATGAACTGAGTGTAAAATTTGTATGGAACTCACTCAGAAAAACTGAGTGCTTTTCATAAAAGTTTTACACTCAAAAAATTTTTTGTGCGTCATGTGGAAACAGGTCACTAATATTTTAATTTATTTTCTTTTTACTAAATTTTTTTTCTTTTAGATTTAGTGTAAATGCGAGTAGGTTTTGCCTCCATATAATGTAAATATGTAGATATGTATGTATATAACTTTTATATAACTCTTACATTATAAATTATTAAACTCTTTATTTATTAATATTAAGAATTGTAATGCATAATAAGGGTTTTCACGATTGGTAGTGCAAAGTGTGCAAACGATACCAACAAAAGTACTAAACATATTTATTTGTAGAAAACCAACATTGAATTTTTTTCAGTTATTTTTTTAATGTAATTTATTTGATTTTCTACCTTTTGGTTATAGTTTTTAAATTTATCTGTAAATAATAATTTGAAGCACTTTTGTATGCATACAATAAAAAGTGGTTTTGTGGCTTGGAATTGCACCAATCAATAAAAATACATAATTATTTTAACCAATAAAAATGGTCAAATACAAAAATAATGGTAAATGCACAATTTTTGTGGTATTCTACAAGAAAAAAACTTGATAACATACCATGGGTCTATGGTTTAATTACAGTTATAATTGTTGCACATTTTTATACTGGAATACAAGTGAATTAATATTTTCAGTACCCTACATTTAACTGTTATAATTAAACGTCATTTACATTACGTTTTGGCATGCTATTTTTATTCAAAGTCGGAGTGGCGAAATAGAAATGTATACATTTTCAGCCCAATCACGAATATTCCCTAGGAATTTTTCTCCCACGGAAAAAAACTCCCGGAATTAATTGGGCTGAAACAATTTATATTTCTTCTCTCTCTTTGGCACTGAAGAAATGAAGTTGTATGAACAAAAATTGCATATTGTAAATGCCGTCTTACACATTTAAATTTAAAATTTATTTTATCTACATGTCTCAGTCACACCAGAATATTTATGTGCGGTTTCTATAAGACAAACAATTGGTTTGATTAGAAAATTTGTATGAAAACTACTCAGTTTTTTTTAAGTGATTCCCATTCAAAATTTCAGCACAATTCATTTGTCTCTATTGTGGAAACCAGGGTTAAAATCGACAAATAAAAGCAAATGCATACATACATTGTATGTTCGTAAAAATTATAACCATTATTACCACTTTCTTATGGTTACTTTAACTAACAAGACTTGTGGTTGAATTAACCAGGAAATTATCAAAGAAATAAATAACTAAAATAATGATGACATCTGAGGACGGTGCTGCCAGAATTTTCGGTGAGCTGCCAGATTAGAAATTAGATGCTCTTCAATAAAATGCAATATATTTAAGAAGTTTGTACGTGCACGCACTAAACCAATATGCACATCAAATTTGCATAATCGCCATCGTGATTACCGTTATTATATACGATTAAAATTGAAGTGAATCGTTTTGAATATTATTTATGTTTTAGGATTTTAAAATCTCCGCCATAGCACCTAAATGTGTATTTGTGTAAAAATGAAACATAAAACTGCGTTATAAAGAATGGCAAAGTTGTACAAAATATTTTAGTTTTATTTATTTGCTTAATTTTATTATTTACATTTATATATTTTATTTGGCACGTTAAATTTTTAAACGCTTCTCTTTTCATGCTTTTTTGTAAAATAGTGTTCTTTTTATTTTGTTTTCAGCTTTTAGTTAGAAAATTTATTTGATTTTTGAATATTTTATCGGAAGATTTTTAAAATCGTGTATTTTTGCTATTCAGATGCAGCAACATTTTCTTCATTAGTAATTCCAGACAAAAATTTGAAAGCTGTTATTAAATAGCAAAATGTATATTGTTACTGTTAAATTTTCTATAAATTCGCTTTGCAAAATCTTTTTTTTTTTCAAGTGTGGCAATATTTATCCGTACTGTTATTCCTAACGCGTTGCATTTAAAATCGACGAAATTAATCGATATAATATTTTCAAAATTTTAAAATTAAATTTCTTCTGCATAAATATTGAGCATTTCAAATAAAGTTCTTTTCGGAATTTTTTAACAAGTTAAAGAAATATTACTCTTCTAATTAACAAAAAATTTAACTATTTATATAATAAGTATGTATTAAGTTTGTACTAATAAAATATATTTAATGCATTAACTAATTCTATGCCTAAGATTGCTTAATTTCTTACAATGGGATATTACAAAAAAAAAAAAAAAAAATAAAATGTGTATGTTTAACAATGATTTTGGTAGTAAATTTAATTATGAAATATTTTGGGAAGCTAATGTTATTTTTTTTTATTAATTGAACTTATTGAAAGTAAAGACAATTGAAAAAAAAACGGCAACAGTGGCCGAGTTCCTAAACGCAAGCTACAGAGTTGGTTAACTCATAATTGAAATTTTTGGCAATGACTAATGTTCCTTATTGCAACTCATTTTGTTGAGTATCATCTGTCAAACTCATCATACATCAATTTTATTTTGTATGCAAGTATATGTGAGTCCGTTTTTATGCAAAACATTTCTCTGCAATGTAGAGTGGATGCTGAAACCTGTTTTGAATTGCACACACAATGTTCAAATTATGCTTTGCAACATGCGTTGACGAAGTCGGCCAGTCGTTAAAAAAAATATTTTTGTTCTCGTTCGTTCACATTGTCTTTATTTTCACAAAAGTTTTGCAAAAACATTTTTAATATTAAACTAATAAAAAACTATTTTCTTCACCCTCTCCCAATTAAGGCTGAAGCTCGTGCTGAATTTGCCGAACGTTCCGTTCAAAAATTGCAAAAGGAAGTCGACAGGCTCGAAGGTAAGTTTTTGCATACATTTTTTTTATATTTTTTTTTAGATAATAAATATTTTTTTTATAAAAATTTAGAAATTTTTTTTTTCTTTTAAGTAGTTTAGAATTATCAAAATAGAAGTAGGGAAAATTTTAATTTATCCTCTGTTTAATTTGAAATTAAAGATCCCAGGAAAAAATTATAACTTGTTCTTCCATCACGCACGAGAGAGTAATTTTAATATTTTCTTTGAACCTGTTTTTTTAGGTAATTTTACAACTTACAAAGTACTTTTGCAAGTGATGAAGGATATTTTTTTTACAAATTATAATAATAATAAGAGATCAGCTGTTGCAAACAAATAGATTTCATTCATGTCAGATGTAATTGAACATGTACGTTGGTAGCTAAAAATAAAAAACCTACTGTAAAATTAAAATTTTGACAGACATGCAGAAGAATTACTGATGAATTACAAAGTTGACAAGTCAGATGTTAAAAACATGTCGTGAATATGATTCAAATTTTTATTGTATTACGGCAATAATGAATGAAAAATATTATCTGGAAAATTTCCACTACACCAAAGTTTTTAATCACATTTTGGAAAAATGATTTTGACTTTTAAGGCTGCAATCGATTCGATTCGCTCCGTATAGACTCTGTTCTTAACATACCCCCACAAAAACTAATCCAGTGTTGTTAAATCAAACGGTCTGGTCTGGCTGGCCACTTAACAGCTGATTTTCGTGGAATTATGCGACCAGGAAATTTGGTTTGCAATAAATTGATCGTTTCATTGGCTGTGTGACATGTGGCAGCGTCCTGTTGAAACCACATGTCACTGATATCCACGTCATCAATCGCTCACGGCTGCGATGTTTTCAGTTGAACGACCCGGTCGAACGCGCGTTGATGTTGGCGCATTTTGTATTGAGCATGTCGATTCAAATTTAACGACTAGATTCGTAATAGTGGCCTCAGAAGGACGATTATGATGTCCGAAAATAGCACGAATTTTACGAAATGTAACTTTAACAGAACCACCATTTTTATGGTGAATTTTAATTATTTTTATTTGATTTTCGAGCGAAATTGAATTCATTGTAACAAATTGCCAATGCATTTACTACGAATACGTCAAAAAAACTAAATTTCAAAACTGTCATGTTGTTGGTGTTGCCAAAATTGAAAAACCCTTTTTACGTTAATTAAACTGTTTAACCTCATAACCAAGTGTCTTAATCGAGAGGGTTTTCATTATTATGTAGTGGTAACGCTTTTTTGGGTAAATTTTTATCAAGTGTGTGACCGCACCTTTTTTCTAGTGCCACTGATGTTTGAACAAGTTAAAAGTTGATATTTTCCGGGGATATTTTTTGTTTGATTTTTTTTTAATAGATTATTTGTTTTTTTTAGTTTTATTAATAATTTGTTTTATTTTATTTTTTTTTGTACAAAAATCGCTTAATTCAAATTATTTGCCGCCTGCCTGCCCCAAAAATGTTATATGTTGCTTACTAAAAATATAAAAAAAAAACTGCTCAAAATCAAACCATATCCTGCGTGTTATGTGTGTGTGTACGTGCGTACCTGTGCTGCTGTGCCTTGAAATTTTGTTGTTTTTTTCTTTTTTAATAATACTTATTAACAAAACAAACAAACAAACAAAACTGCCAAAAAAAATAATAACTAGATGACTTGATGATTGAACGTTCCAAAAATAAACTATTACAAGAAGAAATGGAAGCTACCCTGCATGATCTTCAAAATATGTGAAAAAACTCTTAAATTAATGACATACATATAATTATTACAACAAAAGAAATACAAAACTACCATACTAGCCTTAAAGGATTCATATAAAATTGTATTTCCATTTTCAAAATATTACATTTTAGTGAATCCTTTTCTTTTATTGTAATGAGAATAAAAACAAACAAACAAAAAAAAAAAAGAATGAAAATAATTATGAAAAGAAAATGCAGCGTTCGTTATCTTAAATTAAATTCGCAATTTGCAATTTTTTTCTTCAAAGAGATTTACTTGATATAATTTTAATATATATGTATGTATGTAGTATATAAATATATATTTTGCTTTAAAATTTTTAACTTCTATGATGTTAATTTAGACAAAAGAAAAGAAAACAAAACACGCCACGCCGTATTTTCTTACTAAACTTTAAAAATTCCAACTTAAACATTTTATATTATTGAAAAACATGGTTCGTTATTAAAAAAGAAAAATAAAAAAGAAGACGAAGAAATTATTAAATAAGCATTCCAATTAAAGCAATTCTTTGTTTGTAGTGCATTTGCCAGTAAATGATTATTTCTTTTTAATTTTCATCTTATAATTTTTTTTTTTGTTAAAATTTTTATGTATTGATCCGTATTAATATTTTTTTAATGTTGTAAAAATACAATTCCCTCTCTTTTTTATTTCATTGTGTAATATTTTTCAAGTTATTTAATTCTTTTTTTTTTTTAATCACAAAATAGTTTTTTTTAAAAAATTTTCTTTTATTGGTATGATAACAAAAAGCAATAAACTATTAGACAAGAATTTTTAAGAAATTACTAGCATTCCTTTTAAACAAAAATTATTTTTTAAAACAAAGCCAATTTTGATTTTTATGTTTAATACAAATAATATTTATTTCTTTGTTTATGATATTTCTTTAAAAATATATACATATATTTCTAAAGAAACTAAAATAGTAATTATTTTGCATAAATCAAAAAAAAAAAAAAAAAAACAATATAGCATATTTTCATTATTTACAACTCTTTTTTTTAATTATTATTTATATGCATATGTATAACTATTATTTACAAAATAAACTACAAAACAAATCAAAAGAAACAAATTTCGCTGCAATTTGCACAAAAACTACAATAAAAGTATTTAAAGAAAAAAATATGAAATAACAAGATGTTTACGTTTATAAATGTTTAGAGTGCGTTCTCATACATATGGACATGTATAAATAACAACAACAATGGTAACAATTATTTGTTTTTGTAACTTTTTAGTTGTCTAACCACTTACCTGCCGTCCCTAATCCTTCTCAACCTCCTTTTTCTTTCTTAAAACCAAAATATGAATTCATACATTTTATTTTTAATTTGTTACTTTCCTGTGATTTTTTTTATATCTTCAACGTTTTTTTATTCTTATTTTTAACTTTATTTTTTTTAATGTTGCCACTTCGATCCTGCTAATAACAAAAAAATATTGCTTCCCCAACCAATAAATAATAATAATTATAATATGCGACCCAACCCTTGATTTATGTTTCACCCGAACCACCACTTGCTTTATAAACACTTTTGCAACGACACTCAAAATGCTGCAGATGAAATTATAATGGAAAAAGAGCATTATGCCCTTATTGGCGATAGTTTGGATGTAACATTTGTCGAATTAATGGGAATGACACCATTCTATACTGATCGTAATCCAAAACCACCAACACCTAGAATGCCAACACCAACAGCTGAAGAGATAGCCGCGGCAGAAGCTAAAGCAGCCGCAGATGCAGAGGCTGAAGCTAAAGCGGCCGAGGATGCAGCGGCAGCAGCGTTAGCAGAAACTGATGGTGCTACGCCTGCTTCTACAGCCGATGTGGCAGCTGTTGAAGCAATACCACCAAAAGAACCTACACCCCCACCACCTCCTCCACCGCCATTTGAATATGCTATTGATTTGCCACCAGAAGGTGCCGAAGTTCCTTATGTGAAAAATTTTGAGCCAGGACAAGAGCCACCGCCACCAGTGGAAGGTCAAACAGCTGCTGAAGGCGCGCCACCAGCAGAAGGTGCAGTTCCCCCAGCTGAGGGAGCTCCAGTTGCTCCTGCTGACGGTGCAGCTCCTCCAGCTGAGGGTACCCCTGCTGCCCCAGCTGAAGGTGCTCCTGAAGCTCCACCAGCTGAAGGTACCCCTGCCGCTCCAACAGAAGCTGCACCTGCACCCCCAGCAGAAGGTGCCCCTGCCGACCCAACAGAAGTTACTGCCTTAGCACCAACAGCTTAAAATCTGCAATACTTTATTATAATAAATAAATCTTAATACTACCATTCACTCACTCATCAAAAGCTGTCTAATAAAGCTGTGATTTAACGCATATAAAATGGTTACAAAAGTGAATTTAATTGGTGTCAAACCAAATGACTAATTTTCAATACTTCTTCTAACTTTAATGTACCCATTTTTCCTCATTCTTTACATCTATTTCACTGTCCGTAACTTCTTAACTGTTCTATTACAAACCTATTTTCTCTATTTCTTTTTTTAAATTCTTTAAGAAAAATACATGCTTAGCTCTTTTAAACTAAAATCCTAAGACTGGTTGGCTTCTTAAACGCATGTTACTATGCAGTGCAACGGTACCGTGTTGTTTAATTAAAAAAGTGCCGTTGTTGTGAAATAGCGAATGTGAAATATCAGCTTTTAATTGAATTATAACGGCATTTTTGTATATTTTGTTGTGTGATTTTACAAAAGAGTTACGTTTTTTTTGCATTTACTCTTTCACAAAACCATTTGCACCAAACACTGAATACGGTCATTGCATTTAAATTGCATTGTTTTTACGTATCAATGACTTATTTAAATACTGCTGTGACTTTTTTTTTTTCTAACGTTTAAGAAGTCACCCATTATTCTCTATCTACTATTTCTATACGTTCACTTTACGCCATTTCTTTTTATCGCACTTTTTATTTAATTTCTTTTTTATTTTGCTTCTATGCTTCATACTTCTTTAAAAACCATTAAAACATTCGGATAATATTTTTAAAACAAATACAATAAAATGAACATCGGTCCATCCCATCTGATAATAAAAAGATGATATCATTGTTGAAAAGGAACGTTATTGCCTGATTGGCGACAGTTTGGATTTGGCATTCTTGGATTTGATTCCAGGTTTAGAACCATTCTATACACCACGTAATCCGAAACCACCTACGCCCAAATTGCCAACTCCTACGCCCGAAGAAATTGCAGCTCAAGAAGCAGCCAAAGCAGAAGCAGAAGCGAACGCAGCAGCAGCTGCCGAAGCTGAAGCCGCTGCTGGCGAAGGCGGTGCAGGTACTGGTTCACCTAAGGCGGGAGGTGCTGCCGATGGTGCTCCTGCACCTGAAGGAGAAGCAGCAGCTCCTGTACCGGAACCACCAAAGGAACCAACTCCACCACCACCGCCACCACCACCCTTTGAGTATGTTATTGATTTGCCACCAGAAGGTGCTGAAGTGCCATACGTTAAGAATTATGAGGGACCACCACCCGGTTCTGAGCCAGCTCCCCCAGCTGAGGGTGCCGCTCCACCTGCAGATGGCGCGGTTCCACCGGCTGAAGGAGCTGCTCCTCCACCAGCTGAGGGTGCTGCGCCGGCTCCAGCTGCTGAAGGAGCTGCTCCTGCGGCTGAAGGTGCTGCCCCAGCTCCTGCTGACGCTGCACCTGCTCCAGCACCAGCGGATGCTGCGCCTGCACCGGCAGAAGCAACCCCGGCACCCGCTGAAGCGGCTCCCGCACCCGCAGAAGCAGCACCAGCAGAAGCGCCCGCATCTTAAACACTGTCAACGTTGTTCATAAAAATATCATTATCGGAAAACAATCAAATAAATAATTAAATAATGTAGCCTGTTAATAACAAACAAATAATATTGGAAAACAATTCTTTATTAACAACTGCTAACAACTAAGCTGCCAATAAAAAATATGCAAAATTTTACTTACATATTTACAAACATAAATATGTACATAAGTTCTTTCTAAGCATGGTTTTATAAAATATATTTTTAATTAAAAGAATTTGTTGAATTTTTTTTATTTTAATAACAATTTCCAAATAACTCAGCATACAGCTCCGGAAATCATAATTGCAGCTGCTTTAAAACAACACGCTTTATTTTATGTTTGCTCTTAAAAAGGTAATTTTTTATTTGTTTGAGAAGAATATTTAGGTTATGTTTGTTTTTTTGATGTAAACATGAAAATTACAGTTACTGTGAGAATAAAAAAAAAACAGTGTTGCAAAATAACACTGTTTCTTACATGTGTTGAATTCCAATTTTTTTATATGTATTTTTATGTTGGAACTTTGTTTAATTATTTATGATTTATTAAATTTATTTCCTTTTTTATTTGTTTTCATTAATTTATTTAGACGACCTTGTCTTGGAAAAGGAAAGATACAAGGATATCGGCGACGATCTCGATACCGCTTTCGTCGAACTTATTCTCAAGGAATAAATTTGGAAAATCGTGCCCCAAACTCTCTAAATCCCTGGCAAATGTCATATTGTTTTGTTGTTGTTGCTTTTTTTTCGAACGGCAGTAGCAGTACAGTAGCAGCATTGAAACTTTGGTTTTAGAGTAGAAATGGAAAAAATAAAGAAATTTATTTAATTAAAATGAAACTTCCCCTGCGCCTTTAATTATGTATTTTAAGTTGCTTAAATATTTTTGGATTTTTGTTGTTTAAGTCGTGTATTTATTTTATTTTATTTTTTAGTAGCTACAATGTACTTTGTGTAATTAAGAATGAAGAAAAAATTTTTATTAATAAAACCGGCATATTTATTTTAATTTTATGTAATTTTTTTTATTTCAATAAAATAGAATTTTATTTCAATTAAAATTAGTAAATTTGTGTTTGATTTTTTTCTGTAGCGTGTCAAAAATGTTAAATTTTTACAGTTAAAAATTATATTTACGCAAACATTTTCTTTCAGACGATGTGAGCAAAAGCAAAGAGAAGTACAAAAATATTGCCCAAGAATTGGAATATGCTGAAATGAATAATTACTAATTTGTTGAGATTTGAGAGAAGGATAGCCAGATAGCCTGATTTAATACCTAATCCATGGTTTAGTGGTTTAAACAAACAAATACAAATTTTATTTACCGATGAAAATAAAAAAAAACCAACAATGATAATTTACAAAGAAATTTTAATATTTAAGAACAAAAACAAAACAAAAAACATTCCATATTGAAAAGAATACTAAGAACAATGTATAACATTTAAACTCTTTAAAAAAGTTTATTAATAATAAATGAAAACATAACTGCCTAATAAATTCCATAAATTAAGAATTATATGCTTTTATACACACATACAGTGTCTCACAAAATTTTTAAAATTTATTTACATTTACTTTGCAAAATTTTTCTTTTGAAATTTCATTTATGGTGTTTTCTTTTCTACACTCAAAATGGCACCTAGTTGAAAGGTACATGTGCCAACCCTGTGATAATGCAACTTGTTATTTCACTAGAAAATAACACAACTTATGAGAACGGGGAACGCCCTGCTTTTAACAGCTGACACCTAAGTTTTACAGCGCACTATCAGCACTGTCGATTTTTACGGGGCGTAAATTGCAAAACATTCCACCATTACTGAGGGCGATTTTTTTAGAATCAAACACATCACCCTTTTAGAGAGAAAAACATTTTTAAGAAACGAACACCAAATTATTAGACCTTTAGCGTGGAGATGTACCATTTTTTGTAGAAAAGAAAACACCATTAGATGATTCTATTTTTCGAATCGAATATAACATAAAATTTTGGTTAATGAAAATTGTAAAATGACTTAAAAAAGATATCGATGTGTTTAGTTTGAGAAAACCTTATAATTAACAAGTTTTCTAGTAAAGTAAAATTGGGAAACTTATGCGAGACACTGTAAATAAATTATAACATAAATTGTTAATGCTGTTTAATCGTAAAAAAATATAACTCACTTTTTCCTTAACATTTTTAACAGCCTTATTACGAGTATCGAATATCAACTCAATATTTATCGCCACAAATTAAAGAATAGTTTCGAGAATCATTCCTACTGTTTTGACACAGAATTCCACTCCGATTGAAAGAGGTTTTAATTGTGTAAAATTCTTCCTAATGTAATAATTTGTTAGATTTTCAAACTAGTATTAACGAAAGAAAGAATTGGAAGGGAGAAAAAAATCTATAAAAAATTGTATTTTCAGTTCTGCGTATTTAGCTTTTCACTACTTGTTGTCAAGGGCCTCGATTCACTATCCTACGATCGTACGGTTCGTTCACTGGAAAATCTGAGGGGTTACTACTCTGTATTGCGATGCGATAATAAAACTGGTCGCATTTGAATCTTATTTACATTCTTTTCGCATCGCATTTGCTTTCGCATCGCAATACAGGGGGGTTACACTGTATTTCGAATCGAAAGCAAATGCTTTCGAATTTCAATGAAAATAAGATACAAATTCGAACAGTTTTCTTTTCGAATCGAATTATAGAGTAACCCCCCAGAGTAACCTCCCTGATCGAATTTTGTCCGACTATCTTGTTAATAAAACAAAGTGTGCAAAAACTTTATTAAACATCTGTCTGATTTCTAAATAATGCAAACATTGCTTTTTTTTTTTTTACAACCCAACCCAAAATGACGCAACTCTATGTCTGAATGCTGCATTACGAAAATTAAAAAAAAAAAAATCCAAATCGTATATAATAGTCAAAACATTTGGCAGCACATTCACTTCTATTCGACACTTAAGTGTGTTTCGAGTAACCATAAAGCTTTTACTGAACCGTACTGCATTTTACTAAAATGAGATGGCAAGTTCGGAGCGTAAAGGGACACTTTTGACTGAGTATTTAAAAATTGTTTTTACTGCTGAGACTTGCAAATTAATTTTAATTTTTATAAAAAGTCGGTACTCAAACACAGGCACATCTCATGGAACCCCTTTTATGGAAAAAGATTTTCAGACGATGTGTCGGTATCTGTTGGGGAAGCTCACTTGCACACAATCTTCCAAAGAATGGAAACGGCACTCAGCTCGATCAGCTACTGGAGCAAAGCGATTGCCGCGCAATATATCTGTAAAACAGCTATAGTTACAAGGTGGGATATCAGACCGCGCAATGTATGCATATTTGGCCATTTTAAACTGTCATAAAGCTCATCCTTTTCTATGGTGCAGTTACATGGTGGAAAACCATGGACACTGCTTCCAAAATATTGAAAGTTATGCACAGCATGGCCACTCTTATCACGGGTGCCCCATGCTCTACCCATCTCCAGAGAAATTCGGCTTTCTCTTAACAACCGATCAGAATTCGTCAGGAGCGATCTATCAAACCCTGCATCACTTCGATGTGTACACGGATGGCTCATCGATAGTCTTGAATTTAAAATCTCCTTTAGCCTTCCAGACAATTGTAGTACAATTCAGGCGGAAATATTAGCCATACATAAGGCGGAAAACTTGTTTCCGCATCACAGAATATTCGATAGGAATATAAAAATTTCACCGGCAATAAAGCCGCAATTAGGTTCCTAACAGGTATTTATTCAACATCCAACCTAGTCCAGGAATGCTGGTCATACCTAAACGGGATGCCGACACATAAAAACATCACCCTTGTTTGGGTGCATGGACATGTAACTATCCTGACTTGCTGGCTAGAGAGCTTGCCTCACTGTTAGAGTCAGACATCAACACTTTCTGTGGGGTTCCACTTTCCGCCTTTAAGCATCAAATTGACAAAATTTTCAGGGATCTTTTAGAACGTCCAGCCTTATTTTGACTAGACTTGAGTTCTAATTCATATCACGAACTTCTCAAGTTTCTCGAAGACGCTTAATCTCCCTCCGTCTCTGTTTCTGTCCTTTTCTGGAGTATCAACGTATTGCAATTATGGGCCGATCAAAATCGCCAAAATTAACTCCTTCATCAGGAGCAGTGGATGATTTAATGACTAACCATCCGACTTACTTCTCAATTCCCTTGACCTTCTAAATTCTTTCTTTTTTTTCCATCCCTTTTTCGCCTGCAGGTCTAACTTAACATAACCTAAAAGTCGTTAATAAAAAGTGTTAAGTAGAAAAAAAAGCAGAAACAATTTTGAACTCAACATTGTTGCCCATCAGCTGTTCCCAATAATCTTAAAAAAATTTTATGACTTTTCCGTTCGTGTACTTTTTTATTTATCAGATTATTTTTGATAGTAATTTTTTTAGTTTACTCAGTAGTTGATCATTTGCAGTATTTTACTGGTAAAAGTAAACAAACAGACTTAATATCACACTTTTTAAGCTCACATGACTTCTGTGATAGATTTAACGATGAAATCACGGCCTTCAGGTAGCTCTGTTGAACAAGATTGTACTAAATTGATGTCCTTACGTTTAGCTGTGTTAAATAAATATTTGTTCCATTGACAGCAACACGTTACATATCAAAAAAGTGTAAAGAGGCGTATTGTATTAAAACCATTCCGATCCGAAATTTCAATTAACTTTTTAATGTAGATTCCAGTATAAAATACGACACCTATAATACGGCTGGCTAAATTAACATTATTTTTTATCACATCATACGACCCACCAATCAATTCAGTATTCAAAATTAATTATTTTTTCCTCCCTTAAGAAGTTTAAATAATCACAACTAAAATTAATCGAGTTATTTTCATATTAAACAAATTAATAAATGTGTAAATGTGTAACATGCATTTTTGCCTTTTTATGGAAATTGAAATTATATTTGTATTTATTATAAATATGTAGTATTAGCTTTAAACTCAAAAAGCATTAAACTATTTTTATGACATTATTTTAAGTTTTTTTTCACAAATAATAAAATCAATTAAATATTTAAAAGAGAATAAAAAAAACTGGATGTTTTCATTAAAAAAATGTCTTGTAAGAGATTTAAATTTAAAAGATTGCGAAAAGCTCTTCGATTTGGAAGCTTTTTAGTAGGGATACCGATTGATAATATACCAGACTCATTTTTATAACAATTAAAAAAACAATTTTTTTCTATTTTGAAAGCTTGTGTATTGTTATTCAATGACCCTTTAGAAAAGCTTAGTTCATAAAAATTTCGAAGTTGTTCGATCTTTTTATACCAGACGCACAAGAAGTAAATTTCATTTCAATAACTTCCACTATGCGAAATAATTAACGAGATGGTAAAAGCAGGAGCTTTATTTCGGAAATTCGAGCATAATTTCGAAAATTCCAACTAGATTTTGAAATTGTAGAATTAATTTTGAAAATCTTAGCTTAATTTCGAAAATCTGAAACTTTTTTGTTTGTGATCCGGCTCTAAATAAAGACGATGAGCTTGACTATTTAATGTTACTTAAACTTTTCCATTGAAACATTGCTTGGAAATACAGCAGACTTAAAAAACAAATTGTTTCCCATTTTTTTTGCAATTTCTAATGTGCAAACCCCTTTTCTAAAAATAAAAATAAAAAAAAAACAAAATTTTATTTTTCTAAATATCGATGTTCCCATAGAAAAGCTTGGTTCACAACATATTTTAACTTGCACACAAGAAATAAAATTGAATTAAATAATTTATTTTACTTTATTTAAGAACTATTAGTAATGGGTACAACCCCCTTTGTTTTTAATAACTTCGAATATACAGGTTTTCATTGACAAATAAAGAGAATTTATGTAATCCAAGCATCCTTAATGGCCTGAATTCGTCACTGCTTGGCATCAAATAGTCTATCTCCTTCATAAACCTTACGAGATAACCAACCCCAGACATTTTCGATAATGTTTAAATCTGGCGAATTGAGTGGCCAGTCAAGAATATTCACATTTTGGCTTGCAATGAACTCCTTTACTACACTGGTGTTGTGTATAGGGGCATTATCCTGTTGCAATATCCAAGATATGGGACCAAATAGTCCACTGAACTTCGGAAAAGCCGATTCCAATAACGTTTTATAGTTTGCACTTTGAAATTCAAAATCGATGGTGCCATAATACGTAATAACACCCTAACCCATAAAGACGCTCTCTCGGCTGTGATGTCGGTCCAAAAATCGCTTTTCTTTGAGCAGATCATGGCAATAATAGTTGTAGCCATCAGGCCCATCCAAATTGAACTTCTTCTCATCCGTAAATACAACGATTCTCCAGTCAATTACATGATCTCTTTGCTGCACATCCCATACCATGTAGCCTCTTGCGAATTGAAGCCGCTTTTCCTTACGAGGAGCATTAAGTGGCGGCTTTTTTGTAATTTCAGGTATTTAAGAAACTCACAGCTCTTATTACTCTGCGTACTAATGACTTTCTTGCTTGCACTCCAGCTTGAGCTCTTATTTTTGACAAGGATAAGACAGAATTAGAAGCAATTCTGATGATTTTTCTTTTTTCATACGTAGATAAAGACACTACTAACTACTTCAGCCAACACCAGCATCATTGTTTTAAACTATTTTGAAGGAACTTTTTTATTGAAATTTAGTAGGTGTTTTTTTAGTGCATTTTTTTTTAATTTATTATTCATTTCAATTTGAAAATACTCCAATTCGAACAAAATCCTCTAGAAGTGAAGTTATTGAATATATTATTCACTTTTTTAATTAACTTAGAAATTGGTGCGTTTTGAACAGATCAATTTCAAAATTAAATTAGAAAATAATTAATTTTGTTTAAAAGGGAATTTCAGTGTAAGGCTGTGTGATTCCTTCGAGAGCTTTTAAAGCTTTGCTTAATGATAATGATTTTTGTTTTTTTTTTAACAATGGAACCTTCCGATTGCAAAACGATAATAATTGATCATGCATGATTGGTGTCTCATGAAATAAGTGATTTCGGAAATGAATCGATTGCAATAATTATGAATCAGATATTTATTAAAACGACTTTTTTTTATGCATTTTATAAACACAAAATGATAAAAAAAGTGGTTATCAATTTGATATTTAAACTGGAATGTTTTTAAAATGTATATAAATACATACATATGTATGTTTGTATATATGTATGTATGTGTGTACCTATTCTTCATACATACATTTTAAATTCCAATTCAAACACCCACATTTTTTCTATTAAAAAAAATTATAATAAAAATATGTATGTTTATGCGTATGTGTCATATATCGTATTTCTATAAACAAAATTTAAAAAATAAAAATGTATGACTACAATCAATTTACTATTATTATTTTTTAATCATGAAAAGATTTTTAAATTTAAATTCATGTAAGATTTTAATACGAAGTATTGACACAATTTTACGGCCTATTTCACTATGTCGAAAGAAAATTTCCATATGTTTTCATTCGTGTTATTACATTTAAAGCAAAAACAAATTCTAAAATTTTGTTTTTGTATCAAATGTATTTGTACGAATGAAAATAAAATTCAAAATTCTTTCGACATCGTGAAATCGGCAGTTAGTGTTTATTTTTTTACGAAAAAAAATAAGTTGACCTAATTTTTGAAAATTTTCAAAAGGCCAAAAAAATAAGATCTTTGCATGCACTATTAAATGTTTAATTTTGAAAAGCAAAAGATATGAAAAATATTAAAAACATTTTCCAAAAAATTATAGGTATTTAACAAAAATACCAAAATAAAAAATGATGTACAAAAAAAAAAAGCTCCATTAGATACACACAATTATCGGGAATCTATTTATAATTTTTGAAAATTAAAAATGTACAAAACTGCAGAGACACAGAGATAAACGGATATGAATGAAGAGAAAATAAATGATCAGCGAGAGCGAAAACAAAAAATAAAAATTAAGGAAATTTTCTATAATGTTTATTTATTTGTATGAATGGAAAATTAAAGAAAAATCAAAAAAATTATACATGTACATGTATATATCGTATACGTATACTCGTATATGTATACATATGTACATATACATGTACATATACATATAGAGGAAATCTTTGATGTATACATATATGTATACATATATATCTGTACATATATACATTATGAAGTTCTATGTATGTGTGCATAAGCTTTTGACACACTCATCATCTACATACTATGAAGACTAGGCAAATGAGTAGGTGCAAGCAGGCACTAATTGGAAACATTTCTAAAAAATATTCTTTAGATAGGAAATTTTCTATGAATATTTAGACAATTCTTAACGTTTGTATGTCGAGAGAAAATTTAGGGGGAAATTATTTAGTTATTGTTGGATTCTATGCGGTTTTGAATGAAAAACTTTCAATATATTTATATAGACACAATGAAAATGAAATTCGCTGGGTAGGTGTGTAAGTGAAACAAAATAATTTTTTTGCGACGAGGGCTTTATGTTGCTAGAAAGTTGGTCTGCATCAGTGTTCTCGGGGTTTTGCCAGCGTATAGTGTGTGTTGGAACGCTAAGGTTAGTCGCTGTTCTAAATGTAAAATAAAGGATAACCTCAACATATTTTTTATGAAAAATATTAATAATATAAAGAAAAAAAAGTTCAAAGAAATATTTTCAAAAATATACATATATTTTTTTAAACTAACAGATTTTTAAAAGTTTTACTATACCTACATACATATGTATAGCGAAAAATATTATCTAATTTTTAATAAAATACTTTAGAAATATTTTATAGCTGAGTGCCTTTATGTCGTGTATGTGTGTGTGAGAGTTAAATATTAAAAAACAATTTTGACCAAAAAAAAAAAAATAAATAAAATAAATTGACTGAGAAAACTAATATATGATATAATAAAAATTTCGATAAATTATTATAATGACCTTAAGCAGATTTTCATTGACAATTACAAAAAAATCATACATATATCAGAAACATTAAACAGTTTTAAAATGCTGGTATATGTATGTATATGAAATTACAAAAGAAAAATATTGCAGCCTCTACCTGAAAGTGTTTGTGTAAAAATAAATTTAAAAAAAATACACAATCTGAATATTTACAAATAAGGCATTTTGTAATTGAATCTGTATAAAAATACTTTCATAGTGTTATGAGTGTGTATGTTAAAATCTATAGATGTATATGTGAATAACAGATATACATATGTATATACATGCATACGCACATTCCTAGACACACACACATCCATACATATTTATTGAAATACATATGCAGTTTTTCATACATATACTTAAACATTAATCAAACTCACACACACACAACCAACTCTATTAAATACATGCATACAAATGTATATGTATTGAGAAATAGCACAGAAAAGCAGAAAAAGTTGAACTGAAATACCCAAATAATTTATAAAAATTAATACTGAAATTATGATTTTTATAATTTTAATAGGATCTTAAAAAAGCTAGAGAAAAAGCTTTTTAAAAGCTTGTTTTTCTATGCCATATTTTTAAATAGCCTTGAGATTTACGCCCACAAATTAATAAAAAAAAAACAAAATATTTTATTTAACTAAGAAAGTCGATTTTGTTGTTTTTCTTTTGTGTTTGAAGTACAAAAGAAATTAATAAAAATAAAAGCTTTTCGGTTTTTTCGAATTTGCAAGATCACATTTTTATGAGTGATATGCTCTAGAGTCTAGACATACAAATGTATGTATGTATGTAGTATGTATTTTATGTATTTGAAAAATAAATTTTAAACGGTTTTGAAATTTTTTTAAATCAAATATTGTAACAAAGTTTCTATACTTTGGCTAGTTTCCAAAATTTTAAAACAATAAAATGTTTCATCAACTTTCATCTTTTTTTAATTTAGCTTTACATACGAGTACGCATTAATTTATTATAATATTTCTTTCTAAAGATCGCGAAGATTTAAATTTATGAACTCATTTTTTAGAGCATCCCTGAAACTACCTGGTAACCACAAATCGCTTTTATATCTAGAGATTTTTGGTGTTATTAAAACAGTCATTTTTTTGAAGATTTTCGGTAACAATATCTTTTGAATCACTTAGGCCCAAATTTACAGTCTTTGGTTAACTAATAACAATGGTTTAATCAAAGATTTTTTCACGCAAATATCATGAGTTAAGCTATCATCATTAGTTAACTAAAGACTGTAAATTTGAACCTTAATAGATTAAGATCGAGCTTTTGCAATTTTTCGCAATTTTCTATATCGCAAAAAGTGATCAATTATGGAAAATTGAATTGTCAAACGATTCAATCGATGAAACGTTAAGCAATCTTTATAGCTTAACATTAAACGATGATTACATGTTGGATTCCATCAAGCCATGGTTCAAAATTTACTAAAAATAATACAATTTCGGTTTATTCAAGACAATTCAAAACAAAACCTGAAGATTAGCGAAATATTTTTTACAATCGGTTGGGATTTAAAAAAAAATTTAAGAATTATTTACATGCCTAAACACACAAACGCACACATACAGCCAGACTGAGATCTTTATAAATTGCTTCAGAATAGCTCCCTTCAACCTTAATACGTACTAAAATCTCGATCATCGAGAAACATATTGAAATCAGTAACTTCCTATTTCTTTCAATGAGGGAAGTTAAAAATAAAAGTATCTTCAATATTAGTGAACAAAAAAATTTTTATTATTATTAAAGTCATAAAATATCTTAAGCCTGTCGATGTTTTCCACTAAACTGGTATTATTAGAAAATTGGGCGGTATTACGATCATACAAAGTAGATCGATATTTATTAATTCCATAAATATCGATATACACTAGCAAAAGTACTGAACCGGTGATTGCAACTGCGCGATGTCCTACGGAAAAAAATTATAGTCTGTTAAAGTAGGCGTGCCATTTTCGCACACTAGATAATAAACTAGAAAAAAATCAAAATTTATCAAAATCGGGTTCTCCATAAACCTGTTCACAGATAAAATGTCTAACGTTCGTGAAAATTTATTTGCCATACCGCCTTTCTTAACTTTAAAAATACCGCTGTGTGTTTTCACTTTTGCTTGCATTACTTTTACAGCATCAACGGTATTTTGTCTCTCTGGGACATTTGTGTTTTATGAGTTGTATCGTTTTATGATTTACAGTGCGATATGTATAATAAACCACAAGAATTTCGTGACGATACGATGCAATTCTAAACTCAAAAACTCGTCAAAGATTAAAATGATGAACCAATTTAACAAATTTAGTTACAAAGCTTTTGAGACTTATTGAAGATTTATCCCTAAGAAGTTTTATTGCGAACACATTTCATCACACAATTAATCTTTGAATATATGTACATACGTATAATTTATGGAGATCGTAATCATATATATATACTTATATATGAAAAGAGTGATCTAGACATAATAGCAGCGCGTGAAACTCTTTCTGGGGAGTTTGCTGTTTTTATTTATGTAAAAATATAAGTGATTTGTAAGAAATCTATTTATCACTCACTGATTGCAAAGTAACAATAAGGTGCTGTTTCCACAATGCAAGCAATTGACTTGTGTAGAATTTTTGTATGGGATTCACTCAAAAAAACTATTGGATTTCATACTAATTTTCTACTCAAATCAATTGTTTGTATTATAGAAACCGCATATAAGTTTGAATTTACTTTTAGTAATATTTTTTTGAGTAAAAAACCAATTCTCTCTAACACAAGCATCGTTATAACATCAGCTGGCTAATTTTGTTTCGTCTTGTTTTTAAACAAAAATTTATTATACATATATGTACTATTTTAAATGAACAAGGCGAATTCACTTATCAGGTAGTGTTACTAACACAGCTGAACTACTTTTTTCTTTCATAATGCAGGTCGTCGAGACTTCAAGAGTAAAAATGATTTCAAATTCATTAAATATGGCCTGTTTTTGACCATCTTTCAATACATGTTTTGACGTTTTAAAAAAAATGTACCGAGCAATGTGTCAACAAAACACTCAGGGGATGATCCCTACGTATGGATTGCGTTGTGGCAGAACTTAGGGAGAGGGATACAGGGTAGAGAACTTAGATGATGAAAATTTAGAAGGTTCAAGTCTTTTACAACTCTGCTTTGCTTTTAATGACCAATGCCATGCCTTCATCACTTAAATAGTCCGATACCAACTAATACAACGTCTCACTAATGTATGTAAATTACATTAATTAATTAATGATGTTGATTTGATTGACTTGCACTGGCCAGGGTTTAAACCCAGGCCCCAAGTCATTGTTCGCTTAGTAGTCAACGCGCTAACCACTTTAACCAATACCACCCCTTATAAAAGGGCCAAAACGTGGCGAAAATAATCACCTGAGCTGTCGAGTGTACCTGTCGTGAATTTGCCTTGATTTAAAGTAAATCTGTCTTGAATCAAACTGATCAAATTAAAAACTAAACAATGAAAGAGGGTTACGATTTCCTGGTTAAAATGGCCAATTATAATTACAAAAATTTGTTTCCTTCATATAGACGCATACTTACATATTTGCTAGAAATGTTTTCAAATTCTTTACATTCGCTGCAATATTTCATAGTGAAAGAGAAAGAAGTATACATAATGTACATATGTATGTACATCGTACATTTTGAAATAATGAATTTTTTTTCTATTAACATTTCAAAGTATCATTAACACGAACATGCAAAAAATATATACCAAAATGCTAAATTTAATTTTAATTCAACCCCACACTTTTAAGAAATTTTCAATAAATCTTAAATAAATAAGTTGCTAAAATAGTATGCATATAATAAACACATATTGAATACAATACCCATGAAGTCGTATGTTGTATATATTTAGTCCACTTTTTTATTTAGAATTTCCAATAAGCGAATAAAAAATTTCAAAATGAAGATACATATGTAGCAGAATGTGAGAAGAATATGTTATTTAAAACAATTTTATATTTGAAAAAGTTTCAATATTTTCATTTGCATTGAAATCAGGCAAAAGATATTTTTAATATAAGGAAAAGCTTTTTATGACAACAAAAAAATTATACATGATTTATAAATGGAGAAAATATTGTGGAGGCCAAAAATATATATTCAAATTGGAAAATCATGGTGTATAAGAAAAAAACATACGTATGCATACATCTATCTATGTATGCATGTATGTGTGAATGTATATGTAAACACATATGACAATAAATAACAAAGAAATAAATAACATAAAAGGGAAACAGGTGTAAAATAAATAACAGATATAAATTTTAAATACTTAATAATGAGTTTTTAATAAATAATCTTTTAAGTGATGAGTTTAATCGTCTCAAAATTTATTTAAATTATGAATTTCCATGGATAAATATTTGAGGTTATATTTATTGTCAACTTAATTATTTTTCATATTGGGGGTATTCACGATGGGTGTATCAAAAATTATGAATAATGCACAATTTGGTACATAGTGCATGGACTTTATCAACAAAATTTGCATACTTATTTGCAATTTGGTTATTTTTTATTCTATGATTATGAGAAAAACAAAAAATTAGTCAAAAGCAAACAAAAAAAAAAACAGCTGATTTTTAAAAATAAACTTATACAAATACATAAATATACTATTCAGTATACGTATTTTCTTAAAACAAAAAAAAAATGACACGATCTAGCATACAAAGTAAATTTGTAAAATACCATCGTGGCAACATCTACTTTATTGTTTACCGTTAGAAAATAATCCTTCAACAATTTTCCTTTTTCTTCTTTTACAGTGTTATTATCTTCATTATTTCCTTCCCGTTTAGTAGTTAAAAACAAAACAAAAACAGAAACATGGATGCCATCAAAAAGAAGATGCAAGCGATGAAGCTTGAAAAGGATAATGCCGTTGATAAGGCTGATACCTGTGAAAATCAAGCTAAAGATGCCAATTCCCGTGCTGACAAATTAAAGGAGGAAGTACGTGATTTGGAGAAAAAATTGGTTCAAGTTGATGCCGATTTGATCTCATCCAAGGATGCGTTGGAAAAGGCCAACCAAGAATTGGACGAAAAGGAAAAGCTATTGACATCCACTGAATCCGAAGTTGCCACTTTAAATCGCAAGGTACAACAAATTGAAGAAGATTTGGAAAAATCCGAAGAACGCTCAACCAGTGCTCAACAGAAATTGTTAGAAGCTACTCAAGCTGCTGATGAAAATAACCGGTAAGTTATAAGTTTAGTACGCAGCCTCCAGATCTCAGTTGGCTACAAATTCGCTATTTTTAGAAGCAAATTGTCTTAAAAACTCACTTTTTTTGGACAAATTCAGTTCTATTGCACATTTTCACAAAATTTTGAACATTTTGCAACAAAGCTTCGCTTATCTCGTCAATGCTGCGCCGAATTTCATCTTTCAGAGCAGGGCGTCAGTTGTTTGTGGTGTGTTCACGTAGGCCCGTTCTTTCAAATGTGCCCAGCGGCATTAAATCACAAGAAGAAGGCGCCAAATAGAAAAATTACGCGACCGATAAATTTCTCATGCTAGTAAATTTCTCAATTTTCACATTTAAAATTCTTTGTTCAAGAGTGTAGCGTTCCATGGTTAAAATTTCCCAAGTTTTTACTAAATAAATGTCAAAGGATGACAGCTCAATTCTTGGCATTTCATCATTTGATAGCCAATTTACTTCCTAACCTTAAATTTGCCCAGCCTTTAAAATTATATAAAAAAATATTAATAAAATCAAACTAATCTATTCAATATAATGACATTTACAGTATGTGCAAAGTATTGGAAAACCGTTCTCAGCAAGACGAAGAACGTATGGATCAATTGACCAACCAATTGAAAGAAGCCCGTATGTTGGCTGAAGATGCTGATACCAAATCTGATGAAGTATCACGCAAATTGGCCTTCGTTGAAGATGAATTGGAAGTAGCTGAAGATCGTGTCAGGTCCGGTGAAGCCAAGATCATGGAACTTGAAGAAGAATTGAAGGTATTTCAACAAAAATTACATCAATTTAAAATAAAACTAAATAAATGTTAACACAAATTAGGTTGTCGGTAACTCATTGAAATCTTTGGAAGTATCCGAAGAAAAGGCCAACCAACGTGTTGAAGAATTCAAACGTGAAATGAAGACTTTGACCGTTAAATTGAAGGAAGCTGAACAACGTGCCGAACATGCTGAGAAGCATGTCAAGCGCCTCCAAAAGGAAGTCGACAGGCTAGAAGGTGAGTTTTTTTTTAACATTATTAAATTGGATTTAAATGGATACTTTTTAACGAAACAGAAGTTTTGCTTTAAATTCCAACTAACCTTAATTTAAAAAATCTAAATTATATATTTTTTTGTGTAAATATATCATATATTATTTACTTTTTTTAATTAATATTTTTACATTCGATTTTAATTATTATTATAAAAATATGCTAAGAAGCTTTTTAATATGATTTAACCAAAAACAAACATAAAAATGCCTTTTGCAGACCGTCTCTTCCATGAAAAAGAAAAATACAAAGCAATCTGCGATGATTTGGACTCCACCTTCGCCGAACTTACCGGATATTAAAAAAAAGAAACAAAACAATTTAAACAAATTACAAAAACACTTTACACTATCAAACAGGAAATACTGCACATGTTTTAGCTAAAAAAAGACAAACCCAATTTACACATACAACTACAATAGATACATACATGCTTACAAATCTTTTTTCCCACAATTTTTTGTAGTTTCAAACCTTTTTGAAAAGATTTTGTAAATTAATTGATGTTTTTAAAGATTTTCTTATCCTTATCACACTCTTTCAAAGATCATTTAACGTGTCGCTTTTCGCCCCGTTTCACACCCATCATGTAAATACTTTTAATAATTTTGCAGTATAATTTTTGTTTTGTTTTTACAATTACTTTTGAGCCATATTGCCGTCAATCCATTCATACATACATACGTACATACATAATATACAATTTTGTGCTTTTATTCGTGTATACATTTTTTTCTCCAAGTGTATATATCAAACACAAAACACACTGAAAAAAAAAACAACAACATTGTAAAAAGAACTACAAACAGCGTTTATTTTTAAAACAAGCAAACCAACCTGACCTGCCTTCTACGATTCTTGTAAATTAGAAAAATGTCAACCAACCATAATGAGGTGATTGAATTCTCGCCACTACTCAGAGTTAAAAAAAACCTTATAAATATTTTGTTGTAAGCCTTTATGTGATTTGTTTTTATATACTACATATAATTTTGAGTTGAATTTTACTTTTTTTATGTTTGATGTGGCATGATATTGAATCCAAACAAAAAACACCCTTGGTCACACAATAAGCACACGTTAATATTTTACTGATTATAATAAACATAATATATTTTTCTATTTTCATTATAAGTATATTTTTATGTGATTTACCAGAAAAGTATTATTGTCATATAAAAATTACATTTAGTGAATAATTTGACAACTCATTTTTTTTAAATAGTTTCCGATATCAGCAATAAAAAACAAAACTCGATTTTAAAAGCGCAAACCCGACTACAATGAAATATACATACATATATAAGGCTAAAACGATATATTCCTGATCTTCGATATGTTAGCCATGATGATGATTTTCATTATTTTTAATCCCTGAAATATATACGCGGAACCAAAGTTCCAACAACTTTAAAAATAAATAAACAACAGGCTTTTTGTTTGTGTAAAATAAGTTTACATTTGTCAAAAATAGCTCAGTAGCAGACATTTAAAGGAATGAATCCTTTTTGAAAGAATCTGAAAAAAATTTGACAATAGTCAATGAAAATGTATAAAAAATACGACCAGTTGGGGTCTTGCATGTTCTTGTATAAATGTACTTTGCGTGGACCATAATAACAAAATGGTTGCCACCTCCCTCAACAAAATGGGATAAGTAGTTTAGACAATACTTTGAAGCAGAGGGCGCGTTCAGCAGACACAGTTTGCTACATAAGTGTTGCTCAACAATCTGCTGAACGCTTCGATTACTGAGCGACGAGCGAACATGTTGATTGAGCGCTCACTGTTTTTGGTAGCAAAGAAAAAGTACGATAAATTTAAAAAAATTTCGATATTCCACTTCAGTTTGATTTTTTTATCAAATTTCTAATATATTTTAAAATTTTAATTAACAATTAAAAATTATGAAATATTTTTACATAATAAAATTCAATAATTTTTATTGAAAAGTCTACATCTAAACTGTTTAGTAGCAGGTTTTTCTGCTGAACGCGCCTATAGTAACACTCTTGACCCAACCGATTTAATTTTATAGGTGATGTTAATACCACAACAAAAACCCCAAACATATGATTAAAATTATTATTTTCTTTAGGAAACCAATTGAAAGCGCCGACTATAATTCACAACCCATCCAAATTGAGTTGTTAAGATTGCAACTCGACCATTTTTTTTTGGATCAAGATTTACTACCTATTTTTTTTTATCATACTACAAGTAACAACTTATCGAATTCAACTAAGTGAACAGCTGATTAAAAGTTAAGTTGATTTGTAATCCATAATTAGAAAATTTGACTCAACTCAACTCTTAATTAAGTCGCGAATTCGCGTCATATTTTAAAACAAAATAAATTTGTATGTATTTGTTAATGCAAGAATCCTCGATTTAAAATCATTTACATCATTTACATACTCTATTGCAGCAAATACTCGATATATTAGAATTTTTAATTTATTTTCGTTTAATTAATGACAAGACAAGAAGTCACGTCAAACTAACTTCTGCTTCCTATAGTCAGTTTTTATAGGTGGATTGCCAATAGGTTGATTTTGCAGTGTAGATTGATTTAATGCTGCCAGTAATTTATTTGCAGGTAGGAATTGTAGGGATTCAATACAAAATATTTTTAGAAGCAGATTTATTTTAAAATTATCAATCGAATATAAAGAGAATAGGTGGACCTTTAAGGGTTCTCTATGTATTCCAAACACTTACTATATACATGTTCATAACTTAACACATACACATAAATACATATACGAGTATGTACATACATATGTATTTGTGTACCTTGAAACAATCTTATTTTATTCCCATTAAAAAAATATTTTAAATTTCTACAAATGACAAGAAGTTTAAACAAAAATGTATAGGACACATTTTCAATGGTAATTGTTTTTTTGTAAGTGTATGTCTTTTTTTTCCTACGTTACCAAATGCACCTTGAGACATATTTATTCTGCACTAATTATTTTATTTTGTCACTAACATAAACAAAATGCCATAATCATAATGTTTAAGCACCAATACACTTTTTTGATAATGTTATATGTCACCATTTTTAATTAATTAAATAACTAATTGCAAAATTTATTGTTTTTAAAATTTTTATAGACGAATTGGGCATCAACAAGGATAGATACAAATCTTTGGCCGACGAAATGGACTCCACATTCGCCGAATTGGCTGGTTATTAAATTGTTGGTGTATTTATAATTTGAATATGTTTTCCATCTTGTAAAAAATAAAAACAAAAAATTGAAAAAAAAAAAAAAATAAAATTAAAATCTAATATCAACAAAGGACACACCATCCATCAACTTCATGAGAGACACCATCACACTGCATGATGTTCCCCAGCAAAGCTCACACTATTCACACTCATCTATCGCAATCACATGACTGCTAAAGAGCCTTTAAAACTGAATGAAGGATTTTAATTGGAGAATTTTAGGATAAATAGTGTGCGCATGTGTGTCAGTGTTCGTGCACACAAATGTCATGTGTGTGTTACCACAAAAGTTTTAAATGCGAATTAAAAAATGCTTAAGATCAATAATAAACTTGTTTTTGGAAAAGAAAACTCATAATTTATACTCGTACATATTTAAAATAATTTTTAATTTTAACTTCATCTTTTTTAATTAAAAATAATAATTCCTAAAACAAACAAAAAAAAAACTAAAGAATGCAATTTATTTTTCAACAAAAATGTTAAATCAGGAACCCGTGAAATTCAAATTGCGTTGTGCGAGAACGCCCATTAAAGAAATAAATCAAAATAAGTACTATCTTTACATGTTTGCGACATTTTAACTGAAAGAAATTGGGATCTTTAAGTTACGATTTGACCCCACGATTTCGACCGATCGATACTGCTAGAATTGTAATCGAAAAACAATAGATTTGCATCCTTCTAACCATCCATTTTATTTATTTGTTTGTCTTTTGTTCAAGTAAACAAATAATAAGCTAAATGAAATTGGCTATTAGTGAAACGCAAGTAAGTTTGCTTACACCTAGAAATCCAGCGAGCGATATTTTTCGACATCGTGAGTCAGGCCGTTAATGTCTTCATCGGATCTCCACGATTATGTACTTATAATTTTCTTCGCAGAAGTCTCTTTCTCAAAAAGTATTATTTACATCATTTTTCTCTCCTTAATGAAGCAAAATTTATCGTTTTTAAAATTTTAAAGCCTGCAACACAATAGATTTTGCCGAAATTTATCGTTTTCATGTTTAGCAGATCCAAATTTTGTTTTCATTAAATACTTCCCGAAAACTCCATTTTTAATGAAGCGACCAATGGATACCTTTCAGACTGTGCATACTGACACATAAATCAAAAGAATAAAAATAGATACTCACAGAAAAACCTTTAGTCGAATGGTTTACGACGTCTTGGACACAAAGCTTAAAAAGAGGATAAACAAATAAAAAATTTTGCAATTAAAAAAAACCCATTTTGTGATAAATCCCCTAAGTTAGGAACGATGTACACAACCATCATGCAAAGCCTTAATTTTTTTTACAAAAACAACTAAAACTTTTGAATGAAATATAAAAGTTGTAAAAAATAAAACTTGAAAGGTTGACGTTTAATCCATCTTGTCAATTGTGGTAGTAGTGCAAACTTATTGTCCATTATTTTATTAGCTTATTAAAAAAATTCCAAATATGTAGTAGATATACTTGTACATATGTATGGCTTAAAATTGTTGTAATTTTCATAAAATATTGGGAAATCCCTGTCATATGCACTCGTAGATATGAATGCGTCAGAAATAATTTTAGTCAAGCTTTAAATAAGAAATATCGTAAAAGTGTTTATATGGCTTCAATAAACCCAGTGAATATTTTTAGCCGGCATATCTGATGCCAGGAAAAATTTAAAACTCCCTATACATACATAAATTCAAGGTGAACGACATTTTGTATACATTTAAGGCCGTGCTTCACTATCGTACACAATCGTACGATTCATACACAGGAATTTCTTACAAAAATCTGACCGACTTTAAAAAATCGTTTCAAAATGGTGTTGTAGGTGCCACACTTATCATACAAATCTGATGGAAAAACATCTGTTTGTTTTTTTTTTTGCAATCATTTATTTATATTAAAAAAAAAATACATTCCTTTCGTTGTATAAAACAAAAATATAAAACAACAAAGTTAAAATTCTCAGCTGGTTGACAATAAATCGCATGAAAACTATCATTTTATGAAAATTTTCATAAATTTTTACAAATCGTACGTCTTGCCAAAAACGTCTGTCACACAGTTGCATTTTTAGTCCAAACTACCATACTTTTTCAGCACACATGTTATATTTGGCAGATCGCATGATTGTGTAGGATAGCGAATCACGGCCTTTAGGGTTTATGTGAAAATACAATGACTCTGTTGCTGAATTAATTCAATCTTGACATTTACCATAGCCGTTGTCAATTTCTGGTTCTTCATTTATTAACATTTTCTGAAAACATTTTCGACTCATTGCTGGAAGGAAATTTAATGTTCTTTGCGACATTTACCAAAATAGCCTGCATATTTTTGTATCGGAAGAAGGGCAGACTTGAAATTTTCACAAAATTTGTGTAACTCTGCCGTTGCAACAAAATAAATAAAACCCTAACCGAAAATATTGCCAAAAAAAATTCGTAGCTGAAAAATAATGAAAAAAAAAACAGTGCATCGAAAAGTCGCCTTTACCAAAAGACAAAAAATTTATAAAACAAAATCGTAAAATAAAAAAATAATTATGTAACTTTATTTAAAAAATACCTACTTATGTATCTAGTATTAAATATTCGTATGCGAGTCAAAGTAGAATTGTTTTGCGATTTGTTTCTAATATAAAAATATTTATTGGGTATACAATGAGAGACCACAAAAATAATATAAAAACAAATAAAAATTATGCACTTAAATACATATGAGTTTTAAATAAAAAATAGCGAATTTTAAATAAATATTTGAGGGCAAAGTAAATAAGCAATCAGGGTTTTTTAATTAATCATATTTCATTGAAAATTAAACAAACGCACGCATTGGCTTCCAAATTATCTACATACAAACTATGTATGTGTGTATGTATGTATCTACATAAACCAAAAATTTTAAAGTTTTGAAAAATATTTAAGTGTGTTTGTTCATAACAAAGAGCCTAACTCGATAAGAGGCCTTTCTTCATAAAAAGAGATGGGCATACGTTTGCGTGATTTCTGTGAATTATGCATGATCACTGATGATACCATACATTAGTAGCTTTTTCCTTTAATCACATAAGAATGTACAAATCAGCGTTCAAAAAAAAACAGTGCGCTAACGTAATGTAGTTTTGGCAAACACAAAGAATAATTTTTGTGTGTGTGAATATCACTAATGCCCTCATGGAAACGTCTGCTCAGCCATCGTTTCCTATGGCGTTTCAGCCTTGGGCAATGACATATGATATGCTCTATAGTTTCTGGCTCCTCTTCATCCCCACAAATTCCTAAAGAAATCCGCAGTGCCATTTTCCCATATGCTGGTCCTCGCTCTAACCGCGAAATGGCCTGTCAACGCACCTTCTAAGACTCTCAAAACATTTCTACTCATTCTCAGAAGTAGATCAGATTTACCTGAATCTAGTTGTGTCCGTATGGCCCTCGAGACTCTACAATCCTCTCTATTCCTCCAGGAATGATTGGTTCTGCTATTCACCCAATTACTGAGTTCCCTGTAGTAGTAACCGATTGGAGGTTTAACCGATCTATCACTAACTACGTCATCCAATGCTGACCCTCATCAGCGACTTCATTTCCCTCAATATTGTCATGTCCTGGTACCCAACATAGCCTAACTATAAATGTGTCCATAAGCAAGTTGAGAGATCGCCTACACTTGCTGACCAGCTTCGATTTGACGCTATGCGCCTTCAAAGCTTTCAGCGCCCCCTGAGTGTCAACGTAGAATGCTACCTTCACGCCTTCAGTTACGTATTCTGCCACTAGTTCCGTGGCCCTGAGGATCGCTAGGATCTCAGCGTGAAATACACTACATTCATTCGGTAGCCTAAAAGACAAACGAATGTCTGTTCCTAAAAAAAAAAACAGACGCCAGCGCGCGTGCCTATTGCCATTTTCGATCCATCTGTAAAGACCGCGCAGCCCCCGTAAGTCTATGAAGAAAATTGTGAAATGGTAGAAAATGAATACGAAATAAATATGAGTTTGCATTTGTGCAAAATGGGTGTGATATTTAAAAGAGATTAGAGCCATTGCAAAGAAACCTTTTTTGAAGTTCCCAAAGATGAAACCAAACTAAAATCATGGAAAGAAGTCTTTAGAAAAAATTTCATAGCAAATGTTTTTTTCGTTTTTTTTTCTGATTTGAATAAATAATTTGTATTTATATTTTTGTCGCAGTTTGAAACATACACACCAAGGCGAATTTATATAAGGTGGGAGCCAGAATAAAACAAATACAACACGAAAAACAACAGGCATTTTGCTTGTGTAAATTTCCAAACGATTGTCAATTTGTTTTGTAAAGAAAGTGAGAAATAAAGAAATTAAATTATGTATTAGTGCTCCCATCTATAAGGCCATATCCAAAAACTGGGGATATTTTTTTTGTAGTTGGGATTAAAAAATGTACTCTATACATACAACTTTTGCAATGTTCATAAAAACATAAAAAGTTAAATAATTTGAAATATGTACATGTTTTAATACAAAATGTCCATTAAAATTTTTTTTTTGTAAAACAAATCAAATTTATTTTGATTTTTAATGAATACTTCAGCTAGCATCTAAATGTTACATACCTCTCTATATCCTTTGAAAAATTTGCGTCGATTAAATTTAGAAATATTTTGAATGCTATTGCATAACAAATAAATAGTTTACAAACAAACATAAACTACGTAATTCTCTTTTTTTGGCATATATGTATGTACATATTTCTTATATAAAAAATACATATATTTAATCGGATACTCAATTCATCTTTTAAAATTCCACATCAAAATGTTTTTGTTTTGAAGATTTCGATGTCCTAAGTATTTAGATATATGTAAGTTGTGTGTATTGAGTTAACCCTAATTAATAGGAATATTTAAATGACTAAAATGTATTATTTTAGTAAACAATATAAATTTCTAACAAAGTCAATATTCTTCGTATATTTGAATTTGTTTTCAAAAAACAAACTTGGGGATTTTAGGAGATAATGGAATGAAAGTGTAGAATAAAAATAACAAAAGGTAACCCAGAAACAAATAAAATTATACAAAAATTTTAATTTACAAAATATATAAAATTTGTTTGTAAACAAAGAATTTAATAGAAAAGGAAATACTACAAAATTTGACAATCGTTTGGAAATGGCGAATTTTTGAATTCGCCATTGCTCCCACCTTGTATAGATTCGCCTTGATACACACATACAAATTTTCGACCAAAAAAATACACAGAGTTGGTTGTTTTTCAGATTTGATCCAAAGATCCCTATCCGGAATGACTAGTGATGGCGTCCTTTTTTATACACTAAACCAGCCATTCAGGACCTCGGCACAGCTCTCTACCACCCTGACCTTAAAAAGTGTACGAGCGAACTAGTAATATACGCCTAGTGGCATAACTATGTACAAAACACCTGTTGTATTTGGACCACCTTTTGTATGGATGCATTTAAAGTAACTGCTTTCTATTCAGAAGCCTCTAGAACAAGTCCCATGGTGCCTGAGGCAATGACAGTCACCACAGCTTGTGTACAACTTCACAAACGCTAAATACTTCTCCTGTGTACTTTGTATTTTTATAGGTTATCAGTTTGTATACTGTTCGTAGCAAAATACTGTGCAGTACACTAACGTACGGTAATTTAATTTTTCTTTGAACTCTGGTAAAAATCATAAAATTGTACACTGTGTGTGAGAGAAAGTGCACATGAAGATTTTTTTTATGATTAAAATATTTATTTTCAAATAAAATTGTCTCAAAACATTTTAAAAAATTTCAATTAAGTGATTGAATATTTTTTGTAGTGAACGTGAATGATATTGAGTGAAAAGTTACTCACGATCTCACATCTATGTACATACATATGTATATATTGAATACCAACAGGTATACAAGAAACAACAATACACTTATCAACGACAAAAACAACAATACCACTATGTGCATGTCTAAAAAAAAGCTGGAGAAAGTTTTAGCGTTTTCGCATCAACACCGGTATTAAACAAATATTTGTTGTTCGTAAGTTTAAAAGTTAAGAAATTACCGCTCACCAACGCCAATTAGTGGTTAAACTCTCCTGTTAATTTAAAAAATAAGCGCATGCGGGCAGTTGGTTTGGAACAGTGAAGAACTAAACAACACATTTGCGAGCAAAATGAACACAACTGAGCGCATATAAAACATATTTGGAAAATAAATTAAATTAAACCGTCAAATAATTTATTATATATCTAATCTAGAAACTTTATTCATAATCTTATTTAAATTTGGCTTAAACGTTGTAAAAAATCAAAGTTTCTTAAAAAAATACCTCAATAGTGTAAATTGACTAAATATATAAGTTTTAATAAAAATAATAATGATTTAATTGTATGTTTTTAAATATTTAAATGTCTTAATGTGTATTCTTAAAAGTTTCGTAATGAAATGAAAACGAAAGTGTTGCGAAATAGAAAAATTAAAATATACCACCCATTCATTCAGTGCTGTCAATGTCAATCAATCATCATAAAAATATAAACATGATAATGTCGTGGTTTTTAGTGTTGTTTTTATTTATGAACTTATTCAATTCAACATTATGTAATTATGTTGATAAAGAGAGTGGTGAAAAGAAATTATCGTCAATAACAACAATACCAGAGAGTGTGATAAATTTTAATTCAAAAACTATTGATACGAATACAACAATAAAAAAGAATGCGAATGAATCATTATTGGACAAATACGAATTAAATGACGATTCAGTTGGTATGGTTTGGTCTCAATTTCTAGAGGATTATGTTTTAAGGTATAATAAACAAATGAAATAAATTATTTAATACCTAAACATTTATATAACAGTTTAGTAAAGGTTTAGGGCCTTATTCATAAAATGTAATAAATCAAAGGTTTATAAAACAAATTACCATATAAAAATTTAGTTAAAACTTGTAAATAGCTTCGTTATTAATAAGACAGTTTATACATATACGAGTATTTGTTTTATAACAGGTTTGTAAAACTAAATTTGTATGCTACTTTCTACAATAAACCTGAAGCTAACCTTTCAATCAGTCATCACAATATATCCAATTGGATGTACGAGTGAAACTTCTTTTATAAATCTTTAATAAATTATTATGAATAAGACACTTATTGTTTTAGTATTCGTTGCAATCTCCAAAGCTATTAAATTTCGAAAAACCATTATAGCACCACTATGTAGGAGGATATGTTATTTGGAAGAAACGGATATGGTGTTTTATTATTTTTATTTCCGTTATTCTTCTCATCCGAAGTATTTCCTAATTTTTTGGAGCTACAGGAATTTAAATTGGCTACCCTATTTTCTATGACAGCTAGGGTTGCCATTTTGTTCTGATCTGAACAAAATTTGAAGATTTTTTGTAGTAGAATGTAACAATTTTAGTAGTTGGTTGGTAGGTTAAATTTTTCTTAAAGTTCTTAGGACATTTTCAATTATTTTAATGATTTGTTTGTACTCGTATGTACTTTGTGAACTTTTGGCCAAAAAAATTATTAAAATCAAAAAAAGGTATTTTTTTTAATTAGAAAATATCATCACCGCAAATATATCAGCGCATTGCTGTTCTAGAAGTCATGTTGCGGACAGGGAATTCAATTGAAATTTTTAAAAGTATCATGAATATCATATAAAGCTTTTGCAAGGGAAAAAATTCTGGAAAGTCCGAAATTGTTATATTCTGTTTTTAAGTAAAACATACACATACAGAATTATCAAACAAAAGTGAGCTTCATCACCAAACAAAATTAGCTTATGAAAAAAGGGATCAACGGCAATCTTGTTTTTGGTCGCATTCACCGAATCTACACTTTGGGGGCTGTGCACATATTACGTAACTTTCCAGGGGGAGGTTAAAGATTTGCTACGGATTGGAAATTTTGCACTGAAAAATTAATAGAAAGAGTTACATTAAAAGTGGCCTCAAGCTCGAAAATTCGTCTTCTTTTTATTTAACATAAGTTATTAAAGGCTGAACAAAAACTATATTATATGGTTTTATACAATCTATATAAAAACACCTTTATACTATCAGTTGCGTTATGATAAAGTGGATCCGCTAGCATTGCAAATTTTCATATTCTTCAGAAAATCTAAGAAAAACAGACATAATTCGTTCTATCTCTCACTGTCTCTTCTATGCAAGAGTGAGCAGAATAGAACAGATCAGTTTACTCTGTGTGATATTTTTAAATTTTAATTTCACTGAACAATTTTTATTTGTGAATTCGGTTTGTGAATATATGCATGTACGTTTGCAACGACGATTTAGTTATTGCCGCGATTGGATGGAACCATATCGAGTAGTATTTTAAAAAAAGTTTATTGGGTATTTTTATGGCCCTGACTATGAAAAAAATACTGGGAGATTGCTAAACAAAGTATATTTACACAAGTATGTACATGCAAGAGCACAGCTGGTCGTGTTTTTTTTTTTTTTTTATACATATTTTCATTGACTATTGCCAAAATTTTTTCATTTTTTTTCTACACAATTTTCTTTAAGTTCTGCTGAGTAGAGCTGTAAAATAATGATTCAAATTTGGTTTTTAATTCAAAATAATTTACAAAAAGTTTAATTAATTAATTATAAACAAAATGTGAATTTAATTAAAACACGAATGCACTCCTCATGAATTAATAATTCTCGCATGCATTCACATCACAAAAAAGATTAATTGAAGTAAATTTTGAGTGAATTTATTGGTGATTTAAGAAAAAGCAATTTTTTAGTTCACTGTTTTCACTAGAATTAGGATCATTATAAAAAAGCTCTTGAATGTTTAAAAAAAAAAATTCAAAAGAGTTTATGATTCGTAGATTCTTTCCAAAAGGAATCATTCCTTTACAGCTCTGGTGCTGAGCTATTTTTGACAATTGTAAATTTATTTTACACAAACAAAAAGCCTATTGTTTTTTTATGTTGTTGCCGAGATGCATGTACTTGATATTCATATACTTTGTTGTTGCTAACAGCTTTACTTTGAAAAAATTTCTATCGTACACTATCAAATGATCTTTTATAATATTTCCTTGAATGAACGACTATAGGTAGATCTTATTGCAAACTCCAGCAGAAGTCTGCGAGTCCCACTTTCCCTGATATTGCTCTTTCATAGCCCGAAGATTCTAATAAAAATCTTCCATCCTGCTCCTCACTAAAATCTCCAAGATTTGGTGAAAATCGGTCTAAATGTGAGTACATGTAGTGATTTTTCATACTATATAGCACCCTAGCTCTTTCAAGTTCGGTATCATGCATTTAGTCTAAAAAGACTTTGGTCTTATCTCAGTATGAATAAGTCCATATTTGACCTAAGCTATCATGGTCAAATGTGGTCAGTCATAGTACGTTTTTATAAGATCTGCCGCCTAATAACTACATATGTATGTATATATTCATCATTGTAGTAATAACTTGACCAGCGTAAGCCCATGACTGTTTAGTAAACGCAGGAGCACCAGCGTTTCTCTCTGGCATCCGCAATGTTTATGCTAAAGTGAAGACTAATTATTGGTTTGAGACGGGAATTATTAGCAATGAAGTGCTATGACCGGGTAAAACTTAAACTAGAAATGGAATATATAGGATTTTAAACAAACTGAAGTCATTTTTTTCCCACAATAATCGAAAAACCTAGAATTTTTTTTTAAAAATAAACAATTTACTTTACTGAACTTATCGAAAAATGCATTAAAAAATTATTTAATCATAGTTTTTTAGTCCCCAGATAAGTCTATTTAGTAACAACTTTTGTTTTCTTTTACTTCAGTCCCAGCCTTCGCATACGCTCCTCTAAGGATCTACCCTACTTCAGTGAGATGACGGCACCTGGAAGTGGTTCACCATTTCAAATGATGATAAACCCTGGTATGGGTCCTAATCCCTCAAATCCTCAACCACCTATAAATTATCATTCTTCGGCCTATAAGAGGCCAAATATATTCATTAATAAACGCATTGGTGAAGTTGGTGTAGAATTGGAACCACATAAACGACCACCACAGCAAGTGGTAAATCCACAACTACGGCCGATGACCAATCAAATGACTCAACATCAACAACCAGGGTTTTTACAACAATTATTTGGAGTAAGTGGAAATGAACCGGGTATAACAAGACCCACTTCTAATATACCAACATCACCGGGAGGATCAACAATTCCGCAACATGTAAGACCATTGCCATTGCAACAACAGATTCCACAACAACAGCATCAGCAGCAACAGCAACATGTGATACACAATGGGCCACAAACATTTCGAGCAGTCTCAGAAAATGATTTATATCTCCTTGGAGCGATAGAAAAACTAGTGTACCGTGTAGACTACTTAGAGAGTAGAGTACGCAGAACCGAACAGTTAATTTATTATCTAATGGCTGGTAATAAACAGCAAACAGAAGGTACGAATGAATTCGTATTTTAAAAAAGTATTTTTCGAAAGTATTTTAAATGATTTCTCATCTATTTTTTTAGTACGCGATCCTTGTCCTACCAACTTTACCAGAATCAGTGATAACTGTTATTATATAAACAGTTATCAGGCTGTTAATTGGAAAACCGCTAACTCTGCATGTAAAGCCTTACACTCTCATTTAGCTGAGTTTGAAAAGCCTTCTGAAAACGAAGAAATCATGGCATTTTTATTAAATCAACCCAACCATCGTGGTCGTGATTATTGGCTAGGCGGTTTAAATCCCGGTCTTTTATGGATTTGGTCCAATTCAGCTAAACCGGTTAATCCCAATATGAATTTAACCTCAATCGCTATGTCGCATAAGCAAAAAGAGGGCAATAAAGATCCGGAATCCAATACCATTGATGTTGATGAGAAAGATGACAAAAATAAAGCTGAGAGTACAGATATTTTAAATAATACTGTAGAAATCGAAGGACACGGTAGATGTTTAAGATTATCGTATAACTCGTCCAAACATAGTTACAATTATTATGGACAAGAATGTACAACAAGGCATCATTATGTTTGCGAATATGAAGATAAAACTTTAGATAATAAAATTAAGAAAATTGCTAGAGAATTGAAATTATTTAGCTAAATAAGTACATATGTACATACATTCATACATACAAGTCCATACATACATATTTATTTTGAGAGCAGCATACATAAGTTTCTTTATTTAAAAAGAAACATCACGTTGCGTATGTGAACACATACATACATATGTATATTTAACTGTTATATTTTTGTTAAATCAAATAAAAACTAAAAAAGTGTTTCAAAGGAAACATACATATAATGCATACATACATATGTATATGTGTATATATATATATATATATCAAAACTATCACTTTTATTATTAATATTTGTTGATATTTATACAGGCTAAAAGAGAAATTTTAGGCGTTGTAAAAACATTTCAAGCAACAAAGAAAAAATTTAATATCTAAACATCACTTAAATTTCAACTATACGGCTGAAAACAACAAACGTTTCGAATGCAAATAGAATACGAGACTTAACACTACTAAATTAGTGTTATTAGTTGCTGGTGACATTTATTTTTTACGATATATTAAACATTACAGTATTGCCAGCGATTTATGTATATCTTAAAAAATACTTTTATTGTTTTAATCAAGGGAAATAAATAAATTATTTGTAAAAAACACTAATAGTCGTTTTATTTATTCGTAATTTAATACATAATTTATTCTTTATCTTAAATAAGATTTAAAAAGCAGGCAATTCACAATTTTGCAACCCATAGCCCGTAATATTTTTTTTTTTGACCCGAGAACGAACATATACATATATCGCACACTAAATTACAAAGAGTCACAATACAAAATTTATAACATATTGTATGGACACTTCCTTAACAAATATCCTCAGCATATAGAATTGATATTTCGATTCCAGGCATTGTTGTTTTGCTTTGGAAAAGGATAACTAGTTCTAAAAACTTGTAGTAAATTTTTTAAAGTCTTTCGCAAAACTATGATTTGCAAAAAATAAATTAAAAAGTCGATGTGAAGGCAATCATAAAAAGATAAAAAAATCGCAAAAATTCGGAAAAAATGGGAAAAAAAATAATCGCTAAAAATATTAGGAGTGAAGCACTCCGTAGAAAATCGCCAATATAAAAATTTGCAGGAACTTGCAAATATTTTAAAGATTACAAAGCGTAAAGGTATTAAAAATCGAAGAAAGTAAAAAAATTTTGCGTGAAAAAAAAAAACGAAAATTGACGAAATAAATCCAAAATTTTAAACAAGCCGAAAATTTTAATAACAATCGTTAAAAAAAATTGGAAAAAATCTGCGGAAATGGCAAAATTGGAAACTAGGCGAAAATAAAAAAAAAATATTTCTTCTAATTTCTTCGATCTTTTATTAAATTTATTTTCAGTCTGATTTTTCCGAGTTAAAGATCCACTTTTTTGTTTTTTTATAAAAAATAACAATAACAATCTTTATTTTTAAAAACCAATATTTCGCTACCAAACAATGGGTAGCTTCTTCAGGGTTATATTACGTTAATATTTATATGAAAAAATGTTTTTTTTTTTTTTTTTTTTTTTTCATATAAATATTAACGTAATATAACCCTGAAGAAGCTACCCATTGTTTGGTAGCGAAATATTGGTTTTTAAAAATAAAGATTGTTATTGTTATTTTTTATAAAAAAACAAAAAAGTGGATCTTTAACTCGGAAAAATCAGACTGAATATAAAAAAAAAAAAAAATAAAGAACAGGAAAATATAACAAGTTCGAGAAAAATAGCTAAATGTATTAAATAAATCACTAAAGCTGTAAGAAAATAAAAGGTTTTGTGCTGATATGTTAAATGTTGTAGTAATGTTGTGTTTATCGTATATTTGAGACCACCTTTAACCAGAATAAAATATTGGGTACTTTTTAAGAGGTAAAATAGGGACAAATTGGTACTTTTTAGTTTTTTTATATATTTTCTTATTAATAAGAAAAAAGCGATTTATTCTTGTTTTTTTTTTTATCGAATTAAAACAACTCTTAAAATCCATTCTCTTTTCTTAAATTTTTATATTTAGCACTTTTTAGCTCTTTTCGACTAGTGGGTTTGCCCGTTTTGCCTCTGAAGTATTGGCATCACTGTTTATATTTTTATCAGGTACATTCACTTAATTGATTCCAATTCACCTTCAACTTTAGTTCTTGGGATGTCGAAAAGAATTTACTGAAAATTTGATTTCACATCTATTCGTGATCAGCAATCTAATGGCGTTTTCTTTTCTAAAAATAAAATGTTACATATATGTTACATGTGATTTGGCAACATTTTTAAATGTTCCCACGACTTTTAGGAAGTGTTGCATATTTTAAGTTTACAAAAGAACATAAATGTTAGCAATAATCAATACAATAACAAAACCAGCTGTTAATATAATGCTGCACTTATGCCCCTTTAATTAATATGAGTGTTGAACATGTAACATTTTTTTCTTCTTAAGGGTAACATCATGAGAAAAGAACTCGATACACTTTTAAAATAGCACATATTTTACAGAAAAGAACAGAAAGATATGTAGAAGGCAGAATAAATGCAACATATTACTCAGAAACGAAAACCTGTACTGCCGCAAATTAACAATTACTTATTTAAATTTTTATACCATAATTTAATGGCGTTTTCTTTTCTGACAAAAGTGTTGCATTTATGCTACATTATTTAACTTTCGTGATCCATTCTAAAAAATATGTAACATATGTATGTATGTATATAAAACCGATGTCGTTCATTTCTAATTATGTTGCACCAATAAATGGAAAAATATGCAACATATTTCTTCAACTTTGTATCTTTTTATACAAGTAAGAAATTTTATTTTTGTCATTCTACATATTTGCTTAAGCGAAAAAATTTATAATTAAAACGATAATTAATTAATTAATGTTAAGCCTCAAATATTTTGCACCATTGTGGCAATAAAAAATATACCACTTTTTAAAGGAAAAAAGTGTTACATATTGAAAGGGCAACATTTTTGTTCAGGAAAGATAACACCATAAGTGACACATGCAAGCATTTGCAGCCTCAGTATATGCCGCAGAATGCAACTCTACTACCAATTGTGCCACCTAGCGGCACATAGCAAAATCTTGTATACTCACATATAGCAAGCTGGCATCACTGAACTGCGCTATGACATTTAGGGAAAGTAAACAATAGGCGTGCGGGAGTTTTGTGGAAAAAAATATTACTTTTTGTGCAATTAATAGAAAAATAATCACACGGTATTAAATAAAACATACAGAAACTATGAGTTTGCAACCGGCTAGTGCCCAAACTGCAACAACTTCCCAGGACGCCTGCTATATTTCGCTATTGGGCTTAGCAGAGTATTTTCGTACCTCACAACCACCAAACATAAAAAATTGCATACAATGCTTACAAGCGCTCTTTACATTTCATCCACCTTCCAAGGTTGAGGCCAGAACTCATCTGCAAATGGGACAGACTTTAATGGCGTATACCTACAATATCGACTTGGCTAAAACACATTTAGAAACGGCTTGGAAATTATCTGAGCCTCTATTGAATTTTGATGACGTAAAATTTGATACTGCCTCGCTTCTCGCGGAATTGTATAGACAGACGGAACAGAGTTCCTTGGCCAAAGCCATGTTGCGCAAGGCCATAGAATTGTCGCAAAACAACGTTTACTGGCACTGCAAATTATTGTTGCAGCTGGCTCAACTACATGCAAACGATAAAGAATATACTTTAGCATCAGAGCTTTTGGCCGTGGGTGCCGAGTCAGCAGATGAAGCCGGCGCCATATATTTAAAAGTTTTATTTTTATTATCGAGAGCCATGATCTTAATGATAGAACGGAAAACGAATGATGTGTTAGCTTTACTTAATTCCGCTGGTGCTATTATAGACAATCATATAACAAATCCACATCACAAAGAGTACTTGAAGGTGTTTTTCTTGGTGTTACAAGTATGTTACTATTTGGCATTGGGACAAGTGAAAACAGTAAAGCCCAGCTTAAAACAATTACAAATGTCTATACAAACTATTATGGCGCCAAATTGGCCGGCAGATGAAGGTAAGATATACATACATACATACATATATTTTTTTTTATTTCGAACAGCTTAATAAAACTATTTTGTTAAAGTAATTTTTGGACAAAACCCCCTGGATATGTTTGGATGGTTACCCAAAGAGCAGTTGTATGTCTTGGTATACCTTGTAACTGTATCACATTCCATGATGGCTGGCTATATGGATAAAGCACAAAAATATACCGAAAAGGCATTAACGCAAATCGAGAAACTGAAAGCACAAGATGATAAACCCATATTATCCATATTTAAAGTTATACTATTAGAGCACATAGTTATGTGTCGCATGGTTATGGGTAATCGTGAATTGGCTATACGAGAAATAGCAGCTTGTCGTGACGTATGTTTAGCATCCGGACCGAATGGTCAATTACTTAAACGTCATTCAGCACAACTGCACTGCTTAGTGGGACTGTATGCCATGTCTACAAGTTTCTTTGAACATGCTGAAAGACAGTTTTTAACGTGCGTGACAGAAACGGGTGAAAGGGATTTGAAATTATTTGCTAACCTAAATCTGGCTATTATATACTTAAGGACAAAACGAGATCAAGATTTGAGACAAATATTAGATGCAGTTTCAACGGAAAATACTCACACATATAGTTCTCAAGCGTTAATGGGAGGATTTTATTACGTCCAGGGTCTTCATGCCTTTCATAAGGCAAGTTTTCATGAAGCCAAGTAAGTAGCAGATATACATAGAGCTTTAAAAGAGCTCCAAGTTGATTTGTTTCTCTTCCAATTTCAGACGTTTTCTGCGTGAAACACTAAAAATGGCCAATGCCGAGGACTTAAATCGTTTAACATCCTGTTCTTTGGTATTGTTGTCTCATGTCTTCCTTAGTATAGGCAACTCTAAAGAAAGTATGAACATGGTAACGCCAGCCATGCAATTGGCTTCTAAAATTCCTGATATTCACGTCCAGCTGTGGGGTTCTGCAATACTTAAAGATTTACACCGTATGTCAAAGGATGTACTTCACGAAAAAGAAGCATATGGTAATCATGTCAAATATTCCGAAAATCTAATAGCAGATCAATTAAAGTGTGTACAGAGTATACATCACTCTTTAATCGATTGGCTTAAAGGTCCGCCGCCTGCTACAAGTGCTGTTCCTGCCGTTACAGCCGGCACCAGCAATGCGATAGTTGCAGCTAAACAGTTGTTACCCAGTAGTTCACAAATTACTCAACAGCCTCCACAAATACCGGTTGCTTCTTTAGGTGTAATGTCACATCCTCTGCAACAATTGCAGTCAAATCCTCAACAATATCAAACATCTACAAATCCCAACATTCATTTATCTGCACAAACTGTAATACAGCAGCAACATTTTTCACATCCTTTTCCTTCAACATCAACGCAACATTTACAAATGATACACCAGCCGATTATTATGCCGCATCAACTGACACCACAACCTCAGGTGATTATAAATCAACCCCAACAAACTGTACAATATATACATCAACCAATTGGCCCCCAAGTCCAGCAACAACAATTTGGTCAGTACTATTAGGTTTGTAAAAGTAAACTGAAACCACTATTAGTAATGATTACTAATAGTGGTTTTTTAAGTTACTAAGGACACACGAAAAAATATCTTCAAAATGCAGCCTACATCATTGTTTTAAAATAATTTTAAATAAAGTGTAAAAAAATAAAGATTTCTTTTTAAATATTTAAAATAGTTTAATTCGAGCTCATTATCTGAATTTTACAATTTTTTTTTTTGTTGGTGAACCGAATGGAAATGTAATTTTTTGGAAATACATACTGTTTTTAGTAAATTTTTAATAAATTTGAGTACGTACAAAATCGAAAAGCAAATGCCATTTTTTTTTAAATTTGTGTAGAATTTACAAAATTTACGCTAATAATATAATTATGAAAATATATTAGCACATCCTACAATCGACACTTCCGGTGCATCCTACCATATACATATGTATATATATGTAGTTTTAAATACATACATATGTGTGTACATATATGCAAGTCAATAAATTTTTAAAAGAAGTTACACAGTTATTGAGAAGAAAATATGATCGTAGAAAAATTGTATATAATTAATATGTATACATATTTATATCCATACATGTACATACATATGGATATGTTAGTAATCGAAAAACATTTTCATTCAACTTACCTTTTACATACTTTTCTTAATGTATGTACATATTTGTTTTTCTTTCTATTCATTTGTAAAAACTTAATTCCGGATATTGCATATGAATTATATTACCTTAAAAAATATAAAAGTTTTGAAAAAGTTTATTGGACTATTTATTAACAAATTTAAATTCTAATATTCAACCTACATCTTCCAAAACCATTTCCACAAGTTCATCGTTATTACTCGGAGATGTATTTACTTGTGAAATTGCAATAAAAGCTTCATTGGTACTGTTTACAAATTTCTCTTCCGTATTTTCTATTAATGATATTTCATATTCAGTATCATCATTATCAGCACTCGATTTATCCAGCAAAGCTTGAATTTCTTTTTCGCTAAAATCGGGATGATGGTTTTTTATATGGTATGTTAAATTTGATTTTTTCGAGAATTTCGACTCACAAAAACACTTGAAACCTTCGCTTATGTGAGTTCTCTCGTGCATTATACAATCGCCTTTTTGCGAAAAGCATTTTGGACAATGTGCACACTTGTAGGGCTTTTCGCCAGTGTGAATTCTCCGATGATTTTTCAATACATTAAGAGCAGCAAAGCGCATAGTACAAAATTCACAAGCATATGGTCTTTCACCGGTATGCTTGCGCCCGTGTTTTTTCAACGAACATGCTGTAGTAAAACGAGCTTGACATATATCACATTTAAAGGGATGATCACCGGTGTGGGTACGTTGGTGCGAGAATAGCTCTGCCTTAGTTACATAACCATTACGACAAATGTTGCATTTAAATTTTTTCTGATTTGCATGACGTATCAAATGTTGACGTAGATTTGAATTCTGACGGAAACTTTTGTCACATATTGTACACTGGAAAGGCTTTTCGCCGCTGTGTATGCGTAAGTGGTCATTTAGCGATGTCTTCATTGTAAAAACTAAAATTAATTAATATATTTATACGTATACTAAAATTGAGTTCATAACTATATATCTAGTATGTATTTGAATTTACCTTTTTGGCAAATAGGACATTGATTACGAGGATTTCGTTTATGAGCAAAAATCATATGCTGACCTAATTCCGAAGTGGTTTTGCACATAGTATCACATTCCAGACATTTATATGGGGTTTCATGTGTAATTTTATGTGTTTCCAAGTTTTCTTCAGACAAAAAGATACTTTCACATATGTCGCACTTGAAAACATACAAGTTTTTTAAAGATTAATATTGATTTTGTATTCTCTACGGTTCTAGGTCTCAATATTTAGACCAAATGATTTTTATTTTAATCAGTGTAATCAGTGCTTTTCATTAGTTCGATGTTTACAACACCCGACAATTTAAATTTAATGCTCGGATCATGGTATAATAAACTTATTATACCATGTGCTCGGATGAAGTTCGAAATGTCGATTAAATCAGTTTCGAAAAAATATTTTATTGGTACAAATTTCGTTTGTATTTAAATAGAAATTTTGATCAATAAAGAACGCCATAATTTACAAAGAATTTGACGTTATTTCTGCGGTCTAAGAAAACAGTAAAATTTGTCGTCTACAAACTAGACTAAAATCACAAATAACGGTAAAATAGATGTTTGCTGACACTATGTTCTTGCGAAAATAGTGAAAAAAAAACAAAAGTTAATTTTGACTAAAAGAATAAAAACCAAAAGTTTTAACCATTAAATCTGACCGATAGAACATCATCCAGTTTGAAAAAAAAAAAAACACATTATGTAGACCTATTTTTCATTAATGCAAAAAATTAATCATTTAAATTAAAAAAAATCGACGAATCATTTTTAATAATTTGAATGGCAAATTAGAAATTAAGAACTTACTTTAAAACTATCAGTCATACAAACTCGATGTTTCATATGTATAGTTAGTGTTTTGCGTTGTGCAAATCCAGCATGGCAATAGTCACAAAAATAATTTACATTTTTTAATAACTTCTCATCTGTTATTAAAGCTGTTTTGTCTCTAGGCATTAATTTTGGTTTGGCGACATTTTCCGGTGTCAATTCTGATATAGAGTTACACGGAGAACCATCTGTATCATCTGACATCTCATCAGGTTCATCAGTTAGATAATCAATTATATGTTCACCGTTTTTAATATCATGCCTATTGGATAGGTGCCTTTTAAGAACTTTCGTACTTACAAATGTCATAATGCATTGTGAACATTTGTATTGTCTTTTGGGTTTCTTTTTAATGTTTCTAGGCTCTATTAAGGATTCAGCTTCTTCGTCGGATCTGGTCTTTCCTTCTGAGCCTTCAATTTCATACACAGTATTCACTTTGAAATTTTCATTGGAGTCATCATCGTCTTGATATATTAAATCTTTTGCTCCATCACCCAGAATTTCTTCTGCTTCATTTTCATAGTATTCATAGCGATCATAGTCAGAATCTTTTTGATTTCCAGTTGTGCATTCTGTATGTAATACATCGTCTGCTGAGCAATTTGAGTCCTCTAGTAGGACATAACCGCTTGTTTGTTCATCAGCTGTTTCTGATTCCTCTATCGCTTCAAATTTATTTGCACAAAATTTTTTATCCACCTCTCCGCTTTCGGTGAGGGATTGTTTGTTCTTACTTGGGTTCACGACTTGTTCACATATAAATATGCCATTCAACGGTTTAATGTCACCTTTAGAGGTGTTTCCACTTGGTTGGACAACTTCACAATCTGTCTGCACTTCCTTGTGTCTTACTAATGGCTTTATTTCTTTGTCTGTTTGAACGCTACTATGACTTACTAAAGGCGACTCCTCCTTCACTGTTGTTGCGGGAGATGACATATTTTCATCCGTCTGCACACCAGATGAGGCGAGGTCTTTTTTTGTTCCGGAATCTATAGGCTCAGGTACTGCTTCTGGTAGTAACTGCCTTAGAGTTCTATTTGAACTTTCACATTTCATTTTGAACACATAACAGCGATTAATTTCGCTTATACATTGCAGACACGCTTTTTCTGGCATATTATCGCCAGGCTTAGGCTATAGAAGAGACAAATTCTGAACATAAGAACTCTTATTTCGAACATGATTATTATATACTCTACCAATAACTTGGATATTTGATTTAACATATCAGCCACACAACCCTTTCCAGTTGAGACACCATCATATATGGATAATAGTGGCGCATCCAAGGCCATACAGCACCTACATATTTTGTCAATATTCATTCTGTTTTAGTTAATAATTACTTCTCAGTTCTTGGTTCCACTTTATACAAAATCATTATTTTTGTATAAAATTTAACATGAAAAACGCAACTTTAGGTTGTTGATGCTTGTGTTGTCCACAAAAGAAAATTTTAAACTGCCATATTATTATTAATGCCCACTTTATAAGAATACCAGATCAAGGCGAATTCGTATATGCACTACTACAAACAACATGCATTTTGTTTGTGTAAACGGGATTTCATTACATATACGCTGTCGAAATTCTCCACGCATAATATATTACATAAAATGGCGCCGGAATATATGTACCAAGGCGTATTCATTACATATTATGAATTTGCCTTGATATGTACCAAATTGGACAGTGTGGGTTATGGACAAATTCGCCCGAATTCAACACTGCATCTACCTGATAATTAATTCGCCTTGATTAGTAAAACTACCTGGTATATGAATTCGCCTTGGTCTTGAATACAATAATACTACATATGTTCACACTTATGTGTTTAACGTCTCATTCGTGTTTAAGAGCTTAAACACTTCGATTTTGATATGTTTTACCATACATTGACTTGTTTTGTTAAACATCTCAAATGACAAGTTTTAGATTTAAACATCTCGCTAAACACGCAAAAGGCAGGGTTACAAATATATTTGGAGTATGTTCAGTGCGTTTTTTGACAACTCTGTAATGTTTGTGTTGCTATTAAATGGCGCCACGTCAAAAATTTTTCACCAACTATGTCATTTTGCCATGCTATTATATGACGTCACATCAAAAAAATAAAAATTCCATTTGCATATAACATATATTTCACCTTTTAATAGGCTAGCAATTTTACTAATTTCATGAGAAAGAAAATAATAATATAAATAATAGTTTTTTACTGATATTTCTTTCCAGTTGTAATATAATATTAGTTTCTCAAACGCGCAATATTACAAAAACACAATAATCAGCTGACGAAACGTTAACCTTAAACATCTCAAATGTAATGTGAACGGTTGTGTTTAGATTCTAAGACATTTGCCTTAAACACGTTTAAAAACACAAGTGTGAACTTAGTATAATATTTGGACATTTTTGAAATAAGTTTCGGCAACACTGGCACTTATCATCCAAAAATATTCTTTCCAAATACATATGTACGTACAAATATAAAATATTTAGCAATTAATAACCAATTCCAGAAATATGTTGAATATTACTGAGTTAACGTGCCGTGTTTGTTTGGAAGAAAAAGACGTCATGATAAGCATTTATGACGATTTAGAGGATTTAAATACAAATCTTAGTAATCTCCTGGAAACATGTGCAGTTCTGCAGGTTAATTACTTTTCTTCAAAATATTACTGTAAATATGATCAAAAAAGCAAAATAATTTTACAGATGTACGAAAACGATATTTTTCCCAAATATATATGTGATGAATGCACCAGAGAGTTGTTAATAACTTTAAAATTTCGCGAGAAATGTTGCAAATCCCAAGAAATTTTCAATGCAATATTAGAAAGCTCAAACGTAATAGGTACTGATGAGTTATCAAATTCAAACGATTTAATAGAATATTGTGCAGATCAAATTGATATAGAGGCGGATGAATTAGAAATTCAAGACACCACTTTAGAATATGCAGAGCAACCGGAAGTGTTAGTTGATGAAATAGAGCTGGTGGGGGAAGATAATGGAACAGCCTTATTAAATAAATGCATTAATGAACCATCAACAAATAGTGAGTTACCCAATGAAGCTATGCATGAATACATAATAGAAGAGTCCTCATTACCTGAGAAATCTACCAATCAATTGCATATGAATGCAGAAAAACCTCTAGAGGCAGAGGTTAATCATTCAAGTGATTATAGAGACTATGCGGTTTCAATAATACATAATGAATCAACAAATAATTTTTTCAATAAATCAAGACCTGAAGTAATGCATAAATTCACCTGTGATATTTGTGGGGCGTTATTTAAACAAGCCAACAACTTGCAAAAGCATTTTCAAAAATCACACAATCCTATTCATTGCTTTATTTGCAATAAATGTGGACATTGTTTCTCTTTGGAAACTGATTATCAAAAACATGTTCAAAAATGCATTTATAATTCAGACGTTAGTGTTGAAAATGTAAAGTCTAAGCAACAAAAAGTGTGTAGTACAAAAGAAACGGAATGCAGTCGTAAATGCATTTACTGTGAACGAGATTTTGCTACGCCCTTTGCTTTACGCATGCACTTAAGAACGCATACTGGGGAGAGACCATTTCAGTGTAAATATTGCACAAAGTCATTTAAGACACAATCACAACTTAATGTTCACCATAAAAGGTAATCAAGTTTTGTAATATTTTGGAATTAATAATCTCTTGATTTTAACCACCTTGATTTCTTTCTATTCACTTTACAGACATACTGGTCAAGCTGATTTTATTTGTAATATTTGTGATAAAACCTTCTACGAACAAAGTAATCTTATTGTTCACATGCGATCACATACAGGTGAACGGCCCCATGTATGTACTGTATGTAAGAAAACCTTTGCCCGCGTTTTTCTATTGCAATTTCATATGAGAACGCATACAGGAGAAAGACCTTTTAAATGCAATTATTGTGACAAAAGTTTCCGCCAGCATACGGATTTACGTAGTCACTTGACCATACATACGGGAAAAAAGCAACACACCTGCACAATATGTGGAAAATCTTATATAAAACGTTCACATTTAGTACAACACATGCGTAAACACCAGCTTCATACCAATAGTGTAGAAAGTGTTGATGCTACCGACACCCAAAAAGAAGAAGATGCGCCAGAGCTTAACTCGGCTGTAAATAGCATTGAAAACGATTTACAAAATCCTGAAACAATAATTAGTTTTAATGAACTTATAGAAAATGAGGAAACTATCATGCGTTCACGACAGATTTGTATGATACGAAAATAATAAAAGTTCATCTTTATTTATGAAAAACTATGGATTTGTTAAAATACTTTTCTAGACATTGTGTTAGAATATCCTTTTCATTTTGACTGCCAAAACATGCTTCTATAGCGTTTAAGGATAGAATATATATATCTTTTTTGGTTAATTGAAAGTATTTACTTGCCAATTTAAATTCATCCGTTAAAGTCGTATCGAAAACGCCACTATCATCTGTGCACAAAACTACTCGAATGTTATTTCTAAAAATTTTGTTGAAATGGTGATCATCATACGATTTAACTGTTCCACATTTAACATTACTAGTTAAACAGCATTCAATAGTGATATGACGTTCAAGACACTGATCAACTTGTTCTTGATTTAGAAAGGTGCCATGACCACAGCGTTGAATTCCGAAATTTATAATTTTCTCGCTCTCCTCGGGATTATACACTTCGGCGCAATGTATAGCTAAATTCAATTTAGCTTGCTTTGCCCTGTTTAATATATTCAGGAAGTCTTCGAATTTGCCTTTGTTAGGATTACCGCTTAAATCCACACCTTTGACTATATCTGGATATTTTTCGTTAAATTCCAGCGCCAGTTTAATAGTTTCTTCAGCGTTTTCCACAGATTGGGCACGATCTATGGATAATAAAAGTTTGACCATTATATTATATTTTACGCTGCAGTCTTTAATAGATTGGATCAGAATTTTAATGTATTCCTTGCGTGTCATATGCTCGTTGACTTTAGGTGTAGTCCTTAGTTCTAGATAAATGACATTATCAATGGAGAAGTTTTGTATAACCATTTCACTGGCAAGTTGCAAACCCTTTGATGTCGAAGTTAATTCGTGCATAAATCCAAACTTTTGAAAACAACTGTCCAAATCGGTGCTATCGAAATCAATGAATTTCTCACATAGTTTCAAGAACTCTTCACTGTTTTCGCCGTATAACTGCTGACCGAGACGTTTAATTGAGTGAATATTTAACGATCCATTAAGGTGAGCATGTAATTCAATTTTTGGTAAACTTTCCAGAAATAAGTCCATTTCTCAAACTAAAAGTTAGAAAAACAAAACAAGATCGTAATCTTATAAATAATAAACAAATAGCAAATCTGATGAAGTGCTGCCAAGCTCGTTGTAATATTCTAATTTATTTACCAATATCAAGGCAACCCTGCTTAACAAAACGGAATTCTCAAGGCAAATTCATTAATTCGCCTTGGGAATTCTTCTACTTACGCTGCGTTTACACATGAAAGTAATTTCATGAAAGTTCCCTATACGTATTATCAATGAAAGAGAAATAAAAAACAACAGAATTTCATGAAAATTTCTTGAAAGTTTTTATGAAACTGAAATTTTAGTTTTAAAATGTCGTCAAAGGGAAAGCTTAATATATTTCTTCCATTGCTGTTTTTTGTTATTTTTATTTTTCAGAGTTGCCAGTATAATTAACCAAGCCGAGTTTTAGGAAACGCATTAAAACTAAAATTTATTTTTATAATTCTTTTAATATTTTTAAATTATAATTAGAAAAATTGTTTGTTATATATGCTTCAAATGAAACTGTTAGAATTATTTGTTTAAACGCTTAAAACAAGTAGCTTTTGTACCTGCTTTTTAAAACAATCCTGAAATTTTTCATGATTATTTTTACCTGGCAACACACCTTTGGTTATTATCATTTCTTTCAGAAAGTATATTGAAAGTGTCAAAAAATTACTTTCATGAAATTTTCGTTGAAAGCAGAGCTGAAAGTTGACTGAAAGTGACAAATATATGAATGTGTTTGTGAGGAATTGTGAGTGTATTGCGACTTTCATGAAATTACTTTCATGTGTAAACGCTATGTTATTACATGATGAAATAAACAAGGTGGTAGCGCTACGAAAGCTGATTATTTTTTGCTCTACTTTTTAGGTGGCTTCAAATGTCAATGAGCTGTTTTTCTGGTTATATTTTTGACAGCTTATGTGACCTAGCCGTTACTATTTCTCATGCTGCCAAATTCTTTTTTTCTCCTGCTACCACCTTGTTTATTTCATCATAATTTATTATTTATTAAGAGGAATAAAGTTATTAAAATCTTTACAAAATGATTAAAAGAATAAAATTAATATTGCAATGAATTATAAAATTGTAAAGAATTAAAATTTTCTTAAATATCTTAACAAAATCCCATTGCAATAATAATAGTTTTTGCATCCCTAGACTCTGCTTTAATTTTTGGTGACAATTAGAAAAAGTTCCCACAAGATTTGCTGGAATTGTTAGCACTGGCGCCCAAAAATATGCAATCTAGTAATTATAACGGCAAAATATAATTAAAGTTGGCTGCCATCTAAAAAAAATTAGTCTGGTATTCTTTTAATCACTGTGCTGTTCGTCCCTATTGCATTGCAAGAGTAAAAAGAAGGAGAACTGTTTATTTTGTTTAAAAATCGGTGTTGGTTTTAGCGTAAGTGAAATATAGAATATAAAATTATATCACTTCCATTTTGGCGTTCATAGAGTGAACTTGTGTTGTCTTGAATTTAAGTAATAAATAATTTTTGGTATTCTATTGAATAAATTTTTTTGGAGAATCTTGACTTGGATACATAAATTTTTGTAAAATTTTATGTATTGTAAATTTTTGGTGTTCTGTGGAGTGGAATTTTTGGTTTGGTGAGGACGCTTCTGATTGACAACACGGATACGAGGGAGAAGTCAAAGGGCGCTCCGGCGTCCATCATTTTGACGCAGATATGTAATGATGATGATATGATTGGAAGCAGAAATAAGACTTCCAGAAAAAGATCTGGAGCTGTGGAAAATAGAGACAATGGAACTTGTAAGAAAGCGTGTACGGTAAATGACAAGATGGCGACAAAGAATAAAGCAGACATACCAGGTAATATGAATTTGAACAACAGTATATATGATTTTGAACGGAACAAAATGGCGGAGATGAGTTGTGATAGAGAAAAAGAAAATGTTGTTGTGCGAAATGTAAATCCTAGCATAAGTGAGGTTAACTTACCGATAAATGTTAGTGAGAATGAGGTTGTGTCTAATTCTGAATTAAGTGAGGTTAATATACCTAGCAACATGGAAAAAAATGGAAATTCAAACAATGTTACTAATTTGTACTCTAGAGATCACAAAAATGAATTTGTGGTTCTAGTTGATACATCTCAAATTGATGTTAATAATAAACGTTTAAGAAATGGTCTTTTTTTGTATGAAAAAATAAGAAAACTAAACATTGCAGGTATCATAAATATTAAAGCCATAGGTTTTACATTATACAAGATACACTTCAAGACTGCATATGATGCTAATAATTTCGTGAAAAATGAAGGAATTAAAAAATTAAATTTGCGCCCATTTATACCTAAAGCTCTGACTGAATCCTATGGAGTCATTAGGAATATACCTATTTATTTAGATGATGATATGATTCTGAAAAATATCAGATCTGATGTTAAAGTGACTTTTGTAAAAAGATTTGTGAGACGTGACAAGGTGACCAAGGAGTTTGTTCCAACCCTGGCAGTAAAAATTGGTTTTTCCGGTATTTCTGTACCTAAGGAAGTTTTTCTAAACTATACGATCCTGAAAGTTGATATATTCTATCCGAGGGTTAGACAGTGCTACAATTGTGGGCGTCTAGGACACACACGCAACGGGTGTAAGTCAAGAACCAGATGTTTAAATTGTGGGAAGGATGGGCTGTGTGATGTTACGTGTACAGCGGAGAAGTGTATCCTGTGTGGAGAAGGCGGGCATAGAGCGTCGGATAAATTGAGGTGTTTAAAATGGAAGAAAGAAGAAGAAGTCATCAGATTAATGACGGATAGAAAAATATCAAAGAGAGAAGTGCTTAATTCCTTTAAGAATCAAAATAAATTTGCTGACCTGGCGGACAATGAGGAATTTCCTATTTTGATGCCAAAGACTAGAACGAGGACAAATGATGTCATGATAAATAAGAACCCAACTACAAAAAGCTATTCCAATATTGCAAGGCTACCAGTGAAATCTCCTGTGAGACCATTTGTTGAACGATCAAATCAGCGGATGTTTGAGGAACTTCCGCCAAATGGTAGGATGAAGGAGAAAGTGTCGCAATTTGAGAAACTTACATCTGAAATTCTGAAATTTATGAAAGATCATTTTTTAAATGTGGGGAATAGTGTTGGTTTGGAAGCTGTCAACCATTTTACCAACAGGATTAATAAAATTACAACGGAAGTGGATCATCTGATTATAACGCAGTCTATACAAGATGAAGATACTGCAATATAATTGTCAATCTTTGTCAGCGAATAAAAATAGTATTGAGTACTATCTCAATACTAATAATTTTGACTTTGCATGTTTGAGTGAAATTCTTAATGAAACAAAAAACAAATCGAAATTTCTTAACTACAATCTTGTTAAAAAAAACCGTGCTGACCGTTATGGTGGAGTTGCCATCGCGGTAAGAAAAGGCATAAAATTTAAAAAAATCCCTTTTTCTGATGAGATAGAGGTGATTATAATCAGAACGCTCAATTTAAGGCAAAATTTTGTTATTTGTTCGTGTTATTTTGCACCATCACTGAACATAAGTACTTTTACCTCACAAATAAACACTCTTTTGAAATTTTTGGAACCCTTTGAAGATGTAATTATATGTGGAGATTTTAATGCAAGAAACTGTTGTTGGGGTGATTATGAAACACTTCCTAGAGGTATGAGGTTAGAAAATCTCAGCAGTATTTGTAATTTTCTCTGTTTAAACGATGGCTCTGCTACTTTCTATAAGTCACTAAAAAATAAAATTGGTACTGTTCCTGATTTGTCTTTTCATAACTCAAGGAGAATTTTTAAATGGAAGGTTATTCCTGTCTTTCTTGGAGGTAGTCATCACTATCCGATTTCGATAGAATATCTGAATGTTAAAACCGTAAGTGGTAAATTTATAGCAAAGAACAAACTTCTTTCATCTCTAAGTAGAGTGGATTTTGATCCCAATTTAGACAAAATTAGCAGTGTTTTCAAGGAGGAAATTAATGGTGCGACTGTGTATTTAAGACATAACAGAGTCCCAAAAGGATGGTGGCATGATGGACTTGTGAAACTTTTTAGAAAACATGTGGCTGCTAGAAACAAATGTGTTAAATATCCCACTCCTGAAAATTTTGAATTGTCAATAAAGTCTACTGGTAATTGGAAAAAGGAGCTTGCTATTGCAAAAAAAAGCAATTATATTCATCAGATTAAGATGCTAAATGATAAACCTAGTGCTCGTGCGGGTTGGAGATTTGTAAGGAATGTTAAAAATATGACAAAAGTCTCAAATGATGGGCTATGGAATAGTGATAATAATAAAAACTTTCTTGAACATTTAAGGAACCAAGTCCCGGTGGCAAATTTTGTTGATGGGGTTGGCTGGCCTGAGGTCCTTTCTTCTGTTGCTGCTTTTTCTTTTGAGGAACTGGAATACTGTCTTTCTGCAAAAAAAGGTTTATCGGCTGGTGGTCATGATTCTATAACGTATCAAATGGTTAAGGTTCTACCTGGTTTGGCGAAATGCTCATTGTTGACTGCGCTAAATAGTGCCTTTATGAAAAACAGAATAGTAGATGATTGGAGAATTGTTAGAGTGGTACCTATTCCTAAGCCCAATAAGGACTTGAATGATTTTAAAAATTTTCGCCCTATTTCTTTGATTGTTGTCTTTTTAAAGATTATAAATCTTATGATTAAAAAACGGATTAATGAAACTATGGAAAAAAATAGGTTTCTTCCTGAAAGGTGTTTTGCGTATAGAAAAAATAAATCTACTGCTTTGTGCATTAATGAACTTTTACATCGTATTGCTGTTTTGAAAAATAATGGGTACAAGATTTTATTCATGGTTCTAGATATTGAAAATGCCTACAATTGTGTCAAGACAAGTACATTAATTGAATTTCTATTGGATCTTGGAATTGAAAAACTGTATTGTGAGTGGATTTACAATTTTTTGTCGCACAGAATTTTAAAACTTGGGAATGAAGAAGTAAGTGTGTTTGATGGCCTTCCACAGGGAAGCTGTTTGTCACCGCTACTTTTCAACATATATACAAAGTCACTACATTCAATTGAGGATGAAAATACTAAGATTTTTCAATATGCTGATGATTTTCTTATTGTGTCATATGATAAAAATTTTGAAACCGCTGAATCTAACCTCAAGCAAAAAATTTTGGAGTTTAGAGAAATTTGTATCAATTTAAATCTATCTTTTAATCTTGACAAAACAAATATCATGTATGTGGCTAGAGGTAATCGGAAAAATATCAATATTAATGTTAATGGTGTTAATATCCAACAAGTAAACTGTATCAAATACCTTGGTAGAATCATCAATTCGTCGATGTCTGTGAAGGAACATTATAAAGCTATCAGTAATGAGATAACTAGTAGAACTCATCTTTTTAAATGCCTAACCTCTGTTAAATCGGGTCTACTTCCACGGGTTGCGGTGAATCTGTATAAAAGCCTGGTAAGATCTAAAATTGAGTATGCCCGTACCACCATGGCTAACTCTCCCTGTTATATAAATAAGAAAATCTCCTCTATGCAAAATGCTGTCTTGCGCCGATGTCTTGGTCTAACACCTTCGACTCCTATTCAAACAATCTACGCCCTGGCAGGGGAGTTACCGCCCAGGGAAAGGGCTATTTTTTTGACTGCTAAAGAAATGTGTATCTTAAAAATAAATAATCCCAAGGTTTTTGAGCTAATTTCCTCTAATCCTGAAGTCAAATCTAGTTACAGTATGGTGTACTATAAATTTAAGGATTTTTTTGATAATCTTATTACTAATCCATCATCTGTTGGAAAGAATGTCACAGTGCGTACTAATCTGTTAAGTGGGACAAAAGATAACATATCGAAGGAAGAGATTATGGCTGTTTATAACTATGAGATTAATGAATACATAAGAGATGGTTTTGTTGTTTTTGCTACTGATGCCTCTGTGAGTGATGCTTCTGCTGGTGTTGCTGTGTATAATGCTTCTTTTAAGAGTAAATTTTACTTCAGTATTGATTTTAAATGTTCAAGCATGTTTGGTGAATTGTGGGCCATAAGAAAGGCTGTTGAAATTGCTGCTGAATCTGGATTTGAAAAAATTGCTATTTTTACAGACAGTCTGTCTGCTTGCCTGTCGATTAATAGAGGTATAACGTCTAACTATTGTGTAACTGAAATTTTTAATGCTGTACATAGATCTACTTTGGAAAAATGTCATCTTATTTGGACTCCTGCACACTCTGGTGTGACAATTAATGAAATTGCTGACGAGATGGCAAGGGTTGCGGTAGATGTAGGTGCTCCCTTGTCTGCTCTTTTCACTCCTGATGAATTTATTCGTGCTGTTAAAATGAATTTGTTTGAAGATTTTCAGACTGATTTTTCTGTAATTTCGCTTATAAAAGGCAAACATTTTGCTTCTATCTATCCAACCGTCCCCTGTAAACCCTGGTATAATAATGCCAAGTTCAATGCAAAAGATACGAAGATTGTCAATAGACTCATGACTGGTCACACATACGATAGAGTGTACCTGAAAAGAATTGGTGTTGTAAGATCTACAATATGTAATTTGTGTAGAAAGGAGGATTCTGCTCATCATATGATTTTTGAATGTAAAAAATTCGATGCTGAAAGAAGAAAATTTAATGTTTTTAAGAATTACTTTAATGTTGTTGACATTTTTAAAAGTAAATGTATGAAAAGTCTTGTCGATTTGGTTGACTTTATCAACAAGGTCAAAATGGAAGTTTAATTTGTCTTGTTACATGTTCATATTTGTGTAACATTTAAATCATGCTCATTTGGTTTTGGTTTTTAATTAACCTATCGTTTTATTTTATGTTATCACTGATGTTTTATTGTCATTTTAGTACTTTGACTATCGACTTTTGTTTGTCTATAACACTTTTGGATCTACGCCTTTGCTCGATCTTTATCATCAACTCTCCCTCTTTGTATCGTTGGAGAATCTGCTTCCTTGGACTCCAGTACTACAAGGATTTATACTACTATTTTTGAATCACGTATATGTTGAAGAACCTGGCACTATGCTAATTTAGCTTGCCATTAAAGATTAAAACACAAAAAAAAATAAAATTATATAAAAGCCATGGTAGGATTATGCCGTCTATGTGCCTCTCTGCGTAAAATGGATGCTTTAATTAATATAAAGAATGAGTCCAATGAAATATGTGAGAAACTACGAAAATGCTGTCAACTCGATATAAAGATGGCTGATGCTCTACCTAAATCTATATGCTCGGATTGTATTGAGAAATTAAATAATTATCACAACTTTTATACAAAAGTAAATGAAGCTCAAGACACATTAAAATCATTATTCTGTACTTCTGATATCTTAGTCGAGAATGACCAAGCCACTAAAGCTAAACCTCCATCAATAATACAATCTTTGAATTTGCGCAATGAAAAGGCAGATCAATGTCCATCTGAGGAAATGCAGATTAAAAGGAAACATTGCAAAGCAAATGGTGAATTATCAGAAACCCCTTCAAAACATATAAAAATAGGACATTATTTATTAGGAAAAACTAAAGATATTGTAAAGGAATCGCTGGCTGATAGAAATAGTACGAAGGATAGACAGGTTGAGGAAGATGTTAAACATGAAATGTTTATAATTGAGATGCCTAAAGAAAAATCATTTTCTGAAAGATCCAATAAAGAAATTGAAAGCCTAGAAAAAACTATTAACGATTTAATAGAAAAAGAAAGTACTGATTATTTTAATTCTCCGGAAACTTGCGAGCAACAACAACAATTAATAGATGAGAATCACGAATTAGAAGAGCAAAATGAAGAGAATATATTAGATGTATTAAATGAAGATGACCTAGTGTCAGATGATGTTGCAAAGCAAATAAATGACAATGAAATAAATCTTAATATTGAATATATGGAGTATTATGAGGAAGAGGAAGACGAGGATGAGCTGGAAAGTAACCAAAAAGGCTCTAATGAACCATTTGATATCTCCTCTACAGCAGCTCAACTAAAACTAAGCTCCTGGAAGAACTACAAGTTTCTATGTTTTATTTGCGACACAATATTTTGCAATTTCATTGATCTTAAAGGCCATATGTTACAAGAACACAATACAGAGCAAATAAATAATTTACACTACAAGTGTTATGATTGTAAAAAAGTCATACCGCGTTATAATTTTTTTCTTAATCACGTCCGTTCGAAACATCATCACGAATTGAAATTAAAATGTGATGTATGTGATTTAAGTTGTCGAAACTTCCAAGACCTCTCCCATCATCGTAATGAAAATTGTGCAGAAGCTATAAACCATGCACATACTGTAGCATGCGATCAATGTTTTAAAAGTTTCCACAATGTTTACGGTTTGCAAAATCATATCAAATATCAACATAATTCGTCAAAACCTAGAGTCAAATATGCATGTACGGAATGCAACAAAGAATTTCAGTACAAAAGTTGTCTAAAATCGCATCAACAGGTACACACAGGTATTTTTTTTACTGTGTAACGTTTAAAGAAAATATTTTAAATTAATATTTATTTGTAATAATTTAGGTATTAAAAAATTTTCTTGCAACTATTGTGATCGAGCATTTAACAGTAAATTCGGTTTGGAACAACATCTATATGTTCATGTTAATGAGAAAACATATCAATGCAATATATGCAGTAAAAGGTAAATTTTATATTTATTTTTATTAATTAAAAAGACTTATTCTACAAGGTTAATTTTTATAAAGTTACAAAACTTTTCAAAGTCTGGATGAGCACCAGAAACTGCATACCGACGAAAAGACATTCAAATGTCAGTTTTGTGAAAAATGTTTTACACAAAAGGTCCAAAAACTTACACATGAACGAGTCCATACTGGTGAAATGCCATTTCCATGTGAACAATGTGATAAACGGTTTCGTTACAGCAGTGCGCTGTTTGCTCATAGTAAGGTTCATAGTGGCCATAAACCTTATTCATGCGAGTATTGTGTTAAAACTTTTGCCGACAGCTCAAATCGTAATAAACACGTAAGGCGTATGCATTTAAATACTAAAAGCCAACAAAAATAAAAAACGTATATTAATTATGAAAACTAAATATATAACACATAAAGCTAGCAATACACTATTGTGCTCAATAAGTAAATAATTCCACATTTCGACAGCAGAAACAAATATTACGTGGTTCCGACAATTGATTCTGGTAGAGAAGACAAAAAAGAAATAAGTATATGTACATTAGTGTGTCCCAAAAAAAAAAAATTTTTCGATTTTTATAGGTCCCCCACCTTTTTTTGAAAGCTTATAGGGTAAAGTATTTTTGTGATTCTTTTCAGATTTTTCGGAAGAGGTTTAGCGGTCGCTAAAATCGAATTTAACCCAAAAATCGGGTTTTCACGACTTTTTTTGAATTTTGCGCATTACTCGGCCCATTAGCACGATTTTCTTTGTTACTAAGTCAATTTTTTTAAAGAAAACTGTTCAAACTTTACTTCTCTGTGCAGATATTATAAGTTTCGGTAATATTTTTGCTCATTTGGGTACCCTTTATGACATTTTTTTGTAAATTTAGCATAAATTTTAAAAATAATGCTTTGTAACTTTTAAAATTTCTATTGAAGTTAAAAAAACTAATGATTCAGTTTAAAATGTGGATAAATTCTGAGTCATTTAAAAAAATAAATATTGAATTTGCTCTTACCGTTCCAAAGTTATACCCTTTTTAAGGTTTGTACTCATTTTGTGTGTATACAAAAATCTATTAAAAAATAATAAATACTCATTTTACATTACAATATTTTTAATTTCACAAAATGAGTATTTATTATTACATGTGTTTTGAAATATCACATCGGAATTTAATTTTAGAAATGAATGGTTTTTGTTCTTTGTGTTAAGGGCTTCAGACACGATCAAAATGCATTTTATTACACGCGGCTGTATGCCTTCGATTTCAAATAACTTTTTTTTTGTTGAAAATGATTTGTAAAACACATAAATTTCGCTTGAAAGAAGCTGAAAATGAAATTTTACATTTTATTTCACTTTAACGAATTTAAGAATACAAAATTAGTGAAATTTTCACTTTTATTTCATTTTACGAATGTAGAACACAGGCGATATTTTTTTTTGATCTCCTTTACCAGAATCAATTGTCTGAAGCCCGTAATTTTTGAAAAAGTTTGAATTTGTTGTACAGTGTTATCACTGGAAATATAATGGCCGTGTTATTCGCTGTGCAATTCTCAAAGATTATGTCAGCCACCAGCATACAAACATATATATATGTATATATATATATATATATATATAAATATGTGGATGATCTCAAGTAGAAAGTTCCTAAATTGTATTTTTTACGAAATTGAGTTTTTCAGTGAATCGAATACATTTGACTCCAATACACCTCGTCGCATAAAATAACGATTTTAAAAGAAATTGTAGAATCATAGTTTTGCTGAGATCGTTACAGTTTCTATTATGTTTTTGACTTCTCGTGTAAAGTTAAAACTATTCGAATTAAGGGCTTTCTACGTGAGACCAACGATATGTAATGTACACATATATATACATATGTACTGCGTGCATTGCTTTCACATCGAACTAAAATTTTGTTTATACAAATCTTTTATAAATCATATGCACACCACGACTTGCCTGCTTAAAAGCCCCTGGAAAACTGACTGACAGATTTAGTTTATTTTAAGTCGTCGGCGCATACATATTGATGATTTTCAATAGCACAAGAAATTGCAGGTTTTACTCCCTGTGCAGTAAAGTCCTGCACTAAAGTACTACAGAAACTTTCGTTACCTCTAATCATTATCATTTTACGAATATAAATAAAAAATCATTTGTATAGTTTTTGAATACCTTTTTAGTTAATTTAATTTTCAGTATTTGTCTGAATCTGGAATAATAATTTCAATTTCGTTTTGGTTTGTTTTTATCTTTTTAATTTGAACTAAATTATAACAAGGATCCTAATTATTATTATATTATTTTGAATAATAAGTTTAGAATTTGTATTCTAATAATATGTAGGTATGTATGTAAAAAAGCATTTAATTATTTAGTATAATTTTTACAAAGTTATAAACTATATTTAGTAGTTTTTGATATATTCATGAGTATATTAAACATGCTCTATGCAACTTCGTTTTACGGTTTCACCTTTTAATATACATATAATTATTATTATAATAGTTTTGGTTTTAGTTTCTTTTTCTTTTTCTTTTCTTTTGTTTTTTTTCTTTTGTTTTTGTTTTTTTTTTTGCTAGCTACATAAAATCTCATTCACAGTCAGACAATTTCATTAATATACATTTTTTTGTATTTTATTTTAACTATTCTTTAGCATTATGATAAATTTTCGTTTAAAGTTTAAGTTTTAGTTTATTCTGTACTTTGTGTAATATACGAATGAATGTTATTTGAATTTAAATTTTATTTGAGGTTATGACTATCTTCTGTATTTGCTTGATCGTGAAATTTTATTTTTTTGTTCGTCGAGAAATATTTAAGTTTGTTGTTTTCTCATTGTTTATGGCAGCAAATAGAATTTAAATTATTATTGTTTTTGTTTTTATTTCTCTGATATTCATAAACATTTTTTATGTATTTTCATTTTGAATTAAGTTTAGTATATCTATAAGTGTAAATGCAATTTATTGATATTTTGTTTTTTTTTCTTTTCAAATATTTGTAAGTGTAGCTTTGGATTATTTATACAATTTATATTTTGTCGTTTTGTTTAGATTTCAAAGGAAATTGTGATTTATTTTGTGTTTTTATATACTATTAACATATTAAATTTAACGATCTTCATAGTTTAGTTTTTTATTTATAGAATTAAAAACAAAAAAAAATCACTGCATTTGCAATTTTTTTTAAAAACATGAAAGTTGAAACGATTTTTTAACTTTGTCCCCTGCGTTTTAAATTGTTTTAATTTTTTTTGACAAATAATATTTCGCGCCATAGATTAACTGTCTAACACATTCATCCATAATGTGAAAAAAAAAATCTGCTACAATTCTGCCCCACCCTGTAAAAGTCTTCTGTCATACAGAAAAAAAAAAATTCAACTTCACCAACCAACTTCATAAAATGATCAAAGGGGGCAGACCTGTCAGAAAATCTGTTACACATGCCCATTTTTCAGCCATACTTTATAGCCAACTTTACACGATGTTATAATATATTATTATGAAATATTCTTCGTTAAACTTCTTCGTATTTGCTTATTGCAAGTGTGCAGAAGAAACTAGACGTTAATTTTGAACCACTTATTCAGCAAACTTCTTTCGCTTGCTTCAGGCAATAAATTTCATGAAATATTTCTTCATAATAAAAAAAAAGTTATTGAACTGAAAAGTTTACAATAATTCCCTTTAACAATTTTGTCGCTTACGTTAATAGTATTTTTACTTAATTTTTATAAATTAGTTCTATTTTCAATATTCCGGAGGCGTGCGTGCGGACATACCAAATCTTTTAATTTTAGTTCGTTGCAGACAAGATCTTTCTTGTTCCAAAACTTTATATCTCCTTGTACATACATATTAAATAATTTGTTTAAACTTGTTTCCATTGTTCGTTTTAAGATTAGAAGATTGGAAAGATCCTTGGATGAATAAAAGAAAGGTTATTGAAGTTTTTAAGAATTCTATGAATCAAAGAATAAAAATTACTCTAATGTGAATGTTTAATAAGTCGCTAACGTTGTTTCATCCTAAAAATTCAACCTAATTCTTAAAAATTAAATCTAATTCCTTAAATACTGATGGATTTCCTAGCAGGTTGATTAAAGCAGTTTAAACCTTCATTATTGCTCTCCTCCTAGATCTATTATTGTCACGTCAAGATATCACGATCAATGGAAATTTGCTCGTATCATTCCAATACCTAAGCAAGAATTCTGATGATGGTTTTCGCCCTATAAGAATATTAACTGCAATTTCCAATATTATTGAACAAATTTTAAAGTTTTAAATCATGAATCACATTTTTCGCGGCAACCTCATTTCATACTCTCAGTATGTTTATAGGAAGAAACACACACTTGCGACATTCTATTGGGTGTCACTGATGCTATTAGGGAACATCTAAACAAAGCTAGAAATTGCCTTATGATATCTCTTGACTTTTCTAAAGGGTTTGGTCACCTGAATCACATAAAGGTGGTGTTGGCTGAAGTGGTTAGCGCGTTGACTACTAAGCAAACAATGACTTGGGGCCTGGGTTCAAACCCTGATTACTGACAACGGATTGTAACTGTAAGGACTCATTTGTTTTTAGAGGATCATGCAATCTCTTATTTTAAAATTTGAATTATTTTTCATCCTGTTTTCACAGATATGGACTATTTTCGCCTGCATACATACATATATATCGCCTGTCCATTTTCTCAGATATGCGCCACTAGTTTTGTACTATCTCTCATCTCGTTAAGAGTATTTGCGAATACAAAATGCTTATGATATTATCTTTATAGATCCTTTATTGAATAATTAGATAAAGAATTTTATTTTCTTTATTTTTTATACTTAAAATAAAAATTGAAGATCCACTTATATTTCCGTAATGCTCTTAATATTTTCTTCAAAATAACCCGGGTTTTTCAAAATACGTCTAATTTACTTTCTTTAAAACCGCATTAAAATATGTAAGATATTTTTTAAAAGATGAAGTTAAAGAAATTTAAAGGGACTAACTAAGATACCACACAAAAGAAAGCTCGAGACAAATATGTATAACCATTTTTGAGGAAAGGCATCAAAAATAACCGCACAGGGAAAATCTCGGGGTTAAAGTGTTTTACAGCCTCTAACTAAAATGTAAAGGTACATTAGCTTCAAATATGTTGGTTCATGTTTAAAAAAAAATTAGATAAATAAATAAATAGACAAGTTGTTTTGTGGTCACACGACGCACATTTATTTTCCCATTTTGTTTGTTGAGACAGCTGTCAAACAACGGCAGGTGTTAACATGGGAAAACATATTTTCCCTGTGGTCACACTTTAAAAAATATTTTCCTTAACAAAATATTAGATAAAACTATCACAAAACATAAATTTGTTTTTTATCAAAATTTTCGTTCCTAATGATTACTTTCTGATGTTGGGCAACCAAAAAGTAATATTAACAAAATATTTTTGCAAATTGCACAAAAACTATTACTTTTACCACATTTCCACATTTCGTCGTCAATTTTGAGCCAACACCGATTTGTATTATTTCAACACAAGTGATCAAGCAATTTTTTTTCGATTGCAATTCTTTCCATTTTTTTATTTGCGATTTCTGATCAATTTGTGTGGAATTTTGTGGGTTTGCAATTTTCGCCATATTCTCGATTTAGGAAGAATTTTTTGGCTTCCGTTTTTTAACAATATTATGGCTTTATTGATATTCAATAAATTTGCGCAGGTTATCGCTAATTTTACAAATGCCAAAAATTCGACAAGATCTCATTCGCAATAACCAGGATAACTAGAAAACTGCTGCTGCTTGTTTCTTTATTTTGGATTTAAAATTTTCTATATGTTGCCTTGAATTTATTATAAAAGCATGCCCAACAAAGCTATCAATATCAGCCGTAAAACTCTTTTATTGAATCATTTTGCCTAAAAACAGATATTTTTATTTGGCTCTGTTTGTTCTTACAAAAACTTTGTAACATCTAATAATTGTTTTCCCAAAATAAATCAATATATTTGCCTTTTGTGACCACCCACTTTATTCACATTACAAACATTTTTGTTTGTCAGAAAATAATTTTGTTTGCCATTGCTGTTTGCCTTTAATAAATATTTTAGAGTCAGATTATGATTAGGAAATATTTATCGTTTTTCGTCAAATATTTCCCCAATGTGACCGCACCTTACAAGGATTACAAAATTTCCTATTCCGATTCACAATCTCAATATGCAAATGTGGCAACCATAAAACATTTTTAAAACAATGATACGCGTACATAAATTTGTCAGAATCCGTTGTCAGAACCTTGTGACAATAACTGCTTTGCAATATTCCAAATTCACTAGTTTAACATGAAAAATATGCAGTCAGGGATGGACATTTGTGTTTTTGAGTTTGTACCGATTGTACTTTTTATATAGAACATGGCGATGATAAATAATTATTTAAATACAATAAAGAGTTCGTTAAAATAATCTAAAAACATTTCTTTTGTAAATACAATTTAAATTTCCTATTTAAGCAACAAATAATTTAAATAAATCTTTTACGAGTTGTTGCGCCTTTAATTCTACATCTTGAAATTATTTATAATAATTTTTTTTTAAAGTAAAAAGGGTGGATATAAAAACAAGTATAAGTAACAAGTCCAAATTTAATTTAATTTTTTTTCTTTAAAACTTTTTAATAAATCCATACAACATTTATAATTAATTAATAATTAAAATATGTAATTAAATAATTTTTGCTTACATGCTAGAGAAAATTTTAAATTTAGCAATTCCTTTTTGAACCTTTTTAGTTATGCATTTAGCTATTTTCTTTCTATTTATTTTCTAATTAACTTATATTTAAGTCTCTGCTTAATTGAGAACTTTTTATATATAATTTCAATTAAAAATATTATGTAGTATTTGTTTAACCATGTATTTATTTATAATGAATTTCGATGACTTATAACTTTTATAAATTTTGCATTAGATTTAATTTTCCCACAAAAAAAAAAAAAAAAAAATAATAATTGGTCCAATATTTGTAAATATTAAAAAGCTTTTTTTAAGGTTTAGCTTTTTTATTTTTCCTTTCGATTTTTTGTAAAAGGTTAACAGTTACATTTTCGTAATAGGAGATCGTGAAAACTAATCCTCTCATTATGATTGACAACTAAGTTGTTGTAGTTGTCAGATTCTTATAATGGTTCACTTTCCATCAGCTGTTCAATTATTTGTCTTCGGTAAGTTGTCGTTGCTCGTGTTATGATTTACAATAAAACTGGTTCAGAATCATAAAACCAAAAAATATTTTTGTTATTGACTTTTAATATTGAAAACTTATCTTTTAAATCAGAATAGAGACAGAAATCAAATCTGGGGCCAAATCACCCCATACGATATCGATCAAAATTTATCGAAATTTTTCATTTTGGTATTATCGCATACGATATCGAGTGAATTGTATCGTAATTTGACGCATCGTATTGTCGTATCGTTTTGGTCCCTGTTCTGACTTCCTTTCGAATAAAAATGCTTGGAATTTATCCGATGCTAACAAACATACACACATATCAGGCATTAGCTAACCCACAATAAATAAATAAAGTCTCTGAAACATACATATCTTTCATTAATTTTAGCCGAAACCAAACTGACAGATATGTTACAGACTAATGTGGGAACCTGCCTTTCGGCTTAAGCTCACAGTGCTATTAACACCGTTTCAATATATGTGTGCACCTCGAGGGAGGCCCACCTCAGGTGGCAACTTCTTCTTGGTGGCATGGTCCACCACCCTTGTGTAATCACCTTGCTTAAGTGTTCAAGCTTTCTAATATTTTTTATATGTTGTTTTGCAAAAGAATATAGAGGCTTTACATTGGTAGACCAAAGTCCATCCAACCAGTTGAACTAGTAGAGCATCTGTCCTTAAACCAATATCTCTCCCAGGTTTTGATAGTAGTCATAGTGACCACGTATACTTCCGGAGAGCTCACCAATAACCAGCCACCGAAAAATCTGAAAATTTTCAGTCAAGCGGGACTTAAACTTTTGAAGGAACACTATTAAATCAAAACTATTTCGTGTCAGAATATTTTGGGCACAAGGACTTTGCAATGTGGACAGACATGAAACCGGCGATGTGATCACAAGAGTATTTTCGGCATTTCAGGAACTTAGTGACAAATCGATTAAACTACTGACTGATCAGTACTACTAGGGAACTTAGTAATTGTGCAATGGCTACGACAAAATGTTCCTTAAAGTGTTTTAAACAAAACAAAAATACTGAACACAGTAATTATCTAAATTGTATGAACTACAAGAAATTTTACGGATAGCACTAGCTGCGAATAACTGCGGAAATAACACTTCATCACACTTTAAATGTTGACTTATTTCTAGTGTTCAATTTGATTTTTCACCTCTGATGTCTTTAAGTTTTATTATAGTAACATATTATTAGCCCTATTCCATGTTCCCTTATTGTAAATAAAATCTTCCCGACAAAATTTTCACTTCTCCCTTACTCTAAATGGGCATTTTTTTCCCAAGGGAAAAAAGTTGGTATTTCAAATATGAGGCCGAAGCAAAATTTCTTGCTAGTTTTTCATCCAGCATTCTAAGAGAAATTAGTGCAAAAATATATTCAATTAAAAAAATGTTGTACAGCGATGTACATAATAAGCATTTATTCAGTACAAATAGCTCAAATTGGCATTGGAATGTTATATTTCCCTCTTTTTTAAGGGAAATTTATTCACGTCGTGCAAAAGCATAAACTTCTGCAACATCTTAAATAATAAATAAGGATCTTTATCTAAAATGTAAAGAGAAGCAGATTTATTGCCATGTAATTCCCTGGCTAAATTGTCGCATTAGGACTTCAATTTTCGAAATATGAAATTTTTCTGAAATTTAAATTGCTGAAGTCTTGAAGTTTTACAGAAAAATATGTAAATCTTATACAGCTGATCCATATTCCCTCTTCCTTATTTTATTATTCCCAAAGTAAATTTATTACGAGGTTTCCTGATTATCCTACTTCATCATCAGCTGTGCGTGCACTATTGAACAGCCAAAAAAGCACATTGTTGCATTTTCTTTGGCTGTTGAAGAAAATTTTAGCGGCGAATGTTATTGTGGTAGTGATAAAGCTATCTGATATGAATTCGCCTTGATTATTCGTAGGTTTTTAAGAATAAAAGGATTTTATCCCGAAAAACTGAATTCGCCGGGAAGTTAATTTCCCCGTAAGTTTTTCGAATTCAAGCCACTTAATCGCTGCTCAAATAAAAAGTTTAAAAACGCCGATACATGTGTGTTTTTGTTTGGTCTCCTCTGCTGCCGGAAACAGCTGTGAAATATCATAAAGTCGTTAAACAAAAGATTTAAATTTGTTTTCACAATCTCATGTTGTCAAATATGAGTCCATCCAACTCGATATTTTCAAAAAATGTATAATTTTAAATTTTTCCTAGCTTAATTTATACTTAAAGAACTAGTTTTCAATATATTCGTATGTTTGCAAGAAGAAGTGTATATATTTTTGAGCTTTTTTTAAGTTTTATAATTTGCAATAAATAAGTATACGTATGTACGAAGTATTTCTGTTTAGTGTTGTGTGTGTGGGTGTTGAAAACATTAATTTTTTCCAGTGTACTTAAGAGGTTTTATTTTGCCATAACAAGCAAGTTGTAGTAGTATTTTACAGAAACTCTATCCAACCAACCACTCAAATTGTCCATACTTGCACTTTTTCTGCTACCACACACCAACTGGCACGTTCATAGTAAGACGAGACGATATGTAGACTGGCCACATGATGATTGATTAAAGCATCAAGTTCGCCTTCTCGAAACACATGATAGTAGCGATGGTGTGTGGTGGCGCCACCTTGTGATGGGCTATCAAGTGATGCGGTTGAGCTATTTGAATGCTCCCAAGATTCGGTCGATTGATTTCGATTTTGCATGGTAGTGATGCTTGTATTGGTCGTGGTCGTATTCTCTTCGCCTGAACTCTTTTTCGTTGTTACTGTTGCAGGTGTATGCTCCTCTTCTGTAGAATCGGTTTTTGCCAGCGATTTGTTGGTAATTTGCGTTTGTTGCACCTGCATTAAAGTTTCCTCAGCGTCTACCTCATCTTCATCTTCTTCCATTATCACATCATGTTCTATTTCTTCTAATTCCTCTTCGTCTTCTTCATCTTTAAACGAAGAATCTTCATCTGGCAACAGATAAGCCGTTTCCGGATGTAAATTGTTGTGCAAATGTCGTTTGTAATTGAATTTAGAAATTTTACAATTCTCATACAATTGCAACATGTAACTGCGTTCATTTTCCTCTTCGTTTTCATCCTCATCCTCTTCGTGTATTGTGAAACTCCTGGTCTGTGAGGAAAGCGATGATGTAGAGGATGAGTTGGGCGATTGATTAAGGCTGGGTTGTGTTGATAAATTGGCCAACAAGAGTCTACGTTCTCTTAGCTCATCCCTTAAGGCTGTTAAGTCTTTGTCACCATTACGTTTGCGTGGCTGAGAAAAGGGATCTTCGAAAAATTCATCACTTGCTTCTAACGATCGTGTTTCTGCTTTATTATTTTTCTCTTCCAATTCTATCATCAATTGGGCACTTAATTGTTCGGCGAATTCTTGGCAATCATGTGGTTGATTTGTTTGTATACCACCACCATATTTGCTGGGCAAGATATCAGATTTGTCATCATTGACTATCATGCTAGAATCGGATTCAGTTTCATTGATACTCTCGCTTTTATTATCACATTCGGCTAATTTTTCCTCATCAGGTGCTGTATCTTTGGCTTGATCTAAACTGGGAGCTGCCGTTAAGTTGCTAGATCTGGGAGCACTTATAACACTATCCACCGAATCGGGTGAGGAGGGTTCACTATAATCACTATCTAAATCATCTGTAGCTGGATTGAACAACTCTAAAGACATTAGTTTGGGTATGGTGGCTATAGCAGCACCTCCTCCAGCTGTGGTAGTCCGCCGCACAATGGGAAAACTTTGCCGTGTTATTTGCAATGACTGTTGCTTGCGAAATTTCGGTATGGGTGGCAAATCCTTAATAGTCTGCCTGGTGATTTTGATTTCAGTTGGTTTTCCCAACAATTCACTTTTGATTTCCGATTTAATTTCTGTTTTCTTCTGTTCTTGCTGCTGCTGCTGCTTCTGGTTCAGCTCTTTTTCCTGTTGCTGCTGATCTTTAGACTCTTGCTGTTTTATATGGTCTTGATCGAAATTGAATCTAGTCTTATGAAGACCATTTATGGGCAACTTTTCCTCAGGGTTTTTCTCTCTTGCAGGTGGTGTAAACATGGCCATGGCTGCTAAAACGGCGGGCATGGATTGTGGCGGGGAGGTAACGGTTGTTTGGGCAGCAGCCGGTGAATGAGCGGGTGTTGGTGGGCAAGGCATTATAATGGGAGAGGTTGGCACTGATGATATACGATGACCATTTATATCTAATTTACAACACTGGCCGCCCAAATTGGAGGCTGTGACAACACATTTACTCTGACAGCATGTCTTATGGACATGACAACCGCCACCATTACTCGACGAAGAGTTACTCGAACTAGAATTGGAATTATGATGCTGCTTTTGATAGTTAAGCTGCTGTTGCTGTTGGTGCTGCTGCTCTGGTTTCGGTATATATATGACCGAAGCAAAACTATCTTCTGATTCTATGCTTGTGTCTGATTGCAAACTGCTGTCTTTGGAGGAATCAGATCCTGATTCGCGTGAGTGACGTCGGGCCTTTTCTTCATCCCCCGCACTAGTGCACTGAGAGCACGCCTGATGATAAGTTTGACAATAGCAAGCCGTGGTTGTGCAATCCAAACTTTTGCACATGGTTACAGGTCCTGCAAACTTGTTGGTGGAATTCTGACGATGCAGCAAATAGCGCAGATGAGTTTGAAAATTGCTAACCAGAGCAGAATGCTGTTGTTGTTGCTGCTGTTGATAATAATGATGATGGTGATGATGATGTTCATGCGTACATATATTGGCCTTGGGTGTTTTACTAACCCCTTGGTTAGCCGTGGGCGCTTTTTCCTCTGGCGTAGTTTTTAGATTTTGCATTATTTTATTAAGACCAGTTTTGGTAACCCTTTCCAAACTGCCCGTAGAACTTTTGATTTTACTGGTAAAACCTTCACGTATAACTTGCAAACGTTTGGAAAACATGGCCGAACGACACAGAAATGCTTCGTTCAAAGACATTTGTTTTTGAATGCGTTTCCGTACACGCTCTTTCTCTCTAATACGATTTCCGGCCATAAGTTCCTCATTTAGTGAGCTCTGCTTACGCATTTGGCGCGTGGTTAAGTGCTGACCGGGCACCGATTGCTGTTTGGCAAACAATGTATTCGTGACACCATTCGTGTTAACATTGTATTGGCTCAACATATGAAATGGCGTATCTGGCAGTTGATAGTCTTCATCACAAAGTGATTGTTTTTGTTTGATGAGCTTAGGACGGCGGCTTAGATTCGATGAAGTATGTGGTTGTTGATGTTGTTGTGTTGCCGCAGAAGCTACTGAGGTACTAACTGCAGTTAGAGTTTGATTTGTGGGCGAGTGACCATTGGCATGATTATTGGAAGAAATTGTAGCCCCTTGTCCGGCTAAATGAGCATCTAGAAGTTGTGGAGAATTTGCATTCTTATCGACATGTAATAAGGGGCCACCGAGACTTGGTACACTTGAACGTGAGCGTACAATTTGTCGTGGTGGTGGATTGAGTATACTACCTAGACTACGAGATTTCAGACCAGCCGATAGCGGCGGATCTGTAAAATCTTCAAAGTCTTCTAAGCGACGCAATTCGATTGGTAAATCTTTTGCATCTTCATAATCTAAACTACTATCATTTTTGGTATCCTTCGAGGTCCAGGAGTCGAGGAACCAAGCGTGCTTGCGACCACCAGCTAATTTCTGAAAAGACAAATACAATTTATATTTGCATAAATATCTCTTTCACCACAAAAATTATAGTTGTGACTTTTTTATAAAATGGTGGTTGCTCTTTCTGTCCTTCTTAATTTTAATTTTACAAAATTTCTTATTAAATAAACTACACTACATTTCTTTTGGTCCCACTCACCTGTATGGCTCGTCTAACAAAACTATAGCATGACTCGCCCGGAGATGACGAAGACAAACTAGAACTATCGCCATCTCCTGCCGAACGGCTAGAGTTCGTTGAATCCTCCGTATAAGCATGATATGGAGGCAAAAAGTCTTCATCGTCTTCCTCATCCGAATAATTGAAATTACGATTTTTAGGCGGTTGCCAAGGTATCAGTACATCTTGGGACTCAAAACGTCTATGACGCTGTTCCAGAGCCCACACAGTAATAACAACACGACCACCAATACGTAAAACACGAGCTAATTCTCTTAAAGCATTTACCCTTCTCTCGGTGGTGGCGAAATGATGAACTACCGCTATGGAGAGAACAGCATCAAATGATTCATCCCGGAAGGGTAATTCAAGATTGTCACATAGTGCAACCTAAAAAAAGAGAAAAAAAAAGAAAAATAAATTGAATAAATTTGGAGAGCTCATGCACACATATTTTATTGTCAAGCTAATTAAGGCGAGTGAGTAAAAGGAGATTGTATAAAAAAATAACAACATAATGGGATACACAAATATACACATACACTTGCACACACACACCAACTGACTTGTATACTGTACAATGGGAAAAAGCAAAAACAAAACTAGAAGAATGAATGTATGTGACACAATCCTAAAGGGGATTTATAAAGAAAAATCTCTTGCACACGATACACAAACTGCATGTGTCATCGTAATCCACTTCCTACACAAATCCTTAAAAATATCTATTTATGTATGAATTCTTCCTTTGGCATAAACTTTTTATTTTCTTTTGTGAGTGGGAGGAAGTAGAGCTTAGAAAAAAAAATATTATCAAGTGGCTGTTTTGTACTGTTGTTGTTTTTCTTTCCTGTTTTTCTTTTTTATACATTCAGGCTATTTTTCACTTATTCCATTCTTTGAAAGCATGTTGGAATTCGTATATTGCATTACAGTTCCGGAATATATATTCGTAGTTATGTTGCTATTGTTTGTTGATGCCTGCAAGTGCAGCATAATGTTTCGTTAAAGTTTTAAATGTTGATCATTACTTGTAAAGGATGTTTTTTATAGAGTGTCACAACTTTGAGTTGGCATCACTGCTTTATTTGAGCACCCATTTAACAGCTGATACTTGCTTTTTGCTTAGTTTGCTTTGTAATTTCATTATGAATCAACTTATAATTTTTAATCAAAATAATTTTTCGTGAAACTCATCGTGCAGCGCGCGCTACAATTGAATTACTCAAAGTAACTTTTGATAAAAAAATAATTTCACGTAATGGCCCAATTAATTGGCCACCAAGATCGTGTGATTTAACCCCATTAGATTATTTTCTTTGGGGTTATGTTAAGTCACTTATTTACGTCGATAAACCACAAGCAATTGAACACCTGGAAATAAACAATCGAAGAGTTATCGGCAAAATACGGCCGCAAATGCTGCAAAAAGTTGTTGAAAATTGGTGTTCAAGGTTGCGCCTTCAGTTTTGGCCACATGGCAGAAATCATATTTAAACATTAATTTCATAAAATTTTTTTTCCAATAAATCTCGTTTCATTAATATTAAAAATATGTTTCCTGGTTTTATTATGATTTAAACTTGTGTCACTCTATAAAAAACACCCTTTATAACTAAATAATTTCAATATTTATGTAAGTCTTGGGCATATTGAAAAGTATGTACTAGAACTTTCCGTAGGCTTCATTGAAATTTAACTCCCTCTGTCCAGTAGAAGCACAAAATTGAGAAAATTTCAAGAAAAAAAAAAAAAAAAAAAAAAAAAAACTAAAATAAATAATTCTTTCTCTCTACAGTCTTGCTTACATACACTCCAACGAATTTAATACATTCATTATTTTAATGAAAATATACATCATTTGAATGTATTCATTACATTGTTTCCACGAAAATTATTCATTAAAGTTTAATGTAATAAGTTTTTTGAAAAATATTCGTTGTTTGTTGTTATTCTTTAACAAAATTAATGAACTCGTTCATTGATTTAATGTACTTGAACACATTAAGTTAAAATTAATGCACCATTCGTTGAAACAATGGGAAAAGGCGATGGTAGAGAAGATTGATGATGATTATGTGGATTGGAGAGGGCTTAATTCTTCGCATAACTTTGCTATTGCGTGTTTTGTTAATTTTTTAGAGGACTCTTGCAGCGCCGCTGGTATTAAGTAGACGCATTATCTTTCTTATTCTGTATGAGCAGGTATTTTATTAATTGTTTTACTTTGCCGACGACTCTGCTAACCTACGAAGGAGGGCGATTTTGTGTACGTATGCTGGGAACATAATTTTAGATTTTCGTTTTCAAAATAATCAACATTCGGAATTGACGATCCTTTCGATCGGAATTGAATTCTGTGACGTGGCTGTTTGTATGCTTTTCTAAGAAAATATTTTTTTTTTGGTAATTTTAAGGAAATAATTTAAAATTTTTGCATTATATTTTCGGTTTCCCTGGAATTAATGTATATGTGATATATACAAAATTTCTTTTTATCATAAGTATTTTCTAATACAGTGTACTAGTTTATACTCCCACTTATTCGTACTCGTTGTGTGTTGATTTTCAATCAGTTCTTTTTTATGTGAGTTTGTTTTTCTATTCTTTTTTTTTCTTTCTTTTATTTTTGGCAAAAGTACAACCAGTCATTCAATTGCAATGGATTTGAATTCATGTTAAGCACGAATGAAAATAGGACAAGAAAAAGATTGTTGCAAGTATGATAAAATGCAGTAAATTTACTGCAGTACACTAAATCGAACGAGTATTGAAATCTTATTTGATATAAAGGATAAGGGATAAAGACTTAAGTACTTAAGTAAGTTAATGGAACAAATTTTTAAATTGTTTTCTTTCTTTAATTATGTCAACCACATTAATCTCTCAAAATTAAACATACAACTTATATTATTATGAAAATACAGCCAAACAGCAAGAAAAAAAAACACGAATTGTTTAATTAAAATACTTTATGGCTGCAATAAATAGCAACAGCAACTGCAACTGTATTTTACACAACTTCTTTTGAGAGTCCATCCAATTAGACACGAAACATTAAAGCTGAATGTATCCTTTAGGTCTTCCTGCGGGTTCAAAATGAAATTTACTTTGTTATGTTCGTTTTTAATTGCACATAGCAAATGCAAATATTTAAAAATCATGTTAACAAGCTGCAGTTAGAATCAACTGTTTGCTGCATAGGAGAACCAGTAAACATATGAAATACTCCGCAGGGATAAATGGAGAATAAAAAAAGAAACTTAAACAAGTGAACAAGTTTTGAGTTAGCTCGCATACTTGTAAACTAGTTAGTTAGTTGATTAGTCAAAATGTATGAATGTATTGGCTAATGACATGCAACAATAAGCAGGAATACATGTTCCGAGAATGTTGTTCAAAAAGTAAATTACAGGAATAAATCAGTAAATAGCAAGCTAATCTAAAAAAAATAACAAAAGCTGCAGTAGCAACATCAACAGCAAAATTATAACAATTAAAAATCAAACAATAGAATGTACACGTTCACATCATCCGTGAGTCTGTGTTATATCCACGATGTATAGGAATTAAGGAAAAATTACACGTGTAGTTAAACGTTAATTGTACCACGACTTGGGACAGATCCCTAAAAGTTATTGATGGATCAGAAGAAGTCCAAGCAAATATGGAATAATTCTTTAGGAAACTTCTACATCTTTAGTTTCTAAAGAAAACTTGTTCATATTTGTTTGTGGAAGCCTAACCTGAAGGTCACTCTGACCAGAGAGAGAGAGAGAGAGAGAGCAAAGAATATGTGATCGGTGACAACTGTATTAACTCGTTGGAGTATCGCTGCAGAATAGAGTATGCTTCATTACTACAATAGATTAATTTAACTGGTTACCCATTTATTGGTTTAAAAATCGCCGACCTGGCAAGACTGTCAGCTGTTCAACATCTGACATCTGGCACCTTCTGTAGGACCAGCACTAGGGGAATGACTCCTTCTTATGCAATGCATGTGCCAGAAATTTATTTAGTGAAATATTTCAAATATGGATCGTTTAAGTACCGAAGATCTCGTAAAAATAGTGAAAACTTAATACAAAAGTCGTGGTGCAAATGTGGAAACTTTTCGAGAAATACGGGGTGATTATGGTCACTGAAAACACCAATTCATTATTGGAAACTCAGGACGATTTATGCAGATTCAGCGAAATGCAAAAAGAGACGCTGGAGCACATCCTCTGTGAATGTCCGGCTGTAACGAAGCGCAGAAAAAAATTTCTTGGAGGCTTCTGAGATTTACAATCTCTCACCGAGTAGGGTGGCTGGCTTTATTCGTGGTCTTAACGTAATTCGGTGAACATTTGGGCTGCACAAAATATCCTTGGGTCACGCTGTCTATGGGCTAACCTAATAATAGTAATTATGATGACCTACTGTGCAAGTGGAAAGTTTGAAAAGAAAGACACTGGAAGCGTTGCAGATTTGGTCACGCCTGTGCATTATCGCAATGAGCACACTGCCGTCATTTGGGCGTATGTGGCCGAAAATGCCGCTGGAAGAATCGTTACCTTCAATTCAGAGCGGCACAATGCAAAAAAAATACTTTAATATTTCAGAAGGATACATTCACCATCCTGTTGATAATGTCTGACAAACACGGAAAGTTTTATGAACAATACTCTAAGTACTACGAGTGCGAAGGAGGAAGATTGATGTAAAATGTTTTGTTAGAGATTTCCAAGGAAATCTATTTATTCATGAATACATAATTGTTTAAAACACTCATACATTTAAAACAAATTAAAATCAGGATCCTAAGTGCGGTGTGTCTTTGTATGAATGTGACGGTGCAAGTGGTTGCGTGTGTAAGTGACTGTGTAAATGATATTTTCATGATTGAGCTGATGTGGTTGTGCAAGTGCAGTTGCTTTTATTTTTTTTGTATTCTGTACATCCACATGTCTGTCTATGAGTGCCATTACCACTTGTGTGTGTCTGAAGAGTGCTCAAGCAATCAATGCTCTTAGATGAAAATGGAGACAGTAACCTAAGGATTTTATGAGGGAATTTTAATTATATTGTGTTAAGAGTTTTAATTATATAGTGATTAGTTGACAGGTAATATCTGGATGACACCTCTTGTTTAATACACACTAGACTATCCTCCTAATTTTCTCTGTTAGGTAAAAACAGGATATAGGAATAATCTTCCTTATATAAAACTAGCACTGTTTGTCCTAGTCTTTTAGATTAGATGGGAAACTGCTGCTACTACTTGAACTCTTAAAATTAAAATTAATTAATTAAAAAAATTTTAGAAAGTCGCTCATTATAATAAAATCTGGCCGGTTCTTTATAGAATACTCCGAATGAGCGAGAATTCTGTAGTATCACAATGGACAAAGGGGATTATGATGGGGTTCTGATTGTCATCTTTAGGTAACCTTACCTTGAAAAATGTTGATGAAGTCCTACCTACCACCCATATTATGTTTCATTACTGTGTAACATATTAAAATATTCTTTGCAGTTTTTCCTGTTTATAAAAGAGATTTTTAAAAATTCTGTTCTGTCAGAACGTTTATTCGGGATTAGGTGCTGTATACGGCGATCATTCCTTGAAGGATAGGTATGAGAAATATGGTGCTGCTTTTATTCGAGATAATGTGTCACACAGGGTCCTTATATATTAACCGAATAAGGCTTATTGAAACGAACATTGCTCTCCTGTGATTTTTAGTAGTACCTATACGAGTGTCATGCGTGGATCTCCAGGCTGTGTGCCAAATACCATTAAATTAAATGCCAAATATCACTTTTTATTTGACAAAACCTTGTGCTACTTGGGAAGCTAAAGGACATCCTCCTTCTACTTTAGATCCACGAAATCTTAGATAAAATGGTTTACGGATGAATGTAAGACCAGAAATGAAGTTGGATACTTTCGATAGAACACGAGACTATCGGTAACCATGGTCAAGTGGATTATGGGCTTTCTAGCTGAAAATAAGTAGATAAGGATCTCCAGAAGTCGCTTCCTTAATGTGAACTTCGTGCTAGGCTAATTATTTTGTCGTGTTTCGTGTTACTCTTGAAACTGGTCATACAGGTAACGAAATAGTGGGTGACTTGCTTACGAAGTGCCCGATATTAATTTTAAATAGAAACTTGTTTCATAGAACCAGACTTTATGAGCTATTTTAGTATTAATTGAGTATGGGTATAAAATTAACCATGAAACACGTCTTCAGATTTAAATGATGTTCGGCGTTCCACTTGGATTTAGAGCTTTGGCGTTTCTATAAACTTGGATACAGATATTTTTCATTTAATTTTTTATTTATAAGAATGATTTATTTTCCAATTTCTTTAAAAAGAGTAAATAAAGACCCCTGCAATGCTGTGCTAGAGGGTTAATGTGTTCCCCAAAAATATTTATTTTAGAATGGCTAAAAGCCATTATAACTTTGGGCAAAAGTTGATGGGAACCTTAATTCTCCTTAAACTTAATTCCAGATGTAAAATTTCAAAACTTCTACACATGAACACATTTTTGGGGGTCAGTCCTTACAGTCTTGCAAAATTTCTTTTTGCTGTAAAGTATAATTGATTGTAAACTTCTCAGTTAATAAAATTGTGAAATTAAATAGGAGCGACCAATGACTTTTTATAAGTTTTTTTTCCTCTAGAGAATCATAAAATAACAAAAGACACACTTTTCGAATGTGTATATTTTTTAACTTAGCACGCTACCCCCGTATATTTTGTTGGCAATTGCTCTTGCTTCTTAGTCCACTTCCCTTTCGTAGTGTGTGTAAAAGCTGCTGGTTTGTACGGGTGTAATATTGAATTTTACCGTTTCCTTTTACAGTTGCAATTATTTTTGTTTGTAGATACGAATGAGTATCTGAGAGTTGAGACAAGAGTCTACAAGTGCTTAGTTGTAATAAAGTTTAAGGGAAATTAAATGCATTTTAGCATAAATTGTATAAACTGTTCTTAATCAGTATTTACCAGCACTTTTAACACATTTTATACATACCAATGGATGGACATACAAATACACTCAATCGCTTGCCTACAAACATGGTCAATGCTCAATGAGTTACAACAAAGTAGCAACGTATTTGACCCACCGGTATTGCATTAACAACAAAGGTGCACAAAGAGTAATTCACTTACATTCACACTTACATACACACTTTATTCTCGTACTTTTGATCAAAGTTTTTATACTGTCACTGTAACGCAATCGATTTTAATTCTTTTGAAATTGAATTTATGTTGAACATTTATGTGTGAGCAAGTGTGCGTGAGTGTTTCCTAATGCAACGACAACGAACAACAAACAAGTGCTAGAGTCAAGTATGTTTGTGCATGAGCACGTGTGTGAGTTTCTGTGTTTGATAGGGACTCTTTGTGCTTAGAAAAATAAAAACCTTGATTAAATAGAAAAAAAAAAAATATTTGTATAGAAGGGATAAATGACAATTAAGTAGTTGCATTATTTTCCAACTCGTTGTTCAGTTGAGGAAACTTAAAGGTGTGTCTTCTATTCTGTGCAACATTTTTACCGTAAAAAATTGTTGTTATTCTTGGTATTTTACACATATTATTAGCAACAACAACAACAACAACAACAACAGTTGCAACTATCAGTAATATTATGGTAACAATGCACAAGGATTTTTTACATTTGTGTGTGCTTATGTGCATGTGTGTTTTGTGTCTTATTGTGCGAGTTTCTCAAATAGGGGTCGGAATTTTTTTTTATCTAAAGTATATATCAAGTTTTAGAAAATTGTTTGTTAAATCAAATGAAATATTAGTTAAGAATTCTTTGTAGTGCAAAGTTTTGAAACGAGTTTGTTCCAATAATGATGGTAGTGTTAGCTGAAATGCTAAGTGCGTTGACTATTAAGCAAGCTGTTGCTTAGGACCTGAGTTCGATCGCTGGTCTGGGGAAAGTCAATCAACTTCATAAATTGTATTATTTTTGTATATATAATAGCACTAATCAACTGGTCACTAAAAATTGTTCCAACAGCGATTGATGCTGGTCCAAGCTAATGTACACATCAGCGCCCTCGTTCGTCGGTTAGCAGAACCGTTGGGGAAGTCAAACAATTAATAAAACGCCTGCTCGTACAGTTTAAGTAATTTAATGTGTCTACTTAACACTAGAGCCGCTTTAACACTGATCTAAAAATAACATAGCGTGCAATAGCAGTGTTGTAAAAGAATTAAGAATTCATCCACATTTTCACCATCTATCTTCTCTTCCCTATCCCTTTCTCCCTAATTCTTGCTTAGAAATGCTTTATTACTATACAAAATAAATCAAAAACGTTTGCCAAATAAAAAGATTCTAAGGATTTCTATTCAATGGAGGAAGTTTTTTCATAAACTCATCCATAAAGGGTCAAAAAAAGGACCCGTACAACAAATAGTTAGAGGGTTAAAATGTTTCTGGAAAACATAGTTTTGGAGATATTTTCGGTTTCATTATTTTTTCGATTTTTAATTTTTTTAATTTTGGCGATTTGGTTCAGTTTAAAAATTTTTTTTTTGCTTTCATCGTTTTTTAAATTTTGGCGATTTATTTCGTTTAACCAAGTTTTTTTTAGCTCATCCTTATTTTATTTTATTCAATTTATTTTCGTTTGGGAAATTTTATTTGTTTAAAAGTTTTATTTTTAATTTTAGCGTTTTATCATTTTTTTTTTGCCCGTTTTAATCTCTTTCTTTTTCGTGCTTTCTTTTTGTTCCATTAACTTTTGGTGTCCCGAATCTTTACTTGAAGAATTCTTTTTCATATTCAAAATTTTTGAACATAATAATTTCCACCCTTTTCGAATGTTTCACAGTGTTGTTCCTAATAATGCAAAGAATGTAGGTGCACTTTATACAAATAACAAGTTCATACACAAATAAACACACAAACACACACCCATAAATAAGTATCTAAAATTTTATATCACGTAGAATGAAAAAAAAAAAAACAAATTCAGTTTTACAAAAACCTTGACCCAAAAATGTTATCAAAATAAATGAAAAAAAAATAATAATAATGTTGTAACAACAACGACGGCAATATTGATAAAAACTATTTGCGGCAATATACAGGAAAAATAAATAAAATGAGAAATTAAATCAGTAACAACAACAAGAATAACAATAAACATTTAATAAACAATAACAATAAAACGAAATAATATTGAAGCCACAAATCTCAATATCGTTAATTTAACTTCGAGTTATTGGATTTTAAAAACTTTGGGAATTTCGTGTAAAACTGATTCAAACTGATTTCTTCAAAAAACCCTGTTGTTTTCGTTAAATGCAAACTCCACAACGTATAAGGAATATTTTATTATTAATACTTATTAATTACACTGTACAGCAAGATACATTCTTCTAAAATACCATATTAACCCTTAAACACATTTTAGGTTTTGAATATTTTCTGGCAATAAAGTGAAGCTTGGAACTGGGAGATCTTTGAATTTTAGGACAAATATTTTTGTGAATAATTTTAGGCCCATTAAGAGAAATTATCATTAAAGCGACAAAAAAGAGCCATACATTGCTAGAGGGTTAAAATGTTCCACAAAAAATGTTGTACTCAAACGTAGGGGCAGCTGCAAGGTTTCCCATGCCGATAATAGATCAAAAAGGGATCTTGAGATAACCCCCCCAAAAATAAATCCTCTTCTTATATACTGAGTATAGTTTTGAATACCCTCGTTAAAACTATCTAAAGATATACTGTGTAATGTATTATCAAAGCTTGTTATCAGATCCATGTCTCGTTGGAAACGAGGCCAAGTGCCTAAGCCCGAAACGTTTGACCACTTGGAGGACAATAATCGCGGCGTTATTGCCGATATACGGCCTCAAATGTTGGAAAAAGTCATCTAAAATTAGACCACCAGATTAGACTACGTCCGTGCCAGCGGTCATATGCTCGAAATCATATTTAAATTATAATGCTAGAATATTATGTTTCGGCTAAAAGTAAACTTCATGTCAATTTAAAAAATTAATTCAAAACTTTAAATTTTTACTTAGAAAATATTTTACTTAGAAAGATTTCCCAATATAATTTTCTATTTAATTTCTTTATTTCTTTAAATTTTTTTTTCCTTTAGTTTTAATTTGGTAATGCTGCTCTTTATCTTTTCCACAAACTCGTATAAGTTTTTTGCCTTTCTTGCCACACTTCAAAGCATAAAATGCATGTTAAATAAATTATGTCAAATTCCATTTGCCATTTAAAGCCAACAAATAAATTTTAATGTTTTTGTTTGCCTTTTTTTTATTAAATAAGAAAAAAGAAAAAACTGGGTGACATTTAATTTAGTTTCATTCTAAACTATTTATGTATAACAAACCAGCATGTACATATCTGTGCATGTGTACGAGTGTATGTGTTTTTGTGCATTTAAACTTTTGTTTTAATTTTATATACATCACTTAATTTAATTTAACAAAACTAGTCGAGCAAAAAACAAATACAAACATTTGATAGAAAAAATACGGTTATTTATTTTCATTTTCTCCAAAGAGTATAAATCCGTTGGCATCCTTTCTCAAGCATTTAGAAAGAGGTGGAGAGAGAAATAATATGCGATAGCATGTGTATTTAAGAAAAAACTAAAGTCATACTTAATGCTTTTAGCAACAACAAAAGCTTTTGTATGTGCATGAGCATATACATACATATGTATGTGTTTATGTATGCGTGTGTTTGCCTGTGTTTTGTGTGACTGTGTTTAAATATATTGTTTGTGAGAATCTACATTAGTTCTTTCTTTTTGTTATTGTTGCATAGCGATGATTTATTCATAAATTTTTTGTTATTTCCTCTTAAACAATAAGGCAGAAAATCGGGTTTCCTTTTGTATTTTATTGTTTTCTTTTAAGATTGTGTTTGTGTTAATTTGTTTTTAGGCTTCTTTTTAGGCTTTATTTTTGTTTAATGTTACGCATGGCGTTGCAACCAAAAAACGAACATGTGCAACATTTGTGTATGCATGAATATATAAATAATATTTATAGGGTTGGCGTTTAAAGGGAAATAGAATTGTTATTCTTATATTTCTTGTATTCTTGTATATGATCAGGGATCATAAGTTTTCATATGTTTTGTGTTATGCATGTCTATAAGCAGGCCTGCTTGTCTTTAGTTCTTATACAAAATCATCAAATTACAATTTGTGCTTTTATTTTCATCCACTGAGTGGCTAATTATGTCGGGAAGGTATACTACTTTGTTCGTTTATAATTTTTGATTGAAGAGATTTGATGAAAGAGAATGGATCTTATATTGATAAATGTTTTATTTAATGTCGGCAATTATGTATGGAATACAATATCAGAGGCCAAATCACCGCATACGATATCGAATTAACTATCGTATCGAATAACATTACGATACGTGTCGAATAAGCAAATTATGACATACGATGTGTCAAATTACGATACAATTCATTCGATATCGCATGCGATAATACCAAAATGAAAAATTTCGATAAATTTTGTTCGATATCGTATGCGGTGATTTGGCCCCAGATAAATGTCCGCCTCTGTTAGCCTCACAAATGTGAGCCCTTTTGAGCACATTTTTCATTACATTTTCACGTGATATTTCATTAATTTCATCACGAATATTTTGTTTGAGTTGCTCAAGCGTTTCTGGTTTGTTTGCATAAACCTTGCTTTTCAGATATCCCCACAAAAAGAAATCCGGAGCAGTCAAATCAGACGACCGCGGTCCATGCTTGGGCCTATCACCTACAGACCCTCTTTCTTCGAAATCATTCACTACACGATAAATAGTACGTTTTGTTGGCATGTTGTTTCTCCCAAAAATTTCACGTAACTTTCTCATCGTCACAGTAATCGATGATTGATTTTGATAAAATGTTTTAACGATTAAAACACGAATATTTTCGAATATTTTTCGAATATTTTTACATAATAAATTTGCCACGTGCCTACTTCACGACTGCCAAATATGAACTGTCAAGACTAATGTTTACCAAAATGGCGGCAAAACAAAGTAGTATACCTTCCCGGTGGACACCCTATATATGAAGCATGTAGGTTTGTAGATTCCTATCAAATAAAATTAGTTTGTTTGTTTAAAATTCAAAACCTACTTGGCTTACTATTCCGTGAATTTAAAAAGGTTGTTTGAAAGTTTCCACATACATAAGTTGGGAGGTGTTGTAACTTTTCAAAACATGGCTAAACTCTAACGATAAATTATTATAAGAATCAATGAAATGCAGGCATACAGACCAGTTTAAAACACCACAAATATTAACAAACAACAAATTAATTTTTTTTATTTCTATTAAATGAGAGAATATAATAATAAAATATATAATATATCATAGAATCCAAGTCGGTTTTGCTAATTGTCGGGTTTGCAAACCAATATTGGTTTCATTTGGTGTCATGAAAACAAGTCGGTTTTGTTATTTTCGAATGCAAACAAAACCGATATTCGAATCAACTGTTTTATGTTTTGCTCATTTGCTTACTGCTTTTAATGCAATTTTTTGTTTAAATAATTTGTAAATTATAATTTTTGCGCCAAAATATTATTAAAAATTGTGTTATTAATAAAAAAATTATAAAAAAAGAGAATTAAGTGGTAATACAGTAAACAAAATAATAAATTCTGTCGTTGTATTATAGATGTTTGTTCTTACATTTGTGTAATGTTATATTCTTTTGTAAAAATATAAAAAGTTGTTCTTTAAACAATTAAATATATATAAAAATATATAAAATGAGCGCTGCTGTTGTTGCATATTTGCTGTTAGAGGAAGAGCGCGCAGAAAAGGTTAGAAGAAGACTTTTGCGAGATCGCAGCAACCGATTTTTAGCTGAACAGTCCTATCAAACATTAAAATAATTTATCCACTTTAATTTACTTACATCTTCACAAAACTCTAAATGTTTAAAATAATAAAATGAAAAATGAAGTTTTTGGCTACTTTATTTATTTCCAATAAAAAAAACGACAGCTGTAAGCTGCTTGGTTTATTTCCAATAACAAAACCATAACATTGGTTTCTGTGACACCTAAAATCGACACAAATTCTAGTTCGAACATAAAACCGACAACATTGGATTTCATGACACCAAGGTATTTTTTTTTGTCGTTTTCAAATCCAATAACGACATGATTGGATTCTATGACAACCCCGATAATAGTTAAATTTTCATTGAAAAAAGGTAGAAATGTTGTTTTCAACCCCCCAAAAAAATATCGTTTAAATTTACTGCCGATTCCACGTTATCGAAAGAATTCATTCTTTTTACACATCCATTTAAGAAAAAATTTAAAAATTTGCATGTCTTACACAACGCATTGAACGAAGGACCATGGGGTGGGGGCTGTTGGTGTTATCCTTCTCCCGCCAATATTTGAATTTAGCGGACGTCAGTAAGGCAATTCCAAATTCAGGAAAATACAAACATACACACCAACAAACAGACGAATTAGACACAGCTTAATTTTAGACAGGGTGTCCGAAACGTAAAACTATGCGGTTAGCAAAAGTTTACTTTACTAAATCAATTGTGGCATGAGCTGTGTCGCCGCAGCTTCTGCACATCATAGTTTTTCACTAAATGAACGAAAAAAAATCAGTAATCATGGCTTTATCGGTCATCTATGCCACGTTCTGACCAGCATCGTTTTTAAAGAAGTACGGACTAATGATCCCACCAGCCCATAAAGTACTCAAAGCAGTCAGTTTTTGTTTGATGTAACGGTGTCTCAACATACACTTGAGATTATCATCACTCCAAGTACGGCAGTTTTGGTTTATTAACGGATCCATTCAAACAAAAGTGAGCTTCATTGCCAAACAAAATTCGCTTATGAAAATCGGGATCAACGGCAATCCTGTTTTGTCCCATTCACCGTCAGGCGTCAGTCTATTCATGTTGAAATTCGACAACAAGCTAAACATAAATCACTTGACAGCTAACAAAATTGCCACCAGTTAAGAAAGTGTTGCCAACTTAATAAATTTTTATACCTCTATAAAAAACACCCTTTATATGTAGTACATACTTACTATATAGATAGATATCAGTATATGTTTATTTATCTAGAATAATTTTCTTTAACATTTTAACTTATTTTGTTTTACGTTCTTTTCTTTTCATTATTTGCCATCTTATAAATACTTTATGACGATGCGAAACTCTTTTGTTTAATATCGGTATTATTAGCCTCCAGGTAAGTTTTGTTATTTTATGATTTTTCTATTAAAATAACCAACATTATATGAACGGATTTTGTAACGACACTTTTGTTGTTAGCATACTTTAATATAAAATATCATTGAAAATATTAAATTTACTTGAACATCTTTAAAGAACGCTTACACACATACATACATACACAAGACTATAAATGTTGTATAATGAATATATTGTAACAACTTGTAACACAACCTTCCTACATGACAATGTTAAATATTAATGTATGTTACTTTGTACTTGCTTGCATCTAAGTCATTTTAAAGCTCTTTGTATTACAAACAAAAAAAAACAAAAAAAATCCCTTTAAAAGTTCATTCATCAAAATAAATTTATGACATCCGTGTGAGTGTATGTGCGTACATGTTGGTACATTTTCATATGAGTGTGTAAGCTGGTTTTTATATAAAGTACATGTATATGTGTGCCTCTGAGTGTGTATGCAAGCGCTAGTGTCATGTCACTTTTTATAGCATTCAACATCACGTAATATGTCAACATAATATAAAATGTAATAAGTATTTAGTTTTATGCATGTATGCAGTCCTTGTTGTTGTTATTATTGTTGTTATTGTTTTTGTTGCTGTTACTGTTGCTCCTACTACTACTACTACTACTGCTATACAAATTATTTTAGTAGCACAATTTCAAGATAAAAAAAGTTACAAACATATTAAAAGCACATAAATTTAAATATAAAATTCTCTATTTAGTTATTCACACTACGGAAATGGCAGCAAACAGTTTTGAAAAGTTAGACAAGAAAAAAAGTCATTGAAAGCGAAATACACACATTTGTTTGACTGAGAATGTGTGAGAAACTACTGAAATAGTTGAAAAGGTAGAATAAATAATTAAGAATTTGTTTCTTTTTTTTCTCCCTCTCAATGATGATGAAAATGTTAGTGAGTTAACAATTACAAAAAATAAAATAATATACTAGAGTTGATATGTTTTAAACAGGATGTTGGAAAAGAATTTTATTTTTGTATATTATTCACATGAACGAACAGCATGTTGGAAAAGAATTGTATTTTTGTATATTATTCACATGAAAGAACGAGAACAATATTTTATTTAAAACTAAATTGAATAATTAAATTAAAAATATATAGTTAAAGAAGGTTTCATAATACTGCGAATAGTATGCAGTTGGACTGGCCACATTTAGTTTTCGTATGCCGGCAAACAATTTACTGCCATTAAAAACATTAATATTTCTAACAACAGCGCCATCTAGTGGCTCCAAAAATTTTCATAATTTTAAAACTGGTACTAAACCTAAATAATCATGATATTAAGCAATTATGGTGACTCATGAGTTTTATACATTTTAAGGGAATGTAATTTCTACCCAGAATTGGGACGGCTCACACAGTGTTATCCTTTCAAATATTTAGTGAAACAAGCAATTGAAGGATTTATCTTGAAGGAGCGATAAAATTAAGCACATTTATTTAAATTGCCCTTGTTTAGAAAAATTAAAAATGTGATTAATATTGGTGAAATGCTTCGTGTCCTTCCCATATAACTACTAAAATAATTGTTATTATATTTTCAAGAAATTTCTCGTATAAGATATTTAAGAGCTTGAACCATATTTTGTCTTATTCGGAATAAGAATACGCTTTGCCCAAAAATGTCCTTAACCCTTTCATGCATTTGTTGTTTGTATACAACAACGCTATTTAAGAGCTCATGTCTCACATCAAACGTTAATTGTTTTTAAGAAAAGTAAACAAAAATACATATTATGCCTTTACTTTAGCTTTGTTGTTTTTTTTTTTCTGCAAATAAAAAAGTTTTTGCGTTTCATATTTATTGTTTTGTGCGCATAGGTTGGACGATTTTTTTTCTGCAAATTTTGTCAATAAGCAGGTGTACTAATTTTGATAATAAACTTAAAATATTTCAGTGGCAATTTTTCTTTAATTATAATTCATTATAAAGGTGTGAAATAAAATAAAAAACAGTTAAAAAATTTTTTCGGACAATGTTTGAGAGCAGTTATTCATATGTTGTACATGTACAACATGGTGCATTAACGGTGGTTTTATTCCTACTATTCGTTTTTGGACACTTAATCCGCTATGTGCCTGTCCAAAGGCTTGACAGTAAAAGAAATTAATTATATTCTGGAGTTCAATTGGGATGATTCAGATGCTGAAGCAGAACCTGAAGTATCTTCGGTAGAAATTCTTATTGACGAAGCAAACATTTTGAATAGTCTTTGCGAGGAAATAACGGCTGCAGATTTACGTGACGAGCTCCCTGAAGAAAGAGCAGCTGAATGCTTAGAATTGGAGGAAGTTGATGCCATAATCCCTAGGGTTTCCCCGATGGAGTCGGAGTTTCAGAAAGTGGATCTGAAAAACTTAAAGTGGAGAAAAAGAAATATAGAGGATTTTGGAAAACAATGGAATGGTTCTATTTCCGAAGACGTGGATGTATATACCCCCTTGGAATAGTTTAAATTATTTTTCGATGACAGCATGGTCACCAAAATTTTGGAAGAGACTAATTTATATTCAGTCCGAAAAAGTGGGGTTTCGGTGATTGCAACGTTCAAAGAAATGGAGCAATATTTGGGAATCCTTCTTTGCATGGGAATCGTCAAATACCCTGAAATGAGAATGTTATGTCAGGCAGATTTCAGGATTCCGTTGATACAGTGCGAAGAAACCGTTTAGGAAATGTAAGCTTAGACTATGATGCAAAGTTGAAGGAAAAAGGACGTGGTTCATACGATTATAGAGTGGTATCGTACAATGATATCAAACTTGTAAAATGGTTTGACTTCATTGTCAGTACAGCTGCTGTCCACGGACTATTGTATTGAACCATTATAAACATGTCGGCGATGGAATCCACGAGAGAAAAAATTTGTTAAAATTACAATTCCAAATGCTGTTCAGCAATATAACCGATTTATGGGAGGTGTTGACTTGGCAGATATGCTATGTGAATTATATAGAATAAATCACCGATCCCGAAAATACTACATGAGAATTTTCTTTTGGGTGTTGAACTCTGCGGTCACGAATAGTTGGCTTCTATATAGACGTAACAGTCAGTTTTCAAAAATCAGCGAAAAGGATTCACTAACTCTCATACAATTTCAAACTAAAGTTGCTACTGGCCTTATATATACAAATACTTTTTTGGCCCGAGGAAGCGTTGTTGTCTATCAGACTCTTCACAAATGTCTCCTGTAACTTCAGAGCGTTGTGTACCCTCAATTCAAGTTGAAGACGTCAGGTATGATGGTGTTGGTGATTTTCCATGTTACAAACTAAAGCAGCCATGTTGCAAACTTTGTAAAAATGGTTTTACAACTGTATATTGCACTAAATGAAATGTTTCTATGTTTTACGCCCAAAAAAAAATTGTTTCAAGGAGTTCAATGAAAAATGAAAATGTATATTTAAATATCTTAAAAAATATTCTGTTATTAAATGTCTTTCCTTTTATAAATTACTCAATAAAAACAATATAAAACAATTATTTTCTTCTAGCAAAAAAGTTTACCTTATTACCCCGTTTATGCGCCATGTTGTATGTATACAACATCCTACAGAAGCTACATTGGAACCGTAAATTTAAATTTTGCTTCTATTTTATCTTTTTTGAGGTCAATAAAGTAAGAATCAATGTTAAAAAAAAAATATAGCTGCCATAACATAGTTTGGTGCATGAGAGGGTTAAAAAATAATATAAAAAATTAATGAGGGTTTTTTATCTGAAATTCTTATGGCTCGATTATGTATGGCAACCGAACTTTAGTTGTGCTGTCAGCAGGCAACTGAAAATTTGTGGTTGTCAGAAAATCACTTAATAGCAACTGAAACTGTCAGCTTTCAGTTGCCAGTTGCCATTTGCCAGTTGCCAGTTGCCATTCGTAATACAATTTTCAGCAAATGGCAACGCAACTGAGGTTCGGTATCCTTAAATGAAAAAATGCTGTACAAAGTAAAATAATAGTTATATACTTGTATATTTACAAGTTACTTAAAATATCTTTAGTGTTTAAACTAAATACAGTCTTATTCGGAGAAAGGATACGATATCATCAAAAATGTCCTTTGAAAATAGAATAATAAAAATTAAGGTTATTTAATCTTTGTCTGAAATACTAGCAAAGCTACATTAACTTTACCAGCTGTAAAAAATACTTAAAATTTTTTCTTATCCTTATCATATGTCCTTAAATGAAAGAATTTTATAACTACTAAAATAATAATTTTGTAACCCAGAAAACTTTCACATAATACACTTAAAATATCCGCAGAGCTTGAAACAAATCTTGTCTACTTCATAATTATGAATTAAAAAATTCTTATCCTTATCGTATATCCTTATGTGAAAAATTTTCATAACTACTCAAATAATGATAACATTATCAACAAACTTCTTACATAAAATACTTATAATAGTATCTGGATTCAACTTTGACTTATTCATAGCAAGGATATTCATTGAATAAAAATTTCCTTTAAGAAAACAATAAAATTAAAGATAAATTTTTTTGTGTTTACAGCACTAACATACTTTTATTAAGCTTACCAGCTATAAAACATTTAAATTTATTAAATACATTACATTTGAATAATTCCTTTTTCATTCCAAAATATCCTTAAATTAAAAAAAAATGTTGCATAACTAATTAAATTAAAAATTTAACTTAAGTTTCAACCCAATTTCTTTTTTCAAAAATCTCACAATTTGTATTTACATTTTTAATTCATATCTGCAATAATATTTAAAAATATCTTTATCCTAAAAGTATGCAGCCTATTTTATTGCAAACTAGCAATTAAAATTAAAAACATTTAGTGCCTGTTCGCCGATATCGAAGAAGTTCTTTCTTTCGAGCAATTACATTTGAAACAAAAACAAATTCAAAAATTTTGTTTTTGTTTCAAATGTAATTGTTCGAAAGAAAGAACTTCTTCGATATCGGCGAACAGGCAGTTAATTTTTCATCCCGAGGTACAGACTGGCACAACTGTTTTCAGTATGTTTATTTTCATAAACACATACATACATATTTACACACAAACATATCGCTCATTTACTAATACAACGTCATTTCATCATAAAGAATTGTTCGCAATTACATGCTTTATATTTTGTATAAGTTTGATCTTTATTTCTTTTCTACTTTCCACGTTTTAAGAATATATGTAAGTCAGAAATTTTCCTAAATTGTGAGAACGAATAAAAAACTTCAACTGCAAATTATCTCGAAATGGGTTTTTTCGAGCTATGACGGTTTATTAGTGAATGAGCGATATGTAGTGCATACGTATTACGTACACATTTTCTAAACAGCAGCACACTATTCTCTGACGTATGAGTAATAAATAATTCTTAACAACTTAAAAACACTAACAATCATACGCCTCGTATGTCTTGTAATAAATAAAATTAATCATACGTTTGCATAAAACTTAATTTTCTTTAACTAACAACTAAAAATAAACTTTCTGACATATTTAGCTCAATATTGTTTTTAATTTCTTTCCAAGAAACTAGTTTTTCTTTACTTGTTTCCTATAATTTCTAAACGAAATTAAAAGAGTGTATGCGTATGTGTATATATAAAATAAAATATTTTTATAATATAAACCTTAACTACCAACAATAATTGCCAACATTTGTTCAATTTCCCTACATATATTTATAATGTCGAAAAAAAAATCAGAAAAGTATTTTCCAATATTAAAACGTTTAAAAAATAAAAAAGAAAATATAAATTGTTTGTTTTTCTTCCTTCGCTGCTAGAACTTGTGCTATTTTTCATACAGCCATGTAAATGTATAAATGAATTGAAAATGAAATTATTATGCGCGTACTTTATTTAAAAAAATCTATTTTCCTGCACTTCTTTAGTTGTGTGAGACTTTACAGCTTTTACCCACTTTTTAAATAAAACTTTTTATTTGTGCTTTTAGTGCTTGTTTAACAATTGTTAAAAAGCCAAACAATAGTTGTTGAAAACGGTTTGAAAAAAGTTTTCCATTTTTCGTTCTCAAATAAAATGTTAATGCCATTAGAAACTTCCTGGAAAAAAATAAATTCTTGAAATTAGAATTTTAAATGAAATCGATTGCTCATCAATATGCTGCCGACTTGGAACCTAGTTTTCTGTTGTCATAATATAAAAAAAAAGAAAATTGTTCATCACAAAGCGATTTAGCTGCAGCGATAGCAAGAACGTTGCAACAATTAAAAGCGTAGAAAAGTTTTATGAAGTTTTATATTTAGTCCATTTTTGCGTTATTTTTGTTCATTAGCTATTATTTCCGTATTGATGTTTTTCTTCCGTCTTAGCTTCTTTTATTTTAGTGATTTTCACCCTTTTGTTGAACTGATAATTTCCCATTATTTTGGCAACTCCATTTACCTCTTTTTGTAAATATTTTTTTTCCATTTAAGACTTTTCTTTTTGCTGGCTATTTTTAGCATTTTCTCAATTTTTTCCTGTTTTGGTAATTTTGGAGAAAATTCAAAAGATTTTGTACTGTATAACGTGTAGTCCACTTGGTTAAGTGTTGTTAACTTATTTACAGTGAAAAAAATGATGTATGGCTTTTTTTCTAGTTTTTTTACTTATGGCGATTTATTTTAGTTTAGAGAGGTTTAAGCGTTTTATTTTTGTTCTATATTTTTTAAATTTTTGAGAACTTTTTTTTCACGTTTGTCCATTTAGTTTTTGTTTTTAGCGATTCTTAAACGTTTGTGTTCGTGTTTACTTTTCATTGATTGTTTTTCTGTTTTGTTGATTTTTAGTTTCCGGCTTAGCGATTTTTATTGTTAAATTCCGTGCTATTTTTTGTTTGTTTTGGTGGTTTGTATAATATTATGCATTGTATTGATATTTTCACTTTTTTGCGATTTAAATATTAATTTTCGCGTTTTTAATCTCCTTTTGGAGTTTTTTTTATCGTTTGGGTGATTTAAACTGTTTTATCGCTTTTTCATTTCATGTTATTCTTTTAATGCTGCGTTATTTTTTCCGTTTTTGCGAACTGTTACTCATTTTAAAGACTTTTTCATATATCTTCGATTTTATATTCGTTTTAGCTTTAACCTTTTTCTTATATTTCAGTGATTCTTTTTGTGTTGGTGATATAATATTTGTTGTAACGATATTATCACGTTTTGTTGATTTTATTTTCGTTTTGGCGATTTTTACTCTCATATGCTGTTTTTAAATTCTAGTGATTTTTTCGATGTTGGTGATTCGTTATTCATTTTAGCTCGTTTTCACGTTTCTTCGATTTTATATTGGTCTTAGCGATTTTTATATTGGCGGTTAATTTTCCGTTTTAGCAATATTTTTTGGTTTGGGTAAATTGTATCCTTTTTATCGTTTTGGAGTGTTTTTATTATACGCTTTTTATTTCATATTTTCGTTGTATATTTCTTTGTTTATTTGAGATTCTTTTTGAAGTTATTGCCTTTGTGTTGCATATTGTAATGTACTCGTAGTATCATGTATAAATAACAAATTAAAATTTACATGTCTCATCTGATTTTCTTATTGCACAACTTCTTGTTTTCTGTGCTTAATTCTTTGAAAGCGTTTCCCATTATTTGAATTCAAGAATTTAAAATACTCGTTTGAATATAAATAAAACCATGAAGGTTTCTCTGTAATGCAGTTACTGCAACATTCCAATGTTTTTCATGCTTTAGTTTATATTTTTTTGCTATAGATTTTGCCCTGAATTTTGGATTGCGTTTTGCAAGAAAACTGTGACGCTGAATAAAATTCATACTGTGCTATAAATTTTCCTTCATTTTATTATTGCTCCTAAAAATATGCCATTAAAATTAAGAAAAAAAAAAAACACTATAATGCCATTTTGTGTTGCAACAAAAAAAATCACATTCGTTTTGGCCGAAATAAATTTAAGCAAAATGATAAAGATATGCTACACATGAAATACTCGTACAACTACAATAAATACGTACATCATGGTATCATGTCAGAAAAGCACAGTGGGATTGGAGTATAAATAAATGTATTGTAATTTTTGTTTGTTTGTTTTTTAGAGAAGCAATGCGCACACAATTAGTATCTGTCTACCAGTAAGCAAATCAAGTGTTGAGGTCTGTGGGCAAATGATAGTGTAGAAAGGTTACTTCACGTTTCGCAATAGAACAAAGATACTGATAGAATATTTTTTAATAAAATTATGAAATCAAACTTAAGTTTTCAAGAGACTAGACTATTTATTTATGATATTCGCTATCAAACCATTTCTGCCACTGTAATTCATAATTATAAAAATATAAAAGACCTTTAAAATATTATTATAAACATGCAATGTATTAAGTATATTGATCGTGTTTTGTGGTATTTGTAAGTGATTTTAAAACTGAAGTGTTTCAAAGAGTTTCGAGAAATTGCAATTTCATTTGCTACAGGGTTTAACAGCACAATCACAGTCACATTCCGACCAGAAATTATGAAATTAATTTTTACCTGCAAAGGATATATTAAAGGTAGTCATGTCCTTGCAGGGATAACAGTGAAATTCTTCATAGGGACTAAAAGCATCATTTTGGTTGTACATATTCTAATTCGATTTTTTTTAAACATACTAGGTGTAGGGACGTCCTTGCAGTATTTTTAATGAAACTCGCCATAGCAACTAACAAAATAATTTTGGTTTACTTTTTAATATATTTTCTCTTAAAATCTTGTTTTTAAGATTTAGGATATGTGCCTGCAGAAATTAAAGTGAATTTCTTCATATTTTTAAAATTGAAGATGTATAAGGTATGAGATATGTCCTTGCAGCACTTAAAAGAAAATTCGCCTCAGAGCTTAAGTACATAGCTTTAATTGCATTTCGATCATAATTTTAGCTGAATTTAAAAATTTTTAGTTAAAGATATATGAGAAATTGGAAAGTCCTTGCAACGATTAGAGTAAAAATTTTCACAGAAACAAACAACATAGTTGTAGCTGGATTCAGATTAAAATTTTTGGCAAACAATTAATTTTACATATTAAAAATATACATATGTATGATAAATAAGCATGTCCTTGTATCAATCAGAACGAAATTCGATACACTGGTTTGCACCAGTCCATTCTGATCATAATTCAAGCCGAAATTTAATATTTTTATTCTAAGGATACATGAAAGGTTGGCATGTCCTTGCAGCTATTACATTAAAATTCTTCACAGAAACCAGCAACAACATAGTTTTATTTTAGATGGATTGAGATTAAAATTTTTGGCAAAAATTAATTTTACATATTAAGGAGATAGGCATGTCCTTGTAGAAATCCAAAGGATATTCGATTTAGAGGTTGCAATATAGCTTTAGCTGCATTCTGATCATAATTTAAGCTGAAATTTAATATATTTATTCTAAGGATATATGAGAAATTGCAGAAATTAGAATTAAATTTACTATAGACATCATTAAGATATTTTTAGTTGTATTCTCATTACAAAATTAAATATAATGAATAATATATCGGAGTTAGGTATGTCCTTGTAGTAATTGGAACTCACTGTAGTGTTATAAGGATTTTTCTTTAAGTTACTGCTGCTTTAATTTTTTTGTTGTTTCCAATTTTTTATCGAATAGTCGGAATGTTTCGTGTATTTATTCGTAAAAATAAATATGGTAGAATGTAATCATAACTTAGTTAGAAATCTTTATTGCGTTTGAGTCAATAATTTGGCCAAACATCTTTCCTTTTTCAGACTTAGTGTCGCAAGTTTATGGCACTATAATCAAATATCAGCTTTAATGTAATTATATTCAACTATATTATAATAGAAACATATACATTTGTACGTACGTGTGTATTAAAGTGTTGCGAAATTGCAATAGTTATGAATATCAAAAACAACTATGATCTTTTTATAAAATATTTATTTTCCTCCCATCAAAGTCATCATTAAAAATTCTTTATTACACTTGTACTTCATTTTATTTTTGGTATTAAATTTATAATAAAAATATTTTTCCTCTTTTTCTGCTTTTGTTTTTAAATATTCTTTGCATTTATAAAACTGTAAAAGAAGTGGCACCATCAGAGTGTGCATAAATATGTTTATAAATTACAAAAAACATAGAAAATGTTGTCATACAACGACGAACGACATGTCCTTTTTTTGCAAATAATAGTTTCAACATTCTGCAGGCGAGTGAGTTCGTTATAAAATTGTTGAGATTTATTTGAATTTTGTTTTATTTATGATGGTTATATTTTATTTTAATATTTAATATAAATTGTAATTTTATTTTAATATTTTATTTATAGGCTGAAGTGGGTTTTGTACTGTAATTTCTGTTTAAGCCATTATTTATTGCATTTATAATCTCTACAGTTTATTATTCTGTCGTTTCATGTTATTTTTTTTTTATTTTGACCCAGATATTCTTTTGCACGCTTTTGCTTTATTGTTTGTGGCATTTGGTGAAATTTATGTCTTTTGAGAATTTCTTTGTGGGCATAATTATGTTGTGTTTTTATTTTAATGACCAAATAATGGTGCAGTCGCATCTGCTAAATGCGTTTGAAAATGTGTTGCAGTTTTATGAATACAAAACTTTTTTATAGGCCTTAGTTAACAATGTGTTCGTTCGGTCACACACATCGGCCTTTTCTTAGGATTAGTGTTAAAGCCGCTCTATTATTCTTGAGGCGAAAAAGGCAAATTTCTAATGCCGAAGTTCAGTCACAGCAAAAACTATAAATATAATCTGTAGAACCAACAGAATAATTTTCGTAAGAAGTACTTGTTTAAAAATAAAAAAACACTACAGTACCTTTTTAATTGAAAGTTTGTTTTGCTAAGCAACACTTTTTAAAGTACCTTTTTAATAGAAATAACATTTTTAATGAAAAGTAGTGTTTACTTAGAGCCACATTTTAAAGTATTTTTTTAATAAAATGCACCTTTTTAATTAAAATTACCTTCGTGATAAAAAGTGTCTACTAAAAATTTTAATAAGAAGAACCATTTCAATAAAAAATAACTTTTTACCGAAAATATTTTTTTAATAAAACGTACATATTTTATAAAAAATAACTTCTTAACAAAAAGTACCTATTTGATAAAAAGTACCTTTTTAATAAAAATTACCATTTTAATGAAAAGTACCTTTTTTAAAAAAATAACTATAATTAAAAGTACATTTTTTATGAAAATTAGTTTTTACGTAGTGCTACATTTTAAAGTATGTTTAATTAAAATGCACCTTTCTAACTAAAATGAACTTCTTGATAAAAAGTGTCTTTTTAAAGTTTTAAAAAAATGAAACATATCAATAAAAAACAACTTTTTATCGGAAATATCTTTGTAATAAAACGTACGTTTTTAATAAAAAGTACATGTTTAATAAAAGTTACCTCTTCAATAAAAAGCACCCTTTTAATTAAAAGTACATTTTTAATTAAAAGTACCTTTTTAATATAAATTGCCTTTTTAATAAAAAGTATTTTTAGATTTTTAATGATTTTTTTTACTTATGAGAATTTTTTAAAGTAAATTTTTAATAAAAAGTACCTTTTGAATATTAAGTAGCTATTTTTTTTACTATAAGGTACCTTTTTAAAACGACGTACATTTTTTTAAAAAAACGTTTTCTTAATAAAAAGAAATAAAATAATAAAATAAAAATATATTTAAACTGCAATTTTTTCGAACATTCCAAAAGGAAACTGAGTAAATATTTGACAACACTTTGATGATAAACGACAACTTATTGTTGCCGTTGTAAACTAGAGTATTTTTTTTTTTGTTTGGTATTTTGCTTCTTGACGTTAATGCACTTACCTCGCCTCCCTTTTCTTTGGCCACACGACTCAAACGATAACAACGATCCACCCCTACCGTACAGATGGAGGGATTACATTGTGTCAAATAACGACCACTGCCACAGCCAACGTCACAGACCACTGAACCAGCGTCTAAATTGCTAAGAAATTGAGCAACACGCGGTCTTAATGACCCAGTTGGCTCCTCACAATTCTCATAGACATCATGAACGTAGGCACGCTCTAAGGCAGCCGAACGCCCATTGGCATCATTCGAAGACGACAAATTCGATGCTGATTTCTTGGGTGTCGTTGTTGTTTTAGCTGAGGCTGGTGCCACGGAGTTTTCTAATGCTGCTGATGTTGCTGCTGAAGTTGTTGTCGTTGTTGTGAAGTGATTTGTAAAAGAGCTTGAAATATTAGTGGGCGATTGGCTTGCTGCACCAGACACTGTATTAGAATTTTGATTAATTTGAAAAGTGTGGTTGTGGTTGTGGTTGTTTGCATGGGAGGGTATTTGCAATTGGCTTTTCTTGGGTATTGTACCCGTTGCGGAGGAATATTGTATCGCATTTGTTCTTGCAGGTGTTAAAGTCGCCGTGGGTGATATAATTGTTGGAGTTAAATTTGTGTGTAGAAATGTTGCAGCTAAACTGTCATTAGTTGTATGTACGGCTGCACCATTTAAGGAAGAGTATGTAGTTACAGCAGCAGTTGCTGCTGATGTTGCACCACTGCCGGCAACGCCAACTCCTGACGTTGTGGTGTTACTTGACAATTGTTTAGTCATTGGATTAAATATTAATTTTGTTGTTGCTGTATTATTATTAGATGAGCTGTTCGTAGACTTTGGATTTGTTGCACATAAAACTGCAGTTGTTGTATCGGTGTGACTAAAACCGGAAATTGTTGTTGCTGCTGTGTTATAAGCTGGTGTTTTAGCTGTTGCTGAATGTTGAGTGGAGTTTTTGGTAGTTGCAAACAGTTGTTTTTTATAGTCTGAGCTAAAAACGCATTTTTCATCTGCAACGGAAACACAACACAAGACAAATAAAATGAGATAATTTATTATTGACACTAAGTAGAAGTTTTATATTTATAAATGCAGAGTATTAAATATAAATAGATATTTTATATTATTTATAGCTAAATAATTTAAATTTATGTATATTGTTATTGTTGTTGTTTTTGTTGGGTATATTTTAATATTACGATTAGATTAAAATAAGAACGTGTCCCTGGGGTTGTTAAATAAATTTGTTGCTGTAAAGGTGAAAGAGGAAAATAATAATGTGGCTGTTGTTATTTTAATAAAGCTGTAGAGGAATGGGAAATATTTCTTATGGTTGGATTATCTTAAAAGTTGGATTTATTGGAATTTAATCCTGTATTTTATATCTTAAGCACTTCAATTTCTAATAAGAAATAAAGGACATCTTGAAAAACAATAAGAATCATTAAGAAAAACGAGTATTAAAATTTAAGGAGTATTAAGCATGTTTTTTTTATATAAATTACTAAAATTAAAAAGATTCTTGGTATTAAATAAACACTTCGAAAAATATCACACAATTTAAACTAAAAAATTAAAAAAAACATTTAAAATTTTTTTCCACGAATTACCAAAAATATTTATATATAAAATTTTCAAAATTCCAAAAAATTTTCAAAGCACATCATAGATAGTATTCTTATGCTTGCAATAATTCAAAATAATTGAACTTCAAGTTTAGTGTTCAAACAAAAATAGATACTTATTTTGTTTCAGTAAAAGAGCTTTTTATGCATGGAAATAAAAATAAGCTATAACAGCAACCAACCAACGCATTCACTATAGCTTTAACAAAACCAACAGGTTAGTATGTATAACAAAAATAAAAGCAACAGAAATTTAATAAACCATTCAAATTTTCATGAATTTAATTGATTAAGTACCCGCTCAGGGCAGCAAAACAGCAAATAATACAAAAGCAAGAAATTAACCACGATAACATTGTGCTCAAAAAATATCTCTTCATTCTATACAACTTTCTTTTGATTAATATCATATCTGTCTAAATTTTAAAAATATTATGGAATCAAACAAAAACGATAAGGATGGGGGCGACGATAGGGGAGAAGATGATGAACAGCTGCTATTCATATTATTTGTTAAGAATTGAAACCCAAAAATCAAAAACATTTTACACACGCAAACAAATATTTTGCTTCTGTAGCTCGAACTTGCTGTTACCAACAACAACAACAATAACCAGTGTTATGGCAAAAATACAGGAAAAAAAGAAAAATAAATTTCATCATCATTTGAAAATGTTTGTGTGTGTGTGTGTGTGTATACAAGTAAACAGCAACTGAATAGAAAAGGAAGAGCTTTAATTTTGGATTTGTTTTAGTTGCCCTAAATCATGCAAATACACAATCTCACACTCATACACACAAACACACACAGAAACACACCCACACACTATAAATACAACATCAAGTAAAAGTTAATAAAAAATTAGATTTAAAATAACAAGACTGGAGGAAAAAAAAAAACAATAACAAACTAAACAACGTATTTAATCAATGTTGCCAGAGAATATTTGCAAACAACATGGACTAAATTAAACCAGTAAAACGGAAAAAGAGTTATGAATAGACTTTATAGTGTTTTCACACTAAATGTTAAATCCTGAATTTAAGATTAAATCCATTAACCGCTGATTTTGCGATCAGACTACAAGTTTATTAAATTCACGATTTAAGATACAGGCTGTATATTAAATTTCTTTAAAATAAAATAAATCTCCCAAACAAATAAGTGCATTTGTTGTTGTACTTTTTTCTATTTATTATAACATCCAATTTGACAAACGGTGTAACAGCTGTTTTTGTTTGTATGCTTTTATGTATGGATGTATTAACTGGCATAAACGTGTTCAGCTGCTTCCGGCTCTATTTTCACTTGGCAGCACTGAATTTTGTACGGCGACACCAAGGTTGTATTTTATAAAGCACTATTAAATCCAATTAAAAAAAGTCTTTAATACCATGTTCAGACATAACTTTTTAATTGTGTCAATTAAATTTAAATTGAGAAATTAAATTTACTGTTCATACATAATCAATTAGTGTTTTTTGACAGCTGAAAAATATATATTGCTTTTATTTTATTTGTTAAAATTGAAATTTATAGAGATATAAAAAATTGATAAAAATTCTGTTTTAAAAGACATTTTATTATATTATAATATAAATGTCGAAGTCTTGCGGACCTTGCGATCGGGTTTTGAGTGAAAACTAAAAAAAGAAAATAATAACTTGATATTTCTACAAAATTTTTTAGTTTTGTTTTTACATGTATATACATATATATACACATGCATACATATATTTTATATATTAATAATTTATTTATTCGTCATTTAACTTGCCATTGAACATACTTTTCAGTAAACCTACCTTTGGACAAGGGTTGCATTACGTATTTGACGCCATTAGTTATAATTTAGCACCAATTGCACAATTTATTTATGGCGTTTTCTTTTCTGCCTTCTACATTCGGTTATTTTCTGCAAAATATGTGCTATTTTAAAAGTGTAACGCGTTCTTTTCTCATGATGTTACCCTTAAAAAGAAACAAATGTTACATGATCAACAACACTCTATTTTATTTAAGGGGCATAAGTGCAGCATTATATTAACAGCTGGTTTTGTTATTTTTTCTTTACTTTATTGATTAATGGTGTAACATTTATGTTCTTTTGTAGACGTCAAATATGCAACACTTCCTCAAAGTCGGGGGAACATTTAAAAATGTTGCCAAATCACATGTAACATTTATGGAACATTTTATTTTTAGAAAAGAAAACGGCATTATTGAGGTCTTGCATGGTAAATTGGGCACAATTAAGACCTTAAATGAATAAATTTCTTAATTGTACAATTAAATATGGTATATGTTTGAATATGGTATAAGTTGGATTTAACAAAATAATTTTGTATGGTAAATACAGAATTTAATAGTTGGAATAGACGTTAAATTCATAATTTGTTAAATTCATGTCAATGTGAAAACACTATTAATAAATTTTTTTAAATACATATACATGTAGTGCGCTCATGATAACATCAACACCCAATTTCGTCCCAAAATGTCAAGACTCTCTTATTGACTTTGTCTACTCTTAAACGTCAACCAAACCAAAAATCTCTAAAAAGTCAACTCTAAATAAAGCAAAATTTTAAGAAAGAAAGCTATATGTATTTCAATTATTGTAGGGGAAAAACAGAAGAACAATAATTTATGAACAATACATATGCTTTAAAGTACTGCATCAATAGTACTTTGTTCTTAAATTTGCACATTCATAAATGTCAACAATCTGTTAAACGTCAGCACTGGTGGTCTTAATTAGTTGACGTTACCGCGATAGCACTGTATTAAGACGCAACTTTTCAACTTTGTTGCATGTAATTTTTATTTTAAATGAGAGTGTTGAAAAAAAAATGTATACATTTAATTTTTATTATCTCCCTTTCTCACTTAAAAAAATTGATTTCCATGCAAACAAAGCTCTGTAGTGTAAATACCGACTAATTCAATTTTATAAAATATTTAATATTCTATTTTCTTATATAAAATTATGTAATTGTTTTAATTTATTTGAATATTCCATTTGTTTTATATAAAAGTGTAATATATTGTATGTTAAGCCTGTCTATATGCATTTCATTAACGCTTATGCGATCAATCATCCAGTAGAAGTTAAACAGAGTTTGAACAATTACAAAACCTCTAAGTTAGACTTTGTAACTTTTTAATTTGTTGTTGAAGTCTACTGATGAGTCGTCTATATACGAGTATACGAGTTTGGGAACTTTTCAAAGATATATCAGTAGATATGATGTGTTAGCATGAGCCTACATAATGTGTTAGCATGAGTTTATAGCTAAAATATACAAAATAGACAAAATTTTTTAAAAGAATATTTTTTTGAAACTTTAATATGTATTTTTATATATTTTTTAAAATAATTTCCCAGACTTTGAAAAGTTTTCAAACTTTGGCTGTATACAATTAAATAACGTTGTCGGCAACACTGGCTTATCTCTAATATGCACTGCTCTCCTATTTAAATCTAAATATACTAAGAGAGAAGAGAAATACAATCCGGGGTTATGATAACAAGTCAATACTGTAACAAGTACAGAAAAATAACGGTGTATTGAAGGTGGGGGAAAAACAATAACATCTGGTAGAGTTTTATTAAAGTAAAAGTAGATTTGGCAATTTTCATGTTGCTTAGACCAGTAATACTCGTTATCAAATGGGAGCAAGGCAATACATGAGATTCCGTTAAAATAATTCAGGGGGTCTGAGTTGTGCTTTTCAGCTTTTAAAAATAGTCGAATACATACTTCTAATTCTATTAAGTAGTTAATTTTTTAAAATTTTTAATTTAAATTTTTGGCCTTTTTTTACTTAAAAGTTATACAGATTCCTTCGATACTATATGTGTTGTGTGCTTATAGCAAAATCAGTGAAAATTCAGGGGGCAAAATACAAGTCGATTCATAAAAATTACATAATCTCAGTTTACCAGCTGCCAGCCCAACTAAGTGAGTCTCGCTCTTGACCCATAATGGACGTTTACACAGTTTATATTTTTGTGATTTTAGATGTGAATGATAAAGCGAATGAAGTATTTCCACGGCACTCACGTAAACAGAAGTAACTATGTAATTTTAGCAAAATGTTTTCGTCGTCCAGTAGGGAATTCGGGGAAAAAAATGTAATGTAATGTAAGTTTCTATGGCATTATTTTTATTATTAGTTTTGCTTAAAAATTCTTTCTTAGTTAGGAAATGATTTGCTTAATACAAAAAAAATATATTTTTTTCTATTTTTATTTGATTGATGAGCTTGAGGTCAATTTTTTTTATAAAAAACGTTATAAAATTTTATTTATCGATATTTCGCTACTCCTTTGTGTAGCTTCTTCAGGATTAGATTTTTAAGTAACAAAAAAATAACAACAATATTTTAAACAAAACAATATTCGCTTGAAATTGAATTTTTTTCCGGTTTTTGAAATAAATTAAAAATTGTTTTTTATATTTCAAATGGTTTGTAATAAACAATTAAAATTTTTTTTTATCCGCACCGCCTCATTAAATTTATTTTTACTATCATTTTGTTAAGAGTGTGATCATTTTATATGTAAACATTTTTCTTATATACGACTGTCGATGGAGAAAGATATCACAGTTGCGAACCATCTATATTTAACAGACACAGATATTTAAAGTTTCTGTGTCTGTTAAATATAGATGGTTCGCAACTGTGATATCTTTCTCCATCGACAGTCGTATATAAGAAAAATGTTTACATATAAAATGATCACACTCTTAACAAAATGATAGTAAAAATAAATTTAATGAGGCGGTGCGGATAAAAAAAAAATTTTAATTGTTTATTACAAACCATTTGAAATATAAAAAACAATTTTTAATTTATTTCAAAAACCGGAAAAAAATTCAATTTCAAGCGAATATTGTTTTGTTTAAAATATTGTTGTTATTTTTTTGTTACTTAAAAATCTAATCCTGAAGAAGCTACACAAAGGAGTAGCGAAATATCGATAAATAAAATTTTATAACGTTTTTTATAAAAAAAAATTGACCTCAAGCTCATCAATCAAATAAAAATAACTTCAAGAAAAGGTCGAAAAATTAGCAATACAAATCAAATATTTTTTTCTGAAAATTTCATAATTCCCAAAGAAATTTTGAAAAATCCCCGAATTGGGATTTTTTAAAAATATTTTTGGCGTATTTTTCTTAATTTTTGCCAGGTACAAACATGATTTCTAGACATATTTAAGAGTATATTAAGCCTTAAGTTAGAGTTATAAATTTATAAACTGTAGATTTGTGTTAATTTTTTTTCCAAAATAATCACAGTGCGTCATTTTAGGTTCTGTTTTAACTATTTTCGGTACAGCCGTTGTTATGTAAATATGTGTGAGTGTAGATACGTAAGCTTTTCGAAACAAAATCTGAAGAACTGTTAAAAATTTTCCGAGTTTTTTTTTAAATTTTTCAATATCTTGCAGAATTTTTCTTTGTTATTTCCTCGTATGAATTGAACTATTTTTTCACATTATTTGTTTTTGATGCTTTGAATGAATTCTGATTTTAATAAGTATATACGTCGATAAAGAATTTAAAATGTATTTTTAGATTTATCAAAAAGATCGATAACCTTCACCGGAATAACTCCTACAAGTTAAATTATCCTTCATTCTTTTTCATATTTTGTTTGTTTTATTTTTCAATTTAAAGGACCTACACAATAAACCTTCAACCATCCATTCATGGTATATACAAACATATGTATGTATGTGTTTTCGTATGTAGATGTGAATTTCTGTTTGTAAATATGCACAATAAACTCAATACCAATATCAAGGATTTTTCAAATACAGCCATAATTCACTCTATTCATATACAACTGCAAATAATAATTTGAATTCCTTTGTGTTTGTTTTTGTATTCGTGCAATGAAATAAGTCCAAATGCAATTGAAACTGCAAGTGTAAGTGATTAGAATGAGTGAGTTTGTTGTTACGTGTATGCATTTAACTGGCGTGCTGTAAAATGTCCACGTGTTTGTTGTCATATCAAATTATATAAACGTCACTACTATGACAGCCATACAACTAATATAAATTATAATGGAAAAATAGCAATTGAAATAGCAACAGCAACAGCAACAACAAGCAATTATATTAATTTGCTACCACCGCACTGGCCACAATAATTAAAGTAATTAACAAAAACACGCTTAACATTGCAATGCAATTAAATAATTAAAAGGACATGTGACCACAAATATGTATTCACTTGCAATCAATAAGAAGTTTGATTTAATGTCTTGAAAATTAAATTGTGTTTAGAATTCTTAAGAATTTTTGATTATTTCTTTGCTAAGGCAGGAAATTATTAAAATATTTCTGTTGCTGCCTGTGTGTGCTGCTTATGTGTCAAATATTTCACAGAAATTAATTAAAATTGCTTAAAAATTATACATATGTATGTATTTTTTTGTATAATAATTGTATTGCGCTGCATCGAACTGTCACTAGATGTCGTTAAGCTTCGAAATTAAAGACAATTAAAGTAAAAACAAAAAACTTCGTAACACCTCATTATTAAGTGAGGCCACAGGCAGTGCGAACCAAAGGATCTTTTGTCGTAACATTTTCTGTAAACTACTAATTAAATCGTTTTCAAATCGGACAACATGTAAAGATTTTATGAAAACTTTAACAAAAAGGATAATGGGGAATAAGAAAAAATAATATAAAATTTATCATAAACTTAAGGTACATGTACTAGAAAAAATTTTCACTGTATTCTTATCAAAATTGTTGCTAAAATTTTAAATTCCAAATATATGTGAGGTTAGTATGTCCTTGCAAAAAATTCTAATAAAATTTATTACAGACTTTAAACACATGATTTTTGATACATTGTAAATATTCAAATTTAATTACTGAAATAAAGGATATATGAGGAGTATGATATCCTTGCAGCGATTATACTCAAATTCACTACAAATATTTAACATCATAGATCTAGATATACTTAAGTCATAATATTATTAAAAACTCAATGTTTGGAAGACATGATAGGTGACTGGTATGCATATCCTTGCAACAATGAGGGACAAATTAGTAGAAAAAAAGCTAGTCAGCAAAATTATTGCTAGAAAATTTTACTTTTTCATATCAAAGATTTATGAAAGAAAACTGCGTCCTTGTGGCATTTACATAAACTTAAAATTGCCACAAAGTTTGACACCATCATTGAAGTGGTTATTGGCGGTTATTATCATAATTGTAAGTAGAATTATGTATTACGTATTTATGTATAAGTTTGAGCTTCCTTTGTCCTTGGGGCAAATTTTTATTAAGCTTCTTAGTTGCCTTATTTAAGATATAGAATATATACTACGCTAAAAAGAAGTATTTATCTACGAAAAAATCCTCCAATACCGAGTATTCAGTAGATATTATGGAAGCAAAACAGTGTGCTACTCATTCATAATTCTAGAAAAACCGCAATGACAACTACAACTTCATGTCTACATTGGTTCTAATCCTTTATAAATGCCAACGACAGCAACGCAACTAATAATGTCAATCATAAATTGCATTCACACACACACATACATACTAAAGGCACGCAATCATACCCCTGAAGGAAACATGGGGTTCAGTGTACCCATGTCAACATTTTTGTCAACAATGATGGTGTCTTTTTGGTGACACTGTCAACAAATTTTTCTTTTTTTGCTTTTGTTTTTGATGAGTAGAGAAAATATTTGACGGTTTTGATGAGCTCAAAATCGGTATAATTTTAATATTGCCATTTCGTGCAGATGGTGACAGCGTCTACAGTGAATCAGTACAGTTTTACTACGGACATTTCCCACAATGTGGTGACATCGTCAATAGTACTCGCAAGTCAGTACAATCTTACTATGTACATTTGCTCCATATGGTCCCACAAGAACTACCTAGTCAGTATTGACGCAGTCTACTGGTAGATTTCGTAGGACACGCCTGTGTTAAATGTCAATAGTAGATAGCATTACTTGGGGTATAATTTGTCAATAGAACTGTTGACATCGTCAATAGAAAAGAAAATAAGTATAATTTTACTATTGACATTTCCTGCAGGGACAGTACACTTTCAAAACACAGCCATACACACATGCAATACAATTACTGTGTTATTTTAAATAAACTTTTATTACGAGAGCTCCATCGTTGCAAACATGAACGTGAGGATGTGTTTGTGCATCAATTCTTTTTTTTTTGCACTTAAATTGTGTTTTCCTCCATCTTTCATTCCCTTTATAAATTTTTATATTATTTCTTTTTTGAAACTTGATGTACTTGTATGACGTTGTGCGTGACACTAGATCATAAATTATTTACAGTCTGCTCATTTTTTTTTTGATTGCTGCTGTTGCTGGTACTTTTTCACGTCAACAAAAAGTTGATTTTTGATGAAGTCAAAAAATCATTTAAGTGAACGAGGAAAAACATACATACAAACTTCCAATAAACATTTGTACACGTTGCTCATACGCCATGTATGACGACACATTTTATAATTGTGCGAAAGAGTTTAAAAATATTTTTCATGCGAAAATATACGATACAAAATGAAATCAAACAATTCAAAGCCATACAAGTATGTACAACACAAATATAAATGATATTTTGCCACTTTTTAATTAGAAGTCAAGTTTGTATTTGCTGGGAGCAAAATGTGCTCATTAAAATAAAATTTAAATTAATTATCCGTAATGTGACAGTTAATTAAAATGAATTATATTGTATTATTGTTTTAGATGAGACAGATGAGATGGGCGGAACGTTTTTAAGCTCGGTTTCGTGTGCAAATATTTTGGCAAATATCAGGCAGCAAAAGTATTAGCAGTATAGGATTTCTAAAACTATAAAAGTTTTAAAAGTTTCAAAAGTATGAATTGAAAATATTTATTTAATAATTGTTGCTAAATTACAAAAGAACATTTAAAACAAAAGATCTTAATAAATTTGTAAACATGAATTGGCATGATCTCTCTACAAAAGTTTTTTGCGTATTTCAATTACAACTGCACAACATTTAATAATTTTTGAGTCCTTGCAAAGATTTCAAAGTGCTGATACTTACGGAATAGGAAAACATGGTCTTGTAGCAATTATACGATTTACTATAAAATAATATTTTTAAAATTAAGGATGTGAGGGAGATAGTTATGTTAAAAAAAGTCATTGACAGCTGCTGCATTTTAGCGGCAAGTGCAGCTAAACGTTGAGTTTTAAAATTGACTACACGTATACGAAAGGCAAGAACATGCAAAGGCATGCACATGAAATTTACTTTAAGCCTTGGGAGTATAATTGATTAGTTTCTATAGATTTTTTCTTCTATCTAGTCATAATTGATGCTTAAAATTCAATTTTAAAAATAAAGGATATATGGGTGATACTTACATCCTTGCTTGGATTGAATTGAAATTTGTCACGTTATCAGTTTCAGATATATATATACTAATATTCGCTGAAATTTTCATCATAATTAATTCCGGGCATGCGGAAGCTTAAAAAGTCCTTTCAAAGATTGCGGTTAAACTTACTACAGAGTATTTTTTACAATAGTTTTAAAAATATTTAGGGGTTTTTGGAGTTGTTTTTATTATAATTGAAAGGTAAATGTAATTATTAAAATAAAGGATATGTGTGTGAAAACTAGGCTAGAGAAATTTATTTTGATTGTTGTTGCTGTTATCTGATCATAAATTTTGAATAAGATTTAATTATGAAATCTAAGGACATGTAGGAAGTAGCTGAGCCCTTGCACAAATCAAAATAAAATTATTCACAGAATTTAACGGATTAATTTGGACTGAGTTTTTATTATTATTCTCACTTTATTTCCATTTTTAAATTCAAGGACATATGGGCGGAAGTCATGTCCTTGAACGGATGTTAAAGTTCAGGCGTATCATTGCACTTGTTAGAATGAAATGTATCACAGATTGATTTAAAGCTCGCTTATATTCATAATTGGTGATTAAGTTCAATTTATAAAGTAAAGGATGTGTGGGAGGTAGGCATATGTCGTTTCACGCATTGAAGTGAGCTGAACAGAAACAAACTTTTAATCTGATCTTTAATCTTTTTGGGATGTACATATTTGTTGAATTTAAATCTCAAAATAAAGTAAAGTCTAAAGTGTCATGAATAAAAAAATAAAAACTCTTATTAGGCCATAATTTTGTAAAACGCATCACCGAAGTGACTTTTATATGGAAAGCAAAAACAAAAATTCAAATATTTAAAAATTTTGTTCATTGTTTTCATTCAAATTTTTGAAATTTTTGAAGGCAAAGCAACACCTTAATTTTTGCGCGGTTGTTCGGTGATGATATTGTATGAAAAAGAAACCAATTTTTAAATATTTGAATTTTTGTTTTTGCTTTCCATGTAAAAGTCACTTCGGTGATGCGTTTTACAAAATTAGGGCCTTAGTTTTATTAGCCCTAATAGAGTGGCAATTTAATTTTTATTCAAACATTTAAATCTCATACGTTTTCATAGTTTTAAGAAAAACCTACATGTTCTTTTATTCCAATCTCTTGCTTAAAAGCCATAAATCTATTAATGTTGTCTATGCAAAGGATGAATTTTATAACTAAATCTACTTCTATAATAAATATTGATTTTTAAATTATTTTTCTATCAATATTTCACATTATATTGAACATTATTTATGCTGTGTGTGCTGTATTTATTCATTAATTAAAATAAACTACCATATAATTTTTCTTATTTTGATATTCAGACGTATGAGTAATATTCAATTTGTATAAACATTTATCATTCGGACAGAATATTACTCATACGTCACATGAAAGCTACAAACTACTGCAAGAAAACATACACACACACACCCACCATCAACGTTTAAGTTTAAGTTTAAAATTTATCGCATTTTGTTAACCATAAATCATTGAGTTTTATAAAAAATAAAAATATATAAAAAAAGCTTATGTAAAATGGCGAAGATGAATCTCCGACATTTCAACCACAAACAAGTCAACACAACCAGCCAGTAGTCGTCAGCATTGAAGACCCAACTGAATCGTAATAATTTTTAAATAACAATTTTAAACATTATTGCTTTTTTTTTTAATTTCATTATTCAAGCTGACTCGCATCCGTCATTGTGTTCAAAGGAAGAACGAACAAAAATAATAAGTATGAAATACATTTATTATTAACCCTTGAATTTCCTTCCGGTAGTCCTTTTGGAAACATGAAAATATTTTTTGTGCTTCTTTTTCCGTCTTTATATTTTGTTTTGATTATTTTAACACTTTGGGTGGGGGTGGTCGAGGGCCACTATTTATATTGTAAGTTTAATAGTGAAAATTGTAATAATATGCTATTAATCTATTTAGGACCGAAGGCTCATATACAAGTCGTCGATATCAGTTTCAGTTGTGCATTTTTTATTTTTTTCCAACCGTTTTCGAAACAAAGAAACTGTATTTAATATAATGAGGATAAAATATAAAATAGATGGACGCAACCATACTTTGCTGTAGAGAATAATAATGTAAAAATTTATCGTAATTAAATAAAAAAAGATGCTGCAAACCGATTTTAAAGTAATTGAAACTACTACGCTACTATTTTGTTGTCGTGGGGAAGAAAAATTATATGAATGCCTCAACCATGTAAATATTAATCATAGTAATAGCAAACACATTCGAAAAGAATTGAAATCTGTTTTTGCCAAAAACCATACTTTATTGTAAGGTACAAAATAATATGAAACTCTATATTTTTTACATAATTAGAATAACTTTGGTTGCGACAAAAATATAATATATACATATTTCCCACTGATGCAATTACAGTCTATTAGCAGAAACTATACTTTGTTTCAGAGAAGACAAATAACATAGTTGGCGAAACAATATAAAAACATATCCTAATAAAATGAGAAAATTCTCCCAAACATATTCTAAAGCAAATAGAAGCTGTTAGCCGCAACCATACTTTGTTGAGGAGAAGAAAAATAATATGCTTGACGTAATATTGCAAAAATCAATCCTAATGATTAGACAAAGTTGATGCAAACAGATTCCAAAGCAATTACAGTCTGTTTGACGCTACCATATTTTATTGTGGGCAAGAAAATAGAATGATTGTCGCAACTATTTACAAATTTTTAGTCCTGATAAGCAATTTATGTTTAGAGTTTGATCATTAATTTTTTTATATGGTTTTATGGCATATAAAATTTTGTACTCACACTATATCAGATATAGACATCATTCGCGACGTTTGGGTTGTATTCATCCAATCCAAATTATTTTCTTGAATTTAAAGAAATCAGTTATTGGCTTCCATTTTAGTGGGTATTTTCATCAGTTTACGCTGCTTTATTTTGTGATGATATGTATTTTTTGTACCATATTATGCTTATATAGAAACATAATATTAGAAACTCTAATCATATAAAGATCACATCAAACCATATATAGTAGTTATAAAATATTTTCTAGGAATCTATTAACAGCAGTATGTTTTGAGCTGAAGTTTAGCGAGTTTTCTTTTATAATTTGATATTGAATATCTCTGTAGATTGTAGTTGGGCCACATGAGTATAATCTACGATGATTTCTGTTTGCACAGCATGTGGAAAAACTCAATAAGATCCAGTTCAATTTTGTCACTTATGCTAACTTCATGCCAACTTGTCATTATACATACTGCCGTAAATGTTCTTATTTCAATAATTAATTGTACCATTTGTAACTCAACGAATAAGAAATGATTGATTACAATCATATGCCTGCGGATAATGAGTATTTTCGCACGCTTTTAAAGTATTACGATAAACAAAATAGTTTTCAAAAATCAGCTGCACTTTTATTATTGTTTGTTTATTTTAAAACAAAAGCTTCAAGGATATTTTGCCTCTACACCTTGGCTAACAATATTATCCGGTTAATTGAATTTTCCGTTTATAGAAAATAAAATGAAATAAAATAATTGAATTTCTTTCTGAACAATCGTTCATGCTCTCTTCAATAATAAACGTCTCGCAACGTTGTTGTTTTTTATTCTCTTTTTTATTTTTAATTTGACTTCTTTATATTGTACTCGTTTTGTGCATTTATCAGGGGAGAAACGTTATGGGCGACACCAAACGACACCACCACTGAATGAAGTGACTGCAAGATGTCACTGAATAGGATGTGCACTAATGGCTTAAGGAATATTTAAAATATTACATGACAGTTAAATTGGCTTTTTGGGTTTTGCTTTTCGTTGCAGTCTAGATTTTTCTTTCATAATTGTTGAGTGAAAAAAACTGAATACAAAAATGTATAGGGAGGGGTTAAAATGGCGATGATTTAGTCTTTGTTTAAATTTTAATCATTTTGCTAACATAGATTGAGGGATTTAATTAAATAAATTTTGTATAGAAGAAGTTTTAAGCGTAATATATTGAAAACCGTAATGGATGATAGAGGACCGTAATAATTTTATAGCAGCTACAAAATGTAAGAAAAAAATTTAACTAAAAACTAGAACTTGTTCTCATAAAATTTAACCGACCAAAACTATTTAATAATTAATTAATAATTTGTGTTAAATATATATTTTGACGTAAGGACTTACTTTTCAACATCTTCAGGGGTGAAGTTAAATTTATTCTATATACAATACGATACAAGAATGAATAAAGAAGTTGTAAGAGTAGTTTTTGCTACACAAATTAGCTTCGACACTGAATTGAATTTATTTTTTAATTTTGTAGGTCATTACAGTTAACTTAAATCTAAATTAAATGGACTTAAACCTGACCTAAACTGAGCTAAACCTGACCTAAACTGAACTAAACCTGACCTTAACGTTACCAAAACAGACGTAAAAACGACTGAAACTGAAGCCCGTCCTAATCCGATTTAAACTGGCGTAAACTGAACTAAACTTGACATAAATCCAATTTAAACTGTACTAAACCTTAGCTAAACTGATCTTAACCCTAGCTAAACTGACCTAAACCTGAGCTAAACTGACCTTAACTCGACCTAAACCCGACCTAAACCCGACCTAAACCCGACCTAAACCCGACCTAAATTAAACTAAATCTTACCTAAACCTTACCTTAACCCGACCGTAACTGATTTACACTCGACCTAAGCCTGAGTAAAATAAACCTAAATCTGACCAAAACCTCATCTAAATTGACTAAACCCGACTAAAACTGACCTTAATCAGAATTAAACTGGTGTAAACTGACTTGAACTAACCTAAACTTTCTTAAACTCGAGCTAAACCCGACCCAAAATGATGTAAATCTGACCTAAATCTCATCTAAACAGACCTAAACCTGTCCTAAACTGAACTTAATCTGACCTAAATTTCACCTAAACTGACCTAATGCCGACTGAAACTGACCTACATCCGTCCTAAAGTAACCTTTATCCGAATTAAACTAACTGACGCTGACTTGAACTGACCTAAACTGACCTAAATTTGACTTGAACTGACCTAAACCAGACCTAAACTGTACTAATATTATGAAAATTAAGTCCTAACACCGGCAAACACACACATTCAAATTAAATAAATATATAAATACATACATATATATGTAAAAATAAAAGTTCTTAGCGTAAAATGTGTTCAAGGATATTTTTTTAAATGCAGATTAAAAAACAAAAATAAATTTTTCCCTTTGTCACGTTAAACCTCTTAATTCAAATTAAATTTTAATGCAATTAGAGGAATTATTATTTTTGTTTTTTTGCTTCTCGCATTTAACTTTGAACAAATTAAAGCCCATGTAATGATTACTTAATTACATTGTACGAGTATATTCTTACTTAATAGGAAGACATACAGTTACTGACTGGCCGCTTTTTTCAATTGCCATTCGCCTAGGTCAGTGTTATTAACTTATTTGAAGTGTTTAAAAGGCTAAAGTATGAATGGGTGAGAGAGAGAGTGAGGAAAAGAAAACAAGACAATAGTTATTTACCCAGAAAGCATGTAAGAGAACCTTTTGTCATGCATTTACTAAACAATAGTTGTGGTTGTTGCTGTTCTTATTATTGCTGCTGCTGTGCTGTTCGTCCTTTGTATACATTAAGCAATTGAACAGGGTAAAATGTTAGAGTAACCTCGTGAGCAAATTACACTATTTAACATTTTACATCGAACAACATGAAAGGTTTGAGGGAGGTTGTTTCAAAAGTTCTTGCATCAACTGTTTTCGTATCATTTTTAATAAAATTGTTAAAACAAAACAATTATTCGGTAGTTAGAGAATAAATTTTGCTATTTCCAAGTAGAAGATACATTTCTTTTGTTTTATATAAAAGACAACGATAAATAAATTATTTAATAATTTTATCAAATATTTCACTACTGACATTTACAATTTCTCAGGCGGGTGGGATATTAGAATATTCCATCGACCGATTATGCTTTAAAGTTATTGCAGTTAAAAAAAAAATAATATAGCAGCATTACTACTATTTAACTTCAGTTTAGCTAAACCAATGTTTAAAAGTTATTCGCAGTCGAAAAAAACGAAAAATCAAAAGATTTTGGTTTTACACGGGTTATTCGATTAATCGGTCTGAATTACTCTAATAAATCTTTGTTGCCACATGATTATTGTAGGCCATGTAGGCAGAGCGATTTACCACTGACGAGTTTAAACTACATTTTTATTGTGGTTTACTTTAAACAAAAACGCATTTAAAAGTGCTTTTACTTATTAAAATTTTTTTTTTGGCTTGTATTATTCGATTAACCGCTTTAATTGTTTCGAATAATACTTTATTGCCACATGATTTAATTGAAAATTAGAAAATGTTTTTCATCACTTTAAGTCCCTTTCATAAAGATTTTTATATATCTACTACACAGAAAAAAATTAATTTCGCATTCAATTACTAAATTCATAATCCCATTTACATTTTTAATTGGAATGGGACCTATCACGAAATTTGTAAAACTAACAACCACAATTCGTAAATAAGTAATAGAAAAAGAAGCACACGTATGTATGTTATTGTAAAAATCAGACAAAACCAAAAATCAGACAATGATATTAATAAAAGCAAAGAAAACATAAATAAAACATAAAATTGAATGCAAACAAATATTTGTTAAGAAAAAAAATCTGCATATTTTTTTCTGTGTAATGATAACGCCTGATTTTCGTATCATTCCCACGTTACTCGGACAAGTCTGGAAATGTGCAAAAAAAAAAAGTAATATGTATTTTAGCTGCTCCTAAAAATATGCTTGAAATATTTAAAATTATTTGTTTGCTTAAAATATTTTCAAAATATCAATTGCCATTCTCTATGTAAACAAATTTTTTTTAATTTTGTGTGTTCAGAACGATGAAGCAATATATTGTGGTAATCACACATTCCGATGGGAATGGTTTCAAATAATTTTCTTTAGGAATAGTCGTTTGCTTAAACTGCTCACATCAAGTTTTTTTTATTAACATGAAGAATTTATTTTACTGACGCTCCTAAAAGTATGTCCTATTTTTTCATTGTTTACTTTAAATGAAAAATTCATTGCCTATTTCATTTTGAATTTTAAAAGTGATTTGATTACAAACAAAATATTTGCTTTTTGGTTTCTAAAGACTCCATTTTCGGAATTGAAACTACTTTCGATCAGAATTGAGTTCTGTGACATGACTGTACAGTTTCGTTTGCATATTTAAATTTTTGCATTATAAATTACACGGTTAGTTATCATCAACAAGCATATTTTATGTATGTTAGTGTATACTTCTAGGAGTTTTTAAAATGTTTCAAGTTGTTTTCTCCATTAATTCGAGGACAACATTTACATAAAAAATTATATATATAGTAGATAAATATATATTTTGTTATTTCTCAAATCTTCTCATACTGTTGAAGTAAATTAATTGCCGCCCAGACTGTGGATACTCATAATACTCATAATTGTGGTCTTGCAACCAGACATATCAATTCAAATTGCCAATGAAACTGCCGAGAAAAAAACATAGAAAGAAAAGGAATAAGCAAAAAAAAAAAAAAAAAAACTGTATACTAAATAAATAATAATAAATTAAAAATTACCATCTAATTTGGATTTGTTGTTGTGGTTTTGTTTTTGCTTCGCTTCTTTTACCCTTGAGACGTGTAAGTGTTTGTGTCCTAATGTAAAAAACAACATTTAAATAAAAACAGAAAGTCCGGTAGTGAAATAAGTAACTTCTGCACAGTCAGATGTATAAATAATATTATCCTTCAAAAATGTTTAAGGTTGTGCTAACATTTACATTAGACGTTTATAAAATAAAGCAGACTTTTAGGCATTGAAATATTTTAAAATTATTTTGAATATTTAAATGTCGCTGGAGGTATTGAAACTGTTTGAATATATCGGGTTAATTTTATATATTAAAGAAATTATAAAAAAAAAAATTTTAAATGACCCAAGGCTAAGAATTTTAGTTAGACAAACCAATAAAATTTATATCCAATAAGGTTTTGGATAAAATTAATTTTATTTTTAATAGATAACCCAGGCAAAACCAAATCTAGTCATGTGAAATTTTGAAATAAGTAAATATGGCAGTTATCAAGAGATATAACAATACCAATTCTAAGGTGCGTGTACTTGCTGTTGAGTGAGTGTACAAACTATAAGCTGTTGCTCTAGCTATTTTGGTTTTGAAGGTGCCATTTTTATCGGAGTCTAATTATTTCAAAAGCAAAATGTTCAACAATTTGCTTTTGGTCTGTACATAGAATTTTGAAATTATCGTTAATCCTTAAAATGGATATTAAGATTTGTCCAAGTGAATACTATTGATTAGGAATATCAACACTTTAATCAATTTTATTTAATAGAAAAAAAAGAATACGAAAGGTATTTTAAATTAAAAAAATGTTGTTTGGTACGAAACTTCTTACCTTTGGTTATTTTTATCTAAACACACAAATTTCAAATTAGTTGCATCACTTTAGTTGTGAATAAAGTAAAAAAAATGTGAGTACAATTTAATATAAAAAAGTGTGGCTCGTTTTGTTTGGAATGTATGTGGTAGAATATGTATTTAATCGATTAACCACTAATCGGTTAACCTATTAGCTTTTATGCAAGTAGTTCCTATGCAGCTAACTGTTAGATAATTTTTAAATTGGCAATATGTATATGAATTAATCGATTAAATTTTAGTCGATTAAATGATTAATCGATTAATCAAAATTTTCCATATTTTGTTATTTGCTTGAATAGTTGTGTAGCCAGATTTCTTCTAATCCACTTTAAATTTTATAAAACACTTGTTCTATTCTTAAGCTCTATGCGGGAAATTTTTTGACGACTGTTTTCAAGGTACTTCTCGCATGACAGTGGGCGTGGTGTACTTAGTAAACCAAGATTAAAAATGTTAACAATTTATAATTACTGCATCAGCAGTTCATTTTTCTAGTATTAAAGAAACTACCACAGGATGTAGAACCTATCACAGTGTGTCTGAGTTAGGTCATTTGACTTCATTAAAAGACAATGCATTGTAAAAGTTACAAGTTTCATAAAATGAGAAGTTTGTTAGTCCTTGGGAATCTAAAATAATGAAAACAGGACACAAAGGGAATAATGTAAGATTTTATGTATTTAGAGAAAAACACTAAAGGATAGGCTGCACTATTAATTTTTTTTTGATCTCCCATTAACGACAAACTAACAAACCGGCGGTTAAGAAAGTTTTGACTTTATTAATAGTTGAAGATAAACTAAGTTTAACTGAAAAGTATAAAAATTATTGAAAGTTAAAAAACAGATAAGTTTAGTTCTTTTATTAATTTAACTTAAAATAATAATAAGTTTAACTTAATCTAATAAAGTTAACTTAAACTACTTAGCTTAACTTAAACTACTAAGTTTACTTAAATTAATAAGTTTAACTAAAAAATAAAAATAAATTTAAAACACTACAAAACGCCACCACTTGAGAGTCGATTTTTGAATGCAATATAAAAGATTTAATTAAGTTTTACTTTTTGAGTTAATATATTTGCTTGTGTACTGACTGGTCTTGGACTGGACTGGACTTGTGTATTGCTTATTAATATTATTGCATATTAAACTTGTTTTAATCCCGAATTCAAAAACCTACTCTTATTATTAATCAGTTAATTAATAAAGACTTAATGCAAACAAGTTAAATAATTCAAATAAAAAAATAATTAAGATATGGGTTAAAGATTAACGAACTTCATATGCGCGTTAACTACAGCATAAACTATCTAGTTAATAATCTTAATATAACCGAGCAGCATTAGCAAATATTATGTAATTCGAGAACTAAATTACTGTGTTTCAACAAAAGTTGTAGGAAAAACACGAAAACGATCAAAATCATACATAAAACTTTTGTTTTATAAAAATAGGAATAATGGAAACTATTAAATGGTTAAACACAAGAAAATAAGCTTAAAATACTTTAAACCAACTGCGATCAAGTGTTCAATATCGATCGATTGCATCAAGCAGAAGCCAAGTAAAGATTGGATATTTTTCTATAGCAAAAAGAATTATTTTGATTTAACAGATATAATTAAATTTTTAATTCAATAATTTTTCACTAAAAAATAATTGCATTAAAAAAATTTTGTAACGACTTTTATGAAAAAATAAATATATCTAACAAAAAAGTTTGCAATTTTTGATGTAAGTAAACATGGGTTAATAACATGAAATGTTCATTAAAAAACTCTCCACGTTTATCTGCAAAAGTAAAGGGTGGGCAAATTTGAATTTAGGAAGTAAATTGGCTGTCAAATGATGTAATGTCAAGAATTGAGCTCTCATCCTTTGACACTTATTTAGTACAAAAATAAGAAATATTAACCATAGAACGCTATCTTCTTGAACAAAGACTTATAATTAAGAAAATTAACTATCATAAGAAATTTACTAGCCTGAGAATTTTTCCGGTCGCGTAATTTCTCAGTTGGCCCCCGCGTTCTTGTGACTTATTTATTATTTTCTATGGAGACATTTGATAGAACGGGCTTACGTGAACAACCGGACATCTGCCGACGTTCTAGAGGTGGACATTTGCCCGACATCATATTCCATTATTAATTCCCATATTTCTACTTTATATTGGTTTCAATAAAACTTAATTTGTCAAAAAGTGAGTATTTGCCAATTTAATTCCAGTTTTCAAATTTGCCCGCCCTTTATTTCAAAACAATTTTGGTTCAGTATTCATAAACGAAGTTAATATTTTGTATGGAAAGGGGTTTATTTTAAATTTAACAATTGTTTTGTAAATATAATTTGGATTAACATATTCACTGAACCAATAATTTAAGCAACAAGTTCAATGAATTGGTTCATTAATTTTGTTATAGATTAATAACAACGAATGTTTACATTGAACTTTAATGAATATTATCATTGAAACAATGTATTCCTTCATTGAATCAATGTATTTTTACATAAAATTAATGAATCTCTGTCATTCACTGCTGTAAAAAAATATTTTTTTCTGTGAATCTAAAAAAAAAAATAGACGCAGTTTGCGCCTCAAATAACACAGTCCAGAAGTTAGCCTGATTTTTAAAATTTGTGTCCTTTTATTAGTTGCAAACATTTGAACCCAATTAAAACTATTCGAATATAAAATGTTTTATAAATAAAATTCATATTTTTTACCTTTCGAGCACCTTTTACTAAGATGGTTTGTTAAAGTTGTTGTGTGTTTAGTAGCAGATGCAGCATTAGAAGGCAAATTGTTCAAAAACGCCTTAGACGGCGTCAATTGTTCTGATAACATTAAGTATTTATTATTACAAATTCAAGCCACTTTATTTTATAATCAATTAAACATTTTTAAATACATTTGAAAGCAACTTAATTTGCCTTTAAAAAGTAGAAAATTTGTTTATTTTTATAAATTTGTATAGCATTTTTAGTTTTAATTCATTAAAACTAATAATAAACGCCATTTAAGTGTCTTTAACGAAATCATAAAAAGCTGGTATACGAGTATTAAATAATTTTTGCGTTTAGCACAAAAAGCAAAAAAAAAACTGTTGAAAAGAAAGTTGCAAAAATTAATAGTGATGCATGTATGCGTGCGAATTCAGCGTTTAATAAAGTTTCAGGTAGGAGAAGCGTTGAGCACACAAGAAAAATTATGAAAATTGACGTAGAGTTAAAGCTGGGAACAGTCGATGAACGTAATAGTTTCTATAAAATTTTTTAAAATTAAAGATGTGAATAATTTTTCTGTTTTTTTCTATCGCATTTATTTATAATATTTTTGCCTTAAAAAACTAAACGTTAAACTCTCAGTATAGACACTATATCTACTCACTTAAATTCACTTAAATAATTACAGCTGAAGCAGAGGACAGAAAACAAAAAACAAACACGCACACACAAATTTTTCACTTTCTTTTACTTTTATATTCCTTTGCGAAGGGAGAGTCCAAAAAAAGTTGTGAGGGGTTAGTAAAACGTGTAAAGAAAATATGATTGATTTCTTCGTGTTTATTCCCTTTAGAAAATTTTAATATTTTTAAATAAATAATTTTCACTTTATCTTTAATATTTTGTTTTCATTTTCTAAAAACAGGCAGTTAATTCCTTTAAATTCCTTAACGATTTCTAGCAATCTTGTGTATTTCTTATATTTTCTTTCATATTGAAAATTTCACTTAAATTTCCTTCCTTTAAACAAATATATATATGTGTGTGTGTGTAAGGGATTGTATTATTGTGTTTTATATCAAACTTTTATTTAATAATTTTTTTCGTTTAACCGTTTTCTCCGATTTTCACGTCCGTTGTCTTTGAAATACCGTTAAGTACTAGTGTAATTAAAGCTTTTAACTTGTGTATACTCTTTTTTACAATTTCTTCTTGTTTTCATTTTATCTTTTTTTTTACTTGGTTTCGAAGTTTTTCATTTGTTTTCAACAGCTGTCAAATGCTTCAATGATTTTTGTGGTTTTACAAGGAATTAACTAATATTGAAAGCTTTTTGCTTGTATTTTAACGAAAGCTTTTGCTTGTGTGTGTACGTTTATTTAAAGGTGAGAATTTTTGTAGGTCGTTGTGGAAACCTAATATTTGCGGCAAATATTTTTTTATGTTTAAAATGCAAAAAGATCTAAGGCGGGCAATGTTTAAGAGGAAATTTAGTAAAATGAAAGTAAAAGGAAATGGTGTGAGAAATAAAGCTGATCTTAAAAATTAGACGAAAAAAGTATCATTCATATTAAATTCGGGATCACGAGGGCTTTTTTAAGTGTTTAGTTTCAAGATTTTTTATAAAAAACATTAAATTATATAACTGCTCATATTAAATTGGAACCCACGTTTAGAAAGATTTGAGTTTAAAAAAGAGAGTATGAGGAATAAATAACGGTTCATATAAAACTAGGACATCACGGATAAAAGTTCAAAACTGTTTGTGGTATAACATCAAGTTGCAATTAACCAAACTGGTTATTATTGTACCATTATTCGAAAGTTCGAAAATCAATGCTAATTTTCGAACATACATACGTACATACTTTCTTTTTTTCCATTAAAATTTAAAATTTTTGGAAATAATTTGATATCAAATAACTATTTTCAAATGTAGTGGTGTTAAAATGAATATTTGAAAAAAATTAAAAGTTTCGAACGATTCTTCGATTTTATTATTTTTAAGGTTTTCTTTAGATTTTTGCTTAAAGTTTTTTTATTTTGATTTTACAAAATTTTTGACACTTAAATTGATAAACTTCGAAAATTGGAACATATCAAAAACTTAACTATTATCATTTTTTATACTAATAATGAAAATTATTCATCATATTTATGTTTTTCCATGCCTTAAAATCTTTTTCGAATTTTCGAACATAATAAAATTTATGAATCTTACACTTTTTCTGAATAATTAATTAATGACTTAATTTTATATTTAATGTCACTGCAATGATTCTAAAATTGTATTGTTGTTGTTTTATGCGTAGCTCTAGGAAAAAAAGAGTTCTTTCGATATTGTGATAAAACTGAAATTTTTAGTAGCTATCGCACAACTGAACTTAGTTATTTTGCATTTTTGAGTTCATAAAAGTATTGTCTGTAAAACAAAACTTTTGAATCATATCCGAAATTTCAAACATGATTATTTAGTTAAGATATTTTTAACTAACATTTATTTGGATACAAAATTCGAGAAACTACAATCATGTTCGAAATTTCGAACATAAAAAATGTTTTATTGGTATGAATTTTTTCGATTCTATTTGAGCTATTAATTTGGAAAATAATAATAGACACATAATTAATGTTACGATTTAAAAAATAAAGTATTATACAATATATTCTTTAAAATTGGGATTCCTTAAAGTTTGTTCTTCGAAAATGTTTTTCATGAATTAACATGTTGCTTAGAAAGACCCAAATATGTAGTGAAAAGTTTTTTATGGAAGCCCCTACTTTATTAAATTTATTAAAGTTGGCACAAAACTGCCAATCTTATATATGAGATCACATTTTGCTGATTCTATCAAATATTATACATATCTACTTCATTTAAAAAAAAAAAGTACCCAAAAGTGAAAATCCCTCAAAAATATCTGAACAAGAAAGAACTACCAACACAAATTCCAAGAAATTAAGATATTGTTCGTTAAGTTCTTTATGAAGGAAAAAAAGCAGAAAAAGGGAAACAGTCACACAAGAGAAAGCAAAAAATTGAAAGTAAAAGCTTTTATTTTATTTTTAACGTCGAAAAAAAAAACATTGCTAAAACACTAGAATAGATAACAAAAGTATAAATTGCCAAAGAATGTACGCAAACAACTTTAATGAATGAAAAGCTTTTCTACGTCAAATTCCTCCAAACATCGTAGTACGACACATTAACTGTCAAACTTACAAACACAAGTAATCGAATAGAGATTAAAATAAACGTATAAATGCAAATAATTGCAGTTGTAAAAATGTCGGAAAATATTAAAGGGGGTTGGATGAAAACAATAGATAAGTGAGAAGATAAGAAAAACATTTAGTCAGCCTGTCATTTAGTCAAAAATCTCACATTTTACAATATATTGAATTTCAAAACCAAACAGCATTAGACAGACAACAATGAAATGTTGTTGGTGGGAGATACTCAGAACAATTATTGAAATTATAACAAAAGCATGACTAATAATAAATTTAAATGATGCTACGAGAGCAGTTTGGAAATTATTACAAATAGGTTTTGCATCTCGAGCTTGAGTAAAACAATAGTAAAAAAAAAATTGTATTAGACAACTTTCCTTTTTCTTTTGATCCTGTTATTATAATCAAAACGAGTTGCTTATCTATTTTTCTCATGGAATCCATGAGAATGGCGTTAAGTATAAACGGTGCATGATAAGAAATATTAAGCAAGAATACATGTAAATGTAAACGTCCACAATATTTATAGTTTTAGTAATTTCTAAAATAAATTGTACTTTACGTTTGAGGTAAAAGATTTATTCAGCAGCATTTTTTCTGTTTTCGCGAAAGTGTGAAAAATTCAATATCGTCATTCCTCAAAATGACGATAAATACCGCATCTCTGTTTTTTTTCATTGAAACATTTTTATTAAAACTCATATTCCTGTTTCTCTGTCGTCGAACCACCTAAAAATTTATACGCAGCGACTTAAAAATTGTAAAGAAATTTAAAAAGAATATCTGGAACTGAAACAAGGAATTGAAACGAAATGAGTAAATGACAGTAAAGATTTACAGAGTTTTTACGAATTCAGATTATAATTGTAGCGAAAACTTAATTTTTCATATAAAGGATATATGGGAGCTAGCCATATTCTTGCACCTATTAAAATAAAAATTTGTCAGAGAGTTTAAATGATTAATTTTAACTATATTCTCACCTAAATTTAAGACAAAATGTTAATATAAAAATAAAGGATATATGGCAGACTGGCACATCCTTGAACCTTTCGACAAAAATATTATTATGCAATTTAGTAGTAAAGTTTATGATATTCTGCTTAAAATTTGACCAAAACATTTAGTTGTGAACATTAAGGATATGTGGAAAGCAGACACAAACTTGCTCCAAATGGGATACACATTTTCAGGAAATCAAGTAGACTAATTTGAGCTAATAACAAATTTAATTGTAGCAAAAATTTAAGTATTATTATTAAGGTATGTGGATGGTAGACATATCCGTGCGCCATTTATGATAAAAATTTGACATTTAATTTCCCATTGGTTCAAATGAGTGACAAACATATATGTGCCAAATTCCCGTAGAGCTGAACAAAATTTACACAATTTTAATCTTTAAAATTTTATAGAAAAATTCTCAAATACAATTGAGAAATCGGACTTACATAGTCCTTAAGTATGGATCCTTGGCTTTAATTCCCCATTGGTCCAAATGAGTGACAAATAAATTTTATAGAAAAATTCTCAAATACAATTGAGAGATCGAACTTACATAGTCTATAAGTATGGATCCATGGCTTTAATTCCCCATTGGTCCAAATGAGTGACAAATAAATTTTATAGAAAAATTCTCAAATACAATTGAGAGATCGAACTTACATAGTCTATAAGTATGGATCCTTGGCTTTAATATCCCATTGGTCCAAATGAGTGACAAATAAATTTTATAGAAAAATTCTCAAATACAATTGAGAGATCGAACTTACATAGTCTATAAGTATGGATCCATGGCTTTAATTCCCCATTGGTCCAAATGAGTGACAAATAAATTTTATAGAAAAATTCTCAAATACAATTGAGAGATCGAACTTACATAGTCTATAAGTATGGATCCATGGCTTTAATTCCCCATTGGTCCAAATGAGTGACAAATAAATTTTATAGAAAAATTCTCAAATACAATTGAGAGATCGAACTTACATAGTCTATAAGTATGGATCCTTGGCTTTTATTCCCCATTGGTCCAAATAAGTGACAAATAAATTTTATAGAAAAATTCTCAAATATAATTGAGAGATCGAACTTACATAGTCTATAAGTATGGATCCATGGCTTTAATTCCCCATTGGTCCAAATGAGTGACAAATAAATTTTATAGAAAAATTCTCAAATACAATTGAGAAATCGGACTTACATAGTCTACATAGTATGGATCCTTGGCTTTAATTTCCCATTGGTCCAAATGAGTTACAAACAAATTTTATAGAAAAATTCTCAAATACAATTGAGAAATCGGACTTACATAGTCTACATAGTATGGATCCTTGGCTTTAATTTCCCATTGGTCCAAATGAGTGACAAACAAATTTTATAGAAAAATTCTCAAATACAATTGAGAGATCGAACTTACATAGTCTATAAGTATGGATCCTTGGCTTTTATTCCCCATTGGTCCAAATAAGTGACAAATAAATTTTATAGAAAAATTCTCAAATATAATTGAGAGATCGAACTTACATAGTCTATAAGTATGGATCCATGGCTTTAATTCCCCATTGGTCCAAATGAGTGACAAATAAATTTTATAGAAAAATTCTCAAATACAATTGAGAAATCGGACTTACATAGTCTACATAGTATGGATCCTTGGCTTTAATTTCCCATTGGTCCAAATGAGTGACAAACAAATTTTATAGAAAAATTCTCAAATACAATTGAGAAATCGAACTTAAATAGTCTATAAGTATGGATCCTTGGCTTTAATTTCCCATTGGTCCAAATGAGTGACAAACAAATTTTATAGAAAAATTCTCAAATACAATTGAGAAATCAGACTTACATAGTCTATAAGTATGGATCCTTGGCTTTAATTTCCCATTGGTCCAAATGAGTGACAAACAAATTTTATAGAAAAATTCTCAAATACAATTGAGAAATCGGACTTACATAGTCTACATAGTATGGATCCTTGGCTTTAATTTCCCATTGGTCCAAATGAGTGACAAACAAATTTTATAGAAAAATTCTCAAATACAATTGAAAAATCGGACTTACATAGTCTATAAGTATGGATCCTTGGCTTTAATTTCCCATTGGTCCAAATGAGTGACAAACAAATTTTATAGAAAAATTCTCAAATACAATTGAGAAATCGAACTTACATAGTCTATAAGTATGGATCCTTGGCTTTAATTTCCCATTGGTCCAAATGAGTGACAAACAAATTTTATAGAAAAATTCTCAAATACAATTGAGAAATCGAACTTACATAGTCTATAAGTATGGATCCTTGGCTTAAATTTCTCATTGGTCCAAATGAGTGACAAACAAATTTTATAGAAAAATTCTCAAATACAATTGAGAAATCGAACTTACATAGTCTATAAGTATGGATCCTTGGCTTTAATTTCCCATTGGTCCAAATGAGTGACAAACAAATTTTATAGAAAAATTATCAAATACAATTGAGAAATCGGACTTACATAGTCTACATAGTATGGATCCTTGGCTTTAATTTCCCATTGGTCCAAATGAGTGACAAACAAATTTTATAGAAAAATTCTCAAATACAATTGAGAAATCGAACTTACATAGTCTATAAGTATGGATCCTTGGCTTTAATTTCCCATTGGTCCAAATGAGTGACAAACAAATGATACAGAAAAATTCTCAAATACAATTGAGAAATCGGACTTACATAGTCTACATAGTATGGATCCTTGGCTTTAATTTCCCATTGGTCCAAATGAGTGACAAACAAATTTTATAGAAAAATTCTCAAATACAATTGAGAAATCGGACTTACATAGTCTATAAGTATGGATCCTTGGCTTTAATTTCCCATTGGTCCAAATGAGTGACAAACAAATGATACAGAAAAATTCTCAAATACAATTGAGAAATCGGACTTACATAGTCTACATAGTATGGATCCTTGGCTTTAATTTCCCATTGGTCCAAATGAGTGACAAACAAATTTTATAGAAAAATTCTCAAATACAATTGAGAAATCGGACTTACATAGTCTATAAGTATGGATCCTTGGCTTTAATTTCCCATTGGTCCAAATGAGTGACAAACAAATGATACAGAAAAATTCTCAAATACAATTGAGAAATCGGACTTACATAGTCTACATAGTATGGATCCTTGGCTTTAATTTCCCATTGGTCCAAATGAGTGACAAACAAATTTTATAGAAAAATTCTCAAATACAATTGAGAAATCGGACTTACATAGTCTATAAGTATGGATCCTTGGCTTTAATTTCCCATTGGTCCAAATGAGTGACAAACAAATGATACAGAAAAATTCTCAAATACAATTGAGAAATCGGACTTACATAGTCTACATAGTATGGATCCTTGGCTTTAATTTCCCATTGGTCCAAATGAGTGACAAACAAATTTTATAGAAAAATTCTCAAATACAATTGAGAAATCGGACTTACATAGTCTATAAGTATGGATCCTTGGCTTTAATTTCCCATTGGTCCAAATGAGTGACAAACAAATGATACAGAAAAATTCTCAAATACAATTGAGAAATCGGACTTACATAGTCTACATAGTATGGATCCTTGGCTTTAATTTCCCATTGGTCCAAATGAGTGACAAACAAATTTTATAGAAAAATTCTCAAATACAATTGAGAAATCGGACTTACATAGTCTATAAGTATGGATCCTTGGCTTTAATTTCCCATTGTTGCAAATGAGTGACAAACAAATGTTATAGAAAAATTCTCAAATACAATTGAGAAATCGGACTTACATAGTCTATAAGTATGGATCCTTGGCTTTAATTTCCCATTGGTCCAAATGAGTGACAAACAAATTTTATAGAAAAATTCTCAAACACAATTGAGAAATCGAACTTACATAGTCTATAAGTATGGATCCTTGGCTTTAATTTCCCATTGGTCCAAATGAGTGACAAACAAATTTTATAGAAAAATTCTCAAATACAATTGAGAAATCGAACTTACATAGTCTATAAGTATGGATCCTTGGCTTTAATTTCCCATTGGTCCAAATGAGTGACAAACAAATTTTATAGAAAAATTATCAAATACAGTTGAGAAATCGGACTTACATAGTCTACATAGTATGGATCCTTGGCTTTAATTTCCCATTGGTCCAAATGAGTGACAAACAAATTTTATAGAAAAATTCTCAAATACAATTGAGAAATCGGACTTACATAGTCTACATAGTATGGATCCTTGGCTTTAATTTCCCATTGGTCCAAATGAGTGACAAACAAATTTTCTAGAAAAATTATCAAATACAATTGAGAAATCGGACTTACATAGTCTACATAGTATGGATCCTTGGCTTTAATTTCCCATTGGTCCAAATGAGTGACAAACAAATTTTATAGAAAAATTCTCAAATACAATTGAGAAATCGGACTTACATAGTCTACATAGTATGGATCCTTGGCTTTAATTTCCCATTGGTCCAAATGAGTGACAAACAAATTTTATAGAAAAATTATCAAATACAATTGAGAAATCGGACTTACATAGTCTACATAGTATGGATCCTTGGCTTTAATTTCCCATTGGTCCAAATGAGTGACAAACAAATTTTATAGAAAAATTCTCAAATACAATTGAGAAATCGAACTTACATAGTCTATAAGTATGGATCCTTGGCTTTAATTTCCCATTGGTCCAAATGAGTGACAAACAAATGATACAGAAAAATTCTCAAATACAATTGAGAAATCGGACTTACATAGTCTACATAGTATGGATCCTTGGCTTTAATTTCCCATTGGTCCAAATGAGTGACAAACAAATTTTATAGAAAAATTCTCAAATACAATTGAGAAATCGGACTTACATAGTCTATAAGTATGGATCCTTGGCTTTAATTTCCCATTGGTCCAAATGAGTGACAAACAAATGATACAGAAAAATTCTCAAATACAATTGAGAAATTGGACTTACATAGTCTATAAGTATGGATCCTTGGCTTTAATTTCCCATTGTTGCAAATGAGTGACAAACAAATGTTATAGAAAAATTCTCAAATACAATTGAGAAATCGGACTTACATAGTCTATAAGTATGGATCCTTGGCTTTAATTTCCCATTGGTCCAAATGAGTGACAAACAAATTTTATAGAAAAATTCTCAAACACAATTGAGAAATCGAACTTACATAGTCTATAAGTATGGATCCTTGGCTTTAATTTCCCATTGGTCCAAATGAGTGACAAACAAATTTTATAGAAAAATTCTCAAATACAATTGAGAAATCGAACTTACATAGTCTATAAGTATGGATCCTTGGCTTTAATTTCCCATTGGTCCAAATGAGTGACAAACAAATTTTATAGAAAAATTATCAAATACAGTTGAGAAATCGGACTTACATAGTCTACATAGTATGGATCCTTGGCTTTAATTTCCCATTGGTCCAAATGAGTGACAAACAAATTTTATAGAAAAATTCTCAAATACAATTGAGAAATCGGACTTACATAGTCTATAAGTATGGATCCTTGGCTTTAATTTCCCATTGGTCCAAATGAGTGACAAACAAATGATACAGAAAAATTCTCAAATACAATTGAGAAATCGGATTTTTATAGTCTATAAGTATGGATCCTTGGTTTTAATTTCCCATTGTTGCAAATGAGTGACAAACTAATGTTATAGAAAAATTCTCAAATACAATTGAGAAATCGGACTTACATAGTCTATAAGTATGGATCCTTGGCTTTAATTTCCCATTGGTCCAAATGAGTGACAAACAAATTTTATAGAAAAATTCTCAAATACAATTGAGAGATCGAACTTACATAGTCTATAAGTATGGATCCTTGGCTTTAATTTCCCGTTGGTCCAAATTAGTGACAAACAAATTTTATAGAAAAATTCCCAAGTACAATTGAGAAATCCGACTTACTTAGTCTACATAGTATGGATCCTTGGCTTTAATTTCCCATTGGTCCAAATGAGTGACAAACAAATTTTATAGAAAAATTCTCAAATACAATTGAGAAATCGGACTTACATAGTCTACATAGTATGGATCCTTGGCTTTAATTTCCCATTAGTCCAAATGAGTGACAAACAAATTTTATAGAAAAATTCTCAAATACAATTGAGAGATCGAACTTACATAGTCTATAAGTATGGATCCTTGGCTTTAATTTCCCATTGGTCCAAATGAGTGAAAAACAAATTTTATAGAAAAATTCTCAAATACAATTGAGAAATCGAACTTACATAGTCTATAAGTATGGATCCTTGGCTTTAATTTCCCATTGGTCCAAATGAGTGACAAACAAATTTTATAGAAAAATTCTCAAATACAATTGAGAGATCGAACTTACATAGTCTATAAGTATGGATCCTTGGCTTTAATTTCCAATTGGTCCAAATGAGTGACAAACAAATTTTATAGAAAAATTCTCAAATACAATTGAAAAATCGAACTTACATAGTCTATAAATATGGATCCTTGGCTTTAATTTCCCATTGGTCCAAATGAGTGACAAACAAATTTTATAGAAAAATTCTCAAATACAATTGAGAGATCGAACTTACATAGTCTATAAGTATGGATCCTTGGCTTTAATTTCCCATTGGTCCAAATGAGTGACAAACAAATTTTATAGAAAAATTCCCAAGTACAATTGAGAAATCGGACTTACTTAGTCTACATAGTACGGATCCTTGGCTTTAATTTCCCATTGGTCCAAATGAGTGACAAACAAATTTTATAGAAAAATTATCAAATACAATTGAGAAATCGGACTTACATAGTCTACAAAGTATGGATCCTTGGCTTTAATTTCCCATTGGTCCAAATGAGTGACAAACAAATTTTATAGAAAAATTCTCAAATATAATTGAGAAATCGGACTTACGTAGTCTATAAGTATGGATCCTTGGCTTTAATTTCCCATTGGTCCAAATGAGTGACAAAAAAATTTTATAGAAAAATTCAAAAAATACAATTGAGAAATCGGACTTACATAGTCTATAAGTATGGAGCCTTGGCTTTAATTTCCCATTGGTCCAAATGAGTGACAAACATAAATGTGCCCACAAATAGCCAAATTCCCGTAGAGCTGAACAAAATTTGCACAATTTTAATCTTTAAAAATTTATAGAAAAATTCTCAAATACAATTGAGAAATCGGACTTACATAGTCTATAAGTATGGAGCCTTGGCTTTAAGTTCCCATTGGTCCAAATGAGTGACAAACAAATTTTATAGAAAAATTCTCAAATACAATTGAGAAATCGGACTTACATAATCTATAAGTATGGAACCCTGGCTTTAATTTCCCATTAGTCCAAATGAGTGACAAACATAAATGTGCCCACAAATAGCCAAATTCCCGTAGAGCTGAACAAAATTTACACAATTTTAATCTTTAAAATTTTATAGAAAAATTCTCAAATACAATTGAGAAATCGGACTTTCATAGTCTATAAGTATTGATCCTTGGCTTTAATTTCCCATTGGTCCAAATGAGTGACAAACAAATTTTATAGAAAAATTCTCAAATACAATTGAGAAATCGGACTTACATAGTCTATAAGTATGGATCCTTGGCTTTAATTTCCCATTGGTCCAAATGAGTGACAAACAAATTTTATAGAAAAATTCTCAAATACAATTGAGAAATCGGACTTACATAGTCTATAAGTATGGATCCTTGGCTTTAATTTCCCATTGGTCCAAATGAGTGACAAACAAATGATACAGAAAAATTCTCAAATACAATTGAGAAATTGGACTTACATAGTCTATAAGTATGGATCCTTGGCTTTAATTTCCCATTGTTGCAAATGAGTGACAAACAAATGTTATAGAAAAATTCTCAAATACAATTGAGAAATCGGACTTACATAGTCTATAAGTATGGATCCTTGGCTTTAATTTCCCATTGGTCCAAATGAGTGACAAACAAATTTTATAGAAAAATTCTCAAACACAATTGAGAAATCGAACTTACATAGTCTATAAGTATGGATCCTTGGCTTTAATTTCCCATTGGTCCAAATGAGTGACAAACAAATTTTATAGAAAAATTCTCAAATACAATTGAGAAATCGAACTTACATAGTCTATAAGTATGGATCCTTGGCTTTAATTTCCCATTGGTCCAAATGAGTGACAAACAAATTTTATAGAAAAATTATCAAATACAGTTGAGAAATCGGACTTACATAGTCTACATAGTATGGATCCTTGGCTTTAATTTCCCATTGGTCCAAATGAGTGACAAACAAATTTTATAGAAAAATTCTCAAATACAATTGAGAAATCGGACTTACATAGTCTATAAGTATGGATCCTTGGCTTTAATTTCCCATTGGTCCAAATGAGTGACAAACAAATGATACAGAAAAATTCTCAAATACAATTGAGAAATCGGATTTTTATAGTCTATAAGTATGGATCCTTGGTTTTAATTTCCCATTGTTGCAAATGAGTGACAAACTAATGTTATAGAAAAATTCTCAAATACAATTGAGAAATCGGACTTACATAGTCTATAAGTATGGATCCTTGGCTTTAATTTCCCATTGGTCCAAATGAGTGACAAACAAATTTTATAGAAAAATTCTCAAATACAATTGAGAGATCGAACTTACATAGTCTATAAGTATGGATCCTTGGCTTTAATTTCCCGTTGGTCCAAATTAGTGACAAACAAATTTTATAGAAAAATTCCCAAGTACAATTGAGAAATCCGACTTACTTAGTCTACATAGTATGGATCCTTGGCTTTAATTTCCCATTGGTCCAAATGAGTGACAAACAAATTTTATAGAAAAATTCTCAAATACAATTGAGAAATCGGACTTACATAGTCTACATAGTATGGATCCTTGGCTTTAATTTCCCATTAGTCCAAATGAGTGACAAACAAATTTTATAGAAAAATTCTCAAATACAATTGAGAGATCGAACTTACATAGTCTATAAGTATGGATCCTTGGCTTTAATTTCCCATTGGTCCAAATGAGTGAAAAACAAATTTTATAGAAAAATTCTCAAATACAATTGAGAAATCGAACTTACATAGTCTATAAGTATGGATCCTTGGCTTTAATTTCCCATTGGTCCAAATGAGTGACAAACAAATTTTATAGAAAAATTCTCAAATACAATTGAGAGATCGAACTTACATAGTCTATAAGTATGGATCCTTGGCTTTAATTTCCAATTGGTCCAAATGAGTGACAAACAAATTTTATAGAAAAATTCTCAAATACAATTGAAAAATCGAACTTACATAGTCTATAAATATGGATCCTTGGCTTTAATTTCCCATTGGTCCAAATGAGTGACAAACAAATTTTATAGAAAAATTCTCAAATACAATTGAGAGATCGAACTTACATAGTCTATAAGTATGGATCCTTGGCTTTAATTTCCCATTGGTCCAAATGAGTGACAAACAAATTTTATAGAAAAATTCCCAAGTACAATTGAGAAATCGGACTTACTTAGTCTACATAGTACGGATCCTTGGCTTTAATTTCCCATTGGTCCAAATGAGTGACAAACAAATTTTATAGAAAAATTATCAAATACAATTGAGAAATCGGACTTACATAGTCTACAAAGTATGGATCCTTGGCTTTAATTTCCCATTGGTCCAAATGAGTGACAAACAAATTTTATAGAAAAATTCTCAAATATAATTGAGAAATCGGACTTACGTAGTCTATAAGTATGGATCCTTGGCTTTAATTTCCCATTGGTCCAAATGAGTGACAAAAAAATTTTATAGAAAAATTCAAAAAATACAATTGAGAAATCGGACTTACATAGTCTATAAGTATGGAGCCTTGGCTTTAATTTCCCATTGGTCCAAATGAGTGACAAACATAAATGTGCCCACAAATAGCCAAATTCCCGTAGAGCTGAACAAAATTTGCACAATTTTAATCTTTAAAAATTTATAGAAAAATTCTCAAATACAATTGAGAAATCGGACTTACATAGTCTATAAGTATGGAGCCTTGGCTTTAAGTTCCCATTGGTCCAAATGAGTGACAAACAAATTTTATAGAAAAATTCTCAAATACAATTGAGAAATCGGACTTACATAATCTATAAGTATGGAACCCTGGCTTTAATTTCCCATTAGTCCAAATGAGTGACAAACATAAATGTGCCCACAAATAGCCAAATTCCCGTAGAGCTGAACAAAATTTACACAATTTTAATCTTTAAAATTTTATAGAAAAATTCTCAAATACAATTGAGAAATCGGACTTTCATAGTCTATAAGTATTGATCCTTGGCTTTAATTTCCCATTGGTCCAAATGAGTGACAAACAAATTTTATAGAAAAATTCTCAAATACAATTGAGAAATCGGACTTACATAGTCTATAAGTATGGATCCTTGGCTTTAATTTCCCATTGGTCCAAATGAGTGACAAACAAATTTTATAGAAAAATTCTCAAATACAATTGAGAAATCGGACTTACATAGTCTATAAGTATGGATCCTTGGCTTTAATTTCCCATTAGTCCAAATGAGTGACAAACAAATTTTATAGAAAAATTCTCAAATACAATTGAGAAATCGGACTTACATAGTCTATAAGTATGGATCCTTGGCTTTAATTTCCCAGTGGTCCAAATGAGTGACAAAAAAATTTTATAGAAAAATTCTCAAATACAATTGAGAAATCGGACTTACATAGTCTATAAGTATGGATCCTTGGCTTTAATTTCCCATTGGTCCAAATGAGTGACAAACAAATTTTATAGAAAAATTCTCAAATACAATTGAGAAATCGGACTTACATAGTCTATAAGTATGGATCCCTGGCTTTAATTTCCCATTAGTCCAAATGAGTGACAACCATAAATGTGCCCACAAATAGCCAAATTCCCGTAGAGCTGAATAAAATTTACACAATTTTAATCTTTAAAATTTTATAGAAAAATTCTCAAATACAATTGAGAAATCGGACTTACATAGTCTATAAGTATGGATCCTTGGCTTTAATTTCCCATTGGTCCAAATGAGTGACAAACAAATTTTATAGAAAAATTCTCAAATACAATTGAGAAATCGGACTTACATAGTCTATAAGTATGGAGCCTTGGCTTTAATTTCCCATTGGTCCAAATGAGTGACAAACATAAATGTGCCCACAAATAGCCAAATTCCCGTAGAGCTGAACAAAATTTACACAATTTTAATCTTTAAAATATTATAGAAAAATTCTCAAATACAATTGAGAAATCGGACTTACATAGTCTATAAGTATGGATCCTTGGCTTTAATTTCCCATTGGTCCAAATGAGTGACAAACAAATTTTATAGAAAAATTCTCAAATACAATTGAGAAATCGGACTTACATAGTCTATAAGTATGGAGCCTTGGCTTTAATTTCCCATTGGTCCAAATGAGTGACAAACATAAATGTGCCCACAAATAGCCAAATTCCCGTAGAGCTGAACAAAATTTACACAATTTTAATCTTTAAAATTTTATAGAAAAATTCTCAAATACAATTGAGAAATCGGACTTACATAGTCTATAAGTATGGATCCTTGGCTTTAATTTCCCATTGGTCCAAATGAGTGACAAACAAATTTTATAGAAAAATTCTCAAATACAATTGAGAAATCGGACATACATAGTCTATAAGTATGGAGCCTTGGCTTTAATTTCCCATTGGTCCAAATGAGTGACAAACATAAATGTTCCCACAAATAGCCAAATTCCCGTAGAGCTGAACAAAATTTACACAATTTTAATCTTTAAAATTTTATAGAAAAATTCTCAAATACAATTGAGAAATCGGACTTACATAGTCTTTAAGTATGGATCCTTGGCTTTAATTTCGCAGTGGTCCAAATGAGTGACAAAAAAATTTTATAGAAAAATTCTCAAATACAATTGAGAAATCGGACTTACATAGTCTTTAAGTATGGATCCTTGGCTTTAATTTCCCATTGGTCCAAATGAGTGACAAACAAATTTTATAAAAAAATTCTCAAATACAATTGAGAAATCGGACTTACATAATCTATAAGTATGGATCCTTGGCTTTAATTTCCCAGTGGTCCAAATGAGTGACAAAAATATTTTATAGAAAAATTCTCAAATACAATTGAGAAATCGGACTTACATAGTCTATAAGTATGGATCCTTGGCTTTTATTTCCCATTAGCCCAAATGAGTGACAAACAAATTTTATAGAAAAATTCTCAAATACAATTGAGAAATCGGACTTACATAGTCTATAAGTATGGACCCTTGGCTTTAATTTCCCAGTGGTCCAAATGAGTGACAAAAAAATTTTATAGAAAAATTCTCAAATACAATTGAGAAATCGGACTTACATAGTCTATAAGTATGGATCCCTGGCTTTAATTTCCCATTGGTTCAAATGGGTGCCAAACAAATTTTATAAAAAAATTCTCAAATACAATTGAGAAATCGGACTTACATAGTCTATAAGTATGGAGCCTTGGCTTTAATTTCCCATTGGTCCAAATGAGTGACAAAAAAATTTTATAGAAAAATTCTCAAATACAATTGAGAAATCGGACTTACATAGTCTATAAGTATGGAGCCTTGGCTTTAATTTCCCATTAGTCCAAATGAGTGACAAACAAATTTTATAGAAAAATTCTCAAATACAATTGAGAAATCGGACTTACATAGTCTATAAGTATGGAGCCTTGGCTTTAATTTCCCATTAGTCCAAATGAGTGACAAACAAATTTTATAGAAAAATTCTCAAATACAATTGAGAAATCGGACTTACATAGTCTTTAAGTATGGATCCCTGGCTTAAATTTCCCATTAGTCCAAATGAGTGACAAACATAAATGTGCCCACAAATAGCCAAATTCCCGTAGAGCTGAACAAAATTTACACAATTTTAATCTTTAAAATTTTATAGAAAAATTCTCAAATACAATTGAGAAATCGGACTTACATAGTCTTTAAGTATGGATCCTTGGCTTTAATTTCCCATTGGTCCAAATGAGTGACAAACAAATTTTATAGAAAAATTCTCAAATAAAATTGAGAAATCGGACTTACATAGTCTATAAGTATGGAGCCTTGGCTTTAATTTCCCATTGGTTCAAATGAGTGACAAACATAAATGTGCCCACAAATAGCCAAATTCCCGTAGAGCTGAACAAAATTTACACAATTTTAATCTTTAAAATTTTATAGAAAAATTCTCAAATAAAATTGAGAAATCGGACTTACATAGTCTATAAGTATGGATCCTTGGCTTTAATTTCCCATTGGTCCAAATGAGTGACAAACAAATTTTATAGAAAAATACTCAAATACAATTGAGAAATCGGACATACATAGTCTATAAGTATGGAGCCTTGGCTTTAATTTCCCATTGGTCCAAATGAGTGACAAACATAAATGTTCCCACAAATAGCCAAATTCCCGTAGAGCTGAACAAAATTTACACAATTTTAATCTTTAAAATTTTATAGAAAAATTCTCAAATACAATTGAGAAATCGGACTTACATAGTCTTTAAGTATGGATCCTTGGCTTTAATTTCGCAGTGGTCCAAATGAGTGACAAAAAAATTTTATAGAAAAATTCTCAAATACAATTGAGAAATCGGACTTACATAGTCTTTAAGTATGGATCCTTGGCTTTAATTTCCCATTGGTCCAAATGAGTGACAAACAAATTTTATAAAAAAATTCTCAAATACAATTGAGAAATCGGACTTACATAATCTATAAGTATGGATCCTTGGCTTTAATTTCCCAGTGGTCCAAATGAGTGACAAAAATATTTTATAGAAAAATTCTCAAATACAATTGAGAAATCGGACTTACATAGTCTATAAGTATGGATCCTTGGCTTTTATTTCCCATTAGCCCAAATGAGTGACAAACAAATTTTATAGAAAAATTCTCAAATACAATTGAGAAATCGGACTTACATAGTCTATAAGTATGGACCCTTGGCTTTAATTTCCCAGTGGTCCAAATGAGTGACAAAAAAATTTTATAGAAAAATTCTCAAATACAATTGAGAAATCGGACTTACATAGTCTATAAGTATGGATCCCTGGCTTTAATTTCCCATTGGTCCAAATGGGTGCCAAACAAATTTTATAAAAAAATTCTCAAATACAATTGAGAAATCGGACTTACATAGTCTATAAGTATGGAGCCTTGGCTTTAATTTCCCATTGGTCCAAATGAGTGACAAAAAAATTTTATAGAAAAATTCTCAAATACAATTGAGAAATCGGACTTACATAGTCTATAAGTATGGAGCCTTGGCTTTAATTTCCCATTAGTCCAAATGAGTGACAAACAAATTTTATAGAAAAATTCTCAAATACAATTGAGAAATCGGACTTACATAGTCTATAAGTATGGAGCCTTGGCTTTAATTTCCCATTAGTCCAAATGAGTGACAAACAAATTTTATAGAAAAATTCTCAAATACAATTGAGAAATCGGACTTAGATAGTCTATAAGTATGGATCCTTGGCTTTAATTTCCCATTGGTCCAAATGAGTGACAAAAAAATTTTATAGAAAAATTCTCAAATACAATTGAGAAATCGGACTTACATAGTCTTTAAGTATGGATCCCTGGCTTAAATTTCCCATTAGTCCAAATGAGTGACAAACATAAATGTGCCAACAAATAGCCAAATTCCCGTAGAGCTGAACAAAATTTACACAATTTTAATCTTTAAAATTTTATAGAAAAATTCTCAAATACAATTGAGAAATCGGACTTACATAGTCTTTAAGTATGGATCCTTGGCTTTAATTTCCCATTGGTCCAAATGAGTGACAAACAAATTTTATAGAAAAATTCTCAAATACAATTGAGAAATCGGACTTACATAGTCTTTAAGTATGGATCCTTGGCTTTAATTTCCCAGTGGTCCAAATGAGTGACAAACAAATTTGATAGAAAAATTCTCAAATACAATTGAGAAATCGGACTTACATAGTCTTTAAGTATGGATCCTTGGCTTTAATTTCCCATTGGTCCAAATGAGTGACAAACAAATTTTATAGAAAAATTCAAAAATACAATTGAGAAATCGGACTTACATAGTCTTTAAGTATGGATCCTTGGCTTTAATTTCCCATTGGTCCAAATGAGTGACAAACAAATTTTATAGAAAAATTCTCAAATACAATTGAGAAATCGGACTTACATAGTCTTTAAGTATGGATCCTTGGCTTTAATTTCCCAGTGGTCCAAATGAGTGACAAACAAATTTTATAAAAAAATTCTCAATTACAATTGAGAAATCGGACTTAGATAGTCTATAAGTATGGATCCTTGGCTTTAATTTCCCATTGGTCCAAATGAGTGACAAACAAATTTTATAGAAAAATTCTCAAATACAATTGAGAAATCGGACTTACATAGTCTATAAGTATGGATCCTTGGCTTTAATTTCCCATTGGTCCAAATGAGTGACAAACATAAATGTTCCCACAAATAGCCAAATTCCCGTAGAGCTGAACAAAATTTACACAATTTTAATCTTTAAAATTTTATAGAAAAATTCTCAAATACAATTGAGAAATCGGACTTACATAGTCTATAAGTATGGATCCTTGGCTTTAATTTCCCATTGGTCCAAATGAGTGACAAACAAATTTTATAGAAAAATTCTCAAATACAATTGAGAAATCGGACTTACATAGTCTTTAAGTATGGATCCTTGGCTTTAATTTCGCAGTGGTCCAAATGAGTGACAAAAAAATTTTATAGAAAAATTCTCAAATACAATTGAGAAATCGGACTTACATAGTCTTTAAGTATGGATCCTTGGCTTTAATTTCCCATTGGTCCAAATGAGTGACAAACAAATTTTATAGAAAAATTCTCAAATACAATTGAGATATCGGACTTACATAATCTATAAGTATGGATCCTTGGCTTTAATTTCCCAGTGGTCCAAATGAGTGACAAAAATATTTTATAGAAAAATTCTCAAATACAATTGAGAAATCGGACTTACATAGTCTATAAGTATGGATCCTTGGCTTTAATTTCCCATTAGCCCAAATGAGTGACAAACAAATTTTATAGAAAAATTCTCAAATACAATTGAGAAATCGGACTTACATAGTCTATAAGTATGGAGCCTTGGCTTTAATTTCCCAGTGGTCCAAATGAGTGACAAAAAAATTTTATAGAAAAATTCTCAAATACAATTGAGAAATCGGACTTACATAGTCTATAAGTATGGATCCCTGGCTTTAATTTCCCATTGGTCCAAATGAGTGACAAACAAATTTTATAAAAAAATTCTCAAATACAATTGAGAAATCGGACTTACATAGTCTATAAGTATGGAGCCTTGGCTTTAATTTCCCATTGGTCCAAATGAGTGACAAAAAAATTTTATAGAAAAATTCTCAAATACAATTGAGAAATCGGACTTACATAGTCTATAAGAATGGAGCCTTGGCTTTAATTTCCCATTAGTCCAAATGAGTGACAAACAAATTTTATAGAAAAATTCTCAAATACAATTGAGAAATCGGACTTACATAGTCTATAAGTATGGAGCCTTGGCTTTAATGTCCCATTAGTCCAAATGAGTGACAAACAAATTTTATAGAAAAATTCTCAAATACAATTGAGAAATCGGACTTACATAGTCTATAAGTATGGATCCTTGGCTTTAATTTCCCATTGGTCCAAATGAGTGACAAAAAAATTTTATAGAAAAATTCTCAAATACAATTGAGAAATCGGACTTACATAGTCTTTAAGTATGGATCCCTGGCTTTAATTTCCCATTAGTCCAAATGAGTGACAAACATAAATGTGCCAACAAATAGCCAAATTCCCGTAGAGCTGAACAAAATTTACACAATTTTAATCTTTAAAATTTTATAGAAAAATTCTCAAATACAATTGAGAAATCGGACTTACATAGTCTTTAAGTATGGATCCTTGGCTTTAATTTCCCAGTGGTCCAAATGAGTGACAAACAAATTTTATAGAAAAATTCTCAAATACAATTGAGAAATCGGACTTACATAGTCTATAAGTATGGATCCTTGGCTTTAATTTCCCATTGGTCCAAATGAGTGACAAACAAATTTTATAGAAAAATTCAAAAATACAATTGAGAAATCGGACTTACATAGTCTATAAGTATGGATCCCTGGCTTTAATTTCCCATTAGTCCAAATGAGTGACAAACATAAATGTGCCAACAAATAGCCAAATTCCCGTAGAGCTGAACAAAATTTACACAATTTTAATCTTTAAAATTTTATAGAAAAATTCTCAAATACAATTGAGAAATCGGACTTACATAGTCTATAAGTATGGATCCCTGGCTTTAATTTCCCATTAGTCCAAATGAGTGACAAAATAAATGTGCCCACACATAGCCAAATTCCCGTAGAGCTGAAAGAAATTTACACAATTTTAATCTTTAAAATTTTATAGAAAAATTCTCAAATACAATTGAGAAATCGGACTTACATAGTCTATAAGTATGGATCCTTGGCTTTAATTTCCCATTGGTCCAAATGAGTGACAAACAAATTTTATAGAAAAATTCTCAAATACAATTGAGAAATCGGACTTACATAGTCTTTAAGTATGGATCCTTGGCTTTAATTTCCCAGTGGTCCAAATGAGTGACAAACAAATTTTATAAAAAAATTCTCAAATACAATTGAGAAATCGGACTTAGATAGTCTATAAGTATGGAGCCTTGGCTTTAATGTCCCATTAGTCCAAATGAGTGACAAACATAAATGTTCCCACAAATAGCCAAATTCCCGTAGAGCTGAACAAAATTTACACAATTTTAATCTTTAAAATTTTATAGAAAAATTCTCAAATACAATTGAGAAATCGGACTTACATAGTCTATAAGTATGGATCCTTGGCTTTAATTTCCCATTGGTCCAAATGAGTGACAAACATAAATGTTCCCACAAATAGCCAAATTCCCGTAGAGCTGAACAAAATTTACACAATTTTAATCTTTAAAATTTTATAGAAAAATTCTCAAATACAATTGAGAAATCGGACTTACATAGTCTTTAAGTATGGATCCTTGGCTTTAATTTCGCAGTGGTCCAAATGAGTGACAAAAAAAATTTTATAGAAAAATTCTCAAATACAATTGAGAAATCGGACTTACATAGTCTATAAGTATGGATCCTTGGCTTTAATTTCCCATTAGCCCAAATGAGTGACAAACAAATTTTATAGAAAAATTCTCAAATACAATTGAGAAATCGGACTAACATAGTCTATAAGTATGGAGCCTTGGCTTTAATTTCCCAGTGGTCCAAATGAGTGACAAAAAAATTTTATAGAAAAATTCTCAAATACAATTGAGAAATCGGACTTACATAGTCTATAAATATGGATCCCTGGCTTTAATTTCCCATTCGTCCAAATGAGTGACAAACAAATTTTATAAAAAAATTCTCAAATACAATTGAGAAATCGGACTTACATAGTCTATAAGTATGGAGCCTTAGCTTTAATTTCGCAGTGGTCCAAATGAGTGACAAAAAAATTTTATAGAAAAATTCTCAAATACAATTGAGAAATCGGACTTACATAGTCTTTAAGTATGGATCCTTGGCTTTAATTTCCCATTGGTCCAAATGAGTGACAAACAAATTTTATAGAAAAATTCACAAATACAATTGAGAAATCGGACTTACATAATCTATAAGTATGGATCCTTGGCTTTAATTTCCCAGTGGTCCAAATGAGTGACAAAAATATTTTATAGAAAAATTCTCAAATACAATTGAGAAATCGGACTTACATAGTCTATAAGTATGGATCCTTGGCTTTAATTTCCCATTAGCCCAAATGAGTGACAAACAAATTTTATAGAAAAATTCTCAAATACAATTGAGAAATCGGACTTACATAGTCTATAAGTATGGAGCCTTGGCTTTAATTTCCCAGTGGTCCAAATGAGTGACAAAAAAAATTTTATAGAAAAATTCTCAAATACAATTGAGAAATCGGACTTACATAGTCTATAAGTATGGATCCCTGGCTTTAATTTCCCATTGGTCCAAATGAGTGACAAACAAATTTGATAAAAAAATTCTCAAATACAATTGAGAAATCGGACTTACATAGTCTATAAGTATGGAGCCTTGGCTTTAATTTCCCATTGGTCCAAATGAGTGACAAAAAAATTTTATAGAAAAATTCTCAAATACAATTGAGAAATCGGACTTACATAGTCTATAAGTATGGAGCCTTGGCTTTAATTTCCCTTTAGTCCAAATGAGTGACAAACAAATTTTATAGAAAAATTCTCAAATACAATTGAGAAATCGGACTTACATAGTCTATAAGTATGGAGCCTTGGCTTTAATTTCCCAGTGGTCCAAATGAGTGACAAAAAAATTTTATAGAAAAATTCTCAAATACAATTGAGAAATCGGACTTACATAGTCTATAAGTATGGATCCTTGGCTTTAATTTCCCAGTGGTCCAAATGAGTGACAACAAAATTTTATAGAAAAATTCTCAAATACAATTGAGAAATCGGACTTACATAATCTATAAGTATGGATCCTTGGCTTTAATTTCCCAGTGGTCCAAATGAGTGACAAAAAAATTTTATAGAAAAATTCTCAAATACAATTGAGAAATCGGACTTACATAGTCTATAAATATGGATCCCTGGCTTTAATTTCCCATTCGTCCAAATGAGTGACAAACAAATTTTATAAAAAAATTCTCAAATACAATTGAGAAATCGGACTTACATAGTCTATAAGTATGGAGCCTTAGCTTTAATTTCGCAGTGGTCCAAATGAGTGACAAAAAAATTTTATAGAAAAATTCTCAAATACAATTGAGAAATCGGACTTACATAGTCTTTAAGTATGGATCCTTGGCTTTAATTTCCCATTGGTCCAAATGAGTGACAAACAAATTTTATAGAAAAATTCACAAATACAATTGAGAAATCGGACTTACATAATCTATAAGTATGGATCCTTGGCTTTAATTTCCCAGTGGTCCAAATGAGTGACAAAAATATTTTATAGAAAAATTCTCAAATACAATTGAGAAATCGGACTTACATAGTCTATAAGTATGGATCCTTGGCTTTAATTTCCCATTAGCCCAAATGAGTGACAAACAAATTTTATAGAAAAATTCTCAAATACAATTGAGAAATCGGACTTACATAGTCTATAAGTATGGAGCCTTGGCTTTAATTTCCCAGTGGTCCAAATGAGTGACAAAAAAAATTTTATAGAAAAATTCTCAAATACAATTGAGAAATCGGACTTACATAGTCTATAAGTATGGATCCCTGGCTTTAATTTCCCATTGGTCCAAATGAGTGACAAACAAATTTGATAAAAAAATTCTCAAATACAATTGAGAAATCGGACTTACATAGTCTATAAGTATGGAGCCTTGGCTTTAATTTCCCATTGGTCCAAATGAGTGACAAAAAAATTTTATAGAAAAATTCTCAAATACAATTGAGAAATCGGACTTACATAGTCTATAAGTATGGAGCCTTGGCTTTAATTTCCCTTTAGTCCAAATGAGTGACAAACAAATTTTATAGAAAAATTCTCAAATACAATTGAGAAATCGGACTTACATAGTCTATAAGTATGGAGCCTTGGCTTTAATTTCCCAGTGGTCCAAATGAGTGACAAAAAAATTTTATAGAAAAATTCTCAAATACAATTGAGAAATCGGACTTACATAGTCTATAAGTATGGATCCTTGGCTTTAATTTCCCAGTGGTCCAAATGAGTGACAACAAAATTTTATAGAAAAATTCTCAAATACAATTGAGAAATCGGACTTACATAATCTATAAGTATGGATCCTTGGCTTTAATTTCCCAGTGGTCCAAATGAGTGACAAAAAAATTTTATAGAAAAATTCTCAAATACAATTGAGAAATCGGACTTACATAGTCTATAAGTATGGATCCTTGGCTTTAATTTCCCAGTGTTCCAAATGAGTGACAAAAAAATTTTATAGAAAAATTCTCAAATACAATTGAGAAATCGGACTTACATAGTCTATAAGTATGGATCCTTGGCTTTAATTTCCCATTGGTCCAAATGAGTGACAAACATAAATGTGCCCACAAATAGCCAAATTCCCGTAGAGCTGAACAAAATTTACACAATTTTAATCTTTAAAATTTTATAGAAAAATTCTCAAATACAATTGAGAAATCGGACTTACATAGTCTATAAGTATGGATCCTTGGCTTTAATTTCCCAGTGTTCCAAATGAGTGACAAAAAAATTTTATAGAAAAATTCTCAAATACAATTGAGAAATCGGACTTACATAGTCTATAAGTATGGATCCTTGGCTTTAATTTCCCATTGGTCCAAATGAGTGACAAACATAAATGTGCCCACAAATAGCCAAATTCCCGTAGAGCTGAACAAAATTTACACAATTTTAATCTTTAAAATTTTATAGAAAAATTCTCAAATACAATTGAGAAATCGGACTTACATAGTCTATAAGTATGGATCCTTGGCTTTAATTTCCCATTGGTCCAAATGAGTGACAAACAAATTTTATAGAAAAATTCTCAAATACAATTGAGAAATCGGACTTACATAGTCTATAAGTATGGATCCCTGGCTTTAATTTCCCATTAGTCCAAATGAGTGACAAACATAAATGTGCCCACACAAAGCCAAATTCCCGTAGAGCTGAACAAAATTTACACAATTTTAATCTTTAAAATTTTATAGAAAAATTCTCAAATACAATTGAGAAATCGGACTTACATAGTCTATAAGTATGGATCCTTAACTTTAATTTCCCATTGGTCCAAATGAGTGACAAACAAATTTTATAAAAAAATTCTCAAATAAAATTGAGAAATCGGACTTACATAGTCCATAAGTATGGATCCTTGGCTCTAATTTTCCATTGGTCCAAATGAGTGACAAACATAAATGTGCCCACAAATAGCCAAATTCCCGTAGAGCTGAACAAAATTTACACAATTTTAATCTTTAAAATTTTATAGAAAAATTCTCAAATACAATTGAGAAATCGGACTTACATAGTCTATAAGTATGGATCCCTGGCCTTAATTTCCCATTAGTCCAAATGAGTGACAAACATAAATGTGCCCACAAATAGCCAAATTCCCGTAGAGCTGAACAAAATTTACACAATTTTAATCTTTAAAATTTTATAGAAAAATTCTCAAATACAATTGAGAAATCGGACTTACATAGTCTATAAGTATGGAGCCTTGGCTTTAATTTCCCATTGGTCCAAATGAGTGACAAACAAATTTTATAGAAAAATTCTCAAATACAATTGAGAAATCGGACTTACATAGTCTATAAGTATGGATCCCTGGCTTTAATTTCCCATTAGTCCAAATGAGTGACAAACATAAATGTGCCCACAAATAGCCAAATTCCCGTAGAGCTGAACAAAATTTACACAATTTTAATCTTTAAAATTTTATAGAAAAATTCTCAAATACAATTGAGAAATCGGACTTACATAGTCTTTAAGTATGGATCCTTGGCTTTAATTTCCCATTGGTCCAAATGAGTGACAAACAAATTTTATAGAAAAATTCTCAAATACAATTGAGAAATCGGACTTACATAGTCTATAAGTATGGATCCTTGGCTTTAATTTCCCATTGGTCCAAATGAGTGACAAACAAATTTTATAGAAAAATTCTCAAATACAATTGAGAAATCGGACTTACATAGTCTATAAGTATGGATCCCTGGCTTTAATTTCCCATTCGTCCAAATGAGTGACAAATAAATTTTATAGAAAAATTCTCAAATACAATTGAGAAATCGGACTTACATAGTCTTTAAGTATGGATCCTTGGCTTTAATATCCCAGTGGTCCAAATGAGTGACAAACAAATTTTATAAAAAAATTCTCAAATACAATTGAGAAATCGGACTTAGATAGTCTATAAGTATGGATCCTTGGCTTTAATTTCCCATTGGTCCAAATGAGTGACAAACAAATTTTATAGAAAAATTCTCAAATACAATTGAGAAATCGGACTTACATAGTCTATAAGTATGGATCCTTGGCTTTAATTTCCCATTGGTCCAAATGAGTGACAAACAAATTTTATAGAAAAATTCTCAAATACAATTGAGAAATCGGACTTACATAGTCTATAAGTATGGATCCCTGGCTTTAATTTCCCATTCGTCCAAATGAGTGACAAATAAATTTTATAGAAAAATTCTCAAATACAATTGAGAAATCGGACTTACATAGTCTTTAAGTATGGATCCTTGGCTTTAATATCCCAGTGGTCCAAATGAGTGACAAACAAATTTTATAAAAAAATTCTCAAATACAATTGAGAAATCGGACTTAGATAGTCTATAAGTATGGATCCTTGGCTTTAATTTCCCATTGGTCCAAATGAGTGACAAACAAATTTTATAGAAAAATTCTCAAATACAATTGAGAAATCGGACTTACATAGTCTTTAAGTATGGATCCTTGGCTTTAATTTCCCAGTGGTCCAAATGAGTGACAAACAAATTTTATAGAAAAATTCTCAAATACAATTGAGAAATCGGACTTACATAGTCTATAAGTATGGATCCTTGGCTTTAATTTCCCATTGGTCCAAATGAGTGACAAACAAATTTTATAGAAAAATTCTCAAATACAATTGAGAAATCGGACTTACATAGTCTATAAGTATGGATCCCTGGCTTTAATTTCCCATTAGTCCAAATGAGTGACAAACATAAATGTGCCCACAAATAGCCAAATTCCCCTAGAGCTGAAGAAAATTTACACAATTTTAATCTTTAAAATTTTATAGAAAAATTCTCAAATACAATTGAGAAATCGGACTTACATAGTCTTTAAGTATGGATCCTTGGCTTTAATTTCCCAGTGGTCCAAATGAGTGACAAACAAATTTTATAAAAAAATTCTCAAATACAATTGAGAAATCGGACTTACATAGTCTTTAAGTATGGATCCTTGGCTTTAATTTTCCATTGGTCCAAATGAGTGACAAACATAAATGTGCCCACAAATAGCCAAATTCCCGTAGAGCTGAACAAAATTTACACAATTTTAATCTTTAAAATTTTATAGAAAAATTCTCAAATACAATTGAGAAATCGGACTTACATAGTCTATAAGTATGGATCCCTGGCCTTAATTTCCCATTAGTCCAAATGAGTGACAAACATAAATGTGCCCACAAATAGCCAAATTCCCGTAGAGCTGAACAAAATTTACACAATTTTAATCTTTAAAATTTTATAGAAAAATTCTCAAATACAATTGAGAAATCGGACTTACATAGTCTTTAAGTATGGATCCTTGGCCTTAATTTCCCAGTGGTCCAAATGAGTGACAAACAAATTTTATAAAAAAATTCTCAAATACAATTGAGAAATAGGACTTACATAGTCTATAAGTATGGATCCCTGGCTTTAATTTCCCATTAGTCCAAATGAGTGACAAACATAAATGTGCCCACAAATAGCCAAATTCCCCTAGAGCTGAAGAAAATTTACACAATTTTAATCTTTAAAATTTTATAGAAAAATTCTCAAATACAATTGAGAAATCGGACTTACATAGTCTTTAAGTATGGATCCTTGGCTTTAATTTCCCAGTGGTCCAAATGAGTGACAAACAAATTTTATAAAAAAATTCTCAAATAAAATTGAGAAATCGGACTTACATAGTCCATAAGTATGGATCCTTGGCTTTAATTTTCCATTGGTCCAAATGAGTGACAAACATAAATGTGCCCACAAATAGCCAAATTCCCGTAGAGCTGAACAAAATTTACACAATTTTAATCTTTAAAATTTTATAGAAAAATTCTCAAATACAATTGAGAAATCGGACTTACATAGTCTATAAGTATGGATCCTTGGCTTTAATTTCCCATTGGTCCAAATGAGTGACAAACAAATTTTATAGAAAAATTCTCAAATACAATTGAGAAATCGGACTTACATAGTCTATAAGTATGGATCCCTGGCTTTAAATTCCCATTAGTCCAAATGAGTGACAAACATAAATGTGCCCACAAATAGCCAAATTCCCCTAGAGCTGAAGAAAATTTACACAATTTTAATCTTTAAAATTTTATAGAAAAATTCTCAAATACAATTGAGAAATCGGACTTACATAGTCTTTAAGTATGGATCCTTGGCTTTAATTTCCCAGTGGTCCAAATGAGTGACAAACAAATTTTATAAAAAAATTCTCAAATAAAATTGAGAAATCGGACTTACATAGTCCATAAGTATGGATCCTTGGCTTTAATTTCCCAGTGGTCCAAATGAGTGACAAACAAATTTTATAGAAAAATTCTCAAATACAATTGAGAAATCGGACTTACATAGTCTAGTATGGATCCTTGGCTTTAATTTCCCATTGGTCCAAATGAGTGACAAACAAATTTTATAGAAAAATTCTCAAATACAATTGAGAAATCGGACTTACATAGTCTATAAGTATGGATCCCTGGCTTTAATTTCCCATTAGTCCAAATGAGTGACAAACATAAATGTGCCCACAAATAGCCAAATTCCCCTAGAGCTGAAGAAAATTTACACAATTTTAATCTTTAAAATTTTATAGAAAAATTCTCAAATACAATTGAGAAATCGGACTTACATAGTCTTTAAGTATGGATCCTTGGCTTTAATTTCCCAGTGGTCCAAATGAGTGACAAACAAATTTTATAAAAAAATTCTCAAATAAAATTGAGAAATCGGACTTACATAGTCCATAAGTATGGATCCTTGGCTTTAATTTTCCATTGGTCCAAATGAGTGACAAACATAAATGTGCCCACAAATAGCCAAATTCCCGTAGAGCTGAACAAAATTTACACAATTTTAATCTTTAAAATTTTATAGAAAAATTCTCAAATACAATTGAGAAATCGGACTTACATAGTCTTTAAGTATGGATCCTTGGCTTTAATTTCCCAGTGGTCCAAATGAGTGACAAACAAATTTTATAAAAAAATTCTCAAATAAAATTGAGAAATCGGACTTACATAGTCCATAAGTATGGATCCTTGGCTTTAATTTTCCATTGGTCCAAATGAGTGACAAACATAAATGTGCCCACAAATAGCCAAATTCCCGTAGAGCTGAACAAAATTTACACAATTTTAATCTTTAAAATTTTATAGAAAAATTCTCAAATACAATTGAGAAATCGGACTTACATAGTCTTTAAGTATGGATCCTTGGCCTTAATTTCCCAGTGGTCCAAATGAGTGACAAACAAATTTTATAAAAAAATTCTCAAATACAATTGAGAAATCGGACTTACATAGTCTATAAGTATGGATCCCTGGCTTTAATTTCCCATTAGTCCAAATGAGTGACAAACATAAATGTGCCCACAAATAGCCAAATTCCCCTAGAGCTGAAGAAAATTTACACAATTTTAATCTTTAAAATTTTATAGAAAAATTCTCAAATACAATTGAGAAATCGGACTTACATAGTCTTTAAGTATGGATCCTTGGCTTTAATTTCCCAGTGGTCCAAATGAGTGACAAACAAATTTTATAAAAAAATTCTCAAATAAAATTGAGAAATCGGACTTACATAGTCCATAAGTATGGATCCTTGGCTTTAATTTTCCATTGGTCCAAATGAGTGACAAACATAAATGTGCCCACAAATAGCCAAATTCCCGTAGAGCTGAAAAAAATTTACACAATTTTAATCTTTAAAATTTTATAGAAAAATTCTCAAATACAATTGAGAAATCGGACTTACATAGTCTATAAATATGGATCCCTGGCCTTAATTTCCCATTAGTCCAAATGAGTGACAAACATAAATGTGCCCACAAATAGCCAAATTCCCGTAGAGCTGAACAAAATTTACACAATTTTAATCTTTAAAATTTTATAGAAAAATTCTCAAATACAATTGAGAAATCGGACTTACATAGTCTATAAGTATGGATCCTTAACTTTAATTTCCCATTGGTCCAAATGAGTGACAAACAAATTTTATAGAAAAATTCTCAAATACAATTGAGAAATCGGACTTACATAGTCTATAAGTATGGATCCCTGGCTTTAATTTCCCATTAGTCCAAATGAGTGACAAACATAAATGTGCCCACAAATAGCCAAATTCCCGTAGAGCTGAACAAAATTTACACAATTTTAATCTTTAAAATTTTATAGAAAAATTCTCAAATACAATTGAGAAATCGGACTTACATAGTCTTTAAGTATGGATCCTTGGCTTTAATTTCCCATTGGTCCAAATGAGTGACAAACAAATTTTATAGAAAAATTCTCAAATACAATTGAGAAATCGGACTTACATAGTCTTTAAGTATGGGTTCTTGGCTTTAATTTCCCAGTGGTCCAAATGAGTGACAAACAAATTTTATAGAAAAATTCTCAAATACAATTGAGAAATCGGACTTACATAGTCTATAAGTATGGATCCTTGGCTTTAATTTCCCATTGGTCCAAATGAGTGACAAACAAATTTTATAGAAAAATTCTCAAATACAATTGAGAAATCGGACTTACATAGTCTATAAGTATGGATCCCTGGCTTTAATTTCCCATTAGTCCAAATGAGTGACAAACATAAATGTGCCCACAAATAGCCAAATTCCCGTAGAGCTGAACAAAATTTACACAATTTTAATCTTTAAAATTTTATAGAAAAATTCTCAAATACAATTGAGAAATCGGACTTACATAGTCTTTAAGTATGGATCCTTGGCTTTAATTTCCCATTGGTCCAAATGAGTGACAAACAAATTTTATAGAAAAATTCTCAAATACAATTGAGAAATCGGACTTACATAGTCTTTAAGTATGGATCCTTGGCTTTAATTTCCCAGTGGTCCAAATGAGTGACAAACAAATTTTTTAGAAAAATTCTCAAATACAATTGAGAAATCGGACTTACATAGTCTATAAGTATGGATCCTTGGCTTTAATTTCCCATTGGTCCAAATGAGTGACAAACAAATTTTATAGAAAAATTCTCAAATACAATTGAGAAATCGGACTTACATAGTCTATAAGTATGGATCCCTGGCTTTAATTTCCCATTAGTCCAAATGAGTGACAAACATAAATGTGCCAACAAATAGCCAAATTCCCGTAGAGCTGAACAAAATTTACACAATTTTAATCTTTAAAATTTTATAGAAAAATTCTCAAATACAATTGAGAAATCGGACTTAGATAGTTTATAAGTATGGATCCTTGGCTTTAATTTCCCAGTGGTCCAAATGAGTGACAAACAAATTTTATAAAAAAATTCTCAAATACAATTGAGAAATCGGACTTAGATAGTCTATAAGTATGGATCCTTGGCTTTAATTTCCCATTGGTCCAAATGAGTGACAAACAAATTTTATAGAAAAATTCTCAAATACAATTGAGAAATCGGACTTACATAGTCTATAAGTATGGATCCTTGGCTTTAATTTCCCATTGGTCCAAATGAGTGACAAACAAATTTTATAGAAAAATTCTCAAATACAATTGAGAAATCGGACTTAGATAGTCTATAAGTATGGATCCTTGGCTTTAATTTCCCAGTGGTCCAAATGAGTGACAAACAAATTTTATAAAAAAATTCTCAAATACAATTGAGAAATCGGACTTAGATAGTCTATAAGTATGGATCCTTGGCTTTAATATCCCAGTGGTCCAAATGAGTGACAAACAAATTTTATAGAAAAATTCTCAAATACAATTGAGAAATCGGACTTACATAGTCTTTAAGTATGGATCCTTGGCTTTAATATCCCAGTGGTCCAAATGAGTGACAAACAAATTTTATAAAAAAATTCTCAAATACAATTGAGAAATCGGACTTAGATAGTCTATAAGTATGGATCCTTGGCTTTAATTTCCCATTGGTCCAAATGAGTGACAAACAAATTTTATAGAAAAATTCTCAAATACAATTGAGAAATCGGACTTACATAGTCTATAAGTATGGATCCTTGGCTTTAATTTCCCATTGGTCCAAATGAGTGACAAACAAATTTTATAGAAAAATTCTCAAATACAATTGAGAAATCGGACTTACATAGTCTATAAGTATGGATCCTTGGCTTTAATTTCCCAGTGGTCCAAATGAGTGACAAACAAATTTTATAAAAAATTCTCAAATACAATTGAGAAATCGGACTTAGATAGTCTATAAGTATGGATCCTTGGCTTTAATTTCCCATTGGTCCAAATGAGTGACAAACAAATTTTATAAAAAAATTCTCAAATACAATTGAGAAATCGGACTTACATAGTCTATAAGTATGGATCCCTGGCTTAAATTTCCCATTAGTCCAAATGAGTGACAAACATAAATGTGCCCACAAATAGCCAAATTCCCGTAGAGCTGAAAGAAATTTACACAATTTTAATCTTTAAAATTTTATAGAAAAATTCTCAAATACAATTGAGAAATCGGACTTACATAGTCTTTAAGTATGGATCCTTGGCTTTAATTTCCCATTGGTCCAAATGAGTGACAAACAAATTTTATAGAAAAATTCTCAAATACAATTGAGAAATCGGACTTACATAGTCTATAAGTATGGATCCCTGGCTTAAATTTCCCATTAGTCCAAATGAGTGACAAACATAAATGTGCCCACAAATAGCCAAATTCCCGTAGAGCTGAAAGAAATTTACACAATTTTAATCTTTAAAATTTTATAGAAAAATTCTCAAATACAATTGAGAAATCGGACTTAGATAGTCTATAAGTATGGATCCTTGGCTTTAATTTCCCAGTGGTCCAAATGAGTGACAAACAAATTTTATAAAAAAATTCTCAAATACAATTGAGAAATCGGACTTAGATAGTCTATAAGTATGGATCCTTGGCTTTAATTTCCCATTGGTCCAAATGAGTGACAAACAAATTTTATAGAAAAATTCTCAAATACAATTGAGAAATCGGACTTACATAGTCTATAAGTATGGATCCTTGGCTTTAATTTCCCATTGGTCCAAATGAGTGACAAACAAATTTTATAGAAAAATTCTCAAATACAATTGAGAAATCGGACTTAGATAGTCTATAAGTATGGATCCTTGGCTTTAATTTCCCATTGGTCCAAATGAGTGACAAACAAATTTTATAGAAAAATTCTCAAATACAATTGAGAAATCGGACTTACATAGTCTTTAAGTATGGATCCTTGGCTTTAATTTCCCAGTGGTCCAAATGAGTGACAAACATAAATGTGCCCACAAATAGCCAAATTCCCCTAGAGCTGAAGAAAATTTACACAATTTTAATCTTTAAAATTTTATAGAAAAATTCTCAAATACAATTGAGAAATCGGACTTACATAGTCTTTAAGTATGGATCCTTGGCTTTAATTTCCCAGTGGTCCAAATGAGTGACAAACAAATTTTATAAAAAAATTCTCAAATAAAATTGAGAAATCGGACTTACATAGTCCATAAGTATGGATCCTTGGCTTTAATTTTCCATTGGTCCAAATGAGTGACAAACATAAATGTGCCCACAAATAGCCAAATTCCCGTAGAGCTGAACAAAATTTACACAATTTTAATCTTTAAAATTTTATAGAAAAATTCTCAAATACAATTGAGAAATCGGACTTACATAGTCTATAAGTATGGATCCCTGGCCTTAATTTCCCATTAGTCCAAATGAGTGACAAACATAAATGTGCCCACAAATAGCCAAATTCCCGTAGAGCTGAACAAAATTTACACAATTTTAATCTTTAAAATTTTATAGAAAAATTCTCAAATACAATTGAGAAATCGGACTTACATAGTCTATAAGTATGGATCCTTAACTTTAATTTCCCATTGGTCCAAATGAGTGACAAACAAATTTTATAGAAAAATTCTCAAATACAATTGAGAAATCGGACTTACATAGTCTATAAGTATGGATCCCTGGCTTTAATTTCCCATTAGTCCAAATGAGTGACAAACATAAATGTGCCCACAAATAGCCAAATTCCCGTAGAGCTGAACAAAATTTACACAATTTTAATCTTTAAAATTTTATAGAAAAATTCTCAAATACAATTGAGAAATCGGACTTACATAGTCTTTAAGTATGGATCCTTGGCTTTAATTTCCCATTGGTCCAAATGAGTGACAAACAAATTTTATAGAAAAATTCTCAAATACAATTGAGAAATCGGACTTACATAGTCTATAAGTATGGATCCTTGGCTTTAATTTCCCATTGGTCCAAATGAGTGACAAACAAATTTTATAAAAAAATTCTCAAATACAATTGAGAAATCGGACTTAGATAGTCTATAAGTATGGATCCTTGGCTTTAATTTCCCATTGGTCCAAATGAGTGACAAACAAATTTTATAGAAAAATTCTCAAATACAATTGAGAAATCGGACTTACATAGTCTATAAGTATGGATCCTTGGCTTTAATTTCCCATTGGTCCAAATGAGTGACAAACAAATTTTATAGAAAAATTCTCAAATACAATTGAGAAATCGGACTTAGATAGTCTATAAGTATGGATCCTTGGCTTTAATTTCCCAGTGGTCCAAATGAGTGACAAACAAATTTTATAAAAAAATTCTCAAATACAATTGAGAAATCGGACTTAGATAGTCTATAAGTATGGATCCTTGGCTTTAATATCCCAGTGGTCCAAATGAGTGACAAACAAATTTTATAGAAAAATTCTCAAATACAATTGAGAAATCGGACTTACATAGTCTTTAAGTATGGATCCTTGGCTTTAATATCCCAGTGGTCCAAATGAGTGACAAACAAATTTTATAAAAAAATTCTCAAATACAATTGAGAAATCGGACTTAGATAGTCTATAAGTATGGATCCTTGGCTTTAATTTCCCATTGGTCCAAATGAGTGACAAACAAATTTTATAGAAAAATTCTCAAATACAATTGAGAAATCGGACTTACATAGTCTATAAGTATGGATCCTTGGCTTTAATTTCCCATTGGTCCAAATGAGTGACAAACAAATTTTATAGAAAAATTCTCAAATACAATTGAGAAATCGGACTTACATAGTCTATAAGTATGGATCCTTGGCTTTAATTTCCCAGTGGTCCAAATGAGTGACAAACAAATTTTATAAAAAATTCTCAAATACAATTGAGAAATCGGACTTAGATAGTCTATAAGTATGGATCCTTGGCTTTAATTTCCCATTGGTCCAAATGAGTGACAAACAAATTTTATAAAAAAATTCTCAAATACAATTGAGAAATCGGACTTACATAGTCTATAAGTATGGATCCCTGGCTTAAATTTCCCATTAGTCCAAATGAGTGACAAACATAAATGTGCCAACAAATAGCCAAATTCCCGTAGAGCTGAAAGAAATTTACACAATTTTAATCTTTAAAATTTTATAGAAAAATTCTCAAATACAATTGAGAAATCGGACTTAGATAGTCTATAAGTATGGATCCTTGGCTTTAATTTCCCAGTGGTCCAAATGAGTGACAAACAAATTTTATAAAAAAATTCTCAAATACAATTGAGAAATCGGACTTAGATAGTCTATAAGTATGGATCCTTGGCTTTAATTTCCCATTGGTCCAAATGAGTGACAAACAAATTTTATAGAAAAATTCTCAAATACAATTGAGAAATCGGACTTACATAGTCTATAAGTATGGATCCTTGGCTTTAATTTCCCATTGGTCCAAATGAGTGACAAACAAATTTTATAGAAAAATTCTCAAATACAATTGAGAAATCGGACTTAGATAGTCTATAAGTATGGATCCTTGGCTTTAATTTCCCATTGGTCCAAATGAGTGACAAACAAATTTTATAGAAAAATTCTCAAATACAATTGAGAAATCGGACTTACATAGTCTTTAAGTATGGATCCTTGGCTTTAATTTCCCAGTGGTCCAAATGAGTGACAAACATAAATGTGCCCACAAATAGCCAAATTCCCCTAGAGCTGAAGAAAATTTACACAATTTTAATCTTTAAAATTTTATAGAAAAATTCTCAAATACAATTGAGAAATCGGACTTACATAGTCTTTAAGTATGGATCCTTGGCTTTAATTTCCCAGTGGTCCAAATGAGTGACAAACAAATTTTATAAAAAAATTCTCAAATAAAATTGAGAAATCGGACTTACATAGTCCATAAGTATGGATCCTTGGCTTTAATTTTCCATTGGTCCAAATGAGTGACAAACATAAATGTGCCCACAAATAGCCAAATTCCCGTAGAGCTGAACAAAATTTACACAATTTTAATCTTTAAAATTTTATAGAAAAATTCTCAAATACAATTGAGAAATCGGACTTACATAGTCTATAAGTATGGATCCCTGGCCTTAATTTCCCATTAGTCCAAATGAGTGACAAACATAAATGTGCCCACAAATAGCCAAATTCCCGTAGAGCTGAACAAAATTTACACAATTTTAATCTTTAAAATTTTATAGAAAAATTCTCAAATACAATTGAGAAATCGGACTTACATAGTCTATAAGTATGGATCCTTAACTTTAATTTCCCATTGGTCCAAATGAGTGACAAACAAATTTTATAGAAAAATTCTCAAATACAATTGAGAAATCGGACTTACATAGTCTATAAGTATGGATCCCTGGCTTTAATTTCCCATTAGTCCAAATGAGTGACAAACATAAATGTGCCCACAAATAGCCAAATTCCCGTAGAGCTGAACAAAATTTACACAATTTTAATCTTTAAAATTTTATAGAAAAATTCTCAAATACAATTGAGAAATCGGACTTACATAGTCTTTAAGTATGGATCCTTGGCTTTAATTTCCCATTGGTCCAAATGAGTGACAAACAAATTTTATAGAAAAATTCTCAAATACAATTGAGAAATCGGACTTACATAGTCTTTAAGTATGGGTTCTTGGCTTTAATTTCCCAGTGGTCCAAATGAGTGACAAACAAATTTTATAGAAAAATTCTCAAATACAATTGAGAAATCGGACTTACCTAGTCTATAAGTATGGATCCTTGGCTTTAATTTCCCATTGGTCCAAATGAGTGACAAACAAATTTTATAGAAAAATTCTCAAATACAATTGAGAAATCGGACTTACATAGTCTATAAGTATGGATCCCTGGCTTTAATTTCCCATTAGTCCAAATGAGTGACAAACATAAATGTGCCCACAAATAGCCAAATTCCCGTAGAGCTGAACAAAATTTACACAATTTTAATCTTTAAAATTTTATAGAAAAATTCTCAAATACAATTGAGAAATCGGACTTACATAGTCTTTAAGTATGGATCCTTGGCTTTAATTTCCCATTGGTCCAAATGAGTGACAAACAAATTTTATAGAAAAATTCTCAAATACAATTGAGAAATCGGACTTACATAGTCTTTAAGTATGGATCCTTGGCTTTAATTTCCCAGTGGTGCAAATGAGTGACAAACAAATTTTATAGAAAAATTCTCAAATACAATTGAGAAATCGGACTTACATAGTCTATAAGTATGGATACTTGGCTTTAATTTCCCATTGGTCCAAATGAGTGACAAACAAATTTTATAGAAAAATTCTCAAATACAATTGAGAAATCGGACTTACATAGTCTATAAGTATGGATCCCTGGCTTTAATTTCCCATTAGTCCAAATGAGTGACAAACATAAATGTGCCCACAAATAGCCAAATTCCCCTAGAGCTGAAGAAAATTTACACAATTTTAATCTTTAAAATTTTATAGAAAAATTCTCAAATACAATTGAGAAATCGGACTTACATAGTCTTTAAGTATGGATCCTTGGCTTTAATTTTCCATTGGTCCAAATGAGTGACAAACATAAATGTGCCCACAAATAGCCAAATTCCCGTAGAGCTGAACAAAATTTACACAATATTAATCTTTAAAATTTTATAGAAAAATTCTCAAATACAATTGAGAAATCGGACTTACATAGTCTATAAGTATGGATCCCTGGCCTTAATTTCCCATTAGTCCAAATGAGTGACAAACATAAATGTGCCCACAAATAGCCAAATTCCCGTAGAGCTGAACAAAATTTACACAATTTTAATCTTTAAAATTTTATAGAAAAATTCTCAAATACAATTGAGAAATCGGACTTACATAGTCTTTAAGTATGGATCCTTGGCCTTAATTTCCCAGTGGTCCAAATGAGTGACAAACAAATTTTATAAAAAAATTCTCAAATACAATTGAGAAATCGGACTTACATAGTCTATAAGTATGGATCCTTGGCTTTAATTTCCCATTGGTCCAAATGAGTGACAAACAAATTTTATAGAAAAATTCTCAAATACAATTGAGAAATCGGACTTACATAGTCTATAAGTATGGATCCCTGGCTTTAATTTCCCATTAGTCCAAATGAGTGACAAACATAAATGTGCCCACAAATAGCCAAATTCCCCTAGAGCTGAAGAAAATTTACACAATTTTAATCTTTAAAATTTTATAGAAAAATTCTCAAATACAATTGAGAAATCGGACTTACATAGTCTTTAAGTATGGATCCTTGGCTTTAATTTTCCATTGGTCCAAATGAGTGACAAACATAAATGTGCCCACAAATAGCCAAATTCCCGTAGAGCTGAACAAAATTTACACAATTTTAATCTTTAAAATTTTATAGAAAAATTCTCAAATACAATTGAGAAATCGGACTTACATAGTCTATAAGTATGGATCCCTGGCCTTAATTTCCCATTAGTCCAAATGAGTGACAAACATAAATGTGCCCACAAATAGCCAAATTCCCGTAGAGCTGAACAAAATTTACACAATTTTAATCTTTAAAATTTTATAGAAAAATTCTCAAATACAATTGAGAAATCGGACTTACATAGTCTTTAAGTATGGATCCTTGGCCTTAATTTCCCAGTGGTCCAAATGAGTGACAAACAAATTTTATAAAAAAATTCTCAAATACAATTGAGAAATCGGACTTACATAGTCTTTAAGTATGGATCCTTGGCTTTAATTTTCCATTGGTCCAAATGAGTGACAAACATAAATGTGCCCACAAATAGCCAAATTCCCGTAGAGCTGAACAAAATTTACACAATTTTAATCTTTAAAATTTTATAGAAAAATTCTCAAATACAATTGAGAAATCGGACTTACATAGTCTATAAGTATGGATCCCTGGCCTTAATTTCCCATTAGTCCAAATGAGTGACAAACATAAATGTGCCCACAAATAGCCAAATTCCCGTAGAGCTGAACAAAATTTACACAATTTTAATCTTTAAAATTTTATAGAAAAATTCTCAAATACAATTGAGAAATCGGACTTACATAGTCTTTAAGTATGGATCCTTGGCCTTAATTTCCCAGTGGTCCAAATGAGTGACAAACAAATTTTATAGAAAAATTCTCAAATACAATTGAGAAATCGGACTTACATAGTCTTTAAGTATGGAACCTTGGCCTTAATTTCCCAGTGGTCCAAATGAGTGACAAACAAATTTTATAAAAAAATTCTCAAATACAATTGAGAAATCGGACTTACATAGTCTTTAAGTATGGATCCTTGGCCTTAATTTCCCAGTGGTCCAAATGAGTGACAAACAAATTTTATAAAAAAATTCTCAAATACAATTGAGAAATCGGACTTACATAGTCTTTAAGTATGGATCCCTGGCTTTAATTTCCCATTAGTCCAAATGAGTGACAAACATAAATGTGCCCACAAATAGCCAAATTCCCGTAGAGCTGAACAAAATTTACACAATTTTAATCTTTAAAATTTTATAGAAAAATTCTCAAATACAATTGAGAAATCCGACTTACATAGTCTATAAGTATGGATCCCTGGCCTTAATTTCCCATTAGTCCAAATGAGTGACAAACATAAATGTGCCCACAAATAGCAAAATTCCCGTAGAGCTGAACAAAATTTACACAATTTTAATCTTTAAAATTTTATAGAAAAATTCTCAAATACAATTGAGAAATCGGACTTACATAGTCTATAAGTATGGATCCTTAACTTTAATTTCCCATTGGTCCAAATGAGTGACAAACAAATTTTATAGAAAAATTCTCAAATACAATTGAGAAATCGGACTTACATAGTCTATAAGTATGGATCCCTGGCTTTAATTTCCCATTAGTCCAAATGAGTGACAAACATAAATGTGCCCACAAATAGCCAAATTCCCGTAGAGCTGAACAAAATTTACACAATTTTAATCTTTAAAATTTTATAGAAAAATTCTCAAATACAATTGAGAAATCGGACTTACATAGTCTATAAGTATGGATCCCTGGCTTTAATTTCCCATTAGTCCAAATGAGTGACAAACATAAATGTGCCCACAAATAGCCAAATTCCCGTAGAGCTGAACAAAATTTACACAATTTTAATCTTTAAAATTTTATAGAAAAATTCTCAAATACAATTGAGAAATCGGACTTAGATAGTCTATAAGTATGGATCCTTGGCTTTAATTTCCCATTGGTCCAAATGAGTGACAAACAAATTTTATAAAAAAATTCTCAAATACAATTGAGAAATCGGACTTACATAGTCTATAAGTATGGATCCTTGGCTTTAATTTCCCAGTGGTCCAAATGAGTGACAAACAAATTTTATAAAAAATTCTCAAATACAATTGAGAAATCGGACTTAGATAGTCTATAAGTATGGATCCTTGGCTTTAATTTCCCATTGGTCCAAATGAGTGACAAACAAATTTTATAAAAAAATTCTCAAATACAATTGAGAAATCGGACTTACATAGTCTATAAGTATGGATCCTTGGCTTTAATTTCCCAGTGGTCCAAATGAGTGACAAACAAATTTTATAGAAAAATTCTCAAATACAATTGAGAAATCGGACTTACATAGTCTTTAAGTATGGATCCTTGGCTTTAATTTCCCATTGGTCCAAATGAGTGACAAACAAATTTTATAAAAAATTCTCAAATACAATTGAGAAATCGGACTTAGATAGTCTATAAGTATGGATCCTTGGCTTTAATTTCCCATTGGTCCAAATGAGTGACAAACAAATTTTATAAAAAAATTCTCAAATACAATTGAGAAATCGGACTTACATAGTCTATAAGTATGGATCCTTGGATTTAATTTCCCAGTGGTCCAAATGAGTGACAAACAAATTTTATAGAAAAATTCTCAAATACAATTGAGAAATCGGACTTAGATAGTCTATAAGTATGGATCCTTGGCTTTAATTTCTCATTGGTCCAAATGAGTGACAAACAAATTTTATAGAAAAATTCTCAAATACAATTGAGAAATCGGACTTAGATAGTCTATAAGTATGGATCCTTGGCTTTAATTTCCCATTGGTCCAAATGAGTGACAAACAAATTTTATAGAAAAATTCTCAAATACAATTGAGAAATCGGACTTAGATAGTCTATAAGTATGGATCCTTGGCTTTAATTTCCCATTGGTCCAAATGAGTGACAAACAAATTTTATAGAAAAATTCTCAAATACAATTGAGAAATCGGACTTACATAGTCTATAAGTATGGATCCTTGGCTTTAATTTCCCAGTGGTCCAAATGAGTGACAAACATAAATGTGCCAACAAATAGCCAAATTCCCGTAGAGCTGAACAAAATTTACACAATTTTAATCTTTAAAATTTTATAGAAAAATTCTCAAATACAATTGAGAAATCGGACTTACATAGTCTTTAAGTATGGATCCTTGGCTTTAATTTCCCATTGGTCCAAATGAGCGACAAACAAATTTTATAAAAAAATTCTCAAATACAATTGAGAAATCGGACTTAGATAGTCTATAAGTATGGATCCTTGGCTTTAATTTCCCATTGGTCCAAATGAGTGACAAACAAATTTTATAGAAAAATTCTCATATACAATTGAGAAATCGGACTTACATAGTCTATAAGTATGGATCCTTGGCTTTAATTTCCCATTGGTCCAAATGAGTGACAAACAAATTTTATAGAAAAATTCTCAAATACAATTGAGAAATCGGACTTACATAGTCTATAAGTATGGATCCCTGGCTTTAATTTCCCATTAGTCCAAAGGAGTGACAAACATAAATGTGCCCACACATAGCCAAATTCCCGTAGAGCTGAAAGAAATTTACACAATTTTAATCTTTAAAATTTTATAGAAAAATTCTCAAATACAATTGAGAAATCGGACTTACATAGTCTTTAAGTATGGATCCTTGGCTTTAATTTCCCAGTGGTCCAAATGAGTGACAAACAAATTTTATAAAAAAATTCTCAAATACAATTGAGAAATCGGACTTAGATAGTCTATAAGTATGGATCCTTGGCTTTAATTTCCCATTGGTCCAAATGAGTGACAAACAAATTTTATAAAAAAATTCTCAAATACAATTGAGAAATCGGACTTACATAGTCTATAAGTATGGATCCTTGGCTTTAATTTCCCAGTGGTCCAAATGAGTGACAAACAAATTTTATAGAAAAATTCTCAAATACAATTGAGAAATCGGACTTACATAGTCTTTAAGTATGGATCCTTGGCTTTAATTTCCCATTGGTCCAAATGAGTGACAAACAAATTTTATAGAAAAATTCTCAAATACAATTGAGAAATCGGACTTAGATAGTCTATAAGTATGGATCCTTGGCTTTAATTTCCCATTGGTCCAAATGAGTGACAAACAAATTTTATAGAAAAATTCTCAAATACAATTGAGAAATCGGACTTAGATAGTCTATAAGTATGGATCCTTGGCTTTAATTTCCCATTGGTCCAAATGAGTGACAAACAAATTTTATAGAAAAATTCTCAAATACAATTGAGAAATCGGACTTAGATAGTCTATAAGTATGGATCCTTGGCTTTAATTTCCCATTGGTCCAAATGAGTGACAAACAAATTTTATAGAAAAATTCTCAAATACAATTGAGAAATCGGACTTACATAGTCTTTAAGTATGGATCCTTGGCTTTAATTTCCCAGTGGTCCAAATGAGTGACAAACAAATTTTATAAAAAAATTCTCAAATACAATTGAGAAATCGGACTTAGATAGTCTATAAGTATGGATCCTTGGCTTTAATTTCCCATTGGTCCAAATGAGTGACAAACAAATTTTATAGAAAAATTCTCATATACAATTGAGAAATCGGACTTACATAGTCTATAAGTATGGATCCTTGGCTTTAATTTCCCATTGGTCCAAATGAGTGACAAACAAATTTTATTGAAAAATTCTCAAATACAATTGAGAAATCGGACTTACATAGTCTATAAGTATGGATCCTTGGCTTTAATTTCCCAGTGGTCCAAATGAGTGACAAACAAATTTTATAAAAAAATTCTCAAATACAATTGAGAAATCGGACTTAGATAGTCTATAAGTATGGATCCTTGGCTTTAATTTCCCATTGGTCCAAATGAGTGACAAACAAATTTTATAGAAAAATTCTCAAATACAATTGAGAAATCGGACTTACATAGTCTATAAGTATGGATCCTTGGCTTTAATTTCCCATTGGTCCAAATGAGTGACAAACAAATTTTATAGAAAAATTCTCAAATACAATTGAGAAATCGGACTTACATAGTCTATAAGTATGGATCCCTGGCTTTAATTTCCCATTAGTCCAAATGAGTGACAAACATAAATGTGCCAACAAATAGCCAAATTCCCGTAGAGCTGAACAAAATTTACACAATTTTAATCTTTAAAATTTTATAGAAAAATTCTCAAATACAATTGAGAAATCGGACTTACATAGTCTATAAGTATGGATCCTTGGCTTTAATTTCCCATTGGTCCAAATGAGTGACAAACAAATTTTATAGAAAAATTCTCAAATACAATTGAGAAATCGGACTTACATAGTCTATAAGTATGGATCCCTGGCTTTAATTTCCCATTAGTCCAAAGGAGTGACAAACATAAATGTGCCCACACATAGCCAAATTCCCGTAGAGCTGAAAGAAATTTACACAATTTTAATCTTTAAAATTTTATAGAAAAATTCTCAAATACAATTGAGAAATCGGACTTACATAGTCTTTAAGTATGGATCCTTGGCTTTAATTTCCCAGTGGTCCAAATGAGTGACAAACAAATTTTATAAAAAAATTCTCAAATACAATTGAGAAATCGGACTTAGATAGTCTATAAGTATGGATCCTTGGCTTTAATTTCCCATTGGTCCAAATGAGTGACAAACAAATTTTATAGAAAATTTCTCAAATACAATTGAGAAATCGGACTTACATAGTCTATAAGTATGGATCCTTGGCTTTAATTTCCCATTGGTCCAAATGAGTGACAAACATAAATGTGCCCACAAATAGCCAAATTCCCGTAGAGCTGAACAAAATTTACACAATTTTAATCTTTAAAATTTTATAGAAAAATTCTCAAATACAATTGAGAAATCGGACTTACATAGTCTTTAAGTATGGATCCTTGGCTTTAATTTCGCAGTGGTCCAAATGAGTGACAAAAAAATTTTATAGAAAAATTCTCAAATACAATTGAGAAATCGGACTTACATAGTCTTTAAGTATGGATCCTTGGCTTTAATTTCCCATTGGTCCAAATGAGTGACAAACAAATTTTATAGAAAAATTCTCAAATACAATTGAGAAATCGGACTTACATAATCTATAATTATGGATCCTTGGCTTTAATTTCCCAGTGGTCCAAATGAGTGACAAAAATATTTTATAGAAAAATTCTCAAATACAATTGAGAAATCGGACTTACATAGTCTATAAGTATGGATCCTTGGCTTTAATTTCCCATTAGCCCAAATGAGTGACAAACAAATTTTATAGAAAAATTCTCAAATACAATTGAGAAATCGGACTTACATAGTCTATAAGTATGGGGCCTTGGCTTTAATTTCCCAGTGGTCCAAATGAGTGACAAAAAAATTTTATAGAAAAATTCTCAAATACAATTGAGAAATCGGACTTACATAGTCTATAAGTATGGATCCCTGGCTTTAATTTCCCATTGGTCCAAATGAGTGACAAACAAATTTTATAAAAAAATTCTCAAATACAATTGAGAAATCGGACTTACATAGTCTATAAGTATGGATCCTTGGCTTTAATTTCCCATTGATCCAAATGAGTGACAAACAAATTTTATAGAAAAATTCTCAAATACAATTGAGAAATCGGACTTACATAGTCTATAAGTATGGAGCCTTGGCTTTAATTTCCCATTGGTCCAAATGAGTGACAAACATAAATGTGCCCACAAATAGCCAAATTCCCGTAGAGCTGAACAAAATTTACACAATTTTAATCTTTAAAATTTTATAGAAAAATTCTCAAATACAATTGAGAAATCGGACTTACATAGTCTATAAGTATGGATCCTTGGCTTTAATTTCCCATTGGTCCAAATGAGTGACAAACAAATTTTATAGAAAAATTCTCAAATACAATTGAGAAATTGGACTTACATAGTCTATAAGTATGGATCCCTGGCTTTAATTTCCCATTAGTCCAAATGAGTGACAAACATAAATGTGCCCACAAATAGCCAAATTCCCGTAGAGCTGAACAAAATTTACACAATTTTAATCTTTAAAATTTTATAGAAAAATTCTCAAATACAATTGAGAAATCGGACTTACATAGTCTATAAGTATGGATCCTTGGCTTAAATTTCCCATTGGTCCAAATGAGTGACAAACAAATTTTATAAAAAAATTCTCAAATACAATTGAGAAATCGGACTTAGATAGTCTATAAGTATGGATCCTTGGCTTTAATTTCCCATTGGTCCAAATGAGTGACAAACATAAATGTGCCCACAAATAGCCAAATTCCCGTAGAGCTGAACAAAATTTACACAATTTTAATCTTTAAAATTTTATAGAAAAATTCTCAAATACAATTGAGAAATCGGACTTACATAGTCTTTAAGTATGGATCCTTGGCTTTAATTTCGCAGTGGTCCAAATGAGTGACAAAAAAATTTTATAGAAAAATTCTCAAATACAATTGAGAAATCGGACTTACATAGTCTTTAAGTATGGATCCTTGGCTTTAATTTCCCATTGGTCCAAATGAGTGACAAACAAATTTTATAGAAAAATTCTCAAATACAATTGAGAAATCGGACTTACATAATCTATAATTATGGATCCTTGGCTTTAATTTCCCAGTGGTCCAAATGAGTGACAAAAATATTTTATAGAAAAATTCTCAAATACAATTGAGAAATCGGACTTACATAGTCTATAAGTATGGATCCTTGGCTTTAATTTTCCATTAGCCCAAATGAGTGACAAACAAATTTTATAGAAAAATTCTCAAATACAATTGAGAAATCGGACTTACATAGTCTATAAGTATGGAGCCTTGGCTTTAATTTCCCAGTGGTCCAAATGAGTGACAAAAAAATTTTATAGAAAAATTCTCAAATACAATTGAGAAATCGGACTTACATAGTCTATAAGTATGGATCCCTGGCTTTAATTTCCCATTGGTCCAAATGAGTGACAAACAAATTTTATAAAAAAATTCTCAAATACAATTGAGAAATCGGACTTACATAGTCTATAAGTATGGATCCTTGGCTTTAATTTCCCATTGATCCAAATGAGTGACAAACAAATTTTATAGAAAAATTCTCAAATACAATTGAGAAATCGGACTTACATAGTCTATAAGTATGGAGCCTTGGCTTTAATTTCCCATTGGTCCAAATGAGTGACAAACATAAATGTGCCCACAAATAGCCAAATTCCCGTAGAGCTGAACAAAATTTACACAATTTTAATCTTTAAAATTTTATAGAAAAATTCTCAAATACAATTGAGAAATCGGACTTACATAGTCTATAAGTATGGATCCTTGGCTTTAATTTCCCATTGGTCCAAATGAGTGACAAACAAATTTTATAGAAAAATTCTCAAATACAATTGAGAAATTGGACTTACATAGTCTATAAGTATGGATCCCTGGCTTTAATTTCCCATTAGTCCAAATGAGTGACAAACAAATTTTATAGAAAAATTCTCAAATACAATTGAGAAATCGGACTTAGATAGTCTATAAGTATGGATCCTTGGCTTTAATTTCCCATTGGTCCAAATGAGTGACAAACAAATTTTATAGAAAAATTCTCAAATACAATTGAGAAATCGGACTTACATAGTCTATAAGTATGGATCCTTGGCTTTAATTTCCCATTGGTCCAAATGAGTGACAAACAAATTTTATAGAAAAATTCTTAAATACAATTGAGAAATCGGACTTACATAGTCTATAAGTATGGATCCTTGGCTTAAATTTCCCATTGGTCCAAATGAGTGACAAATAAAAATGTGCCCACATATGGAAAAACTCTCTCAGAGATCATCAAAACTTTAAACAATTTTAAAAAAGTTAATTTTGAAAATTCAGGATATTACTGCACAGCGGTACTCTGTTCATAATTTTAACTTAAATTATTAAATTATTAAAATTAAAGATATGTAAAATAAGTAAGCAAATCCTTGCTTATTATTTAAATGCAATTTATTAAAAATTCTTGGCCCTTGATTGGAACTACATTAATAAATTGTTTTTCAATGTGTTTATAATTGTTTCTAAAATTTAATTTTTTGCAGAGATGGATATATTACAGTTAATCATATCCTTGCACCTCAATACATACATTAATAAAATTTGCGCATAGTTTAATGATACAACTTAAGATGTATTTTAATGATGATTATCGTTAAAATCATTAGTTTAAAATAATTTAAAATACAATTTTTGAAGGCTAGGGATTTCCTAAATCTTAAAGGACATACAGCACTCAATCATGTCCTTGCTTATGTCATAACGACACTTGTAACAGAGCTTAACAACATATTTGTAGCTGCGTTCTTATTATTGTTAAATGTAAAATTTAAATTTCCAAATTAAGTATCCCTTCACACTAAAAACTAAGTAAAAAGCAAGAAAAATCAATAGTTCTGTTAATTCTTACATCAACTACCAATAATAAAACCCAGAATATATTCATGAAGAAAAATTTTTTTTTACAAAGAAATTTTCGATTTAGCCTCGTATATAGCTATTTCTGAGCAAACGAGCAATCGAATCGTTAGTTTATTATCTTCTCCTTAGTTTAATATCTTCTCCTTTAACAGCATAAAATATTCTCAAAAAGTACAAATTTATATAGATATATGTATATGTGTGTGTATATGTACGCACATGCCTGTGCAAGAGTGTTGTGTGAAAAAGGAAACCCCAATTTTTTCCCGCAAAAGAAAAACTACCTGCACACCCAAATAAAAAAGACACACACTTGTTGTAGCCAAAGAACCCACAATTATTAAGCTTTCATTCAGTTGCAATTACTGGGTAACAGTTGCAGTGTGTGTGTTTTGAGGTGGGAGTGTATGGGTTTGCATGTGCTTTTATCGTTTGTGTCGTCATTGCCATATAAATATCCAAAAACAACAGTTTTACTCTCATACAATTACCTTAAGCCTTCATCGTCATTACAATTAATATCGTAAAAAATATAAACAAGTGAATAAAATTAATTGACATTTTTATTTATTCTGAAAATAACTTTGTGATACGATTTTTGAACACTCAATTTTACCAACCAAACAACCAACCAGCCGTCAGTATTTATTTTTATCACTTAATGATCGATAATGGTGCCCTAGTGGCACGTTTAGTTACTTGTTTTCTAAATATGGAAATATTTTCACGTGGAGTTTATAAAATGGTGTTACGTTTATGTCTTTTGGGGGACGAAATTTTTGTAGTTGTTGTTTACAATTAACCTGTTTAATAGGAAGTTGTTCTGTTGCTGACATTGATGCAAATTTGTATGACGATTGGGTTTTATTGATTGTTTTGTTTATTTTTTTTGTTCGTTTTAATTATACTATAGCAATTATTGGAAAATCTATCAATGTGCCACAAGTAAACAATTGTTAAGGATTCATCGCGAAAGTATTTATAATTATTGTCAAAAAATATTGCAGAAATATATATGTCATGAAGTTATGTTAGAAGCAAAGTCTTTGTCGCTCTACATACTCCTCCTTTCCATCAGCTTTCGTAATACCGCCTATTGTGGATTTTGTCAATCGCCTGCATGAATCATTCTGCATTTAATTGAACAGAAACTACACATATTTTTATATGTCGCTCTTTAATTTTTCCTTCATTTCAGCCAGCCAAAGATTAAATTAAAAAACAATATATTGTCTTTATACGAAAATTGTTGTCCTGCAGAAAAAAAACCGAAATCACCCTCATTGGCAAAAGGGACAAAAAAAACGGCTAATTTCAGCGCGAAGGCTAGGACTCAAATTTTCTCAAACAAAATATTTGTTTTTTTTTTATTGCGAAGAGACTTTTTCTTATGTTGATATTTTGAGTCGCCAATTTTCTAGAAAAACTACAGAAAAAAAAACAAAAAGGTTAAATGATAAAATCTCGTTACAATAACAAATTCGCAAACATCAAAAATGGGGAAAATACTTAACAAAAAGCAACAATGTACAATGGGACACCTCGAGACAATAGATTGAATGCTCCAGCAAATTTCAAAATTTTTAAAGGATAATTATTAAAAGATAATTGATTTTGAAAAGTAGTTTTTCCTAAAAATTTTGATTTTCCTAAGAAGGAACTTATTTTAAAAAAATAGTTTGTTACTATTATTAATATATTTAAAAAAGAATATTGTTTTAAAAAAGGTTTTTTTTATTAAAAATATACTTTATCCAAAAACGAACTTTTTTTTTTGAAAAGAATACTTTTTCTTAAACAGGTACTATTCTTAAGAAAGTGATTTTTCTTTAAAAGGTACTTTTTCTAAAGAACTACTTTTATTAAATTGTTGTAGTGTGGAAAAGTATTGTTTGAAAATTTGTTTCTTGAAAAAATACTTTAAGTAAAATTATATTTTTGTCTTTATAAGGTACTTTTGCTTAGCAAAGGTATATTTTCTTTAAAACGTACATAATCTTAAAATGTACTTTTTCTTGAAAACTACTTTTATTACGGTGTAAAGTGTTTTTCTTAAAACAGTTTTTTCGCAAAAAAAATCCTTTGTGTAAAAATTAAATTTTCTTTAAAAAGTTGTTTTGCGTAAAATTATATTTATTGTTAAAAAATGTACTCTTTCTCAAAATTTTACTGTTATTAAAATGTACTGCTTTTAGAAATGTAGTTGTTTTGAAAAACGCATTTCTTTGAAAACTATATTTTATAAAAATATATTTCTTTAAAATGTGCTTTTTAAAAAAATATTATTTGTTTTTAAAAGGTATTTTTTTTAAATGTAATTCTTTTATTATTTTCTTAAAATGTACCTTTAATGAAACATTATATTATTTCATAAAAATGTACTGTTTCTTGACATGGTAATTTTTCTAAAAAGTAACTTTTCTTAAATGTAGTTTTTTTATATTAGGGTTTTTTAGAAAAAAATACCTTTTATAAAAACATATTTTTTTCTTTAAAAAGTACTTTTGCTTAAAACTATTTGTTTTTATTAAACAGATAGTTTTTCTTATAACGGTACTTGTTCTTGAAAAGGTTCTTTATGTTAAAAGAGATTTATTCGTTAAAAAGGTGGCTTTAAAAAAGGAAATATATATATTTAAAATTTCATTTTTCACGAGAACTTGTTTAAAATTAAAACTTGTTTGAAGGTCATATTGTTTTAAAAACAATCTTTTTAAAAACTACTTATTTTAAGAGTTAATTTTGTTATTGGTATGTGCTTTTTAGAAAAATTTACTTAAACGTAAACGGTTCTTTTTGAAAAATAAATTTTTTATATGACAATTTTTTCCGATAACTCAACTTTTTAGAACAATTTTTGCTGAAAATGTACATAAAAAGGTGCCTTTTTTCAAAAGGTATTTCTTTAAATGAGATATCTGTGTTTTTAATGGTTTGTTATTTTAAAGGTATATTATTGTCAAATTATAGTTTTATACACAATTTTTTTTGTTAAAAGGTAACTTTTTAAGACGAATGTTTCTCAAAAAGAACGTTTCTTAAAGTTAGTTTATGCTTGTCAACAAGATACTTTCCTTAAAAGGTACTTTTTTAAATGCAGATTTTTGACAAAATATTGTTTCAAGTGTATTTTTCAAAAGGGTAAATTTTTGAAAGGTAGATGATAAGAGCAAATATTTTGAAACAACATTATTTTATGCGGAATAACACCCTTTTCAAAATTAATTTTTAAAGGTCATTCTTCTAAAGAGCAACGTTTTGTAAAATTTTTTGTAAGGTTCTGTTTCATAGAAGGAAAATTGTTTTTAACAGCACGGAATTTATCACAAAAATGAAAAATTTTTTGTTAAAATAAATATCGAATATATACACAACTTTTTGCATGTTTCGCTCCCATGTGCACTGTAAATCAGACAAGATGGAAATTGATACGAGTTGGAGAATATGTGAGTGTACTTTTAAAAATAACAAAATAATTGGGATATTCACACTGTAGTCATAAGTCATATGTCATAAAATAATAGCACACCAAAATATGCCAAGTGTGAACACCCCGTCATAAATAAGTGTGCTTTGTCATAATTGTGCCAGCTGATAAACATTTAACAATACTCCATTTTTAGTCGGATTTTGGCTTAAATGTAAATGTTTTTTAATTGTTAATAAAGAAAACAATAAATTTCCTGTAAATTTTCTAAAATGCCCATTATCAATTAAAATTTTCAATTTTTTTTATCTATACGAGCTTGTTGAAATAAATATCAACAGCAGCTGTTGCCGGTAACAACAATTTTTTTAAACTATTGTAAAATAATAAGACATTATGACAATATGACTGATATGACAACAGTGTGAACACCCCAAATATGAAATGACTACAAATTGTTGTTGTTGGCAGTCAAATTTGTTCATGGCGGCGTCATTAATCTATAATTTATTCAAACATCATACAAACAACAAACCCTAACAAACATGTTTTTCAAAACAAATACAACATGTCTTTTTTTGTTTTGCATGACGATGATGTTTTTTCTGTTTAAGATGAGTCATATTTGAACGAATTTAAAGGATGAATCTAAACAATAAGAAATGAATTAAAAAGTTTGTAAGTGTAACAAGGGCATCATGTAAAATTAAATATCTTAGATATAAAGGCACTCATACATTTTTAAGTTGGTACAAAACACACACAGTCAGAGAATGAGAAAAAGAAACAAAGAAGGAGTTACAGTATAGATACAAAAATGAACAGGTATATTACACCTTAGATACTTACATATGTATGTGTTTGTATTTAAATAAAAGTAAAAAAATATAATGTAATTTTTTCTTTTGCATTTTTATGATTCCTTGAAAGCGTTGAAATACCTGCTGAATTGTTGCTGTAGGGAAATTATGCACGAGCAGGAATTTATTTTATGTATGTATTAGTGATGTTACGAATATCAATTTTTAGTATTCGCGAATACGAATACGAATATTTAAAACAGTATTCGCCGAATACGAATACGAATACGAATATTTCTTTTGAGGTTTATATTTCAAATTTAATTGGAAAAAATCCCTGCCTTTGCGTTAGTAACTATAAATGAAAAAAAAAAATTAGTGATTTAACATTATTGTTGCATTAAGATGCCGAATTTGAAAATCTCTACAGAACATTTTTTAATTATTTTACTTACATACTTTCAGATTTCGTTTTTCTTACTCTGCGTGAAATACAATGGGTTTTTTTAATAAAAATTAATATATTTTTTTACATTTTATGTACTTTTTTTAAACTTTTGTATGATTTTTTTGGAAAATGTATTGGAAAATTATTCGAAAAATATTTGCTTGAATTTGGCGAATACGAATACGAATACGAATATCTTAAAACAGGCGAATAGTCGAATAGTCGAATACGAATACGAGTATTCGTAACATCACTAGTATGTATGTATTTTTTCATATTAATTGCTAATGTGTACGATATTATTAAATCTTGTGGGTTTTTCTGTCCGTGGTGTCAGTAACATATTTTTTTTTTTTTTGGCATGTCGAGTTAATTAATGATTTTGCTTGAATTTTATGGTGAAAATTATAAACATCAAATTATGAAAGAAGATTTGAATTTGAATCTAAGCTTTAAAAATAAAGGGGCTTATCTGTAAATAAACGGAATAAATAAGTGAAACGAAAAAAAAAACATTTTTTCAGCCAAGAATGAATGACGCGCTTTTAGGTCATCGATTATTTTTCTTCTTACAAACTTTATTAATTTTGTTCCGCTATCTAATTAAAAAATTTAATTTCATATAAATTGAAGTTGCATATACTCGTATGTTGTGGCATACACAAAAATCAGAAATATCCACGAATAAACTTTTCTCTTTTCGACACTAGAGGGCGCCCTCCATTATTAACAAAAAATTCTTTAGAAAATCCAGTTTCAGATTTTTCTAAAAAGTTGTAATTATTAGAACTAACGCTTGATTTCCCAAATTAAGGATATATCGGGAGAAGACATGTATCTTCATCGATTGTAATGAAATTCGGCTCAGAGTTTAGCAATGTGTTTTCTATTTCTTTCTGGTCATTATTTTTGTTAAAATTTAATGTTATATAAAGATATATGGACCAATTACAATGAAATTTTAGCACAATGAACAACTATAAAAACTAACATAACGCGCAAAGCGGAGTTGTAAAAGAGTTAAGCCTTCTAAATTTTCAACATCTATCTTCTCTACTCTAGCCCTCTCCCTGAGTTCCGGTTCAATGCACTGCATACGTAGGGGTCATCCCTGAGTGCTGGTCCTAATTAAAAAAAAAATAGTGTACCTAAAATTTTAGTTCCAAAATAAAGGATATTCTGCTGTTCGGCAAGTAGTTGCACCGATTGTACTGAAACTTACTATAAAGTTTCTTTTCACCACATCAGGACCCAATTAGGCTAACCTAACTTACTATAAAGTTTATTTGTGTGATTTTTGTTGCATTCTGATTTTTTATTTAATTTATTAATTGAAAGTAAGAATGCATGTTCTTGCATAAATTTAGTGCAATTCTTCAGAGAATATACCAGCATAAAAATTGTTGCATTTTTGTCATTATTGCAGCTAACATTGAATATTGAATTTTAAGGATATATGACAGTTGGGCATGTCCTTGCACTAATTTTACTAAAGTTCTACATAAAGTTTAATAGCGTACTTTTGGTTTCATTCTTGTTCTTTTTGCAGCTCAAATTTCATTTTTAAAATTAAGGATATATGAAATGTTTGCATGTCTTTGCATCTATTTTAATGCAATTCGATACAGAATTTACTAGCACAAATTTTTTTGGTTTGTCATAATCGCTGATGAAATGAAGCTTTGAAAATTAAGGATATATGGGTGCTGGGCATATCCTTGCTCCGATTGTGCTGAAATTCGACACAAAATTTAATAGTGTGTTTTTTATTTGTTAGATTCTGTTTCTGTTTTTAGCTAAAATTTTAGTTTTAAAATAAAGGATATATGGAAGTTACGCATGTCCTTCAAAGGAATAAAATAAAATTCGACACATGGTTTAACAGTACACATTTCATCCGTCGCTAAGTTAACTAAAATCGAAGTATGTATGTGAATTAAGGATATTTGGTAGATAAACATGTCCTTGAGCAGATTGTCTACAAATTCAGCCCAAAGATTGGCAGCATAATATTCGATGCATTTTAATCACAAAAGTAGCTGAAATCCAAATATATAAGTTAAGGATATATGGGAGCTGGGCATGTCCTTGAGCTGGTACTAATAAAACTCAGCACAGTGCTGGGTGAAATAATTTCGATGCAGCCTGCTTACTTTAATTGCTAAAAAAAAGTTCAAATTAAGAATATATGGAATTTAGGAGTGTCCTTAATCCGTACGTAATCAAATCCTACACAACATAGATGATAATGACGAAGTTAATTTATGTCCTTGCCCTGGTTTTTCTTAAACTTTGATGTCTCCGAAACTTCAATATTAAAAAGCATTTTACCAAATTTCATCTATTCTTTTAAATGTTCACCTAATTTTGCATTTTGTATAAAATCCTTTTTAAAAAATTTTTTTTCCAAAATAATATTAAATTCCAATTTTTTTGAAACGTGTCAGCTTTTACATCCTTCATTTTCTCTTTGCCTTCATTATGGATATTTCTCGCTTTACTTTACGTCAACTAAAGTTATATGTTTTCTATGCATGCGTTTGCATGTGTGTGCGTGTATTGGATAATTGTGTTTGATTAGCTGCTTCAAAAGGTTATTTATTATTATTATTATCGTTCTTGTTGTTGTTGTAGTTTTATACCTTAGTTACAGTCATAAAGCTGTCACGTTTCCCATGAACACTTTGGCTTAATTTAAATGTTTCTTAAATTTTGTTCTTCTCCTTGGTGTGTTTGTTGTTTCTTTGTTCGTTGCCTCTTCCACAACGGACGACTTTAGTGCTTTAAATATTTAGCAGCAGCAGCAGCACGTGTTTAAGAATATGTTTTGGTATTATAAGTTTATCTTTATATCTTTTGTTCGAATATTTAATTTAAGGAAACGGAAATAAGCTTTTGTTAATTGCCTAATGAATTTTTTTCATGGGTTTTTACTTTTTTTTTCTTCTATAAAACACGATTTTTGTGTGTGTGTGTTTAAGCACAAACAACTAAAAAGGTTGAACAAATGCTATTGTTAAAATTTCTAATTTTTGGGAAAAATAGTAATAATAAATTTTATGTTAATATGACGGAAGGTACGTATCTACGTGGACTCGTTAGCAGATCTTTAGGATATATGTATTTAATTGTTATTTTAGACCTTTTTTATTAAAATAAAAATATTTAATCTAAAGGAAAATGCGGACAGATGAGTTGGCAGATGAGGTGCGAAAGGCAGCACATAAATTTGCTGAGCTTCCGACAACAATTTTAATTTTATGGAATTTTATGGGCAATTAGCACGATAATATTAAAAAGAGTTAATGGTATTAAAAACTAAAATTTGTATTGTTCTAATGTGTGTGAAATTGAAATTCCTCAGCATATTTAAAATTTTTGACGTTAAAATACGCAAACTACTCGTACAGCGCAATTCGTACAACGGAGTTACAGTTACAGTTTGATTGTAAAAAGAAGGATATTCCTACATTCGTTACTTCCTCTATTTTATAAATTTAAATTTGCCTAAAACTATTACACATTAATTATACTTCAAATAGCTGCAAGGACATGCATATCATGACCTTATATCCCTTATTTTAAATACTAAGATTTAGTAATAATAACAGCATGAATGCTAAAAATGTTATATCGCTAAGCTGTATTGCCTAATTCATATAAATATATTTAAAGGACATTCTCATCTCCAATATATACTTAATCGAGTAAAATATATGCCTTTCGCCCATATATCCTTAATATAAAAATATAAATTTTATTTTTATATTATTATTACGAATAAACGTAATTATTATTTGAACTTATTTATGATTTACATATGAAAAGTAATATTATCAGGCTCAAGTTCAGTTTTATTGAATTAATGAAAATTCAAAATTACTAAGAGTTTTTTTATGTTGGAAAATATTATTATTTATATCCAATCAGTTTTTAGCAGAACGTATCAGTACTGATTTCAAGGCCGCTACACCTCTCATCAGCGTTCAAATGTCCATCTTTACAATTTTCGTAAAGTGGATACTAATTGAGAAGAATATCAACTATTTAACCAGTTTTCAACAGAAATAGAATATGAGAATTAATTTTTAATTCAATTTTTATTCTACAATGAAACAGTGCTGGTTAGTACGAAATTCCCTCATTACTGTTTGGAACTAATAATCAACACAAACTCATAGTCCGTTATCATCAAAGTATTCTACTTTGTATTTTAACGTTTTTGTTGTTTTTACTCTATATTAGGGAAATTCACATATTACTGTGACCCCTGTTATTAGGGTATTTATAGCTCGTGCCCAAGCGGAATTAATATTTTTATATTATTATTACGAATAAACGTAATTATTATTTGAACTTATTTATGATTTACATATGAAAAGTAATATTATCAGGCTCAAGTTCAGTTTTATTGAATTAATGAAAATTCAAAATTACTAAGAGTTTTTTTATGTTGGAAAATATTATTATTTATATCCAATCAGTTTTTAGCAGAACGTATCAGTACTGATTTCAAGGCCGCTACACCTCTCATCAGCGTTCAATTGTCCATCTTTACAATTTTCGTAAAGTGGATACTAATTGAGAAGAATATCAACTATTTAACCAGTTTTCAACAGTTAGTAATTTTGAATTTTCATTAATTCAATAAAACTGAACTTGAGCCTGATAATATTACTTTTCATATGTAAAATATAAATTTTAGCTAAAAAAATTCAGTAGATGCTAAGTTTTTAAGTTCTTTGGAAAATTTCATTATAGTTTTCAGCAAGGGTACCCCGCTCTTACACAAGTAGATACAATTTATCCTTAATCTTTGAAATTCAAATTAAGCTAACAAAATTAGTAGAATGGAGGTCTACTTGCAACACAGTGAAGTTTGGTTAAAAATTGCATCTTTATAGATGCAATTTAAAAATATAATTTTCAGCTGCAATTGAAATAAAAGTCAAATTAAATTTACGTTTTAAGTTTCTGTTGGGATTTTCATTATAAAAATTATCAAGGATATGCGTACTTTGCAATGTCCTTAAAATACAAAAATATATTTTTGGCTTTATAGCATGATTATAACAATTCTAAGCTCTGTGGCTGGGTTTTTAAGAAATTATATTATCAAAGACATGCCCATCATAACCAAAAATCCTTTATTTTAAATACTAAGATTTAGTAATAATAACAGCATGAATGCTAAAAATGTTATAGAGCTAATATAAGGACATTCTCACCTCCAATATATCCTTAATCGAAGAAAATAAAGGCCGCCCATACATCCTTAATTTAAAAATATAAATTTTTTGCTGCAATTGTGATAAAAGTAAACTAAAGTTTATGTTTCTGTTGATATTTTCATTATAATATTATGCAAGGATATGCCTACTTTGCAATGTCCTTAAAATATAAAAAAATATTTTTGGCTTCATAGCATAATTATAACGATCCTAAGCGCTGTGGCAGGGTTTTTAAGAAATTATATTATAAAGGACATGCATATCATGACCTTATATCCCTTATTTTAAATACTAAGATTTAGTAATAATAACAGCATGAATGCTAAATATGTTATATCGCTAAGCTGTATTGTCTAATTCATACAAATATATTTAAAGGACATTCTCATCTCCATTATATACTTACTCGAGTAAAATATATACCTTTTGCTCATATATCCTTAATATAAAAATATAAATTTTAGCTAAAAAAATTCAGTAGATGCTAAGTTTTTAAGTTCTTTGGAAAATTTCATTATAGTTTTCAGCAAAGGTACCCCGCTCTTACACAAGTAGATACAATTTATCCTTAATCTTTGAAATTCAATTTAAGCTAACAAAATTAAAAGAATGCAATTCCAGTTGCAACACAGTGCATTTGGGTTAAAAATTTAAACTTTATAGATGCCAGGACATGTCTTCCTCCTTAATATCCTTAATTTAAAAATATAATTTTTAGCTGCAGCTGTGATGAAAGTGAACTAAAATTTACGTTGTAAGTTTCTGTTGCGATTTTTATTACAAAAATTAGCAATTATATGCCTACTTTGCATATGTCCTTAACATATAAAAAAAATATTTTTGGCTTTAGAGCATAATTTTAACGATCCTAAGCTCTGGGTGATTTTATAAGCTAAAATATTAGCAAGGACATGCCTAATTTTTATGTAATCTTATTTTAAATGTAGAAGCACCTCTGAATTTTCCATATACATATGTATCCTCAAAATTAAAAAATATCATTAAGCTGCAAGTATTAATAAAATGCATTATAACTTCGACGTATAAGCTATGTGGAAAGGACATGCCAGGACATTTCTTTTTTGCATATAGTATACATGTATAATTGATATTAAAAATGTACCTTAAGTGAAAATTTTTAGTTCGATAGTTGCAAACAGATACCCATATATCCTTAATGCAAAAATAAATATAAAATCAAATATGATCAGCATGCTGTAAATTATTTAAATAAAAGATCTCAAGATATTATATAAATAACTAACGTCGAGGACAGTGTAACTAGACTGGCGCCGTTTTACAATTTACAAGTCCTTTAACGAAGTCACACAATTCTAGGAAATATAAAAACACCATTTTATTAAACAAAAAGAGTGAAAATCTTTCACAAGATTTCTGTATGAATATTTTCTTTTGCACTAAGACTAAATTCCCAGAAAATGTATATTTATGCAAGAAAAAACAAATGACAACAAGTATCAGTCTGTATGAAAATGTATGTCATCCATATTTGTTGTTTAAATTAATTAAAACGTGACTGAAAGTAGAACAAATTAAAACTTAAATCATCACAAAGTGTGCTGTAGAATTGTGAAGCGACACTGAAATTGCATGGTCAATGGTCAGCTTTCACAATAAAGTATAAAAACATTTTATTAAATTTAAATTCTAGCATTCATACTTAAATTTTTTCAAGGCAATTAACCTGAAAATAATATACAGAACAGCATTTTTACATGAAATCATTTTTAGAAAAATTTAAATAACAGCAGGCTTTGCAAGTGTTTTATTACATTTAATATTTTTTTTTTCAAATACTCCAACAATAAATTGTCAATAGATTAACAAAGCCAACTTTAAAATTGCATGCTCTTAGATATTTTTTTCCCATGAAAATTTAAAATTTATATTACCACAGTTGGTGGTTAGGAGGTGTCCTTTTGACGTCAGTATGCCATAAAAGCACCACACTACAAATCGAAATAAAAAACTAACAAATATAAAAAAAAATAAATAAACATTTCATTCATCTGCATACAAAAAGAAGGAAAAAAACAGAAGTCAGAATTTCTCTAGTAAAATAAAATAAAATAAAATAAAAGGACCAAAGATACACATGGTTTTCTTGAAACTCACACATACACATGCCCACACACACACACATTTAGCAATCCAATAATGAAAGTGAAGAATAATCATATACAGAAGCACACACATCAGGCAGTTATCTGGCGAAGGAACAGGAGTGTAAGAGAGTGAAGCAAGGAAACATAATTTTGCGGCAGCAAGGACAACATGAAATGTGACGTAAATACTCATCATCATGTGGTTGTTTGTCTTGTTTTTCTTTTTTTTTTTTTTTTTGCTTCACTTCAAATTTATGGTTGTTGTAATTGTTAACGTGTTGCAAAATGAAAAGCAAACAAGACAAAACTAAAAGTTAAAAACTTTTCAGCGAAAAAAATATTAAACGATTTGAGGCAAAGCAGTGCACACGCACCACACAGCCTGAGCTTTTAGTTAATGCACAGAAATGCGAAGAGAAAGCTTGCAGTATAATATTTAGATTTAAATATTTCAAAAATGAATCAAACATTATTTAGCAACGAATTTAAAAATTCTTGGTTTTTTTAAATTACTTTGAATGTCATACACCATAAAATAATTAACAATTTAGTTAAAAGTTGAGTACCTTTATGAAACCAAATATACCCTCAGTGTAGTTGTAATAAAAAAAAAAAAAATAAAATAGACTGCTTTGCCTAACAAAAAGCTTAAAAGAACGAGAAATACTTATAAGAAAGTTTTATAAGAAGCTTTTGTAGGATTGCCATAACTTGCACTACTTATTTGAGAATATATTTAACCAATGCTTAAACCTTTTCATAGCAAGTTTAGCCAATATGTAAACCGGTTTCCTAAGAGCTTTAAAAAAGCTTTGTATTTATTAAATTTTATTAAATTATTCATTTTGCTCCAGTTAGAAGAGACTTCTATTACCAGCTTTGTTTTATTGCAAGTTTAAAAGTTCCAAGTTTTTAAGGAAAGTTTTTTAAAAGCTAAAATTTCAACATTAAGTTACTTTTTTATAAATATTTAAAATTTTATTTTAAAAATTAATATTTTAAAGATGTAATATTACACTCATGACAACAAAATCCTTTTTAAAGACTCCATATGACTAGAAATGTTACAAAGAAATTATTTCAAACTTAAAATCTAATTTTAAAGGAAACCAAGTTTAGAGAAAACAAAATATATATAGACGTGAAGTTAAATTCAAATTACAATCAAATTTTGTATTAATTTGATATTAAAGAAGGCACAAAATTCAAATATTATTACTTCTTTACTTCAGTTGTATAAGTTGTTGGTTCATTGACTTTTAAGAAAACGTATTTAAGGAAGCTTGAGGGGTTCATAATAATTTTGTTTTAAAATCTAGTTATTTTACTATTATCTGGAGTATCTTTATCTTCGTCCAAAGAAGATTGTTCCGAATGATTGGGGGAGCCATGTTGCACTCGTGTAGTTGCTTGTCTGTTCGGTCCAATGTGAGCATTTGCTTGACGTAAGTTGGCAAAGAACTGTTGGCGCCTGGGTCCACCACCACGTAACGGCAGAGTCGGAATTTCGCTGGGTGTTTGATGGTGCAGTTCATCTTGGGAAATGTTACGCATGGCGGGATTGACACATTCATACACAGTCTACGAAAGAGGGTGAGAGAGAGAGAGGGGGAGGGAGGATAAAATAAATTTAATTAAAATAGTTGAGTTTTCCACTCTACCTGTTCCGATGAGTATTGATTATTTTGCGCAAACGCCAGTGAAGTTAATGAAGGCAATGCCTGTGCTATATCCGATCTTTCAATGCCTCTTACTATCAAGAATGTTCTGGGTATTAAAATACCCACCAGTATTGCCCAACCGGAAGCTTGTAGACCTAGTGGCAAAGCAGCATCACGCATTTCATCACCGAACATGGACAAGCCAATAAAAACAATCCAGATAATAAACATCAAAACAGCTCCGATTACAATCAAAATACCCTCACGGTAATTACGCTGAGAACGATAGATAAATGGCACCAAAGCAATAATACTCAATAGCAGCAGCATGTCATACGACAACAGTCCCAATAGCCAATGGCCGTAATACATATTCTCACAGGATATCTTATCGGATGCAATATGCATGACCACCAAGAGTTGTATAGACATTACAAGCTGTACTAAAATGCTAAAGACGCAGATAACCGCCTGAATGTAGCCATTAACATGTGAGAGAAAACCACCCTCAGAGCCAATGGAGGCTAACATAACGGCACGACACAGCAAAAGAGAAAATACAAAACAATAGACCAGAGTCAAAATGAAAATTCTCACTGCACACAAAGTGTTAAGTGTAGCAGCATCTTCAAATGTCACATGAGAATTACGATGTTCGCCAACATACTCCAAAGAGAAGGGTATGAAGGAGGTAAACATCAACAGCAGAGAGAGTAATAATAATATGGAAGTGACTGGATTACCCTCGAAGACATCACCCAAAGTAATGCGCACCACAATAAACACCAAAATAGCTAAAGTACACAATATACCGAGAATGGCCGCTGTCATGCCCGTTGCCACCCAAGTTTCTGGTTTTATACGCCAAAACATCACAGACTCACCATCGAATAGAAACGGATAACGAGAATTGTCACCTCCCGCCGTATACTGGCAATTGAAAACATGACCAAATTTAGTTTTCAATTCGACACTGGTATGATTGTCACGATTATAGTGATAATAGGTTGTTATATTGGTCACAAAATTCTGACTGGCTATTTCCTTTAAATTCGTTATTTTCTCTTCGAATTCCAAGGGGCCGGGAGGTGCACCCGGCCGCGTTTCATCCACAAATTTCTGAAACATTTGAAAATTCATTAACGAAGCTAAAGGGCGCATACGCAGCAAATCCAACAGCTCGGCAGTACTGTGCTTCACCAAATGATAATCCGTTTTCTCCCAGTCCTCTATAAAGGCTAGAAAATTTGCACAAGTTTCCATGACAAAATATTCTTCTAGGCGTTTGCAATTCTTTTGCAAAGAAGATTTCAGCCATCTGGAAAGTTCAAGTATGGGCCGAGCAAAGGCCAAGACACGTGAGGGTAGAATACTTCTACCTACAAGCGGCTCATCGAGTGTTATTTGAGTAGAGTTTTTGTCCACTATGTGCAGGTCGATTTCGTTTTCCATTAGTATAAAGGATTTGTTGGGTAAATCTGGAAAAGTAGTAAAAACAATTTATTAGGAAATGAAAACAAATTTTATGCTTTTTAAGGGCTTAACAAAAAAATTATTGTACATCATTTTCTTATATTGCAAAAAAGTTATTAATTATGATTTTTTTTTAAAGAAAAAGCTGGTTTTCGAATAAAAAATAGTAAACTATTATAAAAAAAGTCTTATGGTGCTTTCTTTTCTACAAAAAATTGGTACATCTTCATGCAGAAAGTGTACTTTTGTGGTTTTTCTACAATTAGTACAACGAAATTGTTTAACAAATGTTTTTCTAATAAAATAATTTGAAAGAAAGTGTTTGATTTAGAAAAATTTTTATAAATTATAGTTGGGAAATAGTATTTTACACAGTTTTTGTAAAAATCTGGCGCGATTATTTTTTTTAGTGAACTGGTGTTCTGAAAAACTGGTTTAAGTAAAATTTTCAGTATAGTTTTTCTGCTTTGTTTTTTTCTAAACAATGAATGGCTGCGTACTTAGCTGGTACAAACAATTAAAAAAAAAAAACAAAATTTTCTGCTAGATTTCTAATGAGAAATTTTTGTATGTAGTCCTGTTGGGAATCGGTTTTACGAAATAATTTCGACGTATGTTATTTAATAAACGTATGGGTACATTGAATCAACGTATTGTTTCATAAAAATTATGAATCTATGTTATTTAATGACTTAGATTCATTATTTTGATGAAAAAATACGTTAATTCCATCTACGCATACGTATATTTAATGAAAATATTTGTCAAAGTTTACTATCAAACCGCACATTTAAAAATTTTTGTTGTTGTTATTCTTTAACAAAAGTATCGAACCACCTCAGTGATTTAATGTACTAAAACATTAGATCAGAATCAAAATGCAATTCGTTGAAGTAATGAATTTTTTCCGTGTCGTTTTTTTTTCGTGTATACTTTCGAGTTATTCTTACTAGTAATGTTTTCATGTAATTTTTTTTTGTACAGAGAAACAACTTTTATACAAACTAATATTTACTTTTTAACAAAAACTCACCTATTATAAAATGTCTATCCATTCTTTCCGTTGGCACTGCAAACACTGTACCATTCTCTTTGAAATGTGAAGCCATTTTGTTTCCAAACAATATATAAATATTAGTATCACTTTTGAAGTGCATCAAACACATGTGTTCCGAGCGCACAGAATCCATAAAATCATTATATATATTTAAATTTTCAGTTAAAATTTCAACAGAGGCGATCTGATCGCCCCAGGGCATTTGATAAAGAAGATGAGCTACTTTGGGAAATATATCGGCACGTGTGGAAGGTATGGGCCAAATATTATAATCCAATTCTCTAATAACAGCCTCAAGCATATTGTAGTAGTCAAAATCGATAAAGATTCCCACAGCATGAGTAATGCACTGCTGTTGGTATTCCACCTCCTGTAGTAAGAGATTTTCTACCAAGTGATCTGCATCTATGGCTATAGCGCGTATGCCTGGTGGATAATTTAATTAAATATTTTATAATTTTTTTTTTTCATAATCATTTACTTACCGATTTCAAAATTAGCCTCCAATAGATTTGCAACATTCAAGCGATTTATTACAAACATGGCCGATATTGTATCAGTTGTAAAGATGCTTAACATGATGTCACCTTCGATTATTTGTACCAACTCATTTTGTGTTTTAACAACGGTTTTTTCTTCTTCCAAGTCATCAACAATTGCTGTTATACCGTGTATACAAATGTCATTAATACCCGCGGTTGTTGTCTCTTCAATTGACGGTTCGGTTGTTGTACTTGTTGTTGTTGTCGTTGCTGTCTTTGCCCTCTCGGTGACAGCGGCTCGGGATTTTGTAATCTTTGGTAAATTTCGTATCCGTGTAGTTGTAGTGGTGGGTTCATCGCCCTTTGTTAATGTCAAAAAACAGCAGATTATGAGAGCTAAAATCAATATGGCTGGAAATGAAAGAAAAATAGCAACTGTATGAAACGTTTCGAAATATTTGATGTAATTCTTTGAGAAAGAAATCTTTAAGATTTTCTCTTTCTTTAAAATTTGTATTCAGCATTTTTTTGAACGGAAAAAATTAAACATACACAATGTGACCGTTTCACATTCTACTAGACTAACATAGATTACCTACTTCCTTTATCTACCTTATACATACATATGTACATCCATTTCACTGTTTTTTTTAGAGATTGGGTTTTATGGGTTTTATGGCCAAAAATAATGTCTGGAAAATACAATTACCCGTTTTTCCAGCAAGCACAGCATCAAAATATGGATATCAGAAAGATGTAAAACGGACGCCCCTGGGAGAGTGCCATGGTACAAAACCCATAGTAAAACCCAAGTCTAGTTGTGGCTCCATATTTTTCTCTACAGCTGAGAAGCAGACTGATGAAAGAATAGGTTGCAGCGGCTAAGTAAAAAAAAAATTGATTACAAGCCGCCCTACTGTGAATCATTTCAAGAAATAGCGGTCAAGAGTCCATAACATTTACGCGAGTTCGAACTTTTATATGCGATTTTTCTTGTTTAGTATATTCGACTTTGGCCTTTCATTTTGGATATAAAACGTAAAATTCGATTGATAAGAAAAAAAGTTATAAAGTCTTTAAAATACATTTTAACATTTGGTAGAATTTTAGTTTAAAAGTGATTTGCTTAAAAGCGGTAAAAAATTGCATATTTTATGTGCCCAATTTTGAAGTTACTTTTACTATTAATATTGACACAAAATAATTAATGAGATACAAAATATAAAACAGTGTGTCAGCGTAAACCTATTAAAGAGAAGAAAATTTTTTATTCAATGCAGTTGTATTGCAACGATTATACCGTTTTTTAGAACATCTTTGAACAATCAGCAACAGCAAATAAAGATTAAAATTCTTTGCAGATGCTTATTTTTTTTCCTCTTAAATTTAAAAGTTTTCACACTTACCCTTTCGACCAAACATTTGAATTTGTCTATACTTCCCAAACATGTTGCTGAGATCCAAATGTAATTTAACGTTAAAAAGCTTTAATTTTCTTATCGTTCGTTTGCTGCTGCTTTGGCGGTTATTGGATACAAATTACTAAACAAATTAACATATGTAAATGTGTACAGACACACATCCATGTGAACACAAGTATGTAGTATATGTGTGTATACTCTGCTAAACGTAGGCGAATTAATTCAACGAAATTATCTTAACAATGACAATAATGCAGGTATTAATTTGAATTTTAAATGATAACATCGTTTTATTTTTGCCGTTTTGCTGGTAATAAAATTCAATTGCTTCTCAACAAAATGTTGAAAAATAAAGTTTCGTTGCACAACATTAATATTTGTAATAAATGAAAGAAAAAAGCGCCACACACTAACTGAATTAAAAGAATATATTGTATGTATTTAGTTTTGTTTTGGTAGGAAAAACTATTTTCCTTTTTGGCTTTTTCTTATTTGCACTCAATATTTTTAAAGCAGTCTTTTATTCTCTGTTAGATTACTTGTATGGGTGGGTGTGTATGTCCAATATTTATTTTAATGTATGCAAATATGTATGTGTTTGTCAGTAAGTGTTATTTAACATTTTTATTGTTGTTTATTTTTCTTAATCTTTTTAAGGTGTATTATTTTTGTTTTTCTTTTTATATTAATGCCATCATTCTCACACTAACTACCGATGGGGTGGGGTACAATTAACTTCTCTCATAATTGCTGTTATTTAAATTTTTGTTTTTTTTTTTTATTTGTATGTAAGTTTGTATTGCATTTTTGCTTTTGTTTATTTTCAATAGTTCTCTATTAGTTAAGAGAAGAATTTTAAAGGCATTTTTTTCAATATTTTATGTTTTCCGGTTTCACTTTTACTGATTATTGGGAAAATGAATGGGGTTTTTTCCATTCGGCTTTAAAGCATAATTATTGCGGATTTTTGTATTGATTTTATCATACTTTTTTATTATTGTTTACGGATTTTGTTCTCCTCTTGGGTAACTAGTTCACATTGAGTTTATTATTATTGTTTTTTGTATTGTTTTTGCTGTTTTACTAATGTGTTTTTTATTTTTGGTTGTTGTTTCAACGTAATTGCAGCGTTTTCTTTCAGCAATCGATAATTTTAAGCTGCAATTGATTTTTATTATTTGTATTTTCATGCAGTCTGGGGCTTCTTCTTGCGTTTTGTATAATTGTCTTTCGTAAAGAATTAAGTATGTAGTATGTCTCAACACTTAAGAAAGTGCGTTATAAAATGACTATAAGTATTATTGCAATATCGTGATTCCATGGAACATGATAACCATATTAATAGTTTATTAAGTACAGAAGCATTTTCAGAAGCATTTTATTTACTTTGATTTACAAATGGGATGATGATCCTTTTTCCCCCGTTTTGCAAAAACTAAGTTTTTTCGAATCAATTTTTCTTTTAACTGAAATTTACACGAAAAAAGAATTCGTTCAACAGTTACAGATTTTTTATAGACATATCTAACATATCCTAGTGATACACCAGCTTATTTCATAATAACCCAAGAAAAGTAGATATCTATGTATGTCCGATCTAAATATCAATAGATGGCTGCATGAGAAAAGTACCTTTAAAATCAATTTAATATAACTAAGTTTATAAATGCGTAGTTTCTTAGGATTTTAAAAACTTTTCCTGAAAAATATTAGTTTTTGCATGCTGTATGTTGGGGTAAATAAAGGACCGACAAATAGAGGGACAAACAAATAAAAATTTCGAACTCCTGCATGAAAAGTTCCAACCAATATTTCATACCCCTAAAGTCACCCCACTTGTTCAGTAAATTATCTTCACAACATTCACGGCAGACCATAAAAACGAGGGCAGGCAAAATGGAAAACAAAATGTGACTCATTTAATAACGAGTGTTGAAGAATTATCGTAATTTTAAATATTTTTTGTGGCTCCACGAAAAATGGCCCAATCGGAAACTGGCCCCCAAATCAAAATTGAAAAATGGACACAAATGAAACTTTGGTGTCATTTTTTATATATATTTTTTTGTTCCATTTTTTATTTTTAAATTTGGGTCAATTTGAAATTATTCAAAGTTATTGTTGTTGTTTTCAAACCAGAAATGAAAAATGGCCACAAATATTTATATTGAAAGCAAGAACACAATATTTAGGACAATTTTTACCATTTTTTGTGGCCTTTTTTTTTAATTAGGACCAGCACTCAGGGGATGACCCATACGTAAGCAGTGCACTGTGCCGGAACTCAGGGAGAGGGATAGGGTAGAGAAGATAGATGTTGGAAAGACTTAACTCTTTCCCAACTCTGCTTTGCGCGTTATGTTAATTTTTAAGGCAGTGTTGAGGCGCCTCCGGTGTTAAGTAGATGCATTAACTTTGTTAAGCTGTATTAGTAGGTATTTTATTAATTGTTTTACTTCGCCGATATTTCTGCTAACCGACGAAGGAGGGCGATATTGTGTACATTAGCTTGGAACAGCATCAATCGCTGTCGGAGAAGTTTTTAGTGACCAGTGCTATGCAATTCCTTTTTCAAAGTGCGTTTTGTTGTTCTCAATGCAAAAATTTGGGTCCATTTTTCATGTTTAGTTTGGACCATTTTTAATTTTTTTGAGGCAATTTTTCATTTTATGTATATAATTTAATTTAAATAGAAAAAATTACCCCAAATTCAGAATTAAAAAATTGATAATTCCCCAAAATAAGAAAAATGGCCCCAATGGAAAATTATCCCAAGTCCCAAAAACTTTAAATTGAAAACAACAAAAAGAAATTATTACGCCTTTTTTCTTATTTTGGGGCCATTTTTAGTTTTCAGTTTGGGTCATTTAAAGTTTTTTAGTTTGAGGCCAGTTTTTATTAGGCCATTTTTCATGCAGCCATATTTTCTAACACGAGAAATATACGAAAAGGGAAAATATAGTTGAGGCAACCATACTTAGATTATATGTATTTATATGTGCTTGGAGCTAAATAATATTGTTATTTTATATTTAAATACCATGATATCATGCTTAATTGAAAATAAATACTCGTATACTGCGGAATTCAATACGTGTTTTGATTTAAAAAAAAAAATGAAAAATAAATGATTTTTCCAAATGAAACCATTCTTTAAATTTATGGACAGAAAAAATTGTATTTATCTAAAAGTGGTTTTATTCCAAAAGCTATGTTCGTTATTCCCTTTTCGAACGGAATAGATCTCTGGACATGGCTAATAATATTAAGTAATCCTATTATGTTTATATTTAAAAAGAGCATGTTTCTAAATAACCATATATTGTTTTCTTAACTACACATACACATACACCGGTTTTATTTATTAATTTTTATATTTTTTCAGGTGCCATCACTTTTCGCAAATTTTTGAAGAAAAACAACGTGACCAACAGACACACATTAAAATTTTATTTCCTTTAACTCCACAATTTTTTCTATAAACGGGCTGCAGAAACAAGTTATCACTGAGCAAACGGAGTGGTTACGCATAAATCGATAAATATTTGGTAAGTGGGACCGTGGCCTTAGTATCTGTCATTGTAAAATATTTTTTGAAACCAATATCACGCAAGACTAGAATATTAGGCTGGGTGGGGGCTCAAAAACTCGTTTAAAGCAGACAACCATGTCTGTTTCATAACCTTAATTTGATTGAAAACAAGTCGTAGTAAAATTATATGGTTATATTTTAGTGGCGTAGAATTACACTGTTATTGTGTTTATATTTAAATTATGGTTGTCATTATGCATTATGATTAAATTCAACCATGTTGCAAACTTTTACGAATTTTAATACAGTGATGCCAAAATGTTAATATGGTTTTGTTTATCGTAAACTAATTTACGTGCACAATTATATAAAGCAATTATAATTTTTTTTTGCTACTAGCATAATTTGTTTCGGAAAACATAACATGAACCGCTATTGTTAATATTTTTTTAAGCTTTTCTTTATTATTGAAATCCTGTTATGAGTGTAATTGATTGCGCTTTAATTCTTTTTTAGTGATTCATTCCATTTATTTAAATTTATGCAATTATTTATAATTTACTTTAAATGTATTTGAATGAATTGTTTCATTTGAACAATTTTTCAGTTTTATAATTTTTATTTTCATTACAATTTCCATTTCATATAGTTGAACAGATACAACAGGCACACAACATATACGAGCGAGTACAGCCTAAAGCCATTGATTAAATTCAACTAATCAAATAATCGGGTTGTTTAAATGAAACATAGATTTCATTTCATCATTTCAAAGGAAAATGGAGGGGAAAAAAGAAATAAAAAATGACCTAGACTACAATTAGTAGACAATTTGCGTAACATTGAACATGTTCTTTTTTTTTTTTTTTTTTTTTTTTTGTAAATTTAATTGGTATCAGTACAAAACAACGCTTGAATAAATATCAAACACACACACGCACACACACTTTAAATTATAGTTTGAATTAATAACATTTTCCTTTTTTGCAGTTGTAATTATGTTTAGAGCACAATTTTTTTATTAACTACCAAGAAAAAACTAAAAAAACCGTCGTAACGTTGTTAACCACCGCAGTACCTTTGAAAAACTGAAATCAACTACAAATTAAAAGACAATTAGACACAATAACAATGTTTTTGTTGTGTTTTTTTTATTTAAATTTTTCAATATGTTTATTTCCCAGTCAATGGTTGATAACAAAGAAGGGCTTAAACGTGAAATACCACCCTTTTGAAATAAAAAAAAAACACACACACATATTACACCTGCATGGAATTCTTTCTAATACAACAAAAACAACAACAAAAATCAGCAGCAACTTATTTAAAATAATTTTTTTTTTCTGCCAGAGTCAGTCAACGAAATAAGCCGCCAGTTTCTAGTATTTTCCTTTTGATTCTATTTGACTTTAGTTGTGTTCTATTGCTGTTTTGCCGTGTTTATTTTTGTTTTTGTTTTTATCATTTTGTTCGAAAATCAGTTGTCATGGAAACTGGACTAAAAAAACTAAATGGTCATAAGAAAAATAAAAACCTTAGAAAAAAATTTTCATTAAATCAATCTGTCTTCGAGTTGAATAAAATCCAATAATTTCGACAGCATTATGGATTTAATGGTTGCTGCGCTGTTACTTTTAAATCTAAAAAAAATATTTTAAGTCCTTAAGGTATGAAATAACGGTGGCACGAAATAAGCCCCAATGAAATAAGCCCCAAATCGAAAAATGAAATAAGCCCCAAAAAATTTTCAAATTTTTTGTTTGGGGTTTATTTCATTTTTTTTGGGGCTTATTTCATTTTTTAAAAATTTGGGGCTTATTTCATAAAATTTTTTGGGGCTTATTTGATATCCGTAAAATAGATCTAAAATCCTTGCGCCCTGCCGTAGGCCGGTTATGCAGAGAATACTTTGAACGCGAAGCCGGTGTTCGATATACCATAGAGGAGAAATTCCTTGCGCCCGGCCATAGGCCGGTTATGCAGAGAATGCTTGGAACGCGCAGCCGTTTATGCAGAAAATACTTTGAACGCGAAGCCTGTGTTCGATATACCATAGAGGATAAATTCCTTGCGCCCGGCCGTAGGCCGGTTATGCAGAAAATACTGTGAACGCGAAGCCGGTGTTCGATATACCATGGAGGATGAATTCCTTGCGCCCGGCCGTATGCCAGTTATGCAGAAAATACTTTGAACGCGAAGCCGTAGGCCGGTTATGCAGAGAATGCTTGCAACGCGAAGCCGGTGTTCGATATACCATAGAGGATAAATGCCTTGCGCCCGGCCGTATGCCGGTTATGCAGAGAATGCTTGGAACGCGAAGCCGGTGTTTGATATACCATAGAGGATAAATTCCTTGCGCCCGGCCGTATGCCGGTTATGCAGAGAATGCTTGGAACGCGAAGCCGGTGTTTGATATACCATAGAGGATAAATTCCTTGCGCCCGGCCATAGGCCGGTTATGCAGAGAATGCTTGGAACGCGAAGCCGGTGTTCGATATAATTTAGAGGATAAAATTCTTGCATTTTATGATTTCTTTTTAAGCTTACATCATAAAGTTAAAAAATTTGGGGTTTATTTAATTTTTTAAAAATTTGGGGCTTATTTCATAAAATTTTTTGGGGCTTATTTCATTTTATTTGGGGCTTATTTCGAAAATTTTGTTTGAGGCTTATTTCATTTTTTTGGGGTTTATTTCATAAAATTTTTTGGGGCTTATTTCATTTTTCGATTTGGGGCTTATTTCATTGGGGCTTATTTCGTGGTGCCTGAAATAACACGTGTGATTTTTTTCCCAGGAATTTCATTCATTTAAGTTTAGTTATTAAAAATGAAGTAGAAAATGTTTTCCTTGCTTGAGCTTTCTTGTTCCAAACGATTGATTGGGTGTAGAAAATTATTATTTTAAATGAGAAAAAAAACCAAGAGGCTGTTTTCATATGAGGGACGAATGATTTAATTGTAAAATTTTTATGAAAATCACTAAAAAAGTAAAGATCTTTTCATACAAAATTTGTACTCAAATCATTCATCCGCCATGTGGAAACCGCAGCTAAAGGTTTTTTCTAATATAAAGTGTGTTTTTTTTATAGAGTGTCACAACTTTGGGTTGGCATCGCTGCTTTATTTGAGCACCGATTTAACAGCTGATAGTTGCTTGTTGTTTAGTTTGCTTTGAAATTTCATTATGAATCGACTTACACCAGAACAACGCGTGCAAATTGTTGAAATTTTTAATCAAAATAATTGTTCGTCAAACTCATCGTTCAGCGGACGCTTCAATTGATTTACTCAAAGAAACTTTTGGTGAAAAAATAATTTCACGTAATGGCCCAATTAATTGGCCACCAAGATCGTGTGATTTAATCCCATTAGATTATTTTCTTTGGGGTTATGTTAAGTCACTTGTTTACGTCGATAAACCTAAAATAATTGAACACCTGGTAATCAACATTCGAAGAGTTATCGGCGAAATACGGCCGCAAATGCTGCGAAAAGTTGTTGAAAAATGGTGTTCCAGATTGCGCCTTCTACGTACCAGCCGTGGCGGCCACATGGCAGAAATCATATTTAAACAATGATTTCATAAATTTTTTTTCCAATAAAGCCCGTTTCATTGATATTAAAAATATGTTTCCTTGTTTTATTATGATTTAAAGTTGTGTCACTCTATAAAAAACACCCTTTATTTTGCGCTCAATTCGCACGTTTCTATTATGAGAAACTGAATATAAAATTTTTTTTTATGTATATATGAAAAGTAATATTATCAGGCTCAAGTTCAGTTTTATTGAATTAATGAAAATTCAAAATTACTAAGAGTTTTTTTATGTTGGAAAATATTATTACAGTGTAACCTCGGTGAACGCAACCAACAGAAATTTTGGGCTGTTGCGATAACTGAGTTGTTGCGCAAACCAAGTCACAAATTTCTAGTCATATTTTTCTATTTAAAAGCTTATTTTAAACCAATCAAGAATTTTATAAAAAAAACTAAGGTTAGCTTTTAATAATCGTATTTATTTTATTGAAATAAAGAAAAACAAAATATACATCTATTAAAAAATTAATAAAATACACATTCAAATGTATGTTAATTTATACTGATGGTTGTTATCGAATTAAAGATTGATGTTTTTAAGGGAAAAAGTCTGAAATTTTTTTTTATTCTACCTACTGTTGATTTGTGAACCTTGTATTCATTACATATCGTTTTGACAGGTACGCCACTTTCAAGATTCTTAAGAATTTCACTCTTTTCTTTTATTGTTAGTTTAACAAATTTTGTCACGAAAGGCATTTTTGTTATTTTGATGAAAGAACCATTTATAAACAAAGAAGTTTCCAAACTAAATTGATTTAAAAAATAGAAGTAATACGCTCAAAATATTTGTCATTGTTAGAATAATGGTAAATCAAAAAGACTATTGCACTTAAGTATAAGATTTTACATACACACGTTTTGAATTTATTTATCAAAAACCAAACTTAAAAAGAACAAAAAAAGCCTTACTTGTTTTGCAAAGTTGCGTTAATTGAGGCTTTGTTTTTTGAAAAGTTGCGTTTACAGAGTCAGCAATGTTAAGAAATTGGGTGTTGCGTTAAGCGAGGGGTTGCGCATATCGAGGGTTGCGTTCAACGAGGCTACACTGTATTTATATCCAATCAGTTTTTTTAGCAGAACGTATCAATCAATTTAAGTTCAAATAATAATTACGTTTATTCGTAATAATAATAATATAAAAATATTTTTTTTTTTAGTAAACAAAAACCATTGGTGTAACGACTGATAGCTGACACCAATTAAAAGAATACAGATGTCAGTATTCTAAAAGCTTAAAATGCTGTTTCCACAATACAGACAAATGACTTGTGTACGAATTTTGTATGAGAATCACTCAAAAAACTGAGTGATTTTATAAAAATTTTCTACTCAGACCAATTCTTTGTATTATAGAAACCGCAAACAAGTCTTGCATTTTAAGCCTTTGAAGAATCAAAATTTGTCTATGTTTTTGGCATGAAAATTCAGTATGATGTTCGTCTGACTGATCACATTCAAGGGCGTCACTACATCTGATCTCCTTATTATTTATACCACCTACTCGTATATTCGCCCAAAAAAGGGAATACAACTGCCATGTATGGGCTGATGCTTCAAAGTCTATTTTTAAGTTACTCGACCGCGTAGGGTAGGGTGCATTTCACTGTTCCATTACTACTACAATTAAATGTGTTCTAATGAAATATTTTTACCTACAACATGCTTTTCATTAATTGCAAGTCCCTTTGTGGTCGATATGCCAGTGAGTCACATTATGAATTACAGAGAAAATTCGTATTTTGGCCGAGTCGTTCGTATGTGGAAGAAACTTCTCACGGAAGTGTTTCCTATCATCTTCAGTATATTAAAGTGCAAATAAAATATCCATAAACCATACTTCCTTTATTCTCCTTCCCATAACCAATGTGCTCTTGCACAATGTAGGAGTAATCCTCTGAGTGCTGCTTCTAATGAAAAAAAACTGTCGTCACTCTAGCTTCAAACTGAACTCAAACACATTTGAAGTATTGCTTAGCAACAAAGTTTGATGCAAAATTTATTTATAAGGAACTTCTGCCCACTACAGCGCCATTCGAGGGAAGTTTTTTTTGTTAGTTTTTAAGAAAGGTTCTTAAAAGACCCACGTAGTGTAGCCTAAGAGGGTTAAAGTGCACTATAAACATATATCTGATATGATGTTTTACATAAAAGTGCTGAAAAAATGTATTAATTCTTAAACGTACGGATTAAAAAAAGTTTAAAAGAATTGGAAGGAGAAGGGCGTATATAAGTCCTGGCAGTAAACTTTCGCAATACCAATTTACGTGAATTATTTTTTTTTTTTTTTGAAAATTCCTTTCTTTCAATTCTTTCAATAACAACAATTTGACGCTTTAGCACCCTGTAGGCGTTTCTGAAGCAATTCCTCTTAATTTTAGTATCGGTTATTGAAAAATTGTCCATTTATTTTGTGTTTCCTGTAGGGTGACTATAGAGCCCTGTACTGTTGAAGTCCATTTTAAGTGCTTTTATTTTGATCCTTCAGTCCAAATAAAATTTAAATACTGATTTTCGCCTCTGGCTACGTTTTGTTCAAAATTAAAATTTTTTGCGATATATTTTTTATAATTTTCTTAAAAGTTTTATTTTCAAAAATGGAGTTTTATAATAAAGGGTTTTCCAATAAGAGTGATATGATTTCTTAAAAAAAGACACATTTATTGTTAGAGAAATTCAAAAGTTTTTTATTTAATGTGACGTACAATCGATACAATTGAGTTCTAAATAAAACGTCATTCAAATGGCCTCCACGACTTCTTCTGCAGGAACGAATTCGATGACCCTAATTTTCAAGCACTTTTTCCACTAAATCAATTTGTATGTCATGAATGGCACGGCACGTTCAATATTGACTTGTAAAGCTTGAAGACAGTCTGGTTTATTTCGAAAGGCCAATGATCCCAAAATAACCCCACAAGAAATAGTCTAATGGTGTTAAATCACAACTTCTTGAAGGCCATTCAACATCACAATTTATTGAAATAAACGAATCTCCAAACTTTTCTCGCAATAATTCAATTATTACATTTGCTGTGTGGCACATAGCGCCGTTTTGTTGGAACCAAATGTTGTCAAGATCAACTTCTTCCAATTGCGGCCATAAAAGGTTGGTTATCTTCGATCTATACCGCTCTCCATTGACAGTAACGGTGTTACCAGCTTCATTTTGAAAGAAGTACGGACCGATGATTCCACCAGACCAAACAACATACCAAACTGTCAATTTAGGTGAGTGGAATGGTTTTTTATGAATAATTTGTGGATTTTCTTCTCACCAGAATCGACAGTTTTGTTTATTTTCCGCAAAACTTGATGAAAGTGAGCCTCATCGGAAGATGATTTTCTTAAATAAAAATGTTATCGTTTTCAAGTTGTTCCAAGCGAAAATCAGCAACGTTGTTCTTGTGAAAATCTCTCCATGATGATATTGTAAATACTACTGAATACAATGAAAAACAAATGACAGATCATGAGATATCTCAAACGAAACGTCACTTCAAAATCATATCATCAGTTATTAACCGATTTTAAAGGATATTTTTTAATTGCAATTTTTTTTTATTTGTTAAGAAAATTCAAAATTATCAAGGGACTACAAATAAAGAGTATCGATTCCATTTATTTCAAAAGTTTACACATCAATATTATTGCATTAAAAAATTTATTTTAGCCTTTAATACTTTTTAAATTTTGTTATAAAAATATTTTATTAGTTACAGCAAAATTTTAATGTAAAAAAATCGTTTGTTATAATCGTTTAACAAACGATTTTTTTACATTAAAAATTCTCCGGAAAATTATAATTAAATGGGGCTTAAATTTTAAAATTTGTTTACACATTATTTTTTCTCTTTCAAAAAAAAAAAAACAACAACAAGGAAAGTTATATAAAAGTAAACAAATTTTACTGACATTTGGCACAATAAACAAACATCCAGTCAGTCTGTCAGTCTATCAACCACTTGAACTGTGTAGTTAAATTTGGGCACAAACAAGGCAACACTTAGAAAACTTGTGCTTAAATTAATTTTGTTTTTTTTTAATATATCCGACAAAATTCCTGTTCTGTTACTTACTTTGTGCTTTTGTGTTTCTATTTTTTTTTGCTAATACATAATTTTTGACGTCTGACTTACCCAGTCAGTGTGTTAATAAAAAAAAAGAAAAACTGAAGAGGACACAGAGAATGTTTAAAAGAATTGTCAATAAATATTTTACACACGAGTGAACAATTTGTCACAAAATTAGTTTTAAATTACCAATTTATTGGCAACAGCAATAACGTAAATGACCAGCTAGTTACCATTTTGGGTTCATATGAAATGTCTTAGAAATGTATTTTATTTTTCTTGTATATTTAAGGCTACCGAAAGAAATGATCAATGCAAAAAACAAGAATACGGTTTCTAAAAAGAGCTGTTTTTTTGGCCAAGACTAATAAAAAAAAAAGTAAGAAAAGAAAATTAAGAGCAAACAAACTCTGTATGGTTTCTTTTTTATGAATAAAAGACACAAGAAATATTAAAACATGGAAAATTCTTCCATTATTAAAACACCCTTTAGATAATTGTTTTTCAAGGCACTGTAACAAAGGTCAATTAAACAAACCCCTTCATAATTTAAGCTTTTGACTTTAAAAGACACATTTTTTGCAAAATTTTCATTTTGTATTTAAGAAGACTTATGAGTTTAACTTTTGCAAAAAAAAAAAGGTATAGCAAGAGGGAGGTTTTCTGCGAACTTGCTAATGACATTCACAAAATTAATGAAGATAGATAGATATAATAATTAAACTAAAATTAATTAAATGAAAATCGGTCTTAGCTTATAAACGAGTTTGATCTCTTATTTTACTCTTTTTCTCTCTGATCGGCTCGGCCTCTGCTAATGTTACAATTCTTCTTTATCTTAACCATTAACCACACCCAGAATAGAATATCATTTGCATAGACCATATATCGGCTACCGGTATCATAATTCTATGGATATAAAAATAAATCCATGATCATAACCACAATAACACAACTGTAACAAAAATAAGATTGTGACTATTCTTTTGCTGTAACTAAATGCCAAAATGGCGAGCACAACTGAATGATTTGCATGCAAGCATACACGTTACGACCGTTGGTACGTACAACTTGAGTAGGTTGTACACGAGATTGCAACGTTTGTGGGCTTGTTGTATTAAGTTGTGTGTTGGTTGTACGAAAGATTAAAAAGTCTTGATTATTTACCAATTTGTATTTTATGCTTCATTTTCGTAGTGACCACATAGGAAGAAAGATTGTTCTTTTTGAATTAAAGGTTCTTCTTATACACTTTTTTCTCCTGGAATAAAATTTACTCTTGCTGGCCAAATTTTAACGTTGTATTGTTTTTCTTTCGCCATATGTATGGTTGACTGCACACATATTCGTTCAATATTGGGTACCTGCGGTAAATTGTGAATAAAATCGGCATTTGTTAATTGATTTTCATGATTTATACCTTATTTTATTCTTGAGGTATTTAGCTCTCAGAAAAATATAAAATATTGGCTTTTTCTTTTTTTTTTTATTGCACTTTTAATCTGACAAAAAAAAAAACGAATTTTGCAAGAAAAAAAATTTGTCCCCTCTGAAATTTTTGAATAGTTCCAAAACGATAAAATATAGACAAAAACTATATTGAATTAAATTAAATATAAATTTGTTACGCATATTTTGGTGTTTTGTTTATGCAAATCGGATGAGTCGTTCTCGAGTTAGGCTGAAATATGTCTACGTACTAATTTAGGGGGGAAAATTGCCACGCCCATAAAAAAACCGTACGTGATGGAGAAAAACCGAAAACGGATTTTAGGACATCAAAATCCATATAGTCCACATAGTTTTCTTTAAAGGAGGATTTTGCTGCTGAGCAGTGTAATTTAAAAATATACAGTAGTGTGTTCTATTTCGGCATATAAATGTCATAATAATGATAAATACCTAAAGTAGTGTAACGTTTATTTCAATTTGAAATATTATGTGGCTCTTAACCTTAAAAATAATATTTGTATTCGTATTAGCGAATACTAGAAATGTATATTTGTAACATCACTATGTAGTTGGGTGTGTTGAAATTTATTCCTAGGAAATTATTTTATGTTAAAATTTTGCTTTAGGAGTAATTTTTTCTTGTTTCTGATGCACCGAAACTCAATGTAATAGAGTAAAACTACTAGAGTGAAACTTTGATGCAACGAACTTCATTATAACGAAAAACTCAATGTAACGTATGTTTTATTGGGTCCTAGAGAAAACCTCTTTATTGAAAATTTGTTCATACAAATATAAACTATAGCTATAGCGAAAAATTTTTGAACAAGAAGCCTCTATAGTGAGAAATATTCATTAAAATTCCTCAATATAACGAAATTAGTATAAAGCAAATGGCAAAGTCCCGTTATCAAAAGAAGGAATTCTTAGGTGTGTGCAAATGTAATGCATTATAAATGTCCGCTTGAATCTTGACACAATATTTCATTAAAACTTAATAAATTTAACGGAATAACAAAGTGTGTTTTTTTATTTACGTCGTGAATAAAGAAAACTATAGTTATAACGTTTTCTTCGAATTTCTTCAAATTTCGTTCTATTAAGATTTAACTGATTCTATTTATAGCCACTTTAACGAAGTATTTTCGGATAACCTTGGAATTCGTTATATCGAAGTTTCACTGCATTATACACGTTTTGATCAAAGTATATCAATATCAAGTATATGCATCTCGGCAACAACATAAAAAATAAAAAAACCACAGTTTGTGTAAAATAAATTTACAATTGTCAAAAATAGCACAGTACCAGAGCTGTAAAGGAATGAGTTTCTTAATAATGATCATAATCGTTGTGAAAACAGTGAATTAAAAAATTGCTATTCTTTAAATCACCAATAAATTCACTAAACTTTAATTCAATTATTCTTTTTAGTGATTAAACTTTATGTAAATCATTTTAATTAAAAACCAAATTTTAACCATTCTTTTACAGCTCTGGTCAGCAGAACTTACAGAAAATTGTGTAGAAAAAAAATGAAAAAATTTTGACAATAGTCAATCAAAATATGTATGTATAAAAAACACGACCAGCTGTGCTCTTGCATGTATGTATGTATATCTATAAATATACCATGGTATAATAAATAAGGTAAAGTCTTCCTGCCTGCTGTAGAAGAATATTTTTGTTTTATAAATGTCAAATTTTATGTAGCAGAGTAACATGCTGATTAAAAATTTGTAGCGGCGTCTAAGCAAAAAAATTTATTTCAACCCGCCGGTGAAGTATAAAATTTTATTTGGAAATTTTATATATATAATAAAAAAAAATTGCTGTAAAGGAAAGTCTAATCATTAAGCAACTTAAACCTAACCATGCATTTTTAAGAGCTGAAATACCTGTAAAAAAGTAGTAAAAAACCGATGTGTTTGGCAGAGGTCGAATTCACAAAAGCGGCGATGATATACGGTTTCGATGCGATCGGCTTGTTTCTCTGATTTTGAACCAAAGAAAACATTTTACACTAATAAAATGCCTGTTGTTTTTGTGACGTTGTATTTGTTTTAGGGACAAGACTACCTTATTTATTTTACCATGAAATATACTTTGAGACATCACAAGCGGTTATAGCAGCTGCTCATGATACAATGAATATAAGGTATATGCATACATACGAGTATATACAAAAACAACCAACTCTATGTATTTTTTTGGTAGAAAATTTGATTTCGGAAGTCAAAATTATAAATATGTATGTGTGTATGTTTCAAACTGTGATAAATGATACATAAATAAAAAAAAGGAAATTGTGTAGAAAGAAAATGAAAAAAATTTGACAAAAAATTTTGGATCAGCAAACTCACCAAGAGGTTGAGCAAGAATTTGATGCGTTAGCAAAAAGTTTGGAAGTTGAGGTGTTGGCTTGGCGTGATGTGCCATCAAATATAAACGCTATCGGTACGGTGGCTCGAAAATCAGAACCATTTTCATGTCAAGAATTTGTCAATCGTCCAGCTGGTATGAACGATGAGACTTTTAAGCGCAAGACTTTCGTATTAAGAAAACGTGCTAGTCACGAGCTGACCAAAGAAGGTCGTCGTTTCTATATCTGTTCATTATAATATAATATACAATATATAGTATACAATTGTCAATCAAAATATGTATAAAAAATAGCACGATCAGCTGTGCTCTTGCATGTACTTGTACCAATATACTTTGGTTTTGATGTATTTAACAGCTTTTTCAGGCAGTTCAGTCATCTAAAGGAAAATATTCATCAATAAAGAGCACAGAGCACAGTTACCTCTTTCTTATCAGCTTTAAAACAACAAATATGAGGAAATGTTATTAAGAGCAACTATACGAGTACAAATTTTGATATGTACTGGTATGTGTGATTATTGTCCTCTTCTGGGGGTTATATTTAAGGCATTTCTTGTTGGCAGGCACTTTGATCTTTTTTGTGGATCTTGTTTATGATGTTGCTGCTTGATTTGATGGCTACGAACTATAGAGCTGCTGTGTTATTTAAAAACTTTGAAATTTTTAGCCGGTCAACAAATTAAATTAAATTCTAAAACAATTAAAATTGAGTTTGACGAATTATTGTGCAGTCAGCATTAAATTTAAAATGTAGTTCTAATACTTGGTTTGATAACAGAAATAGTTATGAAAAGGTTCAACTGTTAATGACAGTTAATGAAACTTGTTCCTCGTCAACTTTTGCATTATCTTCATAATAAGATTTTAAGCTCATTAAATTGCATACCTTAAGGCGCCAGTTTGAAATTCTCCTTACCAGACAGAGTATGCTAGAAAGTAGTTTTAATAATAAAAAATTTTTATGCTTTTTAAGGCCTCTATAATTTTATATTTTTTTTTAACTGCTATCAGTTTTTTTTTTTTTGTTTGAAAGGATTGATCTCGTTGCAAAGTGGGCAAATTGACCTCGTTGCAAAGTGGGCAGCATCATATTATTTTGGACTAGCTTTTACGTAAGCTATTTTAATGAACTTTTCACACATTTTGTTATTGTGACAATAAAATAATATGGTTCAAAAAGTGAACAGTGCCACGCCCATGTCTACAAAATATTATTTTTTTAACTACTTCCTTCGAATCAAAGCTAATGAAATTTTCACGTAACCATTTTTTACGTCTAAAAATCAAGCAATCGACATCGTTCGATATCGTGGGGTCGGCAGTTAATGATTTTGAAAATACAAAACTATGATCAGCAGCAGTGATGTTATACACTTTTTTGAGAAGTCTTTACGCAGCACTTAAAAAATCCCTATTTTTCCCTACTAGCTCAAAAAATTGTCTTTACAAAAATCCCTATAACTTTTACATTATAATATATCAAACAATGCAAATAAAATCTTTGTGTTTAATATATAATTTAAACTTGTTATACATTATGAATTATTAAATCAGCCTTTTTTTATAAATTAAAAACTAAATAACCAAAAATTGAAATAACATAAAAACAAGTGATATACAAAAATTCATTTAAAATCACAATTAGTTCATTGGTCAAAAAGCGAGATATAAAAAAATATGCATTTTGCACTTTTGAAATTCGCTAGGATACTAAAAAAAAATTGTTTGCCCGTGTTAGTTTTGACTGGTGATTTCCTGACTTGTCGTAAGGATACCATTTTTTTTTAAATGAGTTTCGGTACATTGGAAGGTATAACAATTTTTACATTCGTCTTGTTAAAATGAGCGGACAATGCAAATTGAAGTTAAAATTTTATGACTTAGATTATTTCTTTTCTTAGTGCGAACATCAGTGATGATGGAAAAAATTCTTTCCTTGTCTGTATTGGCATGTCGCAGTGATAAAGTAAAGGTAGCTAATTTCGACAAAAGGGGATAATGAAATTCTCATTAAAATTTTTCATTTTGGTAACTGTACTCCAAAACTTTTCGATGTCCATATTTAACAAACCACCTATTTCTTGCTCTGAAAAGAAAATATTCAAAGGATCTCCACTCTTGTAAAAGAGAATTAGCGTGTACTTTTATAATTTTCGAAATATTTTTAAATGAAAATTCATTTTTATTTCCTTTTTTTTCCAATATAATATCAGGGTTTAAGAACCCCATTTCTCTGATTATTTCTATTTTGAGGGGTAATATTTGCTGTATTTCTTCCAAGGCCAAATTGAAAAGTCCCTACATTTTAATGATGTCAACAAATCTGTCATTTTTTCCCTACATTCATTTTTTTGGAAGAAAATCCCTACGAGTAGGGATTTTTCCCTACATATAACATCACTGATCAGCAGTGCCACGCCTAACCAAAATTAATGTATTTGTTTTTAATTTCTTCTACTTATTCGATTCTTAAGAAACGTTTAAAGCATCGTGTAAGAAAAGTGGGCAGTTCCAATACAAAAACGAATACTAACGAATACCTATTTGAAACGAAAGATAAAAAACGGCGTTGTCTTCTATTGCCGTTGTCATATAGAATAAAGGGGATTATTTTCAAACTATTTATACTTAGCTGATTTTTATCGAGACATTGCTAGCACATTGTGTTCCAGGGAAAAGAGAGAGTGTCATGATGAATTTGTAATTGATTTTTTCACAAGAAATATTTAATATAAAATTCGGCAAAAAAAAAAAAAAAAATCTCACCAATCATTCAAAGTGATATAGAAAATATATTTTTATTATAAATGAAATATAGAAGAACACTTGCAAATTAAATTTTGTCACATTTAGATTTATTTCCGATCTCTAATTAACCATCACCGGCACCATTATTTCCGCGTTGGGTTATATCACCCCTCGCCGTCTTGCCACCATAATTATGCGAATTGATTGGCTTATTACGTGGCGTCATACCATCCGAGCTAATTTCCCAAATATCATCTTCATCATCATCTTCGGCAAACGATTGCTTGTTCATTTCAATCGTGTCCTCATGCCTCATTACATTTCGTTGCTGTTGACTCGTTCCGGGCTCATCACTACTTTGTTCGAATTTCAATTCGTTAAATTGCATTTGAGTGCAAAATTTTTGTATATGCTCCAGTACTTCTCGGATACCAACTTCAGAGGATTTCTGAGAAATATCACCCGATGATGAGTTGTGAGGCTCTTTCTTTTCCGCTACTCTTTGCTTACAATTCATTGTGTGGTAAGCACATTCTACAGTTCTTGTTCCTTCTAAATTAATTTTATCAGTTTCTTTGAGATTTGGCATTTTAAGCGTTCCTTTGCTGGTTTTACGTCTTGCAGTATTTAGTGTTTCCGGGGCAACACTGGCCTCGCCGTTCGGTGGCTTGGCGGCGGCAGCAGAAATCATCGTTTGATGTTGATAAAACATTTTATCGTATTCGGATTTCATGCAAAGATAACGAAAATGTCGCGAGTTTTCTTCGCCATAATGACTGATTTCTAAAGTGGAAGAAAAATTAGGAAAGGGAGTTTTCTTATAAAAAATAATAATTAAAATTTGTGAAGCCGTTTAGTTAAAACACTTTAAGGGTCTTAATAATTTTCAACAATTATTTTTCCCGCTACAATACTTTTGTATGATTTAGATATGACCGACCCATACATATTTCCTATGTTGGTATGTATTACGGATAGCATATGTCCCACATTAAAATATAAGGCATAAAAACGGGAAGCATTAGCAATTTTGGTACTTTTTTTATTTGATATTTTTTACATTGTCATACACCGTACATTTTGCGGGGTAAAATGAGGAAATGTTGGTACTTTTGGTAGTTTTTGCTTATGGTACTTTTCTGTTTTTTGCGATAAATTTGGTGTACAGTCAGTTTATGCCTTTATTAACATGAAGCGTTTTAAAATTAAAATTTTAAAGTTTTAGAATTTTCATGGAAAAATTTTTTTTTTTTTAAACGAGCTGCAATTAATTGCGCAATTGAATCAATTGATTATGTGATCAAAAAGAAAATTTTCTAACGAATTTTAAATTTTAGTATCGTACAGAGAAAAAAAAATTTTCATATCCGAATAAATTTAAAATAGCGAATTCTCTATTAAAATCGAAATAATCGCAAGAGCTTCCGTAAGAAATTCTAATATTGTGAGTTACACTATTTGTGCGAAATATAAAACAAATTATAACTAACAACAACTTACTGTTATTAAGTTCCTTTTCAATTTGATGTAGCAAAGCATTTGTATTCTTTAGATCCGCCGAAAAACGATCCACTTTTGAAGAAAGTTCTCTAAAGTTGCGATTAAGCAACTCCGATATTGACTTCTATACATTGAAATAAGAAAATTAAATTCAAGAGATTTTTTGGTTCCGCCTCCAGGGACACAAACACAACTAAATACTAACCCCAATTGCAGCTTCCACAGTTCGTCGGATCAAATCTAAAAATTCATCTGTGTCATCATCTTTATCCTCATCATGATTATTGTTATGATGCTGATGTTGATGATTTTGATTCTGATTCTGATGACTGTGCTTGTGGTGGTGACGACGATGCTGGGACTGTTCTACAATAACTTCTTTGCTGTTGTTACTACACATTTTATTATCAAACATGTCACCAGGAGCAGTATATGAAATTTTCTCATCTTTCTTGATCGATACTGGAGATAATCTTCTGCCTTCCTTTAGGCCAAGTGATTCTTTAACATAATTCTTATCGTTTGGAATTTTGTTTGAAGTTCGAGCACTTTTCCGTCTGGCAGTTTCTCTTCCGCAATTTGACGATTTTGTTGCTGCTGAAACAGCGCTGGTGGCGGCTAGCTGCGCTGTTGCTTTATAGGTTGCCATATAATTAGTATTACAATATACACGATCAGTAGCATTTCCTAACTTTTGAACACCACTCTGATGTGTTGCCATTACGTGGGATTTTGGTACATCCGCTAATTTGTTGCCGTAAACTTCTTCAATATGCTTACGTTGTTTTTGTCGTATCATTTTTTTCCGCTTGTAATTGAAAATAACAGCGGCCGAAATTTTCTAGAAACAGATTTTTTTTAAGTTAAAGCCAGGATATTTGCAAATGTTATGATTTGTATGGGTGTGTTTGGAAAATGTTTGAATTTTTACAAACTTGACTTGTCAGAGAATATATTTTTTTTGTAAGAATATTTATGACTTTTAAATGTTTTGTTATTTGAAAGAATTTTCCAGGGAAATTTTTATACAATACACTGATAGATTCATAGTGGATGCAAATACCAAGCAAACACGTTTGTTTGATTTTGAATTAAGAATAAATTGAAATCTGAATCTTTCTTAAGAGACAAACGTTCGATTATGATTTAAAAACTGTTTGGAAAAAAAGGGAAATTGAGAAATTTATTTATTTTCCAAGTTGTTGTAAAACGTTATTCTCAAAGCTTTTTTTTATCAAATGATTTTCTAATAATGTGAAAGATAAGTTCATATTTAATATATGAATGGTTGTGTCAACAATGGCATGGTTCCCAAAATCCTTTAAGGTTGTGTGTAAACATGTTATTATTATAGTGACACATAATTAGTTCATGATACAAGCAATCAATCATATATTCATTTGACAATACTATATTTTCAGCAAAAGTCTCAGTACCATCATAGTTTATTTAAAATGCAACTTCGATATGATTCCACAATAGTAAAATGAAGCTGAAACTAATCATGTTATGGTTATTAAAAAAATATGTGATTGCATACAAACATGTTATTTGATATACAAACATAATGAAGGGTGTTTTTTTATAGAGTAACACAAGTTTAAAAAATAATAAAATAAGGAAATATATTTTTAATATCAATGAAACGGCCTTTATTGGAAACAAAATTTTATGAAATTAATGTTTAAATATGATTTCTGCCATGTGCCAAAACAGAAGGCGCGTAGAAGGCGCAATCTTGAAAAGCAATTTTCAACAACTTTTTGCAGCATATACGGCCGTATTTTGCCGATAACTCTTCGAATTTTGATTTCCAGGTGTTCAATTGCTTGAGGTTTATCGACGTAAACAAGTGACTTCACATAACCCCAAACAAAATAATCTAATGGGTTGAAATCACTCAATCTTAGTGGCCAATTAATTGGGCCATTACGTGAAATTATTTTTTCACCAAAAATTTCTTTGAGTAAATCAATTGTAGCGTCCGCTGAACGATGAGTTTGACGAATAGAACAATTATTTGGAATAAAAATTTCAACAATTTGCACGCGTTGCTCTGGTGTAAGTCGATTCATAATGAAATTTCAAAGCAAACTAAACAAAAAGCAACTATCAGCTTTTAAATAAAACTAAATAAAATAAAGCAGTGATGCCAACTCAAAGTTGTGACACTCTATAAAAAATACCCTTTATGATTGGCTCTAATCATATTTTATAAACTATTTGGTCGTATTTCAGCATCAAGGGCACATATTTAATTCCAAATATTTAATTCAATAAGAGTATGTTAATCTTAACTATAGTTCCTAACATAAAAATGTTTGATATTTTTATATACAAATATAATATGATTGCCTGTTATCATATTATGTTTACATACAATTAAACATTTGACTATATTTCATTATCTTTTGTAGGGCAACTATATTTTCATATAGTGAGACTTAATTCCAGACAAATAATTCAATGTTAGCATGTTGCGCCTAGATTATAGTTGCCTCAACAATATTTTGTTCTGTGAGCGTGTGAGGCAAAATACTAGATGTTATCGTACATGAGCAATTCCCTTTAACTGGCATGTGTGTGTGGTCATGTGTGAAAACTTATTCACGATCACAGTTTTGGAGTATTAAAATTAAATTTTTGAATATAATTTTTCTAAGTGCCTTTTTAGAAAAAAGTACTTCATTATTTAATGCCTTAAAATATTTCCTTTGTGATTGTTGTAAGTTCGATAAATTCCTGTCACTCTTGTGTTGACTATTCACTGCATTACCATCTCCCGCCTTTGGTTGGTGGGAACAAAAAAAAATAAATTGAATATTCAAAAAATGATATTCGTAGTTTAGTCATGCAACTGCTGTTATCTTTGATATTGACACTTTTACATAAAACGAATGCAATCTAAAAAATGATTAATGACTTACTTTACTTATTTTTTCTTGTTGTTGTTTGTTAGTGTGTGTGTAATACCAGTAGTTACAAGTAGTGCTTGACTAACAAATCGCTTTAATTTTATGAGCTCCGATAAAGTGGCCACAAAATAGTGGCATAATTGTATATGTAGTTAAACAATGTTGGTTGCCTGGTTTATGGCATTATGGCAGATTTAAATTTTTTGCTGGTAAAATTGTTGCCCTCACTGATATTCAACTTTTTTCTAATACATTTTTGAATTGATGTTTGTTTTGTTCGTTTGCTTGGCGTGTGTTAGAGTTATAAATCTTAATTGAAAAATACATTAATTTTTGGCTTGAAATTAATGTGGGCTGTAAGGTTAGTTAGCTTCTATTTAACATCTACTAATTGTTGTCATTGTGAAAAAAATTCAATTACTAAATCAATTTTAAATTGTATCTACGTCTGTTTGGCTGGATGAAAATTCATTAAATAAAATATTCCTTTTTAGTCTGCCAAATTTTTGCTGCACATTAATTGTTTCTTTTATCACAAACTTTTGCAACATTTTTGAATAATTTTATTTTTTTTGTTGTCCTGAATGTTCTTTCAAAATAAAATTTCCATGAGATACAATAGCAAAGAAATTTGGCTAAATAGAAAATACAAAAAGTAAACCTGAAAGAAGAGTACGAATGTAAATGACAATTAACAGTCGGCAATACGAAATTAACTTTGTTAAGTTCAATAAACTTTTCTGTTTTTTCCCCTAAAATGTAATTCTTAATTCACTTTTCAAAGTGGTTGAAAATTTATGATCAAATGTCATAGAATTTAAATGTTAATAAATATTTGTAAAAGTTTGTTGAACTTAAGATTGTCACATCTACAGACGAAACTAAAACTGCAAAGAAAAAAGGAATGAATGATATATTATTATTCAACTTTATTGGCCTTTTTGAAACAAACCACTTTAGGGAATATCCATCTACATATATCTATATATACATATGTATGTATATAAAAATAAATGTCTGTCTGTCTGTTTGTTTGTGCATTATAGGAGGCCAAATCCTTAGACCGATCTTCCTGAAATTTTCACAGCATGTTACTGTGACTCTGAAAGGAATAATAGGCTATATGAAGTTATGATTGGACAAAGGGGCGTGGCAACGCCCATATAAGCCAAACTTTTAAATCGCCATATTTTGGGCATGTTTTGACCTACGTCGATGATATTTGGTACATATGGTATTTGCATAATTAGGAATACGTACCAAGAGAAAAGTGGGTGGGACCACGCCAATTTTTAGGAAAATTAAAATTCGTAATATATCCTGAAGCATTGCAAAAATTAAATTAAAATTAAATAAATAAATTTTTGTAAATACGTACATATATATGTAAATACTTTTAATTTTATTTTATACCGAGGAGGTAGCGAAGCTCACCGGGCTTAGCTAGTATTTTATAAAAAAAAAATTACCTTTTATTTATTTGTTGCGGGTTAGCAATATCTAGATATATATTTCGTTGGTAGCTATACCAATTCATCAGTAGATGTTTTACCCTTTATGTTTAAAAAAATTTCAAAGCTCATCTATTTATACAAAAACTCACAAATATATTTTTGTGAATTACAAAGCATAAAAATAGCCTTTAAAAAATTTCTCAAACGCACACAACAATAATTTTCCATTATGAATGTGTTTACTTTTCTACACCTATACAATTAGACAACCGCTGGTTGCCATTAAAAGTATTTTATAAGGCAAAAATGAAAAGCAAATCTCCCCGTTACAAAATTTTTACATTTATTTGAGCATGTACTCAAAGTAAAAATTTTGTAACGGGGAGATTTGCTTTTCATTTTTGCCTTATAAAATACTTTTAATTTTGTAAAAAAAATTACCTTTTATGAAAAATTATCTTTCGCGAAAAAGTATCTTTTAAGAAAAAGTACTTTTTAGGAATAAGTACTATTTAAGAAAAAGTACGTTCTAAAAAAATTTACCTTTTAAGAAGAAGGACCTTATAAGATCGAGTACGCTTTAAGAAAAAATTTATTTTTTATTTTATTACGAATAAACGTATTATTATTTGAACTTATATTGTTATAAAAAAATTACATGTGAAGTAAAAGTACCTTTTAAAGAAACAACTTTTTAAGAAAAAGTACCTTTAAAAAAAACTCTTAAGAAAAACTCCTTTTAAAAAACGTTTTAAGGAAAAGTACCTTTTAAGAAAGAGTACTCTTTAAGAAAAAGTACTTTAAAAAAAAAAAAAAATATCTTCAACTTTTTAGGAAAAAATACCCTTTAAGGGAAAAAATCTGTTAAAAGAAAATACTTTTTAGGAAAAAGTACCTCTTTAGAGCAACTAACTCAGGCGAAAACAAATTTTAGGTTTAGAAGAGATTTCTATTGATAATTAAATTGTCTGACTGGAATCATATATGTATGTATTAGATACGAACATACAAGTATGTATGTATGTATATCAGTAATAATATGTTGCTTTTTGATAATTGTTGCTTCTACCAAGTTTTTTTTTCTGCTACTTCAATAGAAAAACTTATGTGTGATATTAGAATTTTTAACACAAATTTTACGATATTGAATTTCTTGTTAGAAACCTGGGGGCAAATTACGGCATTCGATATCGATCGAAATTTACATTTAAATTGTATTGACATTTCGATCGATATCGAGTGCCGTAATTTGGGCCCTGGTCTTCCTACTTAATTTTTGCTTTTAAATCTGTATATTTTTAATATAAAAATTTCATATTTTAATTCAATTCAATATTTTTCTTTTTGACTGGATACTAACACTCTTTTAACCCTCTTAATTTTAAGGCAATAAATGTTTCATTTAAAATCATACAAAATCCCACAAAACAATTATTTTGTAATAAATATTTTTATAATGCCATGATTCACATAAAGAGCTTTATTTATGGCGTAGTAAAACGATTCACTGAATCAACGAGCGATTCCAATAAATGATATGGAGCATTAAACAAAAATGTCTGTCTGTCTGGGGCATAAATAAACAAATCTTTTTTTTGACCATTTAAATACTTTGTTTTATTTTTTTCTCTCAATTATTTAATCTTTTATGCATTAAAAGTTTTTATGCAGGTTGAACACGTTCGTGTTGCAAAAAAGAGAAAAAAATTTTATTGTATAAATCTTAAAATAATGCATTGAAAATTAATGGCAAAGAATAGCAAAATGCGTGCGATTTCATGCCAAGCATGTGAACTATAAACAAATGCTTGTTTTCAATAATTTGTGTCTTTGATTTTTGTTTATATTTTTCTTGTTTACAATATTGTTTTCTTATACAACTTTAGTTAATTTTTGTTTTCGTTTATTTCCATTAACCATAAAAACCCAGCACATATGAAATATTTTTGACTAAGGAAAGACAACAGCAACGGCATCTGCTGCTAAATTTTTATTAGTAGACACAGAACTGCTTCATGATCGTGCTGGATCATTAATAAAATTATGCATCAAATTAAAAATTGTTTTAAAAACGAAAACGACGGATTGAAAAATGCAGCCAAATCAGAAATGAAAGATAGTAACAACATTTTTTCTTGTTGTTTTCAACAGAACAATTTGAAGATCGGAAAAAACTCGACCTATTTTTAGAAACACAAATAAATTTCAGTGTTTCTTTTTTTAAAAGGTGCTCGTTTTTATAATATACTTTTCCTTTTAAGATTGTTTTTCGGAAAAGTAATTTTTCTTCAAGGTACTTTTTCTTAAAAAGTATTTATTTCTCAAAAGTACTTCTTTTTAAAAAAATGTATCTACTTATTTAAAAAAATATTTTTAACCAAAAGTTACTTCTTTAAAAAGAGTTCATACTTTAAAATGAAATGTACTTATTCTAAAAAGTACTCTGTATTCATGTAAACGTACTTTTTCTTACAGTGTAAATGGTACTCTTTATTTAAAGATATTTTTTCGTGAAAGATATATGTATTTTCCTAAAAGGGCATTGTAATCTAAAGTATTCTTTCATAAAATGGTTTTTTTTAAGTATGTGCATTTAAATGAATTTTTTCCTACAATCTATTTTTTCTTTATCTCTTTCTTATAAGGTACTTTTTCTTAAAAGGTACTTTTTGAAAAAGTATTTTTTGAAAAGTTACTTTTTTTTAACAGGTAGTATTTCTCAAAAGGTACATATTGTAAAAGTTCAGTTGTTTTACGTTTAGAAATCTATCGAACGAGAATTTTCGACATCGTGAAACAAATCGTTTTTTTTTTTTTAATTTACTCCAGTATTTTTTTAAATTCTATCAAAATCTGCTGCCTTGATTTGGCAGCGTTCATCCATAATTTAATGCAAAGAAAATTTTAATTTCGAATGTTCATAATAAAATGTGGTAAAATACAATCTGGTAGCGTGCATTTGTAAATCATACGCTACTCACTATACCATCACTAGCTTTGGCTCATTTACATTCAAGCAAACAAGTGATTCGGCTATAAAATTAAATAAACTCTTTTGTACTTTACTTTTTTATGGCTTTTTTATATACTTAATTTTATCATCGCAACGCACACTCTTACGTAAATACATACATAAATCCACTTGTGGGAATTTGCGATACAACATCAACTGATCTTTTGCCAAGCTCATTAACACGTTAATATTTAATTTGTTCATTTGTCATGAATACGTGTAATTAATTGTCTAGAAAAACGGTATTGCACAGTGGCTCTAAAGTAAATAATTGAAAAATATTGGTATAAAATTTGGAATAGCATGTTTTTTCCATGTATTATCTGGAAAGAATTCAATATCTAAAAAAAAATATTTGTATTTTTGACTTTCAGTAATTTTAAGGGTCACTTAACTTCTTATCACACCGAAATTACCCTTAATATTATTATTAATGCTGCGCAACATCAGCAATGTTTTCACTTTGCAACAACGTTTTCTTTTAAAGAAATTCTAATTTTTGGCGATTTCATGTCAGATAAGTTTTCAAACTTACGATATCTTATAGTACGCACCTCATCAGATTTTACACACGACTTCATGATTAATTTTTCGTTTAAAATTAAAAAAATACAAAATCTTAAACAATTAATTTTCTTTATTTGACACCTTTTATTTCTTTAAAAAATATCTCTGTCAAATTTACCGGCATCAATTTAATTTATTTGTCTCCCCATCTTAAGAACAATAAATCATAAATTTCATAAAAAGAAAATACAACTATTTTCTATATGCTCGAATCAAAAAAGAAATGTGTTCAACAAGCATCGAATCGAAAATGAGGAGAAAAACTCTTCTTTGTTGCGTGTTTACACGTCTTTAAAATTTAATGTTTTTGTTTGTTCTTGTTGACAGCCGACAAATTTATGGTGAAATTTAAAAAAAAATTATACATTTTGAAATTTTTTTTTTATATTTATTAACATATTGCTAAAATCTTTATGTAACATATACAAATGGTGTTTTTTTTTTAATAAAAAACAGTCTAATTTGTGCGACTTTGTTTTTTCTCAAAGAAAAACGAAAATAAAAATATTTTGCAAACATAAAGAAAGTGAAAATTTGTGTTTATTAACCAAAACATAAATCAAAATTTTGAATTTGAATTTTAAGTTCTGAATACAAACACTTACATACAAGTAAATGTATGTATGTATAATGCAACAAATTGATAACAATATAAAAAAACAGCTTTCAATTACATGTTCAGTTGAATATGTTTGATAAGTTGTTTTTCGTTGTGCGTTTTGTAAAAAAATTAGTTGTGAATCATAATAAAAAAATATTGATAATTGCAACTTAATTTAGATGGGTTTTGAATCATAATGGGGGAATATATGGCCTTCTTAAATATAAAAAAGTTAATGATTTTTATAAAAACCGTTTCATAAGTGGCAGAGTTGTGCAGAGTTGTGTGGAAGGGCAAATTACTGCCTTAATTTACATAAAAAATGGAAATTATGAGAATAAACCTAGGCGAAATCATAAAAGGTGTCTTTGAAAGACTTTGTCTTAAAAAATGCTATGGGGTGTTAAAGAAATCTATTGAAAAATATATTTTGACATCTGAGGAAGATCAAAAATAGAAGCGGCGAAAAAAAAACACCTCATATGAATTCGCCTTGAGATTAAACCAATTTAATTTTTTAATTGGTTCACAAATGAGAATTTATTAAAAAATTAGCGAAAAATAGAAGTTCATTCAAAAACTCGGATCATTAGTTTGGCGCATATGCCAAGAAGCTGGTATAAAGAAAAACTGAAAACCTGGTTTTACATGAAGTTTTCTAAAAATCTAAAAAAAAAAATATGTTTAAGTTTTCTGAGGTTTCATGTACGTAGTTGAAAAGATAATGTTTCATTGTAATTGATTATTAATTTAGCGTATCGCATGTGCAATTTCGTTCCTGTACTGCACACGTATGCCAGCTGTTTTGTATTGAAAATTGTTGTGGTGAGAAAAGTTTTTATTTCATGTTCAGCCAAAATTTGTAGAATTGCTTTTCTTGCACTACAGGGAAAAAAGTTTATATTTCTAAAGCCGGTGTAATCTTTTTAACTGGAGATCAAGGCAAATTATGAAAGGTTAGAATCGCTTGAATTCGCTTTGAAAAACCTCTACTTACTTTGTCAAAAAATGTACCAAAAAATGTGTCAACAAAGCATTCGACAAAGTAAAGGCCGGGGCACATAGAATCCGTCATATGTTATACGTCGCCTTTTTCAACTGACAGCTAAATCAAAATATATGTTTTGTTATGAACTTGATCACATACAGTACTTCTCCGTCAACGCAACTTTTAACGTACGTTGAGTACTTTGACAACTACTATTAGTTGATTTGTTCTTTGTTTTGGTTTTGTTGTTCGCTCAAAAATAAAATAACTTAAATTCAAATTTATTCGATTTGATAAAGTTTTGGTGGTGTGTTATAAAAAAATAAAGAAAAAGTTTATAATTAAATCCATTTCCAATGATTTTCTCTCCGTAACAAAGTACTTATTGTGCCAACATTATCTGTCATTGAGTTAATGTCAGTTCAAAAAGGCGACGTATAACGTATTACGGATTCTATGTGCCCCGGCCTTAAATGGGGCACATACACTAGGGGTGAAAATAATCACATGAATTATGTTATGAATTTTCCTTGCTGGAGATACAGCAATAAACTTAAAAAAAAATCAAAAGTACAGTGAACTCGCAGAAACGTCAACATCCAGTAGCGTGAACTACCCAAAAACATGAACATATTTTTTTTTTATTGACTAGTCTACAACGTGAACAAGGGTTAAATAAAGGCTCTAAAACGTGAACTTTTTTTCCAAACGTTTAAATTTAATATTGTAAGCCTATATAAAAATTTTGGGTTTCCCTGCTAAAGAATTTTTGAAGTGAATATCCATCCACTAAAATCATTTTTAATATGTTTTATAAAGCCTTTGAATGAAATAATTTCAACAGACCCTTTTTTTTAAATAATTATTTATTTTTCTTACAAAAAGTAGAATCGAAAAATGTTTCATAGCTAAAACACCACGTACTTTATTTTAATATAAAACAAACGACAAAAGAGATCGCAAAAAGTGATAAAAAATGCAAACACCCTCAGTAAAAATTAGTGCACGTTTCTGCGAGTTCACTGTGTTCACAATAAACATATTTCTCTTATTTATTTTGAAGTGTTCAATAATTGGATATAATAAAATTTCACTATCCGGTGCTGGTTGGGTCCAAGGCGAATTGAATACTATGAAATAAATGAAAGTATTCAATTCGCCTTGGTGGGGTCATAACTTTTTTTTGCGTAACCCTCGCTGTAAATTTTCTTTCTGAACCATTTCTATTTTTTGAGGTTATGTTCTGGAAATGAAGCAAATCAAAGTATTTGAATATAAATATATAAATATACTTTGAAGTAAAGAATGTATGAAATTTAATTTGTACGTTTTCATACGAAAAAATTTGTGACAGTCGAACAATACTTATTAAGACTTAAAACAAATGCTTGATATTTCACAAGACATTAGATTTTTGTTTATGAGTTCCATATTATTTTGCTTTAGTAAATTTTGTTGGATATGGAAATGGAGCAAAAAGGAAGAGTGCCATTTATGTTGTAACTTTTTATTATGAAAAATTTCGCTGAAATCGCTAAACAGTGGCGTGTGCAGCAGAACAATAAAAATTATAATTTCAAAATGGGTGGTGTTGGCTGAAGTGGTTAGCGCGTTGAGTACTAAGCAAACAATGACATGGGTCCTGGGTTCAAACCCTGGCCAGAGCAAGTCAATCAACATCATTAATATCTGTAATGTACATTAGTGAGACATTGTATTAATTGTTGTCGGACTATTTAAGTGATGAAGGCATAGCACTGGTCACTAAAAAACTGTTCCGACAGCGATTGATGATGTTCTAAGCTAATGTACACAACATCGCCCTCCTTCGTCGGTTAGCAGAAACATCGGCGAAGTAAAAAAATTAATAAAATGCCTGCCAATACAGCTTAACAAAGTTAATGCGTCTACCTAACACCGGAGAAGCCTCAACACTGCTATAAAAATTAACATAACGCGCAAAGCAGAGTTGTAAAAGAGTTAAGCCTTCTACATTTTCAACATCTATCTTCTCTACTCTATCCCTCTCTCTGAGTTCCGGCACAATGCACTGCATACGTAGGGGTCATCCCCTGAGTGCTGGTCCTAAAAAAAAAAAAAAAAAAAAAAAAAAAAAAAAAAAAAAAAAATATCGCGACAGTAGTATTGTGCTTTCAGAAAAACGGACAATTTATCGTGTATAGTTGTTTGAAACATAAAATTTCTAAACAATCTTCATCTATTTCATACGCAAGACATAGGCAAGGCGAATATATAAATATACATAGTTAATTCGCCTTGGACATAGGAAAAAAAATTATTTTAAACATTTTTCATATCAAATTCAAAGCGAATTAAGTAATGAATTTGTCTTGATCAAATGCAACAATGTAAAATTTTAATTCACAGCAAAACTGTCATTTAAATATGTACTTTCATATAATTTAGCATACATTTAAATAGACTATCATACTATTTCATTGCAATAGAGTATTTGTGTGTGTGTGTGTGTGTGTGTGTGAATGAATCCTTGATGTGTTTGCATATTTTATAATTCGTTTCGAAATGAAAAAGCAAAAATTATATGTAAATATGGGTGAAATGTGTTGAAACAGAAACTATATAGTTTTGTGCGTCTGACAGCTAGTGAATAGAGAGATATCCTTGTAAATAAAATTCCAGTTAAAATTTGATTATCCATAACTAATGCGAGACAATGAGTGTATTTGTAAATAGATATGTTCATGCACAACATGCAGATTGTGTCACATACATGAATTTACATGATTTAAATGAAAGTTGGAAGAAAATATAAACTATCAATAGTAATAAAAACAAGCACCCAATCGCTTATATTATATTTACGCGAAACAACCATTGAACAGTTATAATTTAAATAAAATTTATACAGACACACTCACTAAAACATATTTACGATATCCTGTCACATAAGCGATTAAATATGCAATACATACACAGCTAACTATCACAGAAATTCTCATAAACAAATTATTGAATACAATTCCTGACTGAACATTGACACGTCATCATTAACATTGATAAAATTGGTAAACAGTGGGTTAAACAGACAAATAAGATTGATCGTCAATCCAAAGCAATAATATTTGGTAAACTCTTTTAGAAATGGAAACATTTTTAAATTCGTTTATACGGCTCCATTAGATATACCCCAATGAAAAGTTTCCCCAAACCAAAAATGATCAATGGTTCAAATGTTTGTATTGAAAACAACAACAAAATGAACTTTAGGTGCAAATTTTTCTATTTTTTGGGGTAATTTCTAAATTTCGGGCCATTCTTCCTAAAATTTGAGTTAATTTTTTAATTTTTCAGTTTGAGGCCAATTTTTAAAATGAAAAATAACTTTAAAATATGAAAATTAGTACCAAAATAAATGTAAACCATTTGGGGCCATTTTTACATTGACAAGTACAAATATTTTTTTTTAGGACCATTTTTGTTTTGGGACCATTTTTCAGTTTGGGGACATTTTTAATTTTCAGGTTTGGAGCCATTTTTCATCGGGCCATTAATAGATCGATTTGGAAAATTTTTATTACGTTACTAAATGTCCGTCCGTCCATCTGTCTTAGATCACTTGTGCATTTTTCATGTTCTCATTATTATATACCAGTTCGAAAATTTATTTTTACTAAAAAGAATACACAGACAATTATGACTAGATAAAAGGGTATGTATGATCACGCCCACCAACAACAAAATAATATTTTTCAACTAATTTTAATTTTTGAAATTATTTTAAAATTTTACACATCTAATCAATGAAAACATTACTGTTCTAAAAGACGTTGCACACGCCCATAAAACTATTGTATCCACCTTTGTAACTTTCGAAACAATAAAGCACTTGATTTGTTATTGACTCCACTGTGCATTGTGTCTATTTATCTTCCCCAAGTAATTTTCTCTTAAAATATTTGTATCTTGGAATTTGTTAAAGTTTTAGTTACACACTGATGATACTGATATAGAAATATATTATCGTAGTACTAAAGTAGAGATTAGGCCTTCGAAGAGGCCTTATTTTGCACTAACTAAACTACTACGACTACACACAGGCTCTTTTGGCGCTAAGAAACAGCTTTTCTACATTCGTTATTTTATTAAATGTTTTCTAAATGGGTTTCACTTAAAATATTTTTCTCTTCGTTTGACTTAAAAGAATGCAAAAATGTAAATTGGACAGGTTTATGTGTCTTCCCCTTCATTTTACTCGTATGTTCAGTATAGTCCAAGCCCTGTGTTGGCATGTATCACAGGACGTTTTAACACATTCTATTCTCTTATTTAAAAGCTTTTTTTGAAGATTCTCTTGAAAGTAACGATAGCAACGAAGTCTTTAAATTAATTTTCACTAATTTCCACTTAAAAGTTTGTACTCACATTACGTCCATATTCCTTACACAGGATTTTTCAACTACTTTTTCTGCATCGATTGCTACGAACACTTTTGAAAATTTTAAATTCCCGATACAAAACACTTCATTCAATGATACAAAAATAGACAACTTTCACGTTCATGCATTATGATTCAAACCGATTACAATATTTATTCGATTAAAGTTTATTCGATTAATAGTAATACATAATTAATTTTATTTGAAAAATTTTTATTGAAGTATTTTTAAATAAATAATTTTCATTTTATTAATATTATTCGATTATTCGATTAGTTTGAATTCGGATAATTTCATTTATATAATAACCATTTGGATTATTTATTAAAATAATTTATATTCGGATAGTTAAATTCAGAAATTTTTGTTCGAATAATTTTATTCGAAAAATTTGTATTCGAATAGATTTAATAAAATTATTTGCATTCAGTTAATTATTTTCAAATAATTTGTACTCGATTAATTTTTATTCGCATATGCTTTGTAGAAATATTTACATTCGGATAATTTTTTTATATATTCGGATAATTTTATTTGAAAAGTTTGTATATACTCGTATTCAGATAATTTTAGTAAGAAAAATTGGTATGTACTTAGATAACTATATTAAAATACTTTGTACTCGAATGTTATCAATAAAATTATTTCTATTCGGATAGTTTTACTCGAACAATTTTTATTCAAATTGGAGTATTTAAAATAATTGCATTAAGATAATTTTTTAAATAATTTAATTACCATAATTTGTACTCGAATATTATCGTTCAAACTATTTTTTTTTTAATTAGGACCAGCACTCAGGGAATGACCCATACGTACGCAAAGCATTGAGCCAGAACTAAGGAAATAGGTTTTGGGAAGGAGGATAAAGGGAGTAGTGTTTGTGGACATTCGATTTGAACCCCGACACACTGAAATTGGCATGAAATACCTCTGCGGGGAATTTATTCCCCATACGAACAGTACGGCCAAAGTACGAATTCTCTCTGTAATGCGTGGTGCGGTTCACTGACATATCGACCACAAAGGGATGTGCTCTTGATGAAGAGCGTGTTGTACGTGAAAAGTGGTGGGTTTCGGGAACAAGTTCCCTGATTTCATTAGAGCACATTCCGTTGTAGTAGCGATAGAACAACGAAACACACCCAACATTGCGTGGATGCTACAGTGAGTCAATAGAGTTGGCTACCCATAAGCTTCTTCGCCCTATCCTACGCGGTCGAGTAACATCAAAATAGATTTTGAAAAAGCTTTTTCGTGCCTTAGTACTCTGGCACATGAAGATCTCGCCTTTTTGAGCAGCGAATTAGTATCGGCGTTTTTATTATTATGCCAGATACTAAATGCTTCCTTTCTGGATCTGATTGCATTTCTACACGTCTGATTGAACCAAGACTTAACTTTCGGTTTAATCAAAATTTGCTTAGATGGAATGAAAGTTTTCATTCTCAGCAAAATAATTTTTTCTACTATTTTCGCCATGGCATCGATGTTATTGTCTAGAAAGCATAGCTTCCAATTGAAATGCCGGAAAAATTCGTTGAGTTCAGCCTAACGTGCCTTTTCGTTCATATATTTTAAGCGTCTCGTAGCTGATTGGGAGACGTTGCGAAGGTTAGAGAACGAAAAGGTGGCGGAAATGGTACAATGATCCAAGCTACCAAGAGGTGCATTAACACTCACTTCGTACTTCGTACAAAGACAGCTAAATTCAGGATCAGACGTGCCTACTGGTTGCGGGCACTGGTACACAACTTCATTACGTATGTACATTGCAAGACCCCTGTGTAGATTAAAAAGCGATAGGAGGTGATACTCAGGTATATAAAAATCCTGTGGATCAGAGTTTTCAGACACCTGGGTCTCACATAAGGCGAAAACATCCAGCCGATGGAGACAAATGTGAACATACACAGAGAAAAAGTTCGATCTTAGCCCCCTAATGTTTCTATTCGAATAATTTTTATTCGAGTAATTTTTATTCGTATAAATTTTATTCGAAAAAGGTTATTAAAAATATTTGCATTCGTATACTTTTTTAAAATAATTTGTATTCGGATAATTTAATTAAAATAGTTTGTAATAGAATAATATTGTTGAAATTATTTTTATTCGCATAGTTTTTTTTCGAATAATTTGCATTCAGAAAAATTTCTTCGAAATATTTATATACGGATAATTCCATATATACGTGTAATAATAATAATATGTGTAATGTTATTCAAATAATTTGTATTCAGATAAATCTATTCGAATATATTATATTCGTATAATTTTATTCAAAAATATATGCATTTAGTTAATTTTTTAAGAATAATAATTGATGAAAAAGTAGCCTTTGCCAATTTCCTGGATTACAAAGTGGACAATGCCACGCCCACATAAAGTGAAAACTCCTTTTGAACTAAGTGAACTGCTTCGATTCATATACAATTTTACACAGACCTTAAGTACCTTGGAGAAGAACGAATGATGACTAAAATGGTATGTAATACCACTCCCATGTTGTTGTGAAAATAGTTTTTTTAAGTAAGTAGTTACATACACACAATTTCTGTGAAATTTTGAAAACACATTTAGTTTTCCTGAGAAAATGACTTGTGTTTAGATGGTGACAAGTAAGGAAATAATTTAATAAAAAATTGCAGCCTGATCATGCCTTCATGAAGGCCAGCTAGTTGCGTAAAGCTCCTTTTAATTTAATTCTGTGTCTTAAAATCTATTTGCAATTGTGATTGAGAGAGAGAGAGAGAGAGCGAATATGCTTACAAACATGTAGAATCAATTGAATTTTAGTTAAAATTGTCATTTACTTGAAGAAAATTATAAAATGAAAACGTGCTTATTAAATATACAATATATAATAAATCATTATTATTGTCATTGACACATTCTTAAAAGCTTAAAGGAAGAAGATACGATGGACGCAAATATGCATAAATACATCAGTATTTAAAATTTCAATTAAATTCTTAGCTGGACAATATTCATACATTCATATATACATGAGCAAGTAAATGCACACATACATACATACATATTTTGATAAATATTTTCATTGTTATTGTAATATTTGTTTTCGTATCTTTAGTATTTCAAGTTTTTCGAGACTCATGCATACATGAGATGTTATTTAAGGATTTCATTGAAAATTGTCAACAATATTTTCACCCAGTCTAGCATCTGGCCTCCGGTTTTTCATATATATTTTTTTTTTATATTAAAAATAAATAGTTAGAGGAAAATTGTGTCAACATCATCATGCCATCTTATTATCCTTCATCTTCATCATTTTTCGTTTATTATTGCTTTTCCTTAACTGTCACTGTTAAAGCTTGTTGGCCATTATCCTGATAAATAATTTATTATTATAAAGTGCTTACTTCTTGATTTTTGTCTCGTGACAATAATAATGAAAGAATAAATACGAAAATGTTGGGTAAAATATTTGTAACTCTATTAATTTAAATTGATGAATGATACTTGACTATACACATACATACATACATACATACATACATACATACATACATACATACATACATACATACATACATACATACATACATACATACATACATACATACATACATACATACATACATACATACATACATACATATTTTATATGGAAGATCAAAAAACAAAACTTCTTGTCAGCACGAGCTTGAGTGGCTTATTTTAAACAGATGGATGATAGTGAGAAAAACCTCACGGAAAATTTGATTGTTAAGCTTAATTTGTGTGGTAATAAAAATGTTATACTAAAAATGTTATTTAAGTGAATTTACCAAAAAAAACAAAAAAAAAGACACTTGTGTATATTCATTCCTACTGACTTTCTTTTCATAAGAAAAACGACGCAAAGTGATTGGAATACGCCACAGGCATCAGGATACCTGTGTTGTTTGTAATCTTTGTTTCGTTTTTGCTGGAACAACTTATTTTTATCAAAGTAATTGCTTACAACATAATATGTGATTAATAAAATATTCTCGTGCTAATGAGGGGCTTTTTTTGCTGTAAATTACTACTTGATATGAAATTCAGATAAATGTGAGGTTTAAAATACTAAATTAGACGAAATATTTAAAAATTTAAAATTAAAATATTAAAATATTTAAAAATTAAATATTAAATTAAAATATTTATTGTACTGCTTAACTGATATTGAAAATTTCGTGCTAGATTAGCAAACAAATGAAAATTCCAAACTATTAATTTAATTACGGTTGTGGTCAATATAAAGTTATTCGTATAATACATAACTTTTATTTGAATGATTATTTTTTAAAGTTTTGCGAATAAGGTTTATTCGAATAATTTATATTCGACTTTTATGTAATTTGAATAAATTAATATAATCAAATACAATTAAGTGTAGCCAATTTAATTTGTTGGAAACATTTTTAATCGAATAAAAATTAATGGAATACAAATTATTCGAGTAACTATTATTTGAAAAACATGTTGAGTTTGTTAAAAAAAGCGAGTATACGAGCCAACGATCTCACATTCGATTAATACATGGTACGAATAAATTTAAAAGAACTCAATTAAATCATATGAAGTGTTATTAGAATCTGTCCTATTAGAATAACAATTATTAAAAAATTTTAATCGAATAACTAATAATCGAATAACATTTAATCGAATAACAATTAGTCGAATAACTAATATATGAATAATATGTTGAGTTTCTAAAAAGAAGTTTATCTATGAGCCAAAGTGCTCACTTGCTTATAATATCTACCTGATTTGAATAAAATTAAAAGAAGTTAATTCAATAGCATCAATTATATAACGGTGATTCAAAGAGTTTTTAATCGAGAAATAGTTAATGAAATAACAATTATTCGAATACTTTCTATTTGAAAAACATGCGATGGAATAATTTACATTTTAATAATATTTAGTTCGAATAAAATTATGTTTACGTAAATATACCAGTTATTGAATAATAATTAATAAACGTTGTTCGAAAATCTTTTAGTCGATTAAAAACTAATCGAATAACAATTAATCGAATAAGAATTAATACAATAACACTTAATCGAACAACTAATATATGTATGAATAATATGTTGAGTTTCTAAAAAAAAAGTTTCTCCATGAGTCAACTAGCTTACATTCGAATAATATGTACTTGATACGAATAAAATTAAAAGAAGTCATCTCAATCGCAGCAAGTATTATGTACTAGATTAATGGTTTTCAAAAAAATTTTATTCGAATAACAATTAATCGAATAACAATTATTCGAATACCTTATATTGAATAAAATGCATTTAAATATTTTCCATTTGAACAATATTTAATTCGAATAAAATTAGGTTTATGTAACTATACGAGTTATTTAAGTAAATGTAACCAAATAAACGTGTTCGGAAAAGATTTTAATCGAATAAATACTATTCGAATATTCTTAATCGAATAATATATGTACGTTTAACTTATTTAAATCTGGCTAAAACTTGACTCGAATAAAATGACTTTACATAACATGGAAATAATAGCTTGCAATGTAATCGAATAAAATTAATCTAATCGAAAATTATTCGAAGTAAATTTTATGAACTCAACCATTAATATTAGAATATAAATTATTAAAATATGTACTATTTTAATAATGGTAGTAAATGTAGAATTATTATTATTCGAAAAATACTTCAAGTTGCGTACGATTAATTTTAGTCTACTAGATTTTGTTCGTGTTCTTGTGATAAAGCATCACTCTTTTTTAACTATTTGTGTTCAATTTTGTTTAATTTGAAAGAAAACATGCTACAAATAATTTTAAGGAAAAAAACAAAATTTTGTTAAAAAAAATTTCGATTTGAATATTTGTATGAACATGTTAAGTTGAATAATTTTTATAGTCGAAAAACTTGTTCTTAATATTTTTATTCGAAAATTTTTTTCGGTTGTTATTTAATCGAATAATTTTTAATCGAATAGTTCTTATTTGAATAGATTAATTTGGCAAAGTATAGAAAAGTGCTAAGACATCTTAACTAGTGCAAGTGAAAAGTGAGAAAGTTTCACAAAGATAAATCTCACCCTACACCACAGTTGTAAAGGGTAAGCATTTGTAAGTTTGTCATTCAGTTTGTAAATTTTTGAACAATAAAAAATCCATCACCGCGTCATCTTTTAGCTTCTTTTCTACCAACAGAAAGTTTTCTTTTTAGATAATTTTAACATAAATAATAGTTTTGTTTATTTTTATGCAAATTAAGTTCCTGTCATAATGAAAAGATGAACTATAACAAATTGCGAAACTTGTGTATAAAAGAAACATTACATTTAGCACATGTGAAGTACACGTAACACATTTCTATTTTCTATTTAAAATGGCAAAAATTTGAATTTTATACAAAAATTAAATGTATTGCACAGTGGGATTGAATGGTTAATTAAGAAATTAGTTGTTCTTTGTTATGAAGTATATACATCTATCCAATTGTTCCCCATAAATTTTATGTTTATTACCAAATATTTTTGAAGCATGACTACTGTGTATTTTTCAGTTTTTTTTTCGGTAAAAGCATGATAAAATTGGTCTATCAAGAGCTTATTATCCATTAAAAAAATTAGACAAACACATATAATTTTTAAAAATTTTATATATTTTCCATTAATTGTTTTTTGTTTCTTAAAATTGAAAAAAGAAGATCGGTCAATATGCCAATTATTGGCGGGTGGAAAAAAATCATATTAAAAATTTTCTATGTTTATTAAAATTATCAATAAATCATTAAATCTCTAACAGAAAAGCTTTTTCTCTTTAAGGCAATAAAAATGTTGACAGCAACATTAGCGAATTAAAACAATGTTGCAAAGCTCTGAATCAATCATTCATTTGTTGATACAAACTATTTTTGTTTATTCGAGCATTTGTTTATTTATCACATTATTTTCCATGTTTCAAGTGTCAAGTAAACAGAATATTGCTTTAACGATAATTAATTACAATTTAATTAAATTTCTACATAAGATTAGAATACACATTTGAGATTTGCAGGCAAAGAATAGAAATCTAAATCGTATGAAATCAAATAAGAGTTAAATAATGATGCCCTAGTAGATAGAAGATATAAAAGAATATTTTGTATTTTCAAATCAAATTATAAATTATAATATAAATAAATAAATAGAATGACACATCTGAGCTAGATTGCAAATGATTGAAGTGTTGAAGTCTCACAGGGTTTTTTATATACAAAAGAATATTATTGGTTTATTAAAGTTTTATGAAATGGATTTTGTATGATAATTCACTTTATAAACCTTTCATAAAGCTAAAATTTTATTTTATAAATAAGGGCGTTTTTGTGGCACATAAATTTGCTGAAGTCTTTTAACATGAAGCTTTTTCGGCTGAGATTTTTTTCATAAACATATCAGATTTAAAGCTCTTCCTTTACGGTTTTGATTGAATTAATTTACTAGATATTTTGGCTTTTGTAGTAACAAAATAAAAGCATAATAGTATTATTCAAAGGATTAACTGTCTGACGCAGATATGAATTACACTGTAGACACAAAAACTAAAAGGTTCTTCCCTGATATGCAGGATGGCTTTATTAAATAAAAGAGTTTTTCTTTTATGGAAATAAGATACCGAATGGAAGGACAGCCAATATTATTAACAGAAAAAAAAGTAACTCAAGAATTAAAGGGATATTAGGGAAGCACAATAGCTTTCATCGTCCTCTGGTATAAATTGAACATAAATGAATCTGTAATAAGTTCTCTTGAAAATGCTTTCTCTTAAACTTAACTTGAAGTTCTGATATTTTTTTTTCGTATAACCAGCACTCAGAGAATGACCCCCACTTAGGCAATACATTGCACCCGAAATTAAACAAAAGAAGAAAATAGAGAAAATAGATTTTCAAAATGAAGAAGGTTTAATTATTCTACAGCTCTGCTGTAGCGTGTGTTTTTAATGTTTAGATCAGTGTTGCATCGCCTCAGCTGTTAAGAAGATGCATAAGATTTCTTAAGCTGTATTAAATGTTTTAATTCTTCTAACAGACGAAAGATGGTGCTGTAGTGCACATTAGGTTGGAACTGTATCTATCGCTGTCGCAACAGTTTTTTTTTGTGACCAGTTCTATGCCTTCATCACTTTAACAGTCCAACAACAATTAATAACATGCCTAGAAATGAGATGGAATTGTACCTATCATAAACTTGGTCCAGTACGTTTTACGGCCGAAATATTTTGGATAGGAACTTGACCTTATTTCCACATTTGTGTTCTTTTTTCTAAGTTGTTTTTGTATAAATATTTATGTGTATTGCTTATCTGGGCCTACCTGTGTACGAAATTTCAGCTATCTAGCTATACTGAAAGTGCCCCATAAAAAGAAGGAGCATGATAGTCCCCCAGTCCTGTGTACCGAGTTTCAGCTCTCTAGCTGTACTGGAAGTGCCCAATAATATTGATGAGTCAGTGAGTGAGTCAGTCAGTGAGTGAATATGTACTAAAATATGGACTTTTCACACCTTAATATCTCGGGAAGCATTCACGGTAGAACTTTCAAATTTACCCTGTGATGTAACGTCTGTGGGGAGACCTTATGTTTCAAGTTTCATTATATTATGATCAAGAGGAGCAAAGTTATGAGGGGGTAAAAACAGCTCGAATGTTTTCGTGTAAATATACACACTGTGTGGCCGAACTTGGCCTAGCGCACGGTAGAGTTGTGCCATTTTTAAATACTTTCAAAATTTAAATGTCCGGTAGTCTCAATTAGCGAGTGTCCGGGTTAGGGAGGTTGTACTGTATATACATACTTTAATATTTCAACGAACACATGTATGCCACACAATAAACTTTTTTAGTTAGTGTTGCCGTGACAAAAAAATTTTCCACTTGTAGAGTTTTTAAAATCTTTTTTGAAATATAAAGCAATTTCTTCCATCTTTTGTTGTTATTAAAACGTGAAAATTGTTCTTCATTTGCACATTGGAGACAAACAGTAATAAACTTTGCTTACGATTAATAAAAACAGCAACACTGTTTAAGTATTTGCTTACACAATGTTGCTGCAACATTTAAGTTCTTAACCGTAACAATTTTAAAATAAACATAAACAAAAAACAGCTGCTCTTCACTGCTGCTCCTGCTTCGAAGTTCATGAATGAATTTAACAAATGTCTTGCTGCATGTAAGTAAATGAAAGAAAAGCGAAAAGGAAGCACCAGTTATGTATAATTCTTGTAGCGGCGCGCAACGATGTCAAAATGTTACAATAATAAAAATTAATTTTTACCATCAACATTAAGACGAGTTAAGGCTGCAGCAGTAGCAGCAGCATTATCAACTGTGCCTGGCATTGCAACCGAAAGAGTCAAATAAGAAGCAATTGTGGCAAACAGTCTTAAAGAGGCAGCAACAATTTCTTTTTTACTACAACAAACTACTCCAAATTACATACAACAAAACATTTTGGCCAAAATGACTTTCTGTGTTTTTGTGTGTGTATGTGTGTGCGCGTTCGTGTGTAATTTTGCTTGTTATTGATGTTGTGTTGTTAACAACAAGTAGAAAAATGGGAAGCAACTGATATGAAAATCAGTTTTACGCAAAATTGCAAACGAAACGGACGTGTTTTAGAGCGTGTTTTTGTAATTTTTGTAGTTCACTTTTAAAGTATCTGACGAAACGGAAAAATTTGAATGAATTTTAAAAATATGCTGCTGCATTTGTTTCTTGTGTTCGTAAAGCGAAATAAATTGTGTGAATTTGTTTGAGCAAAAGATTTATTTTGTTTCTCGTTAAAAATAATTGAAAGAAAACATATTTTTTAAAAAGAACTAACGAGCGTAAGGAAATAAATTTAAAGCACATAATTAAAAATAAATAGTTAAAACGATGAAGCGATTTTGTAAGCTTCAATATTAAATATGAAGTGTAAGGAAAATAAATTAAAAACTTAAACAAATTTAAAAAAAAAAAATATTTTATACTTCCGTTTAAAAAAAAGTACTTAAACACTAAATCGTAAATTTTTAAAATATTTGTAGAATTTTGTAAAGCCTTTATAAAAATAAATTTTTTTAATGAAATAAATTTTTTAAAAAAAAAGCAATTTAATTTTAAATTCAACTTTTCTTAAAAAACTAAATATTTTTTAACTATTTTAAAAAATTAATATTTATTAAAATTTTTTTTATGAAATTTTTGTAGAAATAAGTTTTTCGAATATTGAAAGTAAATAAATAAAATAAACTTTAAAAAAATTGATGAGGTCTACTGATGATTCGCTGTAAGCAGCAATGAAATGCAGGCCGAAGCAAAAACAAAAGAAACATCAAAATTAAAAACGCGGCGCAAAAAAATTTTTAATTAAAAGAACTAGAAAATGAAAGAAGAAAAATAACAGAATCCATATTGAAGAAAATTTTTAAATAAACTTTTCAATAAAAATGAACTAAATTTTCTTATCAAGGACTTTTTTATTCTCATTTGTGGCGCATTTAATTTTATATTTCATACAAAGTTTATAAAATAAATTCCCACACAATATGGGGTTTAAGGTTTAAAAGCCTATTTTAAAGCTTTAATAAATCTTATGAGTGAAAAAAACGTTAATGCATGAAAATTGTTGCAAAAGCACTAAGCCAGAAGCTAGAGCAAGGATTCAAGTAACTTTTGAAATAATCTTTGTGTAAACAAGGAAATACCGGATTATTATTATTATTAGATACTTCGTACGTGTGCAACTTTAAAGTACTTTTAACGCACACAGCAAAGGAAGAAAAGATTTTGTTATTTACTCAAAAACTATGACAACTCTTGTAGCACAAACCTCAGGTATCAGGTGGTTTTAACTTAAAGTAGATTTATAATAATAACTATAAGAATTCTTTGCACAATAATATAATAAATTTAGCTACTGGCAGTTCGTAACAATAAAAATCCCTAATTGAACCATCACTTGGAAAGAAGGAATTAAATCTAAAAATATAAAAAAGAAATATATATAAAATTATTCCAGTAGAATTTTTTTTAAATATAAATGTTACATTTTTGTTTCTAAAAAATTTGTGACCGGTCAGACAAGTTAATGTGACTGGTGTGACATTTGCTAACTATGTGAAATTAACTGTCAATCAGTTTTATAATTATCTTTAACCTTATTTAATCTTAATACTAAATTTTAGATCACAACATTTTAAAAGCATCCCACTGTAAGCATCACATGGCGGAAAAAATGATGCAATACCGATTATAGTTTATATAAGGTTTTCCAATAAGAGTGATATGATTTCTTTAAAAAAAAAGACATACTCCAATGACAGTAACGGTGTTACCAGTTTCATTTCGAAAGAAGAACGGACCGATGATTCCACCATACCAAAAACCATTCCAACAAACTGTCAATTTAGGTGAATGCAATGGTTTTTCATGAATAATTTGAGGATTTTCTTCGCACCAGAATCGACAGTTTTGTTTATTTCCCGCACAACTCAGATGAAAGTGAGCCTCATCGGAGAAGATGATTTTCTTAAAAAATCGTTATCGTTTTCAAGTTGTTCGAAGGCAAAATCAGCAAATTCAGTGAGTGGGAACAATTTTATACGGATGAAAACCCAAATCCTTTCTCAAAATCCGCCAGGTTGTGGTTTGAAACAGTCCCAATTGTTGAGAACGTCTTGGAATCGACAAATTGCTGTCTTCAGAAACACTTGCCTGAACGGCAGAAATATTTGCTTTACTTCGAGTGGTTCTTTGTCTTATTGGCACTTGAACATTCACCCTGTATGTGAAGAAAATGTAAGCTCAAAATGTTCAACAATTCGACGAATAGCGAGCACACTTGGACGATTATTATGACCATAAAATGCCAAAAGCGCACGAAAAGTTGCAATTGGAGAACGATTATTTTGATAATAAAACTGAATAATTTGTAAACGTTGTTCTTGCGTATATTTCTCCATGATGAAATTGTAAACACTACTGAATACAATGAAAAACAAATGACAGATCATGACATATTACAAATGGGCGAAACGTCACTTTAAAATCATATCATCCCTATTGGAAAACCTTATACTTTATGTCCATCTATAGTTGGTTCTTTAATAATTTGAGAGGGCGTGATCAGATCTAACATTAAATAAAGCAGTCGTGTCGTCTTTCTGTTAGAAGTCGGTGATGTTATTTTAACTGTCATATTAATTTTAAAGCCATCTCTAATATTTTAAAAATTCATTGCGTATATCCAGAAAACTAGACACAAAAGCTTTAATTATAAATAGCTTCATTCTATAGAGGATCGATCTTCTATTAGTCGTAACAAACATTTTAGTTATTCTAATACAAAAATTAGTAATGAAAAAAATGGAAACATCAGTTTAGGGAAAAAAATACTTAAGCATGTACAATTTTTGGAAATGCCATTTACCATCCCTGATAGAAATACACGTAGTGTGCACGATAAGCGTAGATATGTTGTTCTGCCATGCACGAGTACAATATAAATCCCAATTGATGGTGATCTCTACCCTTCTTTCTTGGAATATAAAAATAAAAGCTCTGAACTAATAACGCGAATTAGTAACTCTAAATTAAGTAAAAAAAAACATGAAAATAAAAAAATAAATAACGAAATGTGTTTCTTTAAATCTTTGAAAAGTATTAACAAAATCAATTTGACAGTCAAGTTCAGAAGCGCCTTTAAAAGAAGAACTTAATAAACAACAATTATATTCATTTGGCATAAAAAAACTTTATGAGTATTTAATTGTCGAACATATTTAGCAAAGAATAAATATGTACTTCAAAAGCTATTTCACTGCCAAGCTAATACAAAATTTTGCAGTCTAGCATGGCAGAACCACATTAAGATTAAATAAATTCATAAACTTTTACTATTCAATTTTTACAATTCAATTTTTATGAAACTGTTGCTAAATTACAGAAATAATTAAAGGCACAAAAATATTTCAACAAAAAGTTTGATTAAACCACTTACTCAAAGTAAAGTTGTTAAGCCATTAAACCGATGAAAGCTTTGAAACAAAAAGTTTTGCAAAACTTACACTCACAATAAGGATACACTTTTAGAACGAACCCTAAAGAATAAAACTAGTAGCCATTTAAATTAATTTCTTATTGAGAAAGTTTATACGGAAAGCATTAATCAATGTGTCAGAGGTCATAGAATTACAAAAAAGAAACAAAAAGTTTTTGAGAAATCAATGAACTGTACAGAAAGTTTTAATTCGAATAAAACGCGAATGAATGTCAAGATATGCGGATTTTTTTTTTATGTAAAAATTCTTTGTGAATTTGTTCAAAATATTGTACTTCATCCGAACATCCTTCAATCTGTGCCGCCCAGTAAAAACAATTTAAGAAAACTCCAAAATAATAAAATCGAACAGTGAAGTGGCAAAAAATTTCGCAAAACACAAAATTTAATAAAAATGATAAATAAACTTTTAGGAATGAATACAAATTGAAATTTGCTGATGATAAAATAGTAGGCACAGAATCATACATAAATCAATGTAGGACATAAAATTATGTTACACCAAGTAATAAATATGATAAAAATTATCTATTGCCAAAATCCACAACAAATGACAATTTAACAAAACAACTTTAAGAAAAACCGACAACAACTATAACAGCAACATAAGAAAAGTGTCGTCCCTAAAATAACAAAAACAAAATGTATTAAATTATAAACTAGATAACATTAATTTTGAAGTATCCTTTACATTTAAATAAAGAAGTATTTTAAGTGTTTGGCTTCCATAAAATACAAAAAGAAAAAAAGTTAAGAAAAATAATTTAAAAAAACTCGGCAAAATTGTTATTTTTGTCTAAAAAGTATAAACATTTAAGCAGAAAAAAAAAAATACAAAAAGAAGCAACGAATTTATCTAAAAGAAGGTAAGTTTTACCGAAAACAGAAAAAATCAGAATAAAATAATATAAATTACTTGTTTTAAGTACTTCTTCTTTTTAACCTATATTAACCCTAGAATACTTTCGTTATTGTATACCCCATTAATACTTAATTGACTTTGTTTCTCTCTGTCCCTGGTCTTTTGTACAAAAGTTTGGCAGAGCTTCCTCTCTTGTAATTTTTTTTAATGTCCTTAATGCCACGGCAGCAACATTTTCAAAAAATGTGAACCACAGCTTGCCTTTTTTTGAAAATTATGTTTCCTAAAAGTAAATTTTCGAGAAGTGAAAAATTTACAGTATCTTCTTGGAATTCGCTAAATAAAGTTCGAATTGTCGAAAACTAATAAAAAAAATTGTATAAAAAAAAAAAATAATATTTGTCTAGCAGTTATTAAAAAATCGAAGATATTTTATGTTTGGAGTGCGATAAGCTTTTCTACAGAAAATCGATTAACTTTACAAGAGATTTTTCAAACAAAGAAAAACAAATTTCGGTAATTTTTTCCCATTCATCAAGAACCAAAAAGTACCAAATACCATTTTTCCAATATGTTCTATTTTATCGACATGGTAAATTTCCAGAAAAATTTTACATTTTAAAAACTAAGAATAAGGGCCTTTTCAGAAATGCCTCTTTGCGCCGCATCTGATGCGTATGTGTGATTAGTTTGCTCAGCTGATACAAAACAGCATATGCAGTGTTACCAGCCTTTGATTTTCAGATCGTACAACGCATCAGATGCGGCGCAGTGATGCGTTACCGAACAGGCCCTACGTAAGTTTTTTCAAAAGAACTTTTTAAGAAAAAAAAACTTAAAAAAAAAAAAATTTTTATTGTAAAAAGATACTTTTTAGAATATGGTCCTTTTTGCGAAAAGTACTTTTATAAAGTGAAAAATTAAATTAAAATTTTTCCAAACTTAAGTTGAACAAAAATTATTTTCTCCCAAAAAAACCTGGTTTGTACAATTTCTTGACAGAAAAATAACTTTCGTAAAACTACGATTTTTCAAGAAAAAAAATAGTCCTAACGATTAGTTTTCAATTATTATTTATTCAAAAAATACATATTTCTAAAAATTATCATTTGTAAAAAGTCCATTTTGCAGAAAGTTAATTTTAAAAAAAAATAATTTTTCCAAAAAGTGCGTTTTGCAAAAAGGATCACATTCTAAAAAGTATCTTTTCAAAAGATAACATTTTTTTCAAAGTTATTATTTTCCAAAAATTATTTTTTACAAAAGAAGCTTGTCTATATAATTTCTTGATTGAAAAATAAACAAAAAAACAAAACATACGATTATTCAGTAAAAAAAGAAAATGTTTCTAAACGATTTATTTGCAATTATCATTATTTTTTTCCAAATATACATTTAATGAAAAATTATCATAGATAAAAAGTGAATTGTGCAGAAAGTATTAAAAAGGTACTTTTTTTAAATGTACCTTTTCGAAAAGTGTGTGGTTTAAAAATGCCTTTTTCATAAAGTACCAAAATGAATATATTCGAACAAGTATTTGTTTCAAAAAGTTCAATCTTCAAAAAATACTTTTTTTCAAAAAGTACCATTTGCAGAAAGCACCACCTGTTACAAAAATAACTAATAAAAACTCATACTTGATAGTATTCGATAAATTTTTGAAAAAAAAACGAACCTAGAAAACTGTTATAAAAAAGCACAAATACATTAACTGACAAGAGCAAAATCTCTTCCATTTCCAGCAATCATCGGGACAGTGTTTGAGCCGGCAGCGATTTATGGTTTGAATGGCATACTGCCCTTTATATATTTTTATTTTCAAATATATACGAAAACATATTTTTAAGTTTCTAAAAAAGCTTTCAATTTTAAATTTAATGCTTTAGAACGTAACTGTAGTACCAAAAAGGTACTAAACCAAAAAAGTGCCCAACATAGTACCATTTTATAACCCACAATAAAACTATTAAAACCTTTCCTTTTTAGTTACCTTGTCAAACATTTTCATTATGTGCATCAAAGAATTAAAAAAAAATTTTATTAAACTTGGGAAATTATATTTTGAAGCACTTGTGACAACTTTGATGAAATTTTTTAATTCATCTTTAAGATTCTTGTGTTTATTTTTTTGTTATCTTTTTGCAAACTTTTACTTTGAGATACTCACTGACGGTATTTTATGATAAAAAATTTAATGTTTAAATAGAATACCACATTAAGAACGCAGTGCTTAAAATGTAAATGTTGTTTTTCTTAAATTTATTTTACTCTGTAGACGAACCCTAAAAATATGCAAATAATATAGTTTTGTATTATGACCTAAACGTATACTATAGTTATTTAAGGCAAAAAACTAAGTTGAAACAAAAAATGAACAAAGTTCATTGCAGACATCAAATGAGATAAAGTGTTGATCGAAAGGAAGAGTTTAAAGGAGATTTGAGAACTGGAAAGAGTTTCAAATTCAAAGTATTCATTCGTGTAGGTGTGTGTGTGTGTGAAAGGACCGAACTTTTTTGAAAAAACGAAAGTAAGGTTATTTAGTAATTATGGAAAGTGCTTTTGTTTGTTTGCAATTTTTTTTAATGTTTGTTGAAACAAAAACAAAAAGACTTAATTTAATAGTATTTCTTTTTCACCAAAAATTCTTGTCATATTATGCACAATTTTTTACTTTTTAATTCTTTAAAATTAATAAATTCCCTTTTATTTAAAGTACAAATTGCAATGAAAATGTTTTACATGTTTTTTTTATCTATAATTTATAAATCGACATGAAAATGTTAATAAAATGCGGTATCATATTTTATAAAGGATTTCAATCAATTTTATTTGCATATTTTCAATTACTTCTTTTAACAAGAACGATTTTTTTTCCATCCGATTTAAATTTATTCGTTCATCTCGTAACGAAATAAAAAAGAAATTATTGGCTGGTTAAATATATTTATTATTTGTATTCTCATGTATGAAAAAAAACTCAAATATTTATGTGCAATTTTTTTGAATATTTCTCTTTGTTGATACGTCAATACTGGTAATTACAAAAATTTTATATGCATATTCAGGCCCTGTACTTACAACATTTATTTAAAACATGCTTACAAATATTGATATTTAATTTAACATATTCAGTTTCAGCAAATCAAATATTTTATAGTTGAAAATGACTAAAATGTTTCCGTAGCATATCAAATAGAAATATTTTTCATTGCAAGCAAACTCTGGGAAATATGCGGAGCTAAAAATACAAAAACGTATGTATATAAGGTTTTCCAAAAGGGATGATATGATTTTGAAGTGACGTTTTGTGACGGCCACTTGTAATATGTCATGATCTGTCATTTGTTTTTCATTGTATTCATTAGTGTTTACAATTTCATCATGGAGAAATATACGCCAGAACAACGTTTAGAAATTATTCAGTTTTATATTCAAAATAATCGTTCTCCAATTGCAACTTTTCGTGCGCTTTTGCCTTTTTATGGTCGTACTTAACGTCCAAAAGTGCTCCCTATTCGTCGAATCGTCGATTCTGGTACAAAGAAAATCCACAAATTATTCATGAAAAACCATTACATTCACCTAAATTGACAGTTTGTTGTGGTTTTTGGTCTGGTGGAATCATCGGTCCGTACTTCTTTCGAAATATATATATAGATCGATTATAACCAACATTTTATTTCCAAAATTGGAAGAAGTTGATCTTGACAACATTCGGTTCCAACAAGACGTGGCTACGTGGAGATTCGATTATTTCAATAAATTGTGATATTGAATGGCCTCCAAGAAGTTGTGATTTAACACCATTAGACTATTTCTTGTGGGGTTATTTGAAGTCATTGGTCTTTCGAAATTTCTTTACAAGTCAATATTGAACGTGCCATTCATGACATACGACTTGATTTAGTGGAAAAAGTGCTCGAAAATTGGGTTCATCGAATTCGTTCCTGCAGAAGAAGTCGTGGAGGTCATTTGAATGACGTTTTATTTAGAACTTAATTGTATTGATTTAAAAAGGAAAACCTTTTATTTACCTGAAAAAAATATGCATACATGTATGTAAGTATGTGCATACTAAAAAATATTGGAATTTTTTAAATTTTTCAAAAAATATTTTTAAGAAATATGCGTAAATTGGCGTCAATACACGTAAATATTTAAACTATATTAATGTACATATATGTGATAAATGAATAATATTTTAAGCCTATGCATAATATTTTGCATTAATTTTTAAATATTGAAATTATGTTTAAAATATGCCACACATATTTTGGTCTCATTAAGATATTTTGAATACTTTTTAAAATTTAATATATGAGTGTGTTCATTGTGATATCGATTTGTGTTTGCTTGTGCAGCTTTTACTAACATACACACACTCATGCTTAATTTGGCAAATAAAGCGTGTAAAATATGTGTTTAAAGTTTCATGATGTAGAAAGAAAAAGCAAAAAAAAAATTATAATGAAATAAGCTGCTAAATATCCTTTTAGGGTTTTTGTTTTCATTTATTTTGGTAAAATAAAATAGGGATTGCATATTTATTTTGCTCAAAATGAGTTTATTATTTCTTTGAAAAGTTTAAACTTTTGTAAAAAAAATAATCTTTCAATAATATTCGCAGTGTTCCATGTCCCTGAGGCAAAAAAAAAAAGAAAAAATACAAATAAGGAAACAATTTGCAAAGCGAGTTTTATGCGATTAAAATTTATAACGAGACGAAAATATATTTTGTAATTTATATGCTCGTTTGAATCGGCGAAAAGATGTGAATAAACAATTGACTTTCGCCTTGTGTGCTATAGGGTATCACAAATGGACTGAACTTAACGGACCCACGTACATCACTTCTTAAGCTGTGACGGTCCTCGAAATCTAATTTATGCTCATATGCATATTTCTAGCAAATATATATATATTGTAAATTTGTGTAAAGCGAGTATATTTCTTGTGTAAATGTATTCATATTTTTCTCAAATATTTGAACGTTCTTATATTTAGTTTGCCATATTTTTCAGTGGCTGAAGCAAAGACTGTAATATTTATGTGTGCTATATTTTAATGGAGTGCTATATATTGAACTGTCCCATATTTTTCATACTATCATATTTTTTGTTAGAATACTTTTGAGCAGTTTTTATTTATCATATTTCTTTGGTTCAATATATTGCAACTACAAGAAAATAACTAAAATATATGTTGTGGTTTTGAATCTTTGAAAATATTTCTGTTTTCTATGCTACGAAAAATATTAAGTAGTTTTAAAGTGTTAAATAATTTTTGGTAATACATACTATAAATGTTTTTCTTGTCAGCAAAATATTTCTGTATGATTTCATATAAAACTACTAAATATACGCACAAATTTAATTAATATAATGTTTTCTTAGTCCTCGTTTTATCCATAATATGATTGTGGAAATTTCTTTTTTAATAAAAAAATATGTTTTTATTTAATAAGTGTTTTCATTGAATTTAAAAATTTCTATCAATTAAAATTGTGCACATTTTTTGCTTACGTAAGAAAAATAATATATATATATATATGTGTTGCTTTAACTCCCACTGGAGCATAGGGCGCCAAATTTGATTTATTTTTAGCGATTCGTTAGCTATTTAAGTTCAGAAACGTAGGTTGCTAGCCTTCGTTCCCTAGTTTGGTGATAGGGCTGCTATCTAAGCACCCAAACATGCTGGTTGGCAACAGAATGTCCTCTGTGCGGTTGTTAAGGTTATACCGCCTAAGATCGGTCGACAGGGCCTCGTTTGTCGAAAACAGGGGTCACCAAGTCCTTTCTGGACAGAGGGTGAGGTTGTCATTTGAAAAGGATTGGCTGTGTGTACAGTATGATTACTCATTTGTATTCGCGTCACTTTTCCATTAACCCCCAAGAAAAATAATATGATTGAATCATATTGTTTTAACCATAACATGTTTACATAAATTTCTTCTTTAATAAACATAAAAATATGTATGATTTTATTAAATAAATGTTTTCTTTGAATTTACACATTTCTATCAATAAAAATTGCGCACATTTTTTCTATTTGTAAGAATCATAATATGATTGAATCAAACAGTTGTTATTAATTCATATAAAATTAGATGAATAGCACAGTCATTTGATCTGAATATTGTGGTAAAGCGCCAACAATATTAAAACATTGATAACCATTCGAACATAATATAATCACAATATATTCATTATATTCAGGTAATTTTCATTGGCTTCTTCTAAGTGATTGTAGCAGTCAGTAGTAATGATCTTAGCGAATTTACTACAGTGACTAGTTTATTAATAATTTTCCCAATCTTTCAATCAATTGATGTTAATAAATTGTAATATAAAAATGTTTGCTACTAAATTACCAACTTAAGTTCTTAGAGCGGTGTTTCTTATTTACGAGAGATGAAGTCCAAACAATCCCAAATACTTAACGATTTACAAAATGTTACAAATGTCACGACACATGTTTGATACTCTGGCAATTGTTAGTAGCGCTCCTCAAAAAGAGAAGCGTTCTTTTTTTACAATTACCGTACAGTAGTTGGTACGGTAAAAACAGAAAGTGAAATAAACTGATTATTTTAAAATAAATTTTATGAAAAGGTAAAACAGTTCTATATATATATATTTTTTTTTTTTTGGTAATTCCTTTAATACTTTTTTCTCTCTTTTGGCATTAAACTCAATTTAGACAAATTTACAACGTGTTTACGTGTTTGCAATGCACAATGCAATTTTATTTTTATATACATTTTTTGTTATGTTCGAAAAGTATGCTACAGATGGCATAAATGGCTTTTACTAATAATGTTCTAAAATCTCAGAGATTATCAATGAAACGATAATAAAAATAACAAAAGTTTAAAATTCACACCAAAAAAGTTTGTCTTAAGTAGAACAAAAAAAAAAAAAAAAAAACAGAGCATTGTAGGATATAAATCGCTGGCAACATTGTAATGTTTAATATATGGTGAAAAATAAAATAATAATTCAAAGTAGTGAGAAGTCTCGTATTCTATTTGCATTCGAAATGTCTATAATTGGAGTATGTAATCACGTTCAACAGAGCTACCTAACAAGTAGTGAAAGCATTTGCACTTGAATATTGACGTGGTTTAGTGGCTTTTTACCGAAAACAACTTTTGTTCTATTCAGCCGTGTAAATGAAATCTAAAGAGATGTTTAGATATTAAATTTTTCTTTTGTTGCTTAAAATATATTAACAATGTCTGTCTAATATAAATCTTATTATTTAGCCTGTAGAAATATTAACAATTATTAATAATAAACATTTTTTGTTACTCAAAGAATTTTAAATACAAGTGAGTAGCGATCGTTGAGATTAACTCTCTGATGTATTCATGTTCATAATGCCGTTTATTTAAAAACTAATATAACCAACGGCCGTCACAATAGACCGTATTCTATACGTAAATATTTTTTTTAATGTTGAGCTCAATGAGCTCAATTTCTTTTATTCCTTTAATATTCCTACAATTCTCTCACCATCAAAATATAGAAAACAAATTCTTATTCTTATTACCAGTTGGAGAAAAACACATGCATGTTTCCTTTTTTTTTATAACAAGCATGCATGAGTAGTACTTTTGGATGTATTAGTAACATATTTAGACATACGAGTATATTGCTCCCAAAATACAGAACTGACGATAGGTAACCAACAATATCTCGTTCGCTTCTTGGAAAAAATATTTTTAATTTAGTATAACTTTTGCCAAAATCGGTTGTATGATGTGTGCTTGAAGACCACAAAAAACCTTGTTGGTTATTAATTATATAAATTTCTATAGGTTACAATAAATATGAATCTGACCAAATCTGATTGATTCATAAATCATCGTTTTTAAATATTGAGTTGAGGCGAATAGAAATCAACAATGTCATTATAAGTATAATTATGAGTATGATGAGTGTCTTACGGCCTGTTTCACAATGTTGACAAGTCGATGTCGTTCTCTTATTTATATTGAAAACAAATACAAAATATTTAAATTTGTTTTTGTTTTTAATATAAATAAGAGAACGACATCGACTTGTCGACAGTGTGAAACAGGCCGTTAAAGTTTAGAGCAGTGTCGGCCACAAAGAGAGGAAGGGAGAATCTAGGTAGTAGTAGTGTTTATGAGTATGTATTAGTGAAAAATACAGTGAACAAAATGCATGAACATAACACAATACCGAAATTGAATTGGTTCCTGTTTGTTTTGTATGAATAAAAATAAAGTGCGTTGTTGCGTCCCTGTGTAACTGATAAAAACTAATTAAAAAGAAATATCAAAATTGTCTATTATTGTTGTTCATTTTTACATTTTGGTGAGTAGTTTTATTTTCATTCGGCTGTGTTCGGTTGTATACATACATGAAGCCGAATGATGTTCGGAACATAGGTGTACGTTTGAGCAACACTGGTTTAGAGTGAATATGAGATTCGACAACATTTCCAAGAAATTATGAATCATGATTCAACTCTACGGACGTTTTCCGCTCTCATTGTTGAATTCTGTTAAACATCCGAACAAAAAAAATCCAAAGGGATATGAGTGTGGGAGAGAGAGAAAGGGACCTAATAGTTTCCTTATTTACTAGTCAGTAATAGATTTAACTACTTTTAAGTAATGCAGACGGTATGTAGTTTATGTTGAGCAGTATATTATTTGGTAATTAAAAACAGGTTTTTGAAACTAGTTTAAAAAAAATTGTAAATAAATATATAAAATTTTTAATTTTTATTCTAATTTAATTTTATTTTACTAATACCGTATCTAAGTATGTATTTCCATTATGCAACTTTGTTGCAAGCAATTTTCATTTTTAAGTGAGAATATTGAAATGGAAATGTATACGTGATATATTTCTGCTCTGTTTTTCTCAATGAAAAAAGAGAGTTGCATGCAACAAAGTTGCATGGTGTAAATACGGTATAATAAAAAAAAACACATACAAAAAATGTCTACACAATTCAGTTAGACTTATAAAGTTCAATCATAAATTACAGTCCTTAAATTGTAGGATATTTATTGAACCTCCATGGCCTTTGTTGAATAGTTAACCACATTTATAGTTATTATTTTTCTCTCTTTATATCATAATGGATTATTCTTTTTTACTGCAAAGTCATTCATAATAGCAGAAATTTACCAAAAGCTCTTAACTCTATAAATAAATTTTAAACCATTTTTAAATGTTGCAGCATTAAGTGTAGAAGTACTTTAAAAAAATGATTCTTCTGTAGCACACTGGTACACAAACAATTTTTTTTCTCTCTTATGCTTTTGCATCGTATTGTTTTGCAGTTGACCAAACGCGTGCCAAACACAAGCGCATATTTATGCGTTTTTCGCATGTTTTATAGAAAATGAAAACAACAAACAAATTAAATCCTCCAACAGTGACTGGCACGGCACAGTCATTGCCAGAAAGGCTAAATATTTTTATATAGAAGAAAAAATTGCAGATAAATAAAATTTATTTTGTTGATTTTAAGGGCAGCAATATTATGGTTGCCTGCAAGCAATTTGAGTGGCTTAAGAAAAGTCATGGGCAGTTTGGCAGAACTCTTAAAGGCGTGTTAATAAATAGAAGTTTTTAAAAAAACTATAAAACAAGCTGATGATGCCTTCATAAAACCAACACTCAAGCCACTGACACAATTTTTGTATACTAAAATTATAAACTTGGTTTACTACTACCACCAAGTTCTTGCGTCACCAAACACACACCTCTTTTAATAAAAGTGAGTCTTATGATTAAATATATAAAACTTAAACAATCAATACGATTTATTTTTTAGTTGTTAAAATTTTTTGGCTCTGACATGTTGAAATAAACAATTTTGTCCAACACACATTTTTAAAAAGTGTTAAGACGAGAAGTTAATTAAAATATTATAAGCAACAAGAATTGATACAAAAATAGCATTAAATAATTTTATTGTATTAAACTACGGCTAAAATGTTTATAAAGACTTGATTTATTTCATAATAAATCCATATTTTTGCACTTGTATGTCCAGCGCGCTGTGTGCTGCTGCAAAGAACTGTGGCAATAATTGTGCACAATATTTAAAATTAATTGTATGAAAAAAGTTAGAATATTTGCAATGTTGATATAAAATCAGTGAACGGCAAAAGTGTACCCTTCCTAGCATTTTGGGCTTACATGGATATTTTCGCAACTCTCTCTGACACTGTCTCTCTATCTCACTGCGAGCTGAAACTAGTTTCTTTACAAATCTTTCATTATTATTTCGTGAGGGTTACATTCGCCGTCTGATTTTCAAAATTAATTGTTGGGGGAAAAGTGTAACCAAGAAATTCCCAACTAAGCAGAAAAAGATCACCTCCTCCTCCTTCTATTTGGAAGACGGAAGGAAATTATTCAGATCCTCCGTCTGTGCAGAACATGAGGAAAATTTGGGCTTATTCATTCGTTTTATTGAGAAGTTTAAGTATGAAGAGGGGGGTGGACGGATTTACACGCCACCCCCAAAATTTTCGCTAGAAAATTCATTTAATTCTTGAGATCTAACAGCAATAAAATTTATAGTTTCATTATTGTAGTGGTGCTTTTGGTAACAACATTAAATATTACTTTGTTGCAGGGGTACCGATCTTCCCGTTTCTATAGCGTCAAAATTTAGTTCATTCTCAGAGCACCCCACATCAAATTTTGAGAATCTCACCATTCCCCCAAGTGTTTTAGAGAAATTGTACTTTATTCTAAGAGTAACCCCTGTTTTACATGAAGTTCTATCCTTTCCTACCTAATATTGAACAAAACCAATTGCTTATTTGATTTTCCAGGTCATGCAAAAGACTCTTTAAAAAATTTTATAACGATCAATTCTAGCGTTTAGCATTCTATAAGAAACATATACATAATTAAACATACTTGTAAACATAGATTAATGAAAGAAACTCAAAGGATCAAAAAAGGGGCTGGGAGAACACGTGTAAATCGATTTTCCGAAGACACTAGAAGAGCTAGAGACTTGGTTCTTGGACTCTCTTAAGATGATTCATATTGAAAATCAGCAAAAATAATATATCGGTTCTGATATTGAATTATATATACAAATAACCTTTCATAATACTTTCAGAAATAAATTTATAAATACATGAGGTGCCCTAGTGTTGTAACTGGAATCTTTCGATTATAATTCAACGCACGAACCATCGTGCTACTGGGGCTTGTTAGTGTAATGCGTATATTACCTTACTAATAACTTTATGTATTTTTTTGTACAAACCCCCTTTTTGTGCACTAATGAAAATGGAAAATATTTTATTGTATTCAGTGAATCACATATTTATGCGGTGGTGAAGGGTATATAATATTCTGCACAACCGAATATATCACTCATACTTGTTGTTTAGTATTATATATTAATTGAAAATAAAATACGAGAATTCTACATAGACTTTAATAAAAATATATAAAGAACTTTTAAAAATGTTTCAATAAAATAATCATCAAAAAACTTAAGAATACTTTAAGGAGTGAAAAAAAGTTATGTGGTAACTGAAAATACTTTTTTGAACTACGCTAAAATTTTGTTCAATATTAAACAAATTTAACCCCACTGTCATGTACAGATGTTAAAACATAAAATGCGATTAAATACTGATGTGTGTAGAACCAGTTATCGTTTTAAGTATTTAACCTGGCAGCAGCTTGTGCTGGTGTCGGTTCAATTAACCCCAAAGAAATATTTTAAAATTAATTTCGATTAAATCAAGCATCTTAATAGGATATTTTTAAGCCAAGACACACGAATACCTACAAATAACTAATAAAAAAAGTAATCATTCCAAAGTATCAACATCAATCACCAGCCAACGAACGAATGAACCAACAGCTTTGTAAAAAATACACATTAACATTTTTTTTTCCATTTGCTACAACATGGTTTCAAATGATACTTTTAAGCTGGAAAAATTGTTCTAATAATTGAAATGACGAGCGTTAAAATACGTATTAAAATTACAGAAAAAATTAATTTCGTTACAAGAGTTCTGTTTGAACATTTTTTTTATAATTTTTATTTGGAAGAAAAGAAACAAGTGAAGAAATTTAATTATGTTTTTCATTTATTGTGTCAATTACTTACTTATTGTACGAATTTATAGTTGTTCAATTACTAAAAGATGTGTGTGGGTGTGTTTGTGTGCAAAAAATATTCAATAAACTTTTAACGAACTTCTTCAAGTGTCATTTCTTTTGCCATTTTCTGTTGGCAAATAAAGTGCGTAAAATATGTTTCAAGTTTCATGGTGCAGAAAAAGAAGCAACAAATAATAATGAAATAAACTGGTAAATATCTTTTTAAGTTTTTTCTTTTATTTTCTTTCAGTTTGGTATGGATTGGTGATGTAAGATTTATCTGTCTTGTTCCATTTAACTTGGTGTTTTTACCCCAAGAAAACGAGTTTATTTTTTCTTTGCAGTGTTAAAACTTTTGTAAAGAAACGTTTTATTGAATATCTACAATGATGATCCATGTCCCTTTTACCTTAAAAAGAACTAAGCTGAAATTCCCTTAAAAGAAACTTTTTCCAAAGCGAGTTTTATGTAAATGAAATGTTTAATTGGTACATTTTCAAAAGCTATAAAAATCAATAAGTTATGTTTGAACTGTAGCTTAACCTCTTAATCGTCGATGTAAATAAAGTTAAATGGTTCTAAAACTCCAGAAAAGCTATGGACAAACAGGAAGCCAATTGTTACACATTTGAGAAACATTGGTTGCTTATCATTTGTATTACATAAAACATACAAGAGATCTAAGTGGGATGCTAAAAGTAACGAACACATTCTTGTCGGTTACTCCGAAGAATCAAAGCCTTAAATAAATATTCCTAATTTTTATGAGTTTGAATCTAAAGAAGCTTAGCAGATTCTGAATTATGTATAAGAGATACAAATGAAAAAGAATTTTGGAAAACCTATTTGCGATCGTCTTTCATTTATATCTTGAGCCCAGCTGGCATCACAAAAAGCAATAAGTGGTAAACCACTTTTTCTATACGTCAATACCGAATTTTTAGTATACTTCAAATATTAAATAACAATTTCGATTAACTGCTTTGTAGTTTTGCAATTTTCTCAAAAACATAATATCATTTAAGACAGCTTTATTCGCTTTATTCGAATCAAATAAAAATTTTTACTAATAACTCTTAATAAAAGCAGTTACTTATGTCAAACCATTGGTAGTAAAATCGGTTATTTTAGGAAACTGATTGCGAAAAATTACTATTTTCAAAGATTTCGAGTATATAGCCTTGGCAATATCCATATAGCGGATTTTTATCAGTAAAATCCGTTAAGAAGAATGTTTGTTGTGTAGAAAAGTTTGTTTTTGTAATTAACGTTTTTGAGTAAAAGAATCTATTAATTTCCTGCTATCAAAGAAATCCACACATATCGCACCCTAAATACAAAAGGGTCACAACTCAAAATACTAAAATTTTCAGGAGAGACAAAAAACTGTTTTCGTGCAGCAGCAACACACTTAACATAAAAATAGATATAACTGTTTTTTTCCAGTTAAAGAAATTAGTGATGTGAAAGAAATTTTTGTAGTAGTAAGAGATGTGTACTCTGAATTAATTTATGGAAAAAAGTCAGTTTTGGAAAATTTTGAGTTGTTACCCTTTTGTATTTAGGGTGCGATATATTAAGAATTTTTGCGGTAAATTAGTTTGTGAGCCGCTGCTACACCTAAAGGAAATATGCGGGTTAATTACCAAAAAAGTTTGCTTTACTATTTGTTTACGAAAATAAATAAATCCGCATATTTTCGATAAATATTGAAGAAAATAAACCAGTTTAAAAAATTAAATTCGTATAGATTGTAAAATGTGAAAATACCTGTGCTTTGAAATCGATGCGTGTTCAGAAAACTTTGTTCGATTTGGCTCAAATTTTTGGCACATAACTTTTAGACTTAGTGGTACAATGTTCCGTTGAGAAAACTTTTAAATTCATGAAAATAACTTTGGCTGTGACCCTTATTTACATATCAAAAGTATATTTTGCTTTTTATGTAATATTGGCGTCTTTTTTTTTTTTTTTTTTTTTATTAGGTTCAGCACTCGGGGGATGACCCCTACTTATGCAGTGCACTGTGCCGGAGCTCAGGCAGAGGGATAGGGCAGTGAAATTGAAAATTTAGAAGACTTAACTCTTTCACAACTCTGCTTTGCGCGTTATGTTATTTTTTAAGGCTGTGTTGAGGCGCCTCTGGTGTTAAGTAGACACATTAACTTTATAAGCAGGCATTTTATTAATTGTTTTATTTCGCCGATGTTTCTGCTAAACGACGACGGAGGGTGATGTTGTGTACATTAGCTTGGAACAGCATCAATCGCTGTCGGAACAGTTTTTTAGTGACCAGTGCTATGCCTACAGCACTTAAATAGTCCGACAACATTTAATACAATGTCTCAATAACGTACATTAGAGAAATTAATGATGTTGATTGACTTCTCTGGCCAGGGTTTGAACCCAGCCCCCAAGTCGTTGTTTGCTTAGTAGTCAAAGCGCTAACCACTTCAGCCAACGTAGACAAGTGACTTAACATAACCCCAAAGAAAATAATCTAATGGGATTAAATCACACGATCTTGGTGGGCAATTAATTGGGTCATTACGTGAAAGTAGTCAACGTGCTTCAGCTAATACCACCCTGAAATATGTAATATTGGCGTTTTAAAGATTTTTAAAATAAATGTTTAACGATTATGGATGTATGTATATGACATTACATTTGTAACGAACTTTAATATGTGCTTATTGTCATATGAAATGAGTTGTTTAAAAGAAATATTCATAAAAAATATGCATATGTATATGCACGTGTCAGAATATTTTGCGAAATATGCATATATGTACATATTAAAAGAGAGAAACATGCATATTCATATGTGGGACATATAATATATACTTGTAAGAAAAATATTTACAAAAAATATTTGTAAGAGATATGCATATACATATTTAGTAAAAGATTTGTAAGAATTATCGTTATCGTCATGCTTATCGTCATATAAGATATTACCACTAAAGACATATTCATAAAAAATATGTATATATATATTTAAGATTGACTATATATGAATAAGACTATACTCGTACATATAATTTTTGGCAAGTATGTTTGTTTGTCTAATATACGCACATGTTTTTTGTATCATAAACATACATATATAAAAGAGATCCTATGTACACTATTATTATTTTAATAAATATTTCATGTACAATTTTATAAAACGCTTATTTTTCTGCATATATGTATGTGAACATATTTTTCTCAAATATTTGAATAATCTCAAATTTTTAGTTCATAATATTTCTTACAATAAGAAATACTTCACTTTACTCCAAAGAGAATAATAAATGTGTCTGTATGACATTTTGTTGGAGTGACATATAGAACTATTGCATATTTCTCATACTGCCATATTTTTTGTTAGACTACTTTCCGATAGTTTTTGTTTCTCATACATGCATCGTTAAATATTTACAAGAATGTACTAAAGTGACAAACTCAGAAATTTGTTAAATGCGATATATATTACAGAGAATAATATGAAGATATTTCTATTTGTGGAAATATTATATAGTTTGTAAGTAAGAAAAATCTTTGATGGGAATTGAATTTTCCATCAGTTCAATATTTCTCTAGGTTTTTTAGTAAACGTATTAAATATTCGATTAATTTTTTTAGTAAATAAATATATTAGTTCATTTTTAAGCCCTGATTTATTGTTCCTTACTTTTTCATAGTTTTTAATTTTATTGTTTTATTTAGTGGACTTTAATGAAAAATCTGGTGAAACATTTTCAGTTCACTTCAGGTAAATTGTAGTTTATTTGTTTTGGCTTTGAACTACGTATCAATGTTGGTGTTTTTATGAATTTTGTACTCTATACATTTTTTTCTAATTTCAATTAATTTTATCATGTTTAGGCTGTGCGCTGTTATGAAAATTGTTTACTAGGCATTAAATCATATTTGTTTCTAGAAATATATGTACGTATGTTTTTTTCAATTTGATTTTGTGTTCGTTTTAATACTGTATTTAATTGGGTGTGTTTGAGTTGTTAGTGGGAATTATGAGTTATTGATGGAATTAAAATATTTGAAATTATTTAAATATTTTACAAATTGAAATTATCTACAGGTTGTTATAAGCTGCGATTGTAAAGTGCAACAGAATGTTTGCTGATATTTTCACAATAAGTACTTTAAAGAAAAGTTTTACAACTGGGGACTATTTAATTAAAATTATAATTTGCCCAAGTAAGTACTGTTCATGTAAATTGGGGGAATTAGATATAAGTGAGGAAAACATATCTCTTAAAACTAATTAAATGCAAAATATGTATGTTGATTAGGTATATTCCCCACCAATGTGTTAAATTTAATAAATTTATTCCAAAAATTTGCATAAAAGTTACAATAGGTACGCTTTTTGAATAGTAAATTTTCCTGACCCAAAACCCTCCGGCATATGCATGTGAACATAAATAAGTAGTTACACACATACATATGCAAATTGTTTAAAATTCTATACTCTTCCCTTAAGTACTATCGGTGCTACACAAATCAGACTTGTGAAGCCCCACACAAAAATGTAAATACATATTTCTTCTTTCATTTCAATTTCAAATTTAATTCATCTTAATTTGTCGATTAGTATTCGTTTACATTTTAAATATCTTCAATTTTTGATTTACAAAACAATAAACCACCCCACATTCTTATTTATTTATTGTGAACATATTTTTTCTATACGATTATTTATAAAAAAAATTGTTTAATTTCACATGAAATGATGATGATGATGAATACATTCCATACCAACAAAATAAAATGTATGTGTACATTCATATACATATATACAAACTTAAATACATACATACATACATCCGCACTCACGTACATTGTGTCGTTATACTTTATAGTACTCTGTCATGAATACGAAATTGGTTTACGCGTGTCACTTACGTGTATTATCGATGTATCCATGCATAAATGTTTTATACACTAACAAAAAACAGACAAATAAAAATATTCAAGTATTTAAAGCACACAAACAACAACAACAACACACAAGCACCAACCATCCCAGCAAACATATTTTATTGTGAAAAAGTGTTATCATATCTATGGGTTAGGGTAAAATATATATTTCCCGTCCCAAAATTTAATAAATAACATCTCATTTCTTTTGAGTTTTTTAAAAAAAGGTTTCTAAATGATGTGGTTAATTTAAAAGTTCCCCTAAAAGTGTTCAAGCACGCCTAAATGCTCTATACATATTAAATGATACAATACGAGAATTACAAATGGTTTTAAAACTCAATTAATCGTTGTAATCAACCAAATCAGACTTAATGAAAATATATTTTTTTTATTTATCAATAAATAGCTTCGGAAATATTTATGGAGTTGTGGCAAACAAAAATACATTTTAAAGCAAACTTTTTTAAAAGAGTTAAATATAAATTTTGGAAGAAATCAAATATAAATGAGAAATTATTATTATTATTGAATTAATGAAAATTCAAATTACTAAGATTTTTCTTATTTGAACTTATCAGTACACCTCTCATCAGCATTCGTTTTTACAATTTATGTAAAGTGTAATAAGGAAAGAAAATAAACTGTTTAATTAAGTTTTCAGCAGAAATAGAATACGAGAATTATTATATTTTGTTTTATTCCGTACTGTAGAGAGAAATCAAATATCCCCAGAAAAGACCACTGTCCTCAAACGAACTTGTTTGCCTTTAAAGAACGGCCGTCAATTTAGGATTAAAATTATATATTCAGTTTATTTTTTCAATTAAATTTTCGTTCAGAAACGACATTTCGAAACTAATGTTTTAATTAAATCAATGCTAATTTTAATTGGTTTCAAATTGTTGTCTATGAATACAATGACTTTAATTTGCATTTATGAAAGTCGTGTAGATTTTAAAAAAATGTAATAATGCTAAAATGAAGATAACATATCAAACCATATTTCTATTATTTATCACTTAGAAGAGACTAAAAACGTATCATCAATATGCAACGATCTTTCCAATGTTAGAAGCCATTCGATGATATGAAACGATAGATAGACATAAACACAAACAAATATATGTATGGATGCCAATATTACTTTACACACTTGACCCTTGAAAATGAAAAAAAAAGAATGCTTGACTATGTGATACACAAGAAAAAAAGAAATTATTTACGATAGTGGTCGTAGAATTTTCCAAACACTCGCTGAAAATATTCACACATTATAATGCATCTTCTGGACCTCTTTAGGGAAGGTAAAAAATCATCATATCCCTAAATCAAATAAGCACTATTACTATTGCACTGCTTTTAAAACGTCGCATATAATTCTCAATATTCTCATTTGTTGCTTTAACACAGTTGTTTTAATCATTACTTGTTTTGTGTGTTGAACGTTACTTATTTTAATTGCTAAAAACGCTTCTTAAACACCACGAGCATAAAGATCTGTACACCAAAAAAGTTGTTGAATATTACTCTTTTTTTAAGTACGCTTCGTAATAAATTTCAGTAGCTGAAATTAAAATGTATTGAACGTTACATATAGTTTTTAAAATAAATTATTTTTTTGTTTGTTGTTCTTATTATAATTTATTTTTGGAAAAATTTAAAACTAAATAAATGTATTGAATGTTACAGTGATTTGATAATACATTTTAGCATTAAATGAATTGCACGACAATCCAATAATAATGTAGAGCAAAATTACTGTCGACATTGCCACACAATATATTGTCGAAAACACTTAATGAAACATTGATTGATAACTTGACACTTTGTTTTCATGTCGCTGTCCGCCTTGTGTGTGGTGGCTCACATAATGTTTTGTTCTGTGGTAACTAAAATTACTTCACGTAGTACACAATTGCAGAGATCATGTTACACCAAAATTCCTCTAAAATATTTTCCATATGTGAACTTTCAAATTATCAGTCATTAGAAACTTGTTAAAAGTTTTTTATGTGCTGTACAGTGTAAAAATGATTTAATATGATTATTTTAGAAAGTAAATTGTTTTATGCAAATAGTACATCGTAATTTGTATTTTTGTATTTGTATTTCGGCTGCAGTTCGCAACATTTTAAATAGAAAAAATGTGACATGTGACATGTGACAATATTCCAGTTATCAAGTGAAAGATTTGTGTTAATTATACCCGTTTGTCACGCAGGCTTTGGTTAGTTAACGTTCATTTTCCTCGTAAAGCATGGAGCATTCTTTAATGATCAATTTGTGAATACCAATATCTTTTAAAAAAGTGGATTTTCATCAAAAGGTACTTTTTAACAAAATGGTAATACATATAAACCAAAAAGGTACTTTAGTTAAAGCAAGGGCTCTTGTTATAAAAAAATTGAGTTTTATTAAAAAGAGTATTTGTTATAAAAAATTATTTTTTATTAAAAACTACATTTTATAAAAAAAATACTTTATATAAAAAATAACATTTTATAATAAACGAACTTTTAACAAAAAAGGTACTTTTAAAAAAAATGCACTTTTTAACAAAAAAGCAAAATTAGGATCAGCACTCTGCGACGACCCCTATGTGTGCAGTGCATTGCGCCGTAACTCAGTGAGAGGGATAGGGAAGAGAAGATAGATGTTGAAAATTTAGAAGACTTAACTCTTTAACAACTCTGCTATGCGCGTTATGTTTATTTTTATAGCAGTGTTGAGTAGACGCATTAACTTTATTAAGCTGTATTAGCAGGCATTTTATTAATTGTTTTACTTCGCCGATGTTTCTGCTTACCGACGAAGGATACTTGGATAGCATCAATCGCTGTCGGGACAGTTTTTTAGTGACCAGTGCTATGCTATGCCTTCATCACTTAAATAGTCCAACAAGAATTAATACAATGTCCCACTAATGTCCATTGGAGAAATTGATAATGTTGGTTGAGTTGCTGTGGCCAGGCCCCCAAGTGATTGCTTGCTTAGTAGTCAACGCGCTAACCACTTCAGCCAACACCACCCTCAATTATCTTTTAGTGTCCTGTTATTGTCAAAAAAGTTTTTTTTTTACCAAAAAGTTTATTTTAAATCAAAATGTACCTTTTATCATATAGTACTTTTTTGTCAAATAGTTTTTTTTTTTTTGTAAAATTGGACTTTCTCTGAAAAAGGGCACGTTTTATGAAAAAAGTACCTGGCATGAAAAAGGTACTTTTTATCAAGAACAGGTTTTTTTTTAATAAAAGCGCAGTATTTATTTATTTCAATGGATCAAAACGGCAATATTCTGATGAATTCTAATAATAGCTTAAAGCATAATGTTTATGAACGACCATGGAATCACTGTGAAGAAAAAAGGTAACATTCAAGACACAAAATTAGTTTCCACATTTGTTTTTAAACTCTACTCTCGTATATGCAGATGGTTTAATGATAAAAAATAACCAACAACTTAACAAATAGTTCTGAGCACAACACACTCTTCTATTGTATGAACAAACATTTGAATTTGCATATTTTCTAAAAAAAAAAAAAAACAAACATTATTGAAATGACAAATAAATCTAAAAAAAAATCAATTCCCTAAATAATCCTCTTACGAAGAAGTGAAAAGGCGCTAAACGTTTGTAACTTATAGTTGCTGCAATCGAAAAAAGTAATTCACTGAAAATAAAAAATTAAATAGATTCATTTGACTTGATTGTTGCAACTTTTGCTTCTGGACTTGAAAGTATTAGAGATCTTTAGAAAAGCGAACAAAATGCTAAAATGTCAGAAACATTTGAGTTTGAAAAATAGTTGCAAGTGTGCATGTGATTTCCTTGATAAAAAGAAAAATGAAACTTGTCAAATTAAATGCAGAGTTTTTAAATGCTTAAAAAAATGTGCAAAAGAAGTAATCTTAAGAAATCTTTTAACATGAAAAACAACAAACTACTTACACGTGTCAATAGATTGCTTTCGCAGAATAATTTGCACGAAACACTCACTGATTTGGATACATAGAAATCTTAAAATAGATTTTGACTCTTTCTTATTTGACAAAAGCTTAAATATTAAGGTTTTTCTTATAGATTTTTATAAAAAACAAACTTTATTCTTCAAAAAAGTGACTGTTCTTTTGAAATAAAAAAAAAAAAAACAAAAAAAATGTTAGAAAGCTCACAGTAGGATATACAGAAAGACAAATAGTGAAGGACTCATGACACACCACAAATACAAAAAGGATTACATACAAGTTATAGATGGTTCAGAATTCATTTACACGCGTTACAATTTTAATGTAGAATATTAAAATTTTCTACGCATTTTTGCACGAATGTCATACGGTACTAAAACAGTTTTTTTTACAATTACGAGCTTTCAAGAGGGTATCTTAAATTTAAATAAACAAAAATTACATTACAACTGAAAAGGGCATTAGATGCCTTAACCGGATCACACAGAAGACGTAAGAAGTATTAGGGGTTTTTTTATGTCTAGTATTTTTAAAAAATTACAAAAAATAGGATCATATCATTTGAATAAATTTTTGTGTGTTGTAGTCCAAAATCCACTGCGAGTTTATTGCTTGTGTGCAGATGCATATCCAGTTAAGGCTGTTGTGTGTATTAGTCTGGCGGTGGGTGGTGGGGGGCTTAGGAAACTTTTAAATGAAACATACTATTTGGTGAAACTTCCTTAAGAAACTCAATATGAAATAGAATAGAATTTAGAGAAATACACTTTTCCTTAACCCCCCTTAATTCATGCCAGTTCGTTGTGCTTTTGAAGGAGGTCGTGGTATGTTTGTAATGATTTATTTATGCATTCTCTCCCATATGAACTGAAACTAAATTATTTTGCATCTTGAAAAGTTTATCCACACAAAAACATAAATGTGAAAATAAGGCCAAGTTCGTATCCAAAAAGTTTCGGCCGTAAAAAGTAATGAGATCAAAATAAGGACCAAGTTTTTGATAGGTATAATTCCATCTCATTTCTAGGAAACCTGTAAGCTTGGCAAAATTTTTCCAAGAATTCTTTCCAATATTATAAAGGCAAAAAAATTTTGCCAAGCTTATAGTTTGCCTAGAAATGAGATGGAATTGTACCTATCAAGAACTTGGTCCTTATTTTGATCTCAGTACTTTTTACGGCCGAAACTTTTTGGATACGAACTTGGCCTTATTTTCACATATATATTTTTGTGTGGATCTCACTTCTTTTTTCTAAGTTGTTTTCGTATAAATATTTCAAATTTCAGCTTTCCAGCTATACTGGAAAGGCCCCATACAAATAAGGGCACCCAACTCCCCCAGGTGAAAAGTGCCCGTTAAAAAAACATTTTCGTTAATTTCTCATCAGAACCTACCTGTGTACCAAATTCCAGCTTTCTATCTATACTGGAAGTGCCCCATACTAAGAAGGGGCAGTCAGATCCCCCCTGGGAGGAAAGTGCCCATTTTCAGATTTTTCTGGTTATTTTCCCACCAAGACCTACCTGTGTACCAAATTTCAGCTTTCTAGCTATACTGGAAGTGCCCAATAATATTGATGAGTCAGTGAGTGAGTGAGTCAGTGAATATGTACTAAAATATGGACTTTTCACACCTTAATATCTCGGGAAGCTTCTACGGTAGAACTTTCAAATTTAACCTGTGAGGTCACTTCTGTGGGGAGAACTTATGTTTCAAGTTTCATTATATTATGATCAAGAGGAGCAAAGTTATGAGGGGGGTAAAAACAGCTCGAACTGTTTGGTGTAAATATACACACTGTGTGGCCGAACTTGGCCTGGCGCACTCCCGTGCGCCTAGATTACAATGGTTATATTAGTTTATGTTTTTACTAATAAAAAATTCTTTAAGAACGTTCTTTTTTGTTAAAAAAAATCAGTTTAAAATCAAAACAATCCTTTTTAGAAAAAGTTACTCACCTTATTATTAAGGGAGCACCTTTCGTTAAGTGGTAATATTTGTCTCGAAGATACTTTTTTTTTATCAAAAAATTCAAATTTATTTCTTATCGAAACAGTACTGTAATATAAAAATTTTTTTTATTATTTATAAAAAAAAACTACTTTTTGTTAATTCAATTTTTATTACTCATAATGAAATTTTTATCCAGAAGCAGATTTTATAAAAAAGCTTTAATGAAAAATTATCTGCTGTTAAATAGTAACGCTTTAACAAATATTATAAGAATAATTACTAAAAAATTATATGTTTATCATCAAAAACTACTTTTTTCAAATATTAGATTTTTTTTTAATTTTTTTAATTGAAAATTAGAGTCGAAAAATGTAATTTCTATAAAAGAAACTGTTTATTAATAAAGAAGAAAGCTTGTTACCAAATCAAGCGATTTAAAAAAAAAGTTTTGTCTCAAAGAATAATATTTTTTCTAGAATTTTATTTTGCTTTTGAAATCGATCACTAATTTCTATTTTCTTTTTTTTTTTTTTTTTCAATTTATTTACAGGTATGTGACATGAAAATATGTATAAAATATTAAGGGTAATCACGATGGTGATTGTGCAAATATGCATTTTGCAAATTTGCTGTGCATATTAGTGTACTTCGTGAGCGTACTTTTAAATTTATTGCATTTTAGTGAAGAGCATGTAATTTTGCTCAGAAAAATGTGGCAGCCCATCAAAAATTCTGGCAACACTGACTTCAGATGTCAAGTTACAAATGCATAAATTTATTATTTACTAATAAATTAAAAAAAGAAGACTAAAACTTTTTAAATTAAATTAAAATTAGTTACAAAATTAAATTTTCTTTTTCTAAACATAAAAATATGATAGTTTGTATGTCTCAAGTTATTGTTTATTTTCGTTTGCAATTGATAAAATATGCACTACTATCTTTGCTCATGGTTTTTTTAGTGCAAACGAAGCAAAATTAAGCAAATTGCAAATACATACATTTTGTTGTTATGTTGTGCAAATGTGTGTATATTTGCACACATTTGCATCGTTTGCACACTTTGCACTACCCATCGTGATTACCCTTATTATTGCTTACTGTACTCGAAAGTTTTGCGGTAAGATTAAAAATACTTTTCATGGTTGAGCTGTTTTAAAATATCTCTTAAGGGTTTTCGTATGGTACGGATGTTAATTTTTGTTTTTATTGACAGTTGCGTAAATTGTATCAAAATCAAAAACATTCGAGTGTTTTTGTTACTTTTTATTTGTTTCTGTAAACAGCCAACGCTTCTGGCTTCTGGCCATTGACTGACTTCTGTGTGGTGAGACGAGACACACATTTTTGGGAGAGTTTTCATTTTGTGTTTACGGAGCATTTTCATAGAAAATATTTCAATTAAGTTTGAGTTGTATTTTTACGCACACACAGACACACAATTCTAATCTCAAGGGAATAAATCCAATTCCTTTGGTATGTATGTACATACATGTGTGTATGTATGTTTGTATGCATGTATGTATGTATGGATATGTATCACCACGGACATGACATGTCAACATTTGAAATGTAAAAAGCTGGAAATTTTTGTTCGAAGAATAAATACAAAACCAAACAGAAGAAAGTGTAAGAAATTTGTTTAAATTGATTTATATCAATTGCATTCCATAAGATTTTCATATTTCATACAAGATATTTATATATGTATGTATGTATGAATGTGTATCAGTGAAGAAGTTTGTGTGGGTCGGTGACTTTTGTGTATATCTATGTATGTATTTATATGTCCGTGCTTGTTTGTGTTGAATTGAATTCAAGTGAAAGAGTTTTACTGTAAAACATATTTTTCGACACAAATCATTTTTTGTACGCACGAGTAGGAATTGAAAGTTAATGGCAGATAGTTTTCGGCTTATGGAAATTTAAAGTTGTGTAACAAACAAACAAACAAACAAAAAAAATATAAAATTATTTAAAGATTTATGTAAATTTGTTCATATTTTCACAAAAGTCAAGAGCTTTTCACTTGGGGCTTAATATTTATTGTTTATGTTGTTGTTGTTGTTTACAATTAGGTAAAATGTTGAATATATCCCATTTGTTGGCATTTCATGTCACGTTGCACGTTCGCTAAAAAAAACCGGAAATGTTAAAGGAAGTCTTTCATTTATCCTTTTTCTCTTCGCGACACTAGATGGCGCTAAGTCTAGCTGTTACATCCATCTGCTGCAATCAGTGTTAACTTACTTTAATGATGTGATTGTCATAACAATTATTTGCATATAATTAATTTTTCATCTCAATGCCTTCTTTTGCGTTTAAATAAATAAATTATTTTCATTTTACATTTAAAATACAAACAACAATTATTCGAATTGAATTATGAAATAATATGAATTAATTTAACAGAAATTAACTCTGCCACAGTGGCAGCTAAATGTAACACAAATAAATATTTTACTGCTGCTACAACAATAAATCGATTTGTAAGTTGCAAGGCAACATGTTAATTATTGCTGTAGATGTTGCAGTTGCTGTTGTTGTCATTGTAACCACGTAGCACAGCTAATTGCAAACATAATTATGGTTAATTATTTGTTTATTTAAATGTAATTGCCAGGATCGTAATATTATTTTATTTTAATCTGTTTTTTTTTTAGTTTGAAGATTAAAAAAAACATAAATGAGAAATTATTATTATTATTAGGCTTAAGTTCAGTTTTATTGAATTTATGAAAATTCAAATTACATACTACGAGTTTTTTATTTTTGAAAAACATTAGAATGTGCAATCATATTAGCAGAACGGATCAGTATACCGATTTCAAGGTCGCTACACCTCTCATCAGCGTTCGCTTGTCCATTTTTACATTTGATGTAAAGTGGATACTAATTGGGAAAAATATCAACCAAGTTTTCAGCAGCAGTAGAATACGAGAATTATTATAGTTCCTTTTTTTCCATTTTTACATATAGAAACAATTTTGGTTAGTACGAATATGTAAAATGGAATAAAAAGGAATCATAACAAAATAAACCTCGTCAGTATTTTCTTATATACATATGTACATATAAACGCTTTGACTCTGTAGGTCTAGCGGCTTCTACCGAAAACAACGTTTGCTCTGTTCAGCCGTGTATGTTGAAATCTAAGTGATGTTGAAAATTAAAAAGTTCCTTTTGTCGCTTGAAACTTTAACAATGTGTGAGTTCAGCAGACACCTTTTGAAACACAACTGTTGCTCCACAATCAGCAGCAATCAGCTTGATTAGTGAGCGATGGGCGAACTTTTGGTATCAAAAAAATATACGATACATTTCATCAAATTACGACTTATCAGTTTAGTTTGACTTTTGAATCAAATTTCGTATATTTTTTTAGTTTTACTTCAATTTAATTCTTAAATAAAACTAATGAAATTAATTTACAAAATAAAAATCAATAATTTTTTATTAAAAAGTCAAATTTTTGATATTTCTTTTAAAAAAGGAACAGATCGTTCAGAAAAGTTAATCAAATAAAAAACTGAAATTTTTCTGATATATAACAAAATATTTACTAAAAACTAATTAAATGTTTATCCACAAATAAGTAAAATAATTTTGTCATGGGCTACATCTGCCGTAGCTACTAATGGTTCATTTCCTTGCTATCTGGTTATTGATCTTGCTAAACACTTCTCATTTCCGTGTTTTACCTTCTTTTGAACCGTTCATCTGGCTTACAATGAAACATTTGATGTCATCAGAGCACTGGAACGTTTGGTGATGCTTCTACTCAAGAGGTAAATCCACTGTCTGGAAAGAGGGGTGTTGAAAACTTTTTAATAAAACTCAAAGTCTATTGGCACACGAACCGAGGTACCTTCGTTTATTTGATAGGCACAGTACTATTTATTTAATGTGCTAAAAGACTTCATTAATTATTTTCAATAAAATCGTTTTAAAAAAACCATAAATGTTTTTAACTAACAGTCCCACAGTGCATTGGTTTTTCATTATCAGCAGATTTAATTGTAAATTTTTGACAAATTGGCTTATTTGGTTGTAACATTTCTTTTAGCTTATCATATTTTCAAATATTTAATTGAAAAAACTAGCAAAAGAAAAGCAAATAGAAAAACCTAATTAATAAAGTATTAAAGTATAAAAAAAAATATTCTGCCTTCAACCAAACACCTGTTGTTGTTAATTTAAAAATCAATAATACTAAAGTAAATAGCTCGCAAATGTCAGTGACTTGATATTGTAATCAAAATAATATAAATAATTATTTTAAATGTTAAAGTTAAGGTTTAATCGGATTATTTAACCACCTCTAATAGAGACAGTTGTAAGAGTTCAGTCACCGTTAAATTGCTGGTCCTTTTTCTAAACACGCACATGTTAGCGTACGTGTGCGTTATTAACAAATAAAGCTTTTAAATATAAAGGATTAAAACAGCGACATCCGACATCCGACATTTGTAAATGTTGCTTATAAAAGCATTTAAGGATTGATTTCATTTATATTTATTGCGTTATAAAATTTTTGTTGAATTATTTGAGTCGGAAGTAAAAGGTGACAAAATTAAATTATAGATGGATTACACTTGAAACCGTTGGCGACAGACTACACAATAAAGTCTCAGTATCTCAGTAAATAGAACAAATTTCTTAGGTTTTCCATTTAAATCAAAAAAATAAACTTTTTTATAACTCTTCAAGGAAAATTAGTATTATTTTATAGATCTAATTTAAAGCATCTGACAAACCATGATGGAATGAAAACATTTTTGAAAGCTATCCCATCATATATTGCTTGGCATGGTATATTATGAGCTTCTTCTAGATTATTAAAACCTAATCAATATCCTAATTTTTATAATAAATGTGAAAGTTTGTATGTGTGAATGTTTGTTCTAATCTAACGCAAAAACCGCTAAATGGATATGGATTAAATTTGGTAGACAGACAGCGTGAGGGCTGAAATGAAAAAAATTGGACTTTTGGTACTCTTTTACTTATGGTACTTTTTACTTTTGGTAACGTTTGACTTTACGTAGCTTTTCTCTTGAAAAATTCTCGTAATGGATTTGCATCATTGCATTTGATAGACGGATAGCATGTGACCCAGATTAAAATATATGGTACTTTTTAAGATCTAACCACGGGACGATTTTGTACTTTTAGTATTTTTAGTTATATTTACTTTTTTTTTTAGGAAAAACTGGTACTTTAGTACTTATTTGTTCTTATCTACCATTAATTACACTATTGGATCACTTTTTTTTTGGGGGGGGTAGGGGGGATAAACTTAAGAAAAGTTTGTACTTCTGGTACCTTTTTGTTTAGTCGATAAATTTAGTATGCTGACATCTTTTGACTTCATTAACATTTCTGTATGTCATCTTGCTGTACACTGTTCTTTCCTATATTATAACCACCTATGTACATGGGAAGCATTAAAACAAGTCTTTGAAGGCGTTTTAGGAAAGACACGTATAATAGCGAGATGACATAGAGACACGAATTGATAAGTTGCTGTAGTATTTTGAAAAATCAATGCATCCATGACGTTAAAATTATATTTTATGCATTGCCACCTTGATACCTTTTTGGCATAATTAGGAAGCAGACGAACAAGGAGAGAGGTTCCACCAGGTGATCAAGCCAATAGAAAAGCGATTAAAAAGCAAAAGATTAGATGCAATGGTTGGGGAGTTTTGTTGGTGGTTCTAAAATTATGCAGCACCGAGGATCTTCATCCACACTGAAATTGGTGGACACACTGAAGAAAACATGCCCTTGATTATTACGTGTAAGTCGGATAATGATGCAGACTTAGAAAATGAATATTAACAAATTACGAAGAAAACAAGATCATCAGAAACACAAGCGTCAACTTAAACAAGGATGGATATTGACAATAATTAAAAATTTTCTAAATTTCATATTTTCTGTGTAGAATAAAATAAGAACCGCAATTTTTATTTTCATACAAAATAAAGTTTAAATCAGTTAGCTGAAACATGTTGTACTGTTTGTACTGTTCGATTAATCGGTGAGGTAGAAGTGAAAAAGTATTGGCTTTATATGGGCGTAACATAGCTACATTTTTCAAAATGTTATAATGTTTAGGGAAATAGATGTGTTTTTTAGTGAAATATTGGAGCGAATTCGATTCAGTAGAAGGGGTAATATTTACTTTACTTATGCGTGACAGTGCCCAAGCTCAATGTGTATTCAAAATCTTAAAACGAATTAGTGGCGTTGTCTATAGGTTGTACAATTTTTATATTCGAAGTATTCCATAACATGTAGGAATGAAAATGAAAAAGATTTTAAGAATATCAAAAACAGTGTTCAGTGTTTTTATGGTATTTATTTTTTTGGCCACTATCCGTATGGCATTCTTGTATGTGATTTTCAATCTTATTTGTACTACTCATGGCTGGAAATAGGATACGGGAATTACACATTATGCTAAATAAAGCTGAACTTTTCCATGAGCGATATATTAAAATTTACTACAAGACTTAAGCGGTAACTTTTCCTGTTTTTACGTTTTAGTGTTGTGTCTGGTAGAGTTACTCACATTCCAAGGATAATGGTTTATGATAGGAATGAAAGTGACATTTAATTCACAAAACATTCAATTACAAAAATGTTCTCTTTTCATTATTTTTCGAATCCTATTAAAGAGAGATAAATGTTCTCTTCTCATTCTCACGATATTTTTAAAATTTGTTTTTTACCACAAATAATAAACAAATACAATATACATAACTAAGAACACTTCTTTATTTTGAAAAAAAAGCAAGATACGAGAATTTTTTTTTTAGACAGATGTCTTATTATTTCAACATCAGTTTTTGACAATTGAAAATCATTTACTTTCCTCTCATCACGAAACATTCTCCCCTTTCCTACTTCTTTTCATATATCTGGTATTTCATAAATTGTTTTGAGACACAAAAAGAGCAGCAACAACAACAACACTTGTCATCACAATAAAATTTTTTTTTGTTAATTTATTCATTCTGTTTCGTTTTTCATTTCATCACGACAATATTTTTTCCAATTCAATGGATTTTGGTTAAGAGTGTTTTTGCTTTCTAAAAATCAAACCAGTTGTTTAAACAAATGTCACAAAAACGAGTACAGAAATTATTAATGAGGAATTAAGCCCAACTGTGAAAGGCTCTTTTTTTTTATTAATTAAATAAAATTTGGTGGAATAGTATGGTTGACCGAAAAATTATGGGTACGAAATAAAATATCAGTTAGTGGATATTTATTGCAGATATATATACACACATACTCGTATACACATGTGCATATGTAAGTGCGTACATATATAGAATCACCGTTCACAAGTAACAAAAAAGGCATGCACGGTCATGCGTTAAACCTTAAGATGGAGCCAGATGTTTTAAACCAATGTTTATTTAGACTGGGCGTTATTTTACATAAATATATTGATGTAATTAAAGTAATAGTCTTTAAAAAATCAAAATAAACCGTTCCCAAATTTTGCAAAAAAAAAAATTCTAGTATTAATGGAACAGCCTGTGTATGCATCAATTATTTCTTCTGTTTCTCCGATTCGCATATTTATTTTATCTCTAAACAAAATATTTTTGTTTCCACCTTCGCTACTGTTGTTAAAAGAAAGAAGAGTGCCTTTTGACTTAGTTGCTTTTTAATTAAAATGTCTTTAATGGTTAAAATTTTATATTAATTAAAGGAAAAGAAATGTCTGTCCGAGTATATAAGACGAAAAAGAAAAATATAATAAATAAAAGCACATGGCTTTCTAGTATTATCAACGACCGACACAATCGACTGTATTCCAGATGGATATAATCTTGATTAATTTTCACAAAAAAATTATCATAAAAAATTTATTAAAAAATAGTCATACAACTAGTACAACTACAATTATTTAATGGTATATTTGCATGAATGAATGCTCTCATATTACTAAGAAAACAGAAGAGTGAAGGGAAAAAACTAACCTCCAATGACCTCTCATTTTTTTTGTTCCTTAAATATTCCTACAATTATCATACCATCCAAATATAGAAAACAAATTCTTTTTTTTTTTTCTTTTGGTACCAGTTGAAGAAAACATGTGCATGTAGTATTTGTTGCTCTAACAAACATCAGTTATAATTGTGCAGGTATTAGTAGCAACTTTAAACGTCTATAGCTCCCACAGTACTGAGCGCACAATGACCCAAAAATGCCTCGTTCATTTTTGTGAATGAATATTTTTAATTTGATATAAGTTTTTTTTTTCATCACAAAAAGTGGTCTTGCCTAATAATTTAGATAGATATTGACGGTAAATGCCAATATTCCAAAATAAATCAGAAAAAAAATGTAAACTGAACCTAAAACTTGATTGAGTAAAATCTCTACATGATTTTTTTTATGTCTATTTAATGAAGACGATATCAATTCTCTCAGTTTTTTTTTTAATCTTTCCCTTTTTCATACCTCCTGTCAGTTAGTGGTCCGAATGGAATTTTGCTGCTGCCACAAGCAACCTTGAACTATTTCTGCCAGTTGCTACAAGTGTTAATTTTGTAGCATTTATAATCATTTACATCACCTTTAACATATGTCTTCTGTATTTATATTGATTTCTTCCCTTCATACGTTTACCGTATGCAATGACAGAAAACTGAAAAAAAATATAGGTATAAATATATTTATTGCAATTTTTATTGCAATATAAAGCTGAGTACATAGCTATAATACCAACAATACCATAAAAAGTGTTCGAAAGTGTCACAACACTCCATTAAAAACATAATAATCATAATTTTATTTTACAATAGGAAAGTATTTTTGATTGTAGACATATTCTAGCAAAATATATAAAAAAGATATTAAACTGTTATACAGCGTTATATATGTGAAAGTACTACTACAACCGTTTTTTCTAAATATAAAATTTAAGCCAACAGTTATACACATACATATATATGCTGTTCACAGTGTATGTTCACTAGTATATGTTACGAATATCAATTTTTAGTATTCGCGAATACGAATACGAATATTTAAAACAGTATTCGCCGAATACGAATACGAATATTTCTTTTGAGGTTTATATTTCAAATTTAATTAGAAAAAATCCCTGCCTTTGCGTTAGTAACTATAAATGAAAAAAAAAAAATTAGTGATTTAACATTATTATTGCATTAAGATGCCGAATTTGAAAACCTCTACAGAACATTTTTTAATTATTTTACTTACATACTTTCAGATTTCGTTTTTCTTACTCTGCGTGAAATACAGTGGGTTTTTTTTAATAAAAATGAATATATTTTTTTACATTTTATGTACTTTTTTTAAACTTTTGTATGATTTTTTTTTGGAAAATGTATGGGAAAATTATTCGAAAAATATTCGCTTGAATTTGGCGAATTCGAATACGAATATCTTAAAACAGGCGAATAGTAGAATAGTCGAATACGAATACGAGTATTCGTAACATCACTACCATATACATACATTAAAAACTGTTATACAAATAATTGCTACTTTTTTATTAAAAAAAATGTTACATATTAAATTTAGATGGAAAGGTTTTATCTATATGATACATAAATATAACATACTGACGGTTCTTAGCCAAAGAATAGCAGTGTAGCGTAGCCAAACTGTCACTATAACCAACACTAACATTGCCGCATACATTTAGTGTCTGCAAACACACAAGCGTGTCAAATTGCATTGACAAACTACAACCAAAATATTTTGTCGGTCACCCGACACTCTTGAGTTTGATCAACGGGCCGTCGAAAAAAGTAGTTGAATAAGTACCGCATGCATTTGTGCATTTGTTTATAAATATAAACATTATGAAATGTCCGTTGAACACATGTATGCCCTGGTTTATTTTTATCTATTACTGTTGGGACACATGCCGCATGTCCACCGTGAGAAACTAAAAGGAATGTTTCTTTATAGTAAATAATGTTTCTTTATAATAAATATATATATGGCTGACTTCCAAAACGTTCGTATGCAATGTTTGTATACTGTATTGATACTGTATTTAAATCACATACATATGCAAAGTTCCGAAACAATGAATCAACTATAAAACCGATGCCTTGGTTGCTTTCTTACTACGTTAAAAATACTTGGCGGCGGCGTTTTGAAATGGTATACATTGTATAATTATTGTACTGCGGCGTTATGAAATGTGATGCTTTGTTCAAACACAAAGCAATTGACGTTTTGGAAGTCAGCCTATATCTTTTCTCTCCCTATTATGCTAAGGTACCCCTAAGAATTCTTCTCATAATTAGTATATAAGACGATGTAATTTATTTTAAGACAATCATTAATAAAACACACTTAGTAACTCCAAGCTCTAAGTGAAAACAAATATTAAATAAAAACCTTTCTATTACAGCAGTCATGAATAATATATATATTTTTCTGTTATATTAAGTTATATAAAGTATAAGCCAAGATCTAATACCAATATATGCTGCTTATGAACAATGCAAAACTGCTATACAAATAATATTTACTTCCTTATTTTGAAAATTTCAAATTTCAAAATCAGAAGCAAAGTTTTATATAAATACTTGATATAACAGAAATTCAAGGAATAGAAATCATAAAATGTATTTATTTTACGGTTATGTTGATTAATATTGTTATAAATTTGTCCAAAGTAGTCAGAATTCAGTTTTCATTTTAAATTTTCAACTTTTATACAACTTATATTGTTTTTATACTTAACCATAAAAACTGTTATTTAGCCATTTTATTATGTAAAATAAAGTAATAAAATTGATTTTATAAGCGATCAACACAGACCCACAGTGCCAATATAATCTGCTAAATATATTTTTACACTTGTTTTATTCCATTTTTCTTGTATGGGTTGCAGTTGTTGTACTTTTTGATATATTTTTTTCTATCATTATTCAACTTGAATTTAAGCAATTTATGTTGCATCAATTGGCGCCAACATCATTTATCGTTTTACACAAAAGTGACAAGTTCTACATAATGATAGTTTTTGGCAATATGAAAATAAAGTAAAAACAACACAGAGAATTAAATAAAAATCAACGCCAGCGCAAAATGAAATATTTTTAAAAAACTCATCAATATTGACAGGCAGGCACATTTACTTAATTAAACGAAAAAAAAGTGTTTTGTTGGCTTATTTAAACTTTTGTTTATTTTACAAGTTTTAAAGCAAATGAACAACGTTTAATTAAACTTTTGTGTTTATAAAAAACAGTTGTATAATTAAATATGAATGTATGCAGAAATAAAAATAGTTTCGAAATAAAATTCTATAGAAAAAAGGAGAAATTATTAAATATTATTGTCAGATAATTAAACTGTTATACGCAAAATTAAGATCTCATATCTGCTTTCGAACAATTTATTTGTAATCCTTCTTGATGACTTCTTTTCGTAAATGAAATCTTAAACTGTTATAAAAAGCATGTATGCATATGTAATACAGATATGTGAGATTATCTAAGACCATAACCAAATGTTGTTTTATAAAGATTTTTCAAACTGTTACTCTAGTATTCATACACGATGATACTTACACCCAATTCACATGATGACTTTTGCGACGTCGTTTTTACTGAATTCCCTTTTGAAGTTGCTACCAAAATCTTTGTGTGTTCAGACGATGTCTTTTAGTTTCATGTCTTTTTTCCCATTTTTGTTTTGAAATAATGTAAGTAACAAAGATAAATAACAAAAGTTAGAAAAATAATGAAAAGTAACAAAGAGAAATGGAAGAAAAGTCTTGAAAAACACAAATCAATACTTTTTGTTTACCCCTCTTTCTTCCCTACACCGCTCACCAACAAGCAAAAAGAGACGTCGAAAAAGCGACGTCGCAAAAGTCATCATGTAAATCGGGTGTTAGAGGTATGAAAACCGGTTAAGCAATCTTTATTTAATATACAGATACACATTGTTTATACGCTTTTGCTTGAACTCTAATACGTACATAGATTGAAACTGTGATACTGATAAATTTTGAAAATTGATCTATATCAATGCTGTTCAATTTGATTAATATTTTATGTCTTTTCTTTTCTTTACACGTCAAAAAAATAATGAATAACGTATAACAGTTTTATGCTGCAAATTGGATTATTGAATAGTTTTCACATCAACTTCAAACCGTTACTAAAAAAATGTTGACTGTAATTTGCAAAGTAGCGCCTAATATTATCGCTTAATAATTTATAAATGTTTCCTTTTAAATTCGCTCTAAATGTCATTATTCACCAACGCACAGTCAACACATGCAACCACTGCTTGTCATTAAACTACAAACACTAAAGACTTTTTTTGTTTACCATTTATACTCAAGTTGACAGTTTCTGTGGCAATTATGAAAATCATGAATGTTATTTTATAGTCAACGAAATAAACTTTCAAACAAAGTGCTCGTATGATGTTGGAGTCCATAATTATTTACAGCATGTCATTTAACTTAAAATGTTGTCGTTGTCGGCATTTCCTTGATTTTATACAATTTAAATAAATTAGTTGTTTTGTTTATATTTTGGCTTCTTGAATTTACAAAATAAAAAAAAAGAGCGACAGAATAATGAAGTTTGAGTATGAAAACGGCATTCACTGTTAAATATAAACTCGCATATACATACAGTCACACACATAGTTTGCAAACAATTTATTTAAGCAAAATTTAAGTAACCGTATGTCAGACACTTGCAAACAAAAAAAAAAAAAATCACAATAAAAAAATACCTGCAGAAGAAATAAATTGATCGAGTGACAAGTGAATTGTTTAATGCGATGGATGCACTGTGGCTCAGTTCGTGATTATTATTGTGACCGGCCCGGCCTCACTGTGTGGCGGCTCGTTTGTTGTTAAATTATTTGCACGATTTTATGTTTCTTAAATTGTTGATTTTTTTTATATATCCACCTGCCAACAATATTTTCCTTAATTTATTCCTGACAACTGCTAAACTTTAAAAAGTGATATAATTGGGGATAAAAATAATTAGATTTGTAAGAATTATAAATTCCGTAAAAATTAAAAAATTTATTATAACTGAATGATTTAAATGATACTGAAAGGCCATTTAATGTTTCTTGCATTTCCAACACAAATATGATAGAAGTAAAAGTATAGGCCCCAGAAAAAGTGATGTGTACTCCCCTAATACTTTCGCCCAATCCGTTCTACAACTGTCACGGTAATTGCCGGCCTGTTTAATAACACAAAAAGATATGTGCTGGTTTTTTCGATGTCATTTCAATGAACACTTTAATTAAATTTTTTTTCCTTCACAGAAACAAAAAAAAAAAAAAAAAAAACAAAAAAAAAAAACAGTCATCACAGACATACGAACACACACTTAAAGATGATGTTGCACAAACTCTCACACCATTCGCTTACGCAAAAAATTTCTACTGAAATCAGCAGCCAAATCTAAAATGATGGCCCATTATTCTAATTAATTAAACGGTTTGGCAAACGATTTTTTGCAAAAAATTTTTTTTGTTTACAAATTTTTCTCTCTAATTTAATTAAATACATTTAAACCAAAAATGAATAATGAATAAAACTTGTGTTGGATTTGAAAACAATTTATCTTAAATTGCTTTTAGAAGAGCATTTACATGTTTTCTCAGTTCATTTTGAATGAAACCCCAACTATGAGGTTGGTAAAAAATTAAGAAATAAAAACCACGACGAGACTACTTGGTATGAAAAAATTATCTGTCCAAACTTAGTTGTCTTGGAAAGTATTATAGGAGTACCCTTCATTTTAATAAGAAAAATTATTTAAGTTACAAAAGAACACAAAATAAAGCAATACAAAGTCTAAAGCATAAATGATAAGATTAAGTTTAACTAATATTAAATCACACCGCATCATACGAGTATAAAACACTTAATAAAAAAAATTTCCAAGTAAATTAGAGCAAAAAGAAATATTTAACAAAATATGAAAAAAGTATGAAAAGAATAGTAAAAAGAAAAAATCTATTATGGCCCGCAATTTGTTTAGCTAAAACTTTTAAGTGGTTTGTAGACAAAAACCAGCCGTCTAAATGGGGTCACAAAGTTGAAAATAGTTTACGAAAATTTCGTTTGAGGCAAACAGCAAAATAGAAACGAAAATACTTTATTGTGAATACTTCATCACACTGTTAGCAAAAGAATTCAACAAAAGTATGAAAAAAGTATGCCGTTGCTCAAAGAACTTTTTTAATAAATGAGCATATGCTATAGCTTTAATTTAATAGTTAGAAGTACGAATGAAATAAAAAGTTGTAATAAAAAAATATGTTGCATACTTTAAGGATAATAAATTTAAAATTAAGTTGTAATATTTTTATATATAAAATAATATACATATAATTAATAGACAATTGCTTTTTTTGTGCTGCACTTCATGCACCTATTATACAACCGATTTTTATAAGCCTTCTAAGAAATTGAATAAATTTTTTCACAGAAGTGAACGAGGTATTGTCGGTATTTGTGGGTTCAGTATTTTGGAAGCTACAACCGTTTAGAGTTGCTATTACATGTACACGTATAGCTCATGCATGTGAGTTAGAGCCAAACAAACAAACAACACATACATGTGTTTTACACATTTGGATGGAAAGAGCAAAATAACAACAAGACATTTATACAAACTAAGAGGTGGGAGAATTGTAGGAAAAAAGATGAGAAAGTTGAGTAAATTGATTTAGCTCAATGGAAGGTATTTTGTTTTTGCATTTAATCGTTCTTTTTTTATATTTAATTTTTGGAATTCGTAAAAATAATTGTAGTTTTGTTGTATGAATGTTTTATAAGAGATTTTTTATGATTTTTCTTTCTATAACTAGGACACGGTCCATTGGGTCGACCATTGGTACACGCTAGTATAAAATAATTATTCATTTAGTTGCTGTTTACAAATTCCATAACAAATTTGGCAGACAGACAATTACAAAATGTTTTTATAAAATTAAGCAACAACAAAAATCAATGCTACGCAAATTAGTTTCATAATATTTTTTAAACTTATAATTATATTTAATCTATATTGGATATAAAAGTTGTTAAAGTAATTAATCATTTCATATTTAATAAAAACGTGTCAGCTCAGTTACATAAAAAGTAATTTAATTTTCGCTGCTTTTAATTATAAAATTATTGTGTTTTTCTATTCTGTAACATGTCTTTGTTTGATTTAAAAATAGATTCGTTATTAAGGCGTGTAAGAACTGACACCTTTAAACACACCCAGCCCAAAACACACTTTACTGCAAAGTTAAGGGGGTGAGAAATTGTTTAAATTAAATTAGTTTACTTTAGTTACAGTGAAAATTAAAACAAAAAAACGTTTTATAGCTTAAACGGCTTTATAGAACATTTTATGCATTTGATGTGCATAAAAAGTTCTATATATTTTCTATTGAAATTTCTTTTTATATCGAGTGCCTAAAATTTTGTTCTGTATAAGGACTTAATTAAAGCGGTTTAAGAAAAAAACTATTAAACTTTCTATGTATTAAACATCTTAAACTGCTGCTTTTCTATTTAAATTTTCACACATTTCAGTTATATTAGCTGTTTTAATCTCTACCAGATTCCGTTTAATTGGTATTTAAATAAACTATAAAAGGACGTACTAAATTTTAGTAAAAAAATTTCCTTCGAAATAGTTTAAAACAATTTCTAAATTTAATTACTATATTATTAAAATGAAGACAATTTTATATGATTTAAAAAATCAAAGATTTAATGTCCTTGAAAATACATATGTATGTACATACATATGTGACGCGCAAAATAGAAAGGGACCTAAGGGTAAAAACCGGTTTTGTTCAGGAGAGCCATTTTAAAGATTTAAATACGTGTATCTTTGGTGTACCTTCACTTTCATAAAACGCGCATATCTCTGTGAGGGAACACTTTTGGGGCATGGGTCTCATTCGATGCTCAGATGTTGTCCACATCAAAAAAAAAAAAAAGTGAAAATTGATTTTTTACCCTTAGGTCCCTTTCTCTGTGCGCTGTCACAAATGTACATATTTCATAATGTTAATTCCAAAAAATTTAATATGAGAGAGCATTTTTTAAATAGCAAATTATTTGACTAATTTTAAGGACAATTTGTCACAATTTTTATGATGACTTTTTTTTTCTGCTACACTGTTTTAATCGCAACTTGCACCTTAATTAATACCACCTCGAAGTTTATGCAACAGATTGTTGATCACTTTCTTGTTTTATGAGATTTGTTTTAATATTTTTATTTTCAATTTTTGAAATAGAGAACTTTCGTTGCTTCAACTTTTCGTTGAAGCATTCTGTCATTACGTACAACTAAATGTAATTTATTGTATAACAGAAGTCCTTAAAGCTTAAAATCTATATTTTAGAACATGCTACCTTTTATTTTCCATCGTACCTGTAAGAATATAATGCTCTTAATGTGTTAATGTCATATGGAAATTTTTGGAAAATTTTAAGAAAATTTTACCTGACACGTTAAATAAAAAGTCATATTAACCCTTAACCTTTGCTTTGACTCTCACCCAGACATTATGAGTATAAGTCAAACGAAAGTGGTGTTAGTGTTGGAAGAAAATTAAAAGCTATTTAGATTTTATCGTATTTAAATTGACTTGTGTACATGTGTTAGGGTGACTCTTGCAGTTTTTCTATTGAAAATCAGACAAATCAGTGCATGTATTCCTGATATATTTGCAACAGGAGGTAAAAAAAAATGTGGTTTAATTTGGGAGTTCAGACATCCATAAATATATAATTAATTCTGGCAAACGAAAAATTCTATTTCAATTTAAACTGACAATTGAAGAGATTACCAAAGCAAAGCTTATGCTTAATACCCCATTTCTAGTAATGTTTTACTTCCACGAAAGAATAATTGTTTTATTTCTCAAGCAACATTTTAGGCTACCACTTACATTTAAACTGATAGTGCACACTTTCTTAATCGGTCCAATATTTCAAGGGGGAACTAGCTTCTCTAGATTAAATAAGCAAACTTCTTCGAAACATGAAAATAAATTTAAATATCGGCTTATAAATTTAGAAGTTATATTCTGATTTCTTATTGTAAAAAAACTCCTAAAGAAACTTTGAGACGAACTCCATAAATATTTTTTGAAGATCAGTCCATAAATGGGGTATTTATTCAATAATCAGCATTTTGGGGAAACAACTTGCCCCGATTTTTCAAAAAATTTTAGTGAACACAAGTTCAAGCAAACAGTTTAAAACAAAAAAACAATTTCGAAAAAAAGTATTCAGTAGTTTGGGGGCCATAACGTGGTCTCCGATAAAAAAAAAAAAAAAAAAACTATTTTATGACACCGAGAGAAAACTCTTTCAAAATGGAAAAAAAAAGTTGAAAATCGTTTCAAAAATTTCAACGAATTGATAACTTCATAATTTTTTGAATTTCGTTAAAAAGGTATTAACTTGTACCGCTTTGTTTAGCTCTCACCGTGTATGATTTTCATTCATACTATTTTAGTTGTTGGTCTTTAAATATGCATAATCACGAAGTTAAAAATAATCTACTGCCCAGCTCTGATATTTATTTAATATTTGTACATATTTAAACTCCATGCCTGATAAATACTTACGTTAAAGTTTAACGTAGGTTTAACAGTTAAACCTACTTATGAACATAAATCTCTATTTTATTTCTCTGCACATCGCTCTCACAAACACAGACACCTGAACACACGCGCATGCAAACGACCATGAAAAACCTTGTAGTTAATTTTAACCGGCTTTTTATGAGTTTGTTTTTCTACACCGTACGGTATACATTCTCATGTAAGTCAATGTTTATATTGAGAGTGTATTTGTGTAGGAGCCTTGTGTGTAGGTTATTGCACTGCTGTTTCCACAATCCAAACAATCGACTAAAATGGTGAAATTTGTATGGAAAATCCTCAGTGTTTTCATATAAATTTTCTATTCAAGTGGATCGCGTGGATTCTACAAACTGCTCTTGGGATTACGATGAAGAATAAAAATATTTGGGATAATATACAATAATTTGTTAAAGGGATTCCTTTAAATAATTGATGGCTTTAAAAGTCTTGCTACATTATTTTTATTACTTTAATTTTTGTTGTTGCAAATGAATGTTCGTTTCTCTTTGTCTTGATGACTGGTAGTAACACGATTAATAAATTATCTTGCTAAAGAGGGAAAAGAACAACTAAAAAAATTAATTACAAATATTTATAAATTCATTGTAATAGTGGGATATTTTGTTGGTCTTGCGAAAAGAGACAAACATACAGACAGATGAATATAAATATAAATATGTACGTAGGTGTTGGTTGAAAACGATAAATCGAAAAATTGATTAATGATTTTGTTTTAAGCTATTAAGCAGTCAATGGAGCTTTCACTATGGCAATAAATATGAAGAAAAATAGCATCTTGTTTTCAATAGAAATATAGAGGGTAAAAAGGACACGAATGTCAGTTTCAGTGATTAAAGCAAAAAAAATAAAAAAACAATGATTAGATCTGAGATAAAGCACTTTTATTGTGCCACCAGCTTGTGGTTGTAATAAATTGATAAATCGTTTGACATCCATCTGAGCAGCTGTCAACACACATCATTAAATCGCTGTCGATTTAAAACTGATACTTTAAGAGTCACAGTTTGTGGAGAATTTGTGAATGTTTGGTGACAAAGTAAATATTAAAAAATAAGTAAATATTATTTCATTCATTCTAACAGTTGCACTAGGGTCGAACTCATTAAGTTGCTTAAGTTGCATGAAAACCTTTTGGTGACAGTTTTGTGCCTAAACTTTTAAAACAAAATGACAAAAGAGAACAGCGTTGCTTTTGGAAGTCTTCATATTCCCAGTATGACTTGGCTAAATATGACTAAATATATTTACACAAACCCTATGAAAAACATGTGAGAATTGTGTCACTATTAAAGTGACATAAAACGAGAATAATTCATGTGTTTGTGTGTTTGGCTGGCTGTTGGTGTACTGTAATGACCTGACTTTAGCCAGTTAACAACATCATCTCTAGCCGATATGAAAAAAAATTTAACTTAATATTTATTCCGATAAGAGTTTTGGGTTTCTTTAAAGCGATATACACTGCGAATAACTTGAATAAGGAATTTAATTTTATACAATTTTTGTTTACTTTCTTTAATATTTTTAATTTAATCTAAAACACTGGAAACAAAAAAAAAATATTAAACTAAAATCAAATTCAGCATCGAAAATATATAAAAAACAACTTTAAATGTTCCAATCCAAAAGTTTTTATATAGCTGTTAATAACTTCTGTACAAATTGTTAATCACCCCTCGTGAAAATATTTTATAAATTCTAATATTTTTTGGCATCACTAATGTAAATAAAACAACCACAACAACATTTTCTTTAGCAAGTCTAACAAGATTTCGCTTAAAATTGGTATAAAAATGTAAAAGGAAATGAAACAACCTACCGTTGCTGTATCATCCTAAAAATAGACTATATTTAGCAAACTTTTCTGTAATATAAACAAAAAGAATTTGATGAAACAAATATACAAAATTGTATTCTAAGAAACGTAACTGTAAACACATCACTGTCTGGCAAAGTTGGCATAAAAAGTTTTACGAAATATCTCAGGCCAAAGTATCATAAAGTCAAAATGCTCTTGTACGCGAACATCACTCACACATACTCATATGTATGTACAAGAATGTGTAAAAATAGTAAAAGAATCAACTGAGAAAATAAATATTGTCACAAAATATTTTGTTTAAATGTATGTTTTGTTTATTTAACGGCAAAAGAAATAAATCATTTTGCTTTTATGACATGATTTGTAAGAATTAATCATAACAAAAAGAAAGAAAATAAATGAACTTTTCTATGAAATGCTTCAGGCTGAAGTCATTTTAAAGAATTTAACAAATAATTGTTACTTTCGCGTCTTCTGAAGAAAAATGTTAACCGTACATTTGACAAATGACACTTTCAACGCATCTCATTAATTGCAAACAAAATCATGACATGTGAATCTACATACATACATACATACATGTGTACAAACATATTTCATCTCAGTCAAAAACTAATATGACATATTCTGTGTCAGGGATGGAAACTTTATGCTAAAAACTGCATGTTAAAACTTTAAAAAATATGAAATATATTTCGTTTAAATAATTCATATTGAAAGTGCCATCCATGACAAACGACTTGATTTAGTGGAAAAAGTGCTCGAAAATTGGGTTCATCGAATTCATTCCTGCATAGGAAGTCGTGGAGGCCATTTGAATGACGTTTTATTTAGAACTTGTGCTTCACCTTAAATAAAAAAAAACTTATGAATTTCCTTAACAATAAGTGTGTGTTTTTTTTTTAAGAAATCATATCACTCTTATTAAAAAACCTTATATTAATGCAAATTAAGACCATGAAATTCAGCTTATTTTTGATACTTTAGTGGTAATTAGATAAAAGTACGAAATTAACCCTTAAAGACAAATTAAGTGTGCAATCTTCGTTTTTTTTTTTGTAGTCTTCGAGATGAGTCACAAAAAAATTCATAGTGGACTTTATGACTTCATGACTAATATTTTTGAAACATATTTCTGCTTAATGCATTGACGCCAAGGAGAAAGAGTTTTATTTTCTTGTTTTTAAAGAAAGGATCACAAAGACCCATGCAATGAGGAGTTACAGGGTTAAAATATTCCATAGAAATATTGTTCGTGGTGTTTTACATAGAAAAAGTTGAGGGTCGCTTATACCAAATATTATTTAAATATTTTATAAGAATTCTTATGCTTTTTTTAACTTGGTTCGAAACTGGGCGGGGGAGATATTAACCTCACCCAGATGTTATATTTCAAACCACCGCTTTACTTATAGTTTTAGCAGCCATCCAGCAAAAGCTGCCGCTGCTAATTTTTGCTCTCCAGTATTGCGTATATAGAAGTACGAAATTAACCTTGAATGATCTCTACCGTTAAAGTTGAGATTTATGATTTAGATGTATCTGTAGATTCATAGTGAAATTTTATAACCAATATTTTTATGCCACCCTTTAGTCCGCTTCAATGCCACTGATGGGGATTTTTTAGACTTTTAATCGTGGTGTTGAGCATGGCTGACAAGATTTGCTAAGAGGATTTAAAAGTGACAGGCAGCAGGTCAATATCGTTACATGTAAATATTTTTTGGTGACCTTTAAAACCAAGTTAATTTGTTGTTGTTGCATTTTACAGTTTTACATGAATCAAACATTTGTGTATTATTTTGAATTTTAAATTTTACTTAAATTTTGAGCCGAGATTTACTGATAAATTTTTTATTCCTTAATTTTTTAAGTTTTCAACATTTTCTTTTATATATTTTTATTGTAAAAATTGATGTTAAAAATTCTTTATTAAATAAAACAAATTTTATTTTTAAACAGAGATAACAGATTACAAGATTTTCATTTAAATTAAAATTTCCCCAGTGGTTAACGTGTCAATATTGAAACCATTTAAAATAGAAAAAACAAGATACAATATTTTTACAGTACATATTTTGTTTGATTTTCTTAGTATCTTATTTGTATTGCTAATTTTTCAACCTCTTCTTGAAGTTATTTTTATTTTATTGATGAGCTTGAGGTCAATTTTTTTATAAAAAACGTTATAAAATTTTATTTATCGATATTTCGCTACTCCTTTGTGTAGCTTCTTCAGGATTAGATTTTTAAGTAACAAAAAAATAACAACAATATTTTAAACAAAACAATATTCGCTTGAAATTGAATTTTTTCCGGTTTTTGAAATAAATTAAAAATTGTTTTTTATATTTCAAATGGTTTTTGAATTAAATAATTTTTTCGAAGTTGTCAATTGAAAAAAAAAAAAAAAAAAAAAAAAAAAAAAAAAAAATATTTTAGTTTGAAACATGAGGAAATGAAAAAGTTTTCGAAAAAACTTTAAATAAATTAGAAGGGTTTATAAATTTTGAAAACATAATGCTATTTAAATATTAATCTTTATAATTTATTTTGCCCTTTAGCTTTATATACTAAATGCCTATAACTCTGAGCTACACTATCAGTATCTGCTTTGAAGTTAATTCTTTTTTCTGGTGGTATATTAATTATCTGCAGCATTTCTAACATATATCTGCGTTTATATATATTTTCTGTATTTAAAATGGATATTTTTTCAAAATCTGGATAGTGATCTGAATCACGACAGTGTAAAGATAATGCAGTCTTTTGTGATGATGTATAGTTTCTATATTTTAAATTTGTTTTGTGTCCAGCTAATCTAGTTTTAAGTTTGTTTTTTGTAGTACCTACATAGACCTTATTACAAATTTCACTATCATTTCCTTTACAAGGTATTTTATAAACTACATTAGACTTTTCTAATTTATGTAATCCATCTTTTGTTTTGCTAAACAATTTACCTAACGTGTTACATGATTTATGTGCTATTTTATATCTGTTAGTATCGAAAACATCTGACTTTTCTAACCGTTCTGAAATTATAGGAAGGTATGTTAGAGATTTAAATATTGTCGGTTGAGTTACTACATCCGTTTGAGTATTTCCACGTCTTCTATACTGTCGTATTAAATTGCATGTTAAACCGATTGGAAAATCATTCCTAACCAATAATTCTTTAATAATATCCTTATTCTTCCTGTGGAATTGTACGTCACTAATAGTCAAAACTTTATCTATAAGATTCTTCGCTGTATTAATAATTATTCTCTTTGGGTGCTTTGAATAATAATTAATAATTCTACCTGAAGCTGTTGGTTTCCTATACCAATCCACTAACAAATTATTGCCATTTCTAATTACCAATGTGTCTAAATAAGGAATCCTGTTATCTTTTTCTTTCTCAAATGTAAATTGTATATCATTATGAAATAAATTAAATGATGTTAAAACATTCTCTATCTCAGAATTTGGAATTATACAAAAAATATATTTTTCAATTTCAAGCGAATATTGTTTTGTTTAAAATATTGTTGTTATTTTTTTGTTACTTAAAAATCTAATCCTGAAGAAGCTACACAAAGGAGTAGCGAAATATCGATAAATAAAATTTTATAACGTTTTTTATAAAAAAATTGACCTCAAGCTCATCAATAAAATAAAAATAACTTAGTATCTTATGTACATATGTATGCATGTTTGTATGTGCGAGTTTTTGGTTTATACGCTGGTCCTTATTTTTATTGCTTCTTATTAAGTTTACAAGAATTTAGTTAAATCCACCTGTTAAGCTTTTATCTCAAATTGCTCAAGTTCTTGTGTGTCTTTTTTGTTTTTGTTTTTTTTTTCATTTTGTTATTTATTTTTTACTAAACGAAATCTATTTTATTTTTAGGGTTGTTGCACTCATGTTGAAGTATTTTTATACTTATCTTACCAGTTGATGAAAAAAAATACGTTTAGTTTTTTTTTCTTTTTCTTTTTGTTGATTGTGTTGAAGGCTCTGACACGTGTCATTGTCAAAGGCATCTCCTTAATTGATGTTGGAGGCTTAAAAGCATTTCTAAAGGTAAAATTATATCATGTCATAAGATGATATTTAACATTTGTTATGATTTATTTATTCCATAAATAGAAATATTTATTAAATATTGCATGTCAGTTTTATTAAAACGTTTATGAAATATAGAATTTAATTGAAAAAAAAATAAAGTTGATTAGAATATACATAAATAAAATGATGTGTTACGAGAAGAGAGAATTGAATTAAATTGAGATATTTGTGAGTAATAAATAAACAGAAAATAACTTTAGCTTAGATGATCCATAAGACTGTCATTGAAATTCTTGTGAACTTTTCTAAAGTTACACTAAAAACTCCAAACAAATTTAGACAAGGCTCTACCGACTGTTTTGTATTGTAAATGATACGTTTAAGTTATTAGATTCATTCAGGATAGGAGTATTTATCTCAAATACTACTCCTAACACATTTATGGAATACTTTAACCCATTTAGACGTTGTAGGATAGAACTTTTTGGTTCTTTCTTAAAGAAGATCCTCTTTAACAATGATCTAGCGGCCTAAAATGTTCTACTAAGCAAACGCCGCCATGGCTTCACACTGAAATCATATTAATATTTAAATATGTTTAAGGTGTAGTTTTATCAAAAACATATTCTAATGGGTTAATTTTTTAAAAGCTTTCGGATTTGATTAAAACTAAAACTAAAAAAATTTGAAGAAATGTATGAAATCTTTATTTGATTCGATACAACGATTTAAATAATTTTCTGTGTCTAAATTTGTCATACTCTCTCCAACAGATCGGCTGACATCTCACGAATAAACTCTTCAATATTGGCTTCCAGTACGTCAAACGCTGCGGGCTTGTCCCTATAGACATGACCCTCAACATAAAAATAGTTTAAATGCATGAAATCGCACGATCTACGCGGCCAATCGACGGTTCCCAAAAGTAAAAGAAACTCTTAACCGAATTTGCCATTCACTTGGGCCATTGTTTTGCTTGCTGTATGGCATGTGTCATCGTCTTGTTGAAACCAAATCCCAGCCAAGTCCCTCTTTACCGTTTTAGGCGAAAAAAATTTGTAATCATCGAACGGGAGCCCTTGACATCACAGTAACATTCCTGTCTTCGTCTTTAAAAAAGTACGGTCCAATTATGCTACAGGGCCATAATCCACACCAAACACTGCATTTTTCGGGATGCATCGGCAGTTCTTACAATGCTTTTGGGTGCTCTTGAGATCAAATATAGCAATTTTGATTGTTTAGCTGAGCTGCTAAAAACAGTGTTGCCAAGCCCACACTTTACTTGTAAAGTCCATAATAACTTTCGTTGAGTACAATTCCGTCCAAAATTTATATATTTATAAAAAAAACTATTTTTGATAATAAAAGTCATATGTTTTACGTAAGAGCTTACGTCATAACATATTTAATTCACAGTTAAATATGTTTAGTCAAAACATTGCTAAATATCTCGACGAAACTTAGTATTTAAATTTATCTTTACTAAGATAATTTTGTATGATCTCTACGGGAATTTGACCATTTGTGGCAACTTTTTTGTTTTGAACCAACTGGAAATGAAAGCCAAGGATCCATACTTATTGACGATAAAGGTCCCATTTCTCAATTGTATTTCAGAAATTTTCTATAAAATTTTAAAAATTGAACTAATTTAAATGATGATCTCTGAGGGATTTCGGCCAATGTGGCCAAATGAAGGGTTGGCATATTATGCCACCTTATGGGAAATAATTATGAAACAATTCTAGACTACGCACAATAGTTATAATCACTGAATTGAGTTTGTAAAACAGTTTTTAAGAAATTTTAATTTATAGATAATTTAAATGGCAATGTCCTAAACATATTTAACTCGGAATATTTATCTTCACAGTCATCAGACAAAATAAGTTTTTACAACCCATAAACATAAATGCCGTCGTAAATCTGTAAGATTCTACTTTGTGGGCTGAAATAAAAACTGAGTTTACCTGAATACATGCGGTCATTATTCCAGGTACGGGTATTACGGATGTAGTGGTTTAACAAAAACTGAACTGATAATTGCAAAAAAATTATTTCATTATTTATATATATTTCTTTGTGTTAAATGTACTTATGACCAAAAAATGTTCCATATAAAATTCTCCTTTAAAATAAAGTGCATATATTCCATCCAGCAAGAGTTATTTTTAAGAGGGTTTTGCTCCAAATTCCCTTTCGATTTTTCTTCTCCTCTATATGCCTTTTTAATTATTTCGTTTATAAACTGAAAAGAAGACATGCCTTTAAAATCATCGTACGATTTGGGTGTTAAAAACTAACAAAAAAAAGATTTCCAAATTAATTTGAAAAAACCAATATTTGTGAACTATGAGGCATAAAATAGTTTTTGTTTTAATTTACAAAAACCAAAATTACTTTAAAATATAAATAAAAACACCAAATATATCGTATCACATGCGGTGTCATTTAAAATTGACAAACAAAAGCTAAAATTTGTCATACGATAAACAAATAAAATAACTGGGTTAGACAAATACCAAATAAATATTTACAACATATTGCAAATATTTATAAAACAATTTGAAGAAATGTGCTTAACGTTTTTTTTTATTTTTATTTTTTCTTTATCAAAAACAAAAACACATTTGACTAAACAAATATTTTCACTTATGATTTTCTTCAAGTTTTAATAACACATCAAAAAAAGAAAAGAAAAACCGAAAGAAATGAAAATAAGAAAAGATAAGCCAATTGTCACACTAACGAAAATACGAGAATGATGAAGAGCATATTTAACACCCTACACGAAGCTTAAAGAAGCTTTTTTTTCTTACAATAACGTAAAAATAAAACAAGATTTTTTTTAACTCCTAAAAATTAAAAAGTGCTAAAATCCAAAAAATGTATATGTATATTATTTTAAGAGACGAATATCTAACGAACAAAATAACCTGTATATCATGACAATCGATAGAAAAATGTAGATTTTATTAACAATTAAATACGGCAAATTAGTAGACCATTTTCATCTCAAATTTAAACGGAAATTGTTATTTTTCTCAAATGAGTTCTTTTACTAAATTATAAATAAAATCACCATTCGTTCATCGATTTCAATTTTAGATGGCTTATTTTATTCGTTAGACAATCGTCTTTCAGAATTATGTGATAAATTTCAAGTTTTTATAGTTTTAAATTTTTTACGAGTTTTAACATTTTATTTCATAGATTTTTCATAAAAAATCTCAGTTTTCTATAATAATTTCTGCACAAGTAAAAAACTGTAATATTTAATTACTTTGTTATTTCAAAATACTGTAAAGTTATTTTTTCCAGCTTCTATTGGTGTTTTGTTGGTCAAAATCGGATAAAATATTCTCGGATTATAGTGAAATATGTTTGTGTATCTAGTGTAAATCTATACTAATATTATAAATAGGAAAGATTTCATTTATTGATTTATATTGACTAGGATCGAACACTACTGGACAGATTTAAAGATTTTTTTCAGTAATAATATTATCAGGAAATAATATAGACACAATTTTGGGGTTGATAGGATAAGGGAAACGGGCAAACTAAATATTACTTTTCATAACAATTCCCAGCTAACATGCACCACATCGCCCTCCTTCGTCGGTTAGAAGAGTTGTACAAGAATTAAGCCTTCTGCTACATTTTCACCTCCTCAGTTGTCCATCCTATGCCTTTCTCCCTAGTTCTGGCACAATGCATGGCATAAGTAGATGCCATCTCTTGAGTGCTGGTACTCCAAAAAAAAAAAAAATTAATCTCTTAAAATTCGGTGTTCTAATCCCAGAACAAAATACAAACTACAGTGTATACAAAATTCATGCGGACGAAGTCAGGCGGGTCACCTAGTATAAGATAATTCTTTAATTAATCTGTAATTTGAAGAAGTTTCAAATTGTAAACCTGTGTAATTATTGAATTAAATAAAAACCATGATGATTATTTATATGTAATACCGATTTTTCGTAAAACTTATTATATCCAATTTTAAAATTGACTGCACACTTCAGTAACTTGGGAGTTGGAACTTCGCTGTAATATATGCGACAAAAATATTAAATGAATTTGAGTTTTTGACAATAGTGTTTTCACAATGAATGCTAAATCCTGAATTTAATATTGCATCCACTAAGAGCTGGTTTTGCGTTCACACTACAAATTTATTAAATTCAAAATTTAAAATACAGGTTGTTTATTAAATTTGTTCAAAATAAAATAAATCTCCCGTACAAATAAGTGAATTTGTTTTTGTATTTTGTTTCAGATGTTTTTCTTTGTATGCATGTATGCATGGACGTATGTGTATATGTATATATCTTCTATCTATGTAATTAATAGACAATTGTTTGTTTTGTGCTGCCCTTCATGCACCTATTACAGATTTTTACAAGACTTCTACCAAATTAAAGACATTTTTTCGCAGAAATGAACGAGGTAAAGTGGGTTTGTAACCGTATAAAGTTTCTACTATTACATTCACACGTATTACTCATGCATGTTAAGTAAAGCCAAACAAAAAACGAACAAACAAAACATGCATGTGTTTTACAAATTTGGCACATTATACAAACTAAGAGGTGCGAGAATTGTAGGAAAAAAGAGGACAGAGTTGAATAAATTCATTTAAATCAATGGAAGGTATTTTGTTTTTGCATTTAATCGTTATTTTTTTATATTTAATTTTGTGAATTCACACAAATGTAGCATTAAATAATTGTAGTTTTGGTTGTTGTATGACTGTTTTATAACAGATTTTTTATGATTTCTCTTTATATGACTAGAAAACGGTCGGTTGGCTCGACCGTTGGTAGCCACAATTTCTGGCATAAATGTGTTCAGCTGCCTCCGGCTCCATTTGACTTGCCAGCACTGAATTTTGTACGGTTACAACAAGGTTGTATTTCATAAAACACAATTAAATCCAATTAAAGAAAAAACCATTTAAGTGGGATTTAACAAAACAATTTTGAATGATAAATCCAGAATTTAATAATTGCATTTTACGCTTAATTCGGAATTTCTTTAATTCATGCCAATAAATTCGTGGATGATTATGTGTCATATATTTTTAAACCCCCTTTAAATACAAAATTTTGTTTTCTCCGCAAAATTAAAAAAACAATAAATAGCCAACATTGTGTATTTAACTACTAAATAAGTTTTACCAATTTCCATATGTTCTTAACTGGTTGTTCTTCTTGTTTGAAGCAAAGGTAATAAAAAATTTGAGGCTGCTAACAAGTTGCATAAGATTTTGGCTTGTTTTGTCGCTATTCCCTTTTTATTAATTCTGAAAAATGCTCTTATTCTTTTAGCAGTTTTTAATTACTTTTCTTTTTATATATTTTAAATATATACTTTTTTTATTTTTCTTTATTTGTTCAGCTGCTCTTTAAATAAATTTGTGGGAATTTTTTTATTAAGTTGTGCTATCAAATTTTTAACACGATTAAATAGGAACAATTAAATACATACGACTGAAAAATAGAAGTAGAACTTAAACACATAAATTTATATGTAAATTAGCTGAATGAGTATTTAAATACGAAGTTAATTATTTGCCCAAAGACATCAAAATTCAATATATTTATTTGCTTTGAATTAGTGATGTTTTAGGTGAAAAAAATTAAATACTAAAATGAAAGAGAATTCAATAAACCGCACTGGCGTATTTGTTTATCGAATTTTACAATTCAATTATATATTTTGTGGCTGCTTTTTAAGAGTTTTCTATAACATACTAAATGACGTTTGGATTATTTTTCTATTAACTTTTCTGAATTTATTCACATCTGTTCATCTGTATGATGCGTATCCCTCAGGTAGTCTGTTTATTTCAGACTACGGCTCTAGTTAATTTCCAACTGCGATCTTATTTTTTTACCATGTTATCTTTCTTTCCCTCATTATAGCCAGAGTTTAAATAGTATAGACGCAATCGAAGATTAAAAACAATATAGTTTCATCTCCGATGAAGCGTGAATAGCATTGAACTCTAGATGATATCAAAGTTCTTATTTAATATCTAAATAAAGACAAAGGTGTGCTGTAAATAATATGAGCATTTCAGGCCTTACAGCTTTTAAAGTTTATTTAATATAATTTGAACTAGATTTAAAAATAAATTTAAATTGAAAACACTTTAAGTAAAATAACACAAATCTTTATAACTAACGTCTAGACATATTCCAATCATAAACAAAAGGCGTTGATAGATAGAATAATTAAAAAATGTATAAGAAATGCAAAAACAAATCCTCTCACTCATACAAAAAGAAAGAGAGGGAGAGTTAACACTCAAATTTTAAAAGAAAACTGACCCCAAACTAAAAATTCGAATAACAATAGATGCTTTTTTTAAACAAAAAAATCATTATTATCGTTTTTATTATTCCCCCAACACACACACAAACAAATGATTTCAAAACTGCTGACAACAGCTGGGGTGAAAGGGGAAACTGTAAAAAAATAAAAAAGAATATGGAATATAGATTTAACAAAATGTATAAAAAAAAATTATATGCATCATTGGAGAAAAAAGCACACACATACACACACTTTACAATTCAAAAATGAGAAAAAGATTATGTTGGAAATGATTTTCTTGTGTCCCATGATCATTCTGATGCTGCCAGGGATAATAATTTGTCAAAAAGTTGTCAAGAATGAACAAAATGAAAACAAAAAAAAAAAACAATCTTTAACACCCCATAAAACCTTTTGAAGCTTCGGTTCTTTTACTGTTAAGCCATTATGAACTGTCAATTTTCATTCGATACAAATAATCTTTTTTGAGTAAATATTTAACAACAATAACAATAACAACAAGAACAACGAAAACGAAAAGAAAACTAAAGAAATTTCAATAAATACAAAAATAATCATTGTAACAGATACAATCGATTATAATCATGTCTTGTTGGGTTCCTTTAAAATTTTCAAAAGAAAATGTGTATCTGTTTGCCTGAGTTCTACTCGTGTCGATTTTTCTTGTCAATTTTCTTTGTCTGTCTTAAACAGATTATTGTAAAATGGAATTATTTACACCACTTTAATCGCACAACTGTTTCTTTAGAATTATTTATTTTCGCATGTGTTGATTTCTTCTTTGACTGCCTCTTGTCTCCCACTTGCCAAGAACAGATATACAAACAGATTGATTTCGTTTCGAACATATCTTCTAATTGTTCTGCACACAATCTGTTGCAAAATAAATAAAATATGTACAAGTATTTGCTTTATTAGTTTATCGTAGGAGGTGGAAAGAGAAATTAATCCATCAGAAAAATACATTTTTAATAACATGTTTAGAACAGTACGTGAAAAAGATCTTTTAAAACAAGTAGACTTTAAATTTAACTTAAAACATGACTTAAAATGTTATTTTAAGTAACGTGCCTTTTATGGCTGACTTCCAAAACGTCAATTGCTATGTGTTTGAACAAAGCATCACATTTCAAAACGCGGCAGTACAATAAATATACAATGTATACCATTTCAAAACGTCGCCACCAAGTATTTTTAACGCAGTAAGAAAGCAAACAAGGCATCGGTTTTATATTAGTTGCATTGTTTGAGAAATTTGCATATGTATGTATGTGATTTAAATACAGTAGCAATACAGCATACAAACTTTGTATACGAATGTTTTTTGGAAATCAGATTATCTGTTAAAAAAAACTTACCTCTTAATAAAAGTTCTTTCAAAAATAGTACTTTTTCAAATGCATATTTTTTTAAGAATAGTATACTTATGTAAAAAATTAAGTTTTCAACAATGTTCTTTTTAAAAACAATACATTTTATAAAAATTTACTATACGAAGAATAAATTTTAAAAAGAGCAAATTAAAAAAAAATACTTTTAAAAAGATTATCCTTAAATAATAATATGTATGTATATGTATTTAAAAACTCTTTGAAAAACTTCTTAAAAAACACTTTTTAAAGAGGATTAAAAATAAAGAACATTTTATATAAAGTAACTTTAGGAAACGTACCTTTTAAATTTTAAGAAAAAGTATTTTTAAAAAGGGTTCTATTAAAGAGAAGGTAATTAAAAAACATTTTTAAAACGTTCTTTTTAAAAATGTCTATTACGAAAAGCACTTTTAAAGATGGTGACTTCTGCACAAAACTACCTCGTTAAAAAGCACCTGTTAAAAAGAGTGTCTTTTCCAAACCTCTTTTGGTAAAAGCAACTTTAAAAAAAATAATCTGAAAAAAAAGTTTCTTTCTGATAAAAAGAACCTATTAAGAATATAATTTTTTTTAAAAATTCCTTTCAAGGAAAAAGGAAAGTTTTTCAAAAAATGATTACAAATGATTTGTTTGTCTTACAAAAGTAAAATATTTCATAACATTCGCTTTAAATATCACCATTTTTAAAAAAATTCTTCATCAAAACAAAAAAATATTTCATGCAAAAATTGTACCTCTTGTGCTAATTTATTTCACAATTTGTCCAGCTCAAGGACTTTGTACAAATTGTCACCCAATTAAATTAATTGTATGCAAAACATGTGTAACAAATAAACTTTCTTCGAATATTTCTGTATTTTTTGTTCTTGTTGTTGATATTTACGTACAATATTGTCACTTAATCGCCACAAATTGAGTTTTGCCACAAATTTCTAAAACTTTTTTAATTTTAGTTGCCAAAAGTTTTTGTCAATAATCTCTAATAATATTTGAATGGATTATTTTTCAGTTAAATAATGCTGTGAAACACACATGCCCATCAGTAATTTTTAAGCAAAAGTTTTATAACTTTTATCAAGGTTTTGCTAAATAATTTTGTAACAAATGGAAAAAAAGTCAAAAATATTTTTTCAATCAAAATGATAACACATACATAATTGTTTTTAAAATACAAATTGTGTTTAAATTGACCAAGAAAAAGTTTATTCTAAGACGGTATTTTATAAATGTGACTGTTTACTTGCAGCTTTTCTTGAAACAATAGAAAATTATAGGAAAAATACCTGCTTCTTCATTATCTTGGAAGCAGAGGGACTGGTTTTTCTGATTTCAAAGTAAAAACATCGGAGAAACCTTCATGGTACGAAAGCTAAATGGACCTCTACTGATCGCTTTTCGCACAGTGAGCTCGATTATTATTTGGTCGAAATTTATCATACAAGAAATTTTGCCCGATTAAACTGCAATCCCTTGTATTTCTTAATTTCTCACAATTTTCAGCAATTTCTCACAATTTGATATTTTTTTTGCAATAAAATTAAAAAGAGGATTAATAAAAAACACCCTCTTAAATGTTAAACAAACAAACATTGCATGCTCTTATAATTACGTCGACCATAAAATTCCAATTAAGAATGATTTATTTTGCATAATTTTATACAAAAATTCCTTTAGCTGGTCTTAAGCTGAAAAACCATAAATTTTAAATCTTCTCCTTAAATGGCTGTAAATTCAAAGAAGTTAATAAATGAAACGAGCATAGACATTAAATCCATAAACATTTCTGTCAAAATAATAAATTACAGACAACAAAAAAAAAACAAAAAAAAAAAACAAAAAACAAACTTGAGAGAACAGCGCAAGAAAAATAATTTTTCTCAACTGCAAAAATCTGCTGCAAATACGAAAATTATTCAAATTAAGACGAAACAAGAACAAAAACGCAAACCGCAATTAAATGAAAAATATTGGAAACGGAAAGACAAAATTTATGATGTCAGGCGATTTTAAATTAATAAAAAAAAATAAAAGATTAAAGATGAAAAATAGTTCGGTAACTGCCAAATTTGTTGAAAAATATAGAGCGTTTATAGAATAAAAGCGTTTGTATTTGATTTTCATACTTTTATTTCCTTCACCAAAAATTACAGGGGTCATTCCGCTTGTAATTAACACAATATTCATAAGAGACCCTTAAAGTATATATATTCTCGATACTTTAAGATAAAGAAGTTGAATGAGGCATGTCCGTCAGTCATTCTGTTCGCCTGCCCGTCTGTCTCTCAGTATGTCTGTCTGTCTGTCCATCTGTCTGTACGTGAAATTGCGTTTCCGAAGCCACCAGAAGTGTTAAAGACTTGGCTCTTGGACTGATGTGAAAGGATTTGTCTTAAGACGCTTCGTATCGAAAATCACTAGAAATTAAAAAAAATATCATATACTACATTGTTGGCTAAAGTGGTGATCGCGTTGACTACTGAGCAAAGAATGACTTGTGGACTGTGGAGACATTGTATTAATTGTTCTCGGACTATTTAAGTGATGAAGGCATAGCAATGGTTACTAAAAAACTGTTCCGACAGCGATTGATGCTATTCAAGCTAATGTATACAACATCGCCCTCCTTCGTCGGTTAGCAGAAACGTCGGCGAAGTAAAACAATTAATAAAGTGCCTGCTAATACAGCATAACAAAATTAATGCGTCTACTTAACACCGGAGGCGCCTCAACACTGCCTTAAAAATTAACATAACGCGCAAAGCAGAGTTGTGAAAGAGTTAAGTCTTCTAAATTTTCAACATCTATTTCTCTACCCTATCCCTGTCTCTGAGTTCCGGCACAATGCACTGCATACGTAGGGGCCATCCCCTGAGTGCTGGTCCTAATTTAAAAAAAAAATCATATGATTGTAAATGGATTGTGCTCGCAAGTGTTATGTAAGTGTTTTTAGACGAATGCCAGAATTTTACATTATATTTGTTAAAATTTTCATTCTTATTGTTTTTTTTTTCGAAAACTGAAGCGTCACAAGGTGTTTTAAAGTGCGCGAATCCTGAGTGCATATAGAGGTACCTGAAGCAAATATTTCATATCAATTTAATGACATTTTCATTTAAGCAGATACTGCAATTTCTATTGGAGTAGGAGAGGACGACTTTATGAAAATAACTGTTCGTCGAAACATTTCATATTTTAATAAAAAATATTACAAATTACAAAAAAAAAAAATACACTTTTATGTAAAAACAAGAGCTCCAAAGTGGGACATCGCGAACAAAAGTCATGCATATTCGAAGCGCTTTTTGAAGTTGATTAAAACAACAATGCTGCGGAAGGATACTTTAAATTGATATGCTGCCATTGAATGGGGAAGTAATTTTACCTTATATAAGACAGATGTGTATCAAGATTACGTCAGCGCCTACCGATTGGTATATCTGACAGTGTACTTAAACACTGGTTGCACATAATGAGTCCACCATCGCCCCCGAGATACTTCCTCGGAGACAACCTGCAGTCATCCCCTTGGGGACAACATCAGGTAGCAAATTTTCAGATATGGCCAAGGCCCACCATGTCTAAACACCTTGCTAAAGTATTCGAACTACCTAAACTCTTTTATCTGTTGATTCAAAACAGCATATACAGGCGTCACGTTGGTAGACACGAAGACCGACCAGCGCTAGCACTGGAACAAGCACCAGTCTTTAAACCAACACCACTCCCAGCTTTTGGTAACAACCACAACCACCATGTGTACTCGCGAAGGAGACCTCAACCAAAAACCGACCACGGAATCATGCCACCAGGGGGCAGATGCGGCGGCTCATTCGTACTTCACACCGCAAATCGTGTGACCAACGTAGGTCATCACTGCTACCCCCCGGTAGACAATCTCCCATGAGAGCTTGCCGGAGCCCGTGGCACCAGTTAACTACTGGTGGAGCTTCAAAAGTAAATCCCGAAGTATTAGCTTTCTATTGGCATTGGTCTTGGGCTAGACCTCAGGTGCCTTTTCACCTTCTAAATAGACTTACGTGGCATGCCTCTTCCTTTGTGATAAATATTTACACATCTCTGTTAATTCAGAGATTGGGGAGTGCATATAAGTTTTATGGGTAATTGACAAAAGATTATGTCTGTAAAAGTCAATTACCCTGTACCGCGGAAGGCATAGCATCTTGGTGTTAAACGTCAACAAGATGAAAATCTACCCCCCCGCGGGGCTTATATAAGACAGGATCAAAACTACCCTTAGAATAAAGAACTAGATGGTTAAAATGTTTCACAAAATTATCAGTAGAGCATTACAGATCTCTACATCGCCGTTGAAGAATAACTTTAAACATGAATGGTATAGATCTACTGATGAGTTGGTATTTAGCTACCAACAAAATGCATAACAAATAGTTTTTTTAAGAATTTGTTTTCTAACTGAGGTTAAATTCGATGATGTCCAGCGGACGTCAAAAAACATTTATTTAATTTAAAAAACACTCACGAATTTCATTGACAAGAAATTATTTTTTTATTAACACTTCTATTATTATGGCACCCTGCTAATTAGTAGTGGACTGTCTACTGACTACAGGAATGACAATCGCGTCCTTGGGACAAACTCCTTGTTCGTATCCGGTGTGTTCAGTCTAACTTTTGCTCAAGTCTTCTGCGGAACATCTTATCCATAACCAGTGACTCGTCAAAATTAATAATCTACGCCTACAATAGTTATTCTTTTGTCGCGAAACTCTCTATCCCAGAACTAAGCATTTTTTTTTTATTTATCAATTATCAGAAGGTTGTTCATCTTCGGTGACTCGTTCAAGCAGTCAGTCTTACCTAATTGGTAGTCTGGTTTTAAATGTTATGCCATCATCAATTTAAAAAGTCCAACAACAATTAATAAAATACCACACTAATGCACACGCGAGAAATTAATGATGTTGATGACTTTCCCTAAACAGGGATGGCCCCATATTCTTAATCATACTGTGCATTGTAGTGAACATCACCGCTAAATACTAAAAACAAGTATTTACGAAGTCTCATACTTAAATAGTAAGGATTCCTATACAGACTCACTATAAAAATTACCACAAAGAGGCGGAAAATTTGCTTTGCTTTTAATGAATTCCGCACGAAACCTATTGAAATACCGATACATTCGTTATTCTTAATTTGGTTTCGCTCGACCTGAATCTTTCATTACAGGATTTGTTGTTTTGAAAAAAAAAATTATATTATTGAAGATTCGCTTAAAGATTCGCTTGCTTGTACATTTTCTGGAATTTATTAAAGACTACTGAACTTATTATGATTCAAAACCAAACTAGTTTGTCAATATGTAACAATTGAACACAATTACTTTTTCTAAGTCATGATACGCAACCAATTTTGTTGCAACTCATACTAACATACTAATACCGGCATAAAATTTAAGATTTTCTCTTAAAGTAAAGTTCCATCAAACTTCTCATCTTTATAAATAACACACTGCTACATCTGTGTTAAATTCGTCCTTTAAGCTAAATTTTAATGCTGTTATTTATAAATATATTTGTAATAAAATTTCTTTTATTTCTCAAATATCAGCAACTCTTGTTAAATTTCTATAAGTTGTGAAAACCACTATAGCAATTTATTATGATAAAATATCCTTTAGATTTTATATCTTAAAAAAAAGCAATGTCCTCCAGAGAAAACAAAAATAGCAAATAAACACCAGTAAATTACGGTTCAGAATTATTGATTTGGTATTAGTTTTTTGTTTTTTATTTCGTAACAACCAACATTTTCAATTTCCCTTAAAGTTGGTTAGGCTACAAAAAAAAAATAAAAGAAAAAAGGTAGAAACAATTTACAGCATCCTTGTCATTTGAAGCAACACATGTTTAGTATTTTTGTGATTTAAACATGATTATCTGGTATTAAAAATGATCAGCCAAATACGGCAAAATCTAAAGATGATAACAGGAAAAATAAACACATTATTTTGGCTGCCACTTTACAGGCTTTTTAAACGTGTTTTGTGTAAACATTTGCAGCAAAAGTGTTAGAGCAGCAGGGGCTGCGTGTGTTTTACTCGATTTTTCTCCCAAAATTATTAAGAGATTTATTTTTGTTGGCAAAAGATTTTATTTTCTTTTATAATCATTAATATGTAATAAAAAGCAGCTACAAAAACATGTTGCATAAAAAAGGGTTTCGTTTAGAAAGTGTTAAGGAAACTTATAAAATATGTTAAAGGATATATTTGTTTGGGGGGGTTTTGTGACATCCAGCAAAAACCAAATATTGTTTGCTGCCAAAGAAAAAAAAAAATATGGGTTCGTTGAACATGAAAAACATCCATTTATTATATCCAACAATAGTTGTCGAGATGACCAATATGGTTTCTATTTCAAATTTATTTATTTTAGTTACTGAAAGTTTTAGTTAAAAGCAATTTAGTAAAAATGTAAACTCATAATAAATTTCTCACTTTAAAAACAATAAATCACACAAAACTATGCCAGAAAACGAAAACCTTGGATATTAAAATTCTCTTCAGTATTTTTTTTTTTTTAATTTAAAACCAATTTAACAAACAAACATACCAACATCTCGTCCTGCATTAAAAAAACATTTTGCAATAAAACTTTTATTTATGGTGGTCAAACACCAACACCACCAACAACAACAAAAAACTTAAAGCAAATTTAGAAAAATGGACCTTAAATCGTACATGAAGAGTTTCGTACGTATACTGAGTGTTTACTATTAAAGATATCATAGAATTTTTTTTTTTTATGAAAAGTAATATTAGCAGGCTCAAGTTCAGTTTTATTGAATTAATGAAAATTCAAAATTACTAAGAGTTTTTTTATGTTGGAAAATATTATTATTTATATCCAATCAGTTTTTAACAGAACGTATCAGTACTGATTTCAAGGACGCTACACCTCTCATCAGCGTTCAATTGTCCATCTTTACAATTTTCGTAAAGTGGATACTAATTGAGAAGAATATCAACTATTTAACCAGTTTTCAACAGAAATAGAATATGAGAATTAATTTTTAATTCATTTTTTATTCTACATATTGAAACAGTGCTGGTTAGTACGAAATTCCCTCATTACTGTTTGGAAATAATAATCAACACAAACTCATAGTCCGTTATCATCAAAGTATTCTACTTTGTAATTTAACGGTTTTGTTGTTTTTACTCTATATTAGGGAAATTCACATATTACAGTGACCCCTGTTATTAGGGTATTTATAGCTCGTGCCCAAGCGGAATTAATATTTTTATATTACTATTATTACGAATAAACGTATTTATTATTTGAACTTATATTGATTTATATATGAAAAGTAATATTATCAGGCTCAAGTTCAGTTTTATTGAAATAATAATTACGTTTATTCGTAATAATAATAATATAAGAAATTTTTTTTTGTTTTAAAAATTTGTTTAAATATATTTTTGGCGATTTTTCTCGCAGTTTTTTTTTCCGATAGCAGGATTTTGTGTCTTGACGAATTTTTACAATTCAGCAATTATTTTTTCCATTGGAAATTATTTTTCACTTTGACGTTTTCTTTATTTTGACGATTTCTTTGTTTTGACGAATTTTCGCTTTGGCAGTTTCTTTCATTAAGTAAATTTTTCTTGTCCTAGAGATTGTCTTCAATTCGGTAATTATATTTTATTTGGAATATTAATTTTCAATTTGACGATTTTTTCGTCTTGACGATTTTATCGTTTTTTAAATTTTTGTCTTACACCAAATATTTTGATGTTAATTTTGGATATTTTTTTTCTTTTTGGCTCCTTTGTTGTGGTGATTATGTACTATTGACGATTTTTTCATCCGTTTGGTTATAATCCTTTAGTCTTTAAATTTTTTTATTTATAGTAACTTTTTCGGTTTAACGATTTTTAATTTAGCAGTTTTACTAAGTAAATATATTTTTGTCTTCGCAATTTTTTTCAATTCGGCAAGTATTTTTCTTTTATACAATTTATTTTTCGTTTTGATGATTTATCGGTTTGCCAATTGTTTTTTCTTATGTCGATTGATGTGCATCTCAATGTGGACACTTTTACTGTTTGTCTCTATTGTTTTGGCAAATTTGTAGTTCTTACCATGTTTTTCAGGTTGGTTATACTCCTTTATTCTTTGAGTTTATTTTTTGCAGTTTTCTTCTATCAAATTGGTCTTGGCGTTTTTATTTAAATTTTGTGAATTTCTTAAACGTGTTTACTTCGTTTTGACATTGATTTTTGTTAAAATCGTTTTTAGTTTTTGTTTTAATTAATTTTTTTAATTTTGGAAATTCTTTTGTATTGGCGATTTTATAATTTTCACGATGTTGTTGTAGGCAGGTGTTTTTTATGTTTGCATTACTTGTTTTATTTTGTGAATTTTGTGTGTTTTGGCGATATATTTGATTCTTCTAATTCTTTAGTTTTGCTGGTTTTTGAGTTGAGCAATTTGTTTGTTTGCGATTTTTATCGATACAACGAAATTTTTTCTAGCGACTTTTTTTGTGCCATGTAGATTTTTCTTGTCATGTAGATTTATTTTCGTTTAATTAATTTTTTGTCTTTAATCACTTATTTTCATTATGAAGACTTTTATGCATTTTATTGTTTCTGCTTTTTCGACGATTTGGAAATTTTGAAGAGTCGTTTCCTTTTATTGATGTTTTTGGGTTTGCTGTTGCTCCTGGCTCAAAGACAAATGGCACCAAACTAAAATATTTAAAATGACTCCAAATTGAAAAGTTGCCATTTTTTGGCCTTTTTTCGTTGGGGACATTTTTAGTTTTTTAAAAAATTGCTTCCAATTTATGGAAAATATTTCCTAATTTAAAATTAAAAATAAAAAAATATAACCAAAATATATGAAAAATTAACCCAAAGTTCGTGTTGTTGTATTTTGAAGACAAAAATTTTGAGACCATTTTAATGGAGCCGTTGTGTCTAAATAATTAATTTAATTTTTGTCTTTGAGATCTTCATTTTTTTTTGTCAATTTTTTTGTTCAGTGTATATTTTCGGTTTGCGGTTTGCTCTGTTTTAACGGTGCTTTTCTTTTTGGCGGTATTTTGCGCTTTTTTTTTTTAATTAGGACCAGCACTCAGAAGATGACCCCTACGTATGCAGTGCATTGTGCCGGAACTCAGAGACAGGGATAGGGTAGAGAAGATAGATGTTGAAAATTTAGAAGACTTAACTCTTTCCCAACTCTGCTTTGCGCGTTATATTAATTTTTAAGGCAGTGTTGAGGCGCCTCCGGTGTTAAGTAGACGCATTATTTTTGTTAAGTTGAATTAGCAGGCATTTTTATTAATTATTTTACTTTGCCGATGTTTCTGCTAACCGACGACGGAGGGTGATGTTGTGTACATTAGCTTGGAATAGCATCAATCGGTGTCGGAACATTTTTTTAGTGAACAGTGCTATGCCTTCATCACTTAAATAGTCCGACAACAATTAATACAATGTCTCACTAATGTACATTAGAAAAATTAATGATGTTAATTGACTTGCTCTGGCCAGGGTTTGAGCCCAGACCCCAAGTCATTGTTTGCTTAGTAGTCAACGCGCTAACCACTTCAGCCAACACCAACCACCCTTTGCGATGCTTTTTGAGGAATTTTCCTTCTTGTTCTTATTTTTCTTTAAAAAACTAAAATAATTCGTAGGTTTTTTCTATCATTCTATCATTTTCTATCTACTCCCTGTTTCGTAGTAGATAAAAACCAAATGGGCAGACGGACAGCGTAGCAAAAATAATATAGTGGTAGTGTGGTTTAAGAAAAGCCTCAAGGTCTCACAAATATTAAACACTTCCTTATAAATGTGATATGAGAAAGTGAAAATCTGAATATAATTTAAACTTGAATAAGTTTTAATAAGGAAATTGAAAATCCTTCTTCACCTTTCTATTGCTTCTTAATATTTTATATTTCAAAGTAGTTGCCCTTTTGGCACTTAAGGATTTGTTTTGTCAGATTATGTTGCTGCCAACTAATGAATCTGCAAACAGAAGATCAAACTAAATCTAAAAAAGTGGTTTGAATTCTAAAAAGTTTGGCAACAACTGTTGAAAAAAAAAATTATGTAAATCGGGCAATTCAATAGTTTTAATGCTCTCAAAGACTTGTTTAATATGTAAGACACGTGTTTCCATTATAAAAGCAAAAAAGTATGTATTTGATTTTTGAAACAAATTTAATGGTACGAGTAAATTTATAATTGTTGAAATTCTAACTGGTCGCTTGCTAAAGCAAAGGAATAACTAATGATGAACGTTTTTCTTTCTTTTTGTTGCTCACAAAGCAGACAAAATAAATGAGTTGAAATGTTAAATTATAAAAATTTAAATTTCCCAAGGTCGATAAGTAATTTTTAATTTTTACTGTTTTATGGCCCTTAATTTTATCCAATTTTTGTGGTTTTTATTTATGTTGGAATAAATTACAATAATAAGATTTTCATTTGCATTCTGCTTTATATTTTATATAAATTTTTTTTTATTATTTGGGTGCTTTTAACATGTCTATACGATTTGTTAATGTTAATCTAAAAAAAAAACATTTCCATTGTGATTTATTCTAAAATGTTTATTGCTCAACCAGACACACGTAACATGTCGATACAATAACAATGTGGTGAGTTAAAAAAACAACAACAGCCAACTGTAAAATTATGCAGAGATATTTAAGAGTAGCAGACGTGCTACTAGACGTATGATGAATAAATTTTGCCTTTACATGCGGTCTACAGCACGTATCACTCATACGCCTCTCATTTCTCAGGCTGAAGGTTTTTTATTGCTTTAAAATTAGTTTTTTTACGTTGGCTTCCATCCTCAATTGTGCAAAGATCTGTAGTGTTGGTAATTTCTTAACAGTATTAAAAGCACAAAAGACAAAACAAAATTTTCATATATTTTTTTTTGGTTGCTTTACGAAACCACTTATACATAATTCATGCATCATTTTTATTTAAATTAAAACAGTTCTAATACTTAATCAATTCATTACATTACAAAAACATTGTTAATATGTTGCCAAAAAATGCAATTTTAAATATTAGGGTGTAATTTTTTTTTTTTTTTGGTGTAAGATGGGAAAATGTGTTACGCATGTAGCAGAATTCGTCAATTCGCCGTATGCCGGGCTCCAATATGGCTACCGGCTAAAAACCCACCTGGTATCTCAGATATGTTGACCACCCCGGCACCACTGTCGCATTACTTCGGGGTGGATCCCTTTTCTGCTTTGTTATGCCTGCATCCAGGTACCCACTTTAAACACTTTGGTTTATTTCCACTGCATTCATGCTTTTTTATGCGAAGAACGTGCACCACATATGTTGCTATCGCAGTCCAGTTTTTTCGACTGCTGACCGTTTTGTCAACTATATTTGTAGCTGTCGCTTGTCCAATTTGCGCTTCTAACTGAGTGCGGTGTTCAGACCAACGGTGGCACTTGAAAAAAGTGTGCTCAGCGTCGTCTGCTACCATTTCTTCCTTATAAATGCATGACTGTTGCATTTTCTCACATTGTGGAGGTACTTCCGGAAGTAGCCGTGTCCAGCTAACATCTGCGTTAAGTATGCGTCTTAAGTATGGTGTCTTAACTTCAACGAACTGGAACGTTGAATTCAACATGCCAATGAATTGCCATACGTTGAATCAAAGAAACCACAACAATTTATTGTTTTTGTCATTTGGTTTTCTTTCGTCTTGTTCATTTCATTATTTTAATCATGATTTTTATAGTTTATTAGCTGAACCCAGTGTGCTTCGCTACCCCCTCGTTATAGTCAAGACTTTAGTTTTTCGTAAGAATATCCTATTGTGAAAATTTAATGACGAATGGTCTAGTAGTTAAGACTATATTACGATTTTTAATTTTTTTAAAAAGGGGCGTGTTCCCACCCACTTTTCTCCTGGTACGTATTCCTAATTATGCCTAATACCATATGTACCAAATATTATCGACGTAGGTAAATAAATGCCCAAAATATGGCGATTTAAATTTTTAGGTTATATGGGTGGTGCCACGCCTCTTTGTCCAATCAAAACTTCATATAGCCTATTATTTCTTCCTGGGTCACAGTAACATGCTGTGAAAATTTCAGGAAGATCGGCCTCCTATAAAGCACAAACAAACAGACAGACAGGCATTCATTTTTATATATATAGATATTGGATTTTGCCACACCCCTCCGCCCGCAGACCGAAAATCAAAAATCAGACTTCAGAGTGTCATCTGCCTGAATATTCTGAAGATTCCCTGAAAATTTTATCAAAATCGGCCCAGCCGTTTTGGAGTCCATACGTTACATACATACACACATCCTGATTCTAAGACGTTAAATCTAAATCTAGTAAAACTGGTGCATAATACGTTATTCGTTCATCCTTTAATTTGTATTATTTATTGTAATGTGTATTTTAGGTCAATGTCCTTTTATGTTCTCCAGTTTGAAAATTTTAACATTCAAGCGTTAGTTGCATGGAAGCATTAAAAAGCTCTACAAGATTTTTTACTACAACTGTTTGCAAAATTTCCTAATTTTTGAAATTGATGACCAACAATTAAGAAAAAAAATATAAAAATATCACAAGAAGTAAAAACATGTTCCTTGAGAACAAGAAAAAAAAAACCTCAGAGAGCATTAAAAGAGACTTATGCTGGTTTTAAAATCGTTTAAAAAAGCAGTTCAAAATTAACGAAGTTTTTCACAAAATATATTCCATTTTTCTTTTGTTATTTGCGATGCCTTGTTTAACTGCTGCCAAAAGCCTGGCGAAAATGTCAAGTAGTTGAGTGTTTCAGTGAAGTAGATCTGTGCAAATAGTTGTTGGTAAACGTGTTTGTGGTTTTTTTAAAAAATATTAAAAAAAGAAAAAAGCAATTCTTGCTTAGAAATCTTAAAAAAGATAAAAACGAAAACAATTTGGAACAAGCGAATCTTTGTTAAATTAAACAAACATTTTTCAAATCCATTCAAAAGAATGCACAGTGGGGAATAAAGCCAAATGTGTGTTAATAAAAATATGAAACATTAAAACATTAAAGACTGTTCGTTTTTAACAGGCTAAAAAAAGAAGCTTGGACTTGGATTTACAAATTAAGCTCAAATCAAATGTAATAACTGACCCACTGTGCAGTGCACTCCTACCGTTTGTAAAGCATAAACCAGTATTTTTTTCCGTTTGTTGTATTTATCCAGAGCTTTTGGCCAAATAAATTATTTGGGTTTTTTTTTTGTTAAATGTTTTCTCTTAAAATTCATTTGAGAAATCTCTTGTCTTAAAATACTGTCATTGTGTAGAACTGATTGTATTTGGCTTAAAGCCAAAACAAAACTTAACAACACTTCATCATCTATTCGTTCGACAACATTATTATCAATATCATGGTGTGTAAATGAATGAAATAAAATTAAACGGATAATGAGAAGTTTGACCTCAGCTTTCATTATTATAAATGCGTTCGTATATCTTAAAATTTTTAAATGGTTAATCTTCTTAAAGAAGAATTTTAAAGCAAAAGAGAGGAGTTTAGGTTTTTCTTTTTTTTTCTGCAAGCTATTTTAAATAAATTTCACATTTTAAGACATTTAGACAGTGAAAACCATTCTTCTGTTATCATTTCTTGTGCACAGGTAATTTTAAGGACAAACGACACATACACCAATACTGCGTTTTTAGACATGCACGCATAAATAACACATGTTCAGTTAACGCCTTCATATAAACTAAATAAATTTTGTGGCTAAAATACATAAAAAGAATAAGATTAAGAGTACAGAAAAATTTATTCTCGTATCTTATATGTAATTTGTAATTTATGTTTTTGCACCTAAAACAACTTGTTTTAGCAAAAAACGAAAATAAAATTAATTTTGTTTACAGTCAAGTTAAATTAAGCTTAACCAAAAACATGAAAGAAATTTTATTTTATTACAAAATAAATTGCTTAATTTTAAAAGAAGGATAACAACATAAATCCTATGTCCTTGACACGGGAAGTTACATTCTAATTGTAAGAAGGACATTTATACCTCCCAGATATCGTTAATTTTAAAAATTAAAACTAAGCTAGAAATATGATACGTTTTCAGTTAAAATATTGTTTCGTAATGGTTCAAGAATATTTTTAAAAACACATTTTTGTCAAAATTCATAACTGAAATTTATTTAAAAAAACTCTTGTGCGAAGCTCTAAGCTGAGCTTCAATATAAATTCTACATAGTCATATTTATTATCCATACTTCCTTTATTTAAAATATTAACTATTTGATTAAATTCTTATCCGCACAAAAACATAAATGTGAAAATAAGGCCAAGTTCAAATCCAAAAAATTTCGGCCGTAAAAAGTATTGCGATCAAAATAAGGACCAAGTTCTTGATGGGTACAATTCCATCTAATTTCTAGGAAACCTGTAAGCTTGGCAAAATTTTTCCAAGAATTTTTTTTTTTAATTTTTTGGATAGGAACTTGGCCTTATTTTCACATTTATGTTTTTGTGCGGATCTCACTTCTTTTTTCTAAGTTGTTTTTGTATAAATATTTATATGTATTGCTTATCTGGGCCTACCTGTGTAGGAAATTTCAGCTTACTAGCTGAAGAAGAAGGGGAACCGTAGTCCCCCCGGGTGGAAAGTGCCCATTTTCAGATTTTTCTGGTTATTTTCTCACCAAGACCTACCTGTGCACCAAATTTTAGCTCTCTAGCTTTACTGGAAGTGCCCAATAATATTGATGAGTCTGTGAGTCAGTGAATATGTACTAAAATATGGACTTTTCACACCTTAATATCTCGGGAATGTTTTATGGTAGAACTTTAAAATTTAACCTGTGAGGTCACCTCTGTGGGGAGACCTTATGTTTCAAGTTTCATTATATTATGATCAAGAGGAGCAAAGTTATGAGAGGAGTAAAAACAGCTCGAATGGTTTCGTGTAAATATACACACTGTGTGGCCGAACTTGGCCTGGCGCACTACCGTCCGCCTTGATCAAAATTTATGGAAGACAACATTTTTATGCTCTATAGCAACAATACTAATACTAAGTGCAATGACGCGCCAGGACATGTCCAATTCGCATTTATCATTTAAATTTAAAAATATGTTTTAATGAAATTATATCGGAATCTGGTCAAATTGAATTCTTCCCAGTTGGTGGCAATTTCCAATAGATTTGTTTAAACGAGATGTAAAAAAAATTTTTATTTAAATATAATCAGACTATATTCAAAATCATGTTATTAAGATTTATAATTAATTATGTTGTAATTGGTGCTAGGACATGCGCAATTTCCATACATCCTTAATATAATAAAAATTTATTTTTAGATAAAACTATACTAAGTATGCTTCAAATTTAATACTGTATATCTCCGTGGTATTTTTTACCATAATTTCGTCAAGGACATGACTACTATCAAATATCCTTTAATTTGAAAAATATATTGAACAGAAATAATAAATAAAATGAGGTCAAATTTAATCCTGCTATGTACCAATTTCTTATAGATTTGCTTCAAGGACTTGCTTACTTTCCACATATCCTTAATTTTAAACAATAATTTTTGACCACAAATATAACAAGACTTCACGTAAAATTATACATTTAGCCCGTAATTACATTTAGTTGTAAAATGGTGCCAGGATATGACCACTTCTCATATATGCTTTTTTATGGAAAATACATTTAACTGAAAATATAGTCAGAATATTTTAAAATTGAAAACTTCTTAGCTCCATGACCATTTTTAATAGATTTTCTTCAGACCTTGCCTACTTCCCATATATCCTTAATTCAAAAGAATAAGTTTTGACCACAAATATAACAAGACTACACGTAAAATTATACATTTAGATCGTAACCTAAATTTTATTGTAAAATGGTGCCAGGATATGACCACTTCCCATATATCCTTTAATTTCAAATATATATTTAAGAGAAAATATAATCAGAAGCTTGTCAAATTGAATACTGCTTAGCTCCATGACGTTTTTTAATAGGTTTTCTCCGAGGACTTGCCTACGTCCCATATATCCTTAATTCAAAATAATAAATTTTGGTCTCAAATATAATCATACTACACGTAAAATCTCATATTTAGACCGCAACCAAAACTTTATTGTAATATGGTGCCAGGGCATGACCTCTTCCCATATATCCTTTAATTTTAAAAATATATTTAAGGGAAAATATAACCAAAATCAGTTCAAATGTAATACTGCTTAGCTTCGTCACAAGTTATAGATAGTAGATTTAACACCTGCGTATCTCCCATTTATCCTTAATATCCTATATGTTATGCAACGTTATATGCAATAACTATTTCCTCCATTCGATTTATAGTGCAATTAGCATAGTAATCTTGTTGCACCTTTCGTTGCCTCATATCAACACACGTGAAAATAAATGATAGATTAAGTCAGATGGCCTAAGCAATCAAATAAACTAAAGTATATCTGGTAAACTTAAGGAACTTATATGAATCGCATGTATGTGTGTGTATGTGCTTACTTGTTGGAAACGTCAGTATTTACGTCTATGTGGAAGTGTAAAAACAGCTTCAATCTGACTCAGTTGATTTTTCAAATACATTTTCATTACGGTTTATCGTCAGTGTTTTCCGTCTTGACTAAATTTTTACACTTCTTGTAAAGATAACAGTAACAATGTTACTGTATCCTCACTGTATCCAATGTTACTTTATCCTTAAATTGTCACCAAAACATTTACAATAAATTACACTAAAAGTGATATTATTTTGTGAAACAAATTTTCTAAAACCACTTAACTACGCTTGGGGTTTCTGTGTGTGTGTTTTGTGCTGCGAAAACAGAAATTATTATGTGACTAATAATTTACATCTCAACCTCGATTTGCATCATAGATTGATATTTTACAGAAATTTACAGCCCAGCAAAAAATTATTATGTTTCTGGAAGCAGTAACAAAATTTCATGCTTCTTCGAGATGCACAGGTTTGAAGCGCTTCCAAGGCTGCACAAAAAGAAGGCAGAGAGATCGCTCAACTTATTTTTAAGCACATTGAAGTTGGTCGGCTATTTACATTTAGTTGACACGAATAATCAATTAAACAACGAATTGAAGATACAATTTCATTCTGCCTCTCTGCCTCTCTCTCTCTATCTCTTATTTACTTAGACTTGTGTATTTGCCTTCAGATGAATTATGTATGTTAGTAGATGACGTAGTAAAACGAAAGCATAATTCAGATAATTCAAACATGATTTTAGCGCATTTTGGATGAGTAGAAAAAAGCGCTCTTTTAAGTGAAAAAAATGAGCTCCAAAGTGGGACATCGCGAACAAAAATCATGCATGATTGAAGCGCTTTTTGCAGCAGGTGGCACAACAACAATAAGCATCTCTCCCTTACAAACCTGCTGCGGCTGAGGCAGTAGTTTTTGCTGGGGTAGCACTTTTTGAAAAATACACTCATTTTTGACAATTTCTTATTTTAATTCAACATTTGAAAGTGGAGTCTCCATCACATTAAAATTTTTAATATTCTCAAGATGTCATGTGAATATTAAACAATTTGCATTCGTATCTAGGTTTTCTGAACTTCCGAAACTAGAATTTTAGGAAATTATATATTTTTGTGAAATAAGTTCTTCAGCAACTTTTTCAAATTTCCCATAACAGCTGCGAATGCCGCCACTTTAATCAAAACATTTACAGATCGTAAGTCGAATCACAAGTTTATTTAATGCAACCACACGCACACTTCTCCAAAATATAAAAAGCTAGATGTGCTTTCATTAATTTGATTCGTCAGAGCATAGATGGAAGTAAATATATTATATATCAAACAACCATAATGACGTGTGCGAAATGTATCTATAAAACATCTTCATGCTGATTTTATTATGAGCTTAATTTCTTAGCGAAAGCAACAACACTCAAATATTTAAGAATATCAAACTACAGAAAAAAATGTGTGCCAAAAATATTTTCATAAACTTCAAATAAGAATTTATTCACCTCATAACATAAATTTACCAAAAATCGAAAGATGGCATATAAATAAGAGACACAGACACATCTCCATACATATGTGCATGTGTATTTGTACGCTAGCAGCGAAACTTTACAAATAAATATTTAACACTTGTTTATGTGAGTGTAACATTCTAGTGATTTAAATAAATTTGTTTTGGTTTCTTTTTTTCTGGTATTTGATGTGTGTATTTTTCATTAAATCGTAAATAATAAATAAAATTTTATACACCATTATCACAAGTTATGTCTTTAGGTTTATTTTTCTGCGGCAATGCGTGTTTTGGGCTATAAAATTAACATAAAACCGAAAATAAAAGAAGTAAAAATATGATACGAAATTATTTGAACTTCTAGCTGCAGGTTTTGTTTCAAAAGAAATAAAATTCAGAAATATAAAACAGGTAAATTGTTTTTTTTTTTTTTTCAAAGTGCATAAAAAGTAAAAACTAAACAAAACCTAATTTATTTTTGTTTGAGTCAAAGATGAATGTGTTTTAAACAAAATAAACTATATTTGATTAAAATCGATTGAGAACTATTGATTTTATTGACATTTAAATGGGAAAACTCAATTGATAAAAATACGGATATTTTCAAAACAGCAAAAATTATCATTGTGATTTTTATCACTTGAGCCTCCACATTTATATGTGAGGTACATGAATAGTAATGGGTAAAGTTGAAGAAAACATTGTAAATAGGTTAGGGCTGCTAGAAAATTTAAATTTTATAAATGCTTGATAAACTAATATATCGATTATGGATGACAACCGAACCTCAGTTTCTGGCAACGCAAAATTGTATTACGAATGGCAACTGAGAAGTGCCAGTTTCACTTTCTATTTAGTGGTTTGCTCACAAACACAAATAAATAATTTGCCGATAGGCAACGCAACTAAAGCTCGGATGCCAATTGATAATCGAGCCATAAAATTATTCTAAAGAAATTAAAAAAAAAATTTTTTTGTCAACTAAAGATTTGTTGTGCCATGGCATAATTCTGAATATATAAAGTACAAAAAAAAAAATAATAATAAAAAAAAACCGTCTTAAAAAGTTGCCATAAATTTGTAAACTTGCTTTATAAAATGTATTGATTTTTATTGCCTGGTTAAAAATTACATTAAATCATGCAAATATTTGTCAACAACTGAATTATGAACTTTTATTCTAACTGAATGATGTGTAATCCAAAGAAACAGAAACAATAAAAAGCTCATAATTGAATAATAAGACAGGAAAATAGTGATTTTCTTAACTATTAGAAGGAAACAATCTATTGATAAAACTTTCATGTTACTCAGCTGAATTAATTAATGCTACAGGATATTCATTTACTTGATTAAAGCTGTCGTGATTGGCAGTCACTCAGGCCGAAGCGGAAAACAACTGTGATGATGATGATACCATGGTTGGTCTTAAAATATCATGATGTGTACATTTTCGTTATCTGTTTAATTATTACCAGCTTCTGGAGTTTTCTTTCTAATAAAAATTAGTTTAATTAAAACTAGTTGCCTACTTTAAGGATCATTCCAAATATTCCAAATTATTTTTAAGGTTAAAGCATTTAATTACAACAAAGAATTGTTTATAGTTGTTCTGAAAATCCAAATCATTTCTTATATTCCAATCATCATGTTATGGTTTCATTTCTTTAGCTTATATTTGTTTTGATTAAATTTATGTCACTTGGAAATTTTACATACCTTCGGGCGCTACTTGAAAAATGTTTTATGCAACGCTAGACAGCTTTCAGACAAAAAAAAGTTTACATTAAGAAATTAAGTTAAATTCTCTTTTAAACCGGCTTTCGTGAGCAGGCAAAAAAGTTTAATTTTCCAAAAAAATTTCATTTACTTTTATTTGAACTTTGATGTTTGATTATTTGATAATAAAGCTGCAGAAATATTCAGTTATAAACTTGAAACAAAGACAAGAATGTCTCTCTGTTTCTATAAATACGATAGCTTTCTAAATAAACTCTTGAGATTTCTTTTTATTAAATACTAGCTGAACGCCCCGCCCCGGCTTCGCACGGAAGATATTTACCTTTATAAATTTCGATTTAAACTTAAAATGATTACTCACTGACAGCTGTCAATGTGTATGCGTGTATGCTGTCATGAAAAGTCATAACTCACGAACGAGTCTAACGATTTCGTGCAAACTTTAAATAAACCATCTACACGACCATACGAACAAACCCTTAAAACTTAATCGAATTCGGTTTGGCCGTTCGTGAGATATAAAGTGACAACACACTTGCAACAATTCTTTTTACTTTAGAGCGGACAGTAAATATTTAATCTTTTTATCTTTTCTATGACGCTATTTTCTGCTTAATTTTTATCAAAATAATTAACAAAAATTTAACAATTTGCTCAAGATATAAAACCACTCACAAGTTTAAGCTTAACACAAGCTGCTGCTTCATTAAACTTTTTAACAAAATATCCTTTAGGGATCATAAACAAATCGCCCAAAAAACCCCATCACACTAGAATATTGAAATTTCTTGAACATAATTTATTGCAAAAAGTTATAAGACACCTTTGACAAGAAAAATTATTTATTTTTAAAAAAATCTAGAATAAGCCCTTTCGCTGCTTTTATTTTTCTTCGGTAATTTTTACATTATTTTCCATAATATTTCTTCTATTTGTGAAAGCAAAAATAAAAATTAAATTTCTCTTCAAAATGTTCTTTAACTGTCCAACAAATAAAAAGTTTGATAATAAGAAAAAGAAAACTTACTTAACGTCAAAAAAAACTAAGATTCCGATAATGTCCTTCATTTACATCTTTAAGTAAGGAAAAAGGACGAAAATAGGAAAAAAAATTCACAAAAACCCGTGAACAAATTTTTCATCTTAGAAAATCATGTTTAAAAAATGTAAAATATTACGTCAAACGAATTGTTTATAAGCCAAAACTTCAACAGACTTGTGTGCAAAAAAAGAGAAATGAACCCTTGATGGCTTTTTTTTTACTTGGATGAAAAATTTGCAAAGTAAATAAATATTTCGCTGTTAGAAAATAAATTGAAGATGTAAGTGTTCATACAAAAAAAAAAAAACAAAAAAGAATCTTATAAAAAAATAGACAAGTAGGGACATTAATGAGTTCCTGCAGGGCTAAATTTTCATCACCACTATACTTTAGAATATATCAGAAAAAACAGATGAACGTTTGATATACTGAATACCTTTGATGGGATTTTTTTAATGTGGCACCTAAAAGTATTTAAAGGTTTTTTGTAGAAATGTTTTAAAGGAAACGCCTTTGGAAGCTACAAAAAAAATTGGAGTGTAACGAATTAAATAATAATGTGATGGAACAGTACTTAATGTTTTGATTTGTTCTGCTTTCACAGTCGTTTCTCATAAAACAACTCTTCGAAAATCCTCACATACTTTTAGGCGCCACCTAAGTATAGTTAGTTTTAATACCGAGCACATATTTGTATCTGCCCCGTAAGAACTTATAGTTTTAAAAATGGTTCGAGAAATATACAAAAAATACTACTCAAAAACAGTTCATACCTAAAGAAGTTTTTATAAAATTACTAGATGACCCGGCAAACGTTGTTTTGCCATACAAAATACTTCTAGAGCATATTTAGGGTGTTATATAAAAAAAAGCTAATGTATTGTAAGTGTGTGACGATGACCGCCGATGAAAAAAATACCAAACAATAATTTTGTTCCGTTTGAAATACGAACGACGACGATTCTCCTGCATGAGGCGGACATAGCGCCATCTGTCATTCAACAACAAAAATAATTATGAGGCGGACATAGCGCCATCTGTCATTCAACAACAAAAATAGTTATGAGGCAAACATAGCGCCATCTGTTCGCTTAATAGTTTAGTAAATACAGAAATTGCCCCCTCCCTCCCCTCCCTCCCCTCCTCTTGCACCAAGCGGTTTTGAAAAAAGATAGCAGCCGATTCTCAGACTTACTGAATATGCATATGCATATGCCGTTTCGGAGGAGTTCGATAACAAACATCGTGACACGAGAATTTTATATATTAGATACACCTACAAACATAGTTACGAGGCCTAAAGGGTGTTTTTTAACCGACTTCAAAAACACAAGAGGATATCAAGTCCAGGGATATATATTTTAATGTTTGAACCTCCATAACTTGTTCCATAGCTTTGGAAAAAGGTGAGTGGTGGGGGGGCAATTTGTTCCCCCTAACAACGATTATCAAAAAACGCTTCTAATTATTAATTATCGTTATTCCTGTTGTGTTACAACGGGTTTTCTTACTTTTAAAATTAAAAACCAAAATACATATTGAACTTCATTTGCGAACGGAATCGATCTCGTTGCAATAGCTTATGTATGATACTGCTCCGTGCAAGATGTTCTGTTATACAGCGATCGTAACCATCAACATTAAAATTTTGTATTAAGATAAATCGTGAGAACTGAACCTGTCAATTGTTGGCCTCGTAGGTCGTGCTCGAACTCAGTATCCGGAATTATGTAAGAAACAACTTTCAGTTGCTCTTGACCAAAACCCATAAAAATTTTTGTTAGCAGTGTTTATTTTCATTCAATTTTAAATAAGCACACACATACACACGTCCGTTATGTACATGTATGAACGTATCTGCGTATTATTATTCAGTTTTTCATATTTTCTATCAGCTTCCTGCCATAAATTTAATCTCTTGTCAAGTACATATTTTTCGGTTAAGGGAATACGATCACAAATCCTCTTAATTAAAATAATTGTATATAGTGGCTTATGTATAGATAAGAGTAGACAAAAACCCGGCGTGCATCGCCGGAATTATTGTAAATAATTAAATAATGCTTGTGTCTTAGGATAAACTATATATTTTTTTACTCTTCTCCAGTAAATATTTCCTCCTTGTGGAAGGTGCCACACCCACATGTCCAATCCGTATATTTTTCTCTGGGAAGCACTGCACAAAAGTTCCAGCGTCTTGCTTAGTTAGTTGCAAGATTCTTCTTGTTTTATTTTTCATTTTATATATATATGGAAGGTGCCACGCCCACTTAAATTATTCTGACTATATTTTTCGAATTATGCACTAAATCAACGGACTCCTAAAAAATCTCAGATCATTTGCTGTATAGAGCTAATACAGCGCACGAAATTTTAAGTTATTTGCTGCATTATTTTTGTAGATGTATTATCAAGTAAAATTGTTCTTAACGGGGGAAGTATCACGCCCATTAATTTATTTTCTTATTATTAATATTAAAAATAATGCAGTTAATAAATTGAATAAATTCTACAAGATTATTTGGGAGGTGCCACACACATTTATACGGTTTTGCATTCTTTTTTGCTTTAAAGCCAATACAAAATGGGAAACCCAAAAAAAATTTTAATATTTTGTTGCATAAATATTATCAAATAAAATGTTACTTTATATAGCAAGAGCCACGCCCACTCTAATTTATCTAATTATTTTTTCTAGTCGAAGGACTAATTCATACAAAATTGCAGGTCAGTGGCTTAAATATATAATTCCAAAGATAAATAAAATTAATTATGTTGGAATTGCCACGCCCACATGTCAAATTTGTAATACCTTTTCTTTAAAAACGATATAAAAACGGCAAAGTGGACAAAATTTCACATATTTAACTGCTTTAGTGGCATAAATATCCTTATCTAAAAAGTTTTTCTGTATAGCAAGTGCTACGCCCACATTACATATTAAAAGAAAAACTACTATATTGCTTCTTCATGACTACTGCAAGTATATTATGAAGATTTCAGCAAGATTGGTTTGCTGTCTTAGGAGTCCATGGAGTTCAAACATACAAACAGCCACAAGTTAATTTTTTTATAAATCGAGGATAGAAGAAGATATTTTTGTATAATGAAACATCCTATTGTTGAATATTTTTCACTTATTGATTTGCTATAAATGACAATACCAAAAGTAAATAAATGCAAAAAAAATATATAAAGCAGGATATTGAAAAATGGTTGGTGGTTGGTTGATGATGTACGAAATGAAAGTTTAGCTTTTAGTGCTTCTACGTGATCTATTACGTGACTTTATTTGTTATGGTTGATACATACGTCTTTCTTAAAGCGACTTTCCTAACTTTAATGAGGTAAATTTATTTTCTTACGATTTTCCTTATTATGGTGTTTTAGGAATAATAAAAATAAAATTTGTAATTTAAAATAACAACCTAAATTAAGTTAGTCCTTTAGAGTGGTTTATAAAGAGTTATATGGTTTATTGTCAGGTTAATATCCTTTTTATATACTTATTTATGTTTTCAAAACGTTTCCGCAGTAACTGATTCGTGTTTATTTCAAAAGCTTTCCGTTTTATTAATTTGAAGTGAGGAAAACAATATACATATTTAAAATACCTACAAAGTGAACTCAAGAAAACGTGAGTACTCGCATAGATGAACAATTCCGAAAAATGAACTCAGATATTTTTACAAACGTATATGATACTTCATTACACATTTTATCAAATAAGTCCCATTTATTCCCATATAATTCATTACACATTTTATTAATAACTGCTATTTATGATGCGAATAGTATGTTTTGCTTTTTAAAAAATCCTATAAAAAAATTTTCTGTTTAGATTTTAAGAAAAAACAAAAAAATAAAATTACTTTGACAAGACTTGTCCTTTTAATAAGCTTCAGGTCTATTTAAATTTACTAAAAATATTTTATACTATTTACAAATATTTGTAAAATGTTTTTATGTCAACTTCAATAAACATGATGTGTTTTTTTTGTAATAAATTTCAAAAGATACAAAATTAAGTAACAATAAAAAGAAACCCCAAAACAGTTACAGTTTTTGGTTTAGACAATAAAAATTTACAAATATAATTTTTCCCATTAAGCTCTCAGTTCATAAATTTCATGTTTTGTTCGTAAATAAGCCTACAGGCACAATAAAACTATAGTAGTTTTTGCCACAATCTCTTACATTATGTGTCGTACATAAAACTAGTAGTTTGATTTAAATTATTTGTCATAAAGCAAGAACTTTTTATTAGTTTTCCACATAAAATGGTTCTATTTAAAAAGTTGTAAGATCATTAAATTCCTTTTTATTATGACCACATAAACACAGTTTTTTTAAGAATCATCATTTATAAATGTTTATCGTCTTAAAATTGGTATCTTATAAGGCAATTGAAGGGTTATTTCAGAGAAAATACAAATTTGTGAAACGCTTTTGGTATATTAGAGGCCTTAGGTGCAGATTCCACAATAATTTGTTTAGAAATGGCATTAAAAAAGTATTTATTTGGTATGGGCTAGGTAATCAATATGCTGCATTCCATTGGTTGCTTAATTCAATTCATCCTTCAGTAATTATTCAAATAAAATGTTTTATTTTGCACTGGAACTCATTTGGAAACCAAATGATTTGTTGGTGAAAGAAAAAAACCCATTAATTTCTGAAATATTTATATTATGTATTTGCATACAAAAACTAGACGTAATTGTCTTTCCAACGATATATAGTATGTAGAATTTTGCATTAGTATTTAGCATTAAGTAATACATTTTCAATGTAACATTTGCATATATGCCTTCTATGCGCTTCTCAATTTATTTTATATCATATTCTTAGTGATAAAACATTGCAGTGGGCATATGCAATGGACACTATTCGCGATTTTTAAATTTAACTGCCTGGAACGAATATGTCTTTTAACATTTAAAACAAAAACAAAATTTTAAATTTTTACGAAATAAAAATTCGGTTGACATCGTAGGTCAGGCAGTAAGGGGCTGTGCACATATTACGTAACGCTGTTTTCAGAGATTTTATACCCCCCCCTTCGTAACGCTTTTTACTAATTTTTCAGTGCAAAATTTTTAATCCGTAACAAATCTTTACCCCCCTCACCACGGAGCGTTACGTAATATGTGCACAGCCCCTAAGTCTCTCGATTTTACAGTTCTTTTCATTTTGTAAATTTTCTGGGTGTTGTGAATTGGTGATTTTTTAAATTTTTTCAGTTTTGTGTGTCTTTTTTTCGCCCCTTAAAAATTTTTTTTTAATACAAAAATCGCCAAAACAAAAAAATGCAAAAATAAAAAATACAGTAAGAACAAAAAAATAAGTAACCAAAAACTCGAACGAATTTAAAAAATAATTGAACTGAAAAAAATCTCTAAATTTAAAAAAAACTACAAGACAAGAAAAATCGCCAAGTTAAAAAAAATGAGAAAGCCAAGAAAATCGCTTAAATGAAAGAAATCGTCAAAACCAATCAAATGACGCCAAAAAAGTAAACATTTTTTTATAAAAAAAATTGCCAAAAAAGGATAAAGATCAGCAATAAATTAAAATATATGAAATCTGAACAATAGAATCCGTATAGAAACCTTTAGGTTAGGTTAGGTTAGGAAGGGTAGTGTGAAATACACATTCACTCGGAGACCCAATTGGATCCATTGTGATTCCCTTTATTTATTATTTATATAGAACCCTTTACTGAAAATCCATTGTAAACATTTGTATTTCGTCAAGACTTTTATAATATTTTTCATCGCCAAATGTGGCCCCATCTTATCATGCCAATCAATGTGATATCTGTAAAAAAAGTGATTTAATTAATTTATTTATTTTTCTCTTTTTATTATTTTCCTTACAGAAAATTTTATTGAATTTTATACAGAAAAATGTTAAAACTACGACAAAAGAAATTCCACAAATTCATTTAGACAATGAAACAATTATGGTTAATAATCTACACTAAAATATTTATTGTTGTCTGATAACACGGCAAAAGAATAAATAAATTTTTAAAAATTCAATTAAATGGAACAGTTATTTATTACAAATATAATGAATTCCATTGCTGTTATAGTCGCTACGAAAAATGTTATCATGCAGCAGCCACAAATCAAACCAAAAACACAATGCTAACTGCGCTTTTGCCAGCTGCTGCTGCTGTTTTATTGACAACGGCAAGTACGACATTAACAACAGGGGTCGAGAAGCACGACCAACAACACTTAAAACAGCCACATCAATTGACACTCAGATTGAAAAGTTTATATGACGACAAAAAGGAATCTGTAATTTATCATAAATTGTTAAATCCGAAACTACTGACAATGCTGCCTCAAGAAGTGTTAGATGATGTAGAAATAATTCAGAATGTTGTTGCGAATACAACAGAAATGCCAGCAACAATCGCATCGTCACCAGCATCATATTTTCCCGCTGCATTTTCTCATGTTATTCTGCAGCCTACGGGGTACACAACAACTGCCAAAACACCTTTTGTTTATATTTCATCTCCAACAACATCTACAATGACAACATCAACATCAACAACATCGTCAGCTATTTCAGATGTTAACTCAGCACTGCTTAAAACAACAACCAACCAAACAATAAAAACACAACAACGACCATCAACAACATTAACATCGTCTCTATTATTGTCATCGCCGTTGGCTGCGGCATCAGTGATGGGTTATACAACAACAACAACAACAGCACCTACATCCTTGCTTTTAGAAGGCGATTTGCTGCCTATGGTTTTTGTAACATCCAATGACATGCATAACAACAACAGCAACAACAGTGGAGTTAATGCAACAATTGGCTTAGTTGGCGGTGCTGGTGTCAGTGGCACTGGCACAAGTTTCGATGATGTTGACGATAATTTGAATTCATTTTATTTCTATGAGGTAAGTCATGCATTTTAGTTTAATAATTGAGAGACAACATTTTCTAAAAACTTATTCACAAAATTCTATACTCATGAATGTGATAAAAAAAAAAAAACATGCATGTGTTTTCCCGCAAACTGGTTTTGCAAAGAAAGGAGCAACAATAAGAAATTTTCTAGATGTAAGAGAATTATGAGAATATTAAAGGGACAAAAGACTACAGAGCAGATTAAATAAAGATTTATCTTATGAGGAGGCATTTAATTTCTGTATTTAACAGTTCAGTTTTATTTTTAATAATTGGCCAATTCATAAAAATATACCATTAAATAATTTTTGTTGTGATTGTTTTATGACGGGTTTTAAAAGGATTTTTTTCTGATAATTTGTCGCTGAACATTATTAACATCTAGAGTATGGTCGATTGTGTCGGCCGTTGGTAATTCTACTACAACTAAAAATACAAAGGACTTTTTACGCGTTTTTTATATTTTTCATAAAATTAATGTGTTTATTTTTTATTATCTTTATGGACTTAACTTATTAACTTATTTACACATTGATGATATTTTGTCTACATTCAAATACAGTTTTATTGGAGCAACAAAAATATTTATGAGTAGAAGTTAAAATTTATGGTCTGAGTTTAATGCGAAGTATTAGAATTATTTATTAGTTTATATTAATAGTATTAATAATGTGAGTTCTTATGAGGTCTTTTTTATTGTTTTTATCTTTTGAGTTTATTTCGCTAAGCGCTGTCAACAAAAATTATCCTTAAAATGTTATACAACTACAATTAATAAGTTTAAGAAAACAAATTGAATGCGAGCTACACTTGAAAACCTATAAAATTCTTTCATATAAAACGTAAATACTTTTCAACTGCAAACACAAATATTTTTGTATGTGTTCGAGTAACTAAATCACAATTTAGTTTTCTAATAACTCGAAAGCTCGAAGTAAAAATATTTATAATTAAATAATAATGAAAAAACTTTTGTCACTCCATTGCAGACCATCATTTCCTTGTAGTCTTTTATTTTGAATAACTGCGCAACAAGGTCACTGTTGTGTTCGTCACCCACCACAAGGACACAGGAAAAAAAAGTAAAGCGCAGGGCTGCCTTAAACGTTAACTAATAATTTTTTAGAGTTCTGATAAAAAGATACTTATTGCATATTTCTGGTTACAACTTTTAAAACTACAATTAAACAAAAAAAAACCCCCAAGCACTTGTGTTCCTTCAGAGAAATTAAGTTTTGCATTAACGAACTTAAACAAACACATAAACGAAACTCGTAAAAATGTTTGATATGGATTTTGAATAAAAGCATTTAAGAAACTGAATAACTTTTATAGATGGCACCCCCCAATCACACACACATTAACAGAGACAAACTCTCAAACGCAATATTACCACAAAAGTCCAAACAAGAGTTTTGTTAATGTTGTTAAAAACAGACATAACACCGTTATTACACATCCTAGATGGAAATAACAAAATAAAAAAAAAAAACGTAAATACTATTAAAGATATTTCCCAAAATATGTGCACAGACACATAAACACAAACATTAATGGTAGTTATAATAAATTAATACCCAGGGGGAAAACTCTGAAGACTTTCATACTTAAGGCCTTATTTAAGGGGCTGCTTAGGAATGTTTTTGATTCAATTTCTTTGTCTAACTACTAAAGAAGCCCTTATAGAATAGCTCGGATCTTTCTCTATGGAAAGGAAAAACTAAAATATTTCGGACAATCCTTATCTATATCTATAAAAAGAAGTGTACACTTAGATGTCACCACTAACTGCGGAAACGGGTCGACCGATTTCCACCAGGGTACGTTGGACTTGGTCCGTAGATGGTTTATGTGATGTTTGCATGAAATCGGACCAGTGGTTCCGGAGATATGGCATTTAGATTTTCCTGTCCAAACCATGTGACCATTCGATTTTTCACGTGCTATACACCTGCATTGTATCATATGTATGTATGTGTTATTTTTGTTGTTGCTGTTAGAACTGTACTTTTATTTACATAAATCATTAATTTTTTGATTCATTAACGACATTCGGTTTTTCTTATTGGATCGTTAAGCTGGCAAAATGCCAAAACAACGATTGCTCTGCAACCACCTTGAAGGCAAAACAACGTTTGCCGGGTCATCTAGTAATATTATAAATTTTAAAGTGTGTATGGTTGTTGCACTATAGCGATTTAGATGAAATTTGGCAGACGAATAGCATGTGACCCAAATTAAAAATATGACACTTTTTAAGGCGTAAAAAATAGACAAATAGTTACTTTTGGTACTTTTTATTTTTTACTAATATCTTATATGTAATTTTTTATCAATTAACATACTTTCGGAAGCAGACAGAAGAAAAAACTTATACTATTGGTACTCTTTTACTTATGGTACTTTTTTTACTTTTTGTGCATTTTTTTAACTTTTGGTACTTTTTCTTTTGAAAAATTATCTTAATTGATTTGAATAAAATTTGGTAGACGAATAGCATGTGACTTAGCTAAAAATATAGGCACATTTTAAGTGGTAAAAAGGGACAAATATGCAGTTTTAGTACTTTTTAATTTTGTACTAATATTTTATAATATTTTTTTTTTTTATAAATTAACATACTTGCTGGGAGATGAAATGAGAAAAAAACTGATCCTTTTGCTGCTTTTTAACTTATGGTGCTTTTTTACTTGTAGGGCATTTTTTTACCTTAGTTTCTTTTTCTCTTGAGAAATTCTTTTAATGGATTTGGATGAAAGTTGCTAGACGATTAAAGTATATTGTACGTTTTAAGTGGTAAAAAAGGGACAAATATGTAGTTTTGGTATTTTTTATAGTTGTACTGTAATTTTTTTAAGTTTGTTAGCCAAATATCACGTGACTAAGCTTAAAATATAGGGTACTTTTTAAGGGCTATACTTTTGGTACTCTTTATTTTTACACATTTTTTTACGTTCCATATATTTTCACAATATTTTTTTAAATACGTTGCACTTTGTGGGGTAAGCAAACAATGACTTGGGGCCTGGGTTTAAACCCTGGCCAGAGCAAGTAAATCAACATCATAAATTTATCTGATATGCGATAGTATGACATGGTATTAATTGTTGTCGGACTATTTAAGTGATGAAGGCATAGCACTGGTCACTAAAAAACTGTTCCGACAGCGATTGATGCTCTTCCAAGCTGCTGTACAAAACAGCGCTTCTTTATTCGATTAGCAGAATTGTCGGCGAAGTAAAACAATTAATGAAATGACTTCTACTACAGCTTAACAAAGTTAATGCGTTTACTTAACACCGGAGGCGGCTCAACACTGCCTTAAAAAATAACATAACACGCAAAGCAGAGTTGTGAAAGAGTTAAGTCTTCTAAATTTTCAACATCTATCTTCTCTACAATATCCCTCGCCCTGAGTTCCGGCACAGTGCACTGCATACGTAGGGGTCATTCCCTGAGTGCTGTTCCTAATTAAAAAAAAAAAAAAAAAAAAAAGACAAATTTTGTGAATTTTGTGCATCGAAGAAGAGAGTTGCGAATGGGCTATTCCGCAAGGATATCGATTGTAAAAAAAGAAATATCAATGGAATAATGCGAGCAGGCCTTGTACATCCCAAAGAATCAATAGAGAGGCCTTGTTTAAGGCATCCGTACTGCTTATTTTTCCCGATGGGAATATTCTCTGGTAATAAAGTAGTTAGATTAGTATACAATTCATGTAGTAAAAGACCAAGTGTAAATGTAGGAATGTATTTTAAGCGATACATATAGTTTTCTATATAAAATTATATATTTTATTAGTAAAAATATCTTACAGCAACTACAACAACAACAGTACGGATATTTATAAAGAAAATATTTATAGAAAATATGTACTTCGAAGTTTGTTGGCATGTACTTTCATTGTCACTTTCTATTTCTCTCTCTCACTCTTTCTATCTCTCTCTCTCTCTCTCTCTCTGTCTGTCTTTCGTATGAATAAAATACGTACTTCCTTAATTCTTTAGGCTTTCATTTTTAGTCAAAAATAAAAACTAATATCAAATTCTTTTCGCTATTATTATAGTTTCGTTCCACACTTTCTTCTATTCATAAAATTAAATTCAATGGGGGTTTCATAAATGAAATATGAATAATAATTTAATATAACATATCCACGAAATATGTGATTATTGAGATACAAATTGTTGTTGAGTGTTTTAATGAAATCGTATAAGTTTATGAGAGAAAATATTGAGATGATTGTGAATAACTTAAATTCTTCGAGAAAATAATATAATTTTAAAAATGTGAATTAAAAAATTTGCAATAATAAAGTTTAGGAGGCAGGCGAACGAAACAAAGATTTCTCATAGAAAAAATTTCCAAATGATTTTATTTACGAATAATAAAAACGCAATTCATTTCGTTTTTAAATTCTTCATTACATATTAAAGATATTTTTTATTAATTCCGTAATGGAATCAATTATTAATGTTATGGAAAATATTTTTTTATGAATTTTGATTAATTGAAAACTTAATTTCTTATCGTATAAATATACAATTTTCGTCATAGTTTCAGTTTCAATAACAACGTTATTTTTATCCGAAGTTTGTTGTTTTTTTTTTTTATTCACACCATTAATTGGTTTAATTACGAAATTAATTGCAACTAGTTTTAGTTTTTAGTACGCCAAAATCTGGAACAAGTAACAAGGCGTATAAAAGTTTCAAAGTATACTTTAGGAATGTTACTTCTAGTTGTTCTTGTGTTCTACAGGCAACGAGGGCGGATTGTTAGTTCCGTGACTTTAAATCAAATATTATTCTCTTTGATTTGTTATCTATTACTGGACTACTATCCATGGACGATGAACTGCTTCCAAACCAAGTGAGTATATCACATTATTCATAATATTTAAATATGAAAAAGCTGTTCGGACTATATTTGTCACAATAACGCTCATTAGATCACAAGCGCAACCGTGTGATTTCTTCAAATGAGTGTTTGGCAGTTTTCAGAACTAGTTTTGTTAATTAGTGAACGACAGATAGATCCTTCACAATACATCAGGAAATTACTTCATGCGAACTTGAACCAAGAAAGCACAAAGTGGGTCAGTGGTGAATATTTTATGGGACGTATGCGTTGGTATTCACATCGATTAGCTCGAAATGGATAAAACAACAATTACTAGCGAATATTGCTGAGAGCCATTGAACAGATTCAATATTCGATTAAAGTTTAAATGGCCTCATCAAATAAAGACAAAATTGTAGTTCAGGGCAATGTATAAATCACTTTGGAAAACAATTCTATGAATGGGGCTACAAACAGCTACTGCTCATTTAACAGGTTGGTAAGAGATTTTAATCAAACGAAATGTTCATCATTGAAACAGAGTGATATTTTGAGGAAGAACTTGAGAGATTTTATTACTTGCAGTAAATAAAAAACGCTGAGCTAAATGAAATGACTTTATGGTTTGATTATGGATGGCAACCGAACCTCATTTGCGTCAGCCAGTTTACGTTGCTATTTAGTGCTTTTCTATCAACCACAAATATTCAGCTGCCGGCTGGCAACGCAATTGAAGTGCGGTTGAAATCCATAATCGAGTTGAGAAATCTAAGGTTTTTTGAGGAATATATTGTGTTTCATACAAAAATTGATACGAGTTATAAAACTGCCCTCGTATTATTCCGTTTAGGCCTGTTTTCCCATTTTTGCAGATTTAATTTTCACTTTGGAAACATTTTTTATGTTTATGGGGTGTTATTTTTTCATTTTTGCGTTTCTTTTTTATCTATTTCGTCATTTGTTTCCCATTTCCATTGGTGTTTCCCTAATATTATCTATTGTTTATGTTTTTTTTCCGAATAGGCAATTTATTTTTAGCCTCTTCTTGTTTTGTTCAGGCTTCAGCAATTTCCTACCATTGACACGATTTGTTGCTTTTTTGCCGATTTTTATTTATTCAACGCTTTGCCGTTTTATATTATTGCATCGTGTTTTTAGATATTTCGTGAATTTTATTTCCTTTTTGATTTATCTTTAATCCTAAACATCCTAAACAATCCTAAACATTTATTTGCTTTTAAATTCCAAACATTAGATTTTTGATTAGAAATTAATTTGCAAATAAAATCTAGTCATGTGAAAAAAGTTTAGAAGATTCTTCAAGCAAAAGATGATTCAAATTATACAATTTTTTTTAATTTGTAAATGGATTAAATTTCGATATTTTTGTTTAAACAAAAACTCATTGAGTGCCACCGAGTTTTAATAAAAATTTTACGCAAATTACATGTTTAATTAGAATCATTGCAAAAGCAAATAATTTATTTTAATATATGTAATTGTGATCATATTATTCTCTTTAAGGTTATTTTTATCAAATTAAAAAGAGGCATCTATTCAATCTAAAACTGAAAAATGTAGTTTTTCTTTATCAACTCTTTCAAGTGTAATTTAATTTTCAGTATTTAATTTTATATTTAGTAGAGTGCACATTTATTTTAAACGCTAAATACATACACTCTCATTTAGTCTTTCTAATGTCGTCTATCTTGCTTGCAGTCAGTCGTCTATTTCCGTTAATTTATCTGCATAATAACTTACCTTTTAAATTACTTGTACCTTATTAATGAACGTGTGTGTGTGTTTCGTTTTGTGTGTACGACGAAGTAATTAAGCAAATTATCCTGAGATTTTATTTGTTACATTTTCGCACTCAAGCGTAAATAAATTCTTTAAAAATATTGTTGAAATTATTGGTGCAAAAGAAAATGATGTGTGTTAGTGTGTGAGTTTATATATGTAGTCAAGGACAAAGATGTTGTTTGAAAGCTCACCTCAATTTTTTACGTTTATTTCTTAATCGATTTAAAAAATTTAGTTAAAGGGACTACTTTCATACAAAAAAAAAATGGTAAAATACGGTTTTACTTGCGTAATTTGTAGATTCAATTAATTTCGTTGTAGAAATAACCCTATAAAATATGAGACTAGTCGATACATGCGTGTATGGACTACTTCACAATGGAGTAGGACTACTCCAAAAATAATCCAAATGTAGGGAAAAGACATGGTCCAATTTATATTGCGATGTACTAGGGCTGGACCACGTAACCCAAAAACTACTCTATGTTACTAATCCAAGGAGTACTCTATTTTGCTACTCCATGGAGTACCCATAGGGGTATGATTTGACAAATTAAATATATACTAAAATTTTGTAAATTATTTAAATTGTTCAAAGCGTGAAAGCAAGTCATAGTTACTACAATTTTTTTTTTTTTTTTTTTTGGGACCATCACTCCGGGGGTGACCCCTACTTATGCCATGCATTGCGCCAGCACTAGGAAAGGGATAGGGTAGAAAGGTTAGATAGTGAAATGTAGAAGAAAGCTTGATTGTTTTACAACTCTGCTATTGCACGTTTTGTTAATTTTTTAGAGCAGTGCAGTGCAGGGCCTCTGGTGTGAAGGAGACAATGAAAATTTTAGGAAAAACGAAAAACACTTAAAAATGCATGAAAGAGTGTCTGTTGATGCTGTAAAATAGTGAAATATTTATTCTCGTTTGTTTTTTTTTTTTTTTGTTTTTTCTTTAAAATTTAAATTAACAATTAATTATTTAAACTAATTAACTCGCAAAGGCTGTTAAACAACTTTAGGTTTTACCCAAAATTTATTTTAGGTTATGGTCACGTCAATTGAAATATTTATTCTTGTAAAAACTCGCAAATTTATCAAAGCATCCTTTATTAAGAAATTATCTAATGCCCTTGTGTTTGTGTTTGCGTTCACACTTCTTAATGACATCATTTTCTATATGGAATCTGTTATAATGTATGTGGCCTGCTAATGAAGTGTTTTACTTGTAAGTGCTGGGGTACTTTTTTTTCTTCTCTCTTTACTTTCAACTTTATTTACTTTTATATTTTTGTGTACTTGTTAAACTTCTAAAAGGTAATTATTTTTATATGTTTACCAAAGTTGGTATTATTAAAGCCCAAAGTGTTGCTTAACTTAAATCCTGCAGGAAAACTTATAAAGTAAAATAAATATTTTTAAAAACCACAACACTTGTTATGGGTCATTTATGTGGAGACTTAAATGTATTTAAAAGTCCTTGAATATTGGCAAATTTTAAGTGAGAATATTTCTGATTAATTCACATAATCTTGAAGAGTTGAAATTAATCGATTGATTTGAATAAAATAAGAGTTTTATTTAATAGTCGGAGAAATTGAAAAATCTCCAAATCGATTGTTAGATTATTTCAGGATTTAATTAATACTCTGTCCGCTCTAAGCTCAACCTTTACGTAAAAAATCACTCAAACTTTAAAATTAAATCAAGGCTTCATTTTAAACATATACAAAGTTGTTTTGTACTAAAGTGTTCAATTAATTTTTTAACAGTTTACCGCAAATATATCTTGATCTAAAATTGTTTAAGAACTCATCTTTAAATTTTTATCTAACAAAATCAAAACGTACAAAGCAAAAATTTTCTTTCGTTCGTCACTGAGCGGAACACGAACTTTCACTACTAAAATTCACTTTTCACATCACTTTCTTCTATCAAACTCACAATCAAAAATTGTATCTTGATTGAAAAAAAAATATAAAAATTAACATAGAAATGCAAATCAAAGCCGATAAGTCAATTGAAAGATTTCCAAATTTAGGTTATCGCTGGATGTTTTAAACAATAAAAACACAAAAAGCAAATTGTAGTACTATTTTCCATACTTGTGAAATAAAATTAGAATGTCTACTTCTTTTTTCTTTTGATTAAATCATAAAAATCTTTTTTGCGAAACGCAAATTGTTCTCTGTTTATCTTACATTGAAATAATAATCATAAAATGACAAATTGACTGAAACTATCGTTAGATTACTTCCGCAAAACAATAACAAATTTAATTAAGCTGTAGAATATAGATTCTTTTTTTAATGCATGAACTTTAGTCAAAAAGTCTAAAATGTGTTTTTTTTCGCACATAAATTATGTTTGTAAACAACTGGAGAAAAAAAATGGAGGGTATAAAATAAATAAAATTGAAATAAATAAAAGAAATAAACTTTGGGCAACTTTTATTTATCGATATCCAGATTAGAAAGGAAATGAAAATCTTTAAATCAGTTTTTACTGCTGCTGTGTATAAATTTGTTTTGAAAGAGAAACCAATCAAATGAAAAACTATAGCATACATATAGGCTTCGATGGTAAACAAGTACTTTTTTCTATTTGCCTAACTAACACATACATACAAAAAAAAACCCAAAAAATAATAATAACAAAGTTCGGAAAATTTTAGAAAAAAGAGCATTTCATCAAAAAGAATTATTTATTTAAGCAAGAGATGAGTGCGTCAATGTTTTTTTTTTTTTTTTGTTTAACAGCGACCCAAACGATGAGACTATATAAAATTTGCTTTATATTTCATCGAATGAATCAAAAATGATCAAATACTATATTTTTTTCAATCACATCACCATGCTTAAACGCGTTTCGTGCTCTGACGTTGTATTTAATTTTCTCATACTTAAGTGACCTTGCGAGAACAACACTTTATAAACGTGATTGTGCATTACAGTAAGTGAAAATAAAATTAGTTATAAATCATAATTTACGAACCTTAGCCTGTATAAATATTAATAAATCCTAATCGTTATAATCACTAAAGTCTTTCTTTAAGCACTTGACTTAATCGTGTGTAAATGTTCGTTTCTTCAATTACATTTACCTGCGTCAACTAAAAAGGATATTCGACAAGAGCGTTTATTTCTGTGAGTTCAAAAAATGTCGGTATGAATAGTTGGTTTGTTAGAATTATGCAAGATCACACAAGAACGATCACGCACGATCACCAATAATTTTTCAATTTGCTATGTGACTATAGAAAAAGACCAGCCTAAGTGGGAGCGCGTGAGTAAAATGTTCTAATCGTGTTTATATGACAGCCGTAGCTATTCATATTCGTGATTATTTTTTTTTTACATTAGCACGCATTAAAAGGCAAATAATTACGTGAAGGGGCTACATGTTTTCTCTTCAAGGTGACTGGAAATCTTCTCGCGTTATCATTTGAAAGGCAGATCGTTTTCATTTTGTTGGTTTTGTAATATTTTTCGATATGAATGAAATAAAATTGCATTTTTGTATTTTGTCTCCTCCCATTCGCTTAAAAATTGTACTTGAGATTGAGATGAGATTAAAGACAACTTTTAGTTAACAATTTAATTAGTTTTGGTAAATAGCATTTTGTTTTCTACAAAGAATATCAATTAATTAATATTAATTACAATATTAGTAAAAGATTTCTGGAAAATAAAAAAATTTTATCGTTACAGATGACACAATAATATTTAATAACTTCTTTCTTTCCAAATGATTAAATTGCAAAATTTTCATTGAAAAGAGTAAAATGTGCAACTTTTATAAAGAAACGAACACGGGAAAAAACTTCATCATATTTGAGTCATGCACAAATAGCAGAGATATACACCGCTAAGCACAGACACTTACTAGCCAGAGTAACTAAAAGGATGGAAATTTTTAAATTTTATTATTTATTTTGTGGTATATTTTTTTTGAACACGCTTGAATAGTTTTATTTCTCCACATCCTTGTCCACTCATGCAAAGACAATTTTTTTTTATTCTAATCAGTTTCTTGTCATGTTCATACATTGCGCAAGAAGTGTGCTAGAGGCGATCATCCTTAATTCGTGTTTGAAACTATTTTTATTACACATATTTTTATTTGTATAAATTTATTTTTACTTTACAAGGTTTGTTGTGTGTTTTGCTGCCACATTTTTAAATTATTATTTAAGAAAATAGAAAGAAAAAACTGCCAATAGCCAGCAGTTAAACATGTGTTTCTTTTTATTTCTTGATTTATGACTTAAAGGAAAGTTGTTGGTAAACCAGAAAAAATATGTTGTCTATATTTTTCTTTTCATAAAAGTGTTTCTGAACGAAAAAGTTTTACTCAAAGCAATTACAACTGGCCCATATTTACTTTAATGTAAGTTTCTCTAACTCAACACCAGTATTTAAAGTTGATCACTTTTTATTTAGTTTCGAAAAAGCTGTAAAGTGGAAAAAAGTTTTCGTTTTATTTTATGGCTTTCAAAAAACTTTATTCATTTGTTTAATAAAACTAGTGGTTAAATAATATTTTACAATAAAATATACATCTAGAAATAATTGTTTTTAAAGTTAAAGTTTTAAAGTGTAAATGAAAATCGCTTGCATCAGGGTATCAGGGCTTAAATACGGGTATAAAGTTAAAAGTATTTAGACTTTTCAAACTAGTTGATTCACACCAGCACTATCTTCTAATTAAATTTCAAAAACTCTCGTCACTTGAGGAAATAAAACAACAAAGTAGTATTTTTTTCACATACAAACCCGCTTATAAGAAGCTTATTTTAAGCAGCTACTCTACAACAATCATAATAATCATTTCCCCTTAACTTTAAAAAGAGTCCATCTTAATTTTGAAATCTAATAACACACACACCGAATCACACGCTTAATACTCTAAGAGCAAAGTATTGCCTAAATTTCTCTAACTAAATATAAACAATGAAAGATATTTTACATTTAAAAGTTTTTTGTTTCAAAAAGTTTGCCCAAAAAATCGGAGAAAGTTGATAATTCCCCCCAAAACCTTGATTATCACACAACTTCTTGAGCGATCTTCAAAATTATATTTCTGTTTGAAAGGGTTTGCTTGTAGTTTGGTCGGATAATTTTATCATTTAGAAAAACGAGTGCAAGTTGCGAATTATTGCAAATGCACCATTAAAAATTGTAGTTGTGGTTGTTGTATGAGTGTGCCTAAAGAGATTTTCTTTTTAAAATTTTTTCTATGAAATCTGAAAATTTTTTTTTACATCTAGAATACGGTCGATTTTATCGGCCGTTGGTTGGCGAATACCGAACTTTAACAGTTGATGACGGTCATTTTGTTAAAGCTACAGCTGTCAAATTAGTCATTTATTCAGTCTGTTTTGCTAAATCGCCATGGACGGATATAAAATTCAACAACATGAGCAAATGAAATTGCATAATGGGATCTGGAGCAGTTTGAAACTGACCTAAATTTTCATCGAAAAATCATCTTCAGCGATGAGTCCCGTTTCTGGATGGATGGGTACCTGATAAAACCAAGTTGCCGAATTCGGGACGATAACAATCCACATGAGATCTAAGAGTGTCCAATTCATCCCCGAAAAAGTCATTTTTGCGCTGACATCATCACCGGTACATCTTTCTTTGAGAACGACGTTGGCCAGGCCTTCACTCTAAACGATGATTATTGATCGATTATTACCAACTCCTTTTAGCTTGAATTAGATGATGTGAACACCAACAACAAAAGGAAGATACGTGCCATAAAGCTCCTCGTGCCACATTAGATATTTTTCACGAGCGATTTTAAAGCATAGTAATCTCACATGGAGGTAATGTATAACTTACCACCGAGATCGTGCGATTTGACCCCCTTAAAACTGTTCCGGGTGTGATTTTTTTAAGTAGCAGGTGTATGGGAATAAGCCACAAACCAATTTTGTCCTTACAACCAAGTTTCATTAAAATAATTAGAAAAATTTCAGCGATAATTTCACTTCAAATAAAATAAAAATATAAATAATTAGAAGCTTTTGTCAATATAAATCCCCATTTCATTAATTCAAGCACCATAGTACAAATCTCACAACAAAACTTAATATAATACGAGTACGTATGAGTGATATTATTTATAGGTAAAATAAAAGTATGTTAATCATACGTCTAGTTGGACATTGATTGTTCTCTTTCTTTCAATTTATCTCAGACGTTTTTAGTTTCAATCTCCCCATACTAATCGTATTTAACGCCAAAACGATTGTATACAATTTGTAATTTCTTCTCTAATTTCATGCATTTGGCCATCAAGGACAAAATAATTAAACATAATAATACACATACACGTCTCAGTTATTACGGTATACTCATCATCAGCTCATATACTTGAATATTGCTATTAATACGATTTCTATAACGATTTCTAAATTATAGACTTAAATAAATGAGTACTTGAAAAAAATCAAATAAATATAACACAAACACGAAAATAGAAAATACATATTCTTAAATCTTGATACGGTTGATATTTCCAATACGCACATCAACATATTTGCCAAATGTTTATTTGTATGTTTGCAGTTATTTTGCTTATAAATCTCTAAATAATCGGCTTATCAATTTATTTCTAAAAATAACTTATCTTAGAAAACTTTTCAATTAAATTTAGTGTTGCAAAATTAATAGGAAAATAATTTGGATTAAAAAAAAGGAATTTCATGTGAAATGGTTTTGTGAATAAATAAATCAATTCGTTGTTAAAGATTTATATGTCCTGTAGACAGTAAAGTAAATAAAAAAAAGGAGCTTGACTCTAGTAGAGACATAAAAAATTAAACATAAGTATATTTATTGTCCATGCCAAAGTTTATGACTAGAATTTGTTTAAGGGGTAGCCACAATATCTCACCTTTTGCAATTTTTTCGAGTGAATGGACAAAGGAAACCTTTTAAATCTTCAGCATGTTTATCATAAACATTACGAAAAACATTTTTGTAAAACATTTTAACCCTGCAATGCTTCGCTGTATGCATGTTTTTATCCCTTTTATATTTTGGAAACTGGGAACTAACTCGTTTTTAACGTTATTTTAGGAAGTTTAAAATGGTCTACAAAAATATTTGTCAATAAATTTTACTATAAATCTTGAAAGACACTAAAAAGCTCTTAACTCAACCTGAATGCCAAAAATAACTTTCACACACAATTAATTTTAAAATATTCCAAAAAACAGAAGCTTATAAAAACTGTGAGTGAAGTTAAAGGAAAATAGAGTCATATCAAATATATCTTGTATGTTGTGTTATTTTTTTATAAATTTTTAAATATTCTCAGCTTTTTCTTGCTTTAAATGTTGGTGCATAAGTTAAGGAGTTTGCTAATATTCAAACATATGGTTGGAAAAGTCCATAACAAACCGCAATAATTGATGGTTTTATATGGTAAAACATATTTTATAACTTTAACTAATAATATTAACTGAAGCTCTACAAAAATTATATAAATACTTTTAAATAACGTGCATACTTACGATTCTTGAAAAATATTAAAGCATATTTTTAAAAGTTCAAGCTTTAAACAAATGTTGCATAATTAAAGGGGCTAAACATCTTTTATAAACATATTCAATGTACTTGAATGTCTGTGTTTTTCCAGACGGTATAAATATTTTAATTTACAATCATAATAATTGTGTGCATCTATGTATCCCATATTTACTAACTTAAGTACGTACAACAAAAACAAAAACAACGGCATCAACAATATGACCTCAGGGCATACTTGAAATTAAATTTTAAAACTTATATGCTGTATAACTAAATTTACAATATTGTCTCATAAAACAACAGTATGTGTACGAGTATATAAATATTTTTCCCAATTTGATTTTTATCAAAGCCATTATAAGACGCAAGTCACTGTAATGGCCACATCTCTTATTGAAAAACCAGAAGGATACATTCTAACCGCAAAAATACTTAACTAAGAAGAAAACATCAAATAAAAATAAATGCAACAACTTTTATAATTAAAATTTTATTCAAATCAGATGAACGAGGTTAATGAGTGCAGCAAACAGAAGAAAAAATCCTTTACAGCAATAAGGAAAATATATCAAGGAAAAAAAGTAAAAAGAAGTGATAACATTAAAGAGAACTTAAATTTGAAATTTCATAGCTTTACTTTTGTAGATACAATTTATTTGCTTATATTTATTTAAAGTCACAGAAATCTACAAAAAACTTTGAAAAATCTTTTGGTTTTATTATTTTCATAAATCCCTAAGCAGTTGTGATTTGTGTTCTGGTTTTATTGAAAAGTAAATATTTTATAAACTACTACTATAAATAATACATTTTATTTTCTTCAATCATGTGCAACTTCAATCATATGCATACTTTGAATAAGGCAAAATTGGCATTAAAAAATTCTTCAATAAAAATTTATGTAAAATATGTATTAAGGATATGCTAACATGTCCCTTACAATAAAATGCTGCGTCAGAATATGATGATCATAATTTTAGCAGAAAAATAATTTTTTAAAATTAAGGATATATGAAAGGTCAATGGTCCTGTTTATCAAGTGGTTGCAAATAAATTGGTTTCATAACTGCAGGTAGTTCTTAAGTCTTCGAACATACAATAAATAGAATAACATCTAGTCTGATTATAATTTAAGCTAAAATCAAATTTTTTTAAAAAAGGATATATGGGAGATAGTGATGTCCTTGTACCAATTCTAAAAAATTTCACCCACAACATTTTGCGTATTCTTTGAATAAGTATTTCGTTCATAATTGAAAAATAAAATATAACATATAAAATTAAGGATATATGTATGGGAGGTAGTCATGTCTTCGATTCAATATCACAAAAATTTCGGCATAACACTTACCTGTGGTATTTAAGGAGCATTTTTATCATAATTGCTACTAAAATGTATTATAAACATTTAAGGATATATAGGAAGTTTCCATGTCCTTGCATCAATTCTGATGTTACAAACCCTTTTAAAGATGATTTCGTTAAAAATTCAACTAAAGATATTGTTTTTAAAAAGAGGTAGGCATGTCCTTGTAACAGTTCGAAAAAATTTCAACACAAAATTTAGCAGTACATTTGAATAATATTTCGTTCATAATTGAAAAATAAAATATTTAAAATTAAAAATATAAGGGAGGTAGAAATATCCTTTCACAAATTCAAAAAAAGAAAGTCATAACCGTTAGCTGTGTAATTTAATGAGGATTTCTATCATAAAGTAAAAAATTTTAGTTTTATTGTGCACAATGGACATGTCTTGCATCAATTATAAGTAAAATCGTTTAAAAATCAACCAAAGAAATCTAGATAAAGTTTAGTTTTTAGAATTAAGATAATTAAGGGAAAAATTTGCACGAATTAAAATTAAATTTACTAAAAATTTTAACAGTATTATTTAAGCTGTACTCCGAACATAATTAAAACTAAAATTTTGGCATAAAAAATTAAGGATATACATATGAGCCATTTCTGCTATTGTAATAAAGGGCGCCGCCACATATTTTTAAAAATAAAATTAAGTTTTTACAATTAAAGATGTGTGAAAAGCAGTTAAATTGAAATTTTTCTTAAAGATTCAACGTATAATTTTCACGGCATTTTTTCAGCAATTATGAAAAATAGCTTAGCTTTCCTTCCCCAACATTTCCTTTCTTAAGTGTTATCAATCGATTGATAACACAATTGACAGAAACGAAGACACATGTCATAGCGTAGATGTCAAGTTACATCAGCATTATCATGATTTATCGATACAAATTAATCGTTTACTGCTGCAAATATTCGATTGGATTAATCGGCTTATCACCAGTAGTGTGCTGTGTAAACTTATTTTTAACGGTTACGTTGCTAAAAGTCATTTCCCTAATGCTCATGTATTTATGTTTGTGTGCGTGTATATATCTTTAAGTGTATCATTGTATGCTCATTGAAAGCAACCGTATGTTGCATTATGTTATACATTTGTGTGTATGAGTACAATCTAATGTTGTCGATGTATTTTGCCATAAATTCATACACAGTTTTGCTTTTAAGCATTTTAAAGGAAATTGTAACATTATTGGCCATTGAATTGAGTTCAAGTTGTTGTTATTTCTTAGAATGTGAAATTTTCATTTTTTGTTGTTTCTGTTATAATCACTCCCAATATTTTTATTTTTATTTGCTCTTGAAATACAAATCTTGGTTGTTTTTGTTATATTTTTGCTTCCTTAACGTACACATACATACATACACTCATACATACATATTTATTTTCATTTTAAGTACTCTGCTCTTATGATTTTCAATAACCCACTTAAAATTGAAGTAAAGTGCAGCTTTGACTGTCACTTGAATGTCATTTTTGTAACTGAATGAAACGATAAAAATGGAATTAAATAAAAAAAGTATACATATACAAATTTTTTTTTTTTTATAAATCTTAAACATGTATAGACTGTCGATTGTCAAATGCTTTTTAGTTAAGTTTGCTTAAAGGATATTAAATTTTCTTGAAAAAAACAGAAAATATAATTTTAAAAAGAAAAGAATTTCCATTTTGTTAAACATATTAAAAATCACACTACCAAAGAACAAGAAACGTATTTAAATTTATTGCTTTTATAAATTTTTCTACATAAAATTTTCAGACAAAAAATTATTATTCTAAACTGTTAGATCTCTAGATTTTAATATTTATGGTTAATTCGATACAATAATCTAATAGGGAGAAAAAATAAAATATTTAAATCCTTTTTGGTTTGTTAATACCTATTCTTATACAGCTTTGCTCTTCTCCTCCTGTTGGTCCTTGAAAGCTTCATATTTTTTTGTAGGTGGAGGAAACATAAGCTTTTATTCCCATGACATTTTCTTTTCATTTCTTTTTTTTTTTTTTTGGGTTCATCCAACCTCTTTTGCACAAAAGTTTAAAATTCTTTTCAACTTGCGCTCGATTTATTTTATGGCCGTGAAATTAAAAGCCATGAAAGATTAAAATCAAAAAATCGCCACCGATTTCCCCCAACGCACAAAAAAAAAAACAAACAGGCAAATGCTTAAAATCAGTTCATTAGAAAAGTAACAAAAACTTTTTGAAACTAGTAGAAGGATAAATGAAGACTGTTGCCCACAATTCTTTTTTTCATCATGGCAAATTAGATGACTAGACGGGTGAAAACACTTGATTAGGTAAAACAAATTCGAATCCTTGCGGCATTTGAACAAAAATGGATATATTAAAATAAAGAGAAAATTTAGATGAAAATAAATCGAAGAGTGTGGTCCTCCTTTTATATTAAAACCAGACAATGAAGTCCTTTTTTAAAGCAGCAAAAGCAGAAAAGTAACGTAGGGATGAAATAACTTTAAGAGTAGCTAAGCGAATAGATATCCTTGGTTAAGATATCAGAGAAAATTATCTTTGGCTCTTTCAAGAAATATGAAAATCTATAATAGTTGATACTTTTAAGCAAAAATACACAACTTTATTTTTTCTTCTTATTTTTCTTTGATCTTTTTTAAAGATTTAAATTCTTATTTTTAGATCTAAAGATCAATGTATTTTATAAAAATTAACAATTACTTTTTATTCCGATATTTCGCTACCAATAATGGGTAGCTTCTTCAGGGATTTAAATTATGTTTTTTCTTTATAAAAATTGTGACCTTTTTTATAAAGAAAAAACATATTTAAAATCCCTGAAGAAGCTACCCATTGTTGGTAGCGAAATATCGTAATAAAAAAAAATTGTTAATTTTTTTAAAATACATTGATCTTTAGCTCTAAAAATAAGAATTTAAAAAATATACAACAATATTTTTCAGTAAAAATTAACACACAAAAAAATATCCTTGACGTCAAACTTTTGCCGGATTATAATTATAATAAAAAAAAAACAACAACTACAAGAATTTTAACAATGTTAAAAAAAGAATTCTAACCTTAAGTAAAACAAAATTAACTAGAAGATTTTTGTCTTAAACAAATATACGCCATTCGCAGCAATAAAAGGTCAGATTTTATTTGTCAGTAAAAAAATGCCAAGAAACGCAAAAGAAAAATTCCTTAAAAAATTTCAACTTGTTTAAGATAAGACAGACATAGAAAACCAAATTGTTTTTAGTAATAATTTCTGAGGAAAATACATTAAAATTGTTGTACAAGATTAAGTTAATTTGATGACAAGAATTAAAGGAAGATGTCCCACATGTGTCCTGGAGAAAAGACTTAAGAGTATAAATTCATACTCGTATCTTGGACGAAATTAAAGAAATGCCTAGACTAAATGAACAGGGCATTGAAAGCTTTGTTGACATTAAGGATTAAACAAAAAAAATTGTAGTTCTTTTTTATCTGTTAAAGTTAAATTGGGTGGGTATGTGGCTGTGTAAAGGAGGTATTTCCTTTAATATCAAGCCTTTATCAGCCAGAAGCAATCATTAATACGAAATTTCCTCTATGACATGATTAAGTTTGTTATTGTTTTTTTTTTTTTTTTTTTTTTGCAGAAATGACACACTAAGAAAAATAAACAGATGCCACAAATTCAACTTAAATTCAATGAAATGTTGGTTTATTATTCATTTATTTGATATTTTTTCCTTTAGTTTTGTTCTTCAAGAAACACAATAATCCAACAATTCTTGTTAAAAATAGTTGGTTTTTTCAAAAGGCCTGACAAGATTAAAAGCCGTTCAAGTTAGACAAGTTTATTTAAAAAGAAATTGTTACTTACTTTTAGGATGGCTTAATATAAAAAAGCCAAATCTTGAATAAAACCTTAATAAAAACATAGAAAAATTAGAACTACAGATCCATAAAGAAAAAAAAACCTATAGAATCTGCTAAAAAAATATACCAAGAAATATGCTCACAAAAAATATATATAATAACACCTTTTTTATAGTTAAAACATACTTTAATTAAAACTGTATTCATAAACAGTAGTTAAACTTAAAGCCAAAGAGCAATAATTCGTTACAATACGACAAATCTTTTTCTATCGTTGATAAATCTCTTCATAACGCATTTTAAAATCACGAAATATGAAAAATATTAACCCCCTTGACATCGTGGGCCAGGCAGTTAAAGTAGACATTAGAATTGATTTTGCTGATATAAAATTTTTTCATTAAACCAACAGTAACTTTAGTAATCTTTTATGAATATGAGAGTGCGAGAATGTGTAGATGACAAACTCTTCGTTGAATGTTCAGTTCAGAATATAGCAGTGAGCTGCAATAAGTGCTTAATTTTCGGGTATACTTAATTATGCACATTGATTTTTATGATCTAATCGTTTATGTTCAAAAGCAAGAAACACTTGTTTACACAACCGTTCGATTCAAACATTCAGTTTTATTCACTTATTGTTTTATGCTAACATGAATGTTCTAACTGTATCGTTAAGAGTATGAAACTCATTTTGAATCGAAGCCAACGTGTTGTTAGTGGAACAAGTGTTTTATTCTGTTGTTAAAATAATTCTGTACTCGCAATTTCGAATAAATAATTTTTATTTCTATATTTGTCACAGTTTGAAATATACACACATACATATATTTATACTTTTGAATTCCGACGTGTTGATGAATTTTCTGCTTGTGCATAAAAATCGGACGAGTATAAAATTGAATAATACTTGTTTGTGTTGTTCTTAAAATTCAACGTTTCCCTTAAGTAGGAACGATTATATTTGTTGCAGCTCACTGGTATATAGATCAAAAACGACAATATAGTGCGTTTGAAAAAGAGCAGGGCAATTTCGAATAAAAAAAATTCAATTGAATTATCGAAAATTAAAACTAAACTTCATAAATTGGATTTTTATATCGAAACTTCCACATTTGTTTCTGATTTTTATTGTAAAATTTCACACTTAATTTCAAAAATTATAACTAAACTTCGTAAATTCGATTTTTAATACGAAATTTCGGACTTAGCTGCCATACTTCAAAATAGCTTTCGTAACTTCAACTTTTATTGCAAAATGTAGTTCTTAATTTCATCACTTCAAACTCAGCCTTTTAAATGCGATTTTCATTTCGTAATTTCGGCCATTATTTCTAAAACTCGAACATAATTTCTAAAGTTCTAAACTTTATTTATGGTGTGCAAGTTCTAAATAATGACTAAGAACTATTCAAAATTATTACATTCAAGATCATTTCTATAAGGCATCGAAAAAAAAATGTAATAAAATAAAAAAATGTTTTTTGCTTGCTTGGAAATTAGTTTTCCGTAGAAAAGGTCAGATCACATTAAATATCAAAGCTCTTCTATTTCATAAGTAGTAAATTTTTGTGGAAAAAAGTGTTATTTAAAAATATTTTTTTTTGCGAAAAAATCATATATAACAGTAAATGAAAACTAAATTAAAATTAATTTTTTCTTAAGAAAGGCATTTTTGTTTTCAGTTAGTGGAACATGCAGTTCAATTTTAAAAAGGTTTTTTTAGATTAGACACTTAAACTCGTCTTTTCGTTGAATTTCCTCAATAATTGTTTATCTGTCGCTCGTTTCCGTAACTCTCACTCACATAGTTTCTCGCATTGAGAAGTTTGGTACCACTCTGTGAAAAACAGCAAGAGTCAGAAACAAAACTAAATATTTTTCGCTCTTACAGGGAAGGTGGCTAATATAAAAATGCAACTAATATTCTACGAATCATCCTACCAAATATGAGGTGACAAGAATAATTATTAATTTTTTTCCATGTTAGAAACTTTTCACAATCATTTGCTTTAACCGTACTTTTTTTTAATGTCTTCAACAGGAATTTTTGGTTAAGGTACCTTTTTATATGCATATTTAATAATGTTTTAATTGCTGCCTAATTGTTAGAATTTAGTCTTTTTAAATAATTTTCACTACTTAAAAATTTAACGAAAAATAATTTAGTAAACTTTTCAACCAACAGTTGAAAAAGTCATGCACCTCAAGTGTTTTATAATTTATTGTGAACAAATCTTTAAAGATTTAAAAAATATATTTGATATGAATAGATATTCTGTTTTGAAATAAGCTTTCTTGATTTGTTTTGTTTTAGAAAACATTTAAAAAAACAATAAAAAAACTCGTAGATGTTCTTTGAACGAGTGAAAAGTGCCATAAATATTTCTAACAAATGTGAGTTTAATAACTTTTTTTTCGGGAAAAATTATGTGTCTGGCGTTGGGAAATTTATTAATAAACTTTATTTCTTAGTAAAGTATTTTGAAAAATTTTCAACACATAAAGTGAGGTTTGTGGTAGTTTAACCCTCCCGGTTTTAATGAAATTCGATCATGTATCTTTTTGAAAGAAATAAGTGAGGTACTTTTGAAAGCAGAATTGCCAATTTAGCAGTTTATTCTTACCTGGGTTCAATCTCTGGTCGGGGCAAGTCATCAATTCCACACTAATCTTCATTAGTGTGGATTTGTATTAATTGTTGTTAAACTGTTTAAGTGATTCACGCATAGCACTGGTTACTAAAAAAAACTGTTCTAACTGCGATTGATATTGGTTCAAGCTAACGTAGTGGCCTCCTTCGTCGGTTAGCAGAACCATCTTCGAAATAAAATAATTAATAAAATAATGACTGCTCAGACAGTTTAATCAATTTAATGCATCTACTTAACACCAGAAGCACTTTAGCACTGCTCTAAGGCGCAACAGCTGTGAAGAACTTTAGCCTTCCAAATTTTCAAGATCAATTCTCTCTATCTATCCTATATCTTACCCTAAGTTCTGGCACAATGCATTGCATAAGTAGGGGTCATCTCCTGAGTCCTGGTCATACAAAAGACTCGCTGTCGTTTTTAGCCGGTTTAAACAGCGCCTCAAAGCATTTAAAGGTTTCTTGTTTTTATTACACGAAATTTTTCTGCTAGTGTGCTATCTTAAAGTTTTCTACATAAAAGTGTGAAGGATATTTTCTTGCCACCTAGCCGAATGTAGCATAACATGTTATTCTGTTTAATGAACATCTGAACAGACAGTTTTTATGGAACATTAAAATTGTTTGTGTATAAATATTTTTATTAAATAGCTGGTGAGGCCTAACTTGTTTTATGTCAATAAAAATGCAGATTCTTTTTATTACATATTTTTCCCAACGTTTCGTGAATGTTTTGTTCACTTCTTCAGGGGATTTATTTATATTTAACTAAATTTTGAAAAACATCAAGTGTGTTAGATATCACATAAATAATAAAATAAAATTGTTTGAATAACTTACAAAGTTGTTGAAGTTATATTGTAAACATAATTATTAAATAAAGAACACCGCTTTTTATATGATGTACATATAATATAAAAACATTAAAATATTAAAAATTAAGGTTTTGGCTGTTTTTAATTATTACACTGTATATGGCGCTTAAGTTGTCAGTGTCTTCTTTTTTATTCATTGTTCTATGTATATTCTGTTGTATTCTTAAGCTCTCGGTTGTGTAACGCTTTTTCCCATTATTTTCCTTGTTTAGTATTTTTATATTTTCAAAGTCAGGTACATGATTGGTTTCCAGTATATGTTTTGACAAAGCAGTGCTTTCTTTGTTTTTGTTTATATCTGTTTTATGTTCGTTCATTCTTGTTTCTAAAGCTCTCTTTGTTGTGCCAATGTAGACAAGATCACACCCGCTGACACTATCACCTTTACATGGTATCTCATAGACTACGTTGTTTTGTTGTAGTTTGTCGATTGGTGTTTTTGTGTTTGTGAAAATAGTACTTAGTGTTTTGTTGGGTTTGTATGCTAAGTAGATATTGCTTTTATTTATTACAGATTTGATGTTTTTGTTGTCTGTAATGCCTGGTATATATTTAATGCTGAAATATTGTTTATTATCATCATTAGGGTTGCCATTTCTATTGTTTTGTGGATGTTTGCAGGAATTGGTAATTATTTTGATTAGATGAGGGGGAAAACTATTGTCCATTAATATTTTCGTGACTTTTTTTATATTTTGCGTGTGAAATTGTTCATCACTTATGTCCAGAACTCTACGCACAAGGTTCTTAGCTGTATTAATTATTTGTGATTTTGGTTGTGTGGCATTGTAATTGATGATTCTTCCTGATGAGGTGTTTTTTGTATACCAATCAAAGGATATTTTGTTGTTAATTCTGTGTAATGTAGTGTCAAGATAGGATATTTTCCCCTCTTTTTCCATTTCAATGGTGAATTTAATTTTAGGATGGTATCCATTGAGAGTGTTTAGAATCTCGTTTTTGTCGTCAATGTTGATCACAGCCAAAATGTCATCTACGTATTTGGTTATGTATTTTATATAAATATTTTTGTTTTTTAGTTCAGCTAGCGCCACGTCTAATAAATTATCTAAAACAATATCTGCAATCGTGGGTGAGAGAGGGTTCCCCATAGGCATACCAAAGATTTGATTATATATATTGTTTTTGTAAATGAAGTAATTATTATCGTACAGACAAAATTTAGGTATTTCTAGAAATTTAGACTTGGGTATGACTGTATGATTCTTTATCGTGTTCCATTTATCCATTATATTATTGATGGCTGTATAAATGGGGATGTTAGTAAAAAGAGAAACAACATCAAAAGAAACTAATGCATCATTTGAGTCCAATTGTATGTTTTTAAGTTGTGTTTTTAAATCAACTGCGTTTTTTATGTTGTATTTTTCCGATACTATATTTCTAAGTATTCGTCCTAAAAATTTACTAAGTTGGTAGCAAGGGACTTGAAAAGATGACACTATGGGTCGCAATGGTACACCTTCTTTGTGTATTTTTGGTAATCCGTAGATTCTCGGTGCCGTTGCAGCGGAACAAGTGAGTGCGCGTTTGAGCCAGAAATCTATATGTTCTTTTTTGTGTAAATCATTTATAATATTGTTGTTTGTTTTAATTAACTTGGTGGTGGGATCTGTTCTTATTATTCTGTAAGTATTTTTGTCTTCTAGTAGATTTTCCATTTTGTTTTCGTATTCGTTCTTGTATATTGCAACTGTTTTATTTCCTTTGTCTGATTGTGTTATTATTATGTTTTTGTGTCTTTTTAGAAATTTGTTTGTTTTATCAAATATTGTGAGGATTAATTTTTCCCTTGGGTTGTTTTTCAATTTCCTTTTAAAGAAGGTTATTTTATTGACTATCTTGCTTCTAGCCACTTCTTTCTCTTTCTTTAATAGTGAAGACAAAGAGAAAGAAGTGGCTAGAAGCAAGATAGCCAATAAAATAACCTTCTTTAAAAGGAAATTGAAAAACAACCCAAGGGAAAAATTAATCCTCACAATATTTGATAAAACAAACAAATTTCTAAAAAGACACAAAAACATAATAATAACACAATCAGACAAAGGAAATAAAACAGTTGCAATATACAAGAACGAATACGAAAACAAAATGGAAAATCTACTAGAAGACAAAAATACTTACAGAATAATAAGAACAGATCCCACCACCAAGTTAATTAAAACAAACAACAATATTATAAATGATTTACACAAAAAAGAACATATAGATTTCTGGCTCAAACGCGCACTCACTTGTTCCGCTGCAACGGCACCGAGAATCTACGGATTACCAAAAATACACAAAGAAGGTGTACCATTGCGACCCATAGTGTCATCTTTTCAAGTCCCTTGCTACCAACTTAGTAAATTTTTAGGACGAATACTTAGAAATATAGTATCGGAAAAATACAACATAAAAAACGCAGTTGATTTAAAAACACAACTTAAAAACATACAATTGGACTCAAATGATGCATTAGTTTCTTTTGATGTTGTTTCTCTTTTTACTAACATCCCCATTTATACAGCCATCAATAATATAATGGATAAATGGAACACGATAAAGAATCATACAGTCATACCCAAGTCTAAATTTCTAGAAATACTTAAATTTTGTCTGTACGATAATAATTACTTCATTTACAAAAACAATATATATAATCAAATCTTTGGTATGCCTATGGGGAACCCTCTCTCACCCACGATTGCAGATATTGTTTTAGATAATTTATTAGACGTGGCGCTAGCTGAACTAAAAAACAAAAATATTTATATAAAATACATAACCAAATACGTAGATGACATTTTGGCTGTGATCAACATTGACGACAAAAACGAGATTCTAAACACTCTCAATGGATACCATCCTAAAATTAAATTCACCATTGAAATGGAAAAAGAGGGGAAAATATCCTATCTTGACACTACATTACACAGAATTAACAACAAAATATCCTTTGATTGGTATACAAAAAACACCTCATCAGGAAGAATCATCAATTACAATGCCACACAACCAAAATCACAAATAATTAATACAGCTAAGAACCTTGTGCGTAGAGTTCTGGACATAAGTGATGAACAATTTCACACGCAAAATATAAAAAAAGTCACGAAAATATTAATGGACAATAGTTTTCCCCCTCATCTAATCAAAATAATTACCAATTCCTGCAAACATCCACAAAACAATAGAAATGGCAACCCTAATGATGATAATAAACAATATTTCAGCATTAAATATATACCAGGCATTACAGACAACAAAAACATCAAATCTGTAATAAATAAAAGCAATATCTACTTAGCATACAAACCCAACAAAACACTAAGTACTATTTTCACAAACACAAAAACACCAATCGACAAACTACAACAAAACAACGTAGTCTATGAGATACCATGTAAAGGTGATAGTGTCAGCGGGTGTGATCTTGTCTACATTGGCACAACAAAGAGAGCTTTAGAAACAAGAATGAACGAACATAAAACAGATATAAACAAAAACAAAGAAAGCACTGCTTTGTCAAAACATATACTGGAAACCAATCATGTACCTGACTTTGAAAATATAAAAATACTAAACAAGGAAAATAATGGGAAAAAGCGTTACACAACCGAGAGCTTAAGAATACAACAGAATATACATAGAACAATGAATAAAAAAGAAGACACTGACAACTTAAGCGCCATATACAGTGTAATAATTAAAAACAGCCAAAACCTTAATTTTTAATATTTTAATGTTTTTATATTATATGTACATCATATAAAAAGCGGTGTTCTTTATTTAATAATTATGTTTACAATATAACTTCAACAACTTCGTAAGTTATTCAAACAATTTTATTTTATTATTTATGTGATATCTAACACACTTGATGTTTTTCAAAATTTAGTTAAATATAAATAAATCCCCTGAAGAAGTGAACAAAACATTCACGAAACGTTGGGAAAAATATGTAATAAAAAGAATCTGCATTTTTATTGACATAAAACAAGTTAGGCCTCACCAGCTATTTAATAAAAATATTTATACACAAACAAATTGTATTGGCCAAAAATAAAACAAACAAAACATTAAAATTGTTTTTATAAATATACATATATTTTTTGAATTACTCATATGATTTTAATGTTTTCCTGAAAGTCAAGTACGTTTCATATTAATACGAAACATACGGGTGTGTCTGTCTGTCTCTCTCCCTCTCTCTCTGCTTTAATATTCACAGCCAAATGGAAATAATAATAAAAAAAATAAATAAAACGAATCTCATTTCCAAATGAGATTCAGAACTTCAGGATATGTGAATTTACATAAACACATACATACATACATAAGTACATACATACGAACATATGTATGTAGTTCTCGCTTTTACAAATCAAATAAATTTATATTGCCTAACTGCAGATTCATTCCATTTCATTCCTTCAAATGTTAATAAAAATAAATGAAAAACGAAAATAAAAATGTTTATGTACGAGTATGTGTAGAAAAAAAAACGCATGAGAGTTAACTTTAGCATGTAAATATTTAATTCATAACAATTATTATATTTTAATATCCTGGTTTATATTTCTAACACGCGTTGGTAATATATTTAACAAGCACAGCAGAAGCACAGAGTGCGTAGCACAAACAGAACAGACTAAAGCGTAACGGATACTCTGCCTCTGTCTCTCTCTTGAATTTACTTGTTGTAAGTTTCACTTACAGTATTTGTTCATTGTCATATTGTTTGTTTCTTAAGCATGTCAGAAACTTTTGAAATTTATTTTTTAAAAATAACACTTAAAAAAGTTTTTATATTAAGAAAACTTTAGTTGACACGAGTATGAATACATAACTGAAGCAGTGTGAAAAATGTATTAACCACTTTTGGAGCCATTGGAAATGTCGTTTAAATGCAAGAGCTTGGAAGGTTGTATGCATGTGTTATAATAACTCTTGACTCTTTTCTGTCTTTCTTTATTTTATTTTTCCCCATCATACTTTATTTTGTATTGTAACATCTCCAATTAACCACGACCCTGCATCACTCACTCGTTAGGTTTAACTGACATATTTAAAAAGCTGTAATTTTCTACTACATATTCTTTTAATATTTCTTTTTTTACTTAAAAACTATTTTTGCTGCTGCTTTCAGTCATTTTACCATGTTATTTTTAAACTAAAAAAAATATATTTTTCCTCTTCATCATGATGTGCAATTTTTTTCCAGTTAAGATGAAAATCCTTAAGGGTGATTGTGTATATTTTTCACATTTATAATTTTTTTTTCTTTATTTTTTCATTAGTACAAATTAAGCCGAAGTTATATATAAAGTTTTAAATTTTAAATTAAATTTAAATGATTAATCTGATAAGTAAAGAGCACTTCAAGGTTTGCAAGACGAATATATTTCACATGCACAGAATTGGAAATATCTGAAAGTGATGTGACTTCTGAAGAAGCATCTAACTCACCCAATGATAACAATTGTTCAAAGGTTGAAGATGTTAAATCATCATACGAAGAATTAGTTTTCTCACAAATAAAAAACATTTTATAAATTATTGATTTTTCAAAAACAACATACGAACCACGGCAGCTGATTAAAATTGGCATTTTCAATATCATCATTGAAAGAAATCGATTATTATCAACATATTTTTTGTATTCTATAAAGAAATGTGACGGCGACATTGCATTATACTGACTCTGAATTTATCGCCGGTGATAAAAATTTGTTTTCTATTATGTTTTCTATACTTTTTTTAATAATAAAATAAAAGGGAAATAGATAAATTATCTGGACCCACAATTTTTATATGTGTTTCGTTCAAGCACCCAATTACATCCGGGAAATCCGTTTTTTTTATATAAATTTTATTTGGCTTGGTTTTTTTTTACCATCCTTAATTTGAAACCTGATTCATTGTGGGCAAACTTTCATTACCAAAACATCTAGAGTTTCGGACAAAATTTTTGACACAGAAGGAGGGATAATCCCAAATTGAAATCGTCACCTGATACGTTCCTTGCGTTAAAAATCGTAAAGTTGCTGCTAGTTTGATGGTGTTCGGAACAAAATTTAATCTGGCCGCACTTTTCAAATATAGACCAATAATCTCCAGGACATATTCGAAAGCTTCTTTATTAAGCCCAAAATAACTTATGAACCTTTAAAGAAACCACAAAGTGTGTACTTATCGTCTGGCAATTTACAGATATTTGATTTCTGCTTTAGTTGTCTTCTTTGCATTGTTAAAGATATTTTTTTCTTCATGATTACAAGTAGAATTTGGCACGGGAACGAAAAATATTTTAAAGCAACATATTTTCAACCAAAAAATTTAACAAAAATTGTGAACAAAATAAATCAGCTGTTTCAAGGATAAACAATCAAGTGACGTTGACATGGTTACAGAATATAAAATTAGCGATGACGCGGCGGTGTTTTGGTTGAGTAAAAATGATGTTGACCCAAAATTGATGACGGCGTTGACGCCGCCAAGTAGAATAACGGTAATTTATAGATGTGAATTTCTTATATTGACATAAACGATAAACAGTTGATAAGTCGTTGCTCCTTTTTATAAAATGTAAAATTGTTATTGAATTAATGTTGACGTTGATACAAAGTGATGTTGACGACGACAAATGGAATAAACGTGAATATTTTTGGAGGTCTCCCCAAACGATTTTGTAGGACAAAACTTGAATCAAACCCATACAAACAAAAAAAAAAAGTATTTTAAAAATCCATTCATAAATGATAAAGTATGGGATAACCAATTTTTTCGCAGGAGGGGTAATTTTCCCCGATTTTAGTAAAGTTGTTATAGCACCAAGCTGCATGGAAACGCGTTGAAACAACCAAAAAAAATTATGAACATCGGTTCATAATTGAAAGAGTTTTTTTTTTTCTTTTTGTTTAGTATCGCCACTCGGGGTCCTCCCTACTTATGCAATGCACTGTGCCAGAACTTAAGGTAAAGGAATAGTGTAGATGTACACGTAGAAGGCTGAATTCCTTCACAACTCTCCTATTATGCGTTTTGTTAATTTTTTGGCATTTTATTAATTGTTTTACTTCGCCGAAAGTTCTGCTAAACGACGAAAGAGCGCGCTGTTGTGTACAGCAGCTTGGACGAGTATCAATCGCTGTCGGTACAAAATTTTACTGACCAGTACTATGAATTCATCACTTAAACAGTCCAACACCTATTGATACAATGGCACAATAATGTACATTAGAGAAATTTGTTATCTTGATATTCTCTGGACAGGGATCGAACCCAGGTCCTAAGTCAACGCATTTTGCACTTCAGCCAACACCACCCTGGAAAAACAATATTTTAAGGAAACAATCTGCCCTCGATTTAAAAAAAAAAATGAGACCGAACTACAAGGCATCCTTTTCAAACAAAAAAATATTTTTTAAAATTGTTTCATAAATGCTAGAATTATTTAGGTTTAAACGTCCAAAAAAATCCCCATTGAATTGAGAACTACCTTCTTTTTTGAAATCGGTCGTGCAATTTGCTGGTAAAAATTTTGGGAACAAATGTGACCAAGAACTGAAGACACCTTGTTAAGAGCGCCCACTGATTTTCAGAATCTTTGGAGGGCGATTAAAAAAATTGGTTACCAAAATGGTCACACTGAGTATAGGGCTTTACAACCCTTTAATGGTAGAGTCGAAGCAAATGCTTTTGTACATTTCGAACTTTTGTAATACAGTAGTTTTTAACTCTCAGTTAATTTTAGTTTAAGATTCATTTTAATAAAATTCAAACGAGCTTTTAAACTGCTGACAGTTTTATCCGGTACTGTAATTTGTTTTAAAGTTTTTAAAGAAAGATTTTAGCATAGTTTTCGAATTTCTTTTCATGTGCTAATTTTTTTTTAGCTTTTACTTTTCGTGCCAAAGCTGCACGGTTAAAGGCAACTTACGAACGAGATAAACTTTATTTGAAGAAAAATAAATTTTAGCCTCAATTAACCAGCAACTGGTCCATTGTTTGATTATTCTTCATGCTGATTTAATTAATTTTGTTGTAATAAAATATTTTAATATCTTAAATGATTTTCTTTGCAAAAATATGCTAAAAATGATTTTTGATATTTGCTGTAGCAGGCAGAGTAGCTTTTCATTTGCTTTCAATTTCAATTTTCACACAATTTTCCATTTAAAATAAAAACACATAAAATACGTATTTTGTTAGTTTTAATTAGAAGAGTCTTCGCTGCCATTTGCAGTTAGATTTTGTTTTCCTTTTTACAACTTTATTATTTAGTTTTAATGTTTGAAATTTTCGTCCTTAAGAGGTTATTTAAAAGGCATTTTCAGTTGATTATTGTTGTAGGTCTGTATTGTTTTTTGTATTTAATTTGTTTGTCTATTTCGTTGTAATTGTGTTTTTAGGGTTGCATCTACTTGTGTAGTTTTTTTATTTTTAATGTGCTTCAAATAAACAGTTTAAAAACTTTTTAATTAAAAAAAAAATCAACTAAGAAAAGGGGAAAAGGAAAGAAGGAAGGAAATAAGCGTGAAAGCCTCTTTTAAATTTTGTTATTTTTAAGTTTGACAAAAAAAATTCGCAGGCATAAAAATAACACGTAAAATATTTTCGTTAAAATTCAAAAGGGAATTTTAGAATTTTGTTGTTTTATTTTTTCTTACCAAAATTGATCGAAAAAACTTATTTTATAATTGAAGACACGTGACTGAATTATTTAAATAAACGGAATTAATTAAATTATTTTTAAACATCCAGAAAATGTATTGGTTGGCATTAAGAGGTTGGGAGGGATAAATGAGCTTCTCACAATTTTCAAATGATTTATTTCTTTGTCAAGTATTTTTTAATTAAAATACTGTAAAAATATTCAAGTTTATTTTTTTTTAGAAATTCGGGGCTCTTAATTAGGAAACTTAAAGATTTTAAATTGAAAATAAATGTGTTTTTTGAGTAGGAAAAAGCTCATTAAAGTTGTTTAGAATTGGTTCCTATAAGTGTAATTATTGGTGGTGGTGGTGGTGGTTTTGGTGGTGGTGCTGGTAACCCAAAATCCTTAAAGAAATTATTTTTATAAAAATTTAAAATCATTGCTGTTGTAGTACAGAAGCAAAAGAAGCGTTAAAGATTTTCATGCAAAGCGTACCATGCCATACACAGTGGGACATATTCTTAGAATTTCTAAGAAATTATCAAGAAATTTGATAGATGAATTATACTTTAGACCTTAAAGTTCACATTTGATTGAAGGGTTGTAAAAAGTTTTGGTTCACCAATTGAAAAGTTTTTTTTTTCTAGTAGAATTCGTTGTTGTATCCAATTTTTCGAAGTTTACTTTATATGGGCTAAAGTCTTACTGCCTGGCCCACGATGTCGAACGAATTTTTCTTTTGTACAAGTTACATTTAAAACAAAAACAATTTCCAAAAATTTTTTTTAATGTAGTTTGTATGAAAGAAAAATTCGTTCGACTTCGTAGGCCAAGCAGTTAACTTCACTATAAAATGGAACGGGTTTGGTACAGGCGCAACAACAACCTTATTTTTTACTCAATTTTTATACAGAAAAGAGTTCGACATATTTTAAAAATTTCCTTCAAATTCCGTGAAACTTTGTTGTTTCACTAAAAGAGAATTTATTGTGAGATATAATCTGGATCGGGCAGCCTAGAAATAGCTGGACCAAGGTCATGAGTCTGCAAGATCTTAAAAAACATTGGGATTAGCAAAAAAAAAGAACAAGAAAAATGTGTGCACGGAATAATTTTACAAGCTCTTATTTAGGACGTCATAGACCCGCACCCCAGCTAGCAGGCTAAATAGATATAAACGTCTTATAAGTTCGTACAAAATATAATACTGCTCGGATTAAATGCTTAGAAATATTTCAACAGCTCGACAACAATCCTCACTAGTCGCCCAATCACTTTAATGTTGCTTATAGAATGGTTTGTTGGGCTTTATCTTTATTTCCTTTACGCAGAAAATATTTACGTTCTTATCAATACGTATGGGTTTTTTATAGCAAAAAAAGACATGATATTAAAGTTTTATTTGAAACTTTCTATGATAACGCCAGTTAATAATTGAACACAAAGAAATCATTGAATGTTGTTGACAAATATTTCCTGGATTTTTAGGGTGACCAAAGGTCAGGCAGAAGAAAGAAGTGATGGTTCCTTTGCCAGCATCTTTTTTGAAATTGACGGGTGATGTTATTGATGTAGATCTTTAATTTTGAATAGCGTTCCAAGCTAATGGGGTTTTAGCCAAAGCCCAAAAATATCAAAAAATAATAAATATCAAAATTTTAAAAAATCTACAAACAGATAAATCGTCAAATATGAAAAAAATCTTAAAATAAAAAATCACAAATTAGTAAAAAATCGACCAACTGTTAAAATACGGTTTTTCCACACAAAATAGTTTTGTTTAAACGAATTTATGAATTTGAATAGGTTTGGAGTTGGTTTTATTAAATGCAACATTTGGGGCGTTCACACTGTAGTCATATTGTCATAATGTCTTATTATTTGAGAATAGTTTAAAAAAATTGTTGTTGTGCTTCAAGCAAAATAGTCATATAATAATAAGACAATTTGAGGTATGTTTATGGTTTGTCATATAATAACTGTAGAAATTTTACTTACTATTTAATAGAAATAAAAAAATCCCTTGAAAAGGTGATCATACAATTCACGAAATTTCGGGTAAATATGGAATAAAAAATTTTACTTTTATTTACATAAAATACGGTAGGCCAATAGCTAAATATATAAATGAAAAATAACAAAAGGAATTACATCTGGCCAATAATAATAATACAAACAAGAATATGCGTTTGTGTAAGTGATCTGCCTGGCAGCTTGTCAACGTTTTTCCACTTGCCGCCGTCCAAAAAAGTAGTTCAGCTCATGTTACCGGCAACAGCTGCTTTTGATTATATTTATTTCAGCAAGTTTGTATAGATAAAAAAACAATTTGAAAATTTCAATTGATAAAGAACATTTTAAAAGATTTACAGGAAATTTATTATTTTCTTTATTAACAAGTCAGACTGAATTAAAAAAACATTTACATTTAAGCCAAAATTCAAAAGTATGCGCTCTAATCCCACTAAAAAATGGAGTGTTGTTAAATGTTTATCAGCTGTCACAATTATGACATAAGACACTAAATTATACTTGTCATATTTTGGTTTGCTATTATATTATGACATATGACTTTACATTCATGCAATAAAATGTTCGTGCTATTCTAGTTACTGCGTATAACCCACAGAATAATCTTCAGCGATCGAAGCGAAATAACCAGTACAACGGGAGAAACTGTGTCAAGACGGCGAATCTTCCGTGGGAGTCGTCTACGTTTTGCTTTAATGAATAGTTTATGACGCTGTTATTCCCACTTAAAACGAGCGCTTTTGAAGTAACAATAGAATACACAGTTTTAAATCAAACGTCCAACAACCGTTTAACAGAATCGCATAATCATAATTTATCAGAGTAAAGTACAATTGAAATTAAATAATAATCTTGCCATAATCGTCCGAATTCTTAAAAGGCGATTCTTGTTTAACATAAAAAATTATCATAAAATAATCACTGCCAAAACCATAATTTGGAAGAAATACAATCGTGCTCAATGCTCGCTAAAATGTTTAATTGGCGATTCCCTCGTGAAACTTATACCGGACATTTAATATATTTTGAACACATTTATTATACAAACTGTAGGTTAAATCCGGGATTTAATAATGAACTTGTAGTGTGAACGCCAAATCAGCTGTTTATTTTACTTTAGATGTGAAAAGACTCGTTTAATAAATAAATATTTAGTATTCAGGCAGAAACAATGTCACACTTTACTAAATTTATGTAACTTTTTAATACCAAAAAGCGTATATTAGTTTTGCGGAGTACCCTACACTAATTCTACTTTATCAAAACGAAAAAATCTTTTCATTGATGTGAGAAAAGAGAACAAGTAAAATTAAAAAGAAATACAAAAAAATAAAAGAACTCGTAATAAAACTAGTTGATTAAATCTCTTGAATGATATATTGGTGCGTACTGATTGGTTTCTAAGATTAAAAAAAAATATTTGTTCTCTTATCTAAATAAATGTGACCAACTATTTACATGAAATTGTAAAAAAAAAAAGTTGGTTCTGTCATTTAATTGTGCATAAGATCCAAAGTCCTTAAGAAAAATTTAAAGTTTCTGCAGCTTAACGATTATTTTATGAATTTGAAGAAAAAATAATATATTGTAAAAGTTGTTCATAAACTGTCACCATTTTTCGATACTAATTTATGAATAACTAAGAAAGCACCGATTTGAAGGTTTTGAAATTTAAAAATAGTCTGAAGGTTATTTTATCATGCATCTGTTGGCTGGAAATCGGACATACTCTTCTCGAGTTTAAGAGAAATATACTGGTGTAGTGTATTTTCGATGACTTTTCCAAAATTTTTGTTGAAATGCAAAACCAAACTAAACATTATTCACTTGACAGCTGACAAAATGGCCGCCAGTTAACAAAAGTGTTGCTAATATAAAGTTTTATACGTGTATAAAAAACAAAATCTTTAAATGAGTTCAAACCGAATGTCTGTGTAGTTGGTCACATTACTCCAGGAGAAAGAAAATAAGCTGTTGATGCTGAAACTTGTATCTCCTCTTGAAGAAAATGTTTGAGGTTTTTTCTCTGCTGCAAAAAAAAAAGAAATGGTGTATAATTTATGTTTTTTGCTGCAGATCTATAGTTTGAGTCAATGTCACATTCATTTTTTTAACCAATTATTTGCTTAAAATTTTTTTCGTTTTTTAGTGTGTCCTTTCATCATATCAAATAAGACTTTTTCCATTCAAATTGTTTACTTTGGCGGTTTCCATTTTTATGTAGATTTTTCATTTTTGATTTGCCATTTGTTTTCTTCTAGAAAAAGAAGCAAAAAATAAAATTATTGTTTGCAGTTATTTTTGGTTTTATTGTTCCTATTACGAGTATTATTGTTATTATGGTTCAATTTTTGTGTTTTATTTTTTGCATTTTTATTTTTGTAGTTTACTTTTGATAACAGCATGGAATTTTTAATAAAATGTTTGAATTTATTAAAATGGTGTTGGTAAGGGGGGAAGAATTTTGCAAAAATTTAAAAGATAGAAGAAAATGTAAAATTTTGCATATAAAATTGATGGGAAGTCATGTAGGAAGTGTTTTTTTATCTGCAAATACACTTGCCTGCATACACAAACACTCATACATACATACTCGTACATCCAGTAATAATATAATTTAAATTCAAATTGTATTTGATACGGGGATATTACGAAACAGATAATTGGCATTAAAAAATAAGATTTCATAGAAATTTTATATATGCTTTTATTGATTTTTTAAAGCTGATTATCTACACAGAAAGAAAAAAAATAGTCCCAAACGGCCTTAAATCAATCCCAAATTATATTGAAAATCCATCTTGTGAAGTATTTGGAGCTCAACAGTATGGCTTTCGTAGAGGCCGCTCTACTAGCTATGGCTAGTAGAGCCTACTAGCTTTCTTTTCGGAGAAGTGGTGTAATAACATACATCACTTTGGCGAAAGTAAAGTGGTGGCTCTAGATATTTCCAAGGCATTTGATAGAGTGTGGCATGGAGCACTTCTGTCAAAACTGATTGCTTTTGGTGTCGGTGATGGCTTCACTCGATTTGTATCGAGCTTTCTCAGAGATCGCACTATACGAGTTATTGTAGATGATGAGACCCCTCATCAAACGAGTTCAAGATAAATTCAGGGGTACCGCAAGGCTCCGTTCTTTCTCCTATCCTTTTTCTTATTTTTCTTAATGACCTTCTACGTCAAACTACCAACCCTATCTACTCTTTTGCAGATGACAGTAGCCTAGTTCATTCGTATTCATTCAGCAACAGGCCAAACCCGTCGGAGATCCGGGCAATGCGGCAAAATATGAATGATACGCTAAATCGCGATCTCCTGTCAATTTCAATTTGGGGTGATGCTAATAGGGTCAGTTTAAACGCACGAAAGACCCAATGTGCTGTGCTCACACACAGACGTATGACCGGACATGCTGCTCCATTTGTAAATATGGATGGTATAGATATTGAGGAATCAGAAGCTCTTAATTCTTGGCATGAAAATACATTGTGATGTTCGATGGAATGATCACATTTTTCATGTCTCAAAAGAAGCATTCAAGTGCCTCGGCTTTTTAAGACGGTGTAGGACATACTTCACTCCATCTGATCTCCTTAATATTTATACCACCTTTAGCCGACCGATAATGGAATACAACTCTCATGTATGGGCCGGTGCTTCAAAATCTATTTTGAAGTTACTCGATCGCGTACATGATAGGGCGAAGAAGCTTATCGGTGACAGTAGGGTAGCCAACTCTACTGACTCACTGGAGCATCGACGCAATGTTGGGTGTGTTTCGTTGTTCTATCGCTACTACAACGGAATATGCTCTAATGGAATCAGGGAACTTGTTCCCGAAACCCGTCACTTTTCACGCACAACACGCTCTTCATCAAGAGCACATCCCTTTGTGGTCGATATGTCAGTGAACCGCACCACGCATTACAGAGAGAATTCCTACTTTGGCCGTACTGTTCGTATGGGGAATAAATTCCCCGCAGAGGTATTTCATGCCAATTTCAGTGTGTCGGGGTTCAAATCGAATGTCCACAAACACTACTCCCTTTATCCTCCTTCCCAAAACCTATTTCCTTAGTTCTGGCTCAATGCTTTGCGTACGTATGGGTCATTCCCTGAGTGCTGGTCCTAATTAAAAAAAAAAAAAATATGGTGTCAAAAATGCGGTAACTATGAATTTTCTTTAATAAAGTATAAGAAAATTGATTCAAGTACGGGCGACTATTTAATCCTAAATTCAAAAAAAGATTTTCTAAAAAAGATTTGACTTGATTTTAGCTGAAAATTAAAGGCTTTAGATGGGATTCAAGAATCCACGTCTAACACATCGTCATGCATCCAACTTATATATTTATATATTTGAATCAAAACCTAATCAGGATGCTAGTTTTTATCCTTGCACACAATTGAATTAATATCCTACAAATTTTATAAATGTGAAATTTTGTATGTTTAGATGTTTGTATGAATATTTTAACTTGATAATGAAAATTGGATGGAATTTGACAGACGGATATCATATAACCAAGATTAAAATATGAAGTACTTTTTAAATCGTAAAAAACGGGACAGATTGGTTCTTTGATTTACAGTTTACTTTTTGGAGCTAAAATAAGGAAAATCTGATACTTTTGGTACTTTTTACTTTTATAATTTTTTTTTTTAATTGACTTACTTTTCTGGGATGTAATATTGACCTACAGCGTACTTTCTGGGAAATTAAAATGAGGAACAGCTAATACTTTCTATGTTTTCTGCTTTTAGCACATGTTGCGTGAACGAAGTCACGCTTAAAAGATGGTTTTTAATAATTCTTTAAATTTAATATTTTTCAAATTTTAGTTTTGTCCATTGAACTTGTAATAAATTACCTTAGACAAGATTGCTGCCACATTCGAATATTAAAATCGGCAATTAAAAGGCAACAAAAACATTTTCGTGCGGTATTAAACAGTGGCAGCTTAGGAAATGTTTAATCCCTTTTATAAATGATTCAAGTACGTTTTAGGGATATTCGTATTGAAATTTTTAATGATAACTTTTACTCCTAAAATGATTAAATTTAGTACGATTTTTTTTTTCTTGTGTGTATGTTCGGGCGTGAGAACAATTCTGAGGATATGAATATTACAGCCGTTGCTGATGGTAACAATATTTCATTCATTCAATATGATTAGATGCCATCGTATCTTTTGTTTTTCTAGCATGTTAAAAGCAACAAAGTGAACACATCATCTGTTTTCCTAAGAAAGTTTATTTTATTGAAAAAAAAACCCAAAAATATTAACATATTAATTTCAAAATAAACTGGCAAATTGTTTTGTATTTCAATTACTTGACAATTGTTATTCTTGTTGTTTCAAAAACAATTTATATATTTAGATAAAGTACCAGCTAATGTAACGAGTCTTTATAATAAATACCGGCCGTTACATGTTCGAATGAAAACAAAAAAACAAACAAAAATAAAAATCTTATTTGGGCATCACAAGCAACAAATTAAAAACCAAAAATGGAAATTTTTTTAATCAAAGCCGAAAATCATATTTCGTTTTACAAAATGCCAAATATTAAAACTTTTTGTCTTTATTCCTCCAAGGGATACGTTTTAAATGTTGGTGATACCCACATCATAGTGCTGTGCCTTCAGGGGAAAGAGTAGTTTTCTCTTCCAGACATTACCTTTGGCCAATTACCCATAAGACCTATTAGTATATGTTGCTACCCAATCTTGAATCAACAGATCACGGATGGACATATCAGGTAGAAAAAGGAAGAAAATGAAAAGCCCCCTAAGGTCTACGCTCAAGATCAAAGTCGATAGAAAGTAAATCCCTAGAGGTTCTCTTTCGAGTAGCCTCTGACTGGTATAACGGGAGCTGATAAGCCATACGGGAGAGTGTTCTTCCTCTACTGGACACACACATTGTGATGCGATATTACGTGATGCATATCTGTCCTCTTGGGGATGGGTATGCTCCTTCTCCTTGAAGAATCATATGCTGGCAGCAATCGCACTACATAAGTTGGTGGCAGGATTCCGTGACCTCCGAAAGGAACGTTCCCACAGCAGGCGCACGATTAGTAAAGTTTCAAATATTCGAAATTTAAATTGAATTTTTCAGATTAAGTTCGCATCTCAAAAAATTTCAAATTTATGTTATGTTATGTACGCTCTTGTTTCTTCTCCAATGTCCTTTAATTAATTTCGAAAATTCGAAACTTAATTATAATAAATGCCATTTCATAGCAATATTTAAGAACATTTTTTTTTTTTAATTTTGAACCAAATAAAATGTGGAAAATATTTGATTTTAAATTATTCATATTTGCAGCAAATCTGTGTAATTGTTTCAATCGATTGATAGCAACTTTAGATAAATAAGAATTATCACATGTGTAAAGAAATGGCTTTCAACTCGTACATTTTCTCTTCAGAAAAATGAAGCCTAACCACATGAGGTATGCTGCAATGTTTATGGCCTAGACACAAATACATACATATTAAAAATAAAAATTTCAGCAATACGAGCAATTTTTCTACACCAGTTCATTACATTTGAAAAGAAATTTAAAATGTTCGGCTTGGCTTTAATTGGCTTTTTTTTTTGGGTCACGTTTGGCAATAAAACTATGGCGACCTTTCGTTACGCCAAATTATATTAATTTACGAGCAACAACAAGAAGAAGAAAAAGAAGAAGACAAATGATGCTATTTTCACTGCAGTAAAAGAAAACAGTGAAAAGACAACAAACATTTACAAAAGAAAACCTATAAAATTTGTATGCGACGAATATTAAATGGGGTTACAAAGTGTACGAACATAAAGTTTGAGTCGTACAATAACGGGCATTCTGAACGGCAAGCAGTTGTCACATCCGTGTCATAAACGAACAACTCTTTCTCACACGCACGCACACTCGTTCAAACATGAACAACAACAGCATTTTGTTATTATTATTATTTTTATTGTTATTATTTTTATTGTTATTATTTTCAATAACATCATCCTGGTACATCAGCAACTCAAATATAACGGTTAGAGTGTGCATGTGTGTGTGCATGCCTAATATTTATTATGAGTTTAGTGTTGCATACACGCAAAGAGATAAATACCATTGTTGTGGCATGTCTTCCAATAAAATTAGTTGAAGGTTATTGAAAAAAAATTATCGCTTTAAATTACTGTCCGATAAACATACAACATGTTTACATTTAATCACTCACTTTCCACATTTACGACAATATTCTGGCTACAATCAAAGTTATTTCATGCCAGTTTGCTTGCGATCAAAGTAAATGGTGTTTTTTATAGAGTGACACAAGTTTAAATCATAATAAAACAAGGAATTATATTTTTAATATCAGTGCAACGGGCTTTATTGGAAAGAAAATTTGATGAAATCAATGTTTAAATATTTTTTCTGCCATGTGGCCGCCACGGCTGGCGCGTAAAAGACGCAATCTGAAACATTAATTTTCAACAACTTTTTCGCAGCATTTGCGGCCATATTTCACCGATAACGAGTATTGATTTTCAGGTGTTCAATTGTTTTTTTTTTTTATAAGTAGGATCAGCACTCTGGAGACGACCCCTACGTATGCAGTGCACTGTGCCGGAACTCAGGGACAGGGATAGGGTAGAGAAGATAGATGTTGAAAATTTAGAAGGCTTAACTCTTTTATAACTCTGCTTTGCGCGTTATGTTTATTTTTATAGAAGTGTTGAGGCGCCTCCGGTGTTAAGTAGACGCATTAGCTTTATTAAGCCATATCAGCAATTATTGTATTAATTATTTTACTACGCCGATGTTTCTGCTAACCGCCGAAGGATGGCGATATTGTGTATATTAGCATGGAACAGCATCAATCACTGTCGCAACAGTTTTTAGTGACCAGTGCTATGCCTTCGTCTCTTAAATATTGTCGGACCAACAATTAATACAATGTCTCACTAATGCACATTAGAGCAATTAATGATGTTGATTGACTTGCTCTGGCCAGGGTTTGAACCCAGACCCAAGTCATTTTTTGCTTAGTAGTCAACACGCTTACCACTTCAGCCAACGTAGACAAGTGACTTAACATAACCCCAAAGAAAATAATCTAATGGGATTAAATCACACGATCTTGGTGGGCAATTAATTGGGTCATTACGTGAAAGCGCCCTCTGCACGATGAGTTTGACGAATAGAACAATTATTTTGATTAAAAATTTGTAAGTCGATTCATAATGAAATTTCAAAGCCTACTAAACAAAAAGCAACTATCAGCTGTTAAATGGGTGCTCAAATAAGCAGTGATGCCAACCCAAAGTTGTGGTGCTCTATAAAAAACACCCTTTATCATTCCATCATAACATATTACTTTTAGATTATTGTTGACTCAACCATGTTTTTTTTTTTGCGTGCATGCTTAAGAATATTTCTATAATAATTTTTTTCAAAAGCAGAAGACAAAAAAGTTTTGGTAAATTAAATATTTCTCAAGCAGGCAGTTAAAGGAAATGGGGGCATAAAGAAAAGTTACTTATGGGAAAAAAAAATGAAATGACGATGACTGAGTTAAGGAAAATTAGTGAAATCACATGAAACTCATTGTTTTTAAAACTGCTTTATTTTTAATTATTTTTTTTCTCTACTTGTACGTTTAATTTCGTTTTATTTTGGTTTTGATGAGCAACTAATACAAATTACTTACTAGGATACGTACCTGTGAAGTTTTGGCAAAAGCGCTTAAGTTGATTTAGGACACTTGCGAACTTTGCTATGTATATATTTTTATAAAAGCATAATTTTTGAGGATGTCAAACATGCAACATGTTTACCTTTAATCATCATACTCAATCAACAATATAATATTATTTTCAAAAACATTCTAGCTACAATAAAAGTTTATTGGAAAATGCAACAATAACGACAATAAAATCTAACAAAAAACATACTCTTTTGTTGTATGAGAAAAGAGGAATCTTTTTGAAAAAAATCTAATTAAAATTTTAAGCTGTTTTGTAGCAACTCCACTGCTTTATTTTAATTAAATCGCAGCAATTTTAACAAAAAAATTAAAATTCTTAAAAAAATACTTATAAACATGAGACGAAGCATTCTAGGAAATTTGAATCTTCTTGTAGTTGGACAGGCAGATGTAAAAAAACAAAAACCACACCACAATTTGCACTTATTTGCAATAAGACAACCTACACATACTCATACATATTTTTATAATTCCCTTGCTTTTATGATAATTGCGTCCTTTTACTTATAATTGTTTTTAAAAACCCCATTTGCTTAACTAAGACAATTTATCCAGCAGAAACTTTTCACCCATCCTACGCAAAATTTTGCATATTTTGTTTTTGGGATACGACTGACTGCCTCTCAGTGTCATGAGAATTGTTTATTTTTGTATGTAATTTCATTTAATTGTTGTTTAAATGGTTTTTATGTTTAATGATGTCACATTAAGTTGGCAATAATTGAGTGGATAAAGCGACAAACATTTAAAGGTTGTAATAGAGTCCTAAAGGATTCATTTGGGACTGCGGGATAAATTACAAAGTTCAATAGTAAAAGATTTGTGACTTTCTTCATGGACCTTTTAAATAAGCTTTTGAATTCATTGCTCACTTTTTGGGGAGGCAGCAGAGACTTAAATTGAAAATAAAAAAAAAATTCTAAAAGGATTTTGAACTTTCTCTCTTCATGTCTAAATAATTTAATTTGTAGTAAATGAAAATCAAAAACCATAACAAATGCTGTAGGAGAATTATTTCCCAAACCTTTTAGTTGCCTAACAAAATTATGGAATCACTTTTGTAAGATATCAAAAACAAATGTTTGGTTGTCTAATTGTAAAAAGAAGAATAATTCAGAGTTGGTGACCAGAGCTGAATTGAAAATATGTATAAATTACTTTTTGAAAAAGCCAAAATATGGCGTAACTAATTTAAATTTTCATTTTGGCAAGTTATTTGAACCTTAATTTGTTCACAATAATAAATATTAATAGGATTTTGTTATCTCATAAGTGAAAAAAATATGTATACGAGTATAGTATATATATTTTTATTGTATTGGTTATATTTAAAACATCATAAGTCAGGCATTTCGTAACTGATTTTCAAAAACTATAATTTCTTTGAAAGATAAAAATTAGATCTTTTAAATAAAAATTAATTTAAAAAGATGTGTGTTGATTTAAAAAAGTTATGACTGATTAAACATGAAAGTCATATTTTCACTACATTTGTCATAATAAAATCACTTTGCAAAGTGACGCAAAAAAAAAGACGGAATTGATACATTAGAGTCGCTGAATTTATTTGATGTATCACAGTGGTATTAATAGCGCTACTTTTAACGCTAAAATTTAATATTCCCCTGGAAATATTTTTTCCTTAAGTTATTTTGTTATCACAAGCACATGTATACATACAAACATACATTTGTGCTTTGGAAAATAAAACTATATGTTTCAATTCAAAACGATTTCCCAGCAAATGCATTTTAACACAAACTGCATACCGTCTGCATTACTTCACTCTTGCTACAACAACTAATTAGTAGTCTTTGTAGCTTGGGGCTAGTGCCTGCGCTTATCATGCCAATAACCAGCAATTTCTTTTAATTGAGTGTATCAGAGACCTGTAACGAATGCGAAAAACATGCTTACATACACGCATACAGCCATACATACATATGTATGTATTTAATCCGACCAAGAAACATTTTGGACACTACAAGTGAGCGATTATTCATAAATAAGATGAAAACAAATCAATAAAAATGTTGAGTGGCTGGTGTGAAACTTGAACGGAAACATTCCTGGTAAAAAGCTTAATGGCGATTACAAATAATGATTTCAAAACTGTACTCGATTCAGCATATAATTTTACATTTTGGACCGCATTTGTACTAAAATTATTCATTAATTAAGGTGCTGTTTAACCAACACAGACAAATGGCCTGTAGAAATTATAGATCGGTTGAAAGTTGTGGCTCAAATGTGTCGGAAATTCTTATCTTAAATCTTAGTAAACTTTGTATATATGTATGTGTGAACTATGCAAGCATGTTTTAATAGAAGTTTCATTCATTTTATAATCGGTTCAAAATATCGATCCGATTTTGATAAAACCTCAATTGAGCTCATCTGCACCTAAGTGCTCAGATATTCGAAATTAAATGTTTTTTGTCAAAATCGGCTGCATGATTTGTCTTCAAAAAGAGGTCACAACGATTCTCCTTGCCTATTCATTGCAAAGATTTTATAAATTCTATACTTTAATTTCCTGTGTCATATGATGCGCATTCATATATTGAATTAATTTGGTTAAAACTTTTAAAATTAGAACACTTTAAAATTGTAATAAATATCTGATGTGGGAACTTCTATACTTTTCTTACGAGAATTGTACTGCAAATAGTTATATTTTGCTGACATTATCATTCCTGGTCTGTACACACAAGTTATTTATCGCTATTGAGTGAAATGGATTGTTGCTGATCTCAGGTGTGCATGTTTGCTCAAACAAGTTTAGGAGCCAAGACATTAAATTTGTATAAAGTTTTGCGCATACAATGGGTTACAAATATTTACAATGTTTTTGTTGTAATTTATAAGAAAATGTGACAAGTATTTTCTTGTTGAAATCGCCATGCCAAAGAAATTTGTAAAAATGACACAGTCGAAACAGCAAAGAATTTGTTTATTGGCTTTTTAACTTGTTTTTTTTTTTTTTTTTTTTTTTGGGTTATTTTGGCAAAATATTTTTCATTTTATTAAAATTTACTTACCGAATTTGCTTTTAGAAACATTTTTATTTTTATAACAATATTTTGTAAGTTTTAAATGTTGTTTGTTTTTATGAATAATTTTTTATTTTCTACTTAAAAGTTTATGGAACAATTTTTCATTTAAAACTTTGGTTTGTTTTTTTACAACAAAATATGACATCTTTTTGATGTTGATTTTTAGGTTTTTTTCATAGTGATTTGGTTGGTGTACGAGTATTGGATAGGATATTTTTTTCTTTATTTATTTATTACATTCTTTTGTTAAGAAAATGGTCAGGAAATCTTTTAAAAGGGGTTTTTATCCTTTACGAGTATTTGAAAGCACTCAATCACTGCAATTTTATGCGAATAATCTACTGCAGTTGAAAGTGCAAGTTAGTTTCTGAAAAGTAATTGAAAATTCGAAAATAGTTAAATTTTTATGCTGCGGAAATCAAAATTGTTATAAATTATTCTTTTCAAATATTCACTAAAAAGGATAGATAAATATATCAAAAACAAAATTAAACATCGATCACTTAAATCGATTAACAACTTTTGATTTTATTTACAATTATGAGTGGAAACTCAAAACAAGTTCACTACAAAAAAAAAAAGATTTCATTAAAATAAAATGTTTTCACCTTATTCACTTGACGTGTATAGTATTTGGCCATGGTTGTATGGTAAGTTGGTGAACAAACAAACAAACACATAAAAACTTAAAATAAATAATAAATTCATAAAAACAAACTTCCCAACTATTCGTATTATTTGAATTAAAATCTGTTTATTTTATTATTTTACCGAGAGTGATAAGAGATCCTTTTTTGTGTTGATTTTAAAATCCTTAAGGACTAAACAATTGCAACAACATACACCTGTTTACAAACTTACAAACTAACATGTTGTTTAAAACTTGTTTTATATTTGTGTCACAGAACACACAACACTACAAAAATCTTTTTGTTTTTTCAAAGGAGAAAAGTAAAAACTTTCTATTAAAAAGCCATAAATTTATTAAGCAAAAGTTTGCAAAGATTCTTTAGCTAATATTTTGGTTTTTTTTCATTTATTTGCATAAAGACACGACGTCAAGTGAATGTGAATAAGAGAAATAAGATTTGTCTTTTAATTTTTTTTTGCGTTCGAAAAGTTTTGCTGCACAAAGTTTAAAAAAAAATAATATATGAAGGAATTTTAGTATTGTTATTTTACTTAGTTTTTCGAAGTAAGTAGCTGGATTTAAATGGATGTTAGATATTAAATTAGTTTTGGAGATAAAAAGAAAAGTAGCCCTGGCAACACTGAAGCAGAAATTAAAAATTACTGTTCTCAAGTTATGCTTTTGATTAAATTGACAAGGTCAAGCCTTTCAGGTTTTTAAAATTCCCCAAAATACCCCAACACATGATCAAACATGTTCTACACATGACAGTCTCAAAACGAGTTTTCCAGATGTGGGCTTTGACATTTATGAATTCCTTTAATAAACACATAAATTTCATTTCATTACATCCAGTCACGTCACGTCGCAACCTTCATTTCCGATCGCAAAGTGGTTTCAATTCCGAAAGATTAGTCTCTAAAAAATTAAAAACTATTTTGTTTGTCACCAAACCACTTTCGAAATTCAAAACGGAATTAACACTGGATTTTTTCTTCTAACTTTATTTGTAATAAATAATAAAAAAAAACATGCATGCTTTTAGAAGCCTCAGTTGCATTTTAATAAAAGTTTAAAAGCTCACATTTTTCTATTAAAAACAATTTAAACAAATGCCTTTGGGTTTAAAAAACTTCAACACTGTAAAATCAAAATAACAAATATGTATTCCATTTAGCTTGACCGATAATTTAAAATTGTCCAAACAGTATTATAACAGTAGCTCCCACTGTACTTGGCAAACGATACTCTTAAAAAATAGAATTTTTAAGTGCTTTTAAATCGTTATATGTGATTGGTAATAAACACCACAATATAGAAATAAACTAATAGTTTTACTCTCTTAATGCTGGTGAGGATGATGATGATGATGATGATGATGATGGTGATTATAAATGGTTTTATTACGTTTACATTTTTTTGCTTCTTCCATTACTTGTACTTCAAAAAGGTTTTACCATTAGAGCTGGTCAGTTTACTGAGTTATAAATTTGTGAAATTTATTATTCTTGATATTTATTTATTTATTTATTCAGTTCAGTAATACAAAGCCCTATGGGCCAAAAAATATATTACACAGTCTTAACACCTAAGTAGTTAATACTAAAATAAGAGATTAAAGAAAAAATAATAATAAAAAAATTTATAAAGACAACAACATTCCTTGTTTTTTTTCTGAATTAAAGTAGATTATATTCCAAACATTCACCTCACACCCCCACGCATTAATAAGCTGTAACTATGTATATAGAACAAGATAAAATCGAATTAAATGGTCCAGTTAGGGACAGGGCCTAGCCCAGTATCCAAAAGGATGGGCCGAGCACTAAAGCAAATAGAAAGAGAAAATCTGAGTCACGCTGTCTGTGATATTAAGAACTTATAAAGTTTGAGCTTAAAAACGTTGTTGGAGTGCGAAAAGACTCGCAGCTCCAGAGGCAGGCCATTCCAATATATATTCCATACATACCGGTCTCACTTCGTAACCCTGCAGGATTTGTTGAACTAATTTTCGATATCGACCTGAGCTAATCGGAAAACTCTTTATTTATGCATTTTGTAGTTGCAACAGCAAACTTCATAATATAACTTTAATTTTGACATTAGTTTTATGTGAAGGCTAAAATCCAATGAAACGTGCTTGCATTTGAATTCACTTCTAGAATAGTATTAAATTGCTACAAGGATGTTGTTTGTATACATAGAAACAATTCAGCATTCTTTTAAGAAATAAAAATCTAAAGCCATAAAATATGGGGAAAAGGTTTAAGTAAATTGAGGACTTTGATTATGATTTTGTAATGGAAGTTTTTAAATTGTCCATTTTTAAGTACATATAATCCGCACAAAAACACAAATGTGAAAATAAGGCCAAGTTCCTGTCCAAAATATTTCGGCCGTAAAAAGTACTGAGATCAAAATAAGAACCAAATTCCATCTCATTTCTAGGCAACCTTAAAGCTTGGCAAAATTTTTCCAAGAATTCTTCGCCGTATTAGAAAGGCAAAGAAATTTTGCCAAGCTAACAGGTTGCCTAGAAATGAGATGGAATTGTGCCTATCAAGAACTTGGTCCTTATTAACGGATTAATTTGAAAGTAACTTTTTTTAGGGAAATTTTTGTTAATATATTTTTAAAATGCAGTATTTAAAAAAGAATACTTTTTCGCAGATGTATTTCAGAAGGTACTTTTTTAAGGGTACTCCTTGTATATGAAAAAATTTCGCAAAAATTCACTTTGAAAGGTTCTATAAAGGTACGATTTACTCCTAACTCAAATTGCACTCTCTTAATATTTCTACTTTTATTGAGTGAAATCCCTGCTATAAATATATATCCAACAAATTTGTCCTTGTTTTGTTGGCAACATTAACTTGTGTTATGTTATTTTCATGTAGATTTATTGATTACTGCCCTGTTATTATTCTAACACTTTTCATATTGACGTTTGAGTTGTTACATGCACCATAATAACTAATATTATTACTATCAAGACATAAAATCATGATCTAACACAACAAAATAATAATAATAATAATATCCTTCAATTAGGCGTGTTTTTTTTAGAACACACAGCCTTTTTAATACAAACGCAGACACAAGGTTACACACAAAATAAACTCCCTACGAAAAATGTTAGTGTGTGTATGTGTGTGTTTCTTCATTATTTTATTTCCATGTATTTGTTTTGAAGCTTTACGGGCGAAAAAACGGCTTTTCTTTAATATTTGAATAATTTAGTCCTCCTCTTAATTTATTTATTTTGTTTTTATGTTTCCTTTGCTAAAGTTTCGTATATTCTGTTCGCATACATAAATAGATAAAAGCAAACTTTTATATTGCATACTTTAGGGCATAAATATTGTACATACTTAACGAGTCAAACTCTCTAGAGGATGATGATAAGTTTTTCTTTTTGCATTTGTTGTTTCATGATTTTTTCCAAAGAAAATCAAAAATTAAACAAAATTTGTAAAAAAAGAAAAGAAAAATCCGCAAACTAACTTCTCGTGTTTATTAAAACGGACTGCGTTTTCTTTAATCTTGATGTTTTTCTTTTGCTCTTCTCACGAAAGTGTGAAATACTCAAGGAATTTCTGCAAAACATAAAAAGTGAATGAAGAAATTTTCATAAAACTAAAGAGCATCATTTATTTTAAACTTGTACTTAATCAAGTTAATTACAGAATATGAAAGCGGCTTTCCCGAATGCTAAACTTTAATCACTTTTTTAAGAATTATTGCTAAGATTTTTTTTGTACGAGTGTAATTGGCAAGAAAACACTTCTTCTGTTCATGTTTTTAATTAAACTTTTCACTTAAGTGGTGTTTAGTTATGTAAAGTTTTAAAATCAAAAGCATATTTCTTGTTTCACTCGAGAACATCAACCTCTTTATTGTGTTGTTTTATTTTCTTAGAATTATTTTATTGCTCTTAAATTCCTCAGAAATATTTAGGCTTTTGTTCTTTAATTAAATCACAATAAAACCATTTTCTAGAACACAAACCATAATTGACTTAGAAATGGTCACTTTTGTCATTTCATTAGGATGAAGTGCAATTTTCTTTTGTTTGCATACAAAAAAGAAAAAAAAAAAGAAGACAAAACAAAAGTTAATGAGTAGAGAACGCATTAAAAATTAAAATTTAATTGTATTGTATTTTTAATTTCAAAAGAAAAAGATTAGGGAAAACTTTTTTAATATAAATTGTCAAGTGACCGTGAAGAAAAGTATTTTATGGGTTTTTTTGTTTTTTCGTCCTTGCGAAATCAAAATATAAATGTTTTTGTTTTTTTAATTTTATTGCTATTGTTTGTTTCTTAACTTCTTAAAATTCCATTTCTTTGTATTTTTATTGTAGATTATAAAAACGTTCACCATTTATTCAAAATTTTTGTATGATTATTAACCTTACGGAAGAATTGTTTATTTGCCCAACCTAAAAGTATGCAATCTGTATACAGTTATTTCTTTTAACTTCTTTAAACTTAATTTTTTTATGTTTACATTTTTATTGTGGACCCCAAAAACTTCCATGACATAAAGTTTTTCTATTGCGCTAAACTTGCGGAACAAAATCTTACTTACCGCTCCTAAAAGTATGTAATATTTTTATTTTTTTTTTTCAAATGTTATTCTTTTTTATTTTGTTTAAAGTTTATACTTAATTTTTATGTATTTTTATTATGGATTACAAAAACTTTCCCAATTTCGAATGTTTGTAACTCGCTTACGGAACAGATGTTTTCTTATTTGATGCTCTCCTAAAAGTATGTGATTTGTAGACTTTTTGTGTGAATTAAGCTAATAGAATATTTTATTATTTCTCCTGTTAAGTTTTCTTGTATTATTTGTCACAAGATTCCATTTCGTTTGAAAGTGATTCATCAGCAAAGCTATGAGAGCCCATGTAATTTAAAAAGTGAAATTGACGAAAACTTTTCCTATTGGTGTTATTTGCATACTTTTAGGAGCAGCATATGGAAATTTTCTATCAAAACTTATTAACAGAAACCGCAAATATTTTACAAAATAGTCATTTTTAACAACACAAATGCCAAACATTGTAATACATTGTTTTTAAAGGCCGCAACAGTGACTTTGTTATTGACACTATTATGATTCACAACCCAAATAATTTGAAATGTTTTTTTATTTTTCTGTTATAATTCAAATACAATTTAATAACACGAGTAAAGATATATCGAAGACCATATTGAAATTTCATTTTGGTGGTTAAGAAATCAAAGAATTTTCTTTCTATTTCTTTAATTGATCTTTTGATTGTTTCTCTTGTAACCAAACTGCCAACCACCAAAACAACTTTTTAAAACTCCAAATATCAATTTATTGAATGTTTTGAACTGCGTTCTGAGTTCTAAATCATTCTTTATCTTCACTTTTCCGCATTTTGTCCCGGCAATCACCAAACACCTAATTTATTTTTGTTGTTGTTGTAACAGCTTCGATGCTGGTTGTAACGGGAGTTCTTTCCTGAAATTATGTGTGAGTGGGATTAATTGAGAAAAAAAAATAATTATATTAATTTGTGTCATTTGGTGGATTTGGGGTTGGGAGTTGGAGGTTTCCTGCCACCTCAGTTGGTCTTAGCCATAAGTCTATTGGGCTAAGGGATGTTGACCTATTGGGGCAGTTGAACAAGTGCTCAGTGTTGTGCGGACTCTGGAGACAATCTGGGCATCTGTCTATAGTGCCGGGGACTATGCGCTCTTGGTAGCAGTTAAGGATACTGCTCCAGCCGGGTCTAAGTTGCGCCAAGATTGAGCGAGATTGTCTGGGGAGCTGCCGCTCGCTATCAGCGATCGCGGGTGGTCTTGAGTTAAGGACCTTGTTGCGTCTGTATCCGTTTGTTGTTTCTATGACTGCTTGTTGATGCAACTTCTTGAGGGCACTTGTGATGGAAACCTGTGTAACATCTGGTGGAATAGCGTTTCTGATGTCCTCACTATAGTGCCGGAAGTCCTTACGAATGCGTCTAGGGAGAGGCTTCTGCAACACCAGTTGGTGGTTTGGGTGTGTTGGCAGCTGGCATGCCATCAGGAATTTTTTGAAAGCATTTCATTATCCTGCCTGACGGGCGGCATTAATGTCTCCTCATGCAGATGGTCAATGTTGGTCATTTTTACGCATCCTGTAGCGATTCTAAGAGCATTGTTCTGTGTTGTTTGCAGTGATCTCTACTGTGTGTCATTAAGGAACTGGACCCCGTTTTTGCAGAATAGTTTAAGAGTTAACAACTGATAGCTTTATACGTCGTTACGAGCACCTCTTTAGTCATGCCCCAGGAGGTGCCCGAAAGGGCTTTCAGGACTTTGTTCCGGGCTTTCACTTTTTGGCTGATGTATGTGGCGTGCGAGGCAAAGTGAAGGAGGCTGTCAATTACTACGCCCAGTGCTACGCACCGTAGGTATACGTCTTCCTTCGGCAGAGATGTCTAGTTCCTTCCTTACTTCTTTAGTCCAGGAAGTGAAAAGTGACACTGACGACACTTATGTCGGGTATGCTGACACCTGACGCCAAGATGGTGCCCTCATCAGCATATGACACCAGTGAGACTTCCTGTGGGGGGTTAGGGATGTTGGCAAGATAAATGTTGAGGAGCACGGGTGATAGTACACCTCCTTGTGGCACGCCCATTTTTATCTTGCGGTAACTTGATTTTTGGCCTCTGAACTCTACGAACGCTTATCGTGCATTGAGATAATTGGCAATCCAACGCTTAATGCCGTTGGGAAGCCTGGAGTTCAAGATGCCATCGTGTGATCGACCGTGTCAAAAGCCTTGGATAAGTCCAGTACAGTAACAATTGTGCGTTGACACGGTCTGTGCTGATTTAGGCCATTAGCGATCTGGGTGGATATCAAATTCAAAGCCGTCGTGGTGCTATTTTTGAAGTTCAGTTTAGTGTTTCCTCTTTTAAAAATATTTATATAAATAAAAAATTATTTAAATTAAAGCACGCAAATATAAAATAATGTATGCATTCATATCGTTGATTACGAATTTCATAACCCAGTTCCTTCTTAAATCAAGACCTCTACCAAATTCCATCATTAGCACTTTGCCCTAAATAGTTTGTGTTGAACAGTGTAATTTGTGATCAGTATCAGAACCAGCTATATCGACTCATGTACTACAAATATCTACAATTTACAATTTAGTATGTTCTTTTAAATTTTGGTTGATGATTTTCCCAGTCTTAGAACAAGTACAAATTCACCCCAGTTGACCCCAATTCACTCCTTGTAATTTGAATAATCCCTTTAATATTAATACACACATTTTCAGTATCATTAATATTTTCGTCTGGATACCATGAAGTTCGAGGAATATATTTATATTATATTTCCTTCTCATTATTAACATAATAAAGTCAACATTGCAAATTATTTTGAAATGAAGAAAATTAAAAGAAAAATAGTTGCAAAAAAAAATTTGGCATCCAAAAAAAAATACTTTTCAAAAATGTTGAAGATGTTTTACGCACGACTAGTTCACAACAAACCAACAACAGCAAACTATTTGTTCCTTCTGTGCTTCCTTCCTTCCTTCCTTCCTTTCTTCCGCTCTTCATTGTTTTCACATTTTATCATTCAAGAGTTTTTCTTTCAACCACTTTTTTATTCGGAAATGGCAAACAGGCAACAACAAAAAGTAAGAAATGATAAAGAGAGAAACCTATTTAAAAATACATGATAGTAAATGTGTTTATGGGTGTATATGTGAAACATGAAAAGCAAATATTTATAAAGAATAGACTCCATTTGGAGGTGTCAGGGATAATTCAATTTGCATTCGAGCAGAGCGAGGAAATGCAAACTGAAAACAAATTCATGGCAATTCAGCTTGACTTCGTAGACTTTTGAAAAACTTTTAATGCGAGAAATATCACTCTACTCAATGATCCCTAAGTATCGGTTAGAGAAAATTTTAAAATAAGTTATAGTTTGTATTTGCAAGACTTTCTATGAGGAATGAAAGGCCAGCAAAAATATGAAAAATTAATAAATTAAAAGATACACTGAAAAAAAAATCCCTAGAGAGTTTTCGTGAATAGAATTCCTTTTTGAGGTTTTCACTTCATTGTCCGTACATCGATCTATCTCTCACTCTCTAAGCAGGTCTTCTAAAACCTTCTAAAGAGGTAAATACCCGAAATATTAAAAAACTATTTTCAACTATCCGCTACAAGATATAAATAGCGGCAAAAATTATTTTTTAAAAATAATGCGATAACATCGTCTAAGCAATCAAATGAAAAATTAATTTAAATAGACAAAACATTTTAGATGCTACAAAAATTATTGTTAAAAAGGAAAAAAAAACTCAAAAGAAATTTATTGAAAAAACAATAGGGAGAAGTACTATCTACACTACAGTGGGTGCTAGCTCTAAACGTACTTCTCAGGTGCTTTGAGAGGAACGGTTAAAAGATAGTCGCCTTTGTGGACGATGAGGTTTTACTGGTAACGGGTAAATTTTTAATCACTATCAGCGAAATCATGCAGCACAAGCTATCTTCCTGGGATAGCAGTTACAGACTAGGCATCTAGTTCTCTTTAGTAGGAGATACAAAATATATAGTTTTTCACTACCTAGGATCGAAGGAGAAGAGTTGAAACTAGCAGAAGAGGCCGAAGAGAAGTGTTTTCTAGATAGTAAACATTCGTCGAAAAGAAACACATAAGATAGACCAAAAGAAAAGGCTCAATGCCTACTACGCATGCAGGAACTCCATTGGGAGGAACTGGGGTCTGCAACCGAAGGTTGGTAAACTGGATTTACATATCGGTTGTCAAGCCGGTAATTTCTTATGGATGTGTCGTATTGTGGAACGCATTAAGAAATGAGAGCCAGAAGAAACTACTTCTACTACTCAGAGCAGTGTCTCACTGGATATCACAGATGCCCTGAGGAGTACCCCTCAGGCTGCTTTGGATGTCATTCTTCACCTATGTACATCACATTGAGGATTTTTTGGTGAGAACGGCTTTCTTTCAGACTACCAAATGAATGGCAGAAGCTAGTTTGGGTTCCAGGTCATAGCAGTATTGTGGGCAACGAAACCATTGAAGAGCTTGCAAGATTAGAGTCAGCACTAAATGAGGAGCTTAAGACAGATCTGTAAAATTTCAAATAGGTCACTCCTATTAAGGAACTCATAAATTGGGTTATCAACAGAACCAATCATTTCTGGAGGATTATGGAGGATAGTAATATTTCGAAGACCATATGGCATATCAGATTTACTCAGGAACTGGGAATGAATAGAAAGAATTTAAGAATCTTAATATGCGTATTGACTGACCATTTCTCACAGATTTCTTTTTTTCATGTAATTAGATTTAAAACAAAAACAAAATCTCAGAATCTATTTAAAAAACTGAGTTATTTTCATAGAAAATTTACACTCAAATCATTCGTTCGGCTTGTATAAACCGCACCCTAGTTTTAAATGTAATTGTACGAAAGAAATATTTTGTCGATATTGTGAAACGATTAGATTTTTCATTGCATTTTATCAAAGCAAAAGAAGAAAACAATAAAATCCGCTTTTGAACAGAGATAAACGCCAAATAACATGTCGTATTGAACGTTACCCATAATTTTTTGTTTCTCCTGTCGCCAATGATCGATTTTTGTCTAACGCCATGTCTAAAAATCGTTTACTTATTCTCAATATCTTTTTGATGAGTTTTCTAAAAAAATTATCGAAAACTAGAACTGGCGAAAATTATTTAGAGTCCTCACGGAAGAAAGTTTCTTTATTTAATTTTTTTTTGTGTTACTTGAAATTGATTGAAAGAATTTTAAGGTTTCTTAAGTTTTGTTCTGACAAACACGAAAAAATTCAATACAAATTATTCACACGTAGAAAACGGTCGATTGCATCGGCATGTGTGTGAAGATAAATTAAAATTTAATTAGCAAAGATTTCAACCAAAAATTTTAGTGAAGCCAATATTGCAGCTAACAGAGCACTGCTAAACACTTAACAGTTGCTGAAAACTTGATGAAACTCATTGCGGATGAATATTAGTGGATATTATGAAAAAATGGTGATGTTTAGGAATAAACTACTATATAGCATTTGGGCTACCATTTGTGAGAGAATAAATGGCTTGTTTGTTTACCCGAAGGTGGTTGTTGTAACAAGTGGTAAAGTAATGCGAACTGTAAGTTATTGGCAGTTACAAGAGATTACCAAGTTTTTTCTGGAATAATAATAAAAGTGAATGCTTCTATTTAAACGTCTTTTAAAAGTAGGGCTCCAAAACTAACGTTGTTATGTTCTATCGTGTAGCTTGGAATTAATTAATATTATTTTGTTCCTTAAAATATTTGGTACCCCATGTTGAATTTTCTTTCTGAATACACTATTATTAGTTCTTTTTAACAAAGATAATAGTGCACTTCCAAAAAAAAATCACCCTTTTGTTAATTTATTTGCCATTTTTTCACTAAAACTATTGTTTTCCGTTTCCATTCATTTTGATAAGTTCTATTGTATTTTCCATGCTAAATATAAATGAAATATTTTCGAAAATAGCGAATTTGTTCAAAGAATGTTGTTCACATAAATTATCGTGATTATCAAAAAATCTTATGCCATTTTATGCTTAAGAAGATGAAAAAATTTGCCAGACATACTGTCTGGGTGGTTTAATAATAGTGGATTGAAATGTTGTCTTGTTTTGTTTTGTTTTGTTTTGTTTTTGTAAAAAGGACAACTGACACTAATGTTTAGCAAAAATAGAAACTTATAATTGAGTTTTTTTGTTTTCTTTAATAACTAATCATATTAATGTAAGGATACGAAGCACAATTCATGTGGCTTATGTCTATGGTGACATGTCACTGATATAAAAACTCAATATATGTGATGATGAGCTAAGCGCACAATGGGAAAGCAGGTAGTGAAAATAACAAAAACAACTAAATCGGTTATATTTTGAGAAAAGCTCAGAAAAAGAAGTTTTATCTTTGCCAAACTATTTAATGACCTGACGTTATATTTTTGTTTATTTCCTTTGTTTTTGAGAGCATTTATGGTTTCCTTACTTTTTAATAATTTCTAATATTTCATAGAAAGTCATTCTAATTGAACGCATCGCTCCTTTGTCTAATAATCAGTATCTAACAAATTAATTATCATAATATTATTATGACATATATATTAGTACAATAATTAATGTACATATATCTTCCTTATCCTCCCTCATCTAATTATTCGTTTGCCCCTTATGTTGGCTGGTAAAATCTTTCTCATTACATTAATTAAATACATTTGATGATTTAATTAACTTAAATTCGAGAAAATGGAGAATGAAACACAAAGACTTTGATGAGCCGCAAACATACAACTAATTTTTATCTAAATAAGAAATTCACAACTTAATTCTAAATTTTTATTTTATTTTTAGTTTTTTCTCTCTGAGCTTATACAGCATGAAAATATTTGCTTAAAAAAATTTAAAGATATTTTCTTTAATACCGAAAAATATTACAAACTTATGAAGGGTTAAAGGCTGATTCTGGTAGTGGACAGCATATTTTACTTTGGGAACTTATTTTAAGAGCAAATCCTGTAATCCTGACTTGAAGGGTATAAGATGTGTTCAGCACTTTTATTCAAATCACTACAATCAACATTTTTGTAGAAGATTTTAATTCTCCAACTCTTTTCTGTATGGGTCTTTTTGTTCCACAGATGATTTTGTAAATTTAGGACGATCCGATAACGAATGGTTCCTTTATTTCGAATGTATTTTGTATGCAAAATTCTTACGTAAATTTCGAAAACTTATACGTAATTTTGTAAATTCAAATATACATAACTTGAAAATGAATTTCGAAAGTTCGAAATTTCCCTTGTAATTTCCCTTTGGTATCTGACAACAGCTGAGCTTTTTTTTTAGGGACATCGATTGCCAGGAGGCTTTAAAAATTAAAATCAAAATCCCATATTTTGCCAATCTCCAAAAAAATCGATGTGTCCTTCATGAACACAAGAAACTTAATAAATTGTTAAAACAAATTTTCCATTCTTTTTCGCATTTTTATCGGCTTATGTGAAAAATAAAACAAAAATTTTGTTCTTACTTTTCCTAAGTGGGTAACCGATGTTACTGTGGAAAAGCTTTGCTCATACAAAATATCAATGCTTATCGACTTTTTTTATACCTGTTGCACAAGAAATTATTTTTTTTTTATCGATATTTTTGGCATGCAAATTTATGTCGTATATTTCGCAAATTCAAGTTTTATTTTGGTTTTGAAATTTCTGCCTACATTTCGTAAATTCAAACTAAATTTCGAATTTCAAAAAATTAATTTCGAATTTAGAAAATTAATTTCGAATTTTTGAAATTAATTTCGAATTTGAGAAATTAATTTTTAATTTTGGAAATAAATTTGGAGCTGTGGAAATTAAATTTGAATCTTGGAAATTAATTTCGTGTTTTAGAAATCAGTTTCGAATTAAGAAAATTTATTTCGAATTTTTTAATTAATTTTTTAAATCAATTTCAAATTTCGTAAATTAATTTTGAATTTCAGAAATTGATTGAATCTTGGAAATTAGTTTCGAATTTTAAATATTAATTTAAAGTTTTGGTAATTAATTTTGAGCCTTGGAAATTTATCTCGAATATTGGAAAATAATTTCAAAAAGTTGCTCCTTGTGAGCTTAATTTGAATATACTTAGCAACAGAGTTTTAATTTGGAACATGAACTAAGCTTTTCTATATATACACATCGATTAAGAATTGTATCGATGGCAACTCAATGGATTGGAAAAAAAAAGTTCCTACACAAAAGCTTTTTCCAATCTACAAAAAAAGTGTAGTTGACTTCAGTTGAAACATTGACAACTTAGTTGGGTTGTGAATTACAACACGGGGCAATAAATTTAGATTAAAATAATATTACATTTTTTTTAAATAAATCACTTTTATTTGTGGCTTTTACAAAAAATTTCTCCTCATTCTACTTAACAAAATAACTCTCTGAAAGCTAATGAAAGAGGTCTGTCTGTCTGTTTGTCTATTAACAGATTCATCCCTGTAATAGTTTTATTTATAGTCCATGTTTTCGTTCGGCTTGTAATATTCCAAAATGTTGGGGGAACTGTATCTTAATGCAAAGCAAGTAGAAAAAATTAAGTGTCAGCAGTTCGTTTACTGTATCAGAATAAGAAAATGTCTTCATAAAATCTCTTTTGTCTGAAAAATAAAAGCTTACAGACCGTAATAAGTTATGAAATAACAATCAAGATAATCTAAAAGCCATTAAGATTAGTTTGCCAATACCTTGTGAACTCAAACATATATTTTATCCTTTATGTATTTTCAAAGGACCTACACATTACACTTTCTATGTTTATTACTAATTCTTTTCTAGTATTTATTTGGAAAATATATTCTAAGAACTGCTGAATCAGTGTGATTATTTTGCAATTCAATTGTTTTGCATTTTTCTCTTTTCATTACAGACAGAACAATTTGCTTTCTTATGGATTCTGTTCGCGATAATTATTTTGGGTAATTCAGCGGTATTATTTGTAATGTTTTTAAATAAAAATCGAAAATCGCGCATGAACTATTTTATAAAACAACTGGCGTTGGCAGGTAAGTTTCATAAAACGACACGAAATTTTTAATGAAAAAAAAAACGAAATTTCTTAATTTTTATAGAAATAGAAATTTAAAATTATTTATTTTAAACTTCCGCGAATCGATTGGCAGAAGGAACTTATGACATTTTGCCTGTTACGAGTAGCAACCATTTTTTTATTTTTTTTTAAATATTTAATTAAATTTTTAAATTTTTGTGCGTTTTAAAAAATTATAATATTTGTTATAGACTTAAACGTGCATATATTCATATGAGCGTATGGCCTTGATTGCTGTAGCAACTAAAAGATGCCAACCCAGCTAACATTTCTGGCTACATTCAGTCACAGCTTAAAGATAAAGCCTACACAAAATATTTAGCTCGCATCAAATATCGTTCAAATTGCGTTCTTAATATAGAATTTTTTTAAATGTTTTACAATTTTTATCATTTCGAAGCATGTTATTTTTATATAGAAACTAATTTTTACCCTTGACTTCGTTCTCTATACATGTTAATGAACTGCCATAAACTGTCTATAGCCCAAATTGATTGAAGCAAAATAAATAGGTACCAAAAGTACCAAGTTTCCGCATTTAAACCCCATAAAATACACTTCATATTAAAAAAATAAATATATAAAAAAATAAATCTTAGTAATTTGAATTTTCATTACTTCAATAAAACTGAACTTGAGCCTGATAATATTACTTTTCATATGTACATCAATATAAGTTCGAATAATAATTACGTTTATTCATAATAATATAAAACAAATATTGTAAAAATATATTGTAAAAAAAAACAAAACGTACCAAAAGTACCAATTTGTCCCGTTTTTATCCCTTAAAAAGTAACCCATATTTTATTCTGGGTCACATGCTATCCTTTGATCATATTTCATAAAAATCCATAAGGAGAATTTATCAAAAAAAAGGCAAAAAAAAAGTACCAAACGCACCAGTTTTTTCCCATTTCGTTCCCCAAAAAGTATGTTAATTTTAAAAAAATATATAAATATTAGTTCAAAAATAAAGAGTATCAAAACTACACAATTATCCCTTTTTACCCCTTGAAACGCAAAATATATTTTAATCTCGATAACATGCTAACCGTCAAGAGAAAAAGTACCTAAAGTAAAAAGCTACCAAACGAACCAGTTTTTTCTCATTTCCGCCCACAGAAGGAATGTTAATTTATAAAAAAAAATATTATAAAATATTAATACAAAAGTAAAAAGTACCGAAACTACACAATATCCCTTTTTAACCCTTGAAACGCAAAATATATTTTAATCTCGTTCACATGCGTGTCGGATAGTGTAGCAATTTTCATTCAAATCCATTAAGAGAATTTCTCAATAGAAAAAGTACCTAAAGTAAAAAACTACAAAAAGTACCAAACGAACCAGTTTTTTCTCACATCAGCGTGCAGAAAGAATGTTAATTTATAAAAAAAAAATATTATAAAATATTAATACAAAAGTAAAAAGTACCAAAGCAGCAAAACTACACATTTGTGCCATTTTACCCCCTGAAAAGTACTATATATTTTAATCTCGATCACATTCTATCTGTCAAGAGAAAAAGTACCTAAAGTAAAAAACTACCAAAAGAAAAAAGTACCAAACCAACCAGTTCTTTCTTATCTCAGCCTTCAGAAAATATGTTAAATTATAAAAGAAAATTGTAAATTATTATTACAAAAATAAAAAGTACCAAAACTACATATCTGTCCCTTGAAACGCACAATATATTTTAATCTCGGTCACATGCTATCTGTCAAGAGAAAAAGTACCAAAAGTAAAAAAATACCGTAAGTAGGTGGCTACTAAAAGAAAAATTTTTTGTCTTTTCAAAAAAGGTAAAAAGTACCAAACCCACCAATTTTCTTCTTGTGTATCCCTTTAAAAAGTACCCTATACCTTAATCTGGGTCACATTCCATCCGTCTACCAAATTTCATCCGAAACCCATGTTTTATAAAATTATATATCTTCCTGTTGCATACATATGTATATAGTAATAAAATATCTCTAAAACTGAATAATTATATCGACTAATCTAATGTACATATGTATGCATGCATATACATACATATGTATGAATGTATTTGTTTCTATGGAATCTCTGGGGAAACAAGTATACTACAAGTGTGTCTGCGTTTGTTTAACAGACTTGTTCCTAAGGCAACTCCCAAAGCGTTTTAAATTCATGTGTGTATGTGTGTATGTACTTAAGAAAGAAAAAAAAACTTTGAAATGAAAATATCAAAAAGGTTTCTTCTTATTTAACAAAATTGTGTTTTTATTTTATTATTATTTGAAAAATCTTTTTTGGATTTTTTTAATTAACACACTCTTACATACATGAGTAAATATTTCTTTTTAAATTTTTGAATTTTTTTTTTATATTTTGTATTTTTCTTGCTAATTCTATTGTGTCTGCCTGTTTGTTATTTTATTTTAATTTCATCCTTAGATCTTTTCGTCGGCTTGCTTAATGTTTTAACTGACATCATTTGGCGCATAACAATATCCTGGCGGGCTGGCAATGCAGCATGTAAATTAATACGTTTTTCTCAGGTCTGTGTAACATATTCGTCGACTTATGTTTTAGTTGCCATGAGTATTGACAGATATGATGCGATTACACATCCCATGAATTTTTCCAAATCATGTAAGTACAAAAAAAAATCTGAAAAATAAAGAGAAAAATCAAAGCTTAAAGCTTAATTAGAAGTGCTTTAGTAATTGGGAGGGTTAATAACAGTGCAACCAAAATATTATTCTCTTAAAATAATTTAAATTACTTTCAATTAAGCCAAAATTAAAAAAAACGTGTGGAAATTGGTCACAAAATTTTTAAATTTTAAAAATTTGAGTCATGAAAATTTGAATTTCGCCAATTGAATACAGAATTTTCGCCTTAGGTTGGACTTCAACAACGATATTAATTGAATTTGTAGTTATCATGAGTAAAGTCGCATTCATTATTTTTCTACACAATATTTGATCATGAATGAAAATGGAATGCGATCTTCTTTATAATTTTTGTGCCAACAAGTCTTTGAAAGAAGGATCAGTTAAATTTGCTTATTAATTTCATGATAATAAATTCTAAATTGTTTATCATTCTGAAACTTGCCGGTGTTGAATTTTCATTTATTTATTCGTTTTAATGATTTATGATGGCATCGTTTTTATTTTCTAGTGACTTTTTTCTACTATTTTGTTGATTCATTTTAATTCCATTTTGATGATTTGTTTTTGATTTTAGCGGTATTTGTGTGCTGGGAACTTTTGAGTTTATTTTTCGTTTCGTTCACTGTTTTCATTCCTATTTCTTTCCCTTCACGAATTCCTTTTGCGTTTTAACGACTTTTTTCAGCATTCACGTTTTTTCCACCCTCTCGGTAGCTATTTTCCACCCTCTTGGCATTTTTCTACAAATTTTCTTATCAGCTATTTTTCCCCGTTTAAGATTTTTTTTATTTCCAAATTTGTTTGCTGTTTTGCCAATTCTTTCGTCGAGGCAGTTTTACCGTTTTGACGATTTTTCGGTTGTTACATTTTATTCATTTTAGCGCTTTTTTCACTTTTAGCCACTAGGAAGATTTTATTTTATCTTGGCAATTTTCTGCGTCGTGAAAACTTTCTGTACTTGCCGATTTTTTTCCTTCTGCTAATTTTACCTCCCTTCTGGTAAGCTTTTTCCGCTTTATTGGTTTTCCCCATTTTATCGGCTCTTTGCAGTTTTAAATATAGAAAATTGGTTTTTTTGTTGCATTTCCATTTATAAACTTTTTTCTTTGTTATTTTTTTACAAAATATTTTGTTTAGGCAATTTATTAATTTTAGCGCTTTTTCTTTATTTAGGGACTAAAAACTTCATGTCAGAAACTCTACAAATATGTTTTGTTCGATTGACGATTTATGTTTTGCTTCATGGATTTCCTTGCGTTTTGCAGCCTTTTTAGATTTTACGATTTTTTAGCTTTAACTGCTTTTTTCCCTTCTCGAAATACTTTCCTTTTTTGTGTTGTAGCGATTTTTTCCGTTTTGAAGATTATTTTTTTTGTTCTGCCGCTTTTTAACTTTCTGACGATTTTTCTTGCCTTTTAATTTTGCGATTTGAAACTTTTATCAAAGACCTGATTTGTTTATCTTAATTATAGAAATGATGAACTTTTTTCAATTCGAGGGGAAAATTTTAGATTTTTTGCGAAGTAAAGAATAGAATAGAATTTAGAAAACAAAAATTTCAGAAAATTAATATTATAAAAAAATTTCTCTTGCAGAAAATACTTTATTTATTTTTATATTTCAGGGAAACGTGCACGCCATCTAGTGGCTGGAGCCTGGATAGTATCCGCCATATTTTCACTGCCCATTCTTATGTTGTACGAAGAGAAACTAATACAGGGACAAAAACAATGCTGGATAGAATTGGGATCGCCAGAGGCTTGGCAAGTTTATATGATTCTGGTGTCGGTCACACTATTTGCCTTTCCCGCTCTCATCATTTCCGCCTGCTATGCCATTATAGTGAAAACAATATGGGCTAAGGGTTCGATATTTGTGCCAACCGAAAGACCCGGATTTGCCAACAACACAACCAGAAGGGCCAGTTCGCGTGGCATTATACCCCGTGCCAAAGTGAAAACAATTAAAATGACTTTTGTTATTGTTATCGTTTTTATATTGTGTTGGTCACCGTACATTATATTCGATTTGCTGCAGGTTTTTGGTCAGATACCACAGACACAAACCAATATTGCCATTGCAACATTTATACAAAGTCTGGCACCGCTAAACTCGGCAGCAAATCCTTTAATTTATTGTTTATTCTCATCAACTGTATTTCGGACATTGAGGTAAATTTTAATTGGGATTTTCGACAGCAGAAAACAAATTCGCAATAAAATAATTTTATCAATTTCTTTTATGCAGCCGTTATGCTCCTTTTAAATGGTTTACTTGCTGCTGCAAATCCTATCGCCACAATTCCAGTCAAAATCGTTGCAATACAGTGGGCCGACGTTTGCACAACAGCTGTGATTCGATGCGCACCTTAACCACTTCCTTGACGGTGTCACGTCGCTCTAATAAGGGTACAGCACGTGTCATTATCTGTGAGAGGCCAAAATCGAATTCCATCAGCCACAATGCCATGTCGGAGGTATGATAGCAACAGCATTGTGCGCGTTGCTCCAGCGTTATTTTGTATCGTTCAGCGCGTTTTGCACCCCTGGAATTTGTGTAAATTTTTAAAAAAAAAAAAGGCTTAAATTTATAAATATTTTTTATGGAATTTTAATTTGGTTGATGTCCTTTAGAAATAAGTGAAAAAACAAAACAAAGCAAAACCTCATTTAAATCTAGTCAACGTGTCTCGTTAAAATTATGTGAATCTGTGTGTGTTAATCATCTTTAATCACGATTAATTAAGATCTAAAGATATCCGGATATTAAAATTTAAAAATGTTTCAAATGTTCTACTAAAACTCTTAGTTTATTTTAGACAATAAATCACTTTTTTAATAAAATTAAATACATATTAGTTTTTTGTAAAATTAAATTGTGTTTAATGTACTTTTAATAAGCAAAAAAAAAAATAAATATAGAATAAAATTTCTATAAAGTCATTTTTAATTAATGAAAATTAAACCGTAATGAAATCTGTTGCATTCGTAAATTTTTGTGCTCTACTCGGACTGAAAACTTTGTAAAAATTTTCCAAATTGCTTAGTTTATATAAAAAAACAATTCATAAATTATTAAAAATAAGTTTAAAAAATGGGGCGTAAATAAAATTAAATTTTCTCTCTCAGAGTTGTGCTTTTTGATAAATATAAGAATTTATTTATTTATAAATACAAAATACGAATTTTTATTATTAGTAAGAAAAAGAATTGTATATAAAGAAAAAAAGTTCTCATTAAATTGTCATCAATAAACGAAATGTTTCATTAAATTTTATAAAATGCATTATAGATTTCTTGTGGCAGTAGGACATACAATACATCATAAAATAGATGAACTACGTGATCGAACTTATAGTACATCCTTTTTAAATTAAAAGAGGAATTTTCTAATCGTAATCGAGCCTATTAAAAATATGAAACTTCCAACAAACTATTGGGCATTGTAGGATATAATTAATTGGCAACACTGTAATGTTTAACATTTGGTGGAAAATAAAAAGTCACCAGCTAACATCAATTTAGTAGTGAGAATTCTCGTATTCTATTTGCGTTCGAAATGTGTATATAAATGGGATATGTAATCACGTTCAGCAGAACTACCTAACAAGCAATTACACATGAATACTGACAAGGTTTGGTGGCTTCTACCGACAGCTTCTATTCAGTCGTGTTGTTGAAATCTAAAGAGACGTTTAGTTTTTAAATATTTCTTTTGTTGCTTAAAATGTGTTAACAATGTCTGTGTAATAATTCTCTTATTATTAAATATCAATAGACATTAATATATCACGTCTCGTTTTTTTAATCTCGAAAAAATACGGTTTTAAAGTCAGCAACAATCTACAGTTTTCGGTAGTCACATCAATACCTCATTATATTGTACGTCATATGTTTATTTGTCACTAAAAATGTTACCAAACGTCGCAAAAATGTGTGCTATTAAACATTGTGGGTAATTTAAATATAACTGCCGCAAGGATATGCCTACCTCTCACATGTCCTTAAAATAAAAAAATAAAATTGTTATCTACAATTTTGAGCAGAATTGTGTAAAAATTATTTTAATTAGCTGTATGACTAATTTTACTATAATTAATATAAGAACATGCCTTACTATCATACATACATATATCCTTAATATTGAAAAATTTATTTTAAACGGCAATTGCGAAAAGAATAGTGCAATAATTATACTAGAATTTTTTATAATAGAATTTTGTGACGGATTTTTATCACAATTTTTTTAAGGACATTCATATCAGCTGCATATCCTTATTTTAAAAAATATACATTTTAGCTACGATTACAAATGAAATCAAAAAATTATAATGATTGTGACATCAGTGGCAAATTTATTAGCATTTGGTACAAGGACATACCTTTCATATATCCTTGATATAAAAATTGTAATTTTAGCCATAAATGTGAATGAATTTTTAGTTATATTTAAGGTTTTGGTCTTTGTGGCAAATTTTGTCTTACCTGGCGGAAGGACATGTCTACCTCTCACCCATCCTTAAATTGGAAAACCATTTTTTTTAAACAATTTCGACGAATTTTATTATCATTGCACCCGTTTATTCTTAATTTTAAACATTTTATTAAAATTAATTATGGTTTTAAAAAAAATAATTCATGCAGGGACATATGCCTATCACCATATTTTGAAGAATTAAAATTTAGTAACTATTGTGAGTAGAAACAAGCCATATTTGCAACCTTTGTAGAGCGAATTGCATATCATAATTGATGCAAGGATCGGATTAGCTCTCACTAATCCTTAATGAAAAGTTTTCACGAAAACTAAATTTTAAATCTCTAGTTCTAATGATAAGCTTATTTTTAGATACGACGTAACTTACGAACTATTCTTTTGCTACATTTAATATTTTCTGGGAATCACAACGAAAATATTCAGTGTTTTGTGAATCAGTCAGCCGGAAAGTTTTCTTCTTATTATTGAAATATATTAAAATTTTTATTACTAATTTTGCAACATAAAATAGTTGTCATCTTTGAAGGTCAAATAAGTTCAGTTTTATTCACAATTTATAGCAAATTGTCTCGTTATTAGTTGTTATGTGCATAATATTTGACTTGTATTTTTTGTGCAAACACAAAGTTTGCATTCGATCATAAAAACGGATCACAAACCAACAAGAAAAAAACAAAGAGAAAAAAGCAGACAAATGACATAGAACATGATGGTAGAAAATTCGAGAAACAGACATTTAAAAAAATCTAACAACCGCAAACATCACACTGCGCACGTATACTTGATATACCACTTACAATTAAATAATAAGTATACGCTTCCTCAACGTTGCAAAACACGTAGTGGTTGGTTTTTATATCTTCGTCAATGTTTCTTTTTAAAAATTTTATTATAAATTTTTATTTTCTTTCTTTTCTTAAATAAAATGAGGCATTTTCTATAATAAAAATTGCCAAACAATTTTGGCAAATGGCCTGTGTAGTAAATATCTTTTCTTAATGGATTATTATCAAAAAGGAAATAAAGTTTGCTTCTTTTTTTTTTGTATAAAAAAAACACAGTCTTACAAGCTGGTTTTTGCTCGATAATAAATTTAATGAAAATATGGGGTCTTCTTGGTAGTTAACAGATTTAATCTTCAAAGTTTTCTTTCCAGAGAAAAACTTGTTTGGTCCTCTTAAGCTCTTAAAATTGAGAATATATATAACAAATTAAAAAATATAAAATAGAATGGTGAAACTAATAATTGGCTTTTTTTGTGTTCATTTTTTTTAAAAAATATATTTATATTTTGTCTGCTGTTAAAAAGGACGAATTATTTTATTTGTACATCTTTAGTTATTATAATTTTGCTAAGAAACGACCAGGGAAAAATATGACAAAAGAAAATAAAACGGAAACTTTATGCATGAAAAATTTTACGAAAGGAAACAGCAAACAAAATCTTAAATATTAAAATTACTTAGAAAAAAAAACATATAATACTTGAGTGAAATTCAAATATTTTGTTGCCTTTTACAAAATACCATTTATAAAACAGCAACAATAACATCAATAACATGGAATACAAGGACTCTCTAAATAATAAATATCGCACATCATCATCAAAAATACTAAACTCTGCTACTCTCGTAATATAAAAGTCATAAAGTATAATTTAACAAATGAAAAATTATGGAAAAAATCCCCAAAATAGGCAATAAAGTGATAATGAAAGTAATGATAATAATGATGATGATGTGAAGGGAAAATTTAAAAGAATGTGACAAGAATACAATATAAACATGCATTTGACAATAAAATGTAGTAAAATTAGTGAAAAGGGAGGTAATAATATTTTAAATAAATAACGAAATTTAAACTCGAAATTAGTGAAGAAAATAATCGCCTAAAATAACAAATAAAATCTTTTTTCCCTTAAAAATGTTGTTTATCACTAAACTTTATTGTTTTTCTTTTCATTACAAAAAATTTCCTTCAAAAAAAGTGCCTTTGTCCCAAAACGTGCTTTTTAAATTAATTATATGTCGACAGGCCAACACTAATAAATATTTTGTACTTTATTTTAATATACAAAAATAAAAGAAAAATCCATACCGTCCATTTTCTTATTAATGTGATAATAATACAGAAAAAGACCTCTTTGCTTTGCACTTATGTAAGTAAGAAATTTATCAATTGTTCGAATTGTTGAATATGTAATCATGACCATTAAATAAAATCATTATGACAATTAAATTAATTTTGAATTACTAAAAACACTTAAAAGAAAATCAGTTTTCTTGTAAACATTCTAGAGTTTATAAAATTACAAGTAAAAAAGTGTACTGTGGGGACACTGGAGTGAAATTAAACTTCTTTCGTTTTCGATTTTATTTACTAAATAATATTATTATAGCGATCCCTACCGCTAACAAAAAAAAAACGTAACCCACAAAGAACAAATTATACAGGAGAAGGTTTTTTTCAGTTTATTTCCAATTCCATAAGAATTTTTTAATGAAAATTTAACGGCTGCCTACTAATAATTTTATTCAAGTTACAGATAAGTTTTACATCGTATATATATCGAAAAAAAATCGTTACGTTAGTTTTCGCGGTTAAGGGTCAATATACATACATGAGTACTGAACAAAACTATATAACCGAAGAGCATTGAAGAAATCAAAATGTTTCACATTAACGCTTGTCAAGTATCCATCAATCTAATAATTTCGAAGTTTGAAAATAAATTGCAATATTGAAAAATAATTTTCGAAAACTCGAAAATTATCTGCGAAATAAAATTTTGAAAATTCAAAAACAAACTTCGACAATAAATATCAAAATTCGAAAACAAATTTCGAAAATTTGAAAATAAATTTCGAAAATTCGAAAATATTTTTCAAACAATCTAAACTAGTACACTAGCTATAATCTATATATATAAAACCGAATGTGTGTTTGTTTATTTGTTTGTTTGTTTGTTTGTTTTGTAACAACACGTTTTCGCTGCGTGCTGGGGTAGTGCTCAGTGGTGTCCAGGGTCGTTACATGAGATTCTCCATTGGAGGAGAAGTAAAGAAAGTTTCTTTATATTATTTTATTATATGTACTCGTATTTATTTTCATTTACTTTACAAGTGAGTGTTAAAACTAAACTAAGTTCCTAAATTTATATGGTAGTCAGTGGTACAGGCACAAGTGCACGAAGATGTGAACCACGGGCAGAAAGATATCTCCGGTGGCGAGTAATGGGAGAGTCACCAGGAAGAGGTCAATCCTCAGTTAGGATCGGTTTCCCTACACCCACACGGAGTATCGAGGTAGTCGTTAACAACGCCAAAATTTATGAAGCCGTCCCTGTGGGCGAGTAGTAAAGGAACTACCGGGAAGAGATCAGCTCTCAGATTGTACGTAGTTTACTAATAGCCCACGCAATAGACGGTATACTCCAACTCGGACATACGGGAACAGGCCCAGTAGAAGTCAACCCTCAGTATGACACACTTTCTTGGCGTCGTAAGTTGGTGTTCAAATAGGCTTTAGAGCACCACTCAATTTGCGTTGATCCTACCAATCAGAAGTCAACCCTCAATTAGGAATCTCAACGCATTCCCAATGCCTTCCTCAATTAAATTCAATAAAGCCACCCGAGAATTTATTATCAATAAAAATCACGACTTACCTCTGTGCCGGCTGCCAACCAACTGCCCTGATCCGCAGCAGTATACGCTTTATATACCTTTACAACAGACATGCATTAATGCTGGTCTGTCCGTAGATGTGTATGTCGTTTGCTTCTATCTTGCTTCGTTCAATCGTGCATTCGCTATGTACCAATATTACATCAGACTACACGCACGTACATACATACTCGTATATGTGTACATACATATTATATTGAAGAATATATAAGAAAATACCAAACCGGTTTATGTATGCCAATATTAACTAAATAGGCATATATAAAAATAAGAGCGTATACATTCATATAGGTAATATAGAAAATAATAAATTCATTCTTAAAGTAAATAGACTTAATTGTAATATAATTCTTACTCCATACAAATTACCAACTACGATAAACTTAAATAAAAGATGAGCCATGTGAGCAAAAACAAGCCAAGCGCCTTTTGTTCGTCACAGTTTGTTTGTTCCGTATAGGAGGCCAAACCCTTAATGCGTCTTGCAGAGTTTCAGATGTGGTTAATTTGTCGCTGTCGCATTTTTTAGCACTTAATAAATAACATGAAAATTAAATAGCAATTTATTTCATATCACGAGTCCTTTTTGTTCGTACTAAATTCATTTGAGTTCGCTGTCAGTGTCAAATTATACGGCATCATTCTGCATTATCAGTAAAACAATCTTTTGGTTTGTTAAAACCAATAAATAAATTTCGAATATTTTCTGGTTTCTTGTTACAACAACTTATTTTGACCTCCTTTTGGCCGTATTGTTACCAGAATATCATCAGGGCTTTAATATTTGTTGTGCTCCGCTACATTTTATGGTCTATTTATTTGAATTTTTTAAGTATTAATTTTAAGATTTTTAAGTTTCTTTTCCTTATTTATTATCTTCTTCTTAATCTGTTACTAAAATAATATTTGTTTCAACACTAGAACAGCTTTTCCCTGCTTATATAATTTTTACAGCGGTAATGACATTAAGTGCAAGCTGCTGCGTTATTAGTAAAAACAAAATACGTTTTATCTTTAGTTTTACTTCAATCCCATATTTTCCGTTGCTCGTTTACTACAGCTTTCTGCTTTAATGTCTGTTAAAAATGGACTATTAAAAGCTGCACTCATTTTCCGATAATAGTAATAAATTGGTGAACAAAAGACAGCGGGTGAAAACTTTCGATTAGATTTTTTTTGGGAATGTTACAAAGATTAACGTGACTACCGGCCACTCCATCTAACCACAAGATGCACAGTGGTACAATTTAAAAAATTAAATTTAATAAATCAATATGTGTTATAAACAAATCCTTAATTACATAATGCTGGAAGCAAAAGTGGATTAGAAATCAGAAAATTTTCCCACGGCAGACTCTTGCTTAACATCAAATATTAAAGTATTTATTAATGAAGACAAACTCATTTATGCCTGAAACATTTTTTAAAAACATACATACATATGTACATATGTATAATAAAACATGTATAATAAATACAGCGAAAATTATGCAGCTTAAATTTAAGTTGAGTTTTAGTACAATTTTCAAAGCGGCATGCCCATCTTCCATATATCCTTAATATAAAAAAACTTATTTTAAAAACCATTTAGATCAAAATGTACCCAAAATTATGTCATTTAAATTTGGAGTGAGTTTCATTACAATATATGAAAGGACATGCATAGGTCCCATATATCCTTTATATAAGAATAATAAATTTTAATAATAATTTGTGTCAGATTGCTGTAAAATTTATGGTGTTAAGTTTTATGGTGAGTTTTATGAAAAATTTTTAAAGGACATGTGCATTTTCCATATATCCTTAATATATAAAATATGAATTGAGACAAAAATTTATATAAGAATAGAGCGAAAATAATGCACTTAAAATTATTAGTAAATATTACTACACTTTTTAAAAAGTCATCTCCTGCTTTCATATATCCTTAAGAAATTATACAATAAAGTTTGGGGTAAATGTTACTGTAATTTTTTAAAGGACATACCCACCTGAAACGCAGCTTTTATTGTTATATAAAAATTTGTGATGAATTTTATCAAAATGGTCAAGAGGACATCCCTCGCTTCCATATATCCTTGATACAAAAACTAAATTTTAGTAACAACTTTTTTTCAAAATGAAGCAAAAACTATGCACTTGATATTTGTGGTAAATTTTATTAAAATTTTAGGAAGGATATACCTACCTCCCATATATCCTTGAACGCAAAAATTAACAATTTACCAATTTTATTAATGATTGTATTTAGCTGTCGTTGGCCTATAATTTTAACATATACAGACATTCATAAATATGTATAAAGTTTCATGCATTTCGAAAACTAGAATCAATTTGAAATAAATCGAGTCCCGAATATGAACACCCCAAAATAACTTGAAAAACAACTTTTCGTTGCTCCAATCCAAACGGTTATATGTTATAGATATAAATAGAACGATCACGTTTTATTAAGAACATTATTTCGTATTTTTTATATGCGACAAACACTGTGTGATATGGAGTAATGATGTCCTTGGCGGCACAGAAAATATTCTCATTTTTCTAATGGTCTAACTTAAATTTTTATCAGACTAATATAATTAATTGAATTTTTATCAAAAACTTGACGAGTAAAATGAAAATCAAGGAAAAGAAAACGATAAATTTTATTGGTTTCTTCCTCCCAGCCCACGGTCCTCCATACAAACACCATAATAAATCACGTGCAACTAAAAGATTTCAAAAACAATTTGAAAGCTTAAAAAAATGTACACACACATACAAATACCACAGCCTCACTAAAACACACGTTCTTGGACAAAATCCCAGAAACTCTATTTAAATTAGTGAGTGGGTCATTTAAAAACCATAAAAAGTCCATAAAAGATTTACGATTTTGAATTTAATATTTAAACGTTTCGCTGACGCCAACAGAAGAATCGTATTCGAGATTTGTGATTTTTTTTTTTCTTATTATTTTTGTGAACTGTTATTTGTGTTGGTGAAAGAAAACTCACGAAAATGTTGCTGCTCCTTAAAGTCCTTTCAAGTTGTTTTGACGTAAGAATTTCAAAATGTTCATGGAATTTTACACTTCAATAAAATGTTGAAAACGTCTTTTCTCGTTTTAATTACAAATATGTATGTTAGTTGTTGCTGTTGCTGTGATTTTTTTTTATTCAGTTTTCTTCTTCTTCTTCCTTAACGTCCTTGTTAATTTTGTCGTCTCATATTTTAACGAGAAATTAAACAAGTTTAAATTGTTTCATAAGGATTATTAGAAATGTTGCCGGAATGATGTTGAGGTTGGCGATGATGCTGATGATGATGCTGCTGGTGGTGATGATGATGATGACAAGGACGATGACAACAGGATGAGTTTGTTAATTATTTCAGTATCAAATTCTAATATCAGTGTTTTGCAGTTGACAAGGCAGGCAGCCAGGCAGACGAACAGACAGACAGATTTAAAAGAAATAATAAATAGAAATAAAGTAATTTTATTATTAGGGAAAAAAATAAAAGAAATAAACAAACAACATGCAAACATCGTTTTAATAACTCATTTGCACATAAAAAAGAAACTTGAAAAATAAAGCAAAAAAATCATTTAAGTGTAATTTTCACAATATTTTTGTTTGTTTTTTTTTTCTTTTTTTGGAAACAGCATAAGCGAAGCAAACACGACACGAACGCAAACGCAACAAATTATTTGTCTGTATTTCTTGGAAATTTACACTTTTAAACAATATTTATTAAAAGAAGAAAATGGCAATTTACTTCGAAATAGAAGTTTGAAAAAAGTTTGTATTTGTAAAGAAGAACTTAAGCAGCAAATTTAATGATTTGAATTTATAAAACATTTAGCCTTTTCATAACTTTTTCTATTGATTTTGTGATTTCTCTAATATTCCTTCAAGGAATTTATTATTGAGATACGACACCTTTATTGTGTCCTAAAAGAACTTGGAGACTAGAACAAGGTTACCAATGTAATTTTGTTTTCAAATTGCGTTTTATTTGTATTTCGATTTCACAGTGATAAATTCTATTATATCCAAAGGAGTTTGTTTAAATTGTTTTTAAAGCAATATAAAATATAAATCGTAATACAAGAAATGTGAAAAAACAAAAAAATATTTTTTGCGTTCATTTCGAACAAAGGCGAAAATTGCAAAACTTGCCAATAATCGTATTTTTTGAATATTCTGCTTAAAAATCGTCCAATCGCTTTAATATTTAATGTGGATTATGCTCCTTTGTATCAACATCGAATTGATGAAATGAGAAAAGTTTGATCTGGTTCCTATTTGCCTCACAAAATACATAGTTCTTTTGTTGTCAACTCAAAGAACTTCTATAAATTTAATTAAAACATAACAAACAACTAAAACTTGTAACTTCTAACAACATTTGTTTCTTTTATTCAACAACAACAACAACAACAACAACAATACAATAACAACATTATAATTCAGGATAATTAAAATTTGTTGTAACACAATAAAATGCCTTCAAATTATTTTGCTTATTGCGTTCATTGTCCATCATCAGCAGCTGATATCTTTTTTTTTTTTTTTTTGTCTAATAAAGTTTTCATAATTCACAAAAGAAGATAAATTGACAAAATACTTTTACCACAAACTGTTCCAACACAGCTTGAAACCTTGAATATTTTGTGTTTCAGGAATCTTTTTTGTTTCCGTAGAAGGGAGTTGTTTTCCAAATTTAATATCCTTTAAATATTTCATGATTAAATTTCGTGATTCCATTTTGAAGATATTTTCTTTTGCTTCTTTTAAAAATATCGTCAACTATAAAATTTTTTTGCGGCGTTGGGAGTTATTGTAGTCGTAAATGTTCCCATTTGGGTGCAACCACCATCTTATGACACACTTTTTTTTCGTAATGGAATTTTAATTAAGATTTTAAAACAACATTGACTACAATTCTTTGTACCCTCATTACAGTTTGCAGCTTTACGTTTGTATGCGTGTTAAGGTGGAGCAAAATCTATTGCTTTTTTTCCATGCGACGACAATAATTTTTTGCTTTTTCTTTTCGCCAGCAAGAAATAGTTGATGTGAAACAATTGTTTAAAGAAGTTTTGAAGAAATTTGTTAAATTAAAAAGAAAAGCAAGGAAGTATTACAAGATGATTTTATTTTCGCTAAAGTGTTCAAAATTCATACGGCGAAAGTCACTAAGGATTCAAAAACAAGAGCCGACTATGGGAAAAAGAATTTGCCATTTTGTGCCACTTTGAATAAAAAATAAATTTTTCTTTTATTTAAAATCTTCTTTATTGTTAATCAATGACTGCGTAGAAAAGCTTAGTTTACATCAAATATTTAAGCTCTTCGAGTTTTTTAAGAACTGAAGCTTTTTTGGAAACAAGTATTGTTTAAAAAATTTTTTTAATACCGATAAAGTTTTTTCCTTTCACTGATAAAGAAAAAAATCCATTAAGAATAATTTATTTTAAAATAAAAACAGATCTTAAAGTTGTTTTAAGAAAAAAATATATTTTTAAAAAATAATAAGATATTTGAAATAACCTTTAAAAAAAACCCACTAATGCGTTTAATACGAAATTTATTCGATAAAAAATTTATCGATACCAAAACAACTTGTAATGGTTATCTTTAACAGAAGTTCTAAATTGGCCAATCCAGAAGTTATCGATATCACAAGATGTCTTGCAAAAAATATTAATGAAAAAATGTTATCTTCAAACTTATCGATAACAATTTTTTATTGAAAAACAACCACAAAAAAATTATCGATGGTAAATTATTTCTAAAAAAAATGTTAACGATTAAACAACTCTGCAAAAACTTATTGAATCATTGAGGAAGTTTATTGATACTGTAAATTGATATTGTAAAATAAGTAAAATTATTAAAATAAAAAGCTTTATTGATATTAAATATTTTTAACACAGAAGTGATAGATAACAAGCCTTTAATGAATTGCAACACTTTTCCACTTAACGGGAAAGAATTTTATTTAAAAAAATTTTGTTATCGAACAATTATTTTTCGATATACATACATATACATATATGTTCGTATGTATGTGTGTGCACACCCATGTATGAGCCGTTTTTTTTGAAAGTGACAAAAGTTACTTTGTTTTTAAGTTGAGACATTTAAGGGTTTGCATATAAAAGCGTTTAAAAATATGGAGAAATACTGAGAAAAATATCAGTATCATGAGATAACAAATACAAATCTTCTCGAAAGTTAGCATCCATATTTTTAAACGTGTTAAAACGCAAACCCTTAAATATATCGACTTTAAAACAAAGTGACTTATGCCACTTTCAAAATAAACGGCTCATATAATCACTTCTCTACGTAATTTTCCGATTATTTTATTTGTAAATATGATTTCCATTGCAAGTTTTATTATTGAGTGTGATGTAAATGGTTATTGTTTTATATAAACAGTTGTTATCGATAACATTCTATAAATTATTTTGTTTCGGTATCATAACTTTCTATAGAAAATATTCGTTATCGATAAATATTTAAGGTTATGTTAAGAATAAATTTTGTTCTTCTTGTTCTATCTTCTTTCGTTATCAAATATTTCCGTTTCATTAAGAAAACTACTTAAGATTATCAAAATTTCAAAATTTTAAAAACATTTATAAAAAATAATGAAAATAAAAAATTTTAAAAATTTATTGATAATAAAAAATTTTGGATTGGAAATTTTGGTACGACAAAAGACTATCTAAGTGCTGACTTACACACGTCAAGTTTCCCTGATTAAGTTTTAATTCAGCTGGGAGAAAAACAAAGAAAGCAATATAAATTTCTCTGTCTTTCTCCCTGCTCAGTTAAAACTTGATCAAGGAAACTTGACGTGTGTAAACTAGAACTAATTTATAAAATGTGTGATGAATTTTACAGTTTCAAACACTTAAGTGGGCAACAGCCAATTGCTAGTTCTAATTTAAATTTGGTAACAGAAATTTTGATCTAAAAATTATAATATTGTAATGAAAAGCAAAAAATAGTATACTTCTTACTAAAGAGCTACTAGTTTCTCTAAATTTGCCTTTTCATCACCGCCTATAATCGAAATAATCTTGATGATGACCTGTAAGATTTTGAAGAACTTCCTCCGGTGGATCTTTTTAGTGCTCGACTCGAACTGTTTTCAATGATTTTATCTCTTTCTAAAATATTTCCACCTGCTGTCTGACAACTACAGGGTATTCTTGAGGCCTTCTTTAACAATCGCCTGCGAAGACTCACTGATATCAAGTCATCGTTATTGTCTTCTGGCTCGGTAGCATAACCACTGGTATCGTAACTATCGTATTTAGTGGGGCTGGTGGTTTTTACATCAAAACTTTTATCATTAGCTGCTTTAGACCCGCTGGGTTTTGTTATTCCGCTCTCTTTATCGCGGGGATATGTGCAACAGGTACAATTAAAAGTAGTTTGGCCACAAAAAGTTGTTGTTCTTGTTGTCGATGATGACGATCTTTGGCCGACATGTGAATCTTGTTGCTTAATGTGCTCACATTGCAACTTAACTTTCGGCATTGATGACCTCTTAGTCAAGTCAATGGCATAACTTTTCAAGGGAAGTCCATGAATTTTTATTTCTTCCTTTTTGGGAAGAGCACAAGTTTTTTCGTCACCATCTACGCAACCACCAGCTTCCCTGACATTCCCACATGGATGTGTTGGTGTTTGATTTTTTACCCAGTTCGGACAGCAAGGATGATCAAATTCATCTTCCTCCTTAGTGGGAGCAGCACACGATTTTCCCTCATTATCTATACAAGCACCAGTTTCCCTCACATCCTCACATGGCTGGGTTGGAGTTTGAATTTTCTTCTTATTCGGACAGCAAAGATCATCGAATTCATATTCCTCCTTCGTGGGAGGTGCGCACGTTTTCCCGTCATTATCTAAACAACCGCCAGTTTCCCTCACATCATCACATGGATGGGTTGGAGTATGATTTATTTTCCCTTTCGGACAGCAAGGATGATCAAATTCATTTTCTTTATTCTCATTCGAAAAACATGGACAACTAACACATCGAATATCATCTCTGCTGATATCACTACTTCTGCATGGCTCATGTGTAGAATTTTGTTCAGAGTTTGGGAAAATTGTTGATAAATTGACTTCACTTGCCAAATCTTTGGGAATAGAGCTTTCTTGTTCCGCCGCTAGCACTGGTTGATCGGCGTTACTTGGTGCTCCTTCGATTCCGCTGCTTTTCACTTTAAGCGGATATGAAGAACCAATTGTCATGGACGAATCAAATTGTCGTCTTTCACCTTGACTAACGCCGATACTCATCGCGTTTGTATTTTCCACAAGATTTTGTACACGTGAATAAAAAACATCAAAATTTTTCTTATTTTCTTCAGCCATTTCTGTAAAGGAACAAATGGAAAATCACAATTATTAACTACTATCTTCGACCCGGTCTGCCTCGATATCGGATATATTTGTCACTTTTAAAAAAAAAGAAAAAACGTTTCTTTAAAAATCTTATAAAAAAATATTTCCTATACAAAATTTATAAGTTTTCGGAGAGAATCCAAATTCAACTTGAACGTCAGAAATCATTCAAAACTTAAAATGTGCTTAAGGGTTAATTTCGTACTTATTCACAATTAGTACTATAGAAACCTCTCAACCTACTTTCCTAAGTAAAGGGATAAAAAGATCCACACAACAATGAACAAGAGGCCATAGTTTTAATAAATAACTTAGATTCATTAATTTGTTTCAATGACAATAAAATAAATAATAAAATCAATGAAAATAAAGTTGAATGAAAAATTATCCATTGAAGCCTTCGTTGCTGTTAATTTTAAGCAAAATTTATTAAACAGTTCATTCATTTAACGTACTATTGCATTAGATTAAAATCCATTTGCTAAAACAATTAATTTTTTGTTGAGTGTATAACAATGTGAACAACGAGGGGATCTTTTACGCCCCGCAAAATTCATCGCAGTGTTAACTTTTAATACAACGATTCACGTATAATTTTTTTTTTTTTTTTTGTCCTCTACCAAAATCAGTCATTAGCAACTTGTCCTTTTGAGCAAAAAAAACAAACAATTATTCTTCTTGTACAATTTATTTATTACATGAATCTGAAGGATGGTGAAGAACTTTTGAAATGTTTTTAACAATATGCCAACATCAGTTGGGAAAGAGCGTGACCAGCGCTATTTTCTAAATTAATTACAATGAATTGGAAATCTTAGGAAAAACATTAAATGAAAACTGTTAATGGATGACCATGACCATCATGAACAAAATATGATTAATTTGCAAACAAACAAAAAAAACATGTTAATGTAGAAAATGTTTTATAAATCACGGCAAAAAGTGGAATTGGTGCAAATTATATAAAACAAATTAATTCATAATCAGAATTCAGATTCGCTGTACGTACTCATACTTGGCAATATTTGAAAACAAATAAAAGGCAAAGCATTAAACTAACAATTAATGCCAATTCTTTTATTATCGGGTAAGTCACACATTTCATTCGTAATGGTTTCAATTCCATAATCATTCACCGGCTTACGGAGGACACAATTTTTAAAGTTTCGATATTAAGTTCGAATTTTCGAAATTAAGTTTGAGATATCGAAAACTTTGCAAATTTCAAACAAATTTCTAATACTCGCAACTTTATTCAACGCATGCCAGCTGTAAAAAATCGAAGAGCGAGCAATTTTAAAACAGATGTCGAATATTCGAAATTTTACTAATCGTATGCCATTGTAAAAAATGGGGAAGAACTTTTATATTTTATGTGGAAATTCGAACTTAATTTCGCAGACTTTAAATAGATTTCGAAATTTTAGACTCAACTTCGAATTTTCTATCTTAATATTAAAAACTCAAACTAAATTTAAATTATGAACGGTAATTTCGAAAATAAGCTTAATAAACTGGGAAAAGGATTTTCCAATTAGGCGCACGGTAGTGCGCCAGACCAAGTTCGGCCAAACAGTGTGTATATTTACACGAAACCATTCGAGCTGTTTTTACCCCCTCATAACTTTGCTCCTCTTAATCATAATATAATGAAACTTGAAACATAAGGTGTCCCAACAGAGGTGACCTCACAGTATACTTAGTGTACGCGTACATTATTTTTAGTGTACACTAAAATATGTAGAATTCCATCTCATTTGTAGGCAACCTGTAAGCTTAGCCAAATTTGTTTGCCTTTCTAATATGGGAAAGAATTCTTGGAAAAATTTTGCCTAGCTTATAGGTTGCCTAGAAATGAGATCGAATTGTACCTATCAAGAACTTGGTCCTTATTTTGATCTCAGTACTTTTTACTGCCGAAATATTTTGGATAGGAACTTGGCCTTATTTTCACACTTGTGTTTTTGTGTGGTTTATTTTACACAAATTTTTTTTTTTAATATTTTGTATGATAAGTCGATATTCCTTTAGAAAAGCTTAGCTCTCACCAAATGTCAAAGCTCTTCGAATATATTAAGAGATCTCGCCGAAGTAATAAGTGTTTATAACAAGTAAATTTCGATAATTTAAATTTAAACTAAATTTAGAAAATGCGTACATCGATTACGAAGACAAAAGGCCAAGAAACAAGCCAAAAATTTTTTTTAAATAATTTTTTAATCTTAAATAATGTCCATTAAAAATGGCAAAATATAATTTTAAAACTGTTATTAATCTCCAGCATTGCTAATCGTTAATTTATAGCTGACGAGACTTAAGGGTTAGCGAATTCGATAGCAACTTATCTTATCTTTAAGTAAATTAATATCCCAAAAATTTTACTTACTTTCAACGACTTCGCAGCATAATTCTTTAATTGTTGCCTCATTTTTGGCCATTTTTTGTCCCAAAATATTAATATTTTCTCCAGCTTCTCGGTTAAACTCTTTCAATTTTTCATCAACAGATTTTTGTACGGAATCCAAAATATTGTCACAAATAATACTCAAGAATTCTGTACAAGAATCTTCCAATTTTTTATGTTTCTTAACTTTAGTAGACTTTGGCGCCCCTGGCTGATCCTCTAGAGAATCAGAAATCTTTCGACTATCTTCACCATCTACAACTTCTTCACAGATGACATCAAGTTGAGGAGAACTTTTTGTGGCCCCAAATGAATGTTTAGATAAATTTAATGTATCACTCAAAGGTTTCGAATCTTTGTTACAACAATAACAATAACAATAAAAACGATCTGTAAGATTTGTCATACTATGATCGTGATGTTTCTCTGGAGCATTCGCGGAATAATAGTTTTCTCGGTTTCTTGAAGATTTAGAAGGACTACTTTGCAATATATTTGAACCGAAGGAGTCTGCCTGGTTGTTTTCTAATGTCCGATAATTATCAGGACTTTGATTCAAATGTCTGTTACTAGGTGCAGACGATGGATCACATCGGCTTTTGTGTAGGAAAAGCTTAATATCCGTTTTCTGTTTTTCATTAATGTCATTTAACTGTTTGTATGCAGCATTAAATTTTATAAATGAATCGGAATTTGCAAGACTACCGTTACTTTGACTCGGGCTACCCTTATTATATTTTTTGAAATAAGCTTCAGATAATGATGATCGTACGCTGGCAAATTTTGTGTGAACATTTCCATCTTTACTGTCTTGAATTTCCAAATTATCTTCATTAGTTTTTCTCCTTTTCGAAGATTTCTTCTTTGTTTTTGAAACATTTTTTTCCGATAAAGTTTCTTTGCTTCGCTTCATTGTTAGCACCAGCAAATGAGGTTTCGATAATTTTTTCATACGTTTATTGCCGTGAATGCAACATGACGGACATGGACTTGGTGTTGGGATATTGCTGCAATTGTTTTGATAGGATATATCGGTACAACAACAACAACAAGTCGTTTTGCAATTTGAATACATCTATTTTTCTATGCGTTTTAGAAATTAAAATTTGAAAAAATATTAAATAAATTTTAAGCAAAAGTTTTTTTGAAAAATGGTGGAAGTTTTTTCTGTTCGAAACGTTTTGAACTAAAGAATGAAAACTTTAAAAATTTTAAAATAAAAATATTTATGACATTAATTTTTAAAACCTTCCAAAGTATATTTACACAAGTATATGCATCTTGGCAAACAACTTAAAAAATAAAAAAAAGAACAAGCTTTTTGTTTGTGTAAAATAAATGTACAATTGTAAAAAATAGCTCAGCAGCAGAGCTGTAAAGGAATGATTCCTTTTTGAAAGAATCTACGAATCATAAACTCTTTTGAAATTTTTGTTAAATTGATCCTAAACCTATTAAAAACAGTGAACTAAAAAATTTATTTTCTTTAAATCACCAATAAATTCACTCAAAATTTACTTCAATTAATCTTTTTAGTGATGTGAATGCATGCGAGAATTTTTAATTCATGTGGAATGCATTCGTGGTTCAATTCAATTCACATTTTGTGTAAAATTAATCAATTAAACTTTTTGCAAATCAATTGAATTAAAAACAAAATTTTAATCATTCCTTTACAGCTCTGCTCAGCAGAACTTAAAGAAAATTGTGCAGAAAAAAAATTAAAATTTTTGACAATAGGCAATGAAAATATGTATTAAAAAAACGCGGCCAGCTGTGCTCTTGCATATACTTGTATAAATATACTTTGAAATCTTCAAAACGAAAAAAAGAGTTTTCAATATTTTTGAATTTGTATCAAGGCAAATTCATAACATGTAGACTCGGCTCAGTTCGCTTTGAAAATCCAAAGTGGCAAATTCGCCTTTTTTTGTGTTTTTTTTTTTTTTTAATTAGGACCAGCACTCAGGGGATGACCCCTACATATACAGTGCATTGTGCCGAAACTCAGGGAGGGGGATAGAGTAGAGAAGATAGATGTTGGTAATTTAAAAGGCCTAACTCTTTTACAACTTTGCTTTGCGCGTTATGTTAATGTTTATAGCACTGTTGAGGCGCCTCCGGTGTTAAGTAGGCGCATTAACTTTATTAAGCCGTATTAGCAGGCATTTTATTAATTATTTTACTTCGCCGATATTTCTGCTAACCGACGAAGGATGGCGATATAGTGTACATTAGCTTGGAAAAGCACCAATCGCTGTCGGAACAGGTTTTAGTGTCCAGTGCTATGCCTTCATCACTTAAATAGTCCGACAACAATTAAAACATTGTCTCACTAATGCACATTAGAGAAATTTATTAAATTAAATTAATTAATAATTAATAATGTTGATTGACTTGCTCTGGCCAGGGTTTGAACCCAGGATTAAGTAATTGTTTGCTTAGTAGTCAACGCGATAACCACTTCAGACAGCACCACCCTCTTAAATTTAAGAAAAACAAAAACTAGTCATGACGATGCTTGTCTATATGAGCAGAGTTTATCTCGTTTTTTTTTTTAAACTTTTCACATCTTTGAAATTTTCAAGTATGATTTTAATATTTGTAAATTATCAATTGCTATAGCACGAACGGAAATGACTGCGTCAAGGCTTGTCATAACATAAATTAACGAAATATATATTATTGCTCTTATAAAGGTTGTTTTTTATAGAGTGACTCAAGTTTACATCATAATAAAACAAGGAAATATATTTTTAATTTTAATGAAATGCGACAATTCTGCTTTACTACGTAACCATTCAACAAGAAATGGGCTTAATCGGCAAATAAAATTTTTAATGGAAATTCAAAATCAGACTCGATGAGTTCGATGAATAGAAAAATTATTTTGATTAAAAATTCCAACAATTTGGACGCGTTGCTCTGGTGTAAGTCAATTCATAATGAAATTTCACAGCAAACTAAACAACAAGTAACTATCAGCTGTTAAATGGGTGGTCAAATAAAGCAGTGATGCCAACTCAAAGTTGTGACACTCTAAGAAAAACACGCTTTATCACCAAGAGTCTTGTTTTGTCTAATCTCTTTTTTAAGATGACTGAATTAAGTTTTGAATAAATAATTTTTATTATTTTCTAATAATGTTGCGTTTAAAACTAGTTACGATATTTTTATTTAAATTTAACTGCAAAATATTCCATCCGATTTATGTCGTGCTCACTCTCAGTTTTTCGCTCTTCTTATCCTCTTAGTGAACTTTGGCTTAACATCTTTCACGCAATATTTGCAAAAGTCCTGATGTATAGGAGGTCGGCACTTACACCAGAATGATGAATTTAGCTCTTGGCAAAGAAAACGACTTTCGCATTCACATTGTTTAACGCAAGCTGGCCGACAGTAGCAACAGTAGTGATGTTGGCAACAAAAATAATTGTTTGCTGGTTTCTGGGAGCAGCAATTTCGGAAACGTTTGACACGACAATCAGGAAACATAATAAAATATTTATGGATTTCTGATAATTATTTTATATGAAGTCCACGAAATAATTTTGAATTTTTTAGAAAAAAACGGACGTGAAATTTTGAGAAATTGGAGCCGAAAAAATATTTAGGAGTTTTCCAAACTATATTATTTTAATTACAACTATTTATGTGTGGATGTATGTGTGTGTGCGTCATGTCAATTTTTTTTTTCTAGGAAGTAATTTTTAATTGAGGTGCTTTTACACTATTATAAAAATGATTAGAGCTGCATTCGATTTCGGCAGGGTATACAACTGAAAGTAATGTACCGGTATCAGTGCCCTTTGCTCGGGAAGCCTGCATCAGAGGAAACGGTTTCGATGGTGTCAGGTCCTCCAGAATATTGAAAAGAGTCTGCTGTGTAGCGCTCATAATTTTTCACATTGTCGTAAAAGACGTACACTTATTGTTGGGTTTGTGTCCAAACTAAATGATTCGTGCTCTAGCTATTCTGCTTTCTTTGAAGCTCCTGTTTTTATATGAAATTTGATTAACGATTTCCATAGGAATTTTACTCTAATTGCACTCGAAGCTATACATATTTTTATTTACAAATATTTTACAGTATTTTAATAAAAAAAATTGTATTAATAGTAAAAAGTTTAACTTTACAATCTTATCCTGAAAGAATATTTTTTGAAAATATTAATAAATTCAACTCTTCAAATATAAGACAAGAACTTTGTTCTAATCCCTTTCATGACCATTTGCGGAAGGTTTTTTCTCTAAATATTCCTGTAATTCAACTTGAGAATATTTATGTTTCTTTATAAATCGAACTACAACAGGAGCCAATAATTTTTCGTCCACTTTGGTGACATCATTAAAGCCAAAATAAAAACCAGCCAAATTGGAAAACACCAACACAAAACAAGCGCCCAATGTGGTATACCATAAAAAGGAAATGTGGTAGATGGCGGTACCCTGCTGTGGCAGACTGTAAAGATAAAATTTTGAAAATATATGCAAAAAAGCTTAATAACTTTTTAAATCTTAACTTACTACTCGTCTGTTGAGTTAAAATATTTGCTTTTATCGAATTCATAATCACAGCCCTCAATGGAAATCGGCAATTTGGGGTTACGAAAACTTCCAGTAATATTTGCTATTTGAGCAGTTATACAAATCCAAGCCATACTCACGAAAGCCACAATGCTGCCAGTCAAAACACTCTAGGAAACTTTTCCAAAAAACATCCCAATAATTTTATTTTATTGTTAAAAAATACCTTTTCATTTATCCAGGGCATTAACATGCCTGCCGTAAATATGCCCAACATGGGTCCATATAACATGGACTGCAAAGTCGCTGATAATTGTAATACCATACCCAATTTCTCCACCACATACACCAGGGCAATGGAACTTAAACCAAATATTACAACCACAAGACGCATTATAATGGCTGTAGAACGTTCACTTAATTCTTTTTTCATATTCGGTTTAACAAAATCCTCCAAGATCACAGCCGCCATACAATTCAAATAGGTGGATAGAGAACTTAAGGCAGCACTAAAAACACCCGCGACAAATAGACCAGGCAAGCCGGGAAATTTACCCAAAACATCCATGACCAAAACCGGTATCAATTGATCTCTAGCATGGGCCAGCTAAAATAACAAAAATAAATTTTAAAAAATATGTTGAAGTGAAAAATTTAAAAAATTCAAATTTCTTACCCCTGTGCTCATGGGATCACAATCGTAATAGGTGGCATAGGCCACCATACCCACATAAATGCACAATAAATAGAGGAGCGTCAGTCCAATGGAAAATGTGTATAAAGTTTGTTTGATCTTTTGTATATTCGGCAGCGACATAAATCTCTGAATAGTGGCTTGATTTATTGAAGTGTTTTGCAGTTTAAAGAAAGTACCACCAACAAAAACTGAAAAAACACTCATGCGCACAGTGGGGTCCAAAGTAAATCTAGTTGCAAAAAAAAAAAAAAGTTTATATATTTTTTTTTTTTTTTCACTAAAACTTACTCGGGGTAATTAATTCGGCCACCTTCGAAATTATGTTGCCATACTACTTGAAATCCGCCCAAATCTATGGTGCCCTTAACCATGAGCACAATCATAGAGGCAAACATGATCACACTTTGAAAAACATCAGTCCAAACGACACCTTTGATGCCCCCCTGCAAATGAGATAATTTCGAGAAAGATCTGAAATTTTTATCTAAATTATAAAAACTTCAATAAAATAAGTCCAGTTCTTAATACAAATTTTTGGTGTGCCAAAAAATCAAACCCGAAGTACTCGTATACATTGAACCTGAAAAATAACCTTTCTAGGCCAGTTGTTTTCTTTGAAGTTTCGTAAATATTTTTCAGCAAATTTCTTTTCAGTTTAGGATAAAAATGAATGAAGAGAAAAAAATTTGTAATAAAAAAACTTCATTTTTATTTAAAACAAATATTTTTTCGCCCAATTAAATTATTAAGAATTTTTTAATTTCTCTCAATCTATAAAATGGAAAGTTGTGTTCGGCTGCCATTTTGAATTTCTTACTTAATATCTCGTATTTTCTTCTATGCTGTGTTATTGACGCCATTTTTAATTTTTAAATTTAAATTTGTTTTGTTAGAATGGCGAGGTTATGAGCTTTCTTACGATATCCATCACAATATGCTTTAAAAATTTTTTGTGTTTGTTATCTGACATACATAGTTCTGTCCTGTCCCAAGACCGCCATTTTGTATTTCTTTTACACAGTTTTTATGGTACTTTTGGTCTCTTTAATATGTACAATATCCATCACTTTGTTTTTTGCTTCTTTTTTTAATTTTTTGGTCCATGATCTTGTACCGTCCGTCCCATGGCCGCCATTTTGAATTTGTTATGTGTCGTTAGAATATTGAGTTTACGAGCTTTCTTACAAAAATTTATCACAATATACTTTCATCATTTCTGATTTCGATAACTGTCTTAATACTGAGCTGTCCCACGAAAGCCATTGTAATGGTACTTTTGTGCTCTTTAACATGATATCCATCACGATCGGTTTTTTTATGTTTATATATAGTCCATGTTCTTGTGTCATCCCATAGCTACCATTTGGAATTTATTATACATCGTTGGAGTGGTATTTTTATGTAATAGTATGAAATATATTGTTGATTTTTTAATTTTTGTTCCACGATTTTTTATTAATTCGAGAATAATTTTTCTCCGAGTTTCTTAAGGTTTTAGTCCGATTAGACCAAAATTAATCTGCAAATTCTTATGAAAATTTATAAACTGACTTGGAGAAATTTTCTTTGATAACCGATCGTCGATCGCTCTGTTTTGGTGTCAATGTGTTTTTCATACCGATTTATTTTACTTATCGTGTTATTGTAATTGTATTTTAGTGAACAACATATTCCTAACTTACCACACATGTATAAAACGTACAAATCAGAATTACCGCAGGCGTAATGGTGTGCAAATCAATGCCACTAACTGCAAATGCATTTAAAATTAAATTAATTTTTTCTTTTATAAATATTTGACTCTTAACTAACCTTGACTGAAAGTTAGGGCCGGTACATAGACAGCAATTGGCAGCCATAATACCTATTTTTTTAGTACCAAAAACGCAAAAAAAAAAACAAAATGAAAAATAACACAATTGAAATTTGTAACGAATTTAAGCAAAATTGAGACGACTCTATACAGGTGGTTCCAGTTCTATTTAAATTCTATTGTGTCAAAATCGGTCACTATATTAATTTTTTTTATTTGTAAATGGATCTAAAATGCAATCTTCAAAATACTTACAGTTTTCAAATTAAAGAGAGTGGCACCAAACATACGCATGCGTCGACTAAACCGTTTTTCAAAGTACTGCGAGTAAAAGAGAGGAAAAATTGCGTGTAAAAGTTTTCTTGTTATTTTATAAAAAAATCTATATATTTAAAAATTTTGCTTGCGTATATGCGCTAAGTTTTTTATTTCCAATTCAATTCAAAATTATCACCACTTTCAAGGCTTTGTCAACCCCAGGCAGTCGTAAAATTTTTTATATATATTTGTTTCTTTTTTTTTTTTTTGGGCAAAAACAAACTTGCCCCGATTTTCAAAAAGAAAAGTCATGGGACCAAGCTGAAAGCACGCTACTTCAAACGAAAAAACTAATTATAAAAAATCGGTCTATAAATAAAGGAGTTTTTTAAGAAAAACCCTAATTAAGGGGAAAAAAATTTCTCCTGATTTAAAAACAAAGTGTTTGCAAGCCCGATCAAAGAAATAAAAAAACTTATTTTGAAAATCAGTCAATAAATATCGGAGTTAGGCGATAAAAGAAATTTTAGTAGGGGCGGATCAAATTACCCGCATTTTTTCAATAAATTTATGCAAGCAAACTGCAAGCAATCTTTTTAAACTTAAAAAGAATTTGAAAATCAGTTCGTAAATGATGCAGTTAAGTGTGTGATAATAAATATTTTGTGGAGCGGAGCAGAGCAATTTCTCACTGCACAAAAAACCGTTCATACATCAAAAAAATTATGTGTTATTCGATAATCAATATTTTAGGAAAACAAGTTGCACCCAATTTTTCCAAAAGAATAATAATTGGACCCAAATGCAAGCCACCCCTTTAAAAATAAAGAATTTTGAAAATTTTCCAATTTTTTTTTAAATTAATTTCTTAATGAGCATAAAAATGTAATTATATACCATCTAAAATACGGTCGGTCGTTGTTTATTTATTCAAAATTACACTGTGGAACAAATTCAGGTTAGCAAAAGTTAGGTCGATTCTGAGAGTGAGGGGTGAAAATAGAGGGTAAATTAGAAGACCCATATCGCGGCGTTTGTTTATGTTAGTTCGAATATTTTTTTAATCGACCTTCGAACTTTGCAGTCAAATGCCAATTTTCAGCATACTGTTTATATGGTTTTTTGTCTATAACTCGTCGACTAATTGATATTTATTAAATCTGTAAAAGCCAAATTATTCCTAGAGACCTGTGCAACAATTAAAATTATTTAAAAAATCGATTTAGAAATGGGTGCTCAAATAAAGCAGTGATGCTCAAAGTTGTGACACTCTATAAAAAACACTCCATACATGGAGTCGTATGATTAATATTGAAGTATTTAATGTTCGAGCATAGTAAGTATATGCTATGGTGCATTTATAAGCATTTAATAAATAATTTTTCCAACATTTTGCTTCAGAAGCACCACAAAAATTTTCTAAATCAATTTTTTAAAAAATTTTAATTGTTGCACAGGTCTCTAGCAATAATTTGGCTTTTACAAATTTAAAAAATATCAATTAGTCGACGAGTTATAACCAAAAAAACCATATAAACAATATGCTGAAAATTGGCATTTGACTGCAAAGTCGAAGGTCGATTAAAAAAAATTCGAACTAACATAAACAAACGCCGCGATACGGGTCTCCTAATTTAGCCTCTATTTTCACCCCTCACTCTCAGAATCGACCTAACTTTTGCTAACCTGAATTTGTTCCACAGTGTTATCATAGCAACCAACAACATGACTGATTACTTCGGCCACTTACTTCACTCGTACTATATCCCATTTGCTAAAGAAGTACAAATATTATGCGATTTATTGTAATAATCTAGGTTTTATTGAATTACTAAAACTGCAATCATAATATTATTCTTAGTATTTTCATTCATCATAAAACAAAATAATTCTCCACTCCAGCTTAAAATAAAGTAAAATATTTTGAATTTTTCACACAACTAACACCACATCCTTCATCAACACAAATTAACTAAAATATCTTTATAAATTTAACAATATAATATTTAGGAAAAATATTCTATTAAATTTACACACTAAGCCGACAAATTATCCTCACTGGTTTCCATTTTTAAGCGTTTTCATTTCTTGCAAACAGTCATCGTTCAAAGGTTTTTCCGATTCGAAATAATTTTTATCCAAATTATTTGCCACACTACTGTATTTGTATTTGTTCATATATTTCCTTAAGATCGGCGTAATTAGATTAGGATCAACTTCAGCGGTATCCTGGCGACCAAAATATAAAGTTGCTAAAAGCGAAATGAAAATGGTCGTTAAAGCTCCTAAGCCGCTGTACCACAAAAAGGAAATATGATGAAAAGCACTGCCACTTGTATCTGCTTCAGGAGTACTGATTTAAAATAAATGTAAAATTTTGTTTTGTATTAAATAAATTCGTATTTGTGAATAAAAGTTACCCTAAAATTGTTTGGTTGGAGTGAACATAATCATAGTCACAGCCAGACATTGAAACAGGTTTGGTGGGAAATATTAAAATCCCCAAAGCTGCATCGATTTGTGAACGTATGGCAACATAACCCATAATTACAGCCGAGCTAATGCAACCAGTTAAAACACTCTGCAACAAAAGTATGCACGAAAGATAAATTAAATTACAATAAATTATTAGGGAAGAAAGTACCCACCTCTGTGTTAACAAATGGCAAAGTCATGCCCACTGTAAATATGCCCAACATGGGTCCAATGACAATTGAGTTTACCGAAGCCGACAACTGCATGACCATGCCCAATTTTTCGACAATTTTCACCGAAGCCATGGCAGTGATGCCAAAAATTAAAACCACAGCTCTTAGGAAAATTGCAGTTTGTCTTTCGCTAAACGGTTTGTTGCGATACGGCTCAACGAAATCCTTTAATAAAACACCAGACAAAGAATTCAAACAGGTCGATAAGGAACTTAGGGCGGCACTAAAAACACCCGATACAAATAGGCCAGGAATACCGGGAATAGTACTGGCAATTTGCATGACATACAAAGGAATAATTTGATCTTTAGCATGAACCAACTGTAACCAGAAAATTTCTCAAATAAACAAAAAAATGATTTTATGATTTTCACAAAAGAAAAAAAAACAAAATACCACTTACCCCCGTCGTTATGGGATCACAATCATGGTACGAAGCAAATGCCAACAGACCCAGATAAATGCAAAAACCCAAAAGACATATTAAGCCAGCAATGAAGGTGTACAAACATTTCTTAACATCCCGCATATGGGCCAGTGATAAGAAGCGCTGTACAGAAGCCTGATTGATGCAAGTACCCTGGATTTTCAATAAAGTACCACCGGCAAAAACAGCAAAGAAACCCATGCGCACGGTCGGATCAAAAGTCCATCTTTTAAAATTTAAATTTATAAAATCTCTTTTCTTTATTCAACAACACTACAAATTACATACTCTGGAAACACTAGTCTATCACCATCCAAATTTCTTTTGTACACTACTCCCAGGCCACCCAAGTCCATGGTACCCTTGAAAGATACAAATGCCAGCGAACCCACCATTATGAAACCCTGTAGCACATCTGTCCATATAACTCCTTTAATGCCACCCTGTAATTAAAAATTTATGACTAATTAATAAATTTTCATTCCCATTTCTTAAGTGTCTCTACTTACAATGCAGGTATACACAGTGCAGACCAAAGAAACAACTGGCACAATTGTATACAAATTTATGCCGGTTACTGAAATTTATAAAAAAAATAAATATTTTGATTAATTATTTGCTAAACTCAATACAATATTTTAATTGGCCAAATATTACCTTGATTGAATGTTAATGCAGGCACATAAATAGAAATTGGTAACCACAACATCTAGACAAGATAAAAATGCGGACAAATGAAAAATTAAAAGTTTCTCTGGAGAGGAAACTGTTCTCTATAAAATTAAAGTCAACTGAGAGCCCATTTCCGAAGACACCAACTGAGAATAACTTTTCTGAAAACGAATGTTCTCAGCTACGAGTAAATTTATCTCAACTTAGAAGAAATTTTCTATAAAAACTTGATCTCAGCTGACGAAAACGTTTCTAAAAAAACTTCATCTCAGCTGAAAACATATTTAAAAAAAAAAAATTTTCTCTTCTGAGAACAAGTTTTCCATAAAAAAAAAAATGATCTCAGCTGAGAAAAAAAATTTCTATAAAAACTTGATCTGAGCTGAAAACAAATTTTCTATAAATACTTGATCTCAGCTCTGAAGAAATATTCTATAAAAACTTGATCTGAGCTGAGAAAAATTTGATCTCTGTTGAGAACAAAATTTTCTATAAAAAATTAATGTCAGCTGAGAAAAATTTTCTATTGAAAAGCTTTTTTATAATTATGTATAAAAAAGTTTTCTATAAAAAAAAATTATCCCAGATAAGAAAAATTTATATTTACCCCGTAATTCATAAACGATTCATAAAGATAAAGTGCACATTAAAACCGGTTTTCTCATACAAAATTCGTACATTAACGCCACAATAGCTTTAATAATCGTTTATAAATTAGACTGTTAAAATCTATAAATAAATTTTCTCTATAAAATTAATCTTCTTCTAAGCTTCAGAAAGTTCAGCTCTAGGACCATAATAATTGGAAGACAGTCTACTTTTGCATATTTAAATTATTTCATACATACCGAGCCGAGTAAAAACATAACCGATCCAAAAACACGCAGTCTGCGATCAAAGCGCATTTCCAAATACTAAAATAAAATTCCAAATGAACAAACTTTTTTAAGATTTGATGAATTTTTTTGTCATTTTACTTTTTAATCACTCCGAAAAACAACCAACAACCCAAAAATAAAATGATAATCAAATAATATGAAAATGTTTACTTAACGATACATGAGTGATAAATAATATTGATCATATTCGTCTCTTATATGTTGATGATCATTTAATAAAAATACTTTTTGATAATTTTGAAATTAATTTTTATTTAATGAAACTTTTACTGAGAAATGTGAAAACAAACTTATGAACTGCAAAACTGATTCAATCAAATCTCCGAATCCACCAAAAAAAAACTCAAATAAGTTTGTGAAAATTAAATTTTATATACGCGCCAGCCGTGGCGGCCACAGAGAAAGAATTTGCTACACCATTTCCCTTAAAAGTGGTAAAATTTTCTACCGAAATCATCGCTATAATAAAATAAACATTATACAGAAAACATGTTGCCAAAGAGAAAAAACGATTCCCCGAAGAAAGTTTAATGTTACCATGCATACTTTTAAGTTCATAGTTTTTTAAATTTTTAAAGCTTATATGCGATAATATTTAAACAATATCTCCTAATAACATATTAAATGATATCAGATATTTTATCAAAAATAAAAATATCGCACCCTAAATACAAAAGGGTCACAACTCACAAGTCGAAGTTTACTTTTAAGAAATCCTTTGATGAAGGTTTTTCCTGCGGAATTGTAAGAAGGTCATAGTTTATCTTTTAGAGAAATTAAATATTCTAAAGATATTACTAATCTGCAAAATTTCGTACAAACACAAGTGAAACCAATTTTTGGTTGGCTTGAAATTCCTCATTTCCAAAGTCTTTAAAAAAGTCAATGAAAAATTGCTTATGCAAAGTAATTAAGTTAGGCTCTATGAAAAATGGCCCAGGCTAAAAAAAAGTTAAAATGGTCCCAAATTGAAAAAAAAAATTCCCAAACTGAAAAACAAAAAATGGCCGCACAATTTTTACATTGAAAACCACAAAAAATAAATTTGGGACCATATTTCCTATTTTGGGCCCCTTTTTCCTATTTTGGGACCATTTTAAATTTATTTTGATTTTGGAGCAATTTTTTTTATTGTGGGACCTTTATTTTTATTTCATATTTGGGCCATTTTTAATTTTTTATAAAAAAATTTGGACCATTTTTAAGTTTTAATTTTTTATTTTGGAGCCATTTTTCATTTTATGAAACAACCAAGCTAACAAGCTAAAATAAAAAATGGTCCCAAACTGAAAAATGGGCACTGCTTCCCATGATTTTCTGCGTAGCCAGCCTTTGGCTGGGCTTAAGGATTTTCTCCCCCATGGTATTTACTAAAGATTCTCCGAGTCCATTAGGTATTTATTTCATTGTGTCCTAACACCTCAATGCAATGAAAAATGGCCCCAAAAAAATTAAAAAGGAGACCAAAGTTCATATTGTTGTTAGCAAAAATTAAAAATGACCCCAAGCCAAAAATGTGAAATACCCTAAAATAACCCGAAGGCCCTCTACGCCGAAAATCTTTTGTAATAAAAATCAAATACATTGAAATTTGTGACGAATTTGCAAAAACGGGGCTGTTTACTACATATCCCCTACAGAGCCGGAATTTTTTCCTATTTTTTGGGGTAATTTTTCAGTTTGAGGCCATTTTCCGGTTCAAACGAAAATTTTGTTTCTAATTAAACCACTTTTAAAATTCAAAATGGAATTTACAATAAATTTTTCTAATAACTTTATTTGCAGAAAACTATAAAACCATTGCATACTTTCAAGAGCATCAGTAAAATAAAGTGTGCATGTTAATAGAAAAAAGCTTAATGTGCACAAACGCCTATGGGTGTAAAAAACTTTATCGCAGTAAAATCGAAATACCAAAAAAAAACGGAATCTGTAGACTATAAATGAAAAACGATCGGAATACAATTGCGGAATTGAAACCATGACATGCCTGTTTGTCTCCGAAGAGTTCTAAGAAAATTTAAAGTAAAAGAAAACTAATTTCTTATAAAATGTAAAATTTTTTAATAGAAACTTTCTATAAAACTATAAATTTCTCTTAAAGTTTTTATATTTAATTCAATTTTGTTTTGTTTTTTGCTTTTCTCCTCTAAAAGCTAAAAATTTTAACTGATTGCGCTTAAAAGTCACCTTATTACTCTACTTCATCTAACTATTTGATCCTTTTCCAAATCAAATTTATAAAGACGTTCTTTTTCTTCAACTTCTTGGCTATTCAACTTAATAATTGTCTCCTGAACAGCTGGAGGATAATATTTTCTTATTACGGGCGTTATTAGTTCAACATTAACATCTTCAGCTTTGGTGCAACCAAATATTAATGAAGCTAAATTTGCGACAATGCAACAAATAATGCCACCCATTCCTGTGTACCACATAAAGGATAAATGGTAGATATTTCTTTCAGATGGTCTAAACAAAATAAAAGATAATAACGCTGTTTTTTTATTTTTTTGGATTCTTGTAGATTAAAAGAAATCTTACGTGTAGTTGTGGCGCTGCCAATAAGTTGCATTATCGTAGCCATATGTACAGCCCTCGACTGAGATCGGCAGCTTGGGATGCCTAATTTCACCACTCATTTGACCCAGTTGAGCATTAACACAAATCCAACCCATTGTTAAAAATGATATAATGCCACCCAGCAAACAACTCTTGAGAAATAGAAGACATTTAATATATAATAATTAATTTAGTTTTAATTAATAATTTCACCTTTTCCTTAATCCAGGGCATACATATGCCAGCAGTATAAAAACCTAAAATTGGACCCATAGTCACGGCACCCGTCATTGTGGCCAATTGCAAAACTGTGCCCATTTTCTCCACTACAAGCACCAATGGAATGCAAGTCAAACCGAAAAATGTTACAATAAATCTTAACAGATAAAAATTTTGCTTCTCGCTTAACGAGATAAATGGCTTCACTAGATCCTCGGATATTACACAGGCCATAGAATTCAAAGCGGTCGATAATGAGCTCAAAGCAGCACTAAAGACACCAGCTACAAAAAGGCCCGGCAAGCCGGGTATTGAACCCAATATGCGCATCACCAAAATTGTGGGTAACTGATCATCAGCTTGGGCCAACTAAGGAGAAATAAATTTTGTTCAAGAACTAGAAAACGATTTTCACAAGGATACAAATTTACAAATATTAAAAAGGAAATTCCAATTACTAAAAACTTAATTTAAAAAATATAAATACTTAATCAGGTAGATCTCAATATTTTATGATTTTAAAAAATTAATTTATCTTCAATCATGTCTACAAAGTTTCCCAACTCATTTGCTTATACACAAGCTCCCAAGTCTGAACTGGGAATTACACAATCAAAAGCTTAATAGTTATAAAAAACTTATAGAAACAAAACAATAAATAAAACTTTATTAGATACGGTTATTTTTCTATATATCGATTAGAAATTGTTTGATGTGTTGTTTTTATATGTTTCTTTTAACTATTGTGTGTTTGATTTGGTAATTATCAGTTCAGACTTGGGAGTTTTTGTATAAGCAAAAGAGTTTGCAAACTTTTTAAGAATGATTAATGATCTACTGGTGAGTTGGCATTAGCAACAAACGAAATGCAGCATTGATTTGCTGGCTCAGTGATACCAAAAGTAAGGATTTGTCTCTTTTTGTAGGGCGTTTTTCGAAAAATTTTAAGCGAAGAGAAAAAAGGACTGATTTTTTTAAGGAAAATGTAGCGAATTTTCAAAATTTTATTTCTTTTTCAATATACTGTGCATGAATTTAAAAATATTCATTTCAATTTTATATAAAAATTTAAATTTTTCGTTAAGCATAAAGATTTTTTTTAAAGAAACCCTGTATTTATGAGTCGTAACAGTCTGGCTATATTCACAGTTTATTTTTAAAATTGCTATTTTCAAACTCCATACAAAAAAACGGACAAACCAACTTTTTTTAAATGAACTTGTTTTATGCTCTGAAACGTTTCAAAAGAAATTATAAGACAAATCGTACAATTATTTCGAAAAAATTTGCGCAGTTGGAAAATTTTCAGAAAATTCTAAATGTAGAAAAACGGAAAACATTAAGAACATCACAACAAAAGTGTGCTTAAAAAGATTAGGAAAATTGAAATGTCTTAATTGAATATTTTAAATTCGTATCTAATTAAGACAAATGAAAATCAGCTGATGTGAAACTAAACGAATTATCACACGAAAATAATAAGGCAGTTTTTTGTTTGTCTGTTGCCAAAAATGAAAATTTTCTAGCCTGGGAAAAATGTAGGAAATTTTTTTTTTGTTGTAGAGAACAAAAATGATTTTGTTTTTTTTGGACATGTAGGGATTTTTTCAAACTTCTGCTGGCATCACTGAGCGAGCACGTAACAAAATATTAAATTTTTTAAAACAAAATTTCATTTATTTGCACTTGATGGTGAATTTCTCTAAAGTGTTGAAAGAAATTTTTTTTTGTTTTTTTATAAAACCTCGTTTGGTGTTATTTTTTAATTTTCTTACCTTTGTACTGAGCGGATCGCAATCGTAATAGGTGGCATAGGTCAACAGACCCATATAACAACAACAGAATAACAAAAACATCAGTAAAACAGTGAATAAAATCAAACACTGCTTAACTTTACCCCCATTGGGCAAAGACATAAAACGTTGTATAGACATTTGATTGACATCGTTCGATTGAATTTTATGCAAAACACTGCCCACCAACATGGCGGATAAAGACAATCGCACCGTGGGATCCCAAGTTAAACTAGAAGTTAAAAAAATTATTTATTTTCTTATAAAATTTAAATCTTTCATAATAATAAATTTAAATAAATTTATTTACTCGGGATAATTAAGACGACCACCAGCTAAATTTCTGTCTAAAACTTTAGACAAACCACCCAAATCGTAAGTTCCTTTAATGCAAATGGTCAAAACTGTACCGTACATGACAACACTTTGAACAGCATCGGTCCAAATGACTGCCTTGAGACCGCCCTTTAATTAGAAATAAACGTTTGGTAAGAAAAAAACTATTTTATCATATCATTTAGTTATTTACCACACAGGTGTAGAATGTGCACACTGTGCACACTATGGGCGTTATAGTGTAAAGACTTATACCACTAACTTGGTTGAAAGTTAATGCTGGCACATAAATTGCTACCGGTAGATATAAAATCTTGGAAGTAATAAAAAAAGTTTTTAATATTTTTATCTTTTGTTTGCAGTTATTTTATCATACTTACCACGCCCACAATGAATAGTATAGAGCAAAAATATCTTATGGATTTTCCAAAACGCATTTCAAAATACTTAAAAAGAAAATGTTAGATCAATTGTGTTAGAAAATTTTGTTATTATCAATTGGTGTGCTTTTTAGATATTTATTTTTTTTTATTGTTGTTGTTAACACCGCCACTGATTAGACTTGAGGAAGGTTAATTAAAATTTGCATGTTTTTGTAATTGTTGTTGCATTAATTTGAATTGCATGCATTTGACGTAAATTAAATGTAATTGTGAAACATTTCATTGCATTGGAATGGAATGCTAAAGCAATTATGAACATTTAATGCTTGAGATGCAATTATATTTGCAATTGCAGTAATCGTAATTGTCAAATGAAGAGCCAAACAAGTACATGTAATGCCAGTGCATGCCAGTTTATATTAACACATGTGTCACGGTAATTATTAATTCAGCAGTTGAATGTAATTAATGAAAAGTAATTGCAATTATCGAAGAAGGTAATTTTATTAGATGGTGATGGTTTTAAAATTACAGTGAAACTTTGATATAACGAAAAAGGGGATCGCAAAATACTTCGTTATAGCTATTATTTCGTTGTACATATGTAACAGTCAAACTTTGCTATAGCGAAATATAGAGAAAATAAGAAAAAATATTCGTTATAATTATAGTTTATTTTTATTAAATTTTACTGGAAATATTAAACACTCTTATGCTGCTTTCGTTGTATAGAGGCTTTTGAATGAATACTTCATTGTATAAAGGTTTTATAGCTCATTATTTTTTTCGTTATAACTATAGTGTATTTTTCTAATCTTTGCAATAACGAGGTTTTTTTGCAGGGTACTCAGAAAAAGTTCGTTATATTGCAGGGTTTTTCTATATCAAATTTAGTTATAACGAAAGTTTCACTGTACAAGTAATTTTCGAGGTACTATTACTTTTACATGTAAGTATAATTGTTATTTCAACAATTCATTGTCACGTAATTGACGAAAAGTAATTGTAATTGACAGAATATATATTTGTAATTGGAATTAATGCAGTTGAAATTAGATATACGTGAACGCCATCTTTGATGCAGTTGCATTTTAATTCGAAGCTAATTCGAATGTAAGCAATTCCTATGACAAATAGTTAGAAAAATTTACTTCTAATTGCACTGTGTAACAAAAAATTACCGGCTAATGCGGTTAATTAGCATTTTTAAAATAATATTTAAAAATAATTCGAAAAAAAAAAACGAAACAAAACCGATTTATCATTCCTCTTAATATACAATCGAACTCGGTTAAGCGGAAATATTTATAAAAATACAAGTACATATGTATGTTCTTAGTTCCGCGTATGCGAAATTTTCGAATAAAAAGAAATTAAGACAAGTGAAAAACGTTTCGGTTAAATGAACTCACTTCCAAATTGTTCTATAAAACGAAGCTGTGGCATTAATTAGTTACAAATGCCAATTAACTCCACATTATATCCCTAAATCTGTCGCTCACTCTCACACTCACATAAATATAAATATCAAATTCTTAAGGTATTAGTATGGAGGCATTAACTTAAAAGAATGAAATGTTCACATGAAAATTTTGGCTGGAAAAAAGTAACTTGAAAACTAAAAATTAAATTTTTAACTAAAAAAAATTTCGCTAAAAATATGTTGTTAATGAGATAAATTTCATAAAAATAAAATTTCTAAAAAATTCCTATAGAAAGAAATATCACATAAAAGATTGTGAAATATGTTTTACAGAAAAAAAATTTACTCAATAAAAACTTTATATTAAAAAATTTGTTGCACCAAAAATTGGTTTTTGCAAATTACAAAAAATTTATTGATCCTTCAACGGAAAAATTCTGTTAAAGGAAACTCTCTCAACCATGAAGTAACTTCTCAAAACGAATAAAAATTTCGAAAGGGAGTATTTTCTATGGGAAAAAGCTTCCACAGCACTCAGGAGATGACCCCTACTTATGCAATACATTGCGCCAGAACTAGAGAGAGAAAGGGATATCGAGCCTAGGTCCCAAATCATAGTTTTCTTTGTACTAAACGCACTAACGACATCAATCAACACCGCCCTCTTAAGATACATAAAAATTATTTGTTTGTTGGAAAATGTCTGGATGCAGTTCGGTGGATAAATTTTTTTAAAGTCGGAGGGGCAAGATTTTTTTTATTGCTTGAAGGGGTTGCTTTTTGTTTGGTAAATTTAACTTTATTTTTTGGGAAAGTTAGAAAGGCAAGTTGCTCCCTATATATATTGTTTTTCCTACATTTCTGTACCGAACTTCAAAGTTCTTTTTTCTGGTCCTATTTATTCTGAACTCGGAGAAGCATATTAGCCGCTCGAATAATTGATTATCATGTAACTCCACCATTTTTGGACCGATTTAGAAAGTGTAAGCTTGCAGTTTGGTCCCATAGAACTGTGAGTGACCGCACTATACACTATTTATGGATGGTTTTTAATTTCTTGGTATTTAAGAAGTCTTTCGTGGAAGTAAAATATTAACTAGAAATGAATTTTACCGTGCGCAGTTGCCTGTTTTTTGCTAGAACTGCTACAAAATAATACTGTTTCTGTTGTACAGTTGAATGATACATTTTGAATGTGTGTGTGTGTGCGTGTGTTTAACTAAAACTTTGCTTTACGTTGGTAATTTTTATAAAAAAATTTCATTTATTATTTTCCCCATTGATAAACACTTTAATTTTATTAATAAAATATACAAAAAAAAGAGTCTTAAATAACAGATCATCGTTATCTTTCAGGAACCCTGGAACTCTCTGGAAGCTTTTGTTAAGTCACTTTTTAAATCAAATACGATCGCTGATCTTTCTTGCGTTTCAACCGAATCATATTCTTTCGACTTAATGAAACGGCGAATGCAGGGAGCAAATAATTTACGATTCATAGTGGAGACATCGTTGAGGCCGAAAATAAAACAGGCTAAATTTGAAAATATTATAGAAACCGCAACACCAAAGGCACAGTAATACGTAAAAGACATCATATAGAAATATTGGGAAAATGTTTTGGCACTTCAAGGAATTGAAAAATAAATTAAAAGTCAAATAAATTAAAAAAATTATAAAGTTTTTAGAAACCAAAAGATTGGAGAGTCTTGGAACATTTTACTTACCCACTGTGCACAGTTGAACTGATAGTTTGATTGGGTAAAGGCTCAAAGTCGTAAGTACAACCTAGTGTGGAAACCGGTTTCTCATAATAAACAAGTTCTTTGGTAGCCAAAGCAATTTGACCTCTAATACAAATCCAGGCCATGGCCACGAAGGATACCACACAGCCGGCAATGGCACTCTACAAATGAATAATAATAAAAACTTCAAAATAATGAATTAAATCACTTTGAATTGGAGCACTTACTCTGGTATTAATCCAGGGCATTAGTAGTCCCATTAAAAATAAACTTAACAATGGACCAGCAGTTGTTGCTACAAGTGTACCCGACAACTGCAGTACAGCATGACCCAAATATTCCACTACAAATACTAAAGACACACTTATTATGCCCAATATGACCACAACTAATCTCATTATGATGGCAGTATGATTTTCACTTAAAGGATTTTTGCACCGGGGCTTAATATAATCCTCCAAAAATACAGCAGATAAGGAATTAAGACCGGTGGAAAGAGAACTGAGAGCAGCACTAAATACACCTGCAACAAAGAGGCCAGCCATACCAGGTAAAAAGTCAAAGGTTTCCATAACCAACAGAGGCACCAACTGATCCTTAGCCTTTGCCAGCTGTTACAAACGAAACTTTATTGATGAAAAAAGTATTACAACATTTTCCCTTCACTCACTTTCGTACTTAAAGGATCACAATCATGATATTTGGCAAATAATACGAGACCATTATAAAAAGTGAAGACATGCAATAAAATCACTCCCAAAGTATACCAAATGCAGGCACGCTTGGCTTTCTTTAGCGAGGGCAGGGATAAATAACGTTGAACAATCACCTGATTGCCACAAGTCATTTGGGTAAACCAGATGGTAGTGCCGACTAACATGGATAAAATGGAAGTACGTGCAGTAGGATCCCAAGTCATTCTATAAAAAGGAAGTCGTTTTATTTTTTAATTTACGAGTCCCTCGTCTACTTACTCTGGCAATTCAATGCGTCCACTTTTATAATTACGTTCCCAGACTACACCCAAGCCACCAACATCCATGGTACCTTTAACGATGACAAATATAACGGAGCCAATCATTATTACGGTCTGTATGACATCGGTCCATACGACAGCTTTTAGGCCACCCTGGAAAGATATTCAGAGAAGCTCAATTGAAGATGTATTAAATATGTGATTAAAAAAAAATAATTCATTAATAACGATTTGTCGACGTCGCGTACGTTGTGGTCAGTATATAAGTATTGCAGAATATGGGAGAATATGTCTTAAACTGCGGTCTGGCGATATGGTACGAAAAAAATATAATAATTTTTTAATTGATTTTAATACTTTTTTTCATGTTTGGCGTTTTTTTTCCTATTTTAACGATTCCGTTTTCTTATTTTTTTCAAGTTTATGTATATAAGCATAAATTTATTTGTGCAGCACCAAGTTCTTGTACCTTTCTGCCACTTTAGCGGCTTTTCTTCGCGTAAGGGATTTTTCTGTTCTAGCTATTTTTACTTTGACGATTTTTTGCGTTTAGGCTATTTGTTCGGGCTTGGTTTTTATGAATTGACCACATTTTTTATTAAAGTGATTCAGTTCATTTCTGTTGATATTTCTTTAAGTGACTTTTGTTTAATATTTTATACAACCTCACTTTCCCGTACTTATGAGTTTTTCACGATTTGGCGTTTTAGTAAATGTTGGCGATTTTTCTCCACCTTAGTGTTTTTGATGATCTTATCGCTTGTTGTTGGTTTTTACAGAATTTTTAATCCCTCTCAATTGTTGCGATTTTCCCTTCTAATATAAACGATTTGCTAATTTTCTATATATTGGCAACTTCTTCCAGTTCTATTTTTATTTTGCGCAATTTGTTTCTTCTTTTGCGACTTTTCACCTTTTATTAAATAGTTTTCATTTAATCTGTTCTTCTTCAGTCGCGCCAACATTTTTTTATTTATAGCTTTTTTCCCGCTTTTTGATTTTTCTAGGCTTTTTTCTCTTTTTAGAGATTTTTCTAATTTTGGAGTTTTTTTTTATCAATGCATGGGGATATTAAAAGATGTACTGATCAAAAACATAAGGAGCGGCAATGCCACCTGGTATCAATTCGCCTTGATATGGTTTTAACCCGTTTAGAAGGTTGCCCATGTTATTATGATTTTTCCCCGTTTTGGCAAACTTTTTCCATTTTTAGATATTTTTTGGTTTGCGTAGCTTCTATTAGATTTCCCATTTTTTTTTCATTTGTGCCCTTATTTTAATTAATTTTGTAACATCCACTGTATGTTTTGTTTTTTTTTTTTTTTTGTTGGGAGATTTTCCTTAACGACTTTTTCTGCTCTTAACGATGTTTTCTGTTATGTAATTTATTTTTCATATAAAAAATTAATCACTGAATTCATATTTTTGAAATTGAAAGTACACAGTTTCCAATTTCAATGCAAAGAAGTTAAAAATTCACACAGTTTTTTTTCGAATCGAATCTCAGAGTAACTCCCCTAATTTTGTACCCATTTTGAATATCTAAAAAATTTATGTTGTACATTTTCAATAAAATTTGCTACTCACCACACATGTATAGAAAATACAGACAAGACACACAATGGGTGTTACAACGTGTACATTGACGCCAGTTACTGGAAACAAAGAAAAATAACAAAAGAAATTATGAAGTGAACAAAATTTTGCAATTAAAATCTAAATAAAAAAAAAATTGTGTCTTCTGAAACAAAAGAAATTCAATAAATTTTTATTTTACCTTGATTGAACGCCAATGCTGGTACATAAATCACTATTGGCAACCAAATAAGCTAAAAGGATGTAACACACACTCACGCAAAATGATGCAACCAACAAGATAATAAAATGAAATCGCAGCGCCAGCAGCAGTAAAACGTTTTTATTTCCATTTCGTTTCACACATTTCGCCGGATGTAAAATTGTTAGCAAAATTGTTATTCAAAGACATATGAACAGATAAGAGAAGGGAACAAAAAATATATAACAATTTAAGAGTGTAAAGAAGTATAATTTAATACTCACCGTGCCAATAGAGAATAGAATTGAGCCAATTAAACGTATTGTTTTTCCGAAACGTAATTCAAAATACTGCAAAATATTATTTTCGTTACAAATGTTTTTCAAACAAATATTTTTTTCTTTTCTCTTCTCTCCATCTAAGAGATAATAAATACACTTTGACCGCAGACACCGGTATTTTATTAATTAATTTGATTTTGCAAAAACCATAAGTTTTTTTTTTAGTGTAGTGTGTAAGAAAGAGGTTAGTTACATAGTTTTGTTTTGATATTTTTTCCATATTTCTAGGATTGTTATTAACGAACAAATAAATTTATTGTTATAAACAACATTAAAATCCACTTCATAAAATTTAAGAAAAATTTTAAACAACTCATTTCTGGAATTCATCAATTATGAGTTGAAATTATTACCAAAAACATGCAGGCTGGTAGAGATGTTAAAATCACACCAAATAAAACAATTTTAAAAATTCTTAGTTTTTAATAAAATAAAAATGAATAAGTTAAAATATTAACAGATATTTGAAGATAATGTTCTGAAGACCCTCTCAGATCTTCTGTTTAATATTCACTAAAATTTAAAAGCCAGGCATTTTTTTTCAATTCATGCCTGGAATCTCAAAAACTACCCAATAATAGATATAACCAACATAATAGCTAATAAATCGTCTAACCTAATACTAATCGTTTTTAGACTACACATTAACGTCTATGAAAACTTGTATTGCGTAGAGTTATCGAGCGTAGGATATACGAGTATAAAAGGCATTTGGTTTATCTCCTCTACACCTTTGGTTTTTTTAGAAATAATTCATTTTAAAATTGGTATCTTTTTTAAAGGTACCCATCAAAAGAAGTAGCTTTGAAAAAGTACATTAAGCAAAGTAGGTACCTTCTTTAAAAAAAGCCTTTAAAACAAGTAACCTTTATAAGAAAATACCCTTTGAATTATTTTAGACAAGAAACTTGTTGTTTTTTTGAAAAAGGTAACTTTTTCAAGATATAGTTTTAAAAAAGTAAATTTTTTAAACGTCAATTTTTAATTCAGAGCCATTTTTGAAAAAGTACCAGTTTAAAACAGTATACTTTTGAAATAGTACTTTTTTGATAAACTGCATTTTTAAATAAATATTTAAAAAATAAGCACTTCTTTAAAATATTCCTTTCAAAATCGTACGTTTTATATCATTGTGCCACTTAAAATAAAGCAGCTTTGAAGGTAATGTTCATTGTCAGAAAAAGTGCATTTTTTATGGAAAAGTACCTTTTGTGGAAAAGTACATTTTATGGAAAAGTACCTTATGTGTAAAAGCACCTTTCAAACAAAGGACCGTTTGAGAAAAAAATCCTTCGGCAAAAGAACCGCATCGTCAAAATTATCATTAACAATCATCATCATTAAAGAAGAAGTACCTTTTGCAAAAAATTTCCATTTAAAAAAGTACCTTTCATTAAAAAGTCACTTTTAAGAAAAGGTACCTTATAAGAAAAATAAACTTATAGGAAAAACAGCCCTTTAGGGAAAAAGTCCTTTTGAGAAAAAGTACCTTTTGAGAAAAAGTACCTTTTGAGAAAAAGTACCTTTAAGGAAAATTCGCCTTTAAAGAAAAAATATTTTAAACAATTCATTTCCAATAAAAGTACCTTTTACGAATAAGTACCCTTAGAGGAAAAGCATCTTTTACGAAAAATTAACTTTAACAGAAAAAGCACCATATAAGAAGAAGTACATTTTAAAAAAATATTATTTTTGTAACATCTTCCGATGTGTGGAAGAACAAGTACTTTTGAAGAAAAAGTTTCTTCTTCAGGTTAAAAACGGATTCAATGGATGGCATGCCTGCATATCTACAGAAATTAATACAAACTTATATAAATAATATTTACATACATATATATCGTCATCGCAACAACTACTCGAAAGGTTTATTAAACATTCTAATTCCCTTCACTCAAAATCATTTGAAGATGACGCCGAACAAGTCATACAATGGAGGAGTCAAAAATATGACGATTATAAATGATAATAATGATGATGTAGATGATGGAGATGATAATGACGATGATAATGTAGGCGGAAAAATATTGAAAGTTCATCATCATCAAGTTAATGTCAAAAAACCCAAGAGCAAAATTCTCAACTGATAACAAAATCAGACTTTTGTGAATAAAATACAAAAATAATTTTATATAAAAATTGTAAGAAGTGAAAAATATTGAAAACCATTTAGAAGTGAATAGAGATAAATAAGAATTATTCAATTAATTATTTTACAAAGGAATAAATAATAAAAATAAATAACTTTAAATTTATGTATGTATGTATGTATGTTTAAACAGTGTCTATCATATTGTGTAAATATGTATGCATGTATGTCTGTAAAATATTCCAGGAAAAAAAATGTGAAAAGTTAAAGAAATATATAAAAGCCAATTATCATTTGTTTAAGCCAATTACATATAAAATTGGAATGTATGCAGGATTATAGGCGAATTTAAAATACCCTACAATAACAGAGAGTATTTTCTTAACTATATATTTTACTGACGTCATCAGTAGACTATAAAATGAGCATTAAAGTGACAGTACAAAGAGAATCTGTCATCATCAGTGTAGGAACATTCAGTACTTTAGTACTTTTTTCAGATTAACGAATTTGTAACCAATTTACGCCCAAATTTACAGTCTTTAGTTAACTAATGATGATAGCTTAACTCATGATATTTGTATGATAAATCTTTGGTTAAACCATTGCTATTAGTTAACTAAAGACTGTAAATTTAGGCCTTTATAATGGCAGCAGTGTTGCTTTTTGCAACTTTCATCATTAACAACATTAAAATTAAATTTCATTAAAAAGTTTTTCTAATTTTAATTATTTGATAATGTTTTTAGAACTAAATATTTCTCTCTTTTTCTTGTAGGGTATTTAAAAAAGAAATAAATAGCAAGCAAATAAATAAAACAAAATGAAAACATTTCTATACGTCATAACACTCACCTCATACGTCGAAGTCAATTGTAAATTGCAAAATACTGGTAAAAATATATACCAAGATATGACACCAGACAGGCCCAATGTTACTAAGATGAAAGCATATTGGGTGCCATAAACATAAATTTCCGTTGATGTTCCCAGCAGGGAGATACCCGAAACGAAACTGGAAAGAGTGGAAGGAAATAAGAAACAAATTTAAATTAACGAAAATTAATCAATATTCGTTATTTTAAATCAATTTCATTTGAAATTTACGGAACATAAAGAAGAGTAAATAAAGTCTTTAATGAATATTCATGTCAGTATAAAGTTTATTAACGAAAACCGCTTGAGAAGAAACGATAGCGTTCAACATACAAAATATTGAGCGGATCTTCGAAATTATGACTTTGATTTGGAAAATTTGAGCTAAATTTAAAAAATTACTTTTATTTGATAAACGAAGCTTTGAATATAATTCCGAAAGTTCGAACTAAATTTCGAAATTTGGAACTTTGAATTTTGAAAAATCGAAATTTCACTTTCAATTCCGCAAGTTGAGTCCTTAGAAAACGAAAAGCGATAATTTCGTTTGTAATCAAACAAGTTTTAAAAATCAAAATGGAATTGACAATGAATTTTTTTACTAATTCCATTTATACGTAAAAAGCAATAAAAACACATTCATACTTTTAGGAGCATCAATACAATAAGCTTTGCATGTTAATAAAAAAGGCTTAATGTGAACTTTGTTAGTAAAAATAATTTAAAAAAAACGCCTAACATTTTATGATATTAATTTTTTAAAGGCATTTTAATTAATGCCTATAAAATTCAATGCCAATGAAAATTCAACACAATTGAAAATTATTCAATGCCAATGAAAGTTATTCAATGAAAAAGTCCCTTGTCATTTGATTGCGCAAAATAATTTGCAATAAATAGTTCTTATGATAGAAAATTTTATTTGGGGTCCGTCTTTTACGTATTTTTTCGCATTTAATATGTCCTTCGTTCTTATTAAATTTTCTATTCTACTTCTATTTCTATATATTAAATTTCCTTTTTGGGTAAAACAAGGCCATACGTAAATAAAATAAGAAAAAATGAAATCTTTAAATCTCAACATATTTAAAGGTTTATAAGGAGGCCAGGATATAAAAGCAATAAAATTTTTTTTTAAATAATATATTCTTTTTCATCGTGTTTGGAATAGTAATTAGTGTGTTTTTTTTTTTTTTCTATTTTCTATTTTTAATTTTGTTTTTTTTTTTGGAATCTTAAATTTTGTATTATTTTCTCAAGGATACGTGTGCTTTCTTAGCAAATTTTTTCTGTGTTTGCATGCACATGTGTGTGTACATATGTATGTATGTGCTAAACAATATTTACTACATATACAAAACTATTCTGTTATCAAATTATTCCCTTTTTTGTTGTTGTCCTTCATGGGCAATTATTTGGAATAACTTATTTCAGTACGTGAGAAAATTATTTGAATGTTTTACGGTCACTCAAATCATTTTCAATTCGATATTAAAATGTATTTATTTTATGATCAAATTATGCTGCAGATTTTTATTAAAAGTTTCCAGTTTAAACGTTTTTTTTTTTTAGATGAACACAATGGATATTTTTTTTTAAAAGTATTCGTTAGAGTTATATGTATGTATGTATATACACACACATAGATAGTGACAACTTAAATCTTGGTAGAACAGTATTATATTGCTTTAAAGTACATTTTAATTAATTAACGTTTTTTCTCTCTCTCTCCCTCTCAGTTATTCAATCTCCTTATTGTTTTAAAATAAATTCTAGATTGATATTTCAAATATGACTTGCAATATCAAGTTGCAGATCATCGTGTGTATAATAAAGTAAGTCCATACAATATAATAAATCATGATGTCACAAGAGTGATAAAAAAATATATTCAGCACTGTTTCGTATTTAATACGAAATAAAAACTTCCGTAATTATCTAAAACTTTTTGTTACAAATTCATATTTTTATGGCCAGGGAAACCAGAAAGAGTTATGCGCATTAAATGTGCATTAAAAGTTTTAAAAATATGCTCTCAAAATTACAAAAAACATGTTTGTAAAAGAGAATAGAAAACATTTCGTTTGGAATTTGCATAATTTCATTCATTTCTAAAACCATGAAGTATAATTTTTGTTCGGTATGGGCACTGTAGTCGTTAAAAAATGCCGCTCTGTGTTTGTCAATAAATATTCATTGCATTCCAAAATAACCAAAATTATGCTGTAAAAATGTATATATGTATGCACAAATATGCACTAACAAATTGATGCTAAAATTCATAAAAAGTTTTGAAACATAATTATTTCATTTGGCTTCGCATTCACCGCACAGGGAAAAACTTGCAATTGCATATTTGCGGTTTCCCTGGTTATGAAATATTTCCGAAAATTTTCAGTTCTTCTTGTGAATAGATACAATAAATGAAAAAACTAAAGCTTTTAGATAAATTTTAAAAGAAAAGCAAAATGAATGCTTTTTAATGAACCGTTTTACACTGAACTTTATTTAATATTTTCATTGATACTCGTATAATGTATGTGTGCATTGAATTAACGTATTTTTTAAATATTAATGAATCTAGTTCAATGACTATCATTCATGAGAATCTATGTATGTATTTATGTACTTATGTATGAATATCCCTATAGAATAGAGGCAATGAAGTTTTTTCTATTGGTATTGGCATACGACATATAATTCTAACCTCAAATTAAGTAAAATTAGCCAAATTTTAGTTGATTTTTTTTAAGTGTTTTTTTTCATATTCATGCGTAGGAATTCTCGTATGTAAATTTCTATCAATTCAGGCGCCTGACAAGTGGTGCTGAATAGTGACGCTCATGTGGTGAGTACCTAGGTGAATGTTGTTCTATTCTGCTGTGTACGTTGAATTACATTGATATTGAGTTTTCACTTGTTGCTTGCCATATGGATCATAACACACTCTTTCTAAATAGTGGTTAAAATAATTAAATGATTTTAAGTCTACACTTTCAAGGCTTTTTGGAGAAATCTTAAAATTTTTGAAATGCTTTTACTGAAAACTTAAACAAAACAATTTCATTGTACGAACTCTTAACGTGGCTTTTTATTTAGCCTTGAGGCTTTGAAGGATATTTTTTTTATCTAGTCTTTTTTAACACTTTTATTTTTTTTTTTTAACTTTGTGTATTTTTCTTTTTATTCAATAAATATTAGCAACAATTTACATTTAAATCTCAAATATCTTTTCTTTTCTTTTTTTTTGCCTAATTTTGGTCGTAAAATATTGGCCTGAAACAAAACAAAAAGTTTTTGTATTTATTCCTTTTCTTAAACGTGGTGTTAAGGCGGTGACTTATCTTGTTGGTCGTTTGGTCTGTTAAGTGGTTTAAGGATACGAATATTTTTTTAGAAATCCAAAATAACATAATAAACTTGACCCTGACCATGAATGAATGAATAATTTGAATGAAAGCTAAATAAGCCAAACAAAAACAAACAAAAAATTTTAAAAACAAATACAGCACCCAAACAAAGGCTAATAAAATATCCTGCCAAAATAAATTAACCTCTCCGCACGAAAAGATTTAACAAATAAAAATTCACATAATAAAGCTCGTGGAAAACTGAACACTGCGTGTGCGAGTTTATTTTCGCTCTAGGGAAATTGCCTATTTTTTAAACTTAACAGAGAGTTAGCAGTCTTTTAGAAAAGAAAAAGGGATTTTTTTTCTCAATAATTAAGAGTTTTTAAATGGAAATTAATACTATCATAGACTGTAAGCATAGAAGATACTACATATAGAATAATAATAACTGGTGTAAATAACGGCCGACACAATGGACGGCATTCTAGATGTAAACAACTTTTTTTTTTAAACAGTAAGACTGTCAACTACAGTTATTTAATAATACATTTGCATGAATTAATAATAAAAAAAAGATCGGTTAAAGGCAAAATTACAATAGATTCTATTTAGCATAATCAATTTATTCAACTCTCTCATCTTTTATCCTGCAGTTCTCTTACATCTTAAGCATTAATCACAATCACCACAGCAGGCTACCGACTACCATCTATCAAAAATAGAATACATACATCTGTGCATATTTATTTATTTATTTATAATTCAGTCTGTGGATACAATAAAATCCTTACAGACTAGCATATTAAATCCTTAAATTGAAAATAATTATAATATAAAAATTAATAATTAATAATATTATACAACATATTCTTATATTCTGAAAACTAGATAGATATATCTAAGTTAGTAGAATATATGTTAAATAAAATCATAGATGCATTCCTAACATAAGTTGTTCTATGAATATCTAGGTGAAAAAAATACTTTTTATTTCTTAGAGTTCTAGCAGGAATATGAAATTAAATAGTATTTAATAGTTCAGGACAATCAATAATACCATTAACAAGGCCATACAAAAAGTTTAACGACGAGATATTACGCCTAGCTACCAGAGTTTTCAAAAGAAATTAGTGTGCATTTATAGGAGATATTAGAGTTTGAGGTACTATAGGCAGAAAAATTTGAGACAGAAAGAGCATATTTTATAAATTTTAATTGAATTTTTTCAATTCAATTTTTATAAATTTGAATACTGGGACTCCATATAAATGAAGCATATTCAAAAATAGATCTAACAAAAGAAGCAAACAAAAAACTTTTTTTTGTATTGTGATAAAACAGATTGTCGGTGTTTCTACGAATAAAATTTAGCATGGAAAGCCGTTGGCAACAATAAAATTCAAGTGATTATTAAAAGATAACTTTCTATCAAAGACTATCCCTAAATCCAAAATTTCAACCACAGAAGTGAACTCAATACCTTTTATTTTATACCGAGTAATTAAGGGGTGAAGACATCTATGCTAAGTCATTGCAAAACATTTACTTATGTTGAAGGATAGTCCATTGTTCACTGACCAACAACTTAATCTAATTAAATCTTCTTGAAACTTAAAAGCATCAATAGGACTTGATATCGATTTGAAAACTTTAAGATCATCAGCATATAATAGGAACTGAGAATGTTATAAACACAGACTAATGTCGTTAATAAAAATACTAAACAATAAAGGACCCGGAATACTACCTTGGGGAATACCAGATGCATTAAGAAATGAGTGAGAATAAGCACCATCGAATGATACAACAGACTCCCTCCCTATGAGACAAATAATTACGGAACCAAGATAACATCTGAGAATGAACATCTAATTTAGACAACTCCATTATCAAAAGCTTATGTGGTACACGATAAAAAGCCTTTGCAAAATCAGTATAGATTACATCTACTTGTGACCTGTTTTCAAAATTACTTAAACAAAATTTATTGAAAACTGCCAGGTTGGTAGTAGTAGTGGACCTACCAGCCATAAAACCATGTTGGGAAAAACTAATATGTCTTTTTTACACAGAAGAACAATTTATCATAAACTATATGTTCAAAGCTTTGAGATAGGCCTGTAATTACAAACATCATCATTTGTTGCTGATTTATAGATGCGCAAGATAGTTGTAAATTTCCATTTCTTAATAAAATATCCATTTGACAAAGATTTATTGAGTATTATTCTCAATGGTAATCGTAAGGATGAAGAGCATTCCTTTAGTAGAAAAGATGATATGTCACCCTTATCACATTTAAAGGAATTAGAGAGCTTCAAAATAGGATCCGCAACATCATCATCAGAAATTTGTAGGGATCCATAGACAATTAATGAACTTAAACCATTGAAATCAAAGATAGATTTAAAATACAAGGCAAAAAGATCTAATGTATCTTGTAAGTTGTTTGAAATCAAATTATCATAAGACAAGACGAATTATATATTGATTGCATAAAAATTTATTAAGAAAATTAAATTCTCTTTCAACACGTTGAAAATTATTCTTATCAACAATATTGGTTGATGATTTAAATATTTTATAATATTTATTTCTAAGATTCTTCAGTTTTTTTAATCCTTTAGTATACCAAGGAAATTTATGGATTTTGGGTCTAGCTAATGGAATATTATTTTGAAAAATATTAGTAATATTTGACAAGAATTTGTCGTAACAAATACCAACAATTTCATTTTCCAGTAATTTGAACCAATTAAGTTCAGTAATGGAATTATTTAAAATAGAGAAATTACAATTATAATAATCATAATGAATTTCATTATTCAAGACATTTGGTAGATACTCGTATTCATAGAATTCAACTTTAATTTCCAAAGGAGAATGATGGAGAGAAGGTGGTGATATTGGAAAATCACACAGTTCAAGAGAGAATCTTAAATCGCTACTAAGGAATACTAAATCAAGTAATTAATATAATCTATTACAAACATTGTTAATCTGTGACAATCCAATACTAAAAAAAGAATCAATTAAATTCATTTCATAAGATTTTTTTACATTACTAGGCAAAAATAATCAAGGTCGAATGGCGACTAAGTCCCCATACCGAGGAAATATTTATCTTTTAAGTACACTTAGGTGTTGATCCCTACTTATGCCATGCAGTGTGCCAGAACTATGGAGAAAGGGATAGGGTAGAGAGGTTAGATGGTGAAAGTATGGTGAGGGTGGTGTTGTCTGAAGTGGTTAGCGCGTTGACTACTAAGCAAACAATGACTTGGGGCCTGGGTTCAAACCCTGGCCAGAGCAAGTCAATCAACATCATTAATTTCTCTGATGTACGTTAGTGTGGCATTGTATTAATTGTTGTCGGAATGTTTAAGTGATGAAGGCATAGCACTGGTCACTAAAAAACCGACACCGATTGATGCTGTTCCAAACTAATGTATACAACATCACCCTCCATCGTCGGTTAGCAGAAACAGCGGCGAAGTAAAACAATTAATAAAAATGCCTGCTAATTAAACTCAACAAAGTTAATGCGTCTACTTAACACCAGAGGCGCCTCAATACTGCCTTTAAAATAACATAACGCGCAAAGCAGAGTTGGGAAAGAGTTAAGTCTTCTAAATTTTCAACATCTATCTTCTCTACCCTATCCCCCTCCTTGAGTTCCGGCACAATGCACTGCATACGTAGAGGTCATCCCCTGAGAGCTCTTCCTAATTAAAAAAAAAATGCCTTTAAAGTAAAAGCAGTACCTTATTTATGTGAGTACAGCAACTGGCTTTCACATGTCTGCCCCTCAATAAATCTGTCCGCCCTTCGGAATCTGTCCCCGTTCGAAAGCGAAAACAACTTTGTTTTTTACACTTGAACAGCTCACAATATAGATCCTTATCTATAAAAACACACACGATACAAGCTTTTTTTTTAAACTAGGCACGGAAGGCTAATAGGGGTTAAAATTCCCGCCCCCTTTGAAACTATCCAATCGATTTTGATGAAATTGAAAACACAGATATCGGCTTCAAAAAGAATACATAAACTATATGTTTTGTTAAAACCAAAGCGGGAACGGGGGGGTGATAGTGGGCAATATCTGCCTCTCTGAAACTATTCGACCAACTCTGATGAAACTTAGAACTGAGATATACTTCAGTTAAATACGATACAAAAGCTGAATATTGTGACGAAATTTAGAATTGGAAGGGAGAATTCCGAAAATTTATATAAGTGGACCAGAGCGATGAAGTGTTGCACATAGCGTTTTCATTGTAGCTTTGGGGTTTTAGAAAACAGGCCTTAAAGTGCATGTTTTCAACTAAAACGCTCCGGCTCCTTTAATTATAAAAATTTTGAAACAAAAATTTGCTGTGACATGCTTGATAGTACCAATTTTCCAGTAGGCATAGAAATGTGGAAGGTAATTTTGCTAAAATTGAATCTTGTTCTTAATCTAAATGCATTTTTGGAAATCAAACAAGATTTGACGTACCCTTTAGCAACACAGTGGACCAAGTTAGGGAAAATATAAGATAAAATAAATTCAAACCATTTTTTTAGCTCTTGCAAAGACAAATCTACTTGCAAAATTTCTTTTCTATCAGATCAAAAATATCATCTTGGCATGGATTTGAATTTTTCATAACTTCGAGGTTGCCTATTTTGGGGTCATATGGCTCCCAAAATCTGAACTTAAACTTAAATGCCGTATGAAATTTTATTACAATCGTGGCAGTCCGTTTATAAATTGTTGATTTATTTAGAATTTTTTTTTTGAAAAATCCCCCACTGTGCGCTGCGTTGCGGTCACAACAAGTAGTCTACAAAAATATATGACACGAAATTTTATTTCCTTCTTTAATCAACCACATTTTTCTTATCGTTTGCTTTAAGTTTTAAATTATAATTTAGCTTCCACTAACTTAAATTTTCTAAGTAAGTTTTTTTTTAATAAAATTTCTCGCATCTTCTCACCAACAACAATAAAGTTGAGAAAAATAAATTAATGCCACGAATATCCTGTAGCAGTACGGCAAGGAATTTCGGTATATTTTTGTTGTTGTTGTTATTGTTGTTGGCAGATGAAATGAAATGCAAAACAAAAATTATAATCCATCTTACCTGGCCACCAAAGACAACGATACTGGAAACACTTTCATCTTGCGACCACCAACCAAATAATCTAATGCCTCTGAGCCACGACGTTGTTCAACATTTCGGTTTTTCTTTTTCTTTTTTTCAATAAAACCAAAATAGAAACCGATTGCGGCACAAACGACCAACATCAAAACGAAAATGAAATAGTCCACTATGCCAAAATGTTGCAGGGATGAGCTCAAATCTGCCACATTAAGGATCTTTTCATTACCATCAGTATCATGATGATGATGATGTTGAGGATTTTGACTAGAAGATATCGTTGTGGAAGTGGCAATAGATGGTTTCACTGTTGGTGTTGTAGCTGTAGTGTCAGCGGTTGTAGTGGTGGTTGCTGTTGATACTATTTCTGCAAGTTTTGTTGCTGCTGTTGTAGTCGATGTAATTAAGCTTTTTACAGTTACCTGTAGACTTGCCACAGTGTTGGTGGCTACAGGAATTTCGTTGCTTAACGTATTGGCTGCAGTTGTTGGACTGCTCATTTTGCTGCTGTTTTGAAAACCTTTTTAAGCTTGTGTCCGGTTAATCTGCGTTAGTTTGTAAATTGTTCGAGGTTGCCGTGTCGCCTGTTTTATATTGATTTTTTTTCTTTTAATTCACATTTAAAACGTGTTTGTAGTTAAAGAAAATGACTAAATTAAGAAATTCGTTTTAATTTTTTGCGTGGTTTTTATTTTCTTGTTTTGATTAGTATCTGTGTATTTTTTATAATTTCTTTCAATCTTTATTTTCTTTGAGCTTTTTTGACAACAAATTTCTAATGCACTCAACTAAATTGTATTTCACTTGAATTAATTTAATTCAGAATTATTAGACAATAGAGAGAATTTTTTTCAGATCTGAATTTCTTTTGAGTATTTAAATTAAGTTTATTAAGAAAACTTTAAATTTATTAAATCATTAAAAGTTTCTTTTATATTTTGAAATTCGCCAAAACTTTTTGTTTTAATATTTTTTTTTTTGCTGAAAGCGCGAAGGCTCGGGAAGACAGAAATAAAACAAAATAAGCGAAAACGCGTCTGAAAATAAACTTGGCGATTTTTTAAACATTTGAAAGTTAATAACAACTCATCACATCGGCCCACATTAAAGGCGTGGCGCCTAATAAAAGGTTTTAAAATCAATATTTTTTTCTTAGAGAAAAGTGTTGGTTAAAATAATCAAAAAATATATCTATTAGAAAATCTAGATTCTTTTAAATTAATTTACATTTGTTCGAATACATTTAAAAAAATTCTTCAAAGCTTTCTACTAACTTTAAAATAACAGTTTTAAAAAGGACTTTTGTAGATGTGAAAACAGTTCCTTAAAAAAAGTTATGTTGTTGATTTTTCTTTTCAATAATTCGTATTCATCTGAATTGTAATTAGCTAAATAATTTTAAAAAAACTCAAGTTTAATACAATTTCGCGAAAAAGTATTTTCCACAACATTTCTATTCTTTTAATTTACAATAAACTTTTTTTTGGTGTTTAATAAAAAAAATTGTTAAAACTTTTAAATAATTCCAATATATTTTCAGTTCAAAGGATCTTTTCAGGATATTTTTTTTTTGTTTCTATAATTTTAAATTAAATTTCCACTTCAATAAACCAACCGTTTAAATAAACATTGAGTACGACACCCCGGTATAATTAACACGAGCTTTTTTCGAAAAACTTTTACACTTTCAATTAATCCGCGCACTTCAGAAGGCCATGTCATTAAGCAACGATCAGTTGCCAGTAACTAAAATTTATTCTAGTCTTTAGAGATTCTTTTCATCATAAAAAAAAAAGATTTTATAAAAAAAAAATTGATAATGTTTTTATTACATTAAATAAAGTTAAATGCTACAGATTGCTAAACAATCACGGTAAGAAAAAAAAAGTAAAAAAATAAGATAAATCTGATCATCACTACAAAAGAAAACTTTCAACAGAGGAGAAGATGTGTTTAACAAAAAAAATACAGAAATTTTTAACAGTCAGCGTCAGTAGTTAAATCATTTTATTATATTTATTATCTTTTATTATTTATTTATAGAATTGTAGAATTAAACTTTATACTTTATAGTACGAAATGTACTGCAATGAACAGCAACAACAATAAAAACAATTTTAACAGAGGATGGATATGAAGCGCGTTTAAATTAATTTGACACAAAAAGCTAATTTCAAATTGTTATTTGCTTATATAATTTTATCCTTTGTAAAAATGTTATTGGATTCTTTATCGGCACCTGAGCACACACACACACATACATACATGCATCTAACAAATTTTTGATCAACATTTTGAGAAAGAGTTCTTGGTCTGCGCACTGTGGACCATATTTTTAAAAGGGAGCCATACATAAGTTTTTTTATTGGTTACCGATTTTAAAGTTAATACCATTACAAATCTATTTAAATTATATCACGCGTGAAATAAACCGATGGACTCTCTCAGTATTCAAAATTCTGATTTTTTTTTTTTATAAGTTACCATTTTTAAAAATTCAAAATCCAAAAAATTTTGTTTAATTATATAACTAACTAGCTATTATCCCTGGTTTCGTTTACAACACATCTTAATGTAGGCAAAAAAAGTAACATTAGTAAAATAGCACCAAAAGTAAAAACGTACCAAAAGAACCAAGTTTTTTTTTTATTTCACCCACAGAAAGTACACAATATTTTAAAGTTAAAAAATTTGTAAAAAAAATAAAAAGTACTAAAAGTACCAATTTGCCGCATTTTGTATCTCTTAAAAAGTACCCCACATTTTAATCTCATACCGAGATACCGATATTAAAATGTGGGTCGGTTTACCAAATTGTATCGCAAATCATTAAACGGTTTTCGCGTTAACAAAAAACACACAAAGTGATTATAAAATTTCAAAGTTTTTCTGAATCTATTTTTTAATTTAGATATTTTTCAATTAACTTGCATATTTTACTCTTTGCAGCATAATTTGGCATATTTAGCGCATTTTTATTGAAATTTAAAATTTTTCTGAGAAAATTTTATAGTAAAAAGTGTGTAGAAAATAATTTAATCTATTTCTTTTATCAGAATTTTAAACAAATACAGCCTCATGACGCCAACCAAAACAAAAAAGATTAAAAATATTATTATTTATAATAAAAAAAAAATTAATTAAATAAAAGTAGTTATAAGATAAAAACTAAATTCTAACCGTTTTATGAAATTTTAATTTATAAATGGAAATATATTCTTTTTTTTTCAAAACAAACTCGCCTGACACTTTAATAACGATTTCATTAACACGAGAGCGACCCATAAATCTCTGCCGGATTAGGTGGTTAGAAATGATCGTACTTGAGTGCAAATTTTTTTAGAATGATGAAATTAGAAAATAAATACGATATAAATTTAATAAAAAGTAGTTAAATCTGGCTGAAATTAGTAGCAACTAAATAAAAATAAGTTTTTAATATATTTTTGAATGAAAAGTGGTGTTAAAACTGAAGGTTTCTATTTTTATTGATCGCATCTTCTAAGATTTAGTGCATCATTATGATGATGGCAATTAAATTTGGTGTGGATATGATCTTAATTTGTTTAATGACCCAACTCATTTCTTTATTAGATTACAAGCTCAAATGCTGTGTGTGATATTTTCCTATAATGCCAACAACAATAGGACACATAATAACTAATCGTAGTTTTTAACATTTTTGACTTAAGGCATTTAAGTAATAAAAACAAGTAAGAGTATTATACTCAGGTGTGCCGAATTTTATATACCCTTCACCCAACCTATATGCATATAAATTCTTTATATAAATTATAACTACGGATAAAATATAATCAACCGCAAAGTTTGGGCGTCCGGTGTTTGGAGTGGCCACCATTTTGAATTTACAACGATTACGTTTTATTATCAGCTGTCTTTTTAGAAAACTCTTTATTATGGGGATACATTAAATATTATGAGCTGCAAAGTGTGGACGGCCGTTGTTTGTGGTTGCTGAAACAAAAAATTGCTGTAATACTCTAATACAATTGTGCTTCATGTTTGATCACTTTCTCATTTTTCATTTCACATTCCAAGCAAAATTTTCCACTTTCCAACCCTGGACAAAAAGGGGGTTTGAACGATATAAAAAAAAGAAAATGATGAAATTATTATGTAAATCTATACATATATTAATAAATTTATTTCCGGAATGATTACATACACACACATACATATGTACATGCATGGATTCATGCGTATATTTAATCAAATATCCTCATATATTAGTCACTACCAAAGTCTCCAACTCTACTGCTGCTTTGGGAAAACCGATTTCAGGTTTATACAGACGGACAGACTGACTGACGGACATGGCTCATTCAACTTCCATATCCATAAGGATCGATAATATATATCGTCGGTCACAGGTTGACAACTCTTAACATGTTTTTTGTACTTTTCAGGAGACAAAAAAAACCGTTATTATTCCGTTACTAAACCGTGTTGGAAGTAAATAAAAAACCAAAATTAGTAGGAGATATTTATTATTATTATTTTTAAAAATATAAATGAACCGTACTAACATGCAGAAGGACAAACACAGTCTTTTGACATCAAAAACCCGATTCGATTTGTTTGCGAGTTAAGAGTTGTCAACTTGTGACTGACGATATACTGTATGGGTTCCTACTCTAGGAAACCATCGTTTTCAGTTTCTAAGCGAAAAATCCTTTAGCAGCCTCAGCGGGCTATCAGCAACGGTTATTGTTCTCGCTGACTGCCTAATGGCAGGCACAATATTCCAGTGGCTCTCTCACTCCCTCTTCTGTTTTTTTGTGTCTAATTCTTTTGACGGTCCATGACATTTTTTCTTCTTATGCGGAATCTACTAACCTAACAGTACACTATAAATACCTAAAGTATTTTTGGTGTAGGGTATAATAAATACAGTGTAAGGTTTACATTGACATTATTTATACTTTTGCATTTTACTTCCTATACATGTCATGTGTATCTAACACTGGCATATACTACATTGTGTGTATGTGTGAAGTTTATAATACAATGTGGGGCATTATATGGAATATTAATACAAGAGCAAAAAATCTTAAATTATAGATAAAAAATTATACCCAACCAGCGTTAAGGTTTAGTTAAACTAAACTGAAATTAAAATGTAGTTTAAAGTAAATAGCCTTGTCAGCGTGCACACGACATGTTAATAAAGGGAATAATTTATCGAAATGAAAAAAGTACTATAAGTAGAAAAGTATCAGCCTTTTCTCATTTTACACACTAGAAGATGTACTGTATGTTGGTAAATAAAAAATTTGAAAAAACAAATAAAAAAAGTACTAATTTTTCCCTTTTTTACCCCTTTAACTTTAATATAATTCTAGTGATTTTTGGTACACAAAATTAATCGATATTAGCAATTTGTTGATTGATGCCAAATTTAATTAATTTTTCATTTGATAAATTTTTCTTTCTGTGTATTTAATTATTTACAATGTATTAGTTTTCATTCTCATCTTATCACAAACCAAAAATATTTGACAACACAGAAATGTAAATATGTATGTATTGCATTGTTTGCTGGGCTATTTTGAAATTTATAGGAATTTTTATTGGTTTTTTTGTATCATTAACTCTGTGTAACTGTAAGACTACTGTGCATGCAGAAGGCAGTCGATATCGGGCGTGTCAAGTGCATTTTATGTGTAGTTTTTATCAGTGTTGCCAGGATAACATTTTCTGCACTCAATTCGGCTTTGCAATTTTTAATTTTTATCAACGAAGTTTAGGCCTTTTTTAAGAGTGTTCTTTCAGATTGTCCGCTATCAAAAGAGTGTGTGAGTTTCAGATGTTGCTATTTTCACACCGATTTTTTAACATCAAGTTTCGTTGCTTAGTTTTGTTTTTAATTTTTTTCATGATTGCTATTTAATTCTTTTTCTCACTTTATAATTATAAATACATAAATTCTAAACATATAAAATTCTTTTAAAAAAGAAAGATATGTATGTAATACGATTAGAGCAATAGGCGTTGCCGCGCCTAAAAAATTAGAATATTCTATTACCTATCATGAAATCTCACACACATAATCTCTGCAACATTAACTTTGCACACGTTTAAATGCCACGCCTATTTGCCTATTTTGGACTCGTAATGTTTTAGGAATTATTTAAAATAAAATTTGCTGTTTCTAACGGACTTAAAAAAAGAAGGACTTTTAACCTACATAGCTTTCTCATTTATTAACCAATTTTTAAATTTTTTTTTGTTTGCCAGGGGTGTATTGTAGTTGAATCCCATAATTTTTCTTGGAAAAATCAAGGGCAAATTTTCACAACTCTTTTGTGTTTTGAACGGTTTTTCATGTGCAGTTTGGTGCCGCAAAACCTTTTGAAAAAATAAGGGGAGTTGCCCCTCCTCCAAATGTTTTGTTTTGTTTATCGCATAACTCCGCTATTTATTGACTGATTTCTAAAATATTTTTTTTGTTTAACCAGCTTTGTAAACAGTTTGGCCCGATTAAATTTTAATAAAATGGGGGTAAATTTTTCCCCTAAATTATTGTACTATTTGGAAAAACTCTTTAATATATAGATCAATTACCGTAATATTGTTTTGTTTGAACTAGTGTGCCCCCACTTTAGCCCCATTATGTTTTTTTCAATCAGGAAAGATTGTTATTGCCCCCGCCACACTTCCAAAAAATGTGATTATTGTATAACTCCTCAATTTATTGGATAATTTTAAAAATTATCTTTTTCTTGCAATTTGGTTCCATATTGTCTCTTCCGAAAATATTGATACAATAGAAATTTAAGTGGAACCCCTACCTACGTCTAATCTTAATCTGTCAAATCGTTAAAAATGTTTGAAAAGTTTGTTTAGTTGTTTTGAAATCAGACAAGATTTATTTAAATATTTTCCGGCCAATTTAGATTTTATTTTAAAAAACGATTTAATGCCTTATTTTCTTCATCTCCTGGCAACACTGTTTCTCTTATATGCTACCATACATTATTTCTACTCTTGCAAGAGTCATTTTCGCTTTTGTCATTGTGCATTCATTCATTGTTTCCAATATACAAATTGTCGTCTTGTCTTTTGAAAAAGTGGACATACAAACAAACAGACTACAACAAAAAATACTTTAGGAATTTCTGTGTTAATTTTTTGTTTAAGAACTTTTAACTTTAAGTATAAAATTTAATACTAAAAATTTGTTAAAGTTTGTCGAAAATACAATGAAATATTTGGAAAAAATTTTAACGCAAAATAAGAGAGATAGAAAAAGAGCTTTTCAAAACAAAACAATAATTGATAAGCGATTACATATCGTCAGCTGAAACGCAAGCGGCCCTATCTAACATTTCTGAAATTTTACAGGAGAAGCAAAATACTGTTTTAAACAAAAAGTATATTTTCAATCAGCATGATTTTCACCAGTATTATTAAAAAAGATGTGACAAATTGATTTCTGGCAGAATAAAATCAAATTTTGTGATGGCTATGTTAGTTATTTTGTACCTTAATTTTCTTATACCAAAGGCCCTATCTACACTTTAATGCAAAATAGTTTTATTATTTATTTTAATTATAAACATTTTTATTATATATTAATTTATTTTAATATTGCATCATAAAAAGTAAATTAAATTAATTAATTTTTTAATAAAATTCCTTAATTGTAGCTAATTTCATATTCCTTTAACAAACAATTTCATCAACGGTCAAATCTATCAGTTTTTTTTTTTTTTTTTTTGTCATTTTTCAATGTTGCCCATACAAACGATCACTTAAGTCTTTTTGCGTTTATCAAATAAACGCTTTTGTAGATAGGGCCGTTTGGTTTTCGTTAATAAAACCTCTAATTTTGGTCAGACAAGTCTAAATTTTTTTGTGGTTGTGTTTTTTGATTCAATGCATCAGAATCAACCAAAACACCGATTTTGGATTTTTTGTTAGTTAGGGCCGATTGCGTTTTAGCTGAAGATATGTACGTATATACATATGTAAATAAAATAATCTAGATGTTATCTTTAATCAAAAATTATAAACTTAATAATTATTTTTATTTTACTTTATTCTCCAGCTTCTTAATAGTCTTTGAAAAAAATCTTTTACAGTAGACTAGAAAATAGTGAATTTCTAAACCGTTGACTTGGCAGAATTATTTAATAATCATTACTGCCGCGATTAGTAGTGAGGTCCATGCGGACAAAAACTTTGAGGATGAGACGACTGTGGTTAGTCTCCAAACATGATGTCAAGTTTAACTTTCCGCTCATTTTTTACACTGTTGATACGGAAAAAAAAACTTATTTTTAAAAATCCCATAAGTTTGAAAAATTTACTAATGGTGTTTTCTTTTCTACAAAAAAATGGCACATCTCCATGTAAAAGGTGTACTTTTGTGTTCGTTTCTTAATAATGTTTTGCTCTGTAAAAGGGTGGGGTGGTTTATTCTAAAAAAAATTACCCTCACTAGCTGTTAAAAACAGCTGTTTTTTGTTCTAATGAAACAAGAACTTGCATTATTACAGGGCGGGCTATGCATTTTATGCATGTACCTGTTACCAGGGTCAGCAGAAAGGAAAACACCATAAGTAAATATGCAAGTTCAAACATTTCGTGTCAAAGAAGTAATTTTCTTCTTATTTTTAAACCATGTTATTTCAAAATCGTGTAAAACATGACCGTTTAGAAAAAGAGTTGGGTGTGTATAGGAATAATTTTATAAAATGCAAAATGCACAGATACATATTTATTTTAATTTTTTTAGTTCTCAACCACTTCTTAATAATACAGAATAAATAAAAACTAGAAACTAAAAATCTTTCTATAAGAAAATAATGCACATTTTCTAGCACCTCAATTTTGGTGGCAATTTCTTAATTTGATTATTTTCTCCCACTTTTAAAACAGCCACCATACCCATTACAGCCGGCTGTTCCAGATGGCAATGTAACATCCAAAAGCCAGGATTGTCACTTATGAAACGCAGTATCACATAACCCAAACCGGGTATTTGTATGCTGTCCTTTTCAACGGCTGGAAAATCATTGGGGGTACGTTTCAAAAGACCTCTGCGATCAAGTTCCTGAATCTGAAATTATAAAATAGATTTAAAACTAATCCAAAAAAAAAAATGTTTTATTAAAAAGAAAGTCTATGATGTTGATGACCTGCCCGAAAGTAGATTCGAACCCAGGCTTTGTATTCAACCCGCCAAACAAGTCTTCCAACAGCATTCAGAAAAAACAAGGTATTTAACCCATGACTCTTCTTTTTAGTACGTTATGAAAATCATAAAAGATAAAAGCACGAAACAAAAAACCGCTGAATACATAAAAATTATCTCTAAAAAACAAGAAAACAATCGGCATAATCGCGAAAAATCGCTAAAAAACTAAACTAAAACAGATATCTGTGAAACGAAAAAAAAAATATTAATAACACGCAAAAACAAAAAATAAGTTAACAAAATGAAGAATATAGAACGAAATAATCGCCAACAGTGGAAAAAGCCGTTAAAATGAAAAAAAGTGTGAATCATGGAATATATTAACAGGTGTGGAAAAACGCCCCAACGAAAAAAAAATCCTAAAGTGAAACATATATCCCGGAAACGCAGAAAATTCTCGGAAAGTGAGAAAATTAATACTATTGCGAGAATGCAAAAACGCTAGTGAAAAACTTTCAAAGTGTTAGAAGCTGCAGAAAAAAAGCGTCGAAACAAAAAACACGATAATAAAGAAAAAAAGAATGTAAAACGGAAAAATAAATTGATAAGGCGTGGAAAATTGCCAGACTGGAAATATTCTTGTAGAGAATTTGAAATTTGCTTCAGAAAAGCGAAGAAAGTTCTGAGAACTAAAAGAAGCTTTGAAAATGGGAAAAATATAACGGTACAAAAAATACGCTAAAACAAAAAATCGAAATTAAATATTGAAGTTGTAAAAATTGCAAAAAAAAATAAAAATCACACAAGCAGGGAACAAAGGCTTTACTGACTGACTTATCGGAGACGGCAGCGCCACACAGATTTCACTGGCGGCTAAAAGCCGAACCGCATCGCATATAAACAGGTCCGTCGGAGGCTAGAACAGCTCGCCTAAAACCTGGCTAATATCAAATTGACGTACCAGGTGGTGTTACTAACACAGCTGAGCTACTTTTTTCCTGCAAAATGCAGCAAAATGGAGGTCGATATGTCAAAATTTGCACATGGAAGCATACGGTTCGATATGTCAAATGTTGTTATAGTGTTGTAGTTGTTCTAATACTAACACCACCTGGAATGTGAATTCGCTTTGGCTAATATCAGCATAATTCCTTAGTTACCATTAAAGACAGAATCGTGGACACACGCTGCCATTGATTTAAAACATTGGCGTTCAAAATTGATCTGCCCAATTGTGGAAACTCAAAGCACACATTTTCTTCACACACATTCTTATGGTCTTTCATTTAGACGTCAGCGATACTAATGCTTCGCAATATATTCAAGGTTTTAGTTTTGAACGCCAATGATTTAAGAAGAATTAACGAACAAATTTGCTAAGCCAGAAACCGATGTCGGGTTAAAACATCGGCGGCGGCTTATTATGATAATATTTTGTCGTTTGCATCCGATCTGCTTTGCTCCTTGGCGACAAGAATGAAAAAAATCGCTAAGACAAAAAGTGCCAAATTTAAACAACATAAAAAAAGGAAAAGTAGCCAAAATGAAAAATAAAAATTCAAAACGGAAAAAGAAAAATTTCCATTCAAGATTATTTTAATAAACAGTAAACACTCGTAACAGTAAACCTTTATCAGCATATGTATTTTCAAATAAAAAATATAATTGTCAAACGTTTTTAAAGATTTAGAAACTGAAGGGAATGACTGAAATTTCGAAATTTTCAGTCGCCCTATTACGCAAAATTTTCTTAGCCATCTGTCAGTCTAAACTATCAACTCCTTAATACATTTTCATTAACCCTTGACTTACCCTTCTCAAATCGTTGACACTTCCCAAAACAGCCTGACCCACCAAACGATACGTATAACCATGTGTATGAAAGGGATATGTAGCATCCATATAATTCACCACCACAAGCTCAATTGGCCGATAAGCAGGTATCCGTATCACATTCGTACATTCACAATTACTGTACTGGCAGCTACGACCAGACTGTTGAAAAGCCGTACGATTACAATAGAAATTATCTTCATAGTAGAGATTTCGGCCCTGCAGCAAAGCCACCTCAGGGTAAGTAAAAGTAATGTCATCGACTTGAAACAGATTCTCGCCATTCATTTGACGTCGTGTACCAAAACTGGAATAAAATGTTTGGAATTTTGTGTACGAAGGCCAGGGAAGGGGATTTAAAGATGTTAAACCAGCTGTTGGAATTTCATTGGCTTTTAAATCTGACGAATGCATTAAATCTTTATTTTCTACATTGTTTCGTTCGGCTAAAGCATTGATATGAACATGGCCTATAGAGCCCTGACGACCAAATGAAGCTTCCGACATTTGCAGTAAAGGTAACGTCTCTTGACGCATTGAACCACGATAATTTAGGATGGCGCCCTGATACAGACTATAATTGGCACAATCATTGTAACCTTTAACCTTTATCCAATAATTTCCGGGATACTGATTTGCCTCCAAAACAAAATCAAATCTTTCAGCTGAAGCCATAAAAAATTTATCCGCATAAATCGGTTGTATATCATTTCCATCGCTGGCAATCATTAACATTTTGTGATTCTCTATGGAAAATTCCAAAGGACAATTGAATACACCATTACTAATGACACGCATACGATAGCGCATGTTGGGTGAAACCTTTAAACGTTCATATCGATTACGTTCATCGTTATCGGGCCAGTTGTTTAAATGATTCCGCCCCTTGCCATTAATAAGTATATTGCGTGGTCTCAAGTAGTCGTAATTATATATTGTATCCTGGATCATAAGAGTATGTTCGATTAAATCGTAATCATACAGATGGGCATGCTTATTATTTTGTTTCGTCTGTCGGATAACAAAACTGCCGGCTACACCCAGTGATCGCTGCCAACCAACTTGACTGTGATACCAAACAGTGCCACTACGATCGGCTGGAAAGGAATAACGATAAACTTCGGCCGGCTGTACTGGATATTGCGTGATATAGGGAGCTCCATCACTTTCAGGTGTCTGGGACATATGCATGCCATGCCAATGGATGGTCAAAACCTCGGTTAAGTAATTCAAAACATCCACGATAATTGTATCATTCTCACACACCTCCATGGAGGGTCCCGGTACTTGTCTATTAACAGCCATTGTGCCTGTTGCTACACCGTCACCATAAATACACTGTTCCTGTTCGCATACACTGGGATCATACATGCATCTCTGACACTCTGGTCCCAATGTCTGATAATTATGTACCACTAAGCGATAATAACAGGATTGTGAATCACCCTGTTTGCACACTCTCCTGCATGGATGTTTATCGAAACTAGCATAAATCGCTTCATTGGCATTAAAATCGTTCTTTAGAAGAGAAATTGGAAGGCTTTTACTTTTGTTCTGCTGTTTATTGTTAAAGGGACTGTTATTGAAGCCCCAGTATATGCGCGATATGTTGAAGTTGTTTTCATAATCCATAGGCAGTTCCTTGCTTTCATTTTCCAAATTATTTTTCAACTCTAATTCCTTCAAGTGGTCAAAGAATTCGGTGTTTTCTAAATCTGTATCCCTGTCCAAGGAGCTTTCACTATATTTTACCTTAATTTCCGATTCATTTCGTAAAATATCAGCTTGCATCAATTGAAGTATTTGTATAAGTAACAATAAAAATGTCCAGTTCATTTTGAAATTTAACACTTTTACTTTTACTTTTTTTAATTTGTGCTGCCTTTTTTTTTTTTTTTGCGTATTTAAGCGTTTACAATCTAAGCAGCCGTAATAAACTGAGCACAATTGGGATGGTTAAATAGCAAAGAAAGTTAAGTTCCTCATTAGTTTTTGACTGGGCAGCCAACAAAACGACGATGTCAAATCTTTCTGTATTCCGGTCAACAAAATGTTCCATTAAATGTGGCCGGAATGTTAATTATTTCCCAAAAGCCCATGAAGAGATGTTTGTTTTAATTTCTTTTTATTAAATTGCGTGCCATTCATTATTAATTATTATTTAGTTTTATATTCGTATGAAGTAAATCACACGCTTTTAAATAACAATTATGCAATTATTTGGTGTATTGAATGAGACTCCCCAATCAGAAATTCACGGCATACCTTTAGGCAGTTTAAGGAAAATCATAAAGTGTTATGGTACATCTATACCTCGATTTACACAATCGATGCGCTCTTGGAAGTTAAACTTCATATGAACACACAAACAAATACTCGTTCTAAATTTCAAATGTTTAACGATTACTTTGACTACGAATTGTGATTGAAAATTGTAATACGAAATGTTCTTAAATAAATCCCAAAAGGTAATAAACACTTTTTAAGCCAGAATACCAGAAGTGAACAAAAAGAAAATAATTAAACTTGTTATCTTCTTTCTTATTTGTCGATTTTAATATATATATTTATGATATAATAACCAAGGTATATGGGGCTGTTCACATATTACCTGTTTATTACGTTAAACAGTTTCCTATATAATTTATAGAAAATGTAATAGAATCTTATCTTATGATATGCTGTTTAACTTAATAAATAAATGCATAAATCAAAAAGTTTTTCATTGGTATTTAGTGGTTACGCTTTTTTGGGCAAATGCTTGCCAGATGTGACCGTACCTTTAGAACATTATGGCAATATGACTGATATGACTACAGTGTGAACAACCCAAATGAAACTTTTTTTTCTTGTTTCTTATTTGTCGATTTTAATATACTAATTTTAAGTAAAAGAAGTTGGATGCATGATGATGTGTTGTACATGTACCTATTCATGCAACCAATCAAACAAAATCCGTTAGTCTTCGCCGTAAATGCAGCCGGACAGACACTCTTTTAACTAATCTTTTTTTTTTGGGGGGGAATTAATTAACTATTTAGGAATTAAATAATCCGTACTTTTTATGCTTGATTTAAGAAAATCCGTACTTAGCGTATTTTAGACACCGCTTGGCATATATCGATTTAATTACGTTTGAAATTATTTTTTATTTTTCTGTGTAGTAATTGTACGTATGTAAAATAAAATAAAATAAATAAAAAAAAAAATTATTTACATCTAGAATACTGGAAATGGTGTCGTCCTTGACAAATTAAAAACGTGCATTCTTTCAATGTATTCTTTAGTATTTTTTCAAAACAAGTTAACTACGCAAGTACAGTATTCAAGAAATTTATATGTCAAGCATTACTGTGCCACACAACTAGTAGCCTCCTGCAATTTATGACTGTGCAACAACCTTATGTATTGTTTGTGCATGCAGCACAACTATAATTTATGTTCGCATCACCACCTCAGCCGGAAATTATGGATGATGTGGCGCGCGGTAAATATTATTTTTCCACACATTTATTCACATTAAAAAGCATTTATTTTTAACTTGCATTCTAAGATACATATATTTATTGTGTTAACTTTTTTTTCTTAAAATAAGAATTCGTTAAACAAATAATATCTATGTACGAGTATATAAAATTAAGTGCAAAACTTCCTGTGCGCATACTCCTCCTAGACGGCTTGCCCGATTTCAATTAAATTTTCAGGGGAGATTTTGGTCTGTGTGGAGGGTGCACATAAGAAATTTAGTGGGCGTGGCCCCTCCCACATAAATTAAATAACATCATATATCTTGACTATTGTGTTAGCAAGAGTTTTGAAACATTGCAATAGTATATATGTTACTCATGTGATAATCAGGACAAAAATGGGCGGGATCGGACAAGTGGGCGTGGCAGCTATCATATAAAATAAATATTTAATATCAAATATCTAGAGTTATATAATAGTTAGAGCCTTCAAACTTTGTAGGAGTGCATAAATTAATAATATTAGCAGCTGAAGTGAAAATGGGCGTGATTGGACAAGTGGGCGTGGTAGATCTCATACAAAGTTTTAACATATAATATCTGGAGTACTATGACAGCAAGAGTTCTGAAACTTTGCACATGTACATATTAAACTAATCTGAAGAGTTGTGAAAAAATGGGCGGGATAGGGCTAATGGGCGTGGCAGCTCCCATACAAAGTAAATATTTATATATATCATATATCTACAGTACTATAATAGCCATAGTCTTAGAAATTAGTGCACGTTGATTATATTATGAATAGTCATGGGAAAATTGGGCGGGATCATACCAGTGGGCGTGGCAGCTCCCATACAAAGTGAATATTTAGCTCATAAACAAAATTAATATTAAATATCTAGGGCTCTATATTAGCTATATAGCCTTCAAATTTTGTACGAGTCCATCAATCTATATATACATATATAAATGAATCCCTTTTTTCCTTGGTCACGGCATCACGCGTGAATGGCTGGACCAATTTGGACAATTTTTTCTTTCTAATGATCGCCATGGTCCAACTTTTTTCGATTTACCTAAAATCAGAAAACGGCTCCATCGATTTGACTAATTCTTCTTTCAAATGTTCGTATTAATCCATTTTAAGTTTTCATCGAACGAAAAATCTGCCACGCCTACTTTTACTCACGCTGCTTTTTAGGAAAATTAAAATCGTAATTTAGTCTTAACTACTGGAGCGATCGTCATTAAATTTTCACAATAGGATATTCTTACGAAATAATAAATGCTTGACTATATAAAGTATTGATTGGGCAAAGGGGCGTGGCACCGCCCATATAACCAAAAAATTTAAGTCGCCATATTATGGGCATTTTTTGACATACGTCGATGATACTTGGTACATATGGTATTGGCATAATTAGGAATACGTACCAGGAGAAAAGTGGGTGGGAGTACGCCCCTTTTTAGGAAAATTAAAAATCGTAATTTAGTCTTAACTACTGGACCGATCGTCATTAAATTTTCACAATAGGATATTCTTACGAAATAATAAATACATGACTATATAAATACTTTCAGTTTTATTTTATAACGATGGGGGTAACGAAGCACACGGGTTTTTTCGGATTTTTAGTATTGTTTTGCCACAAGATTGGCAGTCCTGCCTTTTACTAATAAACAAACAGAGACAGCAGGCGAATGTTTACAATTATTAAAAAACATTGACATCGCAACATTGTGTGTTTTTTTTAATTCAATCGATTTGCTACATTTATTCGAAAAGAATACTTTTTCGGACTTACATAGTATATAAGTATGGATCCTTGGCTTTAATTTCCCATTGGTCCAAATGAGTGACAAACAAATGTTATAGAAAAATTCTCATATACAATTGAGAAATCGGACTTACATAGCCTATAAGTATGGATCCTTGGCTTTAATTTCCCATTGGTCCAAATGAGTGACAAACAAATGTTATAGAAAAATTCTCATATACAATTGAGAAATCGGACTTACATAGCCTATAAGTATGGATCCTTGGCTTTAATTTCCCATTGGTCCAAATGAGTGACAAACAAGTGTTATAGAAAAATTCTCAAATACAATTGAGAAATCGGACTTACATAGTCTATAAGTATGGATCCTTGGCTTTAATTTCCCATTGGTCCAAATGAGGGACAAACAAGTGTTATAGAAAAATTCACAAATACAATTGAGAAATCGGACTTACATAGTCTATAAGTATGGATCCTTGGCTTTAATTTCCCATTGGTCCAAATGAGTGACAAACAAATGTTATAGAAAAATTCTCAAATACAATTGAGAAATCGGACTTACATAGTCTATAAGTATGGATCCTTGGCTTTAAATTCCCATTGGTCCAAATGAGTGACAAACAAATGTTATAGAAAAATTCTCAAATACAATTGAGAAATTGGACTTACATAATCTATAAGTATGGATCCTTGGCTTTAATTTCTTATTGGTCCAAATGAGTGACAAACAAATTTTATAGAAAAATTCTCAAATACAATTGAGAAATCGGACTTACATAGTCTATAAGTATGGATCCTTGGCTTTAAATTCCCATTAGTCCAAATGAGTGACAAACAAATGTTATAGAAAAATTCTCAAATACAATTGAGAAATTGGACTTACATAATCTATAAGTATGGATCCTTGGCTTTAATTTCTTATTGGTCCAAATGAGTGACAAACAAATTTTATAGAAAAATTCTCAAATACAATTGAGAAATCGGACTTACATAGTCTATAAGTATGGATCCTTGGCTTTAATTTCCCATTGGTCCAAATGAGTGACAAACAAATTTTATAGAAAAATTCTCAAATACAATTGAGAAATCGGACTTACATAGTCTATAAGTATGGATCCTTGGCTTTAATTTCCCATTGGTCCAAATGAGTGACAAACATAAATGTGCCCGCAAATAGCCAAATTCCCGTAGAGCTGAACAAAATTTACACAATTTTAATCTTTAAAATTTTATAGAAAAATTCTCAAATACAATTGAGAAATTGGACTTACATAGTCTATAAGTATGGATCCTTGGTTTTAATTTCCCATTGGTCCAAATGAGTGACAAACAAATGTTATAGAAAAATTCTCAAATACAATTGAGAAATTGGACTTACATAGTCTATAAGTATGGATCCTTGGCTTTAATTTCCCATTGGTCCAAATGAGTGACAAACAAATTTTATAGAAAAATTCTCAAATACAATTGAGAAATCGGACTTACATAGTCTATAAGTATGGATCCTTGGCTTTAATTTCCCATTGGTCCAAATGAGTGACAAACAAATGTTATAGAAAAATTCTCAAATACAATTGAGAAATCGGACTTACATAGTCTATAAGTATGGATCCTTGGCTTTAATTTCCCATTGGTCCAAATGAGTGACAAACAAATTTTATAGAAAAATTCTCAAATACAATTGAGAAATCGGACTTACATAGTCTATAAGTATGGATCCTTGGCTTTAATTTCCCATTGGTCCAAATGAGTGACAAACAAATTTTATAGAAAAATTCTCAAATACAATTGAGAAATCGGACTTACATAGTCTATAAGTATGGATCCTTGGCTTTAATTTCCCATTGGTCCAAATGAGTGACAAACAAATGTTATAGAAAAATTCTCAAATACAATTGAGAAATCGGACTTACATAGTCTATAAGTATGGATCCTTGGCTTTAATTTCCCATTGGTCCAAATGAGTGACAAACAAATGTTATAGAAAAATTCTCAAATACAATTGAGAAATCGGACTTACATAGTCTATAAGTATGGATCCTTGGCTTTAATTTCCCATTGGTCCAAATGAATGACAAACAAATTTTATAGAAAAATTCTCAAATACAATTGAGAAATTGGACTTACATAGTCTATAAGTATGGAGCCTTGGCTTTAATTTCCCATTGGTCCAAATGAGTGACAAACAAATGTTATAGAAAAATTCTCAAATACAATTGAGAAATCGGACTTACATAGTCTATAAGTATGGATCCTTGGCTTTAATTTCCCATTGGTCCAAATGAGTGACAAACAAATTTTATAGAAAAATTCTCAAATACAATTGAGAAATCGGACTTACATAGTCTATAAGTATGGATCCTTGGCTTTAATTTCTTATTGGTCCAAATGAGTGACAAACAAATGTTATAGAAAAATTCTCAAATACAATTGAGAAATCGGACTTACATAGTCTATAAGTATGGATCCTTGGCTTTAATTTCCCATTGGTCCAAATGAGTGACAAACAAATTTTATAGAAAAATTCTCAAATACAATTGAGAAATTGGACTTACATAGTCTATAAGTATGGAGCCTTGGCTTTAATTTCCCATTGGTCCAAATGAGTGACAAACAAATGTTATAGAAAAATTCTCAAATACAATTGAGAAATCGGACTTACATAGTCTATAAGTATGGATCGTTGGCTTTAATTTCCCATTGGTCCAAATGAGTGACAAACAAATTTTATAGAAAAATTCTCAAATACAATTGAGAAATCGGACTTACATAGTCTATAAGTATGGATCCTTGGCTTTAATTTCCCATTGGTCCAAATGAGTGACAAACAAATTTTTTAGAAAAATTCTCAAATACAATTGAGAAATTGGACTTACATAGTCTATAAGTATGGATCCTTGGCTTTAATTTCCCATTGGTCCAAATGAGTGACAAACAAATTTTATAGAAAAATTCTCAAATACAATTGAGAAATCGGACTTACATAGTCTATAAGTATGGAGCCTTGGCTTTAATTTCCCATTGGTCCAAATGAGTGACAAACAAATGTTATAGAAAAATTCTCAAATACAATTGAGAAATCGGACTTACATAGTCTATAAGTATGGATCCTTGGCTTTAATTTCTTATTGGTCCAAATGAGTGACAAACATAAATGTGCCCGCAAATAGCCAAATTCCCGTAGAGCTGAACAAAATTTACACAATTTTAATCTTTAAAATTTTATAGAAAAATTCTCAAATACAATTGAGAAATTGGACTTACATAGTCTATAAGTATGGATCCTTGGTTTTAATTTCCCATTGGTCCAAATGAGTGACAAACAAATTTTATAGAAAAATTCTCAAATACAATTGAGAAATCGGACTTACATAGTCTATAAGTATGGATCCTTGGCTTTAATTTCCCATTGGTCCAAATGAGTGACAAACAAATTTTATAGAAAAATTCTCAAATACAATTGAGAAATTGGACTTACATAGTCTATAAGTATGGATCCTTGGCTTTAATTTCCCATTGGTCCAAATGAGTGACAAACAAATGTTATAGAAAAATTCTCAAATACAATTGAGAAATCGGACTTACATAGTCTATAAGTATGGATCCTTGGCTTTAATTTCTTATTGGTCCAAATGAGTGACAAACATAAATGTGCCCGCAAATAGCCAAATTCCCGTAGAGCTGAACAAAATTTACACAATTTTAATCTTTAAAATTTTATAGAAAAATTCTCAAATACAATTGAGAAATTGGACTTACATAGTCTATAAGTATGGATCCTTGGCTTTAATTTCCCATTGGTCCAAATGAGTGACAAACAAATTTTATAGAAAAATTCTCAAATACAATTGAGAAATCGGACTTACATAGTCTATAAGTATGGATCCTTGGCTTTAATTTCCCATTGGTCCAAATGAGTGACAAACAAATTTTATAGAAAAATTCTCAAATACAATTGAGAAATTGGACTTACATAGTCTATAAGTATAAATCCTTGGCTTTAATTTCCCATTGGTCCAAATGAGTGACAAACAAATGTTATAGAAAAATTCTCAAATACAATTGAGAAATCGGACTTACATAGTCTATAAGTATGGATCCTTGGCTTTAATTTCTTATTGGTCCAAATGAGTGACAAACATAAATGTGCCCGCAAATAGCCAAATTCCCGTAGAGCTGAACAAAATTTACACAATTTTAATCTTTAAAATTTTATAGAAAAATTCTCAAATACAATTGAGAAATTGGACTTACATAGTCTATAAGTATGGATCCTTGGTTTTAATTTCCCATTGGTCCAAATGAGTGACAAACAAATGTTATAGAAAAATTCTCAAATACAATTGAGAAATCGGACTTACATAGTCTATAAGTATGGATCCTTGGCTTTAATTTCCCATTGGTCCAAATGAGTGACAAACAAATGTTATAGAAAAATTCTCAAATACAATTGAGAAATCGGACTTACATAGTCTATAAGTATGGATCCTTGGCTTTAATTTCCCATTGGTCCAAATGAGTGACAAACAAATGTTATAGAAATATTCTCAAATACAATTGAGAAATCGGACTTACATAGTCTATAAGTATGGATCCTTGGCTTTAATTTCCCATTGGTCCAAATGAGTGACAAACAAATGTTATAGAAAAATTCTCAAATACAATTGAGAAATCGGACTTACATAGTCTATAAGTATGGATCCTTGGCTTTAATTTCTTATTGGTCCAAATGAGTGACAAACATAAATGTGCCCGCAAATAGCCAAATTCCCGTAGAGCTGAACAAAATTTACACAATTTTAATCTTTAAAATTTTATAGAAAAATTCTCAAATACAATTGAGAAATCGGACTTACATAGTCTATAAGTATGGATCCTTGGCTTTAATTTCCCATTGGTCCAAATGAGTGACAAACAAATGTTATAGAAAAATTCTCAAATACAATTGAGAAATCGGACTTACATAGTCTATAAGTATGGATCCTTGGCTTTAATTTCCCATTGGTCCAAATGAGTGACAAACAAATTTTATAGAAAAATTCTCAAATACAATTGAGAAATCGGACTTACATAGTCTATAAGTATGGATCCTTGGCTTTAATTTCCCATTGGTCCAAATGAGTGACAAACAAATGTTATAGAAAAATTCTCAAATACAATTGAGAAATCGGACTTACATAGTCTATAAGTATGGATCCTTGGCTTTAATTTCCCATTGGTCCAAATGAGTGACAAACAAATTTTATAGAAAAATTCTCAAATACAATTGAGAAATTGGACTTACATAGTCTATAAGTATGGATCCTTGGCTTTAATTTCCCATTGGTCCAAATGAGTGACAAACAAATGTTATAGAAAAATTCTCAAATACAATTGAGAAATTGGACTTACATAGTCTATAAGTATGGATCCTTGGCTTTAATTTCCCATTGGTCCAAATGAGTGACAAACAAATGTTATAGAAAAATTCTCAAATACAATTGAGAAATCGGACTTACATAGTCTATAAGTATGGATCCTTGGCTTTAATTTCCCATTGGTCCAAATGAGTGACAAACAAATGTTATAGAAAAATTCTCAAACACAATTGAGAAATCGGACTTATATAGTCTATAAGTATGGATCCTTGGCTTTAATTTCCCATTGGTCCAAATGAGTGACAAACAAATGTTATAGAAATATTCTCAAATACAATTGAGAAATCGGACTTACATAGTCTATAAGTATGGATCCTTGGCTTTAATTTCCCATTGGTCCAAATGAGTGACAAACAAATGTTATAGAAAAATTCTCAAATACAATTGAGAAATCGGACTTACATAGTCTATAAGTATGGATCCTTGGCTTTAATTTCCCATTGGTCCAAATAAGTGACAAACTTAAATGAGCCCACTAATAGCCAAATTCCCGTAGAGCTGAACAAAATTTAGACAATTTTAATCTTTAAAATTTTATAGAAAAATTCTCAAATACAATTGAGAAATTGGACTAACATAGTCTATAAGTATGGATCCTTGGCTTTAATTTCCCATTGGTCCAAATGAGTGACAAACTTAAATGAGCCCACAAATAGCCAAATTCCCGTAGAGCTGAACAAAATTTACACAATTTTAATCTTTAAAATTTTATAGAAAAATTCTCAAATACAATTGAGAAATCGGACTTACATAGTCTATAAGTATGGATCCTAGGCTTTAATTTCCCATTGGTCCAAATAAGTGACAAATTTAAATGAGCCCACAAATAGCCAAATTCCCGTAGAGCTGAACAAAATTTACACAATTTTAATCTTTAAAATTTTATAGAAAAATTCTCAAATACAATTGAGAAATCGGACTAACATAGTCTATAAGTATGGATCCTTGGCTTTAATTTCCCATTGGTCCAAATAAGTGACAAATTTAAATGAGCCCACAAATAGCCAAATTCCCGTAGAGCTGAACAAAATTTAGAGAATTTTAATCTTTAAAATTTTATAGAAAAATTCTCAAATAAAATTGAGAAATCAGACTAACATAGTCTATAAGTATGGATCCTTGGCTTTAATTTCTTATTGGTCCAAATGAGTGACAAACATAAATGTGCCCACAAATAGCCAAATTCACGTAGAGCTGAACAAAATTTACACAATTTTAATCTTTAAAATTTTATAGAAAAATTCTCAAATAAAATTGAGAAATTGGACTTACATAGTCTATAAGTATGGATCCTTGGCTTTAATTTCTTATTGGTCCAAATGAGTGACAAACTTAAATGAGCCCACAAATAGCCAAATTCCCGTAGAGCTGAACAAAATTTAGACAATTTTAATCTTTAAAATTTTATAGAAAAATTCTCAAATACAATTGAGAAATTGGACTTACATAGTCTATAAGTATGGATCCTTGGCTTTAATTTCCCATTGGTCCAAATGAGTGACAAACTTAAATGAGCCCACAAATAGCCAAATTCCCGTAGAGCTGAACAAAATCTAGACAATTTTAATCTTTAAAATTTTATAGAAAAATTCTCAAATACAATTGAGAAATCGGACTAACATAGTCTATAAGTATGGATCCTTGGCTTTAATTTCCCATTTGTCCAAATGAGTGACAAACATAAATGTGCCCACAAATAGCCAAATTCCCGTAGAGCTGAACAAAATCTAGACAATTTTAATCTTTAAAATTTTATAGAAAAATTCTCAAATACAATTGAGAAATCAGACTTACATAGTCTATAAGTATGGATCCTTGGCTTTAATTTCTTATTGGTCCAAATGAGTGACAAACATAAATGTGCCCACAAATAGCCAAATTCACGTAGAGCTGAACAAAATTTACACAATTTTAATCTTTAAAATTTTATAGAGAAATTCTCAAATACAATTGAGAAATTGGACTTACATAGTCTGTAAGTATGGATCCTTGGCTTTAATTTCCCATTGGTCTAAATGAGTGACAAACTTAAATGAGCCCACAAATAGCCAAATTCCCGTAGAACTGAACAAAATCTAGACAATTTTAATCTTTAAAATTTTATAGAAAAATTCTCAAATACAATTGAAAAATCGGACTTACATAGTCTATAAGTATGGATCCTTGGCTTTAATTTCTTATTAGTCCAAATGAGTGACAAACATAAATGTGCCCACAAATAGCCAAATTCCCGTAGAGCTGAACAAAATTTACACAATTTTAATCTTTAAAATTTTATAGAGAAATTCTCAAATACAATTGAGAAATTGGACTTACATAGTCTGTAAGTATGGATCCTTGGCTTTAATTTCCCATTGGTCCAAATGAGTGACAAACAAATTTTATAGAAAAATTCTCAAATACAATTGAGAAATCGGACTTACATAGTCTGTAAGTATGGATCCTTGGCTTTAATTTCCCATTGGTCCAAAAGAGTGACAAACAAATGTTATAGAAATATTCTCAAATACAATTGAGAAATTGGACTTACATAGTCTGTAAGTATGGATCCTTGGCTTTAATTTCCCATTGGTCCAAAAGAGTGACAAACAAATGTTATAGAAAAATTCTCAAATACAATTGAGAAATCGGACTTACATAGTCTATAAGTATGGATCCTTGGCTTTAATTTCCCATTGGTCCAAATGAGTGACAAACAAATGTTATAGAAAAATTGTCAACTACAATTGAGAAATCGGACTTACATAGTCTATAAGTATGGATCCTTGGCTTTAATTTCTTATTGGTCCAAAAGAGTGACAAAAAAATGTTATAGAAATATTCTCAAATACAATTGAGAAATTGGACTTACATAGTCTATAAGTATGGATCCTTGGCTTTAATTTCCCATTGGTCCAAAAGAGTGACAAACAAATGTTATAGAAATATTCTCAAATACAATTGAGAAATCGGACTTACATAGTCAATAAGTATGGATCCTTGGCTTTAATTTCCCATTGGTCCAAATGAGTGACAAACAAATGTTATAGAAAAATTGTCAACTACAATTGAGAAATCGGACTTACATAGTCTATAAGTATGGATCCTTGGCTTTAATTTCTTATTGGTCCAAAAGAGTGACAAACAAATGTTATAGAAAAATTCTCAAATACAATTGAGAAATCGGACTTACATAGTCTATAAGTATGGATCCTTGGCTTTAATTTCCCATTGGTCCAAATGAGTGACAAACAAATGTTATAGAAAAATTGTCAAATACAATTGAGAAATCGGACTTACATAGTCTATAAGTATGGATCCTTGGCTTTAATTTCTTATTGGTCCAAAAGAGTGACAAACAAATGTTATAGAAATATTCTCAAATACAATTGAGAAATTGGACTTACATAGTCTATAAGTATGGATCCTTGGCTTTAATTTCCCATTGGTCCAAATGAGTGACAAACAAATGTTATAGAAATATTCTCAAATACAATTGAGAAATCGGACTTACATAGTCTATAAGTATGGATCCTTGGCTTTAATTTCCCATTGGTCCAAATGAGTGACAAACAAATGTTATAGAAAAATTGTCAACTACAATTGAGAAATCGGACTTACATAGTCTATAAGTATGGATCCTTGGCTTTAATTTCTTATTGGTCCAAAAGAGTGACAAACAAATGTTATAGAAAAATTCTCAAATACAATTGAGAAATCGGACTTACATAGTCTATAAGTATGGATCCTTGGCTTTAATTTCCCATTGGTCCAAATGAGTGACAAACAAATGTTATAGAAAAATTGTCAAATACAATTGAGAAATCGGACTTACATAGTCTATAAGTATGGATCCTTGGCTTTAATTTCTTATTGGTCCAAAAGAGTGACAAACAAATGTTATAGAAATATTCTCAAATACAATTGAGAAATTGGACTTACATAGTCTATAAGTATGGATCCTTGGCTTTAATTTCCCATTGGTCCAAATGAGTGACAAACATAAATGTGCCCACAAATAGCCAAATTCACGTAGAGCTGAACAAAATTTACACAATTTTAATCTTTAAAATTTTATAGAAAAATTCTCAAATACAATTGAGAAATCAGACTTACATAGTCTATAAGTATGGATCCTTGGCTTTAATTTCCCATTGGTCCAAATGAGTGACAAACAAATGTTATAGAAAAATTTTCAAATACAATTGAGAAATCGGACTTACATAGTCTATAAGTATGGATCCTTGGCTTTAATTTCCCATTGGTCCAAATGAGTGACAAGCAAATGTTATAGAAAAATTCTCAAATACAATTGAGAAATCGGACTTACATAGTCTATAAGTATGGATCCTTGGCTTTAATTTCCCATTGGTCCAAATGAGTGACAAACATAAATGTGCCCACAAATAGCCAAATTCACGTAGAGCTGAACAAAATTTACACAATTTTAATCTTTAAAATTTTATAGAAAAATTCTCAAATACAATTGAAAAATCGGACTTACATAGTCTATAAGTATGGATCCTTGGCTTTAATTTCTTATTGGTCCAAATGAGTGACAAACATAAATGTGCCCACAAATAGCCAAATTCACGTAGAGCTGAACAAAATTTACACAATTTTAATCTTTAAAATTTTATAGAAAAATTCTCAAATACAATTGAGAAATCGGACTTACATAGTCTATAAGTATGGATCCTTGGCTTTAATTTCCCATTGGTCCAAATGAGTGACAAACAAATGTTATAGAAAAATTTTCAAATACAATTGAGAAATCGGACTTACATAGTCTATAAGTATGGATCCTTGGCTTTAATTTCCCATTGGTCCAAATGAGTGACAAGCAAATGTTAAAGAAAAATTCTCAAATACAATTGAGAAATCGGACTTACATAGTCTATAAGTATGGATCCTTGGCTTTAATTTCCCATTGGTCCAAATGAGTGACAAACAAATGTTATAGAAAAATTCTCAAATACAATTGAGAAATCGGACTTACATAGTCTATAAGTATGGATCCTTGGTTTTAATTTCCCATTGGTCCAAATGAGTGACAAACATAAATGTGCCCACAAATAGCCAAATTCACGTAGAGCTGAACAAAATTTACACAATTTTAATCTTTAAAATTTTATAGAAAAATTCTCAAATACAATTGAAAAATCGGACTTACATAGTCTATAAGTATGGATCCTTGGCTTTAATTTCTTATTGGTCCAAATGAGTGACAAACATAAATGTGCCCACAAATAGCCAAATTCACGTAGAGCTGAAAAAATTTACACAATTTTAATCTTTAAAATTTTATAGAAAAATTCTCAAATACAATTGAGAAATCGGACTTACATAGTCTATAAGTATGGATCCTTGGCTTTAATTTCCCATTGGTTCAAATGAGTGACAAACAAATGTTATAGAAAAATTTTCAAATACAATTGAGAAATCGGACTTACATAGTCTATAAGTATGGATCCTTGGCTTTAATTTCCCATTGGTCCAAATGAGTGACAAGCAAATGTTATAGAAAAATTCTCAAATACAATTGAGAAATCGGACTTACATAGTCTATAAGTATGGATCCTTGGCTTTAATTTCCCATTGGTCCAAATGAGTGACAAACAAATGTTATAGAAAAATTCTCAAATACAATTGAGAAATCGGACTTACATAGTCTATAAGTATGGATCCTTGGTTTTAATTTCCCATTGGTCCAAATGAGTGACAAACATAAATGTGCCCACAAATAGCCAAATTCACGTAGAGCTGAACAAAATCTAGACAATTTTAATCTTTAAAATTTTATAGAAAAATTCTCAAATACAATTGAGAAATCGGACTTACATAGTCTATAAGTATGGATCCTTGGCTTTAATTTCTTATTGGTCCAAATGAGTGACAAGAATAAATGTGCCCACAAATAGCCAAATTCACGTAGAGCTGAACAAAATCTAGACAATTTTAATCTTTAAAATTTTATAGAAAAATTCTCAAATACAATTGAGAAATTGGACTTACATAGTCTATAAGTATGGATCCTTGGCTTTAATTTCTTATTGGTCCAAATGAGTGACAAGAATAAATGTGCCCACAAATAGCCAAATTCACGTAGAGCTGAACAAAATCTAGACAATTTTAATCTTTAAAATTTTATAGAAAAATTCTCAAATACAATTGAGAAATCGGACTTACATAGTCTATAAGTATGGATCCTTGGCTTTAATTTCTTATTGGTCCAAATGAGTGACAAGAATAAATGTGCCCACAAATAGCCAAATTCACGTAGAGCTGAACAAAATTTACACAATTTTAATCTTTAAAATTTTATAGAAAAATTCTCAAATACAATTGAGAAATCAGACTTACATAGTCTATAAGTATGGATCCTTGGCTTTAATTTCTTATTGGTCCAAATGAGTAACAAACATAAATGTGCCCACAAATAGCCAAATTCACGTAGAGCTGAACAAAATTTACACAATTTTAATCTTTAAAATTTTATAGAAAAATTCTCAAATACAATTGAGAAATCAGACTTACATAGTCTATAAGTATGGATCCTTGGCTTTAATTTCCCATTGGTCCAAATGAGTGACAAACATAAATGTGCCCACAAATAGCCAAATTCCCGTAGAGCTGAACAAAATCTAGACAATTTTAATCTTTAAAATTTTATAGAAAAATTCTCAAATACAATTGAGAAATTGGACTTACATAGTCTATAAGTATGGATCCTTGGCTTTAATTTCCCATTGGTCCAAATGAGTGACAAACATAAATGTGCCCACAAATAGCCAAATTCCCGTAGAGCTGAACAAAATCTAGACAATTTTAATCTTTAAAATTTTATAGAAAAATTCTCAAATACAATTGAGAAATTGGACTTACATAGTCTATAAGTATGCATCCTTGGCTTTAATTTCTCATTGGTCCAAATGAGTAACAAACATAAATGTGCCCACAAATAGCCAAATTCACGTAGAGCTGAACAAAATTTACACAATTTTAATCTTTAAAATTTTATAGAAAAATTCTCAAATACAATTGAGAAATCGGACTTACATAGTCTATAAGTATGGATCCTTGGCTTTAATTTCTTATTGGTCCAAAAGAGTGACAAACAAATGTTATAGAAAAATTCTCAAATACAATTGAGAAATCGGACTTACATAGTCTATAAGTATGGATCCTTGGCTTTAATTTCCCATTGGTCCAAATGAGTGACAAACAAATGTTATAGAAAAATTGTCAAATACAATTGAGAAATCGGACTTACATAGTCTATAAGTATGGATCCTTGGCTTTAATTTCTTATTGGTCCAAAAGAGTGACAAACAAATGTTATAGAAATATTCTCAAATACAATTGAGAAATTGGACTTACATAGTCTATAAGTATGGATCCTTGGCTTTAATTTCCCATTGGTCCAAATGAGTGACAAACAAATGTTATAGAAAAATTCTCAAATACAATTGAGAAATCGGACTTACATAGTCTATAAGTATGGATCCTTGGTTTTAATTTCCCATTGGTCCAAATGAGTGACAAACATAAATGTGCCCACAAATAGCCAAATTCACGTAGAGCTGCACAAAATTTACACAATTTTAATCTTTAAAATTTTATAGAAAAATTCTCAAATACAATTGAGAAATCGGACTTACATAGTCTATAAGTATGGATCCTTGGCTTTAATTTCTTATTGGTCCAAATGAGTGACAAGAATAAATGTGCCCACAAATAGCCAAATTCACGTAGAGCTGAACAAAATTTACACAATTTTAATCTTTAAAATTTTATAGAAAAATTCTCAAATACAATTGAGAAATCAGACTTACATAGTCTATAAGTATGGATCCTTGGCTTTAATTTCTTATTGGTCCAAATGAGTGACAAGAATAAATGTGCCCACAAATAGCCAAATTCACGTAGAGCTGAACAAAATTTACACAATTTTAATCTTTAAAATTTTATAGAAAAATTCTCAAATACAATTGAGAAATCGGACTTACATAGTCTATAAGTATGGATCCTTGGCTTTAATTTCCCATTGGTCCAAATGAGTGACAAACAAATGTTATAGAAAAATTCTCAAATACAATTGAGAAATCGGACTTACATAGTCTATAAGTATGGATCCTTGGCTTTAATTTCCCATTGGTCCAAATGAGTGACAAACTTAAATGAGCCCACAAATAGCCAAATTCCCGTAGAGCTGAACAAAATTTACACAATTTTAATCTTTAAAATTTTATAGAAAAATTCTCAAATACAATTGAGAAATTGGACTTACATAGTCTATAAGTATGGATCCTTGGTTTTAATTTCCCATTGGTCCAAATGAGTGACAAACTTAAATGAGCCCACAAATAGCCAAATTCCCGTAGAGCTGAACAAAATTTACACAATTTTAATCTTTAAAATTTTATAGAAAAATTCTCAAATACAATTGAGAAATTGGACTTACATAGTCTATAAGTATGGATCCTTGGCTTTAATTTCTTATTGGTCCAAATGAGTAACAAACATAAATGTGCCCACAAATAGCCAAATTCACGTAGAGCTGAACAAAATTTACACAATTTTAATCTTTAAAATTTTATAGAAAAATTCTCAAATACAATTGAGAAATTGGACTTACATAGTCTATAAGTATAGATCCTTGGCTTTAATTTCTTATTGGTCCAAATGAGTAACAAACATAAATGTGCCCACAAATAGCCAAATTCACGTAGAGCTGAACAAAATTTACACAATTTTAATCTTTAAAATTTTATAGAAAAATTCTCAAATACAATTGAGAAATCGGACTTACATAGTCTATAAGTATGGATCCTTGGCTTTAATTTCCCATTGGTCCAAATGAGTGACAAACAAATGTTATAGAAAAATTCTCAAATACAATTGAGAAATCGGACTTACATAGTCTATAAGTATGGATCCTTGGCTTTAATTTCCCATTGGTCCAAATGAGTGACAAACATAAATGTGCCCACAAATAGCCAAATTCCCGTAGAGCTGAACAAAATCTAGACAATTTTAATCTTTAAAATTTTATAGAAAAATTCTCAAATACAATTGAGAAATCGGACTTACATAGTCTATAAGTATGGATCCTTGGCTTTAATTTCCCATTGGTCCAAATGAGTGACAAACAAATGTTATAGAAAAATTCTCAAATACAATTGAGAAATCGGACTTACATAGTCTATAAGTATGGATCCTTGGCTTTAATTTCCCATTGGTCCAAATGAGTGACAAACATAAATGTGCCCACAAATAGCCAAATTCCCGTAGAGCTGAACAAAATCTAGACAATTTTAATCTTTAAAATTTTATAGAAAAATTCTCAAATACAATTGAGAAATTGGACTTACATAGTCTATAAGTATAGATCCTTGGCTTTAATTTCTTATTGGTCCAAATGAGTAACAAACATAAATGTGCCCACAAATAGCCAAATTCACGTAGAGCTGAACAAAATTTACACAATTTTAATCTTTAAAATTTTATAGAAAAATTCTCAAATACAATTGAGAAATCGGACTTACATAGTCTATAAGTATGGATCCTTGGCTTTAATTTCCCATTGGTCCAAATGAGTGACAAACAAATGTTATAGAAAAATTCTCAAATACAATTGAGAAATCGGACTTACATAGTCTATAAGTATGGATCCTTGGCTTTAATTTCCCATTGGTCCAAATGAGTGACAAACATAAATGTGCCCACAAATAGCCAAATTCCCGTAGAGCTGAACAAAATCTAGACAATTTTAATCTTTAAAATTTTATAGAAAAATTCTCAAATACAATTGAGAAATCGGACTTACATAGTCTATAAGTATGGATCCTTGGCTTTAATTTCCCATTGGTCCAAATGAGTGACAAACAAATGTTATAGAAAAATTCTCAAATACAATTGAGAAATCGGACTTACATAGTCTATAAGTATGGATCCTTGGCTTTAATTTCCCATTGGTCCAAATGAGTGACAAACATAAATGTGCCCACAAATAGCCAAATTCCCGTAGAGCTGAACAAAATCTAGACAATTTTAATCTTTAAAATTTTATAGAAAAATTCTCAAATACAATTGAGAAATCGGACTTACATAGTCTATAAGTATGGATCCTTGACTTTAATTTCCCATTGGTCCAAATGAGTGACAAACATAAATGTGCCCACAAATAGCCAAATTCCCGTAGAGCTGAACAAAATCTAGACAATTTTAATCTTTAAAATTTTATAGAAAAATTCTCAAATACAATTGAGAAATCGGACTTACATAGTCTATAAGTATGGATCCTTGACTTTAATTTCCCATTGGTCCAAATGAGTGACAAACATAAATGTGCCCACAAATAGCCAAATTCCCGTAGAGCTGAACAAAATCTAGACAATTTTAATCTTTAAAATTTTATAGAAAAATTCTCAAATACAATTGAGAAATCGGACTTACATAGTCTATAAGTATGGATCCTTGGCTTTAATTTACCATTGGTCCAAATGAGTGACAAACTTAAATGAGCCCACAAATAGCCAAATTTTCGTAGAGCTGAACAAAATTTACACAATTTTAATCTTTAAAATTTTATAGAAAAATTCTCAAATACAATTGAGAAATCGGACTTACATAGTCTATAAGTATGGATCCTTGGCTTTAATTTCCCATTGGTCCAAATGAGTGACAAACAAATGTTATAGAAAAATTCTCAAATACAATTGAGAAATCGGACTTACATAGTCTATAAGTATGGATCCTTGGCTTTAATTTCCCATTGGTCCAAATGAGTGACAAACATAAATGTGCCCACAAATAGCCAAATTCCCGTAGAGCTGAACAAAATCTAGACAATTTTAATCTTTAAAATTTTATAGAAAAATTCTCAAATACAATTGAGAAATCGGACTTACATAGTCTATAAGTATGGATCCTTGGCTTTAATTTCCCATTGGTCCAAATGAGTGACAAACAAATGTTATAGAAAAATTCTCAAATACAATTGAGAAATCGGACTTACATAGTCTATAAGTATGGATCCTTGGCTTTAATTTCCCATTGGTCCAAATGAGTGACAAACATAAATGTGCCCACAAATAGCCAAATTCACGTAGAGCTGAACAAAATTTACACAATTTTAATCTTTAAAATTTTATAGAAAAATTCTCAAATACAATTGAGAAATCAGACTTACATAGTCTATAAGTATGGATCCTTGGCTTTAATTTCTTATTGGTCCAAATGAGTGACAAACATAAATGTGCCCGCAAATAGCCAAATTCACGTAGAGCTGAACAAAATTTACACAATTTTAATCTTTAAAATTTTATAGAAAAATTCTCAAATACAATTGAGAAATCAGACTTACATAGTCTATAAGTATGGATCCTTGGTTTTAATTTCCCATTGGTCCAAATGAGTGACAAACAAATGTTATAGAAAAATTCTCAAATACAATTGAGAAATCGGACTTACATAGTCTATAAGTATGGATCCTTGGCTTTAATTTCCCATTGGTCCAAATGAGTGACAAACATAAATGTGCCCACAAATAGCCAAATTCACGTAGAGCTGAACAAAATTTACACAATTTTAATCTTTAAAATTTTATAGAAAAATTCTCAAATACAATTGAGAAATCAGACTTACATAGTCTATAAGTATGGATCCTTGGCTTTAATTTCCCATTGGTCCAAATGAGTGACAAAAATAAATGTGCCCACAAATTGCCAAATTCCTGTAGAGCTGAACAAAATTTACACAATTTTAATCTTTAAAATTTTATAGAAAAATTCTCAAATACAATTGAGAAATCAGACTTACATAGTCTATAAGTATGGATCCTTGGCTTTAATTTCCCATTGGTCCAAATGAGTGACAAAAATAAATGTGCCCACAAATTGCCAAATTCCTGTAGAGCTGAACAAAATTTACACAATTTTAATCTTTAAAATTTTATAGAAAAATTCTCAAATACAATTGAGAAATCAGACTTACATAGTCTATAAGTATGGATCCTTGGCTTTAATTTCCCATTGGTCCAAATGAGTGACAAACAAATGTTATAGAAAAATTCTCAAATACAATTGAGAAATCGGACTTACATAGTCTATAAGTATGGATCCTTGGCTTTAATTTCCCATTGGTCCAAATGAGTGACAAACTTAAATGAGCCCACAAATAGCCAAATTCCCGTAGAGCTGAACAAAATTTACACAATTTTAATCTTTAAAATTTTATAGAAAAATTCTTAAATACAATTGAGAAATTGGACTTACATAGTCTATAAGTATGGATCCTTGGCTTTAATTTCCCATTGGTCCAAATGAGTGAAAAACATAAATGTGCCCACAAATAGCCAAATTCCCGTAGCGCTGAACAAAATCTAGACAATTTTAATCTTTAAAATTTTATAGAAAAATTCTCAAATACAATTGAGAAATCGGACTTACATAGTCTATAAGTATGGATCCTTGGCTTTAATTTCCCATTGGTCCAAATGAGTGACAAACATAAATGTGCCCACAAATAGCCAAATTCCCGTAGAGCTGAACAAAATCTAGACAATTTTAATCTTTAAAATTTTATAGAAAAATTCTCAAATACAATTGAGAAATCGGACTTACATAGTCTATAAGTATGGATCCTTGGCTTTAATTTCCCATTGGTCCAAATGAGTGACAAACTTAAATGAGCCCACAAATAGCCAAATTCCCGTAGAGCTGAACAAAATTTACACAATTTTAATTTTTAAAATTTTATAGAAAAATTCTCAAATACAATTGAGAAATCGGACTTACATAGTCTATAAGTATGGATCCTTGGCTTTAATTTCCCATTGGTCCAAATGAGTGACAAACATAAATGTGCCCACAAATAGCCAAATTCCCGTAGAGCTGAACAAAATCTAGACAATTTTAATCTTTAAAATTTTATAGAAAAATTCTCAAATACAATTGAGAAATCGGACTTACATAGTCTATAAGTATGGATCCTTGGCTTTAATTTCCCATTGGTCCAAATGAGTGACAAACAAATGTTATAGAAAAATTCTCAAATACAATTGAGAAATCGGACTTACATAGTCTATAAGTATGGATCCTTGGCTTTAATTTCCCATTGGTCCAAATGAGTGACAAACATAAATGTGCCCACAAATAGCCAAATTCACGTAGAGCTGAACAAAATTTACACAATTTTAATCTTTAAAATTTTATAGAAAAATTCTCAAATACAATTGAGAAATCAGACTTACATAGTCTATAAGTATGGATCCTTGGCTTTAATTTCTTATTGGTCCAAATGAGTGACAAACATAAATGTGCCCGCAAATAGCCAAATTCACGTAGAGCTGAACAAAATTTACACAATTTTAATCTTTAAAATTTTATAGAAAAATTCTCAAATACAATTGAGAAATCAGACTTACATAGTCTATAAGTATGGATCCTTGGTTTTAATTTCCCATTGGTCCAAATGAGTGACAAACAAATGTTATAGAAAAATTCTCAAATACAATTGAGAAATCGGACTTACATAGTCTATAAGTATGGATCCTTGGCTTTAATTTCCCATTGGTCCAAATGAGTGACAAACATAAATGTGCCCACAAATAGCCAAATTCACGTAGAGCTGAACAAAATTTACACAATTTTAATCTTTAAAATTTTATAGAAAAATTCTCAAATACAATTGAGAAATCAGACTTACATAGTCTATAAGTATGGATCCTTGGCTTTAATTTCTTATTGGTACAAATGAGTGACAAACATAAATGTGCCCACAAATAGCCAAATTCACGTAGAGCTGAACAAAATTTACACAATTTTAATCTTTAAAATTTTATAGAAAAATTGTCAAATACAATTGAGAAATCAGACTTACATAGTCTATAAGTATGGATCCTTGGCTTTAATTTCCCATTGGTCCAAATGAGTGACAAAAATAAATGTGCCCACAAATTGCCAAATTCCTGTAGAGCTGAACAAAATTTACACAATTTTAATCTTTAAAATTTTATAGAAAAATTCTCAAATACAATTGAGAAATCAGACTTACATAGTCTATAAGTATGGATCCTTGGCTTTAATTTCCCATTGGTCCAAATGAGTGACAAAAATAAATGTGCCCACAAATTGCCAAATTCCTGTAGAGCTGAACAAAATTTACACAATTTTAATCTTTAAAATTTTATAGAAAAATTCTCAAATACAATTGAGAAATTGGACTTACATAGTCTATAAGTATGGATCCTTGGCTTTAATTTCTTATTGGTCCAAATGAGTGACAAACATAAATGTGCCCACAAATAGCCAAATTCACGTAGAGCTGAACAAAATTTACACAATTTTAATCTTTAAAATTTTATAGAAAAATTCTCAAATACAATTGAGAAATCAGACTTACATAGTGTATAAGTATGGATCCTTGGCTTTAATTTCCCATTGGTCCAAATGAGTGACAAACAAATGTTATAGAAAAATTCTCAAATACAATTGAGAAATCGGACTTACATAGTCTATAAGTATGGATCCTTGGCTTTAATTTCCCATTGGTCCAAATGAGTGACAAACAAATGTTATAGAAAAATTCTCAAATACAATTGAGAAATCGGACTTACATAGTCTATAAGTATGGATCCTTGGCTTTAATTTCCCATTGGTCCAAATGAGTGACAAACTTAAATGAGCCCACAAATAGCCAAATTCCCGTAGAGCTGAACAAAATTTACACAATTTTAATCTTTAAAATTTTATAGAAAAATTCTCAAATACAATTGAGAAATTGGACTTACATAGTTTATAAGTATGGATCCTTGGCTTTAATTTCCCATTGGTCCAAATGAGTGACAAACAAATGTTATAGAAAAATTCTCAAATACAATTGAGAAATCGGACTTACATAGTCTATAAGTATGGATCCTTGGCTTTAATTTCCCATTGGTCCAAATGAGTGACAAACAAATGTTATAGAAAAATTCTCAAATACAATTGAGAAATCGGACTTACATAGTCTATAAGTATGGATCCTTGGCTTTAATTTCCCATTGGTCCAAATGAGTGACAAACTTAAATGAGCCCACAAATAGCCAAATTTAGGGTGGTGTTGGCTGAAGTGGTTAGCGCGTTGACTACTAAGCAAACAATGACATGGGTCCTGGGTTCAAACCCTGGCCAGAGCAAGTCAATCAACATCATTAATATCTGTAATGTACATTAGTGAGACATTGTATTAATTGTTGTCGGACTATTTAAGTGATGAAGGCATAGCACTGGTCACTAAAAAACTGTTCCGACAGCGATTGATGATGTTCTAAGCTAATGTACACAACATCGCCCTCCTTCGTCGGTTAGCAGAAACATCGGCGAAGTAAAAAAATTAATAAAATGCCTGCCAATACAGCTTAACAAAGTTAATGCGTCTACCTAACACCGGAGACGCCTCAACACTGCTATAAAAATTAACATAACGCGCAAAGCAGAGTTGTAAAAGAGTTAAGCCTTCTACATTTTCAACATCTATCTTCTCTACTCTATCCCTCTCTCTGAGTTCCGGCACAATGCACTGCATACGTAGGGGTCATCCCCTGAGTGCTGGTCCTAATAAAAAAAAAAAAAAAAAAAAAAAAAAATTCCCGTAGAGCTGAACAAAATTTACACAATTTTAATCTTTAAAATTTTATAGAAAAATTCTTAAATACAATTGAGAAATTGGACTTACATAGTCTATAAGTATGGATCCTTGGCTTTATTTTCCCATTGGTCCAAATGAGTGAAAAACATAAATGTGCCCACAAATAGCCAAATTCCCGTAGAGCTGAACAAAATCTAGACAATTTTAATCTTTAAAATTTTATAGAAAAATTCTCAAATACAATTGAGAAATCAGACTTACATAGTCTATAAGTATGGATCCTTGGCTTTAATTTCCCATTGGTCCAAATGAGTGACAAAAATAAATGTGCCCACAAATTGCCAAATTCCTGTAGAGCTGAACAAAATTTACACAATTTTAATCTTTAAAATTTTATAGAAAAATTCTCAAATACAATTGAGAAATCAGACTTACATAGTCTATAAGTATGGATCCTTGGCTTTAATTTCCCATTGGTCCAAATGAGTGACAAAAATAAATGTGCCCACAAATTGCCAAATTCCTGTAGAGCTGAACAAAATTTACACAATTTTAATCTTTAAAATTTTATAGAAAAATTCTCAAATACAATTGAGAAATTGGACTTACATAGTCTATAAGTATGGATCCTTGGCTTTAATTTCTTATTGGTCCAAATGAGTGACAAACATAAATGTGCCCACAAATAGCCAAATTCACGTAGAGCTGAACAAAATTTACACAATTTTAATCTTTAAAATTTTATAGAAAAATTCTCAAATACAATTGAGAAATCAGACTTACATAGTGTATAAGTATGGATCCTTGGCTTTAATTTCCCATTGGTCCAAATGAGTGACAAACAAATGTTATAGAAAAATTCTCAAATACAATTGAGAAATCGGACTTACATAGTCTATAAGTATGGATCCTTGGCTTTAATTTCCCATTGGTCCAAATGAGTGACAAACAAATGTTATAGAAAAATTCTCAAATACAATTGAGAAATCGGACTTACATAGTCTATAAGTATGGATCCTTGGCTTTAATTTCCCATTGGTCCAAATGAGTGACAAACTTAAATGAGCCCACAAATAGCCAAATTCCCGTAGAGCTGAACAAAATTTACACAATTTTAATCTTTAAAATTTTATAGAAAAATTCTCAAATACAATTGAGAAATTGGACTTACATAGTTTATAAGTATGGATCCTTGGCTTTAATTTCCCATTGGTCCAAATGAGTGACAAACAAATGTTATAGAAAAATTCTCAAATACAATTGAGAAATCGGACTTACATAGTCTATAAGTATGGATCCTTGGCTTTAATTTCCCATTGGTCCAAATGAGTGACAAACAAATGTTATAGAAAAATTCTCAAATACAATTGAGAAATCGGACTTACATAGTCTATAAGTATGGATCCTTGGCTTTAATTTCCCATTGGTCCAAATGAGTGACAAACTTAAATGAGCCCACAAATAGCCAAATTCCCGTAGAGCTGAACAAAATTTACACAATTTTAATCTTTAAAATTTTATAGAAAAATTCTCAAATACAATTGAGAAATTGGACTTACATAGTTTATAAGTATGGATCCTTGGCTTTAATTTCCCATTGGTCCAAATGAGTGACAAACAAATGTTATAGAAAAATTCTCAAATACAATTGAGAAATCGGACTTACATAGTCTATAAGTATGGATCCTTGGCTTTAATTTCCCATTGGTCCAAATGAGTGACAAACAAATGTTATAGAAAAATTCTCAAATACAATTGAGAAATCGGACTTACATAGTCTATAAGTATGGATCCTTGGCTTTAATTTCTTATTGGTCCAAATGAGTGACAAACATAAATGTGCCCACAAATAGCCAAATTCACGTAGAGCTGAACAAAATTTACACAATTTTAATCTTTAAAATTTTATAGAAAAATTCTCAAATACAATTGAGAAATCAGACTTACATAGTGTATAAGTATGGATCCTTGGCTTTAATTTCCCATTGGTCCAAATGAGTGACAAACAAATGTTATAGAAAAATTCTCAAATACAATTGAGAAATCGGACTTACATAGTCTATAAGTATGGATCCTTGGCTTTAATTTCCCATTGGTCCAAATGAGTGACAAACAAATGTTATAGAAAAATTCTCAAATACAATTGAGAAATCGGACTTACATAGTCTATAAGTATGGATCCTTGGCTTTAATTTCCCATTGGTCCAAATGAGTGACAAACATAAATGTGCCCACAAATAGCCAAATTCACGTAGAGCTGAACAAAATTTACACAATTTTAATCTTTAAAATTTTATAGAAAAATTCTCAAATACAATTGAGAAATCAGACTTACATAGTCTATAAGTATGGATCCTTGGCTTTAATTTCTTATTGGTCCAAATGAGTGACAAACATAAATGTGCCCGCAAATAGCCAAATTCACGTAGAGCTGAACAAAATTTACACAATTTTAATCTTTAAAATTTTATAGAAAAATTCTCAAATACAATTGAGAAATCAGACTTACATAGTCTATAAGTATGGATCCTTGGTTTTAATTTCCCATTGGTCCAAATGAGTGACAAACAAATGTTATAGAAAAATTCTCAAATACAATTGAGAAATCGGACTTACATAGTCTATAAGTATGGATCCTTGGCTTTAATTTCCCATTGGTCCAAATGAGTGACAAACATAAATGTGCCCACAAATAGCCAAATTCACGTAGAGCTGAACAAAATTTACACAATTTTAATCTTTAAAATTTTATAGAAAAATTCTCAAATACAATTGAGAAATCAGACTTACATAGTCTATAAGTATGGATCCTTGGCTTTAATTTCTTATTGGTACAAATGAGTGACAAACATAAATGTGCCCACAAATAGCCAAATTCACGTAGAGCTGAACAAAATTTACACAATTTTAATCTTTAAAATTTTATAGAAAAATTCTCAAATACAATTGAGAAATCAGACTAACATAGTCTATAAGTATGGATCCTTGGCTTTAATTTCCCATTGGTCCAAATGAGTGACAAAAATAAATGTGCCCACAAATTGCCAAATTCCTGTAGAGCTGAACAAAATTTACACAATTTTAATCTTTAAAATTTTATAGAAAAATTCTCAAATACAATTGAGAAATCAGACTTACATAGTCTATAAGTATGGATCCTTGGCTTTAATTTCCCATTGGTCCAAATGAGTGACAAAAATAAATGTGCCCACAAATTGCCAAATTCCTGTAGAGCTGAACAAAATTTACACAATTTTAATCTTTAAAATTTTATAGAAAAATTCTCAAATACAATTGAGAAATTGGACTTACATAGTCTATAAGTATGGATCCTTGGCTTTAATTTCTTATTGGTCCAAATGAGTGACAAACATAAATGTGCCCACAAATAGCCAAATTCACGTAGAGCTGAACAAAATTTACACAATTTTAATCTTTAAAATTTTATAGAAAAATTCTCAAATACAATTGAGAAATCAGACTTACATAGTGTATAAGTATGGATCCTTGGCTTTAATTTCCCATTGGTCCAAATGAGTGACAAACAAATGTTATAGAAAAATTCTCAAATACAATTGAGAAATCGGACTTACATAGTCTATAAGTATGGATCCTTGGCTTTAATTTCCCATTGGTCCAAATGAGTGACAAACAAATGTTATAGAAAAATTCTCAAATACAATTGAGAAATCGGACTTACATAGTCTATAAGTATGGATCCTTGGCTTTAATTTCCCATTGGTCCAAATGAGTGACAAACTTAAATGAGCCCACAAATAGCCAAATTCCCGTAGAGCTGAACAAAATTTACACAATTTTAATCTTTAAAATTTTATAGAAAAATTCTCAAATACAATTGAGAAATTGGACTTACATAGTTTATAAGTATGGATCCTTGGCTTTAATTTCCCATTGGTCCAAATGAGTGACAAACAAATGTTATAGAAAAATTCTCAAATACAATTGAGAAATCGGACTTACATAGTCTATAAGTATGGATCCTTGGCTTTAATTTCCCATTGGTCCAAATGAGTGACAAACAAATGTTATAGAAAAATTCTCAAATACAATTGAGAAATCGGACTTACATAGTCTATAAGTATGGATCCTTGGCTTTAATTTCCCATTGGTCCAAATGAGTGACAAACTTAAATGAGCCCACAAATAGCCAAATTTAGGGTGGTGTTGGCTGAAGTGGTTAGCGCGTTGACTACTAAGCAAACAATGACATGGGTCCTGGGTTCAAACCCTGGCCAGAGCAAGTCAATCAACATCATTAATATCTGTAATGTACATTAGTGAGACATTGTATTAATTGTTGTCGGACTATTTAAGTGATGAAGGCATAGCACTGGTCACTAAAAAACTGTTCCGACAGCGATTGATGATGTTCTAAGCTAATGTACACAACATCGCCCTCCTTCGTCGGTTAGCAGAAACATCGGCGAAGTAAAAAAATTAATAAAATGCCTGCCAATACAGCTTAACAAAGTTAATGCGTCTACCTAACACCGGAGACGCCTCAACACTGCTATAAAAATTAACATAACGCGCAAAGCAGAGTTGTAAAAGAGTTAAGCCTTCTACATTTTCAACATCTATCTTCTCTACTCTATCCCTCTCTCTGAGTTCCGGCACAATGCACTGCATACGTAGGGGTCATCCCCTGAGTGCTGGTCCTAATAAAAAAAAAAAAAAAAAAAAAAAAAAATTCCCGTAGAGCTGAACAAAATTTACACAATTTTAATCTTTAAAATTTTATAGAAAAATTCTTAAATACAATTGAGAAATTGGACTTACATAGTCTATAAGTATGGATCCTTGGCTTTAATTTCCCATTGGTCCAAATGAGTGAAAAACATAAATGTGCCCACAAATAGCCAAATTCCCGTAGAGCTGAACAAAATCTAGACAATTTTAATCTTTAAAATTTTATAGAAAAATTCTCAAATACAATTGAGAAATCGGACTTACATAGTCTATAAGTATGGATCCTTGGCTTTAATTTCCCATTGGTCCAAATGAGTGACAAACATAAATGTGCCCACAAATAGCCAAATTCCCGTAGAGCTGAACAAAATCTAGACAATTTTAATCTTTAAAATTTTATAGAAAAATTCTCAAATACAATTGAGAAATCGGACTAACATAGTCTATAAGTATGGATCCTTGGCTTTAATTTCCCATTGGTCCAAATGAGTGACAAACTTAAATGAGCCCACAAATAGCCAAATTCCCGTAGAGCTGAACAAAATTTACACAATTTTAATTTTTAAAATTTTATAGAAAAATTCTCAAATACAATTGAGAAATCGGACTTACATAGTCTATAAGTATGGATCCTTGGCTTTAATTTCCCATTGGTCCAAATGAGTGACAAACATAAATGTGCCCACAAATAGCCAAATTCCCGTAGAGCTGAACAAAATCTAGACAATTTTAATTTTTAAAATTTTATAGAAAAATTCTCAAATACAATTGAGAAATCGGACTTACATAGTCTATAAGTATGGATCCTTGGCTTTAATTTACCATTGGTCCAAATGAGTGACAAACTTAAATGAGCCCACAAATAGCCAAATTCCCGTAGAGCTGAACAAAATTTACACAATTTTAATCTTTAAAATTTTATAGAAAAATTCTCAAATACAATTGAGAAATTGGACTTACATAGTCTATAAGTATGGATCCTTGGCTTTAATTTCCCATTGGTCCAAATGAGTGACAAACAAATGTTATAGAAAAATTCTCAAATACAATTGAGAAATCGGACTTACATAGTCTATAAGTATGGATCCTTGGCTTTAATTTCCCATTGGTCCAAATGAGTGACAAACATAAATGTGCCCACAAATAGCCAAATTCCCGTAGAGCTGAACAAAATCTAGACAATTTTAATTTTTAAAATTTTATAGAAAAATTCTCAAATACAATTGAGAAATCGGACTTACATAGACTATAAGTATGGATCCTTGGCTTTAATTTCCCATTGGTCCAAATGAGTGACAAACAAATGTTATAGAAAAATTCTCAAATACAATTGAGAAATCGGACTTACATAGACTATAAGTATGGATCCTTGGCTTTAATTTCCCATTGGTCCAAATGAGTGACAAACATAAATGTGCCCACAAATAGCCAAATTCCCGTAGAGCTGAACAAAATTTACACAATTTTAATCTTTAAAATTTTATAGAAAAATTCTCAAATACAATTGAGAAATCAGACTTACATAGACTATAAGTATGGATCCTTGGCTTTAATTTCTTATTGGTCCAAATGAGTGACAAACATAAATGTGCCCACAAATAGCCAAATTCACGTAGAGCTGAACAAAATTTACACAATTTTAATCTTTAAAATTTTATAGAAAAATTCTCAAATACAATTGAGAAATCAGACTTACATAATCTATAACTATGGATCCTTGGTTTTAATTTCCCATTGGTCCAAATGAGTGACAAACAAATGTTATAGAAAAATTCTCAAATACAATTGAGAAATCGGACTTACATAGTCTATAAGTATGGATCCTTGGCTTTAATTTCCCATTGGTCCAAATGAGTGACAAACATAAATGTGCCCACAAATAGCCAAATTCACGTAGAGCTGAACAAAATTTACACAATTTTAATCTTTAAAATTTTATAGAAAAATTCTCAAATACAATTGAGAAATCAGACTTACATAGTCTATAAGTATGGATCCTTGGCTTTAATTTCTTATTGGTCCAAATGAGTGACAAACATAAATGTGCCCACAAATAGCCAAATTCACGTAGAGCTGAACAAAATTTACACAATTTTAATCTTTAAAATTTTATAGAAAAATTCTCAAATACAATTGAGAAATCGGACTTACATAGTCTATAAGTATGGATCCTTGGCTTTAATTTCCCATTGGTCCAAATGAGTGACAAACATAAATGTGCCCACAAATAGCCAAATTCACGTAGAGCTGAACAAAATTTACACAATTTTAATCTTTAAAATTTTATAGAAAAATTCTCAAATACAATTGAGAAATCGGACTTACATAGTCTATAAGTATGGATCCTTGGCTTTAATTTCCCATTGGTCCAAATGAGTGACAAACATAAATGTGCCCACAAATAGCCAAATTCACGTAGAGCTGAACAAAATTTACACAATTTTAATCTTTAAAATTTTATAGAAAAATTCTCAAATACAATTGAGAAATCAGACTTACATAGTCTATAAGTATGGATCCTTGGCTTTAATTTCTTATTGGTCCAAATGAGTGACAAACATAAATGTGCCCACAAATAGCCAAATTCACGTAGAGCTGAACAAAATTTACACAATTTTAATCTTTAAAATTTTATAGAAAAATTCTCAAATACAATTGAGAAATCGGACTTACATAGTCTATAAGTATGGATCCTTGGCTTTAATTTCCCATTGGTCCAAATGAGTGACAAACATAAATGTGCCCACAAATAGCCAAATTCACGTAGAGCTGAACAAAATTTACACAATTTTAATCTTTAAAATTTTATAGAAAAATTCTCAAATACAATTGAGAAATCAGACTTACATAGTCTATAAGTATGGATCCTTGGTTTTAATTTCCCATTGGTCCAAATGAGTGACAAACAAATGTTATAGAAAAATTCTCAAATACAATTGAGAAATCGGACTTACATAGTCTATAAGTATGGATCCTTGGCTTTAATTTCCCATTGGTCCAAATGAGTGACAAACATAAATGTGCCCACAAATAGCCAAATTCACGTAGAGCTGAACAAAATTTACACAATTTTAATCTTTAAAATTTTATAGAAAAATTCTCAAATACAATTGAGAAATCGGACTTACATAGTCTATAAGTATGGATCCTTGGCTTTAATTTCCCATTGGTCCAAATGAGTGACAAACATAAATGTGCCCACAAATAGCCAAATTCACGTAGAGCTGAACAAAATTTACACAATTTTAATCTTTAAAATTTTATAGAAAAATTCTCAAATACAATTGAGAAATCAGACTTACATAGTCTATAAGTATGGATCCTTGGCTTTAATTTCTTATTGGTCCAAATGAGTGACAAACATAAATGTGCCCACAAATAGCCAAATTCACGTAGAGCTGAACAAAATTTACACAATTTTAATCTTTAAAATTTTATAGAAAAATTCTCAAATACAATTGAGAAATCAGACTTACATAGTGTATAAGTATGGATCCTTGGCTTTTATTTCCCATTGGTCCAAATGAGTGACAAAAATAAATGTGCCCACAAATTGCCAAATTCCTGTAGAGCTGAACAAAATTTACACAATTTTAATCTTTAAAATTTTATAGAAAAATTCTCAAATACAATTGAGAAATCAGACTTACATTATGTATAAGTATGGATCCTTGGCTTTAATTTCCCATTGGTCCAAATGAGTGACAAAAATAAATGTGCCCACAAATTGCCAAATTCCTGTAGAGCTGAACAAAATTTACACAATTTTAATCTTTAAAATTTTATAGAAAAATTCTCAAATACAATTGAGAAATCAGACTTACATAGTGTATAAGTATGGATCCTTGGCTTTAATTTCCCATTGGTCCAAATGAGTGACAAAAATAAATGTGCCCACAAATTGCCAAATTCCTGTAGAGCTGAACAAAATTTACACAATTTTAATCTTTAAAATTTTATAGAAAAATTCTCAAATACAATTGAGAAATTGGACTTACATAGTCTATAAGTATGGATCCTTGGCTTTAATTTCTTATTGGTCCAAATGAGTGACAAACATAAATGTGCCCACAAATAGCCAAATTCACGTAGAGCTGAACAAAATTTACACAATTTTAATCTTTAAAATTTTATAGAAAAATTCTCAAATACAATTGAGAAATCAGACTTACATAGTGTATAAGTATGGATCCTTGGCTTTAATTTCCCATTGGTCCAAATGAGTGACAAAAATAAATGTGCCCACAAATTGCCAAATTCCTGTAGAGCTGAACAAAATTTACACAATTTTAATCTTTAAAATTTTATAGAAAAATTCTCAAATACAATTGAGAAATCAGACTTACATTATGTATAAGTATGGATCCTTGGCTTTAATTTCCCATTGGTCCAAATGAGTGACAAAAATAAATGTGCCCACAAATTGCCAAATTCCTGTAGAGCTGAACAAAATTTACACAATTTTAATCTTTAAAATTTTATAGAAAAATTCTCAAATACAATTGAGAAATCAGACTTACATAGTGTATAAGTATGGATCCTTGGCTTTAATTTCCCATTGGTCCAAATGAGTGACAAAAATAAATGTGCCCACAAATTGCCAAATTCCTGTAGAGCTGAACAAAATTTACACAATTTTAATCTTTAAAATTTTATAGAAAAATTCTCAAATACAATTGAGAAATTGGACTTACATAGTCTATAAGTATGGATCCTTGGCTTTAATTTCCCATTGGTCCAAATGAGTGACAAACAAATGTTATAGAAAAATTCTCAAATACAATTGAGAAATCGGACTTACATAGTCTGTAAGTATGGATCCTTGGCTTTAATTTCCCATTGGTCCAAATGAGTGACAAACAAAATTTATAGAAAAATTCTCAAATACAATTGAGAAATCGGACTAAGATAGTCTTGGCTTTAATTTCCCATTGGTCCAAATGAGTGACAAACATAAATGTGCCCACAAATAGCCAAATTCCCGTAGAGCTGAACAAAATCTAGACAATTTTAATCTTTAAAATTTTATAGAAAAATTCTCAAATACAATTGAGAAATCGGACTTACATAGTCTATAAGTATGGATCCTTGGCTTTAATTTCCCATTGGTCCAAATGAGTGACAAACTTAAATGAGCCCACAAATAGCCAAATTCCCGTAGAGCTGAACAAAATTTACACAATTTTAATCTTTAAAATTTTATAGAAAAATTCTCAAATACAATTGAGAAATCAGACTTACATAGTCTATAAGTATGGATCCTTGGCTTTAATTTCCCATTGGTCCAAATGAGTGACAAACAAATGTTATAGAAAAATTCTCAAATACAATTGAGAAATCAGACTTACATAGTCTATAAGTATGGATCCTTGGCTTTAATTTCCCATTGGTCCAAATGAGTGACAAATAAATGTTATAGAAAAATTCTCAAATATAATTGAGAAATCAGACTTACATAGTCTATAAGTATGGATCCTTGGATTTAATTTCCCATTGGTCCAAATGAGTGACAAACAAAATTTATAGAAAAATTCTCAAATACAATTGAGAAATCGGACTTAGATAGTCTATAAGTATGGATCCTTGGCTTTAATTTCCCATTGGTCCAAATGAGTGACAAACAAATGTTATAGAAAAATTCTCAAATACAATTGAGAAATCGGACTTACATAGTCTATAAGTATGGATCCTTGGCTTTAATTTCCCATTGGTCCAAATGAGTGACAAACAGATTTTATAGAAAAATTCTCAAATACAATTGAGAAATCGGACTTACATAGTCTATAAGAATGGATCCTTGGCTTTAATTTCCCATTGGTCCAAATGAGTGACAAACATAAATGTGCCCACAAATAGTCAAATTCCCGTAGAGCTGAACAAAATCTAGACAATTTTAATCTTTAAAATTTTATAGAAAAATTCTCAAATACAATTGAGAAATCAGACTTACATAGTGTATAAGTATGGATCCTTGGCTTTAATTTCCCATTGGTCCAAATGAGTGACAAACAAATGTTATAGAAAAATTCTCAAATACAATTGAGAAATCAGACTTACATAGTGTATAAGTATGGATCCTTGGCTTTAATTTCTTATTGGTCCAAATGAGTGACAAACATAAATGTGCCTACAAATAGCCAAATTCACGTAGAGCTGAACAAAATTTACACAATTTTAATCTTTAAAATTTTATAGAAAAATTCTCAAATACAATTGAGAAATCAGACTTACATAGTGTATAAGTATGGATCCTTGGCTTTAATTTCCCATTGGTCCAAATGAGTGACAAACAAATGTTATAGAAAAATTCTCAAATACAATTGAGAAATCGGACTTACATAGTCTATAAGTATGGATCATTGGCTTTAATTTCCCATTGGTCCAAATGAGTGACAAACAAATGTTATAGAAAAATTCTCAAATACAATTGAGAAATCGGACTTACATAGTCTATAAGTATGGATCCTTGGCTTTAATTTCCCATTGGTCCAAATGAGTGACAAACAAATGTTATAGAAAAATTCTCAAATACAATTGAGAAATCGGACTTACATAGTCTATAAGTATGGATCCTTGGCTTTAATTTCCCATTGGTCCAAATGAGTGACAAACAAATGTTATAGAAAAATTCTCAAATACAATTGAGAAATCGGACTTACATAGTCTATAAGTATGGATCCTTGGCTTTAATTTCCCATTGGTCCAAATGAGTGACAAACAAATGTTATAGAAAAATTCTCAAATACAATTGAGAAATCAGACTTACATAGTCTATAAGTATGGATCCTTGGCTTTAATTTCCCATTGGTCCAAATGAGTGACAAACTTAAATGAGCCCACAAATAGCCAAATTCACGTAGAGCTGAACAAAATTTACACAATTTTAATCTTTAAAACTTTATAAAAAAATTCTCAAATACAATTGAGAAATCGGACTTACATAGTCTATAAGTATGGATCCTTGGCTTTAATTTCCCATTGGTCCAAATGAGTGACAAACAAATGTTATAGAAAAATTCTCAAATACAATTAAGAAATCGGACTTACATAGTCTATAAGTATGGATCCTTGGCTTTAATTTCCCATTGGTCCAAATGAGTGACAAACAAATGTTATAGAAAAATTCTCAAATACAATTGAGAAATCGGACTTACATAGTCTATAAGTATGGATCCTTGGCTTTAATTTCCCATTGGTCCAAATGAGTGACAAACAAATGTTATAGAAAAATTCTCAAATACAATTGAGAAATCAGACTTACATAGTCTATAAGTATGGATCCTTGGCTTTAATTTCCCATTGGTCCAAATGAGTGACAAACATAAATGTGCCCACAAATAGCCAAATTCACGTAGAGCTGAACAAAATTTACACAATTTTAATCTTTAAAATTTTATAGAAAAATTCTCAAATACAATTGAGAAATCAGACTTACATAGTGTATAAGTATGGATCCTTGGCTTTAATTTCCCATTGGTCCAAATGAGTGACAAACAAATGTTATAGAAAAATTCTCAAATACAATTGAGAAATCAGACTTACATAGTCTATAAGTATGGATCCTTGGCTTTAATTTCTTATTGGTCCAAATGAGTGACAAACATAAATGTGCCTACAAATAGCCAAATTCACGTAGAGCTGAACAAAATTTACACAATTTTAATCTTTAAAACTTTATAGAAAAATTCTCAAATACAATTGAGAAATCGGACTTTCATAGTCTATAAGTATGGATCCTTGGCTTTAATTTCCCATTGGTCCAAATGAGTGACAAACAAATGTTATAGAAAAATTATCAAATACAATTGAGAAATCGGACTTACAAAGTCTATAAGTATGGATCCTTGGCTTTAATTTCCCATTGGTCCAAATGAGTGACAAACAAATGTTATAGAAAAATTCTCAAATACAATTGAGAAATCGGACTTACATAGTCTATAAGTATGGATCCTTGGCTTTAATTTCCCATTGGTCCAAATGAGTGACAAACTTAAATGAGCCCACAAACAGCCAAATTCCCGTAGAGCTGAACAAAATTTACACAATTTTAATCTTTAAAATTTTATAGAAAAATTCTCAAATACAATTGAGAAATCAGACTTACATAGTCTATAAGTATGGATCCTTGGCTTTAATTTCCCATTGGTCCAAATGAGTGACAAACAAATGTTATAGAAAAATTCTCAAATACAATTGAGAAATCAGACTTACATAGTCTATAAGTATGGATCCTTGGCTTTAATTTCCCATTGGTCCAAATGAGTGACAAACTTAAATGAGCCCACAAATAGCCAAATTCCCGTAGAGCTGAACAAAATTTACACAATTTTAATCTTTAAAATTTTATAGAAAAATTCTCAAATACAATTGAGAAATCAGACTTACATAGTCTATAAGTATGGATCCTTGGCTTTAATTTCCCATTGGTCCAAATGAGTGACAAACAAATGTTATAGAAAAATTCTCAAATACAATTGAGAAATCGGACTTACATAGTCTATAAGTATGGATCCTTGGCTTTAATTTCCCATTGGTCCAAATGAGTGACAAACTTAAATGACCCCACAAATAGCCAAATTCCCGTAGAGCTGAACAAAATTTACACAATTTTAATCTTTAAAATTTTATAGAAAAATTCTCAAATACAATTGAGAAATCAGACTTACATAGTCTATAAGTATGGATCCTTGGCTTTAATTTCCCATTGGTCCAAATGAGTGACAAACAAATGTTATAGAAAAATTCTCAAATACAATTGAGAAATCGGACTTACATAGTCTATAAGTATGGATCCTTGGCTTTAATTTCCCATTGGTCCAAATGAGTGACAAACAAATGTTATAGAAAAATTCTCAAATACAATTGAGAAATCGGACTTACATAGTCTATAAGTATGGATCCTTGGCTTTAATTTCCCATTGGTCCAAATGAGTGACAAACTTAAATGAGCCCACAAATAGCCAAATTCCCGTAGAGCTGAACAAAATTTACACAATTTTAATCTTTAAAATTTTATAGAAAAATTCTCAAATACAATTGAGAAATTGGACTTACATAGTCTATAAGTATGGATCCTTGGCTTTAATTTCCCATTGGTCCAAATGAGTGACAAAAATAAATGTGCCCACAAATTGCCAAATTCCTGTAGAGCTGAACAAAATTTACACAATTTTAATATAAATACTTTTAATTTTATTTTATAACGAGGGGGTAGCGAAGCACACCGGGATAAGCTAGTTTTATATATAAGTTTTAGACAAACCAATTGTGCATAAATTAAATTTAATATTCACACTGATGTTTAAACTTAGCAAATTAAAGTGTTTAATAAAGTTTTAATTGAATGAATTTTATTGAATGAATCAATTTATTGTTTTATTTTAATTGTGTCGCCATTGAAGTTATATTTTCACACATGATTATTTGCAGGTGCCTCCTGCATAACGCCATGATTTTTTTGAAAGTTGCAGTTTATTCTAAAATAGGAATATCCGTTCTTAGATTTCGATTAAATCAGTTTTTTGTGCTTATGAAGGTAAAAAGTTGTTTTTATTCACAGAAAAATATCGATAAGTTTCCTATTTACCTGTAGAAAAATAATTTAACACATTACTAAAAATAAGTTATACTACGTTCACACGGAACATGCTTCGCTCTCTATTCATGCTTCACAGCCCAATCATGAGCGAAGCAACATGCTTCGCCAAACAAAATTTTGAGAGCGAAGCATGTAGATTCATATTGAATCTACTTGCGAAGCATGAAAAATTGCTGTCTTCTCTAAATTTTATCGTAATTTATCGGTAGTTTATCTGAACTAGATGCAAAAAACACAACAAAAACTTTAATTAAAAGTGAAAAATTGAATTAAAACTATATAAGCAAGTGCTTCATCTTCTCGTGTGAACATAGTATTATTATAGATAACTTTGATTTTTTTTTCTATAAAAAAACTAATCGACAACTTTACTTTTCTAAAGAAAAGTCATAGAATACTTTTCCGATAAAAAAAATTTCCGATAATTTTTAAGTTTTCACAAAAAAATCGAAATATTTTGACTTCCGCAAAGAACTTTATTATGTTATAGATATTTTATAAATAGTTAAATTTTTTTTTCCAAAATTTAATCGATAACTTGAACTTTTATAAAAATAAGCGATAACTTTAATTTAGAGCAACCTTTTGCCTAACTATTTTATAGAGACCTTAAGTTTTCTACATAAAAGTTATCGATATCCTATTTAACTTCAGAAAAGTTTAATTCATATATTGATATTGATGTTTGCTATTCCGATAACAATTTTCTTATGAAAAATTTCTCGATAATCATAAAACTTTAATATAACACATCACGATAGCGGTTTTTTATGAAACAATTTATCGATAACTTAAATTTTATAGCTATCATTAGCTTTGCTTTTCAATGTAAAATATATCGATAACTTTAGTTTTCTTTAGAAAACCAATTAATACTTTAGGGGCTGTGCACATATTATGTAACGCTCCACGTTGGTGGGGGGGGGGGGGTTAAATATTTGTTACGGATTGGAAATTTTGCACTGAAAAATTTGTAAAAAGCGTACCGAGGGGGGGGTATAAAATCTCTGAAAACAGCGTTACTTAATATGTGCACAGCCCCTTATTTATATATTGAAAAGTTATTGATAACATTACTTTTGTGTGTAGAGCTTAGCGATTGCTACACTTTTAGAACAGTCCTTATTGTTTACTTAATTCTTATTAAGAAGTTATCGGTAATCTAACCTTGCTTAAAAATTTTAACGAAAACATCGCTCCAGATTTTTTTTTTTTTGATAATTTTATTATTTATTGAATCTTTAATTATTAAAAATGAATTATCAATAAGTTTTTCAAATCTTAAATCTAAAAAAATATTAAATATAAGTTTAGCCAATGCTAAACAAAATTTTTAATTTCAACGGTTAATTTATGTTGTTTTACATCTCTCGTGTACGGCTGAGAAAAAGAGTATCCCTCCTTTTCAGCCGGGTGTGGCCTCTATAATTTAAAATATTGCGCGCAAGTACATTTGGGTGCACCTCAAGTTTTTTTATATATTTTTTAGCGTTTATTGAAAATACTGTCTTCACCAACGGATCATCTAGATCTTTATGAATCCGATGATTTCTGACATACCAGGGAGCTGCTGTAATTGTACGTAGAATTTTATTTTGTCGCCTTTGAATTTTTTCGACATTTGATGCTGAGGCAGTGCCCCATAACTGGATTCCATAGAACCATATTGGTTTCAGGATCGCGTTGTATAATAGTAGTTTACAGTCTAGGTTTAGTATAGAATTTCTTCCAATAAGCCAATTCATTTGGGCTGCTTTTAATTTCATTTGTATTAACTTTGCGTCTATATGCGATTTCCATGTTAAACGACGATCAAGATGAACGCCTAGATATTTGACAACAGTGTGTTGCGGTATGGTCTCGGTGTTAATTTTTATAGGCGGGCATGTTTCCTTGCGCAACGTAAAAGTTACGTGCACACATTTCTGCTCGTTAACTTTAATACGCCATTGTTTGAGCCAATTTTGCAATTTGGATATATACCCTTGTAAATTGCGGGAAGCTTCTACAGGATTTTCGTGAACGCTTAGAAAAGCTGTATCATCGGCAAATGTTGATGTATGAATGTTACTGCTTAACGGTAAGTCAGAGGCATATATTAAATAAAGTAATGGACCGAAGATACTGCCTTGGGGAACTCCGGCTTCGATCGACTGCGGTGGGCTTAAGAAATTGCCTTCCCTAACTACAAATTTTCGTTCACTTAGGTAGCTTATTAAAAGCCTAACAATGTTTGCGGGTAGATTTTGCGTTAATTTATGTATAAGACCTTCGTGCCATACTTTATCGAAAGCTTGAGAAACATCTATAAAGAGCGCAGAGCAATATTTCTTCTTTTCGAAAGTGTCTCTGATAACATTCACAAGTCTGTGAGTTTGTTCAATTGTGTTATGTTGTCTGCGAAAACCGAATTGATGATCTGGAATGCATCCACTTCTAGTCACTATAGGCATCAGCTTGCTCATATACAGCTTTTCAAATAGTTTTGAAATGTTGGGCAATAAACTAATAGGCCGATAGGATTCAACCTTCGTATGATCCTTGCCGGGCTTTGGTATCATAATAATCATCGAAACCTTCCATTCTGCAGGATAGTATTGCAGCCGTAGAATACTATTAAAAATGAATAGTATAATTCTTTTTGCAATATAAGGCAGTTGTTGAAGCATTTTGTTGCTTATTTTGTCGACACCTGGGGCTTTTTTGGTGTTAAGACTAGTGATGGCCTTTTCAATCTCCACAATGTTAAATCTTAACGGTATTTCTGGTAAAGAGATGACTGGTGGCAGTTCAACAATATCAGTAGAAATATTCGGTGTAAATACATTTCCTAAGTGCTTAACAAAAAGAGCACCTTTTTCAGCATCAGTTCTTGCCCAGTCACCATTCGAATCTCGTAACGGAGGTTTGCAAATCACTGGCCTTTTAAGTCCTCTAGCTGCACGCCATAGCGAATAATCTGTTTGTGGTGTTGCATCGAGTTCTTGAAGAAATTTTTGCAGCGAAGCTGTTTTTTGTGTTTGTAAAACTTTTCTGAGCTGTTTGGTGCATTCCTTTAGCCTTAACTTTAGCTGGGGGGATCTGTAACGTTGCCATTCTCGTCGCGCTCTCCGTTTTTCAGTCAATAGCCTTTCTATATCTACAGAAGAAATGTTGTTGAATCTTACTTGTTGATTTGGTTGATTTGAAGAAGCATTAAGAGCAGCTTGATTAACATGTGCTTCAAACAACCTGATAGAATTTTCTATGTCAGTAGGTGTTCTCAACAGCATATTTTCCGTGCAATGAGCACTCAAATATTTTTTGTATTTCAGCCAGTTAATACGTGCAGATGTCAGCGGTAAATCGCATGTTGATGTTGCAGTTGTGTGTGAGTAAATAGTGATAATAGTAGGCGAGTGATCTGAAGATAAATCCAATGATGCTTCAACTTCAATCATTTCGCTGGGCACACCTTTCATAACTCCAAAGTCGATAATATCAGGAATTTTTTGTCGATCCGTTGGCCAATATGTTGGCTGACCACTTGAAACTACATTAAAGCCCATTTTTGAAATTGTGTCAAACAAAACACGACCCTTGGGACTGATTAAACGTGAACCCCAAAATGTGTGTTTAGCATTGTAGTCGCCAGCTGCTAGAAAACGGGACCCCAGTGTTGAATAAAATGCGGTATATTGACTCTCTGAAATTGAAAACCTGGGAGGAGAATAAACAGATGATATCACAAGTTTTTGATAAAAATTTTCAATGCAGATGTTTGTTGCTTGAAGGTAATCTTCACAAAATTCATTTAACAGGTAGTGTTTTATTCGCGTTTTTATTAGAATTCCCGAGCCACCACAAGCTCTACCTCGAGGATCCTTGGTGTCGTAGAAATTATATCCACTAATTCTAAAATAGCTTCGAGACGTCAAATGAGTTTCTGAGATAAGCATAACATCGATTTGTTTATCCAGAAGAAAATATTCTATTTCATTTTTATGTTGGCAGATGCCGTTTGCGTTCCAAAAACATATTTTCAAGTTCATGGTTTGCTTAATACAGCCTGCAGCAAAGTAGACTGCATTTTCAACATTTCCTGCATCATACAGGACATGTTGAGAGTAAAAGTATTTACTGTTTGTATTAAGCTCTCAATTGAGGCTTCAATACGGCTAAAATTAGACCCTGGAGCTTCGCTTACTGGTACCGGTTTTTGCGCTGTATTGTGGTTACTTTTTAAAATGTTAGCGTATGAAAATTTATTATTAGGTTGTTGCTGAGCAATAGTCGCGTTTGATTTCAATACGTTTGAATATTGTTGCTGACTGGTAGACGGTTGAGGTAACTGAGGGTAGCTTAAAAGTGTGATAGGCTGAGCGGGGATAATATTTTCTTTTTTGTGCGAGGAGCGTTTAAAAAACGAGTAAAGAGGGCAGCCTCTATAGTTGGCAGTGTGATTTCCGCCGCAATTGCCACATTTTTTCGCCTTGGGATCACCTTTTGTTTTGTCACAGGTAGCGGTACTGTGTAGCTCACCACATACAACGCAGACTGTAGGCAACTTGCAATAAGTTTTCGTGTGCCCAAATTCTTGGCAGTTCAGGCATTGGATAGGTCCAGCTCTTTTATGTGGCTGCTCAACGGTAACTCTCCGGTGTAACAAATACTTTAGATCATAGATTGGATGGGATTCATTTTTTTTTATCTTTATGTCACCTGGCTGTAACTCGACTCTAAATATTGGTTGGGGGATTTTTTCTCTATTTTTGATGTTTGAAACATTTTTCACCTTGAATCCACTATTTTCAAGGCCAGACTTGACCTCTTCTGGATCCACACTAGAATCTATACCTTTTATTACAACGGTTAGACCTTTAGCACTCTTAAGCTGATATGTATAAAAAATTTTATTTTTAGTCTCAAAGTCTGAGACTATTTTTCTGTAATTATTTTCTTTAGATACCTGAATTTTTGTTTCATTAATTTTCCCACGCTTGATTGGAGTTACGTAAAACTCATTTTCTCCAATTAACGAGATAAGGCTTTTTACCAGAAAGCTGGAGTTCTGTTCTCTTAAATAAATCGGTGGTGGTTTACTCAAACTTGTATTAGTTGTGTCTTCATCACCTTGTTCAGTTAAAATCGCGAAACGATTTTCGGAATTTTTTATATTTTTCCCATCTTTGGGAACTTTTGCCGTTGACGCAATTTGAGCAGATTTGGGACTTCTTCCCCTTTTTAACACAGTTATGTATCTATCCATACCTGTTTGAATTTTATTATCACTATTTTCACTTACTTTATCCATAATTTTATTCATTTTGTGCACGTTGGTCACCTGGGTATTTATTGTTTGTTTGTTTGCTTGTACAGCTAAGCTGACAAGTTTGCTAATAGGTGCAATTGTTGTTGTTTCTTGATCACTATTTAACATGTATGGAGAGCATGATCGCGCACGAATAGTTGTGTTTTGTGTAGAATTCAGGTTTGTGCTTATTTCAATTTTTTTATTGTCGTCATCAGAAACAAAAGTTAAATAAGCATTTCTACTGCTTGTGGGTTTATTGTTGTTGCTGTTGCCAAAAGATGAACTCATTTAGAGTTCTCTTGTTTTTTTCACTTATAAGAGTTTGTGTATGCAAATATTTATGTATACACAAGCAAAAAAAAAATAAAATTAAACCAGTATAATAACTGTTTAATAAATGTTTTGTTTTTGTATTTTTTGTGACTTTAAATTTTTTATAATTTTAATATTCAGTTGTGACGATTATAAAACGCGTCTGTACACTGCGAGAGTTGAAACTGAATGGACGCTCCAGATAAGACATTTTTTCTAAAGAAATACCATTGATAGCAAATGCTTTCTGCAGAGAAACTATCGATAATTTGTAATTTTTATAGGAAAGATAGATTTGGTTTTAAAACTGAAATTTCGAGAGAAAATTATAACCGATTGAATTGCTATGTAATTGAGATTGTTTTTTATTATTTAATTATAAGTTATCTCTTACGTAATCATTTAATTAACCCAAAAAAAAATTGTACATATTTTTTAAATCATAAATTTTTGTTTGTTTTCAAATTATCACCAGGCATCAACATTATTTTATAAATAACCCAAAGACCTGGTATAATTAATTACATTTTCTACTAAATAAAAACTTCAATAAAATATAAATTTAGAGAAAAAAAAAGATTACAATAAACTCCAATGAAAGAATTGCATGCAATTTATTTATTAATCTAGCGTTATTGACAATATCAAATTATGTGATCATTACGCCGACTGCACATACTCGTACTCAATAAAATTATTTTCATAAGCCGGTCTATGAAATTCACAGACACCCAGCCATTTACACAATTTTAAAACGATCTTCATAAAGGGAAGGAAGGCAAAGCAAGTACTAGAATTGTAGACGAAGCAGAGAGGCAAGTAATTTAATAAATAAATTTAAACAAACAAAAAAATGTTGTTTTAACAAATTCGCTCCCTAATTAAATCAAGCAATCAGCATGAAACATTTACTCGTATTTCAAACTTTTACCTTCTGTCAATATATTCACTTTATACTGTTTAGTTTCAATTTAACTTCTAAAACGAACGGTCAACTAAGAATTTTAAAACGGTTCACAAATAACTAACTCCAACAGCTTTTATTTTCTAAAAATTTCACTTTCATTGTGCGCCTAATTTACAAACTTAGAATCATGTCACATCTAACGGTTCATTCACTGCCAGTTTTAATCAACTTTTCTGTAATTATTGTCATTTTGTATAATTTGCATAATGATCATCATGTTACGTCGGCTCAAAGTATTCTCGATCGTTTTCGTCCAAGCTCAAATATTTCAGGTGTTGGCGACGAACAAGTGAAAGTTGTTTCTGGCACCAAAGTAAAACGTTTTACGGTACCTTTAGATGGATCGGCAAATATTTTGCAGGCCCAGCCAACCTCCTCATACTATTATGTACGTCCGCATTACGCTTATTTTACTAATTTTAGGAATTATTTAGTAACAGGTTCGCCATACTATCCTCTGCGGGTAAGATTGCACAGTGTAGAAACTATTATAACTCACAATAAAAGATCTCATATTGAACTAAATTGAAGGATTTATTTTGCTCCCAAAAAAAGGGATGTTGTATTACAAGTCTAATCGATCGTACATATTTCTTTATGGTGCACTATTAAGTCCATTACCTAATTATAATTGGGCTATGTTTAATTTCATATGTATAAAAAATACTAAACGAAATTTGTTAACAAGAATTTTTATACGGTCAATTCGCTTTGAATTCGCCACCGATACCGACTGATATCAAATATAGGGAAATTTCACTTTTTGGTAGGAATTTTTAAATCTTTCGTTTCTTAAGAAAAAAAAAGATTTATGGACAAATTTTTACATAAAAACTATATAATTTTTTTAAATGAATTTTTATTGAGCTAAACCGCTTAACATATTATTCAGTATATACATATTTATATTTAAGTGACTTTTAACGATTATCTACTACCATGACTTGCTGCTTTTCTTTTTCTAACTAATTATCTAATATTTAATAAAGGTTTAATTTCACTTATAACATATTTTTTGAATTAAATATTTTTTTATGGTGGGCAGAACCATTTGTACCTTACGTGAACTTTTGTTACTTTTTATTTATTTTACATTAATATCAAGTGTACTGGTTTGGGGGTAAAAGAGCGAAAGCTGGTACTTTTTTTAAATTTTCTTTTACATTAATATGAAGTATACAGATAGTTTATGCCTTTGAAAAGAAACTTTTCTTTTTTATAGAATCAATTTATATGTGTAAAACTTTTATATAAAAACCAAGTTATCAATGACATTTCTATGAAAAAGTAAGGTTATCGAAGTCTTTTCAATACAAAAAATCTATGACTTTTCTATAGAAGGTACTTAAAAGCATCGATATATTTTTCCAAATAAAAATAAAGTTACCGATGAAATTTCCGTACACAAGAATTAGAAAAAAAACATAGTTATCGATATCTCTCTCTTCGAAAATAAGGTTATTAATATTTTTTCAACAGAATAACGATATAACGAATAACTTTATCGAGAACTTTTATCAACAAAAGTACCGTTATAGATGTTATTTAATTAAATTTAAAATTATACACTTGTAATAAATAAAAAAGTTTCATGAAATAAATATCATGAAATATTCCATCGAGTAGTTAATCGCAATGAAGGATTGTACTAAATAAAATTGGCCTCACATTCATCAAAAAATTTATAGTTTCTTAAGCGATAATAAAAATGTTTCAATACTATATATGTTTTCAGCTATCACCTCAATTTCAAGCAGGAGCAAAAATAATTGGTGAAGGCATAGATGGAATGATTACGTTCCAACAATTGCCCTACACTAACGATATAAAAGTAACATTGAATGCTACAGGAATACCACCTGGAAAGCATGCGCTCCACATACACACTTACGGTGATCTAACTGATAACTGCAAGGCTACCGGTGGGCAGTTTCCTAATAATTTTGTGAGTATAAAATCATGGGACTAAAGTGACCGTATGTACATTAAAAAAATATTATACTTTAGCTGGGCAATATCGATGTGAAAGATGGAGGAGAAGTAAATGTGGCTTTTCTCAGCATATATTTGACACTTTTTGGTTATAATGGCATTATCGGACGTTCCATAGTTATACACGAAAAACCTATTGATCTAAATACAGCCTTAAATGCTGATATATTTTCATCATCTTTACATACTCTAAACTCTTACCAGAATGAAGAAAATTCAGTTGGTCAATCCATTGCCTGTGGTATTATAAGCATCATGAGTATTCCAGTTATAAATAAATAAAATTATTATACTTTTCACATTTTGATTTAGTAATAGGATTTTGGCAAAAAAAACTCCTTCCTGCATTATCATAAACACTTATTTGAAATTCTGGCAGCTCTTTCTCAAATCATATCAAGGCGAATTTATATTCGTCTTAAGCCATATGGTTTAATACCGTTACTTTTCGAAACAAAATAAAAATTTCACCTTAATACATACATACAAACATAATTCTAACCAATCACGTTTTTAATTTTTAACTTTTATATTTAAGTAAAAAATAAAGAATTAAATGTACGATTTAAAACAATCGCTCTTAGCATGTGGTTACATTGGACCCTGTGAAAACTTGAATTTACTGAAATGGGCCATACGAGCTGGTGCTAGTTCACAATTTTTCAATGATTTAGTTCAATGGTTGGAAACGCAATTAAATTTGGTGATATCAACAGAGTTTGTTCGTGATAACATTACACGTTTATTTGGCATGTTACGCAGCTCTATATTAATGCAACCAAGTTACGGTTCGGACGCAGCCGTCAATCCAATGGAATTTCGTTTACTAACTTTGAAGGTATTGATACGACAGCTTAAGTTGCGTAAACTACCCGATCGTATGCAATACGTCGATGGTGAAATTGCACAAAAAGGTCGAGAAAATTCACATGATTTTAGTCATTTGACAGTAACATTTAATATGAAGAAAAATAAACGACTGGTACGTTGTAATTCAGAGCTTTAGCCTTGAAGCATGTAAAAATTACCCTGTCCTGAAACAAATAGATTTATTGCCATACATATTATGTATCATACATACATACATACATACATATGTATGAATAAAGATATATTGAACAAGTTAAAGTAACTTACATATATGTATAATGAAGTATTTAAAAAAAATAAAGTGAAGTGAATTGTTAGACTTAAATTTATATCCTTTTTTATGCCTAATTTGACCGCCGAAAGAAAGCAGATTTTTTTTAATCGTGTACGTATGTATGTACATGCATACATACAATTTATTTTCACTCATTTTCAATTTCTGATTAAATGTTATAAATTAATTTGTTTGTGTGCTATAACCGGCATAAATTGGTTGTTGAAAATCCACAATTCAACATTTTTTTATTTGAGCATTTAGCGTCTGTTACCGCCACCACCGCCGCCTCCACGATTATAGTTTGAACGTCCTCTATAGCCACCGCCACCACTTCCGCCACGATTATCGCGATCATTATTTTGATAACCGCCTCCACCGCTTTGATAGTTTCCTGAACCAGCACTACCACTTTGTTGATAATTGTTTCCACTTTGATTCCAACCGGAACCCTGAACTCGGCCACTGCCTTGTACCCAATTTTGGTCACGTGGCTTGTCATATTTTTGACTTGACTGTTGAGACTGATAACTCTGTTGGGGTTGACGTTGCGGTTGCGAATTTTGTTGCCAGTTACCACCACCTCCTCCCCCTCTACCGCCACCACCTCTACCACCACGGAAGTTACCACCACCACGGCCACCTCCAGGACCCGATGCTCTCTGTTGTTGCCAAGAAGGCATTTCTGGTGGTGGTGGTGCATGCTCGTGAGCTCTACCACCACGATCTGGTACATGACCAATAACATGTTTTTGTATTTTGGAAGCCGTATTCTTGCGAACATTAGCCGAGCTTGTTTTCTCTATAATAGCCAAATCAGCGCGAGCCGCTAGCAAAGCCACTATATTCGTATCATCACCGCCATACTTCAAAGCTTCCATTTCTAACAGTTTCTTTTGGAATTTTTCAACAATTTCATTTTCACGTGTTCTCATTTTATCCGACCATTGAAAACTCTGTACAGTTACCTCAAGACGTGTCAATAAAACCTGCCTTCTTAAATTGTATTCCTTATCGAGATCTTCATATAGGTCTTGCAGCTTTCGCCATTGAGCAGCATTCAAAGGTTTATTGGTCTTAAGTAGGGGCTCGCTTATTACTCCAGGTTTCATCGATCTTAAACGTTCCTCAACCTTGAAGTTAAGTTTATCGAACAAAGCTTTTGATGAAATATTATCCGGGGGCTTGCCCAAGCCTAAATCTTTTGTCAACGATTCCATAGCCTTGGCAGTATTAGTTTCACTTTTCGGTATAATGTATGTTTGTTCAGCAGGTTTCAAGCGCAACACCATCTTGGTGGCCATCAGTTCAGTAATTAAAAAATCTAACAACTGCAATCTGTCCTCTTTAGTTGCGAATCTGTCCGACAAGGGACCAGTTACAAACTGGCTAAAAGGACATCCCAGCTCCTTAAGCATGGCCGATAACTCCATTGCGAATTCACTGGGATCATCGCATTCTTTACTTACGGATTCATCCGTTTTACGTAAAATGTGTAATTCTTGGGTTAACCATGCTACAACTTCACGAAATTCTACACTGCGTGTGCCACCCTCAACTGCACCACTGAGCACGTCATTTTGCAAGCATTTGCCCTTGTAATCGAGAGCATTCAAGGAATCTATAATTTCCAATTCAGCTTCCATGAAAATTATTTATAATTTATAATACAAATTAATTGTTAAACTTATTGAAAGTTAATTTTAAGCCGGTTGCAAAAATGTATCAAATTTGTTTAGCTTCACAGATGTTCTGAACCATAAAGATGCCAGACTAGTTTATATTTTTGTTGGCCAAATAAAGAAGGGTGGCAGTATGGTAATAAGAAAAAGGTGACCATAAAACTTTTACGCTGTGTCCATTTAGTATAATTATGTATTTGGTAATTGCTTCGGTGGAGATCACACAGAGCAAAGTTATTCTAAATTGTTCCACAATTATTATGCGACATAATATAGTGGCCAATTATTCTGTATGTACATATATTTTTATATTTTTCATATTATATGTGTTTTTTCTTATTTCTTTAGAATAATAAAACCCAATTGCTGAAATAAACACAGCCATATTATTTTTTATTATAAATATATTTATTTTGCTAAATATTAAAATTTTTACTCATTTGCATCGTTTTGTTTTGCGTCGTATATCTGGTGTCTCCATTAACTAAACAAACCTAGGTGGTTACTCTGTACTTCGAATCGAAAGCAAATGCTTTGGAATTCAAAGTAGCAACAATGTAGCAACTAGTCAACATTTTCACTGATTTTATGGTATTTTCCACCTTTCTAGCGATTTCATGGCCATGATTAATTGTTTATAAATTTACAAGATTAAAAAAATTATGGGCCATTTCACGTATAACATAACCTTATTTTCGGTCTTTCGTCGTAGCGTATTTTTAAGCTACCAAAAATTATTTCAAACATTAAAATATTTTTTAAACACCATTTTTGAAATGTAATTTTTATTATAGTTTCTTTTTTCTTTCATTTAGTTAAATAAACATTGTTGTATTTTTATGTTGTAAGCAAAGTTTTCATTATATATACTTTTATATATATGTACATACATACATACTCTATTAATATTTCTTAGATAAGGAAAAAATTATTTATAATTGTATAAATTAATAGGAGTAAGATTTAGTATTATGTCTGTTTTCATTTTCTTTTTAATTCATAATAATATACTATGTATACATATACTAATATTATGGATTATATATTAATATAAATGATTAGACGTAGGTATGTATGTATGTATGTATTGTTGAATTATTTTATTATGTAGTTATAATTATATAGTTGCAAATAAAAATTTTTAAATTTATTGATTTATGGATTATGATTTTGACAGATGGCTATTAAAAGTCAAATACAACAATAGTATAGTTTCATTATATTTATGTGTGTGTATTTAGCATTTGTTAATGCGTTTTATTAAGCTGGAGGTCCATACCACGCGTTTTACGCGTTGTGCGTTTGACGCGTAACACGCTTCATATGCGTATTTAAATTCAAGTTACATGCAACGCTTTTTACGCGTTAATTGTTTCATTTTGATCATGTGTGGTGTAAGTATTTTCATAAAAAAAATTATTAGTAGTACAAAAAATAGAAGAAATTAATCCACGAAACAAATATATTTATCGATAACATTGAAAGTATAATATCCAACACAGCTCCCATTTTATGTTGGGGCGAGAGACGCGTTCAAAAGTAGAAAGTAAACCTACTTTACGCGTCGTACGCGTTGTGCTGTGCAACTTGCCACATACAATTACACTGATTCTACTTTTTTGACAGCCGCGTACGACGCGTAAACGCGTGAAACGCGTGGTATGGACCTCCAGCTTTACAGCTAATTATATATACTCTTAACGTTTGTTTACACTTTAATTTCATATCCATACATTTTTAACCATATTTTTAATGCATATTTCCTTAATTAACTAATTTTAATAAATATTTTTTTTATAATATTTATTTTTAGTATACATAACGAATTTATTTATTTAATTTTGAGTTTTTTTTTTAATTTTTTGTGTTCTTTTTTGTTATTTAATAAAAATATAATAATCTTTTTAAGCTTATTTTTAAATTATTTATTTAATATTATGCTTTAAATTTATTATTTTTATGCAGTTGTTTTTTTTTACATAAAAATTTAACTAGCATGAAGATGAGTTTATAAAAAGGGCTTTTTTAATTAATACACACCCACACCTTTCTATAAAATCTCATTAAATACGTAACTGTCGTATTTTTAGAACATAATTTTATTTTAAAGTGTACTTTAAGTTCAAATGTTCATATAATTATTTTTACTAAAATACACTTTAACGCCATATGTTTGTTTGATAACATGGTGGAATATGTTTACACGGTGGAAAATATTTCATACATTTTTTTGGCTTACGACTTTTTTTTACTTCTCACGAGTAGCTCATTGGAAAGAAATGGAATTTTATTAATTTTCTTTGCTGCAACTCCTCTCTCAAGCTTGTCAGTCCACCATAATTGAATTATTTAAAATTGTTTAAAGAAACTCTATTTCATGACAGGCATATTTCTTTATGTGGCAAAAACTTACTTGAAAGCTTTGCATTATGAAAAGTTTATGTTTAATATTGACCGACTATCTTAAACGCCAGTTGCACAGAGTTTGTAAACTCATACTTGAAATTTTTGTTCAAATATGAGCCCAGTCGCGTTCCTTAACGCCCTTTTTATGCAAAAAAATTCTCTGTAATGTAGGGTTGCTACCACAACATGTTTTGCATTGCCCGCGCATATTTTCAAATTATCCTTTGCAACATGCGTTTTTCTTTTATTACAAATCACGTTTTATTAAAAAAAAAACTTATTCAAGTAAATTTAAAAGATGAAACAGTTAAATTTTTTACTGGGAACATCATGACCAACATCGCATACGACTAATGTTGAATATGATGATGATCTTATGATGCTAGTGATTGGAACAAAAATAAAATAAGACGACTGCAACGCAATTTGAATCTGTTCCACTTCACAAACTTTCTCAGAGAATTGGTAACATTTTCGATATATAGAAATTGAATATTGTATAAACGATATTATTTATTTATTTTTGGTAAAACAATACAGTTAAACATACAGTGAAAAAATTTCGCCAAAAAATATCGCTTTTTTTCTTTTTAATTTAAATAACTAAATATTAATAGGAAAATTTTGCTTGTTTTTTTTTCAATATATAAATTTTTTTTAAAGCCTTAAGTGTGAAGAAAAAGTTATACTTTCTTTGAAATTTTTCTTTTTATTTATGATTATTCTTTTTTTAGGTTCTTTTTTTTTTGTCTTTTCTTTGCAAGAAATACAAAATAATATATTTATTTTACATACAAAAATGATTATTAATTAATTTGTTTATATACTTTTATATAAAAAAAAAGAAAAACAATTTGAACACACATTAATGAAGAACACAGGCTTATATATCAGAATTTTTGTTATTGTTTTTTGTTTTGTTTTCTACAAAACGCTATTTTTCACATATATTTTTTTTATTTTTGTTAAAGAATATAATAAATTATTACATAGGACGGAAAATATTAAATATATAAAATAAAAACGTAATTTAATAGTAAAAAAAAAATTTAAATTATGTAAATCTGAGATTTGTGCTGCGGTTTTTGTATGGAAAATTTGCTAAACTTTATTAGGCGTTATTCTACAAGAGCTTGGGAAAAATAAATGTAAGAGACTTTTGTTGTTTATAAAAAAATCGTATTAAACAAACATTTTATTTTTTTAATGGCTTAAAAGTCTGTTAAATTTTTGTCTATCAAAATGTTTTATTAGTCAAAATTTACACTGGGCAAGTTTTGTTGTCGCCATTTTAATTTTGTGAAATGATTCGTCATTAACAAAAGAAAGAAAGCAACAGCGTTTTTCATTCTTTATGTTAAGTTTACAACTCTTATTATATGTATTTTAAATTTATCACTGTAAAACGTGAATTATTGAAATCAATCAAATAAACACATCATATGACGATTTCTTTTTTACTTCTTTCGCCTGCCTATAAGCTGCAAAATACATGTCTTTAAAGATATCGTAAGAATTTCTCACCCACAAATCTTTCATGTGAGAACTGATATAAAGGAAAGATGTAAACGATGTTTTGTGTTCATTTGGGAGAAAATGGTTCCCTAGCCGCGACACTTCTAGAAGAGTCTTTTATGACTCGCGTTTTTTATCAATTTCGACTCATTTTCGACACAGTACATTTGTTTTTTCTGTACATTTTGTTTTTTTTTAACAAATCACTTTCTAAGCATTTCTGGGAATCATATATTTTAAGCGCAAAACTGATTAATCAGTTTTTGATCATCTAAGGGAGTCGAAAAATACCTCTTCTACATGCTTACTGGATTTTTAGATTCTAAAAACACAAAGAAATACTTGTCGAAAAATCAAGAAAATTTATAGATTTTTAATTTATGGATTTTGTAAAATTCTCTCGGCATTACAAAAATAAGTGTGAGATGAAATTGTCATTAACGAAATTGAAAGATTTAAATAAACGTTTCTGCACTTTTTCATCGATTTTTTTTTTTTACTTTTTTAAAGCGGATTTTGTTTTTTCTTTTCTTAGCACATGGAAATACTGGTTTTGGTTGCTGATAAGCAACAACTACAAGAATTAACTTATTTTGGTTTGTTTAAGTGACCACACAATGTTTTTGTTTTTTGTAGATTTTTTGTTTGCCGTTACATTTTAAAAAGTGCCATTTTTAAAAATGAAAACTCTTCCAATAGTAAAGACATTAAAGATAAAAAAATAACAAGAAAAAATAAACCAGATGCAAGCAGCATTTCAAAGTTCTTATTATTATTTTATTCATATACATATTTACATATATACATATGTACATATGTATATTCAATAAATTTTTAAAATTATCCAAACATTTTTTGTACTTATATTGAGCATTACTATTTCTCCAGCTGTCTAACAAATTTTTTATTTATTTTATAAAATAATTTCTCTGTCGACAACCAAAAATCAAGTGACTGATTTTGACAGTTGTTGTCGCACAATATTTCATAGTGGGTGCCGAAGTTGTATGAAAATGCTTACGTTATCGCTCGCTTTCATTGTCGATCGACTTGTCGTGCTGAAAACTTTTAGTGGGGCGCAAAACAGCAAGCGGGCGATATCGGTCGACATCGTGGGTTAGGCTGTTAGTTTCCTAAAAGATATACCATCCTTTTTTTAATTTATATTTTAAGCAACTCTTTTAAAAGATACATACGTAGTAAACAATAGTAAAAATAAAATATTATTGTATTATTATTCAATGTTTGGAGAATAAGAAAGTAGCATTGGAATTAAATGGCTCAAATGAACGTGTTATTGACGTAGTGAGGAATAAAATTAAAATGTTTGCCAAAAAAAAAGTGACTCTCCCCCGTGGGCATCATAAGATTGTTATAATAGATGAAGCTGACAACATTACTGAGGGTGCACAGCAACCACTGAGACGAACAATGAACCCATACAGTTTCGATGTGTCATGTTGCGTTTTACGAAATTAATAGATGCCCAAATTTCGACTAATCTTATGGAAGTTTCTTATTTTTTTTTTTTCGAATAGAAATTTTTAAATTAAAAATATTACAAAAATATAAATATCGATTTGTATCTCTATTTATTTTGTTTTATTTTCCTCGGATTAATAGTGCTTACCGGCAAATTTTCTTCGGTTAAATTTAACAGGCACTTATTTGTTAAATGGTGTCAGTTAAAAGTTAATCATATATTGTGTAATACAATTTTGCCAGTGTTTCGATTAAAGTTAATTAATTAAAGTTAGTTAATTTTTAATCAAAGATGGTGAAATCGGGACTAAGTCGTAAAATTTTCTCAAAAATGTCGCTTAAAAGTGAATATGTATGACAGATTTTTCAATATTTAAGGACGAATTTTTATCTTTACTTAATGTAAATCAAAAATATGTACAAATGCACCAACAAATACTGAGCATTCTGATTGTAATATCGTGATTTTATTCTGTGATGGCCAGAAACAGCTGATTAATTTATTACTAAAGAAAAACTAGATCAGAACAGCAACAGAAAGTGAAAACTTAGTTCACAGATATTTTTTGAAATGAAGGTTTTTTTTTTTTGGTAATAGAAAATAAATGTTAAAAATTCTCCACACTTTTCTTTTAAGTCACTTCAAGCAGAAGGAAAGTTTCTTCCCAAGTACTTCCTACAGGAACGTGAAATTTATATATGGAATCAGTAGCTGATGTCTCACATATTAAACGGAATCCTTTAAAATGGTACGAATACCCGTTGTTTTTTATCGTTAATTTTAAAATCAGAGCAGATGAGAAGCATTCATATCGCTGTTGGTGTTTAAAAAAAAAGTTAAATCAGATTGAATTAAATTAATTGTGTTTTTAACACTTACAAATTATTTACAAGTTTTTTTTTAATTTTCACCCATAATACAATTATGAAATTTCAATTTAAAATTGATAGTGTTGTGTGTTTTTTTTTTTTTTCATTTACCTCAAATTCATTTGCTATATTCGAAATAAGAAACAAGTTATATAATTTAGTTCCGAAAAAAAAATCAAACAAAACAGGGCCCAAATCGTTACATCCGTGAACGTACAACTCGTCCCGTAATTACTGTATAATTGGATGGGAAATTACGTGACGAGTTGTACGTTCACGGATGTAACGATTTGGGCCCAGCATATTTTTTTTTCTTATAAAATAAACAGTATATTACGCTGAATTTATTCATTTGTTCCGGACAGAATTTCTTTAGCTAAAAGGTTTCTGCAGCGCGAATTGTTCAATAAAATTGTCCCGGAATATAAGAACCACACTACTATAATAATATTTGGCAACTCTGTTCAACTTAATGTGAAAAACAGAAAATTATGAAACTAATTCAAGCTGAGAGTTGTCCGGAAAAAAGTTATCTCTCTCTCTCTCTGTTAAATTCACCTTAAAAGAAAATCAAATTTAATTTTAAAAAAAAAATAATTTTTTTCAATATTTGTTTTTGTTAATTTCATTATTACAAAATATCATACGAATTAAGGAAAAAATTATAGAACTATTTCGATGCATTAAAAAAATATATGTTTAAATAAAAATATTCTTACACAAACATCTGAATTTCGAAAATCTCCTTTTGAGATTTTAGACAAATACACCGTTTATGTATAATCGGCGGCTGGCTGCATTGTATGTCCACAAAAATTCTAAACAAAACTGTATTGATTATCAACCGCTCGAGGTGTAGTATTTTGTGTCGTGGTTCCGGTTGAATCTGTTGTAAACTGTAAATGTTGTTGCTGATGGCGATTACTGGCAGCATTAACAACGTTTGATTGCGATTGCAGTGATACACTTGATGCTCTTAAATATTGTGTTGAATCCGTAACGGACGTTATAGGCGATGAGGACCTAATAGTTTCTAAAGCATTTGGTACGGGAGTAGTACGATGTTCAAACATTGTGTTTGAGGCTGGTGCTGCTGACATTTGATGATAATCGAATGTATTTAGATTTTGTGTTTGATGATGCTGCTGGTTGTTGATAATTGTATGACTAATCTGATTTTGGTTGCTGATTGTTGTATTATTAGATGCTGATGCAGGTGCTATTGTCGATGTATTTGTTTCGTGTAAATGATGCGATTGCGATTGTTGTTCCTGTTTCTGCTGTTGCTCATGTTGTTGCAGAAGCTGCTCCTGCCGGTACTGCTGTATTAGCTGCTGTTTTAGCTGGTGGTAATTACAGTGATGTGTCGCTACACCGCCTGCCAATAATAATGCCATATCAAGTTCATTTGTTTTTAAACGCACACTGCAATTCATCGATATCACACTGTATACCTAATAAAAATGAAAAAAAAAAATATATGAATATTTTATTAAATTGATTTTAAATGTTCTGATGCTTTTAAAATATATATAAAAAAAATTTTAGAAAAGTCGAATCTAACTACAACATGCCTTAAAGAGGAAATTCTGCAACTTGATTAATTTAAATACATATTATGTATTCGTATTGAAAGTTTGGCACCCAAATGTAAAACGAAAAAATATGATGGAGTAATTTAAAATTAAAGGACTGGTTGATTCGCCGTGCTTCAGAAGCTGAAAATCAGGCTATACTTTCGTATAGGAAATAAGATTTGATGGTCTCCACCAATATCAAATTTATTAAAAACTATTACATTTATTAATAGAAAATTTTAAAGGAACATCGTTATCTCACATTTAAATTAATAATTTAAATTAAACAGCTCAAGACTGCATAATAACTTAATAAGAATTTAACAAACTAACCACCACATTCGAACTACAAGAAAACATCACTACTTGACTACACATTCATTCCACAGAAATACGAAAGCTACAGAAATAGAACAGTTTCAATGTTTTTTAACAAACTTAAATATTTGAACCTGAAGATTTTGTATTTGAATTTAAATAAAGTTTCAGTTTTCAAAGCAGCGTAAAATTTCACAATTCCAAGAAATAAACACAGTTTTTTTTTCAGCCAAAAATAATAAAGAGTAGTTACGATGTTTTGAAAGAATAATAATAAATATTTCTTAAAATTATGACCAAAAGATAAAATTTTTGTTTGCACTGTTTTCTAAAAGAAAAGCAATTAAGTTAGTACGGACTGTTAAAAATTTGTTGTTGATGTAAATTCGAAAATTTCGAACATTCACAGGGAATTAATATTTAGAAGAACAAATGATGGGGAAAGAGGAATTTAAAGGAGGCGTATTGGAAGCAGTTTGTTTTAGCCAGGAACATTTTTAATTAAAAAGTCTTTTCGCTATACAAAGTAACCAAAAGCTCCTAATCTGGTTTGATAATTTGAAGAAAAAAAAAATTAAAACAGAAATATCAAACTAAAAAAATCAACACTGACACTGAACGGACTCCAAAATGTAGGCTATCTCACATGTTTGGGTGATGGTTCTATTTTCTGCTCCTCCAGAAGCTGTGATGCACTAATATTATCAACAGCTGTTGATGTTCCAGTTCCCTCTGTCACAGTGGCCGGCGGCGCTGCTTCATTATTATCCACTGGTGTTGTTGTACCATTTGTATCATTCGTTTGATTAGTATTATAAGGAACTTGATGTTTATGTATGAACTCGGTGAGAATAACATCTGAGCTACCACCCGACTCCAGAGGAATAGGATTATGTCGGAAATGTTCCAACATTTCTTGTATAGAAGGGAACCACAAATGCTGCACTCGACACTGACCCTTTTCAGACAGAGTCATCCGCAAATGTTTGGCACGCGCATTGAAATTAAACGTGAGTACAAATTCACCCTTGCGGGTCTCACTTTGACGTACTAGGAAGAAACCATGACCTTTTATCTCATGTTGTAATACTATACGAGCTGCATTTGCACGCGATAGTGTACCGTGGTACCAAGGATACTGGGACATATCGATGATAAGGGCTATTATATGTGGCTCTAGATCCTGATCAATAAAATCGCAGGGCTCTACATTACTAGAGGAAGATAAACGTTGCTCGCCGCGACGCGGTGGCACATCAGGTCCAACAGTCGTGCACTGTGTATCACCAGTGGCATTTTCTGCTGTCGTACCAGCTTGCAATGTGGAGAGAGTATGCTCGGAGAGAGAGCTACTAGGCGCTACATTTCCATTTGGTCCTACCGCATTTTGCTGATGATACTGGGGATTTTGGACAGCATTTGAATTCATTATGACTGGGGAGGTCTGCATCGCAGATGCCATAACTTCGGATTCTATTGTAGGCTGTTGAGTGGGCGGTGTTCGCATACAATAGCGTATGGTCGCCAACCAACTAAGCATTTCATCAGCATCTTGAGTCTCTATAACATATTCCATATTATTGTCGGCCTTTAAAACAAATGTGTTTTCACGATCTGGCATTTCCAAGGCAGTCGATTCACGTGCCTCCGAAATTAGGAAACAAAAAACACCGCAACGTGGCTGAAGAAAAAATAAAAACGTTAAGAAAATCATTACAAACAAAAGCTGTGTTATACCTTTGCAGCCTTTGGTGGCATATAGAACTCCAACATGTAGCCGCCCACCGCTTTCACCAATACCAGACGGCATTTTTCCCATTTTTGTGACACTGTGGGCTGATCCAAACTCTCGGGTGTTAAATTATTTACAATCCCCTCTTTGCGGCATTCTACAACGATTTTGGCGAATTTCTTATTACTCTTACTGGTGCCATCTTCATCAGAGCTTTTGTGAAAAAGAGTCTGTAAGAACAGAAAGTTCTAATGATATTACGTTTATTTATTACTGTTCTCGTTAATTTTCTTGATAGAGATAATTCGTTTAAGTCATTTTTACTTTACAAACCTTTCCTTTGCGTAGTCCCTTAAATGAAAGACGCCGAAAGAAGGCTTTAGGAAATATTTTTGGTGATTCTTCGGAATAATCACTCTCCTCTAGGGCACCATTTCCGACCTAAAACGACAGTTAGTTAATTATTCGATTTTTTTTTGTTATTTTATTTTTAAATTGAATTGAATCACATAAAAATAAATGGGAAAGATTACATAGATTTGTATTATAAAATATATTTAATCGATTAGTGATGAGTAGATTGGTGAAATAAGCAAAAGTGTAAACAATTTTCAATACAGTGCAAGCTCGGTGTTCGCAACACCTTAATTTAATTTTTAGAATTTGTAGGTTATATAATTGAGAGAGTTTACGAAAAGACGGTTCTTTTTTCGCTACTTGTCTATAACCAAAAAAAAAAAAAAATGGGAAATCCCCGTATTTCGGTATATTAACATTTTTGAATGATTTTGATCTTAAATTTTGTCACTTTATTCGTGTCTTCTGTTGTGTAAATACATCTCTTAATATGGGAAAACTTCAACAAATTTTAAAAGCCAACGGTTTCGCAAAAAATTACAAATTTTAAATAAAGCTGTTATTTTAAAAAAATAAGTTACGAAAAAAGCGACCCAAAATCTCCAATTTCTTTAAAAATGTTTGATATGTAAATATATCAATAAAAACAATTCTAATTTTAAAAATTACATCCAAATTTTCAATAAAAACCCAAAATGAAAAATGGCCCCAAAATTCTTGTATTGAAAACAACAACACAAATTTTGGGGCCATTTTTCATATTTTAGTTTGGGGCCATTTTTTCTTTTTCACAAAATTAAAAATGGCCCCAAACTTTAGGAAATATTGCCCCAAAAGGTAGTTTTTGATATAAAGTTTTTGGTCATTTTTCATTGGGGCCATTTTTCATGGAGACTTATTTTCCATCAGCTCTGTTGGCAAACATTATTTTTTCAAAATATAATATAATGTTTTTTTAAAAAAATTTAAATAGACGAAACCCCTGAAGAAGTCAACAAACAATTGACAAAACGTTGGGTAAAAAATGTAATAAAGCTGTTTTATTAACATTAACTACGTTAGGCCTTATTAGCTTAAAGAACAAAAATATCATTAACAACATTATTTTTTTTATTTTTAAAGTAAATTCTTCGGTAGATTTGACATTGCAAGTTGGTTTTTAGTAAATAAATAAATACACATTCATGAAAAATCATATCAGCAGGACACATAACAGGAGATGATCCAACCCAATCATTGGAGTTCTATGTATGTACATAATTGTATGATCAATAAAATAGAAATAGACGGTATTTAATGGTTTCTTAAATAAATAATCATGATTTATGACCAATTATAGAAATTGAAGTCAATTTTTTTATTTGGAAATTTTTTGTTAAACATTTTCAGTTTAGCTTTAAATCTCTAATCTGTATTAAAATTACTACTCACCTTTAAATTATTACGCCTACGAATGAATTCTTTTTCAAAGTGTTCAGCAAATGATTCTAAAAACTTTTGGCCAAAATTACGATGAGATAAATTTCGCGCCTCTTCTTGTGTCAAATTACCATTTATATAACTAATGCAGGCTTTGGCAAAGTCAGCAGCTGCAACACGAGCATGACGATCAGAAAACTCTTCCCAAGTGGTACCACATGAATATGGTATGCCAGAAGAAGAATTTAACATACTGCTACTTGGTATTAAGTCAGATGCATTAGCACCGCCTACAGCTCCGCCAGAACTGCTGCCACCTAAACTATTGCCACCAGTGCCACCTATGTAACCGCCAATGCTAAACGCAGCCGTACTATTACCACCCATTGCTAATGTTTAGTAATTTCAAACACAAAATTACAATAATAAGAGATTAGAATTTAGAACAGTGTATTTATTATATCTCTTTAGTTTTAATCTCTTCTATCTGTCTGGCTCTTAATAATCCTCAGCCATTTATGTGGGGTATGCGCTTGGCTAGATGTTGACGTTACACCCACACAGAAATTCTTTCAGAAGATTGACACAAATCAACCAGTCTATAGTTTTATTATTTTGTCGTCAGTTTCTTGCTTGATCTCTTTTGTTGTTGTTATTTCAGTTTTTTTATTGTTTGGTGTGAGATTCCCCCCACCAAGACAGTCTGCAGTTTTCTTATTTTACTTTGATTTTAAGGAATGATTTTTTTGTTGTGATGTATAAATTGCCTGAAACGAAAAATAAAGAAAATATAATACATTGTACTCGTATGTGTGTATATTCAGTTATTAAGGCGGGGGAAATCAGCAGACTTATTTATGTTTACACATGCATACACATTACAAATATGGGCAGATTGGGCAAACTTCGAACAAGATTATTTTCAAAATATTGAAAATTTGGCTCAATGAAAAATGGCGCCAAACCAAAAAATAAAAAATGGCTTAAAATTTTTGTATTGAAGACAACAATAAAATCTTTGGGGTGATTTTCCCAATTTTTTAGCCATTTTTCATTTTTTTTCAATTTGGGGCTATTTTTCATAAATTTTTGGGCAAATTCCAATTTTTCAGTTGCAGTGTTAATATTAATTTTTGGTTTAGGACCATTTATAATAGTTCGGTTTAGACCCATTTTACATTTTTAATTTTGGTGCCCTTTTTTCATTTTATCTTGTTAGTTTTATATTTTAATAAAATGAAAAATTACCGTAGATTTGAAAATGAAAAATTTTGCGTTTTTTACTGCCTGGCCCACTGTCAGAACATTCATGTTAGCACAAAACAACAAGTGAATAAAACTGAATGTTTGAAACGAACGGTTGCGTAAACAAGTGTTTTTTACATTTGAACCAAAACTATTAGACCATAAAAATCAATGTGCATAATCAAGTATACCCGAAAATTAAACACTTGCTGCAGTTCACTGGTCCCTAATGTACATACATACATACATACATATGTATGTATGTATATGCACCCACACAAACATCCATTCAAACTTGTTAAACGGAACAAACGGGAAAAATACAGACCGGATCACTAATAGCCTACATGTGTTAATCGTTTTGCAAAAAATAAAAAATAATATAATTAAGAATAATGAATAAAAACCGGAAATCCGACACATTCCTAAAACATTATACAGTGGAGTCTATCTATAACCTATACGACTTATATCAAATATAATTTCCAATAAATTATGTATTATGTTTCGGTTATAGCGAAATTGAGTACGGCAAAACGAGAGAAATTTAAAAAATCAACTTACACTCATAGTGCCAGATTTTTTAGAGGTAATATCGTCATATTTTTGGACAAAAATCGTCATTATCGTCAATATAGCTTATTGAAATCGTTGTAATGTGTGTATACTATATTTAGTGGGTTTCAAAAGACCTACATATCGAGGGTGCCGGCGCTAATGAACGCCACTGGCAATAAAAATTAAAAGGCAGTAGAATGCCAGTGATAAAAATGCCGATTTAGGCAAAGTAGAAATATTTTTATATTAGTGCCGATTCAAGGCAAAGTATTGATTAATTTATTTTCAAAAATTCACGATCTTAAATACTAACATAACAGTCAGTATCTTAAAACTACAAAAATTTCCAAAAGATTTCAATAATAATTCCAATAATAATAATAGTTAGTGTAATTATTTACAAGGAATTTATACAAGAATTTAAATACAGTATTCTACGAGGGTAGATCTAATTATAGGTAAATAATATATTAACAAATAGTAATCATATAAAATATATATACTAATCATATAAAATACACTACATCGTCATAAAAACGTCAAATGAAAAGACCGCTTTTTTTTACCAACAAAACATATTTTGTTAGAGGCAAAACATATACATATGTACTTATATACATATCGATGGCTTAATATAAGAAAGGCGTAACTCGATTTTTTTTTCTTTAAGTTTGAACTACAAATCGAAATAAAATCCGTATATTTTAAAGTACATATAAAAATGTTTTAGTGCAATTTTTATAAAAAAGAGTCAACAAATCTTATGCTTCAATTTATTTTATTTTGAAAGCATTGTGTATTTGACATTTATCAAACAGAATAGGCAAAAACGCTTTTTGAAAAAAATCGAGTTACGCCTTTTTTATATTAAGCTATCGATATATATACATATATATATATATATACATATATACATTGTATGGAAACAAAAATTCAATCATTTAGTTATTTTTTGCAATTTAGTAAAATAAGCATTTTAAATTTCATTTCTGGAAACACTTTTTCTAAAAAGGTATAAAAAAAGACATGTGGCATTCGGGTACTGCCGCGGTAAAGCTATTGCATATTTATCAACTTCTGCAATTATATTATTACATTTTGCTTAATAACTCCGTTGTTGTTCTGGCAATACTGTATGTTAATGAAATCAAAATCAATAGCATACTTTAGGGGTTAACATACATTGGGCGATTTAAATACTTAAAAAAACTTAAAAAACTTAAGAGACTTAAGAAACAAACTTAGTGTCAGGTTTTTTCGTTTCAAAAACAAAAGTCTTAAGAAACAAACGTTTCAAAATTTCTTGATTCGGTCGCCTCAAAGCCCCCGATAGAAGCTATGCAATAGCTTAAAACTACAATAAAATTTATACAATAAAAATATAATTGTTAAAGAAAATAGACTTATATACATACATACTCGTATGTATACATATGTATAACTATATATTGCAATTAAACATATTGATTAATTCAGGTACAACTGTTAGATCATAGCAGCTACATTTGTGTAGCTTTAAATAATCTTTTACATATAATTCCAAAGACGAATTTTTCAATGAATTTCTTACTTTAGTTTTATTTATGTTTACCTGACTAAATATTCTTTCCACATTTGGTGAAGAATGTGGTAAAACTAGGATTTGTGTAATAAATTTAGTCAAAACCGGAAACAAATGACTAGAATCCTTCGTTTGCATCTCTGAAATTTTTTTTTTCCAGAACAATAATTTTAATTGTCTGAGCTCAGTTTCTAGCTCTTGGCTTTCACTTTCTTCAACAAAATAAGAAAATTCTTTAATAATTTCAGAAAACCAACTTTTTTCTTCATTAATAATATTAAATGGATTGATTTGGCCAAGAGAGCTTTATATTAATTTTCCAAAAAATCTGATCACAAAGCTTTATATAAAAATTAACACTCTAATTTAAAAACTACTACTCTAATTTTTTTACTTTTGCATTTATTTGTGCTTCTTCCAATACGTCTCTGCCAAATATTCGTAAATAAATGTCTTCAAAATTTAAAAAATTATTTTTGTTTTAATAATCAAATTAATAAAAGTTTTCAGTTTTAAGCAAACTAATTTTTAAAAAGTTTCTCATTACAATTTTCAGCAGCTCAGGGTTGCTTTAATACTACAAATAAATGTTGCAAAATCGTCAAAATTAGGGTATAAATCGTCCCATTGTCACTATGTCATTTTTAGGACTCAAAATTGTCAAAATGACTATAAATCGTCAAATCTGGCAGCTATGCATATACTACAGAAGAGTCACAATACTACCAACCATCGGAGAAAACACAGGCAATCTCATCGCTGACAATCTGGCCAGGAGAGGTACAGAGTTAGAGGCCGCTGAAATTGACAATTTCTGTGGTCTTCCGCTCTTGGCCTGCTGGAGGCGAATCGAGAAAGCCCTTATGCAAGAGGCACAAACAAGGTGGCTTAATGAACCATCCTGTACCACAGCAAGGACCCTATGGCCTTGCATTGATATCAACAGAACCAAAAATCTGCTGAACTTTCCAAAACCGCAATTGCGCAATCTTGTGGCCACGGCCACGGGACACTGCACCTTCGGAACCCATGCCAGACGCATGGGTCTACCATACAATGAGTATTGCTCCAGCTGCAATGACCAGGAAGAAGAAGAAAGCATCGCACACCTTCTATGCCTCTGCCCAGCTATGGAGGATCACCGCCTCCGCTTTCTAGGCAGCAGATCCTTCAGTACCCTCTCCGAGCTCTCAAATACGGAACTCGGTTGCTCATCAGGAGCAGTGGATGGTTCGCTCAATAGGGGCTCGACATCCTGGCTGTTCTGCAAGACAACTCCTTGCTTTGGTTTTTCCCACCTGTTTCTGCTTTCTACTCTTCTCTTGCTCTTCTATGGTCTTCCCTCATCTACTCTTCTTCCGACTCTTCTAATCTCCTTTCCTCCATCACTCGTCTTCACTACAGGTAGCACAATGGGACCATATCAGGACCCAAGTGAGCTGGAATCTAATCTTCCATTTACCAGCAGCCTGCTAACCTAACCAACCATCTGTGCATACAGTGGGCATATACATACAAAGTTTGCTCTTTTTTGGCAGTTTCATTATTCAAGAAAACCCAACACTTAAATTCGATTTCGACATAATAACAATAGATAAATTAAAAGATACGTTGAATCTTCTTAACAAGAAAAGAGACCAGCATTTCATTTCAGCTAAAATGTTTGTGGATAATTTTGATATCCTAGGTAACCATTTACATAGCCTCATAGTGAAATCTTTGCGAAATGGAATATTTCCGAATTGCCTAAAGGAATCCTGCCTGGTAACAATACAGAAGATAAAGAACACGAAAGACCCACACGAAATAAGACCGGTGAATATGTTAATGATAATTTGTAAAATATTGGAGAAAATAGTACATTATCAGTTAAATAAACATTTTGCGGATAATAATCTTTTAAAGGAAACTCAATCAGGGTTTAGACACAAGCATAGCTGGGAAACACTGTTAAATTTAGTAATTACACAGTGGAAAACAGATGTTTCAAACAACAATTGCGTGGTAGCGGTATTTCTGGATTTTAAACGTGCTTTTGAAACTATCAATAGAAAAATATTATTGCTTAAACTAGAAAAATACGGAGTAAGAGGAAATGAGCTAAGATGGTTTAAAAGTTATATGGAAAATAGAAAACAAAGAACCAAATGTGGAGAACATCTATCATCAGCCGTAGATAACGAATTTGGAGTACCGCAGGGAGCCGTTTTACCGCAGGGAGCCGTTTTATTATATATACATATAAATGACATGGGAAGAATACTGAAATATGTACAAATTTGCATGTTGGCGGATGATGCACTTATTTATATTAGTGGAAAGTCAGCGACGGAATGTGTGACGAAACTTAACAATGATTTGGAAAGCGTCGATAAATATTTAAAAATGAATAAACTTAAATTGAACAAAAACAAGACAAAAGGCATGGTTATAAATGGAACAATAACAAAGAGAATAATGATCGATGGTGAGCAAATCGAAGAAGTAGTGGAAATGAAATATCTTGGTATTATGATTGATAAAAGGTTAAAGTTTGATCTACACTATGACTACATTTGCAAGAAGATTTCTAAAAAAAATAGCTTTCTTGAGAAGAATACGGGACAAAGTATCACCAATCACAGCAGTAAATATATTTAACACTACAATAAAACCTCATTTTGAATATTGTTCAACTGTTTTATTTCTTGGAAACCTTCAAATGAAAAAAAGACTTCAAAAGCTGCAGAACTGGGGTATGAGGTGTATTCTTAAATGCAATAGGATAACACACAGAAGAGACATGTTAGAAGCATTGCAATGGTTATCAGTGAATCAAAGACTGGTGATGAACGTGTTAATGTTTATATTTAAAATTAAAAATGGTTTGATGCCGAAATACTTGGAAAGTCAAATAACTTACGTGGCGGAAGTGCAACCCTACTATCTAAGGAATATGGGTGATTTTAGATTGAATTTTTGTAGAACTAATTTTTCGCAAAACTTGTTATTTTATAAGGGTCTTAAATTATATAATGAAATGCCTCGACAGTTAAAAAATGAAAAAAAAAAAACATTTTTTATTTAAAAGGCAATTAATAAGGTATGTGAAAAATTTTGATTAATGTAAAAAATCCAAATAATTTATATTATATATATTTTAAAATTGTAATTAATAGCATAAAGCTAAATGAAGCTAAATAAAAAAAAAAAAAAATCATAACTAAACTCCACCGTACATAAGTTCAAACAACTAACATAATTATAGAAATGGTAGAATTAAGATGCCAACCAAATAGCCACAAAGGCAGACAATCTGATAATCAAGTCCATGATAAACCGAAATACAGGGTATATTAATTACAAGGTAGTCGCATTAGCTAAAATTGACATCAGCTGAATGATTTTTTGTTATCATAACTTTGTTGTGTTTTTATAAAAATATTGTGACATTTTTGTTTATTTAATTAAAATTTAATAAACTGAAAAAAAAAGCGTGAAAATTTTTTAAAATTTAATTAAAATAAAAAATATCGGTTAAAATGCGTGTGTAGTGTCTACAAAAAAAATTTGCAAAGGGGAAGGAAAGTTGTTCCAAGTACCCAAATAAAAGACACATCCTGATTTTATGCATACATCTATCAACACCTTTTTGTTTTCTGTATTTTAAAAAAATTTAACTTATATTTTTATTTTATGCAACTGTTTTTTTTTTTAATTTTTGTTTTGTTTACACATCACATTTTGACAACAGCCAAGTTTTTGCACTAACCAAATGCCTGTGCCTGTGGTTTTTGTTGCCAGCCGGCAACTGAAAATTTGTGGTTGCCAGAAAAGCACTAAATAGCAACTGTGGTTGCCAGTCTGTGGTTGCCAACTGACAACGCAACTGGAGTTCGGTTGCCATCCATAATCGACCCATTAGTAACTTCTTAACAGGTTTTATTTACATTTGATCATTAAATATTTTAATATATGACAGACAAGAATACAAACATGTGTATATAAATTGAACAGATTTTTGAATGACTGATCGGAGGAACAAATATTCTTCTTTAGCAATAAATTTGAAGCAAGCATACACTACATGTTTTTATCAATTTTGGCATTTGAAAAGTTGAAAAAATAGAGCTCAACACAATACTTTTGATACTCCCTAAATTTATTTAGTACTAATCACAAAAAAACTTTCAACTAAGAATATCTACGTTGTAGGCAAGTTCAAAACCATTCATGCAATTATCTTAAATTGATAATGGGTGAAGATCTTACCTAAATTTTTATACGAAATTTTAAATTTCAAAAGCTTTCAACTTACAGCTTTCAAAAGGAACAGAAATTTCGTGTAATCAGAATACTCAAATATGTGTAGGTTACCGATCGATTGCTGATCAATTTTAATAATCATTTTCTAATCCGATCTCAATTCTATACTTTGAGGAATCCAGACTGAAGGTAAAAAACAAACAATTAAAAATTATTAAAATATTTTGTAACAGAAGTTTGTTATACAATTTAAAATGATATTTTGTAAGTGCGTTCAAAACCATTCATGCAATTATCTTAAATTGATAATGGGTGAAGATTTTACCTAAATTTTTATACGAAATTTTAAATTTCAAAAGCATTCAACTTACAGCTTTCAAAAGGAACAGAAATTTCGTGTCATCAGAATACTCAAATATGTGTAGGTTACCGATCGATTGTTGATCAATTTTAATAATCATTTTCTAATCCGATCTCAATTCTACACTTTGAGGAATCCAAAAACAAACAATTAAAACTTATTAAAATATTTTGTAACAGAAGTTTGTTATACAATTTAAAATGATATTTTGTAAGTGCGTTCAAAACCATTCATGCAATTATCTTAAATTGATAATGGGTGAAGATTTTACCTAAATTTTTATACGAAATTTTAAATTTCAAAAGCATTCAACTTACAGCTTTCAAAAGGAACAGAAATTTCGTGTCATCAGAATACTCAAATATGTGTAGGTTACCGATCGATTGTTGATCAATTTTAATAATCATTTTCTAATCCGATCTCAATTCTACACTTTGAGGAATCCAAAAACAAACAATTAAAAATTATTAAAATATTTTGTAACAGAAGTTTGTTATACAAATTAAAATGATATTTTGTAAGTAAGTTCAAAACCATTCAAGCAATTATCTTAAATTGATAATGGGTGAAGATTTTACCTAAATTTTTATACGAAATTTTAAATTTCAAAAGCATTCAACTTACAGCTTTCAAAAGGAACAGAAATTTCGTGTAATCAGAATACTCGATCGATTTTTGATCAAGTTTTATAATCATTTCTAAGCCAATCTCAATCAAAACTGAAAAACAAACAATTGCTCGATAAGTTCTTTTATTTCTTCAGATTCATTGATCCAAATGAGTGACAAACAAAAATGAGCCCACAAATGGCAAAATTCCCGTAGAGCTCAACAAAATTTACACAATTTTAACCTTTAAAATTTTATAGAAAAATTCTCAAATACAATTGAGAAATCGGACTTACATAGTCTATAAGTATGGATCCTTGGATTTAATTTCCCATTGGTGCAAATGAGTGACAAACAAATGTTATAGAAAAATTCTCAAATACAATTGAGAAATCGGACTTACATAGTCTATAAGTATGGATCCTTGGATTTAATTTCCCATTGGTGCAAATGAGTGACAAACAAATGTTATAGAAAAATTCTCAAATACAATTGAGAAATCGGACTAACATAGTCTATAAGTATGGATCCTTGGCTTTAATTTCCCATTGGTCCAAATGAGTGACAAACATAAATGTGCCCACAAATAGCCAAATTCCAGTAGAGCTCAACAAAATTTACACAATTTTAACCTTTAAAATGTTATAGAAAAATTCTCAAATACAATTGCGAAATCGGACTTACATAGTCTATAAGTATGGATCCTTGGATTTAATTTCCCATTGGTGCAAATGAGTGACAAACAAATGTTATAGAAAAATTCTCAAATACAATTGAGAAATCGGACTTACATAGTCTATAAGTATGGATCCTTGGCTTTAATTTCCCATTGGTCCAAATGAGTGACAAACATAAATGTGCCCACAAATAGTCAAATTCCTGTTGAGCTCAACAAAATTTACACAATTTTAACCTTTAAAATGTTATAGAAAAATTCTCAAATACAATTGCGAAATCGGACTTACATAGTCTATAAGTATGGATCCTTGGATTTAATTTCCCATTGGTGCAAATGAGTGACAAACATAAATGTGCCCACAAATAGTCAAATTCCTGTTGAGCTCAACAAAATTTACACAATTTTAACCTTTAAAATGTTATAGAAAAATTCTCAAATACAATTGCGAAATCGGACTTACATAGTCTATAAGTATGGATCCTTGGATTTAATTTCCCATTGGTGCAAATGAGTGACAAACAAATGTTATAGAAAAATTCTCAAATACAATTGAGAAATCGGACTTACATAGTCTATAAGTATGGATCCTTGGCTTTAATTTCCCATTGGTCCAAATGAGTGACAAACATAAATGTGCCCACAAATAGTCAAATTCCTGTTGAGCTCAACAAAATTTACACAATTTTAACCTTTAAAATGTTATAGAAAAATTCTCAAATACAATTGAGAAATCGGACTTACATAGTCTATAAGTATGGATCCTTGGATTTAATTTCCCATTGGTGCAAATGAGTGACAAACATAAATGTGCCCACAAATAGTCAAATTCCTGTTGAGCTCAACAAAATTTACACAATTTTAACCTTTAAAATGTTATAGAAAAATTCTCAAATACAATTGCGAAATCGGACTTACATAGTCTATAAGTATGGATCCTTGGATTTAATTTCCCATTGGTGCAAATGAGTGACAAACAAATGTTATAGAAAAATTCTCAAATACAATTGAGAAATCGGACTTACATAGTCTATAAGTATGGATCCTTGGCTTTAATTTCCCATTGGTCCAAATGAGTGACAAACATAAATGTGCCCACAAATAGTCAAATTCCTGTTGAGCTCAACAAAATTTACACAATTTTAACCTTTAAAATGTTATAGAAAAATTCTCAAATACAATTGCGAAATCGGACTTACATAGTCTATAAGTATGGATCCTTGGATTTAATTTCCCATTGGTGCAAATGAGTGACAAACAAATGTTATAGAAAAATTCTCAAATACAATTGAGAAATCGGACTTACATAGTCTATAAGTATGGATCCTTGGCTTTAATTTCCCATTGGTCCAAATGAGTGACAAACATAAATGTGCCCACAAATAGTCAAATTCCTGTTGAGCTCAACAAAATTTACACAATTTTAACCTTTAAAATGTTATAGAAAAATTCTCAAATACAATTGCGAAATCGGACTTACATAGTCTATAAGTATGGATCCTTGGATTTAATTTCCCATTGGTGCAAATGAGTGACAAACAAATGTTATAGAAAAATTCTCAAATACAATTGAGAAATCGGACTTACATAGTCTATAAGTATGGATCCTTGGCTTTAATTTCCCATTGGTCCAAATGAGTGACAAACATAAATGTGCCCACAAATAGCCAAATTCCTGTAGAGCTCAACAAAATTTACACAATTTTAACCTTTAAAATGTTATAGAAAAATTCTCAAATACAATTGCGAAATCGGACTTACATAGTCTATAAGTATGGATCCTTGGATTTAATTTCCCATTGGTGCAAATGAGTGACAAACAAATGTTATAGAAAAATTCTCAAATACAATTGAGAAATCGGACTAACATAGTCTATAAGTATGGATCCTTGGCTTTAATTTCCCATTGGTCCAAATGAGTGACAAACATAAATGTGCCCACAAATAGCCAAATTCCTGTAGAGCTCAACAAAATTTACACAATTTTAACCTTTAAAATGTTATAGAAAAATTCTCAAATACAATTGCGAAATCGGACTTACATAGTCTATAAGTATGGATCCTTGGATTTAATTTCCCATTGGTGCAAATGAGTGACAAACAAATGTTATAGAAAAATTCTCAAATACAATTGAGAAATCGGACTTACATAGTCTATAAGTATGGATCCTTGGCTTTAATTTCCCATTGGTCCAAATGAGTGACAAACATAAATGTGCCCACAAATAGTCAAATTCCTGTTGAGCTCAACAAAATTTTTTAACCTTTAAAATGTTATAGAAAAATTCTCAAATACAGTTGAGAAATCGGACTTACATAGTCTATAAGTATGGATCCTTGGATTTAATTTCCCATTGGTGCAAATGAGTGACAAACAAATGTTATAGAAAAATTCTCAAATACAATTGAGAAATCGGACTTACATAGTCTATAAGTATGGATCCTTGGCTTTAATTTCCCATTGGTCCAAATGAGTGACAAACATAAATGTGCCCACAAATAGTCAAATTCCTGTTGAGCTCAACAAAATTTACACAATTTTAACCTTTAAAATGTTATAGAAAAATTCTCAAATACAGTTGAGAAATCGGACTTACGTAGTCTATAAGTATGGACACTTGGCTTTAATTTCCAATTGGTCCAAATGAGTGACAAACAAAAATGTGCTCACAAATGGCAAAATTCTCTCAGAGATCATCAAAAATTTAAACAATTTTAATCTTTAAAATGTTATAGAAAAATTCTCAAATACAATTGAGAAATCGGACTTACATAGTCTATAAGTATGGATTCTTGGCTTTAATTTCCAATTGGTCCAAATGAGTGACAAACAAAAATGTGCCCACAAATATCCAAATTCCCGTAGAGCTGAACAAAATTTACACAATTTTAACCTTTAAAATGTTATAGAAAAATTCTCAAATACAATTGAGAAATCGGACTTACATAGTCTATAAGAATGGATTCTTGGCTTTAATTTCCAATTGGTCCAAATGAGTGACAAACAAAAATGTGCCCACAAATAGCCAAATTCCCGTAGAGCTGAACAAAATTTACACAATTTTAATCTTTAAAATGTTATAGAAAAATTCTCAAATACAATTGAGAAATCGGACTTACATAGTCTATAAGTATGGATCCTTGGCTTTAATTTCCCATTGGTCCAAATGAGTGACAAACATAAATGTGCCCACAAATAGCCAAATTCCTGTAGAGCTCAACAAAATTTACACAATTTTAACCTTTAAAATGTTATAGAAAAATTCTCAAATACAGTTGAGAAATCGGACTTACATAGTCTATAAGTATGGATCCTTGGCTTTAATTTCCAATTGGTCCAAATGAGTGACAAACAAAAATGTGCCCACAAATAGACAAATTCCCGTAGAGCTCAACAAAATTTACACAATTTTAACCTTTAAAACGTTATAGAAAAATTCTCAAATACAATTGAGAAATCGGACTTACGTAGTCTATAAGTATGGATCCTTGGCTTTAATTTCCAAAATGAGTGACAAACAAAAATGTGCTCACAAATGGCAAAATTCTCTCAGAGATCATCAAAAATTTAAACAATTTTAATTTTCAAAATTTTATAGAAAAATTCTCAAATACAATTGAAAAATCGGACTTACGTAGTCTATAAGTATGGATCCTTGGCTTTAATTTCCAATTGGTCCAAATGAGTGACAAACAAAAATGTGCCCACAAATATACAAATTCCCGTAGAGCTCAACAAAATTTACACAATTTTAACCTTTAAAATGTTATAGAAAAATTCTCAAATACAATTGAGAAATCGGACTTACATAGTCTATAAGTATGGATCCTTGGCTTTAATTTCCAATTGGTCCAAATGAGTGACAAACAAAAATGTGCCCACAAATAGCCAAATTCCCGTAGAGCTGAACAAAATTTACACAATTTTAACCTTTAAAATGTTATAGAAAAATTCTCAAATACAATTGAGAAATCAGACTTACATAGTCTATAAGAATGGATTCTTGGCTTTAATTTCCAATTGGTCCAAATGAGTGACAAACAAAAATGTGCCAACAAATAGCCAAATTCCCGTAGAGCTGAACAAAATTTACACAATTTTAACCTTTAAAATGTTATAGAAAAATTCTCAAATACAATTGAGAAATCGGACTTACATAGTCTATAAGAATGGATTCTTGGCTTTAATTTCCAATTGGTCCAAATGAGTGACAAACAAAAATGTGCCCACAAATAGCCAAATTCCCGTAGAGCTGAACAAAATTTACACAATTTTAACCTTTAAAATGTTATAGAAAAATTCTCAAATACAATTGAGAAATCGGACTTACATAGTCTATAAGAATGGATTCTTGGCTTTAATTTCCAATTGGTCCAAATGAGTGACAAACAAAAATGTGCCCACAAATAGCCAAATTCCCGTAGAGCTGAACAAAATTTACACAATTTTAACCTTTAAAATGTTATAGAAAAATTCTCAAATACAATTGAGAAATCGGACTTACATAGTCTATAAGTATGGATCCTTGGCTTTAATTTCCAATTGGTCCAAATGAGTGACAAACAAAAATGTGCCCACAAATATACAAATTCCCGTAGAGCTCAACAAAATTTACACAATTTTAACCTTTAAAATGTTATAGAAAAATTCTCAAATACAATTGAGAAATCGGACTTACATAGTCTATAAGTATGGATCCTTGGCTTTAATTTCCAATTGGTCCAAATGAGTGACAAACAAAAATGTGCCCACAAATAGCCAAATTCCCGTAGAGCTCAACAAAATTTACACAATTTTAACCTTTAAAATGTTATAGAAAAATTCTCAAATACAATTGAGAAATCGGACTGACATAGTCTATAAGTATGGATCCTTGGCTTTAATTTCCAATTGGTCCAAATGAGTGACAAACAAAAATGTGCCCACAAATAGCCAAATTCCCGTAGAGATGAACAAAATTTACACAATTTTAACCTTTAAAATGTTATAGAAAAATTCTCAAATACAATTGAGAAATCGGACTTACATAGTCTATAAGCATGGATTCTTGGCTTTAATTTCCAATTGGTCCAAATGAGTGACAAACAAAAATGTGCCCACAAATAGCCAAATTCCCGTAGAGCTGAACAAAATTTACACAATTTTAATCTTTAAAATGTTATAGAAAAATTCTCAAATACAATTGAGAAATCGGACTTACATAGTCTATAAGTATGGATCCTTGGCTTTAATTTCCCATTGGTCCAAATGAGTGACAAACAAAAATGTGCCCACAAATATACAAATTCCCGTAGAGCTCAACAAAATTTACACAATTTTAACCTTTAAAATGTTATAGAAAAATTCTCAAATACAATTGAGAAATCGGACTTACATAGTCTATAAGTATGGATCCTTGGCTTTAATTTCCAATTGGTCCAAATGAGTGACAAACAAAAATGTGCCCACAAATAGCCAAATTCCCGTAGAGCTCAACAAAATTTACACAATTTTAACCTTTAAAATGTTATAGAAAAATTCTCAAATACAATTGAGAAATCGGACTGACATAGTCTATAAGTATGGATCCTTGGCTTTAATTTCCAATTGGTCCAAATGAGTGACAAACAAAAATGTGCCCACAAATAGCCAAATTCCCGTAGAGCTGAACAAAATTTACACAATTTTAACCTTTAAAATGTTATAGAAAAATTCTCAAATACAATTGAGAAATCGGACTTACATAGTCTATAAGAATGGATTCTTGGCTTTAATTTCCAATTGGTCCAAATGAGTGACAAACAAAAATGTGCCCACAAATAGCCAAATTCCCGTAGAGCTGAACAAAATTTACACAATTTTAACCTTTAAAATGTTATAGAAAAATTCTCAAATACAATTGAGAAATCGGACTTACATAGTCTATAAGAATGGATTCTTGGCTTTAATTTCCAATTGGTCCAAATGAGTGACAAACAAAAATGTGCCCACAAATAGCCAAATTCCCGTAGAGCTGAACAAAATTTACACAATTTTAACCTTTAAAATGTTATAGAAAAATTCTCAAATACAATTGAGAAATCGGACTTACATAGTCTATAAGTATGGATCCTTGGCTTTAATTTCCCATTGGTCCAAATGAGTGACAAACATAAATGTGCCCACAAATAGCCAAATTCCTGTAGAGCTCAACAAAATTTACACAATTTTAACCTTTAAAATGTTATAGAAAAATTCTCAAATACAATTGCGAAATCGGACTTACGTAGTCTATAAGTATGGATCCTTGGGTTTAATTTCCCATTGGTGCAAATGAGTGACAAACAAATGTTATAGAAAAATTCTCAAATACAATTGAGAAATCGGACTTACATAGTCTATAAGTATGGATCCTTGGCTTTAATTTCCCATTGGTCCAAATGAGTGACAAACATAAATGTGCCCACAAATAGTCAAATTCCTGTTGAGCTCAACAAAATTTACACAATTTTAACCTTTAAAATGTTATAGAAAAATTCTCAAATACAGTTGAGAAATCGGACTTACATAGTCTATAAGTATGGATCCTTGGATTTAATTTCCCATTGGTGCAAATGAGTGACAAACAAATGTTATAGAAAAATTCTCAAATACAATTGAGAAATCGGACTTACATAGTCTATAAGTATGGATCCTTGGCTTTAATTTCCCATTGGTCCAAATGAGTGACAAACATAAATGTGCCCACAAATAGTCAAATTCCTGTTGAGCTCAACAAAATTTACACAATTTTAACCTTTAAAATGTTATAGAAAAATTCTCAAATACAGTTGAGAAATCGGACTTACGTAGTCTATAAGTATGGACACTTGGCTTTAATTTCCAATTGGTCCAAATGAGTGACAAACAAAAATGTGCTCACAAATGGCAAAATTCTCTCAGAGATCATCAAAAATTTAAACAATTTTAATCTTTAAAATGTTATAGAAAAATTCTCAAATACAATTGAGAAATCGGACTTACATAGTCTATAAGTATGGATCCTTGGCTTTAATTTCCAATTGGTCCAAATGAGTGACAAACATAAATGTGCCCACAAATAGTCAAATTCCTGTTGAGCTCAACAAAATTTACACAATTTTAACCTTTAAAATGTTATAGAAAAATTCTCAAATACAGTTGAGAAATCGGACTTACGTAGTCTATAAGTATGGACACTTGGCTTTAATTTCCAATTGGTCCAAATGAGTGACAAACAAAAATGTGCTCACAAATGGCAAAATTCTCTCAGAGATCATCAAAAATTTAAACAATTTTAATCTTTAAAATGTTATAGAAAAATTCTCAAATACAATTGAGAAATCGGACTTACATAGTCTATAAGTATGGATCCTTGGCTTTAATTTCCAATTGGTCCAAATGAGTGACAAACAAAAATGTGCCCACAAATATACAAATTCCCGTAGAGCTCAACAAAATTTACACAATTTTAACCTTTAAAATGTTATAGAAAAATTCTCAAATACAATTGAGAAATCGGACTGACATAGTCTATAAGTATGGATCCTTGGCTTTAATTTCCAATTGGTCCAAATGAGTGACAAACAAAAATGTGCCCACAAATAGCCAAATTCCCGTAGAGCTCAACAAAATTTACACAATTTTAACCTTTAAAATGTTATAGAAAAATTCTCAAATACAATTGAGAAATCGGACTTACATAGTCTATAAGTATGGATCCTTGGCTTTAATTTCCCATTGGTCCAAATGAGTGACAAACATAAATGTGCCCACAAATAGTCAAATTCCTGTTGAGCTCAACAAAATTTACACAATTTTAACCTTTAAAATGTTATAGAAAAATTCTCAAATACAGTTGAGAAATCGGACTTACATAGTCTATAAGTATGGATCCTTGGATTTAATTTCCCATTGGTGCAAATGAGTGACAAACAAATGTTATAGAAAAATTCTCAAATACAATTGAGAAATCGGACTTACATAGTCTATAAGTATGGATCCTTGGCTTTAATTTCCCATTGGTCCAAATGAGTGACAAACATAAATGTGCCCACAAATAGTCAAATTCCTGTTGAGCTCAACAAAATTTACACAATTTTAACCTTTAAAATGTTATAGAAAAATTCTCAAATACAGTTGAGAAATCGGACTTACGTAGTCTATAAGTATGGACACTTGGCTTTAATTTCCAATTGGTCCAAATGAGTGACAAACAAAAATGTGCTCACAAATGGCAAAATTCTCTCAGAGATCATCAAAAATTTAAACAATTTTAATCTTTAAAATGTTATAGAAAAATTCTCAAATACAATTGAGAAATCGGACTTACATAGTCTATAAGTATGGATCCTTGGCTTTAATTTCCAATTGGTCCAAATGAGTGACAAACATAAATGTGCCCACAAATAGTCAAATTCCTGTTGAGCTCAACAAAATTTACACAATTTTAACCTTTAAAATGTTATAGAAAAATTCTCAAATGCAGTTGAGAAATCGGACTTACGTAGTCTATAAGTATGGACACTTGGCTTTAATTTCCAATTGGTCCAAATGAGTGACAAACAAAAATGTGCTCACAAATGGCAAAATTCTCTCAGAGATCATCAAAAATTTAAACAATTTTAATCTTTAAAATGTTATAGAAAAATTCTCAAATACAATTGAGAAATCGGACTTACATAGTCTATAAGTATGGATCCTTGGCTTTAATTTCCAATTGGTCCAAATGAGTGACAAACAAAAATGTGCCCACAAATATACAAATTCCCGTAGAGCTCAACAAAATTTACACAATTTTAACCTTTAAAATGTTATAGAAAAATTCTCAAATACAATTGAGAAATCGGACTTACATAGTCTATAAGTATGGATCCTTGGCTTTAATTTCCAATTGGTCCAAATGAGTGACAAACAAAAATGTGCCCACAAATAGCCAAAATCCCGTAGAGCTCAACAAAATTTACACAATTTTAACCTTTAAAATGTTATAGAAAAATTCTCAAATACAATTGAGAAATCGGACTGACATAGTCTATAAGTATGGATCCTTGGCTTTAATTTCCAATTGGTCCAAATGAGTGACAAACAAAAATGTGCCCACAAATAGCCAAATTCCCGTAGAGCTGAACAAAATTTACACAATTTTAACCTTTAAAATGTTATAGAAAAATTCTCAAATACAATTGAGAAATCGGACTTACATAGTCTATAAGAATGGATTCTTGGCTTTAATTTCCAATTGGTCCAAATGAGTGACAAACAAAAATGTGCCCACAAATAGCCAAATTCCCGTAGAGCTGAACAAAATTTACACAATTTTAACCTTTAAAATGTTATAGAAAAATTCTCAAATACAATTGAGAAATCGGACTTACATAGTCTATAAGAATGGATTCTTGGCTTTAATTTCCAATTGGTCCAAATGAGTGACAAACAAAAATGTGCCCACAAATAGCCAAATTCCCGTAGAGCTGAACAAAATTTACACAATTTTAACCTTTAAAATGTTATAGAAAAATTCTCAAATACAATTGAGAAATCGGACTTACATAGTCTATAAGAATGGATTCTTGGCTTTAATTTCCAATTGGTCCAAATGAGTGACAAACAAAAATGTGCCCACAAATAGCCAAATTCCCGTAGAGCTGAACAAAATTTACACAATTTTAACCTTTAAAATGTTATAGAAAAATTCTCAAATACAATTGAGAAATCGGACCTACATAGTCTATAAGTATGGATCCTTGGCTTTAATTTCCAATTGGTCCAAATAAGTGACAAACAAAAATGTGCCCACAAATATACAAATTCCCGTAGAGCTCAACAAAATTTACACAATTTTAACTTTTAAAATGTTATAGAAAAATTCTCAAATACAATTGAGAAATCGGACTTACATAGTCTATAAGTATGGATCCTTGGCTTTAATTTCCAATTGGTCCAAATGAGTGACAAACAAAAATGTGCCCACAAATAGCCAAATTCCCGTAGAGCTCAACAAAATTTACACAATTTTAACCTTTAAAATGTTATAGAAAAATTCTCAAATACAATTGAGAAATCGGACTGACATAGTCTATAAGTATGGATCCTTGGCTTTAATTTCCAATTGGTCCAAATGAGTGACAAACAAAAATGTGCCCACAAATAGCCAAATTCCCGTAGAGCTGAACAAAATTTACACAATTTTAACCTTTAAAATGTTATAGAAAAATTCTCAAATACAATTGAGAAATCGGACTTACATAGTCTATAAGTATGGATCCTTGGCTTTAATTTCCCATTGGTCCAAATGAGTGACAAACAAAAATGTGCCCACAAATATACAAATTCCCGTAGAGCTCAACAAAATTTACACAATTTTAACATTTAAAATGTTATAGAAAAATTCTCAAATACAATTGAGAAATCGGACTTACATAGTCTATAAGTATGGATCCTTGGCTTTAATTTCCAATTGGTCCAAATGAGTGACAAACAAAAATGTGCCCACAAATAGCCAAATTCCCGTAGAGCTCAACAAAATTTACACAATTTTAACCTTTAAAATGTTATAGAAAAATTCTCAAATACAATTGAGAAATCGGACTGACATAGTCTATAAGTATGGATCCTTGGCTTTAATTTCCAATTGGTCCAAATGAGTGACAAACAAAAATGTGCCCACAAATAGCCAAATTCCCGTAGAGCTGAACAAAATTTACACAATTTTAACCTTTAAAATGTTATAGAAAAATTCTCAAATACAATTGAGAAATCGGACTTACATAGTCTATAAGAATGGATTCTTGGCTTTAATTTCCAATTGGTCCAAATGAGTGACAAACAAAAATGTGCCCACAAATAGCCAAATTCCCGTAGAGCTGAACAAAATTTACACAATTTTAACCTTTAAAATGTTATAGAAAAATTCTCAAATACAATTGAGAAATCGGACTTACATAGTCTATAAGAATGGATTCTTGGCTTTAATTTCCAATTGGTCCAAATGAGTGACAAACAAAAATGTGCCCACAAATAGCCAAATTCCCGTAGAGCTGAACAAAATTTACACAATTTTAACCTTTAAAATGTTATAGAAAAATTCTCAAATACAATTGAGAAATCGGACTTACATAGTCTATAAGTATGGATCCTTGGCTTTAATTTCCCATTGGTCCAAATGAGTGACAAACATAAATGTGCCCACAAATAGCCAAATTCCTGTAGAGCTCAACAAAATTTACACAATTTTAACCTTTAAAATGTTATAGAAAAATTCTCAAATACAATTGCGAAATCGGACTTACGTAGTCTATAAGTATGGATCCTTGGGTTTAATTTCCCATTGGTGCAAATGAGTGACAAACAAATGTTATAGAAAAATTCTCAAATACAATTGAGAAATCGGACTTACATAGTCTATAAGTATGGATCCTTGGCTTTAATTTCCCATTGGTCCAAATGAGTGACAAACATAAATGTGCCCACAAATAGTCAAATTCCTGTTGAGCTCAACAAAATTTACACAATTTTAACCTTTAAAATGTTATAGAAAAATTCTCAAATACAGTTGAGAAATCGGACTTACGTAGTCTATAAGTATGGACACTTGGCTTTAATTTCCAATTGGTCCAAATGAGTGACAAACAAAAATGTGCTCACAAATGGCAAAATTCTCTCAGAGATCATCAAAAATTTAAACAATTTTAATCTTTAAAATGTTATAGAAAAATTCTCAAATACAATTGAGAAATCGGACTTACATAGTCTATAAGTATGGATCCTTGGCTTTAATTTCCAATTGGTCCAAATGAGTGACAAACAAATGTTATAGAAAAATTCTCAAATACAATTGAGAAATCGGACTTACATATCTATAAGTATGGATCCTTGGCTTTAATTTCCCATTGGTCCAAATGAGTGACAAACAAAAATGTGCCCACAAATAGCCAAATTCCCGTAGAGCTGAACAAAATTTACACAATTTTAACCTTTAAAATGTTATAGAAAAATTCTCAAATACAATTGAGAAATCGGACGTACATAGTCTATAAGAATGGATTCTTGGCTTTAATTTCCAATTGGTCCAAATGAGTGACAAACAAAAATGTGCCCACAAATAGCCAAATTCCCGTAGAGCTGAACAAAATTTACACAATTTTAATCTTTAAAATGTTATAGAAAAATTCTCAAATACAATTGAGAAATCGGACTTACATAGTCTATAAGTATGGATCCTTGGCTTTAATTTCCCATTGGTCCAAATGAGTGACAAACATAAATGTGCCCACAAATAGCCAAATTCCTGTAGAGCTCAACAAAATTTACACAATTTTAACCTTTAAAATGTTATAGAAAAATTCTCAAATACAATTGAGAAATCGGACTTACATAGTCTATAAGTATGGATCCTTGGCTTTAATTTCCCATTGGTCCAAATGAGTGACAAACATAAATGTGCCCACAAATAGCCAAATTCCTGTAGAGCTCAACAAAATTTACACAATTTTAACCTTTAAAATGTTATAGAAAAATTCTCAAATACAGTTGAGAAATCGGACTTACATAGTCTATAAGTATGGATCCTTGGCTTTAATTTCCAATTGGTCCAAATGAGTGACAAACAAAAATGTGCCCACAAATAGACAAATTCCCGTAGAGCTCAACAAAATTTACACAATTTTAACCTTTAAAACGTTATAGAAAAATTCTCAAATACAATTGAGAAATCGGACTTACGTAGTCTATAAGTATGGATCCTTGGCTTTAATTTCCAAAATGAGTGACAAACAAAAATGTGCTCACAAATGGCAAAATTCTCTCAGAGATCATCAAAAATTTAAACAATTTTAATTTTCAAAATTTTATAGAAAAATTCTCAAATACAATTGAAAAATCGGACTTACGTAGTCTATAAGTATGGATTCTTGGCTTTAATTTCCAATTGGTCCAAATGAGTGACAAACAAAAATGTGTTCACAAATAGCCAAATTCCCGTAGAGCTCAACAAAATTTACACAATTTTAACCTTTAAAATGTTATAGAAAAATTCTCAAATACAATTGAGAAATCGGACTTACGTAGTCTATAAGTATGGATCCTTGGCTTTAATTTCCAAAATGAGTGACAAACAAAAATGTGCTCACAAATGGCAAAATTCTCTCAGAGATCATCAAAAATTTAAACAATTTTAATTTTCAAAATTTTATAGAAAAATTCTCAAATACAATTGAAAAATCGGACTTACGTAGTCTATAAGTATGGATTCTTGGCTTTAATTTCCAATTGGTCCAAATGAGTGACAAACAAAAATGTGCCCACAAATAGCCAAATTCCCGTAGAGCTCAACAAAATTTACACAATTTTAACCTTTAAAATGTTATAGAAAAATTCTCAAATACAATTGAGAAATCGGACTTACGTAGTCTATAAGTATGGATCCTTGGCTTTAATTTCCAAAATGAGTGACAAACAAAAATGTGCTCACAAATGGCAAAATTCTCTCAGAGATCATCAAAAATTTAAACAATTTTAATTTTCAAAATTTTATAGAAAAATTCTCAAATACAATTGAAAAATCGGACTTACGTAGTCTATAAGTATGGATTCTTGGCTTTAATTTCCAATTGGTCCAAATGAGTGACAAACAAAAATGTGCCCACAAATAGACAAATTCCCGTAGAGCTCAACAAAATTTACACAATTTTAATTTTCAAAATTTTATAGAAAAATTCTCAAATACAATTGAAAAATCGGACTGACGTAGTCTATAAGTATGGATTCTTGGCTTTAATTTCCAATTGGTCCAAATGAGTGACAAACAAAAATGTGCCCACAAATAGCCAAATTCCCGTAGAGCTCAACAAAATTTACACAATTTTAACCTTTAAAATGTTATAGAAAAATTCTCAAATACAATTGAGAAATCGGACTTACGTAGTCTATAAGTATGGACACTTGGCTTTAATTTCCAATTGGTCTAAATGAGTGACAAACAAAAATGTGCTCACAAATAACAAAATTCTCTCAAAGATCATCAAAAATTTAAACAATTTTAATTTTCAAAATTTTATAGAAAAATTCTCAAATACAATTGAGAAATCGGACTTACGTAGTCTATAAGTATGGACACTTGGCTTTAATTTCCAATTGGTCCAAATGAGTGACAAACAAAAATGTGCTCACAAATAACAAAATTCTCTCAAAGATCATCAAAAATTTAAACAATTTTAATTTTCAAAATTTTATAGAAAAATTCTCAAATACAATTGAAAAATCGGACTTACGTAGTCTATAAGTATGGATTCTTGGCTTTAATTTCCAATTGGTCCAAATGAGTGACAAACAAAAATGTGCCCACAAATAGCCAAATTCCCGTAGAGCTCAACAAAATTTACACAATTTTAACCTTTAAAATGTTATAGAAAAATTCTCAAATACAATTGAGAAATCGGACTGACATAGTCTATAAGTATGGATCCTTGGCTTTAATTTCCAATTGGTCCAAATGAGTGACAAACAAAAATGTGCCCACAAATAGCCAAATTCCCGTAGAGATCATACAAAGTTATCTTAGTTAAGATACATTTATGTATATGAACTAGAAAAGATGTCTACCACAAAGTTCCATCGAGCTATGTTGGCAATGTCCCGACTAAACATATTTAATTTTTGAGTTTTTGTCATGACGTAAGCTCTTACGTAAAACATATTTAACTCGGCATATTTATCTCCACAAGCATAAAAAAAGCTTAAAAATGTAATAACTGCTGAGATTACCTTTTTGATGTATTTATGTCGCTATTTTGAATTTTTAATACTTTGAATAGAATTATTTAATTCGCATAAAATATTGTTATTTTCTTTACTAATAACTTCTTCTATATCATTACTTTTATATGAATTAGTGTGGTTGCTTTCAGCATAGAATAATCTAGAGTAGAGTTTCATTTGCATATTCTTTAGTTTCACTTTTTAAATAATATTTTATAAAACTTCCATTGGTCGGAAAATTTCAAGAATGTAAAATATATTATTAACGTATTTAAAAATTTTATACGTCTTTCATTTATTCGTATTTTAGTACGTTTTAGTAAATCTGATGCAAAAGAATTATTAATTTTTACCTATTGAACTTCGTTTATTTTCTCAGTCCAATAATGCTTTCCGCCTGAAACTGTTAGCATATTTTTCAACCCTGGATTGATTGATTGATTGTTATTTCACCTTTTACTACGATTTAGTTGAAGCGATTTACTAAGATTCATCAAATTTAACTGTTCCAAATAGATCTGTATTGACATCCACGCTAATGTGTATCATTATTAATAGTGATTTCCTATATTTGTCTGTACGTACCACCCCTCGGGATATGTTTTTCTATGTTTTTCTACTATACCTCTTTATCTACTAACTTTCTTTTTATCTACTTGGCTGGGGGGCCAACTTTAAGACTTAATTATTATAATTCTTTTCTATTATTTTATAATAATTTTTAAGTATTTAGTTATTCGGGAAACTGTTACTGTAATATATATTTTATTGGGCCCGATGTGGCTTTTTATATTACTTGATTGAATAAATAAATAAATAAATAAATAAATAATTTATTTGTTGTTGATTTAACAATTGTTTATACTTTAGGATACTTATTACATGTGACTTTCAAACCGAGCTCATTCTGAAAGATAATTAGGTACCTATATAATTTTAAAAAATATAATACAATAACAACATCTTTTGCTTACATGATAAGATTTTTATAAAATAATTGTTTCATTTTTGGCTGTTCTAACTTATTCACCTGAGAGTGAAAAACCCCCATTCTTGAAAATTGTTCACGTTTCATTTAAAAGATAGCACAAATACTAGGTATGCGCAGTTCTATAACAACTACAAACATCCAAAATAACATGTATCTATGTATTTGGTTGGAAAAATTTATTTATTTGTTGCGGATTAGCAATATCTAAATATATATGTATGTATTTCGTTGGTAGCCATACCAACTCATCAGTAGATGTTTTACCCTTTATGTTAAAATTTTAAAGCTCTTCCATTTATACGAAAACTCACAAATAAATTCGTGAATTACAAAGCATAAAAATAGTGTTTAAAAACTTTTCAAACATACACAACAAATAATTTTCCATTATGAATGTGTTTACTTTTCTACACCTATACAATTAGACAACCACTGGTTGCCATTAAAAGTATTTATGTATAAGGCAAAAAATTAAAAGTAAATCTCTCCTTTACAAAATTTTACATTTATTTGAGCATGTACTCAAAATTTATTTATATTACATGCTCAAATAAATGTAAAATTTTGTATTTGGTTGATATAAAGTACTCGCTTTGTTTCTATCATACAAACAAAATTAAACAATTTTTACGTATGCATTTTAATCTGAACAAAGTTGTTCGATTAATTGACATTAACTAATCGATTATTATTCGAAATTCGGCATTTTAAAATTATTTGAACAAGAGTTTGGTTCCCTTTAACCGATTAATCGAATTATTCTTAATCGGTTGATCAAGTACGATATGTATGTACATATGTATATGTATATGTATATATCATATTTGTTAAGAGAATTTCAATTTGTTTCTTTTTTTTTTTTTTTTGTGCGTACACGTTTTATTCTAAACATATTTTATTTCTGATTGGGCCCGCCATCATATTTGAAGAATTGAACACAAAAGCAATGAAATATATGCATATGGATGTATACATGTAGTACTATAAATATATGCGAGTACATATGTATGTAAGTACATATATACATATTTATACTATAAAATATATTTATGCACATATTGTTAAACATGTGAATACTTGTGAGAATGGGAGAGAAAAAACAACTATAGCGAAAATAAATTTCAACAATAACAATAAAATCATTGTCGACATCGTCTGACAATTTGAGATTCAAGTCACAAGGGAAGACGACACTTGTTTATTTGTTTATCATTATTTATGCTTTAATTTATTTGTTTTTTAGCTGCTGCAGTCGCTATTAATTTTACTGTTGCATTTTTAATATATTTTTGCACCTTAAAAATTGCAAAATGAAATGTTGCCACTAAAACAAAAAAAAATAATTGTGGTTTCAATTGCAAATTTTACAATTCAAGCTCTGAAAGCTTAGACCTATACATACATACTTATATAAGAATATCCAATAAAATAAACTACGTACATATACAACTTACTCATACATATGTATGTATATAACTTGCTGAAGGGTAGGTATAAAAGATTCGGCACAAACACACTTTCTTGTTATGTTTTAAATCGAATTATTCAATATTTTTATTGAATTTCTTACAATTATACTAAATTATGCATTAAATATTTGTTATTGTTTGAAAAATTACCTCTTTTACTTTCAAGCACTCGTAATCTCAACTGTTTTATACAAAAACAATAGCAAAAACTATTCTGGCTACTTAATAGCACTTCGTTAAAAACGAGGTCAGTACTGAAATTATCGTACTAGCAACATTTTCACAATAAATGTCAACAAATGACAAGATCTGCGATGATTTGCCGATAAGCACATTTTGTGAAATTTTTCTAGTGATAGTAGATATCTAACACTTTGTAGCAATTTCTAGTTATTAAACAAATATAAAATAACAAGTTAGTAGATCCAATGAAATATACTATTCGTTTCATTTAGCCATCGTATTTGCAATGCGATCAAGTTTCAATTTACAAAGATTTCTATAAAAAAAATCCATTAACTGTAAAATAACACAAAAGCTTTTTTAAAGTTTAAACGTAAACAGAATAATAAAAAATAATGGTACACAGAGATAATCAGCAAAATGATGTGTGGTGGCGCTTAAAGTTAAAAATAGAAGCAAAATAAACACGAAATGCTAAAAATTACCGCTCGCAATCAAAGCCAAAAACAAATACATACAAGTATGTACATACAACGTTCAACGTCAATATAAAGTCCCACACAGTTTATCTATTTCATATTTACTTAATTGTTTCTTATTTGTATAAATTGTTGTATTATGCATGTATGTATGTATTTCTTTGCGTGTTTCGATACTTTTGTGAATGCGGTTATAGAAACACAAGCAGCTGATCTGCAACATTTTTAACGGGAAATGAATTTTTTTGTTCAACAGAATTTAACCGATTTGATTTGCACTAATAATCTATTTTATTCATTTACTTAGTAAAAAAAATAAGTAAATAAATAGAAAAAGAAAAACGTACGTAGTTTCTTAGTGGGACCCTAATCAGCTGCTTTAGGTGAGAAGAGCTTTAAATATTTGCGGTCTAAACGGATTTTTTGTGAAAATATATCGTAATGTGTGACCTTCTCCGGGAAAAGGGACCTAGTGTGTCAAAAACGGTTTTGGACTTAAAGAGTGGATTAAGAGTGATAATGCGTTTTTTGAAACTTTAAATGCGTTTTTCTCAAAACTTCATTTTGACACACTAGGTCCCTTTCCTCGGAGATGGTCACATGTAAATAAATTTATTTGATGAATTCCGGTAGTACTAATACCAACTAATTGATGGGCTTTTAACCATTATATTTGTAAAGTTTTGGCCCTTCTTATATGCTCATTCTTGTAAGTTTCAAAAATTTCCTCTTGATTCCTTTTGGTAAATTCTTAGGGAATTTTTAAACGGCAATATTTTTTTACATGGCGATTTTTCTTGCCATGGACATTTTTAACTGACCCATTTACCGGGCGATGCTTGCTTGCCTTGAAATATTGATTATCGAATAACTCTCTAACCTCTATTTATTGATCGATTTTCAAAATTTTTTATATATTTGAAAAATTAGCTTAAAGAAGAAAAACATCATTATCAATAAAAAAACATCATTATCAACAACTTTGCTTGTAATTTTTAAATTTTATTTTTTCCGTTTTGAAGTTATTTTTGTCGGCTCCATAAAAAATTATCACAATTGAAAATTGCCTCAAAACAAAAATTAGAAATGGGCCCTAACTTTTGTATTAAAACAACAACACAATCTTGGACGCCATTTTTCCTAATTTTTTATGGCCATTTTTCATTTTTTTAGTTTGGGGCCATTTTTCATTGTTTGTTAAAAGTAAAATTACCCCAAAGTATGTGTTGTTGTTTTCAATACAATGGTATGAAATCGCCAAAATCATTTTACATTGAAAACAAGAATAAATATTTTTTAAACCATTTTTCATTTTTCAGTTTGGGACCATTTTTAATTTTTCGGTTTGGGCCCATTTTTGATGGAACCATAATTAACTGTTACATACTTTTAAAATTGCCATTTGGTTACAAACTTTAAGTCTAATAATAAATAATTTGTTTTAGATTTAAATAAATGGATCCGAGTTGAAATCTTTATAAATTAACTACAAAAATTTTAGTAACATTATAAACAATAAGATATGGCAACACCAATGCATACATATGCGAAAAATTATAAATTTGATATTCAGCTTTTGTTGTTTACTTTTGTAAAAATTATAGAAACATGTGTATATACGAATGTACATAGATACATATGTATGTAATATATGTACAAATAAACGCATACTAAAGTGGATTATTTTAAAAATAGTGATAGGGGCTGTGCACATATTACGTAACGCCCAAGGGGGAGGGGGCGGGGGGGGGTTAAAGATTTGTTACGGATTAAACATTTTGCACTGAAAAGTTAGTAAAAAGGCGTTACGAGGGTGGGGCGGGGGGTATAAAATCTCTGAAAACAGCATTACGTAATATGTGCACAGCCCCTAAGCTAAATATTAAAAATACAGCACATGCACAAAACTTTAAACATTAAAATCTAGATGGCAAGAAAGGAAAGTAATAAATGATGATGACGAAAACTATAAAAAAAAACTTTTAGATAAAAAACCGTAGAATATTGTTATCAAATTAGAAGGACTTTGAAGTGCATACTTATGTATGAGTGTACGTACATACACACATACATATGTACATATGTACTGTGTTAATTTTTTGTAAGAATATTTCTACATACATACATACATATAAATATGAGTGTTTTGCTCCACACTTAATTATGACACTGACAGTAAGTGTGATATGTGCCAGCCCAACAACTACCTTGAAAAAGGACACAAAACAAAATGATGTATCTAAGAGTATGTAAGAAAAATGTGAAATATTTTATATACCTACATATAAGTACCTATGTATATAGATATTACAAAATACTACCTAGTGTGTATGCATGTACTATTTACGTGTGTTTGTAAATGTGTTTCAATAAACTCTTTGGAGGTAAGGCATCCATTATATGAACAATAATGTCACATGTTTAGAAATACATAAAAATAACCAGTTAAAAAATAAATTTAGGTCTTGTTTTTTTAATTTTTTACAAACAAAAGTCGCTAAGCGATTACGTTGTCTAAAAAAAAACCACCCCGTGTCTTTGGCCGGAATCGAACCTATCAGAAACGGCGGCACCCCAATTTGTGTTTATTAGCATATTTTTTTGAAACCTGCACATGGGGAAATATGTATGTATGTATATACTACTGATTTAGTTCATTCAGCACATTTTGAAAAATATATTCCGTCATATACAGTGTAAGCTCGGTGTTCGCGACTACCCATTGTCGATTTTCAATTTTGTCAGTTTATTCGTGTTATTTATTGTGTAAATACATCTTTCAAAACGTAAAAGTTCAACATATTTTAAAGCCAACAATTTCTCAAAAATTAGTGATTTGCATTTTAAAGAAAGCTGAGTACCAAAGAATGCAAAAAATGTGATTTGAAATTCGATCAAATACTGAAGAATTTATGTTTTTAAAATTTTTTATTTATTTGTTGTTGGTTGGCAAATCTATATGAATTTCGTTCTTAGATCTTTACCATTTACTCATATGGGTAAATGAGTTTTGGAACTTTTCAAAACATAAATGGTTATCCCGAAAATTCAGATTTCGCGTCAGGTTTGGTTTTTAATAATTAGTCGCGAAAATCGAGCCTTTATTGTAATAAAAAATTGCTTTCTAATTTTTAATTATGAACAAAGATACATACATGTGCACATTTATTGTATAGGTATCTATTCATAAGAACATAATAAAAATCTTTTTCACACAAAAAACAACGGAAACACGTATTTATGTGTATAAATACGATATGGTTCCATGTTTTCGTTGAGTCACACATTAAAAATAATTGTTATTTATAGAATTTGCGAAATTTTGTTCCATTATTATTTATTTTGTTTAGTTTAATTATGTATAAGCAAAAAAAAACTTCCATACGCACATGGGAACATACATACATATGTACAAACATATATCGAGCCTTAACCGATTATACCGAAAATAACTTGAGGGATATGGTTTTTTTTTTATTTTTTTTATATTAAATGTTATAATTGCCAACATTTGCATCATGTTACAATTTCATACATACATACATATGTGCATATATGTGTATATACATATGTTCATTTCTATTCACATTTACCAACTTTAATCTCTTCATCGTTCACTTAACAGTCTGGTAATAATTTTAAACTAAATTACATACATACATACGTAGATATTAACACAAATTTACCAAATGCTAAAGCTGTAAAAAGCGCAATAAAACAACTGTAATACATATGAAATTCTAATTTCTATTGCAGTTGTAGAGCAAGTGTAAAAATATCAAATTAGGGCAATTCGAATTAGAAAGAAGCAGCTTGTACACAAAACATTGTTATTGTTTAGTTCCAATTCTTTAATCAAAATTTATTACGCCGTTAAAGAATCTAGTCTAAGCTTAAAATATACATGAACAAATGTATATACAATCTAAACTATTGCTATATACATATAAACACATAAGCATATGGATATTTCTGTTTTTTAAGTTACCTTGCACTTGCTTAAACTGTTGTTGTTATTGTTATTTGTACACTTTGTTGTTTTTGTTGACTTTTTTTATTTCGTCTCATCTTTTTTAGAGCATAAGTGGTTTGCGATTGTATGCGTGTTATTATTTTTGTTTTTGTTGGATATACATACATATGTAAGCATGCATAAATGTATTCAATTCTCTGCAGATACAATTGATGTTTTGTTTTGTGTAGGTACACCTTGTCTTAACCAACCTCTAAAAGAAAATAATAAAACACTCACTGTTGATTCTGTTATATATTCCAAGAAAATTAAGAAGAAAACAAAAAAACAACTACTTAATTATACGCACACCTTATTTAACTTATTTCTATGTTTAATTTATAGGAATTTATATCAGTACTTTATTTCTTTTGACCATTTTCAACAAAAATATTTTGTAATTTAGTTTTGGAAGTCGTCTCCCGTTGTGTCTCGTTTCATTTTTTTATACTTTTCAATTTTTCATCACTAGAAAATTCTCTTGTTTTTTCTCACTTCACTTTACGGATGTTATGTTGCACCATGCATTTTACATCACTAAATTTTATTGAATTTCCACAAATTTCTGCTTTATTACTTTACCAAATTGTTAGAAACCCTTTAATTTCTAAGATTTTCACAGTTTTTGTTTACTTGTTGTCGTATTTTATTTAAAACAATATCTGTTAAAACTTTACATTGTATGCACCCCGTCTTTTTTCTTGAAATTCCGCAGAAAAAACACAAAAGCGTGAAAATTGAGTGCTGCCCAACGTAGTAAATTTTATCTTTCGGCTTGCCAGACTGTCTCGTAAAACGTGTAAAATGGTGCCATCTTTCTCGTGATAAAACGCTATATGTTTTTCTAAAAATCGCTACAAATTTTCAGCAACATTGGAATAAATCGGATTTTGTTTTGATGAAGCGCCATGGCCACACATCAAATTCACGCGTCAAAACTTGTGCTTGTGTTCGAAAAATTTTGTTTTGACGGATATCTCATTTATGATTTGACGAATACTTAAATCATTTAGATTGTCACAAAAATCATATGTGTGAGTTTTTTTCACTACAGCTATCAAAACAAGAGTGAGTTTGACGCGTTAATTATGCGACCCATACACGTTTCAATTCAATCGTCAATTGAGTCTTTCAATTGAATTGATTCTTGGCCACACACTTCATACACTGTATTATTTCAGCATGCTATACACATAAATTATAACAGCTTATCAAGTGACTCGACCACACACAGCACAATCGAATTGAAAGACTTGCTAGCCAACTTGAAAAATCAAAATCTTTCGATTTTTCTTCAACCAACTCGACAACTGCCAAACTAATCAATTGACATGGCCATACACGCTTTGATTTGAACAACAACCGACTCAGTTGACAATTGGATTAAAACGTGTATGGGGTGCTTTAGACGTGTGGCCTCGTCGAATGAAAATAATATTTATATGCCATACTACTATATAAACTTTTTACGTTTAACATCAATGAGTGGTTTAAAAAATTTATATACATACTATTCTTTGTAAATCCAGTACAAGTAAAACACATATCGCACAAGATGCGCAATAGCATCATAACTGAAAAAAATTTCCAATTTGTCATTTAATTGTGATATATCTATGAATCACTATAATAATAATAATTAATTATTGCGAGTTGTATCAAAATGCATGCCCATATTAAAAACGGAAACAAAACGACTTTAGTTCAGCCATTCGAAAAATTTTATTTGGTTCTTTCTCTCGCCAATAAAATTTCAAAAATAAATTACGTAATCTTACATTTCAGTTAACGATTTGTGAGGTCTCGATAACTTACTGCACTATCATCAAAGTATAACTGTACTACCACCGAAAGTTGCATTTTTTGTACTTCCGTCGTATTGCAGTGGTGCCACATAAATGATTCGAAAAATGTACCATGTCATTTACAGTTTCCGGTATCAAAAATAAGCAGTACTAACAATTAAAAAAAAATCAATATCAACAAAACTACGAAATTTCGAAGATATGTATCTTTATATATATAATTCTACTGTACGATCGTTGTGACTGAACTCCTCCTAAACGGCTGGACCGATTTGCATAAATTTTTCTCTATGCGTGTGGGTTGCGCTCCGGATGGTTTAGATTTACAATTCGGTCCAATTGGACAAAGGGGCGTGGTACCTCCCATACAAGCCAAATATTAAAAATCTATTAGTTCTGCTCCTAATAACGGTATTTGAACAAAATTTGGTACGTCGGTTTGGTGTGCATTTCTTAAGTGCTGCTGCAAATATGGGCGGGATTGGACAAAGGGGCGTGATACCTCTTATACAAACCACAAATTAAAAATGTATTATTTCTGCTCCTGATAATGGTATTTGAACAAAATTTGGTATGTCGGTTTGGTGTGCATTTCTTAAGTGCTGCTGCAAATATGGGCGGCATTGCACAAAGGGGCGTGGTACCTCTCATACAAACCACAAATTAAAAATCTATTATTTCTGCTCCTGATAACGGTATTTGAACAAACTTTGGTACGTCGGTTTGGTGTGCATTTCTTAAGTGCTGCTGCAAATATGGGCGGGATTAGACAAAGGGGCGTGGTACCTCTCATACAAACCACAAATTAAAAATCTATTATTTCTGCTCCTGATAATGGTATTTGAACAAAATTTGGTATGTCGGTTTGGTGTGCATTTCTTAAGTGCTGCTGCAAATATGGGCGGGATTGGCGTGGCACCGCCCATATAACCCAAAAATTTAAATCGCCATATTTTGGGCATTTTTTACCTACGTCGATGATATTTGGTACATATGGTATTGGCATAATTTGGAATACGTACCAGGAGAAAAGTGGGTGGGACCACGCCCCTTTTTAGGAAAATTAAAAATCGTAATATAGTCTTAACTACTGGACCGATCGTCATTAAATTTTCACAATAGAATATATAAATACTTTTAATTTTATTTTATAACGAGGGGGTAGCGAAGCAGACCGGGATAAGCTAGTATGTATATATATTTTCACCTTGCAAATGCAATTTTATGACGAAAACAAACTATTACACATGCTAACCGGATTAATATAGTACGTACACATAAACAACAAAAACCTTTTTTTCGACTTGTTTTTTTTTTTAATTTTTAAAATTCAATTTATTTTTCATTTTTAGTTTCAATTAAAAATAATACAAAATGTTTAAATACATTAAAAGGATAAAAGTGAAAATTAGAGTTCAAAATAAGAATAACATCTAAACAAATTTTATTTGATTTGTGTACAACTTTGTGTGATTAATAATTAAAAGCTATAAATAAAAAGAGAACACTTTTAAAAAATATTTTACAAACAAACGTACAGGGAAATGTTTAAGTGGCTGCCTTAGGATCTGATTCATTACAAAGATTTTAAAAATTTGCTCGAAATTAAGAGTTTATGAAAATAACAATCAGATTCACAAACATTGTTCTTATTGTAATTATTAATTCATTTATGCTAATAAATCAGTCCTAAATTTATCATATATTCGAAAATTAAAATTTTTTTATATTTATATATGTACGTATATTATGTATGTATTAACTTTTCAAAATTAAATCAACTACTTTTAGGCTTTTACTATACATTATTATTATTATCATTATCATTATTAGCATATGCACGTTAGCTACTTTAGATATTTTAGCAAAGATGCATATACATACATAGTTTTTTTTTTTAACTTCCTTTTAGATTAACGTTATTTGTAGATTTGTTCGTTTATCTGTTGTGGTTAATTTCAAAAAGTTTCAGTAATTTTCTTTTTTGTTTCATTTAAATACTATCTCACATCTTACATATATTTTATATTTTTATGGTGTAAGATATTTATAATTGCTAAATTGTTTATCGTTTCTATTAATCTTTAGATTCCTTAAATACATAATCGATTAGAGAGCAATTATGGAAATTGTTTAGATTTTCTGAAGTCTTATATTTAGTTGAGAGGACATGTTTCATAAAATTTCAATTTAGAAAAACAATTGAAGGCAAGAATACCAAATAGAGTCGTAACATTACACAACTGCCAAAGAGATTATAAGTTTATAAAGAATATTTTTTATATAAAAAAGCGGTATGAAATAATCCCAAAAACAAAAAATTAAATTAGTGCCCAAATAAATGTACAGACTCTTACTCTTAAAGCAGAAAGTAATTAAGGGCTATACTGCGGTCCCTTTTTAAAATCAAATATTCATTATTTAATTATCGGGGTCTTATTTAATTTTTAGAATGGCAGCCTATTTCATACGAAGGAAATTATTTCAGTGGAGACTTATATCATTTTCGAATTATTACGTTATTACAATCACATCGCCAGAAACGCGTTTTTTTTGCTTTTTAATGACAGCTAGGTATTTTATAAACGAACTTTTTGGTAAAAGTACTCTTTTATAACCAGCAATTTTTTAAAAAAAACGTACTTTTAATTTTCGAAACAACATGTTTTTATAAAAAGTTATTTTGTTTTTTATCTGCCTTTTGATAAAGTTTTTTTTCATAATTAATAATAATTTTGAAAAGTACATTTTTATAAAATGTACCTTTTTTCTATAAAAAGAATCTCGTAAAAGAAAATAGTTTTTTTTAACAGCATTATTATCTCTTGACAGTTTTTAATTGCACTCTTAAATCTCATGTAAATCGTCATCTAAAATCCAGAAGGCCGTAACTGCACTTTTTATAAGTTTACAGCTGAAGCAAACTATAAATTGAGTACTATTTATATCTAATTACACATTTAAATTCGTTATTTCTGAAAATATACATACGATTAAAATTTCAAGAAAGGGTGTATTCTTGTTAGTTACATCATAACCTAACAAATGTCAATTTTGAGTCAGTTGCAGCATTTGGGTTTTTAGGTGACGATGTGTCGATATGTAATAGTTGTGCTCATGTTGCAGTCTATACACATGTAAAACTTTCCATTCTGTTAACAGGAAGGTATGAAATTTTTAAAATTTGTAATTTCTGTCGAAGAATTTGACAAACTTTTTTTTAGCTTAGAAGAAACACAACTATTGCTAAATATAAAAATTATCTTTAAATTAGAATAAATAGTTACTATTTGTAAAGCCGATAAGGGAAGAAATATCATTTCTATTCGAGTTGTTTTTATATTAAATATTTTGGATTTTAAATTAATAATAAAACGAGATGAAAACTTAAAACTAAATCTAACTTATCGAGTGAAAATATTATTAGAAAAATTTGTATAAAAATACTACTAAAAATAAAAACTTATAATTTACATTAAGAGATAATAGTCGAGATAAAAATTATTTGGAGAAAACACTCAGACTTCCAGTTGTTTTGAAGGTTGTTGGGCAATGAAAGGTTCACTCCACATTCGACGTAAATCACCCTGGATATAAATATGAAACGAAGTAACGATTTATAAAAATATGAATAATATTATAAAGATGTATTCACCTTTAAATAAGCCATTGTCAACAAAGGCAATAATGTGAATGGTACCAAATACAGTAAAGCCGGTTGAGCAGCTTTAAAAACTTCCGAACTTACAGTAGCTGTAAGTAAGCCAAGGAAATAACTAACAGAAAAATAAATGATTATTAAAATATTTATTATACAAAAATGTTCAGTGCTTTTCGCCTTACCCCAATAAGGAACAATGAAAATATGTCAACCTAGAGCCGACACCTTTTGGCGGTGATAAAGATGGATCATTTGTGACACCTTGCGACTTTTTGTACGCATCATAGCGCAATACAAAGCATAATAACAATCCCGGCATTACAATATCACCCAGGCCCAACATTGAAAAATGTCCCGTATTGTGTATGCTTGGAAAAACCAATTTTCCGGGTAAATTTAATTTCGGGGCTTCTTTAACCATATTGCCCAAATTAAATCTACGCGCCACAATACCAACCGGATTTTCAGCTGGTCGTGTTGCCACCTTCACCATAACATTTGTGCTAAAGATGTAAGAGGAGAAAAATACCCAGAAAACATCGTAGATAAGGAGACCGGTTAATAGCAGTGTTGAGACTTTTAGACTTGGCAAGCGTACGAAGGCAATAAATGCAACACAAAGGCCCATGCCCATGGCTAAAAGTGAAGTGAAAAACAACATTTTATAAAAGTACTCGTATAGAAAATAAAACATTTTCATATAATTAAAAATATCCAAAATCTAATGTGTTAAATTGGCAAATCACATCACAACTTCCTTAAATGCATTAATTGGTAAATATTAAAAAAAAGTATTCAAATTGATTTATGATAAAAAGAATAAACATTGTAATCTAAAATCAAAATTTTACAAAAACTTTTTGATTGTGCTAAAGTTACTAAAGCTACTTAGAAAATTATAATCGGTTTTATGACTTGCATTGAATATGGGGGTTTTTGCAAATTTTTTAAATTTTCGCGATAGGATTAATTTTATCCAATGCAAAAAAATTTCAAGGCAAGGTTGCTGAATTTTTTTTTTTTTTTTTTTGTTGCGAATCATTACCATTCTTAACATTTTAACACAATTTATTGCCGACAAAAAACAAATACGCAGCCACACTACGCTCCATTTGAAATACATAGTTACAAAAAATTAAAATTTCGTTTTCCATCAAACACTTTTTTGTTGAAGTTTTCATAGAACAAAAAAAATTAAATCGAATACGATTTAAAGTAAAATCGATATGAAAACGATTTTCATCACATGCCCGGAGGGTTACTATTTATTTCGAATCGAAAGCAAATGCATTGGAATTTCAATGTAAATAAGATACAAATTCGAAAAGTTTTATTTTCGAATCGAATAAGAGAGGAACCGCCTGTTTTTATCGATTTTCGAAATTAATGTGCGGAAAATGACAACTTTTTTCTCAAAAAAGTGCAGATTTCTTGTCAAAATCTTCTGGCAGCCTTGCAAATACTTCTTCTCAAACATTCAATATTTCTCAACACATTTGATACTAATTAGTTTCAAGTTTTTAAATGTTATAAAAAAATAATAATAAGTATGTACTCACCATCCATTAAGAGCCAATGACCGGTTAGCACCCATACACAAACAATTGACACAGACAGAGTAAAACTGAAAAGTTCAGCGGCAGTAAAACGTCCACAAATACCAAACGATATACGATTGCCATCAGTGCAGGGCCGTATTATATACTGGCACATGGGCAAGAGTAAAAAGGCCAAAGCGACAGTGGCAATTACTAAATATGCAAATGAAAAGGAATAAAAAAAAAAAACAGAAAACAACCGAAACAAATAGTCCAATTAAAAAGAATCAAAAAGAAATTAATTAAGTTAATTAAACTTACTTGCAGTGCAGACAGCAAATAACAATTGCATTGAATCGAAAAAGAAAAACATAATTAACAGCGATATTGAAGCTCCCAGAGGTAAACACAGAGCATGCATTGTATCCAAGGTAGCAAACTTATCTAAAAATAATATAAAGAAAAGAAAGAAAGAAAGAAGAAAGAACATTTGCTTAAAACATTTTCATTTTGATTTTTGTATATACGAGTATTCAAATTTCCTAAAATGTTACGATTACTAACACATACTTGTATCCTGTTGTACAGGCTCCCCGGTCAATAAGTTTGTCATCGATTCATTGCGTTTCTTCTGTTCACGCTCTCTGGCCTCCTGTTCAATATTTAAACTACGAAAGCTACCGTAGACAATCAAAAGCATCGATATAAGACATGTCGAGACTCGTGATGAATCCATAATACTTGTAGCCTGAAAGGTATTTGTTGTTGTGCTACTACTGCCGTCAATAAGTATGCCACCGGCTGCTGCTCCTGCTCCACCATTTAATGAATTGTGTGACATTGCTTTGTGCAACCTTTCAAAAAAAAGGCAGCACCTTTATTTACCCGACCGTTCTCAAATAGTCGCTGCCTACACCGGAAGCAGAATATTAAGTTATGGCTGCGCTGCTTTCAAATCGTTTTTTTCCGTTGTATTCCTTATAAAAATGTTGATGGTATTTTAAAACGTTATTTGCAAATAATAATAATAATAAAAAAAAAATTGAAAATCTAATTTTCTAATAAATTCCGCTTCCGTTAACAGATTTAAAAATAAAAAAAAACACAGTATTTCTTTATTAGATTTTGTTCTGTTTGCTTTGGTTGTCTAGGCTTATTCTTCTTCTGATGATGATGTTAATGTTGATGATGGTATATCGACGATGATGTTGGTAAAATGATGGTGTCGTTGCTAATGACGATGATGAATATGGTTATTTAACTTCTAACTGCTTGTGTTGTTCGTTCAACTGATATTCAATGATGTCTCGTTGATGACATGAAGTGAACAGTAGCGTACGACGGTGTTTTTATTGTAATTTTAGTTTTCCTTCTACTCATTTAGTTTTAGTTTGGTTGCATCGCTTTATTTTATTTATCTTTCAAACATACCGTGTACACTAATACACTCTCACTCATATCATATCAGGACATCAATGTCCTACAAGATAATATCAAAAACATTTTGTGTCATTTTGTGTTGTTCTTGTTGCTTGCGTTTTGATTTTATATCTCGGGCTTTATATCGCATTCTAAAAAAAAAACGTTATTAATCACTACGAGTAAATTGTTTATTAATAGATAACATTGTGATAATAATTATAGTATGTATGTATGTATGTAGGTATGTATGTACATATATTTAAATATAACCCTACAAACATTTTTTGAAAAAATTTATCATATTCGAGTCATTTATGACTCCTCTGCGCGATTAAAATAAGCATATATGAGCTCATTTTCTGATCATAAATGTTTGTTTCCTCGGGAGAAAATGGTACCCTACCCGCGACTCTTCTTGGGGAGTCATTTATTACCCGATTTTCTGATCAGTTTCGAGTCATTTATGACTCATATTTTTAATGATTTGCGAGTCTTTTTCGAGTCATTTTTTGGTCGTATTTCTGATTGTTTGCGAGTCTTTTTCGAGTCATTTTTTGGTCGTATTTCTGATTATTTTCGAGTCTTTTTCGACTCATTTTTCATTCATATTTCTAATCGTTTGCGAATCATTTATGAGTCGTTTTTTAGTCGTATTTCTGATCGTTTACGAGTCTTTTTTTACTCTTTTTTTCAGTCATATTTGTAATCGATTACGAAAAGAAATATTTTTCGATTTAAATTATCAATTACTTCAGTTTATTAAAATTATATAAATTCAATTATTATTAAATTATAAAATAAATTAAATTATATAAATTAAATTATTATTAAATTTTATAATAAATAATAATATAAAAATGTTTAGTAAAACAAAATAACAGTAAAAGAAAGGAATTGAATTTATAAAGAAAGTAATTATAATAGTGGTATTCATAATTCGTCGTAAATTTTGTATAGTGTGTAATTATAACACAATAGTGTTAGAAAAAAGTTTCCACACTCGGTATGCTTATTTTACAATTTGTTTTGTATTTTCAATTCGTTTGTTTGAGAAACAAAGCGTCACGTGTTCGTCTTCGTTGGTTCGAAAATTGACGTTGATGTTATGTAACCATGTTTTGCACTCCCTGTTATCAAAAAACATTTCAGTTATTTTAACAAGTTAAATGAAAACAATTATTTTTATTACCTTCTGCAAACCTGATGGTCCTTTTGGGAAATTCTGTTCTATAGAATATTTTTTATTTTTTTTCAACTTTTAAGAAAACAAAAATTAATATGAAGTATGTATGTATGTATACCTTTTTTGAAATTAGCTCTGCTTTAGGTCTCTTAGGTTCTTTATTGTATTTAAAAGGAATTCGTATTAGATCATTTGTTAATACATAGTAAAATACCCAGATTTTGGCCCACTTCTAAAGCATTTCGAATGATCTGTTCAATATTTTGATAACGCTCTTTAGGATTTTCTGACGACAAAATATATTTGATTTGTTCACAACATTGTCATTTAGTATCACCTGAGTTTTAAAATACGAGTAATTTACATGTGTATGTATGTATGTAAGTATGTACATATGAAAAAGTTCTTACACAATTCTGGCTTTTGGTTGAGCGTCTCCAATATGCATGGCAATAGGAAAGAGCCCATGGTATCCTTTCTTAAATTTGCCATTTTAAAATATCTTACAAACAATTTTAATTAATTCTTACAAGAAATTTAAAAATAAAATTTTATCGGTCTGAAGCAAAATCAAATTTAAAATTAATTAAATTAAAATGACAAGAAAATCCGAAAGTTTATTGAAACTTTTTTTCGTTTAATACAAATAAAAATAACAGAATTAAAATCAGTTTTTCATCATTTAGATGATCAAAATATTATTCATAAATAACTTCAAAACAGTCATATTTCAAACACCTGCATGATCCATTTTCGATTGCGTATGATTTGTTATTGTATTTTCAAAAAATTGCTTTTTAAGCATAAGCTCGAATCATTTTCGAGTCTTTTTTCAAGCGCGCAAGTGATTAATCAGTTTTTAATCGTCAAAAGTACTCGAGGATGACTCAGTTAGGTGATTTTTGGTAAAACAATCTTCCAAATGCTAGTAGGGTAATCTATATATATATAAATGGTGTAAAAAATGTATAGTAATTCATAAACTGAGAACGGCTGGGCCGATTTCTGTAAAATTTTTTGTCAGTTGTTCGTTTTTTTGAGGAGAAGGTTTTTACGGAATTAAATTTTGGAAAGTCCCTCCGGAAAAGTCGGAAATTCGGAAAAATCGAGTAGGATATATAAACACATACTTTTAATTTTATTTTATAACGAGGGGGCAGCGAAGCACACCGGGTCAACTAGTTATTTATACTATTTAAGAGCTAATAATATACGAATAAACAAGTTCATCATTTGAGCACTTAATAACAAATAATAAAATAAGTAACAAGGAGTGAATTCTTTGTGGGTAGTTTTTAACGATTATTTAAGTTAATGTTGGTTTAGAGTGAGTTTTTAGGATAGAGTTTAAGCGTAGTTTCAAACCACGTTTAATTCATATATTTATCTCGCCCAAAATGAAATTTACTTGCGGCTTAATTATGTTGTAGAACAACAAATTGAACTGTCGGTTGTATTTGTAAATAAATTCTATAAGTTCGTATGTGAAAACTCATATCTTTGACTTTTCTCTGAGAGATTTTTAAATTTGTGGTAAAACTAAATTACACTACAGAATGGAAAGTATCTCGTTTTAAAGGTATTTATTTAATTAGATATTTGTTGTCTGGAAAAAAATTTAAAAAAATCGGAGCAAGTTCTTACCTCCCCCCAAAAAGTGTGGAATATCGCATAACTCCGCTAGTTATTAATCGATTATAAAAATTCTTTTTGTGTTTGATCGGGTTCAAATGCAGTTTGGCCTCATTAAATTAAAAACTATTTTGAGATAATTATTTTTTTTAACCAGTTTTCTAGCAGTTTGGTCCCATAAAATTGGGGCTAAGAAGTTGCCCCACCCATCATCCATAAAATGTAACCTTTTAATTAATTCAATAAAAACTGAACTTAAGCTTAAATAATATTAATTTCTCAATATTATATTTCAACTATCAGGCAAATTCTAATAAAAATCGGCTGAATGAGTTAAATTCCTTATGTATGTACATATATATTGAGGTCTTGAGCAAATTGAAATCTCAAAATTCGTTTTCTTAAGTCTGGTTTTTTTTAGTTTATTATTAACGCACTTTATTTTGAAAGTTTTGTTCGCGAACATAATTTTGTCTAATTCGCTCTCACTTTATACTTTTTTTTGTAAAGTGTACAAAAAGCGTGTAATAAATTTAAAACCAAATTAATTGTCCAGATCATAAAAGAAAGAGAAATTATACGGTTTAATAATTAAAATTAAACAAAAATTTGGTATGTAGATTGTTTATGCTGGCTTTTAGGACAAACAACAACTTATTACTCAAACACAATTATATGTATACATGCATACATAAAATGCTTGTAATTATGTAGGTACGCACCCACTAAACATTTTTTTTTTTGGTAAACAGCCAAAATTCCTGAAGAAATTACATAAAATATTCATTCCTAGCATCATATTTTTACAAAATATAACATTAAGTGTATTCATCTATGAGCTGCAAATGTTTTTCTGAACAAATTTTTGCAACTAAAATCCAGTAGAAAACAAAAAGATATGATTCAATAGAGTAAACAAACAAAAGTTAGCGAATAAAATATATAAAATTTTAATAAAAAACATTTAAAAGTGTAAAATCTGAATTAAAAGTGCAGCACAAACTGAAAATAATTAGTTTATGTGTTCCGAAAAGTTCCAGGAGAGCAGAAAATATCTAATTTTTTTTTTTGCCTTCTATAGTAAAATTTGTCTTTTTATTGATTTATTTACGTTTCAGAGATGTAAGGTTCATATACGAGAACATATGAATACATAGGTTAGGTTAGGTTTCGAGGGCCGCCACATCTGAGACGTGACGCACTTGGGTCCGTTAATTCGGTCCCTTTGTGATACCCTACAGCAGACAGGGCTCAGTCAATTGGTTATTCAATTGCCTGTAGTTGCCCTGTCGCCGAATCAAACCATCCTGATTGTTGCAAGAAGGAGGATATGTTGTTTAGCCCATTGTTCGCCAGACTGTCGAGGTCTGGCAGAGTGTTGGAGCCCATGGTAATCGCCCTAATGCTGTTAAGCGCGGGGCATTGAATACATATGACAACGTATTATTTAGGGTGCAAAATATAAAAAACTCAAATATCGATGTATCTTCGTGTTTTGTTACGAATTTTTAATTATTAATAATATGTTCACACGAGAAGATGAAGCACTTGCTTCGCTCTCTGAAGCATGTTTATGAATCTAGCTGTTCACACGACTCATGTACTTGCTTCGAGTTGATAGTTCTCTTTTTAATAACAAATAAAATCTAAAATGAACAAAAAAAAAATAAGTTAAAATTATTACGCATTTTTAAAAATGCACAAACATATTTTTTCTTTCCATTGTTGTTTTATCTTTATAGTTTTAATTCAATTTTTCACTTTTAATTAAAGTTTTTGTTGTGTTTTTTGCATCTAGTTCAGATAAACTTCCGATAAATTACGATAAAATTTAGAGAAGACAGCAATTTTTCATGCTTCGCAAGTAGATTCAATATGAATCTACATGCTTCGCTCTCAAAATTTTGTATGGGGAAGCATGTTGCTTCGCTCATGATTGGGGTGTGAAGCATGAATAGAGAGCGAAGCATGTTCCGTGTGAACGTAGTATAAAACGCATTGAATCAAGTACCAAAAACATTATATACTGGGTAGTCAAAACAACACATATTTCACAGCCCTAAGCTATTTAGTGATCAGCAGTTTTGAATAAACTGTAAGTTTTTGCAATTTTCCCGTTCGCGTACTTTTTTGTGCAAGAACCATTCTTGAGAGTAAAATTAAACAAACGGACCTAATATGTAACAAATACAATTACAAATTTCTGTACTTAATTTTCAGTCGTTGTAGTGAAACAGAGTTCTGTCTATGATGGAAAAAGAACTCAAGACCCCCAAAGTATATTTCAAAGTAGGCTCCTGAATAAACATGATTCTCTTGTCGATAAAATCGAAAATCAGTTTGAAATGTTAAAAATATGTATTTTATTGTTATTTCATCTTCGGCACCAGCACCATTGCTTTGTAACAGGGTCAAAGTCAATAAAAAAATTACGTGAACCACCCTATAATAGATTGAAACAACAGTACATTAAATTGCAAAGTAGACAACTTTAAAAATAACGGACTATGAGTGTTTGTTGGAATATTAGTAACGACCAACCAATCAGAAGAGGGGGAATTTCAGACTAACTTAAAATTGTTTCAGCATATAAATATGTAATAAAATATATTACAGAAAGCTATGGAATTATATTTCTGTTCAAAAATTAGTTAAATAGTTTATATCCTTTAAATAATAATAATAATATTCTTTAAAAAAGAACAGAAGAACGCTGATGAGAGGTATACTGATATTTTCTGCTAGTCTGATTGTATATTAAAGTAGTAATTATAAATTTTCATTAATTCAATAAAAACTGAACTTAAGTTTAAATAAATATTAATTTCTCAATATTGCATTTATTAATACTCTATTTTCGGTGGCGGCCAAAGAAAATCTTTTGATATGAGCAAGCCTAATATCAACATACATAGTCTATGAAGGTTTCTTTGTACATATTTATGCCATCAACCAAATGTACTTTCTTTTTATTTATTTTTTTAATTTGTTTAATGATAAGCTTAAGTGTTAAATTAAATTGTTATTATTCAATTTCTTTTTTAAGACTTTTGTTGCCACCGAATTATTGCTTGTCGGATTATAACCCGATTTCTTTTTTATTTCGGAAGTGAAATGGATTATAATGGGTTTTGAGCTTTCTTATAGTTGCGTCGATTTTCTAGTCGCAATAAAACTGTTTATTTTCTTTCTAAATCTATTAGAAATTTCGTCAAAGTTTGTAGAATATCCAGAAGCAAATTTTGGATACGAATCCATCATTGTGCAGAGTTTATGGAAAAAATGTGTGCTGTATTATTTCTACCATTAAAAGGGTTTTCTTTTTCGATTTTACTTCTTAATAACAAACTAAAAAGAAATTGCTGTACACTTATCGTAACACATTTAAATGAAGCTCTAGTTTTTTTTAGTTTTGACTTTGTATTCGTTATTTTTGTTGGTTTAGATGTTTTCTTATTCTGTTGCATTCGGTGTTTGTATTTTTTTTTTTTTTTTGTTATTATTGTTTTTGTTAGCATAATAGCATGTGAATAAATGTCAACAGTTTGATGGCAGCATATGTTGCACTTACTTTTTTTTCGCTGCACATTACGCAAACAATACTGTCGTCAAAGAATAATTTAATATTTTGTTTGAACTAAAACATTAGTTTTGAAATTGTATATTTTTTATTGTCGTAACCGAGAATCACAGTATAATGCGTGATTGCCTGTCCACATTGAAAGATCCAATATTTTATAATATATTGGTTTATTTTAAAAATTTCTTTTCTAAAAACAATTATATTTTTTACGTTTTCAAAATTAATTTATTTGTTAACTACTCATCTACTGATGAGGTTGTAAAAGCAATCAATGAAGAACAGCATATAGATGATCTAACCCATAACAAATAAATTTATTTTTAAAAACATAAATTCTGGAATATTATTCGAATAAAACGTTATAATTTTTTATATTTTTTACTTTAAACCAAATTTAGGCTTTTTTGTGAATATGACCACATACACAACGAGCAAGGCTGCCATATTGATGAGATTTGATATCTGCTGGTATATATCGCTAAGAACCAAATTCGGTTTTAGAATAACCTTTTTTCATTACTTCTAAAGTACATTATATATGTATGTATGTAAGCATTGAAAACGAAAAGCTATTCGGCCTTATTACGAGTGACGCTGTCGTGAAGAAATCTGTAAAATGTGGCAACGTTCGGTATATGTTTTACCTTGGAGTCGTTAAATAATAAATAATAATAGGCCTTATCACGATTGTCGTAGTCGTTACGAAATCTGTAAAATGTGGCAACGTTCGCTATATGTTTTACATGGGAGTCGTTAAAGTACGACTACGACTACGACACTCGTGATAAGGCCTAATAACTCGACTAGACTACGACTACGAGAACCGTGATAAGGGAGGGCTATTATTATATTTTTTAAGTTCATAAATAATCTCATACTTTTAATAAATAAATTCATACTATCTTCTCTTAACCTAATTTTATTAAATCGTTTCATAGTATTTGTGTCAAACCATTTTCTACCTAGTACATACATACATACATATTAACATTCCAAATATTAATTGAAAAAAAAAATTAAACTCCGACTAGTGTGCATATGTATGTATGTACACTAGGGCCATAACTTTTTTAATGTTTTTGCGAATAGCAATATGGCCCAGCATAGTAAAATGAGCGATTTAAATTTATTTAACAAAAATAATGGTATTAAGTTATCGCGTTTGTCAAAAAACGTTCACCGACAAAACGAGGCAAAGTTTGGAAATATGTTTTTTTTTTAAATTTATTTATAAAAAAAAATTTATAAACCTGGCTGGAATTTGTATTTAAAATTTGCGATAAATAGAAGAAATTTGCAAGCAGAATGTACGACATTTAAAAAGAACGTAACTTAAAGATATCACCCTTCAAAGAAGTCAATAACTCGTTTCAGTTTTTGCACTAAAGAAGTAAGGATGCAATTAGACATTTCCGTCGAAGGATGCCGCATACCTACACCTAATATACTGGGCGTAGTATTTGACACGCACGCTACACATGTTAACCAAAAAGTGAAATCACAGAACAAAGTCGGGCACTTCCTGCGGCATGAATAATAAAGTGGCACTCGTAACGACGTATAAAGCGTCATCCGCTCCCTCTTAAATTATGCTGCACGAGTGTGGAACCCGTTCCTAAGTGACACCCAATGGCGAGTATTGCAAACCACGCAAAACAATGCTTTTAGAATCGCTAAAGGATGTGTAAAAATTACCAATATTGACCACCTTCACAAGGAGACATTACAAAGCAGTTCCTGATGGCATGTCATCTGCCAATCCACCCGAACCACCAAATTTTGGCACTATGTCGGAAACATCATCCAATTCGACGTTAATTTAATGTTCATTGCGAGAGCACTCAAGGTGTTGCATCAACAAGCGGTCAGCGAAACTATTAGTCCCAAATTCTCGAATACCTGCGATTTCTGATAGTGAGCGGCAATTACCCAGGCAATTTCGTTCAACACTAGCACAAATTAGAGCCGGCTGGAGCAGTATATTCAACTGCTAATAGAAACGGGTAGTCCCCGGTACTATAGTTAGATGCCCATATTGTCTCTTAAGACCGAACAACACTGAGCAGTTGTTCAATTGTCGCAATATGCCTACATCCCTTACTTCAGTAGCCCTATGGCTAAGATCGACTGAGGTGGCAAGGTTTCTCCAGCCCTCCACTTCCAGCTATTGGCACATAATATAATATCAAATAATTAACACCATATACATATTTATAGGAACAAAACATTTGAAAAAACTCGAGTAATATCATTGTTTTTAAAATTCAAAGAATAATTGTTATTATTAAGTAAGGCCATAGGCACCGCGACCTGACGGATATTTTGTGCGACCCAAATGTTCGTCGAAGTAAATTAGGGTTGCGAATAAGGCCAACAACTCTACACGGTCGGAGATTGTAAATCTCATTCAAAGTCATCGAAATACCTCCAAGAAGCAGTATTCTGTGCTCCGTAACCCACAAGTTACTACTATGGGAGAAAAATTACCTTCGATTACTGATGGATGAGTTTACTCTGAGACCACAGCGTCCGGTAAACCAACCCGTCAGTAATCTAAAGTAATTTTTGATCATCAGTAGTAACTTCTTGGATTTGGTTCGGGTTGACGTGGCGAGAAAATTCCATCTGACCCGATGAACTCTTCTGTTATTTGACATACCCGCATGATATGCCAAAGTAATGTACCGGTCCAATAAATTTACGTTGGGCTCCTCTGTTGGCTAGGCAGACATTTCGTTCGTTTCCAGCATGCGTAGAGTGCTAAATTTTTTTAATTTAATTTCGCGTTTCAAATATTCCGAGTTGGTGTTTAATACAACAAAAAATAATGGGTTTTAACTGAAGCCGTTTAGGCGATTTGAAGATTTGGTGCTTTAGCTGTTTCAGAAAAAAAAGACCTGGCACTCGGGGACTGCCGCAGTAAAGCTATTGCATAGCATTTTTTATCAACTTAAGTAATTATATTATTACATTTTGTTTAATAGCTCCGTTGTTTTTCTGGCAATACTGTGTGTTAATGAAATCAAAATCAATAGCATAATTTAGGGGTTAACATACATTGGGCGATTTAAATACTTAAAAACACAAAAAACTTATGAAACTAACTTAGTGTCAGGTTTTTTCGTTTCAAAAACAGAACATTAATGAAACTAACGTAGTGTCAGGTTTTTTCGTTTCAAAAACAAAAGACTTAAGAAACAAACGTTTCAAAATTTCTTGATTTGATCGCCTCAAAGCCCGCGAAGGCTTTGTTTCACTTTAATAATAAAATATTTAAAAATTTTAATTCAAATCAAATTTTGTATTTTTTTTAAGTTTTAAAAAATGTTTCAAAATCATCTCTAAATTATTATTTTCGTAAATAACATAATATTAGCCATCTGTCATGGTGCAAAATTTGGTTACGGCCCTATTGTACATGTGTTAAATAGTTTGCTACAATTGTCAAATGTAGATGGAGGAAAAGACATGGTAGGAAACTAGTAAAGCGTTAAAGGGCTAGAGGGAAGCAATATAAAAAATAGCATAAAGTGGAGGAGAAATAACACAGAGTGTTTTGTGTCATTTTTGGTGTCTTTAATAAAGAAATTGTAGCAGGTTTAAAGGTTTGCGATTGTTCAAAGAGTCACACTAACACATTTAAAAATATGTAATTGCACAAAAAACATAGCTATCTATGTGTGTATGTATTTACAAAAACCATAACGCATAAATCTTATTCATGAATTATTTTATTCAAAATTATTATAAATACAAAAACTAAGAGTTGTTTGATGACACTGTACTGAAAATTTGCGTAGGTTAGCTATTAAATAAAAAGAGATACCTATTTATTAAATATATTATTTCAGTTTTATGAGATATGTACCAAATTAAGAATAAGACTAATTTAAATTTTAAAAAAGTCGAACCTAGCCTACATGGAGCTTTTGTCCAAACGTCAATAAAAATTTTGGGAAATAAATTTTTAAAGCAAAGTTAACCATGATATTATCATTAGAAAGAATCTGAAAGCCAAGGTGGCGTCGTCAACTCATGTGAGGACTACATTCACGTACTTTACTTGTATTTTTGATTTCACTCAGATGTGAAAACACATTTTTCAGTATATTTTTCTGATATTCCGAGTAAAAAGGAACCTAAGCCTGAAAAATTTTAATTTCGTGAGGAATAAAATGTTTACAACTCGACAATGTTTTCATTTCATCATTTTTAGAATTGCTAAAGGTTGTTTAAAAATTGGCCACATTGGCCACCTTCACGAAGTAGAAGACCGACTGAAGTGGCAAAGTGTCACCAGCTCCCACTCGCATCTTAATAGACATAAGTAGGTACATAATATAATTTCAAATATTTAATACTGTTTAATCAACTCTCGACAACAACAAAGGTGCTACATCAACAAAAACAAAAAGGTTCATCTGTCGATCAGTTTTCTTTCGATTTGGAAAGTTTGATCGTGAAACTAATGACAAATTTTTAGCAATATCAGAAGTCAATGAATATTGAAAAAATTTTGATATCTGAAAAAAAAAAAACAGTCGGGTATTAAGAAAACGCATAACTACATACGTACATACATATGTACATAAATATACGTTTATAAAAAATGTTATTGACCACAAATACTATATCAGGGTTGGATAATTAAACATAATTTTTAATATTGTTGCCAGGAGATCATTTTTATCGTAGTAGATTTTCATTTTATAGATAAAGCGTGTGGATACATATTAATCACTACATAACGAGATTTTGTTTATGTTCAAAAACTTGTATTACAATATATATATATATATATATATTTTAGCACAGACTATTATAGCACGGTGAAAATTGCGGAATCGTACAATTGCTGTAATATTTCGCCTGGATAATCATTTTTAGTCGTTACATCGATTATCAACACAAAAGATTAAAAAATACAAAATTAATATTTTGGTCTAATTTTTAGCACAGACTATAGCAAAAACACGGTAAAATTCTTCGCCGGTGGCTGCGCATTCTTCTTTATATATACATACATATGTATATGCACAGATCGGCGAAAGGAAGAATGTCAATTAGTGTTTTGGGTAAAATCTGAAGAAAATATTATTAATATATGTATGTATTTGGTAGGAATTTTATGATAATAAAGTATCTTGGACGTAATTTTTATTAGGTTACCTTGTTTATTTAAAAAATTACTTAATGAACTTGTTTGATCTTTATTGTTATATATTGAATTGTATTTAAATCAAGCATGATGTCTTTTTTAATTTCAAGGTTTTAAGGTTTTAACTATTTATGTGTAACTACAGTAACATTTTCAAATCTTTATACTCCAGTACTGATAATAATTTATTTAAGTGAACATTATTTGTGGTTTTTATTATTATATTTTTTTTTTGCTTTATTTTATTTTTTAACTTCATCAAGGTGCTGTACAAACAACAACAGTATAGTAAAAAGCCACGAAATAATAAAAACTGCCGTAATAAATGAGTAAAATATACTTTCTTTTTCAATTGGTTTGAAAGTTTTTTTGTACATACAGATGTATGTATGTTACCATAAACGATAAAACGATATTAATAAGCATTTAAGTTCGTTAACTAAGATTTCTTAAGTACATTTTTATGTACATACATACATACGAGTATGTATGTACATATGCATATTAATGTATTTAGGCTAGTTAGAGGGACTAACAGAAAAATAGTTTAGTTTGAGGCCTCATATTATAAATAGATCGGTTTGTTTTAGGGAAATTTCCAAACCATTTTAGTTTTTTAATAGATATTTTTTTCAAGAATTAATAAAGAAAACCAAAAAAGCAACAGAAAGGTAATAACGCACAAAAGATCTTATTGCATTGCATTCATAACAAATGTTTACGGCATATGTGTATAGGCTCCCTCATTACTTTAGAATTGATTTTATATTTAGATTCTATAGTATATGGGGCCTATTCACATGTTATGTTACGCTCCACGGAGGGTTAAGGATTTGCTACTGATAGGGAATTTTATAAAAAGTGGTACGAATATTGAAGGTAGTTGGTGTTACAAAAAATCTCCGGAAACATCATAACGTAATACATATATGAATAGCATAAACATATGAATGCATCGGAAACCGTTTGTTTAATTATTTTCACCAGTAAAGTTCACCTTATATTGCGACGATTAGGGTGCTAAGTAGGCGTTTTACGCATACTATGATCAGGCATTTTATTAATTGTATTACTTTTTTGCTAACCGATAAAAGGGGGCGCTGTCGTGTATATTAGTTTCGACCAGAACCAATCACTGCCGGAATAGTTTTTAATAGTCAGTGCTATCTATGCCTTTATCACTTAAACAGTCCAACAACAATTAATACAATGCTACAGTAATGTTCATTAGAGAAATTTATGTTGACTTTGCTCTGACCAGAAATCGCAACGCATGTCTAACGTCAAAGTTTGCTTTGTAGTTAGTTAACTTGCTAACCACTAAGACAATCCTCACACTTCTAATTTACGGATGAATTTATTACCTTCCTAGTCTAGCACCTTAGAACAGATGTGGGGTTAATTCCACCCTCAGAAATCGAAGGTAGGGAACAATTGACTTTTATAAAAATAAATGCTATTTCAATTGCGACTTTAATGAGATTATTTTAGAAATAGCTTTTCTCTGTACACATATGTGTATGTACATACATATTATATATTCCGATAGGATATTGAACGTAATAACGTAATAAATTAAACTGAAACTTAACAACTATAGTTAAGTATTTATCCTAAGTTAATTGTATATTAATTAAAATAATATAAAGTTTCAATTCACATACATATGTACGTATGATTATAGACATATAAAAAATTAATATGTATTATAATTAAGCCAGTGTATTTTTATTTAATTTTACTGGCAACAAGATAGGGTAGGTTAAGGGTTAATTATTTTTTTTCAGTACGCATACATGGATTTATGCATGTACACATGTGTATAAGACAAATTCATTCTCTTCACATTTTATTTATGCAATTTAAATTTAAAATACACTTTACTTTTCGTATACGCTACATATACACACACACCTTAACTTGGAAATGCAATTACAATGAAAGTATTGGTTAATATGTAATTAAAAAAATGTTTCAACAGTAACAATTACATACATACATACATACATACATATAATTAAATGATATAATTCGGAAAAATCAAGTTTGAATAAAAACATCCTAATACGAAAACATTGCTCCACAAAAGATAAAGCAAAACTATTAAACTAAACCAATAAGAAAATATGTTTGGTTGGACTGTTAGTTAGTTAAATGAAAAATTAACGAAGGTTTAAAGAGACAATTGTGTAAAAGACATATTAAAGCAAAACTGCTAAGATTTAGTAAGTTGTCTGCAAATTGCAATGTTTTCTAAAAAAAAAATTATTAAAACAAAATGTATGCATACATACTTATGAATGCATTTCCATATATTTATTATATCTTTTACCATAATTTAATTTTTAAAAGTTGCTGTTTTTTGCTCTTTCTTTATATGCCGCGCTATTAGTAAAAACACTTTTAACCACTAATAAAATAAAATATTAAATTTTTTTTTTGGTATAATATTACTATGGATGTTGTTATTTCTACTACACTGTTATTTTTTATGTTTCTCATTTTTCACTCGCCTATACACTTTTATTCCATTTTTTGTTAGGTTTTTTCCTGTATTTGCTTTTGTTGCCTTTCTTTCTTTTTCTTATGGGAAAAAATTTTCAAACTATTTTCAAAGCTTTTTTATTTTGCAATCAATTGGAATTCATTCGCATCATGCATAAATCTGCTTTAAACTTTTACTTATTTATATTTTTATCACATTTTCGATGATTATTTAATAGTTTTAAGAATACCAAATTATTACATATTTTTTATATCAAAGGAGAATTAACTTTTAATGTTTATTTGATGGCGAACGAAAATCCAATGAATTGTTATGTTAGTATGGCAATGCTATTCATTGATGAATGAATAAGGAAAGAGAAAACAGTGTTGTAAAAATTTGGTAATTAATAGAAAGGGGAATGTTTTGGAATTATTAATATATAAAACTAATTTTGTATTTTATCGCATCAAGCTGCAATATAGTTTACGTGTTTCAGTGTTTGATGTTCAATAATCTATATTTTTCTATACGTATCCGCTTTTCGAAAGGTTTTACAGAGTATATTTTAGTAATTTCTAATAAGACTTTTTTACTATTTCGAATTAGAAATTTTTTTTATATATGGGGATGTATGAATATTGAATTCCAAGTCTTATGTGATATTAACGTGTTAAACATAAAATGTACTGAAACTTAAAAGCGCTTCATAGCCGAATAGGACATGTAATGTATGCCATCTCATTCACAAGAACAAGTATAACATGTTCACATTTCGTTTTCTATTTTAGTTAGCAGCTCAGCTTACTAGTATTCATATAAACGAATAGAATTGTTTCAGTTTCATACTTGATTAGATTCCGTTTAATTTAAATTTCGATTTTGCAGTGTTGAATTTTTTTTACTAGTAAACTTTACATTAAGATTTTTGTTAACATGCTCACAGTAAAATATTTATCTGACACCTAACAGTATGCTTTAACTTCAAACGAAATAAGTATAACAAATCAATTGAATTGAAAAGTAAAATGCAATTGAAACCACTTTCGTTTGGAATAGTTTTAAGTGAGGTTTCTGCAAATTTCTTAACCTTTAGTACTGAAAAAATCTACATGCGGAAACTGCCGCAGGAAATTCGTTGCAATAGTCGTTCGTTCAAAAAGTCATGAAATTTTGTATGTATCCCTGCATCCCTACTAAATAAACATGATGCTTATATGTTAAAAAATAATATTATTTGTTGTGGATTTGCTAATCTCTTTATAAACATTTCAAAAAAATTAATTTTAAATATTTTCCTGATCTTGTTCCAAGCGTTATTATAGTCTATGCAATGTAAAACATGGATAATGAATTTGGTATTTTTCGATTTTAATCTATAAAATAGTTTACCTTAATTAAAACAATAAATTGTGGGTTTACAAAACTAGATTAGTTAAAGTTGAATTTTTAAATTATATATTGCTAGTTAAGCAGAAGTTGTTAGTGTTTTAATTTTAAATTAACAAAAAAAAATTTTTTTAATCAACTCAAGATTTAAACAAACTCTAAATGCACCTTAAATTAGTTTAAGAAAAATAATATAATATATATGTATGTAAGTGGGAAATAAATTCGGATCTGTTTTATGTGCTCAGTTCTTTTAAAATTGCTCCAGCTGTTACCAAACGTTGAATTTCTGAGGTACCTTCATAAATTTCTGTAATACGAGCGTCGCGGTAGTAACGTTCTGCTGGCATATCACTTACGTAACCCATGCCCCCCAGCACCTGTATGCATTGATGGCTACACCATGTTGCGGCTTCTGAGGCAGCTAACTTGGCCATAGCGGCTTCTTTGGTATAGGGCTTATTGTTGTCCTTCATCCAAGCAGATCGCCATGTCAAAAGCCGCGCCGATTCCACCTTAACTGCCATATCAGCAATTTTTTCTTGTATAGTTTGCAACTTGGAAATTGGTTTACCAAATGCTATACGTTTTTGAGCATAATCAACAGCCAACTCTAGCGAAGCTTGAGCAATACCTAATGCTTGACTTGCAATACCAATACGACCAGCATCTAAACTTTTCATGGCAATTTTGAAGCCAAAACCTGGTTGACCCAACATATTTTCCTTGGGTATTATGCAGTCCTCAAAAATCAACTGACAAGTTGATGATCCACGAATGCCCAGTTTGTCTTCTTTTTTACCCAGAGAAAAGCCTACAGTATCTCTAGGTACAATGAAAGCGGAAATACCTTTATGCTTCAAGGATTTGTTCGTAGTGGCAAAAACTATAGCTGCCTTAGCTTCATAGCCGTTAGTAATCCACGCCTTTGTACCATTCAATAAATAGTGGTCACCCTTATCTACAGCTGTTGTAGATGCAGCACCTGCATCCGAGCCATTACCAGGTTCAGATAAAGCAAAACATCCTACTGTGTCACCAGCAGTAAAAGGGGGTATAAACTTTTTCTTTTGTGTATCATTTCCAAAACTCAAAATAGGGCCCAAATACAGAGAGTTGTTAACAGACATTATAACACCAGCAGAGGCACATCCTCTAGAGATTTCCTCCATGGCAATTGTATAAGCCAAATAGTCCAAACCGGTGCCTCCTAAAATATATTTTAAATGGAGTTTATACTACTATAAAGAAGTAAATAACAAATTTAAGATGGCCATAAATTAGGACAGTATAGTATCACCTAATTCTTCTGGTACGGCTACTGCCATAAGACCTAATTCGCCCATTTTCTTAATTTGCTGGTCGGGGTACAAGTGCTCGCGGTCACATTTGACAGCATTGGGTATTAATTCAGCGTTGGCGAAGTCACGGCAAGTTTTTTGTAACATTTGATGGGTATCTGGCAAAGCAGCTAAACAAGCAATATTACGTTGAACCTGTTGCATTAGTCTGATCGTTGAACCTTGATGTTGGTGATAATGAAAATATACGAGTATGTATGTATGCAATTAATTAATATACATATGTATATTAAAATATATACTACCTAATTTTAAAGTGCTTCTTATAATGTTGTGCATTTTTGAAAAGTTGCTCGAGTACTGTCCACGAAAAATTAATTTAAAAAAATTAATTAATAAAAACTGTGATAAAACTTTGAACTCCCAAATTATCATAAATCCACTGATGCCAAATTGTTTACCCGCAAAAATCGCTGAAATAGACGGAAAAGATCGGATAAAAATCACAGTTTTTTTGTCGCGATGTTTAGATCACATAAGTATGCGTGTCTAATAGCCCTTTTAGACACGCATACTTGACTGCAGACATGTACGATGGCATACTTTGTGTTTTGCTATTACACTATCGAACGCTGACGACATACTTCAGTACACATGTGTGCCACAGACATCAGAAAATCAAAAATTTTTGAAAACCAGCATACATGTCTGACGTTTTCGACATACATGCTATAAGACAGTGAGTTTTGGTATGCCATCGTACATGTCTGCAGACAAGTATGCGTGTCTAATAGCCCTTTAATGAAATGGTATAAACGCACTGAATGCCTGTTTTCTCAATTTTCAATATATGCAAACGGCCAATATACTGATCTGATAACATTTTCGTAGTATCGGTCACAGAATGTGTATTCAGTGGTATGGTACTATACAATCCAATTGGAATTTCTTTTTTAGTCTGGTAGCACATTTTTCCATTACAAAGCAAGTGTCAAAATAACTCAAGTTTTCCTGGAACTACGTCGTTCTTTTAATTCGTCTGCAAAACATTTGTTGCCAAAATAAATAAATTTAAATAAACTGTGTTAAAGTTGCTATTATATATAAATTGTATTATATTTAAATTAGAATGATAGCGTAAACAAATACTGCAAAATATTAAGGAATATAATAAATATTGTAAAATTCTAATTAGAAAGTGTAAAAAATAAATAATAGGGTGTGAGAGAAGAAGCAATTGTAGATTAAATGAGAATTTAACAAAAAATAAAATCTATTTAGTACTTTTCTTATATCTAAAAAGAGGCGAAAGAAAATAAATGCAATATGAAAAGGTTATGAATTTTCTTTTCTTTTTTTTTTTTGCAAAACTGAAAACAGTAATTCAACTAATGGATGGAAAGTATACTAAAATCATCGTATTAAATACCGACAAAAGCAATTATTAAGTTTGCTAAAGCAACAACAAAATTGTATAATACATACATACATATTTGTTTCTGTACAAAATCGTTTGAAATAACTAAAAAGAGGTAAGATTTTTATAAATGCGATAAACTGATGATGGGCTGATATTGTATATTTCTTTCATATCATTTTATCTCTGAAACTACATACTAAATTTATAAGTATGTAAGTGTGTGGGTTAAAAACAATCAACTAAAACTACCCACTACTGGATTGTATTTTTTTTGTGCAAGTTGCCCCCACACACAGAGAAGCACCTTTTATTTATTAATAAATTTTTCAATATCGTTTATCGTTTATAAAGTTTAACTTTGCTATTTAATGGTCATTATAGAGTGAACTTCTTTATATTACTATGGCAGTTATTATTCATCAATGAAGTTCGTTTTTATACATACATATGTATATACATACGTACGTATGTACACATTTCTACTTCTTTCAGGGGGTACTTTATATTTTAGGTAAATAATTGTGTGTAAATTTTGTAATTAAAATCATTGTTGTAAAATAATGCCATAAATTATATTATTTTTATTGTAAATACCTATGGAAAATAATGATTATCTCGCCCAAGCACAGTGTTAGATTTTAAATTATTAAATAATTACTTTTAACCACCTACATATGTAAGTATGTACATACATACAAAAATTTCGCTTTTTTTCCTATTTAAAACTAATATGTACATACATACATCCATAAATAAACGAGTACCATATACTGTTATCATTACGTTCAATATGTGTACTTAAATTTATTGCAAATTAGTTAAAATTATTATTATTGAAATTATTATTATTATTATTGCTCAATTGATTATCTCTTTTTGGCAAATTGAATTGCTTGATTGTCTAGTAAATAAACAAGCAAAAATTACTAAATGCATAAAACTATTTGTGATTGGTAAACGTTTCCGCTATCAATAGTAGTTTTTGTTCCATAAATATAGACATGACTACAAGAATGAACAGAATGTTTTGAAAGTGACACAATTACATATGTAGGTATATAAATTCCTGGAGCTTCTCATTTTGGTTTATGAAATTTCAAGTGTTTTATTTTGATTAAGAAATTGTTGAATATCCAAATAATAATAGCTGTTTTTGGGAGCTTAAATATGTACATAATATGGACATACATTTGAATATGTATAGATATATACATATTTTTCCTGGCGAATTCTGTTGCGACTGCCTTTTATAGATAAAAATAACATAACGTATTTTAAATTCATAAAATTGTTAAAAGAGGCTAAAATATGTGATAAAAGAATGTAATCTAAAATGAAAACAAAATTGAAAATATGAACATCCTCGGTAAAAATTAGTTCACGTTGCAGTGCGTTCACTGCATATGTAGGATATGTGATTTACAATCTATATGTAGATATGTATGTATACATATGTATGTTTATTTAAACTATTTTTTTTTTAATTTCTTGGCTTAGAGACCTGTGTGCCTCTTCAAATAAACGGATCATAATTCAATTCATTAAAATTGTGTACATACATTAATATGTAATTATGGTTGTATGTATGTACATATGCATATGAAATTAAAATATCAGTGGCCAAAAGTCGACAAACCACAACACGCAAATAGGGAAATGTTTAACCGAATTTACGCAAAATCATTGGGCACGAATAGAAATGGACCTAGTTTTAATCTAGTTATTTGAAATTTTATTATAAAATTCATTTGCTACACCTGAAACAATAACAAGTCAAATAAACTATGTACCTACATATATGTATATATTTTTTAAACTTAACCGGGATATAATGTTTTAAACGACACACATGCATGCTAAATATTTTTTGTATTATACATACATATGTACATACATCTGCATATGTAAGGCATCTTATCGTTTTCAGGTTATTGTTATAAAAATGTTTTTTTTTTTCATCTTCATTCTCTTTTGCATATGACACTTTTAGAAATCGGTTATGATAATTCATTTCTGGGAAGTAAATAAATACTGAAATGTCAAAGTTGATTGAAGTTGATATTTTCTCTCAAATTGGACGTTTTTAGAGAATTAATTGTTAAATTAGCTATTATTTGAACATATAAAATATAATTTTTTATTCCATAATAATAAACTGCAACGGATATGATTAAAGTTCCCCACACTCCCCTAAAATTTGATCGTTTGGTCAATACATTTTAGGTACATGGTGCGTTCAGCCAGCGTTGCCATTTTAGTGCTTTTCGGGTATTTTTTGGTGCTTTTTAACTTAATCAATACCCGAAATTTTGTTAAATACCCGTTTTTGAAAAGCGGGTATTTACAGTGCTTTTTAACAATTTCTCACAGTGCTTTTAAGTGCGTTTTAAATAATAACAATTTTTGGCATTGAACCATTTTCATACTATTCTTTAAACAAACCTAATACTTTTTTAACCAACTGCGTATTATTTGCATCTATATTTTGATTAGTACTCGCAAACTGTTAAGAGTTTGAATTCTAGAATTTCTCAAGCATCTTCTTTCTAAATTCGTGCAGAAAATTTTATGATTTATTTGTTTAGCAATGATTTTACTTTTAATATACATATCTGTTAATTTGTTTGTTGTGCAAATTTAAGCAAGAAAGTGCCTTGTTTATTATAAAGCTGAATAGTAATTAAAAGTAAGTTCTTCATTGATTTTATATGTGTTAAAGTTCATCATCTTTCTGGGGAGTTCTTGGGAGAATAATCAAGCTTTTAAAAGGTGGCTTAGATCAGTAAAAGATGAACTAAAGAATATTGCATTCGTTGTAATTAAATAAATTCACGATAAAGCGATTTACTCCGACAAAGTCGCACAAAATAAACATGAAAAAGCAATAGATCCAAATGCAAGTTTTTCATTGCATCCAAGGCTGTCTTTTGATCCACCAGAACCAAAATAAAATTAGTTTGGTGCTTTTGTACCCGAAATTTTTTTTAGATTTACCCTTTTTTACCCTATTTCCATGGGCTCACAGTGCTTTTGATGTTGCAAGAGATGGCATCACTGCGTTCAGCACTGCGACGATAATTTGTATGGAACATTTCAGCACTCCAAAAATGTGTATATGTGTGTAGTTAAATTTTAAAATATAAAACCCGAGACATGAACCACAGAATTTAACAGAGCTCTGTTCGCAGGTCAACAGTGCTCTGTAGACATATAAAAATCATAACGGGTGCACTAAAAACTTTTATTAAGGAGTCAACGTGGGCGGAAAAAATCATTGCGTTTTGTGGACCAAGTGGCCCTCTACTAAACCCTATATGTGCTTCATGTCTACGGTTATATTTTTTAAAATTTAACTTCACACACATAAAATTTGTTGTATAAGATTTTTCTCAAAGAAGGCTCAAAAACTTCCTTAATTATTCTACTATAGGTTTTCAAACATAAGAAAGTTAAAAATCAAATGTTTATAAATAGATTAGGATTCCTACATAAGTAGGTATGTATGTGTATGTAAACTTTGTTTCATAAAACGTCGATAATAGGTCTGTTTCTTTACACAACATTGGGATCCCGTACCTCTTCTTCGGGCTAGTTTGTGCAAGCAGTTAATCGATCAGCTGTTTCTGAAATAAACAATACCAAATAAGAAAATTTAATTTTACCTAACAAGAATAATGATGAAATATTTGTTACCTTTGCAAAATGCAAAGCAAAATATGTATGTTTGGAGGTACGCTCATTTTACCGAACTTTGCCCAAAAAGTAAAGAAACAGATCTAATATTAAGTGAAACATTACGTAAGACATATTTAATTACAAACAGAAATGATAATGGACGTTTTCATGTGGATAGTAATGTTCTTATACTACTTTCTAAAATGCATATAAATTTTGAAAATGTATTCTGTTCTTAAAAATTATGTTTTGTTACAGACGAACTTTGCTATAATGAATCTACATGTTACCATAAAATAGCTTCATTATATATAAACTTTAATATACAGAAATTATAATTCTTGCACTTTTATTTAAAATAATTAGGTATTTTAGTTTGAATATGTATATAAAACTACCCCGTTTTTCTTATTCGACAAAACCTTCGAATACATTTAGAAATTTACATAAATATATTAAGGAGTACCTTTGTCCTCATCTCTACAAAGGTTCGTATTACATCAATTGATGAAAATTCGTTCTTATGTTTTTTCACCTTTTTGGGAGCCACATAATTATTATTACTTCATTCTCGTTACACAGTGTTGTTAGTATTCGTAACAGAATTTTTATTTAAATAATTCATTAAATTGAGAGATAATTACATATTGACAAAAACTGTAGGCTTTTTTACGAAAATAAAAAATGCTGTATTGAAAAGTCAATTGTTCTTTTACTCAGTTTTTTTTTTTAATTGAACAATATGTGGTCTCCTTAATTAAATGAAAAACGAACAAAATTTAACATACTGAACTTTTCTCATTCAATTTATGTATGTACATATGTATGTAAATGCATACCCAGTTGTTCACAAAATGTGTATTAATATAATTATTTAAAAATGTATGTATGTAATAATATTTTATATTTTATCAATACGATTCAAATTAATATACATACATACATATGTACATATGTATCTACACGTATTTACTAATAATTATTCCAAATAAAAAAAATGTGTATTAGACACTATCGACGACGTCTATAAGATCACAGTACATCCTAGATGGCACACATGAATTTAAAACAAATGGTATCCAAAATGTGAGCAAGGCGATGAATCCTCGATGACGCACTACTTATTAGACTATACAGACTCTCAGGCAACAACAAATATGTATGTACATACATGCTTACTTCAATGCGAAATAAAATTTCTTTAAAACATACATATTTAAACAAAACGAAAAATTTTACAATATGTGTTTTCACAGTACTGATGTTAAATAGGATAATATAAGAAAACAATGAATAATATATTTCATCTTACAATGTTGTTGTTAAAGTAAGCAAAGTACATGTTTCTGCACATTATGTAATAAAAAAACTTTATTTAAAATGGGATATGTAATCACGTTCAACAGAGCTACCTAACAAATAATGAAAGCATTTACAAATGAATACTGACGATATTTAGTTGCTTCTACCGACAACTACGTTTGTTCTATTCAGCCGTGTAGTTAAAATCTAAAGTGATGTTTAGATATCAAGTTTTTCTTTTGTTGCTTGAAATATGTTAACAAAAAGTCTGTAATATTTCTTTGATTATTAAATTTGCGAACTTTAGCCTGTATAAATATCAAACAAATTTTTAACTGTTTGTCTTAAATTCAAAAAGAGTTATTTTTACAAAGTCGAATTTAACTTTAATCCAATGTATCTACTTACATACATATGTAAGTACACCCAATCCTGTTTTTACACGAATTTGAAATAAAACGATTAGCGGACATAAACTCATCCTGTTTTTACACGTCCTTTTTTGAAATAAAACGGGTTTTTTACACGTTTAAAACTGTTTAGTTAGGGAATTTCCAGATTATGTGTAAAAATGTGCTGCGGAACTCTTCAAAAATATTCAAATTTAAAGGAGATGAAAAATAAAAAGAAAATTAAACATATGTACACATATTCTTTTTTCTTTTATAATTGTAGATCGCAATGGCAACATCACCGCGTTCTGTAGACACAATATCACTATGCTCAACTGTGTCCAGCTGTCCCGATCGCAACGGCTTTTATGGTGGCTTTCAACGTACCGACAAGCCAAAAGAACCGTTATCAAAAGCTCAAATTATAGCGCGAGAAAAGAAATGGTTATATATGATAGATAATTGGTCTCTATATATGTCAAAGAATTACAAAAAGGTAAATCAAACCAATTATCATTACATATGTATGTACATATGTATGTACATATTATGAATGGAAAAATATTCAATGATTCCATTAATATGAACATACAACATATAGTGTGTATGTTTATATACCTATTCCTTGTTAAGGATGGCAAATTTTAAATGAAAAGCAAATTTAATGTGCTTTCAATTAATATTTAATTTTAGATTCGCGATCGTTGCCGCAAAGGTATACCAAAATCAATAAGACCGCGTGCTTGGTTCTTTTTGTCTGGTGCCTATTTACTGAAGAAGAAACATCCCAATTTGTATAACGAATTATTAGAAAAACCTGGAAATCCACATGTAATCGAAGAAATTAAAAAAGATAAACATCGACAATTTCCATTTCATGAAATGTTTTTAGATGAAGACAAAGTCGGTCAAATTGAATTGTTTAATGTTCTAAAGGCTTATTCCATATATAATCCAAAAGTTGGATTTTGTCAGGCACAAGCACCAATAGCGGCTTTTCTTTTAATGCATTTACCGGCTGAAGATGCATTTTGGGTTTTTGTTAGTGTTTGTGATGTGTAAGTATATTTTGATTGATTTTTATTGTATTTTTTTAATTTCTGTAAATACGTTTATATTTAATTTAAATTTAATTTTTGAAAACTCTTTTACAATACGGCATTACTAATGTTGTTTTCAAAGAACCTTATTAGAAAAGTGCCATACCCAAAAAGGAACATTAGAACAATTTCCTTAAGTTCCTTTCATTTTTACAAACACCAATTTTTCTTTCTAAAAAATAATTAAAAAGTTACATACAAGTACTTATTTATTTAAAATGTTTATTGGTTTCTGGCCCACGATGTCGATTAAATTCTTTTTTTTTTGTTTGTACAGTTAGACATAAAAAAACTAAATTACATTTTAACTTTGAGTTTTTTTTTTTTTTTTTTTTGAGGAGAATATGCGACGTGAGGTGCAGTTCCACGTCATTTACTCTAGTAATGTGTTGAGTTTTGTACAATTTTCTTTCTTATCTTCTTCATTTAGGTATTTGGAAGACTATTTCATTAGCGGCTTAGAAGTTCTACAAAACGATGCTGGCATCTTAGAAGGCCTTTTGAAAAAAACATGTCCCCCTGTCTATCGTCACTTGCAAAAGCACAAAGTGGAACCTCTTCTATATATGACTGATTGGTTTTTATGTGCCATGACCCGTACTTTACCCTGGGAAACATTATTGCGTGTATGGGATTGTTTTCTAGCCGAGGGTATACGTGTAATTTTCAAGGTAGCTTTAGTCATACTGGGCGCTTCATTAAATAGTCACAAAATGCGCAAACAATGCAATGGTCTTTGTGAAACTTTAGAAGTGTTGCGAAATCCTCCCGACAATGTTTTAGATGAAGATTTTATTATTAATCATATGCAACGTTTGAATTTACGCGTTGAAGATTTTCAAATTGAACACACACGACAAAAGGCTAGACGAGCTAAACAAAAGGCTATACAAGAGGCAACAGCGGCACAGCATTCAAATACGAGCACATTTACGCGAAGTCGTACAGCAAGTCCTACAAATATGTCAACGACTAATATCTCTACTACAACAACAACAACGGCACAAACAGCAAGCGGTAATGTTACTGTGGTAAATATTTGTGGTGATCATGCGTATGCCTCATCGAATGGTGGTGGTGGCGCTGGTGCTACTAGTAATGGCGCTGCTGAAGGTGGCATTTGTAATAGTAGTAGTAGTAGTGCCAATGGTATTGTTAGCGTTTCCGCCAATAGTCATCACACATAATTTTTATAAATATTTTTTAAAGCGCTGAGCGTTTAGTTAATTTTCATATTAACTTCTTTTTTTATTTACTTTAAAAAAAAAAAAAAAACTAATAACTCTTAAAACCCGTTGAAAGTATAAGTTGTAAGTAAGGTTGTTTTTCTTTTGGAAATGGCGTAAGGAAATGCTGTTGCAATTTTTTTTTTTAGGAAAACTTTTTGAATCCTTATGTTTGACTAAATAAATTTAAGACTCTTGCAAAATTTAGTTGATGTTTTGGATTATCAATCTTATTGGGTTTGTCCCTGAATCAATATATCGCCCATTTTCTACTGCAACGTCATAACTCAAAATTTCAAATTTTGGAGTTAATAATACAGAAATTTTCGATATTTCACTCTTTATGTTGCATATACGTTTCATCTCACTGTCTTTTGTACTTTTCGCTTGTTACGAGAATAAGCCATTATATTTTCTAGATGGTGAGAACAAATTAAAAACTTCAACTGTGATTATCTCGAAATAGATTTTTTTTTTTTTGAGTTATGACGTTGCAGTAGTAAATGAGTGATATGCATTTAAATGAACTGGAATATAGTTTAAAATGTATGCAATTACATACAATTATTGTATCTATCTACACTTTCTTTTCCAACAAAGAAACTAAAACAAACAACAACAATACAATCATGCACTTTAATTATAGATATGAAACCACTTTAATCTTTGTATATAAATCGAATTTTTTTTAACAAACAAATAAACAACAAACGATATATTAAATAAAAATTAAAAAAAACCTTGCAAACAAGTGCACAACTGTTAAAATATTTCTTAATTTAGAAAAAGAAAGCTTATAGCACAACACTTTCTTCAAATAAGTCAATTAGTTTTAATTTTATTTTATTTGAAAAAAAAGAAAAACGTTTTGAAAAGTTATTTATTTCTACACAATAATAATTTTCTTGTTTTTTTTTTGGCATTCCATACTAATTAATATCGAAATAGGAAGAAATGAAATATGTTGCAATAAATTATATTTATATTTTAATGAAAATTAATTGAATTTATCTTTAGTTTCTTACTGTGCAATTTATTCTTAAATATTTTTTTCCCAGAAAAAAAAAACTAACAGAAAACAGAGTTTAAATTTAATGTATTTTTATAAGTTATTTATTTTTATTTCAAAAGCATTTGAGTAATAAAAAAACAACTTGTATATTTTATTTTAATTGAAATGGCACAAATTGAAATAAAATGATTAAACTACAGAAAAGTATTTCATTTAAGCACACATACACACAACATATCGTACATACTTATATAAAATAAAATATTTATAAAAGATTATTTACATTGTTATATACTATTTATTTTAATTTTTTAATCTGTATTATTATCATTATTTTTAAGTTCTATCTTTGCAATATTTGTGCAACATAAAATAATAATGACATCCAAGCAAAACAAGTACAGTCTCTGCAACTGGTTCTGGAACACATCTATGTATGTATGTGTGTAAAGTTATTTGGAAATTTAATTTTTACTTAGTCTTAACTAATATTTCTAAAGAACTAGTTACTTTAAAAACTATGAACGCGTATGTATGTATTTGCTATGCATGAAGTTTCCACAGAATTAACTGCAAAATAAAGACTGCACTGTACAATAAAAACGAAAAACTTGGAAGTTTAAATTGTTTTACGAAAGTTGTTCACGGTAGTGTTTTGCACAAAAGTGCGTAATGCATTAAATACCTGGTTTTTAAGGATTACAAGACCTATACGACCGATTCACTATTATCTTAGAATATACAGTAAACATCCTGTAACGTGAAGAAAGGTTGAAGCTTTTAAAACGTGATCGTCTTCCGATCGTTTAAATTTATCTTGGAAATTGTTAGCTTTACTCGCAAAAAAATTAGTATTTTAGAACGTATGTATTTATGTTAAAATGTGGCAGGGACTTTAAAAATATAGCATTGAAAAAAGTTTTTAGGTGAAAAATAAACTATCATATTTTAAATTCGTAAAATAAATAAAAAAACAGTTAAAATATGTAATCAAAAATACAATCTAAAACGTAAAAACACTCGGTAAAACTTCACTGTATCATGAATTATAAATCTAAAATAGTTGCAATCTAGAACGAGTTTTTGCAAATTTTATGCAATTCATAATTTCCACATAATCAATAGTTTTATTGTAATAACAAATTGTTTAATAACACATTATACAAAGATAATAGTGTATAATCGTGCGTTTGCAGTTGAAGAAATATCGTACTTGTTTGCTTCAAAAAATATTTTAATGAAAAATAAAAAATTAATAAATTTTCTAGTTAAAAATTAAATTTTATTTGTTACATATGTATGTATGTAAAGGAAATCGATCGAAACGGACGTATTGGAAAGTTGTGCTGAATTTGACACGATCATGAAAACAATTTTTTAGTAAATCTGAAGATAAAGTAATCAAACAAATTATAATTGTGGAATTTTATGTATGTATGTGTATGTATGTACATATGATACAATTGGCTTACGACAGTTCTCAGCTGGGCTTGTATCATAGCATGTACCTATTACAAATGATTGAAAACTTGAAAAATCTATATAATTAATAGACAATTGCTTTTATTCTGCTGCCCTTCATGCACCTATTGTACAACCGATTTTTAAAAGACTTCTAGTAAATTAAAGACATTTTTTCACAGAAGTTTACGAAGTATTGTGGGTTTTAGTGGGTTCAGTATTTTGGGAGCTACAACCGTTTAAAGTTGCTACTACTACGTGCACACGTGTTACTCATGCATGTAAATTAAAGCCAAACAAACAAACAACACATACATGTGTTTTACATATTTGGGTGGAAAGAGAAAAATAACAAGACATCATCTATAAGATGAGGTAGAATTGAGGAAAAAAGATGGGAGAGTTGAGTAAATTGATTTAGCGCAGTGGAAGGTATTTGGTTCATTTAACCGCTCTTTTTTTATTTTTATGCATTCGTACAAATGTATCATTAAATAATTGTAGTTTTGATTGTTTTATGACTCTTTTAAAGGAGATTTTTTATCTCTTATAGTAGGTCGATTGGGACCGTTGGTACACAATTGTATTAATAAATGTGCATACTATTAGGAGCGGCAAATAAACATTTCCAGGTTATTAAAATGCTTAATGTGATAATATTGGCGCGTATGATCAGTATAAATTCTTGCAAACTATTCTTAAACACCATATACAGATTTCCTTCTATATGATGTTTGACAGTTCCTTAATTGGTTGTTATCGGAAACGTATGTTAATTAAACACATTCGGAATGTACATATGTAAGTATAAAACTAAAACCATTCCAGTCGTAACGTATGTCATGAATGATTTCTTCTATTTTAAATACATATGTATGTATATAAATTATTACTAAAAGAACAAAGGCAAGGGATGGATGGTTATTAATTAAATTAAAATTCAGATTGATTATGATGTCTTGATCCATGACGTTTCTGCATATAACAGAATACGTAATACCTCAAGCTTGTAATTTATTGAGTTAATTTTCTATTACATAATCCTAGATATAAATTTACTTCATAAAAAATTACAATAATACATTTATTTTTAACGATTTTTAATATGTATCTATGTACATATATATTTGAAAAATTATTTTTGTTAAATAATTTATTCTTCATCGCCACTTTGTTTTGCTAAATCAGAAAAGAAGTCGGAGGTATTGGAAAACTTCGAAGATGGAAGGTTGTGTCGTTTCTCTTTATAGCTATTATGTTTCTCATTATACTTGATATCGCCAAACTCTTCAAAATATTTTACATTCCAGAAACGAACATCGTTGTTATGTGAAGATGAGGCTATCAACTCTCCTGAGTGATTAATATCCAAGGCTTCAATAGGCATACTGTGTTGCCCCACTACACCCAAATTACGGAAAGGCGCAATGTGAACAGCACGTATAACTCCCTCCTCGCCAGCCACACAGGCAATTCGATCTGTTATGGGCATCATTTCAGACATTGGGGATTTGACTCCAGGAAATTTATCGCAATGATAACCAAATTGGCCCCAATTGTAGGTATAAAGATTACCCTTTGAGGAACCCACCACTAACTTGGAGTCTCCGCGATAAATTCCCATGCAAGTCAGCTCTTCTTCGTAAGGTTCAGATTGCACGTAGAGTTTTCTTGCTGCAATGTTGATTGTTGTCAAATATCCATCACCACTGGTAACAAGTAATAATTTACCAGCATCATTCGTGAGAATTTGTGTAATATAGTCCTCCACTTCTTTTAAAGAAAAAATTTCGTTTTTTGTTCTTAAATCCCACAGCTTTACTGTGCCACTATCATCGCCAGTGGCAAAGAGGTTTTCGTCTAAAACATGCATTTTATTGATGGCTTCGTCATGAGCACTTTCGTAGAATTTTTTAAGCTTTTCTGTTTCCATATCAGTGACCATTATCGACTTGTCTTTAGAACAGGTTAATATATTTCGACCGTCTTCGCTAAATTCCACGTCTCTACAAGCCTTTGCATGAACCTCAATTGTTCTTAAAAGCTTATTCTCTTCGTTGGAATATTCATACAATGCTACATCTCCTGTAATAGTAGCCAATGCAATGATGTTACGTTCAGGATGAAAGCAAATATCGGTAACAAAATCTTCTAATTTTATCTCAGGTGGAGATGTTTTAGGTTTTTTTATAGCAGCTATTATTGCTTTAACAGTATCATCTTCATTTTCATCTAACTCCAAAACGTCATTTTCGTAATCGCCACCACCGCCTCCATCGCCCTCATTACCTTTATTGGTTTTATCAACGCTGCACGATGCCTGAGAATTATTAGTAGATGCCTCTTTCGCTTTTTGCTTTTCTTGAGATGCATTTTCGTGACCATTCATTCTTTCATCAGAATCTGTGGACATATCATCAAATTCGGAACTGTCATCACCGTCGGTATCTTGACTACCAATTTCATAATCTGCTTCGACTGGTTCAGGATCCTCTTCAATGTCCTCGTCACTCCATGGTTCTGCTAGCCGAACATTTCCTATTATTATCATCTCTTCTTCATCTTCTAACTCTGCATCAGCTAATTCATCTATATCATCCGAATCGGAGGGTTCTTGAGGATTTTTAAAATGTTGACGCCTAATTAAAATAATTTCGTTGTTTTTTTTAATAGATTTTCATTTATTTCATAACTTACACATGCATTTTGTTTCTTAATTTTATTGTCTATTTTACGTGAAACGCGCTTTTATTTATTCCACACGCAAATAAAAACACAATAGTAAAAAAATGTGACATAAATAACAGTGAGGAGAGTTGCTTCTTCTTCCAAAGTTTTATATGAAACTCCTCAACGAAATGATAACCCAATTTAAGGCGTAGTGGCATCGCCCAAGGCGAATTAAAATTAATTAATTAAATTAATTCGCCTTGGGTGTATTCACACTGTAGTAATAAAGTCATAAAATACAGAACACCAAAATATGACAAGAATGAACACCCTGACATAATTTAGTGTACAAGCGCATAAGTTTGCATTTTTTTTATAAATATTTCTTAATTCAGTCCGACTTTTTAATAAAGAAAATAATACCTTACCTGTAAATCTTCTAAAATGTCCATTATCAATTAAAATTTTCAAATTATTTTTACCTGCATACCTATAGTATGAACCACAGAATATACAGTATGAACTTCCGAAATATATATAAACAAAAGCAGCTGTTGCCATTAACATGGGCTGAATAATTTTTTTGAACGGCGGGAAGTGGAAAAATCTCATAAGCCGCCAGGCAGAAAATTTAACACAAACACATTTTTATTCTTGTGATATTTATAAGTAGCGGCGGCTTGTAAATATTGTCACCGACTTGTCTAAAGCGTTTCAACTTTTCGACTAAGGTTTCTACTGTTATTTTATGACAGTCTTATTATATGACTTTTTTGACATTTTTTTAAATTATTGTAAAATAATAAGGTATTATGACTGATATGACTACAGTGTGAACAACCCATATACATACACATGTAAAAAGCATTTGGGGCTGTGCACATATTACGTAACTCTCCAAGGGTGGGATGGGGGTTAAAGATTTGTTACAGATTGGAAATTTTGCACTGAAAAATAATTAAAAAGCGTTACGGGTAGGGTATAAAATCTCTGAAAACAGCGTTACGTAATATGTGCACAGCCCCTTTGTTCTAAAAAATAAATATTTTTGAAGAGAATGACTTACTTTGGATTTAGTTTTGTGGATTTGACAACCACAACGCAGCGTCCATACCATGTTACCATAATTTAACAAAAAATCGGTAGGTCGACAAAAATAAATTTTGAAAAATATGTTTGTATTTACAAAACATACATATGTATGTACAACGTTATCGTAAGTAGTGTATCAAATATTAGGTCTTTTCGAAAACTGAATTTTTATTAATATTACTTTATTCTCAAAGATCGATATCAGCCAAAGGCGTTATAAAAAATATTATATAAACTTCAGCCTCTGTGGGATCTACCATCATAAAATGCATTTCTAAAAGACCACTTAAGTCCGTTTTGAGTGCCACCTTAGAAGCAACACCCAGCGCCTTTTGTGTCATGCGAATAAGAGCCGTTTTATAACGTGCCTTAGTAATTTCCCGACAATTGAACAGAAGTATCATATCACTTGTTTTGGCCACTTCCACACTAGATTCCGACTGCATAACTCCCAATGTGTCAATTTTAAAATGCGGTGTTCGCGGTGAAATTGTTATTTCCAATTCTTCAGCTGATTTATCAAACTCTTGAAATATACTAGCCACATCGGGACCTCTTAGAAATAGTCTGTTTAGGCTAGAACTATCATCATTTAATGTGAAATCCATAGGTTCTTCGTAGTGAGTAGTTTTAATGGAACACTCAGTACTTATGTATTGTTCGTCATTTGGTTCCAAAACTAAAACTAATGGCGCTTCGGGACCTTTGTAGTATATTTTCATGCTGCAATCGATGCCAGAAAATATACTTAGACACTCTGCTAAAATATTCATATTTATACTAAACTTTACAATGCCGTCTACGTAAAACTCCGAAAAACATCTTGGCATTATGAAAAGAGAAGCTTGTATACATTTTCCTTGTTCAACCACGCATTTGAACCCATCTTCGGTTATCATAAATGAACCATTTTCACCAAAACTTAAAGCTTTTATACCAGACGTTAAAGTTTTGATTTGGTTTAGGCTTCCAACAAATTTAAAATTTGAGTACTGAGACTGAGTCAACATCTTCAAATTTCGCAAAATACCCTTCTCGAACAAGCGTTTAGAATGTTGCATATGATTTTGATGGTCTATATTAAGTTAATCAATTATTCTACTTCTGAACTGCTAGATACAAAAGCCATTAATAATAAATCCAAATTATGGTATGGAACTTCTTTAAAATGCAAACATTTGTGCTGCAAGACAATAGCTAAGCGAACTGCCAGTATATGTTGACAAGTGTATGGGGCAGATTCGGCATCCTTTTTGATCAAAACGTTTTCTTTAAAATATTCACATGAACAATAATTTAGATTTAGAAAAAGTCGAACAAACCGAATGGATGAATGGCCATCACAAATTTCAGCTACTTCTATTGTTTTTAGCTTGGTGGTGTATATCACTATGTTTTGATGGTCAAGTATATGCAATGCTGCTGGTAGTAAACGCCTACCCAATAACTTGTGCAATTCCAAAAAAAATTTTTCTTTGATAAGTCAAAATTAATATCTGCATTTAATAAATACATTGACTTATTACCTGTATTCCCTTGATCTACTGCGCTGCTATTGGAAAACCTTTGAAAAACTTGTTCCAGAAGAATGGGAAGCAGAACCGTCGAAATTGGCGCTAGTGCCGCTGTTTGCATATCTTTGAACAACAATAACGTACAACTCGTCTATAAAGATTTCCCAGATGCTTTACACGAACAGGTTTTACCTTGAGTAATGGCTTTTTATTGACATGATGTTTTTATGACACAATTTACACTCTGCTTGCCACTACATGTACATACATAGGTTATTTTTAGTGTGTTGATTAAAAAACTTGCGGCGTAAGAGAAAAGTCACGAAATGAAAATACGAAGAGATGTCAAATTTCATATAAGAACAAATTAACACAATGTCTTATGTATGGAATTCGTTGGCAATCTTGAGCATTATGGATTATTTGTTATACTACTGCACAGATTTTGTAGTTAAACCATGATATTTTCTAAAGAATTTTTTCTTGCGATTACTTGGAATGAGCTGGTTGCTCTCTCTCAACTGCTAATCTAAATACGGCCTGAAGAAAAACTTTGATTATAGCGGCGTTCTTAAATATTAACGACGTCGAAATTATAGAATAAAAACAAAACAAGTATACGAAAAGATTAGCCAATATTTATAATTTTTTTTGTTTGAGATAGATATTTTAAATCAATTATTATTGTTACTACTAAGAAATTGGATAAATTGGTATTAAAACTATTAACGCTTAAACATGGATCTGGGAGAAACAGCTGAAGATGATCAAAAATTCGTTATATATAAGCATGAAGATTTGTTTAGCGAAAGTTTTCCTTTAATGAAAGAAATAAGACGTATGGGCAAATTATGCGATGTGACCTTAAAGGTAAAATTTTTCACTCCAACGCTGGTGATTTGTGCTTTAACCCAATTGTATACGTATATGAAGATACAATTTACATTTTTAAGGATGACTCCAAAAATATATCTACGTTAATTTATAAATAAAAATACTTTCTGTTCTAGGTGGAAGATCAAACATTTTCGGCACATCGCATTGTGTTGGCCGCCACTATACCTTATTTTTACGCCATGTTCACAAATAATATGGCCGAGAGTCGTATTAAAGAGATAACCATGAAAGAAATTGAGCCCACAGCTTTGGAAAGTTTGATCAACTTTGCATACAGCGGTCAAGTACGCATTGATAATCAAAATGTCCAAAGTCTAATGATGGGCGCATCATTCCTGCAATTGCTTAAAGTGCGAAATGCATGTGCCGATTTCTTAATATCTCGCTTTCATCCCCATAATGTTTTGGGAATCCGTCATTTTGCTGATTCTATGAGTTGTACGCATTTAATACGAGCCGCCGACAAGTATATAGATTCAAATTTTACCAAAGTATCTCAGTCTGAAGAATTTTTAAGTTTAGACTTTGAAGAGCTAGTTGAACTTATCAAAAGTGATTATCTTAACGTAAAATCTGAAGAGGTGGTATTTGAAGCCTGTATGAAGTGGGTAAAGTACTCGGAAGATAAGCGCTCGAATATGTTTGCTCAAGTTTTGTCTCAGGTTCGCTTACCATTGCTATCACCACAATTTCTTGCTGATCGTGTGGCTCGCGAAGAAATGATACGCTCGTCTCATCAGTGCCGTGATCTATTGGATGAAGCAAAAGATTTTCATTTAATGCCAGAACGCAGGGGTCTTCTACAAAGTTTTAGGTGAGTAATCGTGCATCTTCATTTTTGGAATATAAAAATGGACTTTTTTATTATTATGTAGCTCAATTATTTTAATCAGGCTTCATTTAGATCCAACCTAGAATTTCTTAATACAAAATAGGTAACAGTTTTTATTTTTTTTTTAGAAGGGAAGACATAGCTTTGACGGTTTATATTCAAATATGTATATCTCTAAAATTTGTACATATCATGAAGTGATTATACATACATACTTATATCTTATTTATGTACATATGTACATTAGGGTGATAACCAAATTTTGCAAATTTGGTACACAAGGTTTGCAATGAAGTTTTATTAATTAAAAACTTTACCTTCCATCTATTGTTTTGCCAAACAATTTACCTAACGTGTTACATGATTTATGTGCTATTTTATATCTGTTAGTATCGAAAACATCTGATTTTTCTAACCGTTCCGAAAGTATGTTAGAGATTTGTATATTGTCGGTTGAGTTACTACATCCGCTTGAGTATTGCCACGTCGTATTTACAAACTATGTATAATAGTGTATATATATATGTATATATATAGATTTACATTGTAAGGCCTCCAACTATATAAGGCCCTATGGGCTCGGTTGGATATAAATAAATAAATAAATAAAAAAAATAAACCAATTGGGAAATCATTTTTAACCAATAATTCCTTAATAATATCCTTATTCTTCCTGCGGAATTGTACGTCACTAATAGTCAAAACTTTATCTACTATAAGATTCTTTGCTGTATTAATAATTATTCTCTTTGGGTGCTTTGAATAATAATTAATAATTCTACCTGAAGCTGTTGGTTTCCTATACCAATCCAATAACAAATTATTGCCATTTCTAATTACTAATGTGTCTAAATAAGGAATTCTGTTATCTTTTTCTTTTTCAAATGTAAATTGTATATCATTATGAAATAATTAAGCAACAATCTAATAATTTTTTCATAACAATATCAGCTACTATTTGAGATGCTGGAAGTCCCTCCTGTTGCATATATGATTTTTTATCATATTGAAAAAATCTGTTATCAACAATGCAAAATCTTAAAATTCTTAAAAATAAGTCTTTTTCTATACTAGTGTGCTCTGCAATCTTATTCCAATTCTCTTCTACAACACTAATCGCTAATTCTACAGGTATACTCGGAAATAATGAAATAACATCTAATGAGACCAATATTTCATAATTTTCCATTCTTACATTTTTTTATCTTTTCCTTAAATTGAAAAGAATCCTTCACGTTATATCTTGAGTCTTTAGTTAATTTTTCTAAAATTTGCGAAGTCCATAAGAAGGTGAATTTATAAATGAAAAATTCGGTCTCAATGGGAAATTTTCTTTATGGATTTTCGGAACTCCATATAATTTGGGTGCTGTAGCTATATTCGTTACTAATATATTTTTCTCTAAAGGTGTAATTAATTCTAATCTGAAAAGTTTTCCTACAATTTCATTATTCACCTTCTGTAATTTGCTTGTTGGATCTTTTTCTAAAATCTTATATGTTGAGATGTCATTAACAATATTATCCATCCTCGAAACATAATCAAGTCTATTCGGGGCTACTGTTGCATTTCCCTTATCTGCATTTAAAATAAGTACTTCCCTGTTATTCTTCAAAAACTGTTCTGTATCATGTACCTATTGCTGCAACTTTCACTGCTCTACGGCGTCTATTTACGGAGTTATGGGCAAATTACTAATTTCAATATTCCCGACCCGATCACTCCTTCCACGATTTGTCCACATACAAGAAATCAATTCTATTATATACCAAATTTTCTGATCTTTCGAACACAAAAGATTAAAAATACAAAATTAATGTTGGTTTTTTAATATTCGACCTTATAATTTGTAAATTTTAATAATTTTATTCGGGCTCAAGTGGTTTCCAAACTCATTTACTTTATACACAAGCTCTCAATTAAGAAATGAGAATTACTAAAGCAGTAGCACAATAGTCTAAAAACTTATAAAAACAACTGAAAACTAATTTGCCCTTATACATACAAACATACATATTTAAATGAATTTTTTACACATTATAAAGAAGGATATGACAAAAAAATGGACAAACGAACGCTAATGAGAGGTGTAGCGGCCTTGAAATATGTATACTGATACTTTCTGCTAGTCTGATTGTACATACTAATGTTTTTTTTTTTTTTCAAAATAAAAAAACACTTAGTAATTTGAATTTTCATTAATTCAATAAGAACTGAACTTAAGACTAATAATAAAAATTTCTCATTTATACATAAAATAAATATTTTAAATTTCAATTTGTAAAGGACTCGCCAAAGGGGTGAATTTATATCGGGTCAAATATATGCAGTGGGTGGATTGACCAGCAATGGTGAATCAGTTAGTACTGTAGAAATTTACGATCCTCTTACAAAAAAATGGCGCATGGGCGAACAAATGTCTATGATGAGGTAAAATATACATGTTTAGTCTGTTTAAAAATATTACAAGGTGTTTGTTGTTTGTGAATAAAAAGGTCCAGGGTAGGTGTGGCAGTTATGGATGGAAAATTATATGCATTCGGAGGTTTTAATGGATCGGAACGCCTCTCTACAGTTGAAGTTTATGATCCTAAGAAAAATCTATGGTCTCAGGGCAGTGCTATGAATTGTAAAAGAAGGTAATTATAAAATCTTTAGAAAATTCCAATTAAGCGTGTGCTTAAGATTTATTTATGTGTTTATAATTTTATTAAGCGCTGTGGGTGTAGCAGCATTGAATGATTGCATTTACGTTTGCGGCGGATATGATGGTGTAACATCTCTTAATACCGTGGAATGCTATTGTCCAAATACTGACATATGGAAAACTGTAGGTGCCTAAAGGGGCTTTAACGGGTCCGTATAGTGAAAGTAATTGATTTTATATAATTCTAGGTAGCCCCTATGATGAAATATCGCTCTGCTGGTGGTGTGGCGGCATTAGATAGTTTCGTCTACGCTTTAGGCGGACATGATGGCTTATCCATTTTTGATTCAGTAGAACGTTATGATCCTGTTAATGATGTTTGGCATAAAATGAAACCGATGTTGAATCGACGTTGCCGACTTGGAGTCGCTGCCCTTAATGGCAAACTATATGCCTGTGGTGGCTATGACGGCAATTCATTTTTGCGTTCGGTCGAAGTTTATGATCCCATTAAAGATTCTTGGACCTTAATAACACCTATGAATTGCAAACGTAGTCGTGTGGCTTTAGCTGCAAATATGGGTAAATTATGGGCTATCGGTGGCTATGATGGCGAAACAAATCTTTCTACCGTAGAAGTTTACGATCCTGAAACGGATATTTGGACCTTTGTTCCATCGATGTGCGCTCACAGTGGTGGTGTGGGTGCTGGAGTGATACGTAACGAATGAATTAGTATTTAGCTTTGTTTTTTGGTGAATGTGGCTTCAGGTTAGTTATTTTTTAGATTTATTTAATTTTTAAATTATAGTCAACAAATTTTTGTTCTTTTCTAAAATTCTAAATTTTAATTTCTAAATTTTCTAAAATTCGATTTTGAAATAGCAATTAATAAAAATTATTTTGTTATCTATACTTAGCAAGTATCCTATGACATATAAATGTGATTTTGATAAAAAGCAAAACATTTACTTCTCAAATAACTCCCTTTATTATGTGACATCACGTCTACAGGACAGCAAACAATAATGATCCCTTACCTAGCCATTTTCGACAAGATAAATAAGAATTGTAATGATAGAAATTTGCTTACAATGACCAATGGCAACCGAAAATGTTGGTATAGTCGTATTTAATAGACGTCCACAAATACTTGCCAAATAGGGTATTGTTTCCTGCAGCCGCATCTTGTTCTGTGATAATTTAAAAACAAAATGTCTGTAGTAGACATTTATCTCAGAAAATACTCCTTTAACTTTCTTTTTTTAAAAACGATTTCCTATTTTGGTTTTATTTTCAGAAATCTCTTATAAATCTTTGTTTATTTTATGATTACATAAAAAATATTTAAATTACTTAATTTATAACTAGATTAAAGCCCCTTTTTAAAGTTTAAACATCATAACGATCTAAATTTAAAGTAGATTTAAATAATAATTAGAGAAAATAGTTATTGATATACTTTAGAAACTCAAACGTAAGGCAGCTTCGAAATTTTGTACTAAAATAAAGAAAACATTTAGTTATTTTCTTTAATAGAAGTTGAAGTCTTAAGAAGGCCAGTCACATTAAGTGTGATTCATTTTTATTAAAAATGTTTCTTCTGTAAAAAAGAATATTCGAGATACGTTTTCGAAATAAAAATTTGACTATTGTTAAAAAAAAAAAAAAAAAAAAAAAAAAAAAAAAAATAATAATATTTTTGTTTATTTCTCCTTAATATCAAGAAAAAAATAAACGTGAACACAAACATATGAATGTATTTATTTATAATGTATTTACGTATGAACAAATTTTGTTCAATTTAAGTACATATGTACATATTATGAAATGGATATACATTGTACGTAATTATTTGTGATTACGGTTGACCAATAGAATCAACTGTTTATAATGGATTAATGAAAAGTTTTGTGTATATTTAATCTAGTGTACGCCGCATCGAAGTCAATTAATAAGACCTACTTACAATATTGTTATTATTAACATAACAAAATTAAATTCTAAAAAAACTCGACAAATAAAATGCATAACCACAATCATAAGAATATAAGTATAACACGCCTTTAGTAGATACTAGTCATCGCTTGAATCAAATACATTCATGGACCATATTAAGGGAGCATTGGTTTCAATTTCCACCAAACATAATGAATAAGAATTTGAGCTGCTTACAATACCACCAAATTTTAAACAATGATTAGCTGAAAACAATACAGAGTTGAGTAAAAAAAGGGTTTAAAAAAAAAAAAACATACTTAAGTTCCACTTCAAACCACTGGTAGTAACATCTGTGGCCTCCCGACCCACTGGAATCAAAGCACACCATCTTTGATCCTGGACTAGATCTGAGGGTATTGTAATGGAATGTTTGCCTGGCTTCAGTAGCCATGTCAATGAATTGCCACTTAATAAATATATATTGAGAACGTCTTGTTCAAACTTATATAACGTATTAATGTTAGCCATTATTTGATCAAAGCGCCCAGAGGTGTCGTGAAAAACAATAATGTCTTGAACATGATTCGTTTGTAAGCTGGACTTTACTATTGTGAGAGCCTTAGTGAAATCTGTAGCACTTTGATCGGGTGTAGGAATGAATTGTGTATCTTTGCTATTAAAGTACTGTCTTGTTTCGTCAGTTAGAGAGTCAAAGTCTCCAGTTATCATTTCAGGAGGCTTTAGTATGCATTCAAGATTCTTGTTTTGGGTTAGAAACTCTCGCCAACGATTTGCGCCACCATCCACACAACATCGGGTGCTGGCTGTTTTAAGTAATTAAAAAAATTCAACTGTTAATTTTATTATTTGGTGTATAAATTACCATTTTGCCACAATTCTGTTGCCACATCCTTGGGTATCCGCACCTCCCGGTTAAGTACTAAACAGACATGTCCGTTGTCAACTTTATATGGTACATTTATGATATTTGCTGGTCTCCATTGGTGTATTTTTTTAACTTTGTTATCCGCCTTTGCTTCCGAATGATCTGACATTTTAAAACCCCTATTTTCTCTTAGGAAGTTCTAAACATGAAAATATTTTTATACGCATCTAATACGAACAATTTTAATAATACAGCTGTTGGAATATGTCATGCAACCATAAAGTGTTGCCATATAAAGAAAATGTTATATGAATGCTCAGGTAAAAACAAATTGTCTCCCAATTGACGTGTGGTCCTCTAAATTTTGAGTTTTTAATTGTTAAGAAGTCCCAGATGGTTTTTGCCCATTTTCACCGAATTAGTGGTAATTTATTTACGTAATTTGAATGAGGAACAGAACGTTGGCGTTTAAAAAAAAAATACAGTTATGTCCTATACATAGTATTTGTACCTGTGTGATTAGTCCCTGCCTTTTGGAATAAGAAGTTAGCCGAACGAATCTACCAGGAGTAATAGGTATATAAAGAAATTACAATCGTATAAGCCGAAGGAACGCTACTATTGGAAGATAGTAAGACACACAACTCTAGTACTAGGTATAGCGAACAGTATCCGCTCTGAGCCAGTGTATCTGGTTTAATACATATATATGTATGTATGTATCTGTGGCAATAAAGAAAAAGGTCCTAAGTCATATTTTACAGTTTTGTAGAAAAGCACTTTTCGAGTTGATAAACATTTATTCAATTTGTACTAAAAGATTATCATTCGTTTTTCGATCCTTTTAATTTACTAACAAATGGTTGTGACCACTATGACAAATATATTTATTAAATTTGTAATATAATATGTTATAAGTTGAATCAAATTAAGCAGTTATTCCATATGATTAGTTAGAAAAAGAATAGCAGCAAGTAATTGGGACAGAACTTCGTTAAGAATCATTCAATATATATAAAAGTTTTTCCAGAGGTACGTTTGACTATGGAGAATGCGATGTTGATAGTAACTGAAAATTAGCTTGTCTTGACATAAGTAATTGATATGAAAAGATTCCTTTGGTAATAAAAATAAATAATATATGAGTTTTGATCATAACGTTATAAAATAATAGATCTTATAGATTTAAGAAATGCACATTTTAATATCTAAAATAAATTTTATTCTCCTTTATATACCGGCTTACGCTTTTCGGCGAAAGCTTGTAGGCCTTCTAATCTATCTTTTGTAGGTATGACTTGAGCGTAGCATACTTCTTCAATGGAATATCCGGTATTAAGATCTACTTGCATACCTTTATCAATCGCTAATTTTGCCATACGCACACCTACTGGACCATTAGGCAATATTTCTTCTGCTAGTTCTATTGCTTTTAGATAAGCAGCATCTCTAGTTTCATTTTGTACCACTGCATGATTAACAAGACCCAATTCTTTTGCTTCCTTGCCATTGAAAACACGAGCAGTGAATATTAACTCTTTTGCTAAAGGTGGAGATAGAATTCTAGGCAACCGTTGAGTCCCACCAGCTCCCGGAATAATTGCTAATTTGGTTTCAACCAAGCCCATTTTAATATTTTCGGCAGCTGTACGCATATCACAAGCCAAAGCCATTTCTAAGCCACCGCCTAATGCAGCTCCATCTATTGCAGCTATAACTGGCATGGGTAATTGTTCAATACTTACAAAAAGCTCACGCAAGCTGCTAACGAAATCACTAACGTCTTCTTGTTTCATATTTTTTCGTTCTTTTAAATCAGCACCGGCACAAAAGATGCCAAGAGTTAAACTTCTCAAAATTACCACCCGAGATTCATTATCACGCTTAAGTTCAGACAATATATCCGAAAATGATTGCACCAAGCTAAGACTGAAGGCATTTTTAGCTTCCGGGCGATTAAGACCTAAAACTGTAATTCCTGAATGATTTCCTTTTAGACGCTGGACAATAACCTCATTTCCAGCCGCCTGCACTGAATACTGGCATATTGATGAGCTGCGAATAGCAAATCGGGTAGTTCTGTATAGATTTAAGGTCATCATTGTTATTCTGTGGTGTTTTTATAAAAGAAAGCTGACGAGGAATATTAATTTGCCTTGCACATTGATTATAAAACAAATAAAACGAAAAATATTTCCAACATTCAGTTGACAAACAGGTGGCAATACTATCTGCGCTTATTATTATCAAGGTTCATTAGCATGGTAGAAATACTAGCACAGCTGACTAAACAGGCCAGTGTACCTTCAAGGCAAATTCATTACCAGGTGAAAGCAATGGCGAATTCGAGAAAATTTTGTCATTTCTCACACTGTTATATTTGGTATATATTTTCCGGCGCCATTTTTATGTAATTTTTTATACATGGAGAATTTTGACAGCGTAGGATATGAATTAGACTTTTACACAAACATAATTCCTGTTGTTTGTTTTGTTGTTGAATTCTTGTAGTCGAGCATATACCTGCTAATGAATTTGCCTTGATCTAGGCGAATTGATTATAAAAAGGCGAATTAATTCTTTAATTCGCCTTGGATTATAATAGTTATGTTTATTATGCTGTGGAGAATTAATGTCAGCTGTTCAAAGTCTAAAGTTGGCATCACTTTACTTAATAATTGCGGGAATTTGTTAAATATATTTTTAGAAATATTGAAATTTTTTTGATGATCTCTTGTGTTAATGAAAACAGATAATTAATCTTAATAATAATACATCGAAGGATAATTCAGTATAAATTAAAAAACTAATTATTGAAAGTTAACAAACTAAGAGTAAAAGAACAGGCTTGTAATTGTTATTACACATCCTGAAAAGTTTCCAAATTCGGTATATCGAAAAATCATCACATTGTAAACAAAAATAAATAAAGAATATTAAATATTATATGTAAATTTTTGTATAAAACCGAGTAAAAAGTAACCGTTAAATAAAAAAGGGCAAATTTTGCATTACAACATAAAAACATACGGAAATGGCTAAAAAATTGGTAAACAATAAAACCAAGCAGTTGTCTCTGAGTTCATTTTTAGGATGTAAAGACATTAAAGAAGGTAAGTACCCAACATTTTATTCAGATAATTATGTACTTGTGTATATTAAAATTTAATTGAAATATTTTCGCAGATTCTATACTCAGGAGGAAGCCTATGAACCCCATATATCTAGATTCCGATACAGACGAAGAGGATAATGAAAAAAGAACCAAAGATTCTCAAAAATGCAAAGATCTGCCGGACAAAATAGAGAAACAATCCAATGTGTTAGTTAGAAAATATTTATATGAAGATGTATATAAATCACCATTAGCTCCTTCAAAAATTAAAATTGATGAAGGAACAGATAAGTTAAAAGAAAATGTGTCCAATTCTGTGCTAGATTCACCATCAAAGATCAATTTTGATGACATAGAAAGTACTTATCAATCTTCTATGAAATCTCTTAATGAAAGTATTGAGAAAATGTCAAAGGAACGCAGTAAATTCGCTTTAACTCCGGTTAAGAATTCGGCGTCGCCAGCGCCAGTTTCAAGTACAACACTGAAGTTAACAGCAAATAAACAGATGGATAACACAATAAATGACAACTTTGATGATTTAGTTAATAAAAATAATAAATATAAAAATAATACTTCCCTTACAACTTCCTATAAAATTGGAAATGATAGCGATAAAATCAAAAGTAAACTCGGTATTGATAGTTTAAAAGAGGCTCTAAATGATGACAGTCCGATAAAATCTGAAAAGATAAATGATGAACAAAAACACTCCATCAAAACAAATATAAAAAGTGATAGGAAAGACAATAAACGAAATATAAGTATTGTTTTTGAAGATGGACTTAATGATTATTTGTTGGACTTAATGCAAAGCAACCATTTTAAAACGGGTGTCAATGAAGTAAGTTTATAATTAGGTCATGCAGTATGTAATATAAATTTTTATTTTTATATATTCTTTCAATATAATCTGCTAAGGATGATCTAGACGTTATTAAATCGAGCTTATCATTTTTTAAATCGAAAAGCTGTGAATTAATGGACAAATATTGTAGCATTATTGATCAAATACCAGCCGATTATTTTAATGCAATTAATGGCTTTGAATCGGGTACATTCCTAAAATTAAAAATTATGCGGCAAAAATTTAAAGCTAAAACGAAGCTCTTAAAAGCCGTCTTAGAACGGCTTGAGCAAAAGCAAGAACACTTAGATAAGTCGGACGAAGAGGAGTTAAATGCACAAAAATTTAAAAAGAAGCAATGCCAAACTAAGAATAATGTAGAACTTAATAAACTCGTACTACATTTACAGCCTGAGCCAGATTTTGACATAGATGATATGGTTGAAGAGGAAAGACAAATAAAAGCGGAACAAAATGAAAACAGTTTTTGCAACGGATCACCTGAAAATGAACAGCATTTGGAGCCCGAAACAATGCATCAGAAGGTTGAAAAACTCTCTGCAAATAATATACATAAAGTATCTGAATTAACTCGTTTAAGAGAAGAGCTAGTACATGATTTATGCGAAGATGATGAGCCTTTGGAGGATGCCGAACAAACTTATTTAAAAGAAACCGCTTGTTTGGATGATTATGATATCGATAATAGTTGTAATTATAATACGAAATCAAAGCCTATATGTGTAGATGATGGCGACACCGATGAATGTGAATTAGATGATTTATTAAATGACATTCATGAACAAGACAAAGAGTTGAAAGGCCGCCAGTCAATATTCAATAACTATGCTTACAAAGATTTTGATGAATCCAAAAAATCACTAAAAACGCAGCCAGTGGCTCAGCGAATTACATTTCCTGTAGATTCGAAACAAGTAGCGGAGTCGCCAGAACTTGACGAAGATGGCTTCCCAGTAAGTAGTTACTTAAAATAAATATATTTTTGAAGTTCTGGCAAAATGTTTATTTAAAAGCTTTTACAAACACGACAAACGTATTTAAAATTTTCCTCAATTTTTTTATATTATTATTATTACGAATAAACGTAATTATTATTCGAACTTATATTGATGTACATATGTACATTTTCTTCAATTAATATTACGTAAATAAAGTAGTAAAAAAAATTTATATTCTATACCCTGGTTTTCGATTTATTCGAAAAGTTGCACATTTTGAATTTCAATATATTCCAGTAATATTTTTTATATATGTACAATACATTTGTATGAACATACATAGATGCTTATGTGTATTGAATAGAAATAAAAAATTTTATTTTCATCTTTTAAGATTTATGATCCCGAACAATTTGAAATAGAATTTTCTCAGGCAGCTGCCAAGATAACCAATTGCAGTTCCAATACAACAAGAACATCCATTATAACTATAGATGATGATGAGGACGACGATCGACCCAGTACGAGCCATCGTTCATCCTTAGCGAACAATTTGCTTAAAACACCCACATCGCAAGTGGGCATTAGAACAAATTTGACAAAGTCTGCTCAAAAAGTTGCTGGCAACTTTCATTCGAATGTCCATAACGATGGTATAACTGGTGAGTTTGATGGACTTAATTATTCACATTCGGAACGGATGATGGAAGCATTGCGTTTTAATTTTGGCCTGAAAACTTTCCGTCCCAATCAGCTGCAGGTTATAAATGCAGCTCTTTTAGGACATGATTGTTTTGTGTTAATGCCTACAGGTGGTGGCAAATCGTTGTGTTATCAGTTGCCTGGTATTTTAACAGAAGGCGTTACAATCGTTATAAGTCCTTTGAAATCGCTTATTTCAGATCAAGTGAATAAGTTAGCTTCATTGGATGTAAGTTTGAATGCAGTTAATGAATGGTTTCGGAGACTTTTAAAAAATTGTTTTTTTTCTTCTAAACAGATTTATGCAAAAAGCTTTTCTGGTGATCAATCTTTGCAAGAACAACGGGCCATATATTGTGACTTGGAGACCACTCCACCACGTATTAAGATTTTATATGTTACTCCTGAAAAAATTTCTAGTTCCACTAAGTTTCAAGATCTTTTGGATGCTCTTTATGCCAAAAACGCAATTAGTCGCTTTGTAATTGATGAGGCCCATTGTGTTTCACAGTGGGGCCATGACTTTCGTCCCGACTATAAGCGTTTGGGTATATTGAGAAAACGCTTTCCTAAAGTTAATACAATGGCACTGACCGCCACTGCCACACCACGCGTAAGACTGGACATTTTAAAACAGTTAAATTTAACCAATCCCAAATGGTTTTTATCCAGTTTTAATCGCAGTAATCTCAAGTATACAGTACTACCGAAAAAAGGTGTCGCTACATTGGAAGATATCAAAACTTTTATAAGTTCCCGACCATCATCAGATAGTGGTATAATATATTGTTTGTCTCGAAAAGAATGCGATGATGTTGCCAAGAGTATGTGTTCCGCAGGCATAAGATCTTGTTCCTATCATGCGGGTCTAAGCGATAGCGTACGGGAGTCAAGACAAAAAGATTGGATTACTAATAAAGTGCGAGTCATATGTGCTACGATAGCATTTGGTATGGGCATAGATAAACCCGATGTACGTTTTGTTTTGCATCACTCTATACCAAAGTCAATTGAAGGTTATTATCAAGAGGCAGGACGCGCTGGTCGCGATGGAGAGTTCGCAAATTGTATTTTGTATTATAACTATGGCGATATGTTACGTTATCGCAAAATGATGGATAGTAAGTACAGCATTTAAAATATTTTTACAGTTCACAGAACAACTTGGTTTTATAATTTGAACAGTGGACAAATCGGTAACATATGACGTTAAAAGAATTCATGTTGATAACTTAAATCGTATTGTGGGCTATTGTGAAAATGTTTCAGATTGCCGTCGTACTCAACAGTTGGATTATTTTGGTGAACATTTCACTAGAGAAGAATGTTTACAAAACAAAGAAAGTGCTTGTGATAATTGTTTAAAACAGAAACAATATCAGGTAATTTTAAAATTCAAAACGTAGAAATTTAATTATATTTTCTTCAATAATTAATTATAAATTTAGAAAATCGACGCTTTGGAACAGTCTCGAAAAGTTATTCGTTGTGTTAAAGATTTATGTAGTGGTCGTGCCCGATTTACTTTACTGCATATTGGTAAGTAATTTAATTAAAAAACTAAATAATTTTACAAATTCGAACTAATTTATAAAAATCAAAACAAAACAAATTAGCTGATGTACTTAAAGGCTCAAATATTAAAAAAATCATCGATAATGGACATAATAAAACACCTTACCACGGTTTGCTTAAAGACTGGAATAAGTCCGATATTCAGCGACTTTTACGCATTATGGTATCTCAGGAATATTTACGTGAAGATCTAATATTTGCCAATGATATACCGCAGGCGTATATCTATTTAGGACCGAAAGTTGAAATAATCGTGAAAGAGAATATAAACATAGAATTCTCCTTGACGCGTAAGGAAGGAAAGGTACAAGCGAATAGTATTAACAATGATAATGCATCCAGTGCGAACAAAACTTCCTCAACACGTGGCCAAAAACTTAAAGAGATTTATGAACGTTGTTACTCAGACTTACTTGATCTCTGTCGCACAATAGCAGCAGCACGTAATGTAACTATGGCCAGTATTATGAATATACAGGCTATTAAGTCAATGGCAGAGCAATTGCCAGAAACTGAAACTGATATGCGTTCCATACCACACGTAACTAAAGCGAACTTTGATAAATATGGTGAAAAATTATTAGAGATAACTAGAAATTATGCTACTGAAAAATTATGCCTATTAATGGACCTAGAGGAATCTGAAGAAGCCGATAAACAAAAAAATCCATTAACGTTAGCAACAACAAAACGTTTACAAGTTGACACAAGTGATGATGATGGTGATAACGATGAAGATTGGGCTGGTGTGGCAAATTCACAAGGTGCTGCCAACCGTGAAAGTGGTAATTTGCGTGGCAGCAAGCGAAAGCGAAATTGGCGAGGCGGACTCTCCAAAAAATATCGTAAATCCGGTGGCACAACAGTTTCCTCTTCTTGGGGAGCTGCGAGTGCCGATTCTAAGTCCTCTCCAAGGAAAAAGTATACTAGTAAAAAAAGTTTCGGCTCACCTAGACGTAAAAAATCGTCTGCAACTCGTGGGAGTGGAGCATCAACTAGAGGTGCACGTAGTAGTGGAGGTGGTGGTACATGGATAGCAAAGAAAACTGGTAAATATCTCGTTTTATGTGCATATATACATACATAAAATATAAAATCATGTTTATGTCGTACATTTTTTATGTATATTTTAGGTACCAGTGGCGGTTTCCAATTAATGCCTATACCCAATTCTAAATAGTATTTACTTATATGTTTTTAAACTGCTTTTATGTGATCATTAAAATGTAAATTATATTTAATTAGATTTTGTAAGAGAATTTATAAGAGAATTCAATTTGTCTTAGTTTGATAAATAAATTATGTTTAAAAAAAAGCTTTCATAAAATATTACTGTCGTATTCATAACCCTTTCAGAACCAGCATACAAACGACCAAGTTGACATAAATAATAAAATAATGCAACTTAAAATAAAGGTTTCTTAAAGTTAACATGTTTTTCGATTTCATATATAAAACATTCTCCAAGATAAAGTATGTTAGCACCAGCATTCACATCGCGATTCCAACATTTGGGCAAAATTGGTACCTATGTGGTGATCGCGATGTGATATTTACCTCGTGGCAGCCAGCACACAGCTTGGTAGTCCGGAACTCGTTGACGAACAAAAGATCAGCACGTCTTACTCGTAATGCAGCTACTAGCTTCTTGTGTGGTGTTCTAACGTAACCTCTCATGGGGGAATTGGAAGCTATTTCCGTAGAACCAATGCATATTAGGGTGTTGTCTGTGGTATTAGGTACGAGTTTTTGTGCAATTTTATGAACCGTTTTCTCAACACAAATAAATTTCTTCAGTTTCAGTCGTGCTACTTTTCTTTTCGAAAATATTTCTTGTTTTCGTAGAAAAATTGACAAACGATACTTGGTGTAGCTTTCATAATTTTCCAAATAAGGTGATTCTTGAGTAACTTCATTAAAATTGTTCGTGTATTTCTTCAATAATTGCTTACGAGCATAATTGCCACTCATGTGTTGATACGTTGCATTTTTAAATTTTAAAGGTTTACCATCCTTCACTCCGCCTGTTATGAAGGCGGCAATAAGTTACGGCAGTAACTAAATATGGGCTTAGAATTATAATAAAAACACGTGCATTGGCAGTAATGCGTAGAATACTTTTATTGCGTATAATGAATTTTATACGTTTTTATATAGTTATTCAAGTTTTTGGCTTGGTAGAGTTTTATTATCTAAACGAAATACATATTTCATAAATAATATACATAAATTTTCTTAAAATATATCAACTTACACAATTCTATTCCGCTCAGGTTTTAGGGTTGTAATTCAAAGGCAATACTTTTATACATAAAAGAGTTAAACTTAGATACCAAATTTATAAAATTAATGGCGGTCAATCCGAATCGTTGTCTTACAAGGTTGCCACCGGTTAATAAAGTAAAAATAAAATATAATTCAGATAACACTGAACAGTGTTGACAATAAACGAACTTTAAAGAAATGAGCGTTTCAAATTATTCGTTTTAACGAAATTTAAATATAAATAAAGGCGAATTCAAAATTAGACGAATTAATTCGTTACACCGCCATATATTAACCTCAGACCAGGATCCAGACCAAAACGATGATCATAATTTGTATTTCGTATTTTTTACAAGTTTCCAGAACAATCAGTCTCATCTTTTTGGTGTTTTTTACGCTTTACAAGAGTAGATGTTACAATTTTTGTTTTCTTCATCGAAAATGAAACGGCAACACTGTCAGTTTGTAACGAATAATTGAATTTTTTCGTACACGTTTCAGGGAACTTGAAATATTTTCTCCACTCAACATCACGATTGAAATTTTTAAATGGTCCTTTGTATAGTTTAACGCTGCATAGTAAACTATGAAACACAAACGAATCATATCTAATATGCTTTAGACCATGATTGAATATCGGTATTAATGCAAAGTTTTTTAGATTATTACGCTCATTGTACCGTTGTAAATTGTAAAATAATTCAATGTACGACCAAAATATTTTTTTATTTTATCCAATTTGTCGCCATTCCATTTTAAATCGTTGCGCATTCTATTTAATAGTTCTTCATCTGGTTCATTAGCACCTTGTGTATTGAATAAATACGCTAACGTTTTGTATACTTTCTTCTTGTCAGGTTCAAATTTAAAATATCTACGTAGACGAGTGTAACCATGTGTCCAGATATTGTTGTGAAAAATTACTTCATACTGGTTGGCTGAATCGACAAAAATATTAGATCTATACGAGCTATCGTACAATTGTATAGATCCTCGCCAATTTTCATAGTCACGATCAAAAATATATTGCGATTTTTTTTCAGCATTAGAGGGTAATAGTAATGTAGAAAATTAATAGGATTAAAATTGCCAGCACACCATCGTTTCATTAATGAAAAATGTATATAGATCGACGATTCCACAATAAGTGATGACATTTCTTCAACATCCTTTTGGATTTTATTATAAATTTTTTCATTTTTGCACGTTGATTGTAGACCTCGTTTCACTACTACAGTTTCTAAATTATCGCTTGTTGATGTATCGTCAGCTTTACGTTTGACCCTTTTACTCACTTAAACTCTCTTCGTTTGTTTTTAGGTTAAGATCCGTTTTTTTTTCTTTTCTTGTTTAGTTTCCAATGGGGGTTTTTATTTATTGTTATTTGAAACTATTTCTTGCATTTGCTTGTATTTTTTGGTTTACTTTTTGTAATGAAACAAATTCAGGTGATTTTTCTTGTTTTTCATTTTATATTACACTTCCATGAAGATATTTTTCTCTTCTGATAAAATAGAGAAATAAAATTTTTATAAAACCCCAGTTTTTTACATAATTTTCCAAATCAATTTCAGATAATTTTCATCTTTTTAATTGAAACAATAGTAATTAAGTAGAAAATTATGTTTTATAAAATATTATGGAAATTGATGGCTCGATTATGGATAGCAACCGAACTTCAGTTGCGTTGCCAGCCACTAAATAGCAACTGAAACTGGCAGCTCTCAGTTGCCAGTTGCCATCCGTAATACAATTCTCAGCAACTGGCAACGCAACTGTGGTTCGGTTGCTATCCATAATCGAGCCATTAGTTTTTCGTTTTTAATTTCAAATATGAAATTATTATCACACGCACTCTTGTTTTATTTATTATTTTATTAAAATATTCAGTAGTTTTTAAAATGACATTGACCAATATTGTGTAATAATTTATCGTTTATTGTTAAAAGATACAACATACATTCTTAAATTAAAAAGCTTGGGTCTGGAAGTTATATAAAATTTATTTGTGTTGTTCTGAATTCGTTATATCATATATCTACTGTATTTATTATTAGTAGGATAAAAGTGTTGCCACGACGAAAAACAATTTATAATCCTAATTTGTATTAAATTTAGCAAAACCTTTTCAATTTAGTAATATTTAGAGTTTCATATATTTTTACAAGTGAAAATATCATAGTGCAATGGTTTGGGGGTTTCCCCCTCAAATAAAATTTAAAAGTGTAGTTACATGATTATACATTTCAACTATCGATATACTAATTTTCTCGACCAAATTTACCTTGTATGTGCCTCCAAGGGATGCCAAAAATATTTACTGTAAAATGTATTTTGATATATGAGAGAGATGAAACATACAATCGGATAAATTGGGCGAAAATAGTCACCTGTGCTCTCGAGACAAACTTGCACGAATTCGCTTTGTATAAACACGACACTGACAAATTATAATTCTTCAAACTCCTCTCCAACACACTATGTTACTTAGTATACAAAAGAGAATCAAGCCGGTTAAAAGATTTTCATAATTCATACCTCTGAATTGATATAATGAATAGCGAAATTGTTTAAAAGTTAATTGAGAATTTTTACCACCAAAATTCAGCTAGAAAAAATAATTTAGTTTCCGCACTGCCAATGGCAAAAACTTAAAGTCGATAATACTGTAACCTGTATAAAAACTATTAGCTGGCAGTACTTAAATAGGTAGTACTGCTTGGGCTTGTACGAACAAGGAATAAGCAAAAAACCAAGAAATAATTGCAAAAGTATTCTTCTTGTAGACCTTCACAAAATGCCGTAAACAACAAAAAACTAATTTAAACTATTAAATACATAATAATATTCTTCGTTTTAATTATAAAAGTAAAATATACTAAGTTTTAAACAAAATCAATGATATATTCAAAATTAGAACAATCTAAAAAAATATACCGAGTAACTAACTCATTGAAAAATTCTCAGCAGCAAGACTATTGTAGTCAGACAAGCAGTGACAAAAAAGAAACGAAGAAGTGTATAAAAAAAGCAAATGTAATATAAAATGGTAAGATTTTAACAAAAACTTGATTTTAAAGCTTAAAAGGGGCAAATTGAAAAATACCATAAACTTATTTCCATCTGTGTTTTATGAAAATTTTACAAAAGATGGATAATCTAGAGCCCTGGAGTATGTTTGCTACTGATTTAATGTCAGGTGAAAGAAATGATAATGAAATTCAAGAAGTAGGAGAGGGTGGTACAGATGTCCCCTTTTCTATACCTTCCCCGATACAAGATATGCTGGTTAAAGAAGAACCACCAGAAGTTGTAGATGAAGTATTTGATGACGATAATGATAATGTTCCGCTTCACTTTCTGGCAGAAGGGACCAGTAAAAATGATAAAAATGATAGACAAACTCGAAATGCCGAAGATAACGTACTATTTGATTTTGGCTTAGAGTCATCAAATTCACAAAATCGTACTTTAGATTTTCCTAACTTAGAGCCAGAAGACAAATACTACAATGCTATGATCAAATTCGAAGATGCTATAATTTACATATGTCCTGCATGTGGTCATGAATTTAGCTCTCAAGATGCCTGGAAAAATCACTTGAATGTAAATCATCTTTATAATACACGTCGTGGCCTAAATTTCATACAAATCGATAAACTATACCATGAATGTATGGAATGTCACAAACGCATCGCTATGCACAGTATGGAAAACTTACTCAAGCATAAATTCACCCATCTACCTTATCGGTGTAGCAAGTGTATGGTGTGTAAACGGCAGTATAAATATAGACAAGATCTTATGGTACATTTGCGTATGAACCATCGTGATGATTTGATAGAACTTTTAAAAAAAGAACACAAAAATTCGAAAAACTCAAATTCCCAACCTCAAACTATACGTTCCATTTTAAGCAGGTCTGAAGGTAACAACAATAGATCTAATATTTCTATTGGTGCCGTTAAGGAAAATGCGAAAGATTTGTTTGATAATATTGAAGTAAAAAATGAATTACTTAATGAAGATGAAGATGATACAATGGGCGAAGATAGTCAGCCGCCACCAGCCAAAAGGCCAGCTAGAGATTTACCTACTTTCCTTGAAGATGGATCTACAAATGGTTCAGCTAACGAGCAACCAATAACTAGCCGCACGAATAAATCCGCAGCAGGGGAGGAAATAGATGTAGGACTTGAAGAATATATATTGTTCACATGCCCTCAATGTGGTACTGAATGTGAGACACAAGCTCAATGGCGTCAACATATCGATTTTGTTCATGAATTTGGTACGCGAAGGGGTTTGAATTTTCGAGAGCTACTTAATCAAAAAGTTCAGTGCATGAGTTGCAATTTGGTAAGAATTTTCTTTTGTTTTATTTTATTAAATACTAGCTATACCCGGTGTGCTTCTTTACTACATACCTACTACAGCTATGAAACATACAAATTTCTGAACATACATTGGGCGATTTAAATACTTAAAAAACAAAAGACTTAAGAAACAAACTTAGTGTTAGGTTTTTTCGTTTCGGAATTTCTTGATTCGATCGCCTCAAAGCACGCGATAAAAGCTATGCAATAGCTTAAAAACTTTATACATTTTCTATGAAATTTTTTCGGAAGATTTCTTTTTACGCTTTCAGTTTCGTTTCATCTTTGGGAATTTTATAAAAGGGTTCTTTCCAATAGCCCTAATCTTTTGTAATTATAATTAATATACCTTGATTATAGTCATTGTATCATGATAATAAATAAACAAAAATCAAATTTTGACAGCTGAAATTAAAAAAAAGTGGTTTACAACAATTGTCGGCTGCGCTTATAAGAGTACCTTATAGTCATTGTATCATGGACTCTTTCTTATATTTTGTTTTAAAACTTTATCGAAAATCCAAAATATTGTCGCTCTTTTGATCGGATTTTTTGATTTTTAGTCTCCTTTCTGATGCAGAAGAATGAACCCGTTTTCTTTTACAACAAAAAAATACATTGTGATTTATATGTTCATTTTCGGAATCTTAAGTATGTATAATAAATTTTTGGTACCGGAAAAAATGTTATAAATCTGTGGCAATAAGGAAAAAGTGCTTAAGTCATATATTATAGTTATCTAGAAAAGCAGTTTTAAATGTTTAAGTGGTTTGATAAAAATGTAGTCGCGTGGTACTAAAAGTTGATTATTCGTTTCTCGAATCTATTGATTTTTTTAACACATAGTTCTGCCCACCAAGAAAGTTATTCAATTTGAAATGCAATATTTTATAAGTCAAATTTAGCCGTTATTCCATATTAGAAAATTAGTTAGAAAAAGAAAAGGAGCAAGTAATTGTGCCATAACTTCGTTAATAATCGTTCAATATGAATAAAACTTAGCTTATCTTGAGTTAGCATTTTTTCCTTTTAACCACAGAAATATAAAACACAAAATCTGTTATTTTTTTATATATTTTCACTTTGTTAACATTAAATATATATATATGTATGTATTTTGTGGCAGCCAGATTGTATTAATATAAAGAATCCCTGAAGAAATTTGAAAATACCAACTAAACGTAGGATAATATACTAAATAAAATGAAAATCTTTTATTGACACAAAAAGTTGAAATAAATGGACCTTAAAAGACCGATTATTATTATATAGCGATTTAAAAAATAAAAAAGAAGTTCGAAACATTAATCAATTTGAATAAAACCGGTAATAAGATCAACTTTGGTGGTGGTGTTGGCTGAAGTGGTTAGCGCGTTGACTACTAAGCAAACAATTGCTAGGGGCCTGAGTTCAAACCCTGGCCAGAGCAATTCAATCAACATTATTAATTTCCCTAATATGCATTAGTGTGGTATATTGTATTAATTGTTGCCGGTGGTGAAGGCATATCACTGGTCACTAAAAAACTGTTTCGACAGCGATTGATGCTGTTCCAAGTTAATGTACATAACATCGCGCTCCTTCGTCGGTTAGCAGAAACATCGGCGAAGTAAAACAATTAATAAAATGCCAGCTATTACAGCTTAACAAAGTTAATGCGTCTACTTAACACTGGAGTCGCCTCAACACTGCTATAAAAAATTAACATAACGCGCAAAGCAGAGTTGTAAAAGAGTTAAGCCATCTAAATATTCAACATCTATCTTCTGTACCCTATCCCTCTCCCTGAGTTCCGGCACAATGCACTGCATAGGTAGGGTTTATCCCTAAAATGCTGTTTGGAATTATAAAATCCGATTTCATGATGTCCATTTGTTAATCATATTGTTTTTTTATCATAAAATATAGTTTCTTTTATGATTTTATATGCATACATATGTACATGCATACATGTTTTTATGTAGACAGCACTTTTGTTACTAACAAAACAACTTATGTTAGAAAGTACAGTAACAAATTTATAAAGAAAAATTCGTGAAAGAGACATTTTTTTTTAATAAAATGACAGATGACAATTCAGTCAGTAAAAATGATGCTGTAAAAAGTTATTTTCAAAAAATTGCAGGTTGCACTTTTTTTTATTGGCATCGTTTTAACAAAAAAAAAAAACAAATTTACTTTCAGATTTTACCAACCACTTCCATACATAGTCTGCAAGGGCATAAGTTCAGTCACTTGCCATATAAAAAATGGATGAGTTGTAAACTTTGTTTCAATTCTTTCAATTCAAATTTGGATATTATTCAACATTTGGCAATTACCCATCATTTAGTTGCGGAAAATATCAAACCAGCAGCTGCTACAGAAGTAAATAACGACGAAGACAGTCAAGAAGCATTTGGTTTTGATGGCGTTGGCGATTCTTTCGCTAATCTAGGTGATGATAATGATTATGGCGGTGGAAGTTATGGAGCTTCCGATCGAAAAAATAATACACCAAGTCAAGAGTCGCAATCAGTAAAAGTTGATGAACGTGATGTGTTCGAACAGCACATAACATACATTTGTCCAGCGTGCGGTAAGGAATATAATGATAAGAAGATATGGCGAAAGCATATTGTAGAAATTCATAAGTTAGGTGAACTAGAAAATTTGAATTTTGAAAATATAAATGACCGTCAATTGAAATGTAGAGAATGTGATAAGATTATAACAAATGCGTATGGCATACAAAATGCCCAACAACATCGTATGACCCACTTGCAATATAAATCTTTTGCAAAGTGCCGTTTATGTCGCAAAACTTACACTGATCGTAAGGGTTTAATCAAGCACTTGAGAAATTCGCATAAACTGGGCGTTAGGGTAGGCTTTGGTCAAATTAATCCAGTACCATCGACCACAAGTTATGCTGGTTCAAGTAGTAGTTCTACCTTTAAACCTTTTGTCAAAAAACCTTATAAGATTGCCCACTATCCACCTAAAGAAATTGTTAGATTATCAAATTATACTTATGAAATAGTACATTTAATTGAAGATGACGACGATGACGATGATGTAACTATTACGGGTGGTTATGATTTTGCCAAGGGCGATGCTCATTTATATAGAAACAATTCGCCTTATAGTACACCCACTAAAAAAATTACCAATATGGAACAAATAACCAGACATAAATGTGTAGACTGTGGTACCATATTTCCTACGCCACAATCTCTACAACATCACATTCGAAAAGAACATGATTTTATTGAATATCGAAACTCTCCCTCTATGCAAGCGGTACAAAATGAGGAAAAATCAAATGATGCTGATGATTTGTTAGTGCCCAGTAGGGATGTTGAGATCCAACCCGAGAGCCAAACAACCATGGAGGGGAATTTCATTTATCTCTGTCCTCAGTGTGGCTTAGAATTTCGTTCGCAAGTTCAATGGCGTCGTCACATTAATATTGAACATAATTTTGACAAACGTAGCTCGTTGGGCTTCAGGCCTTTAGATAAATTTCGTTACCAGTGTAAAATTTGTAAAGACACAGTAACAAGTTCAAAACTTAAGGGTCTACAGGACCATAAATTTAGACATTGTCCGTATAAACTCTATTTGAAGTGCCTGTTGTGTGGGCAATCGTACAATCATAAACCCAATATGATAGCACATTTACGACAAAGACACAATATTGTAGAAATTATGGATGGAGGAGCAGGAGGATCGTCTTCCATTGACCGCACGCAACCAAGGCATTCATCGAATTCAAACAGTAAAGATTTCAATGATGCTCCAGCGAGGCTAATACGATATCCTGATCCTACTTACAACAACACAAATAGACCGCCAGGCTTAAAGACAGTCGAAGATGTCATATCCTTTCACAATGCCGTCGATCATGAATCGATTACGTATCGTTGTCCATCGTGTAATAAACATTTTGACTCTCATGTATTTTGGCGCAAACATATTGTAGACGAACATAATCTGAATAGTAGAGAAGGTTTGAATTTTCGTCAATTGGATGAACACCACTATATTTGCTTGCAATGTTATAAGCGAGTTACCGTCACTCACACCAAGGGAGCAATCGGTCAGCTGCAATCGCATAAATTTAGACATTTGCCTTACAAATCATTCCGTTGTACTGCCTGCGAAGGAGAATTTGTACGCAAACAAATGTTTTTCAAACACTTGGACAAAAATACCAACAAATGCTCTGGCATAAATCCTGATAACAGTTTCATTGATACTGGCGATAACAGCACCACAGCTCCAAATAATAATGATGATGATGGTACTGATGATTTAAGTTCTATACTGACTGAAAAAGCTGGTTCTTCTTCAACAAAATTCTCTTGGCCAACGCGCTCCTCACTGCCAGCCCAAACGACTAGCACTGGTAATAGTGAATCAATTTCAGATAATCAGGGTTGTTTCACTCTAAATTGTCCACAGTGTGGTGCAGATTTCGAAACGACGCGTGGTTGGCGGGAACACATTAATATTGAACATAATCTGAATAATAGAACTGTTTTAAATTTCAAAAAAATTAGTGCCAAACTGCACCTCTGTTTGGAATGCAATGAACACGTCAACGGTAGAAAATTGCGTGATCTTCAAGTGCACAAGTTTAAACACTTACCATACGGCGCCTACTTGCACTGCCGGTTTTGTTCTATGAAATATTTCCACATCAGCAATATGCAGGAGCATTTGAAAAACAAACATCCGAATATGGTGCAAAAAATGAAAAACTATGAAGACGATTATGGCGTTACTTTGGATGAAGATGATGATGCCAACGTTGATGGCAGCAATGATACCGATGCTGCATTGGATGGAGAAGGAGATGATAGTAATAACGGTATGGAAGATGAAATCGATATAGATTTGTTAGAGGCTGAAGCCGAAATTGAAGAAGTCGATCCCGATAATGTTGAATCGGAGGAACAATATCTCTTAGGCTAATATTTTGAAAATAATTGCAGCAAAATAATAAACATACATACATACAAACATACTCGTATGTACGTAGAATTACATTATGTTACAGAATAAAAAATAATAACTAACACATATTTTAATTTTTAAAAAGTACATCGTCATCATCCGCATCTTATTTCTTCCTTCATCATAGTCTTAACGCAAAATTTTACAAATTTTATTTATCATTACTATCAGAGATTTTGTGTATTCCATGCGAAATGAAAATGTTCGAAAATATTAATGTGTTGTTGTTACAGATCAATAATATTCATAAAAACATTTTATTCCGTTGGAATACAGAACAGGCCTGAATACATACATACATACATATTTATGTATCGAATTTACATACACATGCATACATATTTATGACTATTTATCAATTTATTTTAGATTTTGTAAGTTTCCAAATAATTTTTGTTTCTTCACAATCTCGCCACTATATTTTTTGTTCTCAAACTTTTAAGTTTTTATCCGTTTAATTATTTGTTTATCATGTATGTACGTAAAAGAGCATTTCAATGTATTTTCTCCTACAATTCATTAAATATGTAATATTAGTTTTACAACATCTATCAATAAGTAAAAAGCATCAGTAATAAAACAATAAAGTTTCAGTTAAAATTTACAAAAAGGAAATTTTTATACAATTGTAAGGATAATGCAGGTAAAAGAAATCTCTTGAAAAAGTTTTGGATTTTAATGGATATTCCTAGGTGGTAAGCGGGAGCAGCTGTTTGACAAAAAGATAGCTATGGGTTTAGCATGTGATCTGCGCTGTCCTTACACCAGTACTGTGGTATTGATTTTTGGTGGTATATATTCATCTCATAAGGGGTAAAAGGCTTATAAGTCCTAAAAATATATCATAACTATAAGTCTATCCTCCACCTCAAAAACATGCAACCAATAATCGATCTTCGTCTCAACATGCAACCATATGAGGATTGCGGTGCAGAAAATTGTTGGCATATGATGAACGTCGATCATAGGAAATTATTGATCAATATGCTCAATGTATTTATTCTAGGGCTACATACGAGAGTCTACATATGGATGTCAGCTTAAAACTATATGCTCATGGAACTTGATTCGACTAGCAACCCTAAGAGAAAAATAAGAGTTGGTCGTTGTCTAATTGAATGAGCTCGAAAATTAATCACAGCAATGCATCAGATGATCAAACTTATTTCAGACTGCCAATGCTTGTTGGCTGATGGGCTTTTACAAGAGTAACCGCTTTCCTTGTGTTTCATCTGCTTCAGGAAATTGTTATAAGACATTTAAATTTTGATTTGCAATGCCGTCATTCCAAATCGGAGTTATGTTATGCAATTATTAAGCAATCTAAAAGAAACACAAACCGGAGTTCCCATTTGATCCTTATATGTATTTAACATTTTTTTTTTCGAGTAAAACGCAAGACTGATAATTTTTATACCTTTTATTTAATGAAACGTTTTCCTGTTTTTAACTATTGCTGAAATAATAATGTAATTAATTATAAAATAAAATTACAATTTTAAATGTCCAAAATACAAACTTTTCTTTATAAAACATGAGAATTTTTGGTAAATAAAAATATGTTGATTATTCCATAACATAAAGTTTATGGACATAAACGAGTTATCGAAGATATATAATTTTTTTTTTTTTTTTTCGTTTAAAAATGTTAATTAGGACGTAATGGAATTGGCCTGATATTAAAAAAAATAATATATAATTTTTAATATTTAAAAAAGTCAAATTTATAGTTTGCCAAAATCGTTCGATATAGTAAATTTTTTGTGTTTTTAAGACAGAAAAGTTTTCTTCTTATAGATCGTTGAAAACATACATACATATAATAGTGTTTATATGTGTGAGTGGATACGTAGTTTTTGTTTTAGTAATTATAATTTATGTATATGTATATAAATAAGTATATTATTTTATATACCATATAATAATTTTATATAATTAAGCAATTAAGGGAAAGAAAGCAGTATTCTTTTTCATGATGTAGTTCCTTTCATTTGTCTGTTGTTGTAGCGGCATGTTGCACTCGTCACTCAAGTTTAACCTTGGGCAGATGTAGCGCTGGCCAATTCCCGATATGCTTCTTGTAGAGCATGTTGCATTTCAGGTGTGAGTTGGCTAGCACAAACCTGGAAGACTTCGGGGTTTGATTCAACTTGTTTAACGATGGCCAGCATACGTGAACCAACTTCACTAAGTACACCAACTACTTTGTTAGCAAATGCCTGAGCAATTATGGATACAATACGCGGCAGATTGCAATTGTTAGCACCCAAAACTATCGGGTGATTGGCCTGTATTAAATCACACAAATATCCATAAATATGAGGAGCTTCGTCGCTGTCTTCCGTTACGGGCAACCAAGAAAACCTAAAGTTTATTAATAAAAACTCGAAATAATGTAACAAGTATTTACTTTATTATTTTGTTTCATGCTTACCAAACGTTAATGATTTCATCGACATTTTGTAGAGCAGATTTGTTATAACTCAATATTTTCGATACAGCGGAGATGGCATTTTCTGTAGGATTTATATTTTCGGGCTCACGACTTTTGGGATCGTTGACAACTTGTACCAACAATGGAATGATTTGAGCACAGGTTACAGCATATTGGTCGCCACCAAATTGACCCAAAACACCGCAACCGTAAGCAGCGGCCTGGCGAACTTCAGGAGATTTATCGCTAACATATTGCAACAAAGCAGGTGTAAAGAACTGTTGGAAAGGAGCACTAGCCGGACCGCAAAATTCTGAATACAAAAACAGGAAGCAGTCAATGTTAGTTACACCAATTGTATTTTAAGAAATTATTCTTTTCCTACTTACCAATGACATCATCGAATGCACACAAACCCCATTGTCTATCGGACCATGAGCGTGATGGATCCAAAAGTTTAACAAAATGTTTAGCAATTTGATCAAAGTGAGGCAAAAATTGAGCCTTGTTGGTCGCGAATAGCGAATGCAAAATATCGACTACTTTGGATAATATATAAGTGTCAGTATCATCTTGCTCAGCCAACTCTTCTTCGACGCCATCGTCATAGTCTTCTTCGTTACGAGCGGCCAACCGTTTATCGGCACGTTCAAAATGCTCTTGCATGTATTTGGTAACAATTTCTAAAACTTGTTTCATTGCATCGTCGTTCAGACAGTTGGGACCCAAGGTATCAATACATTTCGCTAAAGAATTGAGGAGTTCTGCTTGCACATCAGCTTCCGGTTCGGTACCAATAACCTTTAAAAGTTCAGGACATATATACAGCCACATGCCTTCCAAATATTGGGGTCCCTTGATTTTAGCACAATCCAGAAGATACGGCAAAGATTCAGCAGCAGCTGAACGTACACCATCATGGAAATAGAATTTCAACATGGGTACCATCAAACGCACAACTTCTTCAGCATAATCTGCAAAGCCATCCTTGAGCTCACGAGCATAGCACACCAACATTTCACAGGCTGATGCTTTATCTTCCATACCGGCTGTACGGATGGCGAAGTTTTGTTGTTCGCCCAAATTAATGAACGACCAGTCGACATCACCTTCAATATCTTCAACTTCTTCATTGTCCAACAGAGCAACTTCAGGCTTCATGGCAGCAGTCCGCATAACGGGACCCATGACCAAAGGTAGATATTGTTCAAATTGTTTTCCCAAAATTTTGCACATACGAGCCCAAGCGGTGATCAAATATGAAGTCTGGGGATCATCGTCTGGCAAATCACCTTCAGTATGAGTTTTTAACAACAAGTCCATGACTTCGCCTGCATCTGTGATGAATTTATCTCGACCAACGGCAAGACCAATTAGACTAACGCACTCAATAGTTTTACCACGTAGCATGCGCAAATCTTCGGAGTTGGCGTTTTGAATAATGAATTTCAAACATGGCATTAAACGATCGTAATATGCAACAAATTCCTTTTCACATGTATCGGCAACGGAGGCGATGGTTGTAACCACTTGCTCCAACACCAACTTATTCCCCTTTTCAACCAATTCCTTGAATTTGGAATTAAGAACAGTTTCCAATTTAGACATTATGCCATCCAAGTAGCGTGTCAAAATATTTTTAGGACAATCCTCGGAAAAGTTCACCAAAGCAGCTCCGGCATGAGCCTGCACGCGTGGGTTTTGCACATCATCCAACAGAGAAAGAAGCCCAGGAACAACTTGTTCGTGGAATTTCTTTTCGAAAGTTGGTGCGAAATCGGTGGACATTTGGCCTATGGCGTTACATGCGGCATAACGTACACGAGGATGAGGATCGCGCAAGAAATTCAAAACACCTAACATTACTTGGTCTAACATAGCTTCCATTTGCTTATGGCAACCTTCACCAATAGCTGATATGGCCATAAGGGCAGCATAACGTTGTTTCCAATCACTGTGTCCCAACATGGCTGGCAACGAATTCATAACTCGTGGTAAAACGGTCTTCCCTCCCAATCCACATGCCAAGCGATCCAAAGATGATTCAGCAATTACATTATTGTCGCTGTTATCATCGTCAGTAACAACATCGGATGTTGCCCAATCTTCATCATCATCCATGTCGGTCATCATTTGTAATACCAATGGAATTAAAGCATTGATATATTTCTCAGCCCGCTTACGTACCATAGCTGGAGCATTTTCCGCCAATGATACCATAACTTCAAGTACCAAATGACGCCAACTCTCTTCCATGTCTTGAGTACTGAAGACCTTCATGCAAATTTCAAAGATAACTTCAAGTTGTGGACGCAAGAATTTTGGGCAAGTTTCTGTCATATCAATCAACAACTTCACTAAGGATTGATCATCTTGGGCTTCAATGCTTTCAGCAGTAATCATAATCATGCGTGGCAATAAATCACTAAATTGCTTATATATTACTGCTTCCTTCTCCTTGTCATGCTGCAAGATAAAAGCACCGATAGCACGCACTGCCTGAAAACGAACTTCGGCATCTGCTGTCGGTTCCATGCTCTTCGCTAACATCTGTTTAATTAAATCCAAATACTGTGTTTGTTGATTTCCAAAAATCGATGGTACGCTAGCGAAAATACGCAACGCCGACTCCTGCAATTGGGCCGAGGGCGAGTTGGCGCATTGGAACAAGAATTGCAAAAAATCGGGCCATTGATTGTTGCCATCATCATCGATGAGATTGCGTGCAGCTTCCGCTACTACTTCACAAATTTTACGACGTAAACTGGGTGTAACATCTTGTTGAACGGCAAGTAAAATTTGTTGCAGTAATTGACCTTGAGCTTCTTGAGGCAACTAAAGGAGAAAAAGAAATGAAGATTTTTTCTCTAAAAACGAATTCTCTCCAAAGTACTTCTTTTAATAACAAATTAATTATATAATTGCATAAATTTAAAATGCTTTTAAACCATAACTAGTTTATTCAAAGTGTAAAGTATTAATATGACAAATTGAGAACATAAGACCGAAACCGATACATCGCACACTATAACATAAACCGGCACACCTAAAAATTTATCAACAAAATTGATTTCTCGTCATAGACCATTTCACGGAACAAATTTTCAGCGACGACGAAAATTTCGTTTGCGTCACTACCTTCTTTAACTGGAAATACCGTTGCGCTTGTTTTCACTTTGCCTCTCCTGAACATTTCCCATCGTTTTTATGCACACAGATGAACACATTTTTCAAACAAATTTCATAAACGATTATTTATACCTTTGTAGGCTGTCAAAATGTTTTGCGAAAGTCTTAAGCAAATCGACTTGGGTATAATTAAGTTTTTTTTTTTGTTTTTGCTGTACATATGAAAATATTGAATTAAAACAAGCTCCAGCCTCGCTTTATTAATTTTGAAAAACAACAATTTATTCGTTTCCAAAAATTTTGTCTGTGAATTTCAAAATTACTCAATTTTTGTTTTGATTAATTGATAAATTTTATTTGCGTATTTTTTAAGTATTTCAAAAAATATAATTTAAGACAATTTTATAGATTCCATAAACTGTCCGAAAAATTTTAATTCCGTATTAGTGGATATTCCGAATTTGCGAGTGTCCGAATTAGGGAGGTTGTACTGTATGTGTATAAAAAATTATACAAAACACATACAACAAAAGCTGTGTTCGAGGGTAAACTCCGTTAAGATGAGATTAAGGGCCTGTTCGCCGATATCGAAGAAGTTCTTTCTTTCGAACAATTACATTTCAAACAAAAACAAATTCAATAATTTTGTTTTTGTTTTAAATGTAATTGTTCGAAAGAAAGAACTTCTTCGATATCGGCGAACAGGCAAGGCAGTAAGCAAAAAATGCTCCAACAAAACGATAAATTTTCCCAAAATTGCTGGAAAAAAAATATTTCATACTTGAAAGTAAGTCAAAAGTTACACTTATGTATATGAAACTGCTATTATTTTAAATAAAACACTAACAACGTTTTCTCTTCCAAATTTAATTATTTTTTTCATGAACAAAAAAAAATGTTTTTTCATTTTTTTATATATGGGCATTTCCAAAAAAAGGTCAACCGCGACAGAAATATTAAAACCCGGAAAAAATTTTTTCTTTATCAAATTTAATTAGAGAACTGTCTAAATTTTTATAATTTATTAACTTCAATAATAATTCTTTTATTTTTGTTATCATTGGAATATATCCTGTTTTATTTATTTTTTATACTTATAAATAAAAAATTTTAAAACTAAAAAATGCCTTTGGAATCATTGTCCCGTTCGCGATGTCCCGTTCGCGATTCTAAAAAAAATATTAAAAAAAAAATAATAATAAGGATAATTAAAAAAACAAAATGCTAAATAAAAGCATTATATCTCTGATTTAGTTAAAAAATAATCTCCATTTAATAAACTGACAAAATTCGCAGAGTTTTAAACAAAACCACACACCGAAAAAAATGACTTACATTTTTTGTCCCGTTCGCGATCGCAAGTTTATCCAAAATATTTGGAGAACGTTCATATTTTATAATTTTCTTTTTGTTCTCAATAATTGTTCTTCTAAAATGCTATTAAATATTTATAAAATGTTAAAAATAAAATTTGAGTTTTCATATTTTTTTTCAAGTTGAGTGCGTACGAATGTCCCGGTGTGGAAAGTCCATATTTTAGTACATATTCACTGTCTCACTGACTCACTCACACTCATCAATATTATTGGGTACTTCCAGTATAGCTAGAGAGCTGAAACTCGGTACACAGGTAGGTCTTGGTGAGAAATTAACCAGAAAAATCTGAAAACGGACACTTTCCACCCGGGGGGACTAGGGTGCCCCTTCTTTGTATGAGGCACTTCCAGTATAGCTAGAAAGCTTAAATTTCGTACACAGGTAGGTCCTGATGAGAAATTAACAAAAATAATTTTTAAACGGGCACTTTTCACCTGGGAGAACTAGGGTTACTCGTCTTTGTATATGGAACTTCCAGTATAGCTAGAAAGCTGAAATTTCGTACACAGGTAGGCCCTGATAAGCAATACATATAAATACTTAAACAAAAACAACTTAGAAAATAGAAGTGAGATCCGTACTTTTTACGGCCGAAATATTTTGGATAGGAACTTGGCCTTATTTTCACATTTGTGTTTTTGTGCGGATAAAGTACTCTTAAAGCAGCGCGAAGCGAAAAGTTTGACAGCTGTCATCTTTTTGCGCGCTTTGACAATTTAAATGTAAAAACTACCAACTTCTATAGGTAAACCTTATTCAAAAGGTAAACAAACAAATAATTTGCAATTTATGACAAAAATATTCAAAAAATAATAATTTAAAGTAATATTATCAGGCTCAAGTTCAGTTTTATTGAATTAATGAAAATTCAAAATTACTAAGAGTTTTTTTATGTTGGAAAATATTATTATTTATATCCAATCAGTTTTTAGCAGAACGTATCAGTACTGATTTCAAGGCCGCTACACCTCTCATCAGCGTTCAATTGTCCATCTTTACAATTTTCGTAAAGTGGATACTAATTGAGAAGAATATCAACTATTTAACCAGTTTTCAACAGAAATAGAATATGAGAATTAATTTTTAATTCAATTTTTATTCTACAATGAAACAGTGCTGGTTAGTACGAAATTCCCTCATTACTGTTTGGAACTAATAATCAACACAAACTCATAGTCCGTTATCATCAAAGTATTCTACTTTGTATTTTAACGTTTTTGTTGTTTTTACTCTATATTAGGGAAACTCACATATTACTGTGACCCCTGTTGTTACGGTATTTATAGCTCGTGCCCAAGCGGAATTAATATTTTTATATTATTATTATTACGAATAAACGTAATTATTATTTGAACTTATATTGATTTACAATAATATTACTTTTCATTTGTAAATCAATATAAGTTCAAATAATAATTACGTTTATTCGTAATAATAATAATAATAATTTAAGTACAAATGAAATAAAACAACTAAACGTAAAGAACATTATTAAATTGAACTTGTTTTTGAAACAAGTATAAACATACATATACTTTCGCCTTTAATAGAAAATAGAAGTTATATTAGTTCTGTGTAGTTGTGGAAGTCTAAAGTACTTGTGTACTTACTAGTGCACTTCTTTTTAAGGTAGTCACTAGCAAATTAAATAATTATATACTTTTGAATGAATTTAACCACTCACAAATATGAAAATCAAATAATATATAAAAAAGAAGAAATGTGAAGGAATAAAATAGCAACTAGAATGTAATGTTGTTTGTGTGCGTATACGTTCTATGAAAAATACACCATTTTGTACTGGAACTTCATGGGGCATTACCTCGCAAACTAAATCTCACCGACAATTGTTTTATTTTATATTTATTCTTCTTATTCGGAAAGTATACTTTTTATTTAATTTTGAACAATGTAGCTAAACTAGATTTGTTCCTGAATGCGTGTAGTGAGATTGTTAGAGACAGACTACCTGCTAAATTTTTTGCGGAAATTTTAATTATGCATGTGTGTTGTTATTATGACAATTAAAAAGATAAGCAGACTGAACAAGTGGCAATGCCGTAGCCACTAATCCTACATCACAAAAACAAAGCGATAATGTAGGTATCTGCATACAATATAAATATGTACCTATATTTATTTAATTAAATATTAGGACGAATGAAAACATGATTTACATACACACAAATATATTACTACGGTTGTTTTACTTACCTCTTTGTAAAATTCTAAAAATTCTGAAGTAAACAAACGGCGCAACAGAACTGCTGCCATCTGACGGGCCTCTTCCGATTGTTGGCCATTATGTATAGTAGCTAATAGATGAGTCACCTTAAGTTCACGGGTCACATTGTTGTAAGCATCCTAAGAATAAAAAACGGAGAAATAAAGAGAAATGTAACAATTACATATACATAGCTACGTACAAGCAGATCCTTCTTAACATACACAATTACATAAACATATACACATGTATGTATATATGTATGTATGCATATGTGATTAATTTCTTTACAAGGTCACACAAAAATACACATGTGGCAAAAAATAGGTACAAATTAGTCATAACAAATTTTATATGTACGTATTTTTTATACTATGTAAGTATGTACATACATAAGTATTTTTAAATTCAGATTTGTCATTTATTAAATGAAATAATAAACGTAACGAATAAATTATGAATTTTTTTACGTAAATACAAAATTGGTCGATGAAGAGATTAAAATATTTATGTGCTAATAATTTACTAATTTATACTTATGTAGTAAGAACATGTGATAAGAAACGTCATTATAAAAATTTTTAAACGATTTTTTAAGAAGAGAAATTGCAAATCAATTCTTATTTGTGCTGATAACTTCAGCAAATATGTTATGACATCACTGAAAGCAATTTAACAAAAAAATTTTCGAAATAATTGCGAATATTGAGGATTTTAATACCATTAATATGTTTTAAATATTTCCACGTAAGACTAAAGGCTCGATTATGGATAGCAACCGAACTTCAGTTGCGTTGCCAGCCGGCAACTGAAAATTTGTGGTTGCCAGAAAAGCACTAAATAGCAACTGAAACTGGAAGCTCTCAGTTGCCATCCGTAATACAATTTTCAGCAACTGACAACGCAACTGGAGTTCGGTGGCCATTCATAATCGACCCATAAATTCTAATGCCTGTGTAATCTAACTTCCTTGTTCTTATGACTAATTATTTTTTATTCAATTGATTATTTTTTTTATACCTATTTTATTGGCCACATGTGTATGCATTTATATTCATACATATATGTATGTATAAATATATTTACGTATTGAACCCATATTAATTATAAGTTTAAACTAAATAACCTTTGACAGTACATCACGTTTCTGTAAAAGCTTTACCACGCAGTACATACACATGTACAAACAAATGGCATGTTTGCGAATTATTTTTTGCAAGCCCGTGCAATTTATATTCAGTTTTCTTGCACATAACTATGCAGATAAGTATGTACATAAGTATGTATATAGTATTTACTGTGCGAAATGCGTCATTTAGAACCACATTTATGGGTCCACGATAAACGTATGTATGTACATACATACACAAATAATAATAGAATCCGCCCGCTACCCCATAAACAAAAGAAAAATGATAGTGACAGTTGTCAGTGTGATATATTTATATTCTGTTAATTATTTTTTGCTTTCTTGCCTTTGTTTTGCTTCCGTTCCATGAATCATTTTAATAAAGGAAATTATAATAGAGTAAGAAATATTAATTTATTTAATAGTGGAATACGAAGTGATTTCAAAATCATTTTAAAATACACTAATTTTTATCAATTATTCTATTAATGTTCGTATCCGTAGATACAAAATGGAAATTTTGTACAACTTTTTTTATTTTAGCTGTCACAACCATGGAAAAGAAACACGTTTCGCGCTATAAAACAAACCCACCACAGCATTTTTACCATGTCCTCCCTTTGATTTCAGGTAGAAAAATAAAAAACAAAGTAAGACTAAACTTTCACAAAAACATGGATATCGTAAGCACCCTCAAATGTTCCAGAAAATTTTAAGACTGCTAATTGACACTTTCCTAATGTATTTTTTTTTTCTTTTTAGAAAATTCATGACACAACTACTAGTCCGTTTATCATGTAGAATAATATATGTAGAATACAATTTTTACACACCTCAGCTTGTTGTCTAACTTCATTGTCGGTAGATAATAAGGAACCCAATATTTGTTGAAACTGATCAGCTGCCATTTTTTCGTTTGATTGTTGCACTTATTCGCAAAGTATTTTCAATTCTTTGGTTAACAAATTTATTATTATTTTTGCGTCTTTCGATTTTTTCTAGTTAAAATTAATTTATCTGTCTCGAGAGCCACACGCAAGCACGATGCAAGAAAAGAACCAACAAAAATTGCCGTTAGTGATGGTGTGAAAAGTAACGATTCAAGTATGGTGAACAAGAACAGAAAAGTACTTGGTCGTTACAGTAGAGCCAAGCTAAATTTAATTTGTAAAGAATCCTGTACTATACAGCACAAGGCGAATTCATAACAAATAGACTCACCTCAATTCGCTTTGAAAATCCCACACTTATTTTGTCAAAATATATGTACCGCAAAATGTGTCAACAAAGCGTTTGACAAAGTAACTGGCGCACATATTCAAGGGGCGAAAATAATCACCCAAGGAGTACCCAACAGGTGAGCTTACTAGCACAGCTGACTGAGCTCGCTTAATAGCAAATTTTCATACAAACTGATATAGTTTGAAGAGAGTACATAAATAATGGTACTCATACGTAAGAAAATGCTTTAAATTTGTTTGTGTATTTTGATCTGAAGCGAGTACTTTACACCATGGTCTAATAATCAGGTCTGCGCAAGAAGGAATATGGTTTTTTGTAGGGTTGTGTTTTGACCGTTAAATAATCTGCAAAAATATGGTAAGTTAATTCGGTCTTGTCAAAAGTTGTTTACATTTTTGGCCGCCATCATGAATATTATTGTGTACGTTATGCTTTTTGTTTTTGCATAACCAATAAATACATACAAAACAACTTTTGTTTTGTTTTGTATACAGCTTTGTTTTGACAATGTTGAATTAATTTTACACAAACAAAATGCATGTCGATTTTGTTGTTGCGTTGATACGCGCACCTTATTATTCCACCATGCTTTACACTAACAAAATACATGTTGTTTTTTGGATTATTGTAGTTGTTGTCGAACTGCGCATACCTGCCAGTTTTACCAATTAATCACCTAGGCTGTCGAGACTACCCGTTATGAATTTGCTTTGGATAAAAACTGTAAAATATATAACTGTTTTAATTAATTTAACTTCATGTCTGCATGGGTTTTTGTAAGTATTATTATTTAACTTGCGTGTGAAAGATGTCTACATATGTACATATGTAATTACTGGCGTTTTTTATTTATTTAGAAACATATTTCAATATACATACATACATACATATGTATGTATGTACATACATACAAAAGTACGTATTTTTGAAAAATGCAGTCTTTAAAATATACGAGCAATAATAACATTGATGGTAGTATTCAAAGTAATATATTTGAAAGTATAGATAATGAAATCATAAACGCGCCGAAAAAGAATTTATGGCAGGATATTAAAAACATTTTCTTTGATTATTGCGCAAAAACTTCTATTCATGGTGTACAATATTTGGGAGAACAAAGACCATGGAGAGAAAAGCTCTTCTGGTTATGTGTATTCTTTGTTTCGATATTCTGCTGTTCGAATCTTATCGAAAATATATACGTAAAATGGAACGAAAACCCGGTAATTGTAAGTTTTTCGGAAAAATCCACACCCGTTTGGAACATTCCGTTTCCAGCTGTTACTATATGCTCGGAAACGAAACGGGTTTTGAAATCCAAAGGTAAAATTTAATAAAACTAATAACCAAAAGATTATTTATTATCCTTGTTTTCCTTACAGGTTTAAATTTTGGCAAAGTGCTTAACATGCTCAAGTCAAGCATTAAAGACAAAAAATCTTTTAAGCCCAATTTAAATACTACAGAAGAACTAGATGAATTTTTAACATTACTGCACATTTGTAGACCAGAAATGATTGATAAAATTGCACCACGCATAGGATCGGATCCCATAGATTATTTCAAAGTATTGAATAAAATGCTGCCAAGCTTTGAGAGATATTTCTTTTATTGTAAGTGGTTTAGTCACTTAGGCATGTGCAATAAATTTTTTACAAAAACATTAACAGAGGAGGGCATTTGTTTTACCTTTAATGGTTTAAATGTCACCGATTTGTACCGAGAGAATACATATCAATATCAAAAAATCGGTTTGGAAAGCTTAGACGAAACATGTATTGCTCTAAATAGTACGTTAAATTGGACTCTAGAAGACGGTTATATAGGAACCTCTGTACGCACATACCCAGCAAGAGTTTTGGGTGCTGGCACAAGGGCTGGTTTATTTGTTGCTTTGCAAAGTTTTAAGCAAGATGTGGACTACGCTTGCCGCGGTCCTGTTCAAGGTTTCAAAGTGCTTTTACATTCACCAGATGATATACCTTTGGTGTCAAAGCGATTTGTACGAATTCCGATGAGTAAAGATGTATCGATAGCGGTTAAGCCAAACATGATTACAACATCAGCTGGAATTTCTAGTTATAGCCCACACCGACGTCAGTGCTATTTAAATAAAGAGCGCCACTTAAGGTTCTTCAAAATTTATACACAGAATAATTGCGAATTAGAGTGTTTGACAAATTTTACATATAAAAAGTGTGGGTGTGTTAAATTTTCGATGCCTCGAACTCTTAATATGCCTGTATGTGAGGAAAATAACATATTCTGCTACAGTAAAGCTGAAGATGACTTATTACTAAAAGAGTTTAGTGAAGGTTTGCATAATTCTAATTTAGATTATAGACGCAAAACGGAATGCAATTGTTTGCCAGCTTGTACATCTCTTTCCTATAATACTGAAATATCACAAGCTGATTTTGATTTGGAAGCCATGACAAGAGCATCTGGTGATACAGATTTCTTCGAAAAATTTCCTGGATCACAAGTTACACGACTAGGCATATATTTTAAAGAAAGTGAATTTATTACATCCAAACGTTCCGAGTTGTATGGAGTCACAGATTTTTTGGCAAATTGCGGAGGTATTTTCGGTCTTTTTATGGGGTTTTCAATTCTTAGTATGGTGGAAATGATATATCATTTATCGTTACGCTTATGGTCAAATATTGCAGGAATAGTATAACTCATGGAAATGTTTTCTTGAATATAAAATATATTTTTAGCTCTAATTATTAAGAAAATAATAAATGCTATCTAATATTTTTTTAAAAAATTCAATAATTAAAAAAAAAGTATCCAATATATGTTTTTAGTATGCTCCAAAATAAATTATAATGTAGTCTACAAGCATCTATCTATTCGCCCTAAACTAAACACCCATGCAATGCAAATTCATCGACACATGACAACGTAACTTGTGCACAAATACAAGGGGCGAATCAACGCGAAAACAATTACATGGACTGTTGAGAATACCCAAGGCGAATTTATAAATAAATTCGTATAAATTCGCCTTGGAGAATACCTGTTATTGGCATGCCGTCGTGACTACTTGCCGAGCTTACCGTGTAAAACCACCTCAGTAAATAAGGCTAAACAGCTGTTATCAATATACATTTGTATAATAAACGGGGAACGTATCCCTACCAGAACGTGAAGGGTTATTGATAAGTAAATTTACTATCATTGATAACCCCTCAAGTGGTCACAACCTCAAGTCACATTCTTAAGAGCAATATGAAGAATTTTACCTCTTATATTGGGTACGTGTGATTTTGCATTTCTCTCGCACTTCTGAATTTTTTTCGAGTGAGTAACATATATCTGTACTGCTCACTCTAATACTTTTTGCTAGTCAACAAGCAGTCACAGATTACCAATCATTGACTAGGGATAAAGCAGTCACATTTTACCACTCATTGACTAGGGATAAAGCAGTCACATTTTACCACTCATTGACTTTGGATAAAGCAGTCACTTGTGACTGTATAAAATATAAATATAAACAAACTTTAAATTAATTTAGAAATTATTTTATTTAAAATACACATAGTTTATTATATTTATATTTCACCACTTCCTTAGGACTATCCACATCTATATTTTCTTTATATTGAGGGTTCTCACCGGCATCTTCATCATCAGCCGCAACATAACTTTCTTCGTCTAGTCACAATCTATAAAAAAGAATTATATTTTCAGTTGTAAATTAATAATAACCGTTTTGTTTCTTACCTTTTGTATTTGCTGTGCTATTAATAGTTTCCATACACATATTTCAACGGATTTATTTATATATTTTTTTGTAAAATTCTTTATTTTTACATTAATTTTACTTTCAAATATATAAGAATATTTTTGTCTGTTTGGGATTTCCATTTATAAAAATGATTGATAAATAATCATCATTTTACCGATCAAATGAGAAGTTATATTACCAGTAAAATGACCATTAGAAAGACTAACATGACAATTGTCAAGTAAACACAACTCTGCAACGTAAAATTATTGCAAAAGTGTTGGTAAAAAGTTTTGAGTGTGTTAGTAGAGGTAATTTATTTCTGGTAGGGAGTCATTTAGAATATCTATTAAAATTTCAATAAATAAATAAATAAATATGTTATTATCTAAACCTAATGTCACAAGTGAATTAATAATAAACAGAAAAAGTAATAGTTATCGGTTGGAAGAACATATGCGTTTCATTTGCCCCGAATGCGGCAAGGAAAACGATACTCAACAGGAGTGGCGAAAGCATTTAAATGTTCAGCATAATTACGTCTCCAAAACGGCAGAAGATTTTAACTTTAAAGAAATCGATGATACTTATCACGAGTGTCAAATTTGCATGAAATGGGTTGCAAATGCTCATCAAGCGATTGCACTATTACAGTATCACCGTTTTCTACATTTACCGTTCCCCCGCACCTATAGGTGCAGTCACTGTCCGAGCTCATTTGCAAGAAAAAAACCATTATGTGAACATTTGTATAGATGCCATAATAATTTTATAACTGAATTGGACAAGGAACGTAAAATGGAAGAACTTAAGAGATCTTCCGAAGAACAAAATCCGATAAATAACAAAGAGTTTTATATGAAGTATTTGTGTCCATTGTGTGGTAAAATGTTTGATCAATTTGGTGTTTGGCAGCAGCATATAGACGCGGCACATAGTGCTACTTCAGTCGATTTACGCATGTTTCGCATTCAGAGTACAAAAAATTATTATTGTGCTCAGTGCTGTAAAACTCTGTACGATTGGCACAGTAGGGCCGAGTTACAGCGTCACAATTTTACACATCAAAAACATCCGCTATATTTTCAATGTTCCTATTGCTCAACAAAAAAGTGTTATAAGACTGAATTGCTGTTGCATGTTGTCAAAACGCATAAGAAAGAATTTGAAAAATATAAAGAATATATAAGCAAACCTATTGAGTGGGGAGGTCAAGCCGATGAAAATAATATAAGAGAGCTGGATGCATTATTGGAGGAGAATGGAGTTGGCCAAACCGATATTTTACAAAAAGCCATAGAGGTATATATATTGAAATAGTTCAAATGGATGAATTAATATGTTAGTAATAATTCTAGTGTAAAATAAATCTGAAGGTTCCGAACGAGTAGACTACTATTAATGAAATTGAAAAACAATTTAAAATAAAATTAATTAAATTTAATGAAATATAACAGGAAATAAGAACTTAGCACTAAAAAGTAATAATAAATATTACAAATAAATTTTATTTTCTTTACTTAACAGAATAGCTTACTTGATCTAGAAGATGACGTTAAAGGACCTACATTCAATCATGAATTTGCATTAGACCAAAGTCTTCAAGAATTAGATGACACACTTAATTGCGAATTAGATCCGAATGCGCAAATTAAAATAAATGATAGCGGATCTGAATACCTTTTTGATGATGATGAATTAGAAAAAGTATGGAAGGAAATGTTTGAGGAAATCGATGAAAATTACGTAAATAAACCACAGGACGGATCAACAAAACCAAATAGAAAACGTTTAAAGTTGGACTTGTCTGTACCAGAAAAAACTCTCAAGCTCAATGATTCGATGCAGAAAGAAATGCACAAATATATAAACTATATTTGTCCGGAATGTGGTCAGGAATTCGAGTTGCAGACTGTATGGCGGGCGCATGTATTTGAAGAGCATAACTTGGCCAATGCGGTAGAAACTAAATTTCGAGTAATTAATTCAGAGAAAACCGAATTTATTTGCTTGGTGTGCTATCAGATACAACGAACCGCAACACATTCAGAACTTAGACGTCATCATTTTCAACATATGCCATATCAGGCATATTTAAAGTGCGCCATTTGTACTAAAACAAAGTCAAGTAAACCGAAAATGTTACAACATTTGCAATATACGCATCTTCAAGAAATCCAACAAAATATAGATTCCATAGCAGCAAGCATAAAACCCATGGCAAAGAAGTTACGTTGTTTCGATTGTGATAAATTGTATGCCAAACAAGCTAGCTTTGAAGCTCATTGCCGGCGGTGTCCACAACGTTTAAAACCACTAGCAGTTGGTCAATATAATATAGAGAAAAATATGAAACTACTGGAGCATTTACAAAAAGCTAATAAACGAATTGTCAAGCTTTTGGAAGAAGATGGCGTAGATGTGTGCAGTATGAAATTGTCTTACAAATAGTAAATGTTTACTAAAAGAGAAGTTGGTAATAATATAATAAAAGAAGTGTAATTTATACAATTTACCTAAAATCCAAAAGCCCGTTATTAATAAAAAAATTTAAATTTGCTTTTGGACTGATGTAATTAACAATAATATATTATTCCTTAAAAATTTACCCGTATATTTTCACAAATAACGATTTCAAGAGAATTTAACTGTGTACATTATTACATATGTATAAATAGCGTTAAATTTATTAAGTATTTTGCAGCTCCTGTAAAAAAAAATGCAGTTAGCGCCTTTTGAATTTTAGGCTTTGAAATGAACAATGAAATGCTTTTAATTTCGAATTTTACAACAACATCTATGCATATTTACAAATAAAATAAATTAAAATAAATTTAAAAGAACCTACGATTTGTATTTTGTAAATATTTTGCATCCAATCGCAGTTAGCCGTAATACAGGATAGGCGTCTATGTATTTTCCTAGATATAATGTGTAAAAATTTGTTGTGGCAACACTTTTCATAAAAGGATTTTGATGGAAAAAATAACAGCATACCTTAAGGATAAATAAAAAAAAATTTCACCGGGTGGTTCAAATACAGAAGTTCCATGCTATATTTTGTGTGCTATAGGCGGCTCCTGGTATTTTAGGTACATTTCAAAATTCAGCAAAATTGTTGTGTAAATAAAATGTTGCCGCAACAGATTTATCTCATCAATCCATCAAAGTGTTTCTTTCTTAGGTTATTCTTAAATGTACATATGTAGATTGAAGTTTATACACATATGTATGTATGTATGTACATAACAATGTGGACCATGAATGCAATATAATTTTTATTTTCATCTTCGTATTTTATATATGTACATATGTACATATTTCTTGTTCAGATTGATAAAATGTTAATTTATTTTTCGCTTTAACTACCATGTCACATTTATTTTTGTATAATATGTGAATATCACTTGATAATAAACTCATATAAAAGCATCTTGTATGATTTATATTCGCTTAGTTTAGTGGGTTGTAATTTTTATCTACCTCAGATGTCAAACCACGTTCAGTAAATTATTCTGACATCCCAAGAAGAAGGCATTTCTTAAATCGGATTATAAAAATGTGACTTGATTGAAATCACCATCAAACACAAGAACACAAAATCAAAGTAAAGGAATGGTGAGGAAGAGTGTCATAAAAACTACTGTTGCAAGTTTCTTACATTATAGCATTTTCAGCAGTATTAAGAGAGTCCCACTGATTGGTAGATTCAGAAAAAAATTCTTTGGGTGTAAAAACAGCAAAATGCTTACACGGTCTCACTTCCTCTCTCCCTCTGTCACTCTACGAAAAAGGAAACACCATTATTTTTTAATATTTTGTCATATATGTATGTTCTATATATATTTTGTTTAATTTAAATTATTTTCTTTTTTTTTCATTTCTTTGACGTTCCTTTATGCTTTAATATTTAATTGAAATATATGTATGTATATTATCTCCTGGTTTAAAATAATATTGACATTAATGTGTATTATGGTTAATATTATAGTAAATTTATTTATTTTTTATATGCATGTTAATTTAATAACTAAAAATGTACAAAATTTTTTATTTATTCTCAAAGGAGTTTCTTTATTATTTTATTGGTTTTTTTTGCGGTATCTTTATAATTACAAAATTTTGATTTTAGAAATATCAAGAGTGTGGAACGTTTTCATAAAATTCTAACTATAAATATCCCAATGAAAATAATAATACCACGCAAATTGGATTTAAAAAAAATAATGATTTTGAACGTCAAAAACATAAGAATTGAAAAAAGTTTTTAAAATTCCAACTCATGACCAATTCATTTTGTTATCGAACGATCATTTTCCGATTTGTTTTCGATTCACAGATAATTTTTGTAAGCAAATGCAGACACGGATGGAAAACTAGAATCATTTTAGTTATTAATTTTTTTTTGACTGGTGAAAGTTTTAGACCCTTGCAAATGTCATTTAGTCCTTTACACTGTTTGCTCTCCATTTGAGATCTTATTTACATCTATTGAAACTATTTCATGTTGTTGATGTTGATTAAAGCATTGGAAAAATTGAAATATGTAAGGTGTGCAAAATTAAGATATTTCGACTTTCCAACTCGGGAACAAACAATACATGAAAGTACCAAAACTCGGCGTTTGCCCCTTTTAGCAGCTTGAATGTACAAAACTAAGAAAGTGCGAAACACTAAAACATAAATTCAGATCAAGTTGGATATTTGGTGCTAGCTTTACTAGTTCCGATAAATATCGATTTTCCCACCCTTTAAACTTTTAATTTTCACAAAAAACCATCATATTGGATGCCCACATCGGGAAATTTGGAAGACATACAAATATCGAAATTGGAACAAATTTGTGTATGAGCAAAATTTTAAAATCAGCTTTACGAATGGACCGAATGAACCTTGTCAAGTGTACGAATACATAAAAATGTTTTTGCTTAAATAAAATAATAAAAATTAAAATATACAGGGTAGCCAATCACAAGCTCGTGAATAAAATTTACGCTGCTGAAGTGAAGCGAAAAGTAAGCCAGAGCAATGTATTGAGTCAACAATGAAATTTGATTTTCCTGTTGTTGATCTTTCCTTTACACATGTATGTATGTATGTATGGTATGAACAGGCTTTGAAAACAGTTTTTAATTTCATTTTATGAGTCGATTATGGATGAAAACTGGCAACTGAGACGTTCCAGTTTCAGTTGCTATTTAGTGGTTTTCAGGCAACCACAAATTTTCAGTTGCTTGCTGGCAACGCAACTGAAGTTCGGTTGCTATCCATAATCGAGTTATTAGACTTTTTGAAAATGTTTGAGGAAAAAACTGGCAATTGCCTCATATATAGAATACATGCCCAGTTTTTATCTGGGGAAGAGATTCCCATTTTCGAAATTCGGTTAAGTCTAAAGGAGATGGGAATCTGTGTGTTAGGAAATATTTTGGAACTCTAGTTTTTAATTAACGAATATTTTCGTTTGAAAATAAAATCTCTTTCGAATTGAAGTCCTTGAAAAATTCTTTGCAAAATAATTTAAAAATGTTCATTCTAAAGAGAACTTTAGCCAACTGACTTAAACTATATATTAAGTTATAATTATAAACAGTTTAACTATAATACATTATATATGTATGTATGCATTAAATTGCCAGTAATAAGTTTTCTTGGCGAACTACTATTTGTCAAAATCTTGATAATTATCCATTTTGTTTAGTTTTTCTCATATTACAGAAATTCACTAATTAAAAAAAACGCAAAATGCTTAATTAATAAACGAGACTTTAAAAATGATTTTTCTTAAAATTCATTCCTTTTAAAATGTAAAATGTTGTACAATATATTTTGTTGCTAATAATATTAACTACATTGATTATTTATTTTTGTTTATAGCATATTATTTATATGTATATAAAGGTTTGTTTAATGCTTCTGTATTGGCATTTAATTTTAATTTTGGTTTATTTATTTTTTTAATTTAATACAGCTGTCAAATATTAGTTTATTTAAATACAAATATTCTCTATAAATACATACATACATACATATGTACATTTTAATTAAATATTATTATTTATTGTTATTATTTTGCAACAAATTTCATTTAGAAAATTTGTTTTTCTATGTGAATATGTAATATTGAATGGGTGAATTTGCGTTTGCATTCGAAAACGCCAAATAACAACACTGTTACGGTATTTCTTCTTAAGAATAATTTATTTAAAACTCCGATGGCCCATAATCATAGCCAGGAGGGCTACTTCGTAGTTCGATTCGAAAAGAAAACTGTTCGAATTTACTTATATTTTATTTACAATGTTTTCGATTCGAAATACAGAGTAACTCTCCAGTATTCTGTGTGGAATTATTGGTCTTAAACTCACAAAGTGTACTTTATTTTTATGACTATTTGCCAGTTTCTTTTAAATATAAGAAATACTAAAGTTTTTTTTTTTTAATTTACTTTTTCTAATAGCACTCGTTATTTGTTTGGCCTTCTTTGAAATCCTTATGTTATCTTAATATGTTATTTATAATTAAATTTACGTATGTATATTTCAATTTTAAAATAATTTATTTTTATTTTTTTTTTTTGTTGTTTTTAAATTTCATTAAAAAGTTGTGCTTTTTAAAACAAAATTACCTGATTTGTATTATTTGCTTTGAAGTAAAGTATTTGTTTTCGTTTATGTTTAAATTTTAATTTTTTTTACAAAAGAAAAATCTATAATGGATTTCTTTATTATTCGCTGAGGTGGAAAAATTCTTTCGAAAGATGTTTTTTTTCATATGTATTTTAGTAACAATATTTCTTAATTTCATTTGCTATTCAAATACTGGTTTGGTGTTTGTTTTCATTTATTTATATTTTTTTACATAAGAAAAACACGAAACAATATTTTATTATTTTTTAATTCGTTTTTTACAATTGAAATTTCGCTAAGTTGATTTGTATTTACATTTTATTTAGAAATCATGACGAAAGCTTCTAATTATAATATAATTTAAAAAACACTTTAATTAAAATCAAAGAAATATCACTGTATAATAAAATTAAAATTTTGTTTAAAATAACAAGGCTGTATCGGCTGACTCCGGCAGAAGATATCAATAAACACATATTTTGGCGTTTTGAAAGTAGATAGATATTGTCAGTCAATCGGCATAAGAAAGCTCATATTTTATATAAACATAGAGTGTTTTCCGCACTTTTATTTAAATTAAAACTGAAAATGATTATAGAATATCCTGAAGCAAAAAGCCGAAAGTAATAAATAAATATTATTGTACTGCTTACACAAACCCGATGGTCCACAAAAATGTTGTAATCAATTCCGTTGCTTGGGTTCCATAAATACCCCTAACATACATATGTATACAGCTTTTATTTCCATATTGACTTCTAATAAAGACATTTTTCATGCACACGACATCAGGCTTTTAAGGCAGCACTTTGGTAATTTTGTGTGATTTTACTCATTTATGTAACGACATCGCATACAATCATACATGCAAATATATGTATGTATGTATGTTCAATTCACAAAACCCCTTGTATCTTGTATTCATGGTACATTTATTTACTTACTTTAGTCTTATCAATAATCGATTGTTAAAGTTAAAGCGCTTTTCCATGCAAAATTCGTAGATTTAACCAACATTCGTGTCTGTCATGAAGTTCAGAACGTTTTTAAATAGAATGAAAATTTCCGAATCACAAAATAGAATATATGTATGTTGTCCGGCATAATTCCGAATATTTTTGCTCGATTGGTGGCTAATGTGGGAATTTTTTTAAATCTCCTTTTCCATGTGTTATTATCAAACATCCATATGTTGGTTTTTTTTATTTTCGAATTAGGTAGATAAGACATCAAACTTAAGTTCAAAAAAGATTTTTTTCAAATTAAATTAGTTTTATTGTGTAATAAATGAGATTCTATTTGCTTTCACACAGCTTAGTGCAGGCGAAAGTAAAACGAAAAAATTGTTCGGAAGTGAAAGTCAGGACACCAAAATATTCGGAAAAGAATCACTTTTACACGGATGTGAAACTCATGACAGCCGCGATTAGCTTATTTAGCATTATGTAACTCTTATTAAATAAATCCGATCAAAAAATTTTAATTCGATCAGCAGTAAAATTAAAAACACACTTTGAGCACTTCAAAAGCAAAACAAAGCACCCAACATTAGGACTGTAGGATTAAAATTAGTACTTTCTAAACGCCAAATCATGCACGTAAATTTTGCAATTGTCATTTTCTTTTTTATTGTACCGTATATGTAATTAAATAAAATAAAAAAAATAAATATGTAAATAACGGCAGTATTTATTATTAACTTTTTTTTAATCTGCTATAAAAATGTTTGGCACATTTTAAAAGGCATTTTTTTTCTTATCATGAGTGTCTGTTTGTATGGTCTTTATGTGTCATTTACATAATTATTTTATTGACATTTTGAAATTTTATTAAAATTTCTTTTTACTGACTTTTCGGATGACGTTTTTGTATATTTTGGTCCCGTTTAAAAAAAAAAATTTGTAGCTTCAATGTTCTTTATGCGGTAAAATGTTTAACTATAAATTTAAATAAATATCATCATATGATTTTTTAAAAAATAGCTCCAAATTAAAAAAATATATCCAAATTGTTAATTGGTTATAAAAAGCATCTTATAAAAATAAAAAAGTTCGTAGAAAATTTAACACTGCTACAACTGAAAATAATAATATCAAGTCTTTAATAAAAACTAAGTTTAAACTGAAATTTTTTTGGTTAACTTTTCATATTATAGTTTTGCTTCTCTTATAAAATATTTTTCAATGTAACTTAGGGCTTTTATGAATTCATATGACGATATGTACTTTGGAACATTTTTTTAAAATACATACATACATACATATGTTGTAATAATATTGTCTATTCCTGCTTGGTTTTAATCATCATGTTTGAAAATAATTGAGAATTATTATTTCTTCTCTGAGAGTTTTTATGTACTTATTGTATACGTTAAAGGCTGTGTCAGATACAACTTCGTCGGTTTGCGTGACGTTTCTAATGTTAATGAAAAAGCGAAAAGCAAAATGTGTATGACACAGTAAAAACTTTGACAACAGTCACTTTACCTATAAAAGGTGTTGGTAGTATTTACATTTGATTGTCAAAGTGCACAAAAAGATGAGAGTTGCCTAACTTTTAGCTTCGCGTTGCGTTACAAGTACTTTATGTGACATGTTTCATATAAGTATGTACATTTTATCTCAGATGTCAAAGCGAATCTTCAACGCAACGAGAAGCAAAAGTTTTATCTGACTTGGCATTTATTACATTACAAATATTTAGCAAATATTTTTTGGAAATTATGAAAGCAAAAGCTCTTTTAGCTTCCCTAGAAGAAGAAAAATTAAAATCATTAAAATCTATTTTACAATAAAAAATTGAATTGCTATTTTAAATAGAAGAAACATTAAATAAGCGGTAAATATTTAAATAAGTACATACATATGTATGTGCATATGTACATACATATGTAGATGCCTATTTATGCACACATTCACTTTTTGTGGCAAACTATTTTATTAGAGTAATTGATCAGTGAAATCACATTTTCCTCTTTGTTTCGCACAATCTCTCCGAAGAAAAATGTACGGGATGTTTTTTCTCCCAAAGTCTTTCTCATTATGCTAATATGGAGTATGGGATCGGAGCTACTATAAGCTAACGCTTTTTAAAAACAACCATTTTTTAATATTAATATAAATAATCCTTCGTATTCTTTATTTTCGAAAATTTATATTTAATAACACGAAATGGTTATGTTTCGTTTTAGAATTAAAAATTATATTTAATGGGGTTTATTACGGGTTCTCGATTCGACTTCGACTGCTGTAATAGATTAAAGAAAAATGTTGTGTGTTTTTTTAATCTAGTACAACAGTCGAAGTCGATTCGACAACCGTAGTAAGGCCCAATATTTTTATAGTCTACATACTTTGGCTTGAAGTACATCTGATAATCGGGACAGCATGGTTGAAGCCATTTTTTTCTCCTCTCCACGAATAAAGCTTCTGATTAAAAGTGATGTAATTTAGCGATTTTTCAGATTTTGTTTAAACGTATCCCACATACTAGGGAGTGTCTTCAATAATAGTTACATATGTAGATCTGAAGACTGTGTAGGTGATGTTCTAGTTTATATTTGACGTTATGTAATAGCTATTTCGTATGGAAATTTTCCGGAGATCCAAAATACCGATTCCTCCACAAAACTTATCCAAACATCGATGACTAAATATAAAAAAAAATCTATAAAATATATTTCGGACAACACACCGTAAATATGGTTTTTAATTTCCAAAAGTTTTGTTTATTTATTTTAAAACTGTATCCAAGACGAATCAATAGTCAATTCGCCTTGGAGTGTATACAAAGTACCATTCATTCTACCGAATATTTTCAGAGTTAAAACCAAATTTGTAGTGGATACTAAAAGTAAATGAATAAAACGAAAAACCAAAATGTTTATTTTAAAAATTCCTAAAATTTATTTATAATATATTTTTATTTGTTTAAATCAACTTCATTTACTTAAAACATAGAGAAAAATAAATTTATAAGAATCAATATGAATAAAAATTTAATTTAACAGCATCTTTGTTTAACAAACAAATAAAAAAAAAACACTTTTTCAAATCTTAACAGGGAAATGGAAAAAAAAAGATTTAAATTAATAATGTACGAGTAATATAACAAAACTATGTATAAAAGAATAAAAAAGAAATAATATGTAAAACATGTGTATATGTAGGTTAATAAAAGAATCGAAAACAAAAATATATAAACACAAGTTTGATTTCGAAAAAAGAGTATGCGAAGAAAATCGAAACAGATTAAACTTAATTTAGTAAAAGTATTAATTATGACATTTCTAATATCAATTTCACTGCATCACTTGTGCAGCTTTTGTTGTTGCCAGTGCAACAGATGAAGGGTTCACCACCAATGCCGATGATGGTAAATCGCATTTGGCTTTTTGACTGCTACTGCTATTGCTATCCATAGACCAATCCCAATCTTTACCTTTGGGACGAAATTTAGACGATTTGTGAAGAGCATGTTGGTGCTGATGTTGTTGCTGGTTGTGGTGGTGGTGGTGTTGCTGCTGCTGTTGCTGATGGTGATGCATTTGCTTTTGCTGTTCTAAAGTCGTGTTGCTTAGACAATCCATATCTTTGCTTACACCACCATCTAATTGATCATTAGCATTGCCTGCTGCATCTGCAGCCGGATTTGATGATGAATTTGAATAGGCCAAAAGCTCATCACAATCATATTCCCAATTACGTTCACAGAACTTCTTTTTATAGTGCTTCTCCAATGATGTTTTGGACTTGCGTTGATATTTCAAAGGAATCTTTAAATTATTCGACGACGACGTGTTGTCCAAACTATTGCCGGAATTTAACAGAGATGAGGATGATGGCGGTGGCGTATTTACTGCCACATTGGGACTTGGTGTTCGTGGCAATCCCATGTCTGAGAGAGGCGGACTGTCTATAGCTGTTGGATCTTGTGGTGATGAGCAGTTTTTTAATGCAATTGCCATAGAATTGACGTCGGAGTGTGTAGACTTCATGCTGCTGTCACTTAAATGCTCTTGACTGCCACCAAGATTATTGTGATGATGATGGCCGCCATGATGGCTCATAAAACTACTATTACCGCTCGATGTGCTACTGCCGCTGCTAATAGGCAAGTCCAATTGTGATGAAGTCGACGAGGTGGAAAGGAATGTTCTTGCTGCATCCGAATTGCTGCTGCTATGTGTTATACCCGAGTCTGGCGAGGTATTGCAGCTTATTGACGAGGGCACTATATCGGTATCTATAGATCGTCTAGTCTTATCCAGCTCTGTTGAGGCAAATGCTACTAAACGATCAAAGCCTGAACTAACTCGATGTTGCCAATGGCTTTCATCATCTGCTATAACGTCATCTATCAAAAGTAGGTAAATGTGTTTGATTGATGATCATGGCAGGGAGGAAGAGAAATGTGTATAAGAGTTTTATATTATTTTTTGTGTGTTTTATAATTTGACTAGTTTATTAATATTTTCGTATTTTTGGATTACTTTAAGATGTTAATAAAAAAAAGTAATAGTAATTCTATTACATAATTGGATAGAAATTTTATGACTAGGTGAGTTTAAAAGAAACTAATTATTAAAGGGAAGTGTGTTAAGTAAGTTTTGCGTGAAAGTTATTTTTATATGGAACTTGTTCGTATCGAGTTGAAAAAACACATTGAATTGATTTTTTTTTATACTAATGCGATATATTTTTTTAAATAATTCTTTCGTAAACACAAACTGTTTTCAATTGTAAAATTTATTTAAAATAATTCTCTCTATTTTTATTTTTTTTTTACATAAATTAGTACAATAAATTTAAAACTAAGCAATAAATAATTATATACATTATAAAAGAATAATTAGAATATTAAAATATTAAAAGTTAAAAAAAAAATACAACAAATTAGTCATATTATTCTACAACGCAAATAATTCGTGCAACATTTTTAGAAGAAAAAAAAACTCGTTGTTAGTTCTTTCGTGCATGTTACGAAATAAATTTTTTTGGGCTTTGATTTTATAATTTAACGAAAGTAAAAAAAAACTCATTTTTTTTAGTAAACAAAACATAATTAATTTTGTAAGTGAAGTTTAATGTACACAAGGAATCAACTTGAGTGCACAATTTATATGTAAAGCAGAGCGGGATGTTTTTTTTTTTTTTGGTAATTTTTTATGATGGTTTCTTATAGGAATCGAAGAAATAATCGTGTCTGTCATGAGTTTCACATCCGTGTGAAAGTGAATCTTTTCCGAACATTTTGGTGTCCTGACATTCACTTCCGAAATATTTTTTTGGTTTTACTTTCGTCTGCACTAAGCTGTGTGAAAGCAAATAGAATCTCATTTATTACACAATAAAACTAATTTAATTTTAAAAAATCTTTTTTGAACTTAAGTTTGATGTCTTATCTACCTAATTCGAAAATAAAAACCAACATATGGATGTTTGATAATAACACATGGAAAAGGAGATGTAAAAAATTCCCACATTAGCCACCAATCGAGCAAAAATATTCGGAATTATGCCGGACAACATATAGGCTGACTTCCAAAACGTTCGTATACAATGTTTGTATACAGTATTGCTACTGTATTTAAATCACATCCATATGCAAAGTTCGGAAACAATGCAACAACTATAAAACCGATGCCTTGTTTGCTCTCTTACTGCGTTAAAAATACTATGCGGCGGCGTTTTGAAATGCTATACATTGTATAATTATTGTACTGCGGCGTTATGAAATGTGATGCTTTGTTCAAACACAAAGCATTTGACGTTTTGGAAGTCAGCCATATTCTATTTTGTGATTCGGAAATTTTCATTCTAATTGAAAACGTTCTGAATTAATGACAGACACGAATATAAGCAAAGCTCAAATCGAGCTTTTATTTACATAAAAAACTATTACGGCAAAATATTTATTTAGTCATGATTATGACAACAATGCTGTGGCTTAACAGGATGCATGAGGTGCAGGGATGAAATGTTTTTTTTTCTTTGTAACTTGTGCCAAATATGCTTTAAGTACGTCCTATGAGGGTACTATTTTTTTTTTAATTTAAATTAAATATCACCAAATCCATTTTTATAAAGTAAAAAGTTATCTGGTTATAAGGCCCATAAATTTATTTATTTTCCTCGATTTCCCTTCTCAGTCTTGGTGGTATCATGTTAGCAGGAATAACCAAACTCCTTATAAAACGAGCACAATTGTACAATAATTTTCGTTTTTGAGGATCGGAATTACTCATATGCTAAAGTACTCACTCCCGAAAAAGTTAAAACCAGGTGCCACTTCTTTTAATTTTTTTCACGCAAAGTGAGGTAAGGTTCCGTGTTGCGGAAGACTCTCCGTAAAATAAATTTATTGCAGAAAAAATCGGGCAATTCACCTTTGTAGCACATGGTACACAGAGAACAAGTAGATTAAAGATATAAAAAACCTTGTTGTAGGGGATTTTACGATGAGTGGTTAAAACGATACAACACAACAAGGAAATAGGCACAAATAAACGGTGTTTTTTTATAGAGTGTCACAACTTTGAGTTGCCATCACTGCTTTATTTGAGTTTAATCGACTTACAACGTGTGCAAATTGTTAAAAATGTTTAATCAAAATAATTGTTCTATTCGTCAAACTCATCGTGCAGCGATCGCTACAATTCATTTACTCAAAGAAACTTTTGATGAAAAAATAATTTCACGTAATGGCCCAATTAATTGGCCACCATCATTATGTGATTTAAACCCCTTAATTATTTTCTTTGGGGTTATGTCAAGTCACTTGTCGTCTACGTCGATAAGCCACAAAACAATTGAACACCTGGAAATCAACATTCGAAGAGTTATCGGCGAAATACGGCCGCAAATGCTGCGAGAAAATGTTAAAAATTGGTGTTCCAGATTGTGGCGGCCACATGGCAGAAATCATATTTAAACATTAATTTCATAAAATTTTCTTTCCAGTAAAGTTCGTTTCATTGATATTAAAAATATATTTCCTTGTTTTATTATGATTTAAACTTGTGTCACTATACATATTAAAATATTATAATACTTAATAACAAATAAATTTAAATAAAAAAAAAAAACAAACATGCCCATAGTTGCAAAAAGAACAATTTGTTGTATGTATTAGTGTTAAAAAATATTAATAATAATAACAATTAACAAATAAGTATGTATTAACAAAATCAAATAAAACTTACCTTAAAAATAACAAATTAATAATTAATAAATTGTGCGGATTTTTTTTAAATAAACAAAAAACATGTTATTTTTTTAAATAAAATTTTAATTATTTTACTACATCTCACTCTTTTGTTCTTACTTTTTGTACTAATTTATGTCTTTTAGCTAAAAATCTTTTTATACAATATTTAAATTGAAATTTAAATTTAAATACATGTGTATTTATTAGAAATGTTTTTTCTTTTGGTTTTCAAAAGTTGTATGTACTGACAAACGGCAACAATAATTCCAATTGCGATATTTTTTTTTGGTAAGGCTGGGTAGTGGTGGTGGTATTGGTTGTAATGGTAGAGGATGGTATTTTATGATGGAGGTAATTTTTTTTTTTTTTTGCTATTTTTATAATTGTATAATTGTTTGTGGTGGTAGTTGACATTATGAACTATTACGTCCTAAATCAAAATTTCGTATTGTTGTAGAAGTAGTAGAATCCAATTTAAAAACTGTTTAGAAAGACAATTAAGAGAGGAATAGTAAAAAAAAAGACACGGAATTAAGAATTTTGAAAGATGTTAACAATTTTGAAATTTTGTTTTTGTAAAAAAAACAAAAAGAAAATCATGGGTTGTGTTTTTTTTTAATTTCATTCGATAGTTAGTGTTTTAAAATGAAAATTAAAAAAGATTTTTTTTTAGGTATGACTTTTATACACATGAGAGCGATATGAGTTTAATGAAACCTTTGAGGGCGGAAAAGAAAACGAATTCGAAATTACAAAATCCAACGATGGGATGTCCTTGTATGTTCACATCAACTATTTTTTCTTTGCTATTACCGATAATATGGTACGACAAAAAAAAAAGCAAAATGTATCCGTTATCCACAATCTTTTAAAACAAACTTGATACTAAATAATTGTTAACGACGTTTTCTTCCCACGATGAGTAGTGCAACAAGCGATGATCCATATGTTAGCCATAATGAATGCATCGGTTTTATTAACAGAACTATAAAATATATGTAAATTGAGGTTAGGAAGTTGGCTGTCAAATGATGAAATGTCAAGAAGCAAATTAGCAAATAATAATTTCTAATAAAATTTACTTCTGCGAAAAACTATAATATTGCAAATTTACACTTAAAAGAGCTAAACGTGTTTTTTCTTGTAGAAAGAAAAAGCCACAAGTTTAAAAAAAATATTTAGAAATTACTGTGTGTAATTCGTTTTATCACTAAGAAAATATAACAACACTTTAACTCCTTTTTAATATTAAAAGATGAAGAAAAAAGAATATAATATTTTTAGACTTTCGAGTTTTCTCATATTCGTCACATTTAATTCTATAACAAGTACATATTTTTATTCTGGCTTGTAGATGGCACTAACATTTGAGATACATTCTAAATAAATTATTTTATAATAAAAAAAATAATACATTTACAATAAAAAATAAATTTACTTTAAAACACAAACAAGACAAATTATTATTTACATGACAAACATAATAAGCAAACAAAAAATTAACATAAAATTAAAAACAACGTTTTAATTCTTGCCGGTAATTTTTTTTTTAAATTTAATTTTTTTAAACCGTCGAGAAAACGTTTAAAATTAAAATAAAATTTCATACACAATAAGTCAGTATGTTACTTTGGTTAAAGAATAATTTAAAACTTAATTTAATTTAAAAAAAAAATATATGTATATTAACTAGATACATTGTACTCATATACATACATATATATGTATTTATTTAACTGATATAAATGTGTATTTATTTGAATTTTGTAACATGCTTTATAACAGATATGCTAAACAATAAAAAAATATATACATATACATACATACGTAAGTATGTAGTACATATGTATGTATGTCTTCAAGTTATAATTAAGTAAGAAACGCTTTTGATTATGATTCCATCACTAAAGGTATTCATGCCAAATTTGTTTACTCTTGCAACTTTGCAATATTGCACATTGGTAGCCGCGAATCAAAGTTAGAGAAAATAGGGAAGTTTGCCATCCCAAAATCCATTCGCCACTGTCTTTAACAACATTTTTGTATTATACCTAATTGGTGTCGCATGTGACCAATGTTAACCAACGAGAAATCGTAAAAGGAGTAAAACAGTTAACTAACGCCAACTTTCACTCCATTGTGAATGAGACGCAAAACTCTGTATTTTGTGATGCTGCTATATTTTTTAATGCACTTAAATAAGATTAGCCATTTAGAGAGGGGTTTTATGAAAAAGATTAGAGATTAAAGTTAATTTTACATCTGTATTAATTCTCTGAGTTGACTTTTTTAATAATTTTTTTGCTACTTAAATGGTTGATGTTCTAGCAAAATAATAAAAGCCAACTCAAGGAGTAAATGCAGATATAAAAATTAACTTAAAGTCTAATCTCGTTAATAAAAAATCGAACATTTAGACGAAAAACAAGTTGAATAATTGTCACGTTTGGCGAGAAATGGCAACACTGTCACACATACACATGAAAATGCTTTTAGATCCGTTATTATGTGAGAAATATTTTTTTATCGTATTCTTATTTTCAAGAAGTTGACAAAATAAATATAATCATATGTTTTGATTTTGGTTTTGCATCATTTTATTTTAAAGGTTGGTTGTGATAACGAAAATTGTTAAAGGTCACTTTATTTCCTTTCTTTTATAATCTATCACTTAATTAGATCCTAACAATTTTGTGTGACTCATGCGAAATAATTGTCTATCTTTTGGCTGTAACTTGGAAAAGTTTTGCGAATTATGCTTTTTCGAAAGTGCAATTTTTGACGAGAATACCTTTACTACATGCAAGTAGGTACCGGAAAATTCTGTATGATCTCTCCAATATGAAATCAGATATTCTAAGCTGGCTAATATTTTAGAAATATATACATATGTACATACATACTTACATATGTACATAAAAAGGAGGCCTGATAAGACGGTTGGTTGAGACCAATAGTCAGTCAGTATAAGCGTGGGAGCTACTTTGTAAAATGTTGAATTCCGTAAATGACCCCCTACCAAATTTTTTAATTTGGTCCAAAACATTCCGTAGTTAAAATTATTATTTAAACGTTAACACGTGACGCATCAATGTCAAAGGTAGCGACGGTTTACTGGATGTCGTGTAACAAATTTAAAGTAGTATTTGATTTTTTCATCGTCACACATATTCCAAAATGCTTAATGGATCATCATGGGAGAAAATATTCATACATTTCAGGAAGCAATTATTGCATAGGGATTTCAAAACTCTTCGTGGTACTTCTTTTTTATTTATGGAAACGTAAGGTTTGCCAGATTCTCGCAGCCGCTTTCTTAATTTTTTTGTCTTTTCTTTGATTTTCTTGGGTACTTTGTAGAAAATAGTGCAAAACAAAACTTAAATAATTTTTTTACATTTTATATGAAAAATATGCTGCATAGACGTTAAACTTGTGGACATGAACCAAATTCAATGCTTGATATTTCAAAAACCATAGACAATTTCGTGAAACAGATTTTGGATTCAAAAAGAGGACATCTAAAATATATACATACATATATCACATACCTAACTCAATTTTTTTAAAAATGTTCGGTGCGCCAAACCAATAATAAGCTGGGGGCTAATTCTCGCACTCGTATACGAGCGAAATCCTACTCGAACGTTCGTGTTTTTTAATTTTTGGTATTCTCTGACACGCTATCGAGTAACTCGTAGCGAAATTTCTAATGATGACACTCGATAGCGAGTAATCGTTCGAACGCAAGCGTGCGAGTTTTCGTTCGTAAGCAAAAAACCATTCGTAAACAAAAAATCAGTAACGTTTTTATGTGCAAACAAGAATAAAAAAGAAAATGTAAGTAATTTTTTTTTTTAATTAAGAATAAAATTGTAACTTACATAGCGTTTACACATGAAAGTAATTTCATGAAAGTCGCAATACACTCACAATTCCTCACAAACACATTCATATATTTGTCACTTTCAGTCAACTTTCAGCTCTGCTTTCAACGAAAATTTCATGAAAGTAATTTATTGACACTTTCAATATACTTTCTGAAAGAAATGATAATAACCAAAGGTGTGTTGCCAGGTAAAAATAATCATGAAAAATTTCAGGACTGTTTTAAAAAGCAGTTACAAAAGCTACTTGTTTTAAGCGTTTAAACAAATAATTCTAACAGTTTCATTTGAAGCATATATAACAAACAATTTTTCTAATTATAATTTAAAAATATTAAAAGAATTATAAAAATAAATTTTAGTTTTAATGCGTTTCCTAAAACTCGGCTTGGTTAATTATACTGGCAACTCTGAAAAATAAAAATAACAAAAAACAACAATGGAAGAAATATATTAAGCTTTCCCTTTGACGACATTTTAAAACTAAAATTTCAGTTTCATAAAAACTTTCAAGAAATTTTCATGAAATACTGTTGTTTTTTATGTCTCTTTCATTGATAATACGTATAGGGAACTTTCATGAAATTACTTTCATGTGTAAACGCAGCGTTAGGTCAAATATGTCAAAAATTAATCATTCTCAGAAGGAAATTCTTGGAAATTTTATGACTCAAAAGTGAAAGATCTGTCACAAGATGACGAAAACTTTGCGTCTACATCTCAAAAAATCAGTACTAGTCATTTGTGCACATCGCCCCGGTTATTGGTTGATAATGAAGATCATATACATACATATGTATGTAATATTTCGTATTTTATAGAAAGTGAAGAGAAAGAAAAATCAGTGCCAATTAAAACAAAAGTTGCTTACAAAGAATTACCAAATATCAACCAAAGGCTAAAACAAAGTAAAAAAACTTTATTGAAGCAAAATTTAATGTCTACAGAACTGTATCAGAACGAATTGTTGAGCAAATTAGATAAACTAATTGAAATAAAAAGCTTAAATTAAAGGAAAAAGAGGTCGAGCTTTCTGTTCAACTAATTGACTAACTAAATATACAATATTGAACTCACATTTAATTACTTTTAATTATTAAATTAATTAAATTATTAAATTTTTGGTACAAACATACATTTTTTGGTTATATTTTATTACAATTCATTCAGTGTTGTCAAACGTATTTCGGCACGTTTTTTACAACACTGAAGCAATAACTCGATTCGTTTCGTATCGAGTGTTATCATCAGAAAATAATTTCGTATCGAAATAAGTTTCGATTCGAATTCAATTTCGATCACGACTGCGAGAATTAGCCCCCTGGCGATTTGAAATTTTGTACACTATTTCATGGTCAATTAAAGTCTTGGCTGGTGCAGGATGAAAAGGACGAAACAAAAGGATTTTGCAAATATTGCAGAAGAAAAATTATATGATCTTCTATGTCACGCTGAAACTAAAAAACACAAATCGGCCGCTTCGATTAGAGGGTCATGTTGGAGAAAATTGAATTTTGAGCAAAATTAAACTATTGTTGATAATTGTAAAGTGCAAGAAGCCGTATTAGCTTTATTTATATCTCAACATACATATGTCGAATAATTCAATTGACAACCTCAGTAGTGACTTGTGAAAAAAGAATTTTGGTGGAACTTGCAAGCAAAATTCGTATAGATAGAACAAAATGTATTGCAATAATAAAAAAACGTTTTAGCCCTTCATTTCGTAATTGAGCTTAGGAAGGATATTTCATCATCTATGTACAGCATCTACAGATGTTGGGGAAATTGAACTGGTTTTCTTAAAATTTTTGCAACATTCTATAATAAATAAAAAATTAGCTATTTATAAAAAAAATAAGGGAACTTGAAGAGTATTTTTTTTTTTTTTTTTTTTTTTTTTTTTTTTTTTTTTTAATTAGGACCAGCACTCAGGGAATGACCCCTACGTATGCAATGCATTGTGCCGGAACTTTAGGAGAGGGATAGGGTAGAGAAGATAGAGGTTGAAAATTTAGAAGGCTTAACTCTTTTACAACTCTGCTTTGCCCGTTATGTTGATTTTTTTTTTAGCAGTGTTGAGGCGCCTCTGGTGTTAAGTAGACGCATTAACTTTGTTAAGCTGTATTAGCAGGCATTTTATTAATTGTTTTACTTCGCCGATGTTTCTGCTAACCGACGAAGGAGGGCGATGTTGTGTACATTAGTTTGAAACGGCATCAATCGCTGTCGGAACAGTTTTTTTTAGTGACCAGTGCTATGCCTTCATCACTTAAATAGTCCGACAACAATTAATAACAATGTCTCACCAATGTACATTAGAAAAATTAATGATGTTAATTGACTTGCTCTGGCCAGGGTTTGAACCCAGGCCCCAAGTCATTGTTTGCTTAGTAGTCAACGCGCTAACCACCTCAGCCAACACCACCCTTTAGCTTCTTTTAAGAGAATTTAAGAAAAAGAGTTTGTCTTAAGTTCTCCAGTTTAAGGGTTAAAATAGTTCTAAGTAGAAAAACTGCCAAACACATATGTTTATCATGTCAGAAATGATATGCACACCAAATTTTATAAGAATATTAAAAAAAATACAATTAATGATCTCGATGAGTCACGTGATTGCGTTGTCAGATTGGGCTCAAACTTTAACCACGGATTTTTTGGAAAAAGTGTAAAAATTTGGTGTGGCGTCATTTACAGAATTCCACAATTTACAGCTGCTGTTATTCAAATATGTACGTACGTTTTACATACATACATATGTACATGTGCGCATACAGTAATCGTTCGATTTACATCATAATTGGTTCCGGAAAATGAAATGGCGTAAATCGAATTTAAAACTTTTTTCGTATCTTAAAAACTAAAAAAATCATTTATTTAATATCAATAAAAATTTTTAATGTTGTCATAGTAATGGCACATATTGATTTAAGCACGCTTCATGAAAAACAACATAGAATTCTCCGATTTTTACTAATAATTTCAAAGCAACTGAGGCGACGTAAAACGCCTGGCGACGCAAATTAAATTTAGAAGACAAAAAATATAACGAAGCAAACCGTGACAGCGTACATACATATATCGAAGGAATAATGTATATAAATGTAGATTAAAAAAAAAAAAGGATATACTCGTACATACGATGATAACTCATCATCATTATTTCCGTTTTATTCTTTATCGCTTTTATCATCGTCATCATTATCAGTAAAAACCTGATCGCAACGATTTATCAAATTGATAGCGCTATGAGAGGAATTGGAAGAGGGTGAAAAGGGTGGTGAAATATCGTATTGTGCATTAGTAGCAAGAGTAGCAATAGTATTAGGTGAATTTGAAACGATTGTGTTATTACGATCTAAGTGATTATAGTGTTCATCTTCTTTCCCCAATTGTGATTTAGAATATGGTGAAGAGGAGGATGTTGGTGGTGGTTGTGGTGTTGATGTGGATATGAATGATGTGTTATTTTCATGGTGTTGTTGATGTTGGTGAAAAGGTTGTTTTATTGAATAACTAGAAATTTCAAGCTTACCATCATCCGCAGTACGATTTCCAACGATGTTATTAGAGTTCGTTAGAGCATTAGATGCAGTGGAAGATGATGATGTTGCGGAATTGTTGTTGGCGTTGCGGTTATTCAAATTTTGGAGATGATGACGATGGTGACTGTTGTGTTGATGATGGACTTGTTGCGATTGCAGTTGTTGCTGATGGTGATAGTTGTTATAATGTCCATGACCATGTTGATGACTATTGCTGTTATTGTGAATTGATGACGACTGTCGATTATTAATAGAGGCATGCTGTTGCATTGGTCTTGCATCTTCTGCTCCCATTATAGAATTGATTTCAGGACTCATAAGTAAGGGTTCCATGCTCACCTTATTACGTCTATTTGTACAACCAGCGGGATCAGGATTTGTGGAGGTTGGTGAATTATGATGACCATGATGATGGTTACTATTACTGCTATTTACAACTCCGCCATTTGTGATGGCATACGGGTTTTGTGTATGACTGCTGCCATGTGTTAGAGGTTGATCATTTGAAAAACGCGCTACTTTGGCACTTCGCGGATAATTATTTGTCATCGGCGATGTTCGTTTCACACCAACTGAAATTAAATTAATTTAATTAAATAAACCATTAAAAAATTGTAATTTAATTTGTGTATCTAGAACTTACGTTCCACCTTCATTGAGGATCCATTATGATGGTTATTATGTAGCGTCGATGCTGCCTGTTGACCATATGAATTGTTATAATGATCGACATTATGGTGTTGACGATTTTGCTGATGATGTTGCCCATGAGCAGCAACGTGATGATCACTGTTATGATTACCAGTTGCATTAGAGGCAGCTGCAGCCCTTTTCTGTCGTTCCTCATGTTCTTCCCGGAATTTCCGCGAAGCCATTAAGGATGCCGCCAACCCTAAAAATGATATGTAGGATTGGCAATTGAAATATGATTTTGGAGTTTGTAATTTATTTATGGGCCACTGTACTATTTGTACTTACCTTCTAAGGGAGGATTTGTGCCATTCAATCGGTTACTGCGCGATGCGTGTCTTTCTTTTCCGGATTTGTTGTTATGGGCTGAAGCCAAATGTTGTTGTTGTTGCGGCTGAGATTGATGATGATGATCTTGATCATGAAAATAGGCCTCTATGCAGGGTTTCATTTCAGCTCTGGGTAGAGCGACCGGTTGATAATCACGATTTGTTGATGATGATGCGGGATTTGAGTTTGAATTGGCTAGAGAAATTTTACCAGCAGCTGTTGCAGTTGACGACGCCAAGTGATATGATGACAAATTATTTAAATCTCTGTCCCGTTGACTGTGTCGCAATGCAGAAGCCGAGGAAGATGAATTGTGCTGCTGTTGTTGCTGCAGATGATGATGCTGATGATTATTTGTCGTTGAATTTGCTGCCGGTATTGTTTTATGTTGATATGCAACGTTGGCCAATGTGGCCAAATTGTGGGCATAAGGAGATTTACGGCCAGATTGTGCAGATTGGGATGTAGATCTCGGCGAGATGTCCACATAATTATTACCTGGATTTACCTCATCATCTGTTACTTTAACATGAACTCGTTCAGGTCTTTGGGCATGATTGTTAACAATTAAGAGATCTCTTTCACGCTCTCTTTCTTTTTCTCTTTCCCTTTCATGTTCTCTATCAATGGAACGATCACGTTCTCTGTCGTTATGATAGAGACTTCGTTCCAAAAGATATGGATTACGTTCGCCAGAAGCCGATCCCACGGTTGACATATTAACGGCAGCGTTTATTATCGACTGATGGGTTATTTCCAAAGTTCTTTCAATTTCACCATTCACCAAGTCACCAATTGTTTTGGTAGAGGACATGGGTGGTAGGGAATTGCTGCCTCCCGAGCCAACCGAACCTGGCAGCACCTGATTTAACTTTTCTTGAGACAAATGACGCCTTAATGCCATTTTAGCCGGAGAAACTTGTGTGTAGTCTGGTTGTGAAGAGTTTGAACTTGGTCGACTAGGCGGCTGTTGTTGCGGATTAATTAATTGTCCCGAATCTCTGCTGCTACTTCTTTCCAATGACATTAAGCGGTCTCGAGTAGGTGGATAGTACTGCAAAGCAGAGTCCGAATTAGCCGAAGATGTACGTACAGGTGGTACTGGATCCTCCATTAGCATTTCACGGCTACTGGAACGCTGCTGCACTATATGACTTTCCATATTTAAAGGAGGTTGTTTGAATTCCAATGACAAATTATGTGGATTATGTTGGCCCATATTCATCATATGTTGTTGCTGCTGTTGCAATTGATGCTCACGTTCACGTTGCTGATTGGCAATAAATTGTTCGTAGTTAGCCGCCGACACGGAGCTACGTCGTCTGTGTAAATTGTGCTCTGCTGCACCATAAATATTATTTAAATGTTGATTATGTGCATTCGTGGGATTGGGATTATGAGTTTGATGGTATTTTAAAGATTTCGTTGACGAAGAGTTGACTGCCTGTGAGGAAGACATTGAAGAGTTGATAGGCTGCAATAGCATGGATTTATTGGAACCATATTTACTATTGCTGCCTCCAGCACTATTGCCATGTGGTGGAGGCGGTTGAGGCGGTGGTAAAGCAGGCGTTATTGGGGAAATAGTGGTGGTTGCATTGAGATGTGTCATACCATGGGTGGCCACATTTATAATACTGCTTAGAGAGTTATGATTACTTGAGGATCCAGCATGGAGGTTATTGTTTGCTGTACTAATATGTGAGTGCTTATTTCGTTTTGGTACGGGTGATTGGTGTGGTGATGGAGAAACTTCCACTTGTACTTGATTCACCACTTGTTGAGCCTTTCGTTGCTCTTGATCTTCATTAAGGGCTGATGTTATTATGCTCTTAAGTCTATCTTCGAAATTGGCCACTTTGGGAGATTCTTGTATGCTTACAACGGGAACATTGCTGTTATTCGATTTTCGCATACCAGGCAATTCACATTTAGGCAAAATACTACTGGTCATCGCATTTGAGTTGTTTAACGGTCTTATCGAAGTGGCCGCGTTTAACAAATTACCATCTCTTTGTTTAGGAGCTGGCATTAAAGTGCTGGGATCTTGTGCCACACCGCCATAGCCACCTAAAGAAGATAGATGTTCATTACTAGTGGAACGTTGATGCAGTTGTTGCTGATGGTGGTGGGCATGATTTGATTGGTGATGTTTATTTCTATAGGGTTTATCTTCGGGATGATGTTGTGGAAGATGCTGTTGTATTTGATTGTGATTTTGGTTTATTAGATGATGCTGCTGCGTTTGCAGCTGTAGATGCTGCAGCTGATGATGGTGATTATTGACAATGTTTTGATGTTGATGTTTAGAGGAGTTTGTGTTTGAGTTTGAAGTCAACTTGCCTGCTTCTATTTTACGTCCCGTTTCTAAAATCTTTTGTGCCAACACTTCTGGATTGCTCTCTTCAATTTTGCCCACATCCGGTACATCAGGCCATTCCTGTGAACGGGTCCGATGATCTCTACTTCGTTTTACCGATTTGCTAGATGTTTTTGTTACTGTAATAGACGGTTGTGAAGCACTATTATTTGGCACTAAAGAGGTAGTAGAATTGATATTGTTTGCTGGATTTAATGTCAAAGAACAAGAAGAGGACGAAGAATTAGCTAGATTTGCATGATTAATTGTTAGGGCATTCGAGTGATTATGGTTAGTAGTAAGTTGCAAGGGTTGATTGTGATTAATATGGTTATTTGTATTTGAAGATATTGGATTGGTTAATATGATATTGGTGCCTTGGGCCAATAGAGCGGCGGCAGTTCTTCTTTCTTCCAAAGATTTTTCCAAAATATTCGCCTCTTTTTCTATGTTGGACACTTGGGTTACCAATTTTTTGCGTTGGGCTAAAGTGTTGGCAATTTCCTTTAGCACCAATTCATGGGCCGATGTCTCAGATAGTTCACATCCCGAAAAATCATGGAATTTAGTTTTACCATTGATCCCACACAAGCGCTGATATTCGGGCAAATACAGCAAATGTTTTTTCAGTAAACGCTTTTGTTCCAATTCACAAGATGTTACTTGAGATTGGATTTTCTTGGCTACACCCTGTAGCTCCTTATGACGTCCTACAATTTCCTTTGCTTTGGCTATAAGATCATTAGGCGACGATACATTTATGCCCAATTCATTCATGCGTACTTTCAACAAGGCCACGCTATCATCTATTAGCACTTTAATTTGTTTATCTAATTGGGAAGCTCGATTTTTTATGCGCTGCTTTCGCTCTTGTTCCACTTGTATTTGTCTCTTTATATGGGGTATGAAGGCCTTAGATTTCATTTGATCGATTATAGCCATATATTGAGAACGAAAAACGTCAAATAGAATTTGCAGAGCGTAAGGGGTGTCTTTAGGCGCTTCAGGTATTTCTAATTCAGTGTGATCCATATTTTCAGTTAACAGCGAGGTCAATTGTTGATCTATGGTACCGGGAGCAGGTGGCAACTTTTTGCTCATAGCTTCTGCGGAAGTTGAAAGTAAAGTTTCTTGATGCAACACATCCAAACCAGCAATTTTGATATTTTTCCTTCCTCTGGCACCCTTTTTTAAGCGACCCTTGCGTCCTTTAGTAGCCGTAGACCCACCGCCTGTAGAATTGCCGCCAAAGTCTTCTTTGGAGGAGTTATCTTTAGATGCTTGAGCAGTTTCAGCTCTTTCTTTTGCTGCTGCTTCTCTCTGGGCGGCAGCAGCAGAACTTTTATTAGCTATAGCTACTTTGCGCGTAAGTTTCTTCCTTTTTTTCTGTGTAGCCGTTCGTACAGTACGTGAAATCGTTGTTATAAAATTGTTATTTTCCTCCTCTTCGGTTTGTGAGCTTTTGCCACCCTTGGAACTTCCCCAATCTGACCACACTTTACGTGTCATTGTAGGGCCTCCACTGCAATTACTATTGCCATTTGTAGTATTTGCATCACCATCACTTTCCGTCGAAGTTTCAATTTCCATATTGCGTTGTTGTTGATGTTGTTGCTGTTGCTGCTGTTGTTGTTGTCTAGTTTTGGTTGTCGTTATATTGTTAACATGGGCAGCTGGCGAATTTGTACGTGTTGTATTCGAGTTGAAATTGGAACTTTGTGAATTTGTTGAAGCCTGATTGTTGGCTTCACGCTTGGCACGATCACGTGTAGTGCGTGTAGTACCACCTGTAGAAGAGAGTACGAAAAAAAATAAATATTTTAAAATTGTACGAGTTATGTATTGAACCAATATTATTACAGTACGAGCTCGATTTGCGCAGCCTCCGATAATTACAAATTTATTCAGAAAGGGTCCCAATAGGTGCGACTTTTGCTGTTTTATAACGGCGAATGCATTTTTTTAACTTATACGAATTTACCAAATGTGAAGATTATTTTTTTTATTTGCCCTTTTATTTACATATACATATATGTACATATGTATGTTAAACAATAATTTTAAAAATAAATAAATTGTTTATGTTACAGTAATACATACATACATACATATGTATGAATTTAATTAGTCGTGCTTTTCTTATTGATTTTTAAATGGTACAAACTAGCCAAATCAGGAACACGAATGAAATTGCCGTACAATTTCTTTTTTAGAAGTTTTGATAATTAGAAGGAGGAGAAAGTTAAGCACGCACTTTGTCAATGCCCGCTCACTCTAAGAATATAAAGTATAGTTATCGGGCAGTAATAACAGAAGCATAAATGCCGCTCTCCAGTTTTTACTGGCAGCCTTATAATCATTTTACAAAAATGTTTAGAAATACATATGTTTACATGGCAGTTACCAATAACATTTATAACTAACACAACTTTTGTAAAAGTGTAAATTGAACAGCAGAATAAAATGCTCTTTTGTTTTGTTTCAAGTACTTTAATTTTGTGGAAAAATATGTATGTATATATATACAAAATAGCACAATTGGAAAATTTCATTAAACGGTACTGTAAGTATGTGAAAATCTTCATCATGACCTTTAAGTTCAATACTAACTTAAATTTATTCAGACTGGGCCCATTTTTAATTCAGGATATAATTTTCTTCAAGTAAAAATTAAAAAAAAACCCTTTAAAATATTTTATTTGAAACAACAACAAATCTTCGAAACAATTTTTCATTTCTTATTTTTACGGTTTTTGGTCTTCTTCAATTTTATAAAAAAGTTAGCAATGAAAAAATGCTCCAAATTTAAAAATAAAAATGCAAAATTTCTCTAAAAAATAACTCCAAAGCTCATGTTGTTATTTTCAATGCAAAACTTTGAGGTCATTTTAAATTTGGGTCAATTTTTCATGGAACCCTGCACTGTGTGTGGAAACCTTCTTCATAATTTTGAACTTCAATAGCAAAGAAGTACTATACAGTATATGCATGCATTCGTCGCAACCAAACTCGAATTAATTTTACTAGGTGCCAACAGGTGGTCTATGATGGATGCATTTCAAACTGTAGATCAGAAAACCGTTGTTTTTGTATTAATATTTCTGTTCATGTCGCTCTGAACATTTTCTATATTAATTCTCCTTGACTTACAGCCATACCTAAACAAGAGCGGAAAGCGGAACGTTTTCTACAGCCTAGCGTTAACGCAGAAATGCCATACCTAAACAAGAGCCTCAACGCTTTGTCAAATCGATAAAAACAGGGTTATTAAAAAATACATAGCAACCCTGATTATTATAGTATACTCATGACCGAATAATATAGGTCTGTGCATTTCTACAAAAAAATACAACAAAAAAATCCTCTGTGCTTGTCTTTTGCACCTAACTTCACTATTAAACGCGCTGTCGAAGTCGGATTTTCCAATTGCAAAATGTTGCCGCCGCGTTATTTCGGGATGCTCCATACAAATTGTATGGGCATAAGAACTTTTGACAGCTAGAAAACGCTTGCCACTCTTATTTAGGTATGGCTGTTAGATGATTATTTCGCCGCTTGTAAGCTTTAAGCTCTCAAAAGAAGATATTTTTCAATATGAAAATTTGAGGTTAGGAAGTAAATTGGCTGTCAAATGATGAAATTTCAAAAATTGAGCTTTTATCCTTTGACATTTATTTAGTAAAAAGTTGTGAAATTTTAACCATGGAACGCTACACTTTTGAAGAAAGAATGTTAATTTTAAAATTGTGAAAATTTTAATGTATGTCTTCGTTAAATTCAAGCAGATTTTCCTCATAATCCGGCTTCTTCTGAGCCCGCTGTGCGTAATTTAATCGCTAAATTCTATGCTCACTGTACTGTTGCTGACAATAGACCAAAACAATACGCTCGTAGTGTCCGTAGTGATGCAAACATAGCCGCTGTTTAACAAAATATTGTGAACGAGCCTGGAACTCAACTCGTCAAAAATGAGCAAGGAAACGCCGTCACCGTGAATTCTCTGCGCTATCAAGCCATGATAATCGAGTTTTTGTCGCCACAATTGGCTAATGTTGACATCAGCGACCTTTGGTTTCAGCAAGACAAGCCACACAACCAGACAAACAATTCAGTTATTACATGAGAAATTTTCCGGTCGCGTAATTTCTCGATTTGGCGATGTCAATTGGCTGCCTCGTTCTTGTGATTTAACGCCGCTGGATTATTTTCTATGGGGCCATTTGAAAGACTGGGCTTACGTGAACAAACTACAAACAACTGACACTCTGATAGATGAAATTCGGCGCTGCATTGTCAAGATAAGCGAAGCTTTGTTGCAAAATGTAGTTCAAAATTTTGTGGAAAGAGCGGACGTCTGCCGACGTGCTAGAGGTGGACAATTGCCCAACATCATATTCCATTATTAATTGCCATATTTCTACTTTAAATTGGTATCAATACAAATAAATTTGTAAAAAAAAAACAAGTATTTAAGCCAATTTACTTGGTAACCTCCAATTTGCCCACCCTTTATATACCTTGGATGCAAGAATTCCGTTGTAGAAGATTCTCAATCAAAACAAGAGTCTTAAAGACGGCTCCGAGACGTCTTGTCCATACTATTCATATAGTAAATATGTATAGTAAATTTCTTTATATTGTTAACAAAAAATATAATAAAATAAATGGAAAATATATATATCAAACAAACAGTAAACTATTGTAAGAAATTAAATAAAATATACATATGGCGATGATAATGTTAATGATGCAGCAGGGAGCGTTTTATAGTTAATTATTTAACTGCATACATTTTTCTTTCTATAATTCTGGTTTTTATGCAAGAAAGAGAGATATGACTTTTTTTAAAAATCCGTTTATTGTTTCTTTACAAATGCAAGACTTTCTCATGTCCATATTTTGCATACGCTCTACAAGCCTTTTTATGATATTGTGAGTTCTGTATTTGCTTTGGTTTAATTTTTGAAGATAATGCAGGTTTGACTTACCCGCATGATCGTTTTCAGCACCTTTTTGAGTTTTGAGACGTTGAAAATAACGTTCTAGAATCGTGCGGTCGATGACATGCAGATAATACGAAACTGGTTTACAGGTCCAAGAAACTGAACCTTTCAACGGCGGTATTTCGCTGACATGCATAATCGTACCAATATCACTTAAATTTCTGCAAAAAGAGAAAAAAAAAACAGAAACAAACAAAAAACAACATTTAATTTGACATACACAATTCAAAATAAAAACAATATTAAAACAAAGTTGTGACTCACCTATCAGTTATTCTAAAGTTTAAAGGGCAAAACGATTTAGAGGACACAACACGGGCTCCATCACGCAAATCGGCAAATCTTTCTTTTAACTGATGATCCACATTGGGACCGAAAGCAAAATTGTTTACAAACACCAACGATGAGCTGGTAATCTTTTCACGATGTTCATCGACCAGAAAATCGCCCTTTAATAATTTGTATTCACAATAACGTTTGCCAAACCACGCCATAAACTGGCGAAAAAAAATATCCATCCGTTCGGCATAACGGGCTGGAGTGTCAGCCTTTTCAACGCCTACACATGATTTTAAAGGAAAAGATCCGGCCATTTGTAAAACAACTTGGCCAACACCCGAACCCAAATCAATGAATGTATCATCGTTTGTCACATGGACATGTTTGATCATTTGCTGTACCAATTCGTACGAGGTTTCGCCGTAAACCTCTGGCGAAAATGGTTCATAATTATTCAGTTTATCAGGATCTAGTACGGCAGCATTGTAAACTAGTTGTAAAATATGTCGTAAAAGGCTGGGATGAGCGAATTTATTTAAGCGCTCAGCTGGCAGTGAGGTTCCTTTTTCCTAAAAAAAAAAAAAAAAACAAATGAGAAATATGATCAACTAAAACGAATTAAAATTATTTAATATTTACCAATGCAACAATACTATCCACGGCTTTATTGAAACGATCGACAAGATTTGTCATAGTCTTATAACAGGCAGTGTCTATATGATTAAGATTGATCTCTTCGAAAGCCGATGAGATGCTTGGCAGTTCATCACAAACAAATTTGATGGTATCGATGATATCAATTCCATTGTCGTGTCTATCTTGGCCGGTGCCTACTTGCAAGGGCCACGAAAATGTTAAAACTTCTGATGAGCCAGCTGGCGAACGCAACACCAAGTCTTTGACTTGAGGTGTTGCCATATTTTGAAAACAAATACCCACTCTTGAAAAGTGAGTTTTAATATTGAATTGAAAAATAACGAACACAAGCAAATAAGTCCAGCTGCTTAATTTAAAAGTTAGTAAAAAAGTGTTGGTTTAATGCTGCTAATTAAGAGTTTAGTTGGCAGGTATGTAGGTTCCAAGATAGTTTTATAAGGACAATTACGATGATGATGATGAAATTTAGTTTGCACTTTTTGTTTTTTTTTCCTTTCTCTCTCCTTTACTTTTTTTATTTATCAATATCTATCTCTCTTTCTCTCTCTCTATTTATATCTTATAAAATTTGATTTTGAATTTTGTTGTTTTCCTTTGGCGACGTGAAGTGACAATGCTGCTTGTGGTAGGGTAGTTTGAAATATCTTAGATGTTAGACTACTTATAAAATTATGCCAGATTTCTTCGGTGGGTGTTTCTTGTAGTTTTTTTTTATCTTCTTATTTTTGGGGTTGTAAAGGCAGTTTTTTTATTTGTTTCGTTATTGTTTTTATGATCTTTTTATGATTAATGTTTTAAATAAAATTTAAATGGTGTTGCAAAAATAACACATAAAGTAGTGTGATATAAATAAAATAATTCAGTTTTAACGTAATGGCAGGAAAGGATTTAGTTTTATCTTCCGTTTCGTTTAGTATTTTTTCCAAAATGTTGTTGTTTTTATTGTAGTTCTTTTCCCAATTAATGAAACATTGAATTTGTAAGAATATAATAATTTTTGTTATATTTCAGTATGTGTCTGCTTGTGTATATATTGTATATCAATAGAATAGTTAGTCTGAGAGAGTGTTTGACTATTTAACGTTATAATTTGAACAGCGTTTGAGAGTTAAAAATTTCGTAACGAATTCTATGTACTATATCTAATAATAAACTCTTCGATCTTGTTACGTCTAATCTTGCTTTTGTTAACTTATACGTTTGATATATATTTGTATTTACGTAAACGATTATAACAAAATATAACAATAACTGATGATAATTGCGCAATTTTGTCCTTTTTAATTGTATGTTAAGATAACGATACATTTTCGAAAAGATACAACATTTTCATAGGTTTTTACAAGTATTGTCTATTCTTGTTCTATGTTGTGGCTGGTGTTGTATAACAAATTCTTTTACGTTACATAACTCGATTTTGGCTTTTTTTTCAACTTCTTTTCCGCTTTGTTTTGTACGAAATGTCAAAAAAAAAAATTTGTTTTTTCACAAAACGGCACACGTGTCTGTAAAAGAAATATAATAAGAAAAACGCTTAAAAAATATTTCACAAGTGTTCAGAATATAAATATAATCATTAATCGTATAGAAAAGATAAAATTTGTGTGAATTTAAGTATATACATATATTGCAAGTTAAACATACATAGATATACATATATGGAGCCATTGATCGATATAATAATTCAGATTTAATTCCAAATAATGTGTAAAAATATCTTATATATCCGAATCATAAAGTTAAAGTGCACATTGAAACCGGTTTTCGTACATTAACGCCACAATAACTTAAATAATCGTTTACGAGTTTCGGGATAAACTTTTAAGCAAAAATAAAATTTTCTTTTAATTAGCGAATTATTGGTGAATTCAAAACCATAAACTTATTTTTTTTGTGTTTCAGTTATGACCTTATTGCAGCAAAGGTTCGATATGTTTAACTAAAATGCAAAATCTTGAAAAAATCTAGTAATTACTTTCGAGACCAAAAGAGTCCAAAAATTAACGGTACTGGTTGTTCAATAATCCTACATTGCCAGCAGAGTAGACAGTTAAATATTTCCTCATGTCCCCAAAATAAAAAGTGGTCTTCCCAAAAATCCCTATTCAAAAATTGAAAATCATGATTAATAAATAAAAAAAAATTTGTTAAATTTTACATATTTTATTACATGCATATAAATAAATGCATTATTCTTATTTACATATCGCTACCTTAATAAAGAAAACCCATAATATTATATTCACACATGACAACATGAAGCACTTGTTTCGCCCTCCCAATCACGATTGCGGATCATACCGTTCACACGACGCTTTTCGCGCTTCGCTTTGAGAGTTCCTTTTTAATTAATTAAATTTTTTAAGTTTTTTGCCAATATCAAAATGGCCAAATAGACAGACAATTGAAAATTATGGAAAAACGTGGTCAATATTATTTTTTCGCGATTGTCAAAAAAATTCACACCCTGAACGTGGTCAAGTTTGGAAATCATTTTTTCTTATTTTTTTATTTAGTTATTTATAAACCTGACTCGAATCTGTGTTAAAAACTTGTGATAAAAAAATCAACAGATTTTAAAAATAAAAACTTTACATTTATTTGAGCATGTACTCAAGTATTTATGTTTTAAATTTTATTTATTTGTTGCAAATAAATAAAATTTAAAAGATTTTAAAAATATTTAAATTGAATTTTATTTTGATTAACGACTTCACATTAACATTTCATACTGAAGCTTAGTTTTTTCTTCTAGCTAGTGATCTTTCCTTTTTAGTATTAAATTTTTGAATAATTTTATGAATCTAATAAAAATTAATAACATATTGAAAAAAAAAATGGGAAATAAAAACATAAATATACTGAAAATGAAAAATTTCCAAATCCCTCACCAAGAAAATCTGTCCCCAAACAGCAGCTAAAATCCCCACACTACACTACAAGCACTATAAACGTTTAAAAAGCTTCAGACAAAAATAAATTTTAATTGAATATAAATTTATTTGCATAGATTTTTCTTTAATTAATTTCTAATACGACATTGAAATTACTTTTATAAATATTTTTAGCTTTAAATTAAGCAATATATACTAAATAATCTTTTTTTTTTTTTTTTTTTGTAAATTCCATTTATTGTGCAATTCATGGTCACGCAAACTATTACTTCAGCTTTTATTATTAAAAAAACAGCCACTTCAACTGTAAGTTACAACATTAGAAAAAAGTTACTAATAGAATAATAAAAAAAAAAAAAATTTAATACAAACACATATTTATAGTTTACATACGTAATAATAAATTATGAACAAAAAAAAAAACATTACTCAAGGTCAAGTATTTCATTGATAAAGTTAAACTAAAAATGAATTTATATATATACATATGTGTAAGTAAATATCTATGTATGTATGTAGGTGTGTATACATAGATTTACATACATATATCATGGAAGTATATACATACTTGTCTATATATTATAATGCAACATTTGCCAAAGGAAATAATTATAGATAAATTAAATACATATGTATGTACTTGACTGAAGTGTGTGGGATATACAAAAATCAACCACATGCATTTTTTGTTTAACTGTAGTTTAAACCTAAAGTAATAGTTAAACCATAGTTATTGAATTGAAATGTATCAGTACAAAGTTTATACGCAGTTTTGCAGGGCTGTTAATGTACATGTCCAAAGAAATATTGGATGAAGGCGAATTTACTTCACACAGGCCGTGCTAATTTTACAGCAAATACAACAGTACAACAACATTTGACATATCTGCCCCTATGCAGATGATCGAGATCCGTTCGTTATGCTAGAATTCTATTACAGTTAAATGAAATTTAAGATATCAGTTTGACTCGTTGTTCTTGCCTAAAGAAACCTCTATTCTAAGAATTATTTTTTGTTTTAATTCATGATGCTGCCATATGTTTATTGCTCGAAGTCAATAAATATTACTGGACGCCTTTGTCAACTTCTAAATTTCAAAAAGCACTAAAACCAGGAAAAAAACGCATAATGTAAAACAAAAAGCACTAAATGTACATATTTTCAAGTTGAGAAATTTAAACGGTATAGATTAAAAAAAAAGGTTTGATTTGAAATTTTATAAAATGGTAATTTTTTCTGGATTTTTCATTAGATTTTTTTTTGTCTAATAATTAAATCGAGGTACGTCTGTTTATTAATCAAGTTATTATAGAATTTTTTTTTAAATACTTGCATACAAAAGAAAATTCAAAACATGTAGACTTGCTTTGAAAAACATCTACTTCCGATGTCCAAAAATGTACCAAACAATGTGTCAACGCAAACAAAGATCACATGTAAAAGGGGCGACACAAATAGCAAAAATAATCACCTCACCTGTCGAGACTACCTGTTATGAAGCTGTCTATGATCATATATTTATATATATATATATATATATATGTATATGTATATATGTATATACATATATAATAAATTAAATTTCTTTATTCTACAAATTTGTCGCATGATAATTCTATAATTTTCTAAAGTGCAAAATACTGAGAATACCCAAAAAACATTTTTGTAAAGTTTTAAAGTAGTATGCAACTTTATGAAGAAGATGTATGTTTCGACAAAACCAACTTTTCGTCAAGGTTCTTCAGTAAATGAAGTACGCACAAAAATAATTTTCTAATGCAGTTTAAAACTTTCGAAAGACAAAACACAAAGCACAGCTAATTACTCGTATGCACTTTATAGACCTTGGCTTTTTTTTATTTTTCTGAAAGGCTGCAAAAATAGTTTGTTCAGAAAATTATTGCATTAAAATGTTTACAGGTGGATATAGATTTTGAGGTAAAGAAATTTCTTTTAGAATTTTGGAAACAGTGCCACCGCCATGAAAAAAAGCACCAAAAAATTATTAAAAAAAAAAAATGCACTGACCATTCAATACAAAATTTTTGGCGTCGAAAAGTTTAAAACCATTAAAAACGGTGCAAAGAGCACCGAGTTGACAACGCTGATACTGAAACACTGCAAAGGAAAACTATGTAAATGATTCATAAAATTAGCAAATCGGACAGATCTGCGTCAACAGATCCATAACATATTTTTACGAGTTCCTTAAAACAGATCGTATTACTGAAACTTTTAATGAATCATGGTATATGTCATATTAAATGACACTTAGTCATCATATGTCACATCAACTTTATAATGACTGATAGTTTTGTTGATGACTTTCTGCTGTCTATATTTTATATGTTAAAGTGGCTAAGATGGTAAAGGATTTGGTTTATAAATATGTGATGAATCGAAATTTAAATTAAAGGAAGCCCAAGTTTAATCGTTTCATTTCTAATAGAATTGTCTTCATTTTAACTGATGCATGTGTGTAGAGGCTTATCACGATGACGACGCTTGTCATAAGGTGTAAAACGATGACAATAGTCATAGCAATGATATCAACTTGTATTTGTATTATGCCAGTAGTGCTATTTACACACACACACACACACATGTTTATTTGTCTTTTGAAAATTATTGTACTAATTTGTAGTGCATGCAATTGTATGCATTTGTATTGGTTAGTTAATAAATTTTTTAACCCAACAATATAAATACATATGTACGTAAGTATGTACATACATACATGTGATGTTGATTTTTACTAGTTTAATATAGTTTTTTACAATTTACATTATAATAATGAGTGTACATATGTATGTATTTACATATGAATCTACGTGCATACATACTTATGTACACTTGATTTTTTCTACATTAATTTTATTGTTGTTTAGCTCTATTTTGTTTTATTTTTTAATTGTGTCTGTACAAATGTATGTATTCATGCATTTATTTTTATTGTAATATTCTTTTTCTATTTTACTTTATCGACCTTGACATAAAAAATCAACATGAAATAGTTCTTGCTGTGCAAATAGCAACAAATTATAAATGAAAAAGCTTACAAGTATTATTGAGAAGAGTATTATATACATTGTATGTATGTATGTATGTACGTGTGAATGTATGTATATGTTTAATTAAAATTTTTTTTTACAGTGGATCACAATATAATCAGAACTTCCATTAAATATTCTATTCCGTAATAGCTTTTTGGACAAATGTATTTATGTATGTGTCTATATTTCTAAGATAAGTTTCATTAAGTTTACATACAAATATGTATGTATGTACATATGTACATAGTAAAAAGTAGTTTTAAAAACAAGTTGCCATAAGCAAAGTATGTTGGGCGTAAGTACGAGTACATAGTATAACTATGTACTAAGCCCGTAACATAATAAATAGTAGTACAATGCGAGCTCGATTTGCGCAACCACCAATTAACGCAACAAGCAATATTTTTACATTACAGTCTTTATAAGTGCAACATTTTCTGTTTTAATAAATTTTAAGGAAATTAAGGAAGCTACTATTTCCCAAAAGGTTAAAAAGTCTACAACTCAAACCAAAATTTCAACATTCTTTTCCTAAGTTATGTTTATAATAGAATTCACATACATACATATACATACATATGTATAAACGTATAAAATATGAAGTTTATTTTCTGTTTTTTATTTAAGTATGTATATATGTATGTACTCGTAGAAAACAATAATTTTATAATTTTGCTTAAGGGGCTGTCAACATATTACGTAACGCTGTTTTCAGAGATTTTATACCCCCACCGCTTTTTACTAATTTTTTCAGTTCAAAATTTCCAATCCGTAACAAATCTTTAACCCTGCTCCCCCTGGAGCCTTACGTAATATGTGCACAGCCCCTAATTTATGTTAAAATAATAAAAATTAATGAATTTATGTTATGTGTTCTTATATTAAATTTTTAGTGGTCGGTTATTGCAACTTTTCGGTAAAAGCAACAACCCCAATTTCCTTTCGAATGCGCTTATCGAGCTCGTACTGTATTGGTAATTTGTAACTAGTTACTAAATAACCTTTACTATAGTAAGGTAAACTGTATGCAGTTTCTTGCAATAAGTATTTTGTTCGATAATTGAAATATTCTTCCCTATTGTGAATTAGAGCCAATATTTTTTTAACGTAAACAATTTTCAATAAACAATATATTGTGAATAAGTAGCCAAAATAGCACACAAGCACAATAAAAATACAAAGTTGCTGCAGATCGCAATTTTATGGAAACGAAACAAATTTCACGTAAGAGTTTATTCGCGATAAAGGTGATTAACACATTTTTACAGATCAATGACTGATATAGTGCCCAAACAACCACACTTCTAGAGCTTTAACTGGTATGGTTACAAACACAAGAGGCAAATATTCTTAATAAATCTGGTATTTACTTTTATTTTCTCTTTTACAACTCCTTTTTCTAGATCTAAAATTTTTAGCCTAATTAATAGGTGTATCCAACGTTAAAAATTTCACATATTACAAAAAATTATGTGTGTGAAGTTAAATTTTAAAATTTAAAACCCTAGACATGAACCACTGAACTTAACAGAGCTCTGTTAGCAGGTTAACAGTGCTCTGTACACATATAAAAATCATAGCGAGTACACTAAAAACGTATTTTTTTTAGGAAGGAGTCAACGTGGGCGGAAAAAAATCATTGGGTTTTGTGGACGAAGTGGTCCTCTACAAACCCCTATATTTGGTATATCTAACAGTTTGAGTTTTACCGAGATATACTCGATTTACAAAAATTTTAGAAATATGGATTCTCTAAGGGATGACTACATTTTTTTTAGGAAGGAGTCAACGTGGGCGGAAAAAAATCATTGGGTTTTGTGGACGAAGTGGTCCTCTACAAGTCCTTATATTTGGTATATTTAACAGTTTGAGTTTTACCGAGATATACTCGCTTTACAAAAATTTTAGAAGTATGGATTCTCTAAGGGATGACTACATTTTTTTTAGGAAGGAGTCAACGTGGGCGGAAAAAAATCATTGGGTTTTGTGGACGAAGTGGTCCTCTACAAACCCCTATATTTGGTATATCTAACAGTTTGAGTTTTACCGAGATATACTCGCTTTACAAAAATTTTAGAAGTATGGATTCTCTAAGGGATGACTACATTTTTTTTAGGAAGGAGTCAACGTGGGCGGAAAAAAATCATTGGGTTTTGTGGACGAAGTGGTCCTCTACAAGTCCTTATATTTGGTATATTTAACAGTTTGAGTTTTACCGAGATATACTCGCTTTACAAAAATTTTAGAAGTATGGATTCTCTAAGGGATGACTACATTTTTTTTAGGAAGGAGTCAACGTGGGCGGAAAAAAATCATTGGGTTTTGTGGACGAAGTGGTCCTCTACAAACCCCTATATTTGGTATATCTAACAGTTTGAGTTTTACCGAGATATACTCGATTTACAAAAATTTTAGAAATATGGATTCTCTAAGGGATGACTACATTTTTTTTAGGAAGGAGTCAACGTGGGCGGAAAAAAATCATTGGGTTTTGTGGACGAAGTGGTCCTCTACAAACCCCTATATTTGGTATATCTAACAGTTTGAGTTTTACCGAGATATACTCGATTTACAAAAATTTTAGAAATATGGATTCTCTAAGGGATGACTACATTTTTTTTTAGGAAGGAGTCAACGTGGGCGGAAAAAAATCATTGGGTTTTGTGGACGAAGTGGTCCTCTACAAACCCCTATATTGGGTATATCTAACAGTTTGAGTTTTACCGAGATATACTCGATTTACAAAAATTTTAGAAATATGGATTCTCTAAGGGATGACTACATTTTTTTTAGGAAGGAGTCAACGTGGGCGGAAAAAAATCATTGGGTTTTGTGGACGAAGTGGTCCTCTACAAACCCCTATATTTGGTATATCTAACAGTTTGAGTTTTACCGAGATATACTCGATTTACAAAAATTTTAGAAATATGGATTCTCTAAGGGATGACTACATTTTTTTTAGGAAGGAGTCAACGTGGGCGGAAAAAAATCATTGGGTTTTGTGGACGAAGTGGTCCTCTACAAACCCCTATATTTGGTATATCTAACAGTTTGAGTTTTACCGAGATATACTCGATTTACAAAAATTTTAGAAATATGGATTCTCTAAGGGATGACTACATTTTTTTTAGGAAGGAGTCAACGTGGGCGGAAAAAAATCATTGGGTTTTGTGGACGAAGTGGTCCTCTACAAACCCCTATATTTGGTATATCTAACAGTTTGAGTTTTACCGAGATATACTCGATTTACAAAAATTTTAGAAATATGGATTCTCTAAGGGATGACTACATTTTTTTTTAGGAAGGAGTCAACGTGGGCGGAAAAAAATCATTGGGTTTTGTGGACGAAGTGGTCCTCTACAAACCCCTATATTTGGTATATCTAACAGTTTGAGTTTTACCGAGATATACTCGATTTACAAAAATTTTAGAAATATGGATTCTCTAAGGGATGACTACATTTTTTTTTAGGAAGGAGTCAACGTGGGCGGAAAAAAATCATTGGGTTTTGTGGACGAAGTGGTCCTCTACAAACCCCTATATTTGGTATATCTAACAGTTTGAGTTTTACCGAGATATACTCGATTTACCAAAATTTTAGAAATATGGATTCTCTAAGGCATGACTACATTTTTTTAGGAAGGAGTCAACGTGGGCGGAAAAAAATCATTGGGTTTTGTGGACGAAGTGGTCCTCTACAAACCCCTATATTTGGTATATCTAACAGTTTGATTTTTACCGAGATATACTCGATTTACAAAAATTTTAGAAATATGGATTCTCTAAGGGATGACTACATTTTTTTTAGGAAGGAGTCAACGTGGGCGGAAAAAAATCATTGGGTTTTGTGGACGAAGTGGTCCTCTACAAACCCCTATATTTGGTATATCTAACAGTTTGAGTTTTACCGAGATATACTCGATTTACAAAAATTTTAGAAATATGGATTCTCTAAGGGATGACTACATTTTTTTTAGGAAGGAGTCAACGTGGGCGGAAAAAAATCATTGGGTTTTGTGGACGAAGTGGTCCTCTACAAACCCCTATATTTGGCATATCTAACAGTTTGAGTTTTACCGAGATATACTCGATTTACAAAAATTTTAGAAATGTGGATTCTCTAAGGGATGACTACATTTTTTTTAGGAAGGAGTCAATGTGGGCGGAAAAAAATCATTGGGTTTTGTGGACGAAGTGGTCCTCTACAAACCCCTATATTTGGTATATCTAACAGTTTGAGTTTTACCGAGATATATTCGATTTACAAAAATTTTAGAAATGTGGATTCTCTAAGGGATGACTACATTTTTTTTAGGAAGGAGTCAACGTGGGCGGAAAAAAATCATTGGGTTTTGTGGACGAAGTGGTCCTCTACAAGTCCTTATATTTGGTATATTTAACAGTTTGAGTTTTACCGAGATATACTCGCTTTACAAAAATTTTAGAAGTATGGATTCTCTAAGGGATGACTACATTTTTTTTAGGAAGGAGTCAACGTGGGCGGAAAAAAATCATTGGGTTTTGTGGACGAAGTGGTCCTCTACAAACCCCTATATTTGGTATATCTAACAGTTTGAGTTTTACCGAGATATACTCGATTTACAAACCCCTAAAAATAAATAAATAGCAAAAGCGGATATATAAAACAACATCACTTTTATTATTTTCAGGTACATATCCATGTTTATATATAAATATAAAGACTTAAAATTATACAAAAAGCAGTATTGGAGGAACTTAAATGTTTAGTTAATGATTTAATACAAAACGCAGTTTAACAAAAATTAAAGTAAACAAATTATATCTTTAGTCGTAAAGGAATCGCATACGTCGGATAAGTAAAGTTAGAAAATATTTAAATTTTAAAATATGTTTGTGGTAATTCAATATGTTCATATGCATTTTTACAAATATTATTCACAAAATATACATTTTTGGGTTTTTTTGTCAGTTTTAGCTTTGTAGCGATATTTCGTACAACCAACACATGCTGGCCTTTTACATTCCGTACATTGGAATATTGTGTTCATAACAATGTCCCCACAATGAATACAAATTTCACTCATGTTATCGGAATTTTCCTTTAATAACAGTTTCATTTGATTTCGGTAGGTATTGGGATTTATTAAATTTGTTAAAGGTTTGCTTTCCAGAATTGCTTCAACGTACTGACAAACGAAAACACCACAATTAAAAGCGTCGTCCTGATAATCGTGTTCTATGTCGATAATTTCCCACGAGTCATCAGTTATTTTATTTTTGAATTTTTCAAAAATTTTTAATTGATTTGGAGTGTTGCTGACTAACGAGTTAATAAAACTGAACGTTTTTTCAACTTTATTTATATATGCCAGTGTATAGTGGCATTCATAAATTATGGGTATAAATATTATACTAAAATCTTCAAGCGGAATATGAATATCCGCGTCGTTGAAGAAAAAATGTTTTCCTTCTTCACAAGAAAACGAAAATGCGGATTTTTTTGACTTTAAGATTAATAGTTTTATATATATGTCTACTATATTGTTGAACAGACATTTAGAGGGGCTTAAGCTTTGAAACTCACTTAAATCTATTGCTACAGGGTAAGGTACTGAATGGTTTTTATAAATTTTATAAAATGAGTATAAAACAAAGCGTTTTTGCCTCAGATGTCTTGGCCAAGATGAAAAATTTTGCAAAGCTTTATCGAAAACTATTTTTGGATTAATTTTTTTTTTGCTTTAATTGGCACTTTGCACCAAACTTCTTCCTCCAGTTTAATTTTTGAAGTTATTGGTTTTCCTTCATTTTTTTGGTAAAATGCGTGCTTGTTTAAGACGTGGAAGTTTTCGGCATCAATTATTTTAACTTTTATATATGTATAGCTTTTTCTTATGTACTCTGTTGGTATTACATTGCTTCTTCCATCTAATGTTACATTTTTAACTATGTTGAAGTAACTTTCTACGGGGCTGTTAGATACCCGTGTCATGCTTTTATCAACATACTTTCCCATTATATTGCTCCATAAGGGTGCGTATGGAGCATATTTTTTTAGAAACAATGATGCAAAAGCTTCATTATTATAATCGTTTATAATTGCTGAGCATTTCTTTGATTTTTTAATTTCATTTAAAATTGCCAGAGATTTTAAATAAAAAGGGCTTTTTTTATAGTTCGGTATGTTGAGCTCGTTTAAATTTGGCTCACAACGTTGATCTTCATTACTTTGTATAATTTCAATATTTCTTATTTTTCTTAAAATTCCTAGTGAAATTTCTACCTCAGAGGTCACATAGCTGTTAATTAAAACTGTAAATATGTTCCGAATCCAATTAAATAGGACGTGTATATCACATATATTAATAATGTAAGCGAACTGCCATTTATAAAATAGTATGACATTAGGATCCTTAAAATGGCATTCTATATCCTTGTAGCAAATTCTTAAAAAATGAGCGCAGCATATTTGTATTACCACTAATTTATTTATATTATCTTTGCCCTTGCATATATGGTAGGCCTTTGCTATGTATTGCTGGAGATTATTGATGTTGCTGTCTTTATTAAAAACTCTGGCCACAGCATTAATAGAAGCAAAGCTCCAATCAAGGCATATTCTTCTACATATTGGCCACTTAATAAAGTTCTTTATACAAAAAATTTTTAAAAACATTAAAAATCTTTCAATATCCTCTGAAAAATGACTACATAAAATGCATTCGGCTATAGGAATCAGGAAACCAGGCTCATTCTTATTTCTGACATGAGCTACGAGTGAGTATAAAAACACTCTTTTCGAACTTCTGTCGATTCTTTTAACTACGTTCCCAGTAGCATCAAAAAATAAAGTATTTCTACTTAATTTCAGAAACAACTTTTTACATTTTGTTACCATTTCCATTTGTTGTGTAGAAAAAAGATAAATTTCTAAGGGACTTGCAATTTTTTGAATAAATCTATTCCAATTTTTATCTTTCTGCATTTTGTACAGATCTATAAAGTTGTCTGTGTCGCGCTGAAGTGAGCGAGTTTGTTCAGATTTAATTCTTCTGGCAACATCTCTTGAGGGAATTTCTTGGTCATTTCCTTTCTCGCGTAGATAATTCTTCTGACTACAAAGCCTTATGTTTCTCCAATTAGACGCCTTTTGTGACTTGATCTCATATTTGGCTATTAATCTTCTCACACTTCGTATTTGTTGCCGTTTTAATTTAACTGGATGATTAATAGAAACGCCATTGGATTCTATTTTACCATACATATTGGTTTCTTCTAAATTATATGCGAAGCGGTAACGACCGCAGCCATTAGTGTAATATACACATCTTGCATATAAATAAACAATAGTTTTGTATTTGTTCCATACAAAACTTGAAAATGTTATAGGACATATGTTATTTAAACATTTAAATTTTTCGCGAGAAATATCCTCTAAAAAGGGGATCATATCCTCATATTTTTTGTTACAAATAAAATTTTCTTTTAAGAACAAAATTTCTCTCTCCGAAAAAAATATTCCGACTTCATTTTTCTTATATATCTTACTTTGCTTTATCCCAGACGACTTCTGTGATGGCGAAGCTATACCAATATTATGGTTTTGGTTCGACGCAATATATTTTCGTAACACCTGATACTCTTCAACTTTCAAACAACTTGTAGTTGAAACGTCCATACTTATCGCAGTTTTCGTCGAACAATGCTCAATATTATTTAAAAATAATTGGCTGTCCAGTATAGATGTTCCATCAACGCGTTCAAGTACGTGAATATGTGCAGAAATGTCTGATGGCAAGTTACCAAAAACTATTGAATCTATTAATTCAATGTTTAAATCACTGGACTTAACTGAGTTCTCTATACAAAGCTCATTTTCAACAAAACTTGCAGCATTTACTTCAACATCTGCGTCATATTTGTCTAAAAAGGCATACTTTGCAAATTGTTTTTGAATAAACTATATAAAAAACTTCTTACCATTATTGTTATTTAATTCTATGAATTTTTTGATTGAATTATTTGATTTATTAATTGAAACATTTTCAACATTTTCAAAACATACATCTGGGATTTTAACAACGACGTCATTTTTGTCTAAAATAGCATTTATAAATATTTAAAAAAATTTTTATTTTAAATTCTTTTTATGTAAATAGTCTTACCAGTATTAATGTTTAAATCAAAAACTCTAATTGTAGTGTCGTATACATTTTCCGCATCAGCTTTATTACACAAATAGTGTAAATCACTTAATAGTTTTTTAAGTGTGACTTCTTTCGTACTCTAAACAATTAAAAAATAATTTTCGTAAAATGGAAAATGAAAAATGGGCGAAAACCACAAATAAATATGGGCACTGTTGATATGTATTTAATTAATTTACAGAAAACATAAACCAATATATTAACTGCATATTTCACTATGACTAATCGTATAATTACATTTGAAGCAAACACAATTTCTATTGTTTTGTTTAATGGAGCCAAGAAATATTCAGTTAATATTCGAATATGTATGTACATACATATATCAGTGGAATTTTAAAAATAACTTAAGTATGTTTGTAAATACCTACATACATACATATTTGCCAACTGTAACCGTCACTTTATGAAACAATACTTACTATGTTCCGAAATAAAGAGTATAATCTTTTTTTTTGCTCATATTTCGGTTTGATTGTTTTGGATCCAACTAAATCAAAAATTTTATTAATTAATTGAAAAAATTCAATCAATAAAGAGTTTGTACTCCAATTTTTAAAATGGTGTAATGACATTTGCTTCGTTTCCTGTAGATTTACAAAATATATTTTTGCCATCAATTTAAAAAAATCTTCGTTTTTCATTTTATTTACTTAAGTATGTACACTTTTTAATAAAACTAACTTTCAATTGTAACTCTTAAAGAGATCACTTTCAACTATGTCAGAGATTTCAACAACAGGTGTCACATACATAAATTATTCATTGCCAACCAAAAATGTTCTACAGCAAACAACAAGAACTACTAAGTTCAAACTTGTAAATGCCTTATTGCAACAATATATAGTAACAGTTATATGTAGCTTTCAACATACAAAGCATAAAAAAAGGAATACTGACTCCAATACATTTCTGTGTCTATAATATACATACATACATAGGATCTTGGTAGATTTTCCTACAATACAATTTTTTTTTTATTCTTAAAATTGCCAACTTTGCATCCCAGCAAGCAAATTAACTGCCTATTTCACAATCTAAATATGTACATATATCTATTCACTCGTACAATTACATATGAAGACAATAAATTTGTAATATTAAATAAATTCGTTCGACATCATGAAATACGCATTACATATGCAGAAAATATATTTGTAATATTCAATAAATTCGTACGACATCATATAATTACGGTGACCATCCGTCCTTTTTTTAAAAGGACAGTCCTTTTTTTTGACACAACGTCCTTCAAAATTTAAACAAAATAAATTGTCCTTTTTTTAATTGTATTGTCCTTTTTGTCCTTTATTTTTGAATGTTCTTCTTTAGTTTCCAAAATTAAGTTTCATTTTCTCAAAATACTGAAATTTTAAACTCAATATAATATAAATTTATAACCAGGAATTGCCTGGCAACACTGAAAAGTCCAATGTGTCAAATTTTCAGTCGGCTTTCAAATGGACTGTGCAGAATTTAAATTGTTTTTATCAAATAACATTGATATAATAAAAAAATACATTCTTCAGAAAAATATCAATAATAGATAATCCTTAAACTATTGTTTTTAGTTATTTTTATTTATTGAATTTTGTTATATTTGTATAATTGGCTAAATTTTATTTCTTTGTTAATTTTGATTAATTAATTAATTTTTTGTTTTAACGACGTGTGAACTTCTAGGCATATTTAATTTCTGTTTTAAACATTAAAATAAGTACATATGTACATACATACATATGTAACTACTTGTACTAGTCACTAATATTACATTGTTGTAATTATATTTTTATTTTATTGATATAAAATATATCTGTGTAATTAAGTTAATAGCAATAATTTTTATTTAATTTTGGGTGTCCTTTTTTTGTTGTCGAAAAATATGGTCACCGTACATATAATAGGCTTTAATACTAATGGTGAATCATGTATGTACTCATGCACTCATTCTCTCAGACGACCTTTCGAAAATAATTTAGATGCAATATGACGGTTAGGGGCTGTGACCATATTACGTAACGCTGTTTTCAGAGATTTTATAGCACCACCCCCCACCCCCTTTGAACGTTACGTAATATGTCCACAGCCCCTTATACATAATTTCTTTAAACCTAAACCTTAGGTGAAAAGCCAAATTTTCTTGTAAAAAACTATAAAAACTCCTACTTCAAAGATTAACGACTTGTTTGCTAGGATTTGTATATTCATATAGTGACACATAGAAACATCAAATGATTCCAAATCAACTGTAGCTTTCAGCGTTGCCATTAGTTATATTTTACTATTAAATTTATGATTTCTTTTTTGATAGTGGTTTATACATGTCTATTTTGGTAAACAGCTTTAAAGAATATATGTATGTATGTCAATTTTGAATTGTATGTTAAGTTGTCGTTTCTACTAAATTAATATACATACGTAGGTATAATAATATTTCTCATTCCCATATAGAAAAAAAAGACATTAAGTTTTTTCTGTGCAACTAATATAACTTAAAGATATATGTTTAAACAAATCATTTTAAAAATATTTGTATACCTATGTATACATATATGTATTTTACTAGCCAACGAGAACATCCCTACAAAATTTGGAAGAAAGCTTCCAAAAGTGGCCACGCTGAACATTACTTACATATGTACATCTTTGTAGATACATACCCAGCGGGAAAACTCAGAAGCCCTTCTATTTGCAGGCCTTATTAAACGTCTTTTTGGAATGTTTTTGAATATATGTATTTATTATTTTTTTTAACACATTTCAAATTAGCTTCTCTGAGAAGGGAGAAAGAGAGATTTAAATTTTTTTGTGTTATACATTTTTGTTTTATAAACCCTTTCCAAAAAAATGTAGTCATCCCTTAGAGAATCCATACTTCTAAAATTTTTGTAAAGCGAGTACCTATATCTCGGTAAAACTCAAACTGTTAGATATACCAAATATAGGGGTTTGTAGAGGACCACTTCGTCCACAAAACCCAATGATTTTTTTCCGCCCACGTTGACTCCTTCCTAAAAAAAATGTAGTCATCCCTTAGAGAATCCATATTTCTAAAATTTTTGTAAATCGAGTATATCTCGGTAAAACTCAAACTGTTAGATATACCAAATATAGGGGTTTGTAGAGGACCACTTCGTCCACAAAACCCAATGATTTTTTTCCGCCCACGTTGACTCCTTCCTAAAAAAAATGTAGTCATCCCTTAGAGAATCCATATTTCTAAAATTTTTGTAAATCGAGTATATCTCGGTAAAACTCAAACTGTTAGATATACCCAATATAGGGGTTTGTAGAGGACCACTTCGTCCACAAAACCCAATGATTTTTTTCCGCCCACGTTGACTCCTTCCTAAAAAAAAATGTAGTCATCCCTTAGAGAATCTATATTTCTAAAATTTTTGTAAATCGAGTATATCTCGGTAAAACTCAAACTGTTAGATATACCAAATATAGGGGTTTGTAGAGGACCACTTCGTCCACAAAACCCAATGATTTTTTTCCGCCCACGTTGACTCCTTCCTAAAAAAAATGTAGTCATCCCTTAGAGAATCCATATTTCTAAAATTTTTGTAAATCGAGTATATCTCGGTAAAACTCAAACTGTTAGATATACCAAATATAGGGGTTTGTAGAGGACCACTTCGTCCACAAAACCCAATGATTTTTTTCCGCCCACGTTGACTCCTTCCTAAAAAAAATGTAGTCATCCCTTAGAGAATCCATACTTCTAAAATTTTTGTAAAGCGAGTATATCTCGGTAAAACTCAAACTGTTAAATATACCAAATATAAGGACTTGTAGAGGACCACTTCGTCCACAAAACCCAATGATTTTTTTCCGCCCACGTTGACTCCTTCCTAAAAAAAATGTAGTCATCCCTTAGAGAATCCATACTTCTAAAATTTTTGTAAAGCGAGTATATCTCGGTAAAACTCAAACTGTTAGATATACCAAATATAGGGGTTTGTAGAGGACCACTTCGTCCACAAAACCCAATGATTTTTTTCCGCCCACGTTGACTCCTTCCTAAAAAAAATGTAGTCATCCCTTAGAGAATCCATACTTCTAAAATTTTTGTAAAGCGAGTATATCTCGGTAAAACTCAAACTGTTAAATATACCAAATATAAGGACTTGTAGAGGACCACTTCGTCCACAAAACCCAATGATTTTTTTCCGCCCACGTTGACTCCTTCCTAAAAAAAATGTAGTCATCCCTTAGAGAATCCACATTTCTAAAATTTTTGTAAATCGAATATATCTCGGTAAAACTCAAACTGTTAGATATACCAAATATAGGGGTTTGTAGAGGACCACTTCGTCCACAAAACCCAATGATTTTTTTCCGCCCACATTGACTCCTTCCTAAAAAAAATGTAGTCATCCCTTAGAGAATCCACATTTCTAAAATTTTTGTAAATCGAGTATATCTCGGTAAAACTCAAACTGTTAGATATGCCAAATATAGGGGTTTGTAGAGGACCACTTCGTCCACAAAACCCAATGATTTTTTTCCGCCCACGTTGACTCCTTCCTAAAAAAAATGTAGTCATCCCTTAGAGAATCCATATTTCTAAAATTTTTGTAAATCGAGTATATCTCGGTAAAACTCAAACTGTTAGATATACCAAATATAGGGGTTTGTAGAGGACCACTTCGTCCACAAAACCCAATGATTTTTTTCCGCCCACGTTGACTCCTTCCTAAAAAAAATGTAGTCATCCCTTAGAGAATCCATATTTCTAAAATTTTTGTAAATCGAATATATCTCGGTAAAACTCAAACTGTTAGATATACCAAATATAGGGGTTTGTAGAGGACCACTTCGTCCACAAAACCCAATGATTTTTTTCCGCCCACATTGACTCCTTCCTAAAAAAAATGTAGTCATCCCTTAGAGAATCCACATTTCTAAAATTTTTGTAAATCGAGTATATCTCGGTAAAACTCAAACTGGTAGATATAATAAATATAGGGGTTTGTAGAGGACCACTTCGTCCACAAAACCCAATGATTTTTTTCCGCCCACGTTGACTCCTTCCTAAAAAAAATGTAGTCATCCCTTAGAGAATCCATATTTCTAAAATTTTTGTAAATCGAGTATATCTCGGTAAAAATCAAACTGTTAGATATACCAAATATAGGGGTTTGTAGAGGACCACTTCGTCCACAAAACCCAATGGTTTTTTTCCGCCCACGTTGACTCCTTCCTAAAAAAAATGTAGTCATCCCTTAGAGAATCCATATTTCTAAAATTTTTGTAAATCGAGTATATCTCGGTAAAAATCAAACTGTTAGATATACCAAATATAGGGGTTTGTAGAGGACCACTTCGTCCACAAAACCCAATGATTTTTTTCCACCCACGTTGACTCCTTCCTAAAAAAAATGTAGTCATCCCTTAGAGAATCCACATTTCTAAAATTTTTGTAAATCGAGTATATCTCGGTAAAAATCAAACTGTTAGATATACCAAATATAGGGGTTTGTAGAGGACCACTTCGTCCACAAAACCCAATGATTTTTTTCCGCCCACGTTGACTCCTTCCTAAAAAAAATGTAGTCATCCCTTAGAGAATCCATATTTCTAAAATTTTTGTAAATCGAGTATATCTCGGTAAAACTCAAACTGGTAGATATAATAAATATAGGGGTTTGTAGAGGACCACTTCGTCCACAAAACCCAATGATTTTTTTCCGCCCACATTGACTCCTTCCTAAAAAAAATGTAGTCATCCCTTAGAGAATCCACATTTCTAAAATTTTTGTAAATCGAGTATATCTCGGTAAAACTCAAACTGTTAGATATGCCAAATATAGGGGTTTGTAGAGGACCACTTCGTCCACAAAACCCAATGATTTTTTTCCGCCCACGTTGACTCCTTCCTAAAAAAAATGTAGTCATCCCTTAGAGAATCCATATTTCTAAAATTTTTGTAAATCGAGTATATCTCGGTAAAACTCAAACTGTTAGATATACCAAATATAGGGGTTTGTAGAGGACCACTTCGTCCACAAAACCCAATGATTTTTTTCCGCCCACATTGACTCCTTCCTAAAAAAAATGTAGTCATCCCTTAGAGAATCCACATTTCTAAAATTTTTGTAAATCGAGTATATCTCGGTAAAACTCAAACTGTTAGATATGCCAAATATAGGGGTTTGTAGAGGACCACTTCGTCCACAAAACCCAATGATTTTTTTCCGCCCACGTTGACTCCTTCCTAAAAAAAATGTAGTCATCCCTTAGAGAATCCATATTTCTAAAATTTTTGTAAATCGAGTATATCTCGGTAAAACTCAAACTGTTAGATATACCCAATATAGGGGTTTGTAGAGGACCACTTCGTCCACAAAACCCAATGATTTTTTTCCGCCCACGTTGACTCCTTCCTAAAAAAAATGTAGTCATCCCTTAGAGAATCCATATTTCTAAAATTTTTGTAAATCGAGTATATCTCGGTAAAAATCAAACTGTTAGATATACCAAATATAGGGGTTTGTAGAGGACCACTTCGTCCACAAAACCCAATGATTTTTTTCCGCCCACGTTGACTCCTTCCTAAAAAAATGTAGTCATCCCTTAGAGAATCCATATTTCTAAAATTTTGGTAAATCGAGTATATCTCGGTAAAACTCAAACTGTTAGATATACCAAATATAGGGGTTTGTAGAGGACCACTTCGTCCACAAAACCCAATGATTTTTTTCCGCCCACGTTGACTCCTTCCTAAAAAAAAATGTAGTCATCCCTTAGAGAATCCATATTTCTAAAATTTTTGTAAATCGAGTATATCTCGGTAAAACTCAAACTGTTAGATATACCAAATATAGGGGTTTGTAGAGGACCACTTCGTCCACAAAACCCAATGATTTTTTTCCGCCCACGTTGACTCCTTCCTAAAAAAAATGTAGTCATCCCTTAGAGAATCCATACTTCTAAAATTTTTGTAAAGCGAGTATATCTCGGTAAAAATCAAACTGTTAAATATACCAAATATAAGGACTTGTAGAGGACCACTACGTCCACAAAACCCAATGATTTTTTTCCGCCCACGTTGACTCCTTCCTAAAAAAAATGTAGTCATCCCTTAGAGAATCCACATTTCTAAAATTTTTGTAAATCGAGTATATCTCGGTAAAACTCAAACTGTTAGATATACCAAATATAGGGGTTTGTAGAGGACCACTTCGTCCACAAAACCCAATGATTTTTTTCCACCCACGTTGACTCCTTCCTAAAAAAAATGTAGTCATCCCTTAGAGAATCCACATTTCTAAAATTTTTGTAAATCGAGTATATCTCGGTAAAAATCAAACTGTTAGATATACCAAATATAGGGGTTTGTAGAGGACCACTTCGTCCACAAAACCCAATGATTTTTTTCCGCCCACGTTGACTCCTTCCTAAAAAAAATGTAGTCATCCCTTAGAGAATCCATATTTCTAAAATTTTTGTAAATCGAGTATATCTCGGTAAAACTCAAACTGTTAGATATACCAAATATAGGGGTTTGTAGAGGACCACTTCGTCCACAAAACCCAATGATTTTTTTCCGCCCACGTTGACTCCTTCCTAAAAAAAAATGTAGTCATCCCTTAGAGAATCCATATTTCTAAAATTTTTGTAAATCGAGTATATCTCGGTAAAACTCAAACTGTTAGATATACCAAATATAGGGGTTTGTAGAGGACCACTTCGTCCACAAAACCCAATGATTTTTTTCCGCCCACGTTGACTCCTTCCTAAAAAAAATGTAGTCATCCCTTAGAGAATCCACATTTCTAAAATTTTTGTAAATCGTGTATATCTCGGTAAAACTCAAACTGTTAGATATACCAAATATAGGGGTTTGTAGAGGACCACTTCGTCCACAAAACCCAATGATTTTTTTCCACCCACGTTGACTCCTTCCTAAAAAAAATGTAGTCATCCCTTAGAGAATCCACATTTCTAAAATTTTTGTAAATCGAGTATATCTCGGTAAAAATCAAACTGTTAGATATACCAAATATAGGGGTTTGTAGAGGACCACTTCGTCCACAAAACCCAATGATTTTTTTCCGCCCACGTTGACTCCTTCCTAAAAAAAATGTAGTCATCCCTTAGAGAATCCATATTTCTAAAATTTTTGTAAATCGAGTATATCTCGGTAAAACTCAAACTGTTAGATATACCAAATATAGGGGTTTGTAGAGGACCACTTCGTCCACAAAACCCAATGATTTTTTTCCGCCCACGTTGACTCCTTCCTAAAAAAAAATGTAGTCATCCCTTAGAGAATCCATATTTCTAAAATTTTTGTAAATCGAGTATATCTCGGTAAAACTCAAACTGTTAGATATACCAAATATAGGGGTTTGTAGAGGACCACTTCGTCCACAAAACCCAATGATTTTTTTCCGCCCACGTTGACTCCTTCCTAAAAAAAATGTAGTCATCCCTTAGAGAATCCATACTTCTAAAATTTTTGTAAAGCGAGTATATCTCGGTAAAACTCAAACTGTTAAATATACCAAATATAAGGACTTGTAGAGGACCACTTCGTCCACAAAACCCAATGATTTTTTTCCGCCCACGTTGACTCCTTCCTAAAAAAAATGTAGTCATCCCTTAGAGAATCCACATTTCTAAAATTTTTGTAAATCGAGTATATCTCGGTAAAACTCAAACTGTTAGATATACCAAATATAGGGGTTTGTAGAGGACCACTTCGTCCACAAAACCCAATGATTTTTTTCCGCCCACGTTGACTCCTTCCTAAAAAAAATGTAGTCATCCCTTAGAGAATCCATATTTCTAAAATTTTTGTAAATCGAGTATATCTCGGTAAAACTCAAACTGGTAGATATAATAAATATAGGGGTTTGTAGAGGACCACTTCGTCCACAAAACCCAATGATTTTTTTCCGCCCACGTTGACTCCTTCCTAAAAAAAATGTAGTCATCCCTTAGAGAATCCATATTTCTAAAATTTTTGTAAATCGAGTATATCTCGGTAAAAATCAAACTGTTAGATATACCAAATATAGGGGTTTGTAGAGGACCACTTCGTCCACAAAACCCAATGGTTTTTTTCCGCCCACGTTGACTCCTTCCTAAAAAAAATGTAGTCATCCCTTAGAGAATCCATATTTCTAAAATTTTTGTAAATCGAGTATATCTCGGTAAAAATCAAACTGTTAGATATACCAAATATAGGGGTTTGTAGAGGACCACTTCGTCCACAAAACCCAATGATTTTTTTCTGCCCACGTTGACTCCTTCCTAAAAAAATGTAGTCATCCCTTAGAGAATCCATATTTCTAAAATTTTTGTAAATCGAGTATATCTCGGTAAAACTCAAACTGTTAGATATACCAAATATAGGGGTTTGTAGAGGGCCACTTCGTCCACAAAACCCAATGATTTTTTTCCGCCCACGTTGACTCCTTCCTAAAAAAAATGTAGTCATCCCTTAGAGAATCCATACTTCTAAAATTTTTGTAAATCGAGTATATCTTGGTAAAAATCAAACTGTTAGATATACCAAATATAGGGGTTTGTAGAGGACCACTTCGTCCACAAAACCCAATAATTTTTTTCCGCCCACGTTGACTCCTTCCTAAAAAAAATGTAGTCATCCCTTAGAGAATCCATATTTCTAAAATTTTTGTAAATCGAGTATATCTCGGTAAAACTCAAACTGGTAGATATAATAAATATAGGGGTTTGTAGAGGACCACTTCGTCCACAAAACCCAATGATTTTTTTCCGCCCACGTTGACTCCTTCCTAAAAAAAATGTAGTCATCCCTTAGAGAATCCACATTTCTAAAATTTTTGTAAATCGAGTATATCTCGGTAAAACTCAAACTGTTAGATATACCAAATATAGGGGTTTGTAGAGGACCACTTCGTCCACAAAACCCAATGATTTTTTTCCGCCCACGTTGACTCCTTCCTAAAAAAAATGTAGTCATCCCTTAGAGAATCCATATTTCTAAAATTTTTGTAAATCGAGTATATCTCGGTAAAACTCAAACTGGTAGATATAATAAATATAGGGGTTTGTAGAGGACCACTTCGTCCACAAAACCCAATGATTTTTTTCCGCCCACGTTGACTCCTTCCTAAAAAAAATGTAGTCATCCCTTAGAGAATCCATATTTCTAAAATTTTTGTAAATCGAGTATATCTCGGTAAAAATCAAACTGTTAGATATACCAAATATAGGGGTTTGTAGAGGACCACTTCGTCCACAAAACCCAATGGTTTTTTTCCGCCCACGTTGACTCCTTCCTAAAAAAAATGTAGTCATCCCTTAGAGAATCCATATTTCTAAAATTTTTGTAAATCGAGTATATCTCGGTAAAAATCAAACTGTTAGATATACCAAATATAGGGGTTTGTAGAGGACCACTTCGTCCACAAAACCCAATGATTTTTTTCTGCCCACGTTGACTCCTTCCTAAAAAAATGTAGTCATCCCTTAGAGAATCCATATTTCTAAAATTTTTGTAAATCGAGTATATCTCGGTAAAACTCAAACTGTTAGATATACCAAATATAGGGGTTTGTAGAGGGCCACTTCGTCCACAAAACCCAATGATTTTTTTCCGCCCACGTTGACTCCTTCCTAAAAAAAATGTAGTCATCCCTTAGAGAATCCATACTTCTAAAATTTTTGTAAATCGAGTATATCTTGGTAAAAATCAAACTGTTAGATATACCAAATATAGGGGTTTGTAGAGGACCACTTCGTCCACAAAACCCAATAATTTTTTTCCGCCCACGTTGACTCCTTCCTAAAAAAAATGTAGTCATCCCTTAGAGAATCCATATTTCTAAAATTTTTGTAAATCGAGTATATCTCGGTAAAACTCAAACTGGTAGATATAATAAATATAGGGGTTTGTAGAGGACCACTTCGTCCACAAAACCCAATGATTTTTTTCCGCCCACGTTGACTCCTTCCTAAAAAAAATGTAGTCATCCCTTGGAGAATCCATATTTCTAAAATTTTTGTAAATCGAGTATATCTCGGTAAAAATCAAACTGTTAGATATACCAAATATAGGGGTTTGTAGAGGACCACTTCGTCCACAAAACCCAATGGTTTTTTTCCGCCCACGTTGACTCCTTCCTAAAAAAAATGTAGTCATCCCTTAGAGAATCCATATTTCTAAAATTTTTGTAAATCGAGTATATCTCGGTAAAAATCAAACTGTTAGATATACCAAATATAGGGGTTTGTAGAGGACCACTTCGTCCACAAAACCCAATGATTTTTTTCCACCCACGTTGACTCCTTCCTAAAAAAAATGTAGTCATCCCTTAGAGAATCCACATTTCTAAAATTTTTGTAAATCGAGTATATCTCGGTAAAAATCAAACTGTTAGATATACCAAATATAGGGGTTTGTAGAGGACCACTTCGTCCACAAAACCCAATGATTTTTTTCCGCCCACGTTGACTCCTTCCTAAAAAAAATGTAGTCATCCCTTAGAGAATCCATATTTCTAAAATTTTTGTAAATCGAGTATATCTCGGTAAAACTCAAACTGTTAGATATACCAAATATAGGGGTTTGTAGAGGACCACTTCGTCCACAAAACCCAATGATTTTTTTCCGCCCACGTTGACTCCTTCCTAAAAAAAATGTAGTCATCCCTTAGAGAATCCATATTTCTAAAATTTTTGTAAATCGAGTATATCTCGGTAAAACTCAAACTGTTAGATATACCAAATATAGGGGTTTGTAGAGGACCACTTCGTCCACAAAACCCAATGATTTTTTTCCGCCCACGTTGACTCCTTCCTAAAAAAAATGTAGTCATCCCTTAGAGAATCCATATTTCTAAAATTTTTGTAAATCGAGTATATCTCGGTAAAACTCAAACTGTTAGATATACCAAATATAGGGGTTTGTAGAGGACCACTTCGTCCACAAAACCCAATGATTTTTTTCCGCCCACGTTGACTCCTTCCTAAAAAAAATGTAGTCATCCCTTAGAGAATCCATATTTCTAAAATTTTTGTAAATCGAGTATATCTCGGTAAAACTCAAACTGTTAGATATACCAAATATAGGGGTTTGTAGAGGACCACTTCGTCCACAAAACCCAATGATTTTTTTCCGCCCACGTTGACTCCTTCCTAAAAAAAATGTAGTCATCCCTTAGAGAATCCATATTACTAAAATTTTTGTAAATCGAGTATATCTCGGTAAAACTCAAACTGTTAGATATACCAAATATAGGGGTTTGTAGAGGACCACTTCGTCCACAAAACCCAATGATTTTTTTCCGCCCACGTTGACTCCTTCCTAAAAAAAATACGTTTTTAGTGTACTCGCTATGATTTTTATATGTCTACAGAGCACTGTTAACCTGCTAACAGAGCTCTGTTAAGTTCAGTGGTTCATGTCTAGGGTTTTAAATTTTAAAATTTAACTTCACACACATCAAAAAATTTATATATAGAAGTTTTATAAATAAAAGCCCAAGCAAATATATTGGTGCATATGTATAAATACAATTATTTAAATACTTTAGCGAATTACGAGTGACAATCAATGCGAGTGACATTGAAAGAGTGAAATAGGAAATATTTCTACACTAAATATAAATTCGCGTGTGTGGGTGTAAAACATGTTTATACAAAATATAAAAAAGAGGCAAATAAAATTCTCAATTGACAAGAAAAAATATACCTACTAACAATAAAACTTTTATAGCAAAAAAAAAAAATTAAATAACGGAGGTCAACGACAGTTTATAATTAGATTATTTGTATGTCTTTATTATATATGTTGGGATCATCAACACATTTAAAGGAAATAGTACAGCTCTGCTATTGAAATTATCTGAATTAAATATAATATTTACTAAATACATGTGTACATGCATATGTACATACATATGTGCTTTAAAAAATTTTTTAAATTTTTGCTGGGATATATGAATCATTCCTTTAGCAGAAGTTAAAGGGAAAATATAATTTCGTCTTATTTCACACTTTCATTCACTAGTTTAAGAAGAAATTATGCTCAATAAGCAACAGCGACAATAAATTGCACTAATAAATTGCAAATGCAGTTTAGTCTTTATCTTTTAGTCTTTTTAGTCTTTATTTTCCACTCGGTTTGAATCCCAGAAGTCGAAGGCTTTGCTTGCAATAACGATATTTGTAGAAAAATACTAAAAATTTAAATTATTTAACTTCACGCACATTCTTTTACATATGTATTGTATAAATTTGCCGGAAAATGAGCTTGACATTGAAAAATTTTATAATCGCTGAAAATTCGTAAAATTAATTTTTTTATAAAAGTGATTAAGTTTCCACTGCACATATACGAGTAGAACTTGTAAATAAACACACACGTATGTACATATCGTTACCTTAATATAAGAATCCATAACTTATTTTTATTTCATACCGCATATATTATTATAATTCAAAAGATAATCCTGCAAGTTGAAGCAACAAAAAGCGTATTGAAAAATAAATTGAGTTGGGCATTTCAATATTAAGAAAACGCTATCGCAATAGTGCCTTTAGGTGCTGAAGCAATTTATAGTAATGATTTAAAAAAATATTTATGTAGAATATAATATACTTGGATATTTACATAATTTTAATATTGATTTTTGTTATAAATAATGTCTTAAATAAAATTTAATTAGTAATAGTATTTTCACACTGAACGTTAAATAATGAATTTAAGATTAAAACCATTAACAGCTGACTTTGCGTTCACACTACAAGTTTATTTAATTCAAAATTTAACATAAGTACATGTTGTATGTAGTATATTAAATTTGTTCCCGTACGAATAAATGCATTTGTTGTTGTACTTTTTTCTATTTTTCTATTTATTATAACACTATTTTGACAAACTGTGCCACAGATGTTTTTGTTTGTATACGAGTATTTGCAACTGGCATAAATGTCATTCGGTCCTGCTAAACAACAAGGTTGTATTTCATAAAACACTATTAAATCCAATTAAAAAAAGGATTTAAATTGGATTTAACAAAAACAATTTTGTATGGCAAACGCAAAATTTAACAATTAGATTTGACGTTAAATTCAGAATTAGTTAAATTCATGTCAATGTGAAAACACTATAAGCACGGAGCACACTGTTCTATTATATAGTAAATCTTAGCTGGAATTCTGAGAATTGCGGAGTAGGCACTAGTGCATATATTACGTTAAAAATGCATTATTTATTTGCATATTATGTATCTTTAGCGAGGTATTTAAGTGCAGTTTATATACATATAAATAATTTGAATATTTCAATAGTTTTTGTAACGTTTTTGCTGATGAAGTAGTTAAAAATATCTACACATACATGAAGGTTAATAATATCCAGCTGTGTCCAAAATCCCTCAAAGATAAACAAAAATTTATTAAAATTAAATTTTTTAAATTTAGTAAAAAAGAAAACTAACATACGCGATTGCGAAAAGAGAGTTACTGTATACCATCGAATAGTATGGATCAGTCAGTGGCTGCAGTATGTGATAGAGAAAAATCTAACCAATATCTCCAAACATCATTAAAATTTTCTTAAATTCAATTTTTAAACTTTAATTTTTGTAATTTTTTTTAAATAATTTAACTTATTTTAAAAATTATGATAATTAAGTAAAATTAAAATATTTTATTTTTAATTTGCCGTAAAAATATATTCAACTTCAAATTAACTGCCTGTTCGCCGATATCGAAGAAGTTCTTTCTTTCGAACAATTACATTTGAAACAAAAACAAAATTTTTGAATTTGTTTATAATTGCTCGAAAGAAAGAACTTCTTCGATATCGGCGAACAGGCACTAAAAGTGTATGTTAAGACGTAAGCTCTTACGTAAAACTTATTTAACAAACATACAAATTAAATTATATTTTTATTGCATAAACACAAAAGTAAACCACAATACCTACATATTCATATGTATTATATTCAGATTGAACTGCATTTTAGTGCACGTAAGTGTGTGTATGCATGTCTATATATATGTACATATCGATACTGTTTTTAGTATCGAGTTCTTTGAATTTTCTTTACTTTGGCTCATGTTTATTTACATTTTGTTGTTAATTTGTTTAGATTATTATTATTATACTGTTTTATATTGCTTAGCTGCAAAGAAAAATACATTTTACATTTTTCAAATTCATACAAACAGATGTGATATTCAAATGCAGTTACATACATACATACATATACACTTGTAAATGTTACATGCATATGAAGGTGTTTTGGCGATATCTATGCATGTACATATGTATGTTAATCAGTCTGTATGTACATACATACATGTGGTCTTTTCATTTCCTTGTTTCTTAGCATTGTTGCCAGATTTGTTAACTTTTCACTAAAATTTGTGCGATTTGAAAACAAAAGTAATCCGTAACTTGATTGAAAAAAATTAATATTACAACTAAATTTGTTAGAATAATATTAGTGAGTATACATATGTATTAAAAATCTGACAAATATTTACATATTTCGTAAGTTTTTAAGAAATCTAATGATGTTTTCTTTTCTATAAAAAAATGGTACGCCTCCATGCAGAAAGTTGAATTTGGTGTTCGTTTCTTAAAAATGTTTTGCACTTTAAAAGGGTGGTGTGTTTGATTCTAAAAAACTCGCCCTCACTAATGGTGGAAGGCATAGCACTTTATGCCCCGTCAAAATCGGCAGTGTTGATAGTACCCTGTAAAACTTAGCTGTCAGCTGTTAAAAACAGGGCGTTCCACTTCTTCATAATTTGTGTTTTTTTCTAGCGAAATAACAAGTTGCATTATTACAGGGTTGGCAAGGCATTTTATACATGTAGCTTTCAACAAGGTGCCATTTTGTGTAAGAAAAATACTTGTCAAATTTCCCACTACAAAATGCAAACATGGTGTATTAAAACAAAAATAATTTGCCTCTATAAATGTTAGCCTGAATTTACAGTGTAAAAATTTTCAATTGCAGCGTGTTCCATTGCAAATGTTTTGCAAATCATTTTCTTTTTGTAGCGCCCAGAAAATGTGTTTTTGATCCGGTAAATTTATACTAAAAATCTATTTATTAACATATGTATATTATTTTACTTTAAAAACATTGAAGCGATGTCTAAGTCCAGTATCTCTACTTAGTAACAATTTTTGGCTCCTTAGAGCACGTTTTGTCTTTACCTTCTGTTGCTTAATTCTTTATTATTATTTCAATTTTACGGCAGATATTATTGAAATAATGCAACAAGTCGAAATTATTTTATCTTTTAAATTCATTTTTGGAAACAATATTTGCATAAATACAAAACACTTACGAAAAAAAAAATCATCACAAAGAAACCATCAGGTGAAACCAAAAACGCAAATGTGAAAGCGAAAATTATAAACTGTCTGTATATATGTAGTTAATTTTGACAGTCATAATCAATTATAGATGCATCGACAACTGACAAAACCACTGTAAGCTACATAGTGTGTAAAACCATCTAAACTAGCTGTGCTTTGTGTTTTGTCTTTGACAAAGAAATGCTGCATGTTTATGTATGTACATATTTATATAAACACATACATATGAACATATGTATATACATACATACAATATAGTTTCCATTAATAAAACTATTCTTCGTGCTCTACTTAAAATTTTGAAAATTTCATATTTATTGTTTTTTTGCCACTAATTCTATGAGTGTGCTCTACATTTCAAATGAGGGAGACAGTGTGTGTGTATTTTAGTATTTTTTTTTTTTTGTAAAATATTGTTTTTGTAAATTGTAAGGCACGTACATATGTAGTGTGTATGTATATAAATATGAATGGATAATATACACACATATAAAGATTAAAAATGCCTTAAAATTTATGTTGATATGTACATACATGTGTATAATAAATTGGGGTGTTCACACTGTAGTTTTATCAGTCATATTGTCATAATTTCTTTTTATTTTACAATAGTTTAAAAAATATGTTGTTGCGCTTCAAGGAAAAAGTGATATAATAATAAGACTTTTTGAGGTATGTATGTTTATGCGGGTTGTCATAAAATAACAGTAGAAACCTTATTCGAGCAGCTGAAACTCTTTAGTCGAGCCGACGATAATTATAAATAACACAAGAGTAAAAATATGTATATGTTTGTGTAAGTTATCTGCCTGGCAGCTTGTGAAAGTTTTTCGACACAATTATGACCAGGGAAAGTTTTTTAAGCTTTTTGCTAGAAAAGCTTGATTTAGCTTATTTTGTACCTTTTTTTGCAAAATTGCTTTATTTGATATACTCTGATTGAATTTGCTTATAATGCACTTTGGCAGCCCTTGATAATAATTTTTGAATCTTTCTGTTGCAAATAAAAAGCAAAAGTTTGTCCTTTTTTCACACATGCAATTTTCTATTCTTTAACTCTTGACATTGCATGAATGAATTTTTTCAGTTGATTCTAAAGTTTTATGCGATAATCGATCTTTTCTTTTTGTAAATTTAAAAAAAAAACATATGATTGTGCTTTGAAATAAAAAATTATTTAATAAAATAAATGAAAAGTGGTTACATTGTTTAATTTTTGGAAGCATATTTGAGCTTTTTTTGCTTATTATTGGGCTTATTTTGTGCTTTTTTGCTTGCTTTTTTTCTTTAATTTTGTGCATATTTAAACTTGCCCTGATTATGACATAGCACACTAAATAAAGACGGGGTGTTCTCACTTGACATACTTATTTTGGTGTGCTATTATTTTATGACATATGACTTTATGACTAAAGTGTGAATACCCCAAATATTTTAGATATTCACTTAGAGAATACATTTCTTTAAAATGGAAATAATTTCCAAGACAATTTTAGGAATTTTTAAATCTAAATAATATAAAGGCAACTGGTTGCTAAATCGAAAATTTTTGAATAAATAAAAATAAAAAAGTGCTACATTTAGCTGGAAAAATGCTAAAGTGGTAACACTGATACTGATCATCAACACGTTAATAAAATAAATAAATTTCTTGTTTTGTATTATTTTGTATCTAAATAATGCATATAAGCTACTAAACAGTAATCCGAGGGTATGTAGTTTATGTGTGTATGTATTTTAAAAAGAATGTTGTTTGTTTATTGTAACACATTGCAAAATTTCTACAAATCGTTCTTATCCAGCAAAAAACCTGATATTAAATTTGTTAAAAAGAATTTCAGAAATTTTTTACATGTAAAACTGGCGCTGAATTACCGCATACGTGATCGAGTAAGCATTCGTATCGAATGAAATATCGTTCGAACGAATTGAATTTATTACATTCGATTGCTGACGTATCGAAATTATTATGAAATGTACAAGATTTTTGTAACATTTTAATATAATTAAAACATCTTTTGTTTATTTCCAAGCAAGTATAGCTAAAAAAAATAATAATAGTTTCGTGTTATTTAGAAAATTTCAAAAGAAATTATAAGTGCGTTCGAGTACCTAAAAGTTTTTACTATTTTTTTTTAATAAACTTTTTTACTTCATTTTACTAAATGGCGTTCGTGTAAACAAAATACCGTAAATGAGAATGCAAATTTATAGCGTAAAGTGACAGTTCTTTACTGAGAGTTTACAAATTTTGAATTGTTTAGTAAAACAAAATAACTATTTTATCCAAAAGGTAAACAAAAAAAAAAGTGTGCAATTTGTTACAAAAATATTTAAAAAATAAATTTAACTTGCTTGTGAAACAAGTACCTACATACATACATACATATACCTTTAAATAGAAAACAAAATATTTAAATTCTGTTGCAGCGGCGAAACTTTGGAGTCCTTCATTTATAAGGCCTTCCTGGAGCTTCTTTTAGATCCAGTGGCTACCTACTCCCTTCTAATAATGTGGTTTTTATTATTTGTACGTATACATCAATAAATCCATAAATACCTAGTTATTAAAATATGTTTTTAATCATATAAACTTTGATTTATATTTTGTTTCTGAAAAAAAAAGTTCTGAAGTTTTTTTTTCATTGTAAACTTTTCTAATATAAACTTCAATCTTTTTTATTAAAAAAAAAAAAACCATTTTTAAATTACAAGAAGAGTTAACAACAACATGTCATTAAATGTAAAGAAAACCCTGAAATTGAACATATGTACATACATAATACAATAATGACTATTTTGTAGAGTTGATATTTTGGCACTTTCATGGGTTTTTACTACGTTTTTTGTATTTCTAAAGGTAATTTAAAAATAAATTTGTGAGTGAATAAGGCCTTCTACCATGGCTGTGTAAGAAAGGAACTTAGAAGGCCTTGGCTGGCTAGGACATCGTGTGTAAAAAATTTATGAATATGGAATGGGGCTAGAATGGGGCTTTGTGTCTCCCAAATAAGGCCTTCCAGAAGGCCTGCTTAGTGCTTCTTTCCGCCGGAGGATTGGAGTTGTGAGCCCATACAAATCAAATAAAGTAAAAGAAGTTCTAACTACAAAAATTCAATAACAGAACAGCGCAGATCAGAACAGAAAGTGAAAGTCAAAACTAATGAGGAATTAAATTAATAAAAAAACAAAGGCTGTCATACTTTTTTTTTTGTATTTATCGCCTTCTGATTCTGAAGACTGTGGCAATACGAAACGTATCAGGAAGGAAATGCGTGACAAAAGCGATCCAATGACATTTCTTTCTAATGCGTTATTAAATAAATTAAAACTTCCAATTTTATTTTAGAAACAATTTTAATTGTTTTATATTTATTAAGAGGTTTTGGCTCTTAAAAGAATCTCTAGATTTTCTCCTTTCCGAGCTATATTTTGTAACGCATTTTAAATATTTTTGTAAAATTGGCTTTCGATCGACGTAGAGCTAACTAACGAATGAAATTACAACAGCTGACACTCGTTATCGTAAGCCATCATTACTTTTTCAAAAAGAAAAATTGTGAATCATTTAACTCGACCGCAGACTATCGCGTTTAAATTAAAATTTTAATTAGACCGAAAGTATGTTTCTAAAATAGTATACTTGGATTAACAAAGTTATAGATTATGTAGCAAGATCATATAACAAGATAATTTTGCCATGATTTATTTATATTTTATATTAAAAAATATAGACAGTAATCGAAGCGCTATTATTTTTAATCTATGTTGAAGAATTTACATATTTCAAATAAACTCTTTTCCAAAACTTAGAACATATTTTTCAATTTATATAAAACATATTGAAAACATACTTGTCGATCAAGCATATGTTTCTGTCAACTTATCTTAAAATATGCATATAAATTGTTGCGTCTTCAATACCTGCTTGTAATTTAAGAAAGTCATGTATTTAAACTCATACAGACAGATGTTTCAACCGCAACAAACGTAAAAAAAATACATAAAATTATAGACAATTCACAATGTTTTTGTTTTTCTCATAATAAAAATAATAAATGTACGAATGAAAATGTGAAACCTGAATAAAACCTATAAAAACATGTTTCTTTAAGAAGACGACGACCTTAAAAAGATTTTTAAGTATAAATGAGTAACCTTTGAAACTGGTTTACGTTTTGTATGTTTTTTTATTTAGTTATTTAGTCAGGCAGGCACATGCTAAATAAGATGCACATCTAAACGACGACGATGACGGAGAAGAAAAATATTTAAAAAAAATTTAAAAAACTTATTGTAACCTGAAGTGTAGTAGACTTTAAGTGAACAAAATACAGAAAAAATTTAGCTCGTGCTACATGCTGCTGTCTATGCTATAGGAATAATAAATAAATGTCTTAAAATTCTACTTCCATGGTTGAAGTCTGCCTTTTTTTAACGAGCCCCAATACAATTTCCTTTAAGTTATCAAACAAGATTGCTAAACTGTTGCTTCAAGTTAAATACTAAATATGTACTTATGTACAGACAGGTGTCTTTTTTCAAAAGTAATGGAAGGGGCCGGCCTAAAAAATGAAGTAAATCTACCCCTTTTTAGACTTCACTTTAATGCCACTTCTTACATTACGGTTTCTTATAAATATTACAATTTCCTTTTTAAGGGAATACAGACAGACACAATAATAATAAAAAACGAAAAAAAAAAATGAATAAAAACATGGATAAGACATCTTTAAACATAAAATGTTTAATATTTTATTGATGACTTTTTGACCTTCTTGTCCTTATATCCGTTTCAGTGTCAAGTTTATAACAAGAACAAGTATGTTGTAGTACGAGTGTTATATTTAATTTATGTTTATTGTATTATTTGTGATGTTCATAATAAAAGAAAGTTGATTATAAAAATAGTAATTTCTTCTAAAGTGCAACAAAGAAGATGGCATCTCTGGTATCAGTTTTAGTTGTTGCTTAATTCCATTAAAGATGCCAGATTCTTTAATAATTGGCAGTGTCTACAAGCAAGCAATTTTAGGTGCGTTTTCAACAATTTAATTAATTTGAAAGAAGATAACGCAAAAGTAATAGGTGAAGGTAGTTTACTCTACCACCTCGGCAAGAATATTAGATATTTTGTTCACCCTATAAAATATTGCATTTCCAGGGAATATTATTATATAATAAAATCGTTAGTATGATATGAATGTTAATGGAACTAAATATCTGGTATTTACTTTTGAGGGTTGGTAGCACTGTTTGAATTTTGAAAAAAAAAATAATAATAAATTGAAGCTATGTACAGACGATTGGCAGATCTTACAATATTGTCAGAAAAACGTTCAAAAAATGTCTGACAAAGCATTATCAGTTCATTGTAAGACAATAATATTGTCAGACATCTGACAATCGTTTGAACACTCTACTTTGCCATTGTCAGATAATTGTCAGACATTGTAAGCTCTTTTTTTTATTGGCAGATGTGTTCAAATTAATGCATCTGATAATGGTAGCATTTGTAACTAATAACACCCGATTTACATGATGACTTTTGCGACGTCGCTTTTTCGACGTCTCTTTTTGCTTGTTGGTGAGCGGTGTAGGGAAGAAAGAGGGGTAAACAAAAAGTCTTGATTTGTGTTTTTCAAGACTTTTCTTCCATTTCTCTTTGTTACTTTTCATTATTTTTCTTACTTTTGTTATTTATCTTTGTTACTTGCATTATTTCAAAACAAAAATGGGAAAAAAGACATGAAACTAAAAGACATCGTCTGAACGCACAAAGATTTTGGTAGCAACTTCAAAAGGGAATTCAGTAAAAACGACGTCGCAAAAGTCATCATGTGAATTGGGTGAAATTTTCATTGTCAGTACGTTGCCAGCATATTGCCATATCTTAATTTATTGTAAGATCTGCCAATCGTCTGTACATAGCTTGAGCTTTAATTTTTAATATGATTAATCCGAAGTGCGTCAAGATAGCGTACATTTCCACAAAAATTGTATAAAATATAATAAAAGTATACGCAGATTAGATATGAAACGATATGGAATGAAACATTTTCAATTATTTTTTGAAAAACTTATCTATTCCATGGAAACTAGGAAATGTTAAGCAACTATCTAAGTGGGGTGTGAAACTACACCACTTGGAGGGAGCACCAAAAACGCTTTCCGTGCAAAAATTTTAATTTACAGATTTCCAGAAAAATGTTTACATTCATTTTGCCATTAAAAAATGGATTCATTTATCACATGGAACCTAGGAAACGTCAAGCAACTGGCGCACATATTAATTCGTTAATTATTTTGTAAAATGCAAACACTTGTAATTGCGATATAAATTATATACATTATTATATTTCCAAACATATCCAATGAACTATAAACGAGGGAGATGTGTAGTATTCAATATCTAGTTGTAAGTTATGTAAGTTTAAAATGCCGCCATAAAAATATTATCTTATCAATCTCTTATCAGGAATCACATACATTATACTAAATAGTATGTATGTGACCCAGTTTTTATCGAGTTTGTTTAAATCATAACATTTTAAAGTTTACGAAATTATTAATAATTTTATTAAATACCATCGGCTTAAAAATAACAATATTTGTTTTTTTTTTTATTAAATGTTGCAAACATTTGTGAACTGTATGTGTGTGATATTTTTGGTGTTTATTTTAATTACATACATATGTACATACATTTTGTACCTATCAACATTATTGTTTATTTCTTTTGCCTTAAACCGCTCTCAGTTTTTCAGTTTCAATGTTGACATTACATAGGTATAATCTTATTTTTAATTTGTTTTCATCACACTCATATTTTTTCATTTAAATTTTTTTTTTTTTTTTGTTTTAAAAAGTTTTTTGCGGTCAATGTATTCATGTGGCATTTGCATAAAAGCATGACCGTTTAAATGTATGTATGTATGTGGGCAAGACCGGTCGGTCGTCCATCAGTCCGCACGCATTCTGACTTATAACGAAATATGTACGAGTACATATGTACATATATGTAAGTATGTATGTATATAATTGTAAATTTTCGTTTTTATGACACACATACATACATAAATTTATTAAAAAATTTAAGAAAAAGAATAATAAAAAAAAGAAAATAAAAATAAGAAGCGTGTGGTTTTAGAAAAAGGAAATACAAATAGTTTTAAAAAGTATGTCACATGAAATGGGCTTTGAGTCATTGCAAAATTTTATACACATTTGCCACATGTGTATAGCAAATTATGTACCCATGTGTTTTATATAAATAAATTTAGCATAGACTTGCACGAAAAAGACTTTACACACAGAAATAGCAACAGATTGTTTATACTGTGAATGAATAATTTATAGTTTTTAATATTTTATTTATATTTGAGCCATAAACAGGTTATGCGTTTTTTATCCTCATAAAAATGCAGCTTAAAAATTACATGTGCCTGGCAACGCTAGACACAATATAAAATCCTACCACAGAAGTGCCTAGACGCATCAGTGAGATGACAATACCAGAACTGCGACTATCTGTTCTAGTAGCTTTTATAGCATTTGAACACTTCCTTAGCGCCTTCATTTTCTAATTAAATGGTTCAAAGTCGTAAAAAGAGTTTCAACATTGATCGACCAAAAACAACTTTTATTTTCAGTGTTAAGAAAAGAAGAAATATTTTTGCAGAAAACAATTTGATACACAGGGGAATAGATTTTTTATTTAAGCGATTCGCAATGAAGATAGTGCGTGTAAATTGTTAAAAAAAACATATAAAATTAAATTTTTATTCAAAAGATCCACGCGTGGCATTACCATTTGAAAATGATTTCTTCATATTAACTAGAATAATAATTAAAAAATAAATAATATTTTGTTAATATTTTGACAGATGCTTTTGTGCCATACATGCTATAAAGTTTTCGTAAGTTTAACCCACTAACATTGGCCGATTAACCCTCAAATAAAAGTAATTAATGGTCATCTTAAAAACAGATAACACAGATTAAAGATGACTAAATCTCTGATCACCTACCTAAAAACCCAGCCAGTGCGGCTCCGATCTCGATCTCCATTCACCGTAAAGCGAGCTCGTGCTTATTTATTGAAGAAATAACGAGTATAAATTAGTTATGTAGACTTTTGGGTCTGCTGTTGGTTCTTTCCGCTTTACATGCCTAATTTTTTTCTATTAACAAACCCGATAAACCAAAAAAATCATCAAATCAAAGGCTAAAGTTAATCTATTCATGAGGATTTGGGATTATAGCATTTTTGCTTATCAAATAAATGTATGTTCACACTATGACAGTTCTTTTGACAGCTAAGTCTTTTAGTAAGTTCTATCGGGCTTTAAAAACACCCTTTATAACATTTAATAAATTACAGAAAATACAAAAGAGAAATCTTCATAAGTATTCAATGAATGCTTGAGAAAAGACGATTAGCTTTTTTAAAATTAAAATAATTTTAAGAATTTATTTTACTTTTTATTAATATTTTCTATTTAAACATTAAATTTGTTTCCATTAGTGAACACTTCTGTTAAAATTAAACGTAGTCAACCGTAAATACCAAAAATTAATTCTGTTTCATAACATTGTTAGTTATTACTTTTCAACAGCACACAGATACAATAAACCTAATTCACGACTGGCTCAACCCAACAAAATATCTAAGTGCTGTGTACACATATTATACATACATATGTACATAAATGTACATTATTACAAAAAATTTGAAAAAAAAGTAATAAAAAATGGCAAGAAAAACAATTCTTTTAGAATTTTTTTTTTTTTTGGTTATTCTACTCGCTGTGCTTAAAATACGTGACAGTATAATCTATAGTTTTGCTCCTTGACATATACGAAAAAAAAGCAAAAGAAATCGCACAATAAGTAAACTCTTATACACACAGGACTCTGCAGGATAAAAAAAATGTGTTCAGGTTTAAAAAAAAAAACGAAAAGAAAAAAGTATAAATAAACCCCCATAGAACCCACAACCAAGCCACCATCATTAACACAAAAATATCAGCAGAGAAACAACAGCGCCGGCAGCAGCATCCTCAAGTATGGCAACAGTGAAGCTTAATAAAACTTGTTCTTGCAGGTTAGAAAGAAAAGATGAAAAACAAAATAACTATGTACATACATACATACATATATAAAATAAAAAGAAAATAAAAAAACCATAACTATCAAATCCACCACCATTGCTGCCACTACCTTCTATTCAAATTGTCAGCATTATCATCAACGCAGCCACCACCAACTAACTACCATCCCTACGACAGTATTTGTACCATGTTGCTTTGTTGCTATCTTATTTCTGTTCGTAATAATAATAATAATATGAAAACCTAGTGCATCTTATAGCCCAGTCAACTTTAATACATACATATTTGTAATATTTAAGTTAAATACTAAATATGTTTGTGTGATGATTTCGTGGGCGTATTATTTTTAGGATTAGTTACGTTTAAAACAGCTGATTTGATAAAAACGTGTTTCGTTTCGTTCATATGGATCAGCTGGCAAATGTAGCGTAAGCAAAACTGGAAATTCACTTAAAATCAATATGTATCAAGTCTTATTTATAACAACTTCGTTGCTAGCACAAGATAAATATTTTTTCGGCTAATTAGAAGTCAGCATGTCCAATATACATACATATGTACATATGTTTACATAAGGGTTGAACCGTCAGTTGAACGCGTGCCACTTCTGATTATATTTTGCTGTTTTTTTTAGGACACATACATTTCAAAAGCCATAAAATGAAATTGTAAACAATTTTTGTTTACATTTTTTTTATATAAAGTTTAACATGTAAGTTAAGGCTAATTCATACTAGTTGTAATTATAACTGGTATATCAAGGTGGTGTTATGAACACAACTGAGCTACTTTTTTCTTGCATAATGGAGAACGATATGTCAAAATTTGTACATGCAAGCGTAGGGGCTGATATGTTAAATGTTGTTGTAATATTGCACTTGTAGAATTAACATCACATGGTAAGTGAATTCGCCTTGAGGAATACCTGTTATAAATAGAAAGGGTTTGAATTCGATCTGACGTACATGTTAAACTTTATATAAAAAAAAACAAATGTAAACAAAAATTATTTACGAATTCAGGAGATTCAAATTACAATTTGGGAAAATAATATACCACCTGGTACGAATTTCCCTGGCTCAGGTAATTATTGTTTACATATTTTTTCCTTAAGATGGCAAATATGTTTTTTCATAAATTTTCCGGACATGAAAAGCGAATAGTTGAAAGCATACTTGTCATAAATATGCTTTGAATCATGCGATCCACGCGAGTTAATTATGTCAAAGAGTTGGCCTTGACATGTATACATGTATGTATATTCATTTATTGTCGCAAATATTCTAAATTTCCAGTAATCTAGGCCTTAATATATAAAGGCCCTAACTCATTATTTTTTCAAATCGGTTGTTTATCATATTTCAAGCAAAAAAAAAAACGCGATTAGAAAAAAAAAAAATAATGTTTTAGGGTATTTCTGCATTAAGGTAACGATATGTACCTTATTATCTTCGTTTGCGGGCCGACTGCCGCCACACCCATTCCCACATACCATGGGGAAAAAGACATTAAATATTTCTGGATCAAGTAATAAATATGTATTATCTTGTTAGCTAATCCTGTAAGATTTATTTTATAACAAAATATTTGTTTCATACAGGAAGAAAATTGTAAACTTTTAAACTATAAAGTTAATGTTTTCAAAGAGTTAACATTTTTTCCTCAAATACTTTTAAAATTCGTTAAAAAAACTTATAAAATTTCATAAATACATAGGAATAGTTTTTGATCGACTTAATGATTCTAGTTAAAATTCCTTAACCCAAAAGTTTTTTTTCTTTTTTTGACAACGGTTTCTCTTATCTTTACATTTTTAGTAATTTTCCCTTAAAACATCTACATGGATAGATTTTGCCACTTTTCTCGTTTACTGCCAAACATATTTACGTGTTTTATTCAGTAAACTTGTATTTGTTTATTCAGTCCCCAGTGTAACAATTTTTATAAAAGTTTGTCATATTGGGCTGGCAGCATTCCACATTTATCTTCACATTTACCCATACCCTTGCCACAGCAAACATTATTACTGTTTTATGTTAAGAGATGAAAACAAAAACTAAAAAGGAAATTCTCTTACTTTTTCTAATTCGCTAATGAAACTTTATGATAAACGTCTTTAAAAATGCGTCATGATACATATATACAGAAACATATATTTAAGTTGCAAAAATATTTAAATTGTTATTTAAGATTTTAGTAATCTTAAAGAAAAAGAACGAATAACCGAGAAAGTACACTATTTTGTTTGGTTGTTTTGGTGAAATCGTGATCAATTCAGGCACAAATATGGCAGCCTAGTACCCCACAATACTACTGATACATAAATGTATCTTCAATAATTCAAATATTAAAGTTTTAAATAATTTTTAGTGAATTTTAAGTTGCCACTTAATGAAATTAATGAACATTAATTTTACAACTCTATCTCTGTGATGCCAACATATTACAAGTATTCGTACGTAAACATTAGTTTAGTCTTAAAACTTACGGTATTTGTTTGCGCTCCTATTATGAATGGCCTCGTAGAAAATGATATGACGTAACTGCCTTTCGTCGACAACAATGGATGTAGACTGATTACATCAATTTATAAATTTTGACATCGATTAGATTTTATATGAGTCAGAATAGAGGAAATGCAGGTAACATTTTTCAAGTAAAGGGTGGTTTTTATAGAGTGACACAAGTTTAAATCATAATACAACAAGGAAATATATTTTTAATATCAATGAAATGGCGCGTAGAAGGCGCAATCTGGAACACCAATTTGCGGCCGTATTTCGCCCATAACTCGTCGAATGTTGATTTCCAGCTGTTCAATTGTTTGTGTTTTATCGACGTAGACAAGCGACTTGACCTAACCCCAAAGAAAATAATCTAATGGGCTTAATTGCATGATGGTGGTGGCCAATTAATTGGGCCATTACTTGAAATTATTTTTTCATCAAAAGTTTCTTTGAGTAAATCAATTGTAGCGCCCGCTGCACGATGAGTTTGGCGAATAGAACAATTATTTTGATTAAAAATTTCAACAATTTGCACAAGTTGCTATGGTGTAAGTCCATTCATAATGAAATTTCAAAGCAGTGATGCCAACTCAAAGTTGTGACACTCTATAAAACCTTTTACTTTTTATTAGTATCATGGTAGTCCCGCGAATTAATATTTGCTACAATTACACAATTTTGACAATATTAAAATTATCGATTTCTCTTTTTTGTGTTGTTTTAAAATTTAATTGTTTTAATGGTTGGAAAGAAAATTTAATTTTTGAAATTGGTATATAGTAGTACCTCCATTGTCCATCCCTGCTACGGATTTTATGGGCGTATTATGTAGAAAAAATTTAACGACACACTGTAAATAAAAAAAGTCCTACTAAGTCCAGAATTGGTAATTGTCAATTAGTACACCATAGAACTGGGATTTCTAGGTTAGTTACAGGTTGTTTCGCTAGTTGCACCTATTTGGATATCAGCTGCTTATATGAGATGACTTTAGGACAAAGTTTGTACAACTCAAAACAGTTGATTAGAAACAATACCGTTTCCAATCTGAACCGATTATCAATGGCGTTAAATAAAAAAAATATTTGTCGACTTCTGCACTAATCGTTCTGATTAAATAATTTGCTAAACAAATTTAAAATTTCTTTTCATTTCATTTAAATATTTTTCAATTTTCCTTTCAAGAAAACCCCAGACGACAACAATGAATGAATGCATAATAAAGTTTTCCTAATTTAAGGGAAACATTAAATTTTATGAAAATTAAAGTCAATTTTATGATGATGGTAAAGCAACACCAAAAAAAATAAGAACAAAATTCCAATCTCATTTAAGCGTAACGTATTTATGCCGTTTCATGAAAAAACACAACCTCTTTTCCCAAGAACAAACATCCCAACAAAAAGTATTTTATCATCGTCCCACCACCCTAAATAAAAATCCCCATTATGGCTGGCGGCAAAAAGCAGCATTGGCGCTGCAGTTACGACACAGAGCAGTCTAAAAAAGTATTAAAAAAAATCCACAATAATAAACATTACAGACACACATCCAAACAAACATCCATAAATATGTATATACGAGTACGTACGTATGTATGTATGTCTGCAAGTGTATACACTGCCAAAGTATATACAATTATGTATTTTATATAACATTTGTTTTGTTTTTACAAGAGAGCCCACTAAACAGTGTGGGTTGGGTGGGGTTGGTTTTTAACACCCGTTACGGTTTTTAGGTTGATGATTATGATGTTGATGCCGCTTTCGTTAATGACGGTGATGTTGATAATGTTTTAAACTGCTAATGATCATTGGGATTAAATGGAACAGAGAAGTATAAATATTTAGTACATACTTTTACTAAATTCATCGTACTCTCGTTCTATATTTATGTGGAAATTTAGAGTAAATTATATTGAGTTAATTGCCCAAATCATAGGGAATTTTTTGATGGGGTCAATCTCGTAATGCTGGTGAGTTTTAGCTACTTAATAATCTATATTTTTTATATGATAACCTCAATGGCAGGTATTGATTCTCAAATTGTTTAAACAACTTAACAGTATACTTCTACAAGGACTCTATTGGCATATTGCTAGAATAAGGTATTAAATTTTGACAGAAATAAGTAGGTATATTGTAGCTAAAACTTTATTTATTATTTTACGATTTACTAATTGGAATGCAAATACTTTCACAACGATACCAAAATTATAGTTTTCACGGGCATATCCTTAAAATGATTATCGAGATGAAACCTACTACGAATATTAAGACCATATACATACATACATATGAATGCATGTATGTATGTCACAGCATCTATTCATTTTTTCTGGATTCAGATAGATAGTACATGTACGAACATTTTTATTATCAGGATATACATAAATAAGATAAGCAAGTCCTTCCATTAATTAAAATATTTAATATTAACCCATAAGCTTAATAGCATAATTTAAAAAATAATGAAAAGTTTTCACTACATTCTTGTTAAAATTTAAGTTTCAAAATAACGGATATATGACTAGTAGACAGTCCTTGCATTCATTGGAATTATTTTTAAATCACAGCTTAACAGCATAATTTTAAAAATATTGGTCGTAGAATATTTTGCTCGTTATTCCAGCAAAAATTTAATTTTTAAAATTAAGGATATGCGAAAGTTTATAATTTTTGTACCCTTGATATGATACTTGCAGAAAAGATTGTTTGCAATCTCATAACTATATTAGCTAATATTTAACTTTTAGTATTAAGCATATATGGAAGGTGGACGAAGATTGACATGGACTATTTTTTTAAATTCGTGCAAGAACTGGTTTTTAGGTAACATTTTGACCAGGAACTTCATAACTACTCGTAAAAATATGTTGGGAAGGTTCACCTTAAATTGCACTTCAATTGGCGGTAGGACATATGTACCAGTAATATACATTTCCTTTCAGAATGCATGAATTCTATCTATCTCGATATTTTTAATATATTTTAAAATTAAATTTTTCTTTAAATTTTTATAATAATGCATTCAAAAAGAATAATTATTTTTATTTCAATCAGTGCAAGTATACACGCCTGCTTCACATGTTTCTTTATTTGGAAAATTACATTTTTGCCATAATCATTATCCAAATGAAGTTCGGTTGCAATCCATAATCGAGCCATTAGACAAAATTCATGCATTCTCTTATTGCAATTTTATCTAAATTAAATTTTCAAAATAAAGGATATATGGCTGGTACACATGTCCTAGCACCAATTGAGGTGATTTAACGTGCAGCTTCCCAACACATTTTTTCGAGTATTTATGAAGTTTCTGGTCAAAATGTCACCTAAAAGCTAGTTTTAGAAATTAAGGGGAAGGCAGGTAGTTTCTTACAAAAATAAAAAAAAATATTCAGGAATCTGGAAATTCTACTTTTAGACAAAATTAATGCATTCTTATTACAGTTTTACCTAAAATTTAAATTTAAAAATAAAGGATATATGGCTGGAAACCATGTCCTCGCACCGATTTCTGTGATATTTGCCGTGGATCTTCCCAGCGTATTTTTACGAATAGCCGCCGGTGCTAAAAGTTAATTTTCAGTACTAAGGATATATGACAAGCCAGCATATCCTAGCATTGTTTTCATTAAAATTATCTTGAAAGATTTATAACATAACATAATTTTGAAAGAAATAACAAGTTTTTAAAAGCTTGTGAAATATAAATTGTATCAAAAATTTTATTTAAAAATGGAAAGATATATGGATATTAGCCAAGTTCTTATACCGAACAAAGTGATATTAGCAGAGAAGATTAACAAATTTTTAGAAGTGTATTTATGCAGTTAATTAGTTTCTTCGGAAAGTCAAATATATTTTTATTTCAACATTAATTATTTATGACAGGTTGACATGTCAGCTGTCCACAATAAATCCTGTAATTTAGACGATTCATTACATGGGCACACAAGCTAAGAAAAACATTTCCTGAATTGTTCAACCTTTTTAATTTTTAAAGTTTCTTTAGCTTTAAAGGTATCCAATAAAAGTAGCTACTTTAAACATAAATAGACCATTCCTGCTGTATAGAAATTGTATGCATTAACATACGAACATACACAACACGTACATGTGTACATACCTATATATTATTTATGTATGTTGTTGGTTGGGTGGGTATGAATGAAATGTCGACAGCTCTGCCTGCCTGCCTGCTAAGGGTGCTTTCGCATTAATTGCTTTTATCGATTTTTTAACTTTTTTTTTGTTGCTTTTTTCACATTCATTCTTTTTATTTTATTTAACTCGGCAGAGGCTTTAAAGTAGAAAACATATTTTCAGTTGGATTTTTCTTCTTTTTTTAGCACAAGGCCGAAAATGAAATGTTTTGAATTGTTTTTTTTTTCTCTAAGCTTTATTTTCTCATTTATGTTGTAGTGGTTGAATATAAAAATATTTTTCATCACATGCATAGGAGTATAAAACAGTAACAGAGTGTGTGTGTGTATTTCAATGAATACTTCTGAAAGTATGCGTGGAAAATTGTTTGGATTTTATTTAAAGTAGGAAAAAACAAACGAAAGAAGAAAGACTTACATTCTACATTTTCCAACAATTTTTTATTTATTTTGTTTTTTGTTTTTATAAATATTGTTGTTGCTGGGTAAGCCATCAAGTAAGTAGTCAGTCCCAATTGAGTGCTATAAACTCAAAATGTGAGAAAATATATATTATCTAGTATGTGTTCAGATAAAATAAAATGATAATGTTGCTATGTCGTGTGCATGTGTGTGTATACTTACATATGTGTGTAAGTTGTTTTAGAGGATAGATTTCATTTAAATGTGGGCGTTGTTACTTTATTTTTATTATTTTTTCAAAAACTTTTTTTTTCATCTTAAGATATAAAATTGCAATAATGATGTTGGGTGGTGGGTGGTTAGTGTGAAGTATTCATGTTGCGTTTAAATTCCAAAATAATTTGGTAAACATATGAAAAGGATAATAGAATTTTAAGTTTTTTTCAAATCTCGGTCATGTAAAAGCGTTACAACGTGTATTGTGGATTTTCTTTTTTAATTTTGAATAAGTTAAAAAATAATTATCAATGCAAATGCATGTGCACAAACATAAATATTTAACAGAATATAAAAATTCATATAATGAAGTGGATTTTTTTGTGGTTGTAAGGACATAAATTTTAGAAAACATCACATACAACACATCTATGCAGTTTTTACTAATCAGTAATAATTTTAAGAAATTCAGTTGGAATTTTTCAATTCAGCGACACTGTGGTACTTTTTCTCGATAGATTTCTTTCTGTGATTTGTTTTTTTTTTTTTATATTTAAAACCAAGCTTTTAATTTTTTTCCAATGAGATCTTTACTTTTGGCGATTTCGTCCTGTTGCCCGTTTCTGCCTTTTGCTATTTGCTTTTGCGGTGATTTTATTAAATAGTTTTGCCGATCTATTCCACTCTTTTGGCTGTTCTTCCATGTGGCGATTTTTTAACAAGCGTTTTTTTCTTTATTTTGGCGATTAATTTTTGATTTGACAGTTTTTTGTTCCGATATCTATCGATTTTTTCCATTTACGCGATTTTTTGAATTTGAAAATTTACATATATTCTATTTTATGAATTTTCGTTTTGCAATTTTTATTCGTTTTTAACAACTTCTTTTCCGTATGGTGACTTTTTCGTTTTTGGAAATAATTTTTTAATTTGTTGATTTATATCCATTATGGCGAATTTGTCCCCGTTTCTGTGTTGCGTTTTTTTTGTTTATATGAACTTTTTCCATTTTATAGATTTTTTCGTCATAGCGATTTTATCAATCCGTATATTTTTTTTTTCGCTTTAGATTTTTTGACTTTTTTGGTGATTTTTTTTTTAGTTTTAGCGATTTTGTGATACCGTACACAGAGAAAACAGTGCCTAATAAATACATAATAAAATAGAACAAAATTAATAAGATATCTTTATGTTTTTTTTTCAAGAAGGAAGTCTTTATTTTAATAAGGAAAACATTTTTAGGCACTGTTTTCTCTGTTGTGATGTTAGGAAATGCAAATTTGATGTCATCAGAACGTCATGGCACGTGCGGCATGCTTATTTACAACATGTATTTGTATTATCTGGATGGAGGGGTGATGAAAACATTTTTATAAAACTTACGTATTCAGAGAGTTGAACCAAGGAACTTCGGTTTAGTAGATTGGCACTCTAACCACCTCACTACTACACCTTACTATAGTATACATGTTAGCAGCCAGTTTAAGAAGATGATTTATTGTAGCACAAAAATATTATGAAAAAATTGTTCCTTTGTTGATTTATATGTATGAAATAACAAGCAAGCTAATGAAATCAAGAAGATATTCTTATTAAAAAAATTAAGAAGATGATTTACACATGATCATACAGGAACCTAATAAAATCAAGAAGAAAACCTTATTGAAAAAAACAATAAGAATACCTAATAAAATCAAGAAGATATTCTTATTAAAAAAAATTAAGAAGATGATTTACACATGATCATACAGGAACCTAATAAAATCAAGAAGAAAACCTTATCGAAAAAAACAATAAGATGGCCTAATAAAATCAAGAAGAAAACCTTTTTGAAAAAAACAATAAGACGATCTATGAAATCAACAAGAAATCCCTTTTATTTACAATTCATATGAAAACCTAATAGAATTAAGAAGTTTTTCTCTATGGATTGTTTTTTTGGTGGTTTACTTATTGAAAAAATTAATAAGATTTACCACATAAAAACAATAAGGAATCTCTTCGAAAAAATCTTCGCTTCTTTCTGCTGGGATACCCCTTAGCCTAAAAGCGTTTCATAGAGAAAATCTTATTGATTCTATTAGGCAGTTTTGGCTCTGTGTACCAACTTGTGTCACTATTATCTCTAGTATTGAGACAATTTAATATAGTGAACCGTCAGACGTACATACACATAAGGAAAAAAGCGGTAGAAAAATACCGAAATTAATACCATTTGTTGTTGTAATTGAGTTAAGTCCGCTTGTGCTTACTTTGATAACAGTTAAAGGTGTCAATCTTTTAAGAACAACTCGGTATAATTTTATTACCAACCGTTTTTATTTTGATACCGAATCCGTCTTATTTGGATACCGATTGTTCTTATTTTGATAACGCACCGTTCTCATTGTGATACAAATTGTTATTAATGTGATACCACTTCGTTCTTGATTTGATAACAGATCCTTCTTAATTTATTAACTTATGGTATTTTTGTACCATTTGTTCTTAATTTAATAACGTATTAAGCTTGATTTGATACCGAAAGTTAATAAAATATTGTTCACGATTCGTTCTCCATTTGATACCAGCCGGTAACAATTTTAAAATGCCATTTTTCTCTCTGTGTACATACATATGTCATAAGTACCAACAAAAGAGTTGCTACTTAGTAAGTCATGAATCGATTTCGATTCTGTCTATTCGCATTATTTTTCGGACATACTCTGGCACATTAATTTGTAATTTAAGAATGGTCATCGATATCCAGCATTTCTACAGCGGAAATACAAACGTTCACACGCACATCGTTTTAGGACTACGATATCTATTAGGAACCAAAGATATCAGGAGAAATTTGTCATTTCCAAGAATGTATCCGGTGCAAATTTTACATTTTCAAAAAAGGGGAAAAAATATCCTCCATCTCGGTAATATTCTTCTTGAAAGTTTTAATAAAATTATCTTAATATAGCAGCTAGATCTATATATATAAAAGAAAGTCGTGTTAGTTACTTCGCTTATAACTCAAGAACGGCTGAACCGATTTAGCTGAAAATTGGCAGGGAGGTAATTTAGAGCCAGGAATAGGCTACTTATGGGCGGGATTGGACAAAGGGGCGTGGTACCTCTCATACAAACCACAAATTAAAAATCTATTATTTCTGCTCCTGATAGCGGTATTTGAACAAAATATGGTACGTCGGTTTGGTGTGCATTTTTTAAGTGCTGCTGCAAATATGGGTGGGATTGGACAAAGGGGCGTGGTACCTCTCATACAAACCACAAATTAAAAATCTATTATTTCTGCTCCTGATAACGGTATTTGAACAAAATTTGGTAAGTCGGTTTGGTATGCATTTTTTTAGTGCTGCTGCAAATATGGTAGGGATTTGACAAAGGGGTGTGGTATCTCTCATACAAACCACAAATTAAAAATCTATTATTTCTGCTCCTGATACCGGTATTTGAACAAAATTTGGTACGTGGGTTTGGTGTGCATTTTTTAAGTGCTGCTGCAAATATGAACGGGATTGGACAAAGGGGTGTGGTATCTCTCATACAAACCACAAATTAAAAATCTATTATTTCTGCTCCTGATAACGGTATTTGAACAAAATTTGGTACGTCGGTTTGGTATGCATTTTTTTAGTGCTGCTGCAAATATGGTAGGGATTTGACAAAGGGGTGTGGTATCTCTCATACAAACCACAAATTAAAAATCTATTATTTCTGCTCCTGATACCGGTATTTGAACAAAATTTGGTACGTGGGTTTGGTGTGCATTTTTTAAGTGCTGCTGCAAATATGAACGGGATTGGACAAAGAGGCGTGGCACCACCCATATAACCCAAAAATTTAAATCGCCATATTTTGGGCAATTTTTGACCTACGTCGATGATATTTGGTACATATGGTATTGCCATAATTTGGAATACGTACCGGGAGAAAAGTGGATGGGACCACGCTCCTTTTTATTAAAATTAAAAATCGTAATATAGTCTTAACTACTGGACCGATCGTCACAATAGGATATATAAATACTTTTAATTTTATTTTATAACGAGGGGGGTAGCGAAGTACACCGGGATCAGCTAGTTTATTATAAAATAAAATTTATTTCAGTTTATAAACTAAATAGAGTTGGGTTGACTTTGCAGTTTTATGTAGTATCTTTCATAAGTTACATAGTTTTAAATATTTGTGTTGAAATTGAAACGGGAGACATTATTTTAATTATTATGACAGTTTGGTCAGTTAAAACACTTTGTTTTTTAATGTACGTAAGCGAATGAACATATACATGTATGTACATAAGTATGTATGATTGTGTTTGTCTATTATGACCAAGTTGCATTTGTAATTGACCCAATTCATTTTATGTTGTGTTTTTGCACTACATTTTTTATACAACACTGAATTTGTTAAAGCTTTAACAATTTCTGTTACGATTACATTCCCATACAAATATTTTCATTGCATGATTTTTTACATACATACATACATATGTACACACATATGTACTAACATGTGAAATATTGGTCTTTGTGTAGGCCTGTAAAAAAATTGTATGGTGAATATGTATGTACTTATTTTTAAATTTATTGAAATATATGTACGTAGTATATATATTTTATATAGTTACATATGTACATACATACATATATTAGTACACAGTTATGAATTTATTTAAAAGATCGATGCAAACATTGACCGGGTCGTGATAATTGAGCAAATTGGGGGTATATGCAGATGCAAAGGTTGCAATCATATTTTTTTTTTCACAAACTAGATTATGACTTGAAAATGTATGTTCAAAAATTAGGAATTAATGCAAAATAGGTAACGTCCATTGTAGCTAATCATTTTTGCTATGATCACAGTTGTTTAATTCTTGTTCTTGCATTATTTGTTTTGTTCTGGAGTATGTGTTAAAATTTAAATTGATGTTGATTAACTCTTATTACTTGAGCTAAGTATGTATATCTAATTCTTTCTGAATATATATACATACATACATAACTACGAAGTGTAGCCTAGAGAATCACTTTAGGTAAGAATTGAATTTGCAAAGAAATAAAACAAGAACGTCAAACTTCATATAAAAAAAATTTTGTCTGGACAAACACAAGGCAAATTCATAACAGGTAAAGCTGGAAACACAGCTGATCTACTTTTTTCTTGCATAATGGAAGCTCGCATGTCAAAATTTGTACATGCAAGCATAGGGGCTCATATGTCAAATGTTGTTGTAATGTTGTACTTGTTGTAGTATTAACCTCACCTGTTCGTGAAAGTTTTCTTTCCTGAAAGTGGTAGTTTGTTGGAGAGGGGAGAGAAGAATGGTGTCGGGTACCAACTACACACTTTCATGAAAGAAAACTTTCACGTTTGAACACAGACTAACTGATACATTTTGACTAGAGAAACAGTTGGGTTTTGCTGACCAGTGATCTCATCGATCTGATCGTACTATTGATGTGTCAATTGGCTACCGTCAATGTCATCCCCATGTTAAAATCGTCAGTCAAGTGCATTGCTAGTAGTTAGGCTGGTAGTGAGTGGTAATGACTGGTAGTTAGCAAAGTAGCTAGACATTCGCTAGCTACGCCGACCGCAGGGCAGGTTTAATCACTGCTTTTATAATGAAATTTTTATCTGTATTGATATCATGAAACTGTTTCATTTTAATAGGAATAAAAGCATAAACAAACACTATGTTTAAATCAGCTGCTGTTTTGTTTACATTTTTTAAAACTTTGCATTATTCTTAATTCATTAATTTGACTAAACAGTTGATTTTCTGCGGTATAATTGATGCCTTGTCTTTATCGCATCTAAATAAAAATCTTTGTGTAAGACTGATAAACTTAAGCTTTCTTTAATGTATGTACCTAAGTACATAAGTATGTAAAACCTTAGTTAAATATAAAGTAAACAAATGACAATTGAATAATTCTAAATTTATAAGTACTTATGTATCTACTAATGTATTTAATATTTTAACATACCCAAATTTAATAATTTATTTTTAATATAAAATAAATTGAAATTTTGTATAAATAATCCATATAATTTAAGGCGTGCTGTGAGTGTGAAAGATGGTTTCTTCTTCTGCAAATAAAAACAAATGAAAAGTATATTAATATAAGCAACAAATTAAATTCAATGTAATTATATTAATTATTCCATAAGAAAATAGAACAAAAAAAGCTGAACATACATACATATGTATGTACATCAATGTTCTTTGAAGAAAATTAAATGACAAGTCACGTTTTGCAATAAGCTTTGCAAAAAACAAACAAATGAACTTTTTTTTTTCCTTTTTAAAAAGATTAAGCAATAAAGCATAGTGTAGAACTTTTTTAAATAAAAAAGATTGAAAATAAAACAAGTAAATATTGAAAGAAAAACTATGTAAACAAATAAATTTCTTTCAAAGCCGAGGAAAAACTTCAATACCACCACAACAATAAATATTGGTTAAAAAGGAAAAATAAAAATGCAGAGAACCTCCATACATACTATACATGCATATGTATGTAAGTTTGTATAGTATGCTTGCAGACAAGTAAGCACGTTTTGTATAAAATTTGTTTAAATAAAACGAAATTTTAAAGCAGCATCATTTTTCACAATGTTTCCTTTTAGCGGAGTTACAATTTTTTTTTTTTTATCAAAAAAAATATAATAATAACGGCTTAGCGGCATTGCCAAGTTTCACTTTGGGATATTAAACTCCCAAATATACCCACACAGACTCAATTTGCAGCAAAATTATATAAACAAACAAACCCAACCAAAACAAAACAAAAAATTTATAAACAAACTGCAAATTTTATTATTATTTTTAACCAACCACTGCTACTACTCTACTAGCAATAATACCACGTACTGCATACTTAGTACATTACATTGTTCATGACTGCATACATACATACATACATATGTATGTACAAACAAGTACAAGCTATTTTCTCTCAACTCCATCCATCCTAAAAACATTAAATTCTGCTGCGCAGTTTCTTTTTTTTTACAAAATGACTATACTGTGTTCTACTGCCACTGCTTGTACAACTACTACTTTCCTTCCTGTATAAAAGAAATCCTGTCTGTTTTTATTTCATCTTTTTTTCCAACGTGTTTTGTATTCTATAAATTATACGAGTTTGTGCAACATTGTATACCTAGATAACTACATATGTATCTATGTATGTACATACTTAGATACATAAATATGTACATACATATATCTGCATATGGCGTGACATAACAGCAAAGTCAGCAATAGTATGAATATGTGCAACAATCTGTAAAGTATTTACCTACATAAGTATTTACAAAGGCGTTTTTCAATAGTGCACTTTCAGACTTTAAATCTGTGTTGCAGGTATTTAAAAAAAAATTTTAACATTTGCTTAATTGCTGAGGGGATACTCTGTATTTCGGATCGAAAGAAAATGTTTTCGAAATGTAATGTAAATAAGATACAAATTCAAACATGTTTTCGTATCTCGCTTATATTTAAAAATTGTACTTTAATACTATATATTTTTCGACAAAAATGATAATACAGGATTTCGGATCATACTACTCTGTCGTCTATAGCATGGAACTCTGTTTAACAAAAGTTTTACTGTGGCAACCATATATTTTCCAACTGCGAAATTGTAAAATCAGAAACATTTCGCTTGAAATTGTTTACAACAGCTGATGGTAAGGGATTTCAAAAATTCCAATCCCGGGATTCCGGGATTTTTTTGGGATCCCGGAATTATTCGGGATCCGGAAATAAAATGCATATAGATTAGTTAACACACAACAAATATATAAAAATTTTCAAAACATTCAATCTCACAAATAAGCAGTGCCGGATAGTCAGGTGATGTTTGCCTTCTGGGCAACATCGACTTCCGCGAACCGGAATTCCATCAAACATCGTAGTGTCCGTTCACCTAACTGGTGCGGCTGCAAGCGGATGTCTGTACTTATATTAAGCGGTTCTCTATACAAACATGTTATATGTACAGCCAGTCTGATGGCTGAGATGGTGGCCCCATCACCAGACTAGGATGCAGTAGACTATTCAATTGCTCATCCGATACAACATGATTTAACGAAACCCCAATTAACTTGAATCAACTATCCGATCTACCGTTGACGACATTGAGCATAAAACAAGGACACGATTTGGATCCTCCAATGTACGAATGCTTTCAGAACTATTACACCTAGCCCAGCTCTGTAAAGAAGTACATAACTAATAACCTTCTATTTATTGAAATATGTGAAACTCAATCGCCTGAAGTGGGCGAGTTATAACAACTGACGCTCTCACCTCTTTATATTCGGGCAAACATGAAATCCTTCCCAGATCAAGCGGTATTGTATTTCTCCTGACAAAAAGAGGGAAGAATCCTCTTATTATTTGGAAACCGTTCTCTGATAGAGTAATATCTGTCAGGTTCCGCAGCCGCACACGCAATGTTACTTGCATCCACTGTTACGCCCCCACAGATGCTGCCGAGCGTGGTAGCAAGGAAGAATTCTACAATATCCTTGAGAATGCAATAAGCGAAAGCAATCGCGGTTACATAATAGCCGTAATGGGGGATTTTAACGCCCAAATTGGGCCCGACAACACCAACTTAAAATCGACCATGGGCACTCATGGAATTGGGCGTAAAGCTTAGATCCCACTATGGGCACAATGTACCGATTTTTGTCGGCCCACTGCAATAAAGTCATAAGTACTATACCAAAATTGCATTATTTCTCAATTAATGCTGGAATAAGTCTATATGGCTTTATTACCAATGCAGTGTGGTGCAATTATGTCCTTATATTTAAATTAGTTGACAATAAAATGCAAATTCAGCATATTACTCTAACTTTATTTCAGTGAGCCGACGAAAATCGGTACATTGTGCCGATAGTGGGATCTAAGCTTAAGACTGAAAATGGCGAACTGTTTCTGGGAATGTGTGCATCTAACAACTTAGTTGAAGGGTATCTCCTGACCAAAAAACAGAGAATCAAATCGACCACGTGACAATAACCAGCCAGTGGCGAGGGTGTCTTTTAGATGTACGAAATCGCAAAGGCGCCGATATGGCAACCGATCACCAACTAAATGTTGCAGAGATAAGCATAAAATTAGCGGCAATACGAGACCTATCAACGTCCATAATCTACAAATCCACTGATAGTCTCTGCACATTCCTAAGCATTAAGCCAGAATATTCTTGTATCACATGAAAACGACTTAAACAGTTGGGAAAGAGTGAAGTCAGTCTTTATGGAGCCTGCTATAGGTTATCTTGGCTATAAAGAAAACATGAGGAAAGATTGAATATCAGATGAGACTTGGCGCAAAATCGAACAACTCAAGTTGGTAAAGGCTGATCTTAATACGAGTTGAGCAAAAACACGTGGTGACAAACTTAGTCTTCAAACACAGCACAATGATGTTGTCGACGATATCGGCAAGAAAGCTCAAGCGGCAGCGGAAACGCATCGTACCATTGATATGTACAAGGGGCGGGCTACTTGGCATTTGGAATCGAAAGCAAATGTTTTCGAAATGTAATGTAAATAACATACAAATTCGAACAGTTTTCTTTTCGAATCGAATTACAGAGTAATCCCCAAGGTGTTTGAGGAAACTTACTAATGAACACAGGACGGCAGAGAGTCCCGTAAGAAAACGAAATGTAGAACATATAACATCTTCTGAGGAACAAATAAATGTTTGGCAGACTTCTACAGTGAAATGCTCTCCTCATATGGGCACAGTGCTCAGATTAGCTGTGAATTCGAATCACATGCAGAAGACCCAGTTATACTTCTTAAATCCCAACCTTCTTGAAATCATAAACTCGATCAATACATAGTCTTAAAACTAATAAGTCATCAGGTGTAGGGGGAATCTCTGCTGAATTGCTAAAAGCAGACTCTTAAACAAGCGCCAAAATAATCCACCCAATTATCAGCACATTTTCGGAGAATGAAAGTCTGTCTGACGGCATAATAATAAACATTAGAAAGAAGGCAGATCTTACGAAGCCAAATAATTTGCGTGGTTTTACTTTACTTTGTATGGTCAACAAGGACATTGCAAAAATAATCGCTAAATACATCTCCGAGAGGCTGTCACCAGTATTGAGACAGGAACAGAGCGGGATTCAGACCCCACAAATCCACCACCGACCATATAAACAGTCTCCGTGTTATCGTCGAGCTATCTGTTGAATGGCGATTCTTTGTTTATGATTTGTTATATTTGTCTTCATTGCTCGAACAATAACTTCGAAGCTAGCAAAAAGCGACGTTTTCAGATCATGCTGATTTTAGTTTAGCGTTTTTCAAACCGTAAACGCTTTTTCACTTTTATTTAATTTTTTTTTTTTTAAATTTTGCCATAAGGTTTTTTATGGTAAGTTTAATCGCAAATTTTAAATTCGTTTTTCTATCATCAATAATTTTTGTGTGCAGAAATGCATTAAATAACATATGTACGTAATATTTCTGTGTATGTACATATCAAGAAGAACCTGCCACCGACATATGATGGCAAAACAAGTAATCATATTGCATTAAACGCAACAACAACAAAAAATAATAGCAAATACCGAACTGACAAAAAAGAACAACATTTTCAAACTACTAATACGGAAATATTTCAGTACACAAATTGTAAACAAATATTTAAAATCTAGAGATGCCAAACAAAACATCTCCATACCGAAAATTTAAAGATTTTTAACAGTTTCACAAATCTTTCGATTCCGACAGTTATATGAAATTTATTTTGTCTTTAAATAAAAGTGAAGTAAAGGGTAGGCAAATTTGGGGTTAGGTAGTAAATTCACTGTGAAATGAATAAATGTCAACGATTAAGATGTCATCCTTTGACATTTATTTGACATACGAGCATATATAGTAAGAAGTTGGGAAATTTTAACAATTGAACGCTACACTCTTGAGCAAAGAATTTTAATTGCGAAAATTCACTATCAAAATGGTGAAAATGATACTGTATCACTTCGTAAAATTCGAGCAGCTTTTTCTCGTAATCAGGTTCCTTGTGAGGCCGCTATGCGTAATTTAATCGCTAAAATGTCGCATATGAGGCTCACAAAATCCACAAACAGTCATCGAGAAACCATTGCATCCAAAGAAAGTGACCGTATGGTGCGGTTTCTGGTCAAGCGGCATAATCGGCACGTATCTCTTCGAAAATGAGCAAGGAACCGATTTTTTGTGGCCACAATTGGCTAATGTTGACATCAGTGACCTTTGGTTTCAGCAAGACGGCGCACACTGGGGATTTCGCGGAAAAAAGTCAAATTGTCAACATACTCTTCATGCAATATGCAGTGATATTTTGAAATTTTAGACTAAATAGTACAATCAAATCAAAAAGAATTACTCCGATCTGACTGCTAGTTTTTTTTATAGCCGTCTCAAACTCAGTACTTGTATGTTTTACCGAAACAACTTAATTTAAACCTAAGAATTTCAAGACGAATATTATTTTATTATGTGAGCTAACGTTTTTCTTTTAATTTTTTTATTTAAAGTAGGATATTTCAGTATACTAAAATTGAAAAAAAATAAACTCTGCAGAGACTTAAGTTTTTTTTTGTTGTTTATTTCTATGAACATATAACAAAAATCCCTTTTTTCTCCAAACATTTGGACCTGCAATTTTAGCCATACTTTCCCACAGTTCGTAATCACTTCTAATACATTGTCTCATATCTGTTTTTACATTTTTAATCAATTTCAAGTGCCACCAGGTGCCACCTGTCAATTTGTTTAACATAACTCAAGAACCACTAGTCGGATTTTGCTTAAACGAATTTAGAAAAATCAAGAATTACAATTACTTTCATCTGTTTTTTATTTTGATGAACCTTTATATTTTTCTTAATTAAGGTAATATAGTTCTCTGTGCCAAATTTCAAAAAGTTTGGGCCAAAAATAAATTTCGGGTTCTATAGGCGGTGGGAAGTGGGCGTGGCCAATTTTGATGAAACTTTATATTTTTCTTAATTAAGGTAATATAGTTCTCTGTGCCAAATTTCAAAAAGTTTGGGCCAAAAATAAATTTCGGGTTCTATAGGCGGTGGGAAGTGGGCGTGCCCAATTTTGATGAAACTTAATATTTTTCTTAATTGACCTAAACAAAGGCTCAGAGAAAAATTTCTACATTCTACGAGCACTCCTTATAGTTTTTTCCAAGCTTGTATGAACAAATCCCCACTGTGCGGCGTCGGATGTCACAAAACCGGCCAAACAATTCAATTATTGCATGGGAAATTTCCCGGTAGCGTAATTTCTCAATTTGGCGAAGTCAATTGGCTGCCTCGTTCTTGTGATTTAACGCCGCTGGATTATTTTTTTTCTATGGGAATGTTTGAAAGACCGGCCTTACGTGAACAAACCAGAAACAACTGACGCTCTGAAAGATGAAAGTCGGCGCTGCAGTGACGAGATAAGCGAAGCTTTGTTGCAAAATATGGTTAAAAACTTTGTTAAAAGAGCGGACGTCTGAGAGACGTGCAAGAGGTGGTCATTTGCCCGACATCATATTCCATTATTAACTCCAGTATTTCTACTTTACATTGGTATAATTAAAACTGAATTTGTCAAAAAAAAAATTAGTTTTTAAGCCAATTTACTTCCTAACCTCATATTTGCCCACCCTTTATAATATAATTTAACGTAACGTAAGGTTATCGCATTAGATGTTATCATATTTTTTAAAATTATTTCAATTAAGAAAATCCTTTTATTCATTACTTTGAATGGCCCGGCCCTAGTGTGCACGCACACGATTTTTGTCAGGGTAAAACGAAATTTCTCTTACAATATTAACAGTTACTTAAATAAATAAATGAAGTTTCGATTGCGCTCGCACTTAGCGTACAGTTTAAATGTATTGCAACTCAACTATGTATATGAGATGCCTAAAAATAATTTATAATTACCGACAAACAGGACAGAAACAATTCAATACAACGTGGCATCTCTTCAAAAAAACACACCCAATATAAGAAGAAAGACTAGAACAGAAACAGGATAAGTATTGAACAAAAAGAAGAGTTTTCTATTTTGGGGTGTTTGTGTTGCTTCTTTCTGGTTCTGCGGATGTTTTTATATAAAGTTTAGTTTGGAGGCACGGATGCTTCAACAGCATTTTTAAATACATATGTACGCATACATGTGCACAAAAGTCTGTTTGTAGATACGTACATACTTGCGGGTATATAAAATTTTCTCAACAATAATTTCCGGGTTGTACTATAAGATACAGCAAAATAAAAAGGCAGAGACAAATCTCATGTACTAGATAATATGCAAAATTTTTATTGTTGTTTTATAAAAGAAGAAGAGCAGCTGAATAAATCTATAGGAAAAGAAACTTCCAGTCGAAAATAGTAGTTGTACTAATGAACAACAGCAACAGGAATTAGAATGAACATTGAAAGAAATTTTAAATCAAAATTATTATTTGTTCATTTAAAACGTACTACTTACTAAAAGGATTCTGTAAAATAAGGAATTTTAATTTTAATTGGCAGTATGTTATAAGTTTAAATTACAAAGTAGAATACTTTGAAGATAACGGACTATGAGTTTGTGTTGATTATTAGTAATTTCCAACCAGTGATGGGGAATTTCGTACTAACCAAAATTGTTTCAATATGTAAAAATAGAATAAAAATTAATTAAATTAATTCTCGTATTATATTTCTGTTGAAAACTTGGTTAAACAGTTTCTATTCTTCCCAATTAGTATCCACTTTACGAAAATTTTAAAGATGGACAATTGAACACTGGACCAGGCTGTTAGTTTATATAAATGAAAAGTATCGAATAGTTAGTTATTAAATACAAATATCAAACAAAAATTTGTCAACACTAATCTTTTATGCCGAAAATGCCTTAAAAGTTAACTTTGAAGATATACGCTTAGGGCCGGCCAATAACTCGGTTAATGATAATGTGTCATTTATTTGTAATACCCATTTAAATACAAAATTTAGTTTTTCACCACAAACTTAAATCAACATTGTGTATTTAAATACATACTACATAAGAATTAACGAATTTCCATATGTTTTGACTACTTGTTCTTCTTGTTTGAAACAAAGTAAATAAAATATTTGTGGCTGATGACAAATTGCATAAAATGTTGTCTTATTTTGTCGCCATTACCCTTTGAATCATTCTGAAAGTTGCTGTTATTTTTTTAAAACATTTCAGCAGCTCTTAATTATTCTTATTTTTAGCTCAAATAAAAATGATTTTTTTTTGGATTTTTCTTTATTTGTTCCAGTCAGCTGTTCTTTAGGGAAATTTGTGGGAATTTTTTTCTTTATTACGTAGTGCTACCATATTTTTAACACAATTAAATACGACTGAAAAACAGAAGTAGCACTTAAATATAACATAAATTTAAATGAAAATTAGCTAAATGAGTATTTAAATACGAAGTCAATTATTCGCTTTTTGTTGCAGAAGTAATGTATAGCGCGTTTCACAAATTTGCCCCAAGAAAAAAAATATCCTATTCTAAAAATGTGGCAGGAAAAAAAATCATGGAAAGGGAAAATAGGAATCAGCTGTTTGCTGTTTACATTATGTTTCCATTTAAAAAAATTTGTGCGCGTTTGTGTGTGTGAGATTGTATAAACCTGCTTTTGCTTAAATAAACGAACACAAGTTTAAATTTACAGCATAGTCATACAGAAGCCCACCAATAAACGCTATGTTGGGGAAGTGAAGCAAAAAGTTATTAAACATTTAGCAAGCGGGATACGAATTTTATAATTTGATTTTCAAAGTTTATTTCTTTGATATTTATATTCTATTTTATATACATTATATTTTATAAAATTTTCCTGAAGATGTTAACAAATTGTTAGCGAAATATCGAAAATAAATATAAATATAAACAACAATATATATATGTATATTAAATCAAAAGACCTATAGCTTAAATAAACATTCTAATAAAAATTTATTTCTTTGAACTACAAAACTTGGCGTGACAAAAATAAACATTTCGAATTGAAAGTTCCTGTAAGTAATTTACACATTTGCAATTAAAATTAATTTTAACTAAAAATAACGTGCATTTATATAGTTTTTAAACTATGTAATTACATATTTATATCATTTACAAATGATGACATGGTGAAACATTGTGTTGTTGCGTCCTTATGGCAAAACACAAAGTATGTAAGTATGTAACCACATGTGATCGAGTTCACAGGCTGTTTGACGACCAATTTTCAAATTATGCATTTGCATACAAAGCAAATTGTTTTTTCTGTAAAATTATAATTTGAATTCAATAATTATTCATTATTATTTGCACAAACAAACGAATATATTATTATCATTTTCTATTGTTCAAAAACAGAAAAAAAGAAACGTAAATACTATTTACGTGATTCACCAATAAAAAAAGAACGCTAATTAAACTGCCCTTTATGCAATCACCGAATACATTTTGATGAGTTTAATTAAAAATTTTGATAAGATTTTCTCACCTGTAACACAGTAGGTGTGTGTTTGATTTACAATTAAATACAAAAAATTAATATTATTAAGAAGGTGTAGATAATACGCAGCTAACATTTGATATTTGTTAGACGGTTATTGTGTTTAATATACAACTCCTAAAAGAATCTTCTGATGATTGTCTGACGAGTAACAATAACAAAAAAATCAAATTTTTTTTTTCATAATTACTTTTTTACACGTTATCTGACGCAATCGTCTTCTGATCTTGGAATGTTTAATATGCAATTCTTGAAATGTTTAATGGACTATGACTAAATATATAAAAAAAATGTAGGGACAGGACGTCATAGACCGTCAACAATTTTATAAGTCCTTAGAGCGCTCGTCGACAATCAAAAGCACTCTTCAAGAGATTCCCAGTAGACTCTTCCCGATTGCAAATGCTAGCTGGGGAGGTACATATGTATGTATGTGTTTGAATGCACATATGTATGTATGTTACTACTACAAGTTATTTAGTATTGCTTTAAAAATAAGGCGTTACACTTCAGTTTACGTCTTGTTACGCTATAAAACTGCTTCTGACATTTCTATAATGCTTATTTTTATGCATGTACAATGTACATACATACTCGTACATACATTTTGGTTATATATTTTAATACAAAAGAATTCCATAAATATGTAATGCCTACTTAATACATAATTGATTTTTGTAAGAATCTAATGAAAGGAATATCGACGACATAGCAAGTTGTGTTTAGGTTTATATGGATTTTAAAAATTTATTACGTATACGTCAAAATAAATTTACTAACTGGCAGTGTGACGGAACTCATACCTACCCTGAAGGAATCCTGGGGGCAAGTGTCTCCAAGCCACCACTTTTGTCTACAATATTGGTGACTATTAAGCGACATTGTCAATAAAGCGTCTACAAATTTAAATTTGGCTTTGATGACAAGAAAATTTGTGGTGGCGGGACATGGCAGATAATGTGTCGGTTAAGGTGAAAAAATATGCATTTTCATTATCGACATCTGCTTTAGAAAAGCACCAAAAGCGTAGACTATAATTTCTTAATTGAACTAGTGAATCAATGGTTCCAATATCTACATATGGTCCTAAAAGAACTACCTAGTCAATAGTACCAATGTCAGTAGTGGATTTTCAATGACACGCAAATGTAAAATGTCTATAGTAAATAGCATTGTCTGGGGTATGATAACTGACTAGTACTGGTGACAATGTCAGTAGTGAATCAGTACGGTTTCACTATAGACATTTCCTGCAGGGTATACATACATACATATGTACATATGTGTGTGTATATGCATACATACGAAGTTGGGAAATTTCTTATTACAACAGTACGGTAACCAGCGTTTTCAACTTGGTGCGTTTCGCACCTTTTTTGGTGCTTTTTCAAATGTTTTGTGCGAAAAATATCTAAGGTGGTGCGTGGTGCGCTTTTTTTTTAATTTTGGTGCGTTTTTTTAATTTTGGGTGGCTCCCAAGCATATTCAACAAAATTTTTTGTTTCAGTATGAGAAAAAAGAATTTTGTACAAAAAATACAACTGTTTCAATACCATTTCATTCAATTGTGTACAATTTTTACATTCAATTTTACAGACCATAATAAGAGCAACCATTAATGATGTTTAAGAGGTACCAAAACACATTCACAAAAACCGTTAAACCGTCTTGTTTTTATAGATAATTTGTAACATATCATTATAAGAAATTTCTTGCCCCTTTTAGATTTTCAGAGTACATAATTGTTTGTTGTCGTAAAAGTTGCTGTCAATTCTGTTAAAGAGTTTAGCAAAAACAAAGTATTCTCGAGACTAGCGATCATTGTTCGATTTTTATAAAATGCATAAAAAATGCGTTTATATAAAGTGTTGTAACACTAAAATTAATAAAATTTCTATTTACTAAAAGAAATATTTAAAGTTAGTGTCAATAATGGAATCTAAAAAAGGAGATCATAAGCGAAATACAAAAAGATTTGGGAATCACAATGTGATTTTAAGCAATGGATTCGGCCTTGACCAAATAATAACACAAAAGCAAGATGTTATTGCAAAGCCGATATCACGCCTAAATATCCAACCTTGTTCGGCATGCTGGAACACGGAAATACATTGCAGCTTTAAGCTCATTTAGCTACAAACGACATCAAGAACCAACATTGTACAAAATGTTTTATTCCATTGCAAATATGATATCATGCCATTAGCAGTACAATTTGAATCCGATGTCGAAATATTATCTAGTATTGAAAAAGGGTGGGGACTGATTCACTTCATGAAATGGCATAATATTGTATCAACATTAGAAATTCGGTGGTGCGTTTTTTGTTGAATGGCGCGTTTTTTTCTCCCTTCTGGTGCCTTTTGCAATTTCAAAGTTGACAACGCTGACGGTAACTTCTTACAAGGATTTTATTTTATTGGCGTTTTCTTTTCTCAGCATTCGTTGACCCTTTTAACAGAGGTAGCCAATTTAGTGTTTTTTCAAATATCTGAATTTATTAGAAATTCTTATATCATCGCTAACGAATGTTAATTTTTGCTTTAAAATCAACTTAAATTACATTTTTTTCTTTTTTAAATAAAATATATACAAATTTTACATAGTATATTTTTTTAAGAAAAGCTAAAATGGGTGATGCAAATAATTCGGTTTTATTACTAGTTTTCCTAAATAAAAAGTGATTTATTTTATTTATAAAATCGTGACAAATACTTCAACATAAATTTCATTCTGTTTTTATTCACACTTTAAATGTTTGTCTTTAGTTTTTCAACATGCAGCAAACCAATCACAATCCGACAAGGTTTATTAAAAATTCCAATTGCAAACACGTGTCAAGATTTTTATCACAATTTTCTTATTCTGCTTGATCTGCATGCTACAAACATTCCATATGCCATTCTTTTTCATTTTCTTATTTTGGCAAATATGTAATATATATGTATGTATGTATGTATGGACATATGAATATAAAAAAGCCTTTAAAGTTATAAGACATTTTATTAAGATTTAAATAAAGTTTTCTTTTTGTGCTAAATCAGCAGGAAACTAAAATCGAAAAATAGCAGGCACGAGAATGTGTCAACCAGCAGTTAGAACAGCTGGCAGACAGACAAGACAGTAAGATATACAGACAATTGAAGCAGTAGATAAGAAAACTATGTTTGGAAAACACATTAAATATACAGAAAAATAAATAAATAGATTGAATTTATAAAGACAGAAGGCAAATGTTTGTTTTTCCACTGCTTATTCTTCAAAAAAAAAAAAAAAAAAATACTCAAATTAACAAATTTTCTTGGAAAACAATCTACATATGCATAGCATACATATCTATGCTTTTATTTATCAAAGTACACAATAAGTACCTATATAAAGAAATAAATTCTGTAATTTTTTTACACAATTTCAACCTAAATAAAATACATTAAAGCCAATTTGTTTTTATGGACGAGTCTTTTCCTGTCTGCTTATAATTTATTATTCTTTGTAAACAGAACGTATGAAATTCAACAAACTTTACAAAATTAGAAAATATTTCGAGATATAAGGGAAGTACGGCAAAGCAAAACTTTAGCTATCACCAGAGTTGCCACGACCAAACGGATTTTTGTAATCAAAATATTCTTAAAATCTAAGAAAATAGAAAAAAAAAAAACATAAATAAAATGGATTTTTTCTATGTGTCTTTCGTGTTTTTATTAATTTTATGACGCCAACGTTATGCATTTTCGCCACAATGATGCCAAGTCGAGAATAGCCGTAATCTCAAAACAACAGTTTCAAAAGTTTTATTTTACAAAATAGATTTAAAAACTATTTTAGATATAGATAATTATGCTTTCGTTTGCGAGAAAAGTAACCAAATTGAGAAAAAATGTACAAATTTGGCGAAAAATATAACCAATTTGGGTTAAAAGTAACCAAAACGGCAACGCTGGCTATCACACAATAGCCCTTATTACGGTTATCGTAGTCGTAGTCTAACTTTAACGACAGCAATGCAAAACTTGTACCGAATGGTACAGATTTTGTCACGACAAAGATACTCGTAATAAGGCCGAATAACCAAAAAACGATTTAGGATTTGATATGGTAACTTTGTTTTCGCTTACAATTCAGTGATGCCATAAGCTATCAAAAACAAGAATTTACGAGTGTACTAGAGGAAATAACATTGTGTAACATGTGAACAGGCTTCCATAAGAAATTAAATCAAACTATTTTATAGCTTTATATCCAGAAAACATAAAGAATTTAGAGTTTAATTCTGGTTTTAAGAATCTATTTACATTTTCTGTAATTAATTAAATTATTACGATTGGAAGAATACTTACATATATAGGCATGTAAATACGTACTACATATATTGAAATATAAAATGTAAATAGGCGTTAATAAGCACATGTCTTTCATTATCTGTAGTTTTAAATAAATAGCTTTTCAGTTTCAATCAAATTAAAATATTTATTACAGTCTTGAATAAAGCCTGCTCTTCTTCTAACACAAATACGAATGTATACATATGTACATACATATGTATATGTATGTACCTACTATGTACATAATATGTATTAGAAAAAAAAAAAAAACTCTCAAGTGAATAATGAAAACTAGTTTTCCAACTAACAAGTTTTTTGCCGCCTTTGTTTTACGTCTACTTCTAAAATTAAATAAATTTTATTTTTAAAATTTTCTATTCTCAAATAAACAGATTTTAAAATTGTTATTTATTTCTTTTTTAATAGAAGAAAGCGGTTGAATACGCTTTTCATTCGTAATTTCTTTTCTGTTTTTAGTAGTTTAAAGTTTCTGCTGTTATATTTAGTAAAAGTGAAGTTAATTCTTTGTTTTGCCTAATAAATATGTACTTTCGTTGTCAACCAAGAGTATAAAGGTTGTAAAATAAAATTAGATTCATATTGAATAAAAATTATTTTTTTTTTTTGTTGTTTGTACAAGTTTTTAAATTCTTGCGCTTGTGCTTTACTAAGTCTCATTTCTTACTTGAGAGTTTGTGTATAAGTAAATTAATTTTAAAGATTTACTGACGAGTTGATAGTTAGCAACGAATATAAGGCATATAGTACATATGTCGATTAGCTAACCCCAAATGAATTTTTGAAAATATAAAAATATATAAAAAAATTAACAAGTTTTTTGTGCATAACTCTTCAATATTAAAGAATTTTTCTATAAAATTGTTTTGTCAACGTTTACTTTACGAATTTTATGTGGTACATATCGTTATCTTATTACTATGTTCACACGGACAGCAATTATCGCGGTTCGCTCTCTCATTCATGGTTCACGGGCCAACCTTGATTGAACCTACATGTTTCGCCATATAAAATTTTGAGAGCGAACCATCGTGGGTCATTTTGAACCTTGCTGCGAACCCGTATAATTTACCATAATCTCTAATTTTGATAACAAATTATCGCTACTTTATCTGAACTAGTTGTCCAAAATCATTTTAACAAAGAAAAACAATTGATAAGTGCTAAATTTTAATAAAAACATTGAACAGATAAAAAGCATATGTATATTTATTTATGTTAATAATTAAATAAAATGGAAAAAAAACAATAAGTAGTCAACCGTATTTTAAACTGTAAAAGATGTCTACAATGGGTGACTTACAAAACGTCAATTGCTTTTTGTTTGAACAAAGCAGCACATTTCATAACGCCGCAGTACAACGATTATACAATGTATACCATTTCAAAACGCCGCCGCCAAGTATTTTTAACGCAGTAAGAAAGCAAATAAGGCATCGGTTTTATAGTTAATTCATTGTTTCGGAACTTTGCATATGTATGTGATTTAAATACAGTATCAATACAGTATACAAACTTTGTATACAAACGTTTTGGAAGTCAGCCAATATGTAGTGTGAACACATGGGTTTGCCATCTTGGTTCACCGACCGAACCTAGTGTTTCATTTCGTAGTGTGAATATATTATAACTCATTATATTTTCAATCCGCGTATTTATAATATTTCGATAGGTGACCCTGTAAGTTATCGGTAAATATCGATTTATATTCACCCCTATCATGAATAACTTTTTCCTCGAAGCTTTTCCGCTTTCCCGAAATTTGCAATCGTGAGTGATTTTTTTTCCCGCGAGTTTTTTCACTTTTCCCTTCAATTTATTCACTTTATTTTTGATGGGGAACAGAACAGAATATGTATGTATTTCTTCTTATAATTCGAATATTAAAGCTTAAAAAGGTTATTTTAATGAAAAGATCTGATAATAAGGCACAAACTAATGTATTCCTCAACAAAATGTAAAAAAAACAAACAGCCTGCAGATTTCTTTCCAAAAAGTAGCCGAATTATTTTACCACATAAAAGTTAGAATGCAATAAACAAACGCCTCAACTAAACTAAAGCTCCAATACTGAATATTTAGCTTTGATTTTTTAAGTTTCTTTAAAATATATGTACTCGTATATGGCTGTGTATGTATTTGAAGAAAAAGTTATATAATTTCTTATTTTTTAATCTTATTTCTTTTTTACATTCACTGAAAACTTATAGCGGGAATAATATTTAACGGGAGATTCACGATACCATTTTTCCCTTCGGGGGAAATGAAAATTTCACGGGAACAAAAATTTTACTTGCTATTCACGCTAGGGGTGATTAATATAACGATCGGTGTAGCCGTATTTACAACAACATGCTAAATGTGGCTTAAAATACTAATAAAAATGCTAAAATTTTGGAATACATATTTTTTTTAATAATTGAATTGTTATAACATCAATTTTTCATAATTTTCCTGCAAATAATTCTTCTTCTAAATTTTAGTTGCAAATATTTTCAAAAATATAATTTAAGACAATTTTATAGATTCCATAAAATTTCCGCAAAATCTTAAAATGTCCGGATTACTGGATAGTCCGAATTAGCGAGTGTCCAGATTAGGGAGGTTAAACTGTATAATAAAATTTTGGCTTCTTTAAACCACATATAATGTAAAGTAATGAATTAATACTAGGTATTCAATACCATTCTATTTCTAAAAACTATTTAAACCTCGGCGTTACTAAATGGGAAAACCAAGAACTTATTATGTAATAATTACAGTGTTATAAAGTATAAAGTATATTAAACAAAAATATATGAAATTTATAAGATTAAAAAGTGCTAAAAAAAAGTTTAAAAAAAATTTTATTACGCTGCGAAATAAAAAGGAATAATACAATACCTTATAGCATGAAAATGATAGAACGGTCACACTGGTAAACAATTTCAGTTGAAATTTGAGTATGAATATGTATTTTATTTTTGTATTTTCAGCATATTTTTATTGTCATTAGAGCATTATTAACATTAAGTTTATTTCCTTGAAATAAATATGTATGTATGTTTGTATTTAAATTAATTTAAAAAATGTCTGCTTGGCAAATTGTTTACTAAGTATGTACATAGTTTAAAGTATCAAATGTATGAGAATCATATAAAAAAATATAAACCAAATTTTATTTTAAAATTCGTATAAGCAGCGCCAAAATTATTCCAGTATTTTATACATATGTATGTATGTATGAGTGTGCATATGAAGGTGACATCTCCATACGTGAAGTCGTTTATTGTAAAAGTGAGAACGCTAATGCCATTTGTAATCTCAAAGATTTTGTACTTGTGATTTTCTTGTATGACTGCATTTAGACTGGCAAAGTTTACTTAAGACAAAGTTTTTTTAATTTTCTTTTAAACTTTGTTTGGTGTTTAGACACACAAATATGGGTCCGGGGATATGAGAAAAGTACGTTCAATATCATCGCTGACAATCTGGAAAAGAGAGGTAGAGAATGTCGACATTAGACAATTTCGGCGGTCTTCCAATCTCAGCCTACTGGAAGCGAATTGATGAAGCTCTTATGCAGATAGCTCAAACCAGATGGAACAATGAGCCAACTTGCTCCATAGCAACCCGCGGGGGTACATTTTGTCATCTTGGTGATATACACACCTTGGTGCTGTGCCTGCTGCGGAAAAGGGTATTTGACTTTTGCAGGCAGAACCTTTTGTCAATTGCCCATAAAACTTGTACATCACTGCCCAATCTCTAAAATAACAGAGCAACGGATTTGCATATAAAGTAGATAAAGGAAGAGGGAATCCACGTAAGTATGCTGGAAGATGAAAGGGCGCCAAAGGTCTTCCCAATTCCTAAGTCAATAGAGGGTGGTTTTGGCTAAAGTGGTTGGCGCGTTGACTACTAAGCAAACAATGACTTGGGGCCTGGGTTCAAACCCTGGCCAGAACAAGTCAATCAACATCATTAATTTCTCTAATGTACATTAGTTAGACACTGTATTAATTGTTTTTGGACTATTTAAGTGATGAAGGCATAGAACTGATGCTGTTCCAAGCTAATGTACACAACATCGCCCTTCTTCGTCGGTTAGCAGAAACATCGGCGAAGTAAAACAATTAATAAAATGCCTGCTAATACAAGTTAACAAAGTTAACGCGTCTACTTAACACCGGAGGCGCCTCAACACTGCCTTAAAAAAAGTTAACATAGCACGCAAAGCAGAGTTGTGAAGGAGTTAAGTCTTCTAAATTTTCAACATCTATCTTCTCTACCCTACCCCTCTCCTTGTGTTCCGGCACAGTGCACTGCATACGTAGGGATCATCCCCTGAGTGCTGGTCCTAAATAATAAAAAAAAAAGTTAATCCTTCGGGGATTTCTTTCTAGGCTTTACCAGTAACCTAAACTGTTGCCACGGGGAACAATAAGTCCTCATGTAAGATGGTATACCGGGGGGTAGCAAGTGATGTCCTACATTGGACACACAATTGCGGTGTGTTGTTGCGTGATGCATATCTGTTGTTTTGGAGATGGATAGGCTTAGGCATACTCCTTCTCCTTGAGAATGGATATGCGGGCAGCATCGCACTACCCTCGTTTTTGGCATGATTCCGTGGCCGGTTATTGGTGCGGTCTCTTTCGGGAGTACGCGTGGTAGCTGTGGTGGTTACTACAAAAAGCTGGGAGAGGTATTGGTTTAAAGACTGATGCTCGTCTACGGTATATCAATGGTGTGCTTCAATGTGCTGATGGGAAACAACAGATAAAAGAGTTTATATAGCTCGAACACTTTAGGAAGGTGTTTACGCATGGTGGGCTTTGACCATGTCTGAGAAATTGCTACCTGATGTTGACTCGGAAGGGGCCAACTTCTGTTTGTTTCTGAGGGGGTAGCTCGGGGGTGATTGTGAACACTAGTATTCACACGGTTTTAAAATCACGGTGAAGTAAGGCCATCACGGCAGGTATCCACCTAAATCTGTAACACATCTGCTCCATAGCAAGGACATTGTGGCCGCGCCTTGATGTCAACCGAACTAACACCCTGCTAAAATTTCTCAAGATGCCGCTTGACATGATGAAAGTCTTGGTCAAATTGAAAACATGCCGTATAAGTAAATATATAAATATGGCTTCTGCACTCGCATACTATTTGAAAAATGGACTAACTAAGTATATCCTTCACATACCTATAAAAGTCTGGAACTATTTTTTGTAAATCACCCACTGGCGATTACCAGGTTTTGCTACAGACTTTCGTAGTCAACTTAAATTACGCAGCAATACATACATATGTACCTACTACATAGTACATAAGTACCTAGGTAGGTATAAGACCGTTTATCTTTCTCAGTCTAACTTGTTCTAGCATGCAAACAGCTTCCAGCTTTTTTATCTCTGTGAATTATTTGTGTCCTGTCACTGTGACTTTCACAGACGATTCGATTATTAGTTTATCTTTCATCTTAAGGTGGGCCTACACTTCGTTCTTTATTTTTCAAACATGTACAACGACAATGGCCACACTCTAGAATATTTTTACTTCAGTTCATATTGTATTCATTATACCTAGGTAGGTATAAATCAGAGCAAAAAGATTTTAGCAAAAGCAAATCAGCTAGAGTACTAATATTACCATGTATTTGAAACTGATACGAACCCGTCTTTCTTGACTGTTTATCACACACACGAGCAATTTTTACAGAACACGTTTGAAAAGCTACGGTTTAAATCAAGTTAAACAGATAGGTATTTCTTAAGGCGTGTAAAAACGACGGTTCTCAGTTTCCGGAGATTTTGGGCCATATAATATGCTTTTGTACATAGGTGCATACATACATAGGTACATATGTAGTATATAGGTATAATTAGGTTTAAACTTCTGGGTAAAGAACACGTCTATATCGATTTCTTATTAATTAGTTAAATGGTACTCCCTGATGCGTATACATATATGTATGTACTTATGTATGCATGTATGTATATGAACTATACAATTCATTTTCAAACATTTTACAAATGCATACATGTTTTCGCAGACATAATTTCATTTTAAAGTTTAAATAAATCTATGAGATTGTTTGATTGTGCACGTGTGTATTATTACAAATGCACATGTATGTAAGTATGTATGAAGGTGTGTACATGTCTGAATTGAGTTTGTGCAAGTGAATTGAAGTTTGGCAACACTGCAAATAAAAATATATTTTGCTTCTTTTTTTTGCTCAAAAGGTCATAAAACTCGCTCTCAATATTATACATAAAACAAAAACAGCAATAACAAGAATAACAACATTGGAGCAACATGAAAACGACAATGTGGTGTGTCTGTTATTATTATTTGTTTTTTTCTACGTTTTGTGGAGTATCTATGTGTGCATACATATGCATGTGTATCTATGCATGTAACAATTTAGTTGTGTGGCGGGCCATTGTAACTGGCGGTTGCCAGTCGAAGCATATTGTTATTGTTTTTATTTTGTTGTCGTATTATTGTTTTTTCTCGTTTTGTTTTGTTTTCTTTTTTCTGTTTTGTTGTGAGTTTGTGTTCTGATAAATAGTTTATATAAACAACTAAAACATGTTTCAATTCGCTGGAGACAATATTTATGTATAGATATGTTTATTATGTACCTAAATATGTACATACGTATGTACATATATATGTGTATAAATACTTAAGTATGTTCATACATATGTGTGCAGGTTCAAAACATCTAAAATAATCCAGTTTTGTAACTATTTATGGATTACATTGTATTTTTTACCTAAATCGTTTTTTGCCCAACAAACCATTCCATAAATAAAATGTAACTGAATTGCTTATTTAAAAAACATATTGCTTATAGTAATTTTACACTGACATGAATTTAAAAAATTCTGAATCCAACTGTTAAATTCTGCATTTACGAAACAAACTTGATTTGTTAGATCTTTTTTTTTTAATTTAATTTAAGTTCCTTTTATGAAATACAACTTCTTCAATTCGCCCAAGCTTTTTCCTTCCTATATTGGCTATTTCGGCATAAACTTATCTTTTTCTTAATGTATGGGCTGGCTGGCCGACCCCGTCTCCGACTGCCTCGCGGGTTCTACTCCGATCCATTCGGATCCACTTCAATTTGCGTCTTTTTTATTACTCTTGAGACAGTCTGCTAATTGGTTTGCTCCCAAAGTCTGATATTAGATATTAACATTGGCCTAAAGATTCGCATTATCCTTCGAAGGCACTGGCTTAGAAACACCTTGATCTTGTGTATATCTTGTGAAACAGCATTTAAAATTTCACAGCCAAAGAAAAGAGTAGACACTGGGAGATAGAGAGAGAAGACAAAGTCCAGATGCTCCTCAATCGACCAAATGTTTGCCTGAATTTCTGTATCCTGTTGTCGATATTTTCCTCTGAGCTACTACTCTTGCATATTATGTCGCTAAAAGACCCACACTGACACCTAATATAAAAAAAAAATACCTTCGGGTATTATTCACAATTACCCCCAAATTAATCAGAGTAAATATTTTTAGCCAATTGTATTTATTTAGTTAGAATGACTGCAATAATTTGCTATTGACACTATTGCTAGTGTTTCTAATTATTTACAAGGGTGTTAAATTCGAAAGTACATACATATGTATGTACACATGTACGTATTAGATAAACAATTGCAAGCAAAACACACGTACATACATACATACATACATACGAGTACATTTATAATAAATAATACAGCAATCAGTGATGGAAAAGTTGATACGATTGTACTTTTTCTATAAAAATATGCCTGATTCTGTGCTGCATCATTTGCTACTCATCCAGTGGTATCAGTGCTTTGTATACATAAGTATATAAACTAACTAATATCATATACATATTTGAATATACATATATATTTTCAATTTTAATGCAATAAATATAAAAATATTATTTCATTCAGTATAGATCACTTAAGTGAATTTTAAAGTTACCATCTATCGAAATTTGAGCTGTGTACGAGACATAAAAATTCGAAGCACTTATGTCGAATTTTTAAGTTCGTATTTAGATATTTATTTAGCTAATTTTCATTTAAATTTATGTTGTATTAAAGTGCTACATCTGTTTTTCAGTCGTATTTAATAAAGAAAAAAAATTCCCACAAATTCCTTAAAAAAAGCTGACTAGAACAAATAAAGAAAAATAAAATAAAACATATTTTTATTTGAGCTAAAAATAAGAATAATTAAGAATGATTAATTATAATAATTAGAATGATTAAAAGGGTAATATGTACCGACAAAACAAGCCATAATTTTATGTAACTTGTCCAGCAGCCACAAATTTTTTGACTTTTTAACAATTAAACAAAAATTTTATACAAATGAGAAGCGTTTTTGAGATGGATCGCAGAATATAGAGGGTGGATAGGGCTTATTTCCATTGTCCTAAGGCCTGTTCGAAACCAAACATACACGCCGTAGTAAGGAACATATGTATATATGTATGTGTACTCGTATATGCACACATACAAAGGTGATTATTATTTTTCTTATTGGCATCTTTCAGATTTACGGAGCTCAACAAATTTACACAAGTACTGTAATTTAAGTTCCCATCCCTGATAGCAATTAAGTAGCTTAAAAACACAGTAATTTAGAACTAGAAAAACATTTACGGGGTGGGAGTGGCGGCACAGAGAGAAAGAATGAGAAGTTTTTTTTTAGGAAAAACGTAAAACAAAATTAATAAAACTATTTGTACAATGACCTTTAAATGATTTTATCGGTGAATATTTAATAAAGATAAAAGCAGCAAAAAAATCATAACAGGTCTCATACATACATACATAATTAGTTAATTAAATAAAAATAGGAATTAAATGTAATAAATAATTGAATGAAAAAATGTTAAACTTTATTCGAATAAAAATATGTGGTACTTAAAAATTTTTACGGAAAAAACAATAAAACCTCAGTTTAAGGGAATTACAAATTAGGAACTGAAATTGACAGAACTGAGATACCAATTAAAGATTGCTCAAAATCGCACTATAAATATGTTGAAAACTGATGGAGAACACAGCAATTTCTGTTGTAATTTTATCTGCACGCATTTTAAATTTTTTATGTAATTTTTTTTTAAATTTCTCTCAAACATTTTTTGTATTATTTTTTATGCGATTGTAAACAGCGACTGTTTCTTTGCTTTCGTACAAAGAATTCGTCGAACCTGTTTTGAAAATTTTGAACATAACTTTGTAGGTATTTCCTTTTTAAATTTAAAATTTCAGGGAAAAGTGGCTAAAAGGAGCATATTTTATCAAAAGGAATCAGATTTAACTTTCTTTAGATATTCGGCACTCGAGCTGGCAAATTATTACTCAAATTCCTCAACGGTCAAACTGATCTTAAATGTCATTTGCAGTAAGTGACAGCCCTATTGGGATTCAGAAGATATCTGCTCTGTTTAACCCTACGCCTTGACGAGCAAATTAATTGTTATAATAATGAATAAAACGTCTGCAGACTTGGAAACCAAAATTTTTTAGTTAGTCTTTGTTGTGGAGCGAAATGACAATGTTTTATGATGGAGTGGCAGAGACAGCAAATTGCTTCTGTTTGTTGTCCCGTTTTTCATATTGGAAACAATGGTCGAGGTTATAACATCGTTGATAATGGTTTTAACAACGCTGTTATAACAGTAACAAAAGTTGTGGTCCAAACAAGCAAAATTTGTCTCCTAATAAATGTTATAACAAATAATTTGCTCGTCAAGACGAGGGGTAAAGTTTAGAAGATTTTTCGCCAAAAATTGGGAATTTTCGTGTTTTTCAATAGAGATGAAAGCATTTGGCGATGTATGCATTAGTTTTTCTGCAAAACATTATGTTTCTTCTTTCCCTATCTATTTACTTCAACCAAACGTATTTTATACCTATAATTATGATTAGTACTGAAAAACTCTACTAAAGGCTTCACTATCCTACACAATCGTACGATTCATTCACAGGAAAATTTTGCAAAAATCTGACCGACTTTAAAAACTCGTTTCAAAATGGTGTTGTAGGTGCCACACCATCATACAAATCTGATGCCAAAACATCTGGTTGACAATAAATACTCCTCTGATCGCATGAAAACTATAATTTTATGAAAATTTTCATAAAATTTTACAAATCGCACGACTTGCCAAAAAATCTGTCACATAGTTGCATTTTCGTCCACACTACCACACATTTTGAGCACACATGTCATAATTTGCAAATCGCGCGACTGTGTAGGATAGTGCGGCACGGCCTTTAATGAAATCGCATCAGTATTAATATTCTAATGTTTAAAACAGAAAAATAATTCATCTACCAGTCAGTAGAATTAAACCTTCAGAGATTTTGTAGACATTTTCCTGAATAAAACTTTACTCAAGGTTGTTGACAAAGTGAAATATTTGGGTTTCTACATTTATTCAACCTTAACATGTAACGACCATATAAATATTGAGGTTAGGAATGTTTTTTTATATGTTTTACTATATAAAGGGTGAGCAAATTTGAGGTTAGGAAGTAAATTGGCTGTCAAATGATGAAATGTCAAGATTGAGCTGTCATCCTTTGACATTTATTTAGTAAAAACTTGGAAAATTTTAATCATGGAACGCTAAACTCTTGAACCAAGAAATATAATAGTGAAAATTTACTATCATTAGAAATTTTCGGGTCGCATAATTTCTCGATTTAGCGATGTAAATTGGCCGCCTCGTTCTTGTGATTTAACGCTGCTGTATTATTTTCTTTGGCGCCATTTGAAAGACCGGGCTTACGTAAGTGAACAAACCAAAAACAACTGACGCTCTGAAAGATGAAATTCGGCGCTTCATTGACGATATAAGCGAAGCTTTGTCGCAAAATATGCTTTAAAAATTTTGTGAAAATGGCGGACGTCTGCCGACGTCCTAGAGCTGGACATTTGCTCGACATCATATTCCATTAATAGTTCCTATATTTCTACTTTAAATTGGTATCAATAAAACTGAATTTGTTAAAAAAAGTGAGTTTTAAGACAATTTACTTCCTAACCTCAAATTTACCCACCCTTTACAAAAAAGCCACCATATTTGTATCATAAACTTGTTTTTGGGCTTCCACCCGTTGTATGACAATTTTGGTAATAAGATAGTTTGGGGACCATTCAGATAATACGTAACGCTGTTTTCGGAGTTTTTATGCACCCTCTTCGTAACGCGTTTTACTCAATTTCGGTACAAAATTTCCAATCCTTAACAAATCTTTAACTTATACTTTTTAATGTTATTTTGAAAAATTTATTGTCACCATATCGTAAATTTATATTACAAACTAAATATTTTTATTTTTGTCTAGTTTTGAAAATGTTATTGAACTACAAAATAATTAAATTAAAGATTCAAAAATATTTGAAACGTGTTGACAAACACACCCATAAAAAACGGTAAAGAGTGTTTCTCAATTTAATTGTTAAATGTTTTTTCCGTTTGACATATACATACATACATCCATATGTATGTGCATATATATGTCTGTATGTATGCATACGTAAGTATATACCAATCCAGTTTCTAATGCCATTTATTACGTTTATCATACTTTAAAAAAAAGTATCTACTACTCCACAAATTTAATTTTCATCCTCTTCTGGATCTTGCGGACATTAAATTGCTATAAAGTCATCAAATTGCCAGACTTATTTTTATTTTTCTTTTCAAGGAATATCATCTACCTACAAAACAACAAATTGTTTTTAAGTCATCGCAGCACAAGAACCACAAGTCGCGTGTCAGTGTGACATAAATAACGTGTAAGAAACTGTGTTTTCATTTTAAAAATACAGCTCAAATTATAAATAAAGCACGTCATAAAATGTAGCAAACAAGTGAATGATAGATATGAGAGGTTTTTATATAAACAACAATAACAACAATAAGTGTATATAAATTTTATATTGTAAAACATAACAGTTAAAACTGCAATGACAAGGACGTTAATAGTGATAAAAAAAAAAACAAGACCTTAAACTTGTTGAGGCACTTTGTTGTATTTTCCTACTGTTTTTATTTAAATTATTAATAAATTTAAAACTGTTTTCCGAATTTAAGGATAATTCATATTGTAGAGTAAAGAAACCGATAATCCGTAACATTGAGGGAAACGAGATCGATATTATTTGTCATACACATAAAGCACATCCTTACCTATTTAGGATATCCAAAAAAATTTTTAAATCAAATTTATTGATGTATGTATATTACCTGCAAATACAAAAAAATAATAATATTATTAAAAAAAATTGAATGCTTGATTGTAATTAAAAGAGAAAATATCTTTGAAAATCTTAAAGAAAGGCCGATATTGTATTCCTTTAAACGCAATCGCCCGCTGACACTTGTTATGTTGCAACATACATAGTTGAAAAATTCTTTTGTGTACGTATCTATGAACTTAGTTTGTAGTGAGGTATATAATTCCCGAATTCATATTTGCCAAAATGATTTCATATATAAAAGGTTTTCCAATAGGGATGATATGATTTTTCATTGTATTCAGTAGTGTTTACAATTTCATCATGGAGAGATATACGCCAGAACAACATTTACCGCTCGAAGAAATGCAAATATTGCTGCCGTTCAGGCAAGTTTTGCTGAAGACCGCAATTTGTCGATTCCAAGACGTTCTCAACAATTGGGACTGTCTCAAACCACAACCTGGTGAATTTTGAGAAAGGATTTGGGATTGCATCCGTATAAAATTGTTCTCACTCAAGAACTGAAGCCATTGGACCACTGTAAAGGTCGTGAATTTGCTGATTTTGCCTTGGAACAACTTGAAAGTTTGGAGATTCGATTATTTCAAGAAATTGTGATATTGAATGGCCTCCAAGAAGTTGTGATTTAACACCATTAAACTATTTCTTGTGGGATTATTTGAAGTCATTGGTCTTTCGAAATAAACCAGACTCTCGTCAAGCTTTAGATACAAGTCAATATTGAACGTGCTCGAAAATTGGGTTCATCGAATTCGTTCCTGCAGAAGAAGTCGTGGGGGCCATTTGAATGACGTCTTATTTAGAACTTAATTGTATCGATTGTACTTCACATTAAATAAAAAACTTATGAATTTCCTCAACAATAAGTGTGTTTTTTTTTTTTTTAAGAAATCATATCACCCTTAATGGAAAACCTTATACCAAATTGTGATCACATTCAATTGAACTATACTAATAAGCCGTGCCGGGTCGAATTCCGAAATCAAAGTTATGCTGTACTTTTAAAATTATATTGATGAATTAAACCACCGAATCGAATTTAATTTTTTGAAAGGAGTGATTTGCCGTTTGGTCCCAGTTTTAAAAACCGGAAGTTTCATTTATTAAATGTTTGGTCCCATAGATATGTATATGTATAAGGGGTATTAAATGTTTGAATAGATAACTATCATACATTGTAGAAAGGACATTTAAATGTTTATTGTGGACTTCAGTTACTTTGAACTCATTTAAACAATCATATATCCACACATACATACATACATATTTAATAAAACACTGAAGCAACTTTATTTTAATCGCCCACAAAACTCAAAGCACGTGAACCCAGAAGCAAAAAAACCTTTGTCTAGATAAGACGTCATATTGACACTATTAAATGGATGTGCAAATAACAAGTAAGGCAGGCTCTTCTCGGTCCTCATTTCCTTCCTTTAATGATAATAAAATGAAATTATAAAAAAATTGCGAGACATCATAAATTTATGGCCACACTAAAAAACCAGTACATACTTATTTTTGTTTTTCTTTGAAATCAAGTTGCCAGACAGACAAGTTAAGTTGTTTGGGTTCCGTGTATAAAAAAAAGAAACTAAACGTTGCTTCAAAAGGGGGCCAAATAAAAGTAAAGGTATGAATGAATAAGAATTATGAGTTTATATGGAAATTTCATACGAGCACTAAACCATAAGAAATAATGGATATGAAAGGCACATACTTACATATTCATGATAACTATAAATTAATATAAATTTATAAAGCCGAGTAAGACTTGTAAAAAGTAATGAAAGACACACGCCATAATGAATAGTGGATGGAGTTTAGTAACCTTTTAAGAATTTATTTGGAATAAATGTTATTTATAGCTTTTTGTACTAAATATTTAATGAGGGAAATTTTTTTTTTTTATAGCAGATTGCTATTTACAGTTAATTTTTTTTAATCAAAATCTACATAAAACTTTTTGGGAAATTTGTTAGTATGTATGCATGTATTTATTTCATTATTAAAAGAAGAACAAAGACTTAACAATGAGTTCTTTTAGAAAGATTACTTTGTATTTAGGGACAGGTTTATTGGATTGAAAGAACTTTCAGCTTTTTATTTAAGCAACAACCGTAATGAATGGCCAACGACCTTAACAACACATACAACAATAAATTGGCTCATATGTATGATTGTTATGTACAATGTATGTATGTATATATGCGTTCATTTCCATAGATATGAAAACAGAAACTTGGATAGGCATGTGTATTTTTTTTATTTAGTATTATTATTCTTTGTTTTTGTATGTTTGCAATCATCATTTGTTAGCATTTTTTCCCATTGAAATTTTTTAAAATACAAAACACGTTGTAGCGGCCTTAACATATTATTATTGTGGGTAATTGCTGACAAGTACAACAACAAATATTGGTTTAAATTAAGTTTTCACAAAAAAGCACTAAAAGGCAGAGCTTTTAAGTGAAAGATACAAGTGACTACTATGTAGGTACATATATATCAGAACTGCAAAAGATTGCAATCAATTGACATTGAAATTAAATTAGTTTGAAAAATCAATACGATTGCAATAAAATTTTTGTTGAAATCATGCGATTTCAATTAATTAATTCTGAAACCACAAGTATGCAGTTTTCACTAGAATCTGGCAGAAATTGATAGACTTTGTCTAGTTTTCGAAAAAAAACGATAAGACTACAAACAATAAAAAAAATTCCGGGAATTTTCAATCGCAAGACATTTGCAATCATATATTTACATATGTATGTGTATATGTTAAATTATTATCCAACAATTATTTAAAAACTGTTAGCATTTGTTTATATGTATATAGATATACATACATATATACCTATATAAATTACTAGTGTGTACCAGCGGTCGAGCCAACCGACCGTGGTCTAGTCATAGAAAGAAATATCATAAAAAAGTTCTTATAAAACAGTCATACAACAACCAAACTACAATTATTTAATGATAAATTTGTATGAATTCACAAAAAATAAAATAGAACGGTTAAACGCAAAAACCAAATTCCTTCCATTGAGCTAAAACTCAACTCTCGAATCTTTTTTCCTACAATTCTCCAACATTTTAGTATTTATAGATGCCTTGTTGTTACTTTTCTCTTTGCACCCAAATGTGTGAAACAAATGTATGTGTTGTTGTTGTTGTTAGTTAGTTTTTTTTTTTTTTTTGCTTTAACTTACATGCATTAGTGCAGGGGTTCTCACCAAATTCCTGGTCACGGACCCTTTGAATAAAAAAATTTTTTCGCGGACCCCCTTTGAAGCCCAGTTTTTTTTTAGCTTGAATTAAAAACGCAAAAAAGCAGAGAACAAAAAAATAAATTTTATTTTCAAAGCCGGATGATTTGCTAAAAGATGCCTCTCTATTTTAGATGGTTTCATCGCATCGTTCGAAATAGTTTTGTGACATATAACGTACTGTAGACTTCCCCGTTTTTATTTAAATAAGTAAAGCTAGAATTTAAATTGTGTTCACAATATTTTCTTTTCTTTCAAACTAAATTTAATGGCAATAAAAAAAATATCAGCTGTTATTTGATAGTGATGGCAATAACCGTCATGAACGAGTATGTACGTATCAAAAAAAAAAATAATAAATCTAAAATAAAAACTTATATTATTTTTGAAAACACTTTTGTTTGGGCTCTTCACGCGGACCCCTTGGATGGTTGCTACGCACCTCCAAGGATCCACGGACCACCATTTGAGACCCAAAAAAAAACCCACAATACCTCGTTCACTTCTGCGATAGAATATCTTTAATTTGGTAGAAGTCTTGTAAAAATCAGTTGTATAAAAGGTGCATGAAGGGCAGCACAAAAAAAGCAATTGTCTTTTAATTATACACATTCTACAATTCAGTTACATTCTATTGATTGAATGGTTTGTTGGGATATGTTCAAAAAAAAAAGAAAATTATTGCAAATTTTGGTAGACTTTTATTAGATTTTTGTTCGCATTTTTAAGCGCTAGTTACAGCCCGGCTACATACATTTGCATGTATGCATGTATGTATTTAAAAGTGTTGTCAAGACTGCAAGCATCACATACCTCGTAAACGGTGTAAACCAGAGGTAATCATTTGATACCACAATTGTGCAAAAAGTAATTCACACGTATTCTTAAACTCTTTCCTTTAGTTTTTGATGAGACACAAATAAATGCACTACCCAGTAAACAAACGTGTTTCGTTTAAAATTAATGATGATATTCGAAAAATTTTTATTTTTTACAATTTAATCTAATTTTTATTTTTTTTTTATAAATAATTAATTTATTCAATATAAACGTTGTTTTAGTTCGCATGTGTAAAGTATCTATTACCTGAGGATATATAATGCAGCATCACATTTAAACCGCTTGATTTTACGTTTGGTCGTAGAAATCAAAAGTTTGAGGTCGTAGAAATCAAAAGTTCCGAACTTGGGGGACTACTGCACAGTAATAGAAATTGTATTGCTAGACAGGGCACTAACATCGATAAGAAAATTTTTAACATACAAAACTTGTAAAATAAATAAAATTTTGTAATTTCACATTTACACGGTGTGTTACATGCAGTAAGAAACGACGCTAATAAGTGTAGTAGAAACACACTTAGTTGGCATTACTTTTAAGGGTTTCTTTTATGCAATATAAAAGGAAAACTACCTACATATATGTTTTCAAATGTACACACACACACATATTTATTAAATTTTTTATATCCAACAAATTATTGACTTCTTTTATTTGAGTGTATGTGTCTGCCTTTTAGCGTGCAAGTATCGAAATGGGTAAAACTTTTAAACTTGTGGCAAAACACACTACTTTTTTTTATTACTATTTGACTGTTAAATTGGCGACAGTCTGCTGCTCGTCTGCATTTTTGATCCTTAGACTGATATTTATGGGCATATTATTAAGTTTACGCTTTTAAAAAGCTTTTATTGCTTACATACATACATTTATATATATATATATATATATATATATATAATTACATAAACACACATTTACATGTGGCAAGGACGGAAAAAGGTAAAATTATTTGAAAAGAAAAATGAATTGAGATTTCAGCGCATAATTTCGATAATATAAATTTTCTAAACTTAATGACACATTATATTTGCTTTTTTTTTAAATTATTTTCAGTATGTTTTTGTTACACAAGTGACTATTTTATTTGACGTAACGTGATGTCAAGTTCGTATCTTTTTTTAATTTAAGTGGCCATTGGTCCTCATCTACACAAGGCAACTTATTCTTTGTGCAACTCTGGAGGTCATGTTAGAAAATATTGGTAAAATGTGCACATTGTAGTATACTTACAAATTGTATCTGCAGTATAACAAATGAAGTACAAAGTTAAACACCCATATGTTCGTTAAATGATTCATGAGAATTATTAAATTTAGATCTTAGATCTACATTTCTCCTTTTTTTTTTAGCTTCCCGCAATATAAAACTTATAAAAGTTATGATTCCAATTTGACGACTTTAACAAAGTTTTCGCCATTCTTAGGTTTGATAAATGTCGTGTTTCCTTTAACTAAGTCATAAGTTTAGTAACGACGTATTAAGCAATTTGGATGTACGAGTATGTATACATATTAGTGATGTTACGAATATCAATTTTTAGTATTCGCGAATACGAATACGAATATTTGAAACAATATTCGCCGAATACGAATACTTCTTTTAAGGTTTAGAGCCACATAATATTTCAAATTTAATTGGAAAAAACCTCCCTTTGCCACAGTAACAATAAATTGAAAAAATCACTTTGAGATTTCGTTTTTCTTACTCTGTTTGCGCTTTTAATTAGTAATTCAGACCAGACAACATATTTTCGTAAATTGCGCATGTCTCGGTGGACTTTTACATATTAAATTTTAGTTCTTCCATTTTTGAAGTCCAACATTCCTCTACTGAGAATTGATTACTAACTTAACATGATATGAATTTACATACAAGACTTTAACTTTTAAATGCTAGTTGCAAAATAAATATTTATTTGTGTATTTTTTTAAAGAAGGTTATTATCTTGCGGCAAAAATAAATAAAAAAGACATGTGGCACACGGGGACTGCCGCGGTAAAGCTATTGCATAGAATTTTTATCAACTTATGCAATTATATTATTACGTTCTGTTTAATAAATCCGTTGTTTTTCTGGCAATACATGAAATCAAAATCAATAGCAAACTTTAAGGGTTAACATACATTGGGCGATTTAAATACATAAAAAAACAAAAGACTTAAGAAACAAATTTAGTGTCAGGATTTTTGTTTCAAAAACAAAAGACTTAAGGGGCTGTGCACATATTACATAACGCTGTTTTCAGAGAGTTTTTAACCCCCCCTTTGGAGCGTTACATATTATGTGCACAGCCCCTAAGAAACAAACTTAGTGTCAGGTTTTTTCGTTTCGAAAACAAAAGACTTAAGAAACAAACTTAGTGTCAGGTTTTTTCGTTTCAAAAACAAAAGACTTAAGAAACAAACGTTTCAAAATTTCTTGATTCGGCAAAGCACGCGATTGAAGCTATGTAATAGCTTAAAATTATTATAAATTAATATATTTTTGTACATTTTATGTACTTTTTTTAAGATTTTTTTTTTTTGGAAAATGTGTGTGCAAATTATTCGAGAAATATTCGCTTGAATACGAATATCTCAAAATAGGCGAATAGTCGAATAATCGAATACGAATACGAGTATTTGTAACATCACTAATACATATTAAATATGTAGTTAGAAAGAGATCGTTCCCGATAATTTAGAATATTCTTCTTTTATTAATTTTATTCAAAAATCCTGAGATGCTCAGCGTCAACATTGACTCATATTTTCTTAATTTGTTTTTATTGCATCAATGATATTGTACGCAATAGAAATGCAGTTATGTTAATATGGCAACTCAGGAACAGCTTCAGTAGTTGTCATAAAAAAATTCACATCATGGTGTTACCATCTGGATTGAATTCCAATAACAATTTAATTTCCGGTATAATAAATATTAGAAGTGCAATAAAATGAATGGATTAAAGGAGAGACATTTTTAATGTGGCTAGACTTATCTGGTTTACCGACAAAGAAGAAATATTCCAGTGATAATAAACACCAAAATGAGTGCAAAATATTGAAAAAGAAAAGAGTACTGAAAACAATTAAATAAATTTTGCATTTTTAAAAGACCATGAATTATTGCTAAAGCAAAGTTATCATCGAAACATAAACACATATGCACTTACATATGTAAGTATGTTTGTGTAAATACATATGTATGTATATACTCGTAGTATGTACATATTTATGATTTTTTTTATAGATACCTGTTTTAAATAAATGTCGATAACGCTGTTGTTGCTTAAAATGCTAATTTAACTCTTGTCCAAAGGACATTTATTTAGGTCAAACGGTTAACAGAAGCATAACGTTAATAAAAAAATATGTACTTCTTTAGAGCTAAGCGAACGACATTATTAAAGCTAATGATTTTTAACAATTTAGTCGGTTATTTTTTATGCAAAGCAAAAATATATAAAATAAAGAAGCATAACAACATCACACCAGTTGGTATCAAGTTCAAATTAAATCTTTAAATAGCGTGTAAAAATGTGATTAAAATCAACATTTACTAACAATGTACTACTTATATACATACATACATTTGTATGGACATACACGTATTTATACGTTCACATGTACAAGAAACAAATGCCGCCAACGACCGAATAAGTAGTTTTGCTCAATGGCCAAATAATATTTTGTTTATTACACACATAAAAACGAAGACACATTTTATTTTAACCACGAAAATTTTTTAAGAATAAAATTTTTAATTATAAAAAAGAAGTAATGTCAAAAGCACGCGCACCTGTAGCTTCGTTTTCTTTATGACTTACAAGTCCAGACAAAGTAAAATGACCGATCGCAAGGCAGTATTTTAATCACTTGACCAAATATGTACACTGATACAACATACATACATATGTATGTATGCATTGTATAACAATTAATGGGTTTTTATACTAAAATAATTGCAGTTTTGTTTGGAAGTACTATTTGTGTTTATTTTTGTTTTTTTTTTTATTCCAAAGCAAATACTTCAAGTATATAACGGTATTTATGTTATGTGTTGACACATCATGGAAGATTAATCCATTACGGCCGACATGCGTAGAAATAATATTTCTTAATTTTTAACTAAATTGTTAGTACTCTGTTCGAATTTATGGAAAATGTTGAGCAATATTGATTATGTATTTCACTTGGAAAATGTGACATTTATAATGTGGTGTATAATTTTGTATTGTATGTTCAGCTGTCAAAATTCCGTATGAAATAAAGAAGCCATATTGCTTTATTTCGCAAGTATTTTAAAATGTTGCCAGAAACATTTCATATGTTTATCCACGAAAAACCAGAGTACTTCTCTTGCAACATTTTTTCACGAATTTTCGACGCAAATTTTGTATACAAGCATTTTGACAGCATTCGCGTGGAATACTGAACAGAATACTGGGCTTAATTAAATAAGATACATACAGATGACAATTTAATTTTATTCAGTATATTAATGTCCGTCCGTTGGCTTACTTTATAATTTGCCCGAATATGGCCTCAACATCGGAAATATTTTATAATCCCTCAAAATCTGTTTTTAATTACACACAGAGCTTGAAAATGAAAAACGCGAATGGTACGGAACACAATTTTCTATATGTATGTATGTATGTGGTATAGCTTACATTTTGAGAAGCGCGTAATAGGCAAATGTTACATTAGAATGTATTTTGTAGGGCTACGTTACGTGCTGACTACTACAAAGATATTATAGTTATATAATTGGGGAGGTAAATAATTAATTAAGGTTAAATTAACTATTGCAACATTTTCGCTGATTTCAACGGTGGATTTTTGTTGTTTTACATCTCTTGTGTACGGCTGAGAAAAAGGGTGTGTATCCCTCCTTCAGCTGGGTGTGGCCTCTATAATGTAGAATATTGCGCGCAAGTGGATTTGGGTGCAACTCAAGTTTTGTAATATATTTTTTCGTGTGTTTTGAAAATACTGTCTTCACCAACGGTACATCAAGATCTTTGTGAATTCGCTAATTTCTGACATACCAGGGGGCAGTTGTAATTGCACGTAGAATTTTGTTTGTCGACTTTGAAAACTGTATTCCATAGGACCATATTGTTTTCCGGATCGCGTTGTATAATAGAAGTTTACAGTCTAGTCTTAATATACAATTTCTTCCAATAAGCCAATTCATTTGGGCTGCTTTTAATTTCATTTGTGTCAACTTTGCGTCTATGTGCGATTGCCATGTTATTTGACTTCAGTGTGTTGCGGTATAGTCTCTAGGCGGGCATGTTTACCTGCGCAATGTAAAAGTGATGTGTACACATTTCTGCTCATTAACTTTTATCCGCCATTGTTTTAGTCATGTTTCCAGCTTTGATATATACTCTTGTAAATTCATGGAAGCTTCTACAGGATTTTCATGAACGCTTAGAAAAGCTGTATCATCACTTCATATACACTTGTTTCACTCACTGCATCTACAATATTGTGCACGTTGGTCACCTTGTTATTTACTGTTTGTTTGTACAGCTAACCTGATAAGTTTGCTAATGGGTGTTATTGTTGTTGTGTCCTGATCACTATTTAACATGTACGGAGAGCATGATCGCGCACGAGTAATTATGTTTTGTGTTAAATTCAGGTTTGTGTTTAATTCATTTTTTGTTGTCGTCATCAGCAACCAAAGTTAAATAAACATTCTTACTGCTTATAGGTTTATTGTTGTTGTTGTTAGAAGATGAACTCATTTAGAGTTCGCTTTTTTTTTGGGTTCACTTATATGAGTTTATGTATGCAAATATTTATACACAAGTAAAAAAAATATAAATAAAAACCAGTAAAAATAACTGTTTAATAAATGTTTTGTTTTTGTATTTTTTTGTGAGTTTAACTTTTAATTAACCGTTGAAATTAAAAATATTTTTAGCCAATAAAACATTTAAGATTTGAACAACTTATTGATGTTTCAATTTATAATTGAAGATTCAATAAATAATAATTTTATCAAAAAAAAAAAAAAAAATTCGCTGATTAAAGTAAATGGAATCTTTAGATATGTATGTGTGTACGAGTATGTATTAACAAGTTTTATATCTCTATTGGTCACTTGATCACTGAAATAAGCAATTTTATTTTAACAGTTTTGAGAAAACATATCTTGTAAAACAGATATGGGAGAATTGTAAAGGCTTTCCGATGTCAAGGTCATCTTGCGGCAATTTACATTGTAAGTAAACGATGGCCAATGCGAATCATGCATTTGCTGTTTAAATAAAATTTTTATTTAACTTTAACAAATTAACTGACTATCGTTTTTAAATTTTAATTATGATTATGCCTAGTAAGGTAACTAAAAATTTAGTTATCGATCCTGCAAATATAATTAAAGAAACCTTACTTATTGATCGGTAAAACGATGCTATAACATTTAGTGATACTTACTAATTTTTGTGGTATGTGCCATTTAACTGCCTGTTCGCCGATATCGAAGAAGTTCTTTCTTTCGAACAACTACATTTCAAACAAAAACAAAATTTTTGAATTTGTTTTTGTTTCAAGGGTAATTGCTCGAAAGAAAGAACTTCTTCGATATCGGCGATCAGGCACTAAGTTATAAATATAAATAATTTTCAAGTTTTGTTTAAAAAATTTTTTAGTTTTATTTTGAAAAATTTAAGGTCAAAATATGTTCACATACTCACCTACTCTATAGCAGAGACTAATGGGTCGATTATGGATGGCAACAGAACCTCAGTTGCGTTGCCAGCCGGCAACTGATAATATATGGTTGCCAGAGAAGCATTAAATAGCAACAGAAACTTGTAGCGCTATGTTGACAGTTGCCCTCCGTAATACAATTCTCAGCAACTGGCAACGCAACTGTGGTTCGGTTGTCATCCATAATCGACCCGTAAAACTTTCATTTTGATTAAATTATAAAAATAAAGCTAATGGCAACATATAAATAAACAAGTGGTATTAAAATATCTTTTATGGGCTTGTAACCTTTGTAAATTATTTATGTCTAGTAAAAACATAAACTCTATTCATGCCTATACCTTTAATGATCCTAAATCTTAGTCATACAGTAACATCAGACTGCTTTAGAAACAACTGTGATTGAAAACCTGTTATTTAAGGTTGCTATGACATCTAAATGGCTTCAGTACACCGCGAAAAATTATTGGTTGGAAAACGATTATGCCGTTAGAATAGCAGTTGCATAGGCTACCAATATTCTATGAATTCAACAAACATTCAATGATCATAACCATAATACCACAATTGTAACAAACATACGATTGTGACAGTTCTTAAATTGATTAGGACAACCGAAAGTATTCTTAAGCTAAGACTAAATTGACAAAGAATAAGGTTTGGTTGATACTCCTAACCGATTACACTAAAATAAGTACTTACTGAATATTTGTCAATTTTAAAATACTCATGTGGCTGAGTTCTGTAAGGCGATGTGTTACACATTGTAACACATGATGACATTCGATGACTCGTTCGAGCATTTCGACTGGTAACTGGCGAATGACACGCTTGATGTTTTCCTCCAAGGCCTGAATCGAAGCGGGTTTGTCCGCATAAACTTTAGACTTTACATATCCCCACAGGAAAAAGTCTAACGGTGTGATATCAGACGATCTTGGTGGCCAATCGACCGGCCCAAAACGTGAAATTATGTGCTCACCGAAATGTTCTCTCAATAAATCCATTGATTGATGCGATGTGTGGGAAGTGGCGACGTCTTGCTGAAACCAAATGTCGCCGAGATCACGAGCTTCAATTTCAGGCATCAAATAGTCGGTTATCATGGCACGATAACGGTCACCATTGACGGTTACATTCGTACCGGCATCATTTTTAAAGAAATATGGACCGATGATTCCACCGGCCCACCAACCACACCAAACCGTTGTTTTTTCTGGATGAAGTGGCAGTTCTTGAATCTCTTCAGGTTGCTCTTCGTCCCAAATGCGGCAATTTTGTTTGTTTACATACCCATTGAGCCAGAAATGGGCCTCATCGCTAAACAAAATTTGCCTCGAAAGCGTCGGAAACACATTCCTCACAGAACGTGAATTTTCGTAATAAAGTTGAACGATTTGTAAACGTTGTTCAGGCGTAAGTCTTTCCATTATGAAATGCCAAACAATAAACAAAATAAGATGACAGCATGACACGACTCACACGTGATCTATCAAAAAAGGCTATGGAAAAAAGTATCTCAACTTGAATCACCCCTTACATATAAAAAAAAAACTTGGTCCAAACAAAAATTTTGTCCGGACAACATGAGTAAATCCACCTTAACGTTAATTTTTCGGTTTTATTTAACAAAATTATAATTTTTTTTTTGTACGACCAGCACTCAGTGGATGACCCCTACTTATGCAGTATATATGAACATTATATACATACATAAATGTTGAAAATGTAGAAGGCTTAATTCTTTGTTTAGAGCAGTGTTGCAGCGCTTCTGGTGTTAAGCAGACGTGTTAACTTTCCTAAGCATCATGACCAGGCATTTTATTAAATTGTTTTATTTCTGGTAGCCGACGATGTCCAACAACAATTAATACAATCCCACAATAATGCACATTAGATTAATTCATGATGTTGGTTTGACATGCCCTGACCAGGGATCGAACCCATGTCCTAAGACATAATTTTAGTAGTCAACGCGCTAATCACTTCAGCCAACACCACCCTTAATTTAAAAAGAAAGTCTTCAAAGAAAAGTTTGTAGGTATGTATGTTCTTTGATTAAATTTCAATAATTAAAATTAAATTTTCCTTTACGTATTTTTAAGAAATGCTATAAAATTTGTTAAAGCAGACAATAATTTCTATTAAAGTTACCAATTCATATACATACATACGTAACTTACATGCATACTTATGTACACACCCACAGTTATACATACTTTCATGAAACGAGAGACTTATTTTGGTAGACATTTTTTTTTTTTTTTCAATTTGATACGAACATACTTCAAATAACATTAAAGTTTAATGTAAAAGCTAACAAAAAATTTAATCCAAAATATAAAAGCAAAACAATTTCATAAGAAAGACAAGTAGCATTGGGGGGAGTGGTGCATAACATTGGAAAAAAAGAAAATAATAAAGAAAAAGAAAATATAATAAAATGTTTGTAAAACGTAATAAATAAAGTATGTATGAAAATACGTAAAATAGAAATATTTACATACAGATGTAAATATCTATGCAAGCATGAGAGCTAAATGGTATCTACAGTAAAAAAGAAAATAAAAGCAATTCTATGGATTATTTAACCAGAGATGCTAAAGTAAATACGAGCAAAGTAGAGCGCAGTATGCAAACATACAAACTTACTAAATTACACTCACACAAAAGAATTCCTTAGCAAAAAAAATAAATAAATAAAGTTTGCAAAAGAAAATCATCATCATCATCGTGTTATAAATAAGTATACGAATAAACAGAAAATGAAAAAAGGATCCTTAACGACAGCATTAATCCTTAAAAGCCGTCATTCACAATATTCTGTGCTTAAACACTATAAACCTCAGTAACACCCCCACACCCCACCATCCAACAACAAATTACAGCACGGCAACAGAGCACACATACATACATACATTCTACTAAATAACAAAACTTTCATCACAAAACCCATGAAGGAAACAGAAACAGGAACCAAAAGGAAAATATATTAAAAATGTTCCAACACATCTTTCACATTATATACATATATGTATACATATATTAAACACACAAATACATGAATACAAAATTGTCGTATATATGTATGTATGTAAATAAATTCCTTAAATCAGCTGTAATGAAACCAAACGAGCCAAGAGGGAAAGAAATTCCAAAAGAAATGGAAAATTCATTACAAGTAATAACAAACTAACTATTTCAAAATTTAATTTTTAAATATTTCGTAATCAGCCCACAGATTTTTTTGATCACTCTTTATGGGCATATGTTATATGTATTTCACTTAAACTCGAGTTTGACCAAAAATGCACCAATATATCGATGGCTTAATATAGAAAGGTCGTATCTCAACTTATAATAGCTTCTTTACAGCAGAAGGAAAAAACTCAATAAAATCTTTAGTTAGTTAGTTAGTTAGTTTGGGTTTTTTTTAATTACTGCAAATCTGTTATTCGTCACCATAAGAAACTGAGAGGTGTATTTGAGTTTTGTCTACCAGAATATGTAAAAAACCGATTTTGAAAAAAAAACGAGATACAACCTTTCGTTATGCATTAAAAATAAGTATAAAATTCCCTGAGTTCTTACGTTATTTAAAAAAATATAATCGAAAAATGTAAAAAGCTTTCAACAAAATACAAAATCTTAAAATCCTCTATATTCTTTAATCGAAAGCTTTATAATAACATTTAAACATATTACAGAATTGCAAGCAAACACTTTTTTCACACAATTTTAGGAAGCGCGTTATATTTCTATGAGATCAATATTTCGGTGGACATGTTGCCTCTCCGAAAAAAATTAATTATGCGACCATACTGCAACACACAACTGCAACTGCCTTCCAACATACATGAATAGAATTTTTAAAATCACTCAATAAACTGAGGAGTTTACAACAATCAAAAGACTTGTTTGTTTAGGGGGAGGGAACAACTTGACTCGATTAAAATCAAAATATGGGATCAAACTTCAAGTACAAAAAATTATTTTGAAAATAGGTAAATAACTTGAGAAGTTATTTCGTAAACAATATATTTTGGTGCGCACAACTTGCCCCTGATTTTTCTAAAAATTGCAGGCAAACCAAAAAAAAAAATTATCTATGTAAGTACCAGAGCTATAAAAGAATGATTCTTTTATGAATGAAACTGAGAATCATTCAAGCATGGAATTAAAACTTTCTTAAATAAAGTAAAATAAATTAAAAAAAAAAAAAAAAAAAAACAGTTTTTCATTAAAATTAGTTAAAGTTTTTTTATTCAAGTGAACCAAAAATAAATGCAAATTTTGGGAATTTTGTTGATAAATTGCTTAAAAAAAAGTTCTTTAGTAAAGAAACCACTATTTTTATATCGGAAGATGTCTGGGTTCCATTTCCATTTTAAAATTCTGCAATTGGCTAAAAATTGCAAAAGATACAGGCTGCTGATTGTGGAATCTGTAGTGCCTTTTAATAAGTGAACCGGAGTGTATCTACATATATTAATTGTAATTTTTTTATATTACTACGAACTGCTTATAATTAATTATATTTGTTTATATTTGTGCAGGCTAAAGTTCGTAAATTTAATAATCAGAGAAATATTAGAAGTCATTGTTAACATACATATTTCAAGAACTTTAGCCTCTGTGAATAGAAACAAACTATAAAAGTTTATTTTTAAAAATCGGTTAATAAATAGCGGAGTTATGCGATAAACAGTATTTTTTGAAGGGCGGTATAACTTGCCCTCGATTTTCGAAAAAAAAAAACTTTATAGGACCCAAATGCAAACAAACCCTTTCAAACAAATTGGAATCAAATTGAAAATCTTTGTGTAAATGATAAAAAAAGTTATGAAGGTTCAAACATTATAAAGTACCCCTTGAACATTGAATTGATAACCAACATATTTGATTTTTGAAGACGGGATAATTAATAAATTTCATTGCATGGCGGTACTCGTCTACTCCTCCTCCTCCTCCTCCTCCTCCTCTAGGATTACAATTTAAAATTCACTTTAATCTCACAGTAATTTACACCAAATTTACGAAGTATTTCTATTACAGAATATACAAATTTTTTTCGAAAAAGTCTCAAGTATTTATGTTTTAATAAAATTTATTTATTTGAAAGTTTGGCAGTTGTTTATAAGCAAATAAGTTTGAAACTTTATAAACATGTAGTTAAAGATCTGCTAATGAGTTGACATTAACATTTCATAAAATGAAGTATGTATCTACATAGATTAGCTAAAACAATTTGAATTTTTGAAATTTTAATTATGCAAAATTTTACATTTATTTGAGCATGTACTCAAGTATTTATGTTTTAACTGCCGATTTCACGATGTCGAAAGAATTTTGAATTTTATTTTCATTCGTACAAATACATTTGATACAAAAACAAAATTTTAGAATTTGTTTTTGCTTCAAATGTAATTATACGAATGAAAACATATGGAAATTTTCTTTCGACATAGTGAAATAGGCCGTAAATTTTATTTATTTGTTGCGGGTTAGCAATATCTAGATATATATTTCGTTGGTAGCTATACCAATTCATCAGTAGATGTTTTACCCTTTATGTTTAAAAAATTCCAAAGCAGTTATAAAAAACTATAAGTTTCTTTTTCGAGTCCACGTTTTCTGACCTGTAGTTCATATTAAAAATTTTCAATAATATTCTCAAATTAATAATTAAAAAATATCAATTTCTGTTACTAAATTCTATTTAATTTGTAGTTGAATATGTTTTACTGCATTGCAAAAATTAATTTCAATTAGCATTTATTTAATTTAACTTGTGTATGTAGTTTTCAATTCAATAAAAAATTTAAGACTAAATAAACACAAACGCACAAAATGAATAAAATTAGGTAAAAATTAAACTTAAAGCCTTTAGCAAAAATTTAAGCTGATTGTATTATATACAAGCTGTGTATAAAAATATACGTATGTAATAATGCATGTGAGCATGTACATATGTATGTATCTATCTATGTATCGTACATACTAATCTACATACATATAAAAACAGACGACCATTAAAACTGGGTGGGACACATAAAATTGGGTGGGTGGGAGACGATACCAAAACGACAAACGAAGACAACGATGATGACAAAAACAAGGAAAATACATACATTCATATGTATATGTATGTATGTATGTATATATGTATCTATTGAAATTTCTTTCTTCTCTATATACATATGTATGTATATATGTTTATAAATACGTACACTTTTCGTATATGTACAACATGAAAAATTTATAAAGCCAAAAAAGCAGAAGTAGAAAAACACAACAACAACAACAAACTGTACATGTAAAAGCATCCGAAACGAAATAATAATAAAATATTATAAACAAGAAGAAAATATGTAGTACACATACAGTGCAAACGAGCCAGCAACCGGCCGGTGTGGGAGGGGGAAAGGAGGTTGGGGTTGGAAAGTAAAAACCCTAAATAACAGATGTATTAAGTGCATAAATGATAGAAATATTCTAACGAAAGCACAAAATATATATGTATGTATGTATGTATGTATGTATGTATGTATGTATGTATGTATGTATGTATGTATGTATGTATGTATGTATGTATGTATGTATGTATGTATGTAACAAAGTGCCAAGCAAGGGTTGGGTTTTACTTTTTTTTTTTTGATGATGGGGAGGCCATTATTACATGGCAATTTATAGATGTGTGTAATGTATGTACATACACACATACTCATACAAAATGCAAAAGAGCACTAAAGGAAAAACAATCGATAATATCAAGGGCAGACAATATACAAAAACACTAAATTGTGAAAACAGCGGCAAGTAAACACCACGTGGGATTGAGAATCAAAACAATACATACATATTCAAGCACACAGACACAACTGGTTCACATAAAACAAGCACACACTCTCACTATAAGGTATAAACTTTTCACCAGAGCAATAAAGAAAGCATAGAAAATAAAGAGAGAGTGCTGGTGTTTAGGTTTTTTTTTTATAACAATGAAATTTTATATTGGGGGAACTGTGTGGCCAGATTGAAAATATGCATAGAGTATAGTGTAAACTCTATTTAAAGAAAGTAAGTTCCAGATTAAAAAGTTATTTCACAGTAAAGGTATATACTAATATTGTACTTACTAGACTATAATTATTGATACGATAACACACATAAAGCATAGATCCCACTATCGGCACAATGTACCGATTTTCGTCGGCTCCCTGAAATAAAGTTATAAGTAATAAGCTACATTTGCCTTATTTGTCAACTAATTTAAATATAAGGACATAATTGCACAACACTGCTTTGGTAATAAAGCCATATAGACTTATTCCAGAATTAATTGAGAAATAATGCAATTTTTTTTTTTTTTTTTTTTTTTTTTGCAATTTTGGTTTAATAAGTATGACTTTATTGCAGTGAGCCGACGAAAACTTTATTTGTATCTCAACAAAAGTTTCATAGAACTAGAACGAAAATTCTAATCACAATTACATGCACTTGAACTCTACTGATGGTCAGAGACGCCAGTTAAACATTGCTTAATGTCCCCAATATAAAATGTACTGATTTTATAATTATTTAAATGCAACTTTATTCTTATTCTAATTATTCCTAGATTAAATTTTGGTAGTGGTCAGGCATGAAAATATTTTTCCAATTTGACGATTTAATATATTAAAAATTATTTGTGAAATTAGAAATTTGCAGCCAAAACTAAATTTTTAATTTTCCTGAAAACTTTCCATAAAATGGTCACACTGTTGCGAGCAAATTGTATAGAGAGCATAAACATAAAAAAAAGGATTTTTATTATTGAGTCCGACATAGAATTTTAGTTACATTTTGGCAATAATAAATGGCTTGAAATGAATTTATTTTCTTTTTTATTTATTTTGGGAACATTAAGCAAAATACATTTTGTTCTAAGAAAAAGAAAAAACTACAAAACATTATTATTGTTTTGTTTTCTTTTTTTACTCTATAATTTTTCTTGATTAAAAAATTACAGTGTTGTTTTTTAAAGTTTTTTCTTCTTTTTTCAAAACAAAGTTAGAATGAAAAAGAGGCGTTGTTGGTAATAAAAGTATTCCCTTCTTGCAAACAAAAAGAAAAAAAAAAAAAGGAGAAGAAAAATCTTAATAAAGGATAATAGATTTTATTTTGGTATTTTTATTTCATAGAGGGTGTGTTAAGGGAATTTTTTTCTTTTTATTGAAACTTTTTCTTTCAGAGGAAACTGTATATAAATTATACCATTCTTTCGAAATGTTTACTCTTATTTACAAGGAAAAATTTAAATAGTTTTGAATGTGTATGTATTTAATATTTAATAAGTTTAAAAGAAGAATAACTGAGGAAGTGCTTTCTAAATAAGTATCAGGGAAGCGACAATACATTCTAAAGTAATGACTCAATTTAAGTTTCCGCAAAGTTCCCAGTAGATCTCACAAATATTTATTGTCACGGTTTTGAAACAGCATAGAGATTTTCAAAAATATTTTTATACTTTTTTTTTTTTTTTATAATTTTGTATCTTTATTTCATTTTCATTTTAACAAAAAATTATATTTTTGCCTCAGCGCCAAATAAGGCTTTATAGAGGCCAGTGTAACAAATTCCATCACAAGTTACACTCCAATCGTCAACCAATGTCTTCTTCTGCTTTTCTTTACCACTGTATGAATTATATTTATTTTCTTAGCTACCTAAATTTAAAGTCTTTTGTAGCGAACTATAATTTTTTTTTCGGGAACAAAGTACCCAACACAACAACGAGCACGGCCGGAATATTAGGTAGCCCCGTTTCCAAGATCTATATATACCAGAAATGTGGAATCGTTACAGAGAATTTTGGCATTTTTCGTGTAAGCAATTTTGTTAAAATAAATATTTTTGTAACAAAAGGTACTTTGATAATATGTGGTGTTGTTTAAAAGGCAATTATGTATTTTGAAAAGGTACTTTTGTCAAAAAAAAAAATGTACTTTTGAAAGCCATACTTTCTGATGAAAATGTACTTTACCAAAAAATTTACTTTTGTTATTAAGGCACTTTGGCTAAAAATGAGGGTTTGTTCAGAAGGTACTTTTATTAAAATTTAAACTTTGTTATATAAAAAAATTTTGTATTTTTTTGTATATTGAGTATTTTTTACTATAATTTAATGTTCTTCTGGCTGTCCTGACTGATACCGATGAAGAAAGTGTTAGTTTTCTTTAAAAACTTCGAATGATCAAGAGACATCGTTGTCATCAAGTTCAAAAACCTTAATTATGTTTGAAATTTTTTCTCGAATTCATTATGGTGTACAAATTGTTTTGCATACATATATTTTTTTTCTGTAAAATCAGATCTTTTGAACTTCTCATTATATATTTGAAAAGTTTCGATGTTTTCTCTTTAAGTGTGGGGTACGTATTGTAGCTATTTAATTAAAACATATCTATGTATGTATGTACGAAGTGTCAATTTATACCCAATCATTTTTTAGTGCTAAATAAAAAGAGTTACTGAAAAAATATAGCGTTTCGCCCAATTCCCTTCACCTGTATGTTTACGTGATATCCCTAACTTCTTAACATTCTTTTTAAATAAGAAATACAGAAAATGCATCACTGAGCCGCATCTGATGCGTTGTACGTTCTGAAAATCAATGGCTGGTAACACTGCATACGCTGTTTTGTATCAGCTGAGAATACTAATCACACATGCGCATCAGATGCGGCGCAGTGATACATTTCCGGATAGGCCCATACTCGCGAAGTCTATTACATTTACAATAAGCACCAAAAATATACTTAAGAAAATTATCATTAATATTTTATTTTGTTCAGTTGTTATTCTCAAGGCGAATTCACTAAACATTTGGTGTTATAAACAGAGCTGAGCTAAGTTTTTCTTGAATAATGAATGTCGATATGTCAAAATTTGTACATGGAAGCATAGGGGCTGATGTGTCAAATGTTGTTGTAATGTTGTACTTGTAAGGCTACCCGGGAAATGAATTCGCCTTAGGCGCCATTCACATATTACGTAACGCGGTTTTCACAGATTTTATACCCCCACCCCTTCGTAACGCTTTTTACAAATTTTTCAGTGCAAAATTTGCAATCCGTAAGAAATCTTTAACCACTCCCCCGGAGCGTTATGTAATATGTGTACAGCCCCTTAGTTGTTATTGCATACTTCTTACGAAATAAAATTTTTATAGCATACAGCACTCTTGCTATTGTAAGAGCCAAATTAAAGATGAGAGATTGTTGCAAATTGAGAACCTTTAAAAAAATTTAATCAGCCCAATCACGAATATTCCCTAGGAATTTCTCTCCCACGGAAAATATTTTTCTCGAGAAAAAATGTCTCCAATTATAAATTATTATTATTATTATTATTATTATTATTATATGTAAATAAAAGAGAAAAGTGAGAAATCTCATGCAGAATTTATATTTATTTATTTATTTATTTATTCGGTAAAGTAATACAAAGCCTTTTTTAGGTCAAAAATATAAATATGTATTACATAGTAATAAGAAAAATCCTGAGTTCCTACTTCTAATTTGCTCAAACATTCTGAGCTAACAATTAAAGTATAAATAACAACGATAAAATCTACAATCACAGAACTTAGTAGGCTCCCTAGCCTTCAAGAAAAAAAATTAAAAAAAAAAAAATAATAGCAAAAGTACAAGGTAACATGGTCCCCTTCAGTAACAATTCAAACGAAAAAACGAAGAGTAGATTAGGCACAATAGGGCAAGATAGTGACTCGAGGGTTATATCGATTTAGAGAATAGAAATAGAAGGTATAAGAAAATGTTCATTAAACAAGTGGCAGAAAAATATTCCATTAGTTTGAGGCGGAAAACGTTGTTGGAGTGGGAAAAAACCCGGAGATCATAGGGTAAATAATTCCAGCACAGAGCAATCCTTACTACATAAGATCTTTCAAAAGTTGACCAAAAAATCCTCGGAATAAATAATTGCGGGTTTCTGGAGGACCGCAAGAAGACAAATCTGTTACACATGGGAGAGGGAACACCACTACACACACACCACAATAGTATTATATGGAATAATACAAAGCGCCGATACTTAACAAAGTTACTAAGCGTAGAACCCAAAGTCGTGAACATAGGATGATATATGGCCAAGCCGCCTAACATTATACACAAACCATATTCATAATAGGAGGAATGGGAAAAGGGAAAAAACTCTCCTGGAATTATTATTCGTAATTGGGCTGATTATCTCAACATATGCGAAGCAATAATCGAAACATGTGGTACACTTCTTTTCAACAGATGCCTAAGCCGACACAATCATTTTCAATTTAACATCTTAGAGTTGCATTAAGGATCGATAATTGTTTTAATTAAATATTTTCTTTAATAAACAAAACCTACATTATTATTTTACTCTTTGATTCTGCATTAAATTTTTTCAAATGCACTTGCTATAATTTTTTCAGAAATGCTTTTATAAATTCAAAGTACCTTCTCTAAAAAACTTCTTTTTAGGCTTGTGGCGACAGACATACGAGTATATCTAAATCTAAAATAATATTATTTACCTACCTATCTACCGACCAAAAAGCTAATACATACCGACCACAAACCTACAAGCAAGTATTTTTTAAACTTTTCCTATGATACACATTTTTCTTTTTTTCCCGACTACGTTGCAACAATTCAGCAAATTTAAAAAGACTTTTACCCCAAATCCTCTTTAAATACATTACAAAACTTAACTTCAATGAAAACCTTTTTGAAATTTAATGACTTTTTAAATTAAGCTTAAATTTTTATTGCCATTATGTAATTCAATTTCATTCTAATGCCAATAAATTCAACTGAAATTCTAGATTTATTTTTAAAGCACCAACATCAGCATAATAAAACATGCAAAATAAAAAACATTAATTTTGTTTCTGTGTTACATACACAGCACTAAAAATCGATTATTTTTTCTCCAAGAGACTTGAAAATTTTGTGCTTTTATACTGATAGTTTGTGCGTTTGACGCACAGACCCACACATATACACACACACACACACACAACACACCCGTGAATTGGAAAAGTTACTTAGTCACAATTGCCAGAGTAAAAGATGCAGGATATTAATATTTAAAATGTTGTGATGTCTGTGTTACACTCAAAAAAAAAAACGTACACACTTTTCTTTAGTAGTTTTAAAATTTAAAAATTTTATTCTAAAATTTAGATTTTTTTTAGGTAAGAAAACATAATATAGTTCATGTCTTAGAAAATAATTCATAATGTTACTACAAACGCATTTTCCAAAACCAAGAATTTTTTTAATAATGGTGTTTTCGTCTCTTCTCCATGCAGAAAGTGTACTTTGGTGTTCGTTTCTTAAAATTGTTTTGCACTCTAAAAGGGTGGTGTGTTTGATTCTAAAAAAATCGCCCTCACTAATGGTGGAAGGCATTGCACTTTCTGCCCCGTAAAAATCGACAGTGTTGGTAGTGCCCTGTAAAACTTAGCTGTCAGACGTTAAAAACAGGGCGTTCCACTTCTTCATAATTTGTGCTTTGTTCTAGCGAAATAAACGTACCTTTCAACAAGGTGCCATTTTGTGTGAAGAAAGGACATTTTGTCATACGAATGTAATAATTTAATTTTAACTTTGACAGGTAGTAGGTCTCAAGGGGTAATAGTGTGTAGTTAGAGTGCCTATCAGGTAATCCGAAGCACTTTGGTTCGTGTTCCAATAATGGTGGTGTTGGCTGAAGAGGTCATCGCGTTAACTACTAAGCAAACAATGACTTGGGACCTGGGTTTAAACCCTGGCCAGACCAAGTCAATCAACGTCAATATTTAGTGTGGCATTGTATTAATTGTTGTCGGACTATTTAAGCGATAAAACTGAAAAACTGTTCCGACAGCAGAAAAACAATTAATAAAATGCCTGCTTATACAGCTTAACAAAGTTAATAAGTCTACTTAACACTAGAGGCGCCTTAACACTGCTATAAAAATTAACATGACGCGAAAAGCATTTATCTTCTCTACCCTATCCCATGACGCTGGTCCTAAAAAAAAGACTACACGGCGAGTTTCATTAAAAGGTTCCAAAATCCCCAAATTCCACACAAAACATCCTACCTGTAAAGACGCACCCTTGGAAGTTCCAGCACTCTCATGACATTAAAAGCTCCATTGTATCACATGGACGATTCAGGAAGCGCTACTTACGAAGCGAAATTTTTGGATATACACTAAACAAAATTTTAGTAAATAAGAAAGAATTGGGGAAATAGAAATTTATATTTCCCAACACAAGAAAAATTTTACATGGCATTCGCGCCATACGACAATCATATTGAACTCAAAGTAAATGAAATTTTCCAAACTTTATTTTATTTTGTTTTTAGTGTACAGGTGTTTAAAAGTGTTTATGTATGTATAAAAGTGTCTATGTTATATAATGCGATGCGTATACACGGTGAAGAACAAGATTTATATTAGCAATTTATATCATAGTCACACAAACATAAACCTGTATGTAAATCTGTATATAATAAATATCATTAAAAAACTTTTCTATATACAGAAGCAAGAGAGTGCTGAAAATTTTTCTTTATGAAATTGTTGATGTTGACATTTTAACGCAATGAAACGAAAGAAAAGTTGCTTAATACGATGTCAGTACAAGAAGTTTGCTTGAGTGAAATTAACATACGAAGTTGGTTCATTGCTTTTTATATCCAATATTTCTTTATTCAGCGCATTAAAATTTCCTTTCAGTTTTCCAACTCCAACTTGGCTCTAACGTTTTAATCCTTTCAGTACTAATGGGACACATATGTATGTACAAGGCGAATTCATACCACGTAGCCTCGTCCCTACAACAATAAAATTCGCCGCAAAATTTTCCTCCACCTGTAATAGGAAATGCAAAAATGTTATTCTAAAAATATATAAAGAAAACTAACCTAACTTCTCCAAATTCGGCGTTTTCGAAAGATCAAGATTGCACAGCTGATGATTACGCAGGATAATAAGGCCACCTGGTAATGAATTCTCCTTGCTGTATGTAAATATCGTCTCACTGACGTCTCATTTCACTAAACACAATGATTATTATCTGCCTCTTACTACAAATGTACCTACACATTTTCATCCCATTAGATTTTGCCAGCAAAGCGTAAGTTTTTTTGCTTAAGTTTAGGTACATCCTCGTTACAGGATATTTTTCTTAACTTTTACTTAAACGCGCCCTACCGAATATTATTTTGAAACAGCCAATAGTTTGTTTCCTTAAAGAATATTTGTATTAGGACAAGTTAAAGTCCACTTACACGATGTGCATTTTATAAGTGGAATGTCTGTTTTTGTTATGAGAAATTTGCACACGTGATGTGAAACATTTAAAAAATCGCAGGATTTACATATTGGCACTGGCGTAGATATTTGGGGCCTACCCACCACAGGAAAATGGTCAAGCTCCAGCGGTGCACATCGCTTATTTATTTAAACAACATTTAAACTCGAGAGGTGGGTACCCAAGGTATTTTTATGAAATTTTGCTACAGTAAAAAATCATATGACAAATATTTCTGCATTATTAACACGAATTATTAAAAAATTTAAGTTTTCTTTGGTAAATAAGTAAATGAAATTTATCAATTGGACATGACAAATCCTGATTCTTGCAAGGAGGTTTGTGAATCTAAAATATCGTTTCTCTTTCTATTTGCAAAGTGGTTCATATGGCATCGAAACATCATGTAAAACTTCATCTAATGGATATTGACAGTATGTCACTGCTTATTAATTTTTGTTTCTTCTGCTTGGTCAACTTCTCTTTCGTTTCATTATGTCTCTGTGAGCTTAGGAAACACCTTATGTCGTCTCTAGTTTTATTTTATTTTAAGAGAAAATGAAGCAATAACGATAAGAACTAAAACCTAACCCTACTCTACTCCAACTCCAACTGTACTCCAGTCAAACAGCCATCTGTGCGCTGTATATCTCATCATACGATGTGAACGTGTTGTATTTGAACCATATCATAGCACATATTTCTAATATTTTTTGTTTTTGTTCAATGTAAATGTTTGTCTCCCCCCTCAGCTTCTCCTATTTACTGTGGAAAAAGCAAAGTTAACATTATTTGCCTCCCCCGGCAGCACCCACTTAATATTCCTTAACTGTTTGCTAGACGACATGGCATTTGCACATTGCACAGGCTAAACGGCAAACTGCAGACTTACATTCATATAAAATGCAATTATACAACACGGATTCGTTTAAGACATTTGCAGTAAAACTTAATTTGAAAATCGGGATTAGAGCATACTTTGCTAAATAAAAAAAAAAGAAATTAAAATATGTATCAAGAAATAAAGCAAACAAATAATAAAGAGTGAATACTATATTGCAAATTAAGTTCCTTTGTTAAAGTTCCGATATTTAATTAAGGGTATGAAATTTTTCTTAAATTCATTTAAATATTTTGTCGACCTGTTTTTTAGAGTGCTGTTTTAAATACTTTCCGCCCTTTTCATGTTTCTTGAAAACATTTCGCATGAACAAAGTTTTCGCCTCTTATTCCCGATAGCTGCGAATATGTATTATCTTTTACAAAAAGTACTTTAAAAACGGAACCTTAAAAAAACGTATCTTTTTCATTTTTTTTTATCAAAAATTTATCGTTTAATACAAATACCGTAAAAAAAGAACTTTTTATAAAATAGTACCCTTTGAAAGAAAAAGTACCAAGGCTGTTTAAAAAAGGTGGCAACGCAAGATAATTAAACAGCGGTTGAACATCCAGATACATACTTAACTAATCTTTAATGATCAAGTTAATTTAAAAATACAAAAGGCGAAAAGAAATCGAAAATGAATGTAGAAGGGTACGTTGTCAAAGGTATAGACTTTCGCTTAATCCTGTACACTGTATCTATACTATGATGGTTAGATTTTCACTTCCTTCCGTTTGCCTAGTGAGCAAAATGTTTTGAGATGACAATCATCATTCCTTCGGATCAAATATAGGGCAGAAGAGTATCCTGGATAGTCGAACACTGATGTTGGTTATGGAACCTATCGTTATAACAGAAAACCAAACAGCAAACGAATCCTCAAACCAATGATCTGAAGTGACGTTTATATTATTTTTATGTAGCTGATTGTCAAAACCCTGGAAACATGACATCGTACAACAACATGTAGGGGGTATATTATGCTGCTAATTAAGACCATGGGCAACAGCTGATTAGTTTCTTGGGTAAAACCGAAAAACATTAACGTGGTTAAGTGAGTTAATTAAAAATATGGAAACTTTGGGTACCAACTGGATACGATGAAAATCGTACCGGGTGATAGTTAGGCTAAGCCCACACCAAAGAAAAACGGAACGTTTTTGTATTTTAAGTCAAAGACACTAGTTTGATGCTAACACGCACCAAAAAAAATTAACATCAAGTTTTTGTTTAAAAAAACAAATGGTAATCAGTGACAATGTGTTTCGTCTTTTTATGTTTTTTGGGCTTGTCTTAACTGGTGTGGGTTACAACATAAGTAAGCACAAGATCCGTTTCAGTCTGTTTCCTCAAACTCTGTGAAAGTATGTTATACCAAATGTATTTTCTGCAAACAATGTTAAGGCGCGCGTTAGTTTTTTTTCGATGAGGCTTGTCTCATAAAAACTAATTTTCTATTGTCGTATTACGTCTGTGTTTTATCTTACGTCTGTGCGGGTTCAGACAAATTGACTCTGTCTGGAAAGATCTGATGCAGCAATGCACATTGTGAGTGGTACTTGTCTCAAATTTACATGTGTTGGACACACATGTTACTTGTGTTGCCACGGTACAACTCAGTCTAAGTCAGATGTTAGCAACAACTACCACTCGACTTCCAGAAATCACAAAAGTACATAGCAAAAACGCTCATACATATTACCGCGTGTGTCAGTAATATGTAGGCCTACCAAATGGTGGACTGAAAAATCCACTTCAAAAACACGTAAGGAACACGGTACGGTTGTTGTATTCTTCGATACTTCTTTAAGAGGAAATAGATATGATCCACTAAAATAAGTTTACTTTTTATTTCACAAAGTCAGGTACGTATTTGCTCTTTAAAATTTCATTAAATAGTTTTTGGTTTTGTTTCTGCATTAGTCGAAATTGTTTTTTTTTTTTCTTTCCTATTAAGTGCCTACTGTACAGATAGATGGGTTGGCAACACTGCGATTGCGTTAATCATGTTTATGTGTACACATGTGTGTGTTGGCCTAAGTCGGCCTCTGCTAACGTCAGGTCATTGGGTGGCATTGTGGGAGTGGAATACACTATTCAACTCTACAATTTAAATGTATATTTCTTTTTGGGTTGTTATAAATAAAAAAAGAGAAGAGTAACTTTTACATCGCATTCTGCGGCAGCAGGCTGATTTTTATGATGCTGCTTCGCAGTTTACTGTTACATAGAGTATTCATACAAATGTTGTTTATATGAATGTATGCATGAATGTATGCATGTATGCTGAGTTAATTTTTTTTTTCTATGCTGCTCAAGCTCTTTTATACTCTATTCTATTATTATATTGGGGTCGTTGGGGTACGGGTTTACACGAATGATTGTTTATACATGCATGAGCACATACATATGTAGATACATATATCCATGCATTCATTGTTACTTACATGTACATATGTATGTATATGTGAATTTGTATGTTGGGTAAAATGATAAAGTGCTTGGCTACTATTATTGCTGAAAAATGCCTTGTCAGTTTGTTGCCTGCAAACTCTATGTTGCTAAAGTATATGTACTTTAAATCCCATTTAGTTGATAAATTGAAGACCAAATTGCACATGAATATTTACATACATATGTATGTATGTGTGTATTACAAAGCCACTAACAAAATATGTTTTGTCCCTAAAAAAAAATTAAGTTTGTACATGCTTTTTAAAAAAATTTGAAATTTGCTTCTTGGTGTCTGCATACTATTTGTATGTATAATTTATATGTATACAATATGAACGTATTTGTGCAAAGTCCTGTGTTCCCATTTATGCCTGAATTTAGCTTCTTTTTTTTTAAATAAAATACCTGGAATGAAAATTCTAGGAAATCCTTTCGAAATTTGTATGTTTATCATGGCTTCTTCAATGTATGTATGTATGTATTCGTATGTATTCCAAGAAATGTTTTCGTTATTACTGACTATCTATGTATATTCTTTGTATTTATGTAAACATATACATATATTTTTTATTTAAAATTTACACTTTTATTATTTGTACATAGGTATTTATTTATTATTTATTTTAAAGACAAACTTTTACATTAAAATCCATTCCAAATATCTTGATTGATAGAAAGAAATTAACTTATTTAAAGTTAATTATTAAAGTTGAGTATGAGATTGAAAAACTTGTTTTAATAGCTAAAAAGACCAAAAAAGAATTTTTACTTTCATGAGCGTGGAGTTAATCATCTCCATAATTCCCATATGCTATTGGCAGAGGAAATCAATATTCTTGGCAACGTTCATACTTCATATTTCTCTTGTTTGGGTGTAATAGGATATTTTCAAATATTTGAAAGTGTCCTTAAAAAGATTCCTATACTCGTAGATGCGGGTGAATTTAATGAAAGCATATTTATTAACCCGTTTTTATGTAGAACAAATTATGATATACATACTAGTGATGTTACGAATATCAATTTTTAGTATTCGCGAATACGAATACGAATATTTAAAACAGTATTTGCCGAATACGAATATTTCTTTTGAGGTTTATATTTCAAATTTAATTGGAAAAAATCCCTGCCCTTGCGTTAGTAACTATAAATGAAAATAAATATTTAGTGATTTAACATTATTATTGCATTAAGATGCCGAATTTGAAAACCTCTACAGAACATTTTTTAATTATTTTACTTACATACTTTCAGATTTCGTTTTTCTTACTCTGCGTGAAATACAATGGGTTTTTTAATAAAAATTAATATATTTTTACATTTTATGTACTTTTTTTAAACTTTTGTATGATTTTTTTTTGGAAAATGTATGGGAAAATTATTCGAAAAATATTCGCTTGAATTTGGCGAATACGAATACGAATATCTTAAAACAGGCGAATAGTCGAATACGAATACGAGTATTCGTAACATCACTAATCCATACATACTTAATTGAAAAATGTTTTTTTTAGGATTAATGTTGTTCTATTAGATTCCGAACGAAAATAGTTTTAGATCTTCAAAATGATTCCTAAAAATATTAAAGAAAAAAAACTCTCTGGGCATGTCACAGAATAGCATTCCGATCGAAACTAGTTTTAATTCCGTTAGCTGCTTTTTCTGAAAGCAGACTTTTTCTGCTGCAGTAAAGATAAAAAATAAACATGCATACTTTTACGGGCACTAAACACTGTCAAAATCCTTTACATCAAGCATCGTCGGTGACACGTATACAATCAAATTTTCACTGATGCAATCATAAATGTTTGACGAGTGTATAGTGCGCCCTTTAGGAGTGTCAGTATATTATTTTCTCATAAACTTTGAATGTTAAATAAAAGATTAATGTGAGCTTTACAAGTACATACAAACATTTTAAACAAACGCCTGCCTATAGGTATAAAAAACTTCATTGCTATAAAATCGACATATAGAACAAACAGCATCTAAAGTCTGTAAATCAAAAATGATCGGATGTATGTAAGTGAGGAATTAAAATCATTCAGGGGGGTTACTCTGTATTGTGATACGAAAGCAAATGCGATGCGAAAACAATGTAAATAAGATTGCTTTCGCATCGCATTTGCTATCGCATCGCAATACAGAGTAACCCCCCAGATCAGAAAGTGTGACGAACATGCCCGAAATGAAACATATGTTGAAACGTGTTCAAAGCGTTATTTAGTATTACTTGCATACTTTTAGGAGTGGTCTATAAATTAATACTTATATTATTTAATACTCTTTGCATGTAAATAAATGTACATATAAAACAGCTGAATTGAACATTTTTGTAGTACAAAATGCTGTGATAAGATTCGCCAAATTAAAGCGAATATTTATCGAATATTTTGCACAACTTTCCAAGAAAAAATAAATACAAAATTTAAAAAAGTGCATAAAATGTACAACATATTAATTTAAAAAATTAATGTTAAGTTAGTAATCAAACCTCAATACAGGAATGTTGAACTTCAAAAATAGAAGAACTAAAATTTAATATTTGAAAGCCCACCGACACAGGCGTCATCTGCGATAATATGTTCTCCTAAAACAGCACTGAATTACTAATTAAAATGGCAGAGTGAGAATAACGAAATCTGAAGGTATGTAAGAAAAATAATTTAAAAATGTTCAGTAGTGGTCTTCGGCATCGCATTTTCATAATAATGTTAAATACCTAAATTAGTGTGACATCTTTTTTCAATTTATTGCTTCTGACACAAAGTGAGGGATTTTTTCAAATAAATTTTAAGTACCTCTAAACTTTATTCAAAGCAATATTCTATTCGGCGAATATTGTTTCAAATATTCGTATTCGTATTCTGCAATTATTGTTTCAAATATTAGTATTCATATTTGCGAATACTAAAAATTAATATTCGTAACACCACTAGTGCAGAGTTGTTTTTTTTTTTTTTGTTTGTTTGTAGCCTTTATTAAAAAAGTCAAGTGATGATATTTATTTAATTTAAAATAGCAGCAGTATTACCATCTATGACACATGATACCATTGGCCGCAAATACTTTATAATTTTAATATTTTTATTTAGTTCATCACTCTGAGTCTTGATCATTTTAAATAACAGTCGTTAGGGATTATAAAAATAGTAAATAAAAAAAATTTATATCGATTGATAGCTTAATTATTTAATAAGATCTATATCAAGAAATTTGACCTGATCTATCTCTCTCTCTCTCTGTAGAATGACCGACTTTCACTTTGTCACCCAAAGCTTTTTGTAATGAACCTAAACAAGTGTATACATATATGTATGTAAAGATATCTGACGAAAAACTGTAATAAATTCCAGCAGTTCCTGAAGCAATTGTGTATTTTTCTTTAATTTAGGTAGAAAATTTTAAAAATTGCCTCTCGTTATGCTTAATTAAAGTCCATTTGCCTACCCATTTTTGCCACTGTTTCAAATGATAAACATTATTGATTTTTGCTTTTATAAAATTGTATGTAATTCATTTACAGTCATTTTGGGTGTGTTCTATTGTTAAACGAAAATTTCACTTTAATTTGCTTCTTTGAAGAAAACAAAAAAAATTTTATTGGTAGTTCTGTTTTTTGCACTGAGTCTGTTTTAAACGTGTGCGTATGTGTGTGTGTGTGTTCGAAATTAGATTTGTAAAGGAGATACATACTTCCGTGAAAATAATTTTGATTTATTTACGAGTTTATTTAAAAAAATTATATTCAATAATATCGACATCATTTTTTTACTAAAAATTCTGATCAACTTCCCCTAAAAAATATTCAGGGCCCCAATTATTAACGGACATTTAGTTATTACGTGACGAATTAAACGTTCACGGATTTATCGATATGGGTCCTGATTTAAAGATTTAAAATGTTCAAAACTCTTTTAATAAAAATGCAGTTTTGAAGCAAATAATATTTTTAAATGCGAGTAAATTTTAAGGAATTTCTGAGTTTATTTCCAAGCTCATCTATAAAATCTAAAAATTAATCAAGTTGAAAAATGTTCTAATAAATCCTGACCAAGAAAATTGCTTTTAAGATCAAACGGAACTGTGATCCGTAATACCTATAAATATATTGCAAAAAATTACATCCTAAGTGGTTTTTCGATTTTCCTTTGCTTTATCTTACAATGAATCATAAGCTAAAAGGTTTTAAATTAAAATATTTCAATTAATATTCCACACTCACTTTTTTCATGCCTTAAGCGAGATCTGTAGCAAAAAATACATAAATAAAATAATAAATAAAGAAGCAATTATGTATTTGTAAAATAGACACGTCAATTAAACACACATTACTTTTGTCTGTACAATTTAAAAACAAACGAATAATAAATTTAATATAAAACATCACACAATCTGACTATTTAATGGAGAAAATGTACCGAGAAATACATACATTCATTTTAAAGTATCATTTTATTTCATGTAGGGCAGTGTTGCCATTAAAAAAAACTGCTTAAATATGTGTTTTGTTTTCCTTTAAAGAATTTTGCATAACAATTTTTTTTATTTAATTACTTGTGGTAGTAATCATAAAAAAATGAAATAGAGTACAAATAAGTTTTAGTACAAAATTTCAATACTTATGTTTCTTAAAATAGATTTCATAACCCATTTAAAATTTTAATGAATAATCCCCTAATTATTTAAACAGAAAATCGCACAAATAAGTTAAAATATGTTGTAAATTTTCCCAGCAATTGGCAACACTAATTGCTTACAAGACAAGACAAGACGTTTGTTGTTTAAATAAATTTTTTAGATTTCTTTTATTTTGGGAGTTGAACGAACTCTCACACCAGTGATGGAAAATTCAGTACTTATGTACTATTTTCAGTACTTTTTCACAACAAAAATACCACAGTACCCCCACGTCATATTTAGTACTACTTTTTTGTTTTGCTTTGTTCCATGTTTAGAAATCTGCGTTATTTTTATAATCATTGACAACATTGGCTCCGAAACAAGAACATAAGGAATGCACAAATTCGTTATTCATGTTATTGTTAGTGTGTGTTTTTGCAAAAGTTGTTAATGTTATTGGTCCAATTTACACGTTAATTTTAATTTTTTAATTTAATGTTTAGTTCGCAAAACTTTTGTTCTTTCGAAAACACACGAGACTAATTAATCTGGCATAAAATTGTATATATATACAGAGCTTTCTGTATTAGTGTATTTAGCACACATTTATTTTTTTAATGTACATGTATTGGTTTGTTCCGCTAATGCGGGGTTGAACCTGCTTGAAAAATTATGCCAACCAAAAACGACTCTCTTCACCGAAAATACCTACAATTTTGCCAGCAGAATTAATATCGTGTAAATTGAACTATTCAAGCAACCAATTCTAAAGCTTACAGTACACGGCATGTCAAAATCCACATTCGCATGTGGCTCTGACGTAATTTTGACGTCACCATGAAGCTAAATTGGCAACATGTCGTGTACTTCCACTTTTTGTGACACTCACATGCAGCACACATTGGATATGTGTGCCACATGTTCCTTTGTAGAGACATGGAAACATGCGTATTTTTGCCATGTCGTGTACTAGCTTGGTACATTTGAATTTTGACATTTGTAATATTTTTACATGCGCATGTAGCAGTCCCAAACATGTGGCAGCAAACATTTTTGACACAACATTTTTCAATAGTATGTAGCCAATGGCACTCTTGCCAATGTTGATTTTCTCCAACAAAATGTGGTAGGAATTTAATGACGAAAAAATTTTTTTATTATTATTAATCACACGATGACTGAGATTCATGATAATTTTTTGGGTTTGCGTGCGGGGTAGAGATAAAAGAAGGGTAGAAAAATTATCATATTTTCTCTTTTCTATGCAATTATTTGTATTTATCTTTGATTTGGGGTTTTTCTTTTATTAATTAATATCTTAATTAACAGCTTAATTAGTTTGAGTTTTTGTTATTATTTCTCGTTCTTGTTCTAAACCATGCAAAAGATACTTTCAAAGCTAAGATGTAAAAATGCATGTATAAATAGTAAATTTATTCAATAATTAATAAAACAACTGTGATCGCCAATTGTTGCGTTGTTTTTGTGTCAGTGCAGTATTATTTAATTTTTTTCACCATTTTAGTGTTCATGGGAATTATTTCACGATAAAAGTGAATTTATTTTACTTTTTATCAGATGTTGTTTTATTTCTTCTTTCTCTTCGACATTTTATAAATTTGACTTCACACAAAATGTTAAAAATTAAACAAGTGCCATAAACATATGACTGTTGTACATGTTAATATGAAAAATGTGTACATATGTTACATGCTGTGTACTGACAATACATATGTAGCCAATCAAAAGTTCACACATATGCTGCCATTGCAAATGTTTACGCTTCGGCTACATTTGTCACATATAAATTTTGGGACAAAACAACATTTCATGTACTACCAAAATTTTGAAGCATGTATACACTTCTGCATGTTTAGTAAATGTAAACAAAATGCTGCAAATTCTCGTGACGTCAGAGCCACATGCGAATGTGGCTTTTTACATGCCGTGTACTGTAGGCTTAATGGGTTTTAACAATGTATGTACATGGTTTCGATAACATGCTACTTTACACATTACTAGTCAATAAACATATATATTTTTGCACACCACTAAAAAATAAAGCACTTTTTGTCCTAGAATTTAAAATTAAAATAAAATAGTGATTTAAAACTTTCCAATATATGGAGAATGCTTCTGCTTAATTTTATTTTTGAATAAAAATATATTTTTCATAAAAAGTACCTTAATGTTGAAAAAAGTACTCTTTCTGTTGACGGACGGTACCATTTCAATTTTTCATTTTTCCATCACTGTCTCACACACAGTTAAAAACAAAAATAAACTGGTATGATCAAACAGTAAAACTCCCAGATTTTAAACTCAGGCTGACTTCCAAAACGTCAATTGCTTTGTGTTTGAACAAAGCATCACAATTCATAACGCTGCAGTACAATGATTATACAATGTATACCATTTCAAAACGCCGCCGCCAAGTGTTTTTAACGCAGTAAGAAAGCAAACAAGGCATCGGTTTTATAGTTGATTCATTGTTGAGGTACTTTGCATTTGTATGAGATTTAAATGCAGCAGCAATACTGTAAACAAACTTTGTATACGAACGTTTTGGAAGTCAGCCTCACTCTCTTTAATGCAAAACACACATTTATAAAAAAAAAATGTTGGCCAACGTACTCTTTTAAACAGCAAATTCAAATAGAAAAATCATGTTTTTTTAGCAAAACCTTAATAAAACACCAGACAAGAACTGTAGAAAAAACATTAAAAAATTAATATGGCATCAACTGAATCAAATTTAGATAAAAAAAACAAGCAACAGCAGCAGTAGGAGTATCGTTTCTATGGGATTTCGTTACAAATAATTGTTGTACCAAAACAAGTCAAATAAATACTAGCGTTGTACCCCCAAAACGGGGTAAAATTTACATTAAAAGAAAAACTATTGTAGAAGAACAATTAATAAAATTTTTAATGGAATTTCTATTTTAAAATTTTCAATATAATCAAATGAATTTAGTACATGCATAAGCATGGTTCCAGCGCTGCCATTTTATGAAATATTTCTATCATGTCAGATTTGTGTTATTACGCAGTTAACATATGTACCTCAGCCCTACTTCGCGTTTTGGAACCTTCGGCTGGCCAGTCTCATATTATGTCACGGAAGGAACGTTATTAAACGAAAAGGCAGGGACTTTTTGGAACTTTAATAAATCAAGGTGAGGTTATGAATGGGATTTTATTTAGCCGTAGTCAAATTAGCTGGTCAGAGCATATGATGAACTCCATAAACATTTAAAATCTATTGTGAAAAGGTTACAACCTTTTACAAATCAAATGTAAATAATTCTAAAAACAACTACAATAGTTTTTATTGTCATATACTACATACTTTATCCGAATATTTAATGTATAGACAATTTTTCTATAAAAAAAATTGCTCACATTCCGAGCAATTTTAAAAAATTTTTCAAAATCACGAGAAATATTTTTACTAAAAAAAATGTTAAGAATCTAAGAAATTTTTCTTCAGAATCTGAGCAATTTTTCCATTAAAAAATCGTTCAGAATCTGAGCAATTTTTCCATTAAAAAATCGTTCAGAATCTGAGCAATTTTTCCATTAAAAAATCGTTCAGAATCTGAGCAATTTTTCCATTAAAAAATCGTTCAGAATCTGAGCAATTTTTCCATTAAAAAATCGTTCAGAATCTGAGCAATTTTTCCATTAAAAAATCGTTCAGAATCTGAGCAATTTTTCCATTAAAAAATCGTTCAGAATCTGAGCAATTTTTCTATGAAAAAATCGTTCAGAATCTGAGCTATTTTTCCATTAAGAAATCGTTCAGAATCTGAGCAATTAATCGATGATTTGTTAAAAAAAAACTTTAAACAGTTCGTAAACAAACGAGAAATATAATTTTGTCTTTGGTATAGTTTTATGTTGTTACCAGGATCATAATAGGAAATTTTTCAATTAGGAAATACACTCTGCTCTCATTAATAAAAATAACTAATAATAAAATATTTGTGTATCGTTAAATCTAGATTGTTTTTAAATGCATAAAAGTAACTCCTCAATATCGTACGAAATCGTACCTTAACGCACATTGGGGCATTTTTAACCCAAATCATATCTTTTAATGCGATAACATTTTTAATTATTTATTTATTCTATAGGTACATATTTATGTACGAGTATGTATGTAAGTATGTATAAGTTTAGAATATTCTATAGGTATAAACGATAAAAAATTTTTAAAAAGTTTTGAGTACCAGTTTTATGTGTGACCTGATTAAAGGGGAGCATCGTAAATTAAAAAATTCTAATAGATTTACCATCTTATTCATATATTATTATTTAAGTTATTGTGGTCTTAATGTACGAATTTTCTATCAGAAACCCTGTTTTATTGTATACAGTAATTTTGATCAATTGTTTATGCATAAGGCGGCAAAGTATTTTTAATTTCTTTTTTGCCTATTTGTAATTTTTTGCTTAAAATTCTTAAATTAAATCTTGTTATTTACGTATCTTTAATATAATCCGCAAGAAAAGAAATATCTTTAAAAAAATAATACAAACAAAAAGTTTATGTATGTGTGCATTTAACAATGCAGCATTTGTAATAACCTACACGTGAATCTATCAGATACACAATTTTAAAAATATTTCGAAAGAAAACAAAAAAATTCCAGTTCACAAAAGCATAAATTTATGTGGAGCCAGCAAATGGAAATCGTGAAAAAATGAAAACAAAATGTTAGAAAGAAAATTGTATTTTTTTTCTCTTATTGGTATAAAATTTACAACAGAAATATAAATAAATGATGAAAAAATTACAAGTAACGCACGAATGCGCAAGTGCTGGCAGCGGCTGCTACGACTTCAGATGTTGCTGTCTTTAATGCTGTAAAGATAAAGTTACTGAATGCTTTTGGAAAAAATGGGAAAAAAAATAATTAAATAAAAACAACTAACGACAAACCAGCAGTAACTGCAAGAAATAACAATAGACCTGGCAAAAACAAAAAAGGCAAAAAAAATGGTTTCTTCTCGGCAGGCATACAAGAGCAACTAACTGCACACTGCAGCAAATGTCTGAAATATTAGTGATACGAAACAAAAATAAAATGTAAGAAAAATAAACACAAAAAAAAGCGAATATCTCTACAACGATGACATACAACACTAAAACCATGGATGGGCCAAAGCAAACGCAAACAACTTCAATAACGAAATAGAGGCAGGCAGAGTTATTTAAATAAGCAATAAAAAAATTGCAAATGTACACAAAAAATAAACCATATTTATACAGAGTATCTTCAACTCAAAAGATACACGAAATAATCTTGAAAAATTAAAAAAAAAAAGAATAAAATGCTTAGCAGCAAAAGGACAACCAATTTTCATGCCACAATCTGTGGCCAATGAACAGAGTAAATGGCTGAACACAAGAAGAGAAAATAATTTTCTTTTTTACTTTCCCAATTATTCTTTAATAATCAAGTTTGCGTTTGACAGAAAAATTATTCAGGGGCCAAATCACCGCATACGATATCGAATTAACTATCGTATTGAATAACATTACGATACGTGTCGAATAAGCAAATTATGTCATACGACGCGTCAAATTACAATACAATTAATTCGATATCGTAGGCGATAATACCAAAATGAAAAATTTCGATAAATTTTGATCGATATCGTATGCGTGATTTGGCCCCAGATTCTAAACAAGATCTTTGATAGAAAACTTGCTGATTTTGAACAAATTTTTTATACAAAAATTTCTTAATTCTGAACAAGTTTTTTGATAAAGAAATTATCAGATTCTAAACAAGTTTTTCCAAAAAAAAAAAATTTCATAGATTCTAAATAAAGTTTTTTATAGAAAATTTGGTCAGTTTCTGACCAACATTTTTATATAAAAATTTCTCAGATTCTGAACAATTTTTTATATAAAAAATCCTGATTCTGAACAAAATCTTTCATAGAAAATGTTATAATATTCTGAACAAAGTTTTTGAAAGAAAAATTCCTGATTCTGAAAACAAAAGTTTATAGACAAATTGCTGGTTTTGAACAAATTTTGTATACACAATTTCTTAATTCTGAACAACTTTTTATATAAAATAATTTCCGATTCTGAGCAAGTTTTTTGATAAACAAATTAGATTGCAAACATGGTTCTTTTGTACAAAAATTTCTCAGAAAAATTTGTCAAATTCTGCACAACTTTTTTATAAAAAATTTGGTCATATTCTAAACAAGTTTTCTATATAAAAATATCTGATTCTGAACAAGTTTTTTATAGAAAATATTTTCCGATTCTGAACAAGTTTTTGGATAAACAAAATTATGAGATTCTGAAAAATTTTTTTGTACAAAAATTTCCCAGATTCTGAACAAAGTTTTTTACATAAATACTCGTATTCTGAACAAGTTTTTTACATAAAAATGTCTGGATTCTGAACGTTTTTTTATATAAAAATTCATGACCCTGAACAAGATCTTTGATAGGTAGAAAACGTGATCAGTTTCTGAACAAACTTTTTGAAAGAAAAATTCCTTAGATTGTGAAAAAAATTTTATAGAAAAATTGCTAAAAATTGTTTTTTATCGAAAAATTACAAAGATTTTGAAATTTTTTTAAAACTTACTCAAGTTTAGCAAAATTATAGAAGTCATTAAGCATTTTTAAAAACCTAAAACAGATTTAAAATAAATAGTTTCATGAAATATGATTACTCCGACTGCGAAGAAATAGTCGTAGTTATATTTCTGACTCATAGCTAACAATAATATCCCAGAGAGTGAACGGATCTTTTCTGTTTATGAAACGGCTTCGTAGGTATCTTGCAATATTATTAAGAAATGAAATGTTAAAAGATAAAAACAAAACAAAAAGCAAATAGATTTTTCGTTTCACTCAATCATGTAGACATGAATAATATTTTATCGTCGTGCTTGCTTTCAGTTATTGCATGCATATAATGTTGCATACAATGTAATTATTAAAGAAAAACAACAAATTCAAACAACAAATGAAAATAAGAAAAGATAAAAGTTAAAAAAAAAGGTAAATTCCAGCTTTAGTCAAAAAGTTTCTTCACAAACAATACAAGTCAAAGAACAAAAATCACAAAGAAAACAAAATAGATATAGACTGAAATTAAAAGACAGACAGACAGACATAATGAAACCCACAACTGGCGACCACATACCCTCGATGAATACTCATGGATACACCACAACTACCAACATAGATATAGGCCGTTAAACAACAGCCCGTACTTTGATTACGTTAAAGGCAAAATAGCTTTTTTTTTCTTTTTGTTTTGTAATTTTTTGCTTCTTCTGGCCTGACTACGGGGTCGGAGTCAAAATATTGGTCGCAGTAGCTGCGACTAATGCCGCAAAGGAAATGGCAATAAACTGCTGTTGTTTATTATTTTTTGTTGTTGTTGTTGTAGTTTTTGGCTTAGATTATGCGTCTATTATCATTGTTTTTGTTGTTTGGCTCTAAATGCTGCTGCTGCTTTATTTTTGTGTGTTGTTGAATCGGGTATATTGTCTCTTATTGTGTGGCTGCTACATGTTGTTCAGTTGCAGTTTCATTTTTAATTTGAACCAAGTTTTTTCTCTTCTTTTTTTAATAACTTTTGTTTTGTTTTATTTTGTTTCATATTCTTAGCATTTACTTTTTTTTTGCTTATTTTTCTTCTTTTCATTAGTTTGCACATGACTCTTGTGGAACGTTTAGATTTCAAAAGTTTTACTTTGTTCATTTCGTATCTTTCGAGTAAAAACTTTAAGTGCAAGAACATTTGTATGTATGTATGTATGTTTCTATGAGTACAATTTTTGGGTATAAATATAGACTAATATTTGACTAGATAGAACTATAGCTGTGGAATAAAATTACACAAGGTTTTTAGAATTTGTTTCATACATACACGAATGTATAGAGCGGTTTTAAAAAATTTTACAAAAACTTTTAATTCAAATTATCTCAGATTAAAATTTGGTCGGATTTTTAAAATCCTTTTAATATTAAAAATGTGTAAGTTTGTATGTTTTGATGGTGGGTCCATTACAATTGGAAACACGCTTAATGGATATGGATGAAATTTGGTGGACGGTTATCAACCTACTTATATTACAGCGTACTTACTTTTAACATGACAAATTGGTATTTTTTTCTAGTTTATATTTTTTAGATTTACACTTAGTGACCCCTTGGGGGGTTAAAACTGTGATAAATTGTTACTTTGTGATCTTTTCCTGTTTTTGATTAATTTTTTTTATAGGTACAGACAGTTTATGCCTTTCTAACGAGGTAGCGAGAACGTCGACACGGGTGAAAACAAGTCTTTAATAGAGAATAATGTAAAAATATTTTAATTAACTAAAAAATGGCTTTTAAAATTTAATAAGTAGTGCTCAATTTATCAATTTATCAAATTTTTAAAAAGTTAAATATTCTTAGACCCAATAATTAAATTCGTATTTAAATACTCATTTAGCTAATTTTCATTTACATTTATGTTCTAGGTATTTAAGTAATAATTCTGTTTTTCAGTTGTATTTAATTGTTCTTATTTAATTGTGTTACAAATATGGTAACACTACGTAATAAAGAAAAAAACTTCCAACAAATTTCCCTAAAGAACACCTGACTAGAACAAATAAAGAAAAATTAAAAAAAAAATAGGTATTTTTATTATAGCTAAAAAAAATTAAAACTTCTAAGAATAAAAGTTTTAAAAGAATAAGAGCAACTTTTAGAATGATTAAAAAGATAATAACGGCAAAACAAACCACAATTTAACGGAACTTATTAGCAGCCACAAATTTTTAATTTGCTTTGGTTCAAAGAAGAACAACGAGCAGTCAAAAAAAACCTATGGAAATTCGTAAAACTTTTGTTGTATTAAACTACAAAATGTTGGCTATTTAATGTTGATTTAATTTTGCACTGAAAAACAGAATTTTGTATTTAAGAGTTTTATAAGTAAATGTCACATTATCATCCACCAATTTATTGGCCTTAACCTTTTCATGATCATAAAAATTGTTTAGGTACTCAGCAGCTGTTTTTTTAGATGTAGTAGTATTTATGAAATCTGTCACAAATCTGAACACATTTTCTGTCCATTATGATCATTTTGTATTGTTAGTTACGTAGCATTAGCTTTGCCTACAAATTCCCAAAATAAATTGCACCCGGGTTCACAGGCTTTCCACTTTTTTGATACAATTTTTCCCTGTTCCCTTATAAATCTCACAGTATATTGTTATTTTTAAAGCATTTACCTGGGGATTTTCAAGCTTTTAATATATAATATTTTTTTAACAACTTTTAAATATGAGCAGCGTTTTGAATATGTGGAATGGTTTTTTAATTTTTCTATGTATATATTTTGTAGGTATAATAAATTATTTAAAACAAATTTCAAGATAGGTACATAGCTTATAATGTGCCAAAAATGCCCCAACGGTCACTCTGGTCTCGTTCTCTTTGTTAATCTATCAGCTGTCTTTGACAACAAAAATACTCATGTACCTTACATACATACATATATATTTTTTTTACAGCTGCCAAATGACATGGAGTTATGAATCCTGCATTATGGCTAATTGCTAATAAGAAAAAAGTCGCTAACAACTTCATGTAGTAGGTACTAAAGACAAAATTTTTTGACATCGTGAAATAGGCAACTAATACTCAAAATAAGTTCACTTAAAATTTGTATCCAACATTCTCAAGATTTCTAATTATAGATAGGTATACCTATAAAAAGAAACTTTAAATCCATTAATTTCGTGCTGACAGAAAAGGAAACTTCTGCACATAGCCTGTTCCTCACGAAAGCCGCAGATATATTCGTCTATAAAATGTTGCCAGAATTTCATGTTTAAATTTTCACAAGTAAAAATGTCTACTTACCTTTATTTTGGTATTAATATTTTTTTATTTAATAAACAAAACAAATCCACTATATTTCATTTATTTAAAAAAAACTCTTTCTTTATTTGATTCGAGAATTTTGTGATTTTTTTTTAACAGACACACTATTGTTTGATTTATTTAAATTTTTCTTTAAATTTTCTATCCCAAGTGGTTACAAGTTTGGCGTTTAATTTTTTTTCTGTATGTATGCTATACCATACAGAATTTCTATTTTAATTTAATTGAATTTTTGATATTTCTTTGTTTTTGGTTGTAAATTGTTGCTTATGTTGCAATAAAATTTATATTACACAAATTGCTTAGTTTTTTTCAATTTTATTTATCTTTTTTTTCGTTTCTGTACAAGTTTTAAGTGGTTGTTGTTTTAAATGGCTGACTATTGCTGTTATTATATTTTCTCTTTTTACACTTTTAGTTTATAATTTAAACAAAATTTAATTATTCATTAGTTTTTATTCTCTATTAAATATTTAACAAAATTTTTTCTTACTTTTTACATCATACAAAGAAATATGCATGTACCTATTTATGTATAATATATTTTTTATTTATTTAACTTTTTTACACTTTTTGTTTTACTTATTTTCTAGACATTCACTTCACACAAATGCACTCACTCAAACACATACATACATACATACACTAATTTTCTTTATAATGGGATGCTTGCTGATTTGTTGCTGTTTGTGTATTAAATGACATTTTTGGTTAGCATAAAAATCACGTACACAATTTTTATTCTTTAATTATGGTTTTTATTCTATTCTGTTATAAATTTTTTTATTATAATATGTACATATGTATAGTAAACTCACTTCTCTAATTATGTATGCATTGCAATAAGTATATTTTTTTTATAATTTATTTAATTTCTACTCCACTCATTTACACTTTAAAATTAATTTGGTTTTTTGTTCTTATTCCTGTTTCTGTATTTTCTTCTCAACAAATCTTGCTTCACTTGTTCATTTTTTTCTTTCGTCTCTTTTAATTCTCTTATGTGTAATATCTTTTCATCTTCAGCATTCGTTAAATTGCTTTACCACTTATTTCTAATAATTTTTCACTTTTCTTGTTGGATCTTCCGTTATTACCACATACACTGTACTTTTTAAATTAATATACTTTTATTTCTTGCAATTCTGTTTGCCTCGTTATATGATAGAAAAAGAATTAACTGTTTTGATGTTCCCTTTTCTTGTTTGCTGCTTTATAACACATTTATTGATTTTCAGCTGTTAGTGTTAAATTTTGTTTAATTAAATCTTGATTAAACACATTGATTTTAATTAAACCACACAGCGCCATCATAGCCACCTACTTCTTCGGTCTAACTCGTTCGGTGATAAAAAAGGAACTGAAATATTGAGAAAAATTCGCTGATTTCTATTTCTTCCAATAAAAGCGGCCATTTTGAATTTTGTTAGAAAAAGACAAACATATAATTAAAAAAAAAAACAGAGTTGTTGAAAAGTAACGAATAGTGGTAAATTGACTATTCAAAACAATAACAAAAATACTTTATGTACATAAATACAGCTCTGTCGAAAAAGTACTGATAAAAACAAGTTGCCATATGATTTCGATATTAATTAAGAGGGTAACTAACAGGATATTAATTTATTCGATAAATCATTCCATGTGCATTTGAACAAGCGAACTCGTTTTAAATTCAATAAAAATAAGAAGTTAAGAATTTTTTTTTGTTTTAGTATTATTAATACATTTCATAAACAGTTTAAAAACATACGCAGGCTTACAAAATTATATAGTTTTCAATATGAACAATTATATTTAATGAAATTTACAATTTGTTTTCGAAATATATTGAATATTTGACTGAGCAAATAGTATATGTTAGACACGCACAGCCCTATCAGATAACAAATGTGGATAATTTTCGAATGGATAGAGCAGCAACAACAGGAAAGCAGCGGTGCCTTTTCTACAAGGGCCTACAACTATACAACACCATGGTAAAAATGAACCGTAATTTAAATATATTTCCAAAACAAATGCTCTACTCTTTTTTATATATCACACTCATTTTACACATCAATCTTATTATATTTCGTATTAATTTTGAAAAATTTTCTTCATAAACGAAAAATTTTTAATTTAAATACATATAACAAAAGTCAAAATTTTACATCTGATATTAAAACAATTGGTTTACAACAATTGTCAGCTGGGCTTGTAAGATTACCTTATGGAAAGTGTATTATGGATTTCTTCCATTTCCAATTCCATGTAAAATATAACGTTGTATGGTTTTTCGTTTTTTAGAACGATATGGTAATTTTTTACTGGTGAATAAACTTATTCAACGCGGTGGAATATGCTACTCTTAGAAAAGCTAAACTTGATATCCACCTCAGGGTTTAACAAAATTCCATCCTACGGCCTACTTGATTTGTTCATTTCTTGAATTTTTTCAGCTATGGCTCAGTGTGCTTGCTGATGGTTTGGTATAAGGACTAACATACAAGTGACATTTTGAGATTTATTAATAATTTATGCTTGTAGATTGATTTTTCAATTAAAATATCCGAAACATAAATTTTAAAATTTTTAAATATAATTTAAAAATTTACTATTTTGAAAAATTTTATGTCAAAATTGCATGGCAACAGGTGAAGCAATGGGGGTGCTTATTACAAGTTTCTCTATAAAGGCAATACATATAGAAGTTGCCTAATATGATAACTGTTAATTGCATTATGGAAATTCAAAATTTCGCTTTACAATGGGCTACTAGAATGTGATCGAGTTATTAATTTTAGATCCTGAACTTATGTAAATCTGGAACCTCCTTACTTACCCTAAAAAATTTTTCTTTATGATCTTCTAATTGAAATAAGCGTTATGAGAATTTTCTAAAGAAAATACAAAATGGTTACGATATGTAATACACAAGTAGCTGACAAAACAGGTGTGAAATCTGGCGATGGAAATGTTTAGACCGCTTTCATTAAAACAAGCGGTGGTATTTTACATAGACTATTAATTTTTGAAGTTGAATAAAGTAAAACTTTAACTGAAAATTTAAAGACTTAGTTTTTATTTCCAACAACTGCCATATTCAATCAAAGTCTACATTTTTGTTGAACCGATTCTGACTGTAATTATGTTAAAACAGCATTTTGATGTCTTGAAAGTACAATATCACTAAGCTTTCCATCCCCGGCGCTGAAACACAGCACTGTTTATTGTTCCTTCGTTTTGTTTTCATTTCACCGTTTATAGTATTGCCATCATCAATTTTGTTCTCTCATACTCCTTCTATTGCTTCAGCTTTTTTTTCTTTGGTTTACTTAATTTTCCTCTATAAAAACTTTTTCAGTCTGTGTTTTCGTGCGCAACCAATTTCATATATTATGCCACCAATTGAAAATAAAAATATCTCAAGTTATGTGTTAATTTTTGTATTTTAAATTCAAGAAAAAGTCCAAACTATTTAATTATCTCAACGACAACAAATTGCGGGTGTGTGAAAAAAGAAGCCTTTATTGTTATTTTATATAAACTATTGCATGAAAAATCAGTCCATTAAATATTTATGGCAAATATGTATCATTTAAATAAGAAATTTAGAAACAGTTTAGGCAAATAGAACAAATAAAATTTGCATCAGAATAAGTTGAAAAAAAAAAACGAAATGTGTATGAAAGTGAATAGAGAAAAATGACGAAGAAAGAAAAGGCAAATAAGGAAGAAAAACTGTAAATTTTCACTTGATTTATTTATTTTGTTTTTATTGTGGCTGCTGTTTTTATTATTTCACTGTTCATTTAATACAAATTTATTGGTGAAGTGTGTGCGTTGGATTTGATATTTGTTAAATTATTTATGCCTTAAAATGAAAACTTTTCTTGCTTTCCAAATAAAACAAGAATTAAAGGCTGGACAAAACCAATTGGAAAATTACTGTGAATAGCTGCAAAATAATATAATTGTGAAAGGTTTTCAAACAAACATTTGTAAAAAATTTAAAATTATCTAACAAATATTTATGTTTATCATTAACAGAACTTTAATGGAACTTTTGCTACAATTACTTATATTCCACTTTAATTGAAAGGTAAGTTCACAATTGTTTATTAAGTGAAAAAAGGTAAAAACGGGTTTTCTGCTTTCGAGTGGAATATTTAGCAAATTGATTAAAGTTAAGTTGTAAAGTATATTAAAGCTTCGCTTCTATTAAGGAGTTTTATTTTTTTTATAAAATGCTTTTTATGTAGACATTTATAAACATGTAGGTGCATATCGAGCCTTTGCTGCAATATATGTAGTAAAAAAACTAATATTCTAAAAAAATATACTAAAAAAACGGACTTTGGCAGAAAACGATTTTAATGTTTTGAATTCGATAAAAACTAATGATATTTTTCTAAAAATTTTAGTATCTACATACATATGTATGTAGGTATGTATATAAGATATTTTGATGATATGATTTCGCATTGTGATGAACGATATGAAAATGAAAGCTGCATTATTATGTCACAAATAAAAAATTTTGTGTTATCAAATATCAAAATATCAAATGTCAAATATGTATTCTAGCTGCACTACCTCCCCGAATAGCTTATCTACATATATACATATATGTACATACGTAATTATATTCGAACGACATGCATATGTATGTAGTATGTTTGATACTTTTTCTCCACAAACGTAATCAAACTTTTATTTCAGAATAATGTGTCCAATATTTCCTTATAGTTAGACACTAGGGTATGTTCGTAAATTAACCACTGCGCTGCAAATGGAAATTTAAATGACTTAAAATTCTTTTCTAGAAAAATTGTTACTCCCGCAAAAGATCATCAGCTAACTTGTATTGGCAGTCTGAAATAATTTTGCTCATATAATTTTGCTCATATATCATTCTAGATGCTAACCGACAGCCGAGCAAAATCGTTTGCAGAATTTCTAGACGTAAAAATATTAACTTGCGTTTCACTAACTTATTATTTAGGAGGTCGCAACTCATTTTATGTTTTTGTTTGTAATTCCAGCATTATCTATCGATCGGTCGAAATATTTAGTCAGGCCGTTAGTCTGTACACCAAGAGCTATTTATACTTATTGATTTTAGTTGCTTTCTTGATACAAATTTTGAATATTTTCAATAACCTGCATTGGTTTCTATTATTTTGTAGACACATGCTTTTCTTTCACTTGCCAAACAGTCAAAAAGCGCTTAAAATTGCAGCTTTAAAATTGGTAGAGCATCAAATAGAGCAATACATTATTATGTTTATTTAAAAATTTTTAATTAGACCGTTAATAACCGTTAAAGTCAATCGATATAAAAAGTGAACAGCAAGCATTCTTTTTATCTTTTACCTAAAACCTCTACAAAAAAATCAAATTTTAACATCAACACTGAACACTCTAAAAGTAAAACTAAACCAACAAAAACACTGGGGGTTTAATTTATTTAAATATAATTAGACAAATATTGTTGCTAACAGCAATTACTATTAATAAATAGAATAAATTGATAAACTCAACAAGAACAAAAATAAGAGTAACAAGTACTAAAATAAAAAAAAATATCATAATGATGAAAATAATGATGATGGTAAAGATATTGATAACAGTATTATTAGACAATTGCAGTAGACGACAATGGCAACAACAACCGCAACTAGAAAACTGTTGTTGCTGCAAGTCCTGCTGTTGTTGATAGTGCGAACTTGCGTAGGTTGTGTATGAAATATATACTGGATAAATGTGAAATAATACTATACGCAGATGATACTCTTATTTTTGCCGAAGGAGAATCAAATCAACAATGCTACGATAACCTTACAGAAGATATGGACAATGTTAACATGTGGTTAAATATGAACAAACTTAAATTGAATGAAAACAAAACGAAAATATTAGAAATAAATACAAACAGTAATAAAATTTTTAAAATAAACAATCAAGTAATAGAAAAAATGGATAAAATAAAATATTTGGGATTTATTATTGACAAAGAAATGAAATTTAAAGCACATATTGAATATATCTGTAAAAAAATTGGCAAAAAAATTGGTTTTTTCAAAAGAATAAGAAAGCAAATATCAGTTATAACGGCAATAAACATATATAATACCATTATAAAACCACATTTTGAGTTCGGGTCTACGATTTTATATTCATGCTGCACCACACAACAAATAGATCGACTACAAAAGCTTCAAAATAAAGCAATGCGAGCTATACTAAAATGCAATAGATATACATCAATAAACTTTATGCTTGACTCATTAAAATGGCTAAACATAAGACAGAGACTTACACTCAACACTATAAATTTTATTCAAAAACTGAAACATGGAGAAGCGCCGGAATATTTAAGGGAACAAATATTATATGTCAGAGAAGCACAACCATACCAATTAAGAAATATGAACAATTTTAGAATTGAAAGAGTACACTCAACCGCAACGCAACGAAATCTCTTTTACAAAGGCTTTCAACTTTACAATACATTATCAAATTATATAAAAAATGAAAATAATCAAAATCTATTTAAAAAACAAATATCCTTTTTTGTAAAGTATAATTTATATTAGAACTAAAAACAAAATAATATCAAATTATTGTATGTATGTATATATAAAGTACGTATTATTAATACTAATAAAAAACATTAAAATAAAAAAAAAAAAAATATATAATCTTATTATTAATTTATCTTTCAATTTCTATATATGTACTCGTACATAATTTAATATCTTAAAATGATAAGTATAGTGTCTCCATCAAAAGACCATTGTCGTCCCAGCACTTATTACGATACGCATCAGTCTTTTCAAATCGAAATAAAAAATTTCCAGCTGCTTTTAATGGCGAAACGCAGTGTCATGATATAAAATAGTATGTTTGGTGTTTGTCTGTCGACTTTCCTGCTGCAGCAAATGAAATGCTCAAGTCTACTAAAATAAGTCACTTGTAAAAGAAATATATGAAGAAAACAAATCATTGTTCCTTTGTTGTTGTTGTTGATATATTTCGCTATTATAAATTAAACTACATTTGCTAGTGAGTAATTGTGGTTGTGGGTTTCTTTATGTTTAATGGTCATTTAAAAACGTTATTCAGAGACATCATCTTAAAAGCGATTTCGAAGTCATCATTTCATCAATTTTCTCTTTCTTTCCTTTAATAATAAGTTTTGCTACTGCTTAAGAAAATATAACTTAGCAAATACTAAATGACACCCACGAAATAGTATTGCAAGTTAATTTTTAATATGAATAATAAATTTTTACATTTATTTGAGCATGTACTCAAGTATTTATGTTTTATAAATAGATGTAAAAATTTTGTAACGGGGAGATTTCCTTTTCATTTTTGCCTTATAAAATACTTTTAATGGCAACCAGCGGTTGTCTAATTGTATGGGTGTAGAAAAGTAAACACATTCATAATGGAAAATTATTGTTGTGTGTGTTTGAGAAATTTTTTAAAGGCTATTTTTATGCTTTGTAATTCACAAAAATATATTTGTGAGTTTTTGTATAAATAGATGAGCTTTGAAATTTTTTTAAACATAAAGGGTAAAACATCTACTGATGAATTGGTATAGCTACCAACGAAATATATATCTGGATATTGCTAACCCGCAACAGGTGAATGGAATATAAATCATAAATACTTGAGTACATGCTCAAATAGATGTAAAAATTTTGTAACGGGGAGATTTCCTTTTCATTTTTGCCTTATAAAATACTTTTAATGGCAACCAGCGGTTGTCTAATTGTATGGGTGTAGAAAACTAAACACATTCATAATGGAAAATTATTGTTGTGTGTGTTTGAGAAATTTTTTAAAGGCTATTTTTATGCTTTGTAATTCACAAAAATATATTTGTGAGTTTTTGTATAAATAGATGAGCTTTGAAATTTTTTTAAACATAAAGGGTAAAACATCTACTGATGAATTGGTATAGCTACCAACGAAATATATATCTGGATATTGCTAACCCGCAACAGGTGAATGGAATATAAATCATAAATACTTGAGTACATGCTCAAATAGATGTAAAAATTTTGTAACGGGGAGATTTGCTTTTCATTTTTGCCTTATAAAATACTTTTAATGGCAACCAGCGGTTGTCTAATTGTATAGGTGTAGAAAAGTAAACACATTCATAATGGAAAATTATTGTTGTGTGTGTTTGAGAAATTTTTTAAAGGCTATTTTTATGCTTTGTAATTCACAAAAATATATTTGTGAGTTTTTGTATAAATAGATGAGCTTTGAAATTTTTTTTTAAACATAAAGGGTAAAACATCTACTGATGAATTGGTATAGCTACCAACGAAATATATATCTAGATATTGCTAACCCGCAACAAATAAATAAAATATAAAATATGAATAATAAACATATTAAAAGTGTTTAATTCAAACAAACGCACAATTTAATCAAAAGGTTCCAAATTAAAAAAAGCTTTTTATTGTAAAATAAAATTTTATCAGTTTTCTGATAATTATATTTTTCTACCTTCCTATGTGTGATATAGACTCTGAGAACATTAGAAAAAAAAAAAAAATGTGAAAATTGTTTTTAGACACGGATTTTCGAATTTTCACATAAAAAATTTTCATTTAATTCAAAGTGCACGTAATATTGAAATTACGAATAATATTATGGTTGTTTTAAGCAAAAAAAAAAAAAGGGGGCTAACCAAAAATTTTTTCAACGTAAAAATTGAATAAAAAAAGGTAATAACAATTTTCGTATTCTAAATCTGTTGAAAACTTAGTTAATTAGCATAAGTTGTAGCGGCCTTGAAATCGGTATACTGATACGTTCTACTAGTCTGATTGCATATGCCAAAGCTATGCTAAAAATATGCTAAAAAGTACCTAATTGTCATATTTTGATGACATTTATTTTCACGAAATATTACTGTCTCAGTACTCAGTACTGTCTCTTTATTGATGTCTCACAAGCTTTCGATAAAGTATGGCACGAAGGTCTTTTCAATAAATTAACACAAAATCTACCAGCAAACATCGTAAAGCTTTTAAAAAGCTATTTAATGGAACGTAAATTTGTAGTTAGGGAAGGCAATTTTTTAAGCCCTCCGCAGTCGATTGAAGCCGGAGTCCCTCAAGGCAGTATCTTCGGACCCTTACTTTATTTAATATATGCCTCTGACTTACCGTTAAGCAGTAACATTCATACATCAACATTTGCGGATGATACAGCCTTTCTAAGCGTTCACGAAAATCCTGTAGAAGCTTCCCGCAACTTACAAGAATATATATCCAAACTGGAAAAATGGCTCAAACAATGGCGTATAAAAGTTAACGAGCAGAAATGTGCACACGTCACTTTTACGTTGCGCAGGGAAACATGCCCGCCTATAAAAATTAACACCGAGACTATACCACAACACACTGTAGTCAAATATCTAGGCGTTCATCTTGATCGTCGTTTAACATGGAAATCGCATATAGACGCAAAGTTAACACAAATGAAACTAAAAGCAGCCCAAATGAATTGGCTTATTGGAAGAAATTCTATATTAAGTCTTGACTGTAAACTTTTGTTATACAACGCGATCCTGAAACCAATATGGTCCTATGGAATCCAGTTATGGGGCACTGCCTCAGCATCAAGTGTAGAAAAAATTCAAAGGCGACAGAATAAAATCCTACGTACAATAACAGCAGCCCCCTGGTATGTCAGAAACCATCGAATTCATAAAGACCTAGACGTTCCGTTGGTGAAGACAGTATTTTCAAAACACGCGAAAAAATATATAAAAAAACTTGAGTTGCACCCAAATCCACTTGCGCGCAATATTCTTCATTATAGAGGCCACACCCGGCTGAAAAGAAGGGATACTCTTTTTCTCAGCCGTTCACGAGAGATGTAAAACAACAAAAATTTACCGTTGAAATTAAAAATTTTGTTTAGCATTGGCTAAACTTATATTTAATATTTTTTAGATTTAAGATTTGAAAAAGTTATTGATAATTCAATTTAAATAATTAAAGATTCAATAAATAATAAAATTATCAAAAAAAAAATTACTGTCTCAGCTTCTTTTATATTTTATAAGTATAAAACGTTAAAAAAGTCTTAAACGTGTACTTTTTCCTTTGAAAAGTAGTCGTGGTTGGAAATTTCTCAACGCACGCTTTGGTGGACAATAAATAGTTTTATTAAACTGCGATTTCAGTTTTTCTCAATTTTGTGTGAGATTTTTTTATATAAATTTGAAAATATGATTTAGCTGTAGATGGTCAGATATGGATTCTTTGCAGAGAATGCCCGCCGTATTCAAACACTGAGACCTCGGGGAATTCAAGTGCATGGATAATGAATATATGTAATAAGTGGGACTATCAAACTGTAACTGCAGGGTTTGGTTTGATTTTATTGTAAATATTTAACTCGAAGTATTCAATTTCAAATACATCCATATCGTCAGCTAAAACGCAAACGGCCCATACTAAATTTTTCGAAAATTTTACAGGAGAAGCGAAATACTGTTTTATACCAAAAGTATAGTTTCAATCAGCATGATTTTCACCAGTATTATTAAAAAAGATGTGAGAAATTGATTTCTGGCAGAATAAAATCAAATTTTGTGATATTTGAATGGCTATATTAGTTAGGTCCTTTTGTACCTTAATTTTCTGAAACCAAAGGCCCTATCTACACTTTAATGCAAAATAGTTTTATCATTTATTTTAATTATATACATTTTTATTATATAATAATTTTTTTTAATATTGCATCACAAAAAGTAAATTAAAATAATTCATTAAAATTAAACAAAAAAAGACTTTATTTAAAAAGTATCAAGAATTGAAGAATGAATTTAGAAACTATGAATTAATTTTCAAAGGGTATGCTATCATAGCAAAAATGACACTCTTTTGGTAGTGACATTTTCCAAAATGAATCAAAAATCTCTTTACGAATAGCTTCCGAAAAATAAGAACAATATCGAATCGAACTTTTTCCGCAAAATTTTTACTTTTCCTTTAGAAAAACCGTGATATTCCTTTCCCTTCATCCGGTTTTGCTGACTGCAGTGTCTCCAATTTTCTTTAGCCTTTTTAAAAGTGTCTGCTGCTACATATATCCATCGTTGACATTACACTTTTTATTTCTACCCTTCTTGTTTTCCATTATTTCTTACCAAATCACTTTTGAGATGAATTTCTTAAATTTTTTTTTAATATAATTCCTTAAGCTGTACCTAATTTAATTTTCCTATAACAAACAATTTCTTCAACCGTCAAATCTATCAGTTTTTTTTTTTTTTTTTGATTTTTCAATGTTGCCCACACAAACGATCACTTAAGTCTTTTTGCGTTTATCAAATTAACGCTTTTGTAGATAGGGCCGTTTGTTTTTCGTTAACAAAATCGCTAATTTTGGTCAGACAAGTATAAATTTTTTTGTGGTTGTGTATTTTGATGCAATGCATCAGAATCAACCGAAAAACCGATTTTGGATTTTGTGTTAGTTAGGGCCGTTTGCGTTTTAGCTGACGATATGTACATACAAAATTTTTACTTTTACTCAAGCAACCCTCGTTCAATTTATGACTTAATTTATGCCGCATTATTGTTGATGAACAATTTTATGGCTAAGAATAGATTTTATTTAAATTGCATTAAATTCAATTTATTTTATATTTAAAATGCAAATAATAATGAAATTACGAGTATTATTATTATGTTTATTTAAAGCAAAAGCTTCGATTTAACTTGTCGTGCGACTTGAAAATTGTTAAGTAAATTAATACAGTAGGAAAACTTTCATTTCCGTCTTGATATATTTAGAAATAGTGATAAATTATTGCTGAAGCATCACAAAATATTGAGAACAATGACATTTTAATATTGCTTCCTCATTTATGGTCCTTTCAAACCGACAATAATTTGAAATAAAGTGTTTACACCCATGTGTGTGAAGATAAATATGCCGAGCTAAATATGTTTCACGTAACTTAAAAGTTAAATATGTTTAGTCGGGACATTGCCAACATAGCTCGAAGGAACTTTTTGGTTTACATCTCTCTCTACGGGAATTTGGCCATTTGTAGGCACATTTTTGTTTGTCACTCATTTGGACCAGTGGGAAATTAAAGCCAAGGGTCCATATTTATTGACTATGTAAGTCCGATTTACGGGAATTTGGCCATTTGTGGGCACATTTTCGTTTGTCACTTATTTGGACCAATGGAAAATTAAAGCCAAGAATCCATACTTATTGCCACAAATATGTCATGACGTAAGCTCTTACGTAAAACATATTTAACTCCGCATATTTAGCTTCACACACATTTTACATCCTTCCATTGTGATTTTTATGTTTCGGTCAGATAAGAGAATCTAGTTTCGTAGACTTTGTTTTATATATGTATCTATGTATGTATGTACATATAAAGGTGGGCGAATTTTAGGTTAGGAAGTAAATTGGCTGTCAAATGATGAAATTTCAAAAATTGAGATGTCATCCTTTGACATTTATTTAGTAATAAGTTGGAAGATGTTAACCATGGAACGCTACACTCTTAAACAAAGAATTTTAATTGTGAAAATTTTCTAGCATGAGAAATTTATTGGCTTGAGAATTTTCACGGTCTCATAATTTCTCGATTTGGCGATGTCAATTAATAAGGGAAGCTTTATTGCAAAATGTGGTTAAAAATTTTGTGAAAAGAGCAGACGTCTCTCATCATCATATTCCATTATTAATTCCCATATTTCTACTTTACATTGGCATCAATAAAACTAAATTTTTAAAAATAAAGTGAGCTTTTAAGACAATTTACTTCCTAACCTCAAATATGCCCATTCTTTAGTATTTGAATCCGCAGGTACATCTACAAAGTCGCAAATATAATGAGAGATTTTGTGGTCGTTAATGTGCAACTATCAGAAAAATGTTTCTAACAGAAACGATGTTAACTTATTATGCAACACGTCAGCATTTTTTTGGGTCAACTATTGTTGATTTCCTTTAAAGAGAGCTGATTTTTTTCAAAACGACCGCTAACAACGTAATCTTATCTAAAATTGTAATCTTTATTAGGCAGCGCCAGTTAAGTTATACAAGAAAATAGAAACAAAGTGCCAGGCAGTAACAGCATGTTGCTTAATTGCTTATTTTGTTTTTTTATGTTTTCAGTTGACTTCAAATAGAAGTTGTTGCCTCATTTTGATAAGAAATTAATATTATCTGTCATTGTGTTTTTTATTAGAATAATGTACGAGTACATACTTACATGTATAACTCGAAAAATTATTAACATTGTTGTTGTAGATACCAGTATTTTTTTTTTTTTTTGTAATAGATTAAACACACCCGGAAGGAACATAATTTAATAATTGATTTAAAAATTGTTAACAAACAATGCCAAATCACTCTTTTTAAATTATAATTTTGATTTAAACAGATTAACTGATAATTTTGAGCATAAGAGATTTTTCTTTATTTATTTTTTTATTACCTAATGATTTTAATTATATTTCTCTAAGTGTTTTTTGAGACGCCACTAGTCAATCAATGTCTGTTTGTAGACATAGCAATTAGCAACTCATCAGTAGATCTTTACAATTTATGTTTGAAAAGTTCCAAAACTCATTTACTCATACATAAACTCGCAAATACAATTTGCGAATTACAAAGCACAAACAAAATAGTTTTTCAAAAAACTCCACAAAAACATCACAACACACAATTTTCTTCATTCATTAGAAATGTGTTTACTTTTCTATAAAACTTTTCTATAAATATATAATTGAAGTATATGTACAATAATCTTCAATAAAAAAAAAAACTACAAAAGCCTCCTACAATTGGGTTTTCTAAATATATACAGCTTTCAGAATTGTGATTAATTATATATTCCTAATGAATTAAGGTCTTAGAACTTCTCTTTTGATCGATTAAGCCAAGGTCACATATTGCGGTATGTTTGTGTTCTTTGTTATGTACACACCGTAGTCCGGTAATGGGTATAAAACTTTAGCGTGTGCCCAATCATATTTGTGATCCAAACATTACTTTCAACAACAAGCAATGATTGTAAACGCAATAGAATATTTGAAACATCATTTTTAAACATTCGTACTAAAATAAACAACACAGTATCTTTGTGCATGCACACATACACATTGATAAACCAGAAATATCCCTGTCGGAAACTAAGTTAACTTTAAACTAACTTTAAGCTAACTATTTCGCAACTAGTGGCGACTGACACTTGGATTACTTTATATGTAATTAACTAACTATTTTAACATTGCGATGTCCTAGGAAGTAGTCAATTGCCCGACTCTGCACTACTTGTAGCTAACTTTAAGTTAGTTGGAATAAGTCAACCGGTAGTTAGTTAGTATACATATATAAAAAAAAATATTTTTCATATTTATTTTATTTTCTCAATTCTATATTCAGTTGTTTTATATTAACATTGCAATAATAAATTTTTTTTCGAATTTAATTTTCCAACCGATGCTGTGCTGGGACTCGAACCACAGGTCATTGGATTAACAGTCAACGCGCATACCACTCAGCTAAGTTACCACTTAAATATTGACGGCAAGAAGTTATGAGATACTTGAAATAATTTTAAGAGTTCCTAAATGAGTAAATTTGTTGGCGCTCACCATATTCAATTATAAATGAGAGTATAATATATATATACTCAACCTACTAATTGATTTTGGTTACATTCTGCATTGTAATGTAGTTAGCTTTAAGTTAGTCTAGAAAAATCAATTTAAAAGTTAGCTTTTCTTGTAGCTAGCTACACATTTGACGACAGGGATGCGATAAATTTTAAATCATCACCTTACAATGACTAACAACGACAACAAGACAAGTAGCAACTTACAAATTGGTTGTTGGCTTTCGTTTTCAACACTATTTTTTTACCCAAATTAAAACCAAAAACATGAAACCTGGGTCAATTAATTGAAACAAATATATACTCTACCAACAACAAAAATATAAATCATGTTGACGCTGTCGTTTTAATTTTGATTTCTATGTCTTTGTTGGTTTTTTTTTTTGGCATATCTTTCCTAAATTGGTATTCTCGAAATACGATGTACATATATGCAAACAAAGAAGACAAGTTATCGAAAATATGTTGTACATTGTTAGTTTTGACATTATTGGAAATTTTGTATTTATGTTAATTATATATTCTATTGCTCTTGGTGTACGTATGAATATTTGTTGAAGGTATCACATACATATCGTTAGTTAAAACGCAAAACGATGCGTTTCATCAATATAAGAAAAGTAGACTTCACCCATTAATAATAGCGGGTTTATTAGTGAAATATCAAAAAGGAAGTAGACCTACCAATAAAATTATTTGTCTATAGATCAATTAATTTTTAATTTTCTTTTGTTTGTCTGCAAGAATTTAAAATTTTTAACTATTAAGGATCACAAGGTACATACATATATCGCAAACTCAAAATTATCTTTTTATGTTTTATGTAACAGTATATGAAAGTGTATTCTAACATAATCAAAGATACATATAGACAGTGAACTATAGCGAATAAAATCGAGTGACAAACAGATGGCACAAAAGCATCGGACGACACAATTGTCCGTATTATAGATGTAAATAATTTCATTAAGGTTACAAACGTCTTTTGGTTGTTAAAAAACAGTTTTTCTTTGTTATTTCTAACGATTAATGACAATTTAACTATTCTTAAGTCAATCTAGCGGTTTTAACCCAATTTTTTATTTCTATTTTGTGAGTTTTTTATAATAAGATGAGTTAGCATTACTGTTCATTCCAGGTTGATCTGCGATAGCTTCCAAAATACTAAACCGATTTAAGTAAAATGTATATTGCGCACAGGTGCTAAGAAATTCAAATAAAATTGCATATGTTTTTGAAAACTTGGTCTATAGTTTCTGGCAACGCTAATACTGTACAGAAAAATATACGAGAAACTAACACTCAACCGATGAGCCCTACTTATGCAACTGGAGAGAAAGAGCAGTGTTTCAGTGACTCTGGTGTTAAGTAGAAGCATTAAATTTCTTATGCTCACTCATTTAATTTTACTTCGCGGAGGAATCTGCTAACATTAGCTGGGAATTGTTTCCAACAACAATTAACACAATGCCACACTAGTGCATACTAGATGTATTTATGATTTTGATTGACTTGCCCTGACCAGGGCTCAAAACCAGGTCCTAAGGCATAATTAGCCAACACCACCCTCAAATTAAGATTGTTTATTTATATGAAAGCTTCAATATAAGTAGGTCTGGTCTGTCAGATTAATTTGATTGTGATACTGAATTCATTATGATTGTGTAATGTACAAGTTCCATAAGAAAAATGTTATATTTTAAAGTATAGTTAAATGTAGTTTATGAATACTTTTGTGGATATGTATGCATATTTAAAAAAGATATACATACATACATATGTAACTATGTATGCATATACATTCATATAAGTATGCATTAAATTAAGCAAATTAAAGAAAAAATACTATTTTGATTCTTGGCTAAGTTAAATATTTTTATTTACATTTTCTGGTTATTTTGTTTACATTAATTTATTTTGTTTATATCGCATTAATTAAAAATAATATCTTTGGTTTTCTTTTATTCGTGCTATTGTTTAGCATTAAATACATAGATTTTATGTAGGTACATAATAAGAAAATTAATAAAAAGAGTTAAAATATTAAACCTTTCACTGCTATTTTTTTCCTATATACTCGTATAAATTTTCATTGACTTCAAATGATTATATCTTAATGGTACTCCTAATACAGTTAACCACAGGATGTGAATCAGGGCAGCCAACTTATATTTTGCAGTATTGCCACATTGTACGAACTGAAAAATTTCTTAAATTATTGTAAAATAAAATTACATTGATAGAAGGATTTGTATACATATGTATGTATGTTCATATGTGCATATGCATGTAGTAATACAATTTTGCAAAAAAATCATGTTAAAATTAAGTACAAATTTATACTTTTGTTCACATAATTCTTGTTTACACTGTTTTCTACTGAATTTAAGTGTTTTTTGTTTGAGTAAATAAATTTTATAGTTTACGCTTCCATATTCTCATAGATATTACTCTGGTACATGCAAAAAAAAATATTTCCCTTTGTTTAGCTGCTAATCATACACAAAAAGCAATAAAAGTGCTATAATTCCAACAAAAATTTACAACAACTCATCAATTACTTAATTCTGTTTAAATGAATCATCAACATTATAAAATATATATTCCCATATTTAGTATAGCAAGCATATGTACATATGTACATATCCATGTCCATTTTATCTCTCACCTCGAATTTAATCGAACTACCCACAGCAATGCAGACTCACAGGTAGTAGTTAGCACGTGTTTTATATCATTTATTTTGTTGCTATTGTTTTCCATTTCGTTAACCTCTTTCACATTCACTCGGAAATTGAAAGAATGAAAACAAGTGTTATTATTTAATTAACTAAAAGAATGTTTTTCATGGCTTAAATTCCATTGTATTCATAAATATTTAATTTACTGGACTTGTGATATTTCATTTATTCATTTGCTTTTAATTTTTTTATCTAAATATCTGCAATATGGCACTTGATGCACTACACTGGGCATTTATAAAAATGTGACACAATATTTTAGTCACATTTTATAGAAAAACGAAAGTTTACTTTGTAGCCTTTAAGTTTGGCTAATTTTCCCCATAAATACCCATTCAAAACCAAAAAGTCCCCGATTTTATTCCCAAAAAATATAATTATTATCTTTTAATAAATTTTAAAATGACAAGTAAAAAAGAAAAAACAAAAAACAAAAAAAAAAAAATATGAAAAGTGTTAAAATAAAAATTATTTTTATTTGTATATAAATTTCTTCACACTAATGTCAGTCCCCAAACTGCAGTTAAAATCCCCAATTTTTGGACAAAGCCAGGCTACACTGGCAACATAAACATAGTTGGTTGACTTTTAATAAAAATGTGTCGTTGAGTTTGTCATGTAAAAAATCTAGTTTACGTTTCAAATGTCAAAAAGTTTTGGTAACACTGGAATGGTTAATGTTTGGTGAAACAACAGAATAACATCATTTCGCTCCTTTATTGCAACATAGTCATATTCTCATATCTCATGAGATATGACTATGTTGCAATAAAGGAGCGATTTGAATAATATTTTTCTCGTATTCAACTTTCATTAGAAAGTTGTTGATATGTATGCGATTTGCAATCACGTTCAATAAAGCTACCTAAAAAGTAATGAAAGCACTATAAATATGAATATTGGCGAAGTTTAGTTGCTTTACAAAAATTGTAAAGATGGACAATTGAACGCTGATGAGAGGTGTAGCGGCCTTGAAATCGGTACTGATACGTTCTGCTAAAAACTGATTGGATATAATATTTTTTCAACATAAAAAACTCTTAGTAATTTTGAATTTTCATTAATTCAATAAAACTGAACTTGAGCCTGATAATATTACTTTTCATATGTACATCAATATAAGTTCGAATAATAATTACGTTTATTTGTAATAATAATAATATGAAAACAGCGGTTGTTCTATTCAGCCGTGTATGGTGAAATAAAAAGTTATGTTGGATAATGGATTATAGTTTGTTTTTTGGTATATTAGCAATGTCTAATTCTTTCTGATCATGATGCTACGAATTTCTATATAAGCAGTTCAAAATAATTAAATTAATAAACCGCGACTAAAGATAAACGACTCTGAAAAGTCTAATGATGGTCAAAACGTTTTTACTAACTCAGACTTCATTTCATATATTTTTTTCTCAAAAATTCGTTATTATTTGCTTTTAGTTTACATATGTCGGAAATTGGCTGCAACAAATAACAAAAAAAAAACTTTAAAATAACAGAAATCAAGGTTGTTAAATTAAACTAAGAAGGGTTAGGTTAGGTTAGCAGCTTGATGTGAAAAGAAAGTAAATTCCAGACCACTTGTGTTCTGATGTAGTCCGATTGTTGTGCATGTAGGGAATAAAGAAGAAAGGGAATATTAGATGGAGAAATGTAAAGAGTTAGATACAGAAAGAAATAAAATAGATTCGGGCATACTAAGCCCCCAATTGGTTAATCAGCGAGAGAACCACCCACTGCTCCTAATAAAAGAATTTAAATTCCCGAGTTCCGTTGCTTAAAACTTAGAGAGTTAACTCAAGGATCTACTACCTAGAAAGTGAATTCGGTTATCCCCCAGAGCTGGGCAGAGGCATAGACGTTGCGTCATATTCTCTTCTTCCTCGTCATTACAGCTGGAGCAATATACATTATACGGTAGACCCATGCGTCTAGCGTGGGTGCGGAAAGTGCAGTGTTCTGTGACTGAAGCCATAAGTTTGACCTATTTTCATAAGAGCAACATCAATACGTTTCCAGCAGTATGAGAGTGGAAGACCGCAGAAATTGTCGACATCCTCTAGCTCTCTTCCTCTCTTGGCCAGATTGTAAGCGATGATATTGCCCGTACTTTTCTCATGTCTCCGTATCCATATTAGGTTAACACTTGAATGAGTCTCCACCGTGTTTAGTGACTTCCGGCATTACAGGACTAGATTGGATGTAGTATACACACCCATGGAGGTTTTTATTGCCCGTTTGCTGTCGGTTATGTTTTGGATATCTCTATTCGATACCGCAGCCAGTTCTTTGTCTTTTTATGGCGTATATTTCTGCTTGTAGGATGCAACATTCGTGCGGGAGTCTAAACGAATACTTGATCACGAATTCCTCAATATAGACACCCTCGCTAACTCTCGTGCCCCGTTTGGACTCATGTGTATACACGCATAGGGCATCGCGTGGTGTTGGGGAGAAGTTCTCCGACAAAGAGTAACAAAATTCTCTATTGGAGGAGGGTTTTTGAATGAAATAGTCAATGAGATCAGGAATAATATTCCAATGGTCTTCAAAATGCTAGCGTGACCCCATAGTCGATGGTTCCATGCGTCAACTGCGCTCAGTCGTACTGCATTAGGTAATTCCATTCACTTTGAGTAACGTGAAGGTAGGAATTTTGTACCTATTAGAAAAAAGTACTGGTTCCGGTTTGGTTGGATTGACACTGAGGCCGTTCTGTGAGCACCAGCTACTGACCTCGCTGAGTGTTGCTCGCAACCTATGTGTTATTGTGTCAAGAAGAAGCCCGATATTGCCACCGCCTCATCTCTGCGTATGCGACGGTTTTAATATGCATGGACTCAAGTTTCTCTAGCACAACATTGATTGCCACATTCTATAACATAGATGATAGAACTCTACCATGTGGCGTACCTTTACGGGCATACCTGGATACCTGGTGATACGTCCTTCCCATATTTTGCTCATTTTGTAAAACTAGTTTAACGTAGTAATATAATTGAATAATTCTAGTAGAGGTGAGTAAATAAATATACATACTTTTCCTCCGGAGTTGGAGTTTCCCCGTTTTTTTTATAAATTGTTATAGTGGATAAATTCTTATTATTTCGTGAAGTAATATTAAATATTTTTAGGTTTTTCTCAAAAGTTCCAGCTGTTTTAGTTGTTTTGTTTATTTTCAAGTGTAGGGCTTCTTTTGACCGGCCTTGCTCGTTTAAATATTATGTTTGCTATTTTTTACTAATATCATTTTTAAATACATGTGCATACATTGTACATAAGTATCGGGGTTTTTTTTTTGCTGCATGAAAATCAAAAACACAACAGAAATATTGTTGAAATAAATTTTTTTTATAATAATCTGGTAGATAATTTCATTGCTTTTATTTTTTAAATATGATTTCCGGCATACATACGAGTATGGTCGCCGCGGATACAAGTTACATAGTCCAATGCTTCAAGAGTTGCTGGTTTGTCGGGATAAACTAATGACTGAACACAGCCCTGCTCCCTGTTCATTTCAAAAGAAATAAGGTCCGATTATGCCGCCAGGGTGTAAACCATACCAAACAGTAAATTTTAATAGATGTAATGGTGATTCGTTACCTTCTTAAATCCGGCCATTGAATCATTAAGTGGACCGTAAAATGGGTGCAGTTCTCCAAGAACTACGAGAACAGATTTATTTTTTTTCCCAAATTAAATTTGCACAATTTGAAAGTGTTGCTCTGACGTTCAATTGCACTGTGGAACAAATTCAGGTTAGCAAAAGTTAGGTCGATTCAGAGAGTGAGGGGTGAAAATAGAGGCTAAATTAGAAGACCCGTATCGCGGCGTTTGTTTATGTTAGTTCCAATTTTTTTTTAATCGACCTTCGAACTTTGCAGTCAAATGCCGATTTTCAGCATATTGTTTATATGGTTTTTTGGTTATAACTCGTCGACTAATTGAAATTTTTTAAATCTGTAAAAGCCAAATTATTGATAGAGACCTGTGCAACAATTAAATTTTTTTATAATATTGATTTTCTGCTAACCTGAATTTGTTCCACAGTGTTGTTCGTGATGGCTATATTACTGAACGGAAATGTCAACACAGTTTGACATTCTTAGCTGTCAAATCATAGTTATCGATATCGAAATATCTCAAGCAGCTAAAACAAAGCACCCGATATACAACAAACGATTTATCTATTATATTCTCTATTTATTTTTTGTATTATTTAAGTTTGTTTGTGTTTTAAGATTTTCAAATTTGATTATATGCCAAAAAAAGCAAATATTTGTCGAACACAGATTATATAGTACAGCCATACATTTGTACTTTTAAAGAGGATTAAATGAAAGATAAACTAAAGAATATGTAAGTATGTACTCGAATGTACATTTAAAAGACATAATAAAAAGGTACATTCATACATACATGATAAATATTTATATTTCATTATTAAAATCTTTTTACATAATAATTTTCTTTAGGAAATTAATCTAAATACTTACATACATACACATTTCAAACTCATCAAAATGTCTTGTCAGAAAATAAATAAAAACATTCCTTTTTAAACGAAAGTGATAGTCTATTAATTGTATTAAATATTTTTATTTGAAAGGCGTGTTTTCCGTTGTAGATTAACAAACTAATATTTCCGCAACTTGCTCGTAGTCATAATGCGACTTAACTTTCAACAAGTGTTTTTATTGTTGAAAAATGCAAGTTTCTTCAACGCGTAAATATACTAATTGCTCGCAACTAAGACTTATTTAAAATGCTTTTGTTAAAAATGAAATATTTCAAAAGTCAACAGTGCATAGAAAGTTATTGAAAGCGATTCTTAGGTCAAGCAAACACATACACTGCGTCTTGACATGTCATTTGTCAAATTCCATACATAAAAGTGACCGAATGAAAATAGCCTTAGTTTTTATATCGATTTTTAAGTTTGTCCAGCAGTTATACGTTACGTCGTTAACTGAAATGCAAAATCACGTAACTATATATAGTTTTTAAAATTTTACAGGACAGTAGGTTAGGTTAGGTTAGGTTTCGAGGGAGGAATGATGATAGATGTGTTACAGATTAATGTGGGAACCTCCCTTTCGGCATAAGCCAACAGTGCTCTTAACACTATAGTAAGAAGTGTTCACAACCAACCCCGAGTCAGCTCGCGGGCACACAAGTGTGACTTCTTGTACAAGGTCCACCCCCATGCGTAAACACCCTGCTTAAGTGTTCGAGCTATCTAATCTCTTTTATTTGTTATTTCGCAAAAGGACATGAAGGCTTAAGATTGGTAGACTGAAGTCCAGCCAGCCACTAGCACTAGTTGAGCATCAGTCAATAAGCCAATATCTCTCAAGAAGGAGACCTCACCAATAATCGGTCACGGAACCATGCCACCAATGAGGGTAGTGCGATTGTTGCCATCATATACATCCTTAAGAAGGAGGAGTTATCCATTAGCATATCCATCCCCAAGAGGATAGATATTAATCTCGCAATATCACATTGCAATGTGTGACCAAATTAGCAACACCACTCCCTATCCCACTAGGTAGACACTCTACCGTGGAGTCTACTGGCTCCCGTGGTACCAGTTTAGGTTACTGGTCAATCCTATATTTCTATAGGCTTTGGTCTAGAGGGAGACCTTAGGTGCCATTTTTTTGGTCAGTCCTTGAAAGAGAACTCTTAGAGATTTAATTTCTATAGACTTTGGTCTTGAGGAAGACCTAAGATGCCTTTTAACCTTCTTCTAGACTAACATAGATTATCTACTTCCTTTTCCAACTTTATATGTACATCTGATGATGATCTGTTCCTTCAGAAATTGGGCAGTAACATATACGTTTTATCGATAATTGAAAAAGGAAATGTCTGGAAAAAACAATTACCCTTTTCCCCAATAGGCCCAGCTCTTAGGTGCGGATATCACCAAGATGAAAAAACGTGTCCCCGGGGGCATGAAAGAGGAGGATAGGCCCTATATGTGTCAGACTGTCTAGGCCTGGCAGAGTGCTGGAGCACAGGTTAGTGGTCTTTAAGGCTCGTAGCGCCGGACATTGACATTGATGATAAAGAACTGTTTCCTCTTCCTCCTCATCATAGCAACTCCTACAGTAGTCCTTGTAAATTAGACCCATCTTTTTAGTATGGGTCCCGATAAACTAGTGCTCTGTGAGCACTGAGGCTGATAGTCTTACGCGACATTTACCAAGCCTGAGCAGATCTTCTCCATCAGTGAATAATCTGATCACTCAGAAGTCGAGGGGTAAAGTTTGATGTTCCTTGTTGGGAACAAAAGATCGAAAAAGCCCACCAAAATAAATTTTCGGTGATTCAGAATATTTTGTTAGTTACGTGGTTTTGCATTTCAGCTAATTTCGATATAAAGTTGCCATGTTACTATTAATATTATATTAACATTGGTCTGTATTTATAGTCGAACACTTAGTCGGGTGGTTCAAAAAAGTACTTTAAATTTAAAACCTGTTATTAACCTGTTATTTTCTGTTACTATAGTCAAAAAGTAAACAGGTTTTAACTCTAGCCTACATTAAGTTTATGACACATAAACCATTTAGCTTAAATAACTAATTTTTAAATTAAAATCAATTTTTTTCTAGAAATGCGAATCAAATTTTTTCTCTTCCTTAAATTTTACTTGCAGAAATGTTCAATTTAAACAAATTTCTATTACAATCCTTCCCTTTTTCCTTATTAGTACATACGAGTACATACTTGTACATATCTAAACTTTTGCTTATGATAATAATGCAGCCAATAGGATCGATAATGGCAATAAATAGGCACAAGTGGTATAATTTCCATAGATTAAAATTAGCAACTGCGCTGCTATAAAAAAGCTAAAAAAGAATAAAAAATGGTTTCAAAGTATTTAAACTATAAGATACGTGTAACTTAACGAGTGGCATGTCATTAGAAGACGTAATTGATGTCATAGTCATTATTACTTCGATTTTGTTTTACTCTTCTTCTTAATTATCATCAGTTTAAATGCTTTGCAAAAGAAAGGAAACTTGAAAGGACATTAATTCGTATTTTAATTTTTTTTTTGCTACAATTGATGTTTAAACTTTTCGGACTGGATCTTGCTCTTACTTTTACATTCATGCTTTTTGGAAATTAAATAAGAAAAAGGCTTCAAACCTTGCAAAGAAAAAATTTTGGAATAAAATTTTTTGTTATTCAATAGAAGAAAGCTAAACTTACAGCCCTTTAAATTTCACATACATTGTACATACATATGTACAATAAATATTGTAATACATGTAAACATAAATACATATGTACAAATATATATAGTACATATATGTAAGCATGTATATATGTATGTACATATGTAGGTACATACATAAGTATATTAATTATTTTTATTATATGTATGTATATTACGTCCCTCAACATAAAAAAGTCAAATGTCAAATTCATCACATACAAACGGGCATAATTTCATTTCATTGTTAAAATGTGTACAGAGAGTACACGAAAAAGTTATTTGATAATAAAAGTACACAGTATGTATAAAACAACATACATTTGTATGTGAAAAAATTTGGTAAAATACCAATTAGGTCTTCATTGTGTCAGTTTGTAGCTTGTCGAAAACTTCAGAAGAAACATTTACTCAATGCAATGAATGAAATGTCGTGGTCAAATCTGCTAAGCAGGTGGTGTTAATTCTATAACAAATACAACATTACAACAAAATTTGACATATTGGTCCCTATGCTTACATGTACTCATTTTGACATATCGACTTCCATTACACAAGAAAAAAGTTGCTCAGCTGTGTTTATTATAACACCATCTGGTAAGTGAATCCGCTTTGCTAAACTATAAACAAAGTTTCTATCGCCTGTCATTATTCTTATTTTCCATTAAGGAGTAGGATTTGTTTGAGCGAAGGCGAATTCAAAATATATTTTTCATCTAGTACATATATCAGATATTTAATATTACTTATTGTTTTTTATTTGTAAATATTATTGAAAGTTAATTAATCCAGTTAAAATGTAGAATGTAAGAAATTTGTGTTTCAAAGCTTTTTCTCTTCCTTTCCTTCCTTTAGACGAGAGATATGAGAGATATAAACACCAAATAAATAAACTATGGTGGTAGTCAATGCAATTGCAACTACAATAATGCAGCAATAAAACTAACAATCTTTTTTTAAGCTAGTGCATAGCTTCTATCGCGGGCTTTGAGGCGACCAAATCAAGAAATTTTGAAACGTTTGTTTTTTAAGTCTTTTGTTGTTGAAACGAAAAAACCTGACACTAAGTTTGTTTCTTAAGTCTTTTGTTTTTATAAGTATTTAAATGGCCCAATGTATGTTAACCCCTAAAGTATGCTATTGATTTTGATTTCATTAACATACAGTATTGCCAGAATAACAACGGAGTTATTAAACAAAACGTAATAATATAATTGCATAAGTTGATGAAAAATGCTATGCAATAGCTTTACCGCGGCAGTCCCCGAGTGCCACATGTCTTTTTTTAATGGTTTTTTTTTGTGAACGTTTTTTTATTTATTGAATCTTTAATTGAAATTCCAATAAGTACTCAAGTCTTAAATCTTAAAGTTTTAATTGTATGCTCAAATCGAAAGATGCTTCAACTTCACTTTTGTAAATTTCGCGTGTCTTAATTCGGTCTTCTCTATATTAGTGATATTGAGATCATTTTGGCGATATTTGATTAGCCATTTGGCGAGAAAGCTAAAAAAGAAACTGACAACACTGACCATGAAAGCTTCAATTGTAAACTTATTTTCGTGTAAATTCTTTAGTTCGGATTTCGTATGCATTTCATTATTTAGTCATGATGGTTGAATAAATTACATTTAAATTTATAAGATTTTATATGAATGTATGCGTTCTGTAAAGTCATTGACCTTTGTCAAATTAAATATGTTCGTGTACTTGATAATTTGTTAAAATTATTAGTGGACTTTTATTATTGTTTGTTGTACTTTATGTGTAACTAGGGAGCATAAATGAGAAAGTTAAGCGTTATATTGTAAAATTAGAAATATTATGGGTATTAAAACTTTCAAAATAAATAATTAATTAAATGACTAGTTATGTGTATTTAAACTGAATATGCGTTACAATGTATCATGTCTCTTTTGTCAGGCAATCGAAATTAAACACCCTGTATAAAAATGCATTTCGGTTTGTATTTATACATGAAATGAAAATTTTCGGAATTTTCATATGTACCAGAAATATTTGTAACAGCAATAATGCTTTGATAGTTTTAAACATTTTCATTCTGCATGGATTACAAAAAAGATTGCGAATTTCTAGAAATATGCGAGTCCTAATTAATATGAAATCAATTTGGGAATAGAATCTGGATGGAAAACACTCAAAAACAAGGAGAATTGACAATCAGGTGGCATTAATACGGCAGATTCTTTCAGATAAGTTGGTTTGAAAATTTATTGCCACTTTTTTCATACGAAGTTTAATATGCCTGAAGTGCGAACAAATTGACTATGGCGAAATAAATTCGCCACTGACATCACCTTGAATGTTAGGAATTGCCGGCGAATGAACTTAACAAAAAATCAATTGAAAAAAAAACTTTTTAAAAAATTTCTTTGTTCTTTTGAAACTTTACACGCTGCCTGACCTTAATGAATTGTTTTCATTTATTAAAACAGAGAAACAGGTTAATTACTCATTTGTAATGCTGAGTAATATCTCTGATTTTATTTTAACTATTATTATATTATGACGTAACATTATTTAATATTCTTTTTTAATTAGCGTACTTTGAAAAGTAATAAACGTTTTCATGTTATAATTACCATTTTTCAATGAATGCCCCCAAAACAAATCCATTTAAGTCAAATGTACATTGAACGCAGCAAAAACAAAATCCCTTCGTTCGTCAATATATTTTTGAAATGTGATAATAATTAAAAAATTATTTTCAACTTACAAATTTGTTATCGCCAGCAATAATAAAAATAATAAAAATTAACTCAATTGAAAATGTTATTGTATGGGAACACCGGTTTTATAGCACACTTCCAGCCGTACTAAAAAAAACGACTAATTTCATGTTTAAAACGCATAATAGTTATTAAAGGTTTTTATTCTTATAAACCATTATAAGAGATTCGTATTCATAAGAGCTTAATATGAGAATAATAGTTATTAAAAGTTTTAGGGTCATTCATCTTAATGTGTGGCAACTCTGTTTGTTTTTGCTTGCTAGTTTTTCATAGTGAAATTGAAATCCACTTTACGATTTAATCGGTATTCAAGTGAGTAACTAAGTATTTTCATTATTTCTATGCTAAAAAAGAATACATTCAAATGAAAATATATACATACATATAATAGATCTTTCAAAACAACATAAAGCAAAAAGTATGCAAAAATATATTTATTTATTTATAACAATTTTTGTAATCGGCAACACGAAAAGTATTCGGGTATTGGGTTTATTTAGATTTTTTCTACATCAGTATCAAAACACATTAAACTCTTTGCAATATTTTGTTTGAAATTAGCTGTGCTGAAGCAATAATTTGTAAATAATTTTAATAAAAACTAAATAATAGTCAAAATGAATATATGTATGGTAGCACCAGAATAATTTTAACAATTTTACATTTTCCTTTGTCTGCAATTTGAAATGTATGCCAAAGTCTCTTTAAAAGCTAAAAATTTTAGAATTCTAACTTTTACTTATTTATTCTATGAATTGTGTATAAAGTGTCCATATTTTTACTTATTTTTATATTTATATAAATTATTTTTCATTTATTGTAAAAATTTGCGCACAAAAATATCATTTCTAAAATGTAAACAAACGTAGAGCAGCTGTTTAAATGCAGACCTGTCAGCTTATTTTTGGTTTATGGAAGGGTAAATCTATCAATAAAATTTTAAATTTTATTTTCTTTTATTAAACGTATAATAGGGTATTAAACGCTTATGAATACAATTTTAAGAAATTTTCCTTAAAAACGCTTCAAAAACCTTCAATAACTTTTTATGAATACGGTTGTTAAACTTTATCAATCCTTTATAAAGAAGGTGGTAAATAAATAGTGTGTCAAGGACTGATGCCGGTTTTGTATATGTTTTATTTATTGTTTTGTCTACTAAATTGTCATGGTTCCAAAATGGAAAATTAATAGAAAATCTGTAAACATTTCTTTAAATATCGCACGCTATACAAATATAATTTTAATATGTTTTAATTGTATATAATTCTAATTTTTCCCATAATTATCGCGTCGAAATTTGTAAAATGTGGCAACGTTCGCGCTTTGTTTTACATTTTGTGCTGGGAACACAATTGGAGCGAAAGACGAATTTCCTCCCGCACAACCAACTCGTCGGTAAAAGTTCATTGAGTAAATGCGCAATTGGGCCGAACAAATAACAGCTGTCATAATAATCAAAAAAGTTGTGTGCTGTCTGTGACAAAAAATAAACATTGTAAATTATTATTTTTTGTTATAATTTTGTTTTCACATACATAACAGCTGATAGTGTTACCGAACAAAGAATATAATTCCTTGATAAAATCAAACATTAACAAAAAAAACATTAAACTAAAAAGCTTTGTAAAAATTACCTTCTAATATATTTGAAAACTAAAAAAAAAGACACTGTAACGATTTGTTCGTCGTTCGCCCGCGTAAGAAATAGAAATAAATCTGTCAGAAAGTTCGTCACGCATTACGAATTTCGTCGACATTGGTGTTGTGTTCATTTTCATATGCATACATGTGTTTTATTTTTAATGGCGAATGTTCGCAACGAAAAATTCGTGATTTGTTCCAATTGAGTTCCCAGAATTATTTATTAAAGTTAGAGTACGATCAGAGTTGCCAGGCTCTGTTTTACGTTCTTCCCTAATATAACAATTTAATTGCTCTATTAATATGTATATCATTGAAATATATATAACATTTAACAACCAGGGAAACCGCAAATATGAAATTGCATGTTCTTCTCCTATGTTTGTATGATATTAAAAATATTTTAAGAATTTTCGGACTGGATTTCTATGTTCTTATATGTACATACATGTTTTAAGGCTTTTCAGTAAGCGTATTTTAAAGGCATGTACTCGTAATTAAATGTAAAACTTTTCACATCACTTGAAGTGTAAAATTCTTATTTGTGGTTTTGCGTTCTATTAAAATATAAATTTTTAATACATACATATATCATATTTTTATTGTATAAAATAAATCTCTTAAGAACGTAGTCTTGAGATAAGATATTTATATAATTCTTACAATGATTCATTTAAATACTATATTAAATATATTATTGTTATTCAAATAACAATGAAAGAAAAGGAAATTATTAAAAGTGAATAAATAAATAACATGTGTAGTGCATTTAAAATTTTACATTATACTTGTCAGAAGCATTTTTGCATCTACTAAATTAATACAGAATATATTTTAAATAAACGTCTATAAAATGCTGTGATTTGAATAGAAATTACACAAAACTATTTGTAAAAAAAAATTAAATAACACTTTTTATTTTTACTTAACACGTTTCTTTATGCGATTTAAATATCTTAAATGAAATGCAAAAATCTTAAAACAATAGAATGAATGCTTAAAAACTTTTTTTCGGAGACATGTCATATGTTGTGTAAAGAAGAAAGAAAAGGAAGCAATATGTGGTAACATTACTAAGCTAAGCATACTAGGATAAATTTTTGGTATACGGCCGCTGTGACACTTCATATAAAATATTGAGAAAAATAATTGTGGCAAAAAAAAAAGGACTTCACCCATACGTTTGATTAAGGGCAGCTGCACAATGCACTTAAATAAACCATATTTATTGACTGCAAGTGTTTATTTATAAATATAAACAACACAAGATTTCTGTTGTATTCCGGTATGCACTCGTTGGGTTTTAAAACTGTTGAGACACACGCCGCACGTCCACCGTGGGAAACTAAAATATGTTGACCAATTAAGCTATGATTTTTTTTTGTTCGAACTGAGTAATGTTTAATCTGTTTAAATATTATTTTTATTAGAAAGAAAAATCTAGAATCTCGTAATAATTAGACAAAGAAATAACAATAACAGACAAAGAAAAAAAAAATTAATAAAAAAAAATAATTGACTCAGCAGATTGAATTAATGATAGAGGATCTTTAACTAGTGTGGCACTGTGGAACAAATTCAGGTTAGCAAAAGTTAGGTCGATTCTTTGAGTGAGGGGTGAAAGTAGAGGCTAAATTAGAAGATCCGTATCGCGGCGATTTTCAGCATATTGTTTATATGGTTTTTTGGCTATAACTCGTCGACTAATTGATATTTTTTAAATCTGTAAAAGCCAAATTATTGCTAGAGACCTGTGCAACAATTAAATCTTTTTAAAAAATTGATTTAGAAATGGGTGCTCAAATAAAGCAGATGCCAACTCAAAGTTGTGACACTCTATAAAAAACACTCTATATATGGAGTCGTATGATTAATATTGAAGTATTTAATGTACGAGCATAGTAAGTATACGCTATGGTGCATTTATAAGCATTTAATAAATAATTTTTCCAACATTTTGCTTCATAAGCACCACAAAAATTTTCTATAAATTTTTGGAAAAATTTTAATTGTTGCACAGGTCTCTAGCAATAATTTGGCTTTTACAGATTTAAAAAATATCAATTAGTCGACGAGTTATAGCCAAAAAACCATATAAACAATATGCTGAAAATCGGCATTTGACTGCAAAGTTCGAAGGTTGATTAAAAAAAAATTCGAAAAATTCTATTTAGCCTCTATTTTCACCCCACACTCTCAGAATCGACCTAACTTTTGCTAACCTGAATTTGTTCCACAGTGTGATTGCAGCTGCCATGGTGGCAGTGAGGTCTAAGCGGTAAACAACTCTGATGATGAGACTACGGTTAGTCTCGAAACAACATATTGTCAGTTGAACCCTCCGTGCAGTCTAATATTTCTTTGTCTGTTCAATTATTACGAGCTTCTAGATTTTTCTTTCTATTAAATATGTTGACCAAAAAATATTATATATTTCTATTCTTTTTACACTTATGTTGAGATACCCCTAAGCTTTATTCTCATAGTTAATATATAAGACGATGTAATAGTATTTCGTTCAAATAGTTTTGCGAAAGTGCAAATGCAAAAATGCAACTATGTGTAGTTTGTTGCTGGATTTGATCAAAAAGCTACGATATTTTTCATTACCACATTCGCAAGACCATTTGGACCAAACACTGAATACCGTCACTGAGTTGCCGTTAGATTTCATAAAATAACTACAAAATTATTTTGCACCAAATACTGAATACCGCCAATATGGAAATAACAAAATTCCACGAACATTTCATCTATTATAATAAATTATCAAAACAATACTTATCCTGCCAACAGATTAAATAAGTGGATGGTTGTGACATAATAATTGTAGTTTAGCCAACACCTTAAAAAACAGTGTTTTCTTCTATAATTAAAAAAATTTTTTTGCTTGAGCAAAATTTTAATAAACAGTTTTTTTAATATTGTATTGCAGGTGTTGAAATCGTTATTAAAAAAATCATGGAGTTCTTAATTAATTTGTCACATCGAAAACATACATATACTCATATGTATGTATGTATTAGTGATGTTACGAATACTCGTATTCGTATTCGACTATTCGATTATTCGCCTGTTTTAGGATATTCGTATTCGTATTCGTATTCGCCAAATTCAAGCGAATATTTTTCGAATAATTTTCCCATACATTTTCCAAAAAAAAAATCATACAAAAGTTTAAAAAAAGTACATAAAATGTAAAAAAATATATTAATTTTTATTAAAAAAACCCATTGTATTTCACGCAAAGTAATAACCTTCTTAAAAAACAAACAAAAATATATGTATATGTATTTTGCAACTAGTATTCAAAAATTAAAGTTTTATATCATGTTAAATTAGTAATCAAACCTCAGTAGAGGAATGTTGAATTTCAAAAATATAAGTTTTGAAGCCTTTTCTCCATCAAGCCTATTACGATGCGGTGTATAAATAAGCCCCGCACCACTAAACATTCGCTCGCTTGGAACACTCGTTGGTGGTGTCACTAAATATTGCCTGACTATAGGTAAAAAAAGCTCGTATTTTTCCTTATTTACTTTCCACCATATAAGTGGGTTAACGTCATTTGCCGCCCGTTTTTCCGATATATATTCCGCGATAGTTTTTCTAAGTAAATGATGAATGGAATCTGGGAAACTAAGTTGAGAAATTTCATCTCCATTTTCACAGTCAATGTCACTTGTATCCATGAGTAAATTCATCATGTCTCTTATTTATAGTTACTAACGCAAAGGCAGGGATTTTTTCCAATTAAATTTGAAATATAAACCTCAAAAGAAATATTCGTATTCGTATTCGGCGAATACTGTTTTAAATATTCGTATTCGTATTCGCGAATACTAAAAATTGATATTCGTAACATCACTAGTATGTATATTATACATATGTATGGATGTATGTTTATTCTACAAGTTGACTCATTCTCAATTTAATGTGTGAAATTTAATAAAGAACTAAAACAAAAATAAAAATACGTACCTGAGAATTAAAAAGGCGTGAAAGTCAACAAAACAAAGTTCCTAATGATTTCTTAAGTTTTTTTTGTTGTAACTTTAATTATAAAATATCAAATACTATTCTAATTGCTGCATACTCTATTTTCAATTAATTCTGGTATCAAAGTTCAACTTACGATAAAATTTTATATTCAATTAGTGAACATTTTTAAACAAATTTTGAATCATGAAATTATTAAGTTTTTTTTTTTTTTTGTTAAATTGTTGTTAATAATAAACTCCTTTCGTGGAATTGTTTTGGCAAAAAGAAAAGAACAGTGAGAAACTTGTCTTTAGGAATTTAAAAATAAACTTGGTTTATGTGTTGCTTTGTACTAGAATCAAAATCTATGTCAAGTTCAATGAACAGCAGTTGTGTGAATGAATGAAAATGTTTTGTATTTAATTTGTTCAACTCTGACGTACACTTGTTTATTTTAACAACTTATTTCCTCATAAATGTGCTAATATTTGATGGACGTACAACAATTTTTTTAAAACAAATAAAAATAACATTTTCCTTTTCACCGTCCTGTATCTTTTTTGTTTGCATTGTTTTAGGTAATTTGATAAAAGTCTGTGGTACGTGTGGCTTCTGAGCAGAAGTGAAAGAATGAATTCAATCAATGATTTAAAATGATAAATAAAAAGTTTTAGAGTTATTGCAGAATTGAATTTCTGAATTGTTATTTATCGTATTCTGATTTGAATTAATCGTTCTTATTACGAGTTATATGATTTACATTGGAGTCGTTAAAGTTCGACTACGACTATGACTAAGCATGATAAGGCCTTATGTCATGAAATCGTCTAGATTTTACCGTAATTCGAATATAAACAAAAATCATATGTGGTTCAGCTGTATTGGTGACATTTTTAGAATCATTTTAACAAGCAGTATTTAACTTCTTTGAGTCTAGATTGTTCGCCTTTTAGCTACAACATTTCTGCTTTAGTTCCTTAGGGTTGTTTTGACGTTTTTAAATTTTGCCATTTACATATTTCCATAATAATTTCCAGAGCTATTGCAGTTTCTTTTTTCTCTACATACCGGTAACTCTGTTAGGTAGTAGTTGCCTCAGTATTAAAGATTTCTCACGGGATTTTAATGGAAGAATGTCCAGGAAATTGATATTTTTTCGAATATTTTATACGACACAAAAATTATATTAACGATATTCCCAATGCCAATACAGAGATTATAGACGGAAGTTGTTCTCACTTTTTGATTTGAACTCATTTTGAAAAAAATTGTTCTAAGATTTAATTCTTTTAATAACATGCAACTGCAGAAAAATATAATTTATTCGAAATATATTTATGTATGTTAGAAACGAGTATCAATAGCAACACTAAGTTCTTAACACGCAAGTATGAAATGCTTAAATGTCTTTATAGAAAATTAACAAAAACTAATTAAGACGACCTTCAGCATCATAAATAATACTCGTATGTACCCACAACGGCAGCGGTAACAAGACTGCAGAAAATAATTGCTAGTGTTGCCGTTATTATATTTTTTATATATATGTATAATTAGATCCTTAATAATATAGGTGCCCCAAGGTGAATTCATACAAGGTAGCCTTATCCGTACAACAATAACATTCGCCGCTAAATTTTCATCCAACTGCCAAAGCAAATGCAACAATGTTTTTATACAAATATATAAAGAAAAGTAACTTATACGCCAAAAAACTAATCATATACGCATTTTTTGACACTTCAAAGTTGAACAGCTGATGATGACGTAGGCTAATAAGGCTACCTGGCAATTAACTCGCCTTGGATGCCAGCACACCAGTGACAAATACAACAAATCTTGGAATTCATACATTTATATCTGTCGTTTATATATTCGTTTCCCTAATTCGTGAAGGACAATCCATACAGCTTACGACCGAAAATAATCGTCAAATAATGAAAAAAAAAATAATTTTTATTCATTCAGAAAGCACATAAATCACATATACAATCTCGCTAAAAATCAATATCTGGCCATCATGCGTGTCCAACTCTTTTGATAATTCTGACAGGTTCAAATCTAATAATTACATAAGATCATAAATTGTATGTGCAAATTTGTTTGTATGTATTAATGTATAGAATCACTATGATTTGCGATAATTTTATACTTGATGTTGGTTTTTCACTTTCGTTGTTGACTTAATTTTATTTCTGTTATTTTGTTTATTTCTTGTTTGGTTTGTTGACACCAAACAGCTGAGGTTGTGAAAAATTAAATACACAAAAAAAACAAAGGAATATAAAAATAGTTACGAAAATTTATTTATATATTTTTTTTTATAATTGAAGTTTTTGGGTCACAGAAACTTCAAAATTATTTTACTCAAAAATATGGAAATACATATGTACATACGTGTATGTACTTTGTATTTGACAAACATTTTCAAATTTACATTTTTTAAAAGTCATATAACTTTTAAAAATTATACCTAAAAATGCCAGTTTTGTAAAAATGTACTGTATTAAAAAACACTTTTTAAATTGTTTTTTTATAACAATATACTTTTTAAAGGAATTTTCTTAAAATATAATTTATTTTTTAAATGTACTTATTTTAAAACAATTTTAAATGGATTATTTTGAAAGGTATTTTTGCTTTTTTTAAAGACCATTTTCCCAATACATATTTTTCAAAGTACTTTTTTAAAGCTACTTATGTATTTTGAAATATGCTTTTTATAAAATCTTTTCTTTTGAAATGGTAATTTTTTCTGAAATTTTTATTTTAAATACATGGATTTTCATCATATTAAATCACAGGTCAACTATACAAACACCCAACTTTATGTTTATATTTATACACATACATATGTACATACATACCTTTTTTACACGTTCCTGTTTTAAATTCGTAAAGCTTAAAACCCAGTGTAGTGTGCATTTTTTAGGCGTGGGAAATGAGAAAAATCTTGGTACTATTTTACTTTTGGTACTTTTCCACAAATTTGTTATACAATATCAGTCAGTATACCTGCTGGCGTGGAAAATAAGAAAAATCTGGTATTTTGGTACTATTTTACTTTTAGTACTTTTCCATAAATTTGGTGTACAGATAGATTATTGACAGCATTAACATGCAGTGTGAGCGAAGTGATGCGTAAAAGCAAGTAATATATGTATGTATATGTATTTAAAAAGGGCACTTCTCTAAAGACTTGTTATCTTAAAACGTACTTTTCTATTGGGTACTTTTCTTGAAAAAGTATAATTTTTTTTCAACATAATAACATATAATATTTTGATCAGTAACAACAATAAATAAAAATATAAAAAAAAAGATTTGCACAACGGCTGCAAAAATATTTAAATCCAAAAAAAATTTTCTAGGATTTAAATTAAAAAGTATATGTGTCGATAGTTGAATAAACTCTGGACTACTTTGTTGTTCTTAAAAGAAATCCTAAAATAAAGAGCAATACACTAAAAATTAAACCGTGTGTAAATTTTCATTACTGATCATGTATGCTCTCAAGGAACATCGATATCTTATGCTCGCTCATGTACGACTTTTTCTTAAAATTATATTAGAGATTGTCACCAATCACACGGGTTGCATGAATCACACGTATCATATATAATTTCTAGTGGTTCACTGACTTTATTTACCATGAATACACACGAGCTGAAAAAAAACAACAACTTCATTAGTAATATCTGTTTATTGTTTACATTGCAATTCTGAGTGTTAAGATCATCATGATACAATCTGAAATGCTTACAAAGGTGGTAAAAGACAAGATTCAGTCACGATCATGAAAACTTAAGCTGGCAAATATTCATTAATGTAATTTTTTAAATAATTTAATTTCATATTTTAACGTTTTGTAACGGAGCGCAGCCATTAATTCAGTTTTTTTCAATTGTTGCTGTATATTGATTTTTGTATACATATTTTTAATTTTTTAGAACTTTCCAAGATTGTTTGAGAAGTTACAAATAGTTTAGTTTTCCAGAAACTTCTAAGCACTGCACTCACTAACTCTTTTCTTAAGTGACGGAAGAAAATGTTACTCATGATGCCCATCTCTGAAGCAGACTCGCACACTCCCTAGCAGTTGCTTACAAATCTCCTTGATGTGATGCATGTACTCTAGGTTTTTTTATTATTGCTTTTGTTTGAACAGATAAGCAAATTGAATAAAAAAAACCATGGCCCCATCACCCTCGGCCAACCACTGGTTTAAATCATAATATGTGATTTATTTTTTCTTATTTGTTATTGTTGCTTAAGTATAGCAAAATAAATATAAAAAATTTCATTCAATTTATGCTGATTAAATGTATTTTTATTTCAATTAAACTGATTTTAATACAACAAGAATCCATCCTACATGACATACATACAAACATACAGCAGCAAACAATCTGAATTCAAATGAAAAATAAACTTTTATTTTACTATTTTAGATTTAAAATTCATCGCTTGAAAGAATATGCAAAGATTGGCCTAAGTCTCAGTTAAAACATGGAAATATTTCTTCTGTAGCAGCAAAACTTTCGGTCGGAGTATAAAAAGGAAATATTTGAAACAAAGGAAAAGAAACCCAATTTAATCAAAAGTTTATTTTGGAAAATTTAAATGCAATGTTTTATTTAAATTTATTTAAATTATTATGGTGCTAACTTGCTCTTGAGAGTAAGTTTTCATTATTAACCTCCCTCTCTTGTTCGCTCTTTTACTACGGATGCGTTATATTGAACGAGGGAGAGTGCTCAAGTGTTAAAAAGTGCATTTGAGCAGTAAAAATTCTCAAAAAAAAAGGAAAATTATGGATGGTTTACATCTGACTAATCAGTTGTCTAAAGATCAGTTGTTGCCTTCGCAACCGTTATCGCCAGCAGTGTCATCATCATTATCACTACTACAACAACAACAGCATCATCATCAACATTTGTTACAAACCAGAACCGGAAGTCAGTCCCTTTTGCGCACAAGTAGATCACCATCCGCTACTCGCAGCAACGAACAAAGTAAGTCAAATTTATTTTATTCAATCTAATTAATATAGAAGAGACATTTATTTAACAGTTTGTTTTTTGTTTTTATTATTATTACAATTATTGTAAATGTTTTGCATTTTTTTTGTTGAATTTGTAAATAAGCATCTAGTATAGAGTAAATAATACCTTAATAGTTTTTTTTTTTTGTTTTACAAATGTTATTATGTATAAATTGATACATATATTTTTTATTGTGGATTATTTCTATTTGTGAAAAAATGTTTTATAAATTTTTTTCATAAACTTTTTATTATCACTTTCCATTTGTGTTATGAAAATCCCTATAAAATCAAGGCCATTTTTGCCTGTTTAAAATTAGGTGCATAATGAAAACATTTATTCGTTACTATTTTCCACATGCTACTATTAAATGCGTATATACGAGGGATTTGCACAAAAGTTCCTACAGGACAGTAAATAAAATAAAGTGTTGCTGAAAATATTTGCAAAATATGTGCAACTGTTTTTCCTGTTCATTTTTAATATCGTATGACTGCAAGTATGGCGAAGTTAATACAATAAAAATTTTCATATTAAACGCAGAAGTGATGTGCGGTTGTGCGCTTTAGGTTCAGAGAAATATAATAGTTCCGTTAGTAAAAATAAACAGTGCTACCGACATTAAAAAACAACAGGATGTTCGTTTTCATTTGCACTATAATTTACATCAGAAGAATTGCGTATGGAAACGTACTTATTTTTTCGCAGTAATAAAAATCTACATTTAAATATTCACTCAAAATTTTATAAAAACCCAGTCAGTAAATACGAGAAATATTAATAGTTAAAATTTAAAATGACAAATGCGTTTTTTACACAGTTTTCGGCTAATTTTTTGACATTCCAAGATGGTGTTTTGTATCATACATACGTCAATTAAACTGTAAATATGAAATTTTTAAATTATTTTTTTTGGAAATCGGTTGGGATGATATGTAAATTTGTTTGTATGTACATACAAGTGATGTTACGAATATCAATTTTTAGTAGTCGCGAATACGAATACGAATATTACTTTCAAAGTTCAGAGCCACTCAATATTTCAAATTTATTTGGAAAATATCCCTCCCTTTGTGTCAGTAACAATAAATTGAAAAAAACTGTCACACTACAACAGGGGCCAAATTACGGCACTCGATATCGATCGAAATTTCAATACAATTTAATTAATTTCAATACAATTAATTAATTAATTTAATTAGGCCGCAGGTATTTAACATTTTTATGACATCGCGATACCGAATTTGAAAAACATTTTGAAATTATTTGACTTACATATTGTCAGATTTCGTTTTTACTTACTCTGTTTGCGTTTTTAACGGCCTGTTTCACAATGTCGACAAGTCGATGTCGTTCTCTTATTTATATTGAAAACAAAAACAAAATATTTAAATTTGTTTTTGTTTTTAATATAAATAAGAGAACGACATCGACTTGTCGACATTGTGAAACAGGTCGTAAATAGTAATTCTCTTTGCGATAAAACATTTTCAGCAACATGTGTCGCTCGACTTTCACATATTAAATTTTAGTTCTTCTATTTTTGAAGTTCAACGTTCCTCTACTGAGATTTGATTACTAACTTAACATGATATGAACATATAAGACTTAACTTTTAAATGCTATTTGTAAAATATGTATATTTGTTTACTTTTTAAAATGGTTATTATCCCTCGTCAAACACAAAGACTGGTTTTTAAATTAAAATCAATATATTTTTGTACTATTAATGCACGTTTTTAAACGGTATGTATTATTTTTTCTCTTGAAAGTATGTACATATGTATGTGCAAATTATTCCAGAAATATTTGCTGGAATTTGGCGAATACGAATATCTTGAAATAGGCGAATAGTCGAATACGAGTATTCGTAACATCACTAGTGCATATTTACATATCCCAACAAACAAAAAGCAAATAAATTTTTCAAATCCTTTGTGTATTTATTTTTTAAAATTTGTTCTCTTCGAACTCTGGCTTGAGACCGATTTTGAATTTTTTTTTAATTTATACATATGTAACCACATTAAAATTTCCAACTTTATTTTGATCTATCAGTTTTGAAATCTGATTTGTTTTGTATTGTAATTCTGTCCTAATTAATTAATTCAAATGTTTTAGATACAAAAATATTTGAGGAATTTAAACTACAATAAAATAACTGTATTCTTCATCCATTTACTTTCGGGAACAACATTTGAAAATAACTTGAGAATAAAGGCATGCTTTGTGTTGTATTTTTTTTTTGCTCAAGTTGCATTAAAAAGTCTAAAATTTATTCATCTTTCGAAGTGAAGTTTGATATACATAAATTGTTTTTAATTTTTAAATTGCTGCGAAGACTTAATTTTTAAATAAATTTTCCATAACATGTACCACGGCATGCTCTTTTTTCTTTGCTTTTAAATACTACCAATATATCATAATATTTTTTACATTTGTACAAAAGTTAACAATTAATAGATATTTAAAAATTTTTTTTTTTGCACGTTTTAAACTCTTTTTATTTTTTGTTTTTATATGTACATACATATGTTTGATCCTTATTTATCTCAATATCATAAATTCTTTTTATCACACAGCTTTATAAAATAATAAAAATAAAAAAAAAAATAATAAAAAAAGGACATACAACTCTGTGTTGTTTTGTTGAATATAAAATCAAACTAAAATTATTACAAATTATATACACATCTATATAACCAAACCGATAATTAAAAAAAATCAATTTCTTTCTTAAATATTTCACATACTACTCGTACATCAACACGCTCTTCTATTTGACGTCACTCCCCATCCTAAAATTTTGCCAATAAAAATACACACCAGCAATTGTAATTGTATGTGATAACTTTTGTGTGCTTGTATCATATATCTATTTATGTATATAAATGTGCTTCTTCTTCTTCTACCAAACACTCACTAGCGCTAAAAAGTTGTTTTTTTAAATTTATAAACTTTGGAAATAAAAATAATTTTGAAATAATATTTAAAGACTAAATAACGGACTTTCTTTGCGACTTCTCTTACGACTACAACTTGTACTTGGACTTACATTTTACAATTGCGTTTTGAAAATAAACTCGAAAAAAATTAATACGCATGAATATAAAAACAGTGTCAAGAGAGCGTGATCATCATACTCATCACCATCATCATCTTCGCGGTGATAGTGCCGAGTCAGCTTCATCGGCAACAGCAGCATTTTCATCTGGCACAACAGCAACTACTGCTGCGGCTGCAAGCATAGCAGGGGTAACATCGGCTACGGCGACGAGCGCTACCAGTAGTAGTGGCACAATGACCGGTAGTGTAGGCAGTGGTGGTGGTGTGGGTGTGGTGGGAGTAAGCGCTTTTCGTGGTTTTCGCAGCCAATCACCTTCAAATCGTCGCAGTCGTGATCGCAATCGCACTCACGCTCGCACGCATGGTTCAGATCAGGGTGGCCTATTGGCCTATCACGGTGCCATGGGTGGTGGCGGTATGCCTTTGGCGGGTGTTGGTGATTTAACTAATATGGAAATAGGTTTAAGTAGTGCCGGTGGTTCTGGTGGTATCATAGAAGACTCCCGATTATCAGGTAATTGTTGCAGTTGTTTTTAACTTTAAGATCACAAAACATTTTTTGTTGAATTAAAAATCAACAATTTATGAATTAATTAATTTTTGTGTTGTTGTTGTTCTTTGTAGGCAATGAAGATCTTTGTCATCAATCGTTTGCCTCCGATGATTTAGATGCCAATCCGCAGGGTTCTTTGGGAGATAGTAGTAAAAAGCATCATCGTCGTCATGAACGCACTTCAAGTTTACAAGCTTTAGATCGTTTAAATACAAAAATTCAATGTACAAAAGAGTCCATACGTAAAGAACAAACTGCCAGAGATGGTAAGTTTAATTGAGAGATTTATAATTAATGAATTTTAATTGATAAAGAAATTTTTCGGTTGTTTTTTTTTTCTTTTTTGTTAATGTTTTTCAGATAATGTTAATGAATATTTAAAACTAGCCGCTAGTGCAGACAAACAACAATTGCAAAGGATAAAGGTGAGTTGTTGTGTCCTAATAGTTTGGGTTTCTGCAAATCGAAATGTGTAGACCCTGCTAAACTTATAGGTTTCTGGTAAACTATAAAGTTTCTCTGAATTAAAAAAAATTGGTTTAGTTTTCTAATACACAAAGGCGGCATTTACACTACGCAACTTTGTTACATGAAACTCTTCTTTCAGTGAGAAATACCGAGAGCGAGAAAGACGAAAAACTAATTGTAAACATTTATATTTCAATACTTTCATTTAAAATGAAAATTGCATGCAGCACCTTTTCATTCAGTCACTCATGATCTCGATAAAAGAAATATTATTCATGTACGCTCTTGTACGACCTTGTTTTTTTTAGCTCATAACACTCATATGAGATATTCAATCACAATAGGGTTTTTAAACTTGAAAGTCGATTAAAATCACATGTGATTAGAATCTTGTGATTTTTCTATGATGTTCTTTATATGGCTATTTTTAAGTTAAAATTTCACATTCCGTAGTTCTTAAACTATTTGGTCGATTATAGATATGAACCAAACTTCAGTGGCGTTGCCAGCCGGCAACTGAAAATTTCAAGTTGCCAGAAAATCACTAAATAGTAATTGAAACCACAAAATACAATTGAAACTGTCAGCTCTTAGTCCCGGTTCACAGACTTCAACTTTTGCTGCTCAACTTATGAGCTTGTTGAAGAGAGGGGAAAGAGGAGTGGTATTTGGTACGGAGTTGCTTGTACTGGGAAGCTCGTTTTGTTGCTCACTCGTAATAATAAACGCGAGTTTAGATGCAGCTTATTATATGACATTTCTATTAATGTTTTGGTTCGCTGCGATAAGTTTTGCAAAATTTGAAATAATAAATTTCTTTTACACAAACTGTCAAAATTTGAAGAAATTGGAAGCAAAAGAAAACGGAAATTAGTTGAAACCGATTTCTTTGTGTGAACATTAAGGCAACTTTAAGAGGGAATTGCAAAGAATTTGAGCAGCAAAAATTGAACTATGTGAACCGAGACTTAGTTTCCAATTGGCATCCGTAATATCATTTTCTGGAACTGGCAACCCAATTGAGGTTTGGTTGCCATCCATAATCGACCCATGATTTTTTTCTAAATTTTCAACAGTTCCATTTAAACAGTGTATTTTCTTTCTTTTCAGGCTGTTTTCGAAAAGAAAAATCAAAAAAGCGCACACACAATTTCCCAACTACAAAAGAAACTCGATAATTATACAAAACGTGTCAAAGATTTACAAAATCAACAGTATCATAATAAATCCCAACACCGGCAGCCTCGTGAAGTTTTAAGAGACGTGGGTCAAGGCTTAAGGTAAAATAAAATAAAAAAAAAACAATTTTCAATAGCGTCGTTTTAGAAAAATAATATTGCTTGTTATATTTTCGTCAGAAATGTGGGCGGTAACATACGTGATGGAATTACTGGATTTTCAGGGTCTGTTATGTCCAAACCTAGGGAATTCGCACATTTGATTAAAAACAAATTTGGAAGTGCTGATAATATCAATCAAATGACAGGTAGATGTTTTGTTTCAGTAAATGAGTGATTTTGTACGTTAAAAATTATATGTTTCAATTTGTTTTTGCAGAATCTGAATTAAATAGCTTAAACATGCATGTGAATCAAAATGAAATTTTAGGCAGTACCACGCCTAACAATGCCATACCCAACGCATCAACAGGTTCAGGTGGTGGTGGTGGTATTAATACTGGTGGTGCTGGTAGTGGTAAATTTAATAGTGAAAATGGCAGCGAATGCAGTAGTGTCACAAGTGAGAGTATACCTGCTGGGTAAGTAAAATTTTTTTTACCGGAAAGTTCTACATTAACAGGCTATCATTGCTATGTTTCAGCCATAGCGGCCTAATACTTTTCAAACATCTCAAACGAAATCTAATAATATTTAAGATACGATTCATAACATGAGCTTTCTTGAATTAAATTAAAAATTACATTTAGATATATTGAATTTTACTTTAAAGTCTAACTATTAGTTTCCAATTAATTTCTGATGCTTGATTTATTTTTCAGCTCTGGAAAAAGTCAATCGGGTGCCAGTCAGTATCACATCGTATTAAAATCCTTACTAACCGAACTGGCTGAACGAAAAGCTGAAAATGAAAAATTAGCCGAGCGTGTTGAACGTTTAGAGGTACAAATATTTATTTTTTCCAAACATTTTTCAATATTTCTTATTGTTATCAATTGGGTTTTCAGAATGCTCAAAAGGAATTGAATAACTTGACTGCGACACTGGAAAGTGATCGTTATAGAGCGGAGAGCTTAGAAGAGCAAATAAATGATTTAACGGAATTACATCAGGTAAGTTTAACAATTTTTATTGATCTGAAATGTATACGAGTAAAGTAGAGAAACAATTAAAATTGTTAATTTTAGTAAAGTATTTTAGGCCCTCCCTACAGCCGTAGAAAATTCTGTAAAATTTCATAAATAAATCGAAAACAGTTCAAGAAAAATATTGAATTGTTATTTTGTAACTGAAAATACCATTCGGAGAATACGGTCGGGATTTTCGGTGATTTCTAAAAGTGATAAGACTTGATTCAGAAACATTAAATATGAAAATTATGTAAAAAAATTAGTTTTTAAAAAATCCTTGTTCGGTATTATTTTATTTTTAAATCTGTAATGCCGGGATTTTCCTATACCAGTCTCGATTGGCATCTGTAGTAGTTTCTTTTATTAGGTCTGTTACTTTGCATGTATTTTAAAATTGTTTAAATGAGAGCGCGTTTGAGAGAAGTTCATGAATAATCTTCCCTATCGTGAATAACAAGTAGAATTTTTGTTCCCGTGAAATTTGTATTCCCTTCGAAGGGAAAAATGATATTGTGAATCTCACGTGAAAATATATTAACGCTATCAGTTCTCACTGAATGTAAAAAAAGGAAAATTAAAATTAAAAAATCAATAATTTTTTCTTTAAATAAGCACATTTTAGGGCTCCATGAAAAATGGCCCCAATGAAAAATGTCCCCAAACCGAAAATGAAAAATGGCATACTTACCTTATTTTTATTTTGACCTAGCACCCCAATGCACTGCAGCAAATCTGGGGACTTAAATTATTTGGGCAATTGTTGGGCGCAGCCACTTTTTTCTCCATGTTGGCTCACAGCGCCCACAGCTTACTAACGGCTTTTTGCATTCTAGGCTCCTCGGCGGGGCTCAAGGTAACTCTACTCCATATAATTTCGAGCAACGTCGCCGTTTAATAACAATACTAATTTTGAAAACGCATTATTTGATGTAATGAGTTTTTTGTGGTATTTATATCATTTACACTATTTTGGGGCCATTTTTCATTTTTCAGTTTGGGGCCATTTTTAATTGGGTCCATTTTTCCTATTTGAGGAATAATGGCCCCAATGAAAAATGGCCCCAAAATGAAAAATGGCCCCAAACTTTTTACATTGAAAACAAAAATAATTATTTTTGGGGCCATTTTTCCTTTTTTTGGGGCCATTTTTCATTTTTGGTTTGGGGCCATTTTTCATTTTTCAGTTTGGGGCCATTTTTCATTTTTTAGTTTGGGGCCATTTTTCATGGAGCCACATTTTAGGGAAAGGAAATTTTTTAGAAAAAAAAAGTATTCATATAGGGGTGATTAATTCGGAAAATGTGTTGTAAAATACAATTTTTTTATTATTTCATATGTTCCATGGTATAATAAATAAGGTAGTATTGTCCCTAAAACAAATACAATGTCACAAAAACAACAGGCATTTTGTTAGTGTAAAATGTTTTCTGTGTGTCAAGAATAGAGAAACAAGAAAATAAAAAATACATTTAATTTTTGTAAAATAAATTTCAAACAAAATAAAAACAAACTGACATACAGAAAACAAAAATACACGTCTACAGCTGCCGGGACAATTTTATCTTATTTTTTATACCATGATATGTTCCTGGAAAACAAAAAACACCTGTAAAGGATAAATTTTCATTATTTTACATATGTATCTGATTGATTTCTTTGCTTTTTTCGAAAGTGGCACAAACTTTTATTGTTTTGTTACGACTGTCAAAACACTGATGTTATATTTTGTGCCTAAGATTTGGGATTATATTTTCCTGTACTTTCGTGTAATTTTGTCTCTATATGAGAGAAATTTATGCTTACTCAGATTTTAATAAACTTTACCCACATAGTAAAAAAACAGAGCTATTGATTTGGGACTTCTGTAGTTTCGAAAAATCCTTTACCCAAAAGTTGGAAATTCGAGAATAATGTAATGAAGTAAGAACGCACAGAAATTTACGTATACTGAAAACAAAAATAAAAAAAAAAAAAAAAAAGCCAAAGTACTCTATAGATGTTAAAAATATAGTTTATGCACATCAGCAAATAAATACCTTTAAAATGGTATAGATTTTACCCAAATCAACTAATTAATATTATGTAATACAATAGAGCTAACAAAAAATCGCGTTTCCCATTATTAATTAATTAGATAATAGTAAACATAAGTTATGTTATCATTGTTAATTCTTAAACTTGAGGAAATTACATTTTTCTTAAAATCATAAACTTACTTTCAGAATGAAATTGAAAATCTTAAACAAACTATAGCCGATATGGAAGAAAAGGTGCAATATCAGAGTGATGAACGTCTACAAGATGTCAACGAAGTGTTGGAAAATTGTCAAACTAGAGTAAGTTTTTTTTTTTTTTTTGAAAATTTTGTCAATCATAAGACTCAGTATGAATGAAATTTCATTTTTAAATTTTTAAAGATTTCCAAAATGGAACATTTATCACAACAACAATACGTAACGGTTGAGGGCATAGATAATTCGAATGCCAGAGCTTTGGTAGTAAAACTTATAAATGTAGTATTGACCATATTGCAGGTAGTGCTATTATTGGTAGCCACCGCAGCCGGTATTATAATGCCATTTTTGAAAACAAGGTAAATTTCCTTTTTTTATTAATATTTGTTTTTTTTTTTTTTAATTTTACCTATTATTGTTATTTAAAACTAATTCTTGATCTAAAATTTATTGTGAATATAAATCTTTTTGCAGAGTTCGCGTTTTAACCACTTTCTTATCGATATTTTTTATAATTTGTGTGATACGTCAATGGCCTGATGTTCAGGATATTGGCGCTGGCTTATTGCGTCATTTAAAACAGTCGTTGGTTGTTAAATAGATTAATGTGCTCGTCTTCTGTATATAGATACATACATACATACCAAAATATGTATATACAAAAAAAAAAAAACAAACACAAAAATCTCTTTATGTTTGTACATTAACTACTGCTTCAAAATGAGAGATCTTAAAATATGGTGTGGAAACTCTTTTAAGTCTCTTTATAATTTAATATAAGTAAGTAAGAATAACAAAATACATAATAAATTATTAAAATTAAACCAACTACTCCTACAACATTTATAAATCAAATCAACTAAAACATATAAAAATCAAACATGCATCACCTTTAACCACAAAAATAAAACACCACCTCTAAACATCGACATTAAATAAATATACATATACTTACATAGTTTTCTAAAATAACTTTCATATATGTAGATGTACATACATACATACATCCCTTAGTTTTAGTGTAAATTAAAAGTAAATATACAAGTTTTAACTGTGACTAGTGAAGTCATTCTTTTTAAGAAAAGAAATAAAATATCAATAAATTTTATTTAAGTAAAGTTTGTTGGACTTAAGAAATTAAATTTATAATATATTATCCTTTCTATTTGATTGATAACTATTTGATTTTTTAATAGAGGTTCTAATCAGAGATTTAATGACAGAGAAATTTCTTAAAATCATCTAAGTATTTATTATGTTTTGCGATTGGAACAACTTTAACAATTCTCCCAATCATCCACGATGCTGTTTTTGGCAAAGGGGAAAAGTTTCGAAATAGAAAGTATTCATCATCGGGGTGAATCTGTTTCATTTGAAACGATGCCCGAATATTAAAAAAAAAAGATTATGAAAGAAATCTAATAATGATAAATCTGATAAGCGAAACAGGAAATATCTCTTGCAGTAATATTACTGGTATCGCCTTTTTGAAAACATACGTTCCCCACATTATCCAATTTCGTTAGAAAGAACCTTCATTTTCAAAAGAATGTGTCGCAAAGGTGCCACCAATGAAAATCATGCTCTATACTGTAACTCCATTTTCACTAACCCTAAACTGTCAGCTGTCATACAGTTTAGCACGGTTCCCCACAGTTTACGTATTCAAATGGCGTCAATAAAATTAGTTCACAGTAAATTTATTAAGATATAGCTCATATATATTGTTAATTAAGTTGAAAAGATTTATTTTTAATAAAGTTGAACAATTTTGTGGAGTAAAAACATTTCCATTTGAGTGAAATATTAAATATGTAGTTCCTTATAAAAGAAATAATAAAATAGACAATTATTAAAACCAATCATAAATGGAATTTAACACACCCACCCAGTAAAAAAAAGGTAATTTTTATCATACACACTTTTGTTAAACAAACTTTATTTAAATTTAAATGCTGCTTATAACGATAACTAAAAAAATTTTCATACGTCACAAAAGAATATGAAAATATTTACAATTAAGAGAAAACATTTTATGGGAATTAAATTAATAACTAAAGTCCGAACTTTTTGTATTGTAAATATCAAAAAAACAATGATTCCAAATTATAATTAAAGAAATTTTTATTGTTAAAATAAATAATTTAGATAAATTGTGAATATTTTTTCTAAACAAATCGAAACGAAAACAAAGCCAATTTTATTAATATTGAAATATTTTAAATTACTTTTCCTATATGCTGAAATAAGAAAAACTATAAAAATTAAAAGTAAATTACATAAATAAAATACAATGACTAACAACCTACCTATAATACATATATGTATGTATGATGTGTAAAAATGCAATATAAAAGATAAAATCAAATAAAATTAACTATTATTATTATTATAAACTACCATAATTTATTAGGTTTAACAACCATCAAAAAAGAAACAACTAGCAAAAAAAAGTTGAACATAAAATATGTACCCTATAGCTTAATTAATTAATCGTATATGAAATATTACATACATACATACTTCTTTTATACATTAAACATATTTTTTATAATTATCCAGAGGGAGATCCCAATTCTTTTTGCGGTATTTATATTTTTCTCTATCTTTTAAAGTTTTGTGTATATTATAGAAAATCTTTTAAACAATTGTTTAATTGATTCCATACTAATAGTGTTTGTATTTATAAAAATATTTGATAATAGTTCTATGTTTTTGTAAAACACAGTGATTGAAACGAGTGTAATGTAATTAAATTATATTAATAAACTTTATTGTAAAATTTTCTTTTGAAAAGTTTTCTATAATTTTTATTTCATATTTGTAAATTATTCTTTAGATTTATAATGGAACATGTTTTTTTATTCTGATTTATATATACGACTAGCAAACAAAAATATGAAAATATAAATATGTATAACAAAATTAATTTATAAAAAAAGTAGAATTTGTCTTTAAGACTGAATGTGTATCATGCTAAAAGGTAAGAGAAATATTTATTTAAACTTAAACGATTTAATTTTGCACATGCAGTATTAATGCATTTTAGAGTGATTTCTTTGCTCAAATGCAGAAATACAAAAAAATTTAAAATGTTTGCAAATCCTTTTCCCAATCGCATACACACATAATAAAATAATGGGGCTCTTTGTATATTCCTAGAGATGACAGAAAAAATCTGTTATGGCAACACTGTAACAAATTAACTTATTCATCCTAAAAGTATGCATTGAAGTTTTTTACAGAAAAAAAAAATATTCAGAAAAAGTTGATTGCTATTTTTATGACTGTTCTGGGCTCCTGGTGTTTTACGTGCATTATGAAATTTAGCAAAATTGGCAGTGTTGCCGCAACAGATTTTTTCTCCCGAAATATAAATAAATGCGCTTCGTATCACCAACTTGCTTTGTTGTGCTAGTGCCGATATGAATTAGTTTTTGAGAAATAAAAAAAAATTAGCAAAAAACAACAAATTCGGCTAAATTTACCATTACGCAGTAGTGCGGCTACATGACTACTAGCAATTGTCGCCACAGGCGCTGGAATAATGCAAAAAACCATTTTGTTTCTTACGAATCCTATCGGAATTCATTAAATAACCCATCCCGAAACACCTCTTCTCTAGATATTTGAGTTTTCCCTATCATGGAAGAGTTTAGATTCCGTCAAGCGGGTTTCAGGGGTGGTCAGAGTTGGTGGCGGTGTCTACTTCGTATATACATATATGAAAAAAAAAATCTAATTCTTGGACACACAACCACATAATAATATCCTATAACATTTTAAATGAAATAACTATTTTTGAGATAAACTATACATTAATGCAAGGTAGTATGTGACCTTTGCAATTCTTTATTGCTTGGCGTATTATCTTTGTTGGATGCAATCATGGTTTCCATTCTTGAACTAGTTTCTCGCATTACCCCAGTTATATCAGTAAAATCAAAGGCTAAATGAGCGGAAAACCTGTTGTAAACTGAACTTCTTTGCGACTCCTTATCCAATTTATTTTTATTTTTTTCATATTTCAATTGTTGATTCAAAAATATAGAATTTTTCACCATATCTTGAACGTGATTAAATATATCATCCGAATTTTCAATATTTTTCATTGCCCTTACAGCATATTCCATGTCAAAGCAATGTCCTTGCAAGTTCTTTTGCAACATGATCACCTCAACGCGTTTGTCTAATATTGGCTGTATAACCTTACGGACGTGCTCCTGTATTCGAAAAAATGCCAGCGAGGGGTCATTTGCAACAATGTGTATATTTTCCGAAATCTTTTCGCTGGACTTTTTAACTTTTACATTTAGGTTGGCTTGTGTAGAGCTCATTATTTGTTTAAATTTTTACTTGGTTGTTGTCCACAGCAAATCCTTTTTCTATTAGAATGTATGCATGTATAAGTATGTCTGTGTTTCCCTAAAATTTTAAATGAATAGTTACAAACAATTGGTCACCAAAAAAACTTATAAAACTTACTTATTAATTGTGTCTATTTCTATTTAAATCTTTTACTTATTCACTATTAATAATTTTCAGTAAAGAGAAAAGTTAAAACTTTTTATCTGTGAATTCTATGCTCAGTTCTTGTTGTTGCAAATTTTGTGCAGTATAACATCAGCTATGTTCAGTAGGCAATCAAGCCAGCTGTGTGGTACTAGACACAGCAGAGTTGTATATTTGAAAACAGGTGGCGCTTTATATTTTATAAACATTTGTGCATATACACAAGTACTTTGCAGAACCTAAACTGTGCTGTGATATATTTTTAGCAAAACTTGTTTAGCAGCAGAGCAACGTTGCCACATGAATTTCGGAAGAAACGTATAAGGGGATGTGTACATGTAACGTAACGCTGTTTTCCGAGATTTTATAACCCCCCCCCACCGTTACGCTTGCTAATAATTTTTCAGTGCAAAATTTCCAATCCGTAACAAGTCTTTAACCCGCCCCACCCGTTGGAGCGCTACGTATTATGGCCACAGCCCCTGAGTTATTAAGTAATTATGACGATATTATTAATTAAACTGTTAATTTGACCATATAAATAAATAAGGGGCTGTGTACATATTACGTAACGCTCCAGGGGGGAGGGGGGTTAAAGATTTATTACGGATTGGAAATTTTGCATTAAAAAATTAGTAAAAAGCGTTACGAAGGGCGGGGGGGTACAAAATCTCAGAAAACAGCGTTACGTAATATGTGCACAGCCCCTAAACAAAGGCACCGGTTTTTTCTATGAATGGAAAACAAAAATTTTTATTTCGAATTTGCTTTTGTAATTTACTAGAAAAATATAAGAAAGAAATCCGTCTTTTGCATTGAAATAGATAAATAAATTTATTTATATGAGAATAACAGTAATAATATGACTTATTGAGCTGTTCTTGAAATTTATTAAGGCATAAGGCATACCTCTTACCTACCATCCTGGAATGAATATACATATGTACATATGTATGTATGTATGAATAATGGCCATCTCTTTGTATATTGAGCAATTACTCAGTTTTTTGCGGTCTTCTAAGTTAAAACTCATTTTGATTTTTATTTTGAGAAAATTTATTTATATTGATTTTCTTATTTTTATTTTCTGTTTATGCGCTTTTCAAACATTGTACACCAAACTAAGCTTTGTTTCTTGTAATATTTTAATATCTATAATTTTATTTAAGCAGTTCTAAGTTTGTATATGATTTCTTTTTTCTAATCTTTTTTTAAATACTTTCATTTATTTTTACAATTATATATTTTAAATGCGTTATATATTTGTTTTTGACTACTTGTTTTTTTTATACATTTTTTATAATTGTGTAAAGAATTGTTTTATTTTGCTAGAAATGCAATATTGTGTAAAGAAGGGACAGGGCGGAAAACTAAAACATATGTAAAACTAAAAAAAAACAAAAGGATTATCAAATTTTGGTTGCGAAATTGAGTGATTTAAAATCCGGAAAAAACGCATGAAATATCCAACTTTTCTCATTGAGTTTTTAATCTTGTATGAGAATTTTAGTAATATTCAACAGTGCAGACTCAAGTTAAAGTATCATAAAAATTACGGCAAGTCTGCGAAACTGAAAATTTAAATTTGATATATAGTGTTTTAAATGAGTTCCACAGAAAATTTCAACTGAAAAAAATTGCGCTTATATAAAAATTAAAAAGTAATCGGTAAATAAATAAAAAAATAAATTGTCCTTTTTTTAAATAAAATTGCAAAACTTTTTATTTGGTTTCAACAAATGTTCTTAAAATAAATTCTTATACTTAGTAAAATATTAAATAATAATAGAAAATTAAGTACAACAAAACAACTTTGTTACAAAAAATCAAAACTAGGCAAGTGCGATTAATCGGTTTGATTAATCAAAATGTTTTTAAATGAAATAAATTTTATAAAAATAAAAAAAATGTTAAAATCAAAATATTTCAAAATATATTTAATTTTCCAACAAAAGCAAATAATAAATGATTGCAATATAAAAAAAAAATACCAAAATCAGCGTTAAGTACTATAAGAATAAGCTCCTAAGAGTAGTTGGAAGAATTGATTGAAAATAAATGTAGAAACAACAACATATACCATATTTTTCTAGCAAAAAACAATAAACAGTTTTGCTAATATTACTTTTTGTATGAGCACTAGGATATTGACAAATCATGAACTTGAATAAACAACTTTTTCGGTCGATTTATAAAGTTTTTATTAATCAAAATGTATGAGCAATTGATTAACACACTTCACTAATAAAAATTAAAAAGACAACATAAAAAAACTAATAATAGATTTTGTAAAAATATATGTTTAATTTGATTTGTCTATGAAAATTTATATTTATGCAGAAACATTCGTATCAATTCTCAATTAAAAATGTTTCCTTTTAGACGAACTTGTGATATTACATCTCTCTCAGATAAAACTTCGTCGCTTTGCGTGACGTTTCAAACTTTGTCAAAAAAAAAAAAACGCGTAAAATAAAAGCTGTAACACACAACAAAAACTTTGGCAATACGCACGCATTGTTTGTTTAGCTATAAATCGCGTTTCGTCACGTTTTACATTTAATTATTTGCTAAAAAATATTAAAGTAAACATTTTATTGGACAATTTGTTGGAATTATGTAGTTCGAATTGTGCTCCTTGTGCATTGGAACTATTAGAAAAACCTTCAACACTTAAAAAGGTGACCGTACCTAAATTTTCGCTTCGCAGTGGGTTAAAAGTACTTTTTCGTATGAAGGCGAATTCATTACTAGGTCTACTTCATTATCACCTGTTCAACCTTGAACTGTCAAAAATTGTGTATATTGAGAAGATAGGTTGGTTTTCTTTATATATTTCTATTTGCATTTGCTTTGACAGTTGGAGGAAAATTTAGCGGCAAATGTGATTGTTGTAGGGATAAGGCTACCTGGTATGAATTCGCCTTGTTTCGTAAAAGTATGGTATGTACATTTCATCTTAAATGTTAACGCGAATCTGTAATGCAACGCGAAGCAAAAGTTTTATCTGACATGGCTTGAAGTACCATTTTGTTTTTTTGTTCGCTGTATTGGCATCATGGTCAAATTCGCCTTGAAAATAATAGAACATTCTATAGGAGTTTTTGAAAGCTCTGAAGATTTCTTATTTTTGAAAGATAAGATAAAAAATGTCTTCCCTTTAGTACTTGATTTTTTTGTCACTCTTTTCGCTTAAATTAACTAATTAATTAAACTATTCACATTAGATATTCTCAACAAATTTGGGCAAAATTCCTTAATATAATAATTATTTAAATGTTTAATTATAATTCTAATAATAATATTTAATGTAATTGAATTTAATTATATTTAATAATATTGTGACAACACTAGATTATAGACTATGCCATTTTTAAGAAAAATATTTAATGTTCTCTAAGTAAGGTGGAAAAACAAACTCTTGTTTTGAATTCCATTTGGGTGATTATATAATAAACAAGTATTAAATTAGCCTTGATTTGGGCCTTTTGGTTCAGAAGTGGTCGATTTATTTAATTATTTTTAGGCAAATGGGGGTTACCTTATCACGCTTTTTAAAGTCGATTACTTAAAAAAATTCCGAACATTTTGAAAAGTCAGAAGTAGAAAAACGTATTTATGCGAGACCATGCTTTTAAAAGCCGGTATAAAGTGAGATGGGTGTTTGTTTGGTGAGGTTAAACAATACCTAAAGACGGTACTTTTTTGTCTTTGCTATCTGGTGCTTGTCCGCACTAATTGTATGACTCATTTGTTCATGTGCTTGTTTGTACATACTTTCTTAGAGAACATTGTAATAAATTTTGTATTTTTGGTTTTTGTTTTTCTAGTCAGTAGAGAAGGAGTAATTACGCTTGTTTTTATTTCAATTAAATAAGTTCTTAATTTAATTAATTTAATTAGCAATTAATTATAATATTAATTAAGTAAATAATTTTTTCCATTTTTTTCTATTAAATATAAACAAGTTTCTTTGTATTTAAGCTGTGTTTTTTTTTGTCATTTTGTTGTTGTTGTGTGTTTTAATTAAAGTGTTTGTTTATAGAGTTAAGAAAAAAGTTTCTGTTTGTTGTTTGTATGGCAACCATTTTGAAAAGTAAGTGATTTTGTGCGATTATTTTTCAGCTAAATGAATCGTTTTCCTTACAATATTTCATTTTAATTTTTGTGAAGGAAATTGAAATACACAAAATGTAGTTTTAAGCAAAATTTCTTTGTTTTTGGTTTTAATTTTCTGGAACAATAAGCTCTGCGGGGTATTTTTTTGTAAACACTTACTTACATTGTTATTAATTATGTATGTATGTATGTCTGTATGTATATTAATTATTTCTCAAAATATTTCATATTTCTTTTATGCTAAACAAGCTTTTTGTTTGCTTTGAAGCTAATAAAAGCTTCTTAGAAATTTGGTTATAAATCAAAACCGTTAGCTATTGCCACCGGCCGCAGTTTGAGGCAATTCATTGGTAGTGATTTTTGTAACAGGAGCAACAACAATGGAGGCATTTTTAGCTTTAGTTAAGCTTATATCTGTCATTTCACCCTCCAATTGAGTTTCCGTTTCTGTCAGCGTTTGAGTGAGTAGTATTGTGCTGGGTGTGGACAATGATTTCAAATAGTGTGTGGGCTTTATGGACTTTAATTGTGTGGTGCCATTGAATTTAACATTCACCTCACCCACCATACTCAAGGGATGCATGGCTGCTGGAAATGCATCAGTTTTTTTTATTTCCTCTATCTTATTATTTCTTTTGAAATCTGTATCGAAATCGGGCGATAATTTAATGGGTGATGTCACAGTGGTGGGATTGGTGTTGAATGTTTGACGATTCGTTAAAGGAGAACTAAAAACAGCCGGTGTATTTTTATAGCCAATGCGACTAAATAGACTACCGGTACTTAAGGAACTACTTTGACTGCTATTGCTACTGGTACTGGGTGGACTTAGAGGAGTACCCACACCACTGTCAACTTCCAAGGGACTCTTAATATTGGCCATGAACCTATCGACATGTTCGGGTAGTTTCAACTCATCCAAACGTGTTTTCATGTCCTGCATATTGGGACCTTTTTCATCATACAAACGGTTGGGCCTTTGCAAAGGCTGCTGTTGCTGTTGTTGCTGTGAATTTTTGCTTTTCATTTGTCGTATGGGCGATGTAGAATCTTCACCACTGCTGGTGGCGTCATAACGATTGTGATTGTATCGCTGTTGTCTCAACTGTTCGTAGGTGTTTTCAAAAAAGGGTATCTTCTTGATTTTTTGGGGCGAACCATGTTCGTCTTTTTCGTTCAGCTCTTCGAGGACTTTCAGTGGAAACCCCAAATGACTATTAACCGATACCGATTTACCAATTTTCCGTTCAGCGAATAGTGGTTTACGTCGTTGCTTTTCTAAATCATCCAGTTGTTGCAATACTCTGCGTATTTCCTGTGGTATTTCCATGTCGATATTACGCTCGGTCATGTGTGCCACATAACGTCCCAATGTTTGTATGGTTAATTCTAAAGATTGTACTTGACTCTGCAAATTTGTTATTTGCGATTGTTGCGAGGATCTGGTCTTTTCCAGTTGAGCTATAGACGATTGGGCGAACTGTATGGAAGGTATAATAATAGTAAATCATATTTAATTATTTCAATTGTTCATAGTGATCCTGATATTTTGTACTTGTGTCATGTATTCATGTCTATTAAAAAAAATTTAACATTGCGAAATGAGTTTTTTTTTTGTGAACGTCCAGTGAGAGATCTATCAGCTGTTTTCATAAACAACATTTGCACTAAGGAAATCATGGCATATGGGGAAGAGATCTTCGCATTACCGTTTTGACTAACTATATCGCGGTACCCTTCTTGTGGTGAAATTTTTCACTAATAAGTTTGGTATTTGTGGAGGCCATAAGACCCTGAGATTGGCTCTCCATCTTAATAAATAACAATTAATAGTTGACAAAAATAAAAGGAACGGTTTTAATATTTAAGATTCAAATCCGACCTCACCCCAAAATATTCTGAAATAGACTCGGTTGGTTTTCTTTAAAAAGAAGTAAGTTGTAGATAATGAATAACTCCCTCTTTATGTGTATACTTTGTTTGCAAAAAGGAATAGATTGTAGAAGAATGTTTGGAAGAAAGCTCAATTCTTTTTAACCCGAGCAGGTATAGAAAATTCTATTTAAATATTTATCCGTTTTGTGTTCTCGAATCGATTTGACAGTTTAAAGCAAATTAAAGAAAAATTGTGTATATTTCTTCAATTTAGTACTAAAAATTTAGTTCTAAGGGGCTGTGCACATATTACGTAACGCTCCAGGGTAGAGGGGGCTTAAAGATTTGTTACGGATTGGAAATTTTGCATTGAAAAATTAGTAAAAAGCCTTACGAGGGGGAGGGGGGGGGGGTGTATAAAATCTCTGAAAACAGCGTTACGTAATATGTGCACAGCCCCTAAAATGTTTTTTGTTTGACGCAAAAGAAAGTATTTACAGAGTATGTTAAGAAATTGTAGAGAAAGAAGTAAAGGACCCAAGTGAGCTGGAATCTAATCTTCCCTTTACCAGCAACCTGCTAACTTAACCTAACCTAAGTAAAGGTTAATATTCTACATTGTGGATGCTAGAATCAAATGCGGAAACACTAGATCTGTAAAGATCAACTGATCTAGTTCTGTTTATACTTTGCAATTTAAGAATTTGCTATTTCCAAACAAACATTACATCAACTTACTTGCAATTGTTGTTCCAAGTGCGAGTTTTTCGATTTTTCCTGATTTAACATTTCCAAATGATGATTGGTGGTCGTTATTTCTTCTTGCAACACATTGTATTCCACATTATATTCCATTAGTTGCTTATTAATATCCAAAATGAAAACCTAAGAAAGAAAAACTTTTATAATTTCGTTCCCAGGGTTTTTTCTTACGACCTGACCCACAATATGCTGGAGTTGTAAATGAAAAACACGTGATTTGCGATTTCCAGTCATACACTTTATTTATTTGTTGAGCTTTTGTACCACTAAGCAAATAATAAGCGAACGATATTGTTCGATATCGTGGGTCAGATCGTAGCGGTTTAAGTTTACTCACCATTTTCATAACTTTTTCCATTGTCTTGACATCGACTTTGGGTACTACGGTTTTTAAATAATCCATAATTTCTTCGAAATTATCACGGGCCAACAGTTCCTCCTGATGTACCGTGAGCAAAGCGATGGCAAATTTGAAAATAACTGCAGAAGACTCCAAAAACATCAAATCAAATACTCGAGCCACAAATCCCAAAGGGAATTGAGAGCTAAAAACGGTTAGAATCCAAGGAGCCGCATACAAAGTTGGCGAGACATCATTTTGATCTAGCCACACATAAAGATCGGGCAAATGATCTTTAACTAAACGTGACAATTGATACAATTGAAGTTGGAATTTTTTCATATCCGGCAAATATTTAGTTCGCATTTGGCGATGGAACATGAGATGTTTCAACAGTTGAAAGGCATCAGCTTCTTCACACTTTAAAATAAATTTATAGTTGTTTTTTTGGTTAAATAAGCAGAAATTAAATTTAAACAATTCGCATTAAACAGATAAAACTTACATGCAACAACAAGATGCCACATATAAAACCCAAACCCTGGCAATAACCCAATTCCGGATCTAATATCGAATAGGCTTTTAACAAATTGAACAACGATAATTGACCCAAACCAAGAGGATCTTTGTAAAATTTATGATTGGGAAAGGTTCTGCCCAAATCTATAAAAATGGCATGTTGATGCTCGGTAAGATTTTTCAAGAGCATGTGATAGGGCGTATTGAAATTCGGAAATTTATCGGTGTCAACAGGGGCTGTATTCATGGAATGCTGATCGGCCAAAAAGCTCCACACATCGCCGCGTTTGGAGCGTGGCACGCCCGTCTTAATAGCTTGAGCTAATACTTTGGGATCCTTTTTGTTGCCGATTTTCATAGAATCTCTTTCAATAAACGATTCCCAACGTTCGATCAGCTGTTTATCACATGGTACAATTTCCTCATAGTCCAATTTCATGCGTTTCAATTCGTTTTCGTTTTGTCTGGCCTGCAACATGGCATTTTCCGTTTCCATCCGATTGAGTAAAATTGTCTGGCGAATGGCCGTCTTCCAAAGTTCACGTAATTCTTCGCGTGATCGTTTTCCACGTTTGGGCTCTGAAATACAATAAAAAAAATTATGTAAATAACAACTGCAGTCTGGTTCGATTTTAAGCAAAAATTACTAACGTGTTATTCTCATGGGTGATAAGAATTCTGATTGAGCGTTCTGTTCCATGCCTTTTGAGGGTGTAACCACACTATTGAGTATAGCCTGACGCCAAGAGCCCTGGCGAGTTTCTGATTCTTTCGGGCTATTGCCCACCTTAATAAATCTGTAAATAAATTAAGTCAATTAGAGAAAAACTTTAGTTGCCTTTTTTATTTTACATTCCGAACTTACATATCCATCATGGGACTCTTTAATTGATCTGCCGTAGGCTTGCTGGGACTTGCATTTATTGAGCCAATAGTATTCGATCGAGATCTGAAATTTTCCGGCGGCGAATCACTTTCATCTTTGCCGCACTCCAATTTCGGCTCTGCAGAACCTTCTCTTATTTTATGCTCTTTAATCATTAAACTATTTACTCCGATATCATCTTTGGAGGCCTTACGTTTCAATAAATGATCAAATGAGTTTGTCAATGATCTTTTGGCCTTCATGAAAATCGTACTACCACCCAAATACTGATTTAAAAATTCCGATCTGTTTTCGGCCGTATCGTGGACATGTCTCTGTTGTCTCGATTCACAATGTGCCCTTAAGAGCATCATTAGGAATTGATTTTGCTCCGCAAGAGGAGCGTTCATTTTTTCAGAACCATAAAATTTAGCCCATATAGTATCTTGTTCATCGTCGGTCAAGGTCTCTATACGTCTAAATATCATATTCTGGGTTTTCTTCTCACTCAAGCCCTCGACATCGGTACACAACTTGTGATACCACAGCATGGGACAATGATCACATGAAAAGATTTGTGTAGCCTCTTTACGTTTCTGTTCGGCACATGTTACAAATGCTTGAGATATTGCCGCCACAATATCGTCGCACACATGATCCGACTGACACTTGAAGACGTAACCGATATAGCCATCGTTATGAGCCTCACGACAGATGATGCCAAAGTGATCGGCATTCTTTTGACCTTGAGCACAGCTGGCCACGTCTTTGAAATCTTTATAGAGCAAGACTTGTTTGCGATCAGGTGAGATCAAACGTAAATCGGAACGGCCGACTAAAAATACCATTGTACGATTTTGTTCCACATACGGTGGTATGCAGCCATAAGAGGCGGAACGGTCACGTTGTTTTGGTACACTAGAATGCAAAGGGAATAGTCCCGGTTAAAAAATGGATATTTGAGTGTAACAAAAATTAAACATTTTTTCAAAATGCTGTTTGAAAGAGTTATTTCTTTTACAAAAGTCTTCTTAAAAGGTACTTTTTAAAAGGTACTTCTACAAGCTAAATGTTAAAAAAAACATTATTTTTTTTTTAAATAAGTAGACTTTTTGTTTTATTAAATGTTTTTGAAACACAAAGTTTTAAAAAACAGCAGGAACTCTTTTAAAATGAATTTTAAAAACGTTCTTTTCTTAAAGGTCTTTCGCAATTTATTTTATTGCAGAAGCTATTTACTTTAAGGGACGTTTTTCAAAATGAACATTTTTTAAATTTAGTTTTAAAAATTTTTTTTAAATTTTATTTTTAAAATTAGCATATAAAATTTTTTTAAAAGCATTTTTTTAAAAACGTATTTTTCTAAAGCCACTTTTGTCAAAAGGTATTTATTTTAAAAGTTACTTTTGCAAAGAGATGATTTTTTAACGTTATTTTTTTAAATATTTTTACTTTTTCTAAGAGATATTTTTTTTTTAAATATACGATTTGATAAATATACTTTTTTAAAGGTATTTTTTAAAGCTTAATTTCTTTCCCCCTGAAAAGGTACTTTTGTAAAAGACACTCCCAAGAAGATACTTTTTACTAAGTAAACGTTTTTAGCTCACTCTAAAAAATTGGGTTGGTGTAAAACATTCCTCGTGTTATGTGGTTAAAGCAAATGTGTTATAAGTACATATTTTAACATTTTAAAAACATAAAAATTAAAGAATTTTTTTATTTTTTAAATAAAAAACTAATCTAATTTTTAAACGTGTATGTGACGTGAAACCTAAGTGCGGGGGGAGAAATTATATCCTTAAAAAACTAAAACTAAAATTAGAGTCAAATTGATCTAAAACACGATGAAAGTCAGGTGGAAAGCAAATGTAAATGACAGCCAAATTTCGTTAATTGTAAAAATAAAATCTTTTAAAGTGGGGATACAACAGAAGAGCGACAAACTAGCGCTAGGATCTAACTAGATGAAAAAAGCATTCCATTTCTTTTTAATTTAAAACATTTTTCTTTTAAACGATCTACATGCATACATAAATACTAACAGGAAGACAAGCATGCTTGAAGTGGGTAAAAAAGGCATTAAATTATAAAACATTAAAATGAAAGCAAACTGTTAAGAAGTGCTTTTAGGGAAAAATTAAAATAAACAGTGTTTTCGAAAAGAATAGGGAAAAACAAAAAAAAAAAAAAAATCAAATCAAAAGCTTCATTCCGATGCAACCTGCTGCTACTTCTTCTTCTTCTACTCACTTATCCAAACCATAATTAGGATTTAGTTGTTGTTGCTGTTCTTGTTGATTTTGTTGTGGCAATTGTGGCTGAGACGAAGTTGGATTTTCCTCCTCTTGACGTGGTGGAGAAGGATGCTTATTTATAATAACATTTGGAGGCAAAGTTTCAGATTCATCCACACTTTGGGAATCATTTGTATTCAAATGATCTCTATACAGAGGGATTTTAAAATAAATATACAAAAAGAAAAGCGAGCTTAGCATGTTTTTCTTAACTCTTTAATGTTTTGTATTTGTAAAAATTCTCATTTATTTTGCGAGAATTTTTACTTGAATACTTTAAATGATCTGGCAGCGAAATGCGGGCACATAGACTGGTTTATAGCTCACAATAAATAAATAATTTGTGTTTATTTTTCATAAGCAACTTACTCTTTTTTAACAATGATCTCCAATTGACTCATGCCCCTCATGAGTCTGGCATGTGGCAATTTATTTTCTTTATTGTTGTCCTCTACTGATTTGGCTTCGTCTTCGGTGCTACTGGTGCATGTCGAAGTTTCTTCATCCTTTACTGCTGCTTCCTTAAACTTTATTTCTACTTCTTTTTGTAGTTGTGCTACCACTTCTTCTTCTTCTTGTTCGGCTTCCTCTTCATCCTCTTCCTTGACATCGTTAGGTTTAAGCGATGTGGATTTCATATCAATGGAAGCGGTGCCTATGAACGTTCCTTCACTATTTATGGACATTTTTCGATTTGATGACGTCATATGCATGAGACGTTGCCTTTGGGCATCGTACGCCTTGAATTTTGGCAAAGCATCATCGATAAAAGAAAATGGTACGCGTTTGTGAGAAACGCGTATTTTGCCAACATACATAACCTCAAAAAAGTGTGTGTGATTGGGCGAGATGTCGGCTAGGAGGGAGAGATTACTTTGGGCTGAGGTAGAAGTTGGAATGTTAACCTGCAAAAGGGGTGAAAATAAATTGTCGAATTCATACTAATTGTGTTCGAGAGCTCAATTTATTCTGCTGCTTTCACATTTTTATCACCCTCAGATGTGAAAACATACATATTTTTTAGAGAAGAATTTTTAAGGCAAATCGGGGCGAGTATATGTTGTATAAATTTGCAAATCATAAGAACTCACCGTTCCTGCGGAATTACTGAGACCATGTGTATAAGATTTGGATGATTTCATCTTTGATGATGAGACTAAATTAGGACTAGCATCGTTTTGAGCCTGGCGTAGAGCTTCGGTAAGTTTTAAATTTGTAGCTGGTGTCGTGTGTACACCATTGCCGGATAGAGCCTTTTGTAAGGACACATCTGCACCACTACTACTATTGGAGACTAACGTCTGAGGTATGCTGCCAACGGAACCGCCCAATGTATGGGCAGGGTCGCGCATCTGATGCATTAATTCAGCCATCTGAAAAGAATGAGATTATTAAAAAAATGCTTTATTACTTGTACAGAAGATATACAACATATCTAAAGATTTATTGGTAATTTAATTTCAACTTGTTAAAAACCAATTAAGAAGAATTAAATAAAAATTAAAAAATTAAAAAACATTAAATAAAAATTTTATGCAGTCAGTAGCTGGAGTTGTAATATCCAGCATTATTTATGTAAATATGTGTTATTATTATGTCCTTAGAGATGTTCTAAAATACAATTTATTTTAATTGTTGTAAATGAATTATGACAAGACTTCAGTTTTCCATTTAATGGTAATCTTTTATTGCCCTAAATTCTTTTCTACAACCATAAAAGCATAATTACAACCGTAAGTAGGAAATACAAGTGGGTGGGAGTGGAGAAACAGTTTATTTTCGCTTTTTGCAAACAAAATGTTGTTAAATGATTATCTTGCTTGCTGTACTTAATGGCTGAGAGTGACAGCAGCAACAATATTGTTGTATTCTCTTGTAATAGTGTATGTTAATACATGCGTGTGTATGTATATCTGTATGTATGTATGTAATTATATTTTAGAGTTTCCCAAACCAAAATAATACATGTTTGATTAGATACTGGGAATCGATAGAGAGAAATTTAAATTCAGAATTTGTACAACTTTTGGAAAAATTGGAAAATTAATTAATTAATCAGAAAAAAATTTTAATTGCTAAAATAATTTAAGGATTCCCAAATATGGAGGAAAATCTGCCAAATATGCTACAAAAAAGTAAAAGGAAATTATTCAATAGGCAAAAATATGCACCAACAAATCCATAAAATGAATTTAGAATTGCAGGAAAAAATTCATTTTATAAAAAAAGAAAATTTCTAAATTCGGAAAAACTACTCAAAAGTAAAATTTCTAAATTTGAAAATATTAAAAATTGTTTCATTGAAAAAATTGACGGCTCCTTTGCTGTTTTTTGTATAACATTTCAAAACAGAAAAATATGCACGCAAAAGGTGAAAATTCTTTAAAAATTCTGAAACGTCTAAATAACATGCAATTCCATATTTGCGGTTGCCCTGCTTATAATAAATATTATTGGTTTATGTTTTAAATTTTATTTATTTGTTGCGGGTCAGCAATATCTAGATATATATTTCGTTGGTAGCTATACCAATTCATCAGTAGATGTTTTACCCTTTATGTTTAAAAAATTCCAAAGCTCATCTATTTATACAAAAACTCACAAATATATTTTTTGTGAATTACAAAGCATAAAAATAGCCTTTAAAAAATTTTTTTTCAAACACAAACAACAATAATTTTCCATTATGAATGTGTTTACTTTTCTACACCTATACAATTAGACAACCGTTGGTTGCCATTATAATGAGCTTTGGAATTTTTTAAACATAAAGGGTAAAACATCTACTGATGAATTGGTATAGCTACCAACGAAATATATATCTAGATATTGCTGACCCGCAACAAATAAATAAAATTTAAAACATAAATACTTGAGTACATGCTCAAATAAATGTAAAATTTTATTATTGGTTTATTAAAAAATTTCTTAATAAATCAAAAATATTTTTTTTTTTTTAAATTGGGACGTAAAACTCTCTTTTACTCGTTTCACTCGTTTACATTAAAAGAAAGTTAGATTAATTTGTTTTTCATTTAATCAATAAAGCAGTTAATATTTTAAATGCTCTATATTTTATTTAAAATTTTAATAGCTGCATAAAAAACTTTTTGTAAATAAACTTTTTGTATTTATCCCAACACTTTTGTACTCGTATGTATTTACACACGCTTTTTTCCCAATAGTTTAACTAAAGGTGTTACATAAAACATAATAATAACAAAATATGCATTTACAATTTTACTTTATTGTTTATATTTACTCAACTTTATAAACTTTGAGGCGGAATAGGAAAAAAAATTAAATTAATTTTGAATAAACATTAAAATGATATGCAACAGTGAGTTTACTTTACATGTTCGTATTCATAAACATGAAAACTATATTTACATGACACTAAGCAAACACACATATTTATGGATGGGAGCATGTATGTGCATTGTTTACATAAAAATGCACATACATATCTACATCCATGCAGATACAATATGTATACTACGTTTGCCAAAATTTACTTAATACCGACTGACAGACAAACTTAAAAATCATAAAAAATGTTTAGATGTAAGATTTTGAGTGTATTTTTTTGTTTGAAAGTAGAAGAAAATTAAAAAAAGCTTATAATCTCAACAAAAGTTAATTGAAAATTAAAACTTTACTATAAGTAAACGTTTGAGGGTGGTGTTGACTGAAGTGGTTAGCGCGTTGACTACTAAGCAAACAATGACGTGGGGCCTGGGTTCAAACCCTGGCCAGAGCAAGTCAATCAACATCATTAATTTCTGTAATGTACATTAGTGTGGCATTGTATTAATAGTTGTCGGACTATTTAAGTGATGAAGGCATAGTATTGGTCACTAAAAAGCTGTTCCGACAGCCATTGATGATGTTCCAAGCTAATGTACACAACATCGCCCTCCTTCGTCGGTTAGCAGAAACATCGGCGAAGTAAAAAAATTAATAAAATGCTTGACAATACAGCTTAACAAAGTTAATGCGTCTACCTAACACCGGAGGCGCCTCAACACTGCTATAAAAATTAACATAACGCGCAAAGCAGAGTTGTAAAAGAGTTAAGCCTTCTACATTTTCAACATCTATCTTTTCTACTCTATCCCTCTCTCTGAGTTCCGGCACAATGCACTGCATACATAGGGGTCATCTCCTAGCCGCTTATGTTGAAAGTGGCATAATTCACTTTTTTTTTTAATGAAATTTTTTTACAAATGAAAAGATACTGTTGAATTGTATTTAGTTTTGCCATTAACTCGATTTTTTGAAAAAGTGACTTTTGCCACTTTCTAAATAAGCGGCTCATATTATTAACACAATATTTGTTTGGAGAATATGACAAAAGTTGGACGGACGACAAAAAAAGGTTTAGATAAAGAAACTTTCTATAATTTTTCGAGGCTTTTGTGAGCTTATTTTGGCTGAAAATCTAATTTTGCCAAAAAGGATATATGGAAGGTGCCCGAATCCTTGGTTCGATTTTAATAAAACTTTTTACACATATTAAGATACATAAGTATTCTAAAACTTTCAAAATTTTTTTACTTTTGGAACCTTATTTTCAATGAACTTATAATTTTTCTAAAAAGGATATATGGAAGGTACCGGTACCCTTATCCTTGCTTCGATTAAGATGTACATATTTTGAAACTTTCTATAAATTTTCGTGACTTTTGCAAACTCATTTTGGCTGTAAGCATAATTTTTCCAAAAAGGATATATGGGACGTACCCACATAGCTGCTTCGATTTGAATAAAACTTGTTGATAGAATCCAGCAATAAAACAAACAGAGTTGCTGTTAGATGTAATAAAAAAAGCTACAATATTTTGCATTTAAATTATTGCAAGATCATTTGCACCCAACACTTAACACCACCATTAATTACTTTCGTTTGTTAAATTAATTTAATTTCAATTACATTAAGCGGAAATTCCCGATATACCGCGAAAGTACAAAACAAGTCCTGGAAATGAAAGAGTCCGGGAACAGAAAATTACTATTTAGGAGACCGGTTTTAATGAAATTTCGGAACCGATATAATACTCCGATGCTCATAACTGTAAAAGTCCTCCGCAAAGAAAAAAAAAAATACAATTTAAACTTAAAAAAAAAAAAATCTCTAAGTAATTTTGAATTTTCATTAATTCAATAAAACTGAACTTGAGCCTGATAATATTACTTTTCATGTGTACATCAATATAAGTTCGAATAATAATTATGTTTATTTGTAATAATAATAATATAAAAATATTTAAACTTTATGCTAAAAGGCAAATCGGATGTAGGGTTTTATATGCTGCTTTTGTGTAGCAGATAAAATTGTTTTGTTTTTAAATTAATTTACAATTGTTATTATCAATTTCATTTAATTTATTTTGATTGTGTTTCTTTTTCTTGTAAATAAAGTTCAGTTTCAAATGCACATTAAAAAAAGCTTATTATGCAAATGATTTTTGGTTATGTTTATCGTAAAGTAATTGATTAATTTCATTTCCTATTAAACAATAAAACTGTTTCAAATGAAAGTAGATAAAACTGAAGAGTAAAAGATTAAATGAATTATTTATGAATTTATGGTATAATTAAATTTAGTGTTAATTTCACATATTCACACTTTGCTGGTAAAAAATGGTTAAGGAGGAAGAAAACAACCTGTAACAACGTCAAGAGTTTTCAGTCTGAAAAATAAGTAAATGTTATAAACATGAACTCGCTTGCCTGAAGTCAGCTTTCTTTAAGGCGGAAAGCTTTAAAATTTCATAGTAAATAATTTTATAATTTATTTTTATTATTACGTTTATTTTTCATTATGTATGTATTAACACATACATACATCCATACATGCATACATAAATACATACATACATAAATATTTAGTACCTATGTATTTATTAGCAAAAAGTTTTCTTAATTTATATTTGTATTCTTTATGTTCTTTAAATAGAATTGTTGCATTTGAAAAAGGTCGAAAATTTTTATATACATATGTAAATATTTTACAGAAAAAACAAATTTTGCCGCAATTAAACAAATTTAAATTTAAACTTTTAAATGTCTATAAAAGATATGAAACATTTCAATTTGGTTTGTAATTGCACAAATACATACAAACATACATACATTTATGTGAATGATTTATTTTTCATGCTTCTTATAAAAGAATCACTCTTATATCATAAGATAACGTCATGATCAGTATAATACACACTTATACACATATTTATGTATGTAAATACATACTATCAGAGTTCGAAAAAAAAACATCAAGTTACCGTACGTAAATATACCGTACCGTACAGTATTTTGCCACGAATAGTACACAAACACATTCCGTATGAAAATACAAAGTTTATGAAACGAAAAAACCTGGAATTTGTTTATGAAGCGAAAAAACCTCACACTAAGTTTGCTTCTTAAGTCTTTTGTTTTTTTAAGTATTTAAATCGCCCAATGTATGTTAACCCCTAAAGTATGCTTTATCATTAACATACAGTATTGCCAGAATAACAACGGAGTTATTAAACAAAACGTAATAATATAATTGCATATGTTGATAAAAAATGCTGTGCAATAGATTTTCCGCGGTCTGTGCCGGCATAATTGATTTATAATAAAAGTATTTATTTCCCGGCCGATCGAATAGGTGAGCAGGGTTTGAAATACATGAATACATACATATGTCTATACATAAATACATATCGATGGTCCAAGTAGAAAGGCCCTAACTTGTATTTTTTACAAAATTGAGTTTTTCAGTAAATCGAATATATTTAACTCACACAAATTTATTGAAATAGTGTAAAAAATAACGATTTTTCAAGGAATTGTAGAATCATAGTTGTGTTGAGATCGTTACAGAGTCTATTATGTTTTTACCTTCTCCTGTAAAGTTAAAATTATTCGAGTTAGGGCCTTTAGAAGACTTAGAGACATTTCCGCAATCGTCCCTGCTTTGCGCCATACATATGTATGTATGTATAGTTACACATGTAGTCATGCGCTTATCTTTAGTTGAAATTCAATACCACGTAACTAACAAATAATTAAAAATTACATTTTTAATTAATTCTTTGCATTTGAGCTAACGATATGTACATACATACATACATACATACATACTATGTACATGATTTGTTCTAATTTTTAGAAAAAAATTCTTCTTAAAACGTCAATAAAAATAAGAGGACATAAAAGAGATTTTCTTTGAATGGTCATTTTTAAAACGATGATCGAATAGAACAAAATATCATCAAATGAAAACGTGATATCATAAATTTATTTCTTATTTAATTTTCAAACATTTTTTTGATGGCGATTTTTCTTATTTTACAATTTTTGCAACAAACTGAAATTCCATTTCTCTCTTTAAACTAGAAACAAGGCCATCTGCTAAATAACAGACACTCATACACACATACATACATATACACAACAAGAAGAAAACACAACCTAAATAAAGGAAGAAGAAAGACGCTATTTTGTCTGCAAGTGTAATTAAAATAAAGAAATGCAAAGAAATTCTTTAAAAATCTCAAGCAAATGAAAAAAATAGAAACAGAAATTCAAGCTATTAAAGATTTTGCATTGAAATTGAAAAACTTAAAAAGATAAAAATACAAAAAGTTCATGTTGCGTTTTTGGCAGCCATTTAAAAAGAGTGTTGCTTGGAAGAAAATAAACAATACAAATACAAGGGCATTCCCGTTATTTTGCAACGAGTATTGAACAGAAAGAGCAAGTACAACAACAAATAGAAAATTGCCAGAAATGTGTCACCCATTAATTAATTGCCATTTAACAGCAGCAAAATTTTCATTTAAGAAAATTAACAGACAAGATCACTAGGTACTCGTATGTATGTATGTATATGTACATAGCTTTGAATTTAGTTTTATTTAATGTTTTTTCTTCTTTATTTTTGTTTAAAAATAAAAGTATTTAACCAACGGCTGAACTTAGAAACCACAATTTATAATTGTTTCTATACTAAATGAAAATAATAAATAATTAAAAATTGAATTGTGTTGTATCATCCGCTTATTGTGTGATCAATGATGAAATGGATTTTTTTTTTTTTTTGAAATTAATAACTTTCGGGTTTTTTCTTCTACATATGTACATAAGTATGTATGTATATATGTATGTACATATGTACGTAAATATTTGCATATAATATAAATTCAGGTGGTACGTAGCAACATATACATACATATATACATACACACACGTGTGTAAAAAAAACTACTTATGTATGTATGTATATATAAAGAAAAACCTAATCTAAAATTATGCATACTAATAGTGGAATTTGTAAATAAAAAAATTTATATGTTAAACCAGTTTCCATTTAACTCGTTATGTATGTATGTATGTATCTGAAATATCTACATGCAAAATATATACATATACCCTGCAGTCGACGTAGCTAGCGAATGACTAGCTATTTCGCTAACTACCACCAGTCGTTACCACTAACTACCAGAGTAACTACTAGCAATGCACTCGACTGACGATTTTGACATGGGGATGACATTGACGGTAGTCAATTGACACGATCAGATCGGTGAAATCACTAGTCAGCAAAACCCAACTATTTCGCTAGTCATAATGTACCAGTAAGATCACTAATGATGTTTCCTTAATGAATATACTACAGAAATTTAAATTTTTTGGATTTTTGTTTATTTATCATTTTTTTTTTCAATATTTATAAAATTTTCAATTAATAGTTCTTTTTCTTTTTTTTTATGCAATGTTTTAGTTGACTTCTGCCGCTTATTTTACCTCTCTAAAAAACACTTTTTAATAAAAATTTAACATTTATTGACCACGAACTTCCAATTGTACGCCAACACAAAATCATAACACTGTCATAAAATCTTTTTTTTTTGTCGATTTTCTTCCGAACTTATGTATGTATGTACATCACAGCTTCTTCCTTCTTCGTTTAGCAGAATCGTCGGTAAAGTAAAACAATTAAGAATATGACTGCTCTCACAGCTTAGGAAATTTAATGATGTACTTAATACCATGGGCGCTGCAACACTGCTCTTAAGATTAACAAAATGTGCAATAGCAGAGTTTTAAAAGAATTAAACCTTCTTCTACATTTCACCATCTAACATCTCTACCCTATCCTTTTGCCTCAGTTGTGGCAAAAGTATTTATATTTGTATATACTAGCGGATACCCGACGTGTGCTACTATGCGTTCTACCTCTGGAAGAAGTAAAACAAATATGTAGCAAAACCCAGGTTTCGTCGGTTTTACCACCTTAAAATAATGAAAATCAGAAAAGGGATGTGACCATATTACGTAACGCTCCAAGGGTGGGTAAAAATTTGTTATGGGTTGGAAATTTTGCAATGAAAATTGTGCAAAAATCGTTACGAAGGGGGGTGCCATTCCCTACTCCCATTCACATAAAATAAATCCAAAGTTTTTATCGTACGTATAAATTATTGATTATTTTATATTGCTTTTGATACTTTATTATTTTAGAGAATTGTACCTTTCCGCCGTCTAAACACCTCAAGATTTGGCTGGAGGTTGTATTTTGTTCTGGAAGTGACCCAGGTCGCCCCTTACTATCAGCTCAATGACACCAATGCTTGATTCTCAATATAAACTTCTAGATATTATTTAAATTTCAGTCTAAAACTTTTATAATAAAAAAAATTATCGTACAGAATTGATTGATCATAATTTTGTTCTGTATTCCAAAACTATTCCAAACACTATCACTTCTCCAACGAGTTCAGACAAGTCTACGAGAAGGGAGTGTAGGGAAAGAATATTTGTCTCTGTCCATTCAAGGATGTAATTCTTCTAAAGAAGTTGACGAGAGGTACCGAGAGACAAACGATCACGGATGAGATGGTATAATGGCCTTCAATTCAATATACTCTGATTGAATATTTTGAAATTCCGGCACTCTTAATATTATTTTGAATTTGCTTTAATTGTACTTCATGAACTTAAGTCGAAACAGTAAATTTTCAACAAAAACCTGTTATTAACTATTTTGTTAGTATAATGAGCAATTACATAAGTGTGTTTTAAGTTAAACCAACTTAAGACAGGATTCTCGGGATTCTCCGTTTGGCATCTCAGAAACAAAATCACTAACTGAGTAACTCACAAATACATACATACATACATATGCATTTATGTATGTATATTCGTCATTAAATTGTCTATACAACAATTTATTTTTAACGATCGCTATGAGACTGGATTTTTAAGTATGTAATCAATTGTATAAATAAAATTATTTAATTTAGAGTTATAATTTACTTTAAAATCAGTGATTAGAAGACATTAGTATTCAAAACAAATTCTATAATTACATAACTTTACACACAGATACATACACACAATAATGTAATAAGAGAGAGTATAACAAAGCAATAAAATCATGACTATTTATTCGAAGAAGGAAAAAACTTGTATAATTACTTGCGAATTTATTTTTTAATTAGTTGAGATAATTTTTATTATTTCTATTAAGAACTAAATAATTTTTAATTGTTAAGTACATACATACATATGTGCGAGTATGTATGATTGTACATATATTCAATAAAGTAAAATGCAAGAGAATTTGAAGTTTCGCTTTTATATTGTTTGTAGTTTAAAGATATTTAATTATACAGGCTTAATTTTGTAGAATTTAATTTTATAATTAAACTATAATCAGTCACGATCTCAACTTAAATTTGAAAACAAAATTAATATTAAAATAGTTTTTTGCGATCTAGAGTTGTTTAACATTAACAGGTTTAAAATTGTGTTGCAGCTACAACGTAAATGAAAAAAAATATGCAAAAATATACAAACAAACAAACATTTTTAAATCCTTAAAAATAATGCTGGACATTTCAAAATTGCGTTTTTTTAAGTCTTCATTGCGTGTATTTAACATAATTTATATGAATGACATTCACAGACCTACATAGATTCATTAAAAGCATGGAAAACTACATGAGTTCAATGAAATTACTATTACATTAGATCAAAGCTAATGCAGAATTAATAATGAACTTTATCTCTTTAATCTACGATACAGGGCATCTAATGTTTTCTGACAAAACAAATGCATATTCAAAATTAACATTAAAAAACATTTTTAGACACTCTTGTGGCATTTTATTCAAAATTAATATATTTGGAGGTATTAAAGCATTGTTTTTAATTAATATTTAAAACAACATAGCAATGACAATTCTAAACAAATTATTCTGCATTAGAATAGAAAGAAGTAGAAAGTTTATTTCTTTTAATTTTCATGCTGAAATTACAGTTTTCCCCTGACATTATTTGCACTGAAATGCAAAAATTGCATACCTTTAGGGACGGAAAAACAATTATTTGAGCACATGTGCGTGCTATGCATGCTAATGAAAAGCCTAAATCCTAGCCGCATTATTCATAGGAACAAGTCATACATTTCCATCAAAATGGTTTAGATTCCGTAATTGTATTCTTTTTTAATTAGTGTTAAAAGCTTATTTAACTGGCGCTCTTAAAAGTATGCACTTTTTTTATTATTTACTTCAAATGAAGCTGGTAGAAAAATGCATAGTCAATTCCATTTTGAATTTTAAAAGTCGTTTGCGTACAAAAAAATTTTTGCTTTTCGTTTGCTAAATACTTAACTTTCGGAATTGAAACCTGCGCCATTGCTGATAATTAGTTTTTAATGTTAAAAATTTTGTGTGTTATCCAACATTAATTAATCATAAAATTTCTGGATGATGTAAAACTTTTAGTTTTATGATTCTATCAGGAACTGTACAAAAACCAGAAATCTACTAAAAATTTAAATTTATTATTCAAAAACGAACTAAAAACCTGTAAACTTCTTTATTTACATTGATTTGCATATTTTTAATGTTTTTTTTTTTTTTTAACTATTTATTTTTGTAAACAGACAGATAAATCTTATTAAAATAATATTTGATATTCACGAGGTCGGTCATGGGATGCTGGTAGTACTGGGATTATTCGCATAAGGAATACAGGAGAATTAAAAAAAATATATCTTGGCCATATTAAATTTGATTTTTCTTTTTTTAAATCTTCTGTATTGTTAATCGATCAATGAATGGCTCTATTGAAAAGCTTAATTCACACTAAAAATATCAAAGTTTTTCGCCTCATTTTAGAGCTGGCGTAAACATTTTATTTCACGAGAAACACACAGTACCTAAAATGCTAAATTTAATTTCGAAAATTTGAATTAAATTCAAAAAATTCACATTAGATTTTGGGAATTTACCAAATATACAAATTTTGTTTTGTTACGAAAAAAAAATTCGTTAGATATCGGTTTTGATTTTGATTTTTTTTTCTTAAAATTCACACAAAATTTTTAAAACCGAATATTAATTTCGAAATTTAGGAACTTAATTCCAAACTTGATTTTTCGTGGTCCACCTCTAATAAATGACAGACCCCCTTGATATTTGGCAATAACTTAGCTTTTTATAGAAACATTGATTGATCGGTGGAATTTTTTTTCAAGTTTTTTTAAACACACAACCCGCAAAGCGATTAGTTTGTTTGCAGAAAACACCCAAGATATCTGGCCGAAATCTTACCGACGACCTCCGGACTACCTATAAGCCACGACTAGACTCTATTTTCGCTGATGTCATTCTTTTAGTAGCAACAAACAATTATTTGATGACAACTTCTAAGCATGCTAATGAAAAATTTATGGTGTTTTCTTTTTTTTGTAGAAAATTAAATTAAATACTAACCGCCTTAAGGGCTGTGCACATATTACGTAACGCTGTTTTCACAAATTTTATACCCCCAATTCGTAACGCTATTTACTAATTTTTCAGTGCAAAATTCCCAATCCGTAACAAATCTTTAACCCCCCCCAGAGCAATACATAATATGTGCACAGCCCCTTATTGATAATTAGTTTTTTTTTTTGTGTTAGGACCAGCACTCAGGGGATAAACCCTGTTTATGAGGTGCACTGTGCCGGAAAACTGGCTGTGGGTAGGTGTATGAATTAAGTAGTGTTTGTGGACATTCGATTTGAACTTTACCTTACTGAAGAGTTTATTACACCTAGGAACGGTGCGTCTAAAGACTGAATTTTCCTCTGTAATGCGACCACAAAGGGGTGTGCTCTTAACGAAGAGCGTGTTTTACAAAAAAATGTCGGGATTCCTGATTTCCTTAGAACACATACCGTTAAAGTAACGATAGAAAAGTGAAACACACCCCACATTGCGTTTATGCTCCAGGGAGTCAATACAGTTTGCTACCCTACTGCCACCAAAAAGCTTTTTCGCGCTCTCCTGTATGTGGTGAAGTAACCTCAAAATAGACTTTGAAGCGCCGGTCCACTTTCGGTCATACATATATATATATATATATATAATATAATATATATATGTATGTATATGGTATAAATATTAATGAGATCAGATGGAATGATGTATGTACTTGAAAGCTTCTTTTGCGACATGAGAAATGTTATCAGTCCAACGAACATTACACTGGATTTTCATGACAAGAAGAAGCTTCTGCTTCCCCAACACATATTGCATCCCTAATAACATATGAAGCAGCATATTGCGTCATATGGCTGCTAAACTCGACCCTATTCGCGCTATTTTAACGTTAAAAGTTTTGCATAACTTTAACATTCGTTTATAAATAAGGCTATACGCCGAGCAAAGAAACATGTTTCAGGTGGCGCCTCAATCTATGCAATCTTTCGCTATAAAATCGAAATCAATAAATATGCAATGATTTCAGTTACCAAATGAATAAGAATTTGTTTTAAATTTGAACCAAACAAAATAGAAAAGACGTTTGTTTGATTTTGTCGCTCTGTGTGATGAAACATTAATTAATAACAAAATTTCTGGATAACTTAAAAATGTTGTTTTTATGATTCTACCAGTAACTCTACAAAAACTTGAAATTCTCCAAATATTTGAATTGATTATTCAAAAACGAGCTAAGAAGCTCTAAACGTTCATTTAACCTTCTTTTTTATATACATACATACATACATACATTGATTTGCATATTTTTTTTTCTGTGTAAATTCCTGATAATATTATTTTGTAAACAGACAGATAAATTTAATAAGTTGTCATTTCAATAATATTTGAAATTTAATTTTTAAGCTTTTTTAGGGTTTTTATTGAACGAGGCCGGTCATAATGATATGCTGATAGTATGGAAATTATTCGCATAATGGATTTTTTTTTCAACTTTTCAATGAAATCAAATATAAAATAACTCAGTTAATTACTCTTTTTCAAACATTATATTAAATTTTTTTTGCTTTTGTTCAAATAAATAAAATACGATTAGGAGAATGTACATACATATGTATGCATTTTATGTATTATGTATGTTTGACCTTAATGCGAATATTTTCCAAGCCATGTGGTTGGTGGTCTGGTTGATGTCCTCGTCAAAGTGGGAAATAAGCAGCCATAATCAATTTAAAAACCTAAAAACGAGTCTGTTTAATTCAAAATAGAAAAACAATTTAACTGTTTCCTAATAATTGCACTTTCGTAGTTTCACAATAATTTTTTAAAATATAAACTTTTACATCGACACACTTCCTCCCGCCATCAATTTGCAATTTTCAATTTCCTTTCAAATTTTTGTTTTGCAGCTTCTCCCATTTTTATTGGCAAATTTCTGTTTTTTTTTTAATTATTTTTGTTTGGCAAAAGTTCTTCAAATTGTATGCGAGTTTTTTTTTGCAACAAAACGGAAATAAATTTTTAATTGTTTTATAGGAAAAGCGAATAAAAACACATTTAAGGTCAAACTTTTTTTCAAACTCATACCACAGCAGCCAATACAACTGCTGCTGCTGCTTTGGTTGAGATAATTTAAAAGAACAAGTCCAAGTACAAAACGACAAACTGACTGACTAAATGCAATTATTATCCGAGCAAAAGTTTTATTGTGCCAGACCGCATGTAATTAATAGATCAGAGCGTAGTGTGTAGTTCTGTTTTTTGTTGTTGTTGTTGCAGTTGTAAATAAAAACCAATCATTTGTATGTTTGTATAGAATTATTTTTACATCGTTTATTAATACAAGAATTTTCTGTTTAACATTTGTCTTAATTAAACGAATTGAATTACTAATTTACTGTTAGGAAATTCTATAAAATATTTTTTGTTTTTCTTATTACATATTTGTTAATTATTATTTCTGATTGTTTTTTTATTAGTTTTATGACCCCTTCAACTTTTTCATTTGAGGAACACTGTGTTGGAAGAACGAGCAAAAATATTGTTTAAGAGCGGATTTAATTTTCTACTGAGGTCAATGGTTACGTGATTTATAAGTCAAGTTTGTGGCGTACACCTCTCACCCTCCCCATTCAGTTAGTTGGTTTTCAAGTAACTCATACCAAAACGAAAGACTTTAAGACTCTAGTAATAACAATTAATTTCTTATGGGGCCCCATGCCCCATGCCCCAGTCCATACCCCACAAGTTTTCTGTTGGAGTACGCACATTGACTAGAAAGAAACTCAAACCAATATTTTAAACATGCGATTGTGAATAATTAATTTATATGGCAGGTAACCGAGCTAATTTCTTGTTGGACTATTCATATTAACTATAAAACAGTTCACATCAAGTATGAAGACTCTCCCTCAAATTGTATTGCAGATATCTGCCAATCAGAAATACTGTGTATGGGATGTTCAAATTACCCTGTCCTACCATACATTGAACAAAAATTTCACCACCTGCGGTATATATAATTTCACAATTTACATTAAAATGAATGCATCCTAATAAAATATTCAAGACCAAAGGATATTAAAAAATGTTAAAACCACATTTGCATTGTGAGGGCGTGGCACTGACCACTTTTTTATCACTAAATTGTATTATCAGCGTAACTAAACATGTATATGTGCAAAACATTATAAGAATCCGTTTAGTAGTTGTATTTGAAAAGAAAATTTTTCGTTATGGGCGTGGCACTTCCCATTTTAGAGATAACCATATAAAAATTTCTAATTTTATCTCGTATGTACAGTTTTTAAATAATAGTTTAAGTAAAAGTAGTCGAAATGGAATTTACTTGCCAAGGTGTGGCACCGCCTACTTACTTTTTTTTAACATTAAATTGTACTGTTTAGGGGGAAACTAAACATGTTTTATAGGAATCGGCTTAGTGCAATTTATTTAAAAAGAAGATTTTATGGGTATGGGCGTGGTACTGCCCACTTTTTGTGTTATTATAAATATTATAATTTTAGGGGAACTTGGTGTATGTTTGAAATTTCTTATGAATCGGGGTTTAGTAAAAGTTGTTGAAAAATTATTTATATTTATGGGCGTGACACTGCCCACTTTTGTTATTACTTAATTGTGGTACTAGATTAGTTTAAAAATATACAAAGAGTCACAAGATTCAAATAAATAGAAGCAGTTAAGGCCGTGTCACATACAACTTCGTCGCTTCGCGTGACGTTCCTAACTTTGATGAAAAAGCGTAAAGCAAAAGGTGAATGACAAAATAAAAACTTTGACAACACTCACTTTACCTATAAAAAGTATTGGTAGTGTTTACATTTAATTGTCAAAGCGCACAAAAAGATGAAGGCCATGTCAGATAAAACTTTTGCTTCGCGTTGCGTTGCAGATTCGCTTTGACATCTAAGATAAAATGTAGGTACTTATATGAAACAAGTCACATAAAGCACTTTTAACGCAACGCGAAGCCAAAAGTTAGGCAACTCTCATCTTTTTGTGCGCTTTGACAATTAAATGTAAACACTACCAATACTTTTTATAGGTAAAGTGAGTGTTGTCAAAGTTTTTATTGTGTCATACACCTTTTGCTTTACGCTTTTTCATCAAAGCAAGGAACGTCACGCGAAGCGACGAAGTTGTATCTGACACGGCCTTGAGAGTTGCCTAAATTTTGGCTTTGCGTTGAGTTAAAAGTGCTTTATGTGACTTGTTTCATATAAGTACCTACATTTTATCTTAGATGTCAAAGCGAATCTGCAACGCAACGCGAAGCAAAAGTTTTATCTGACATGGCTTTTAAGAAATTATAACTACATCGCATGGGAGTGGCACAGCCCAATTTTCAATTCATTAAATTGCATTATTGCCAAAACTTAAAAAACTTGCTTATATTGACGACTTCTGCAAAGACAAAACTCTAAATAACATGGGAGAGAGAGAGAGATAGAAAATGGAAGTTTCTCCTCTCTATCTTTCACACAGCAAAGAGAATAATTCATGTGCAAAACTTAACATATGTTAATCTTATAAAATCTTTTTAAGAGAGTAACTGAAAAACAAGTAGACAAAAGCTTTGAAGGAATTAAACTTGATTTTTTCGAATACTCCCGAGAGCGATAAACGAAGTACGACAAAACTTTAACGTTTAGCAAAGAAAAAAACTTAAAAAATTCAGAGGTTACAGTCTTCTTCTATTTCTGCTGAGAGTTACCTCAAATAAAATATAAGTAATTCCCTGACAAGTGATTCGATCACATGAAAGAGACGAATTTTATGAAAAGGAGCTAAATTTTTCTCTAAAAATTTTAGTAGCAACCCTCGTATTATGATAAATTTTTACTGGCTCTTCTCAACTGTATTTATTGACACAATTTTTATAACTTTTATAAAAAACTTCTCATGTACATATTTTAAATACCAAAGTGTTTAATTATTTTAATATTTTATATAAATTTTGTGAACACAATCACACAAATCAACATAAAATTTAGCACCTACAAATTGTGTGCGACTTAAAAAAAAATCATGTTTTTTTACTGTTTATTTTCCAATTAATTTAAAAATGTATTCATTTGTTATGCATTTCGCATAAAATCAAATGACCATAAAAAGTAGAATTCACTCGTAACGATTGTAAATGTAAGAATTTATTGGAAAAAGCCTTTTATTTTATTTTTTTCCAAACAATCTGGTATATGGAGTTCTTAGGTACAAACGGGTATATTTGCTTTTAAATTATTTAATAAACTTTATTATTTGTTTTTTAGTTTTTTTTTGATGTGTGAACGTGATTTTTTATTAAATATTTAAATGGAATTTTGTTTACAACTGATATTTTTTATTGTTTGTTTTTTTAAAAAACTTCATGTTAGATTTTTTAACTCAAAATAGAGATGGAATTGTGCATTGCTTTTAACTCACTGATAGACACGGTCATGAACGCAGAACCGGTTGTCATGCACGTTCACGCATGATTTGAGTTTTTGCCTTACTTTTATGTATAACCACTAGAGATTGAAAGAATAGTTAATCACGATTGGGAGATCTTCACTTTTAAACATTTGCTGAATTTCAATTTTGTAAAATTTTAAATTATATTTCAGAAATTAACACTCACGAAAGTATTACTAGAAAATTTTACTCACAGGGTTTTTCATATGCACTCATGATCATTCGTGATACGTGAACGATTTTTCCATCTAAAATCTCTTATTTAAATGACGTAAATAGTTGTTAAAAATAATTTGACAGGTAAATAAATTCTTTATTTAATTGAATTTAGACACGAGCAAAAAGGTTTTTTTTAATTATTAGGGGCTGTTCACAAATTAGTTATGTGCATTTTTTATAATTTTAAGTACCATCCTTTTGTGACGTATTTAAAAAAATTTTCATTAAATTTTTAAATGATCAACTACACCTATTCAATACAACCAACATATAAACACACGTTGCTTGTGATTAATACCTGCACTTTAAAACCGCATTTGGTGTCTTTGGGGTATTTAGTAGATTCTTGAGGGAATGTTGTTGAGCTACACAAGCACCGCGTCACAACTGCTTGTAATAGATTTAAAACTCAATAGATTCATTTGACTAAAAATTACATTTAATAACTTATTTTATGTTATTTATATTAAAAAATACATATGTTTAAGAAAACTGTAAACACATTTTATGGATTTTTTCCAATAAAAAATAACAGTTAAAATTTAAATAATATTAATTCGATCAAATATAAATCTGAACGATTTTTGTAAGACAGAAAGAGCATTAACAATTTAAATTGAAATAATACAAATCTACATTATTTCATACAAAACTTTGACAGCTGATCTACACTGAAGTACACTTGAAAAAAATTAAAATGTCACAATATCCACAAATCGCATAGGTTTTCGAAGCCTATAACGTCAACAGCTCAGCTCATGTGAGATGTCAAAATATAGCACTGAAGTATGTATGTAGTATATGCGTTGTGAGGGAGGGATAATGATTTTAATAAACCCAAAAATTTATGATATTTTCCTTCCGCGAATTTTTGAAAGGGAGCGCGAGAAAAATTTTTATGCGTTACTGCTTAAATATAATTGAACATAAATAAAAGATAGATATGTTTACTTCGGATAGTTAATATAAACATACCATATTTGGGTCTTCCTTTTTCTGTTAGTGATAAAATATTTGAGTAAATTCTAATCTTTTCTGTTAATTAGGATAAACATAGCATTTTCGTTCTTACTTTGTCTGTTTGTGGTAAGATTTGATTTATGATTAAGTTTTAGTATTTAAGTAGATTTAATTTAAAACAAGAGCCGAGTGGAGAATACTAATCCCTAAACATTTTCTATGGACAGTTAATGTCAGTATTTTGACATTTCGCACGAAATAGTGCCCACTGTTAACACTCTTTTAACACTGTACCACGAAACAATAATAATCAACAAAGTTTTAACTTCTAATTCTGTCTGGTAGAAGATACATAAAACAAATCATCAGTAGACTTCAGCCATACTTTTGAAAAGCTTCAAACCTCTGATCTTGTGCCTAAATTTAAAAAATCATTTGAGAATTTAAATATGATAGTTTGTACATTAGATAAGATTGTTTGAAGCTTTTCAAAAGTATGGCTGAAGTCTACTGATGATTTTGTTAAGCATATATGAAATTTAAATACACATTGCTTAACCATCAACAAATAAATCAGATTTTTTAGACATAAATCTTAGAGAATATTTCAAATAATAAATTTAATATGTAAATGCTTAAACTAAAACGTAAATACATTTTTAATTTTGAATAATTACTAACGTACAAGTTGAGTTTGAATTTTTTAATATTTTTGAAAACTTGTATTAGAATTTTATATGAGAAGTATTTTTGTAGGTCATTTTAGACCACTATGATCCTGTTAAAGGGGATTTTTTTGCCTCTTTTATAAGGCAGGGACTAACAGACGCATTAACGCTAAGAGTTAAAGGCGAAAGTTGTTTTACAAACATTTTCTTTGTGTGTTTTACACAAAATTGTTCAACACAGGGGCTAAATTACGGCACTCGATATCGATCGAAATTTCAATACGAATTTAAAAGTGAATTTCTATCGATATGGAATGCCGTAATTTGGCTCCAGGTTATACATTGAACGTAAGAATTGTAGCATTTCTTATGGCCACAGTTCAGTCTAATGTTAATGGTGATGAATTGATTAGAAGTTAGAAATATTGAAAATTTTGGAAATTTAGAAAATTATATGCCACAAGAAATAATACAAAAATATAATAATAAAAAAAAAAATAAACCAACATGCGTTCAAACTAAATAATTTTAACTGAAATATATATTTTAAATTAAAAATTTTTATACATACGGCGCGACTTTTCGACAAAACAGATGCATCGCTAAGCGATGACGTCAAAATTGTATCACGATGACAGGGAACAGTGAACATTTTTGCGGTTTGTTGGAAGACACAAGTTTAATTAAAATTAATTTTTTACAGAGAAGCTTTTCTTGTCTCAAAACAAATAAATCTTAGAATCACTTTTAATTGTGGGAAATTTTCAAAATTAATTTTGTTTGTTTTGAATTTTTTTTTGTATTGAATTGAAAAAAAAATATATGTATGTATGTGTATCACAAACACTTGATCACCAAGGCATTATATAATGCTGCTGTATATTTAATTAAACCAATTAAAATTATTTCATGTTTTCTTAAAAAACATTAGATTTTTTTATTAATACCAAAATTCTTATATTTAATAAAAATAATTTTTGCCCAAATTGTATGTGCTTTTTTTATTTTTGCCGTGGTATTATTTGTTTTTTATTTGAAACCCTTTTTTAGAATTTTCTCTTAAACAGACTGTTTTTCATCACTTTGAGATTTATTTGAAAATTTAAAATACTTGTCGCCGTAACTATTTATTCACTAGTGTTGTTGTTTCTTGTTGTTAATTACAAAACAAAAATCGCCTCTTTTTCAAAAAGTGTTAACTTTTTTAATTTTTTTTTAGCATTAAATGCTTGTTTTGATCACATTTATTATTATTATTACGGATGTATTGCAATAATTTATAATAAAAAATAATTTTTTTTTTTTTGCTAACAAATATTATTTTTATCACTTTTTTAGAGAACGTTGCATGTTGCACGTTATTTAGAGCAATTTCAACTGAATGCTGGCGTACGGTTGCGATTTTGCATTTTCTTTACAATTTGTCATGATTTTCTATTTTGTTCGTTTTTAAATAAAATTATATTGAATAGTAGGAAAAATGAAAAAATTTATATATAACAAATGATCATCTAGGAACCAAATGCTCGCTCACAGATACATACGTTTGCTTGTATTAGAAACAAAGAAAAAAAAGAAGAGTAGAGAAATTAATACGAGGGATTGTTTAACAAGATCGTTAACCTTTAAGGGATGAAAACGGAAATAGTTATTAGATTAAAATATTTTTTTTAAAGATCTTACACTAGCAAAATCTTTCTAAATCCAAAAAGATTTTAGGAAGGCAAGCTTGATGAGAGACTTTGATGAGTGTATAGCCAATAGTGTTAAAAAGTGATCAAAATCGTCAGATCTGGCATATATGATCGTATAAACATCTATTTTTCATGTCCTAAGTGAGATTAAAATATGTTGTGCTTTAAAATTAACAAAGAGGTCTCTGTCTGATTCAATTAAAATATGAATCGGAAATAAATAAATCGCTAATGGGAAAATATAAAAGAATAATTTTTTTCTGTGTACTACAGAATACAAATGTTTCATCCATACCTATGGTGACGATCCTCGTACATGAAAAAACAAACAAAATTTGCATATTTACTTATTTTAAGCATACGAGTACAAATCACGAAATGTTTTTGCCATTAATTTGTTGAATAAACCGTATTTTTTGTCATTTAAATTGTTTATATTTCGTATTTAATTTGTTTTAAAAACCAAAATGAAAAAAAGAGGAAAAAATACATTTTAATTTTTCACACTCTCAAAAAACATAAAATATTTTGGCAAAATACTAAATTTAAAATGAACTAAAATAAAAAGACAAACAATAATCAACACAATCGATTTTATTGTTTCAACAAAATACATTTAAAAGTTATTTAAAATCCGGCAGCGAGAGTCAATAAATAATAAACAAATTCAAAAATTTGTATGTCAACAATAACAATACAAGAACAGCAATACTTAAATTGAAAACAATTACTAAAGAAACGAGTATTCAAAATTTTGTTGTTAAAAATCAATCAATAGCGAAATCAAATTTCCTTAAACGTTAAACTTTAAAAGGTTTCTTGTTAAACCCCCCGTGTCACGCAAATTTTAAGTGTCCTTGAGATACATTTTGAAATTACAACGTACACATACACGCATACGTATGAACATTTTCAAGTCGAATGAAAGTGGAGAAGATTTCAAAAGTTTGTTTCAACTTACAAGTTGTTTTACAATAAAAACGAGGGTTGATCAAAACTTGTATACAATAAATTAACATAAAATAAGTTTTCATTTGTTGTGGCTTAAGCGCTTGCATGTAAGTATGCCTGCATTGTATTGCTGCTAACACTAAATCATCAGTAGACTTTAGCCAGATTCAAATAAAATTTGTTTGTTGTGTATTTTGATAAGTTTCTGAGCCTATTGCGCTTATTTTTCTGTAATTCTCAAATGACATTTAAAAGAGATTTTGTAGCTTTTCAAAATTTGGTTAAAGTCGACTGATGGCACATAGACAGCCTTTTAAAACTCATTTACGAATTATTATGAGTATTCCGAAATAAATTATCCATGATTTCCTTCATAATCCCATTCTTCTGAATAACGATGTGAATGGAAAATGCTGCTATCTGTCATATGGAAAACAGTTGACTGCGCTTGGAAGTTTGACAGAGAAGGGGCCCTTAATATAAAATAGAGTTGGATGCGTTCCAATTAAACAAATTTTGAAAACGTTTGATAATAACTCAGAGAGAACTCACACAAAAAGATCTAGAGCAGTTATCGACGAGTAAGTTGCCAGCCCTAGAACGTGACGTAAAGAAATCATACTACCGGTCGCTCAGTAAACTATTGGCAAAACCCATTGTTTATGTTTAAAAGGAAATCAATCGTAAGCCGATATAGATAATAATTTTAAATTTATATTGAAATATTTATACAACAATAACCGATCATTTCCTCGTGTCATTAAATACCTTGACATCTGATCGTAATAATAATGGGAAAATGCGAATGCGAAAAAATACACAACCAGCAGTTGTTTGTTTGCTTGTTGCCTAACAAACACTTGAACAACACAATTGTTGTGATTCGGAAATTAAATTGGAAAGTTGTAGCTGCAGGAAAATTGTAGAGAAGACATCAAGTATGTCGGCTGTCGCACTTTTTAACTAAAGGCTGTAAATGTGGGCTTTAGTGTTACAACAGAACCAACATTCTTCTATGGCATTTTCAAATTCAAGTACAAATCGTTTGTCACGCTTGTGTTTCCTGGGTTAGTCACGTGGTGGTGTGTTTTTATAATATTTGCTTCCGTCGATTTTAATTGAAATTCATTATTTCGATTTCAATTTCAATATCATTGTAAAAATAAAGAAACGAAGAAAAAATTGTTACATGAGAGCTTTTTCTTTTATTAAAAATATTTCCATTAATATTTCATTACTTTTTTTTTCAATTTAAATGCATATAAACATGTTGTTGACAATTGCATAAAAACTTGAAAAAATCTCTAAAAAAAAAACTGAACTGACACATGACAAGTTGCATATTGAACACTTTTGAATTTAATAAAAGATTTGTGTACAAAAATAATACAAAAAGATATATAAAGCAATTATTACCGTTGAAAGCAAAAACTTTTAAAAAATAATGTTATTGTTTATTTTAGTAAAAATGATGGTGAAAGAAAAAAGAAACAACAAATCAATTAGAGCATGATTTCACAGGTTGTTCATCTGCCAAACAACCGCTCAACGTTGCGTTCCACAAAAACTAATTATTTATTTCATCAATTCGCATATTTTTTTTTTAATTTGTAATTATTAAATTGTATATTTTTCCATAATAAATTATAATTTATTTAATCGGATTAATGATGCTTCTTTAAGCATTTCTCTATTTCACTGCGTATTTTTTTAATACTCTATTAATGAGTTATTATAGTGTTGTTCAAAATTATAATTTTTTTCATAATTTTTACGTTTAACGACCGACACGACCGTCTGTTTATCACGACTGGCAACAACTGATTGATCTTTAATTAAAATGTGGCTTTCTCGGTGTGGCTTTTAGCCAATATTTTTGTAAGATTGTTTTTCTAGTTAAAGGCGGCGAATTTACAACACACACACACATTGACTACTGTATAAATACGCTCAACAGCGTTGCCGCCGAATTGTGACTATGTAATTGCCCAAATCGGGTGTTATTTTTATAATTATAGTCGAGTTCAATGCGTGCATAATTGTTATTTGTACCTCATTTGCTATAATTTTTTAATGAAAAATTTATTAATAAAATTATTTATTTGAAGAAAATAGTTTTTAACGACAATGGTAGTATTACTTTAACCATTTACATTAATACAACAACAAAATTTTTATCAAAGGCATAAAACATTGTATAGCAATATTTTGTGTTGACACATTTTCAATTTGAAAATTAAGAATGAAAAATTAAATAAATGGCGCGAGTTCAAATCCAGACATCATCAATTTTTTCTATTATATAAATAAGTTTTCACATCGTTTTAATTAAAATTAAAATAAAACAAGTAAAAATAAAATATATATATGTACTAATAAATATGTATAAAGAAACTACAAAGCAGGCGTGGCACAGGCCACTTTTCACTAATTACAAGGTTTTACTGACCCGAGAGCTTAATAAGTACTTATGTGGTTATACAAATCTTGCAGAAAAATATTATCATAAAATATTATTTTTTTTTGGGTGTGGCACTGCCTACTTTGCTGATTATAATGTTTTTGTATTTGCACGACAACTGAATAATGTGTGAAAAATTCTAAAAACATTCGATTTCGCACCGCAAAAAAAAAATAATTACTTTGCATGAAAGTGGCAATGCCCACTTTTATAATTATGATGTTGTGTTCTTCTGGAATCTCTTTGTGCGTGTTAAGTTTATTAAGAATTGGTTAAATAGATGTATGTAATTTAAAAAATAAACATTTATTTTGTTTGCTCGTGGAGCAGCCTACTTTTCTGATCATACTGCCGTACTTCCAGAAAAACAAAATGTTGTGTAAAGTTTTATAGCATTCAACTGAGTTTATATGGGTTTTATTGGCACCGCCAACTTTACTAATCAGATTTTTGTCTTGCCCCCGGCAACTTATTGTGTATTGAAAATTTCTTTAACATTCATTAAGTAGAAATATTCGACAAACAGCATTTATTTCGTTTGGGCGTGGCACGGCTTATTTTTTATCATCATTATGTGAAAGTTTTACCACAAACCAAAGAGTAATCCAAATTGATGTTTAGCAAAAGTAGTTGCAAACGAATATTTACTTTTCAGAGATACCAATCTGGCAGTACTTCTTTTCAAATAAAGTCCAACTCCAAACTCTGTTTCTTTTCGAAACCAGACATATAGACGGACGATGTTAAACTCTTTTTTGTACGATTTGCAGTCATCCCACGAAAATTCGTAAATTCTCCAAAGTATAGATTCGAAAATCTATGATGGCAGCACTAAAATACAGCCGCATCTATATAGTCAGCTGTTCGTTTGGGTGTTCATATTTTATGGCGAATTCATTTTACTCAGAAGTACACTAAAAGCAAGAGATCATGTACGAGAGTAAGACATATAAACCAGCAAACACAAACTGGAACATTTGAAAAATATGATCAAGCATTTTTAATTTAATCTTGAAACTGAAGTTTATTTAAGAAAAATGTTTTTTTAATGCAAAATTTCACATTTTCAATAGTGTATGAGTTCAAAATAAATACTTTTGCTCACAAAGCTACACGCGAGTGTGATCATCATATTTCTCAAAATCACTTAAAATTTTTTCAAAATTTCAAAATTTATTCTATAATTAAAAATTCAATTAATTTTCAATACAAAATCGCACTAGTGTGCTTACTGGGTACAACTTATTTTGCTAATTTATTTACGTGTTCAATGCACGCAAATTTTTAAAAACATTATGCGCATGCGATCGAAGGCAGCTGATTTACAACGGGCGGTATTCCACTCTTAGGCAGAAGAGAAAAAATAATTGAAATCTTTATGGTTAAAATATACATATTTTTAAATAAAAGTGAAATTGTTGTTTTATTATTTACTTTCAGAAATTTTAAAATGAAATTATAGCAATTTTTTTCTTTCAATTTACTTACATACATACATATATGTTTCATACACATACGTATGCAGTTTAAAAATGCAAAAGTTTCACACTAGTTCCCAGCAGCGGAATTTTGGAGGCCTTCATTTATAAGGCCCTGAATAAGGCCTATCAGGCCTGTGTATGAAGGGAATTTAAAAGGCCTTGGCTGGCTAGGACATCGTGTGTAAAAAATTTATAAGTATGGAATGGGGCAAGAGGCCACGTAAGGCCTTCCAGAAGGCCAAATAAGGCTTAGTGCATCTTTCCGCCGCTGGGTTGGTAATGAGAATACAAGGTACTAACAATGTTTTCTATGCTACCGAATAACAACGGAAAAATTTCTAAAAAAAATTCTTTGGTAGAAAGATATCGAAAAATTTTCTACATAATTTATTTTCTATGCACTAATTTTTTTCAAAAATTGTTTTGCTTTCAACAAATTTTGACCAGAAAATTTTTTGGTACTAAGATATTTTCTATAAAAAATATTTTACTGCTATCAATCGATTTTCTGCTATCTACAAATTTTCTACACAAAATAATTCGCTATCAACAGATTTGCTATAGAAAACATTTTGCTATCAAAAAATTTTTTATAGAAAGTATTTTGCTAACACCAAATTTTCTATAGAAAACATATTTCTAAAACATATTTGTTGATAGCAAAATGTTTCTCTATAGAAAATTTTTTGATAGAAATATACAAAAACAAACAAAGGATGTTGATTAATTGCCGTTCTGGTAGCCTGATAATAAGTTATTTTAATATTCCTTTCAATGTTTTCATTGCCTTACAGAAAATAGTTTAAACTTATTTTTAATAATTTCTTTTCCTGTTATTAATCAAATTTCTAGAAAAAATATTGTTATCGATACTTTTTAATCAAATCGATTTTAAAGTGCGTAACATTTCTTATAGTTGTATTAGAAACTTTAAGCCAAATAACAAGTTATAGCATTAAATTAAATGATGTTGTTGTTGCATCCTAACGCTCAACAACAACCTCAAAAATTAAAACCAAAACTCACTAAATCAACGAGTCATAAAAGCACAAAAATTATACAGGAAACATGCACAGACAAAACACGCACACACGCATACAGACACACGAAAAAATAATATTTGTTTCAAAACCCCAAAAACCATGACTGTTTGGAAAACTAAATGAACTTTAGCGGTAACACACAACAGAATTTCGGAAATGCAATGAAAAATACAAATAATTTTTCTATTTTTTTTTTTTTTTTGAACATCAGATGGACGGGAGATGAAGGTCCAAAAAGAAAAACAGTAAGCCGAAAAATAGAATGGCTGAACAAATATTTATTATCGAAAATTTGTTAGCCAGAAATATGTTTTTTCCGCTTTCACAAAACACATGCCCAAGCAAATACACCCAGGAGAATAAACTTTGTGTTTGGGGTGGGAGAATTTCTAAATAAATAGCAGACAGGTTAGCAACAGTATCTGGTCCATTGTGCAAAACATGTAAATTGCAAATGGAGGAAAGTAAGTGAGTGCTGTGAAAACAAAATTTATTTATTCTAAGCCGAACAATGTGTAAACACATATGTGCAAGTGCAGGTGTGTGTGTGTGAGTGTGAGTAGTAAACGAAAACTAGAATTAAACTTTGTAACTAAACTACTGTTCATGTGTATTTGTTTTCAAGAGGTCAAAATGTATAAGCAATTTCATTTTATTTTTGCAAGTTACGACTTACAATCAATCACTGACTGTTTGTACTGTTTGTAGGCAAGTACATATTTAAAAATAAATAAAATAAAAATTAATAAATAAATAAATCACTTTTCAGCAGCATATAATTTGAGGGGCTAAAAGTAAAGTGGCGATTGCCTAGAAAAGTATTTAATTAAATTTTAATACTTTTAGAGTTTTTTAGTCAAATTAGAATGCAATAATTTCATATTTGAATTTATTTTTTAAAAGGTTTTAAATTGCACATTCATTTACTAAATATCAGAGTTAATTTATTCTGTAAATTGTTTGCTAATTTTTTAAAAAAGAAATACACTTTTAGTCCACTCATTCTCAAGTATATAATTTAATTTTTCCTCAGATCTGCAATATTAAAAATAATTAATAGGCTTTTATAATGCTCTACTTAAACTAAGTGAAATTTTAAATTTTATTCAATCATTAAATGCTAAAATTTGCAGAAAGCAAAATGCTTTGCATGAGTTTAATTTCGTTTAACTCTTTGAAAAGAGTATTTAAAGTTTCATTTACAAAATGGCAAACTTTTATGCCAAACATACACTCTTTGTGTCAAATAACAAACAAAAAACTTAATAAATTAAATACAATAATTTGTTGAGCAAAACTAAAAGCACAATATTTATATTTATAACGTCATTTAGAAGTCAACAACCTGTAAAAAAAGAAATATATAACGTGTACTATAAAAGGACAGGAAGTAGAAGAGTGAGAGAGAGCGAGAGAGAGCAAAGGAAACAGGATATCAAATAGATAGGCCCATTCACTTATAAAAATATATAAAATAGCAAAAAAGAATTTGAATCAAACATTTGTGTTTTTATCTGACAACTTTAATCGGAAAAACATAACACAAGTTGTATGTTGTATATAGAGACCGTTCACATAAAACATGACGCGCACTTAAGGCACAATAGTTTTGAAATTCGTTACGATACGGATAAATATTTTACGATGAGTTGCAGAAAAGTACAATAAACTTTTAATTTTTACTCAGACTTTTCTCCGACATAAGTTCTATCTACAGATCGTAATATATACAAACAAATCATTATTGTACTCTTAAACAAAAATTGATTTTGTTATAAATTCGTAACGGTTTCGTGCTTGACCGTGAAATTGTATAATATGACGCAAATGTTACCAATTAACTAATTTATATTTGTATACTATTTTATTTTACCTTTTCTTCCTTTCTGTGAATTTATAAAATTTTCCTGAGGATGCTAACAAATTGTTAGCGAAATATCGTAAATAAATATACATAAATAGAAACAACAATATGTGACAGCGCATAGAGAAAGGGACCTAAGTACCTCTCATAAAAAGTATGTATGTACCTTTAATAAAAAGTAACTTTTTTATAAAAGGTGTAAATTTCTTTTTTTAAAAAGTTGCTTTAACATAAAGTACTTTTAACATAATATGCCTTTTATGAAAAGTACCCGCTTAACTTCTTTTAAAGTTCAACCAACCCATTTAAACTCTTACGACAAAAAATGCTTAATTAAAATAACCAGTCTTTAAAACGCGCTGTATTGGAAAGGATATAATTATTTGAAAATATCCTACAGGGACTTCACAGGCGAAAAAAAGCTTTCCTTACGAACAATATGTATGTGCAATTTGTTTGTATGTATTGGATTTGCCAACATACTTTAAATATACATTTACATACACTCCATATAAAGCATAGGAAATTATTGTTAAGAGTTAACGTATAAATGTATATGTGTATGTATGTATGCATTTGTACATGTATGTTTTTCAGTGGAAATGTGTGACTTTTAAATATTGACGTCAATCTAATATATATAAAAATGAGTTGGCGTGTGTTTGTGACAGCATAACTAAAGAACGGAGTGACGGATTTGGATGATTCGTTTTTAATTTTGTTCACAGTTGACCCCGAATGGTTTGTAGAAAAAAAAAAAATTGGACAAAGAGGCGTGGCACCGCTCATATAACCCAAAAATGTAAATCGCCATATTTTGGGCATTTTTTGACCTACATCGATGATATTTGATACATATGGTATTGGCATAATTTGGAATACGTACCAAGAGAAAAGTGGGTGAGACCACGCCCCTTTTTTAGGAAAACCAAACCCTTGGACCGATCTTCCTGAAATTTTCACAGCATATTACTGTGACTCTGGAAGGAATAATAGGCTATATGAAGTTTTGATTGGACAAAGAGGCGTGGCACAGCCCATATAACCCAAAAATTTAAATCGCCATATTTTGGGCATTTTTTGACCTACGTCGATGATATTTGATACATATGGTATTGGCATAATTTGAAATACGTACCAGGAGAAAAGTGGGTGGGACCACGCCCCTTTTTAGGAAAATTAAAAATCGTAATATATTCTTAACTACTGGACCGATCGTCATTAAATTTTCACAATAGGATATATAAATACTTTTAATTTTATTTTGTTACGAGGGGTGGTAGCGAAGCACACCGGGATAGGCTAGTATTTTAATAGATTTCATTTTCATGAATGTATTTGGGTTGTGGTAGTTAGTGTTCCAACAAACAACAACATCCATGTTCTATATGAAACTAAGAAATATGATTTTTGTTGTTGGCTTTGGTTGATGCTCGCCATCCTACAGTGGGGTCGAATAAGCGGAAGAAACTGATTTTTTTTTATTGTATAAAAGAGATTAATATATGATTTTCTTTTCAGAATATAAACTCTGCTTTACGAGTATTTATTTTATATAACAAATGATCCACTGTTAGAATGTGTTTATGTGTGCATGCATGTGTTTTTCTATTTGTTAGTGTTCATCGGCATGCCACATATTTTGGAATCCTTCTGACACTCGATTAGTTTTTATTCGTTTCCTTGTGTTTTGTTTCATTCATCTCTGTTGCCTGTCAACAGCAGCCGCTACTTGCAATTCTGTTGTCAATTTCCCTTCCCTTCCCGCTCCTTCCAACCGACCATTGTTTGCCCTATTGGGTTGAACAATTTTCAATTATTTTTCTCTAGTTTAAAAGGAAAGGACGAACAAAGAAACATTATTTTATTCTCTATGGACGACAGGTAAGTGTTGTTAGTTTATGTTTTTTTTTCCTTTTCTATAGTTTTTGTTGTTTTCTGCTGTTCTAAATAATATAAAATTAAGCGCTGCTGCTGACAATTTTCACATAAATATTTGCAGCAATCGTATTCTTCATGATTTTTTCCAGAGAATAATACAAACGATTAGTTCAGAATTTTTAAAGGGATTTTTGTTAATATGATCATGTTGGAAATTATTTTTACTTTAAATGAAAAGTGAAGTAAAGGAGATAAGTGGAAGAATGTCATGATTATTAGAGAGCCAAGTACCTATCTAACATTATTTATATGGGAGAAACTTTTGTGGTTGAAAATAGAAAAGAAATCCTTGAAGTTGTGAATTTTTTTATTGCAGCAGAAATCAAAATTATATTTGATTGCTGGGATTTTTTTTTCCAAATTTATCAAACCACATTGTAACGCGAGTTGTTATTTATTTTAGTAGTTTTATTCGTTTTGCTTAGCAATAATCATAGGAATCATCAAAAATTCCAATTAAAACAAATCTTTTCTCCAATTTGAGTTTTAAGAAAGAACATTTTTTTATGTGTATGTAAAAATTAAACCCTAAATAAATAATAGTACATATACGAGTACATATAAAGTAATGATTTTTTCCCACTCAATAATTATGGTTTTATGACTAACAAACTGTAAATCGTACCACATGGCGTATGATCAACAATTAAGAGGTTATTTTAATTGGTTGGTGCACCACCACAGCACAACGTATGATTTATTTTATTTATTTATATTCGTACTCGTGTAATATGTTTAATTAAGAGCATCAAAGGAAAACCTCAAATAATAAATACACTTATTGAATAAAAAATTACAGATAAACAGAAGCGGCCTATAGGAAGCCCAACTTGTCTGAATTTAAATTTATGTGAAAATTAACAAACGGAAACGATTATTAATCTTATATAAAATATTTGGAAAACATTTTCGGCGCCCAGTTTATCCATTCAATTTCTACTAAAATTTATTTGGGCCCAAAACAGCAGGCATACTTTTTTAAATTAAAAAAAGTTTTTCAAAATCGGTCTATTAATCGGTCTATTATTATTAATAGTTACCATGTAATGAAAATTTTGAAAAAAAAAATTATGGAATCAACAACTTTCGATCAAACTTTAATTTAAATTAAAAGATAATCACCGAAACCAAAGAAAGTTTTGATAAGTTCTATGAGGGGTTTACTGGGTTACGTGTTGGCCATACCAGCACAAAAGATCGTAATGCCAGAAATAGTTGATAAAATCCATTAAATGATGTTGAACGATCAGAGAATGAAAGTGTCTGAAACGACTCAGGCTGTAAGCATTTCAACCGAGCGTCGACATCACATTTTACTTGAACATTTGACCACAAGCATAACCGTGTAACCAGTTCAAAGGGTTGTGGTTGCTAGGCAGAATCCCAAGATTTTTTGATCCATTTTATAACTATGGCCGAAGCTTGAATCAATTAAAATACACCAAAGAACCAAAGAACAATCAAAGAGTCTGCTGATCATCAAAAAATTTAACCATACTATTCATTCATAATTCGTATTTAGTTTTATTCCGATAGTTAAGCCATCGTTTGCGAACTATCTCTGACAAAAGGATCGGCATTCTTATCAACCACTTATATGACTTTTGGTGCATTTTCCGATCGGCACTTTCTATACGAACTCCGTATGTTTGAACAGATTTTCATACTGAAATCTGGCCGAATGCATGTAAGCCACAGACTCCTACCAATCAATTCGTTTTTATTTTTGAAATTTCCTTCTAAGAAAAATTTTACAAAACAATAGAACCATTGTAACTTGTTAATTTTACAAAACATTTCTCATACACATACATACATATTTTTAATTTTAATTCCTGATTTTCTCCGATATTAAGATGACTTTTCGTAACACGGAACAGAAAAAAGTAGATTTTTTGCTGATAGTCCGAAAATTTTCATTCGAATTGCAAGAGACAATTTCAAAAATTAATTTGTTTGTTATGGGTTGGCTAATCTATATGCTGCAGTGCATTGGCTGAAAAAGTGTTTAAACTAAAATTTATTTTCTTATACACTCATAACAAACAAAATAATTTTTGAAAACATAAATTCTCGAGTACTTGCTCGAATAAAATGTTATAAAGAGACAATCATGCACGTTTTCTGGCATCCTATGCAGACTTTCAGAGAGATCTCTGATTGATTTCGCCTAAAACTTTAGCAGAATTTCTTTTATTCTGACTTAAAACCTTTTTGTCTTACTACAAGAAAGCACAAACATTCAACAGTCAATGAAGAATTGCAGCACTTAGCAAAGACAAACAAGTGTAGCTTTTAGTGTAACACTTTTCGTTTGCGGAATTTGGTTCTAAAAAAAATTGCTTCTTTTTTTGATTATTTGAAATTTTATTCTACATGTTTCTATAGTCATTGAAAACTTTTAAGGAAATGGTGTATTGATGTACATACATATTTTTTTGCTTTTTAAAAACATTGTCCTCAATATGTCTTTAAACATCTCAGTTTGAAGTTTAAAGTTTTTAAAAAGGAAGAAAAAAACTAAAATAAAATGTTTAAAGAAATTTGTTTTCAGGGCCATCAAAAAGTTGCCAAACGTGTTGCAACATAAGAAAGGAAATATTTATGTATGTATGTACAATAAAAAATAGTAAATAAAAAGAATAAAACTGAAAAACAAATCACAACTTACCTCTTCCACAGTTTCACACTCAAACAAATAAATATGTAGCAGAGGATCTTTGGGTTCTTTCATTAAATACACCAGACCCGTTAAGGGACCCGTAAATTCCACAAAATTATTGGGTACCGCATTTTGATCATCATTCTGGCTATTTTGATATTGTTGCTGTTGCTGTTGCTGCTGATAAGATGCAGCTGCACTTGAAGACAACGAACCGTAAGATGTTGAAGTTTTCAAAGTTGTTTTTATGCCGCCAGCTAAACTCAAACCACCACCAGCACTGTGGCTGCCGCTACTGCTGCAAGGATGGCCACTGTTACTTCCATTATTGCTGTTGCTGCCACCAACATTCGATTGTTGCTGTTGTTGTGATGATTTTAATTGCATAAAACCGTTTCCAACTTGTTTGCCACCTTGTTTGTGGACAATGCGACACATACCAACAATATTCTTAAGAGGATGGCTGAATTGTAGTTCAAAGTCAGAATTATAAGATTCCAGGTTGCCATTTTCAATGCCAACGGAAAGCTGCAATAGAAAAGATGAAAATTGCATGAAAATAACAAAGTTTTATTTAAATTCTCTTTTTTGCTTCGTGGTAAAAAATGTAAAACGGAAAGGGAAAAGTTTTCTGAACGATAAAACACATACATAGACCTGCTGGCAAACTCAATGTTTTCAATGTTTTCATAAATTCTCACAAAAAAAGCAACAAAAGAACAACAAAAAGGAAAAGAGAGGGACTCACATTTTTTTTTCATATTTTTTACAAGAACAAAAGTTTTAAACACAATAGAGATTATTTGATGCAACAAAAGATGAGAACAAAAGTAAACGAAAGTTTATCCGGAACAGATATCTCTGGTGGGGGGAGATTATAATTTTTCCTGCAAAGCTTTAAGCTCCTTTTCTTTTAATTTAATTTTTTTTTTGATATTTAAAAGACATGAAGGGACCACTTCAAACGTTTTGTGGGGTTGCCAAACTACATATCAACGTTTTTTCTATTGTTGTCAGACTTATCATTTCTTTCGGAGTTGCCGTAAAGGCGTGAAAACGGGAAAAACGGTGTGAAAGGCTCGGATCACTAGGGACGCGTTGGGAAACGAATGCAACTACTTTGCGTGTGTTTCGGGGCTGCCAGACGGCATTTCAATATTTTCTCTAGTGTTTCCAGACTTTTGAATTCTACACGTGTACGCAAAAACTCTCAAGGTACAAATGGGAATTATTACAAGAAGTAAAATCAGACATCGTGTAGAAATCAGGAATAAAAGTTGTAAATCGTAGGTCAGAAAACGTGTAGAATATTTTGTCAAATATCAGGAACTTAACTGATTTAAATAAAGGTTTGCATATGGTAAGATTTTTCATAGCAACAAAATAAATGATTAGGAAAGTGTACAATGCCATGCCTAGATAAAGTTGAAAGTTTCCATTATATCTGTTTTGCTGACACTAATACTACTGGAGCTTCAACCAGATATCGTAACTTTAAAAGTCAACGTTGTTAAGCGCCATGGCCACGTATCAAATTGGCTTGACAAACCAAGGGTTTTTTGATTGTGTTAGTGAAAAAAAACTCTCACGTATATGTCCATGTGAGTTTGACGAAAATCAAAACAATTTAGATATTCACTGCCGTCGATACTGTAATTTGAAGCAAATTTGATGTGTTGCTGCGTAATTACATCAAATCTCATTTTTATTTACATAGTTTGCGCAGCGACAATATCGTACGCGGAAAATTTGACAGCGCAATAAATAAAAAATGGATGAAAAAAATTTCATACTGGAATTAATTAAATTTTATCGCTGTTTGCTTGCTTTATGGAGAGCAATTAAAAATAAACCAAATGTTGAAAAAAATGTAAATGTTATGAAAATTTTTATATTTATTGAATTAAAATTAACAAAATATATTTAATTATTTTCATAATAATTTAATATAAAGGCTCTGTAAGTCAATCGCATATAAAAATATAAGGTAATTGATATTATAAATATTAATAAATAAAATTAAGAAAATTTTGTTAGCAAAAAATATTTTGCGACCAAAAACATCACACGTTCTTATCATTCAAAAATAACTTCATTCAAAAATAACGGCATGAATTTGACACGTTGCTGTGTTAAGCAAAATAATATTTACCAACACATACATATTATTTGTCAAGCCAATTTGATACGTGGCGCTTTAGCTTTTACTTAGTTAAAAAAAAGAACTATAATTTGATTACTTTTGTAGTCGATGACTTGCTCACAAGGTTGCTTCCAGAAGTACATATGTTTTTTTCAAAATTGCAATACATTAACAAGTTTTTGCTATTATCTTAAAAATATTTTTTTAATTTTGAGCTTTTTTAAGCTTGTTAATATCGAAACGATGTCACAAATCTTTTTAATTTACAGTAAAACTTGTAAATTTTTACTTTTCAATCTAACATAAGAAATTCCCATCTAATTATTGATATTTGTGCACAAAGTATTCATGAACGAAACCGCTTAATGTGTTTTGCATACAAAATCAAACAGTTTATTTATCTTATTGTGCATTTTATTTTTGAATTTTTTTCTAATTACGAGTACTGCGGAGTTTAAATTAGACCCCATCGGTTTAGGTCAATTCCAGTAACAATCTGTAATTATTTACTCGACAAATGAATTTTAAGTAAATTGCTTAAATAACAAATTAATTCCCATAATGGTTGCGAAAATTGCAATATACGTTTAACAAAACAAAAAGTATTAAATTACGAAAGTAAATAGAAATACAAACAAATAATTTTCAGATAAAAACTTGTTTTTCTTGAAAATTATTTTCATGTATTTTGTGTTGATATTCAAATCATCATTATAAAATTGTATGCTTGTATGCGTTAAAATGTTATTTCCCATCAAACTATTCCGGAAGCAAAATATAATTGAATTATACCCCAGAAATAAGATTGGTTGAAAATCGGTTGCGTCAATACTATATCAGTTGCATAGACTATATATCGGTTACTGCTACCAATATTCTATGGATCCAACCAACATTCCATGATCATAACCAAAATACCACAATTGTAATCAAAATACGGCTGTGACAATTCTTAAATTGGTTGGGTCAACTGAATGCATTATTTTGCTGCTACTAAATGCCAAAATGGCGAGCACAACTGAATAGTTGGCAATGAGTATGGTTTGATTGATACTCCTAACCGATTATTCGGTTATTTGTCGATTTTAAAATACTTATGTGGCTGAGTTGTCTAAAGCGATGTGTTTCAAATATGTGAGTTCGATGTTCAATGTCAATAATGGACAAAATAAATTTTAAATTCAAATGAGTGAGTAAACAATTTAACTTAGTTAAGTATTAAAGGTATCAATTCATTTGTGTTCCGGGACTATAGTGAGCGCAAATAATCTCAATTATCTATCATTTAAGATTCCATCGTGTTAACCAATTATATCGATTTTAGAAACCGAAAATTCATTGGTACTACACGAAAATAATAGTTGTAGCAACTGAATTCTATGGTAGTTGGTGCAACTGGCACAATTCGGTTGGAAACAAATTCGGTTACCACAACTAATCTGTTTTCTCTTTGTATATTATTGTACTCTTCAGTCTTATTTTTTTTTCTTTTTGAAAATGGAATTGTTTTTAAGGCGTATTTTAACGGAAAGAAAATTGCACTGACCCTGAATGAAGATAAAGAATCTTACAGAAGTTAACCAAAATGTCACAAGGGGTATAAACATTTTCGAACTTTTAACTTTTCTATGTACGTTTTTTTAGTCGAAAAAGGGCATAAAAAACTTAAATAGTTTTCATTATTACAAAAAAGAAACTTAGGTTTAGTTTATACTGGATGTTCAGTTTCACAGTCACGCTCAGTTTTATCGTGCGCATAAAAATATTAGTTTATAGTGGTTTAAAGATGCAGTCAAGGCTTGTTTGTTTCCTTTCTTTTGTATATTCGCTCTTGTTAATTTTCGTGTGCATATTGATTAGGTCTGCCACATGATTTGCATTTTTGTTACTCTCAAACCATTTTATAACGCTATTGATGCTTTCAACTGCTTTCGAGAAACTTACTTTAGATCGTTAAACCTCTTCCTCGATAATTGACACGTCGTTTTCATTATCGGTAACTTTGGAATCATCGATATTTTCTGAAATTTGGTCACTGTTACAATTTATGATTTCACCAATGCTGATGTCAACATTATCCCCAACATTTGATATCAACAATTGAACCTCTCCAAGTGTATCGTTGTGTGCACTATTTGATATAATCTATTTGGAGAGAGAGGAATTTTGTCTTCGCTGTCATACTGATCGTCATGTACAAATGTACACGCAGTTAACTTTTCGGTTAACTTTTTAGAGCTGCACGTTGATTATGAAAAACTTTTAACTTTTCCGCGTGCTTAACTTTTACGCGAGTTAACTTTTCTAAGATTCTACTGTACTTCAAATATTGTATTCGATGATAAAATCCATTTCTATTGAAGTGGAGTGTAGGAATAATTTGCAAAAAAAGCTCTAAATCATTTTTTCACTTCTCCAAACATAGTCAAGAATCACGCAAGAAGTACAAGTATAAAATTTATAAATGTACGTATGTATGTGTTTTCTATATCTATACTAATATTATAAAGAGGAAAGATTTGATTTTTTGTTTGTTTGTTTGTTTGTTTGAAATGAATAGGCTCCGAAACTACTGGACCGATTTAAAAAATTCGTTCACCGTTGGCAAGCTACACTATTCCCGAGTGATATAGGCTATATGAAGTTTTGATTGGACAAAGGGGTGGGTTATATGGGCGGTATATAACCCAAAAATTTAAATCGCCATATTTTGGGCATTTTTTTTACCTAAGTCGATGATATTTGGTACATATGGTACTAGCATAATTTGGAATACGTAACAGGAGAAAAGTGGGTGGGACCAAGCCCCTTTTTAGGAAAATTAAAAATCGCAATATAGTCTTAACTACTGGACCGATCGTCATTAAATTTTCACAATAGGATATATAAATACTTTTAATTTTATTTTAAAACGAGGGGGTAGCGAAGCACACCCTGATAAGCTATCTAGTATAAAATAAAAAGCTAAACAAATTTTTATGTAAAAAATTTTTTATTATTTACTTATTCCTAAGCTTACAATAATATTATTAATGTAAGCATTCGCATACGCATTTTTAGGCAATTACTTTATTCTATAATTGTAAACAATTGTTGTTTATAAACCTTTTAAAATTGTATTCACAACCCTTTTCTAAGCTTAATGATTATGTTGGTAAGTTCATTACAAGTAATTTCTAAATAGTTCTGTTTTGTTGGGAGAAAGTAATTATGTATGTTGTAGTATTACTTTATTGGTTTTACTAATCAGCACTGAAACTGAAAATGCCTTTTGTTAAATAATATTGTAATTAATTTCCAAACCTTCTACTGTACGCACGTAAATGTCAATTTTATTTATAGAATAATATTGATGTTAATATGATAATTTAATTAAATATTTCTGACACGCGATGATAAATTCCTTTGATTGTTTTAACTGAAAGGTTAAAAATATTAACAGAACTCAAATAGAATTATAAATACTCGCATCATAATTAATTCGAATTATCTGTTGAAGATTTTAACTAAATAATAATAATTTCATATATATTTTATATTATTACTAGCTTATCCCGGTGTGATTCGCTACCCCCCTCGTTATAAAAAAAAATTAAAACTACAGCTCTACCGGAATTTGGCAATTTGTGGGCACATTTATTTTTGTCACTCATTTGGACCAATGGGAAATTAAAGCCTAGGATCCATACTTATAGGCTATGTATGTCCGATTTCTCAATTGTATTTGAGAATTTTTCTATAACACTTGTTTGTCACTCATTCGGACCAATGGGAAATTAAAGCCAATGATCCATACTTATAGACTATCTAAGTCAGATTTCTCAATTGTATTTGAGAATTTTTTTATAACACTTGTTTGTCACTCATTTGGACCAATGGGAAATTAAAGCCAATGATCCATACTTATAGACTATCTAAGTCAGATTTCTCAATTGTATTTGAGAATTTTTTTTATAACACTTGTTTGTCACTCATTTGGACCAATGGGAAATTAAAGCCAATGATCCATACTTATAGACTATCTAAGTCAGATTTCTCAATTGTATTTGAGAATTTTTTTTATAAAATTTTAAAGATTAAAATTGTGTAAATTTTGTTCAGCTCTACGGGAATTTGGCAATTTGTGGGCACATTTATTTTTGTCACTCATTTAGACCAATGGGAAATTAAAGCCAAGGATCCATACTTATAGGCTATGTATGTCCGATTTCTCAATTGTATTTGAGAATTTTTCTATAACACTTGTTTGTCACTCATTTGGACCAATGGGAAATTAAAGCCAATGATCCATACTTATAGACTATCTAAGTCCGATTTCTCAATTGTATTTGAGAATTTTTCTATAACACTTGTTTGTCACTCATTTGGACCAATGGGAAATTAAAGCCAAGGATCCATACTTATAGGCTATGTAAGTCCGATTTCTCAATTGTATTTGAGAATTTTTCTATAACACTTGTTTGTCACTCATTCGGACCAATGGGAAATTAAACCCAAGGATCCATACTTATAGGCTATGTAAGTCCGATTTCTCAATTGTATTTGAGAATTTTTCTATAACACTTGTTTGTCACTCATTTGGACCAATGGGAAATTAAAGCCAATGATCCATACTTATAGACTATCTAAGTCCGATTTCTCAATTGTATTTGAGAATTTTTCTATAACACTTGTTTGTCACTCATTTGGACCAATGGGAAATTAAAGCCAAGGATCCATACTTATAGGCTATGTAAGTCCGATTTCTCAATTGTATTTGAGAATTTTTCTATAACACTTGTTTGTCACTCATTTGGACCAATGGGAAATTAAAGCCAAGGATCCATACTTATAGGCTATGTAAGTCCGATTTCTCAATTGTATTTGAGAATTTTTCTATAACACTTGTTTGTCACTCATTTGGACCAATGGGAAATTAAAGCCAAGGATCCATACTTATAGGCTATGTAAGTCCGATTTCTCAATTGTATTTGAGAATTTTTCTATAACACTTGTTTGTCACTCATTTGGACCAATGGGAAATTAAAGCCAAGGATCCATACTTATAGGCTATGTAAGTCCGATTTCTCAATTGTATTTGAGAATTTTTCTATAACACTTGTTTGTCACTCATTTGGACCAATGGGAAATTAAACCCAAGGATCCATACTTATAGGCTATGTAAGTCCGATTTCTCAATTGTATTTGAGAATTTTTCTATAACACTTGTTTGTCACTCATTTGGACCAATGGGAAATTAAAGCCAAGGATCCATACTTATAGGCTATGTAAGTCCGATTTCTCAATTGTATTTGAGAATTTTTCTATAACACTTGTTTGTCACTCATTTGGACCAATGGGAAATTAAAGCCAAGGATCCATACTTATAGGCTATGTAAGTCCGATTTCTCAATTGTATTTGAGAATTTTTCTATAACACTTGTTTGTCACTCATTCGGACCAATGGGAAATTAAACCCAAGGATCCATACTTATAGACTATCTAAGTCCGATTTCTCAATTGTATTTGAGAATTTTTCTATAACACTTGTTTGTCACTCATTTGGACCAATGGGAAATTAAACCCAAGGATCCATACTTATAGGCTATGTAAGTCCGATTTCTCAATTGTATTTGAGAATTTTTCTATAACACTTGTTTGTCACTCATTTGGACCAATGGGAAATTAAAGCCAAGGATCCATACTTATAGGCTATGTAAGTCCGATTTCTCAATTGTATTTGAGAATTTTTCTATAACACTTGTTTGTCACTCATTTGGACCAATGGGAAATTAAAGCCAATGATCCATACTTATAGACTATCTAAGTCCGATTTCTCAATTGTATTTGAGAATTTTTCTATAACACTTGTTTGTCACTCATTTGGACCAATGGGAAATTAAAGCCAAGGATCCATACTTATAGGCTATGTAAGTCCGATTTCTCAATTGTATTTGAGAATTTTTCTATAACACTTGTTTGTCACTCATTTGGACCAATGGGAAATTAAAGCCAAGGATCCATACTTATAGGCTATGTAAGTCCGATTTCTCAATTGTATTTGAGAATTTTTCTATAACACTTGTTTGTCACTCATTTGGACCAATGGGAAATTAAAGCCAAGGATCCATACTTATAGGCTATGTAAGTCCGATTTCTCAATTGTATTTGAGAATTTTTCTATAACACTTGTTTGTCACTCATTTGGACCAATGGGAAATTAAAGCCAAGGATCCATACTTATAGGCTATGTAAGTCCGATTTCTCAATTGTATTTGAGAATTTTTCTATAACACTTGTTTGTCACTCATTTGGACCAATGGGAAATTAAACCCAAGGATCCATACTTATAGGCTATGTAAGTCCGATTTCTCAATTGTATTTGAGAATTTTTCTATAACACTTGTTTGTCACTCATTTGGACCAATGGGAAATTAAAGCCAAGGATCCATACTTATAGGCTATGTAAGTCCGATTTCTCAATTGTATTTGAGAATTTTTCTATAACACTTGTTTGTCACTCATTTGGACCAATGGGAAATTAAAGCCAAGGATCCATACTTATAGGCTATGTAAGTCCGATTTCTCAATTGTATTTGAGAATTTTTCTATAACACTTGTTTGTCACTCATTCGGACCAATGGGAAATTAAACCCAAGGATCCATACTTATAGGCTATGTAAGTCCGATTTCTCAATTGTATTTGAGAATTTTTCTATAACACTTGTTTGTCACTCATTTGGACCAATGGGAAATTAAAGCCAATGATCCATACTTATAGACTATCTAAGTCCGATTTCTCAATTGTATTTGAGAATTTTTCTATAACACTTGTTTGTCACTCATTTGGACCAATGGGAAATTAAAGCCAAGGATCCATACTTATAGGCTATGTAAGTCCGATTTCTCAATTGTATTTGAGAATTTTTCTATAACACTTGTTTGTCACTCATTTGGACCAATGGGAAATTAAAGCCAAGGATCCATACTTATAGGCTATGTAAGTCCGATTTCTCAATTGTATTTGAGAATTTTTCTATAACACTTGTTTGTCACTCATTTGGACCAATGGGAAATTAAAGCCAATGATCCATACTTATAGACTATCTAAGTCCGATTTCTCAATTGTATTTGAGAATTTTTCTATAACACTTGTTTGTCACTCATTTGGACCAATGGGAAATTAAAGCCAAGGATCCATACTTATAGGCTATGTAAGTCCGATTTCTCAATTGTATTTGAGAATTTTTTTGTAACACTTGTTTGTCACTCATTTGGACCAATGGGAAATTAAAGCCAAAGATCCATACTTATAGGCTATCTAAGTCAGATTTCTCAATTGTATTTGAGAATTTTTCTATAAAATTTTAAAGATTAAACTTGTGTAAATTTTGTTGAGCTCTACGGGAATTTGGCTATTTGTGGGCACATTTATGTTTGTCACTCATTTGGACCAATGGGAAATTAAAGCCAAGGATCCATACTTATAGACTATGTAAGTCCAATTTCTCAATTGTATTTGAGAATTTTTCTATAACACTTGTTTGTCACTCATTTGGACCAATGGGAAATTAAAGCCAAGGATCCATACTTATAGACTATCTAAGTCCGATTTCTCAATTGTATTTGAGAATTTTTCTATAACACTTGTTTGTCACTCATTCGGACCAATGGGAAATTAAAGCCAATGATCCATACTTATAGGCTATGTATGTCCGATTTCTCAATTGTATTTGAGAATTTTTCTATAACACTTGTTTGTCACACATTTGGACCAATGGGAAATTAAAGCCAATGATCCATACTTATAGACTATCTAAGTCCGATTTCTCAATTGTATTTGAGAATTTTTTGTATAAAATTTTAAAGATTAAAATTGTGTAAATTTTGTTCAGCTCTACGGGAATTTGGCTATTTGTGGGCACATTTATGTTTGTCACTCATTTGGACCAATGGGAAATTAAAGCCAAGGATCCATACTTATAGACTATGTAAGTCCAATTTCTCAATTGTATTTGAGAATTTTTCTATAACACTTGTTTGTCACTCATTTGGACCAATGGGAAATTAAAGCCAAGGATCCATACTTATAGACTATCTAAGTCCGATTTCTCAATTGTATTTGAGAATTTTTCTATAACACTTGTTTGTCACTCATTTGGACCAATGGGAAATTAAAGCCAAGGATCCATACTTATAGACTATCTAAGTCAGATTTCTCAATTGTATTTGAGAATTTTTCTATAACACTTGTTTGTCACTCATTTGGACCAATGGAATATTAAAGCCAAGGATCCATACTTATAGACTATCTAAGTCAGATTTCTCAATTGTATTTGAGAATTTTTTGTATAAAATTTTAAAGATTAAAATTGTGTAAATTTTGTTCAGCTCTACGGGAATTTGGCTATTTGTGGGCACATTTATGTTTGTCACTCATTCGGACCAATGGGAAATTAAAGCCAATGATCGATACTAATAGACTATCTAAGTCAGATTTCTCAATTGTATTTGAGAATTTTTCTATAACACTTGTTTGTCACTCATTTGGACCAATGGAAAATTAAAGCCAAGGATCCATACTTATAGGCTATGTAAGTCCGATTTCTCAATTATATTTGATAATTTTTCTATAACACTTGTTTGTCACTCATTCGGACCAATGGGAAATTAAAGCCAATGATCCATACTTATAGACTATCTAAGTCAGATTTCTCAATTGTATTTGAGAATTTTTCTATAACACTTGTTTGTCACTCATTTGGACCAATGGGAAATTAAAGCCAAGGATCCATACTTATAGGCTATGTAAGTCCGATTTCTCAATTGTATTTGATAATTTTTCTATAACACTTGTTTGTCACTCATTCGGACCAATGGGAAATTAAAGCCAATGATCCATACTTATAGGCTATGTAAGTCCGATTTCTCAATTGTATTTGAGAATTTTTTTTTATAAAATTTTAAAGATTAAAATTGTGTAAATTTTGTTCAGCTCTACGGGAATTTGGCTATTTGTGGGCACATTTATGTTTGTCACTCATGTGGACCAATGGGAAATTAAAGCCAAGGATCCATACTTATAGACTATCTAAGTCAGATTTCTCAATTGTATTTGAGAATTTTTCTATAACACTTGTTTGTCACTCATTTGGACCAATGGGAAATTAAAGCCAAGGATCCATACTTATAGGGTATGTAAGTCCGATTTCTCAATTGTATTTGAGAATTTTTCTATAAAATTTTAAAGATTAAAATTGTGTAAATTTTGTTCAGCTCTAGGGGAATTTGGCTATTTGTGGGCACATTTATGTTTGTCACTCATTTGGACCAATGGGAAATTAAAGCCAATGATCCATACTTATAGACTATCTAAGTCAGATTTCTCAATTGTATTTGAGAATTTTTCTATTACACTTGTTTGTCACTCATTCGGACCAATGGGAAATTAAACCCAAGGATCCATACTTATAGGGTATGTAAGTCCGATTTCTCAATTGTATTTGAGAATTTTTTTATAACACTTGTTTGTCACTCATTTGGACCAATGGGAAATTAAAGCCAAGGATCCATACTTATAGGCTATGTAAGTCCGATTTCTCAATTGTATTTGAGAATTTTTCTATAAAATTTTAAAGATTAAAATTGTGTAAATTTTGTTCAGCTCTAGGGGAATTTGGCTATTTGTGGGCACATTTATGTTTGTCACTCATTTGGACCAATGGGAAATTAAAGCCAATGATCCATACTTATAGACTATCTAAGTCAGATTTCTCAATTGTATTTCAGAATTTTTTGTATAAAATTTTAAAGATTAAAATTGTGTAAATTTTGTTGAGCTCTACGGGAATTTGGCTATTTGTGGGCACATTTATGTTTGTCACTCATTTGGACCAATGGGAAATTAAAGCCAAGGATCCACACTTATAGGCTATGTAAGTCCGATTTCTCAATTGTATTTGAGAATTTTTCTATAACACTTGTTTGTCACTCATTTGGACCAATGGGAAATTAAAGCCAAGGATCCATACTTATAGGCTATGTAAGTCCGATTTCTCAATTGTATTTGAGAATTTTTCTATAAAATTTTAAAGATTAAAATTGTGTAAATTTTGTTCAGCTCTACGGGAATTTGGCTATTTGTGGGCACATTTATGTTTGTCACTCATTTGGACCAATGGGAAATTAAAGCCAAGGATCCACACTTATAGGCTATGTAAGTCCGATTTCTCAATTGTATTTGAGAATTTTTCTATAACACTTGTTTGTCACTCATTTGGACCAATTGGAAATTAAGGCAAAGGATCCATACTTATAGGCTATGTAAGTCCGATTTCTCAATTGTATTTGAGAATTTTTCTATAACACTTGTTTGTCACTCATTTGGACCAATGGGAAATTAAAGCCAAGGATCCATACTTATAGGCTATGTAAGTCCGATTTCTCAATTGTATTTGAGAATTTTTCTATAAAATGTTAAAGATTAAAATTGTGTAAATTTTGTTCAGCTCTACGGGAATTTGGCTATTTGTGGGCACATTTATGTTTGTCACTCATTTGGAACAATGGGAAATTAAAGCCAAGGATCCACACTTATAGGCTATGTAAGTCCGATTTCTCAATTGTATTTGAGAATTTTTCTATAACACTTGTTTGTCACTCATTTGGACCAATTGGAAATTAAGGCAAAGGATCCATACTTATAGGCTATGTAAGTCCGATTTCTCAATTGTATTTGAGAATTTTTCTATAACACTTGTTTGTCACTCATTTGGACCAATTGGAAATTAAGGCAAAGGATCCATACTTATAGGCTATGTAAGTCCGATTTCTCAATTGTATTTGAGAATTTTTCTATAAAACTTGTTTGTCACTCATTTGGACCAATGGGAAATTAAAGCCAAGGATCCATACTTATAGACTATGTAAGTCCGATTTCTCAATTGTATTTGAGAATTTTTCTATAACATTTGTTTGTCACTCATTTGGACCAATGGGAAGTTAAAGCCAAGGATCCATACTTAAGCTACGTTCACATTTATCAAATATTTGTCCGAAAAAACGTAACCACTAGTTTTGCTTTGGGATAATGTCATTAACTTGATTTTTATATTTCAAAATAAAATTAATTATTCTACAAAAAAGTATTTTTATACAGTTTTTTAAATTTGCGAACCCATAATTAAAAAATATATTGGAATTAAAGGAAATTAATTATTGGGTTTTTTGTTGGTTACGTTTTTTTCGACAAATATTTGATAAATGTGAACGTAGCTTTATAGACTATGTAAGTCCGATTTCTCAATTGTATTTGAGAATTTTTCTATAACATTTGTTTGTCACTCATTTGGACCAATGGGAAATTAAAGCCAAGGATCCATACTTATAGACTATGTAAGTCCGATTTCTCAATTGTATTTGAGAATTTTTCTATAACACTTGTTTGTCACTCATTTGGACCAATGGGAAATTAAAGCCAAGGATCCATACTTATAGGCTATGTAAGTCCGATTTCTAAATTGTATTTGAGAATTTTTCTATAACATTTGTTTGTCACTCATTTGGACCAATGGGAAATTAAACCCAAGGATCCATACTTATAGGCTATGTAAGTCCGATTTCTCAATTGTATTTGAGAATTTTTCTATAACACTTGTTTGTCACTCATTTGGACCAATGGGAAATTAAACCCAAGGATCCATACTTATAGGCTATGTAAGTCCGATTTCTCAATTGTATTTGAGAATTTTTTTATAACACTTGTTTGTCACTCATTCGGACCAATGGGAAATTAAACCCAAGGATCCATACTTATAGGCTATGTAAGTCCGATTTCTCAATTCTATTTGAGAATTTTTTTATAACACTTGTTTGTCACTCATTTGGACCAATGGGAAATTAAACCCAAGGATCCATACTTATAGGCTATGTAAGTCCGATTTCTCAATTGTATTTGAGAATTTTTTTATAACACTTGTTTGTCACTCATTTGGACCAATGGGAAATTAAACCCAAGGATCCATACTTATAGGCTATGTAAGTCCGATTTCTCAATTGTATTTGAGAATTTTTCTATAACACTTGTTTGTCACTCATTTGGACCAATGGGAAATTAAACCCAAGGATCCATACTTATAGGCTATGTAAGTCCGATTTCTCAATTGTATTTGAGAATTTTTTTATAACACTTGTTTGTCACTCATTTGGACCAATGGGAAATTAAACCCAAGGATCCATACTTATAGGCTATGTAAGTCCGATTTCTCAATTGTATTTGAGAATTTTTCTATAACACTTGTTTGTCACTCATTTGGACCAATGGGAAATTAAACCCAAGGATCCATACTTATAGGCTATGTAAGTCCGATTTCTCAATTGTATTTGAGAATTTTTTTATAACACTTGTTTGTCACTCATTCGGACCAATGGGAAATTAAACCCAAGGATCCATACTTATAGGCTATGTAAGTCCGATTTCTCAATTGTATTTGAGAATTTTTTTATAACACTTGTTTGTCACTCATTTGGACCAATGGGAAATTAAAGCCAAGGATCCATACTTATAGGCTATGTAAGTCCGATTTCTCAATTGTATTTGAGAATTTTTCTATAAACTTGTTTGTCACTCATTCGGACCAATGGGAACTTAAACCCAAGGATCCATACTTAAAGGCTATGTAAGTCCGATTTCTCAATTGTATTTGAGAATTTTTTTATAACACTTGTTTGTCACTCATTTGGACCAATGGGAAATTAAAGCCAAGGATCCATACTTATAGGCTATGTAAGTCCGATTTCTCAATTGTATTTGAGAATTTTTCTATAACACTTGTTTGTCACTCATTCGGACCAATGGGAAATTAAACCCAAGGATCCATACTTATAGGCTATGTAAGTCCGATTTCTCAATTGTATTTGAGAATTTTTCTATAAAATTTTAAAGATTAAAATTGTGTAAATTTTGTTCAGCTCTACGGGAATTTGGCTATTTGTGGGCACATTTATGTTTGTCACTCATTTGGACCAATGGGAAATTAAAGCCAAGGATCCACACTTATAGGCTATGTAAGTCCGATTTCTCAATTGTATTTGAGAATTTTTTTATAACACTTGTTTGTCACTCATTCGGACCAATGGGAAATTAAAGCCAAGGATCCATACTTATAGGCTATGTAAGTCCGATTTCTCAATTGTATTTGAGAATTTTTTTATAACACTTGTTTGTCACTCATTTGGACCAATGGGAAATTAAAGCCAAGGATCCATACTTATAGGCTATGTAAGTCCGATTTCTCAATTGTATTTGAGAATTTTTCTATAAAATTTTAAAGATTAAAATTGTGTAAATTTTGTTCAGCTCTACGGGAATTTGGCTATTTGTGGGCACATTTATGTTTGTCACTCATTTGGACCAATGGGAAATTAAAGCCAAGGATCCACACTTATAGGATATGTAAGTCCGATTTCTCAATTGTATTTGAGAATTTTTTTATAACACTTGTTTGTCACTCATTTGGACCAATGGGAAATTAAAGCCAAGGATCCATACTTAAAGGCTATGTAAGTCCGATTTCTCAATTGTATTTGAGAATTTTTCTATAACACTTGTTTGTCACTCATTTGGACCAATGGGAAATTAAAGCCAAGGATCCATACTTATAGGCTATGTAAGTCCGATTTCTCAATTGTATTTGAGAATTTTTTTATAACACTTGTTTGTCACTCATTTGGACCAATGGGAAATTAAAGCCAAGGATCCATACTTATAGGCTATGTAAGTCCGATTTCTCAATTGTATTTGAGAATTTTTCTATAAAATTTTAAAGATTAAAATTGTGTAAATTTTGTTCAGCTCTACGGGAATTTGGCTATTTGTGGGCACATTTATGTTTGTCACTCATTTGGACCAATGGGAAATTAAAGCCAAGGATCCACACTTATAGGCTATGTAAGTCCGATTTCTCAATTGTATTTGAGAATTTTTTTATAACACTTGTTTGTCACTCATTTGGACCAATGGGAAATTAAAGCCAAGGATCCATACTTATAGGCTATGTAAGTCCGATTTCTCAATTGTATTTGAGAATTTTTCTATAAAATTTTAAAGATTAAAATTGTGTAAATTTTGTTCAGCTCTACGGGAATTTGGCTATTTGTGGGCACATTTATGTTTGTCACTCATTTGGACCAATGGGAAATTAAAGCCAAGGATCCACACTTATAGGCTATGTAATTCCGATTTCTCAATTGTATTTGAGAATTTTTCTATAACACTTGTTTGTCACTCATTCGGACCAATGGGAAATTAAACCCAAGGATCCATACTTATAGGCTATGTAAGTCCGATTTCTCAATTGTATTTGAGAATTTTTCTATAACACTTGTTTGTCACTCATTTGGACCAATTGGAAATTAAGGCAAAGGATCCACACTTATAGGCTATGTAAGTCCGATTTCTCAATTGTATTTGAGAATTTTTCTATAACACTTGTTTGTCACTCATTTGGACCAATGGGAAATTAAACCCAAGGATCCATACTTATAGGCTATGTAAGTCCGATTTCTCAATTGTATTTGAGAATTTTTTTATAACACTTGTTTGTCACTCATTCGGACCAATGGGAAATTAAACCCAAGGATCCATACTTATAGGCTATGTAAGTCCGATTTCTCAATTGTATTTGAGAATTTTTCTATAACACTTGTTTGTCACTCATTCGGACCAATGGGAAATTAAAGCCAAGGATCCATACTTATAGGCTATGTAAGTCCGATTTCTCAATTGTATTTGAGAATTTTTCTATAACACTTGTTTGTCACTCATTCGGACCAATGGGAACTTAAACCCAAGGATCCATACTTAAAGGCTATGTAAGTCCGATTTCTCAATTGTATTTGAGAATTTTTTTATAACACTTGTTTGTCACTCATTTGGACCAATGGGAAATTAAAGCCAAGGATCCATACTTATAGGCTATGTAAGTCCGATTTCTCAATTGTATTTGAGAATTTTTCTATAAAATTTTAAAGATTAAAATTGTGTAAATTTTGTTCAGCTCTACGGGAATTTGGCTATTTGTGGGCACATTTATGTTTGTCACTCATTTGGACCAATGGGAAATTAAAGCCAAGGATCCATACTTATAGGCTATGTAAGTCCGATTTCTCAATTGTATTTGAGAATTTTTCTATAACACTTGTTTGTCACTCATTCGGACCAATGGGAACTTAAACCCAAGGATCCATACTTAAAGGCTATGTAAGTCCGATTTCTCAATTGTATTTGAGAATTTTTTTATAACACTTGTTTGTCACTCATTTGGACCAATGGGAAATTAAAGCCAAGGATCCATACTTATAGGCTATGTAAGTCCGATTTCTCAATTGTATTTGAGAATTTTTCTATAACACTTGTTTGTCACTCATTCGGACCAATGGGAAATTAAACCCAAGGATCCATACTTATAGGCTATGTAAGTCCGATTTCTCAATTGTATTTGAGAATTTTTCTATAAAATTTTAAAGATTAAAATTGTGTAAATTTTGTTCAGCTCTACGGGAATTTGGCTATTTGTGGGCACATTTATGTTTGTCACTCATTTGGACCAATGGGAAATTAAAGCCAAGGATCCACACTTATAGGCTATGTAAGTCCGATTTCTCAATTGTATTTGAGAATTTTTCTATAACACTTGTTTGTCACTCATTTGCACCAATGGGAAATTAAAGCCAAGGATCCATACTTATAGGCTATGTAAGTCCGATTTCTCAATTGTATTTGAGAATTTTTCTATAACACTTGTTTGTCACTCATTCGGACCAATGGGAAATTAAACCCAAGGATCCATACTTATAGGCTATGTAAGTCCGATTTCTCAATTGTATTTGAGAATTTTTCTATAAAATTTTAAAGATTAAAATTGTGTAAATTTTGTTCAGCTCTACGGGAATTTGGCTATTTGTGGGCACATTTATGTTTGTCATTCATTCGGACCAATGGGAAATTAAACCCAAGGATCCATACTTATAGGCTATGTAAGTCCGATTTCTCAAATGTATTTGAGAATTTTTTTATAACACTTGTTTGTCATTCATTTGGACCAATGGGAAATTAAAGCCAAGGATCCATACTTATAGGCTATGTAAGTCCGATTTCTCAATTGTATTTGAGAATTTTTCTATAACACTTGTTTGTCACTCATTCGGACCAATGGGAAATTAAACCCAAGGATCCATACTTATAGGCTATGTAAGTCCGATTTCTCAAATGTATTTGAGAATTTTTTTATAACACTTGTTTGTCATTCATTTGGACCAATGGGAAATTAAAGCCAAGGATCCATACTTATAGGCTATGTAAGTCCGATTTCTCAATTGTATTTGAGAATTTTTCTATAACACTTGTTTGTTACTCATTTGGACCAATGGGAAATTAAAGCCAAGGATCCATACTTATAGGCTATGTAAGTCCGATTTCTCAATTGTATTTGAGAATTTTTCTATAAAATTTTAAAGATTAAAATTGTGTAAATTTTGTTCAGCTCTACGGGAATTCGGCTATTTGTGGGCACATTTATGTTTGTCACTCATTTGGACCAATGGGAAATTAAAGCCAAGGATCCATACTTATAGACTATGTAAGTCCGATTTCTCAATTGTATTTGAGAATTTTTTTATAACACTTGTTTGTCACTCATTCGGACCAATGGGAAATTAAAGCCAAGGATCCATACTTATAGGCTATGTAAGTCCGATTTCTCAATTGTATTTGAGAATTTTTCTATAACACTTGTTTGTCACTCATTCGGACCAATGGGAACTTAAACCCAAGGATCCATACTTATAGGCTATGTAAGTCCGATTTCTCAATTGTATTTGAGAATTTTTCTATAAAATTTTAAAGATTAAAATTGTGTAAATTTTGTTCAGCTCTACGGGAATTTGGCTATTTGTGGGCACATTTATGTTTGTCACTCATTTGGACCAATGGGAAATTAAAGCCAAGGATCCATACTTATAGGCTATGTAAGTCCGATTTCTCAATTGTATTTGAGAATTTTTCTATAACACTTGTTTGTCACTCATTCGGACCAATGGGAACTTAAACCCAAGGATCCATACTTAAAGGCTATGTAAGTCCGATTTCTCAATTGTATTTGAGAATTTTTTTATAACACTTGTTTGTCACTCATTTGGACCAATGGGAAATTAAAGCCAAGGATCCATACTTATAGGCTATGTAAGTCCGATTTCTCAATTGTATTTGAGAATTTTTCTATAACACTTGTTTGTCACTCATTCGGACCAATGGGAAATTAAACCCAAGGATCCATACTTATAGGCTATGTAAGTCCGATTTCTCAATTGTATTTGAGAATTTTTCTATAAAATTTTAAAGATTAAAATTGTGTAAATTTTGTTCAGCTCTACGGGAATTTGGCTATTTGTGGGCACATTTATGTTTGTCACTCATTTGGACCAATGGGAAATTAAAGCCAAGGATCCACACTTATAGGCTATGTAAGTCCGATTTCTCAATTGTATTTGAGAATTTTTCTATAACACTTGTTTGTCACTCATTTGCACCAATGGGAAATTAAAGCCAAGGATCCATACTTATAGGCTATGTAAGTCCGATTTCTCAATTGTATTTGAGAATTTTTCTATAACACTTGTTTGTCACTCATTCGGACCAATGGGAAATTAAACCCAAGGATCCATACTTATAGGCTATGTAAGTCCGATTTCTCAATTGTATTTGAGAATTTTTCTATAAAATTTTAAAGATTAAAATTGTGTAAATTTTGTTCAGCTCTACGGGAATTTGGCTATTTGTGGGCACATTTATGTTTGTCACTCATTCGGACCAATGGGAAATTAAACCCAAGGATCCATACTTATAGGCTATGTAAGTCCGATTTCTCAAATGTATTTGAGAATTTTTTTATAACACTTGTTTGTCATTCATTTGGACCAATGGGAAATTAAAGCCAAGGATCCATACTTATAGGCTATGTAAGTCCGATTTCTCAATTGTATTTGAGAATTTTTCTATAACACTTGTTTGTCACTCATTCGGACCAATGGGAAATTAAACCCAAGGATCCATACTTATAGGCTATGTAAGTCCGATTTCTCAAATGTATTTGAGAATTTTTTTATAACACTTGTTTGTCATTCATTTGGACCAATGGGAAATTAAAGCCAAGGATCCATACTTATAGGCTATGTAAGTCCGATTTCTCAATTGTATTTGAGAATTTTTCTATAACACTTGTTTGTTACTCATTTGGACCAATGGGAAATTAAAGCCAAGGATCCATACTTATAGGCTATGTAAGTCCGATTTCTCAATTGTATTTGAGAATTTTTCTATAAAATTTTAAAGATTAAAATTGTGTAAATTTTGTTCAGCTCTACGGGAATTCGGCTATTTGTGGGCACATTTATGTTTGTCACTCATTTGGACCAATGGGAAATTAAAGCCAAGGATCCATACTTATAGACTATGTAAGTCCGATTTCTCAATTGTATTTGAGAATTTTTTTATAACACTTGTTTGTCACTCATTTGGACCAATGGGAAATTAAAGCCAAGGATCCATACTTATAGGCTATGTAAGCCCGATTTCTCAATTGTATTTGAGAATTTTTCTATAACACTTGTTTGTCACTCATTCGGACCAATGAGAAATTAAACCCAAGGATCCATACTTATAGGCTATGTAAGTCCGATTTCTCAATTGTATTTGAGAATTTTTTTATAACACTTGTTTGTCACTCATTTGGACCAATGGGAAATTAAAGCCAAGGATCCATACTTATAGGCTATGTAAGTCCGATTTCTCAATTGTATTTGAGAATTTTTCTATAAAATTTTAAAGATTAAAATTGTGTAAATTTTGTTCAGCTCTACGGGAATTTGGCTATTTGTGGGCACATTTATGTTTGTCACTCATTTGGACCAATGGGAAATTAAAGCCAAGGATCCATACTTATAGACTATGTAAGTCCGATTTCTCAATTGTATATGAGAATTTTTCTATAACATTTGTTTGTCACTCATTTGCACCAATGGGAAATTAAAGCCAAGGATCCATACTTATAGGCTATGTAAGTCCGATTTCTCAATTGTATTTGAGAATTTTTCTATAAAATTTTAAAGATTAAAATTGTGTAAATTTTGTTCAGCTCTACGGGAATTTGGCTATTTGTGGGCACATTTATGTTTGTCACTCATTTGGACCAATGGGAAATTAAAGCCAAGGATCCACACTTATAGGCTATGTAAGTCCGATTTCTCAATTGTATTTGAGAATTTTTTTATAACACTTGTTTGTCACTCATTTGGACCAATGGGAAATTAAAGCCAAGGATCTATACTTATAGGCTATGTAAGTCCGATTTCTCAATTGTATTTGAGAATTTTTCTATAAAATTTTAAAGATTAAAATTGTGTAAATTTTGTTCAGCTCTACGGGAATTTGGCTATTTGTGGGCACATTTATGTTTGTCACTCATTTGGACCAATGGGAAATTAAAGCCAAGGATCCACACTTATAGGCTATGTAAGTCCGATTTCTCAATTGTATTTGAGAATTTTTCTATAACACTTGTTTGTCACTCATTCGGACCAATGGGAAATTAAACCCAAGGATCCATACTTATAGGCTATGTAAGTCCGATTTCTCAATTGTATTTGAGAATTTTTCTATAACACTTGTTTGTCACTCATTTGGACCAATTGGAAATTAAGGCAAAGGATCCACACTTATAGGCTATGTAAGTCCGATTTCTCAATTGTATTTGAGAATTTTTCTATAACACTTGTTTGTCACTCATTTGGACCAATGGGAAATTAAACCCAAGGATCCATACTTATAGGCTATGTAAGTCCGATTTCTCAATTGTATTTGAGAATTTTTTTATAACACTTGTTTGTCACTCATTCGGACCAATGGGAAATTAAACCCAAGGATCCATACTTATAGGCTATGTAAGTCCGATTTCTCAATTGTATTTGAGAATTTTTCTATAACACTTGTTTGTCACTCATTCGGACCAATGGGAAATTAAAGCCAAGGATCCATACTTATAGGCTATGTAAGTCCGATTTCTCAATTGTATTTGAGAATTTTTCTATAACACTTGTTTGTCACTCATTCGGACCAATGGGAACTTAAACCCAAGGATCCATACTTAAAGGCTATGTAAGTCCGATTTCTCAATTGTATTTGAGAATTTTTTTATAACACTTGTTTGTCACTCATTTGGACCAATGGGAAATTAAAGCCAAGGATCCATACTTATAGGCTATGTAAGTCCGATTTCTCAATTGTATTTGAGAATTTTTCTATAAAATTTTAAAGATTAAAATTGTGTAAATTTTGTTCAGCTCTACGGGAATTTGGCTATTTGTGGGCACATTTATGTTTGTCACTCATTTGGACCAATGGGAAATTAAAGCCAAGGATCCATACTTATAGGCTATGTAAGTCCGATTTCTCAATTGTATTTGAGAATTTTTCTATAACACTTGTTTGTCACTCATTCGGACCAATGGGAACTTAAACCCAAGGATCCATACTTAAAGGCTATGTAAGTCCGATTTCTCAATTGTATTTGAGAATTTTTTTATAACACTTGTTTGTCACTCATTTGGACCAATGGGAAATTAAAGCCAAGGATCCATACTTATAGGCTATGTAAGTCCGATTTCTCAATTGTATTTGAGAATTTTTCTATAACACTTGTTTGTCACTCATTCGGACCAATGGGAAATTAAACCCAAGGATCCATACTTATAGGCTATGTAAGTCCGATTTCTCAATTGTATTTGAGAATTTTTCTATAAAATTTTAAAGATTAAAATTGTGTAAATTTTGTTCAGCTCTACGGGAATTTGGCTATTTGTGGGCACATTTATGTTTGTCACTCATTTGGACCAATGGGAAATTAAAGCCAAGGATCCACACTTATAGGCTATGTAAGTCCGATTTCTCAATTGTATTTGAGAATTTTTCTATAACACTTGTTTGTCACTCATTTGCACCAATGGGAAATTAAAGCCAAGGATCCATACTTATAGGCTATGTAAGTCCGATTTCTCAATTGTATTTGAGAATTTTTCTATAACACTTGTTTGTCACTCATTCGGACCAATGGGAAATTAAACCCAAGGATCCATACTTATAGGCTATGTAAGTCCGATTTCTCAATTGTATTTGAGAATTTTTCTATAAAATTTTAAAGATTAAAATTGTGTAAATTTTGTTCAGCTCTACGGGAATTTGGCTATTTGTGGGCACATTTATGTTTGTCACTCATTCGGACCAATGGGAAATTAAACCCAAGGATCCATACTTATAGGCTATGTAAGTCCGATTTCTCAAATGTATTTGAGAATTTTTTTATAACACTTGTTTGTCATTCATTTGGACCAATGGGAAATTAAAGCCAAGGATCCATACTTATAGGCTATGTAAGTCCGATTTCTCAATTGTATTTGAGAATTTTTCTATAACACTTGTTTGTCACTCATTCGGACCAATGGGAAATTAAACCCAAGGATCCATACTTATAGGCTATGTAAGTCCGATTTCTCAAATGTATTTGAGAATTTTTTTATAACACTTGTTTGTCATTCATTTGGACCAATGGGAAATTAAAGCCAAGGATCCATACTTATAGGCTATGTAAGTCCGATTTCTCAATTGTATTTGAGAATTTTTCTATAACACTTGTTTGTTACTCATTTGGACCAATGGGAAATTAAAGCCAAGGATCCATACTTATAGGCTATGTAAGTCCGATTTCTCAATTGTATTTGAGAATTTTTCTATAAAATTTTAAAGATTAAAATTGTGTAAATTTTGTTCAGCTCTACGGGAATTCGGCTATTTGTGGGCACATTTATGTTTGTCACTCATTTGGACCAATGGGAAATTAAAGCCAAGGATCCATACTTATAGACTATGTAAGTCCGATTTCTCAATTGTATTTGAGAATTTTTTTATAACACTTGTTTGTCACTCATTTGGACCAATGGGAAATTAAAGCCAAGGATCCATACTTATAGGCTATGTAAGCCCGATTTCTCAATTGTATTTGAGAATTTTTCTATAACACTTGTTTGTCACTCATTCGGACCAATGGGAAATTAAACCCAAGGATCCATACTTATAGGCTATGTAAGTCCGATTTCTCAATTGTATTTGAGAATTTTTTTATAACACTTGTTTGTCACTCATTTGGACCAATGGGAAATTAAAGCCAAGGATCCATACTTATAGGCTATGTAAGTCCGATTTCTCAATTGTATTTGAGAATTTTTCTATAAAATTTTAAAGATTAAAATTGTGTAAATTTTGTTCAGCTCTACGGGAATTTGGCTATTTGTGGGCACATTTATGTTTGTCACTCATTTGGACCAATGGGAAATTAAAGCCAAGGATCCATACTTATAGACTATGTAAGTCCGATTTCTCAATTGTATATGAGAATTTTTCTATAACATTTGTTTGTCACTCATTTGCACCAATGGGAAATTAAAACCAGGGATCCATACTTATAGGCTATGTAAGTCCGATTTCTCAATTGTATTTGAGAATTTTTCTATAACACTTGTTTGTTACTCATTTGGACCAATGGGAAATTAAAGCCAAGGATCCATACTTATAGACTATGTAAGTCCGATTTCTCAATTGTATATGAGAATTTTTCTATAACATTTGTTTGTCACTCATTTGCACCAATGGGAAATTAAAACCAGGGATCCATACTTATAGGCTATGTAAGTCCGATTTCTCAATTGTATTTGAGAATTTTTCTATAACACTTGTTTGTTAGTCATTTGGACCAATGGGAAATTAAAGCCAAGGATCCATACTTATAGACTATGTAAGTCCGATTTCTCAATTGAATTTGAGAATTTTTCTATAACATTTGTTTGTCACTCATTTGGACCAATGGGAAATTAAAACCAAGGATCCATACCTATAGGCTATGTAAGTCAGATTTCTCAATTGTATTTGAGAATTTTTCTATAACATTTGTTTGTCACTCATTTGGACCAATGGGAAATTAAAGCCAAGGATCCATACTTATAGGCTATGTAAGTCCGTTTTCTCAATTGTATTTGAGAATTTTTCTATAACATTTGTTTGTCACTCATTTGGACCAATGGGAAATTAAAGCCAAGGATCCATACTTATAGACTATGTAAGTCCGATTTCTCAATTGTATTTGAGAATTTTTCTATAACACTTGTTTGTCACTCATTTGGACCAATGGGAAATTAAAGCCAAGGATCCATACTTATAGGCTATGTAAGTCCGATTTCTCAATTGTATTTGAGAATTTTTCTATAAAATTTTAAAGATTAAAATTGTGTAAATTTTGTTCAGCTCTACGGGAATTCGGCTATTTGTGGGCACATTTATGTTTGTCACTCATTTGGACCAATGGGAAATTAAAGCCAAGGATCCATACTTATAGACTATGTAAGTCCGATTTCTCAATTGTATTTGAGAATTTTTTTATAACACTTGTTTGTCACTCATTTGGACCAATGGGAAATTAAAGCCAAGGATCCATACTTATAGGCTATGTAAGCCCGATTTCTCAATTGTATTTGAGAATTTTTCTATAACACTTGTTTGTCACTCATTCGGACCAATGAGAAATTAAACCCAAGGATCCATACTTATAGGCTATGTAAGTCCGATTTCTCAATTGTATTTGAGAATTTTTTTATAACACTTGTTTGTCACTCATTTGGACCAATGGGAAATTAAAGCCAAGGATCCATACTTATAGGCTATGTAAGTCCGATTTCTCAATTGTATTTGAGAATTTTTCTATAAAATTTTAAAGATTAAAATTGTGTAAATTTTGTTCAGCTCTACGGGAATTTGGCTATTTGTGGGCACATTTATGTTTGTCACTCATTTGGACCAATGGGAAATTAAAGCCAAGGATCCATACTTATAGACTATGTAAGTCCGATTTCTCAATTGTATATGAGAATTTTTCTATAACATTTGTTTGTCACTCATTTGCACCAATGGGAAATTAAAGCCAAGGATCCATACTTATAGGCTATGTAAGTCCGATTTCTCAATTGTATTTGAGAATTTTTCTATAAAATTTTAAAGATTAAAATTGTGTAAATTTTGTTCAGCTCTACGGGAATTTGGCTATTTGTGGGCACATTTATGTTTGTCACTCATTTGGACCAATGGGAAATTAAAGCCAAGGATCCACACTTATAGGCTATGTAAGTCCGATTTCTCAATTGTATTTGAGAATTTTTCTATAACATTTGTTTGTCACTCATTTGCACCAATGGGAAATTAAAGCCAAGGATCCATACTTATAGGCTATGTAAGTCCGATTTCTCAATTGTATTTGAGAATTTTTCTATAAAATTTTAAAGATTAAAATTGTGTAAATTTTGTTCAGCTCTACGGGAATTTGGCTATTTGTGGGCACATTTATGTTTGTCACTCATTTGGACCAATGGGAAATTAAAGCCAAGGATCCACACTTATAGGCTATGTAAGTCCGATTTCTCAATTGTATATGAGAATTTTTCTATAACATTTGTTTGTCACTCATTTGCACCAATGGGAAATTAAAGCCAAGGATCCATACTTATAGGCTATGTAAGTCCGATTTCTCAATTGTATTTGAGAATTTTTCTATAAAATTTTAAAGATTAAAATTGTGTAAATTTTGTTCAGCTCTACGGGAATTTGGCTATTTGTGGGCACATTTATGTTTGTCACTCATTTGGACCAATGGGAAATTAAAGCCAAGGATCCACACTTATAGGCTATGTAAGTCCGATTTCTCAATTGTATTTGAGAATTTTTCTATAACATTTGTTTGTCACTCATTTGCACCAATGGGAAATTAAAGCCAAGGATCCATACTTATAGGCTATGTAAGTCCGATTTCTCAATTGTATTTGAGAATTTTTCTATAAAATTTTAAAGATTAAAATTGTGTAAATTTTGTTCAGCTCTACGGGAATTTGGCTATTTGTGGGCACATTTATGTTTGTCACTCATTTGGACCAATGGGAAATTAAAGCCAAGGATCCACACTTATAGGCTATGTAAGTCCGATTTCTCAATTGTATATGAGAATTTTTCTATAACATTTGTTTGTCACTCATTTGCACCAATGGGAAATTAAAGCCAAGGATCCATACTTATAGGCTATGTAAGTCCGATTTCTCAATTGTATTTGAGAATTTTTCTATAAAATTTTAAAGATTAAAATTGTGTAAATTTTGTTCAGCTCTACGGGAATTTGGCTATTTGTGGGCACATTTATGTTTGTCACTCATTTGGACCAATGGGAAATTAAAGCCAAGGATCCACACTTATAGGCTATGTAAGTCCGATTTCTCAATTGTATATGAGAATTTTTCTATAACATTTGTTTGTCACTCATTTGCACCAATGGGAAATTAAAGCCAAGGATCCATACTTATAGGCTATGTAAGTCCGATTTCTCAATTGTATTTGAGAATTTTTCTATAAAATTTTAAAGATTAAAATTGTGTAAATTTTGTTCAGCTCTACGGGAATTTGGCTATTTGTGGGCACATTTATGTTTGTCACTCATTTGGACCAATGGGAAATTAAAGCCAAGGATCCACACTTATAGGCTATGTAAGTCCGATTTCTCAATTGTATATGAGAATTTTTCTATAACATTTGTTTGTCACTCATTTGCACCAATGGGAAATTAAAGCCAAGGATCCATACTTATAGGCTATGTAAGTCCGATTTCTCAATTGTATTTGAGAATTTTTCTATAAAATTTTAAAGATTAAAATTGTGTAAATTTTGTTCAGCTCTACGGGAATTTGGCTATTTGTGGGCACATTTATGTTTGTCACTCATTTGGACCAATGGGAAATTAAAGCCAAGGATCCACACTTATAGGCTATGTAAGTCCGATTTCTCAATTGTATTTGAGAATTTTTCTATAACATTTGTTTGTCACTCATTTGCACCAATGGGAAATTAAAGCCAAGGATCCATACTTATAGGCTATGTAAGTCCGATTTCTCAATTGTATTTGAGAATTTTTCTATAAAATTTTAAAGATTAAAATTGTGTAAATTTTGTTCAGCTCTACGGGAATTTGGCTATTTGTGGGCACATTTATGTTTGTCACTCATTTGGACCAATGGGAAATTAAAGCCAAGGATCCACACTTATAGGCTATGTAAGTCCGATTTCTCAATTGTATATGAGAATTTTTCTATAACATTTGTTTGTCACTCATTTGCACCAATGGGAAATTAAAGCCAAGGATCCATACTTATAGGCTATGTAAGTCCGATTTCTCAATTGTATTTGAGAATTTTTCTATAAAATTTTAAAGATTAAAATTGTGTAAATTTTGTTCAGCTCTACGGGAATTTGGCTATTTGTGGGCACATTTATGTTTGTCACTCATTTGGACCAATGGGAAATTAAAGCCAAGGATCCATACTTATAGACTATGTAAGTCCGATTTCTCAATTGTATATGAGAATTTTTCTATAACATTTGTTTGTCACTCATTTGCACCAATGGGAAATTAAAGCCAAGGATCCATACTTATAGGCTATGTAAGTCCGATTTCTCAATTGTATTTGAGAATTTTTTTATAAAATTTTAAAGATTAAAATTGTGTAAATTTTGTTCAGCTCTACGGGAATTTGGCTATTTGTGGGCACATTTATGTTTGTCACTCATTTGGACCAATGGGAAATTAAAGCCAAGGATCCATACTTATAGACTATGTAAGTCCGATTTCTCAATTGTATATGAGAATTTTTCTATAACATTTGTTTGTCACTCATTTGCACCAATGGGAAATTAAAGCCAAGGATCCATACTTATAGGCTATGTAAGTCCGATTTCTCAATTGTATTTGAGAATTTTTCTATAAAATTTTAAAGATTAAAATTGTGTAAATTTTGTTCAGCTCTACGGGAATTTGGCTATTTGTGGGCACATTTATGTTTGTCACTCATTTGGACCAATGGGAAATTAAAGCCAAGGATCCACACTTATAGGCTATGTAAGTCCGATTTCTCAATTGTATTTGAGAATTTTTTTATAACACTTGTTTGTCACTCATTTGGACCAATGGGAAATTAAAGCCAAGGATCTATACTTATAGGCTATGTAAGTCCGATTTCTCAATTGTATTTGAGAATTTTTCTATAAAATTTTAAAGATTAAAATTGTGTAAATTTTGTTCAGCTCTACGGGAATTTGGCTATTTGTGGGCACATTTATGTTTGTCACTCATTTGGACCAATGGGAAATTAAAGCCAAGGATCCACACTTATAGGCTATGTAAGTCCGATTTCTCAATTGTATTTGAGAATTTTTCTATAACACTTGTTTGTCACTCATTCGGACCAATGGGAAATTAAACCCAAGGATCCATACTTATAGGCTATGTAAGTCCGATTTCTCAATTGTATTTGAGAATTTTTCTATAACACTTGTTTGTCACTCATTTGGACCAATTGGAAATTAAGGCAAAGGATCCACACTTATAGGCTATGTAAGTCCGATTTCTCAATTGTATTTGAGAATTTTTCTATAACACTTGTTTGTCACTCATTTGGACCAATGGGAAATTAAACCCAAGGATCCATACTTATAGGCTATGTAAGTCCGATTTCTCAATTGTATTTGAGAATTTTTTTATAACACTTGTTTGTCACTCATTCGGACCAATGGGAAATTAAACCCAAGGATCCATACTTATAGGCTATGTAAGTCCGATTTCTCAATTGTATTTGAGAATTTTTCTATAACACTTGTTTGTCACTCATTCGGACCAATGGGAAATTAAAGCCAAGGATCCATACTTATAGGCTATGTAAGTCCGATTTCTCAATTGTATTTGAGAATTTTTCTATAACACTTGTTTGTCACTCATTCGGACCAATGGGAACTTAAACCCAAGGATCCATACTTAAAGGCTATGTAAGTCCGATTTCTCAATTGTATTTGAGAATTTTTTTATAACACTTGTTTGTCACTCATTTGGACCAATGGGAAATTAAAGCCAAGGATCCATACTTATAGGCTATGTAAGTCCGATTTCTCAATTGTATTTGAGAATTTTTCTATAAAATTTTAAAGATTAAAATTGTGTAAATTTTGTTCAGCTCTACGGGAATTTGGCTATTTGTGGGCACATTTATGTTTGTCACTCATTTGGACCAATGGGAAATTAAAGCCAAGGATCCATACTTATAGGCTATGTAAGTCCGATTTCTCAATTGTATTTGAGAATTTTTCTATAACACTTGTTTGTCACTCATTCGGACCAATGGGAACTTAAACCCAAGGATCCATACTTAAAGGCTATGTAAGTCCGATTTCTCAATTGTATTTGAGAATTTTTTTATAACACTTGTTTGTCACTCATTTGGACCAATGGGAAATTAAAGCCAAGGATCCATACTTATAGGCTATGTAAGTCCGATTTCTCAATTGTATTTGAGAATTTTTCTATAACACTTGTTTGTCACTCATTCGGACCAATGGGAAATTAAACCCAAGGATCCATACTTATAGGCTATGTAAGTCCGATTTCTCAATTGTATTTGAGAATTTTTCTATAAAATTTTAAAGATTAAAATTGTGTAAATTTTGTTCAGCTCTACGGGAATTTGGCTATTTGTGGGCACATTTATGTTTGTCACTCATTTGGACCAATGGGAAATTAAAGCCAAGGATCCACACTTATAGGCTATGTAAGTCCGATTTCTCAATTGTATTTGAGAATTTTTCTATAACACTTGTTTGTCACTCATTTGCACCAATGGGAAATTAAAGCCAAGGATCCATACTTATAGGCTATGTAAGTCCGATTTCTCAATTGTATTTGAGAATTTTTCTATAACACTTGTTTGTCACTCATTCGGACCAATGGGAAATTAAACCCAAGGATCCATACTTATAGGCTATGTAAGTCCGATTTCTCAATTGTATTTGAGAATTTTTCTATAAAATTTTAAAGATTAAAATTGTGTAAATTTTGTTCAGCTCTACGGGAATTTGGCTATTTGTGGGCACATTTATGTTTGTCACTCATTCGGACCAATGGGAAATTAAACCCAAGGATCCATACTTATAGGCTATGTAAGTCCGATTTCTCAAATGTATTTGAGAATTTTTTTATAACACTTGTTTGTCATTCATTTGGACCAATGGGAAATTAAAGCCAAGGATCCATACTTATAGGCTATGTAAGTCCGATTTCTCAATTGTATTTGAGAATTTTTCTATAACACTTGTTTGTCACTCATTCGGACCAATGGGAAATTAAACCCAAGGATCCATACTTATAGGCTATGTAAGTCCGATTTCTCAAATGTATTTGAGAATTTTTTTATAACACTTGTTTGTCATTCATTTGGACCAATGGGAAATTAAAGCCAAGGATCCATACTTATAGGCTATGTAAGTCCGATTTCTCAATTGTATTTGAGAATTTTTCTATAACACTTGTTTGTTACTCATTTGGACCAATGGGAAATTAAAGCCAAGGATCCATACTTATAGGCTATGTAAGTCCGATTTCTCAATTGTATTTGAGAATTTTTCTATAAAATTTTAAAGATTAAAATTGTGTAAATTTTGTTCAGCTCTACGGGAATTCGGCTATTTGTGGGCACATTTATGTTTGTCACTCATTTGGACCAATGGGAAATTAAAGCCAAGGATCCATACTTATAGACTATGTAAGTCCGATTTCTCAATTGTATTTGAGAATTTTTTTATAACACTTGTTTGTCACTCATTTGGACCAATGGGAAATTAAAGCCAAGGATCCATACTTATAGGCTATGTAAGCCCGATTTCTCTATTGTATTTGAGAATTTTTCTATAACACTTGTTTGTCACTCATTCGGACCAATGGGAAATTAAACCCAAGGATCCATACTTATAGGCTATGTAAGTCCGATTTCTCAATTGTATTTGAGAATTTTTTTATAACACTTGTTTGTCACTCATTTGGACCAATGGGAAATTAAAGCCAAGGATCCATACTTATAGGCTATGTAAGTCCGATTTCTCAATTGTATTTGAGAATTTTTCTATAAAATTTTAAAGATTAAAATTGTGTAAATTTTGTTCAGCTCTACGGGAATTTGGCTATTTGTGGGCACATTTATGTTTGTCACTCATTTGGACCAATGGGAAATTAAAGCCAAGGATCCATACTTATAGACTATGTAAGTCCGATTTCTCAATTGTATATGAGAATTTTTCTATAACATTTGTTTGTCACTCATTTGCACCAATGGGAAATTAAAACCAGGGATCCATACTTATAGGCTATGTAAGTCCGATTTCTCAATTGTATTTGAGAATTTTTCTATAACACTTGTTTGTTACTCATTTGGACCAATGGGAAATTAAAGCCAAGGATCCATACTTATAGACTATGTAAGTCCGATTTCTCAATTGTATATGAGAATTTTTCTATAACATTTGTTTGTCACTCATTTGCACCAATGGGAAATTAAAACCAGGGATCCATACTTATAGGCTATGTAAGTCCGATTTCTCAATTGTATTTGAGAATTTTTCTATAACACTTGTTTGTTAGTCATTTGGACCAATGGGAAATTAAAGCCAAGGATCCATACTTATAGACTATGTAAGTCCGATTTCTCAATTGAATTTGAGAATTTTTCTATAACATTTGTTTGTCACTCATTTGGACCAATGGGAAATTAAAACCAAGGATCCATACCTATAGGCTATGTAAGTCAGATTTCTCAATTGTATTTGAGAATTTTTCTATAACATTTGTTTGTCACTCATTTGGACCAATGGGAAATTAAAGCCAAGGATCCATACTTATAGGCTATGTAAGTCCGTTTTCTCAATTGTATTTGAGAATTTTTCTATAACATTTGTTTGTCACTCATTTGGACCAATGGGAAATTAAAGCCAAGGATCCATACTTATAGACTATGTAAGTCCGATTTCTCAATTGTATTTGAGAATTTTTCTATAACACTTGTTTGTCACTCATTTGGACCAATGGGAAATTAAAGCCAAGGATCCATACTTATAGGCTATGTAGGTCCGATTTCTCAATTGTATTTGAGAATTTTTCTATAACACTTGTTTGTCACTCATTCGGACCAATGGGAAATTAAACCCAAGGATCCATACTTATAGGCTATGTAAGTCCGATTTCTCAATTGTATTTGAGAATTTTTTTATAACACTTGTTTGTCACTCATTTGGACCAATGGGAAATTAAAGCCAAGGATCCATACTTATAGGCTATGTAGGTCCGATTTCTCAATTGTATTTGAGAATTTTTCTATAACACTTGTTTGTCACTCATTCGGACCAATGGGAAATTAAACCCAAGGATCCATACTTATAGGCTATGTAAGTCCGATTTCTCAATTGTATTTGAGAATTTTTTTATAACACTTGTTTGTCACTCATTCGGACCAATGGGAAATTAAACCCAAGGATCCATACTTATAGGCTATGTAAGTCCGATTTCTCAATTGTATTTGAGAATTTTTCTATAACACTTGTTTGTCAATCATTCGGACCAATGGGAAATTAAACCCAAGGATCCATACTTATAGGCTATGTAAGTCCGATTTCTCAATTGTATTTGAGAATTTTTCTATAACACTTGTTTGTCAATCATTCGGACCAATGGGAAATTAAACCCAAGGATCCATACTTATAGGCTATGTAAGTCCGATTTCTCAATTGTATTTGAGAATTTTTTTATAACACTTGTTTGTCACTCATTCGGACCAATGGGAAATTAAACCCAAGGATCCATACTTATAGGCTATGTAAGTCCGATTTCTCAATTGTATTTGAGAATTTTTCTATAACACTTGTTTGTCAATCATTCGGACCAATGGGAAATTAAACCCAAGGATCCATACTTATAGGCTATGTAAGTCCGATTTCTCAATTGTATTTGAGAATTTTTTTATAACACTTGTTTGTCACTCATTCGGACCAATGGGAAATTAAACCCAAGGATCCATACTTATAGGCTATGTAAGTCCGATTTCTCAATTGTATTTGAGAATTTTTCTATAACACTTGTTTGTCACTCATTCGGACCAATGGGAAATTAAACCCAAGGATCCATACTTATAGGCTATGTAAGTCCGATTTCTCAATTGTATTTGAGAATTTTTTTATAACACTTGTTTGTCACTCATTTGGACCAATGGGAAATTAAAGCCAAGGATCCATACTTATAGGCTATGTAAGTCCGATTTCTCAATTGTATTTGAGAATTTTTCTATAAAATTTTAAAGATTAAAATTGTGTAAATTTTGTTCAGCTCTACGGGTATTTGGCTATTTGTGGGCACATTTATGTTTGTCACTCATTTGGACCAATGGGAAATTAAAGCCAAGGATCCACACTTATAGGCTATGTAAGTCCGATTTCTCAATTGTATTTGAGAATTTTTCTATAACACTTGTTTGTCACTCATTCGGACCAATGGGAAATTAAACCCAAGGATCCATACTTATAGGCTATGTAAGTACGATTTCTCAATTGTATTTGAGAATTTTTTTATAACACTTGTTTGTCACTCATTTGCACCAATGGGAAATTAAAGCCAAGGATCCATACTTATAGGCTATGTAAGTCCGATTTCTCAATTGTATTTGAGAATTTTTCTATAACACTTGTTTGTCACTCATTTGGACCAATGGGAAATTAAAGCTAAGGATCCATACTTATAGGCTATGTAAGTCCGATTTCTCAATTGTATTTGAGAATTTTTTTATAACACTTGTTTGTCACTCATTTGGACCAATGGGAAATTAAAGCCAAGGATCCATACTTATAGACTATGTAAGTCCGATTTCTCAATTGTATTTGAGAATTTTTCTATAACACTTGTTTGTCACTCATTTGGACCAATGGGAAATTAAAGCCAAGGATCCATACTTATAGGCTATGTAGGTCTGATTTCTCAATTGTATTTGAGAATTTTTCTATAACACTTGTTTGTCACTCATTCGGACCAATGGGAAATTAAACCCAAGGATCCATACTTATAGGCTATGTAAGTCCGATTTCTCAATTGTATTTGAGAATTTTTCTATAACACTTGTTTGTCACTCATTCGGACCAATGGGAAATTAAACCCAAGGATCCATACTTATAGGCTATGTAAGTCCGAATCCTCAATTGTATTTGAGAATTTTTTTATAACACTTGTTTGTCACTCATTTGGACCAATGGGAAATTAAAGCCAAGGATCCATACTTATAGGCTATGTAAGTCCGATTTCTCAATTGTATTTTAGAATTTTTCTATAACACTTGTTTGTCACTCATTCGGACCAATGGGAAATTAAACCCAAGGATCCATACTTATAGGCTATGTAAGTCCGATTTCTCAATTTTATTTGAGAATTTTTTTATAACACTTGTTTGTCACTCATTTGGACCAATGGGAAATTAAAGCCAAGGATCCATACTTATAGGCTATGTAAGTCCGATTTCTCAATTGTATTTGAGAATTTTTCTATAAAATTTTAAAGATTAAAATTGTGTAAATTTTGTTCAGCTCTACGGGAATTTGGCTATTTGTGGGCACATTTATGTTTGTCACTCATTTGGACCAATGGGAAATTAAAGCCAAGGATCCACACTTATAGGCTATGTAAGTCCGATTTCTCAATTGTATTTGAGAATTTTTCTATAACACTTGTTTGTCACTCATTCGGACCAATGGGAAATTAAACCCAAGGATCCATACTTATAGGCTATGTAAGTCCGATTTCTCAATTTTATTTGAGAATTTTTTTATAACACTTGTTTGTCACTCATTTGGACCAATGGGAAATTAAAGCCAAGGATCCATACTTATAGGCTATGAAAGTCCGATTTCTCAATTGTATTTGAGAATTTTTCTATAAAATTTTAAAGATTAAAATTGTGTAAATTTTGTTCAGCTCTACGGGAATTTGGCTATTTGTGGGCACATTTATGTTTGTCACTCATTTGGACCAATGGGAAATTAAAGCCAAGGATCCACACTTATAGGCTATGTAAGTCCGATTTCTCAATTGTATTTGAGAATTTTTCTATAACTCTTGTTTGTCACTCATTCGGACCAATGGGAAATTAAACCCAAGGATCCATACTTATAGGCTATGTAAGTCCGATTTCTCAATTGTATTTGAGAATTTTTCTATAACACTTGTTTGTCACTCATTCGGACCAATGGGAAATTAAAGCCAAGGATCCATACTTATAGGCTATGTAAGTCCGATTTCTCAATTGTATTTGAGAATTTTTTTATAACACTTGTTTGTCACTCATTCGGACCAATGGGAAATTAAACCCAAGGATCCATACTTATAGGCTATGTAAGTCCGATTTCTCAATTGTATTTGAGAATTTTTCTATAACACTTGTTTGTCACTCATTCGGACAAATGGGAAATTAAACCCAAGGATCCATACTTATAGGCTATGTAAGTCCGATTTCTCAATTTTATTTGAGAATTTTTTTATAACACTTGTTTGTCACTCATTTGGACCAATGGGAAATTAAAGCCAAGGATCCATACTTATAGGCTATGTAAGTCCGATTTCTCAATTGTATTTGAGAATTTTTCTATAAAATTTTAAAGATTAAAATTGTGTAAATTTTGTTCAGCTCTACGGGAATTTGGCTATTTGTGGGCACATTTATGTTTGTCACTCATTTGGACCAATGGGAAATTAAAGCCAAGGATCCACACTTATAGGCTATGTAAGTCCGATTTCTCAATTGTATTTGAGAATTTTTCTATAACACTTGTTTGTCACTCATTCGGACCAATGGGAAATTAAACCCAAGGATCCATACTTATAGGCTATGTAAGTCCGATTTCTCAATTTTATTTGAGAATTTTTTTATAACACTTGTTTGTCACTCATTTGGACCAATGGGAAATTAAAGCCAAGGATCCATACTTATAGGCTATGTAAGTCCGATTTCTCAATTGTATTTGAGAATTTTTCTATAAAATTTTAAAGATTAAAATTGTGTAAATTTTGTTCAGCTCTACGGGAATTTGGCTATTTGTGGGCACATTTATGTTTGTCACTCATTTGGACCAATGGGAAATTAAAGCCAAGGATCCACACTTATAGGCTATGTAAGTCCGATTTCTCAATTGTATTTGAGAATTTTTCTATAACACTTGTTTGTCACTCATTCGGACCAATGGGAAATTAAACCCAAGGATCCATACTTATAGGCTATGTAAGTCCGATTTCTCAATTGTATTTGAGAATTTTTTTATAACACTTGTTTGTCACTCATTTGGACCAATGGGAAATTAAAGCCAAGGATCCATACTTATAGGCTATGTAAGTCCGATTTCTCAATTGTATTTGAGAATTTTTCTATAACACTTGTTTGTCACTCATTCGGACCAATGGGAAATTAAACCCAAGGATCCATACTTATAGGCTATGTAAGTCCGATTTCTCAATTTTATTTGAGAATTTTTTTATAACACTTGTTTGTCACTCATTTGGACCAATGGGAAATTAAAGCCAAGGATCCATACTTATAGGCTATGTAAGTCCGATTTCTCAATTGTATTTGAGAATTTTTCTATAAAATTTTAAAGATTAAAATTGTGTAAATTTTGTTCAGCTCTACGGGAATTTGGCTATTTGTGGGCACATTTATGTTTGTCACTCATTTGGACCAATGGGAAATTAAAGCCAAGGAATCACACTTATAGGCTATGTAAGTCCGATTTCTCAATTGTATTTGAGAATTTTTCTATAACACTTGTTTGTCACTCATTCGGACCAATGGGAAATTAAACCCAAGGTTCCATACTTATAGGCTATGTAAGTCCGATTTCTCAATTTTATTTGAGAATTTTTTTATAACACTTGTTTGTCACTCATTTGGACCAATGGGAAATTAAAGCCAAGGATCCATACTTATAGGCTATGTAAGTCCGATTTCTCAATTGTATTTGAGAATTTTTCTATAAAATTTTAAAGATTAAAATTGTGTAAATTTTGTTCAGCTCTACGGGAATTTGGCTATTTGTGGGCACATTTATGTTTGTCACTCATTTGGACCAATGGGAAATTAAAGCCAAGGATCCACACTTATAGGCTATGTAAGTCCGATTTCTCAATTGTATTTGAGAATTTTTCTATAACACTTGTTTGTCACTCATTCGGACCAATGGGAAATTAAACCCAAGGATCCATACTTATAGGCTATGTAAGTCCGATTTCTCAATTTTATTTGAGAATTTTTTTATAACACTTGTTTGTCACTCATTTGGACCAATGGGAAATTAAAGCCAAGGATCCATACTTATAGGCTATGTAAGTCCGATTTCTCAATTGTATTTGAGAATTTTTCTATAACACTTGTTTGTCACTCATTCGGACCAATGGGAAATTAAACCCAAGGATCCATACTTATAGGCTATGTAAGTCCGATTTCTCAATTTTATTTGAGAATTTTTTTATAACACTTGTTTGTCACTCATTTGGACCAATGGGAAATTAAAGCCAAGGATCCATACTTATAGGCTATGTAAGTCCGATTTCTCAATTGTATTTGAGAATTTTTTTATAACACTTGTTTGTCACTCATTTGGACCAATGGGAAATTAAAGCCAAGGATCCATACTTATAGGCTATGTAAGTCCGATTTCTCAATTGTATTTGAGAATTTTTCTATAAAATTTTAAAGATTAAAATTGTGTAAATTTTGTTCAGCTCTACGGGAATTTGGCTATTTGTGGGCACATTTATGTTTGTCACTCATTTGGACCAATGGGAAATTAAAGCCAAGGATCCATACTTATAGGCTATGTAAGTCCGATTTCTCAATTGTATTTGAGAATTTTTCTATAAAATTTTAAAGATTAAAATTGTGTAAATTTTGTTCAGCTCTACGGGAATTTGGCTATTTGTGGGCACATTTATGTTTGTCACTCATTTGGACCAATGGGAAATTAAAGCCAAGGATCCACACTTATAGGCTATGTAAGTCCGATTTCTCAATTGTATTTGAGAATTTTTCTATAACACTTGTTTGTTACTCATTCGGACCAATGGGAACTTAAACCCAAGGATCCATACTTAAAGGCTATGTAAGTCCGATTTCTCAATTGTATTTGAGAATTTTTTTATAACACTTGTTTGTCACTCATTTGGACCAATGGGAAATTAAAGCCAAGGATCCATACTTATAGGCTATGTAAGTCCGATTTCTCAATTGTATTTGAGAATTTTTCTATAAAATTTTAAAGATTAAAATTGTGTAAATTTTGTTCAGCTCTACGGGAATTTGGCTATTTGTGGGCACATTTATGTTTGTCACTCATTTGGACCAATGGGAAATTAAAGCCAAGGATCCACACTTATAGGCTATGTAAGTCCGATTTCTCAATTGTATTTGAGAATTTTTCTATAACACTTGTTTGTCACTCATTCGGACCAATGGGAAATTAAACCCAAGGATCCATACTTATAGGCTATGTAAGTCCGATTTCTCAATTGTATTTGAGAATTTTTCTATAACATTTGTTTGTCACTCATTTGCACCAATGGGAAATTAAAACCAAGGATCCATACTTATAGGCTATGTAAGTCCGATTTCTCAATTGTATTTGAGAATTTTTCTATAAAATTTTAAAGATTAAAATTGTGTAAATTTTGTTCAGCTCTACGGGAATTTGGCTATTTGTGGGCACATTTATGTTTGTCACTCATTTGGACCAATGGGAAATTAAAGCCAAGGATCCATACTTAAAGACTATCTAAGTCAGATTTCTCAATTGTATATGAGAATTTTTCTATAACATTTGTTTGTCACTCATTTGCACCAATGGGAAATTAAAACCAAGGATCCATACTTATAGGCTATGTAAGTCCGATTTCTCAATTGTATTTGAGAATTTTTCTATAACATTTGTTTGTCACTCATTTGCACCAATGGGAAATTAAAACCAAGGATCCATACTTATAGGCTATGTAAGTCCGATTTCTCAATTGTATTTGAGAATTTTTCTATAAAATTTTAAAGATTAAAATTGTGTAAATTTTGTTCAGCTCTACGGGAATTTGGCTATTTGTGGGCACATTTATGTTTGTCACTCATTTGGACCAATGGGAAATTAAAGCCAAGGATCCATACTTAAAGACTATCTAAGTCAGATTTCTCAATTGTATATGAGAATTTTTCTATAACATTTGTTTGTCACTCATTTGCACCAATGGGAAATTAAAACCAAGGATCCATACTTATAGGCTATGTAAGTCCGATTTCTCAATTGTATTTGAGAATTTTTCTATAACATTTGTTTGTCACTCATTTGGACCAATGGGAAATTAAACCCAAGGATCCATACTTATAGGCTATGTAAGTCCGATTTCTCAATTGAATTTGAGAATTTTTCTATAACATTTGTTTGTCACTCATTTGGACCAATGGGAAATTAAACCCAAGGATCCATACTTATAGACTATGTAAGTCCGATTTCTCAATTGAATTTGAGAATTTTTCTATAACATTTGTTTGTCACTCATTTGGACCAATGGGAAATTAAAGCCAAGGATCCATACTTATAGGCTATGTAAGTCCGATTTCTCAATTGTATTTGAGAATTTTTCTATAACATTTGTTTGTCACTCATTTGGACCAATGGGAAATTAAACCCAAGGATCCATACTTATAGACTATGTAAGTCCGATTTCTCAATTGTATTTGAGAATTTTTTTATAACACTTGTTTGTCACTCATTCGGACCAATGGGAAATTAAACCCAAGGATCCATACTTATAGGCTATGTAAGTCCGATTTCTCAATTGTATTTGAGAATTTTTTTATAACACTTGTTTGTCACTCATTTGGACCAATGGGAAATTAAAGCCAAGGATCCATACTTAAAGACTATCTAAGTCAGATTTCTCAATTGTATATGAGAATTTTTCTATAACATTTGTTTGTCACTCATTTGCACCAATGGGAAATTAAAACCAAGGATCCATACTTATAGGCTATGTAAGTCCGATTTCTCAATTGTATTTGAGAATTTTTCTATAAAATTTTAAAGATTAAAATTGTGTAAATTTTGTTCAGCTCTACGGGAATTTGGCTATTTGTGGGCACATTTATGTTTGTCACTCATTTGGACCAATGGGAAATTAAAGCCAAGGATCCATACTTAAAGACTATCTAAGTCAGATTTCTCAATTGTATATGAGAATTTTTCTATAACATTTGTTTGTCACTCATTTGCACCAATGGGAAATTAAAACCAAGGATCCATACTTATAGGCTATGTAAGTCCGATTTCTCAATTGTATTTGAGAATTTTTCTATAACATTTGTTTGTCACTCATTTGGACCAATGGGAAATTAAACCCAAGGATCCATACTTATAGGCTATGTAAGTCCGATTTCTCAATTGAATTTGAGAATTTTTCTATAACATTTGTTTGTCACTCATTTGGACCAATGGGAAATTAAACCCAAGGATCCATACTTATAGACTATGTAAGTCCGATTTCTCAATTGTATTTGAGAATTTTTCTATAACATTTGTTTGTCACTCATTTGGACCAATGGGAAATTAAACCCAAGGATCCATACTTATAGGCTATGTAAGTCCGATTTCTCAATTGAATTTGAGAATTTTTCTATAACATTTGTTTGTCACTCATTTGGACCAATGGGAAATTAAACCCAAGGATCCATACTTATAGACTATGTAAGTCCGATTTCTCAATTGAATTTGAGAATTTTTCTATAACATTTGTTTGTCACTCATTTGGACCAATGGGAAATTAAACCCAAGGATCCATACTTATAGACTATGTAAGTCCGATTTCTCAATTGAATTTGAGAATTTTTCTATAACATTTGTTTGTCACTCATTTGGACCAATGGGAACTTAAACCCAAGGATCCATACTTAAAGGCTATGTAAGTCCGATTTCTCAATTGTATTTGAGAATTTTTTTATAACACTTGTTTGTCACTCATTTGGACCAATGGGAAATTAAAGCCAAGGATCCATACTTATAGGCTATGTAAGTCCGATTTCTCAATTGTATTTGAGAATTTTTCTATAAAATTTTAAAGATTAAAATTGTGTAAATTTTGTTCAGCTCTACGGGAATTTGGCTATTTGTGGGCACATTTATGTTTGACACTCATTCGGACCAATGGGAACTTAAACCCAAGGATCCACACTTAAAGGCTATGTAAGTCCGATTTCTCAATTGTATTTGAGAATTTTTTTATAACACTTGTTTGTCACTCATTTGGACCAATGGGAAATTAAAGCCAAGGATCCATACTTATAGGCTATGTAAGTCCGATTTCTCAATTGTATTTGAGAATTTTTCTATAAAATTTTAAAGATTAAAATTGTGTAAATTTTGTTCAGCTCTACGGGTATTTGGCTATTTGTGGGCACATTTATGTTTGTCACTCATTTGGACCAATGGGAAGTTAAAGCCAAGGATCCACACTTATAGGCTATGTAAGTCCGATTTCTCAATTGTATTTGAGAATTTTTCTATAACACTTGTTTGTCACTCATTCGGACCAATGGGAAATTAAACCCAAGGATCCATACTTATAGGCTATGTAAGTCCGATTTCTCAATTGTATTTGAGAATTTTTTTATAACACTTGTTTGTCACTCATTTGGACCAATGGGAAATTAAAGCCAAGGATCCATACTTATAGGCTATGTAAGTCCGATTTCTCAATTGTATTTGAGAATTTTTCTATAACACTTGTTTGTCACTCATTTGGACCAATGGGAAATTAAAGCCAAGGATCCATACTTATAGGCTATGTAAGTCCGATTTCTCAATTGTATTTGAGAATTTTTTTATAACACTTGTTTGTCACTCATTTGGACCAATGGGAAATTAAAGCCAAGGATCCATACTTATAGACTATGTAAGTCCGATTTCTCAATTGTATTTGAGAATTTTTCTATAACACTTGTTTGTCACTCATTTGGACCAATGGGAAACTAAAGCCAAGGATCCATACTTATAGGCTATGTAGGTCCGATTTCTCAATTGTATTTGAGAATTTTTCTATAACACTTGTTTGTCACTCATTCGGACCAATGGGAAATTAAACCCAAGGATCCATACTTATAGGCTATGTAAGTCCGATTTCTCAATTGTATTTGAGAATTTTTCTATAACACTTGTTTGTCACTCATTCGGACCAATGGGAAATTAAACCCAAGGATCCATACTTATAGGCTATGTAAGTCCGATTTCTCAATTGTATTTGAGAATTTTTTTATAACACTTGTTTGTCACTCATTCGGACCAATGGGAAATTAAACCCAAGGATCCATACTTATAGGCTATGTAAGTCCGATTTCTCAATTGTATTTGAGAATTTTCTATAAAATTTTAAAGATTAAAATTGTGTAAATTTTGTTCAGCTCTACGGGAATTTGGCTATTTGTGGGCACATTTATGTTTGTCACTCATTTGGACCAATGGGAAATTAAAGCCAAGGATCCCCACTTATAGACTATGTAAGTCCGATTTCTCAATTGTATTTGAGAATTTTTCTATAACACTTGTTTGTCACTCATTCGGACCAATGGGAAATTAAACCCAAGGATCCATACTTATAGGCTATGTAAGTCCGATTTCTCAATTGTATTTGAGAATTTTTTTATAACACTTGTTTGTCACTCATTTGGACCAATGGGAAATTAAAGCCAAGGATCCATACTTATAGGCTATGTAAGTCCGATTTCTCAATTGTATTTGAGAATTTTTCTATAAAATTTTAAAGATTAAAATTGTGTAAATTTTGTTCAGCTCTACGGGAATTTGGCTATTTGTGGGCACATTTATGTTTGTCACTCATTTGGACCAATGGGAAATTAAAGCCAAGGATCCACACTTATAGGCTATGTAAGTCCGATTTCTCAATTGTATTTGAGAATTTTTCTATAACACTTGTTTGTCACTCATTCGGACCAATGGGAAATTAAACCCAAGGATCCATACTTATAGGCTATGTAAGTCCGATTTCTCAATTGTATTTGAGAATTTTTCTATAACACTTGTTTGTCACTCATTCGGACCAATGGGAAATTAAAGCCAAGGATCCATACTTATAGGCTATGTAAGTCCGATTTCTCAATTGTATTTGAGAATTTTTTTATAACACTTGTTTGTCACTCATTTGGACCAATGGGAAATTAAAGCCAAGGATCCATACTTATAGGCTATGTAGGTCCGATTTCTCAATTGTATTTGAGAATTTTTCTATAACACTTGTTTGTCACTCATTCGGACCAATGGGAAATTAAACCCAAGGATCCATACTTATAGGCTATGTAAGTCCGATTTCTCAATTGTATTTGAGAATTTTTTTATAACACTTGTTTGTCACTCATTTGGACCAATGGGAAATTAAACCCAAGGATCCATACTTATAGGCTATGTAAGTCCGATTTCTCAATTGTATTTGAGAATTTTTCTATAAAATTTTAAAGATTAAAATTGTGTAAATTTTGTTCAGCTCTACGGGAATTTGGCTATTTGTGGGCACATTAATGTTTGTCACTCATTTGGACCAATGGGAAATTAAAGCCAAGGATCCGTACTTATAGGCTATGTAAGTCCGATTTCTCAATTGTATTTGAGAATTTTTCTATAACATTTGTTTGTCACTCATTTGGACCAATGGGAAATTAAAGCCAAGGATCCATACTTATAGACTATGTAAGTCCGATTTCTCAATTGAATTTGAGAATTTTTCTATAACACTTGTTTGTCACTCATTTGGACCAATGGGAAATTAAAGCCAAGGATCCATACTTATAGGCTATGTAAGTCCGATTTCTCAATTGTATTTGAGAATTTTTCTATAACACTTGTTTGTCACTCATTTGGACCAATGGGAAATTAAAGCCAAGGATCCATACTTATAGACTATGTAAGTCCGATTTCTCAATTGAATTTGAGAATTTTTCTATAACACTTGTTTGTCACTCATTTGGACCAATGGGAAATTAAAGCCAAGGATCCATACTTATAGGCTATGTAAGTCCGATTTCTCAATTGTATTTGAGAATTTTTCTATAACACTTGTTTGTCACTCATTTGGACCAATGGGAAATTAAAGCCAAGGATCCATACTTATAGGCTATGTAAGTCCGATTTCTCAATTGTATTTGAGAATTTTTTTATAACACTTGTTTGTCACTCATTTGGACCAATGGGAAATTAAAGCCAAGGATCCATACTTATAGACTATGTAAGTCCGATTTCTCAATTGTATTTGAGAATTTTTCTATAACACTTGTTTGTCACTCATTTGGACCAATGGGAAATTAAAGCCAAGGATCCATACTTATAGGCTATGTAGGTCCGATTTCTCAATTGTATTTGAGAATTTTTCTATAACACTTGTTTGTCACTCATTCGGACCAATGGGAAATTAAACCCAAGGATCCATACTTATAGGCTATGTAAGTCCGATTTCTCAATTGTATTTGAGAATTTTTCTATAACACTTGTTTGTCACTCATTTGGACCAATGGGAAATTAAAGCCAAGGATCCATACTTATAGGCTATGTAGGTCCGATTTCTCAATTGTATTTGAGAATTTTTCTATAACACTTGTTTGTCACTCATTCGGACCAATGGGAAATTAAAGCCAAGGATCCATACTTATAGGCTATGTAAGTCCGATTTCTCAATTGTATTTGAGAATTTTTCTATAAAATTTTAAAGATTAAAATTGTGTAAATTTTGTTCAGCTCTACGGGAATTTGGCTATTTGTGGGCACATTTATGTTTGTCACTCATTTGGACCAATGGGAAATTAAAGCCAAGGATCCATACTTAAAGACTATCTAAGTCAGATTTCTCAATTGTATATGAGAATTTTTCTATAACATTTGTTTGTCACTCATTTGCACCAATGGGAAATTAAAACCAAGGATCCATACTTATAGGCTATGTAAGTCCGATTTCTCAATTGTATTTGAGAATTTTTCTATAACACTTGTTTGTTACTCATTTGGACCAATGGGAAATTAAAGCCAAGGATCCATACTTATAGACTATGTAAGTCCGATTTCTCAATTGAATTTGAGAATTTTTCTATAACACTTGTTTGTCACTCATTTGGACCAATGGGAAATTAAGGCAAAGGATCCATACTTATAGGCTATGTAAGTCCGATTTCTCAATTGTATTTGAGAATTTTTCTATAACACTTGTTTGTCAATCATTCGGACCAATGGGAAATTAAACCCAAGGATCCATACTTATAGGCTATGTAAGCCCGATTTCTCAATTGTATTTGAGAATTTTTCTATAACACTTGTTTGTCACTCATTTGGACCAATTGGAAATTAAGGCAAAGGATCCATACTTATAGGCTATGTAAGTCCGATTTCTCAATTGTATTTGAGAATTTTTCTATAACACTTGTTTGTCACTCATTTGGACCAATGGGAAATTAAACCCAAGGATCCATACTTATAGGCTATGTAAGTCCGATTTCTCAATTGTATTTGAGAATTTTTCTATAACACTTGTTTGTCACTCATTCGGACCAATGGGAAATTAAAGCCAAGGATCCATACTTATAGGCTATGTAAGTCCGATTTCTCAATTGTATTTGAGAATTTTTTTATAACACTTGTTTGTCACTCATTCGGACCAATGGGAAATTAAACCCAAGGATCCATACTTATAGGCTATGTAAGTCCGATTTCTCAATTGTATTTGAGAATTTTTCTATAACACTTGTTTGTCACTCATTCGGACCAATGGGAAATTAAACCCAAGGATCCATACTTATAGGCTATGTAAGTCCGATTTCTCAATTGTATTTGAGAATTTTTTTATAACACTTGTTTGTCACTCATTTGGACCAATGGGAAATTAAAGCCAAGGATCCATACTTATAGGCTATGTAAGTCCGATTTCTCAATTGTATTTGAGAATTTTTCTATAAAATTTTAAAGATTAAAATTGTGTAAATTTTGTTCAGCTCTACGGGAATTTGGCTATTTGTGGGCACATTTATGTTTGTCACTCATTTGGACCAATGGGAAATTAAAGCCAAGGATCCATACTTATAGGCTATGTAAGTCAGATTTCTCAATTGTATTTGAGAATTTTTCTATAATATTTGTTTGTCACTCATTTGGACCAATTGGAAATTAAGGCAAAGGATCCATACTTATAGGCTATGTAAGTCCGATTTCTCAATTGTATTTGAGAATTTTTCTATAACACTTGTTTGTCACTCATTTGGACCAATGGGAAATTAAAGCCAAGGATCCATACTTATAGGCTATGTAAGTCCGATTTCTCAATTGTATTTGAGAATTTTTCTATAACACTTGTTTGTCACTCATTCGGACCAATGGGAAATTAAAGCCAAGGATCCATACTTATAGGCTATGTAAGTCCGATTTCTCAATTGTATTTGAGAATTTTTTTATAACACTTGTTTGTCACTCATTTGGACCAATGGGAAATTAAAGCCAAGGATCCATACTTATAGGCTATGTAAGTCCGATTTCTCAATTGTATTTGAGAATTTTTCTATAACACTTGTTTGTCACTCATTTGGACCAATGGGAAATTAAACCCAAGGATCCATACTTATAGGCTATGTAAGTCCGATTTCTCAATTGTATTTGAGAATTTTTTTATAACACTTGTTTGTCACTCATTTGGACCAATGGGAAATTAAAGCCAAGGATCCATACTTATAGGCTATGTAAGTCCGATTTCTCAATTGTATTTGAGAATTTTTCTATAACACTTGTTTGTCAGTCATTTGGACCAATGGGAAATTAAAGCCAAGGATCCATACTTATAGGCTATGTAAGTCCGATTTCTCAATTGTATTTGAGAATTTTTCTATAACACTTGTTTGTCACTCATTTGGACCAATGGGAAATTAAAGCCAAGGATCCATACTTATAGGCTATGTAAGTCCGATTTCTCAATTGTATTTGAGAATTTTTCTATAACATTTGTGTGTCACTCATTTGCACCAATGGGAAATTAAAACCAAGGATCCATACTTATAGGCTATGTAAGTCCGATTTCTCAATTGTATTTGAGAATTTTTCTATAACACTTGTTTGTCAGTCATTTGGACCAATGGGAAATTAAAGCCAAGGATCCATACTTATAGGCTATGTAAGTCCGATTTCTCAATTGTATTTGAGAATTTTTCTATAACACTTGTTTGTCACTCATTTGGACCAATGGGAAATTAAAGCCAAGGATCCATACTTATAGGCTATGTAAGTCCGATTTCTCAATTGTATTTGAGAATTTTTCTATAACACTTGTTTGTCACTCATTTGGACCAATGGGAAATTAAAGCCAAGGATCCATACTTATAGGCTATGTAAGTCCGATTTCTCAATTGTATTTGAGAATTTTTCTATAACACTTGTTTGTCACTCATTTGGACCAATGGGAAATTAAAGCCAAGGATCCATACTTATAGGCTATGTAAGTCCGATTTCTCAATTGTATTTGAGAATTTTTCTATAACACTTGTTTGTCAATCATTTGGACCAATGGGAAATTAAAGCCAAGGATCCATGCTTATAGACTATGTAAGTCCGATTTCTCAATTGTATTTGAGAATTTTTCTATAACACTTGTTTGTCACTCATTTGGACCAATGGGAAATTAAAGCCAAGGATCCATACTTATAGGCTATGTAAGTCCGATTTCTCAATTGTATTTGAGAATTTTTCTATAACACTTTTTTGTCACTCATTTGGACCAATGGGAAATTAAAGCCAAGGATCCATACTTATAGGCTATGTAAGTCCGATTTCTCAATTGTATTTGAGAAATTTTCTATAACACTTGTTTGTCACTCATTTGGACCAATGGGAAATTAAAGCCAAGGATCTATGCTTATAGACTATGTAAGTCCGATTTCTCAATTGTATTTGAGAATTTTTCTATAACATTTGTTTGTCACTCATTTGCACCAATGGGAAATTAAAACCAAGGATCCATACTTATAGGCTATGTAAGTCCGATTTCTCAATTGTATTTGAGAATTTTTCTATAACACTTGTTTATCACTCATTTGGACCAATGGGAAATTAAAGCCAAGGATCCATACTTATAGGCTATGTAAGTCCGATTTCTCAATTGTATTTGAGAATTTTTCTATAACACTTGTTTGTCACTCATTTGGACCAATGGGAAATTAAAGCCAAGGATCCATGCTTATAGACTATGTAAGTCCGATTTCTCAATTGTATTTGAGAATTTTTCTATAACACTTGTTTGTCACTCATTTGGACCAATGGGAAATTAAAGCCAAGGATCCATACTTATAGGCTATGTAAGTCCGATTTCTCAATTGTATTTGAGAATTTTTCTATAACACTTGTTTGTCACTCATTTGGACCAATGGGAAATTAAAGCCAAGGATCCATACTTATAGGCTATGTAAGTCCGATTTCTCAATTGTATTTGAGAATTTTTCTATAACACTTGTTTGTCACTCATTTGGACCAATGGGAAATTAAAGCCAAGGATCCATACTTATAGGCTATGTAAGTCCGATTTCTCAATTGTATTTGAGAATTTTTCTATAACACTTGTTTGTCACTCATTTGGACCAGTGGGAAATTAAAGCCAAGGATTAATACTTATAGGGTATGTAAGTCCGATTTCTCAATTGTATTTGAGAATTTTTCTATAACACATGTTTGTCACTCATTCGGACCAATGGGAAATTAAAGCCAAGGATCCATACTTATAGGCTATGTAAGTCCGATTTCTCAATTGTATTTGAGAATTTTTCTATAACACTTGTTTGTCACTCATTTGGACCAATGGGAAATTAAAGCCAAGGATCCATACTTATAGGCTATGTAAGTCCGATTTCTCAATTGTATTTGAGAATTTTTCTATAACACTTGTTTGTCACTCATTTGGACCAATGGGAAATTAAAGCCAAGGATCCATACTTATAGGCTATGTAAGTCCGATTTCTCAATTGTATTTGAGAATTTTTCTATAACACTTGTTTGTCACTCATTCGGACCAATGGGAAATTAAAGCCAAGGATCCATACTTATAGGCTATGTAAGTCCGATTTCTCAATTGTATATGAGAATTTTTCTATAACATTTGTTTGTCACTCATTTGCACCAATGGGAAATTAAAGCCAAGGATCCATACTTATAGGCTATGTAAGTCCGATTTCTCAATTGTATTTGAGAATTTTTCTATAACACTTGTTTGTCACTCATTCGGACCAATGGGAAATTAAAGCCAAGGATCCATACTTATAGACTATGTAAGTCCGATTTCTCAATTGTATTTGAGAATTTTTCTATAACACTTGTTTGTCACTCATTTGGACCAATGGGAAATTAAAGCCAAGGATCCATACTTATAGGCTATGTAAGTCCGATTTCTCAATTGTATTTGAGAATTTTTCTATAACACTTGTTTGTCACTCATTTGGACCAATGGGAAATTAAAGCCAAGGATCCATACTTATAGGCTATGTAAGTCCGATTTCTCAATTGTATTTGAGAATTTTTCCATAACACTTGTTTGTCACTCATTTGGACCAATGGGAAATTAAGGCCAAGGATCCATACTTATAGGCTATGTAAGTCCGATTTCTCAATTGTATTTGAGAATTTTTCTATAACACTTGTTTGTCACTCATTCGGACCAATGGGAAATTAAACCCAAGGATCCATACTTATAGGCTATGTAAGTCCGATTTCTCAATTGTATTTGAGAATTTTTCTATAACACTTGTTTGTCACTCATTCGGACCAATGGGAAATTAAACCCAAGGATCCATACTTATAGGCTATGTAAGTCCGATTTCTCAATTGTATTTGAGAATTTTTCTATAACACTTGTTTGTCACTCATTTGGACCAATGGGAAACTAAAGCCAAGGATCCTTACTTATAGGCTATGTAAGTCCGATTTCTCAATTGTATTTGAGAATTTTTCTATAAAACTTGTTTGTCACTCATTCGGACCAATGGGAAATTAAACCCAAGGATCCATACTTATAGGCTATGTAAGTCCAATTTCTCAATTGTATTTGAGAATTTTTCTATAACACTTGTTTGTCACTCATTCGGACCAATGGGAAATTAAACCCAAGGATCCATACTTATAGGCTATGTAAGTCCGATTTCTCAATTGTATTTGAGAATTTTTCTATAACACTTGTTTGTCACTCATTCGGACCAATGGGAAATTAAACCCAAGGATCCATACTTATAGGCTATGTAAGTCCGATTTCTCAATTGTATTTGAGAATTTTTCTATAACACTTGTTTGTCACTCATTGGGACCAATGGGAATTTAAACCCAAGGATCCATACTTATAGGCTATGTAAGTCCAATTTCTCAATTGTATTTGAGAATTTTTCTATAACACTTGTTTGTCACTCATTGGGACCAATGGGAATTTAAACCCAAGGATCCATACTTATAGGCTATGTAAGTCCGATTTCTCAATTGTATTTGAGAATTTTTCTATAACACTTGTTTGTCACTCATTCGGACCAATGGGAAATTAAACCCAAGGATCCATACTTATAGGCTATGTAAGTCCGATTTCTCAATTGTATTTGAGAATTTTTCTATAACACTTGTTTGTCACTTATTCGGACCAATGGGAAATTAAAGCCAAGGATCCATACTTATAGGCTATGTAAGTCCGATTTCTCAATTGTATTTGAGAATTTTTCTATAACACTTGTTTGTCACTCATTCGGACCAATGGGAAATTAAAGCCAAGGATCCATACTTATAGACTATGTAAGTCCGATTTCTCAATTGTATTTGAGAATTTTTCTATAACACTTGTTTGTCACTCATTCGGACCAATGGGAAATTAAACCCAAGGAGCCATACTTATAGGCTATGTAAGTCCGATTTCTCAATTGTATTTGAGAATTTTTCTATAACACTTGTTTGTCACTTATTCGGACCAATGGGAAATTAAAGCCAAGGATCCATACTTATAGGCTATGTAAGTCCGATTTCTCAATTGTATTTGAGAATTTTTCTATAACACTTGTTTGTCACTCATTCGGACCAATGGGAAATTAAAGCCAAGGATCCATACTTATAGACTATGTAAGTCCGATTTCTCAATTGTATTTGAGAATTTTTCTATAACACTTGTTTGTCACTCATTTGGACCAATGGGAAATTAAAGCCAAGGATCCATGCTTATAGACTATGTAAGTCCGATTTCTCAATTGTATTTGAGAATTTTTCTATAACATTTGTTTGTCACTCATTTGGACCAATGGGAAATTAAAGCCAAGGACCCATACTTATAGACTATGTAAGTCCGATTTCTCAATTGTATTTGAGAATTTTTCCATAACACTTGTTTGTCACTCATTTGGACCAATGGGAAATTAAAGCCAAGGATCCATACTTATAGGCTATGTAAGTCCGATTTCTCAATTGTATTTGAGAATTTTTCTATAACACTTGTTTGTCACTCATTCGGACCAATGGGAAATTAAAGCCAAGGATCCACACTTATAGGCTATGTAAGTCCGATTTCTCAATTGTATTTGAGAATTTTTCTATAACACTTGTTTGTCACTCATTCGGACCAATGGGAAATTAAAGCCAAGGATCCATACTTATAGGCTATGTAAGTCCGATTTCTCAATTGTATTTGAGAATTTTTCTATAACACTTGTTTGTCACTCATTCGGACCAATGGGAAATTAAACCCAAGGATCCATACCTATAGGCTATGTAAGTCCGATTTCTCAATTGTATTTGAGAATTTTTCTATAACACTTGTTTGTCACTTATTCGGACCAATGGGAAATTAAAGCCAAGGATCCATACTTATAGGCTATGTAAGTCCGATTTCTCAATTGTATTTGAGAATTTTTCTATAACACTTGTTTGTCACTTATTCGGACCAATGGGAAATTAAAGCCAAGGATCCATACTTATAGGCTATGTAAGTCCGATTTCTCAATTGTATTTGAGAATTTTTCTATAACACTTGTTTGTCACTCATTCGGACCAATGGGAAATTAAACCCAAGGATCCATACTTATAGGCTATGTAAGTCCGATTTCTCAATTGTATTTGAGAATTTTTCTATAACACTTGTTTGTCACTCATTCGGACCAATGGGAAATTAAAGCCAAGGATCCATACATATAGACTATGTAAGTCCGATTTCTCAATTGCATTTGAGAATTTTTCTATAACACTTGTTTGTCACTCATTTGGACCAATGGGATATTAAAGCCAAGGATCCATACTTCTAGGCTATGTAAGTCCGATTTCTCAATTGTATTTGAGAATTTTTCTATAACACTTGTTTGTCACTCATTCGGACCAATGGGAAATTAAAGCCAAGGATCCATACTTATAGACTATCTAAGTCAGATTTCTCAATTGTATTTGAGAATTTTTCTATAACACTTGTTTGTCACTCATTTGGACCAATGGGATATTAAAGCCAAGGATCCATACTTCTAGGCTATGTAAGTCCGATTTCTCAATTGTATTTGAGAATTTTTCTATAACACTTGTTTGTCACTCATTCGGACCAATGGGAAATTAAAGCCAAGGATCCATACTTATAGACTATCTAAGTCAGATTTCTCAATTGTATTTGAGAATTTTTCTATAACACTTGTTTGTCACTCATTTGGACCAATGGGATATTAAAGCCAAGGATCCATACTTCTAGGCTATGTAAGTCCGATTTCTCAATTGTATTTGAGAATTTTTCTATAACACTTGTTTGTCACTCATTCGGACCAATGGGAAATTAAACCCAAGGATCCATACTTATAGGCTATGTAAGTCCGATTTCTCAATTGTATTTGAGAATTTTTCTATAACATTTGTTTGTCACTCATTTGGACCAATGGGAAATTAAAGCCAAGGACCCATACTTATAGACTATGTAAGTCCGATTTCTCAATTGTATTTGAGAATTTTTCTATAACACTTGTTTGTCACTCATTTGGACCAATGGGAAATTAAAGCCAAGGATCCATGCTTATAGACTATGTAAGTCCGATTTCTCAATTGTATTTGAGAATTTTTCTATAACATTTGTTTGTCACTCATTTGGACCAATGGGAAATTAAAGCCAAGGACCCATACTTATAGACTATGTAAGTCCGATTTCTCAATTGTATTTGAGAATTTTTCCATAACACTTGTTTGTCACTCATTTGGACCAATGGGAAATTAAAGCCAAGGATCCATACTTATAGGCTATGTAAGTCCGATTTCTCAATTGTATTTGAGAATTTTTCTATAACACTTGTTTGTCACTCATTCGGACCAATGGGAAATTAAAGCCAAGGATCCACACTTATAGGTTATGTAAGTCCGATTTCTCAATTGTATTTGAGAATTTTTCTATAACACTTGTTTGTCACTCATTCGGACCAATGGGAAATTAAAGCCAAGGATCCATACTTATAGGCTATGTAAGTCCGATTTCTCAATTGTATTTGAGAATTTTTCTATAACACTTGTTTGTCACTCATTCGGACCAATGGGAAATTAAACCCAAGGATCCATACTTATAGGCTATGTAAGTCCGATTTCTCAATTGTATTTGAGAATTTTTCTATAACACTTGTTTGTCACTTATTCGGACCAATGGGAAATTAAAGCCAAGGATTAATACTTATAGGGTATGTAAGTCCGATTTCTCAATTGTATTTGAGAATTTTTCTATAACACTTGTTTGTCACTCATTCGGACCAATGGGAAATTAAACCCAAGGATCCATACTTATAGGCTATGTAAGTCCGATTTCTCAATTGTATTTGAGAATTTTTCTATAACACTTGTTTGTCACTTATTCGGACCAATGGGAAATTAAAGCCAAGGATCCATACTTATAGGCTATGTAAGTCCGATTTCTCAATTGTATTTGAGAATTTTTCTATAACACTTGTTTGTCACTCATTCGGACCAATGGGAAATTAAAGCTAAGGATCCATACATATAGACTATGTAAGTCCGATTTCTCAATTGCATTTGAGAATTTTTCTATAACACTTGTTTGTCACTCATTTGGACCAATGGGATATTAAAGCCAAGGATCCATACTTCTAGGCTATGTAAGTCCGATTTCTCAATTGTATTTGAGAATTTTTCTATAACACTTGTTTGTCACTCATTCGGACCAATGGGAAATTAAAGCCAAGGATCCATACTTATAGACTATCTAAGTCAGATTTCTCAATTGTATTTGAGAATTTTTCTATAACACTTGTTTGTCACTCATTTGGACCAATGGGATATTAAAGCCAAGGATCCATACTTCTAGGCTATGTAAGTCCGATTTCTCAATTGTATTTGAGAATTTTTCTATAACACTTGTTTGTCACTCATTCGGACCAATGGGAAATTAAAGCCAAGGATCCATACTTATAGACTATCTAAGTCAGATTTCTCAATTGTATTTGAGAATTTTTCTATAACACTTGTTTGTCACTCATTTGGACCAATGGGAAATTAAACCCAAGGACCCATACTTATAGACTATGTAAGTCCGATTTCTCAATTGTATTTGAGAATTTTTCTATAACACTTGTTTGTCACTCATTCGGACCAATGGGAAATTAAAGCCAAGGATCCATACTTATAGGCTATGTAAGTCCGATTTCTCAATTGTATTTGAGAATTTTTCTATAACACTTGTTTGTCACTCATTCGGACCAATGGGAAATTAAACCCAAGGATCCATACTTATAGGCTATGTAAGTCCGATTTCTCAATTGTATTTGAGAATTTTTCTATAACACTTGTTTGTCACTCATTTGGACCAATGGGAAACTAAAGCCAAGGATCCTTACTTATAGGCTATGTAAGTCCGATTTCTCAATTGTATTTGAGAATTTTTCTATAAAACTTGTTTGTCACTCATTCGGACCAATGGGAAATTAAACCCAAGGATCCATACTTATAGGCTATGTAAGTCCAATTTCTCAATTGTATTTGAGAATTTTTCTATAACACTTGTTTGTCACTCATTCGGACCAATGGGAAATTAAACCCAAGGATCCATACTTATAGGCTATGTAAGTCCGATTTCTCAATTGTATTTGAGAATTTTTCTATAACACTTGTTTGTCACTCATTCGGACCAATGGGAAATTAAACCCAAGGATCCATACTTATAGGCTATGTAAGTCCGATTTCTCAATTGTATTTGAGAATTTTTCTATAACACTTGTTTGTCACTCATTGGGACCAATGGGAATTTAAACCCAAGGATCCATACTTATAGGCTATGTAAGTCCAATTTCTCAATTGTATTTGAGAATTTTTCTATAACACTTGTTTGTCACTCATTGGGACCAATGGGAATTTAAACCCAAGGATCCATACTTATAGGCTATGTAAGTCCGATTTCTCAATTGTATTTGAGAATTTTTCTATAACACTTGTTTGTCACTCATTCGGACCAATGGGAAATTAAACCCAAGGATCCATACTTATAGGCTATGTAAGTCCGATTTCTCAATTGTATTTGAGAATTTTTCTATAACACTTGTTTGTCACTTATTCGGACCAATGGGAAATTAAAGCCAAGGATCCATACTTATAGGCTATGTAAGTCCGATTTCTCAATTGTATTTGAGAATTTTTCTATAACACTTGTTTGTCACTCATTCGGACCAATGGGAAATTAAAGCCAAGGATCCATACTTATAGGCTATGTAAGTCCGATTTCTCAATTGTATTTGAGAATTTTTCTATAACACTTGTTTGTCACTCATTCGGACCAATGGGAAATTAAAGCCAAGGATCCATACTTATAGACTATGTAAGTCCGATTTCTCAATTGTATTTGAGAATTTTTCTATAACACTTGTTTGTCACTCATTCGGACCAATGGGAAATTAAACCCAAGGAGCCATACTTATAGGCTATGTAAGTCCGATTTCTCAATTGTATTTGAGAATTTTTCTATAACACTTGTTTGTCACTTATTCGGACCAATGGGAAATTAAAGCCAAGGATCCATACTTATAGGCTATGTAAGTCCGATTTCTCAATTGTATTTGAGAATTTTTCTATAACACTTGTTTGTCACTCATTCGGACCAATGGGAAATTAAAGCCAAGGATCCATACTTATAGACTATGTAAGTCCGATTTCTCAATTGTATTTGAGAATTTTTCTATAACACTTGTTTGTCACTCATTTGGACCAATGGGAAATTAAAGCCAAGGATCCATGCTTATAGACTATGTAAGTCCGATTTCTCAATTGTATTTGAGAATTTTTCTATAACATTTGTTTGTCACTCATTTGGACCAATGGGAAATTAAAGCCAAGGACCCATACTTATAGACTATGTAAGTCCGATTTCTCAATTGTATTTGAGAATTTTTCCATAACACTTGTTTGTCACTCATTTGGACCAATGGGAAATTAAAGCCAAGGATCCATACTTATAGGCTATGTAAGTCCGATTTCTCAATTGTATTTGAGAATTTTTCTATAACACTTGTTTGTCACTCATTCGGACCAATGGGAAATTAAAGCCAAGGATCCACACTTATAGGCTATGTAAGTCCGATTTCTCAATTGTATTTGAGAATTTTTCTATAACACTTGTTTGTCACTCATTCGGACCAATGGGAAATTAAAGCCAAGGATCCATACTTATAGGCTATGTAAGTCCGATTTCTCAATTGTATTTGAGAATTTTTCTATAACACTTGTTTGTCACTCATTCGGACCAATGGGAAATTAAACCCAAGGATCCATACCTATAGGCTATGTAAGTCCGATTTCTCAATTGTATTTGAGAATTTTTCTATAACACTTGTTTGTCACTTATTCGGACCAATGGGAAATTAAAGCCAAGGATCCATACTTATAGGCTATGTAAGTCCGATTTCTCAATTGTATTTGAGAATTTTTCTATAACACTTGTTTGTCACTCATTCGGACCAATGGGAAATTAAACCCAAGGATCCATACTTATAGGCTATGTAAGTCCGATTTCTCAATTGTATTTGAGAATTTTTCTATAACACTTGTTTGTCACTCATTCGGACCAATGGGAAATTAAAGCCAAGGATCCATACATATAGACTATGTAAGTCCGATTTCTCAATTGCATTTGAGAATTTTTCTATAACACTTGTTTGTCACTCATTTGGACCAATGGGATATTAAAGCCAAGGATCCATACTTCTAGGCTATGTAAGTCCGATTTCTCAATTGTATTTGAGAATTTTTCTATAACACTTGTTTGTCACTCATTCGGACCAATGGGAAATTAAAGCCAAGGATCCATACTTATAGACTATCTAAGTCAGATTTCTCAATTGTATTTGAGAATTTTTCTATAACACTTGTTTGTCACTCATTTGGACCAATGGGATATTAAAGCCAAGGATCCATACTTCTAGGCTATGTAAGTCCGATTTCTCAATTGTATTTGAGAATTTTTCTATAACACTTGTTTGTCACTCATTCGGACCAATGGGAAATTAAAGCCAAGGATCCATACTTATAGACTATCTAAGTCAGATTTCTCAATTGTATTTGAGAATTTTTCTATAACACTTGTTTGTCACTCATTTGGACCAATGGGATATTAAAGCCAAGGATCCATACTTCTAGGCTATGTAAGTCCGATTTCTCAATTGTATTTGAGAATTTTTCTATAACACTTGTTTGTCACTCATTCGGACCAATGGGAAATTAAACCCAAGGATCCATACTTATAGGCTATGTAAGTCCGATTTCTCAATTGTATTTGAGAATTTTTCTATAACATTTGTTTGTCACTCATTTGGACCAATGGGAAATTAAAGCCAAGGACCCATACTTATAGACTATGTAAGTCCGATTTCTCAATTGTATTTGAGAATTTTTCTATAACACTTGTTTGTCACTCATTTGGACCAATGGGAAATTAAAGCCAAGGATCCATGCTTATAGACTATGTAAGTCCGATTTCTCAATTGTATTTGAGAATTTTTCTATAACATTTGTTTGTCACTCATTTGGACCAATGGGAAATTAAAGCCAAGGACCCATACTTATAGACTATGTAAGTCCGATTTCTCAATTGTATTTGAGAATTTTTCCATAACACTTGTTTGTCACTCATTTGGACCAATGGGAAATTAAAGCCAAGGATCCATACTTATAGGCTATGTAAGTCCGATTTCTCAATTGTATTTGAGAATTTTTCTATAACACTTGTTTGTCACTCATTCGGACCAATGGGAAATTAAAGCCAAGGATCCACACTTATAGGTTATGTAAGTCCGATTTCTCAATTGTATTTGAGAATTTTTCTATAACACTTGTTTGTCACTCATTCGGACCAATGGGAAATTAAAGCCAAGGATCCATACTTATAGGCTATGTAAGTCCGATTTCTCAATTGTATTTGAGAATTTTTCTATAACACTTGTTTGTCACTCATTCGGACCAATGGGAAATTAAACCCAAGGATCCATACTTATAGGCTATGTAAGTCCGATTTCTCAATTGTATTTGAGAATTTTTCTATAACACTTGTTTGTCACTTATTCGGACCAATGGGAAATTAAAGCCAAGGATCCATACTTATAGGCTATGTAAGTCCGATTTCTCAATTGTATTTGAGAATTTTTCTATAACACTTGTTTGTCACTCATTCGGACCAATGGGAAATTAAACCCAAGGATCCATACTTATAGGCTATGTAAGTCCGATTTCTCAATTGTATTTGAGAATTTTTCTATAACACTTGTTTGTCACTTATTCGGACCAATGGGAAATTAAAGCCAAGGATCCATACTTATAGGCTATGTAAGTCCGATTTCTCAATTGTATTTGAGAATTTTTCTATAACACTTGTTTGTCACTCATTCGGACCAATGGGAAATTAAAGCTAAGGATCCATACATATAGACTATGTAAGTCCGATTTCTCAATTGCATTTGAGAATTTTTCTATAACACTTGTTTGTCACTCATTTGGACCAATGGGATATTAAAGCCAAGGATCCATACTTCTAGGCTATGTAAGTCCGATTTCTCAATTGTATTTGAGAATTTTTCTATAACACTTGTTTGTCACTCATTCGGACCAATGGGAAATTAAAGCCAAGGATCCATACTTATAGACTATCTAAGTCAGATTTCTCAATTGTATTTGAGAATTTTTCTATAACACTTGTTTGTCACTCATTTGGACCAATGGGATATTAAAGCCAAGGATCCATACTTCTAGGCTATGTAAGTCCGATTTCTCAATTGTATTTGAGAATTTTTCTATAACACTTGTTTGTCACTCATTCGGACCAATGGGAAATTAAAGCCAAGGATCCATACTTATAGACTATCTAAGTCAGATTTCTCAATTGTATTTGAGAATTTTTCTATAACACTTGTTTGTCACTCATTTGGACCAATGGGAAATTAAACCCAAGGACCCATACTTATAGACTATGTAAGTCCGATTTCTCAATTGTATTTGAGAATTTTTCTATAACACTTGTTTGTCACTCATTCGGACCAATGGGAAATTAAACCCAAGGATCCATACTTATAGGCTATGTAAGTCCGATTTCTCAATTGTATTTGAGAATTTTTCTATAACACTTGTTTGTCACTCATTCGGACCAATGGGAAATTAAACCCAAGGATCCATACTTATAGGCTATGTAAGTCCGATTTCTCAATTGTATTTGAGAATTTTTCTATAACACTTGTTTGTCACTCATTTGGGCCAATGGGAAATTAAAGCCAAGGATCCATACTTATAGGCTATGTAAGTCCGATTTCTCAATTGTATTTGAGAATTTTTCTATAACATTTGTTTGTCACTCATTTGGACCAATGGGAAATTAAAGCCAAGGATCCATACTTATAGGCTATGTAAGTCCGATTTCTCAATTGTATTTGAGAATTTTTCTATAACACTTGTTTGTCACTCATTCGGACCAATGGGAAATTAAACCCAAGGATCCATACTTATAGGCTATGTAAGTCCGATTTCTCAATTGTATTTGAGAATTTTTCTATAACACTTGTTTGTCACTCATTTGGGCCAATGGGAAATTAAAGCCAAGGATCCATACTTATAGGCTATGTAAGTCCGATTTCTCAATTGTATTTGAGAATTTTTCTATAACACTTGTTTGTCACTCATTTGGACCAATGGGAAATTAAAGCCAAGGATCCATACTTATAGACTATGTAAGTCCGATTTCTCAATTGTATTTGAGAATTTTTCTATAAAATTTTAAAGATTAAAATTGTGAAAATTTTGTTCAGCTCTACGGGAATTTGGCTATTTGTGGGCACATTTATGTTTGTCACTCATTTGGACCAATGGGAAATTAAACCCAAGAATCCATACTTATAGACTATCTAAGTCAGATTTCTCAATTGCATTTGAGAATTTTTCTATAACACTTGTTTGTCACTCATTTGGACCAATAAAAAATTAAAGCCAAGGATCCATACTTATAGACTATGTAAGTCCGATTTCTCAATTGTATTTGAGAATTTTTCTATAACACTTGTTTGTCACTCATTCGGACCAATGGGAAATTAAACCCAAGAATCCATACTTATAGACTATCTAAGTCAGATTTCTCAATTGTATTTGAGAACTTTTCTATAACACTTGTTTGTCACTCATTTGGACCAATGGGAAATTAAAGCCAAGGATCCATACTGATAGACTATCTAAGTCAGATTTCTCAATTGTATTTGAGAATTTTTCTATAACACTTGTTTGTCACTCATTCGGACCAATGGGAAATTAAACCCAAGAATCCATACTTATAGACTATCTAAGTCAGATTTCTCAATTGTATTTGAGAATTTTTCTATAACACTTGTTTGTCACTCATTTGGACCAATGGGAAATTAAAGCCAAGGATCCATACTGATAGACTATCTAAGTCAGATTTCTCAATTGTATTTGAGAATTTTTCTATAACACTTGTTTGTCACTCATTCGGACCAATGGGAAATTAAACCCAAGAATCCATACTTATAGACTATCTAAGTCAGATTTCTCAATTGTATTTGAGAATTTTTCTATAACACTTGTTTGTCACTCATTTGGACCAATGGGAAATTAAAGCCAAGGATCCATACTGATAGACTATCTAAGTCAGATTTCTCAATTGTATTTGAGAATTTTTCTATAACACTTGTTTGTCACTCATTTGGACCAATGGGAAATTAAAGCCAAGGATCCATACTTATAGACTATGTAAGTCCGATTTCTCAATTGTATTTGAGAATTTTTCTATAACACTTGTTTGTCACTCATTCGGACCAATGGGAAATTAAACCCAAGAATCCATACTTATAGACTATCTAAGTCAGATTTCTCAATTGTATTTGAGAATTTTTCTATAACACTTGTTTGTCACTCATTTGGACCAATGGGAAATTAAAGCCAAGGATCCATACTGATAGACTATCTAAGTCAGATTTCTCAATTGTATTTGAGAATTTTTCTATAACACTTGTTTGTCACTCATTCGGACCAATGGGAAATTAAACCCAAGAATCCATACTTATAGACTATCTAAGTCAGATTTCTCAATTGTATTTGAGAATTTTTCTATAACACTTGTTTGTCACTCATTTGGACCAATGGGAAAATAAAGCCAAGGATCCATACTTATAGACTATGTAAGTCCGATTTCTCAATTGTATTTGAGAATTTTTCTATAACACTTGTTTGTCACTCATTCGGACCAATGGGAAATTAAACCCAAGAATCCATACTTATAGACTATCTAAGTCAGATTTCTCAATTGTATTTGAGAATTTTTCTATAACACTTGTTTGTCACTCATTCGGACCAATGGGAAATTAAACCCAAGAATCCATACTTATAGACTATCTAAGTCAGATTTCTCAATTGTATTTGAGAATTTTTCTATAACACTTGTTTGTCACTCATTTGGACCAATGGGAAATTAAAACCAAGGATCCATACTGATAGACTATCTAAGTCCGATTTCTCAATTGTATTTGAGAATTTTTCTATAACACTTGTTTGTCACTCATTCGGACCAATGGGAAATTAAACCCAAGAATCCATACTTATAGACTATCTAAGTCAGATTTCTCAATTGTATTTGAGAATTTTTCTATAACACTTGTTTGTCACTCATTCGGACCAATGGGAAATTAAACCCAAGAATCCATACTTATAGACTATCTAAGTCAGATTTCTCAATTGTATTTGAGAATTTTTCTATAACACTTGTTTGTCACTCATTTGGACCAATGGGAAATTAAAACCAAGGATCCATACTGATAGACTATCTAAGTCCGATTTCTCAATTGTATTTGAGAATTTTTCTATAACACTTGTTTGTCACTCATTCGGACCAATGGGAAATTAAACCCAAGAATCCATACTTATAGACTATCTAAGTCAGATTTCTCAATTGTATTTGAGAATTTTTCTATAACACTTGTTTGTCACTCATTTGGACCAATGGGATATTAAAGCCAAGGATCCATACTTCTAGGCTATGTAAGTCCGATTTCTCAATTGTATTTGAGAATTTTTCTATAACACTTGTTTGTCACTCATTCGGACCAATGGGAAATTAAACCCAAGGATCCATACTTATAGGCTATGTAAGTCCGATTTCTCAATTGTATTTGAGAATTTTTCTATAACACTTGTTTGACACTCATTTGGGCCAATGGGAAATTAAAGCCAAGGATCCATACTTATAGGCTATGTAAGTCCGATTTCTCAATTGTATTTGAGAATTTTTCTATAACACTTGTTTGTCACTCATTTGGACCAATGGGATATTAAAGCCAAGGATCCATACTTCTAGGCTATGTAAGTCCGATTTCTCAATTGTATTTGAGAATTTTTCTATAACACTTGTTTGTCACTCATTCGGACCAATGGGAAATTAAACCCAAGGATCCATACTTATAGGCTATGTAAGTCCGATTTCTCAATTGTATTTGAGAATTTTTCTATAACACTTGTTTGACACTCATTTGGGCCAATGGGAAATTAAAGCCAAGGATCCATACTTATAGGCTATGTAAGTCCGATTTCTCAATTGTATTTGAGAATTTTTCTATAACACTTGTTTGTCACTCATTTGGACCAATGGGAAATTAAAGCCAAGGATCCATACTTATAGACTATGTAAGTCCGATTTCTCAATTGTATTTGAGAATTTTTCTATAAAATTTTAAAGATTAAAATTGTGTAAATTTTGTTCAGCTCTACGGGAATTTGGCTATTTGTTGGCACATTTATGTTTGTCACTCATTTGGACCAATGGGAAATTAAAGCCAAGGCTCCATACTTATAGACTATGTAAGTCCGATTTCTCAATTGTATTTGAGAATTTTTCTATAACACTTGCTTGTCACTCATTTGGACCAATGGGAAATTAAAGCCAAGGATCCATACTTATAGACTATGTAAGTCCGATTTCTCAATTGTATTTGAGAATTTTTCTATAACACTTGTTTGTCACTCATTCGGACCAATGGGAAATTAAACCCAAGGATCCATACTTATAGGCTATGTAAGTCCGATTTCTCAATTGTATTTGAGAATTTTTCTATAACACTTGTTTGTCACTCATTTGGGCCAATGGGAAATTAAAGCCAAGGATCCATACTTATAGGCTATGTAAGTCCGATTTCTCAATTGTATTTGAGAATTTTTCTATAACACTTGTTTGTCACTCATTTGGACCAATGGGAAATTAAAGCCAAGGATCCATACTTATAGACTATGTAAGTCCGATTTCTCAATTGTATTTGAGAATTTTTCTATAAAATTTTAAAGATTAAAATTGTGTAAATTTTGTTCAGCTCTACGGGAATTTGGCTATTTGTGGGCACATTTATGTTTGTCACTCATTTGGACCAATGGGAAATTAAAGCCAAGGATCCATACTTATAGACTATCTAAGTCAGATTTCTCAATTGTATTTGAGAATTTTTCTATAACATTTGTTTGTCACTCATTTGGACCAATGGGAAATTAAAGCCAAGGATCCATACTTATAGGCTATGTAAGTCCGATTTCTCAATTGTATTTGAGAATTTTTCTATAACACTTGTTTGTCACTCATTCGGACCAATGGGAAATTAAACCCAAGGATCCATACTTATAGGCTATGTAAGTCCGATTTCTCAATTGTATTTGAGAATTTTTCTATAACACTTGTTTGTCACTCATTTGGGCCAATGGGAAATTAAAGCCAAGGATCCATACTTATAGGCTATGTAAGTCCGATTTCTCAATTGTATTTGAGAATTTTTCTATAAAATTTTAAAGATTAAAATTGTGTAAATTTTGTTCAGCTCTACGGGAATTTGGCTATTTGTGGGCACATTTATGTTTGTCACTCATTTGGACCAATGGGAAATTAAAGCCAAGGATCCATACTTATAGACTATCTAAGTCAGATTTCTCAATTGTATTTGAGAATTTTTCTATAACATTTGTTTGTCACTCATTTGGACCAATGGGAAATTAAAGCCAAGGATCCATACTTATAGGCTATGTAAGTCCGATTTCTCAATTGTATTTGAGAATTTTTCTATAACACTTGTTTGTCACTCATTCGGACCAATGGGAAATTAAACCCAAGGATCCATACTTATAGGCTATGTAAGTCCGATTTCTCAATTGTATTTGAGAATTTTTCTATAACACTTGTTTGTCACTCATTTGGGTTAATGGGAAATTAAAGCCAAGGATCCATACTTATAGGCTATGTAAGTCCGATTTCTCAATTGTATTTGAGAATTTTTTTATAAAATTTTAAAGATTAAAATTGTGTAAATTTTGTTCAGCTCTACGTGAATTTGGCTATTTGTGGGCACATTTATGTTTGTCACTCATTTGGACCAATGGGAAATTAAAGCCAAGGATCCATACTTATAGACTATGTAAGTCCAATTTCTCAATTGTATTTGAGAATTTTTCTATAAAATTTTAAAGATTAAAATTGTGTAAATTTTGTTCAGCTCTACGTGAATTTGGCTATTTGTGGGCACATTTATGTTTGTCACTCATTTGGACCAATGGGAAATTAAAGCCAAGGATCCATACTTATAGACTATGTAAGTCCAATTTCTCAATTGTATTTGAGAATTTTTCTATAAAATTTTAAAGATTAAAATTGTGTAAATTTTGTTCAGCTCTACGGGAATTTGGCTATTTGTGGGCACATTTATGTTTGTCACTCATTTGGACCAATGGGAAATTAAAGCCAAGGATCCATACTTATAGACTATGTAAGTCCGATTTCTCAATTTTATTTGAGAATTTTTCTATAACACTTGTTTGTCACTCATTTGGACCAATGGGAAATTAAAGCCAAGGATCCATACTTATAGACTATGTAAGTCCGATTTCTCAATTTTATTTGAGAATTTTTTTATAAAATTTTAAAGATTAAAATTGTGTAAATTTTGTTCAGCTCTACGTGAATTTGGCTATTTGTGGGCACATTTATGTTTGTCACTCATTTGGACCAATGGGAAATTAAAGCCAAGGATCCATACTTATAGACTATGTAAGTCCAATTTCTCAATTGTATTTGAGAATTTTTCTATAAAATTTTAAAGATTAAAATTGTGTAAATTTTGTTCAGCTCTACGTGAATTTGGCTATTTGTGGGCACATTTATGTTCGTCACTCATTTGGATCAATGGGAAATTAAAGCCAAGGATCCATACTTATAGACTATGTAAGTCCAATTTCTCAATTGTATTTGAGAATTTTTCTATAAAATTTTAAAGATTAAAATTGTGTAAATTTTGTTCAGCTCTACGTGAATTTGGCTATTTGTGGGCACATTTATGTTTGTCACTCATTTGGACCAATGGGAAATTAAAGCCAAGGATCCATACTTATAGACTATGTAAGTCCAATTTCTCAATTGTATTTGAGAATTTTTCTATAAAATTTTAAAGATTAAAATTGTGTAAATTTTGTTCAGCTCTACGTGAATTTGGCTATTTGTGGGCACATTTATGTTCGTCACTCATTTGGATCAATGGGAAATTAAAGCCAAGGATCCATACTTATAGACTATGTAAGTCCAATTTCTCAACTGTATTTGAGAATTTTTCTATAAAATTTTAAAGATTAAAATTGTGTAAATTTTGTTCAGCTCTACGTGAATTTGGCTATTTGTGGGCACATTTATGTTCGTCACTCATTTGGACTAATGGGAAATTAAAGCCAAGGATCCATGCTTATAGGCTATGTAAGTCCGATTTCTCAATTGTATTTGAGAATTTTTCTATAAAATTTTAAAGATTAAAATTGTGTAAATTTTGTTCAGCTCTACGTGAATTTGGCTATTTGTGGGCACATTTATGTTCGTCACTCATTTGGACCAATGGGAAATAAAAGCCAAGGATCCATGCTTATAGGCTATGTAAGTCCGATTTCTCAATTGTATTTGAGAATTTTTCTATAAAATTTTAAAGATTAAAATTGTGTAAATTTTGTTCAGCTCTACGTGAATTTGGCTATTTGTGGGCACATTTATGTTCGTCACTCATTTGGACCAATGGGAAATTAAAGCCAAGGATCCATGCTTATAGGCTATGTAAGTCCGATTTCTCAATTGTATTTGAGAATTTTTCTTTAAAATTTTAAAGATTAAAATTGTGTAAATTTTGTTCAGCTCTACGGGAATTTGGCTATTTGTGGGCACATTTATGTTCGTCACTCATTTGGATCAATGGGAAATTAAACCCAAGATCCATACTTATAGACTATGTAAGTCCGATTTCTCAATTGTATTTGAGAATTTTTCTATAACACTTGTTTGTCACTCATTTGGACCAATGGGAAATTAAAGCCAAGGATCCATACTTATAGACTATGTAAGTCCGATTTCTCAATTGTATTTGAGAATTTTTCTATAAAATTTTAAAGATTAAAATTGTGTAAATTTTGTTCAGCTCTACGTGAATTTGGCTATTTGTGGGCACATTTATGTTTGTCACTCATTTGGGCCAATGGGAAATTAAAGCCAAGGATCCATACTTATAGGCTATGTAAGTCCGATTTCTCAATTGTATTTGAGAATTTTTCTATAAAATTTTAAAGATTAAAATTGTGTAAATTTTGTTCAGCTCTACGGGAATTTGGCTATTTGTGGGCACATTTATGTTTGTCACTCATTTGGACCAATGGGAAATTAAAGCCAAGGATCCATACTTATAGACTATCTAAGTCAGATTTCTCAATTGTATTTGAGAATTTTTCTATAACATTTGTTTGTCACTCATTTGGACCAATGGGAAATTAAAGCCAAGGATCCATACTTATAGGCTATGTAAGTCCGATTTCTCAATTGTATTTGAGAATTTTTCTATAACACTTGTTTGTCACTCATTCGGACCAATGGGAAATTAAACCCAAGGATCCATACTTATAGGCTATGTAAGTCCGATTTCTCAATTGTATTTGAGAATTTTTCTATAACACTTGTTTGTCACTCATTTGGGTTAATGGGAAATTAAAGCCAAGGATCCATACTTATAGGCTATGTAAGTCCGATTTCTCAATTGTATTTGAGAATTTTTTTATAAAATTTTAAAGATTAAAATTGTGTAAATTTTGTTCAGCTCTACGTGAATTTGGCTATTTGTGGGCACATTTATGTTTGTCACTCATTTGGACCAATGGGAAATTAAAGCCAAGGATCCATACTTATAGACTATGTAAGTCCAATTTCTCAATTGTATTTGAGAATTTTTCTATAAAATTTTAAAGATTAAAATTGTGTAAATTTTGTTCAGCTCTACGTGAATTTGGCTATTTGTGGGCACATTTATGTTTGTCACTCATTTGGACCAATGGGAAATTAAAGCCAAGGATCCATACTTATAGACTATGTAAGTCCAATTTCTCAATTGTATTTGAGAATTTTTCTATAAAATTTTAAAGATTAAAATTGTGTAAATTTTGTTCAGCTCTACGGGAATTTGGCTATTTGTGGGCACATTTATGTTTGTCACTCATTTGGACCAATGGGAAATTAAAGCCAAGGATCCATACTTATAGACTATGTAAGTCCGATTTCTCAATTTTATTTGAGAATTTTTCTATAACACTTGTTTGTCACTCATTTGGACCAATGGGAAATTAAAGCCAAGGATCCATACTTATAGACTATGTAAGTCCGATTTCTCAATTTTATTTGAGAATTTTTTTATAAAATTTTAAAGATTAAAATTGTGTAAATTTTGTTCAGCTCTACGTGAATTTGGCTATTTGTGGGCACATTTATGTTTGTCACTCATTTGGACCAATGGGAAATTAAAGCCAAGGATCCATACTTATAGACTATGTAAGTCCAATTTCTCAATTGTATTTGAGAATTTTTCTATAAAATTTTAAAGATTAAAATTGTGTAAATTTTGTTCAGCTCTACGTGAATTTGGCTATTTGTGGGCACATTTATGTTCGTCACTCATTTGGATCAATGGGAAATTAAAGCCAAGGATCCATACTTATAGACTATGTAAGTCCAATTTCTCAATTGTATTTGAGAATTTTTCTATAAAATTTTAAAGATTAAAATTGTGTAAATTTTGTTCAGCTCTACGTGAATTTGGCTATTTGTGGGCACATTTATGTTTGTCACTCATTTGGACCAATGGGAAATTAAAGCCAAGGATCCATACTTATAGACTATGTAAGTCCAATTTCTCAATTGTATTTGAGAATTTTTCTATAAAATTTTAAAGATTAAAATTGTGTAAATTTTGTTCAGCTCTACGTGAATTTGGCTATTTGTGGGCACATTTATGTTCGTCACTCATTTGGATCAATGGGAAATTAAAGCCAAGGATCCATACTTATAGACTATGTAAGTCCAATTTCTCAACTGTATTTGAGAATTTTTCTATAAAATTTTAAAGATTAAAATTGTGTAAATTTTGTTCAGCTCTACGTGAATTTGGCTATTTGTGGGCACATTTATGTTCGTCACTCATTTGGACTAATGGGAAATTAAAGCCAAGGATCCATGCTTATAGGCTATGTAAGTCCGATTTCTCAATTGTATTTGAGAATTTTTCTATAAAATTTTAAAGATTAAAATTGTGTAAATTTTGTTCAGCTCTACGTGAATTTGGCTATTTGTGGGCACATTTATGTTCGTCACTCATTTGGACCAATGGGAAATAAAAGCCAAGGATCCATGCTTATAGGCTATGTAAGTCCGATTTCTCAATTGTATTTGAGAATTTTTCTATAAAATTTTAAAGATTAAAATTGTGTAAATTTTGTTCAGCTCTACGTGAATTTGGCTATTTGTGGGCACATTTATGTTCGTCACTCATTTGGACCAATGGGAAATTAAAGCCAAGGATCCATGCTTATAGGCTATGTAAGTCCGATTTCTCAATTGTATTTGAGAATTTTTCTTTAAAATTTTAAAGATTAAAATTGTGTAAATTTTGTTCAGCTCTACGGGAATTTGGCTATTTGTGGGCACATTTATGTTCGTCACTCATTTGGATCAATGGGAAATTAAACCCAAGATCCATACTTATAGACTATGTAAGTCCGATTTCTCAATTGTATTTGAGAATTTTTCTATAACACTTGTTTGTCACTCATTTGGACCAATGGGAAATTAAAGCCAAGGATCCATACTTATAGACTATGTAAGTCCGATTTCTCAATTGTATTTGAGAATTTTTCTATAAAATTTTAAAGATTAAAATTGTGTAAATTTTGTTCAGCTCTACGTGAATTTGGCTATTTGTGGGCACATTTATGTTTGTCACTTATTTGGACCAATAGGAAGTTAAAGCCAAGGATCCATACTTATAGACTATGTAAGTCCAATTTCTCAACTGTATTTGAGAATTTTTCTATAAAATTTTAAAGATTAAAATTGTGTAAATTTTGTTCAGCTCTACGTGAATTTTGCTATTTGTGGGCACATTTATGTTCGTCACTCATTTGGACCAATGGGAAATTAAAGCCAAGGATCCATACTTATAGACTATGTAAGTCCAATTTCTCAACTGTATTTGAGAATTTTTCTATAAAATTTTAAAGATTAAAATTGTGTAAATTTTGTTCAGCTCTACGTGAATTTGGCTATTTGTGGGCACATTTATGTTCGTCACTCATTTGGACCAATGGGAAATTAAAGCCAAGGATCCATGCTTATAGGCTATGTAAGTCCGATTTCTCAATTGTATTTGAGAATTTTTCTATAACACTTGTTTGTCACTCATTTGGACCAATGGGAAATTAAAGCCAAGGATCCATACTTATAGACTATGTAAGTCCGATTTCTCAATTGTATTTGAGAATTTTTCTATAACACTTGTTTGTCACTCATTCGGACCAATGGGAAATTAAACCCAAGGATCCATACTTATAGGCTATGTAAATCCGATTTCTCAATTGTATTTGAGAATTTTTCTATAACACTTGTTTGTCACTCATTTGGACCAATGGGAAATTAAAGCCAAGGATCCATACTTATAGGCTATGTAAGTCCGATTTCTCAATTGTATTTGAGAATTTTTCTATAACATTTGTTTGTCACTCATTTGGACCAATGGGAAATTAAAGCCAAGGATCCATACTTATAGACTATGTAAGTCCGATTTCTCAATTGTATTTGAGAATTTTTCTATAACATTTGTTTGTCACTCATTTGGACCAATGGGAAATTAAAGCCAAGGATCCATATTTATTGACTATGTAAGTCCGATTTCTCAATTGTATTTGAGAATTTTTTCAATAACACTTGTTTGTCACTCATTTGGGCCAATGGGAAATTAAAGCCAAGGATCCATACTTATAGACTATGTAAGTCCAATTTCTCAATTGTATTTGAGAATTTTTCTATAACACTTTTTTGTCACTCATTTGGACCAATGGGAAATTAAAGCCAAGGATCCATACTTATAGACTATGTAAGTCCAATTTCTCAATTGTATTTGAGAATTTTTCTATAACACTTGTTTGTCACTCATTTGGACCAATGGGAAATTAAAGCCAAGGATTCATACTTATAGGCTATGTAAGTCCGATTTCTCTATTGTATTTGAGAATTTTTCTATAACATTTGTTTGTCACTCATTTGGACCAATGGGAAATTAAAGCCAAGGATCCATACTTATAGGCTATGTAAGTCCGATTTCTCTATTGTATTTGAGAATTTTTCTATAACATTTGTTTGTCACTCATTTGGACCAATGGGAAATTAAAGCCAAGGATTCATACTTATAGGCTATGTAAGTCCGATTTCTCTATTGTATTTGAGAATTTTTCTATAACATTTGTTTGTCACTCATTTGGACCATTGGGAAATTAAAGCCAAGGATCCATACTTATAGACTATTTAAGTCCAATTTCTCAATTGTATTTGAGAATTTTTCTATAACACTTGTTTGTCACTCATTTGGACCAATGGGAAATTAAAGCCAAGGATCCATACTTATAGACTATGTAAGTCCAATTTCTCAATTGTATTTGAGAATTTTTCTATAACATTTGTTTGTCACTCATTTGGACCAATGGGAAATTAAAGCCAAGGATCCATACTTATAGACTATGTAAGTCCGATTTCTCAATTGTATTTGCGAATTTTTCTATAACACTTGTTTGTCACTCATTTGGACCAATGGGAAATTAAAGCCAAGGATCCATACTTATAGACTATGTAAGTCCGATTTCTCAATTGTATTTGCGAATTTTTCTATAACACTTGTTTGTCACTCATTTGGACCAATGGGAAATTAAAGCCAAGGATCCATACTTATAGACTATCTAAGTCCGATTTCTCAATTGCATTTAAGAATTTTTCTATAACATTTGTTTGTCACTCATTTGGACCAATGGGAAATTAAAGCCAAGGATCCATACTTATAGACTATGTAAGTCCGATTTCTCAATTGTATTTGCGAATTTTTCTATAACACTTGTTTGTCACTCATTTGGACCAATGGGAAATTAAAGCCAAGGATCCATACTTATAGACTATGTAAGTCCGATTTCTCAATTGTATTTGAGAATTTTTCTATAAAATTTGTCTGTCACTCATTTGCACCAATGGGAAATTAAATCCAAGGATCCATACTTATAGACTATGTAAGTCCGATTTCTCAATTGTATTTGAGAATTTTTCTATAAAATTTTAAAGATTTAAATTGTGTAAATTTTGTTCAGCTCTACGGGAATTTTGCTATTTGTCGGCACATTTATGTTTATCACTCATTTGGACCAATGGGAAATTAAAGCCAAGGATCCATACTTATAGACTATGTAAGTCCGATAAAGTATTCTTTTCGAATAAATGTAGCAAATCGATTGAATTAAATGTGGAAAAAACACACAATGTTGCGATGTCAATGTTTTTTAATAATTGTAAACATTCGCCTGCTGTCTCTGTTTATTTATTAGTAAAAGGCAGGACTGCCAATCTTGCGGCAAAACAATAAAAAAAATCCGAAAAAACCCGGGTGCTTCGCTACCCCCATCGTTATAAAATAAAACTGAAAGTATTTATATAGTCATGTATTTATTATTTCGTAAGAATAACTTATTGTGAAAAGTTAATGACGATCGGTCCAGTAGTTAAGACTATATTACGATATTTAATTTTCCTAAAAAGGGGTGTGTTCCCACCCACTTTTCTCCTAGTACGTATTCCTAATTATGTCAATACTATATGTACCAAATATCATCGACGCAGGACAAAAAATGCCCAAAATATGGCGATTTAAATTTTTGGGTTATATGGGCGGTGCCACGCCCCTTTGCCCAATCAATACCTTATATAGTCAAGCATTTATTATTTCGTAAGAATATTTTATTGTGAAAATTTAATGAAGATCGGTCCAGTAGTTAAGACTAAATTACGATTTTAATTTTCCTAAAAAGGGGCGTGTGTAAAAGTAGGCGTGGTAAATTTTTCGTTCGATGAAAACTTAAAATGGATTAATACGAACATTTGAAAGAAGAATTAGTCAAATCGATGGAGCCGTTTTCTGATTTTAGGTGAATCGAAAAAAGTTGGACCATGGCGATCATTAGAGAGAAAAAATCGTCCAAATCGGTCCAGCCATTCACGCGTGATGCCGTGACAAAGGAAAAAAGGGATTCATTTATATATATATAGATTGATGGACTCGTACAAAATTTGAAGGCTATATAGCTAATATAGAGCCCTAGATATTTAATATTAATTTTGTATATGAGCTAAATATTCACTTTGTATGGGAGCTGCCACGTCCACTCATCCAATCGCGCCCATTTTTAGTACGACTACTCACATTAATAACTCATAAACTCAGACAAAGTTCCAAGGCTTTCACTATTACAGTACTCCCGATACATGACATTAAATATTTACTTTGTATGGTGGATGCCACGCCCATTAGCCCGATCCCGCCCATTTTTTTCAAAACTCTTTAGATTAGTTTAATATGTATGTACATGTGCAAAGTTTCAGAACTCTTGCTGTCATAGTACTCCAGATATTATATGTTAAAACTTTGTATGAGATCTACCACGCCCACTTGTCCAATCACGCCCATTTTCACTACAAAGTTTGAAGGCTCTAACTATTATATAACTCTAGATAATCTATATTAAATATTTATTTTATATGATAGCTGCCACGCCCACTTGTCCGATCCCGCCCATTTTTGTCCTGATTATCACATGAGTAACATACGAGTATGTACTATTGCAATGTTTCAAAACTCATGCTATCACAATAGTCAAGATATATGATGTTATTTAATTTATGTGGGAGGGGCTACGCCCACTAAATTTCTTATGTGCACTCTCCATACAGACTCCAATCACCCCTGAAAATTTCATTGAAATCGGGCAAGCCGTATAGGAGGAGTATGCGCACAGGAAGTTTTGCACTTAATTTTATATATATAGATTACGAATAAACGTAATTATTATTCGAACTTATATTGATGTACATATGAAAAGTAATATTATCAGGCTCAAGTTCAGTTTTATTGAATTAATGAAAATTCAAAATTACTAAGAGTTTTTTTACGTTAAAAATATTATTATTTATATCCAATCAGTTTTTTAGCAGAACGTATCAGTACCAATTTCAAGGCCGCTACACCTCACATCAGCGTTCAATTGTTCATCTTTACAATTTTCGTATCAACTATTTAACTAAGTTTTCAACAGAAGTAGAATACGAGAATTAATTTAATTCATTTTACACATCACTGGTTGGAAATTACTAATAATCAACACAAACTCATAGTCCGTTATCATCAAAGTTTTCTACTTTGTAATTTAACGTTTTTGTTGTTTTTACTCTATATTAGGGATATTCACATATTACTGTGACCCTTGTTATTAGGGTATGTATAGCTCATGCCTAAGCGGAATTAATATTTTATATTATTATTACGAATAAACGTAATTATTATTCGAACTTATATTGATGGACATATGATAAACATAAAAAACTCTTAGTAATTTTGAATTTTCATTCATTCAATAAAACTGAACTTGAGCCTGATAATATTACTTTTCATATGTACATTTCATATTTATGTAACTAAGACTTAAACACAGAAAAGCATGATTAAAAAATCTGTATATATGAACTATGGATTAATGAAAAATACGAGTATTTCGATAGTTTTAAATTCTAACGAGTCGATCTGATAGAAAATATGTATATCACTATTAGAGTAATCGTATGTTAAATATTTTATTTATAAATATATTATTATTAGGATCACGTCCATTTTCATTGAATTAATGAAAATTAAAATTTCTAAAGGGCACTATATATTCGTCAATATACTTGACATCAAGCTCGTGTACGTGTGCTTGACGTTAACCCACTCATTTGCTTGAAGACCTGTCCAGCATTCATTTTGCATTTTATTTTGAAGTGTTAACAACGAGACAGTATAGAGAAAAAGTGTTGAATATGTCTGTTGCCGACGGAACTTTGATTATGAACTAACAAAAAAATTATATGTTTATGAACAAAATAGAACAACAACAATAATAATTAACTTTTTTTAGTTTTTTATTTAAATTTAATTTTATTATTGAATATTTAATAATCTACAACAACAATAATAATTAATTTTTTTTTTAGTTTTTTATTTAAATTTTATTTTATTATTGAATATTTAATAATCTACTTTTTTTTATTTATATTTTCATTTCCTTAAATGCAATGCAATGATTGGTATTGAATGTATTGTTTTTTTTTCATCCGACATATTTAGCGTTTGTTCTCTTTGAAATTTTGTTTTAATTTAAAAATGTGTACGTGCTTGAAGAGTAAAACCAATATATTCATCAAAATCACTCGTCAAGCATGCCAAAATCAAATTTTTTTTGATTTTTCATCAAGCATCGTCGGTGTCACTCATACAAACAAAGTTTCACTTATACCACAATAATGCTTGATGTGATTTTGACGAATGTATAGTGCCCTTAAGAGTTTTTATTTTTGAAAAACTTTCAGTCGGACTAGCAGAACGTATCAGTATATTGATTTCAAGGACGCTACCCCTCTCATCAGCGTTCGTTAGTCATGAAAAATTTTATACGTTTATTAAAATTTTGCTTTAGCCATCCATACAATCTCTGAGGGATATTGGCTAATGTGACCAAATGAAGGGTTGGCATGCAATGCCACCTTTTACATAGAAATTAATAGAGTATTGTTAACTAAAATATGTTAGAATGTTAGAATAGTTAGAATAGTTCCAATGCCTGAATTGATTTTGTGAAAAAATTTTACAGGTCATTCTTAAAATTATAAATTGGTTGTTTTGATCACAAAATATAACAAAGCTCTTCGAATTTTTTAGAGTGGTCGAAAAATGCTAATCAAAAACAACAACCCACTTACTTTTACAACAACAGTTTGTTTGATGACAAAACGTTAGTTTTGGTGTTCCCGTTATTTTGAAACAATTTCTCAATTTTACCAAAATTTTACCGATAACTTTACAAATTGCTAACAAATATAGCCATGGGCCACAATACCAAATATTTTAAATTTCGGTGGGCACATTTGATGCGTATGAAACACATTCTATAAGACACATTTCAAAAAGAATTCTATAAAGCAAAATCTCTTCAAAAATTGTTGAGTTTTATTAATAAATTGCCGACATTTGTTAATATCTCCTTACATTCTTCATTTCGTGTCAAGAGGATACGTTACAGGCTTCATACAAAAATAAATTCACCAATTCTCGCATAAGATTGTATGTAATTTTTTCTTCAAAAACCCAAAATTTGTAGAAAAAACAAACAATAAAATAGATACAACAACAAAAAACGTAGTCAAGAAGACTTTCTTCAATCTCAAGTAAGTTTCAACAGTTTTTGTTTAGTTTTCTTTTTCTTTTCTTTTTAGCTGTTGCTATAGTTGAATAAATACTGCGTCACACAATTTTTGCGACCCCTTTCTTACCTTTTGAAACAACTCTAACCAACTTGAAAAAATATGTAGTTCTTTTTGGCCCATTTTTTTGTTTATGAGTGTGTGTGTGTGCGCGTTTCTATTTTTTTTACAGCTTAACTAAGTTTTTGTGCTAAACCAAGCACATTAACCATGTTAAAATATTAACAATCATTGCTGCAGCAACTGTTTGCAATAATACTCGTCGGGAAAGCAAATTTAAATACTTTTACACCAGAAAAGTGATGAAGGACTCATAGAAACAATTTCATAAAACTTATAAAAGGGGGTGAAAAATATGTTTTATTCTATATTTTTATGATGGACAACTGAAAAATGTAGTTTGAATGAAAACTTGTCCCTGGAGTCGAAAGCAAAAAAAATTATTTAGTGGTAACTGGAGAGTAGATTCAGAAATTTCCAACTTTGTCATTTAAAGACACTTCTAATAATTTGTTTTCCTATTTGATAAACTTTTTCGTAGAAATTTAAAAAGGGATCAGTAGTAAGGGGCTGTTTACATTTTACGTAATGCTATTTTTACTTTCTTTAAACATCCTTTGTAGTGCATTTTTAAAAAATTTAAGCTTAAATTTTCTAAGTCGAAACGAATCCAATTCAGCCATATTTTCTTTTTCCTAAAAACGTTACGTAATATGTGAACAGCCCTTTAACAATTAGTTTGAAAAGCTTACATGTATTAGACCATCTTCGCTTAAGTAATTTTACGAGAACCCTCGTAATGCAAGAAACACTTGTTTGCCTTAAAAAATAAAAAAATAAAGCAAAACAAACAAAACAAATAAAATTGCTACATATTTTACTGCAGTGGTCTTATTTGCTGTAGCGTGTAGTGTCGTTAAGTTTTGAAGAGTTAAAACTAGTGCTACAACAACAGCCAACCATTCATTCTTCTGTTCAACTTAACGAAATGCGAAAAATATAAATAAATTAAAGAAACACAAAAAGAAATATATTAAACAATTTTGTATGTAAATATAATAAAGTATTCGTAGTACCGTGTACGTCATAATAATAACGGTCATAAATGAGACAACATAAAGATACAAAAAAAAAAACAATGTTGATTACCTCAATAAACAAATAAACAAATAACATTATTAAAAGTGGATCTTTTCAACGCGCTTTAATTGGCTCTCTTTTCTATCTTTTTGTTGACTTTGTTTTTATTCGTTTATTTAAACTTCAATTAGCAATATTTAAAGAATTGCAACAAAATAAGGTGATAATAAAATAAAGGTACTTTGGGAAAACAATAACGACGAAGATTTGTGTCAAGAGAATATGATGATGGCTAATTGTTGTGAAAGATTATTTGAACTGTTAGAAAGATGACAAATAGATGTAACGATCAATTTAAAGAAATTATATTATGAATGGTTTTGAGCGACAGAAAACAAGAAGAACACACAGAAAACTATTGAATTTTTTGAAGGGTTAAGGTACTCTCCAAAATGAAAAAAAAGCGATAAGATAAAAAAACTCCAAAACGGTATATGTAGCCGTATTTAAAAAACAACTTCATTCTGTGAACTTTAATAAAATTCTTTACAAAAAGCGATAAATCGAAAAAAACCAAAAGGAAAGAGTTTAGTAATTCAAAATTCAAAAATATCTTTCTAAACTAAGAAACACGAAAACGAAAAAAATTGCTGAAAACATTTTTTTTTTTTTTTTGATAATGTTATTATTTATTGAATCTTTAATTATAAATTAAATGATCAATAAGTTTTTCAAATCTTAAATCTAAAAAATATTAAATATAGGTTTAGCCAATGCTAAACAAAATTTTTAATAATCTTTTTGTAAACTTTGATAAAACTATGTAAGTACGAGTACATATTTACAAAAATCGCTTTAATCAAAACAACCATCAAAACGAAAAAGGTTGCACAAGCAAATAATAATCACCTTAATTGATCGTTTAATAAAACTATTTACAAAAAGCGCTAAAACAAAAAAATAGCTAGAGACAAAGACTTGCCAAAAACAATAAAAGGTCTCCTTCTGTGAATTTAATAAAATTGTTTTCAAAATGAAAAAAAAAAACTTTGATAAAACTATTTACGAAAATCGCTAAAAAGAAAAACATGCCAAAACAAGAATTTTTGCCCAAAACAACTATGAATCTCTCTAATATATTTAATGAAATTCTTTACAAAAATCGCCATTTTTCACAGTTCGAGAAGATGGTAATATTATTATCAACATTCACAAGAAAATTTAAAATCCCCAACAGAATCGTACTTGATATATTTTTATTTAAATTTAATTTCAATTACTTATGTATATGTAATTAACGCGAGCGAAAATGGCTGCCATAAGTGACGGTTTTGCATGAAAAGTGAAATAATTGCTTAAAATTTGTTACAAACTGCATTTAATAAAATGCACGCTAATTCTGCAACTGTGACTTCTAATTAAAAACAAAAAAGCTTTGCAATGCATTTATGCCTCTAGTCACAATAACAAACGAGTAAAAAAAAATATTTTATTCTACATATGTACGAGTATCTAACAAAATAAGCGTTTTTTTTTTTTTTTTTTGTAAACTTATTTTTTAAATTCAAAAGTGCGGAATTTGAAACATTAATGAGCTTTCGCTAAAAATAAAAATTATTCACACGTACATTTTTAAAGACAGTTTCCTTTATAATATCAAGGTTGCTGCATGTTCCCCAAAAAAATGTACAAAGGACCACCTTTTAATTTGCAACATGTCTTTCCACCACCGCCATTTATGTTACCCTAAACTAAATAAAATTTTTAAAGAATTGTTTGGAAGTATGTATATGCATTCTTACTTCCACTTAGAGTTACTTATATGTATATGAGTGAGTGGGGGCATATGTTGGTCGTGTGTTAATTAGATTTTTTCGTTAAATTTATTTGAAAAAAATAGAAAAAATATTAATTTGATATCATTTCTACACTGGAGAAACTACTTAGCATCGAAATTGTGGTAATCATATCTAGGTTAGGTTAGGTTAGTGTGAAATACACATCCACTCGGAGACCCAATTGGATCCATTATGATTCCTTTCATTTATAATTTATTGACTAATTAGTCTTCTTAATGTCCAAGGAGAAACAAAGAGCCCTTAACATCCATCATTAAGCCACTTAATTCCCATGATAAAGCCCCTGATATCCTCAAGTTTGCACTTCGCGATATCACTAATGCCCTCATGGAAACGTCTGCTCTGCCATCTTTCCCTATAGCGTTGCAGCCTTGGGCAATGACAGATGATATGCTCTATAGTTTCTGGCTCCTCTTCATCCCCACACATCCTACAGAAATCTGGAGTGCCATTTTCCCATATGCTGGTCCCCGCTCTAACCGAGCAATGGCCAGTCAAGGCGCCTACTAAGACTCTCAAAACCTTTCTATTCATACCCAGCAGTAGATCAGATTTACCTGAGTCTAGTTCTGTCCATATGGACCTCGAGACTCTACAATCTTCTCTATTCCTCCAGGAATGGTTAGTTCTGCTAATTACCCAGTTACTGAGTTCCCTATAGTGGTGACCGATTGGAGGTTTAACCGACCTGTCACTAACTGCCACATCTAATGCTGACCCTATTCTTGCCAGCTCATCAGCAAATTTCGTTTCCCTCAATATTGCAATGTCCTGGTACCCAACATAGCCTAACGCTAAATTTGTCCATAAGCAAATTGAGAGATAGCCTACACTTGCTGACCAGCATCGATTTGACACTATGCCCCTTCAAAGCGTTCAGCGCCGCCTGACTGTCGACGTAGAATGTTACCTCCATGCCTTCAGTTACATGTTCTGTCACTAGTTCCGTGGCCCTGAGGATCGCTAGGATCTCAGCCTGAAATACACTACATTCGTTACAAAGCCCGCTTCCATAAGCCTGAGCAAACTCCTTGCCGCCGTTCTTAACACACATTCTTCAATGGGAAGCAGGTGAAGTATGACGTCCAAGGCAGACTGAGGGGTGCTCCTCTGGGCCCATGGCAAGCAGCTACCTATGGCTTTCTTTCCCCAACGCCTCCCACCATACGACACATCCATAAGAAATCACCGGCCTGACAACCGATGTATAAATCCAATTTACCACCTTCGGTTGCAGACCCCAGTTCCTCCCAATGGAATTCCTGCATGTATAGTAGGCATTGAGCCCTTTCTTGAGCCTTTCTTGTATGTTTCTTTTCCAAGAAAGTTTGCTATCTAGGAAAACACCCAAGTATTTCGCCTCCTTTGCTAGTTGTTACTCCACCCCGCCAATCCTAGGTAGCAAAAAACTATCTATTTTGTATCTATCCCCTTGCGGCGTCCCTTTTGTCACTAACCTCCTCAGGCTTTCGACCCCCATACTCGAGTTGATAATCCTGCTGCTGAGCATGACAACTATCCACTCCACCAGAAGGCTACTAACACCGAGTTCCTCTAGCGACTCCCTAATGGCCTCTATCCTAATATTGTTAAAGGCTCCCTTAATGTCCAAGAATGCAGCCAAGGTGTAATCCTTGTGTCGCAGTCCCAGTTCTATAAAATGAACAACATCATGAAGCGCACTCTCAACAGACCTGCCTTTACGATAGGCATGTTGACCATCACTGATGACCCGCGCTTCGATTGTGTTCCTAAGATGTAAGTCGATCAGCCTCTCTAATGTTTTCAAAAGAAAAGACGACATACTGTTCGGTCTAAAAGCCTTCGGCATTGAGTGGCTTGCTTTACCAGCCTTGGGTATGAAGATTACCCAAACATCTCTCCAGCTTTTAGGTAAAACCCTCCTACTCAAACATATCCTGAAGATATTCACCAGGGACAACAGTACGTGTTCTGAGACATTCTGCAGAATGGCGGAAAAATACCGTCAGGGCCCGGTGATTTATATGGCTATAACCATCTCTAATTTTGATAACATTATTAATAGATGAACAAATTTTGACAGTAATACTTCCTGCAGCTTGAGTTTATACAGTATTTGTACAGAATAAATTGTTAAGACAATAATCCAAGTATCAAGGTTTTAATATTTGAAAAAATCCGATTTAAATACAAAGGGGAAATCTGATATAATCCATTTGTTGTTTATATTCTACTCACAACATGGATTGATATGCCTTCTTAAAAAAATATTGAACGAAATTATGGAATCAAGCCTTTTCAAAACAAAAAAGAAATTTTTAAAATCGGCCCATTAATTACGGATCTAGTGACAATTAATATTAATTTGTGCCGATCTGGCATCAAATATGCTAAATTGGCAACTCTGTACGCCATTGACATCACCTTTTATAAATGCGTCTTAATTTTTATTAACAAATTCTAAATTTTCTAAATCTAAAACTTAAATTATTCTGCTTACAAAGTAAACTCCTGACATAGATTCTGGGTTCGGTCCCCTACAAGAACAATGACGGTCATTTGATGCATCATCTGATGGGCAGTGCTGATGGGTATACCCATCAGCATTCTCTATCATTTTATTAAGGGCAATATAAAAACTGATGTAAACATTCGTGTACGTGTGGTTTTGTTTCTTTTTCATACTTGTGGATTTCGTGAACTATAGTAAAACATATATCTGAACTCTGGTCACTCCACAGTATTTTACTAATCAGATCTGATGTAAACATAGTCATAGATGCAAGAGTGTTAGTAAATAAGTTTTGTGTGTGTTAGTTTCCATCAGCAATTTCTTGTAGGGTCCCTTGTCAGGACAAGCCCTCAAGATCATGAACTCCTAAGAAAGATAACGTAACGTTTTTTCTAGTTCAGATCAGTGAAAGTTAAACGCTGGTTTAGTTAAACTAATTGAATTTTTAGATGTAATTTAAACTCAGAAAGGAATAAATTTGCACTCATTTATTGGCACTCAGATAAAAGAAATTCGTATATTGCAGTCTGTTTAGAAGATAGATAAGATTTGCGACATTTATGTTCCATATATATCGAGTTCAATGCTCCAATCATGCTGTTTATTTACCTCTGTCGATGCAATAACTTCTTTGCCAGTATTTTGTGAGACAAAAACTCAACCAAACAATTATAAAAAAAAAAGAAAATAAAGGATCTTCAATTCTTGTTTGTCAAACTTTTTATTAGCTATTAAGGAAATTGTTTATCTACCAACAAAATCTTTGCCACACAACTTTCAAACTACCTAAAGTTTATATATATATTTTTTTTTTGTTTTCATTATTAAAAAGTTTTAGTAGTTTTTTTTTTGAAACAAAAAATTCTTTTCTGCTCATTCTACACACATACATAAATACTTGCATAAGACTAATTAAATCTAAAAAGATATATTTTTTATTGTTAACTTTTTGCAATGTAAACTTTTAGAACAATAAATGATATCAGCAAAATAAAAAAATATATAGTTTTTGTATAGAGAAAATATCTTTACAAATATTTTGTCTATTGTATTTTTGTTCATGGCAAACTTTTTTCTCTTCCTATTTTATTTTTCACTATTCATCTATCGAAATTTTTATCAAAGTAATGACATTTTAGACTTACAAAGATTTTCTATCAATGACACACTTAAAGGTAAACACACTCATACATACACTAAAGAATCGAGAACAATGGAAGAAAAGGAACAAATCACTTGTAATTGAAATAGTTTGGAGGACATTTGTATTAAAATAAATTTTGTGGAACAGAGGAATGGGTTATATTTTCCATTTTTTAGTAAAATTTTAGTAGTTATCGAATACTAAACGTTTTTCTTAATATAATTTTAGTTGCTAACGATAATCAGAAACATTTTTAGTACTATTTTATGTGATGTAGATATGTATATTGACTATTTCAATAAAATTTTTAATAGTTGTCGATAACTAGAAATTTTTCTTCTATATAACTTTTATTGATATCGAGAACTATGAAAAATTTTATTAATATTTTAATAGCAATATATAAATTTTTAAATAAAATTTGAGAAGTTATCGATAACTAAATTTTTTCATTTATATAATTTAAATTGTTAACAAGTTAACCACAACAATTTTGAATACTATTTTATATGCAATACATCGATTTTTTTATTACATTTTCTTAGTTGTTTATAACTATAAATTCTTTTTAATATAATTACAATTGCAATCGAAAAATACAAATATTTTCAATAGTATTTTAGAAAATCGCTACAGGAGCGTGTACACACAAAAAATAAGTATCGATAAAAGTAGTTATCCATAGCCAGCTGGATTCATGAAAAATTGCTGAAATCGGTTTCATGGTTATCGATAACTAAGCAATTTTTAAAAGTATTTTTATGGTTATCGATATCAATCAGGCACTCACAAAATTTATGCGTAGAAATTTTTAAAATTTGCATAGATATTCATATCAAAAAATAATTATAACGATTCTTAACATTATCGATAGCGCGATTTTTTTACAAGAAATTTATTACAGCTACAAGTTTTTTATAAATTTTTTTAATATCTGGTATCGAACTGATTGATATATTGATTTTTAATAAAATTTTTATGATTAACGAATAATCGATAACTAAAAAACTTCTTACGACATGCTTGGCATCAAAAATTGTTTGAAAAAATGTTCGATACTATCGAGATCTAGAAAAATTCTTAATAAATCATAAAGCAGTCAGCGAAAACTACAATTTATTACTAAGAAATTTCCCAAGAGTTCGACGACCTGATAAAACGTGTTTTATTGTAACTTTTCAATGCGATTCTTTGAGTTACACCCTAATATCGAATCAGAAAGTTTTGTAACTTTTAATTATGTGTGAAAATGGAAATTACATTCGCATATATGTATACGAGTACATACTCGTAAATACTTACATATGTATGGTATGATCTAATAGATTCTAGCTAACATTTCTCATAAATGTTCGACTGACTGACTGACTGCTATTTGTTTACATGTGGTGCATATTGAAATTAATGAATAATCGAGTTAACCTGTCACTCATGTAAAATTAATACTCATCAATATATTATGTTTCATTGGAAACATCTGCTCCAAGCAAATATAAAAATAAATTACGACAAATTACACCAAACACGAGCTTCCAAAAGATACACAAATAATCAGTTTTTATGTAATTCTCACTATTGGGCGCTAAGCAAATTTTTTTAACTGGAAAAAGTAAAAAAGGTAGAATAATTTAATGACACCTAAAGGGAAGATATGTTCTTAGAGTGGCATTTTTTAGAAACTTTATTTTCTATCAGTTATACTTAGTTGGCTAAATAAACATTTACATTCATTTCGAAATAAATTATCCTTTCAATTATTTAAATTAACTTACATGTGACATACTCAAAATTTATTCTACATGTTTGTTAGAACGAATTTAGTTAAATTACTTAAGAACATTTAATTCACGTGCTATTAACTCAAACAATAGTAAAACATGTAAAAAACAAAATAATAAAAACAGGAAACGATGGTGACACAAAATTTATAGTAAAAAAGCTGAAAATAAACCAATAAAAAGTAAGTATCCTTCATTGACGTCACTTGTATAATAAAATCAACACACATGCATGCAACCAACTCATGTGTTAGAGGACTTGTGGGCAAATGCGTGTATCTGCCTGTTTGCTATTTTTGCAGTATTTATTTATTTATTATTTAAACAAAAATCAATATTTTTCTAATTATTATGCAAAAAAAACACAATGCAATAAAGAAAATACAATAAAAATTCAAGTAATTTTAGTAGGCCTCTTTAATAAAAACAATACCATAAATAAAATAAAATAAAATAAAATGCTAACAATCTCTGCTAGTAAGCAAGGGGTGGATAATCGCGTACTATTGTATTAATAGTATTTGGGGATTCAAACGGTAGTCATATCAAGTCTTATAGTCACATTGTGTTGAAATTTTAAACTAATTTAAAATTACTTTTATGGTTTTCATACAAAAGGTGTACAATAATACAACGCGAATTCATACAAAGTGGACTCGAGAGCATAGGTGATTATAATCGCCCACTTTCGCTGCTTGTATTTTTGATCTCCGTCAGATGTCAAATATATTTTTCAGTACATTTTTTTACATCACAGGGAGGAATTTTGAGGGCAAATTTGGGGCGACCACCTTGTATGAATTCGCCTTAACTAAAATAATACAACTCTATATGCTGTGTTTATGATACTGTTACGCTAAAATATTTTCTTTTTTTTTTTCTTTTCAATAAAATGTTTAAATGTATTGCCTATTTTGTAGCAATTTTTACTAAAAAATGATATCGTAAAAGTAATTATAATGCGATATTTTCATGTATAAAGCGAAAAATTGCGAAAAAGGAGCAACGTTTTAAATAAGCCACAATCAAAAATTTATAAAAATTTTAAGATATGCAAAAGATTCGACAAAAATTGTGAAAATGATAAAAATACGCAAAACAACAAACAAACGTTATATGACCCATGCGAAACATTTTTAGCTGGGAATGCATAATTTTTATTCCAAATTTCTAAAATCTTAAGATATTATTAGATACAAATTCCTCAAATTCGAAAAAAACTTGAACAGGTCACAGAATTTGCAAAATCGGAAATTATCAACGAATTTGATTTGAGCAAAATTACCAGCTTTTCCTTATTTTACTGCCCCCTTTTTCCTATTTATCATTGAAAGCAATAAAAGCACTGAAACGAAATTTTAATGGAATTGTATTCCATTTTAGAAAATTAATTCCTTTTTTTTGGGTATATACTTTTCTTCATTACTATGTTGAGCTATAAAATACTCCTTTACAGAAATACTTTTTTTTGCGCATTTTAAAGTATTTGTCAAAACATACGGCTCCTGGACTAATTTTCGTTGCTAATTCGAGAACTAGACTTTTTTATTATTTATTTAGCTAGTAAAAATAATAAAAACAATAATAATATCAAACTAATAATAACAAAAATATAACATTAAAGTTTTAATTCTAACCAATTTTAGTGCACAAAATAATCAACAATTTTATTTAAAAAATTATGACTCAAATATACTTTAAGACATTCATGCAATAATCAAATTAAGATTTGTATCATAAAACCATCCTCGACGTACAGTTGCACACACTTCTCCCTAAAACATTTGAAAAGAAACTTAGCAAATAAAACATTTGTCATTATGGGTGAGATTATTCCAAGAAAAGAAAATTTTTTCCAAGGTACAAAGAAGCTTATCAAACGATTTAGAGTGTGTAAATAATGTGCTTTAACTTTTACAATAAAATCTTGCTCGTATTAATATCACACAAGGGTGCTAATAAATACTGATAATATTAAGAAAGAAATCGTTTCCATAATAAATCCAAAAACTATTATCTTGTAGCTGACAAATGTAGATCTAAAGAGTGGTCTTAGACTGCTTTTTAAGTTAAACTTAATATCTGCATTTCCGATTTATTTTTTAATAAAAGTGAACTTAAAGAGGAAATGGAACAAATGCACTTTAGTGAAGCTTCACCAAATTAAATAAATTAAATGTGCGATTTCCCTTTGCATTTCTCAACGTACTTTAGTGAAGTTACACCAAATAAAATAAAAATTAGCCTATGTGATAGAAAGCGAATAATATTTGAATTCAAAATTAAATTATGCATTACGTAAATATATTTATTTAATAAAACGTATTAATAATTAAGAAGAAGTTTATTTTTAATTGTAAAGTTTGCCCACATAGCCGGCCTTCGGCCGGGCTCAATGATTTTCTCCACCATGGTATATCCCGACACGGCGGTATATATAATAGAATTTTTGCATAGCCGGCCTTCGGCCGGGCTTAATGATTTTCTCCACCATGGTATATCCCGACACGGCGGTATATAGACTAGATTTTCTTCATAGCTTTATATGAAAACTTCAGAGGCCAATAACTCGTAAACTATGCGTTGCCGCCAACTTTTTTATTTAATTTTTTCTTCTTATTTTTTAATTTTCTATCACATAGGCTAATTTTTATTTAATTTGGTGAAGCTTCACTAAACTGAATTTAAGCCGAGGAAATTCATCTATCATTCAAACTTAATATCGAAAAATTCAACTCAATTTCGAAACATCGAAATTAATTTCCAAATTTCAAACCAGATTTCGAAAATTTTATAAAAGTTACAAAATGCCGAACTCGATTTTTAAAATTCAAGCTTAATTTGGAACTTAATTTCGAGTTTTTAAACTTAACATCGAAAATTAATGTTATTATATAATTCATTGAAACTATGTATGCAATTAATTGAAATTATGTAAAAGATTTGTTCAATATTACAATGTATGCTTTCTTTCAGTTTTAAAAATATTTTTAATCATAAGAAAATTAATGTAATGCTTCGGAGTAAATAGCTACTAATTCGTAGTAAAGAATAATTAAAAAACTTGAGAGTTTTTTTAATAAAGATTAAATAAACGTGAGAGTTAGCTGAAGCTTAAATTTAGTTTTTTTTCATATCTAGTTAATAATCTTGGTTTAAACGAGTGGTATTTGCCAGTTAAGTAGTAGCAAAATATATAATTAACAAAATATTATCTTCAAAAAATTAATTTATAGTTAATTAGCGCTCATATGTCACTGTAAAGCTTAACTTAACGTCAGTTTAACTGATAAATCAAAAAATGCTTCATTAAATGGCAATTCCAACCGAATGATAATTGCTTAAACACGAGCAAATTTAAACATATTTTAGAATTTCTTTCTCATCAGCTTTTGGCAACACTGTTTCCATATATTATGTAGATTTTCAAATAAACCATCCCATCCATGTTTCTTCATTATTTAAATAAAATTAGAATTTCTTTTGCCAAATCAAGTTGTTTATTTCTTGTGTCTGCATAATATTTTGAAAATTCAGTCAAAGTTTGCTTTGACACCGTTTGAAAATCCTCTGGGAGACGTGGTGACACTGTGGGGTGTAATTATTAAACGGCAATCAAAGTTAACTAAGCAACCATCCAATCAGCCAGTCAGTCAGTCTGTCTGGCCAGTAAAACATCCAATAATTGAAATTTCCATAGCACAAGGAAAATTTAACAAAATTAATTATCAATATGGCAGCGTACACAGTAAAGAAAATTTTAATTAAATTCTATCAGCAAACGCACAATTCCATTAATTAGTTATTGGCAGCCAGCTGTTCGATTGATAACACGATAGGCTGACTATTTTATAAGAATTTGACAAAATTTGAGTGAAACAAATGATAAAACAAGGAGACCTCCCAGATTGCATTGGTTGCTTTAATACTAGAAAAAATATTTTAAGAATTTTATCAATTTATTTTCATTTTAATGGAGAAAAAAAGCAGCATATTCGTTTTATGGTTTTATTTATATATAATTTTGTAATAATATGACATCTATGGAAATTTTCTTTACTTTATTTACTTCATTATTATTTATATAGAAGAAAAGTTAATGTATTTTTAATGAGATGTTAAGTAGCAAAAAAGTAAAATATTTAGAAACTTTTGGGGCCTGTTTCACACTGTCGACAAGTCGATGTCGTTCTCTTATTTATATTAAAAACAAAAACAAATTTAAATATTTTGTTTTTGTTTTCAATATAAATAAGAGAACGACATCGACTTGTCGACAGTGTGAAACAGGCCCTTGGTTTCTTCTTCAGAATTTTAAATCTTAAGCACAAGGAACGTTTTTCAAGATAATCTTTTGTTTTTGGTTTAAATCAATGAAAGTTTAATCAATTTTTAAACGCACCAAATTGGGCACCAGATGGTATTATTTGTGTCATTTATTGTAGTGCTGCCACATTTTATTGTATAAGCACTGCGTAATACACGGGGCATTGATTTACTGCTGTTGGGCTTAAACTTTTACATTAATATTTTAAGGTAGTTTAACTAAATCAGTGTTTAAACATTCACTGATTTACTAGACACTATTGCAAAAAAAGTTTTTGAGATTGCGTTACCTTTAAAATTCTAAAACGTTTAACATTTTCCAATGGGTTAGAAATTAATGAGTGGTAACTATTGTAATTAGTTTTTCAATATGTAAGAGTGAGTAAGCACGCAAAGGAAAAATCATTCACATCCCTATTTAAATCGATCAGTGTCAAAAGTACTCTAAGTATAGCTCACAGCTGCCACCCGCCGCGGTCTGATCACACCAACCAACACCGGTAGATTTTAAAGGGAATGAGGAAAAAGTGAATTTTTGTTCTGATTAAAAATATTTTTTTTACGTAAAACAAATCATCTCTAAAACCAAAGAGAGGTTTGATAAATAATACAGAGTCATCAGAGCCATCAATTTCAGTGTCTAAAAAGTGGTACCGCTGTGGTTATACAGTGAAACTTCGATATAACGAATTCCAAGCGGATCCGAAAATACTTTGTTATAGGTATTGCTTCGCTATAAATATAACCAGCAATGCCTTGATATAACGAAATTTGAAAAAAAAACGAAAAAAATTCATTATAACTATAGTTTTCTTTATTCAAATGTATTTAACATGAGATTGCTAATAACGGCCTCAATAAATTTTTTTTCTCGAATAGATATTAGGAGGAGATATAGAGGCTTTTGTACGAGTACTTCGTTGTATAGAGGCCTTACAAATTATTTTGATTTCGTTATATTGAGGCCTTTGAATAATTTTTCGCTATATAGAGGCTTTTTTGCTCAGAATTTATTCGTTATAGCTATAGTGCAATTTTGTATGAAAAACTTTGCAATAAAGAGGTTTTCTCAAGGGACTCAATGAAACATACGTTGTATTGAGTTTTTCGTTATAATGAAGTTCGTTATATCGAAGTTTCACTGTACCAGCACAAATGACCTAAATCATCAAAACGAGCGCGTCGTGAAATGATATTGATCTCAACCGAGTACTGCGATTGCCCACATTGCAAAACCGTGTGCTGACCACTTCAAAGCTTGTACATTTTTAGGAGTATTCCGAAAGAGCTGAAAACATCATAATACACTAGAGAGGCTGAAGTAATGTATAGGTCTTAAAGGAGGGTATGATGAAAAAAAAATTGAATTGAAAAGTATTTACATAATTAGCTTTAATAAAAGAATTAATCCAAAAATAACTCCGAAAAAATTTCCCGTGATTTTTTCACGAAAAAATAAGCAAGATCCCGAGAATTCCCTGAAGAAAAACTCTATGCTGCAGCCGAACATCCTGTATAGGGGTTTTTTTTAATTTGTAATGGAGGAAAATCTGCTTACCTTGGAATAACTCTCTGTCGATCTTATATCATTTATAGTCCATGGTAACATGGCAGCTGAGTAGCGCGGATCAACAGAAGCACTGCCGCGATAAGTTAACGAAACCAAACGAGTTTTCATTTTAATGTTTTTGATATATTACACTCTGGAGCTTAAACACACGAATATCTGGATTTGTTTATTTATACAATAATTTAATTGATTTCAACAATTCGTTTCCACACTAAAACATGATTTGAAAGTATTGGAGTCATTTGCTTGAATTTTTTTTAAGACTTTTAAAACATAAACTTTATTTAAAATCAATATTTAGAGCAGGTGTCACATAGACCCGTTTGATAATAATTTTTCTTCTGTTTGTTATTTTAGCTTTTTCTCTATTTTCAAAATTTGTTTGTTGTAAGTTAGAATTTAAATAAAGCATGCAACTCTTTTTTTGCTCTTGTGTAAATACGGAATTAATAAAGTTTTATGAGTCAGAAGGGACAATAAGAGTTATAGACTAGAGAATCGTGTACGAGTACATAAAGGAGCTAATGAAGGCCATTTAATTTGTTGTTTTATATCATTTTTTAAAACAATTTTTTATTATCATTATTTTTTAGGGGGTGTTTGCATTATCGGCTTTATAATCACACTGTTGAGAAATTTAGCATAAATACGACAGACAGCCGCACAAAGTGTAAATGCGAAATGATTTAATGTATCGTTTAGTTTAGAGTTGTTTGGTTTTTAAAATTAACGTTTTTTTTTTTTCAAATAATTTTTGCTAGTTTTTCACATCTAACAATTTAATAAAAATAAAATATTATTTAAAACTTTTAAAAGCAATCTTTGCTAATTTCTAATGTTGAAATATTGATTTTTCTATTTTTTTGCCGTCACTGCACATATTTTTATTTGTGTGTTTTATGTGGTACCAGGGTAGAGTGTAGAATATATTTAGTGGGGAATGTTCTTTTTTTTGTCTTCTTCTTTTTTTTCTGTCTTATTAGTTTTCATTATTTTTTTATTTTTTCCAACTTTTGTTGTCCTTTTTTGTTGTGTTTATTTCTAGTTGAATAGTCAGTCAGTCAGTCGTTCGCACGAAAGGACCGATATACAGGATTAAACACAAACAGACGAACACAGTCGGTGCTACATAAACCACCCCTTATATTTCACCTTTTATATATTCAAATACCCTCCTGCATGAATTTAATTCCCTTTGAAAACCTGTGTTCTTTCTTGTTTTTTAATGGAATTTTCATTATATAAAAAATATAAGAGAAACACTTTGATTTTTATTGCACAAACAAGAAAAGTTAAGGCAATTTATTTAAATTAAATATTATTGATTTATAACTTTAGTATTAGTTCTTTTAATTTCTACTATATTTTTCTTTATTATGCGAATAACTCCTGTAAAGCGCTTTAAATAACCATCTTCATTGAATAACCAAAAATTACTAAAGGATTTTATTTTCGCACTTTGCCAAACAAAAATTATTTACTCTCTTTTTTTTTGCAAACAACATTTTCGATACTCTCTTTAACGCTGCCTTTACACATGAAAGTAGTTTCATGAAATTTCTGTATACGTATTATAAATAAAAATTGTGATGAAATAGACGACTTTCTTGAAAATTTCTTGTCTGTTTACAGAGGAAAGTGAAAGTTCATTTTAAATATGTCGTCGATGAGAAAGGTTGCTAAAATTACTACATAAAAAGAGTTGCCAATATACATACACATAGACATCAATAGGGCAATAGTTGGAAATAATTACAATTGATAATTTTTTAATGAATTTATTATTACAAAACAAATGAAATGGCTTAGTTTTGTATATATAAAGAAAAATACTGTAATTATATTCATATATATGTACAAAATAACTAAAATGTTGAATTATCCGTTTAACACAATCCTGTAACTGTGTACAAGTCTGTTTAGTGGGCAACACTGTTTCCCGTTCTGTCATTTTACTTTCAGAAAGTGTCAGAAAATTACTGTCTTGAAAAATTCGTTGAAAGCTGAGTGGAAAGTAGAAAACGTTTAAGTGTGTTAGTGAAAAAGTGTGAGTGTATTGCGACTTTCTTGCAATTACTTTCATGTGTAAACGCTATGTAAAGCACAAACTCTGTTTTTTCAATTCCTTCTATTCATCGCTATTTTATTTATTATTAAAATATGGTTTTATCGCCAAGTAATCACCTTTATTTGTTGCATTTCTCACTTTATTTAATTGAAAAAAATAAATACCACTTTTTCACTACATTTTGCTATTTTATTTAACCTTTTACTAGAAATTGTTTAATATAATTTCTTCTTTTTTCACATAGTCGTAGTAAATTGCACTTGCACAATATGACGCGCAAACTCAACAACAATAAGAATAACACTAAACTTCTCAAGTATTTTTTTTTGCTTTTCTTTTGTCAATTTTGGCACTGTGCTTTAGTTAGATGGTGCCACTTGGTATGTTAGTACGAGACAGGTGGTAACGTTGAAGTATGAATTACCTAAAAGTTATTGTGATTGTAATGGCAGGAATGATATTGTGAATTGTAGACTGTTTATTATGTAGGTTTCTGGATCTACTAATACTTTGTTACTATAAGGTTGTTGAAAATTCTATAAAATAAGATTATTCAAGATTATTTCATTATCAAGTATCTAAGTGTTGGCGTACAATTAGAATTTCGTGGTAAAAAGTGTTTTTTTAGTTACCTTTCAATGAGCATAAAAAGAACAATTTATTGAAAATTTTATAAATATTGAAAAGGAAATTTGATAAATAAACAAAAATCCAAAAAATTTAAATTTCTGTAGTATTTTCATTAAGGAAATATCATCAGTGATCTAACTGGTACATTTTGACTAGCGAAATAGTTGGGTTTTGCTGACTAGTGATTTGACCGGTCTGATCGTGTCAATTGACTACCGTCAACGTCATCCCCATGTTAAAATCGTCAGTCGAGTGCATTGCTAGTAGTTAGTCTGGTAGTTAGTGCTAACGACTGGTAGTTAGCGAAACAGCTAGTCATTCGCTAGCTACGCCGACGGCAAAAGAACAGACTGCCACTATAATGGTTTCACAGGAGATTATAATTTAGGTTGTAGATAATGAAATCATTAAACATTTATTAAATTAATAAAATCTTTGCAAAAGAGGGATTTAGCAGTTCATGGAAGATTGTTACTATCTACTATATACGAAAATTTTTATAAATTCAGATATTTAGTAGTTACAGTTTGCTCCGATGCTAAGTAACAATTCTATAAAGATGTGCAAATTGAGTGATTAATTCGTGTCGGACGTGATTCAAATTAATTGTCAATAAAATTTGTGCGAATTGAACATTTTATTTTGTTTGTTTTGTTGTGTTGGTTTTTTTTAAACATTTATAATTTTCATTTCTTGTTTGAAAGTTTTTATAGAAACAATCACGTTTAAAATCGTTTCAAACATGATCAATAATAACAATAGAAATCTTTCTAATATTATTATAATATTTAGCTGCAACATTTCTCATTTTGCATATCTAGTTAAAGCTCTACCAATTAGTTAACAAAGAAGTGTAACTACTCAGATAAAAATGATTTGTATGGAACATAGTGCGGCTGGAGAAGTTTTACAAAATATATACATATAATAGAAACTTCGAGTGATCGCGACAAAACCAAATCTTACCACATAATCGAAAATTAAAATATGAGTGTCAATTATTTACTGTGCCCATCTGTAGTTTACTAATCCTTTTTTTTCGTCAAAATAACTTATTTTTATTTTCTTTGGTGAAGAGTCTAAAATGTAAATTGCGTGGTCGATCGAAAAACTAGATTTTTCTATTTATTGAAATAATAAACAATTTTCCATGCAAAAGATGCAGCACTATAAAATCATACATATCTATTTAAACAAAAAATTGTGTAGTATTACGACTAGGGCGGCAAAGTGAATGAACCCAGCCAATATGTCCCCCACTCTGCTCTGCTCAGGGCTTTTTTAGCCAGTCATGCAGCCATCAGGGAATTGCTTAGCTGTTGCTGGTTTGATCATATTTGCTGTTTATGGTACTGGTGCGCTGGTGATATTGAAAATGTGCAATGCATTGCAAATTAAACGCTTTCAACCAAATGTGACTGCACATGCCAAATACAGCCAACAACCAGCCAAGCCAGCAAATGGAATTTTTACTTATTTTTTTTATTTCTATCTCCATATTTTTTACATTATGGGCAAACAAAATCTTATATGACTTTGATGATGGCTGTGGGAGAAAAAGCAAAAAGGAAACAGTGATGTGATGATGTCTACGCATACACAATGTTTCTGTTAACAATTTTGAAATATAAAATAAAGAAAAAAAAAAAAAAATAAATAAATGAAGCAATGCGACATTTATAATGATGTAGTTGCATACACACTCCCTGCTGCCAGATCGTTCCCTTGAAGAACTTGTTCGGTGTTGCTGGATATAGTAGCAGGTTACAAAGGAAGTAGGAAGATAAATTTAGTTGTTGGCATTCATTTATACACACACACACTTACGCAAACAAGTGACATATTTGAAACGGTAATTTCTTTCTTTCTCAGAGAATTCTAATGAAAAACGGAATTTTGTTGCTGGTGTTGTGAAAAGAAAAGTATCTTGTTCTTATGCCAACAGTCTAAAAATACAAGCGCGCTCTTCTCTTCCAGCTTCATACATTAATAAGTATGTACTTGAATATCTATAGAAGATTTCAAGGGTAATTTCCTTTTATTTTTATACTTCAATTGTGAAGGAAATTATTACGATTACTTGTACTTATTGATTGTTTTTCACACAAATCTTTTTCGTATTGTTAAAATATCTTTATATGTTAAAGAAAGTATGAGAAAATTCTTTTTGCAGGTGAATTTCTATACAGAAACAGTAACATTTGCTATGTGTGCAGACATTACTTTTTTTTTAATTTTGTCACGAAAAGATTTTTGAGAACTAACTTCAGTTTCAATTTACTTAATGTATCCACTAAATTATTATACTGTCGCACAGTGGGGGATTTTGGAAAACTATAGAAATAAATCGGTAGTTTCTAAACGGCTATTGAGCTTATGTTTAAAATTTGGATTTTTATATTTAGCGGGAGCGGAGCCGTAAGACTCCAAATTGGGTCATCATGCAAAATATGCCACCCTGCCGCATATGCCATTTAGACACATATTTTGATCTGATATAAAAGATATTTTGCCTTTCCAAGTATCAGACGTTTCATAGAATTCAACGTAGAGTCTAAAAGATATTCGACAATAAAAAAATTTCAATTTAACTTTTTTATGAAATTTGCTCCACTGTTTTGCAAATAGGAAAATCAAATCTTGCCCGAATTACAAAAACCTTCATTTAGTCAATTTAAAACAAAATTTTAAGCATCTCACAAAAAAATAACAAGAAATAGATTAAAAAACGTAACTCTTTTAAAATTCAATTTGCGCCTTTTTTTATGTGAAATTAAAAAAAACATGCGGAAGTACCTACGCCATATTACACCTATTTGAAAGGTAGTACCTAGAGCATATCATATCAATTCCGGCAATTGTTGGTACCAGGGCGTTTGAAGATAGATCAATTTATATTGAAAATTTAAAATTTAATGTCTGTATTCCTAAATTCCAACCCTGCAACCAAAAAATTTATGCAGCCATATTTGTTTTTCAGTATTTCCAAAAATATTATTTGCACCTTAGCGAAAAGTGTAAAATACAAGCTTAAAGTAATAAAATAAAATCCCATTTATGGGATTTTTGAAAAAAAAATTTGGAATTGCGTCGTTTTCAGAAATTTTTTGGTTTTCGTATTCTCCACATTAATTACATCCATTACCATTATCGTAGTGCAAATTTTTAGCCGAAAATTTTGATAAATAAAAATTTAGCAGCATTCCTTTTCTGGCATCAGATTATTAATTTAAAAAAAAAGGAAACTCTTACTCTACTGTATTTAGATATTATAAATAAAATATATTTACGTTTCTGTAGCAAATGCTTCTATAACGCAAAGTAAAGAACATTTTTTTCTTAAAAATTTTCGTTATTGCAGGAACCAGATCGCTTCTAAAGAAACCAATACTTTTATTGTAAAAATATATTTTAAAGCTTGTTTTCACGAAGATTCAAGCTTGAGGAGGCTTAGTGGGGATTTTTGGGAATTTGCGTGGTGTTTAGCTGTAAATCGTATTAGTTTTTGTTTTGTCCGCATTATCAGTCCCCACCTGGATGAGAATATTTAGGCAAAAATAATGATAAGTGTGATGTGATAGGAGTCCGATTCAACCGCATTTGGCCTTGTTCAGTGTCGTTTACTGCAACACATTTCTTTCATTATTAATTTTATCAAGAATAATTAAATACAATTTTCAATTTTACAGCTATTGCTCTGAAAATCCCATTGTTCCGCAACAAACCGGCTGTTCACATTTTACGTAACACTCTTTGGCGGGAAGGTGTTTTGTAGAATTTTTACGTATTAATTAATTAATAGTTAAAATTGGTTTAAAATCCCCCGTTATGGGGGATGGGTAAGAAGAGAAGCCTGAAAAATAGCAGAAATATCTTTCGTTACACAATATGTGAACCGCCTCAAACAAAGACATCCCTCTTTTTTTGTAACATGTAAAACATGTCTCCTTGATGGCAATAAATTTATTTTTTTTTGTATCACACATCATATTCTACTTTAATAAATCTAGGCGCGCAGTAGTGCACCAGGCCTAGTTCGGCCACACAGTGTGTATATTTACACGAAACCATTCGAGCTGTTTTTATCCCCCTCATAACTTTGCTCCCACTGATCATAATATAATGAAACTTGAAACATAAGGTCTCCCCACAGAGGTGACCTTACAGGTGAAATTTGTTCTACCATAAAAGCTTCCCGAGATATTAAGGTGTGAAAAGTCCATATTTTAGTACATATTCACTGACTCACTGACTCACTCACTGACTCATCAATATTATTGGGCACTTCCAGTATAGCTAGAGAGCTGAAACTCGGTACACAGGTAAGTCTTGGTGAAAAAATAACCAGAAAAATCTGAAAACGGACACTTTCCACCCGGGCGGACTAAGGTTCCCCTTCTTTGTATGGGGCACTTCCAGTATAGCTAGAAAGCTGAAATTTGGTACACAGGTAGGTCCTGATAAGAAATTAACGAAAATGATTTTTAAACCGGCACTTTTCATTTGGTGCGACTATGGTGCCCCTTCTTTGTATAGGGCACTTCTAGTACAGCTAGAAAGCTGAAATTTTCTACACAGGTAGGCCCAGATAAGCAATACATATAAATATTTATACAAAAACAACTTAGAAAAAAGAAGTGAGATCCACACAAAAACATAAATGTAAAAATAAGGCCAAGTTCGTATCCAAAAAGTTTCGGCCGTAAAAAGTACTGAGATCAAAATAAGGACCAAGTTCTTGATAGGTACAATTCCATCTCATTTCTAGGCAACCTATAAGCTTGGCAATATTTTTTAAAGAGTTCTTTCCCATATTAGAAAGGCAAAAAAATTTTGCCAAGCTTACAGGTTGCCTAGAAATGAGATGGAATTATACCTATCAAGAATTTGGTCCTTATTTTGATCTCAGTACTTTTTACGGCCGAACTTTTTGGATACAACCTTGGCCTTATTTTCACATTTATGTTTTTGTGTGGATTACAATTATCTGATACCACTCGATATCTATTATAAACTAGCTGATCCCGGTGTACTTCGCTACCCCCCTCGTTATAAAATAAAATTAAAAGTATTTATATATCCTATTGTGAAAATTTAATGACCATCGGTCCAATAGTTAAGGCTATATTAAGATTTTTTATTTTCCTATAAAGGGGCGTGGTCCCACTCACTTTTCTCCTAGTACGTATTCCTAATTATGTCAATACTATATGTACCAAATATCATCGGCGTAGGTCAAAAAATGCCCAAAATATGGCGATTTCAATTTTTGGGTTATATGGGAGCTGCCACGCCCACTTGTCCGATAACGCCCATTTTTGTCCTGATTACTCACATTAGTAACATATGAACTATTGCAATGTTTCAAAACTCTTGCTATCACAATAGTCAATTTATATGATGTTATTCAATTTATGTGGGAGGGGCTACGCCCACTTGAAATATTAAAAGCCTAAAACCATCCTCTATAAATTCCCTTTTGAATGACACCAGTTTGGGTCAAATCGGTTGGATAGTTTCCGAGTCTATAGCGAACATGGGTACAAACATTTTTTGTATTTTATATATATAGATAAGGCTAATATTAGATCCAAACAAGGTATTTGACGCCCTATACTTCAATGGGAGTTAGAGGAACATATATATATATATATAAACAAGGTATTTATTCTTAATTTGCTATTTTCTTCTTATAAATATTTTTCACACCGGAAATAGACAATAAATAATTTAATACGCCGTATAGTAATTGTGGTCACCACCTACCAAAGAGGCGATATCACAAACACGGCTGCTGTTTTATAAACAATTTTTGTTCAAAATAGCTTTTGTTTGTAAATAACAAACTTGAGAAGGTGAAAAACTAAATACAAAAACATACTTACAAATTAATGCATAAACTAAATATAATTTTGATACAAGTAACAAAATTCATTTGTCTATTGTTTTAATTATTTGTGTTTATAATAAAACTGTACTGCTGAATGAATGAATGACCTTGATTATTTCTGCTTAAGAATTATATTCGTATAAACACGACTGCAAACAAGAAGTCTCGAACAAGGTGGCCTAATTAGTACAATAACATACACACACACACACACAACTCTTGTTGGCCTTTTTTTTTGCTTGAAGTTATACAGTTGGGCTACACATTTTATTTCTCATCGGTATGTAGTTTGACAGATTGGTGAAGTCAGCTGACAATCAGCTGCCCTAAAAGGTTTTACTGTTTAAATTTGCATTTACTAGAAGCTTAGAAAGTTAACAACTAGAAAAGTGAATTAATTTGCGGTTTCTATAATACAAACAATTGGTTTGAGTAGAAAATTTGTATGAAAACCACTTATTTTTTTGAGTGATTACCATACAAAATTTTGACACAAGTTATTTGTCTGTATTCTGGAAAAAGCACCTAAGAGTTTGTAAAAAAAAATCTTTAAATCATTATTATTCAACACCAGAAGCAATAGAGTAAACCAGACAACAAAACCAAGTAACAGAAATTCAAATCAGCTTAAAATAGTGAACATAACAACATATACGACTCAAGAATTTCTTTCGTATTGCAACAGATATAATACAACTGTAATTAATAATAATTACTTCAAATAAGACATAATTAAATTATTATTCTCTCTTTCCTTTTAATCTTATGGCTTTCCTACAACAACATCAAATCAAAGCAGCAAAAAACATTGTGTATAGAAGTTTGAATCTGAATTTAAATGAATATTCGATTTTCAACAGGAAACCATTTCATAGCATAATTGAGTTTTTCTTACTTCGTGCCACATCGTACATGTTTGTTGGGTATTTATGTACAAATTTTAAATAAAGTTTGTGTAATTGTATAATTTAACAACATTTATGGATTTTGTTTATTACAATTTAGATTTCATACTTTAAAATTATGCGCGTTAAAAATACAACACTAAAGCACAATAGAAAAATCATTGTTAATTATCTAGATACGTGGAGAGGGAATTAACGTTGAAATACGAGTAAAAAAAGTGTGCGAAATAAGTGAGTGTTAACGGTTAATTAAAAGTATCCGCTGTCTGCGGTTGTAAATGTAAAAAAATAGAATAGATTAAAATAATTGTAAATAAAGTATTTTATTAAAAGGAAGGGTAAATACGGGGAGACTTGTTATATACCCTGCAAAGGTATGTATGAAGTAGTGTATTGGATTAGAAAATAATGAGTGGTCCTTATACATATATGTAGCTCATTCCAAGACGCGCTTACTCTATTGTCCAGAAGCTCAAATTTTATACTCCATCAGATAGAGGAGCAAGTCCACTTAAAATGCTACACTCAATGCATTTTTAATACATACCAGTATATCCGTTTTAAAATCATCGTACAAATTCCATAAAGAATATTTTAATAAATATTTCTTACATTTCTACGCATTTAGAAGAAAACTATATCAAATATAAATAAGTTCATTAGATCATTTGTTTTATTGTTTAAAATTCTTGACCCCATTCATTAAAAAAAAACAAACATTATCTTTATAATTCTTTAACATTTTGTTAAACATAATAATTTCTATGCATGTCATTCATAAATAAGTGGCTTTGAATTATAACACTCCACATAAATACTCGCATATTTAATGGTCGTAATTGCAACAATTATTTACATTCAAGACATTCCCACATAAGAATTATAAGAAGCCCTGCAGATCAGAATACTAGACATTAGTGTTGTTAAAAACTCTAGCAGAGCCGTAATCACTGGATGAAAAAACCATGCAAAATAAACACGCCATACTTCCAACAATTAATACTATGTTCAGACATACAAATTTTATTTATTTTATTTGGTTAATTGACAAAATTATTTTAGTGTTCACACATATAGAGAATTAAGCTAACTCAATAAACTTTGTCAGGTGGAAAATATATTAGTTTTTATTTTAAACTGTCCTCGTTACAGCACATTCTCTTTTTTACTTTTAAACATACATATTTATTTAAAAAATAAATTAGTTATTTTTAACTTGATTAACTGATTTTACGTTGTAAATTATAAATAAAATTTAAAAAAATTAAATTTAATAAATTTAATTTAATATGTGTGTGAAGATAAATATGCAGGGTTAAATATGTTTTACGTAAGAGCTTACGTCATGACATATTTAACTCCAAATTTAAATATGTTTAGTCGGGACATTGCCAACATAGCTCGATGAAACTTTTTGGTTTACATCTTTGCTAGTTTTAAAATAAATGTATCTTAACTAAGATAACGTTGTATGATCTCTATGGGAATTTGGCTATTTGTGGGCACATTTTTGTTTGTCATTCATTTGGACCAATGGGAAATTAAAGCCAAGAATCCATACTTATTGACTATGTAAGTCCGATTTCTCAATTGTATTTGAGAATTTTTCTATTTAGTTGCGATTTCATTAAACATTGTGGAACTCTGAATGTTAGCAGCCATCAACACTGCAGGGTACAGATCGGCCAATCTTACATACATACACAAAGATATGTACACATTGCATGTACATCGCCTCTTAAATGTAAAAATTAAGATTTCATAACTATACTTTAAGAACTGATAATAATTATATCTACTAGATTTCTTCTTTAATTAATAAAAGCTTATGTGCCTCATAGATAGATATTTGAAAATAATGTAGAAAAAAGCATAATTTTTTTAATTAATTGATAAACATGAAAGAGTTCAAAGTGTTAATAGAATAAAACCCATAAAGCGGTAAAATGTATCAAAGTGGGCATATGATAGATACATGCCCCTACAAATGGCTGATGAAGTGTAAGATCAAAAACTAAAATAAAGTAATTTTATTAAAAAAAGCTTAAACGACATTATTTCAATTAATTGTTTTTTTTTTTAATTCCATTCGTTGTTCAAAATGTAGAGATGGCAGAAATTTTTAAACATTTCCTGATACGTTTAATTTTATTAAGAAATGAAAAACAAAAAAACTCCATCTATGATTTTCTCTTGTAATTTTCACCCAGTGAAGTGAAAGTTCAAAGCTTGCATCAATTTTTGTTTGTTTGCAAATATTTACACTTTGGTGTCATATCAAGTGTGCCAAAGGTAATTTTTATAACATTCAAAACTATTTAAAAAAAATAAATCGAAAATATTTGTCATACTGCTTGTAAAATAACTCATAAATGAACCCGTTAACAATCACGGTTTGGTCGAAAAATACTCAATCAAAACAATTGCAATTTTAATAAAATTATTTCGGTCGGAGAGTGTAAAAGGGTTAATGTTCTTGTTCATACATAATTTTTAAGATTCTAGTTATTAAATGAATTTTTTTGTGCCAAATATTCTAAAGGAACAAGAGAAATTTGAACGTCAATTATTTGCCATCTACACGACAGAACATAACAACTGTTTTTTGCACTCACTGCATTCTCGTACATTTGCATGAATTTGTTTATCTATTTTATATGAATTTGAAAGTTTAAACGATTTTTAAAATGTCTGAGTAAGAATGTTTCATAAAGAAAACAAATCCCTTTCGGGTTTTCGACGGAATTTATGCAAAAGTATTGAATTTCATAAATCTGGTATTGGTAAGTGAGTGAATTTAGTTAGTAAAACCAGAACTTTGGCCCCAATTGGGTACAATTTCATAACGATTCATTTGATATTAAATGTCATAAAAATAAATTCCAAATTATCCATGATTTTAATTTTTTTTCGGAGAAATTGTGACTCACTTCTTACATTTTCGATGTATACAATTTGAGCTGAATTATAAATTTTTATATAATTATTGAAATTTTTAGACAGTTTTCGATGTCTTCCATGATGATGTATTTTCGATTTTTCAGTAAATTCTTAATATCCTCTGAGTAGATATGATTTTTGATAGCTTTCAATTTCTTTAAGAAATCGATTATTATTTACTGGATTTAAGCTGTTTGCATAATCGAAAATTTGTTATATGTAAGTACTTATATCGAACTTTTAATTGTTTCCAAGGAAAGATCCATCCCATCCGCTTTCCTCACTACGTTTTCATCAATAACGTCAATATTCTGAAAACTCTCGATTTTATTTAATTAAGTTTAGGAGTCCGAAGTGTTTCGATTATTATTTTTGCCAGTCTTTTGTAGCAAAAACTTAAAACTAATCTCAGGCAACTGCATGTAATTTACTCGCTTACACTTGCCCACTCACATTTAACCGAAATAAAAACACTATACGTATTAGGCAACAGTCGAGAACAATGATTTTTATCGAAAAACCATGACAAACTTCATCATAATAGACGCTTATCTGAACAACAACAATAGCAACAGTTTGTATGTACTCTTACAAACAATAAAAAAAATTCATATATAAAAATAAGTCTTATCATACAATTAAAAAAAATACATACTGGTTAAAAACAGCAACAACAATGCAACAACTGACAGAAAGAAGTCTTCGTTTGTACTAAACAATAAATGAATGGCAAATTTAAAAATATTGCACACACAAAAATATGTATAATCGAAAGAATGATGAAAGAGTGTCAGAGAGAGTGAGAGAGAGAAAAAGAGATTATTAATATTGAAATAAAATATTAATTAATAAATTAAATATTTTTATATTTGTAATCTGTTATCGAACACCCTCAATATCAAGGATGCCAGGTATATTTTGCTGCTACTCCCAGGCAAATTGAAAAAAGTTCCTCAAATATGAATACCAAACAATTTTGAGTGCTCCATTAAAACATACTATCAGCATGGTTGAAGTACTCTCTGTCCAATTGACAGATAAGTGAGAATTCTTATTTCGCGGATGCGCTGACCTATAAAAAAAAGGGGTGTCTAAGTGGGTTAGAATTAAATCCACCAGATCGTGGACATTTTCTATTAAACCAAAAGAAATTGTTGTTTGGCTTCAGTCTATTATTGGACTGAACTTCAACCATTTACCCAGCATCATCCGTACTTTGAGCTGAAAACGCGACCAGTACCTGATTCCCGAAGCTACCAATAATCAGTAAAGAGCAAAAAGTCAACCTAATTTAGACCCCGAAGCAGAAATGCGAATTAGATCGGTGAAGTAAAACTCTTAATAAAATAAATCTAAGGCCAGAAAAACCGAAATGACGCTGTGAAATTCGTTTTCTCTACAGTGCACTGCAGTGTAGAGTCTACACCATGCCTTTCCTAAAGGAAGTGGACATTAATTGCCTGAATTTTACTTCTTTTAAAAAAAAGAAAACCGTTTATTTGTGTGGTTGGGCATGCCCACGTCTTACGCAACCCTCTGGAAGTGTGCTAAAAGTGTGTTACGTCGTTAGAGATTTTTTTTTGAAACGTGTTTATAATTAGTTGGATTTTTTTCCTTAAATTCTCTTAAAGTTAAAAGAGAACATTAAAATAAGAAGAAATTCAATAATTACATTGCTTTGCACTATCTGGCAGGCTTGCAATAAAAGAGAAAGAGTCCAAGATTAGAGCATTTTAAAAATTAACTAAAATTATGCAAGAGATACATATTCATTCACTCGAAGAATAAGTATCTGAGAGATGCGAGTAAATTGATTAGCAGATATTTTATTTTATTTACAAAAATTTCAATTCACACCATTAAGAGCACTTAACATGAGTATGATGACAAAATCTTGGTCATTGTCTAGGGAGTTGTTAAGTGACTGCGTTAGTGATCGGTACGTTTAAATCGGAGAGCAGCAGTAGTTGTGACAAAATCAACAACGGGAATTTAAAAAAAAACATAGAAAAGATAAAATATTATACAAAACAAACACGATACGCGATAGTGACGAGAAATTAAAAATTAATCACGTATAATTTTTTCTTGCAACTAAAGAAAGATAAATTTTAAACTTCTAACGAAAAAATTACAACAAAAAACGTGTTAAATTTACAAAATAAATACAAAAAAATTATAAACAAAATTTTAAAAATATTTTGGGTGAATTTAAAATGTATGTTTTCTACAAACTAAATTTTTTTTTTATATTTTTAATTTTAATTAAGAAAAAATATTTTATTAAGTACAATAAAGAAATAATTGCTAATTAATTGTTTGCTTGTGATATAAAGTATTTGGGGAAAAAGTTATAATAAAAAAAAAGGTTTAAGCTTTTTTCTCTATTAAAACGTAATTGCAAATTTAATTTAACAAAATATAAATTAAACTAAGAGAGTGACCTTGTGTTTTTAAGTTGTATTCTCCTTTCCTTCTCAATGAGATTTTTGTTTTTCTTTATTTAACAGCAGCGAAAAGCAAAATTTAATCATACAATTTTATTTTTAACAATAAAATTATCTGTAAGTTCGTTTGAATGTACGAAAGTCAAAACTCTCCCATATCTGTGAGGTGGTTTTACCTGTTGATTAGCGGTGGCTACAGCAACAAAAACTTGCCAGAGTATACAGACGAGTTAAAAGTTGCTAAACACATTTTTTTATTTGAAAAACATGACTTTAACGAAATGAAAAAAGTTACATTTATTTTAAATTGTATAGAAAAAAAATATGTTAACGTGTGCGAAATATTGTTACGTATTTTATTTTTTGCAAATATGAACAATTCGATTTAGTATTAAACATACTGACTATCTCCTCCGGGAACTAGATTTAAAATTCTATATTAGCAATTTGTGGCATTATTTCCGATCCGTTTTAGTTGCAAAGTATTTTTAAAACTAGTCACAGTGACTGCGTGACTGTTATGATGTTTGGAAATAAATTTTTTAGGAACTAATAATAAATTATCATATTTTATACGTTTCCATTATTAGATACAATTTTATAAAATTTAATGCTCCAAATTTAATATAAATTAAACTGTGAAAAGTTTTAAATCTCAGACTTTTATAATCTGTTCTTCAAGTTTCACTACATTATTCCCTATACACGTTACAATTTGTGACTCACAAAATATCACCTAATAGTGAATACCTCATTTATTATCTTGAATTCTATTTTTTATACTTTCAACAAAAAGTGTGTGCAATAGAAAAGATTTTTTTACCGACTTTTTCCCGTTGAAAATTAAATACATATTTTATATATGAAAACTGTTTCTTGCTCATTGCTCATATCTTTCGTAACATGAAATATATTGGTATTATTAGAAAAAGGACGTATCAAAAAGATATGTGTGTGGATAAAATTGAGCTAAATTTAATTTTAGAATCCACTCTGACTTCATAAACAACTATATGCAACACAAAAGCATTGTTTAAATAAATCCCCGATAATTTACAACACGCCACAGGAATATTTGACAAGTGAGCTGAGTGGGCCCGCCGCCACAAACTCTGTCTTGAGTTTAAATAGTTTTAATTGAAACTTTTCCATTGGAAAGCTGTGATATATTTATGTATTTAACTTTGCGCTGGTATAAAACCAATATTGGAAATTTTTTTCGTTTTAAACAAAACTAAAAGTTTTCTATGCTTAATTTTTTCCTGTCATTTATAGAATTTAATTTTCTACAAACTTACAAAATATTTACAAATGAAATACTTGAAATTTTAAATATTATTGGCAGAGACCAATGCATTACGAACTAAATAAGCTATTGATCATGAAAATCGATGTACAAATATTAATTTTATTCACAATTAAGTGAGAGAACTTAATAAATAAAAATTCCAATTTTTATACATCACATCATCAAGACTCAAAAATTTTATTATTGTATGGCAATTTCAGATTAATTGTGATTAGTTGTGAATAAAATCCACATTTTTCCATCATTTTTTTTTATAATGTGGCTTATGTCGTTCCTAAGCACAACTTTTAAAATTTCCATTTCCCATCCCTGATGAAAACGTACACAACTTTTGAACTTTATTTGTTTAGATAGAAACCCACTGTTTAAAACATATGCATTAGCACTGTTATCCATAAACGATTGTTAAATAAATTTAAAGTACACGTTAAAACCGGTTTTGCCATACAAAATTCGTACATAAACCAACATTAAATGATTTCCTATGTATGCCGAATCATGATAAGGATTTCCAAAAGAGAAAAACTCTTTCTATCTCTGAATTCAAACTTTGACGTAAGCTTTCAAAACACCTATAAAAGTGTTTGTTTTATTTAGTCCCGTCCACTAGAATCATAGACGTCCGTCGATTAGTTATGCTAAAATCACATTTTTACGATTTTCTTCTTTTTTCGCCATGGTTACGACTAATGAAAATAAAAACAAACAAAATAAAAAATTAAATCTAAATTTAAATACTTTTTTAAATGTCATTTTACTAAAAATTCGGTTTTCGCAATCAGTCTAAGTGTTTTTTATTTCTTTCAATTAATATTACACTCACACATCACTTGTTTTATGCGCCAGTGGAATGTCTAATGAAGCTCTCTCTATAGTATAGAATTTTATTTTTTGTATCTTATTATTATCTTCTTCGACTTCCCCGGCATTTGAACCATCAAAAACAACCACAACAACAATACAAGTAAATACAAATTTTATTACAGTAATTCATTCTCTCTGCATAAAGTTGAAAAACGAAATTTTATGGTCATGAATTCTCTACTTGTGGCATGATTAAGATTTGTTTAGATATGAATTCTTGAATAATTAGCAAGATGTTTATATAAGGCAGAGTATAATTTACGTTACTTTTTATATTTTCCAAAAATTAATAATACGAATTTTAGTAATCGATTATAAATTAAAGATTTTTTAAAGTGTTGAATTTGTGGATACGTCAATGGCAATAGTGGGCGTTAGAAGTAAAGGTACATTAACATTGTATAGAGGTTAAACAAATTTTTATTTCATTCTCCACTAGTCAAGTAGTTGGCGTAAATTTGAATATTATTTCTTATCTGTGTGGCTAAAAAATGTTATAAACATTAGCTAAAAAGCTGCAGGGAAACTGCTTATATGCAATTGCATGTTTTTTCCTGTGCATTAAATGTAAGCCCAAGTAAAATATTTATACGTTTCACAACTATTTAAGAATTTTGCCATCACTTTTTTTTAGTGCATATTTTTGTATATTTTGCTCTTTACAGCATAATTTTACATATATCGACTACAGAGGATTTTTAGAGCATCTTTTTTTCATGTTTTTCCTGCATATTTTAAAGCATATTTTTTTTAATTTTTTGATTAATTGTGTTTTTCTTTAAATTTTATTATTATTTTAAAGATTATCGATTTTAAACTTAAAATAATGATTTTTTTCGTAATTTTTCTATATTGAATTAAAACTCTCTTTCAAACTTATTAATTAATTAATTTTCCCTAATCGTCTATAAATCGTCCACATTCCTTAGATTTCATCCAAATTTATTCACAGATTCAAAAACTTTTAATTCATTTTAAGGATCTGCTTTTTTAGTGCATATTACCCTTCACAGCATAATTTTGCTTATTTCGGAATGTAAGGCATATTTAATGCATATTTTACTTACAGCTTTAAATACAGCTTTTTTAATACTCTTCATTGAGTGAGAATAAAAATAAAAGAAACAATTAATCGAAGTTTGCGAATATTTAAACTATTTATGAGATTCTGCTTATTTGTGGGAAAAATACAAAAACGTGTACAACGTATTAGTAAAAATGTATGTTCATAAATAATTTATATTCGGATAGATGAAATATGTAACAGGCTGCCAGTGATAAGATAAGATTATAACAAACTTTTTAACAAGAAAGTAAGCAATTAACTAATTTTTTATCATCTGTTTTTTTCTTGTTGATTAAACCCAACACCTGGTTTAATACGTCTTGCTCAAAATCACATCAATCTTTTATGTTTGAATGGGTTGATATTTGTTTTATATATGTATGTATATGTGTCATATTGTCGATGCCTGGTAAATAATCTTATCAATTTAGATTTTTAAAAAGCTTGACGTCAACCACACGTACACGAGCTTAATTTCAAGCATTTTTAAACTGTATTGTATTTTTAAGAATGTGAGAAAGAGACATACATAGTTTCTGTGACTGCCAGGATCTGCACCCCTACAGGCTTAGGGGCTGTGCACATATTATGTAACGTTCCGGGTTGTGGACAGCCCATTAGGCATCTAGGCAATATTTTCTTACGGGACCTCAACTGTATCAATAATGCCATCTACCCAAAGCTAATGCAGCTTATTCAAGTGTTAATTTAAAACAATTGTATGCTAAATAATTATAATTTTAAATTTCTTCAATTTGATAAACCAGCCACCCAAATTGATTAATACAAAAACAGCAATTAAATATATGAATCTAACGAAGCCATTTGAACAAGTTCTTGTAGTTTCCCTTCTATTTATTCTTAGAAAACATTTACATAAATATTAAAAACATTACAATAATAAATAATACAAAACAAACATTTAGAAAGTTATTTTTAATTCGAGGCAATAAATTATAAAATCAAACGCACACTCTCCTCTTCGTCAGAAGAAAATGTATTGAAGAAGAAAAAGTCAGGAAAAACGGAAGTGCTTTATCATGTTTATTTATTTTTATGATTTTTGTCTCCTTTTTTTATTTCATTTAATATTGTCATGTATTTTTTATTTTGTAATTAATACTTTTTAGAAGAAGAAGAACAAGAAAAAAGAAACATGTTAATGAAGCCCCGGTTAAATAATGTTTTCGATTTTTTTATGTTTATCATTATTAAAATAAAAAGTCTGAAGCTAAAAAGGAATTGAGAGAAAATAATGATAAAAAAAGAAGGCGTTTCTTGTAAATTAAAGATAAAAAATTCAAATGAAAGGAAAATTATAAAAAAATAAAGAGAATAATTTTGATGAAAAATTTATGCCATGGCCTCTATTGTGTTAAAACTTTAAAAAAAATGTGTTGCATGACAAACAAACAAGTGGATTACCAGCCTTTCTAATATACAATACATACTTTTTAATCTGTATTGCCCGCATTATTACGTATCGATGTTATAAGAACTTCTTTTTCTTTAATCAATCAATTCTTTTCTTTTATCTGTTCCACGTGAACTCTGTAGGAGTGAAGTCAGAAATAAATCTCTAGTTGTATTTGTGAGTAGTACTGTGAGAAATACACTGTTATTTTATTTACAAGGAAAAATATTAAATTTTGTAACACAAATTCTTTTTCTATCTATAAGGTATTTCTTGCTTTTTCGGAAAAGCGGGTGGTAGGGACAACAAGCTATCTAGCAAGTAACTGTACGGATATGAAAATCATGTTATCAAACGCTATTTTATAGTTAATAATACAGTAGGCCACTCTCATATGCTGATGCATTTAAGCGGGGGAATCGTTTAAGCGCAATGATGCACTGGGGTAAAAGCCTAAGTAAATAATTTTTCATATATCGATGTTGCTTACTTATTCCTTATTTTTTCCCATATAATTTTTTTTGGGTTTTAGTTTTTAAGGTATTTAACCCATTAAAGACCACATCTACCTAGACTAGGTAAATCAACTTTAAAACATCATCATAATCAAACATTTTAAAATGTGTAGGTTAGGTTAGGTTAGGTTTAAAATGTGTAAAATTATATGAAATATTTTGTGAAATTGACACAAATCTATATAATTAGTAGACAATTGCTTTTTTTGTGATGCCCTTCATGCACCTATTAGACAACGGACTTTTACAAGACATCTACCAAATTAAAGAAATTTTTTCAGAGACGTGAATGAGGTATTTTGTGTTTTTGTGGGTTCAGTATTTTAGGAGCTATAACCGTGTAAAGTTGCTATTACTACATTCACACGTATTACTCATGCATGTAAGTAAAAGCCAAGCAAAAACCAAACAATACATAATTGTGTTTCATACATTAGGGTGGAATGAGAAAAATAATAACAAGACATCATACATACTAATATGTGGGATAATTATAGGAAAAAAGATGAGAGAGTTGAGTAAATTGATTAAGCGCAATGGAAGGAATTTTGTTTTTGCATTTAACCGTTTTTTTATTTATGTATTTTAATTTTTGTTAATTCGTACAAATGTATCATTAAAAAATTGTAGTTTTGGTTATTATATGACTTTTTTATAAGAGATTTTGTATAAATGTTTCTTTCTATGACTAGAACGGGCCGACCGTTGGTACACACCAGTAGGCCTTTAAACGATCTAGTTTTTAGCTTATTATTTTGGGAGAAGTTTTCATCGGTCTTCCACTCAAATACATGTCTTCTTTACAAACATTTGTGTCTACAAAGTAAATATTTTAATTTTATATTTTCTCATAGATTTTTATTTTAGACCGTCTTTTTAATTTACTTTTAAAAGGGTGTGGATCTTTTAATGTCAAGAATTTTAATACAATTTGCTTACTCAATATTTGTCTATGTACGGGTATTTACATATTTACATACATACATATACATAAATATATTCATACGTAACTTATCATATCATATTACACTTCTTCCAATATAAAAACAAACAAGCAACCGAAAAATCGAATTTAATACGTAATAAATAATATTTTTTTGTAATTTTTTCTTAACATACTTTATAAGGAATTAAATAAATTCCATAAAATAAAGGTGATATTATAAAGTTAATTTGACGCATGGGCACAAATTTGGTTAAGCAATGTATTCATACATTTAAATATGATTTAAAATATATTTATTTAGACATCAGACAAGTGAGATATTCCGATGGATCGTAATATTTTTTCATTCTGTATTTATATTCAGATCGTTTCGTTTTTATAGCATTAAAGGTTGATGTTAGAGTGCATGCTACAAGCTTAATACTATGAGCAATTATAGTAATTTATATACAAATTCTACGGAATGTCAGAGTATTACTGACGTCATATACCCAAAATCGAAAATCTTTAGTTTTCAAATTAGTTGTGCCGCATCATCGTAACAATTTTTAAAGACCATTTGAACAGTTTTACAAAATCATCAAAAAAAACCCCAATAATAAAAAAGCAAGCCTACAAATTTTTTTGATCTATTTAAAAACGATCTGATTACTTCAATAACAAAAGATTTCAAGAAATTAAAAAAAACAAAATTCAAATATCGGGCAGATATTTTTTTCCATTACATATTTGAATAATTTCGAAATTCAGTAGAACAAAAGGCCAAAAATTCGCACTTAAGTCAGAAATTATGAAGTTATGAGAACACCGCAACTCCCACAAAAATGTTCTAAAATCCCAGAAATGAATATTTTCATCTTATTTTTCTCCAAATGCAGATCATACTTTTGGTAAAACTTAAAACCATACTAGTCCTCCCTGTGATTTCATAAATCCTTTGATTGCAGTTTTGCAATTTGGGAACAAAGCCCGAAAAAATTATATTTTCAAATAAAATATAGGTGTACTTTGAAACACTCTGGCATTGTTCTAATATTTTCCTACATTTTATCAAGAGCAAGATAAAGCAGCCACATACATACATACATGTTATGAAACTACCCAGCGGGAAAAATGGTCATGTATTACATATGTAATGGAAGATGTAATGTATTATTTTCCAAGGCAAAACAATGCAATCCTTTGGAAACGAGAAGGTAATTTGATCACACACAAAAATTACCACGTATATTATTACTTCTTACGATGAAGGAATGTATTGTTTTTGCTTGTGCACAAATGTTCGCATTTTCCTTTTAAATTGTTAAAAAGAAATGAATTATTGGATTTATTCGCCGTACGCATTAAACGAATTCATTACTTTCCTAGGACATGTTCTGTGTTAACAATAATGAATTCTGGAATGAAAAATTATACATGCTGTACATTACTCTCTCGTTTACTATTCATTACCTTTTCCCACTGGGTAAGAACAAAATGTTCAAACCGATTGCTCATTCCTAATACAGACACTTCGACGACAACAACGCAATTGCCAATTAAATCAAATGATAGATAATTTTGAAATACAACATCCAAAAATTCCTGAAGTGTTCATTCATTAGTTTTATAGAAATACTTTTACACTTTCCGGACATTAACACCCATACAAACACACAAGCTTATTTTATAAAACTGATTTGAAAAGATTTGAAAAAAGAAATCTCATAAAAACAGAACTTTTGTAATATGTATTTAATAAATCAAACCATTTTACATACAGAAATAAATGTGAGTTTTAAATTAAAATTAAAATTCATTTGACATTATGTGTAAATTTAACGTGTGTTAAAACGATGATTCATTAAAAAAAATATTAAATAAATATAAATTGAAAGCTGATGACTCTATATAAGGCCGATTTTGTAAACTATGTATGTTTGTTTGTATGTACGTGCATAGTAATTGTTTATAGTGTTTTTAGGTTTGTTTCTGAATTAAATGCTGGTTAATCAGAAGAAAGTCAGTAGCATTTTTGAAATTTTTTTTTTTGTTGCCTTTTCATTTTGAGTGTGTCGTAGTCGTCATCATCACAATTGTTTCAAGCACTGCTGCTGTTGACTTTTAAAAACCAAACATCTTTTGGTATGATATAAATTTTTAAAAGCGCGTATACGGTATACCTGTTGTATCTACTTTCTGAATGACTCATACTCATTTGTATGAGTTTGTTTTGCTTGTTTCTTGTCTGGTTGTGGTTGTCTTCAATAAACTTAGTAATAGTTAAATGAGGAGAAATACCCCAATATTCTTGGAATTTTTATGAATTTTTGTAGAAGTGATAAAACAGGCTTTTAAAGAAAGACAAGCAAGCACGCATTGAAACCTGTTATAATGGATGCTGGTGGCATCTTAAACGTGATCATTAAAAAAACATTGATCCGCACCAAAATTAAAGGAAATATTATAAATTTTTTTTAATACAAAGGAAAAAATGAGAGCCAATAACATGCATTTAACGGCAAAATATAACATGCTTACACAAACTCACACACGCACGAAAATAAAATGATATAAACAAAACAACTGTTATGGAATGCAACAGGTTTATTTGAATGTGTTGTTATTATTATAACCCTGTCGGGCTTTGAGTTAACTTAAAGCATACTTATAGTCAATCAGATTTGAGTCACAGGTGACTAAAAAACTAGTTCATTTGCTTTGTTAAACGCTATTCAGGTTTTACATTTGATGTCATCAGAGCGAGTCAGTACTCACTTACTCTGCATAAGTTTCAGCTAACCATATGTTAGCTTATTATTAGTAAGTTTGTGGCGCATAAAGTAAGTGGTCACTATGAGTTAGCTATGAACTAACTAGCTAATGATTGGGGTTTATAAGTTAGTTTGTGGCGCATAAATCAGGAGGGCGCTATGAGTTAGCTATGAACTAACTAATTAATGATTAGGTTTTATAAGTTAGCTTTGAGTAAAATTGCTAAAATTTAAAAAAAGAATTTTTTTTCTCATATTTTATGATTTTATATATATTTATTTATTAATTAATTAATTAACAATATAATACTAAGATTATTTAATTAATTTTACAGTAAAAATGATTTTATTATAAAAAAATTAATGATATTCCAACAGTCATAGGCATAAAATAGGAACATAAAATAAAAGGAACTTCAGTTTTTTACATATTTTATATATATGTATATCTTTTTATAAATTTATATATTATATTTATTTTAAAATTAAATTTTTCATTCATGATGGTCATTATTTCCTTTGGATTCTTTCTTTTTGGTAATGCAAATTGCTTGGAAATGTCGCTTCTTTATCAACTTAAGTGCATTTCTTATAGCTTTTTCTGGATTATCTTCTTGGTTAGCATGAATAGCATATATTAATGATACGAAAACTAATTTGTGATTACACGTTCGAAAGAAAAATAAATGTATGTTACTTTACCCATTAAAGCATCAAAAAATCTTTTAAAATTTTTCAGCGATAGTTTTCCGTGGATTCCATCCACGTTACAGGCGACAATAAGGTCCACGGAGAAAATCTCTGTCAGAGATTTATGAAGTTGTCCTCTTAGTAAAGATGACATACAACGAGTCTGAAAAGATTTATTTCAATTAATTTAATTTGTTTTTAATCGATGTTAACCCAATCAAAACAGAGTAACAAAATACTTACATAACCAGCACGATTTGATTCTTTTATTTTGCTATTAATTTCTTCCAAACCGTCAATGGTCTGAATTTTTAAATAATTAATTTTTCTGAAAATTAATTGTGAAACCACAAATCAAACTGAAAACAAAATCACAGTCGTATTGATAGTTATTTTTTTTTTTTTTTTCTTTTTCTTCTTTTATTTTTTGCTTTTAATTTTTAGTTGTTCAATGTTTGCTTATACATATGTGCATCAGTTTCGAGTGAGCAAAAAGTTAGTTTAATACTTATCAGGAAGAAGTCAGATGTATTAAAAACCAAATGACTACCCATCTCTGCATCAGTTCTGAGTTAATTTGAAGTCAGTAGAAAATAGTTAGCAAAAAGTCAACTTAACTCAGAACTAGTTCATAGAAGCCCGACAGGGAATAAGCATGTACTCGTATGTGTGTGTGTCGTTGGTGCGTTTATTGCAGTGTCGGGTGCACACATACTCTCTCATATGTTTTGGTATGGGAAGCAGCACAAAAACGAACGACCGTCAATAATTATACACTCGAAAAATTTTTCTGTTGCCAAAAGTAAAATACATTTCTTGCCTTTTAGTATTTTTATTTGATTTGAATTTTTTTTCAATAATACTTTTTATGTTAATATAATAATAACGAAAACAATATTCATTTAATAATAAACTAGTTACACAACGAATGAAATAAAATATAATATTTAATAAGTAAAGAAATATCGAGAAAACATAATAAATAAAAATAAAATTTATTAAAAACGAAGCCCTCAAGCTTGATAATTTGTTAAATTCGATAATTAAAATAAAAAGTTCGAATAAAAACAAATTTATAAAAAAAATCATTTTCCCATTCTTCATTGAACATTTTGCTTTGAGTGTAAACAAAAAATTGTAAAGCTAGGTCTTACTCACACAAGTGCTGATCAGCGACTGGTTTGATTTACTTTGACGAAATGATAACAAAGCAACAACCGAACGTTAATTCTCATAAGCTACACGAAGATGCTTATAGTATACGTGTGTCGACGTCGCGCAAACAGAATTTTCTTGCTAAGCTCGCCCGACACTGGTTTATTGTAACAAATTAATTTTAAAATTTATTTATTGCAGTTGTGCGTTTGTTTGTTTTTGTAATGTTTTTACAGTACAATACGCATATAAGAAAGTCTGAAAATGTACAGATTTTGTTTCTTATATGCGAGCTTTCTTATAAAGAAAACACGCTTATAAGAAAGATAATTTCTTATGTGCGTCAGAAACAAAATTTAAAAAATTTCCTATGGAGTATGCAGATATATATTTGAATTAATTAAAAACACATTATTTTGTACAAAAAAAAAAAACAACAACGAAGCAGGCTGATTTCACAAAAATCAACGACTTCATTTGACATTTGGACCAGTGTTCATATATGTAAATTGTAAAATATAATCAAAAAATTTATATTTTTCCCCAAATTGAAAAAAATTTCTTATACACGTACAATTTTCTATGGAAGGAATATAATTTTTCATAAAAATTTGTTTCTTTTAGCAGAGTTTTTCTGATAAGCGAGTTTCTTATATAAGGATTATTTAGCACGTAGTTATGTATATGGAAATGTACATCTGGAAAAGTGTTTCTTATAGCCGAGTTTTTCTTATAAACGAGTTTCTTATATGCGTATTGTACTGTATTATTAGCACAGGTTCTTTTTATTATTTAGATATGTAATACATATATACATATGACACATATCCATTTGTACAGAGATACATAAGCAGCAAACAGTTTACATTGACAATCATGGTTGACAAGATATTAGACTTCATCATGTGTCAACAAATTTCCTGAGAAGAATTTTGGACTGTTAACTAGAGCAACTATTTATTATACGTAGATATTATAAATGTATCAAAAGTGATTCATTTCCATAACACAAACATACATACATGCATACATATGTATGTATATGTACGAGTATGTACATATGTATGTACATTGACATTTGTCATTTAATTTAATTGTTGTTTCCATTATTTTTAACTTAAAAACCTATGTACATATACTTATATGTATGTACATATGTATGTACATAAGTATGTAGGTACATACATATGTATTAAATAATAACATTTTTATAAAACGCGAGTCCGAATTGAGAGTTTGTTAATAGGAAATATTAATTGATTTGCGGTTATAAAACCAAATGACATTTTATCACTTACTTTAGTAGCTTCAGATTTTATATCTAATAAATTTGTTCAGTTTGTACAGTTCAATTTCGTCACTTCATGCCAAGTTTTCATAATACATACTACCGCAAAAACATTTAAAAACATACATACTGCTCACTTGCAGTTTATGTTCCATTGTGATAGCTGCAGGTGCAAGAAAGGGGATAGAACATAAGAAGGAATTAAGAAGGAGAAGGAAAGTGTATATAGATAAAGTAACGGAATGGCTGTTGTCACATGCCGTAAGGGGGATGGTTAGTCATGACCAACTATCCACTGCTCCTGATGAAGGAGTTAATTTTGGCAATTTTGACCTCCGCCAGCTCAGATCTGACGAAGGACGATCGGCAGCAAGGTTTTGTAGGATCGTAACATAGAAATAGATATGTGTTTACTTCAATTGTCTGATACGTACATACGAGTATTTTCAGTTTGGGACAAAATGAAAACAGGAAAATTTGTTCATCGATACACTACTCCGAGGGTTCTTAAATGGCGTTCCAGGGATCACGAAGAGGTCTTGGAAGCATGTTTGTGAAAATAAGTTTTAATTTAAGTAACAAAGATTGAAACAAGAAAAGGTAGACGATCGGATTTAGCTATTACAACCGCACTGTCGTAGTAAAAGTTGATGACACTCATTTAGGATATAGATTTGTGGCTATTATGGATGAATGGTGATCCAGGTAGTGCACTAGCGTCGAGAAAATGTGGGAACTTTAGCAAAATGTGGTTTAAAATTTTCGTATAACAAATTATTCAGGAGTATATCCTATGATTCCTAAATTGTGGTTTTCTAAAACCAAAAATTGCTGCAATTTGTCTCGAAAAATAATTGTCATATTTTGATGAAATTTCTTGTAAATGAAAGATTACGATCTCAGCTTTAATCTCCTAAATGTATAAAAGAATAACAAAATGTGCTCAAAATTGCGATTTAAAGTAAAAGCACACTCTTTGCTTCAAAAACTTAGACGAGGTTTAAAATTTCTCATTACGAGTTCTATATCATGTCATTAATTTTCATGAATGTATGCATGGTAAAATAACACTGTGATAGTCGAAAAAATGAACTTCGATGAATCCTTTTCGAACTATTAGGGGGAGTCCCCTGAGTGCGAAAGTACATTTGGAAGTGTCAGATTGGCTCCAGTTTTTGAGAAATCGGTATATATCCATGAAGTTCATTTTTGTTCGGGTCAAAAACTATCCAGAGTAATTATACCATGGAATGTATGTATGTATGTATATTTAAAAAATAAACTAACTTTATTTCGATTTCGCACAATTTCGGCATTTTAGTGCACAACTTGAACCAGTAATTGACGCAGTTGTAACAATTTTTTCGTTTTATGGGCGTGGTATGGCCCACAATAATAACGTTATATTTATTTATTGATTATTGACCGTCTGGTTTGTGGAAAACTTACTATAAAAAATTTCATACATTTTATGGAAATTTTCATATTTTAATTCAGTCATTATCAGTTTTTATAACCACTCTACTCTCACACTTCAAATTTGATATATATTCAGCAAAAGTTGCACATACATAAGTTATACATACATATAAATTTTTGCTATCTAATGCATACACACATACATATATACATATGTACATATGCACAATATATTCGAGTGTGAAGAATAAAAATAAAAACCAAAAGATGTTCTTTTTTAGTCACTTGATTATAAATTGCATTATAAAGAAAATCACTTTATAAATCCAAACGAATTAACAAAAGATTAAAAACCAAAAGAAAAGCTCATAAAATTTATTAAAATTTATATAAAAATGAGAAAAAATAGTACGGCTGACACTAGCAACTGTATTTATGTGATAAGAACATCTTGTGGTTTCTTTTTCGTATGTATTTTATTTTTAATCCATAAAGAAGAATTGAAAGAAATATTTGTAATAAATTCAGTTTAACTGCACAACAAAGAAGAAAAATGATTAAAATGACAGACGATGGCGATGTTTTAATACAGAAGAGAAAATTAAATTAAAAAAAATTGAAAAGAAATAAAAGAAATATATATGGAAGTTCAAAATATTTGACATTTAGAGATCATAAAATAACAATAATAAATTTATGACATTTACACAAAATGTACTATTGACTTTTAAATAAATTTATACAAATCATTATAAATAATAAGAAGTGTGCGAAAACATTGAAAAACAAAATATCTATACATTTTTTTTGTGTTAGATCAACCACGATCTCAACGTCTGAACTCTTATCGGGTAAAACCGAATATAAAACATTGGAAATAAACTTTGTAGCAAAAGCATAATTGTATTTATCTTAATAATATATATTTTTGAATACATAAATATTTATAAAAGTTTCCACTTTTTATTTATGATTCTAATAATTGTTTCACTTTTGTTATCGCGTGTACATGAAAATGAATGGCATTCATTATCTTTGTACTTTATCGCCACCAAATCTATTATTACATACTGAACCATTGAATATGTATTTTTTTAATCAAATTAATAAAAATTTATCTGTATATTATATGCCAATAATAAACAAATATTATAACTACTCGTAACTTAAGTAATTTATTTTGCTCCGAAATTTAAAAGTTGCAATCATTAAAATAAAAAATTTGTCGCTATAAAAAATAACTTCATATGATCATATAGTCGTACGTACAACATACATATTTATACATATGTATTGGTATGTATTAAAATTTTTTATAATTATCAAGCAAACAATTGAAATAAACAGCGCAAAAAGTGCTTTTAATAAAAAAAAGTTAAAATACATGTTTGTCCAAATTGTTATCTTATCACTTTGTTTTTTATACATAGAAGAACCAACAAGAAGCAACACGAAAATTTGTTCAAGTAACTGACGGTGAAATGTCACCAAATGGAAGTGCTTGACTTCCAGAGGAACTGATATTTCAAATACATGTTAAATATGTATCTCTTTTTTTTGACTAATTAAGAGAACGATTATGTTGTTGCAAAAAATTGCTAAAATTTTATGGGATTTTTCTTATTCGATTATCCGAATGTTAATCGATTAATGAATTTTTAATCGATTCTTTAAACGCATTTAATTATTTCATTTTAACTAATTGCTTTTTGTATTTCATTGGTTCAATAGCTGAAAACTACAAAAAATGTAATGTATTATTCTCTTTCGATTATTTGATTAGTAAATTTTTAATCGAGTATTTACTAACGATTAACTAACTGCTCTTTGTATTTACCGGTTCGACGATAATGTTTAATTATTGGGCTAACCAACATATAAAAAATTCTTTATTCGCGTTTAATTGATTTAAAGAAATTCCCGATTGATTACAGTAAAACCTCCCTAATCGGGACAGATATACATAGTTTGAGATATTATCCGAATTAGTGGATAGCCTGGACTACACTTAAAATAACTTTTTGAGTGCAATACAAGCATACACATATGTATGTAATTTGTTTTTATAACCGAACAGGAATATAAGTACACATAAGAATTCATTTGTATTTAATTAATTTACACAAAACATAAAGAAAAATATGTACTAAAAGTGACCAAAAATATTCATTTTTGAATAATAATACTTTATTGTATTCAAAAATATTTCTGTGAATTTGAAAACTACTCAATTGTTATTAAGATTAATTGATAAATTTTATTTGCACCTTTTTTAAATACTTTCAAATATATAATTTAAGACAACTTTATAGATTCTATAAACTACCCGAAAAATTTAAATGCCCGGATTACCGGATAGTCCCAATTAGCGATTGTCCGGATTAGGGGGGTTGGACTATATTGTATTTTTTATTTGTAATTCTTTCCGTTCATTTATTTATATTAAATTTCAATTAATATTTTCTCAATACGATTAATCATATAATTAATTAATCGAATATTAAATATAAAATCTAAATATATTACTATTCATCATTGTGATTAATTAATCGATTAATAAATATTGTATCAGTTATTTATTCCCGATCAATCGTTTATGAATCATATGATTAAATAATCGAATAATAACTGTTTAATCGATTATTTATTCGCCAATAATTCATATTCAAATGTTTAGGTAATTAAATATATCATAAATTTTTGGTCGATTATTTATTCGTGTTTATTTCCTTTGAACATATTCTGACTTAAAAGACAAAAACGTTTGTCTTTCGTTGGTGTTGGCTCAGCCTTACGAAACACCTTGTACTACGGGCTTCGTAACATAAAACTGTTTTGTCAATTCTTGAAATTCCTTGGAAAGCGAACAATGTGCAAACTACAAACAAACAATTAGCAATTTTATCATATTTTTCATTTTAATTTTTTGTTTTTATCACATCGCTCGCACAACAAATACGAAAGACACACTAAAGATTTCGAAATTTCACAAATAAGACAAAATGCAAAACAAAACCGAAAGGGGTCAATAATCTTAAAATTGCAGCATTGAAAAATTTGGAAATATTTATTTACAAGTTTCAATATTTCAGAAACTTTATTGAAATGACACTACTTCCGTTTAAGGCAATTAAAAAAGAGGCTAAATGGTTTCTGTTTTATTTATGTATATTTATTTTATTTTGGAAAAAACATGTGTTTAAAAATATTAATTTGTTTTTATATTTTTTTTAGTTGCGCTGTTTCATAGTCACAAACAATGTCGACTAGTGTGCGTCCTTTAAAAATCACCATAGTTGGTGATGGTATGGTCGGCAAGACTTGCTTGCTAATCACCTACACACAAAACGAATTCCCTGAAGAGTATATACCTACAGTTTTTGATAATCATGCCTGCACTATAACCGTCGACGACAAGGAATATAGTCTGACATTGTGGGACACTGCGGGCCAGGAGGACTATGAACGTTTGAGACCATTAAGTTATCCAAATGTAAGTATGAACATATTTGAAGACGGACATTTCACCTTCTAGACAAAGAAAATCGTTTGATTATGACGTAAATTCTTCATTTATGGAACGATTTTCAAAATTATGTTTTTGTTTGAAAGGGTTTATTTGGTCTGGGCCCAAATCTATACATTCGTAAACGTAAAACTCGTCACGTAATTTCCCATCCAATTATACAGTTATTACGTGACGAGTTGTACGTTCACGGATGTAACGATTTGGGCCCTGGTTTGAAAATCGGAGGGGCAAGTTTCCTTAACGCATAACCACTCTATTTATGCAAATATGTTCTAAATTCTTTATTTTTTGTTGATTTTTATGCAGGCTTAAAGTTCGTAAATTTAATAATCGGAGAAATAATAGAAAGACATTGTTAACATATTTCAAGCAACAAAATAAAAATTTAATATTTAAACATCCTTTAAGATTTCAACTACAGGGCTGAATAGAAAAAACGTTTTTTTGGTAGTTTGAATTCCATTTACATACTAAACATTACTGTGTTGTCAAGGAATTATATCCTGGAATGCCCAATTTCCTGATTTTTTTCTACTTAAGACAAACTTTTTTGGTTCCATTTTTATACTTAAGTATATTCTTTATTCTTTTATTTTTGTTTGCAAAGTGTTCGCTTGCATTTTCGGAGGGGCGAAATAGTGATTTGACCGAAATTTCTCCATATTTTTCATGTTTTTTTTTTTTGTTGGAAAGTATTTTCCTGCCTGAAATGTTGATTATGACATAGCTCCCATATTTATAAATGCATTTGAATTTTTTTTTTATGTAAGAAAAAAAATCCCACACTTTCCAGGGAGTAATATGTATATCAACTAGAAATCCGCAATATCGGATTTTAAACTTTTCGATAGTTGCGTCGTTTTTGTAATTTGTTCGATTGGCACTTTATGTTGAAATCCGTGTATTGCTTGGCACCAGAAGTAGGCTATCCCTGGCTTAAATGTCATCGCAATATGTAAACTTCGACAATTTACAGAACTACAGGGTCAATTATTTATCTAATTTAAGACATTATTTTTTTATTTTTTTAGTAAAAGAAGCAAAGCACTTTCACTTACTTACACCAACTTTATTAATAGATTTATTTATTTTTCATTTGCAGACCAGTTGTTTCCTCTTGTGCTATTCCATCAGCAGTCGGGCTTCTTTTGAAAATATCAAAAGCAAATGGTGGCCAGAAATTCGCCATTATTCCAATAATGTACCTGTCGTTTTGATTGGGACCAAATTAGATTTACGCATAGCGAATTCGGAAAAATTCGTAACAACAGCTGAGGGACGACGTTTAAAGAAAGAAATTCATGCTCATTCGTTGGTAGAATGTTCGGCTAAGAAAAAAATTTGTCTGCATAATGTTTTCGAAGAAGCTGTGCGAGCTGTCGAAAAGAAGCCCAAAAGTAAGCCCCAATGTAGAATTCTATAGTTTAATCGAATGGACAACATTGTAACCTGGTTCTAAGCTGTAAGCAGACAGACAGACAAACAAACAGCAATAAATTTTGTATTTTGCTAAAGAAAACAAAAACTAAAAGTATTTATTTCAATACTTTAGTTTAAATCTAAAACAATTATTACAGAAAATTTATATAAGAGGGAAACTTTAAGTTTCTTGAAAACATTGTTTGTAATTTAATGATTTTATTTTTTTTTTTTTTTTTTTTTTTATATTTTATATTATTTTAAATTAAATAAACGAGTATGTATGTACGCGTCTGTAAGTGTTATTGATTATTCCAATGACAATTTTCTTATGTAAAATTGAACAAACTTTTATTATTTTATTTAATAAAAAAAATAATCGAGATTTAAGTTCATTTTTTTTAACAGATTTGCATTGACGATTTGACCAAAGTATGTTTTGTTTTGTTTTCTTTTGTTTACACAATATACATATTAATTATACTTAATTTGTAGAAAAAAAATATATATGTATAAATAACGAAAAACAAAATATAAATACAGTGAACTCGCAGAAACGTGAACATCCATTTTACATTGACTACTTTAAAACGTGAACAAAGGTTAAATAAACGCTCTAAAACGTAAACTCTTTTCTTTTTTTAAATTTAATTTTGTAAAAATTTTGGGGTTCCCCAAAAATCGAAAACGTGAACACCCTTGGTAAAAATTAGTTCACGTTTCTGCAAGTTCACTGTAATTAATTTACTAATAAGTAATTAATTTATATTTATGTATGTATGTTTATTTTTTAAATTCAAATCAAATATTTATGTATGTAATTATGTATAATATTTAATAAACTAGTCATATATAAAAACAGAAGTAATCGTTGGAATGTTTCTGTATCTAATGTTTCCAGCAAATTTTTCTTGAATACATACATAGATACACACATATGTATGTACAGATTTACTAAAATATCAAAGTCAATTAATAGTTTGTATTGGAGTATTAATAAAACATTATATTATGGCATTGAATTGTTGCACCGATCCCTCCCGGAATGCAAAATCAGTTTCGAAAAGTTTTTATGAATTCTGAGCTATCAAGCATTCATTTTGCCCCATATCAATAATTAGCAGATTAAATAACTATTATTTTGCTGTAGACGCCAACGTTTGGCCTTTGCAGCACCTTTTTCATACGAAACGCGGCGTAACAAAATTTACTTCAAGTCCCATTAAGACCATCTGGTTGCAAGCAAAATATATGATCGATTAACAAGATAAGCAACATTGTTCAAATCTCACATATATAATCTAATTTGTTATCATCTGTAGTGCGAATATCGTGAAAAATTTTACTGAATACGAAATTCGATAAATTTTCGTTATATTAATTTTATCGATACGATTATCCTAATAAAAGTTACTGAATCCAACCACTGGTATTAATTTTTCTTGATTTCACTAATTTCCATAACAAACGAAATAGTTAGGGGCTGTGCACATATTACATAACGCTGTTTTCAGAGATTTTATACCCCCCGCCTTTGTAACGCTTTTTCCTAATTTTTCAGTGCAAAATTTCCAATCCGTAAAAAATCTTTAACCCCCCCTCCCCCCTGGAGCGTTACGTAATATGTGCACAGCCCCTTACAGCAAAGCAAAATGAATTTTAGTCTAATATCGGGTAATATTTATGTACGTACAAGAAGTCCTTGGCTTTAATAAAATAATTTTCACAATTTTGGCAACACTGATACACATGCAGGAAATGGAAATAACTAGTAATTGCAGTTTCCTTTTTGGGTGATTTATAAAAGCAAAACCCAATAATGTAAATCACCACAAAAATAAAACAAATCTACCTGGACCGGGAAATACTTTTCAATATGTATTTTTAAAATATTGCAAGAGAACAAAATTCCCTTAAAGGAACAGTACTCTGGAAACTGTCACATCAACAACAATGGTATAACAATTCCGAATGTTTTGATATTTCTCAGAATATGGAACAGAGCTAATAAACATAACCACTTTTCACTTTACTGAAATTTATAAAACTCAATTTAATACTGCATTTAATTCAAAGAAAATAGTGTCTTTCAGCTAAACAATTTGCACTTCAGCAAGCAAAATATAGATAGGAATATAGGTATATGTAATAAATATCTTTAGGAAATTTTAATAGAGATCACTTACCGTTGTACATCCCCATACATACTGTGTTCCAGCTTTTAAAACATTTTTAAAATCACATAAAAATAAGTTTGTACAGAAAATATATCAAATTAGACAACTCGTTTGATTCATTGTCTGGTAAAGGTTCATATAACAAACACTAGATATGTATGAATATAGCCAAAACTGAATTAGTAGAAGATTAAATTTATGAAAAACCGAATTCTTACATTTCTTTAAATCACAAACAACAAAATCTTAATATTTTAAATTACTTTTATAAATATTTTTCATACTTGCCACTTTCTATTAAACACTTTGTACTACTGACTGCAAATACATTTCGTGAAAAAATTTCTGTGTAAACTAAAAAATCTCCCGCCTTATTTTGACATTTTTTTCCTTTATATAGTTTGAGACGCAATATACTAATGCAAATGTGTAGTTTTGAATGCATTGTTCACATTTGCATTCTATTACATAAAGTGTGGCCAGATGAAACAATTTTGTGTTATGTTTAATAATCCCTTGTAAGAAAATGTATTTTTTGGACAAAAAGTATTCGAATATATCAAAGTGCTGCCAAAAAACACGTAAGAAAAACGGCAAAAAATTTATTTATCCACATATTTTCACTTTTTCATTGTTGATACCGTGATTTGAGGTAAAGGCCGCCTCCGATTATTATTAGCCACACCGTCGATCGAAAAGGCTCGGCTTGAAACTCTAGCAGATAATTCCGTGCAAAATTTCATAGCAAACTGAAATCATGGTGGAATAATCAGGTGTGCGCAAGAAGGAATATGGTTTTTTGTAGGGTTGTGTTTTGACCGTTAAAAAAATGGAAAAGTATGCTTTTCTTGTCAAAAGTTGTTTACATTTTTGGCCGCCATCATGAATATTTTTGTTTACGTTATACTTTTTGTTTTTGCATAACCAATAAATACATACAAAACAACTTTTGTTTTGTTTTGTATACAGCTTTGTTTTGACAATTTTGAATTAATTTTACACAAACAAAATGCATGTCGTTTTTTATTGTTGTATTCTTACGCGCACCTTATTATTCCACCATGACTGAAATAAGCCGCAAGATTTTGGCATGTGCATGGTGGAATAATATTATTATAATATTTTAATCAGGGACCGGAAATAAGAGTTATTTTTCAATTTTTGAAGAAATAAATCATACATAAATGAACATCGTAGAAAACTTTTAATTACACCATCATGATTTTTAGGCGAAATGCATCCAACGTATTGCATGATTTTTAAATTTTTGATTTTTATTTTAACAATCAAAAATAAGAGATATTTTTGATTTTTATTTTTTTAAATGAAAAATAAAAGTTATTTTTGATTTTTATATTTTTATATCAATAATAAAAGTTATTTTTGATTTTTATATTTTTATATCAATAATAAAAATCAATTCAAAACTCTTATTTATTTGTTGATGCCGTATGTATTTTAATATGCTGCTTCATTCAAATTTCTATATGAATATAATATATTATGTGACTTATCCATTATCAGCTATAAAAACATGAATGCATAGAAATAAATAGCTTATAAGTTTTGGCTGCCATTCAAGTCAGTGTTAAGAGGTCGTTTTCAGGTGTTCAATTTTACCATCATAATTGATTTTAAATGTTCCTCAGATAAATTATATCTCAAATCTCCCAATATTAATCTTTCTACACTGAATTGAGAGGCAGGTACAGAATAAACAATTAAAGCTAATTTTCGAAACACAAATTTTTTGCTCTCCCAATATTCCAATAAATTAGCAGAAGTATCGAAACGCTTTTCTTTGTAATTGTCTATTTCAAAATAAGCTTTGCGGACGCTGTCATTTATTGTCGTAGGAGTATCATCGTCGTCCGAAGACGAATAATTCATCTCCATTGACCTTAAACCGTCTGCTAAAACAGATCGAGAGCTTGCAACGGAGCTTCCATCTATTACAAATAAGTTTATTATAACAGTGTACTTTATTTTTACTTTAATACGTAACAAAGATTAATAAACATATTACCTATGTCACGAATTTTTAATTGATTTTTATTATTGATATAAAAATATAAAAATCAAAAATAACTTTTATTATTGATATAAAAATATAAAAATCAAAAATAACTTTTATTTTTCATTTATAATAATAAATATCAAAAATAACTCTTATTTTCTATCGAAAAATATAAAAATCAAAAATAACTCTTATTTCTTGATTTTTTTGATAAAAGTCATAACAGTTACGGTCCCTGATTATAATATTATTCCACCATGGGCATGTGATATTTTTTGTATAGTTTTCACAGCAATTTACTTTAATATACACAACGATTCCTTTAAATTTTTTAGTATTCTATTACAATCAGTGCCACCATATATAAAAATAGTGTGTGTAATGTACAAAATTAATATTTTTATATAAATTTCATTAGAGAAAATATCTTCGCAATTACCAAACGCTTAATTCAACTTGTAAATGGAAAATTTGCTCGTTATCTACACAGAAGATTGTTTAGTTACATTGTCTATGGTTATCAACAATTAGTTGGAAAAATGAAAATGAACTCTTATTCTTTTACAATAATCTATTAAAATATTATTGTTTGTTTATTCTGGTCGTACAATTATTTTAAGATTTTGATGATAATTTGAATTAAGTAATAAATAAATACAAAATGTCAACAGACAAAGAAAAGCTTGAAAAAACTAAAATTAATTCTCAAGTTAAACATGTTCCCAAAGACGCTCAAGTTATAATGTCCATATTGAAAGACTTGGGCATACAGGAATATGAACCAAGAGTTATTAATCAGTTATTGGAGTTTACATATCGTAAGTATTTTTAATTAGATTTATGTAGATTATTTTGTGAATTTCTTGCTTTGAAGGTTATGTGACTTGTATTTTGGATGATGCCAAGGTGTTTGCAAATCATGCTCGCAAGAAAACAATAGATCTAGATGATGTTAAATTGGCTACTGAAGTGGTATTGGATAAAGCCTTCACCTGCCCCCCACCAAGACATGTAAGTGTAATGATTCTAATGTAGGAAGTGAATTCTTATTACTTGTTTGTACAGATTATTTCAAAATTAGCTGAAGTGCGCAATGCCATGCCTCTGCCTCCCATTAAACCTCACTGTGGCTTACGTCTGCCACCGGATCGTTACTGTCTGTCAGCTTGTAATTATAAACTGCGAGCAGCCTCGCAACCAAAGAAAATGACTAAATCGGCTTTGGAAGCTAGATCTACTATAAAAACACAAATTAAAGCAGCTCCCAGTGCCGGCTCAGCGAGTGCATCCAAACGTCAAACCGTATTGACCCCCAAAACGCAAGTGGTTACTATACCCAAGCCAGTTATTAAATTTACTACTACTGCCAAAACTGTATCGGTAGATACTAAACCGAGCATAGCATCTTTGACCGCAAGTCAGGATTCTAGTAGCGATATTAAAATGGAAGTTGATTCAGATAACGCCGCTGTTGGAATTATTTCTGCCGGAGCATCGGGTACTTCTGGTAGTGGTGGTGTAAAGAGGGAGCGTGATGAGGATGAATTTGAAGTAATTCCATAACTTTGAAAAGTTTTTTTCTAACAATTCCTGATCACGTAATAAACAATTTATTCAAAATTTTGCATTATTTTATTTAAAAGTTCTTTATGTTGCGTTCTGCAATTTATTAATGTAACAGTTACATCAGTTAGCTGCTATTAATTTAGAATTTTTAACATATATTTAGAAACATGAGTTTTAGCTTGTTAGAAGCTTACAAAACTTATATCCCGCCTTATTTTCCTTGTAAAGCCAGTATAATGGCACAGCCTAAATCCATAATCTGTAAATATTCCGATCCACCATCTTGTAAGCGAAATGAGCACTCCTTTAAAAAAAATATCCACAAAACGATATAAAGTAAATAAATATTTCAATATACAATACTCACCCCGAGCTTATCACATATGCGAGCCTTTTCCATATCTGTCAAAGATCCACATCTTAATATATACTCATTGAATTGTTCCAGCATTTGTCCAATACTGTAAGCCTCGTAGGCAATATTTCGTACATAATCTTCCAGTTTTGAATAATTTCCTGAACGACAAACCTCCAAATACTCTTGTAGATAAGTTTCCGGTATAATACCCGACATTTCCGTTATATCTGAAATTTGTATTTCATGTTCGGCACCTTTCAGGCGATAGCAAGACTGCAACGTAGTAATAGCACGTCTCATGTCACCACCTGATATATCGACTATAGACTTAAAGGCACCTTCTTCAATATTGACACCCTCCAACTCGCAAATATGCTTAAGCCGTTCAATAATTTGTGCCTCGCCTAATGGTTTAAATCGGAATTTGGTGCATCGGGATGTAATAGGTTCGATAATACGTGAAACGTAGTTGCATACTAGGCAAAATCTTGTACTACGGCTCTGTTTTTCCATGGTTCTCCTTAAAGCGGCCTGAGCTGCATGAGTCATAGAATCAGCTTCATCAAGTATAATAATTTTAAAAGGAGGGCAAGGACGACCATCTGGTCTTGTAGCACTGGCCGTGAGTTGGGCAAAATTTTTTATTTTCGTTCTTACCACATTAATGCCTCGTTCATCTGATGCATTTAATTCCAATATTCTTTCGCGAAACATATCGCCAAAAATTTGTCTAGCCGCTGCCAGAATGGTACTTGTTTTGCCGGTTCCTGGAGGTCCGTATAAGAGCATATTTGGTAAATCTGCACCTTCAACGCATTTTCGCAGAACAGCAACAACTTCACTTTGTTCCACTACATCATCCACACTCTTAGGGCGACTATATGAGAAATACGTACAAATTTACATATTTCTTACTCGAGAATTGAAAAAAATCACTGAACTTACTATTTTTCTACCCAAGGTGCAGGAGGTTTTCTCCGTTCTCCTGATTGCTGGCCAGAAGATGTACTCGCCTGATTTTTGTCGGTTGTGGTTGTTTTTCCAGTTTTGAGGAAGGCTTGCATGTTTAATCAGAAAAGTTTTTATAAAAGAGTAAACATATGCAATCGCCAGTAAATTTTTTTTTATTCTAATAAAAGGCGGTTTTAAAACCAGTGATACTAATTAGTAATGAATTCTCACCAAAAAAAAAAAAAGAAGCAGCAATGTTAGAAAGAAGCTGTTATTTATAATGTTAATTTATATCATTACTTTACAGCACTATTATCTGTGACCAGCTGTTTAAATTGTCAAAAACTGCTATCAACTTTTTAGTGATGTGTCAACAATTTTGTAAAATTGTTTCGTTTTTCTTCAAAAAAATTTAGTTTAAAAGTATTTTTATTGAAAATCCTGCTTCAATACATGCCTTAATATCTAAATAACATACAAAACTACAAAATGGATATAACGCATTTGTTTAAGGCTGGAGTTATGACAGTTAAATTGCAACGAAAAGGCGAAGTAGATCCTAAAAGAATATTGCCCAAATCCTCCGTACATACAAATGGTCTTCGGGATGAATTTGCCAAGCAGGCCAAGGAAGTGTGTAACAAAATTACTACCTTGCGTAATGTTTTAATAGAAAACAGATCGGCTTACATGAAAATTGGTCAACATTTAAAAAGTGCTGCTCAAATGACCGACGAACAGAGGGATCTCATTGATAGAGAATCAGAAAAGTTTGTAATTTTCTATACCCAATACTTAGCACAAATGCGTAACGATTGGAAAAAAGCCAAACGAAAGCCTCAACAACGACAACATATAGAGGCAGTATTGGAGCTGCTGCAATCTTATTTAAAGGCTGTGCAAAATATTTACTTGGAACAAAAGAAATATCGTGTGCAACATGAATTGGAAACCTATCGTTTACTCAAGTTGGCAGCAGATAAAAAGAAAATACCCGTAAGGCCTGCAGGAGAACAAAGATCAAGAAAAACCTCAACGGTATCGTCAAGCTCAAGTAAAGACTTTCAAATGGATAGCGAACGAATAACATCATCATGTAATGATTTAACAGAGGGTTGGGATCTAGATGATGACGATATAACTGTTCCAAGAGCATACAAATCGTTTATAGACGAATCACTGAATGCCCGAAATACTTCCTGCTCAGGTATTGCAGATTCGACGGCTCAAGTTGCCTTAGATGAAGATATACAAAAGTCACAGCAGTTGGTGGATGAGGCAGAAAAATCGTTGAGTGCCGAAGATGTGCAATTGTTTGAGGAGGAAAATGTGCAGTTGTACCATGAGTTGCAGGGTCTGTCAGAGGAAGTGGAGGCAATTGAGAAGAATGTTGTGGACATTGCCACATTACAGGATATTTTTACGGAAAAGGTAAGTTAAAAAATACGTATCGCCTTGATACTTATTAAAAGAGATGATATCAAATGTTTGACAAACACAGAAACTAAACAACATACATTTGTTATAAATTAAGTAGAATTTAAAAAAAAATCAAACATTTTTACTTTCCAGGTTACTTTGCAACAACACAATATTGAACGTATTGTGAACGCTGTTGTTGGTGCAACTGAAAATGTGAAAGATGCAAATGAACAAATCCAACAGGCTATTCAACGTAATGCTGGTCTACGTGTTTGGTCATTATTCTTCCTATTGGTCATGTCGTTTGCCTTATTGTTTTTGGACTGGTACTATGATTAGAATCGTTGCAGTCTTTACTTATTAGAGCATTTTGTGGTAATTATATGATACTATCATTTTCAAATCTGCTTTAGCTTAATAAGTTCGTAAGTACATGTGTAAAAATAGTTATAAAAATTTTAAAAAAATTGTTTTTTTTTTATATATTATGTATAGTGTAGCTAGATAACGAAATGCAATTAAATAAAATATGTATATCCAGTCATGTGTAAGACTGAAAAAATTAAAAGCAACTTTTCTAATTTATCTTTCTGCATGGAGCTGGTCATGTTTTCAACATTATTCGAACATACTTTAGAGCATATTTTATTTTAATTTGAGTATGCTTGTCTTTATTTATATGTATCAATGAATGTTCTAAGTACATAGTATGTAAAAGGGCAAATATAACTTTCATTTATTCATATGTAACTTCGTTCCATCGTCCTTATTTTTGAGGTCGCTGAGTTAAAATAGATTTTAAAAAAGGTTCGACTTAATGATAATTCCTTTTTTTTCTCAATCCCAAGTAGCCACGCTTCAAGATAGAGATTTGTAAAAATTAACAGCAAATTATTTGTTTTGACAAAAGTCAAAGTCTATATGAAAAACTTGCACTTCGTACAAATACATTTGTTACAAAGTTAATTAACATAACGCGCAAAGCAGTATTCTATTAAAAAGAGTTAAGCCTTCTAAATTTTCAACATCTATCTACACTACCCTATTCCTCTCACTGATTTCCGGCACCATGCACAGCATCCATAGGGGTCATCCACTGAGTGGTGGTCCTAATTAAAAAAAAAAAATTTAGAATTTGTTTTTGCTACATAGTGAAATAGGCAGTAACAAAAATGTAGACACCTTTTCTATTGTTAAAAAATTCATTTGTTTTGTGATTTCACGTTTGTTCTTCATTGTCAGCTAACTTAATTGTTTTAATTGTTGTCTACTAAATATGTTTCGTACATATACATTGGGTATGCCAAAACCCTCAAACAACGCTTTTTAGTACGTTTTTCTTCTAATTTTTTGTAGTTTCGAATATTTAAAATTATACCGAAAAATACAAAAACGGTGTAATTTACAGAACAGCACAAAATGACACGTGCGATTTTAAAGCGGCATGTGATTTTAAATCACGTTATATTCTCAACAGATTCGTTAACTAATATTTTGTTATTAATATTTTTTTATATGAAAGCTTCATAGCTATGTTTCAAGTAAGTTGTTATTGTTGTTACCGATAAACTGGTTTCAATGTATGTATTTTTTTAAATTTTGTTATAAATTTTATTTCCTCTTACTTCAGGTTTTTACTAAAATATTTGCTCGGGCAGACACTATTATTTATTCAGCTTTGTTATTGTACCGAATATCATCAATTAAATACTCAATGAATAAACAATTTGATTAGACAATACAAACCTTATTTTTCACAAGCAATTAACGAGCTGTTTTAAAATTTTATTCAAAAAATTAAATTTTATTATAGTTTTCTCTGTATTATAGAAAGTTGTTATAACAATATACGTCTGTATGTATGTATGTATTGTAATATGCATTTATGTATTTATGTATATTTATTAAATTTCATTTGTGTTAAAAAATCTTATTTCTAAGTTTTCTAAAAATAAGTTTGTGAGCACTTACAGTTTACTAATATGTATGTATGTTTATGTTAAACTAAAACAAAATTAAAAAGCTTTAAAGAACTGGGTTCAACAAACAAAAACTTCAAAAAATAGCTCAAAATTTTCTAGACAATATTTCAAGTAATGCCGGCACACTTATGTTTAAAAAAAAGAGAAAATTAACTAAAAAAATTAAAAAAAAAAGAATCACTTCAAAACTAATACACAGTTTAGATAAAAAAGTACACAAAGGAAGAGTCGTAGAAATTAGGAAATTAATACAACGACTTAAATCTGTTTGGGTTACTTAATAATATTTCTAATATTTTAGTAAAAAGCAATCAAAATCATATTCCTTACTAAATTAAAGCTAAACACTATAAAAAATGTTCTACACTTTTTTTTTTTAATTTATTTTTTGTTTAGCAAAATATTATGACACTTCTGAATAAAATCTAAAAATATGAATTTGCAACTAAAATAAGCAAAAAATTCTATGAGACAAGTTGTGAGACAATGATATCTTGCGTTGTTGCATTATTAAACTCATCATCATTGTTGTTAGTTAAGGCTGATTCAGTAGCACAGTCTTCGCCGGACATTGATGATTGCAAATTTATTGGTGGGGCAACTATTGGTGTTGTTGTTGTTGTTGTCGCAGGTTCTAAATAAATGCGAGAGGGCAATTGTGATTGTGTTGACAACTCTGAAGCTGTTGCATTTGTTGCTATTGCAGCTAAAAATAAAAGAAAATTAATTATTAGTTTGTTTTTACATCAAAGCTGTCAAAAATTCGAAAGTAAAATAACACAAATGTATCATATATTTTAGTTGCCGAAAAAAAGAAAAACAACTTAGGCCAAGAGTGAAGAAACAGACATTCATGTTCACTGTTGCATGACGTAGATATAACAACTTTCTTTGAACTTTTTCTCTATTTTTTTAATTAGAAAAACAACATTAACATTTATGTATATGTACTCGTTTACATAAATAAATAGAAATTAAATTTTTCTTTTAATAAAAAAATGAGGAGTGCATTTAAATTTAAAACCTTCACGTGATGAATTCAAAAATGAAAACAATAGAGTGAACAACAGTTCATTTTCAAAGTTAACATCGCTTTCTTGAAGTAAAATAAAGTACATTTTTATGATACAAATTTGCATTTTAAATAAAATATTTGTGCATAGTATTTTTTTAATGATTTTAAAACATTACTGATAATGAAATAATCCAGCTAAAGAGCCGCAAATTTTGAGCTGAAAACTATTGTTTCTAAAGAGAAAATATTAAATAATAGATATGCAAATATTTATCTTGGGAACTACTGAAGTACAACCAGCACCTGAGATTTTATAGGAGTTATTCCACGAATTATATGCTTTCTTTTAAAGGAAATATAATAAAAAGGAGGTATTTCAAATAGAAAATTTTTATTTTGAAATAAATTTGCAGAATTAAACTACAAAATTTTGTGTGAATAATTCTTTGCATTCCTTGTCCTAAAAAAGGTCCAAATTGGACATGTGTGTATGTACGGCACCTCCCATAAAAAAACAAAACATACATAAATACGAGTATATGTAATTGTAGAAACATTTCTCTAGAAGAAATCATTATTGATCAAGTGGGCGTGCCGCTTTTCATATATTTTTTATTTAAAAGTTTTCTTCTCATCAGAAAAAAGGTACATATGTATGTATGTGTATTAATAAAATAAACAGTATTGTTCGCAATAAACATCAGAGACTTCAGTTTTATAGTGAAAGGACAAATTTAGCTCGCAGTCGGCCATCCCGCCGCGTTTGCTACTCCTTTTAAAGAAAGTTCAACTGTTAATAATGCATTGTTTGTTTGCAGTTTCTTAATTGGATATACAAATTTTCTTTGCAGCAGATATTTTTATTTTTTATAAAAAAATTTCCATATAAAATTTTATACTTCACCGGCGGATTGAAATAAATTTTTTGGATTTTTTTTTTTAATTAGGACCAGCACTCAGGGAATGACCCATACGTACGCAAAGCATTGAGCCAGAACTAAGGAAATAGGTTTTGGGAAGGAGGATAAAGGGAGTAGTGTTTGTGGACATTCGATTTGAACCTTAACACACTGAAAGTGGCAGGAAAGACCTCTGCGGGGAGTTTATTCCACATACGAACAGTTCGGCTAAAGAACGAATTCTCTCTGCAACGCGTATTGCGGTTTCTTTTTTTTTAATTTTGCAAAAAATTATACTATATTTTTTATAAAAAACATGAAAAATTTTACACACTTGTGAGTTTTTAGGTGGCCGATCAGAGATTTACACAACTTTAATCTGGATTAACTATTTAAATACATTTACTTGAAATTTAAGCGGCCAATGTTGGTGTGTTAAACTTACTGAAATATGGTAACACAACAACAACATGTATAAAAAACCAGCTATAAAAATATTGGTGTGTTTTCCAGAAAGCGCGTCGAAGAAGTGAAAACTTACAAGAAAAACAAAAACAAAATTGAATACATATTTAAATTTGTCAAAATCAAATAATTTTTACCGCTTTTAACAGAGAGAGAAACGCGTTAAATTTCTCGTTTAGTTAATTTTAGAAATGTATGAAAAGCAAAAACAATTGTTGAAATTTATTGAATTTTGTTTTTGTTTTTCATGTAAATTTTCACTTCTTCAACGCGTTTTCTGGAATATACACCATTATAAGCAAAAATATATAAGAACATAAATACATTTTTTTTTTTTTAATTTTATTACTGTTTTCTTAATCTTTTCTATGCACTCAATTAATTTTCTTTTCAGATATATGTAAACTTAATAAAATTCAAAACTTCTTCTTTTGCATAAAATGCAAGTGTTGCTTGGAAAATAAACATTGCCATTTGATGTATAGCGTTGCCAATTTTTAGGCTTCAGTATGGCCATTTTGTACGGTTTGAGCTGTCACTGAAAAACTGCAAACACAATTAGTACTCGATTAAATTTATATTCAGGGCCTAAATCGTTATATCCCATTCAACTGTACGGTTATTACGTGACGAGTGCTACGTTCACGAATTTAACGATTTGGGCCCATATTAACTAAAACGTAGTTTGTTATTCGTTGGTAACTAAATAACAACCAACCAAAGATTACCTAACCCATAGCAAATAATAATTTTTGAAAACATAAATTCTTGAGCATTTGCTCGATTAATCATTATTATCATTAATTAATTTATTTCTGCGCCAAGGAAAATAAATATATTCTTTTGCTTTAAATTTTCAATATAGAAATTGTTACTCTAATTAGACGCGTAGGTTCATTTGCCTACAAAAAATAAACTCAAGAGGCAAACAGAACAGCTGATTGACGCCCGCTACCGCGTGCCGCCTACATTGGTTAGAGTTCTGACACAGAAAGAAGAAAAAAAACACTGTATAAAAATTATCAAAAAAAACCGAAATTATTTTATACAAATTTTAAATTTAAATCAACGGTCTGGGCGTGTTTTTTATTTATTTTCTTTCTATAAAAACAAAATTTTTGCTCAACGATATCCGCTGGAAAAAATACTAATAAAATGTGTTTTCATTACTTTTTAAAAAAAGGTAAAAAAAACCACCCAATTGAAATGAATGAAAAACCAACTTTAATTAGTGGGAGAAAACAAAATGAATAATAATAATGGTTTTTAATCCCCCCACCCCCTTACCTTCATCATGGTCGACAGTATGCGCTTTCATAGCACTCTCTGTGCCAAACTGTTTACCACACTGTTCACATGAATTTGGTTTCTCAAATTTATGCACCGTCAATTTATGCAATGTCAACTGCGAGGGTCGCGGAAAACGTACTTGACAAATGTTGCACTCATAGGGCCGAGTCTCAGCATCATGCGTTTCCATGTGACGTTGCAGAGCATTGCGCATACGAAAACCTCTTTTGCAAATCGTGCATACTAATGACGATATCGATGTTATTGCACTGCTGCAGGTTGTTGATTGTGTGGCACCACCATGTGCCAAGTGATGATGTTTACGCAAAGCAATTTCATTTGTAAATGATTCCTCACACAACAGACAATTATGACTGCCACGTAATGTACGTTCAACTGTGTTTTGTCCAACGCCCGCTCCTCCATTTCCAGTCAAAACATTCTCCGCACTATTGTCGTTTATGTTAATGTTGTCATTGCCGCCATTATTGTTGTTGCCGACATTGTTGTGAAGCGATGAAAAAGACGACGAAGATGACGATGGCGAAATTGATGCAAAGTGTGTTTCACCTATTTGCCGTTTACGAAAGTGACGTAGTGTTGTGGTTGAATCTGGTTCGGTTTGCTCTGGTGAGGGTATTGTAACATGTTGATTATGTTGCAGAGAATGATTATTAACACTTTCACTTCCTGTATATGGTTGAGCATTATTTGTTGCTGTTTCTGTCGTATTGCTGTTGGTGTCGCCTTGATCATGATTTTCATTCGAACCGCAACAATCATCATTATCTAAAATTAAATTTAAAAATTTTGTTTGTGACGTTTAATTCAGTAGACATACAAAAATAGTATTTACATAAATATGTACATATCTCTCATTGACTGCAATGTCGTCATAACTCGAAAAATTCGGTTTTTAAGTTAATAGTGGAAGTAGGGAGTGCATAAGTTTATTGAAAAGTATGGGAGAAGAAAGACCCCTAATTCATACGATGATTTTTAAGACTTTTTTTTTAAAATTCTTTTTTTAGTTTTTCTATCCCTCTCGACGCATTTTAGTGTATTAGCTTAAAAAAGACATGTCTTTAAAATCATCGTATGAATTGGGGTAAAATTTTTTTTCCAAAATATAACATTTTATTCAAGTAAGTACTCTTACTTATGAGTTTGTGTATAAGTAAATGGGTTTGAAAACTTTTCAAGTATAGTGATAAAGATTTGTAAATTAAATTGAATACTTTAAATTTGTTTTCAGTAAAACATTTTTTTTCTACTTATCGAGCAAGTTACACATTCTTCTCGGATTGGTTTGAATACCGTTTACTTTTTATTTCAATTTAAATATATTAAGCTTTTTATACCCATAGGAGTTTGTTAAAAATTGTTTTTATTATTCTGCAACGTTTATTTTACTGACGCCTAAACTAACAAAGCACTTTTTTATTGTTTACCACAACTGAAATTAGTAAAAAAAATTCATTGTCAATTGAATTTTGAATTTTAAAAATCTTTTGATTAAAAACTAAATTTTAATTTTTTGATAATATCATTTTAAAAAATTAGTAGTATGTTAAATTCTTCTGGAGGAACTTAAAATAACTGGCTTTAATTTGCAAGTGAAATTTTTTTTTGTTCAGTGAAGATTAAAAAATTTATTTGATTATTGATTTAATCGTAACAGTAGCTTAAGTGTTAATGAGTATTTGAGTACCGGGTAATGAATACCGCACATATTTTTCGGCATTTGACAACCAAAAGAAACTACAATTTTTTTTAAATTAGGTCCACCTCTCAGTGGATGACCCATACGTATGCAGTGCATTGTGCGGAAACTCAGGGAGATGGATTAGGTAGAGAAGATAGATGTTGAAAATTTAGAAGGCTTAACTCTTGCAACTCTGCTTTTTGCGCGTTATATTAATTTTTATAGCAGTGTTGAGGTGCCTCTGGTGTTAAGTAGACGCATTAACTTTGTTAAGCTGAATTAGCAGCCATTTTATAAATTATTTTAGTTCGCCGATGTTTCTGCTAACCGACGAAGAAGGGCGATGTTGTGTACATTAGCTTGAATAGCATCAATCGCTATCACTTAAATAGTCCGAAAACAATTAATACCATGCCACACTAACGTACGATTGTACATTAGAGAAATTAATGATGTTGATTGACTTGCTCTGACCAGGGTTTGAACCCAGGCCCCAAGTCATTGTTTGCTCAGTAGTCAACACGCTAACAACTTCAGCCAAAACTTTCGGAGTTGTATTTTTTAGTGCTAAATGCTTAAATTTTCCTTTCAAAAAAAGTAACATAAATCTGTTTAAAATATAATTTAAAATCATTTGAATCCTCACCGTTAAAATGCCAAATACTTTTTTTATGCCAAAGGAGCTTTCATATTACACAAAAATATTGTAATATGAATTTAATATAAATAATTGTATTGTAATTTTGCAGACCTTTATTGGTCATGTCTCCTGCTACAGCCTCTACAAAGCCTATTTGTTATCTACTTTGCATACGTTTTTAAACTATTGTGAATGTACTTTAGTAATTCTCATTTCTTACTTGGGAGTTAGTGTATATGTAAAGAAGTTTGAAAACATTTCAAACATGTTGGTAAAGATTTACTGATGAGATGGTATTTAGCAACCAACGAAATTCATATAGATTAGCTAACCCATAACAAATATATTAATTTTTCATTTAATTCTTTATTAAAGTGATTCGTAGTGTTATGCAACAAAACTACTTTAAACAAACGATCTCTTATACATAAATCTATGTAGAATATTCTCTACACGAGTGTAAAACTCACCACCATTGCAATCGGGACAACATAATTTACGGCTTTGTTGCTGCTGCTGCTCCTGATGTTGTTGTTGCTGTTGAGCTCCCACAGTGTGTGATAATATTTCCAATTCGTTTGGAGATTGTGTAGTCTTTATATCAACACCACCACCATCACCATCCAATTTCAGATCAATGGCTGTTAAAAGTAGAACAAAATGAAATCAACGTAAAGAAACTCAAATCAAACATTCAAAAGAAATGAAAGAAAAAAACTAAAGCATTTGCAGAATTGTTAAATTATATATATGTTTGTATGTATGTATGTATTTATATACACACATTCATACATTGTATGCGCATTCATTCGTGTGGATGTAATTTTATCAAAAGAAAACGAAAACAAAGCAAAAAAGATTTTTCTCTCCAGGCTAAAAATTTCATACTTTTACAAGTCTGCTTTAAAAGAAATAAAATATCACGAATAAACAAACAAAACAAAATTTGTTGGAATACTTACAACGTTTATTCCTATTTTCACCGGTTACTTGCACATGAACATCCTCTACGCGAACCAATCGTTGTTGCTGATTGTGTTGTAACAGCTGATAGGTAGCTGGTTGTGTTGTTGCTGTTGTTGTAGAGGAGGAGTTTAATTGTAGATGTTGGTGAGATCTTCCTAAATTGGCATGGTATTTTTGTAAATGAAAATCTAAAGTACGTTGAGCACAAAAACTCAAACCACATTGAGCACATTCATAACGAGAGCCATGAACTTGTGCAACATGCATTTGGCGCTCAGAGCGTCGTATAAAATGCATGGGACAGTGTGGACAATTGTACGGTTTTTCAGCGGGATGCGTATTGATAATGTGATTACTGTAATCCACATTGTTGTTGAATTTGGGACGTTTGTGACAAAAACGACAAATGAGCGTAATTTTTTGAGCAACAATATGATGTCTGGGTTGCAATATATGTTGCTGACGTTGTTTTATTTGTGTTTGCAACTGTTGAGTGATTTGCTGGTGTACTCTTTGTGCGTCAGCAGTTGCATCCGTTGGCGGCTCTAAGGCAATAGGTACGGGCGCATGGGTAGCTTTATTTTCTTCGCTGGTGCTATGACTGGTTGAATTCTTATGAAAATTAGTATTATTTTGAACATTTTGTGCGTGAGTCGGACGGTATAATACTGTTGGTGTGGGAATGTTGTGTTGTTGTTGTTGATGTTGTTGTTGCGGTGATACTGTTTGATTAATATTGGTTGGGGTGGTGGTAGCGTAGTAATGTGGTGAACCATTCAAATTATTGACTAACATTATATATTGCGAAGATTGGCCATTGTTTTGCTGTTGCGTATGTTGTGGCTGTTGCTGCTGTTGCATTGTCGGCATATAGTTGTCATTGTTCTCAATATTGGTTTTATTGAATGTCTGGTTTGTGTTGGGCGGTACAAAGATCGTGTTAACTGGACGATTTTGCAAACTGTTTGTCGTGGGTATATTGGCTTGATAAAGCTCACCATTCGCATTAATAAAGTAGGTGGTGGTGCCATTGGCTGTAGATATAACTGGCTGTTGGTTAAAGTTGGGCGCTGCGTTTACTGTTGTTGTTGGCCAATTAATTTTGTTTGTTGTGTTATTATTAATCAATGGATTTGTTTGCGTTTGATTGGCGCCCATGGCCTGGCCTAAAGTAACAAATTGCAAATTATTGTTATGAGGCTTAAACGCCGTCTCGATTTGTCCCCTCCTATGGTTGAGCTGGGGATTAGTAATTATTATAGATCCCTGATTGGTGTTGGTAACAATGTAATGGGGCTGTGTAGTAGTAGTTGTCCTAGATATCAAGGGGCTTGTTAAATTATGCATCTGAAAAGTTGGCTGATAATTAGCAGGACTATAAGGAATTTGCTGTGCTTGTATATCTGGTGTGGCAGCAGACTCATCTTGTAACGTGTCCGTGGACGCATGGACTATTGTTGGCTGAGATGCAACAAACAGATCTGGTTTCTCTTCGTAAGCACTTAAATCTACGTAGTCTTCTGTCTTTGTGGCTTCTTCAACCTCAACATTGTCATTATTAAATTGCTCAGCTGAATTGGCTGCCTCCTCTTCCTCATTGCCTTCCTCATTAAGATTGGCTGCATTGGTCATTTCAATATTTTCAAAACACGGTATATCATTTTGAAATCCTATCAACTCGGACTGTGTACTTTCTTCAAAGCACTCGTTATAGTTGTGATAATGTTCACTATAAACGCTTGTATGAGGTCCCGTACTGCCACCGCCACTCATATATGAGCTACCAGGTCCCATGCTGCTATGATTACTTTGTGGAGTCATTGCATTATAGTCCATGTTGTGATGTATAAAAGGACTTACCGACATGGGATTACTATTAATGGTGCAGGGACTTTCGGCATAAAAGCTTTGTGAAGGCGTGGTAGGAGAGTCTGTTAGAGGAGAATAGACAGAATGGGAAAACAATTCATCTGTTTCTCCTGATCTGGGGGTATACATGTCTTTGTCATGCATTTTACTGAGTAGGCCATTTAAAGTATCCTCAACATCTCGGATTTCATCACTTAATTCTTGAGGTATGCTCGGCACTAAAGTCGGTATCATTTCACAACTTTCTTCTATTTCCGAAGAGTCTATGCAATTAGTTTGAAAGTCATTAATGAAATCATTTATCTTTGACGAAGCTGAATACAACGGTGGCTCTGCATATCTCATCATCTCCATGGAAGGCTGAGAGGAAACCATGGCGCTACTTGATGAAGCATCAGTGGTTTGAGAAAATCCCGCAAAATCGCTCTGGCTGCTAGAGAGGTTTGCCTGCAAACTACTCATCTCCTGCTCAATGGGCATATATTCATCTTCCCGTTGCTTTGTCACTTCGATGGAAAGTGTTTCTTCATTCGTTTCTTGTGAGTTCAAATCATCCGGGTTTTCCTCCTCCTTTTCATCTTCTTTATCGTCGTCCATCGTTAAGTGTAGTCTCTTAAAATCCTGTGTCAGAGAAGTTAACGGTACTCGCACTATCAGTTTCTTGGGACTCTCCAAATTGGCTTTTTCCTTGTATAATTTATACATTTCTTTAGTGCATTCGGTTTGTATCGAAAGTGGTGTCTTTGAAAAATCAGTTACATGTGTGTCCTCTTCCAACATTTCATTTCTTATTAACAAAGGATCCCGGTATAAGCTCACATTGCTATCACTATCGAATTCATAATTATTGATTACTGGAATGGGATTTTCTTTGTTCTCATCTTCAGCAAACTGTTTGTTGTTGTTCTCATTAGTTTCATCATTCAGCGTATCCTTGCTAAAAATAAGTTTTTCGCCATCCTTGGAATATTCACAGTCCAATGAAACGAATGGTATCATTTCCAATTTACTTTGTAGATCACGATTGCGGGAGGATTTTCTTTTACGTTTAGCTGGTGTGGCTTTGTCTTGCGTGTTAAGAGTTTCATCGTCATCATCTTTGCGGCGACATTTGAAACGTGCACCACGTTTGCGTTGTATTATTAATTTCATGCTACCAACCTTAGGTGGAGGAGATGTATCAATAGTCGGCTTTTGTTGTTGATCCTTTTTCAACTTTTCAACGTTTTCATGACTGTCCGATGGAATTAATTCAATTGGTTGTTGGTTGTTTGTTTCCACAAATTCAACTGTATTTTCTTCATTATCTGTTTGATTGTTCTGATTGCTGGTATTAATTTGGTTTTGGTCTGCAGCTTCTTCCGGCCATAAATTGTGGTTTGCAATTTTTATTTTTGGCAAATGTACGTATTTGTCTTTACTAATGTCCTTGACTTGGTTATCGGGCGACGACGACGCAGACATTGTAACCTTATTACTGGTCGTACAATATTCCTCGTTTAAATTATTATTGTTATTATTTTTAAGGCAACTACTGCTCTGCTCTGCGATACTCTGATTTTCATCATAAAGGGTCTTTGAACTTTTGTCTGCTTCTCTTTCAATTTCAGTTTCTGTTGCTAAAGACGCAGACAATACTAATGATGATGACGATAATGCTGGTGTTACTGTTGCTGTTGGTGTTGAGCCGGTTGGCATTATTGATGCTGTATATGGCAAAGAGATTTCTGGTATATTGCTAGTAGGTTCACCATCATCACCACCATCATCATCCTCATCATCATTATAAAGTACCACTTCCATAGCGGGCATGTCATTGGTATTTGCTTTCATCGCTGCTTTAGTCTTCCACATGATGCAAGAGTTGTTTGAAGACAATCTGTCTGCTGATGACCAGCAGTCGTCTTTTTTGTTGTTCATATTTTCGTTGGTATTTTTGCAATATGATGTTGCTTCAGCACAGTTTCTAACTAGATCTGTAACTGCAGGTGTTGTTGCCCTTAAATGTGATGACGTAGACGACGAAATGGCTGATGACGATGTAGACGATGTTGTTGAGACAGTCGATGATGACATTTCGTCTTCCATTTGTATTGACCTTTTATGGGACATATTAAGTTTTTGCTGGTTTTTTTTCGGTTTTTTTCTTCGTGTTGTTTTTGCACAAGTTGAACTTGTTTTAGTTTGAGGAGACAGACGACAGCGACGACGACAATGTTTTAATTTATTTTTGTCTCTCTGTGATCTTGGTTTTCTCTTAACTACCATTCCGCCACCATAACTTAATATCGTCCTTGCCTTTTTTGTTGCGGCTGATGCTGATACTAATGCTTCTGCTGCTGTTCGTGTTGTTGTTGCTGTTGCTTTTCCATTCGACTTATAACAATGACCTGGTCTTCTATTATGGTAAGAATATTTAATAATTTTACGTCCATGAGTATTTGTTCTATCTGGTTTTCTTGAAGAGCTGGAATGAGGAGATGGTGTCGAATTTGAGGTTGAACTGCAAGTATTATCGTTTAGCTGGCTGCGATTATCATTCGGATGAGTATAAATAATTCTGTGGGCATTGTTATTATTATCGTTGCTATTTATGTTGTTTTCGTTGTTGTTGTTGTTGTTGTTTGTATTTTTTAGCTCAATAGCTTCTGAATTTGTAATTGGCTTTTGTTGATCACGATTTTCACGAGTTTCACTTGTAGAAGGCGGAATTGTGTAGGCTTTTAAGGCGGCTTTTGTTAAAAATAAATTTTCAGAATTCGTCCTACTAAGGCCACCACCACAGTCTTGTGGTAATTTCAATTGTTCGTATAATCTCAATTTGAAAATTTCATTTGATTTCGTTAGCACAGGTAAAACAGTTGATGATAAATTTAAAGCAGGGGACGAAGATGAAGAAAAAGTATTTTCTGTTGCCATATTTTCATCCTTTTCAGCTGTTTGCCCGGCATTTTTCTGGTATTGTTTTATATTATTATTATTTTGTTTATTAATGGACTTAAATTTTATATGGGTACTTAGAAAGTTCTCTTGATCTAAACATGGTTTTTTGCTGGCATTTGTTTGGCCAGCAGTTGTTGTATCATTATCACATATTTGTTCCAAGGGCTGTTGTAAGGTTAAGGGCGGTGATCTTTTAGAATCCAATACAGCCGGCTTGAGCAGCGGTTTCTTTTCATCCTTAAGTTTAAGCCCTGTTGTAAACGTAACATGTTCTTCTTGTATTCGAGCTTCAAATGTTTTATCCATGAACGCTGGTGCTGATATTGTTGGCGTAGGTTCATTTGCTTCTGTTTTTTGAGGCATTGTTTCAACAACAACATTGTCCAGCAATGTTGTTGCGGCCGTTGTGCTTGGTGCTACAAAATCATTGGTATTCCCTGTATTTGCTTCAAAGGAAACCGATGATTTTGTATTTGTATTGTCTACGACGGCCTGTTGTGGTTCGCAATAGTTATCGTTAACTAAATCATTGACTTTATGCATTACAGGCGGCTTAACAACTTCAACTAGTAGATCTGTTTCTCTTTCTGGTACTACTTCAGCTACAGCTACAGGAACTGCTGCTACTGGTGCTGGTACTGTTGAGGCTGGTGTTGATGTCGCTTCAATTGTTGCATCCTTTACTGTTACGTTTTTTTCCTTTTTTTGTTGCTGCTGTCTTTCATAGAATTTCTGTTCTTCCTCGTACAGCGCTCTCAATTGTGTTTGAACTTTAAGACATTTCCGCCGGAATTTATGTATCATATAGAATTGTGCCGTGCATTTGGCACATATACGCTGTGGTAGACCATCATTACATTTTATCTGTACGTTTGAGTAAGAAGGCACACGCAAAGCATGAAAACGAAATAAAAGAAACAAACAAAAAATACAATAGGGAGTTAGTTTAGGAATATAATTTAAATTTGTAAATGCAACATGCGTACGTACTATAGAAATATTTAGATTTAATTTATTGTTTGTTCGCATACGTTTTATGAGCCTATCAACAACTAGATATGAAATTAATGAGGTTTAGCTAAATAAAAAGTTGTTGGGCTCAAACGTTTTCAAGATAAAATAATATTTAGATGTTTTCATGCAGTCTTTGGGCATTTAATTGTTTAAGACAAACATCTAATTGGTATTTTTATAGACTTGACATAAAGGAAATGTTTCACAGACTAGTCGAGACTCGTGCCGCAATGGATAGAATCTGCTGTCGTAACTAAAAGTTGTAAAAAAAAAATAGATACGAATTAAATAAATACTTGATCGTCATCACATCATTTTTTCGCACTTAACATTTTGCAATAAACATTGCATGTGGAGAGATGGGATCGTGTTCAATGTAAAGTTAACAAACAGACACCATTTTCCACGCCTTAAAAAATTAAATATGTTTCAGAAAATATGCATACATAATAATATATACTTAAGGATTGCGATTTTCTTGTTAATTATGAAAATATTTAAATAGTTAAAAGGTAGCTCACCTCCTAATCGGCAACTTCTAGAACAGATACAGACAATACCCATCAATGCATAGAAATATTATGACAAACCGATCTTGCCGTTTCTTTCTTGAATTTTTTGCCATTATTTTGCATATTAAAAATGTCTTCGAAAAACTTTGGTATATTATTTGCGGTTTTGAAATTCAAAACAGTAATCGAAAGTATCTAAAAAATACTGCCAATTTTTAATTTTGACAACGATATCTCTTGAACAGATCAAAAGATTTTGGTTAGCTATAATTAATAAAATTTAAAAATATTTTTAGATGATTCTTAATCTATAGAACAAACTAATCGTTCAATTACACTGTGGAACAAATTCAGGTTAGCAAAAGTTAGGTCGATTCTGAGACTGAGGGGTGAAAATAGAGGCTAAATTAGAAGATTTTTGGTTTTTTGGCTATAACTCGTCGAGAAAATTTTTGTGGTGCTTATGAAGCAAAATGTTGGAAAAATTATTTATTAAATACTTATAAATGCACCATAGCGTATACTTACTATGCTCGTACATTAAATACTTCAATATTAATCATACGGCTCCATGTATAGAGTGATGTTTATAGAGTGTCACAACTTTTCTAAATAAATTTTTTAAAAAAAACTTAATTGTTGCACAGGTCTCTAGCAATAATTTGGCTTTTACAGATTTAAAAAATATCAATTAGTCGATGAGTTATAGCCAAAAAACCGTATAAACAATATGCTGAAAATCGAAGGTCGATTAAAAAAAATTCGAAAAATTCGATTTAGCCTCTATTTTCACCCCTCACTCTCAGAATCGACTTTTGCTAACCTGAATTTCTTCCACAGTGTTATCGTGCGATCAGTGACACCAAGCAATTTTCTAAGATATGTATTTAAGCTGGCAGTGCCGTTGAAATAGAAGCTTTGTTGTTTCTTTTCCGGTTTCTTCTACTCTTTCATATTTTCTCTGTTATTGGTATAGCCAGACTTTCTCGAGGAATACTTAATAATTTAATATGATTTCGTTAAGTTTAAAAATTGAAAAAAAAACTATAATTAACGATATGTGTATATGTGACGATACATTTGATGATCGTTAAAATAATTGAACAAAATTATAAAAACAAATTTGAAAATCATTGCAAAGAGAAATAAAAAGAAGCAAAAAGTTTTGAGAAAGTATTTGCCAAAAGGAATTAATAATATAAAAATAATAATAAATAAACATAAATATGTATGTATGTATATATGTAAATGTATATCATAATTTATGTAAACATATGTACATACATACATATATACATAAGTATGTATGAATAAAGATTTGTGTGCCTAAATAGTAATCAAATTTGTCATTTAAACTCTCTTTGGATGGTAGAGTGTATGTTTAAGAGTTACTTAAGAGACAATTAAGTTACGGTTCTCGAGTTTCGAGTAAGTGCTACTTAAGCATCAGACAAAACTAAGATACTTATTCGAGTGTGACAAGTGCCACTTCTGTTGGTTGATTGGTTTTTAAGGGGTGGAGCCGTCGTTTGGCATACATATTTTACAAAGTCATCATTATCTATGTATGTACATCAGAATCTTCAACATCAATCTTGTTTGTTCGTTTGTTTGTTTGTTTGTGCAATAATCGTTCATACGTCCGTACTTATATGGAATAAAAATGTACGTGTTGAATAATATTGAATTTTATTCAATTTTTATTTATCGTTCCGCTGCTGTCTTAAGTAACCTGCTTAAGTCAACACTAATTGTGAACAGTTTTTAGTTAAACAAACTACTGAGTTAATGTATGATAATATTTCAATTTCCTTTTTTTTTTTGTTTTCTTCTTTTTTGTTTTTGGTAATACATATATACATACAGAAATACATACATATCTATGTAAGTATGTATATACATAAATTAAAGTCAATTAAAGTTTTTATTTTATTTCCTTTTAGTGATACATATATGTAAATATATATGTATGTATGTATATATCATACATACCTACATTTATTTCATCTTTTTGTTCTTCATATCGTGAAACATTTAACAACAAAACTTTATTTACGCGTCTCCCTTTTGTCTATTGGCAAAACGTAAACAAAACCACACAGACTTGCATTTATAAATGAATAAATTGCTGCTCTGTTGTGTTGTATTTTACTTCATGTTCTATATAAGTTTTATCCAAAAAGATATACATCAACTAACCAACAAAAACAATATAAATTAAAAACATTTCGTTTATAAAAAGGCTTTAAAGGAATACTTTCATTTTTGGTGACTTAAATAAACATGAACAGAGCGAAAACAACGGTTGCCAGCTGATTTTTTTTTTTTTTGTTAACAGAAAGTTTGAATATCCTGAAATCATGATGCGACATTTTTGTGTTTTTACTTCACGGACTGTGTGTTTGTATTTTGTAAATACAAAAGTCGTTATCAAAGAAAACCGCATTTTTAGGCCACAATAAAACAATTGTGCCATTTGAATTATTTTTTAGAATTATTATCAATGTAAATTTGAATTTGTGTTTAAAAATCCAAAAAACTTACGATGAAAAAATTCTAAATAATGCCCGCATATCAAACCTATTCGTTGTTTGCAACATACCTTGACTTTTTTTTTTATAAAAAAAATATTTTTCGCACCAATTAGACATTGAAATAACTTTTTTATTATTCGAAAAGTCCGAAAAACTTTAATATAAAAAAGTGTTTTAAACTAAAGAAAAAAAAAATTAACGATTGATATTTTAAAACTCACTTCAAAAAACTATTGAAATAAATAAAACAAAGTTGATTTACACATTCATAAAATACTTGTGTACCCAAAATGGGTGGTTTTTATTTTACTAACACAAGAATTTAAAATTTAGTTAGCTTGTTAAAAATTGTTTAAGCTTTTGATTATAAAAAAAAAAAAAAAAAGATGTTTGTCAATCAATAATGTGTCAACAAAAAGTACATATAATTTACTAGAATATTTCGAATCACATGCTTAAATTAGGTACATGGCCACAATGATGATGTGAGAAATTCCAATTAATAGAAATTTATCGTGTGAGTCTTAGCAACAAATTGAAGAAGAAAGACTTGCTGATACAAAATTGCTTAAAATAGGCTTGAGTTTTATGCGTTATGTTGAAACTTGAAATAATCTAAAAATATAAACAAATAACTATCATTAAGTTATTCTTTCACAGCTGTTGCCTTTCATTTATGTACTTATGTATATTATTTTAGCTTTTGTTTGTACTTGCTTTTGCTATTATTCTTCCATTTCTTTTAAAATACAAACACCCAGATGTGTTAATTAGTTGCAACACAATGTTTTCTACTCCAACTACCGCAATAATAATGCTTAACTTTTTATAAAATGGCACAAATGAATAAAATAACTTTTAAGGGCTTACAGGCAGACAACAGAACAGCGAGCGGGGACATGACAGTAAAATAATCACTGAACCATACCAAACAGCAACATCATCAGCAACTGTAAAAGAAAATTTTTAAAAACAAGCAATTTTATTTTTATCAATTTCTTTTCAAGATTTCAATGGTAAAGTAAGTACCACTCACTTTATTATGGACTTATTTAGGAGAAATTTAATAAACATTCTGAAATAAAAAAAAACGGCAAAAATTACAATTTAATCAAAACATGGATCGGAGTAATAGCAGTCACGCCGCCCTTAAATAATGATAAACATTTGAAATTTCATTATGTTGGGACATATCTTTTTTGTGCTATGCTTTGTATTGTTATAACAAATGTGGGTACATTTTGGTTCAAAGTTAAAAATAACATACTGCAAAAAACAACATCAACAAGAAAAAAATTATCTAATCAAAAATGTAAATTTATGGCTCGTAAATTAAATTGCAAACATTCATACATACATACATACAATTACAGAGTATTTCTTCCATTCACATTCTCGGCTGTATTGTTGTATTGTTTGTATTATTGTACTACTTTACACTCTATACATAGACAGTTGTTGTTGTTGGTAATTTTCATTAGAAAAATAAGTGAAGTAAATTTAAGGTTATCAGTCCACTATGAATTGCAACGTTATTCCAAGGAGATAATAAAATAAATAAACAATTCATTTTTACGGTACATTTTTATTAATTTCATTTAAAGAAAAGCTACTTTTAAATCTATTTGTTCTTTATCTTCTTTAACAATATCAAGTAAAAACCAACAATTAAATAAAAAAAATAATACAATGTAGGTACATATGTACATACATACATACATATGTATACAATATAGACTGCGTGTTCATAAACAAATAAACGACGAAAATTATCATGATACACAATAATACAAGACCGGTTGTGAGTTTAACAGCCATACATATTTTGTATTTTCTTTTTATACTCTGTTTCCCATTAAATTATGATATTTTCTTTTTAATTTATGCATTCATTTGGTTTTGTGGTGCCAAATAATTTTACACAAGTTTATATTTTTATTTTCTTTTGTACGATGGTGTTCTTTCGTTTTATGCATCCGGGAAGTATAATTTAAATGCACAATTTGCCGTGAAATAATAAAAATAGGTTAGGAAGTGAGCTGAAGTTATAATTGAATACAAAGTCAATTACATATTTATTTTTTAAACATAAAAACCATAACTGCAAATATTCCTTCTATACATACTACATAATTGTTTATTGTAGTTATGTAAAGAAAATTTATTAAATAAAATAATAAAATACATAAATTATTTTATGGTAGGTACAAATAATATGTAAAATTTTCTTTAAAATAAATCCATGTTTCTACCAGATTCGGACACAATCATTCATGTCTATAAATAATACATTTGCAAAAAAAAAAATGCAGTACTGAAAGTGCCAAACATAACCTAAAAGCAAATTCAAAGAATTGAAGCAAGATATATTCAACAAGGGGGCTGAGCGGGGAAAAAAAGATGGAAGCACGAGGAAAACAAAAGCAAAAATAGGCCAATTTTTCAAAACACGTTTTAAATTACAAACATTTACATGAACAAAATATACTTTTGACAAATTGATTTATTTCAAATGTGTGAAGCAAAAAAATATCACATAGCTTAGCGCTACCAGCTGGTAATATACACCTTGAATGTAAGTGTACAATGTTACATGTACATTCAATTGCTGAAACAAAAAATGGCGGCCCGTATGGACGAGGACTTATTTGCATCGGTGAGACTCTATACATTCAAATCAAATTGATCTCACATAACCGGTAACTTTAACTTTGATTGAAATTGATTTTACTCGTATATCAAAAAAACACGATCTGCGCTGGAGAAAACGGAAACACTGGAATAATATCAAAAATACAATAAAAAACAAATATTAAATATGCTAAACTCAATGTTAGATCTGAAATTCAAGTACTGGTGGTTCTCAACGGATTAAATATATAAAATCATGGTTGTACCCATTTAAAAATCTGTTATGAGACAAATTTTTAGCTAAAAATAATTACGAAAACTTTGCATAATTTGTTACCTTCAATAATTAATAATAATTTAGGTTTTTAGCTTTCTATGGTAAAATGGTGTAGCCTGAAAATTTCAGATAGCACGTGCAGACGAATCGATCATAACTTAAAATTCATTGCGGTTCATTGTCAACACAGGAAATTAATAAAGTTGAGTAGAAAAAGCAAGCCACAGGAAATGTGAAAAAAGTTCATTAGTATAACAAAATTGTTTTTTTTTTTGTTGTGAGAAGTACATACGAGTACTTTAAATAACAAAAAGTTTTTTCGTTCAAGTTAAGCTTAAATTTAATGCTAAAACTCACGTAAATTAAAAAATTTTGAACTTTAAGTTAATATACTCGTATTCATCACATTTTCGAAACAAACTTGGCTTTTTTAAATATGATCTTTTCAAAATACTGATATTAATTGAAATTAGAGAGACAATTTGAATTTTTTTATTATTGCAAAAAAATACTGCTGTTAAATGTTTTATGTATTAAAATTTCTTTTAGTTGTGGATAAGTCATATTTATTAACGAACGTGAGAGAGATTCAAATTAATAATCATATGCTCTCTGCCAATCACTTAATATCGCTTGACATCGAATAATTAATATATAAAAACAAAGAAACAATTTATTTATTTCCTTTAAAATTGACAACACTACTACAACACTACCATTTAATTAATTAAATTAAAAACCACACTAACCACACCAATGAAACATAATAACTTAAATTATCGTCCTCTTTTTAATAGAAACACTTGCAAACACAATGTTATAGGACAACGACTATTCTCAGTGTTCAATACAATAATGTTAACGATAATCAACCCTTCCAACCATCAATCAGATGTGCTTGTTAGTTTGCAGTATATGTATAGTTTTGATATTCAGTAACCAAATGAAGCACAATAATAATTTGTATGCAGATGATATACTCATATGTATGTATGTACGTAAGTTTATATATATACATATGTAATTACAAAAGGCAAGTGTAGGTAGTTAGTGTCAAACCCTAATAACAATTACAAGAGAAATAACTGTAAACAGAAGCGGTGAATAGAGATGCCAATCAGCTTATTCGAAAACTATCTCGAAAAAGTTGTATTACAAAAATGTACACGTGTTTTATAAACTTTTGCGAAAAATATTACCACAAAAACCCCAAAAACCTCAATAAAGGCCGTGCTTCACTATCCTACACAATCGTACGATTCATTCACAGGAAAATCTTGCAAAAATCTGACCGACTTTAAAAAATCGTTTCAAAATGGAGTTGTAGGTGCCACACTATCATACAAATCTGATGCCAAAACATCTGATTGACAATAAATACTCCTCTGATCGCATGAAAACTATCATTTAATGAAAATTTTCATAAAATTTTACAAATCGCACGACTTGCCAAAAAATCTGTCACACAGTTGCATTTTTAGTCCACACTACCATACATTTTTAGCTCACATGTCATATTTGGCATATCGCGCGACTGTGTAGGATAGTGCGGCACGGCCTTAAGTATTCTCTATTTTAAGGATCCGAACCCTAAGTCTGGTAGCCCTGTTGGGATATTGAAGTACCATACGGAATATCGCTTAAATATAATAAACATCTATAAACCTTTACTGACACTGCCACTGTTAAATTAAAATAATTATCTTAAAACATGCATAATTGATAAAGTTTGCTTTCCTTGTAAGTATATTGATTATAGCAATTATAGAATTTATGATATCACATATTTTAAATATAAATGTATGTATGCAAGAAACAGTTTTCAAAGCTATTATATGAGCATATCAATTTTTAAGTGTTACAAAGGCAACTTAATAATGGATTGGCCTTTGACAAATTATTATAATGATGTAGATAAGGGAATAAATGAAATTTTATTATAAAGAGAAGAAGAAAACAAAAAACAAATAAAAACGGACTTTTGCTACAGACATTAAATAACTTAAATTGATTATTTAAAGCACGACAGTTGTTATCTTAATTTATATTTATAGATTATTTAAATAAAACAAAACAAATAACTAAAAAACAATGAATAAAAAGCAAGAAACACAAATAAAAAAAGTCAATGAATAAATCGGTATATAAAGCGAGAGCGAACTAGGAAAAATTGTCTGCAGCGGTCGCTTGGCAAAGCCATTCTTCCGCTTTATTTTATTGTATCTTTGTTTTTTAAGCATTACATTAATGGAAGAGGTTTTAATAAAAAAAAATGTATAAAATGTTTCTTGCGGGAAATTTGTGACAGTTGCTCAAACTGTTATGCTTTCTTAAAATAAGTTATGAAGACATTTTAAGCTCAAAACTAAAATCTAACGTTAAAAACGTAGACTCGTAATAAGTTTGAGGTTAATTACTTTGCCCCTATGAAAAGTAGTGCTTTACCATCTTAAGCGTGCACTGAAAAAACAATTTTACATATGTAAATTCAACAAACTGCCGTTCCTTGACCTCAATTCTTTGAAATTCAACGTATTATACGTTGTTTCAGTAAAATATTCCTTGAAATTAAAAGTAAAATTTTATATATTTCTGAACTCAACGTTGAAACCATTATTTGATTTTATTCGTTGAATTAAGCAATGAACTAGTTTTTTGATTTAACGTTTAATACCTTGAATTTAAGAAACTTGTTCATTTAGTTAAACACAATGAACAAATACTTTGATTCAAAGAACCTGTTTCTTGATTTTAACTAATATATGTATGTATGTTGATTTTGTTGTATGAATACGTTGGATCAAGGAATAAATACTTAAAAATCAATGTACGGTTTTAACGTATGGTTTCTTAACTTTAACGAACTGGTACGTTGAATTCAACAAGCCAATGATTGCCATACGTTGAATTCAAAGAACCTGTTCCTTGGGTGAAAAATAAGGAATAAATTCGTTGAATTTCCTTGAATTTAATTGCTTTTTTGGTTGAGTGTGGTTTTGTGTTTATAGCAACATTTCAGGAGAGGTGTAATGTAAAATAAAGCAATTATGACAGCTGATTAACAATGTAGTAATACGTAAAAATAATTAAAAAGTTATAACTTCTACAAATCGCTGAAGTAGTCAATGTTGCTCACCATTTTCCTGTTTATACTAAATCATGGTGTAATAAACAAGGTGGGAGCAGGAGGAAAAAGAACTTGGCAGCACGAGAAAAAGTAAAGCCAAAATAAGTCATTCAGCCTATTGTGTTTGGCGTAATCGAAAAACGCGAAAGACTGATAATGTCAAAAATATTAATTTTTTAAGAACAATTAATTGCTTTTGACATATTGATTTATTCAAATTTGATTTATTTAATTTTTTTTAGAACATCAACAATTAAGCGCGCTTTTTTGTAGCATGTGGTTAAAATTTTTGCCTTCGAGCTGAAGTACGACAATTTAAGTCTTATTACGGTTGCCGTAGTCGTTGTCGAAATTACATAAATTGAAAAATAAACACACCCGATCGTAGATACATTTAATTGATTTCAATTTAAACTTTGCATAAAGAAAAGTTCAAAAAATTTTTAATTAAACTTTTTCGGAAGTAAATTGTTTACGGTAAATTTATTTCACCACCGATATCACCTTGTATAAAATGACCTTAATTATTTACCTTAAAAATATTATTAGATGCAAACAAGGCCAGTTCGTACTTGGTGGCACCATCACATGAGGTGACTACGTGATAAATTCATTTATAGTAGAAAAAAAGTTAAAACTGGAACATGATAGTATATGTCTATTTTAGTTTTATCTGTACTGTTTCAAACTTTATTTCAATCTATTTCTTCTCTTAAATTCGCATTGGTCAGCTGTTATTGACAATCTAAGAAGGTCTTTTTTAAGGTTAATTTTCTTGTGGCTACTCATTACGAGTATATGTAGCATGAGTTCTAATATTATTTTCTTAAAAATCTTGATAACGTTTTGTCTGTCATTCGATTATTAATGAAGCAATTTTTTTTATAATATTTGTATTGGTGTGTTCACCGATCTTCCAATCCCAACGTTATCTGATGAACTGTAATAATCAAGTGAGCACAGTATAATTCTTTATTTATTTACGCAATTTCTTCTATGTAGTCGTTTCTTTATTGTTATGTAAAATACAATGAACATTGAATTAAAATTAGTTTTTAAATTCAAATTCAATGAATCTATTAAATGGCATTTTTATCAATTTATTACTTAACACTAAACGAAATTGTTTGAATTTCAAATGAAGTTAAAGCAACAAAAAGGAAGTACTTATTGACAAATAAATTTAAAGATATCTTTGCTTGTATGTAGAAAGGTGCGATTTGCCGTTATAAAAAACATTATTTTACATTTAACAAAAGTCAGTTATGTATGTTAATATGAAATTTGGATGGTAGCTACACACTGAAAGACGAAAATAACCATTTCCAGAACATTCCAAATATGCGTTCTCTGGAATTTTTTGAACAAATTAATTTTTCCACAGCACTAGAAATATAAATTATATTTTATGTACGAATATATGTATTTGAAAATAAAAATTAATTTTAATAGAATTTTTCATATTTCCGCTTGATTCCAAATAAGGCGCATATACATACATACATATAGAATTGACAACTTTGGGCTAGATTGGAATCAACCAAGTGTCTGGCAACATAATGCTCTACTGTGCAGCCATATGAAATGTCTAGGCTTTTGAGAACAACCACAAACTAGAAATTTTCGCCACTTAATTCGAAATGACACGAAAAAAAACAGTTAAATCAAAACTACAGTAAATAAATACTGTATAGAAATACATACATACTTATGTATTGCATTTAAGTGAATTGTCTTCAGCGATATCGCCACCTTACATCAATTGGATTTATTTATATGTATGTATGTCATTTTGACATTTTTGTACAAATTCATTTCATAATTTAAAGTTTACACATACTAGTGCTGTACGTATGATGGAAAGTGGTTTTTCTTAGTTTGATAATACATCCCTGAATGATGGAACTGCCACTACATTTTTTCACAAAACTTTCCTAAGTATTTGTTCCCAGAGGTCTTTTCTCTTAGTTTGTCATTTAAGATTGAGTGACATAAAGAAGAAGGTTACCTACGGCGAACTCATACCAGCTGCACGAGATAGCACAGCAAATACAACATCTACAAAAAGCAAACCATTTAATTTTTCTCAAATCAGTGTACGATGTCAAAATCCCAAAACTGATACAAGAAAAGCAGAAAGCATATAAAGAGAAATTTTATCATCCCATCATGATTAAAGTAGAAAAAAGTTACCAGCTGCACCACTATTAAGTTCACCTGTCATGAAATCGTCTTGAAAAAACCTTATTACGATATTAAGGTTTAAATCATGTAGCAATCTGTTTGTTAAATACCTGACTAAAATTAGTGACGGACGACATAACTTTTTATCTTATTTTTTTCTCTTTTGTACTAAGCTGTGACAATTGTACCTAAAGCCCCATTAATCTCTTTTGATTTTTCCACGTCGATTTCAACATACGTACATACATATATTTAATTCTGCTCGCTTCTGTCAAAATTTGTGCAAAGCAGGTGTAAAAACAAAATAAAAAAGCTTCCCTTTAGTCATCTGACTTGATTTTGATACATTTTTATTTCTCTTATATTAAAAAACTATAGTTTACACAATTTTACATTTTATGTAATGACATTTAATCTCAATTTTTAAACAGAATTTCACCCTTTTTACCTCAATAATGTTCTATGCAATCACCTTTCTCTTTTCCCCCTTCTTAAGCTTATAATTTTTCGTCTCAATTCTCTAAACAATTAATGATATTTCTTACATTCTCTCTAACATTTTTATAAGAGTATGTATATAAAATAATATTCCCCAATAGATTTTATTTTCTTTTAAAGAACAATTAATTAGAAACCAATGACAGGAGTCCCAACCAAAAGAGATTGAAAAAGAACACTTTTTATGCCTTAATAATTTTTTCCATTGTCATAAATTTTTAATTAAGTTTTTTTTCTTGCACAGCAATAAAATTGAATTTAATATTCTGTTTATATGGATTTTTATTATTTCTATTGTTTCTTTTTGCTGTTCAGGCGGTGTGTGGATGCACGAATAAATCTATCCATCCATTCGTATACTGGTGATGCTCCAACATTAAGATACGGGGAGTATTGTATTGAAATGTGTTGCATGTGTATGTGTATTGTTACAATGAAAACTTTATTTTGTTGTACAACTGAAAATTAATGTTTTACATCAAAGAAATAATTTTTCATGTTTCCAAACAACACAACGTTAGAAAGGCGAACGAACAGACGAACTAAACGACAAACTGACTGCGTATCTTGTTTTTAAGAAATTTCGTAAAGCAGTGTTTATTCTACCATTTGTTCTCCCCATGTTGCCTGACTGTCTGTCAGACTGTTTTCGTGACTGCCAGTTTCGTGCACATTTCCACAGAAACAAAATGTTATTTTAGTAGAGCTTAACTTTTCCTGACACTTGGCATGTTACGTTCGTTTCATGGAATGATAAAAAAGATGTCAGCCTCTTCCCCGTTCTATCAGATTTGTTAACTATTTAGCTCTGTATTGTGCACAGTGACAACGTTTTGAAAGGAGAAGAAAGTTTGTTTTTATTTTATTTGTTTTAATTTGTTAAAACTTAATATTTTCGCAAATTATCTTCATTAGCAGATTAATCGTCAAGAAGTATAATCGGTTGTTATGAAATTAAGTGCTATAGAAATTTATTTCAGCCTTATTCGCAAACCGATTATAAATTTTATTTTTATGTTATAAAATTATAGTTAAGGGTATAATTAATCATAAGAAAATAATTTGTTTGTATGTACATACATATGTATGTAAGTAGATATATTAGGAATTATTGGGTTATTCTTTACTATAAACCACATATATTTATGGTAGTATTCACAAAAAATAAAATAGATTTCAAATGTGTTTTAGTACAAAATTTCAATACCAAATTTTCTTAAAATAAATTTCAAATTCATTTTAAATTTTTATGAATTGGGGGCCAAAAATATACGAGTATGTAACTACATCTGATGTGAAAATATGTATCGAAAAATTAGTTTTGACATCTCAGGCAGATCAAAAATGGTAACGGCAAAAGTGGACGAATATAATCACCTGGGCTGAATTCGTCTTATACTATGTTCACACGACGAACTGAAACAGTAGGTTCGCTCCATAAACCTCGATGGCGAACCTATGTGTTCACATAACTGTTTAAAATAGGTTGACTATTTATTGCTTTTTCATTTTATTTAATTATTTACATAAATATAAATATATGCTTTATATTTGTTCAATGTTTTTATTAAATTTTAGCACTTATCAATTGTTTTTCTTTGTTAGTTCAGATAAACTAGCGCTGATTTGTTATCAAAATTAGAGATGGTATTAAATTCTACGGGTTCGCAACAAGGTTCAAAATGAAACATGTAGGATCGCTCTCAAAATTTTGAAGGGCGAAAAATGTAGATTCAATCAAGGTTGGCCCGCTAACCAATAATGAGAGCGCGAACCTCTATTATTTCTGTCCGTGTGAACATAGTATTAGTTAAGATAATAAGGTTGAATATGGCGCTATAAAAGTAAAAACAAATTTGACGTTTGTCGTATTGCTGTCACATTATTATTGTTTAAATTGGGAACAATAAATGGGGGAAGTAATTTAACGGATTTGAGTATAAGTTAATCAAGGTTTAGCTAAACCAGGGTTTAAACGTTCACTGAAATGTTTGCAATAAGAGTATCAAACATTTTTTTACTCAATTTCTTTAATTTTATGATGTCTAAACTTTGTCCCCGGTTTCTTCAATTTGCCGAAATTTGAATAAATTAAATAAAAACTTGAAAATATTAAAAAAAAAAATCAGAAAAATTAATAGCATAAAAATTATATATACAACAAAGCCAGATTACTTGATATTACACTTGTAAGTACATGCATACATATATACATACATACATACATACTAATTCGCTAATTCTACTATCCAGTAATCCGGAAATTTAAATTTTTCGGATAGTTTATGGAATCTATAAAATTGTCTTAAATTATATTTTTGAAAGTATTTAAAAAAGGTACTAATAATATTTATCAATTAATCAAAGCAACTATTGAGCACAATTTTGATATTAACAGACAAATTTTTGGAAACGAATAAATTTTTATATTTCAAAATTAATATTTTTGGTCACTTTTAGTATATTTCTTTGTAAATTAATTAAATATAAGTGAATTCCTAACTGTACCTATATTTCTGTTCGGAAATAAAAACAAATTTATATGTATGTACATATGTATGTACACATATCTATTGCGTTTAAAATTTAATTTTAACTGTAGTACGGCCGATCCACTAATCCGGACTATAGCTGAAACTATATCAGTTCAGATTAGGGAGGTTGTACTGTCCTTTAAATTTTAAAGTAGGGAACCTTAAGAAAGACGCATTTATAAATATGTATTATCATTACTGACATCACGTGATAACTTATATATATATTTTTTTTCGATAATATATATATAAGTATGTACATATATACTATTGGGATATTCACACTGTAATATGTAATAAGTAATATGGCATAAAATAAGCACACCAAAATATGACAAGTGTGAACACCCCATGTGCTATGTCATAATTGTGCCAGCTGATAAACATTTAACAACACTCCATTTTTTAGTCGGATTATTGCGCATACGTTTGCATTTTAGCAATGAATATTTCCAAAAAAATAGCATTATTTTCAGATGTCCTGGAAATATTCATTGCAATTCATTGCAATTGGTGAATATTTGACCTGTAACGCTGGAAGAGAGCTTATTTTAAAGGAAATTTTCTCAGCTTTCTATATCTGTCCTCATTTATAGAAAATTATTTACCCAAATAATGGTTTTGGAGGTTTATGTTAAAATAATAATAGTCCTGAGCACCAAATTTTCTCTTAAAAAACCGGAAGCTCGATTTTGATTTTAGAACCATGGTTTCTTTGGGAAAAGTTCTTAGAATTTCCCGTAGATTACGATTTTGCTATACGCTTAGTAGGCAAAAAAATTGACCCACCCTAATAAACATATTTTTATATTTATTATTATATGACTTTTTTGCTTGAAGCACAACAACAATTTTTTAAACTATTGTAAAATAATAAGTCATTATGACAATATGATTGATATGACTGCAGTGTGAACACCCCATACGTATGTATGTACGTATATGTATACTCAAGTTCTTTAAAACGAAATTAAAAAAAAGATGATAAATTTATTTCATTATCATTTCATATCAGTTTTCTAAAAGCAAATTTATAAAGCGTAATTTGTCTTTATCTGTTTTTTAGGAAGAAAAATGGCATAAAATAAGTGCTTATCATTTATTTATTCGCTGTAAACGTGATAAGAATCTTCTATTAATAATATAGATGTCAGTAGCGTACAATAATAAATAAATGTATAACATAAATATGGTGTACGAATAAAAAAAGGGTGCAAAATTTAAGGTTCAATATGTTATTGCCAATAAATCAAAAATTCCCACATCCCCAATAATTAATCCCCTTAAGTTGTTTTTACACACTCTGTATTTTACAGTGTGCTTGTAAAATTTCCCTCTGCCAAATGTTAACATAGTGTGTAAAAGCATAAAAAATTTGCTTCTGTAAATGTAAACCTCAATTTACAGTGTCAAAATGTTCAATTATAGCGTATTCTATTTTGAACTAACAAAACACCTGACATCAGCTGTTTTTCAACTCAATTGTTTGTTGCGTCAAGAACAAGTGTTTGTGATTCGGAAAATTTATATTTAAAAAATTTATTTATATTAAAATCTGAGTAGGTATAAATATATATATTATTTTAAGCGAAGCGAAGCTCCATATAGCACGTTTTATCTTTACCTTCTCTTCATAATTTTTTTTATTTTTCAATTTTATGGCAGATATATTTGAAATAACGCAACAAGTCGCAATTATTTTATCTTTTAAATAAATTTTTGGAAATTTATTTGCATGAATACAAAACCGTCGCGAAAAATTAAGAAAATCATCACAAAGATAGCTGTTGTAAAATATTATAAATTATGTCAAATGAAAACAAAAACTCAAGTGTGAAAGTAAAAATTATAAGCCGACTGTACATTGTAAATTTTGACAGTCATAAGCAATTACAGATGCATTGTCAACTGGCAAAACTACTGTAAAATACATAGTGTGTAAAACCACCTTGTTATCCAAATCTTATAGATATAAAATATTAAGAGTCTCTTTCACCAATTCTATTTAAATATCAATTCATATTTAAACGTAGTTATCCATTTTCACCAACATATTCTCTTTACACATTTAAAAGCTGTTTAAATAGGTAGCAATCTCCATTTAAATACTGATTTTGCATCTCTCTCACAACAGCTGTCTCTAGCGACACATACACACATAAAAAATTTTTTCATATTAAATAAAAAAGGGCTACCATACTTTCTGGTGTTTTATTATAGAAGTTGGTGAAAATGGAATTTTTTTAAACAGAATTTAAATAGACATCTTTAATTAAATTAAACTGTGTTTAAATTTGTTTGTTGAAAGAGACTCAGTCACAGTGGCATCATATGTTTGAGAAAAGAGTTACCATATTACTCTCACCTAAACAGGACATTTAAATTTGTTTTTTCATGTTCCATTTATGTTTTGTAACATTACGGCAGAAACATATTTAACATTAATAAAGAAAGAAAAATTACAAAAAATAAAGAAAATGTGAGTGTGTTGTGGACATTTTTCTAATCAAAATTTTGGACCTCAAGTCAAAAGTTAATTTAATAGTTATTAAACAAAAATTATAAATTTCTCCTCAACCAAAATCTAATAAATAAAAAGAAGAGTTGCAGCAATGTTTTAAAAGATAAAAAGTCAAATCCAAATTTGACGCCACGGGCAATAAATTGTTTCTTTTGTTTTCAACAAGGAGAAGAAGCAGTCGAAATCATATGGTAATTTGTAAAACTTAAATCAATTGTAAATGCATAAGATTAGTGATTTAATTTACATTTAACGGTTAGTGAAAGACATTATAATATTAACAAACAATATTAATATATTTGTATACATATATTAAGTTCATACATATTTAAATACATACATATATACACATGGGTAAGTATGCATGTGCAACACACATTATTAGCACCTACCTAGTTAAATTTAAATGTTTTTATTTTTTTGTTTCATTTAAAGAAACCGTATGAAGTTAAGGTAAATTAAAAAAAATTTAACATCTTTTTGAACTTAACATTCTCCATCTAAATATTGAATTAAAATTCCTTTATTATGATTTATAATTTTCAGAAATGAAAGGGCACACCGATAAAGCTTAAACAAAGAAGTTTGTTTCTCACTTAATTTTCCATATCCCACTGTTTTTTATTTATTAATTTTTATTGTTAAGAGAAAACAAACAAAAAATTGGGCAAAATATGTTTGTAGGTATACTCGTACACAAAAGTTAAAATTATTGTTATTTGGTTTTGTCGGTAAAATAATAAAAAAACAAAATTCTGATGCCAGAGTTTATTTTGCCAAAAAAAAAGTTATTTTACTGGTTGTGCTTTATGAAAATTTTCAAATTATACCTAAAAACAATCAAAACATCAAGTTAAACACACATACACTCGCACTCGCACACGCACACACACAATCCTTAGTCTCATGCCTGACCTAGGCGGAAATTCCAATCAAATTAAGTGAAAATGTCTTTCTATTTTTGAGATATATGGATTTTTGTGCTGCCCAGCAAGCAAAAAATCTAAGGCTTTGAACAAATTCTCCCTTCTAAGCATCCACTTTTAAATGAAAACTTTATTCTCATACATACGTCTGAGATTTGTCAGAAGGTTAAAGTTAGCAAACATTTTTGGATTTCTTTTGAAATCAGAGGGTTTGCTGGGCTGTTCTTGAATATTGAGTATCAGCGTGTGCCATATTCTAGTTTAAGGGTGTGTGCGTCTATTTGAATTTATGTCTGTAATTATGTTGTTGTCGGTGTGGTATGTTTACTGGTGTTGTTGATTTTTCCTTTGTCCACCCTTGCTGTAGGCAGCAACAAATACATACATACATAAAATAATCACCACTAACCAACTGTGTGTGTTTTTAGTGATATTATTATTGCTGAAATTTTAATTTCCGTGTGTTTTGTGTGTCTCTGGCAATTAAGTCGATTTGTCATTTCCCATTCTTCCAAACAAAACCGTTATTCATTGCTAACGATTTGTGATGGCACTGCTGCTGTCATCCATGCCTTGCGTACACACCAACATTTTCCTTTATTTAATTTTTTGCCATTCAAACAAATTTTTTTTCCAGTTTTCTATGTATGTTTTTTTTTAATACAGGCAGCTCAAATAGTCGTGTGCCGTTTAGGTCGTTACCATTGTTTTTGTGGTACTTTTATTCATCAAAATCCCTTGCGTTTTTTCTCATCTTTTTATCGTCGGCTTTGTAAATGTTTATTGTTTCGTAAAATCATCGTCACTTTTATGCTTTATTATCGCATTAGCTTTTTGTATCGTAGGTATTTAGCTTTGTTAAGGAACAAAACATGTTTTCTTTTATAATTCAATCACTAAATTGTCTTGTATTATTATTATTTTTGTCGTTTTTTAATAATATTCATCGTCTAGTAGTCACACAGTTATCTACGGGATTGCCTACAATTTGTCAAGTATGTGTTGGCGCAATGAAAACATTTCTTACACAATACAAAATCAGCAATTTTATTTGTACTCCGATATTTTCGAAATATGTAAATCAACTAAAGATATGTGTAAGAACTAAACTTCGTACTTTCATCGCTGGTATTTTTTCAAAGTAACTAATTTTTACCTTTTTTTAATTTTAGCTTTATCTGCATGTTTATTTATTTAAAAATTGAACCTTTGCAAAAAAAAAAAAAAACACTACTTGAGTGAGTGGTGGTGTTTGCTTTGACTACAAAGCAAAATATTACTTAGGACCCAGGTTTGATCCCTGGTGAGGAAAAGTCAATCAACATCATTAATTTCTCTAATGTACATTAGTGTGGCATTGTATTAATTGTTGTCGGACTATTTAAGTGATGAAGGCATTGCACTGGTCACTAAAACCTGTTCCGACAGCGATTGATGCTGTTCCAAGCTAATATATACACCACATCACCCTCCTTCGACGGTTAGCAGAAACATCGGTGAAGTAAAACAATTAATAAAATGCCTGCTAATACAGCTTAACAAAGTTAATGCGTCTACTTAACACCGGAGGCGCCTCAACACTGCCTTAAACAAATTAACATAACGCGCAAAGCAGAGTTGTGAAAGAGTTAAGTCTTCTAAATTTTCAACATCTATCTTCTCTACCCTATTCCTCTCCCTGAGTTCCGGCACAGTACACTGAATACGTAGGGGTCATCCCCTGAGTGCTGTTCCTAATTTGCTTTGACAGTTGGAGGAAAATTTATCGGCGAATGCTATTGTTGTAGGTATAATGCTACCTAGCATGAATTCGCCTTCGTTGGACTGTTTAAGTGATGAAGTCATTGTACTGGTCACTAAACAAATGTTGCCGCAGCGATTGATGATGATTCCCAGCTAATGTACACAACATCGCCCTCCTTCATCGGTTAGCAGAAACATCGGCGAAGTAAAACAATTAATAAAATGCTTGCTACTACAGCTTAGCAAATTTAATGATTCAAAATAACACCAGAGGTTCTGCAATACTGTTCTAAATACAAAACGCACAATAGCAGAGTTGCTAAAGAATGAAACCTACTTCTACATTTTCAACATCTACTATACCCTGTAGTTTTTTCGTGACAATTTACCCCAAAAGTGGCAGTACTATACAATGTGGACTGGTTATAAAACTATCCACATTGATCCTATACTCGGAAGACTGGTTCTAAAACTGTGGAAAATTTTACTGTCACTTTGTGCAGGCACTTAGCTGTCTTTTTGTGTCGCAGATGGTGGATAGTAAAAAATGTATGTCATTAAGCACACATAGCTTAAGTAGTACAATGTACAAGTACCAGTGAGTGTAGCTGAGTGGGTTGAGATGTTGATTAGCAGTCGGAAGGTTGCTAGTTCAATTCTCAATACAGTCAAAATACATTTACAAAAATAGTGCAATGTTACGTATCCTTACTAAGTTACAAGTGAGCTGTAGGAACATTATTGTACTGCAGTGGGAATAACCAGGATGAAGATGACTAGGATGAAGATAACTAAAATAATAAGAATAATAATAAAAAAATAGCTGAAAGCAAAATTTAATTATTATATTAATTAATTATTATTATCTTTTTAATTAATAAATGAATTTGTTATGTTTTTTTTTGACGTAATAATTTTTTTTTAAGTTAAATAAATCATAAAATGACTTTTATTTCATAAAAAATAGGGAATGATTTGCGGTTTTTAAGGGAGTGGTTTGGCAGGTATAAGGAGACAGTTAAGGGTAAGCCAAGAAGAACCGGCTTATGAACTGTCTTTTTGTGGCCTCTTGGTGACAATTAACCCCATCGTAGGACATCCCCTTGTTAAAGTGGCCAGTCATATGGCTAGCATTCGGAATGGTTGTGTCATAAAGGGGCTAGTATTATAACCAGCTCGGAGACAGCCACTTGAACTACAGGGTACTCTCTCTACCCGATCCCTTTCCGTAGTTCTGGCACAAGGAATTGCTTAAGTAAAGGGCATCCCCTTAGTGCTAGCCACACAAAAAAAAAAAAAAAATTCTGAAGATGGTGAACTTTGATCCTATTGTTAAAGGTCAAACCAAAAATATATTATCTATAAGGCGAAACTCTTCTTTAAGAAACGACTACATACTCGTACATACATACTTATTTCAGCAAAAATTTTAAACATCGATTTGTATGATCATACTATTCAATAATATAACAAGTTGCAACTGCAATTATCTTTAATTACCGCTACCGTTAATGGCCAATAATTTTTTGAAGTCTTTATTTTTAAACAAATAAATATACCCACTTGCTTGTCATAATATATTTTTTTTATACATTGCAATTGATATTTATATATTTCAGGTCACTTAAAAAGGGGTATTCATTTGAAGTAGATTGAATCGTGTGAATGACGAGGTAGATTTTTCAGCTGTGAAATAAATACTTTAGTTTGAACAGCTGTTTTTATAAAAAGCACAATATTTTTCAAATTTTTCTTAAAAAGAACCGAATCTGGCAAAAGTCGTATTTCGTTTACCTCTTTTCGCGATTATCCATCGATATTAAGAAATGATTTAACATTCTATTCAACCTAAATATGTACAAATGTACCTACATATGTATGTATGATGGTTGTACATGTGTATTGTTTGTTTCGCCTAAACGCCTGATCTTCAACAATCAATCATTATTATTGTTATTGTATTTTTTTTAATGTTCTTTATTGTCCGATAAAACAATTGTATCTCTTTATATTAAGTGAACTTGTTATTCAGAGTTTTTTATGTTGTTATTTTCTTTTTTTTTTAAATAAATAAATTAAATACAAAACTACTGACGTTAATACAAATCGTTCCAAACACGAGGAATATAAAAAAGAATATACATATGTATGTGTGTACCGATGTATCTAAAAAAATTCGATTAAAATTTTATTGATGTGTAGGCCATACATAAAAATAAAAGAAAACAAAACAAACAATCAACCAGTTGAAAATGATTTAACTTTTTTTTAATAAAATTTCTTCATTAGCAATCATCATAAAGTTCGGTGCGATAAAAGAACGAAACAAAAATGTCTCTAATTAGGTCGGGTCAATGTAAACATTATCTAGCGTACATTAGAGATGATGATACCTGCTGTGTAATCATTGTTGCTGAGAAGAAAACCACTATTCACTAGATATTGTGAATGCATTTATCAAATAAAAGTTGCTGGCACTTGTTACATATTCGAAGTACATATTTGACATTACATGTAATTATTGTTAATAGTGCAACGGTAGGAAATTCTTTTTATAAGTAGAAAAATCTTCATACAAAATCTCTTATAAAACAGTCATTGAATAATCAAAAACTACAACTATTTATTAATAAATTTTTATGAATTCGCAAACAATAAAAATAAAAATGAAAGGTTAAATGCAAAAACCTTTCATTGAACTAAATCAATTTATTCAATTCTCTCATCTTTTATCCAACAATTCTTCCACATATTAGTATATAATCTATTGATGTATTGTTATTATTATTCTCTTTGCAACCAAATGTGCATGGTTTAATTAGTAATACATGAGGCCCTATGCTCCTTATAGGAACGACGGTAACTTATATATATGAGTAATACATGTGAATGTGTTACGCTTATAGCTACCAAAATTCACAGCCGGCAATAATCCACAATACCTCATTCACTTCTGTGAAAAAATATTTTTAATTTGGTATAAGTTTTGTTAAAATGGGCTGAATGATATGGCATAAGGTCCGGCACATCCTTGTTGTCTATTAATTTCATATGTATGTATGTATGTATGTATATAGAAAACATGATAAATTTAATAAAAATATTAAATGCATTTTTAATTTTATGCCTACCTATCTATGTATATTCATTAATTTTTTTTCTCCCAACACAATTTAAATAAAAGCAATACAATGTAATTATAGCTTTTGCAGACCTCGGCATTTTACTGCATTTAAAATTAATTTATTAAAAAAAACAACAACAACAAATTATGTATGTAGTATGTACATTTTTTGTGAGACCCATTTAAATTTGCTACATTTTAATGTCTCATTCTTCATTTAAAAAGAAAAATAAATTAAATCAACTTAAATAAAGTAAAATTAATTTAATATCATTTCCGTTTTTTTTTTTGCTCTATTCTTTGAATTAATTTAATGAATTTTGGCAGAATGGCGGCGTCGGCGACGGGCATAAGAACATATACTCTTTTTAATTTAATATCCCATGGTGACAATTATCAAGTAACATTTGATGGTTTGCAAGTTAAAAAACTCAACAAATTGGAGTCAAACATTATAATAATGAAAATAAATAGGAAATATGTATAATTCAAATGATATACATACATACATATGTATATGAATGTGTGTACGAGTATGTAGGGCAAACTTGTAGCCAGTTTTTAATTTCATATTTAAGTATGTAATTAAGCTACGTTCACATTTATCAAATATATGTCGAAACCAAGAAAGAAACTTATAGTTTATTTCTTTTAATTACAATATTTTTTTTAATTTGGTGTCGCATTTTTTATAAAATGTAGGTATGAAAATAATTAAAATACTTTTTTGTAGAATAATTAATTCTGATTTGCAATATAAAAACCAAGTTATATGTCACTATCCCTAAGCCAAACTAGTGGTCAAGTGTTTTGGACAAATATTTGATAAATATGGACGTAGCTTTAGTTAATTTTTATTTAAATTTGATTTGTATTTATGTAAATACTACTTTTGTTTTCCAATCGTGTTTAATTGTTCTTTTTTACTTGTGTTAAAAATATGGTACCACTACGTAATATAAAAAATTTCCCACATATTTCCCAAAGGAACAGCTGAATAGAACAAATAAAAAAATCCAAACTATATATCCTCGTATGTATTTTTATTTAAGCTAGAAATAAGAATAATGAAGAATTGCTTTAATGTTTTAAACAAATATAAGCAACTTTCGAAATGATTGAAAGGTTAATACCGACAAAACAAGACAACATTTTATGCAACTTGCCAGCACTCACAAAGTTTTTATTGGCTTTGTTTTAAATAAATAGAAGAAGCAGTCAAAAACATATGGAAATTCGTAAAACTTAGGTAGTATTTAAATACGCGGGGTTGTTCATTTAAGTATTACTTAAGTATTTTTTTAAATATGTACTCTAAAATAAAATTTAGTGTTTAATTAGAACTTATTACAACTTAAATACCAAGTAAAAAACGGAGCATTAATGTTTTTAGTAGTAAAATATTTTGGAAAATCAATTTTTTTTTATCTGTGGGCTTACGAAAAAACGTCGTAAAAATAATTTTCAAAGCCCACAGGATAGCAAAAAAGCAAAATGATACATTTTGTCCATGTGTTTTGGGAAGGAAAATTAAACATAACCTGCCGATTTCGTATACAATTTCTCTCATCATTTTTTTTTTCAGTTCAGTTCACCCGGCGGCAAGCTGACTAATATGGAGATAGGTTAAATTTATTTTTTTGGCAATTAAAAATTTGTACTAGAAATATGCTGATTACATTAAAAGCCGCGCATACATACATATGTACTCGTATGTACTATATTTAGATGTTCCTACATAATGCTTTAATTAAAATTACTATTTAATTATGAAACACATAAAACAAAAAGAAACAGCAAAATAAGTTAATTAATTTTTATTAGGAAATTTAATTTATTCACGGGTAAAAATTGTAATAAAACATTTTCGAGAGCAACAGCTTAAATTTAAATGTTAAACAACAAGTTTTTTTTTTTGTTCAGGTAAAAATAAACAACAGAAAAAACAGTCATTTATACAAATGGAATTGCAAGGCTTTTTGTTAAACAGCCATTAAATAGTTTAAAAGTGAACAAAAAAGAAAAAAAACTTTCAACACACTTGTGATCAAAATGAACAGAGGATTAATGTATAGAATTAAGTGAAATTTTCTTGAGGCTTTTGCCGCCCTTTCAAATTCAGTAAAATTTATTTTAAAAGATTTCCGAAGTATACCTCAACATCCTAACATCCTGTCCACTTCCAAGAACATAATATGCATTATAGTAAAATTAAAATTAATTTTCTTCGGCAACATCATTGATTGATTGATTTTTCTATATGGCAGCTCACCGCAATGCCTTTAGTTCACTATTTGATTATGATGGCAACCACATTTGATAAGATATTTTGATAAGGCAGACATTCCCGCATGAAAAATGGAATTACTTACTACATGATCTAATTAACAGTTTTTTTTTGTTTTTGCTATGCGCGTGATAATTATATCTTGCACAAATAAAAATAAAATGATAGGTACTCAATAAATAATTGTATTTCATTGCTTAAGTAAAATACATGTATGCTAAACAACTACATTCATGTGTTGCATGTAAGTACGAGTATATATGCATACATATGTATATGCATGTCTCTTTAAAAAGCGTAGCGTGTTTATTTTTCTTTTAGTTTCTCAAACTCGTTTTTTCGTTTAAATATTTTGCAGCGTCTTTAAAAGATCAATAAACTTAAAAAAAAGTTTCCGACCATTAAAAAAAATAAACACTAACACATTTCACATTTTGTTGTCTTTTTTTGGTTAGTCATTTTATGTGCTCAATTTTTGGCGATCTTTAGCTTAATTCAATTTAAGTTCTGTAATGTCTGACCACGAAAAGAAAAAACATCACGTGTTCAAAATAATTGTTGATAATTTTCTTGTATGTGAACAAATATGTAGAATAAACAAAAATGTTTTGAAATGCTGTGAAATGTTTATTGATAAAATTCAAGTTTAAATAATATATGTACATATGTACATATAAGTACATACATACATACATACATAAATAATTGATAATACATACATATGTACATAAGAAGGTATTTATTAATAAATAATATATAAAATAAAAAATTAACACATCAAAGCGATATAACATTATATGATCTTAATTTCCGCTATTTGTAGGTGTTGTGTGTTTTTAAAAACGAGAAATAAAGAATCAACTTATTAATATCAAGGTAATATTTAAATTAAAATTTTTTTTATTTCGAAAATTTCCGTCAAGATGTAGCAACTTTTGATTTGATTAATTTTTCTGAACGATCTTTTCAATAAAAATTATTGAATTTTATTATTTAAAAAAATTTCATGGAATTAAAATTTAAAAATATATTATGAAATTTGATTCAAAAGTCGAACTGATCTGAAATATCGTAATTTGATGAAATGTGTTGTACTTGTCTTTGCTCAGTAATTAAAACTTTTTTCAACAGATTGTTGACCAACAGTTGTGTAGCAAACTATGTCTGCTGAACGTAGCCATTGTTACATTACAAGTGTAACCATCCTTGATGGATTGCCTAAACAAAATAACGGCAAACAACCAACAACTGTCAAAAGTGATGTCATCTCGTTTTTAGCTACGCGCAAAGTGGTTGTTTAACATATTTAACACCTACTTTTACGCAATTATTGCCAAAGTTTTGAATAAAAAACCCATTTATTTTATTATTGGCGCAATGGTAGTTCCTGTGTCATACGAGTATCTGTTCAAATCCTGGCTAAGAAGTGAATTTTTAAAAATGTTATCGATATTCAATTAAACAAGTTTAAGTCCGTACAATGCTCATCAGACATCTAAATTTTGTAATACCTACATACATATGTATGTATCTATCTATCTATCTATTTTGTAGTATCTTATAAATATGGAAATTTCTAACTTGTTATTTGAAAGACTATAATGACACCGAGTGGTGAAATTAATTTCTCTTTTAGTTTTTCAAACTTCAAACTATTCCTAAAATAGTCTTAAAAGAGTATGTACAACTATAATTATGGGTAATAATCTTATTAATTTAAGTATTTTTTGTTTTCAACACTGTCAGTCACAAAACACAATGTTGCCATGTTATATGTACATACATACATACATATGTATGCTTGTAAACTGTTCATTAAACAATCTTACGTACCCGACATAAAATACCGTTTAACAAGTTTTCGCCTCCGCTTTCAGTTTAGAAAATTGTTAAAACTTAAGAATATAGTTAATAAATTGTTACGTTCCTGTCATTAAGCGACAAAAACGTCTATGCCTGCTAATGATTTAAGAATCAGAGTGTAACAACCAAGAAAAAAGAAAATAAAAATATATTTCAGATGAAAATAAATGAAACAATACAATTTCTGGCTGTGAAGTGTAACAAATGTATTGAGTGTTGTTTTTGTGTGCAGCAGCAATTGTCTGCTACTTAAGTACGAGTGCTCGTTTCCTGGACTTTCAAGAAGGTTTATTAGTTTCTACCGTTGTATGTAGTACAAATATGTATGTGCATACATACTTATATAAAATTTATTGCGCAAAAAAGTACGTATATTTCACATATTAAAAACATACACAAAGTTTAATATGACAAATGCATCATACCTTTAATAAATACGAATAACATACCCAGTAAAATTTATTGCCGGCAAACCGAGGTAAATCTCTTTTTTTTCGTTTTTTATTTATTTGGTCATAAGCAGAACAAATTGCAAAACAACAGCAGCAAAAATAAATATCTACTGTAGAAAAATCAACCACCCAATTTTGCTTTCTTTTTTATTATTTACTGAAAAATAACGCACAGTAGAAATATATAAAATACATACTCTCATAAACGAGGCCTAGGGTGGACATTTCTTTAAAGTTTTAAGTAAGTAAGGAAACCAACTAGAACACAGTTGAAGGTTAAAAATTTAAGATTGTTTTTAAATTTGGTTTTATTAAAAGTGTTATCAGTTTTTATGTGGATACGTTCGAGATATTCTTCTGCTGATAAACTTGTTGTACAAGTTATACAAAAATCGTGGGACTTCGAACATCATCTGTATTTTAGCGATGTAGAGCTGTCCGGTAATTTATTAGCAGATTTTGTGTTCGTTTTAATCAGCATTTGAGTTGCAAACCTTTTTTTCTACATATTCTTTGATAACTTTTAATTTTGGCCTCGTTTATGAGAAACGAAAGAATAAAAATTGATATTAAGCAGCACTTGAAAATATAGTATATGCGCGAGCGTTCACTTATATTGTTGTAACGTTTGTATTCTTGTATTATTTTACAATAGTATGTGATACAACTATACTACACATTTCATTTTATTTCATTTCATACACATGGTTTTATTCATGCTATCAATCCGATATGAATGCCTATTTTTAGCAAGAAGATAATAATAGCAATTAATTTTATTTTTTCATTGCAATACAAGAAAAATCAGTGTTTTTATCTCTTTGCTTTAATTTTACGAAAAGGTGACTGACTATGTTTGTTCATTTTCTTTATAATTATTTGCCGTTTAACAACACGCAAGTACAATCCATAGAGTGAATAAAGAGTGCGTGATGACTACAAGTAAATAAATGAATGTTGTATTTCGGCACATAATACAACATTTTATATATACTACCGGTTGTGAATTGAATAAATGTCTGTTAATCGCAAGTATTTAGTATAAATGTAAATCTGTAGTTGTTCGAAATTGTGGGTTTGTATTTGTGCAAACACTTAAAACACAATAGACACGCGTATTTTCTACTTAATATGCATTTATTTCATTTTTATTGTATTTGATTTTTATTTTACATGACACACGACCAATTTTTATTTACAAACACTTAAAAACACAGACACACAAGAGTTCACGTTAACACTCGCACTCTCATTTAATTTTACGTCCATACAGGAGTATTTTTACCATGATTTTTACCTATTGTTTGACAAACAGATTTTGTAAGAAACTCATTAATTTTGTTTTCATTTTGCCTTTTTCTCCCCATATTAGAGCAGGAAGAAAAAAAAAACAGGAATAATAATGTTGTTGGCATAAGAAGTAGTGTGATGCCAACTTCACGGACTAGATATAGCACATTATATTTTTACCACACCAATATGAGACAAGTATTTTTATTTCAAAGAAACACAATTGCAAAAATTAAAAATTTACACGATTTTTCAGTTAAGACAAAACCTTGAAAGACTTGCTGTATTAAATAACGCTGTTTTTTGAGATTTTGAGCCCAACCACCCCCTTTCCTTTCCAGCGCTGAAGCGCAACGCTTTTTAAACGTTTAAAAACCCAACAGTTGGCATCACTGTAAGTAATAAAGTAAATGAGAAATAGGAAGAGGGAGCACTGCCATATTTCGTATGTTTTTGAAATGTATTAAAAATCAACTGCCACTAACTTGGTTCGAATATAGATTTTATCCGGTATTCAAAGCAATCATATATAAAACAAATACATACTTATATATACGGACATATTTTTTTAAACATTTTTTTCAGCATTAAACTTTATAACAGAAAGAATCATAAAATTCTCTCATCATCCTTAAACTTGGCGCCACATGATGAGTTCTCAATAAAATACAATGTTTAGTTTTAATAACCCTCATGTTAAAATAAAAAAATGGAAAAAAAATTTAAAAAAATGAAACTGAAAGTTGAACAAAAACAAATTTGTCATCCCACTGTTTAAAAATGATTGGTTTTCTTTACATAAGCAAATACAAATCAAAAATTTTCTTAATTGTATTTAGAAAAAAAAAAAGTCCCAACTAAAAATCTTTATTGTAAATCTTAATTACTTTTCTTTTAAAAATCATTCCACATAAAAAAAAATAAATTGTTTTTATTTCAACTGAGAAAAGTCATCAACCATCAGAGTCATCAAGTAAATAAAATCAGTGGTGCATGTACTAATTTTGAGACATTTCTTTTTGTTTTTTTTTTCTTTTTATATAGTAAAATTATTCAAGAGAGCAATCATGGTTTCTTTAAATACATAAATATATATTATTATAACACCTCCTGTAGCTTTTAGCACTGCAAGAAATATAAAGTCTCTATTGATTTCTTTTATTGTTGCATTTAAAATTATCCTGTCGCGTTATTTAAAGGCCATTTAAAAGGCTTTGCTGTTCACTTATGGTTGTTATGGGAACATTTTTTTTTGGTAGCGGACAAAAGAAATGAAAGAAAATTTTTCTTGGGAAAATATTCAAGATATAATCTTCTTGTGCAATATGCATAAAATAATTGTGAAGTCCTTTGGAAAATGTATGGGAATTTAGAAATTTGGGAAATAAATTCACACAACGAAAGCTTTTATGGTCCTAAAGAATGAAGCCGGAGAAATTTAAATTGGCAACACTAATTGCTATACTGGCCAATTTTAAAATTTTTTGGTCATTTTGTTGTCAGGTTGGTGTGTCCTATATCTCGGAATTCCGGGTATTTAAGAGCCACGCCACCGGCGATCTAGAACCAGCAAAGAGGAATATAAGTAATTCATTCTGTTGTTGTATTAGCGGTACGCTTCTCATTGGCATATTTGAGTAAGTTTAGGTCATGTTAGCAATTAAGCCATGGAGAACTATCTACATAATTCCCACTGTTGGGAGTTGCATGGTCATTACTCTACTAAGTTAGGTTTTAAGTAAAGTCGCAATTTGTCACTAGCACCTAGTGACGTATGCAAGCGTAGCGTACGAGCTAGGAAATTTATTATGGGAAGGAGGATAAACGTAACAGATCGGCGAAAGAACAAACTCAACACAACTGGATGTACTTTAACGAAAGAAAAATTTTTTCGCAGGATGATGGTGAACGCGACAACAATCAGATTATATTAGATCATATTCAATTGTAGTCTCTATTAAACTGTTCCACTGTCTATAAATAGCAAGATTTTAAACCCCTCCTTAAAAGCTCGAGGCATTTGAAGGACTCCTTGGAGACTTATAATATGCGATCGGTCTACCGAACAATGGATTTTCATACAAAGAACATAAAAAACCTTGGTCATAGGTTCATGCATCAGCATATAACATCGGGCCTTCGGAATATTATTTATATAATTGAACCGTTTCGCTTCCTCCCATTGTGGCCAACATCTCCTATTATTCATACTGCGGTCAAATTAACGGCGACATCAAGCAGTTGACTTCTTTATATTATTGTTATTTGAGTTCGTATTCCGAATGCCCATTTGGAATCCGGATTTATCTAGCTTATTAGTTTTGCTGCGTACATTACTATGCAACACAAAGTAGCTATAGGTCTTGATGTGAACGGTTTTTTTTTTTTTATAATTAAGATCAGCACTCAGGGGATAACCCCTATTTATGCAAAGCGTTGGTCCATAATTGAGGGAAAAGGGATGAAGATATATTATGAAAATTTAGAAGAATTAACTCTTTCACAACTTGCGCCTTATTTTAATTTGTATAGCAGTGTTGAAACGCCTCCTGTGTTAAGTAGACGCATTAAATTTCTTAAGCTGTGTGTGCAGTCATTTTATTAGTTGTTTTACTTCGCCGACGATTCTGCTAACCGGCGAAGGATCGTTTATATGATCCATCATTACATATGCAAGTATGTTGAAGAGCAGATTGGATCTTTTAGGTTTTGCTCCCGAAGTATGCTGTATTGTCCTTCTAAATGCCTATAACGACTGATTATTACGGTACTATTTTACACTTTCAGACAATCAATTCCACTTCGTTAAGAATTGAAAGAGCAAAAGTTGGTACTATATAATCTTCTTTTGAAGAGTATGATATCCGTTTGTTGTTTCGCTATCTAAAACGCTAATGGAAACACTGTTTTCAGAGTATCCTGGAACTTGATAGCAACCAGCGGACTGTTATCAGTATACTCCACAAATTTAAACCTCATGGGGTAAAGTCTCGTGATCATGTATTTCCGTAGGAGAGGACATAGAACGCCTTTCTGTGGAGTACCTCGATTCGCGACTTTACATATTGTAGCACACCTTAGAGAAAACTACCAGGTTTGCCATGAATTTCTATTAAAATGGATGGAGGGAATGATGGATATTGACTTCAAGTAGATATATTATGATGTAGTCAGATTTCGCATTGTCTAAAACTCACCTTCTATCTATAACACCTCCATACTCCTTCTTTTAAGGAGTGGGTTGTGAATGTAATTTGACCCTTAATCGTCTAAAATAAACCTTTTATATTAAAAATGAATCAAACATTAACTTATTTATATTATCTTACTAATCAGAATAACTTTGTAGCCCTTAAAATATTATATGAAATTAATCCAACAATTAATTATTTGAAATCAGCCAACCAACAACAAAGCCAGCCAAAAGAAAGCATGAAAAGCACTTCAAACAATAAACAAATTCCTAATAATAATAATAATAACATTAGACCAGTTGAAAGAGTGTGTGTGTGTGTGTGTGTTTGTGAAAAGTGAAATTGGCACCCATTGTGTGTGTTTGCATGTAGATTGAACATAATTTAGATGGCATGAGGAAAAAGTATTTTTATTAACAAGAGAGGATATACACACACACGCTCATGAATAAATATTTGTTATGTTTTGTTTTGTTATTCCTTTTAAGTGTTGTTGACATGTTTAACACTTTCTAAATAGGTGTGAGTGCGTGTATATATACAATTTTGATATCCATTTGGATGCATGGCTTGTATGGAAGTGTCTGTGCATGAGAAGAAGGTCTACTGTATTTTACTTCCTTCAGTTTTCAGTCCGTTTTTCTTGCCAGTCACAGCGACCGGCCGGCCTTGTTTTTTTCACTTCTTTTTTTTTTTTGCTGTTTGCTAGCGTTTTTACATTTTTGTTTGCATTTTGAACACAAACAAAAACAGAAACATTAATAAAATGAAATTTTAAATGCTTCAAGAAAAATCTATATAAAATTTTAATGGCACTTTATTTACTAGAAGGCTTTACGTTTATTTAATAAAAGAAAATATTGGTCAACAAATAAACAAATACGAATATAATTGTAAATGCTTTTTAAATGTTTTCCAGTCCCTTTTGTTGTTGAAAATGAACACACACAAAAAAAAATGTAGAAGAAATAACTACTATTTTTTTTTTGCCATTGTTTGTGGAAAATTGAAAAATAAATCCTTTTTTTCTGGGACAAATCAAATGCATCAGTAGTTTGTAATGGTTTTTTTCATTTTTGAATAAGAAAACACGACAGGACACAGACAGTGAGGTGAAGGGGTGGGGGTTGGCTGCTGCTGAACAAGTTTTAACGCCCAGCTAAACAACAGTATAAATGTCAAATGGAAGCGTGTCGTCCGTCATCGCTCGAATTGTATTGATTTAAATCCCTAAACAACAAAAACCTCTAAGTCCTTTATAATCGATGTGAGAAATGTTGGACCATATGAAGTTTATAAAGTTTATAAATATGATTTTGTTTTTCTATTTCATTCTGTGCATACGAGTTTATATGTACATATGTATGTATATTAACATGTCAAAATACTTGCATATGCACATATGTATGTACGTCTGGATGACATGTCAAGGAAATATAAAAATCGTGTTCACATTAAGCTTTTGCATAAAATACGTAAAATAGTACAATAAGAGGCGTGTGAAAGGTTAAATAAACACAGCAGATCAGACGCCAATCAATATGTACTTTAAATTTAAATACGAAATAAATTTATTATATCCAGTGCAGGCATGAAAAAAATTTGATTAAGTGGAAGGAGAAATGTTTTTAATAAATGAAGAGTCAGAGAATATGGTTTAAGAAAATGTTGTTTGTAGTACAGAGAAAGAAGCAAGTCGACAAAACAATTTCGATGGCAGCGGACAAAAAGCAATTATATTAGGCGGCATAATTTTAACGGCTTTGCGCCGTACTTTTGCAGCTTCCATTATCACTAAATAAAGTGAGTGCATCAAGTTAAAATAAGACATGCAAATATATTTTTCATACTTCCCCAATCACTTATTTTCTAATTATAGCACAAAAGATTATTCTTATTTTATTTAAGATTTAATAATGGAACTTTTGTTTAATATAAGTTATCAAATTAACTACAAACAGCATATTGATTATGGCTGCTGTGAGATGTTTTATGTAGCAACTACTCAAAGTAATTAATTGATAACAAATAATTCAAGACTTAAAAACAAAACAAACACAAATTTTCATAAACTCGTACTGAATCAAAGGTTCGGGTTAAGCGAAACAAACTGATAACAAACCATGTCCATTGTAAACAATATGAAGGTTCTATAAATGGGAAGTAATTAAAAATAAAATAATAATTGTATCGATGTTTTTAAGTCATTATTGTTCGAGGTATCTCTCATAAACTTCCTATGGAGTCTCTCTGAAAAAAATCCTCATCACTTTTCCACAAGAAAACACTATTCAACTTTAGTTATTTTTAAACGTGCACTTTTTTTTTTTTTTTGACAAATTTGGCATTTGTATAAAACAATGCAAATTGCTGTCAAGTTTTAACATATGAAAACCTTTTCAATTCGGATATAATAATTTTAATAATTTTTTAGTGAATAATTTTTATTTTATGTACATATGTACTTATATGATGTATTCAGCACTTTTATGAGCTGCCTTAAAAAAGCAATATACTGTGTTATATCGTACTACAAAAATATTGGTCATAACATTTTATTATAAGTCTTCACCAACGCTAAACTTTAAATTCATCTTGATTGCAAAAAATAAGTTAAAATTGATTATACTATTTTGTTTCACAGCTAAATTGTGAGGAAAGTTCCATTTTAGTTTTAAATCAGCTGTTCATTTGGATGTCTTCGATAAGTTGATTTACAACAAAATTGGGCATGGTAAATTAATCAACCAACGGTAGCACTGGGAAATGTTGTGATAAATAAAAACAGATTATCAATTTAGTAGTGAAGTAATTATTGTATTCAAATAGCGACAGGCATGATACAAATGAACACTGAACGAAAACATCGTTGTTCTGTTCTTTTCTCCTTAAAGTATTGATTATACCTTCCCACTGGGGGCACGAATATTCATCTTGGTGACAAGCCGCACATTGGTGCTGTGCTTTCTGGGGCAAAAGGGTAATTATTTTTTCCAGACATTAGCTTTGGCTTTGGTGTCACTACACATCGCTCAGAAAAAAAAACCGAAAAAGGAACGTGCATGTTCGTATATCGTACATCCGTATACATTGCGCTGTAAACTAATCCGCACAGTTTGAGGTTCGTGCATAAGAAGTTGCCACCTGTTGTATTCCTTACAAATTACACTGGCACACCAGGGTTTGCTCGTGGGTAATGATAAATAGTCAACTTCAAACGGAGTTAGAATCACCGTTATGATATGCCACTGGGCAGGTGCTGCCGGTCATCTGGAAGACATCTGATCACCTCTTTGTTCTAAATACTCGCATGACTTCAAAAATCAACTTAGTTTGGGTTACGAATAGTAATTAATTGCGCCAGTAATGTCTAGTGAAGGATTAATTTGGTACAATTAGTGATTAACTATTCCACATACTGCGTTTTATTTATATAGTCGTACATACTTGATTTAAAACTTTACAATACAAAAATCTAACATATAATTGACCAATTCGAAACTATAAAGAAACATAGAAACGTTGCAAGACAATTATTTCTCTATTCTATATAAAAGCTATATAAAAGCGCTTGTATCAGCAACAACTTTAAATGCTAAGAGCTACCAAAAAACACTCAACATATTTTAGCAAAATATATATTGTGCCCATCTGTAAATATATATCTGTCAAATTAACTATTTTGTGAGAAAATCGACAGTAGAATATGAGCACAAAAGGGATAACAAGCAAACCGTCTCGCCAGTTAACTCAATATTACAATGGTATTTGTCATAAAAAAATTAATACAATCAAATGTATTGTTAGCATCGCTAGCTGTATAGTCAATTTTAACATTATTTGCATGTTACACCCTGCTAGTATTTTACAATGTCTTTCATGTCCACATTTTCCACTTGAAATTTCTTTGTATATTTAACTTCCAAAAAATATCCACATGACAGGATGAAAATTTCAAATTTATTAAATAAAAATTAGTTCCAAACAACAGCTTTCATTAAAAGCTGTTTCTACGCTTACAAAGATTTTGTTTTAAAAATTTTTATTAAAAACAGCATTCTTAGCTGCTGCAGTTTTATTATTATTCTTTTTGAAAGATCTCATATAAATTTTCTTTTTTTTAATACCTTTAAATTAAATCCGGAACTAATCATTTTCCATGTTTACTCTTGTTTTTTTTTTTAACATCTATTTAAGAAACATCCCTAATTTTGAACAGCCTTCAAATTAAAAAATTAATCATACAACATTTACGCGTATTAAGCAACACAACACCTGAGAGTTGCCAGCAATAAATGATAAATAAAGAAAACAAAGGTCATCCATCAGACTGATACAAATTAAATCCTTAAATTACCAAAACAATAAAACACACATACACGCACAATTTAATTGAGCATTTTAGGGGATTTTAAAAGTAAATATAATTTATTCAATATCGGTTGTAGCTAGCATACTGACGGACAGACAGACATGCTTCTGCAATTATTTTAATACTCACGTGTGCACTTGAAATTATGGAACAAAGTTACCAGGAGCAACTTGAAGAGATTAAATAGAATCAGGAATTTTTTGGCACGCCCTACAAAAAAACAACTGCACACTCACACACAAACAGGCAGACACACCAAATAAAGTAACAAAATTTACAAGTGATTAATATTAAATACCTAAAAGCCCAACAAACATCAAGTAAAAGGAAACGGAAAAACAACATACACAAGCCCTAAATAATGAAAATGACACTCGGTGGAAAACAACCCTCCTCCTGTTTTAGGAGTGTGTATCTACGTTAGATGGATGATTTTATTGTCTTAGTTAAATGTTGTTAAGAGAATAGTAAGTACGACGTAGTCACTCGTACTACTATGTTGGTTTTATAAAAAAAAAAAAAAATAAATTAAATAAAAGTCATTGCAAATATGTAACCATTAGTAACTTATAAAATCAAGTATTCCGATGGAGTACCAACTATTACAACAACCACAACAAGAACAAAAAATATCAATTTCTTTTCAACAAGAAGTAGTGTATGTTCCTCATTTCTTGACGTCTATATGGCTAGTTAAGATAGATCGATACAAGATACATAGATAGATAGATGGATGGCTGGCTGGCTGGATAGCTGGCCGGTTGCTGGTTGCTTGTGAAATGTGTCGACAACAGCTCACTTATGACATGTTCGCTGCGAGTGGGGAATTTCCAGTTTGATTTCAAATATTTTAAAATAATGGTAGAAGTATGTGAAAAAATCTTTGTAAATGTATTTATTGTCTGTGCTGGAAGTTTTTCAATTTTTGTTATTTTCTTTTCCTACTTAGTTTTCCTATAATCTTTGTAATGTGAAAATTTGTTGACATAAAAATTCTTTAGAATTTAATAAGATTTTCTTAGAAAAAAGTAAACGTTTTAAGAATAATAAATTTCAAGAAAAATAAAATCAGAAAAATTAAAAGCTAATAATGTTTTCTACCTTTCTTTTTATTTTATTTTTTTTTTTTTATTGATCTGAAATAATTGGTAGACTTTACGACGACTTTTCTTGGATATCAATGTATATTAACACACGTGAGAATATAAAAAATGTGATTTATTTGTACATATTCTTAAAGAGGTTAGAAAATGTGTTGGAAATAAAATTATGAATGTTTGAAATGAAGATTAAGTGTGTTTTTTTTTTTTTTTTTTTAATAGAAAAATATCATGGGAGTCAGTCAATATGAGTTTAATTGAATTAATATTGACTGAGGTATTCCGCCAATTTACATTTATTAAAAAAATAGATTCCTTAACAGAGATGCAGGCAAATGGGCGGATGTCCAACTTAAAAACAATTCAGAGAACAAAATAAATCGAATTCGTTTTTATTTAAATCGGCTCAAATACGGCACACCTACCTACAACAACTCAATAAACAGAATCGCAGTTTTCAAAATCGCAATCGAAATTAAACGAATCTGATAGAAAACATTCGAAAATAGCCCTTATCACGGTTGTCGTAGTCATAGTCGAACTTAAACGAATCCGATGGAGCATTCACACACGGGTTAAATTATTAAGCGGCACAATTTTGTTCTCTTGTTCACAGGTGGGATTATTTCATCTAACATAAAATGTATAGGTGCACATCGATGTGTGTGTATGTATTAGTGTTTTTTGTTTTCATTTGTTTTTGAAAAATGTGCATGTAGCTGGTTGAAAAATTATGCCAACGAAAAACCTCTTTCTTAACATCTTTCGCCTAAAAACTTTCATTTTATGCCAGCATAATTGTTCTCGTCTATGAAAGGCCATGTAAAACAGAAGGCGAACATTGCCACATTTTACAGACTTCATCACGACAACGGCACTCGTAGTGAGGCCGAATACCCCTTCAAGGCAATTTAATTTTACAAGGTGGCATCACAACAGCAACCAATATAACAATGCAAATTTATATAATAATAATGTAAACAAAACCAAATAAAATTTCTCATCCTGACAGCGGATTGAAAAAAAGCGAACTGAATGCATCTTTGTTGCCACCTAGTAAAATTAATAGTCATTAGCACGGTTGTCGTAGTCATAGACGAACTTTAACGACTCCAATGTAAAACATAAAGCGAACGTTGCCACATTTTACAGATTTCAAATTGGTTTGTAAATAACCCATATAGTTTTCTAACCATTTCTTTTTTTTTATATGAAATATCACACACAAATACTCTCAGAGAGTAAACAAATTAACAAAATGTTGCCCCACGTGTTGTGACACTTTATAACGAAATATTTTCAAATATACTTTACTGTATTTTGTAGTTCATTCTTATTTAGCAAATTTCTTCAAATTTAATATTTTATATAAACAACAAAACTAAAAAATAAACTTACCATTAACTGCCATATTTGCATTTCTTGTAGAATATTATCCATATTGCTTTGTCCCTTGGCGGTGGCTTTTGCGGTGGCAGCCATACTATCGAATGTTGGAGGGACCGTGGATTTTGTACAACCGGCGGCGGCTGCTCCAAATATTGTTGTTGATGTTGAAGGTTTATTTGTAGTTGCTGTTATTGTTGAGCACAAAGATGATGAAGTTGAATTCGTCGAAGCAGTGAAGGAACAATTATTTAAATGTGTATAACAGGTGGTTGATGACGTACTAAATGGAGAGTTTGTGGTTTGAAAAAGATCATAAAGTTCGGCATTTGTTTTGCCACAACTACGGCATAATTCATGGAAATTATTTTCAATAATGATAGTAGTGGTGTCTGTTGTTGTAGATGTTGACGATGATATGGAAGAAGATACATTTATGGTGTTAGTTGGTGGTGCCTTAGAGGCTGCCATATTGTCTGTGTAGTTTTCAAAACACAAGTCTGACTCAAAGTCCATTAATGTGGGTTTTTGTCTTTAATCTACCTCTTTTTTTCCTTTTGTCTGTCTGCCTGAAGATGCAACAAAACAAAGTAGGTGATAAATTATGGCAAATTTTTTGTTCTTTTGAAGATTAGTGTTGGTCAATTTTTGTTTTTGGGTTTTCCTTTATATATTTTTTTTATTTAACTACATACATATATTGTATAATTTAACACTTTAGTTGTATCGTTTATTTATTTTTTATTTTGATTTTAAAGGTTTTACGGCAAAAAGCCCATCAACTCCTTTAATTTGATTTTAGTATATTTAGGAGCAGAACTTTAATTTCAATTTTATTTTTTTTCAAAACTCATTTTAGTTGATTTAATTTTTTTTCTTTTCACTTTGATGTTGTTTTAAACTGCGGGGTTAGTTTTTGTATCATACCTACAAAACTCTAATAAGAACGTGAATTTATTTTTTCCATTTTCTTTTTTTATGTCTTCAACATTAAAAATTTAAACATTTCTGTGCTGCTGTTGTTGTTGTTGGTGTTGTTTGTTTTTTTTTTCTTCTTCTTAATTCTTTATGGCTGCTTTAGTTAAAGTAGTTACCGTCATGGTAGTTTGTCGTCAACGTTGTAAATGTGTGTGCCCGTGATTATGCCAGTGCATTTTAATATAAACACACAACAATAAAAACAGTGGTGGCAGCATTACAGTAGTAGCAGTTGTTGTTGTAGCTGTAAATTCTATATCATTAAACAAAACAACAACATGCAATGACTTTTTCTTGTTTATTTTAGAATTCTTGATTCTTTTGCTTTTTTAAAAAGAACTCCTCAGGAATACAAAACATCATCAGCAGCATTAAAGACAACCAACCAAATAAAAATCTGTAAAGAAAAAAAAACAATTTTTTTTTATTAAAACAACAGTTTTTATTGTTTGGCAACGATGGAGACAGAAAACAACAGAGACGACGAACATAAACAGCGTCTATTATCGATTAGTGATGCCAATCAAATATTTGTGAGGAAAGACGTTCACTAACAAGTCTTAACGAAATACAAGCAATCAATCACTATTTTAAACTTTAAATATTGATTTAATGTTTCCATAAGTAATTATTTACAAATATTTTTAACTAATTGATTTTTTATTTATTATTTGTTTGTTTTAAAGTAATTAAAGAAAATAAAATTAAAAAAGAAATGTATAATGTTTGTTATGGAAATTCATATAAATCAGTTCAATTAGCTTTTAAAGGGTTTATGATAAATTAAAATTATTTAAGTATTATCGTATTTACACTACACAACTATGTTGCAAGCAACACCCATTTTTCGGTGCGAAAGACAAAGAAGAAATATAAAATTTCAACGCTCTGAATTAAAAGGAAATTGCATAATACTCGTATGTATATAAAATGTATGTACAAGTTCTTATTTTTCTTGTTGAACTATCAAGACTCTCAAAAATTTAAAGTCCTAAAGCAAACAAATTATTCAGCAGATAACTTTTAAAATTTTGAATACCAAATTTTAACTTACTTTTCCTTTTTTTCTCGCTTTGTTTTCTTCGCCCTCTAACACAAAGGGGCCTAATTTGGACCAATATCAGACTGCTTACCTAACTTAATCAGTGGGGATGAGAAGACGCTGAGAGGACAATGAGTCTTAAATGGTATCAAGAGTGCTTATGTTCTTGAGCAGCATTTGAAACGGCTGGAATGGATGATATCCTTGTCTGCACAAAATTATGTAGATAGCGAAGATAGTCGTCGGTAAGAAGGGAATCTACTGTTCGTTTTTCCGTTCAAGACATAAAAAGTCTGTACGGGCATGTCATCTTAACATCCATTGTTTTGAAAATAATGAACATGGTGCTGGTGAACTTCAGTTCAGGGTGGGGTGATTTAGCTTCCACTGTGGAATATTACTGTAAGAGTTGAACGCTTGAGAGTCGAAAATTTATTTCTTCCGAGTGCGGTGGACACACGTGTGGAAAGAATTCCTTTGCCGCTACTTTGAGACATCATTGTTGAAAATTAATGCCATTCAGAGGACATTAATATCCGATCCGACGCTAGATATTAAACTGTGTTGGAAAGATCACGTTGATTTGGAGATACAAGTTACGAAATGGATAGTACATAAATGCATAAGCGGTTGTGAATAAATGTGGAAAATTTCCTCTAAAACTGAACAGTGGAACTACACTATAACGTTAAATCGAAACTTTTCATAAGCCAGTTAAGCGGAAATTTTCTTTCGTATGCATTTATGGGGCAATTACTGAACCAAGCAATGAAAAATATACTGGGATTAAAACTGGTGGTAATGCCACATTACAAACTGTTGCTTAAACTGATGCCACTACCACACATAGTCCAGTGTAAAAATTTGTGATTGAAATCTCGCAGGATGACCACTTAATGACCCATTTTAAATGTTCGGTTCTACATTTAAGAACTGCGGGAACTGAGACGCAAACAAATGCTAACGAGTTTTCATAGATGAGGAGGAGATAACCTCCGGTCAACTACCAGAAATCACTAAATTAGATACCATCCGCGTGCTGTGGTTATTCAATAATGGGTCATTATAATGGCAGATGCTTCAATATTTTCTTCTACTCACATAAACATAGATAAATATTTGATAAAGTCCCCTCTAACTCCATCTTCCATTTCATTTCGTTGCAAAAAAAATTAAATATTTTTAAACAACAACAACAACTTCTTCCATCTGTATGTCACTGCATGAATGTTAAAATTTAGCTTTTCATGAATTAAAATCACCCATATTTTGATGCACTTGAAAATGTCAAACGAGATGTTTAACAAATAATTAATGTTTACTTATGTTGATTTTTAAATTCTCAAAAATTAATTAAATTTTACACATCTACTTGAGTGCTGTTGTACATATTTTTAAACAAAAAATAAAAGAAAATCACTTTATTTATGTGAATTTAAACCACTTGAATTTATTTATATTTTGTTTTTTTTTTTAACAAAAAAGCAGTCAAAAGAACTTTGATTTTATCAAAGTCATTTATGTTGATCTGTCTTTAAACGGAATCATGATTTGTGAATTTCGTTCAGGTTTGGCTTTTTTTTTTAATAAAGTATTGCTTTTTTTATTGAATAAATGCCACTTGTTTTTTGTCTTTTTTTTATTCAAAATAGTTATTTTTTCGTTGATGATCTTTTCAAGAGTTAAAAGTAGGTTTCAGATATTTGTTTTTAACAATTCATTCAATAAAATGTTCATTTAACACTGCTCTGAGTATTTTTAAATGTTAAAAATATGTGGGCTGTTGAATTTGAAAAAAGAACGAAATAATAATACATAATATTAAATTTGTCATCACTTCTTTTTGAAAAGATACGAGGGGAGGTCAATAAGTCTTTGTAATGTCTTGTATAATTTTTATTAGCAATCGATTGGTCGAGAGAAACTTTTCTTTTATTTTGAAAACGGAAGAATCATTGCAATCATAATCCAGATTAGATGTCACACAGGGAACATCAACATTTAATTACATCCCATCTTTTGTGTTCCCTGCTCCCCAAATAGACGCTTGCGTCCGTTCTTCTTCTGTTTCGGTTTTTCAGTTTCCCGTGAGAAGCATTTGAGTCAGAGTGTTCGCCCCTAATTTGCATATCATATTAACGTTTTGGATAAGCACGACGTTGGTATAGTATTTCTGACGCTTTTCGGAATAGTTTCTTTTTAATTACTCGCATGAGTCCAAGTACTTTTCTGTTATTTTAATAGACGCGTTCGGAATTTCTTCCAGCCATGCTGGATGAGAAAATCGACTGAAATTTTGCTTTTTGGTAGCAATCCGATAATGGAAACAGGCGAAACTTTCATATGTAAAATTAGGTCCCATAATTTGGGGTCGCCTGACACACAGTCTGGTCCTTTTTTAGGGTAGTTGAAGCCTCTTCAGCACTTTTGTGTAAAACGATACGAGGAAAATGTTAACCCTCTTCGTTGCTAGGGACTCATTGGTGCGTTTTTTTGTTTTTTTTAATAGGCAAAGAACTCCACTTTAACATGGATTAAGAAGGTTGATATATCCTATAAGAAGAGTAGTCATAAAATTCTTTAATCAGAACAAAGTTAATAATTCTAGAAAGAATTTTTATTTTGTTCAAAACTGTAATTATTGGTGGTTATGTTGTCAACTGAAGTGATCATTGACTTTGAATTGATGCCATCTTGTCATGAAATTAATTCTAATTCGTCAAATTTTTTTAAACCAGTGTGGCATTGCATTATTGACAGAATTGTCATCATTTGCTTCGATATCAAGATGACATCGCAATTTTGAAAAAATAAACCAAAACACCTCCTACAGCAATGTTCGATAATTACATCAGTGATATGACGGTTTTTCAACCAGTGTATCATTTCACAAATCCTCCAATTTATCAAGTAAGCAGGTAAAGAGCATATGTATAACAAGATCACAAAAAATACTTAAAATACAATTTAAGATAAAAAATGCAATTCAAATAAAAATACACAAAAATTCCCACCAATTATCAATAAACTACAAATTACAAGCTCTGGCAAACTTCAGATTTATTCAGGCGTAACAAATCCAAAATTCAAAGAAATATAAGGAAAAGAACACAACACACACACGATAAAAAAAATTAATCTATATACGAGTTTGTGTTTATGTAGTACATACATACATACATACATATAACAAATCAAGCCCATACAAAAATCTGCACTAATTTACAAACAAACGCAGGGACACACATGCACATCCCTCAGGATATGAACATAAAAAAAAGCAAAACCAACGGCGACAACGTTAACTTTGACTAAATAACTGTTGATTTGTAAAATGCAACCCTACGGCGCACAATTCTCAAGTACCAGCTTTGGTTAAGGTCAATAATACTCATACACTTATTCGTACATACAAACATCATGGCACTTACGAAACAGCTGATTAACTTTTTAAGTACCAACTAAAAAAAAAGAGAAGAGAAAAAATAATCAAATAGAAATGCCACTTTATTTTATTGTTTAAACTTGTTGTTGTTGTCTGAAAAGGAAATATAGTTCTTAAAAAATAATGCATTTAATTGTGATCAGTGTGTATTTAAAAGAAAATAAATAATAAAAACAAGTAAGAGTGCTATATTCGGCTCTGCCGAATCTTATATACACTTCATCAAGCTGTATGTATAAGGTTTTCCATTAAGAGTGATATAATTTCTTTAAAAAAAAACACACTTAGATATTGTTAAGGAAATTCAAAAGTTTTTTATTTAATGTGAAGTACAATCGATACAATTAAGTTCTAAATAAAACGTCATTCAAATGGCTTCCACGACTTCTTCTGCAGGAACGAATTCGATTAACCAAATTTCCGAGCACTTTTTATACTAAATCTAAAGCTTGAAGAGAGTCTGGTTTATTTCGAAAGACCAGTTACTTCAAATAACCCCACAAGAAATAGTCTAATGGTGTTAAATCACAACTTCTTGGAGGCCATTCAATATCACAATTTCTTGAAATATTCGAATCTGCAAACTTTTCCCGCAATAATTCAATTGTTGCATTTGCTGTGTGGCACGTAGCCCCGTCTTGTTGGAACCAAATGTATCAAGATCAACTTCTTCCAATTTCGCCCATAAAAAGTTGGTTATCATCGTTCTATACCACTCTCCATTGACATTAACGGTGTTACCAGCTTCATTTCGAAAGAAGTGCGGATCGATGATTCCACCAGTCCAACAACCACACCAAACTGTCAATTTAGCTGAATGTAATGGTTTTCCATGTTAGGCGTTATACCCTGAGTGCTGGTCTTAACAAAAACAAAAAATTATACTGTTTCGACTAGGGGACCGTCATACATACTTATATTAATAAATTCATTTCCGGAATGGATAAATTTATACGAGTATATGGATGTATACGTGCATAAATGTGTATATTTAATGAAATATCGAAACTGGAATCGTTTTAAGACAAAAAAAGAAGAAAATCTGTAGCTCTTCTGGTGGCTTCGGAAAACCTAGTTCACGTACATACAGACGGACTCATTGGATCATTCCAATTCCGTACCTTTAAGGATTCAAAATATATATAATAATTTATGGTTCTCATATGAATATTGTGAAAATTACAGACGGAATGATAAACCAAGAAATATTCTTACCATTTTTGGCGAAGGGTATAATTATGTTCAGCAAAAGCAAAATGCACAGCTGTTAACAAGTTACTGTTGAGGTATAAAATCTGTGAAATTTCAACAGCTTTTAATAATCTGTATAAGAGCCATGCTCTTGAAACCATTTTACATTCATATTTACATACACACATATATATATATGTATGTATGATGACATTGACATTTATAGCATTAGTGAAAATTGTGCTAATATTTTTCAAGGTGGGTGAGTGAGTTGCTGTTTATTTATGTATTTTATTGTGTTTATTTGATTGTGTTTTGAAAAGAAATTTGAATGTGAAACAAATAATTTCCTTATAAGAAGTTTATAAATTATATGTACGAGTATGTATGTATATTTAAATGTTGCTTTTTTTCAGTTATTAAAATATTAGTTATAGATAGAAGAAAAGAAAGTTCGCCAAATTATTTGCGCTACCGATGATATAAAGTTCCCAGTACATATAAATTTACGATATCTGTCAGTTCAGGGATGTTAAAAAAATATTTAAAACACGTAGTGGTTTATAAGAGAACCACGCATTTTTATTTATTTATGTGTGGTCGCACAACACGATCTTTTTGTAAAATTTAAAAGTAATCAACTGCGCAGGAATTAATTTATAAATAATCAGCGAATATCAATTAATATTTAACAATAGACTAAAAGTTGTTCAATACAAAACATCACTAAACTTCTATCGCCTCCAACGTAATACAAAATATTAAGACTTTGCAGAAGCAAATTGGAAATTCTCTTTGTCTATAAGAAAAGAGGTGAAATGTCTGTTGCATGTATTATTCAAGTTTAAACAGATGATATCAAATCAAATTAAAGCAAATATATGGTTTTGCGTAGCGGTACGAAATAGCAGTTCTACAATATACATGAACATTTCTTCAGTTTATTTTGGTTGTATTTAAAATTATTGTATAAAAATTATGCCACCTTGAATATATAATGTTAAAGCTACCAATGTTTACTTTAAAATAAATATGTTTCCAAAATGGTTTAGAAAATAGACACTCTTGATTACTTCACAGGATTGCAAAGTTCGGGCTATCGTTTTGTAACTGTGGCCGACAAATGAATCCATCACAATACACTAGAGACCAAAACGCAATCAAGCAGTGGATTTCTTTGCGTGAAGTTGCACAGCAAAGTATTCTTAAGAAGATCTGCCCACAAAACTTTCGTCTACTGGCTGCCAGCATACTCTCCAAATTTAGCCACTTGCTGCTTTTTTTGTTTCAAAATTTGAAAAAGAGCTGGATGATAAGACATTTGGATCAAAAAAAGAGGTATCATTGCGACAAATGCCAATTTTTAGAATCTAAAGAAAAACTGGACTAAATGTATCGAGTTTCAAAAAGAAATATAACTCTTTTTTTTTGTAAAGAAATTTTAATTTATCCAGAAAATCAGGGAATTATCAAACTATCCACGAATATAAATTTTCTTTAGGGACAATTTTGTTTCCAATTATTTATTTTAAAATTTTTTATTAATATTTACTATGCATGCGCAGAACAAAGACATTTCTATGTCAACTTATTTTAGACTCATTTAAATGCAACAAAATCTCTTTAATTGTGTGAAGCATATTTATACTCGTGTCATTTCTCTTTTAATTTCTTTTGCTTTAATCGTGTCTCCAAGTCTGTATCTATAGAAAATTTCTTTATATGTAACGTGTTTGACCAGATTTTAAATTTATAAAAGTAGAATTTAAACAAATTGTCAAACTTGTCTGTCCCACTTCTTTCTACTATTTTTTTGCATTTATTATTCACAATGAACAGTTTTCACTAAATTTAAAATCGGAACAGTAACTTTCTACAAAAAAAAAAAAAAAAAAAAAAAAAAAAAAAAAAAAAAAACACCCCCAACTACCCACCCACGTTTTCAAGACGCTTTACAAACTTTAAAGTTTTTCGAAAATTGACAACACTACTGACCACTTACGTTCTTTTGTGTTACCAAACCAATTTGATTTCTATCTAGTCTTATTATGAGCCACCATCCTTCTTTCCTACGTGCAGGAATTGCACAAGTTTTATTTTATTTATTTTATATCTGATTCCTGGGGTTTTGTTGTTCTTAATAAACGAAAAAAATAAATAAAATGAAACACTTTCCCAAGAAAACTCATACTATTCGTATGTACGAGTATAAATATATTTTTCATCGTCTCAGTCTTCTTCTCCATCGCCATTTTCAGTAATCATTTTGACATGGATGACATCACATGGAATTCTTTAAGGTACATTGTTGTTGTTGTTCTTGTTGAGTTTTTTAGGTTTATTTATTTTTTTTTTGCATTTTGACTTGAATTATTTAATTTTTTTTTGAATTGTTGCTGTTGTTGTTGTTGCAGAGCTTTCCTCATCAGAAAATGAATAATAAATGTTTGCATAATTTAGTGCAAGATCAAGAACAAATTTTGTTTTTATTTTATTATTTTTAAAGCATGGGTGTTTGTGAAGGGTGATATTTAAGAGTTTGGTTTATTACCGACTTTACAGAGTGCTCAAGTCTATGATTTTTAACGAGTCAACCAGAACAATAAATCGCCAAAACCTCAACGCTGGCAAAAAACTAATCAACAAAAGAAATCACTCTATAGACGAAGATAAAAGTTCTTGCGTAAAATAAGAAGGTTTTTACTTAAATGTTTAACATTTTATTTGGTTTAAGTTCATTAATTTTGAACAAAATACATACATGTATACATACATGCATACATATATATGTATGTTGTTAGTATGTGTGATATAATTTTAAGAATTTTAGATACAAAACATTCAACCTTTTTTTCTTTGGTGGTTTTGTTATTTTAATAATGACAATTTGCCAGTAGATATACACACGTAATATTGGCAGATTTGATTTAAGAAATAAAAAAAAGTATTTTCATTCAAGTAAACGTGTATTGGAAATAAACAACAACAAAAATTAAAAAGGGAAATTAAATTAAAATTTTATTCCTTTGATAGCCGTTGTTGTGTTTACACGAGGGAACAACAGCCAACAAACAAGTGGCGAGCGGTAAATTTTCCGTTGAAGTATTTGCACAATCGACGATAGATAGATACACACATACATAGATAAAAAAAAAATTGTGCCATAGATAAAAACAACAAGAACAAAAATCTCTTTGGGGAAATAATACATGTGCCTGCGTGTCCCCTTAGTTTGTGTAATTTATTGAAATTTTCGGGGTTAAAAACGTTTTTGTTGCTGAATATACATTCAACGAATACAAGGTGTATTTTAGTTATTTGTTGTTCAAACATAAACAGAATTTGATTGCACGAACAATGTTTTGATAACAAATACGCTCAGCTCAACCTGTTGACAAAATGCAGACGTTGGCGGCGGCAAATTTATAACTTTTGTTTAAATAACTTGAGTTCTATTGCAAACTTTTGTTTGCTAAATGAAGTTATTTTTAATTAATTAAGGGTAAATAATTCAAATAAACATGTACATATTTACATATGTATGCATCTATACTGTGTATGTACATACATATGTATGTACATGTATACATATGTATGTGTGTATTTTCAAAGGAAATAATAAAAAAGGGTGTGATACTTTGTATTTAACACTTGAAATAATAGTGAATTTATTACGAAATTCAGTTTAACTTTGGCTGACTTTTTTTTCGTTTCAATTATCGGAACTTATGACAAGTTTTCATTGTTAAGAGAAAATGAAATATGTATGTATAACATTTATGTACAATTACAATAATAGTTCGACCATAAAAAAAAAAACAAGAAACACCAAAAGATTAATGGTGTTTTCTTTTCTGACAAAAGTGTTGGATTTATGCTACATTATTTAATTTTCGTGATCCATTCTAAAAAATATATACCTATAACATATTTAAAAGCGATTTCGTTCTTTTCTAAATATATTGCACCAATAAATGGCAAAATATGCAACACATTTGACCCTCTACCATCAAGTCGGGGTGAGATACTGCCCGTTTTTACATCTTTGTTAAGTACCTTTTTATACAACTAAGAACTTTTATTCTTGTCATTCTATTTGTTTAAGCGAAAAAACTTATTATTAAAAAGATAAAAAGTGAGGAAGATTTGAACAATAAATTTTAATAAATACTTTTACAATAAAATTTTGCCGCTAAATTTTTGCAGTTTATTATAGGTAATATAATCTGATGAGAAAACAATGTTGCCGACGTCTTTTATTGATAAAATTGCTCCAAAAACCGTAAAAACATTGTAACGCTACGTATACATTAATTAAGTCTCATATATTTTGTACCATTGTGATAAAAAATTTACCACTTTTTAAAGGTATTGGCAAACTGCAAAAAGTGTTACACATTGAAAGGGCAACATTTTTGTTCAGAAAAGAAAACACCATAAAATTCGTCCAAAGTAAATGCGTTGGCAACACTTGGTTTCATTTTACTAAATACAAGCAAGCCAGCTAGTAGCCTTAAACGAAGGCTAATAAAAGTACATATTTACAATCCAAAATTACATGTTCGTCCGCTTGTCATTGGATTGAAGCACTGACAATTTCTAGATAAAATTATGTTAGCATTCCTAATATACATACATATAATATACTCGTGTATGTATATTTTGAATACTCTTCGAACTTTCGTGAAATTTGTTATTGATTCTGTTTTGCTCCATATCAACAATTCTTGTTGAAATTTCGAAGCAAAGAAGACGCCGGATAAATTTTATAAAATAAATTTAAAAGTTAAATAAAGAAAATCTCATTCATTCACATATGTATGTATGTATGTATATGTAAATGGTATTATTTTCATTTAATTCTAGGTATATTGTAAATTATTTAGAGACACGATTGTTAAAATGATGACGGCGTTGCAAAGCAGTATAAAACAATCTTTTTTCATTTTCAATAAAATGTTCAAGAAAGTTCATAAAAATTTCAACATTTTGTTTAATGATCTTGGGTTGTGATTTTTAAACACATATGTATGCCTGTTTGTTTCTCAGAGCAAGTTATAGTCCCCAAAGTTTTTGCTGTTTTATCAAAATGATAAAAATAAATTATTTGTCAAATCCCACTCTGTTTCTACGCACACCACCGATAAATATTTCCCCGAATTTTAAAAACTTTTCGAACTTAATTGATTTTTAATCTAGAGACTTCAAATGCCGCTTGCTGCATTTGCTGCCTTGTAGCGTGCTATTAATTTATATTGAACGTAGCAGCGACATAATATTTTTGTATATCAGTGGTGTCACTTTAGTTTAACGTTTTTAAAAAAATCATATCTTTTAGTTATTGTGTTAGAGTATAACAATTTTTTTGAAGGCCACGAAAGTTTTTCGTTTTTAAAATATCTTGGGAGTATATTTTGATAACAATTATTATTGCAGTAATTAAGACACACCAAATAAAATGTAGTAGGTTAGCCACTACAACAGCAATACAGTTCTATGATATCTAACAAAAACATAATAGTGCCTAAAATTAGATACTTATAAACATAGCCATGTGCAATTTTTATTGGGTGTATAGACTTCAACAACAAAATGACTTATATAAAATATTCCATACAAAATTGTAAGTAAGTTATTGCGCAACAAATACGAAATTGTTATAAATATTGAGTAAAACTTGAAATACAGCACTTTTCACTAGTATGCTCAGTGGTGAAAACTATCTGCTATTTATCTACAATGACAAGTGTCAACAAAATAAATTAAATTAAATTTATTAATTTTAAAATTTTTAAATTTAAATTATAATTTATAACATAAAATAAGTTAAAGAAGCTAAAAATAACCAATTTATTTTTTAGAAAAAAATACGTAAGTTTAAAAATAAAGAAAAGAGAATGGGCTGCAATGAGGACAGTTTAAAATAAAAACAAAGTTATTTTCCAGCTGACAAGGTTTATTGAGTTAGCTTAATTATATACATACTTACATACATATGTACATATGTATGTATAAACACTAAAATAAGATTTTCAATTTACCAAATATTGACTCAATAAAATGTGTATGTCTGAACATAGTATAATGGCCAATAAATGAGTGGATGATAATGTTTCATTTATTTTTAAAACCCGTTTAAATGAAAAATTTTGTTTTTCATTGCAATATTAAATCAACATTAAATAGCCAACGTTGTGTATTTAAACTTGGTTTAAGTTATGCAAATTGAACATATGTTTTCGACTGCTTGTTCTTCTTGTTTGAATAAAAGCAAATAAAATATTTGTGGCTGCATAAAATTTTGGCATCTTTTTTCGCTATTACCCTTTTAGTTCTGAAAGTTGCTCTTATTCTTTTAAAACATTTCAACAGTTCTTAATTATTCTTATTTATAGCTAAAAATAATAATATATTTTTTTAGATTTTTCTTTATTTGCTCTAGTCAGCTGTTTTTTTTTTTGGGAAATTTGTGGGAAATTTTTTATATTACGTAGTGCTACCATATTTTCATCGTAATTAAATAAGAATTTTAAGTTTGACTGAAAAAATGAAAATGTGTTTAAAAGAATTTTAAATTTTTATGAAAATTAACTAAAACTGTAATTAAATATCCACTCATTTATTGACCATAAGTCTTTTAATATAAAACACAATAATATAATGAATTTTTTCTGTTTTCGTTTTGCAGAATAAAAGATTTTTAAAAATTCATTTATTTTACATGGTTTATTGCATTGACATCAGTTAACTGTTTATTGCCGGAAACAAAAATATAAATTAGTTCAATTGAACTGCAGCAACAAAATCAGCATTGACAACAACCTGCCGCCGAGTTGCCTTGATGTCATCAATAATTTTGACAAATAGTAGTCGGTAGCGTGCTGTTGTGAATGTGTTTAATGCTGAACTCTCGCTTATCCATTTCACCGCTGACTTTATTTGCCTTAAAGACTGTGCCGTCTTAAAAACTTGTTTGTTCTGCCACCGCCGATAAGTGTTTCGGCTTGGTTCTCTCTGTTCACAATAACAAACGGAATCAGCTGCGAGTTGTTAGTTTTGCAATCTCAACGAAAATGGCCGTTCACAATGGAAGGGAATATCCGAGTTTGATTATTTGATATATAAAAGTATTGAATACATACAAGAATTATCCATTATTGTTGGCTGATAAACGATTGAAAGTTAATCCATAAGTTTTAGTTTAAAACTTATTAAAGCCAGGATATTTATATATCAGTAAACTATAGACTTAGCGCATACAATTAACGCGATTAGTATAACAATACTGATTTTGATCGATATCCCGCCGCAAAATCATATTTTTTTACATTTTTGTAGTGCTGGCATACTTTTATTATTATTTACTAGTCGTGATTTATTGCAGGCTGTTAAATTTAAACTACATTTAAATTTAATTTTAGCCAAGCCAGGTTTTAACAGTTCAGTGTTTTAATTTCTGGCATTTCGAACACTATTTAGCACGACTGATATTAAAATTTCACCATCACTAATTTGCAATAAATTAAACCATTGCTTCAAATTGCTTTTACCTCATAAATTTTTTTATTTCCATTTTCCTAAATAGCCACTGACTTTATAGATAATCACATTTAATTTAATATTTAGTTTACAAATAAAGTTCCTCTTAATTCACATGAGGTCACTTATTTCACACAACTTTTTATTCATTAATAACAATTTCTTCGCGAAAAGTTTCTTTTTTCGTAAAACGTTACACTAATTTTGTACAAACAGTTTAGTTTTTATGAAAATGTTCACTTTTTCCAAAAATCACTTTCTCTTGTTTTTTTTTTTTTATTTTTTTGCTTAGATAACTTTTTCTTCACAAATAATCGTTATTTATTTTAACTGCAAGTAACTTTCCGACGGAGTTTAAAAATTTGTCTGAATTTAGCTGCTTTCTTTTTAATTTGCTTGTTTTGTTTGTTAATATTTTTTGAAGCTTCAGTTTTTTTTTTCATGTACTTATACTTACGAAATACATTTATTACATTTTTTTATCTGTTAATAAATTTGCTTGGAAATAATCCAACCTGTTGTAAAAATTGCAATTTCCAGTCACTTATTTGTAAAAAAAAAAAATTTCGAAAACATTCCTATTTCTTTATGTAAACGAAAACTTAGTTAAAAATATTTAATAAAATAATCTTGGCAGTCAAGCGTAATTAAATAAAAATGAAATGGGGAGGGGGGAACATTTTTTAAAACAACAATTCAATACTGGCTGATTAATAGATTGTTAGTTTAATTTTCGTCACTTGAAAGATAATATTCTATTTATACAGAAAAAAAAACCATGAAACTAAAACAAAAATACACGCTTTTGAATACAAATTTCTGATGAATTTGTTCATTTTCTTATCATTTTTTTTATCAATTTATTTGTCACATTACGATGAGTAAGCGTTTTTGAACTTGTCTTATCTTGAACATTATTTCAACAATTTTCAGCAAAATTATTCGTAGTTTTTATTCTTTTTTTTTGAAAATATTAAATTTCATAGCAAATTTGAGCAATTGGGTAAATATGTAGATTATCGTATTACATTCAGAAGTTTGCATTTTTATAATTAAAAATGAAAGAGATACGGTGCGTGCACTCGAGTTGAATGTAATTTTAAATAAACATTTGGAGCTTTTTTGATAGTGACTTTTTATATCTCTATCGCTGGTGTCAGAAAGTTTAAAGTTTTGAAGAAACAACAAACAATGGCGGCAGGTTTCCGCTACTGGGCAAATAATATAGCCGACGGTATTGTAAATAATAATATTTTATTTTCTATTTTTTCAATTATTTTTCTTTTAATATTTCGTTCTGTTCCTCATTCTTTTCATATTTCCGTTTTAAGTATTTGATAATTTAAACTTTCACACAAAATTTAATCATTTAATTTTTCGAATTCCCCGACATTTTAGCGTCATTGTGAATTATGTTTTGTTCATAATATATACATACATATGCAATTATATATGACACTACTCGTTAACAAAATGGAAAGCAAAATCTGAGACAATAATAAAAGTCAAAAAGACAAAAAATATAAGCGTAGGAAGCCATATGGGGATTTGTGGTACAATTGTACTAATTATGGTACAATGAAAAGTGGGCACGGTACGCTCAATATTTTTGTGGTACAATTTTAAAATATTAAATAAAAAAAAATAATAGTTATGCTCGACATAAATCTGGTTCATCCACACTATTGATCTTGGCAAATTTTCGCATACATTGTAAACCCCACCACAAACGAAAACTGAATATTTTTCGATTCAGTAGGGAGCGTTGCGGCATAAAAGAGAAACTGAAACGCAATTATTGGCCCTACATCATCATCAGCTGTCCAAAATCTGAACTGTCAAAAATTGTAAACAAAAAGAAATATTTTCATACAAATAGTGTTGTATTTTTTTTGGAATATTGGTAGTTTTGTCGCAACAAACTGCGGTTTATTTTGTTGTTGTTGTTGTTGTAGGGATAATGTAACATAGTATTGAATTCGCCTTGATTGAAGTGGTCATTTTGTCCATAAAAATGTTTTAAAAATATTGAAATATCATTTCAATGGAATTGGAGCGGTTGAATGGCAAAGTTTTTTTCTATGTACGGTGGTATTGTGTTCAGTTAATGGTAAAACACAGCTGAATAAGCCTTTAAGACAAGTATCCTCTACATTGACTGAATTTGTATTGATGTAGTCACTAGTGTCTCCTCTCAATATCACCGATAGTGGCAATATTAGTTGCCGATTGTTTGCCACATGGAATTATGAACGCAGAGAATTGAAATGTGAAAGGATTTTTTCCTCCTCCAAGGATGTTGATGGATGTTAAAACCCAGTGGGAATAAAATCATCAAACCAGATATTCCGTGTTACAGTGGCGCATTTTTACTATTTATTGTGAGAGAATCTACGCCGTATTTACTTAGCAAATATTCCGGCAACTTTTTGATTAAAATATAACGAAACGACAATAATATTGAATAAGAGGTCAAAGAGTAGGGCTTAAAGATTTGTTAAGGAATGGAAATTTTGTACAAAAAAATTTGCAAAAAGAGCTCCGAAAACTGCGTGTTACTTACTATTATATTTTCCCCTAATAAATGGATGGCTGCATTTTTTTCCACTATAAATTATATTGCTCAGTTAGAGAAAACATAAAAAAGAACCGGCCTGGCCTGGCCTGTATTGTTTTTATTTTTGTTTTTTAGTACCAGCCGCATATCGGTAAAAACAAAAACGTATCACAAAAATCAAAACTTTTAAATACTTGAAAAACACTTGATAATTAAATTTTCTATATCAGAAAAAATCGGTTAAGTGATTTGAGTAATTTCGATTGCATTGGAAAATGTTTATAGAATAGTTTTCAACTACTTCGAAATGCTCTACATGGGTGATCAAATCATTTTAAAAATAAATATATTTTTATACATTAAATACCTAACTACACACCTACATTTTACATAAACTATGTATGGATGTATGTGAATATGTATGTACATAAGTATGTCTGTATGAACAGAATACACAATTTTAATTTTTCTTCATTTTTTAACTATCTGTTGCTTACACATAAGTACATACATATGTATGTACATCCATACATACTTTATGTATGTACATATAAATTTCGCTATTAAAACTATTTTTAATAAAATCACAAGATATTTATTCAGATCTAAATTCTACTTTTTATTCGTTTAAAAACTGTTTTCTCTTTAAAAAAAAACTTTTTTTCTTTGGCCAATATCAGTTCGTTTTCGTTCGTGTTTGTTGCTTCTAAAAGTTTTTCTGTAGTTGTTGTACTTTCGCATAGTAGTAAGTGATCAACAACAAACAGCTGATAAGGCTTTAGATTTGGGTCACTATAAAGAAATTTATTTTGAAAATTCCCCAACACCATTAGTAACATATAAAAAAAATCTACAGCAAGAAAAACTCTACTATTTTACCAGATCTTCCGTTTATGTTTAAATCTTTCTTATTCTTTTTTTTGGTTCTTTTTTTTCTCTTATTTTTGATGGCCTTTTAAATTATTTTTCGTTTGAGGCTATTTTTTAATTGTTGCCTATTTTGTTTCGGTTCAACTCTTTGTTTTACATTTTAATGATAATCAAAAACTATTATTTTGCTTGCCTTTTTAGTTTATTATGATTGATTTATGGCATTTTCTAGAAAAAGCACACAAAAACTAATTTCATTTGGCATTTAAATTTTTGTTGTTGTTTAATTTTCCTAAAATTTTATTAATACCTATGTATTAAGAACACACGCAAAGTGGAACTTACATGCATGCACTCATTGAAAGAAAACTCTGCCTTGACAATAAGAAGCACGTTTTTGCCAGGCCTTTTAAGTATGACATCAACAACAAAAAAATATAACAAGTGAAAATTTCTCCGTTGCTGTATAATAAAACTTTTCTTTTTAACTGTTCTTTTTTGATTATTTATTTAATTTATTTTGTTAACTTAAAAACATGTAACCAGTTTTTTGTTCCGTTCGCCACAACTAAAACACACGAATTACAATTTTGAACTGAAAATAAAAATCAAGCACTCAACGTGAAGTATCAAGCACACAAAACAACACCATGCACACAATCATACTCACGCTCACTTAATCCAATACTCATTTGCACACACTCATATACACGCACACTATATGAAATATATTGACGAGATTTGTGTTCTCAAACCCCCCCAAATATTTGTGCTCTTTACAATAATGAATATATTTTCATGTCTGGCAGAAGAATTTGACCAGAAAGTGTAAATGCAACAACAACAACAAGAACAATGAATTTAAAATACACACAATAAAAAAGTGTAAGAAAACGAACGGCAAAGCCCCAGTTACTAAAGGAAAATCACCAAGAAAAGTTTTATATAATATACAACAACAATAACAAATACTTTTATAGTATTTAGAACAACAGCAGCGGCAATTATGAAATCAATTTTATTCATTTGAATTTAATGTAGTTGGAAAATAAAAAGCAAATTTCTTGTTAGAAAATCACAAAAACTTATATGGAGAGTTTAACAAGAAAAGAGAGTGAAATGATGCAGAAAGAGAACATAAATTCAAATTGAGATGAACCCAAAAGAGAACAAAATTGTGTTGTTTACTTTTTTTATTAAAACACTTTCCAAATATGCAAATTTTAGCGAAATTCTAAAATACCCTAAACGCTGCACTAATAAGGATGTTATCATCAATCCTTACGGGTAAGTTTGCGAAAAATGATGCAAACGTATTCGTCGCCCTACGAATTGAGAAAATTTTAATGACAAAAGTTATGCTTTTATTTTTAATTGCATACATATATACATACATATATGTACATATGTATATGTACGTGAGGTGACTTCACTTAAATAAAATTTTGAATTGTTTGTTCACGTCCTATGACTTGAGAAAATGGGAGTAATACCTGAAATGATGAAAAAATATATTTGTGGCATATTAACCATTTTTGTGGTGTGCCATCTTAATCTGTCGTGATTTAAATTCAATAGTTTGTTTGTACTCTAGTAAAACACTTTCGATGCTACTGGATATTAGAACTATCAGATAGCGTCTAAATATTATTAATTGACTTCCTGCAGTAAACCAAACTTATCACTCACGATAACGTTCAGTTGGTTAGATTACTTATTGCTGGTATTCCGGCTTCAAACAAACCATTGGAATTTTCTGTAAAGAATAATAGGAGGGTCAGTGGTACAAACCTGAAAGATACCAAGTCCTGCAGGATCCAACAGCCTAGATGTCCATCGCTGTGTTCCTGCAGGTCCGAGACGTCACAGATAAGACGTTGAACCGACTCGTCTGTATCGAAGTAGCTCCTGTAGTGACATTAATAGGGAAAACCTTGACGATCCTGCAAATGTCCGATCGCACAGCGTACCCTGATGACGTGCCATACATAGGATCATATACTCTTCTAGTAGTAATTGTAAACTACCTAAATCACGCCTAACTTATCGCTCACTACCTAATCTCATTGAAAACCTTAAATAAATATCAATACCCCTTCATGAGCAAATCCGAGCATGCTCTTGCGCATTTATCAGCCACATCGTTTTCTTGAATGCATTCATGCCCTGGTACACATATAATCCTGACATTATGTCTTAGCAGAGTCAGGGATTGAATGCCTACTGACACATTTGATTTCGTAAAACCTTGGATTCATGGCTCTAATTGCGGATATCCTACCTACAAAAATCTTATAGTCTATAAGACAAGGCCGACTATTATTTTCGGTTGTGGATAAATCCCTGCCTGAGATACAGTAGATTTATAGGGTAACCTGAACATTATTCCGAGATATACGGTTTACTTTTAGTCTTCCCTATTGGGAATTTCGACTGAAAAGGGCTGGTAAAAGTTCATGACAGGAGTCATGTAATGCGTCCAATAGTACCATATCCTTACGGGCATGTCCTGACCTTGACTCTCTAAGTCCAAAGGCTCAGTTAAGTTATTAAGTTAAGTATTATTAATTATAGACTGGCCTGAGAAGGAATATTTGCCGAATAGGTCTAATAAGTTCAGTAGCAAGTCGCCGGTTCCCGCTATCGGTTGTGGTACACATTCCTTAGAATGCTTCACTGAATCAACAGAGTTGGACACCCAACTGTTTCGGATAACTTCCATCACCCCTTTCTACATGTCATACATGATAGTTGTATTAAATTTCCATTTTTTATAGATAGGATATGTAGTGAAGTTTCTCTGATACCGTCTTAAGAAAACGAGATCGTCAAATCAAACATCCCAGATCATCCATAAATTATTACTCGTGAAGCAGCATAATCGGTCATAAGCCCCATGGGCCTCACGGTTACTAAAGCCACATAAAACCAGATCGAGATTTTCAAAATTATCGCTCCATTGTTTGTCTTAAACTTTCATGGCAAAATATACAACAATTACACCAACTGTCTAAAAGAATTATTTTGTCCCATGGTTTTTGAAATCGGTTACAAGAATGGGATGGACCCATAAGCACAGCGGAATGATCAAGAAAACGTCCAAATTTGGCTTATCTGCATAAACAATAAGGATGCGTGTGGCACAGCCAATGAGAGATTCAATGAGAGATGGAAAAAAAGGTTTGGTTTTGACTGGAGCTTAGCAATTCGAGGCAACAAAGTGCCAATTGGTTTTTTTTTTCTGTATTTGCTGTACAAAATTGTGTACATGTACATGTAAATAAGTGGTTGAACTTTGCCATACTGCCGACTGTAAATGTAACATAGATTAATTACTGCAAAGTGTAAAAACCACACCTAAAAGTAATGAAACGTAATCGCGTTAACGTATCTGTTAATTTGAAACATAACGTGAAAATTTAATACATAAAATTGTGGCAAACGTTTTGTATTGGTGGTTTCAAAACAAACAACTTTCTACAAATAATTTATGTATTTTTTTCGAATATTATTAAGAACCATAACGGAAAATTGTGGGATAAATTTAAAAATATGTTTGACATTATATTTGTTTACCGTGAGTTCGAATAACGAAGACTGAAGTCTGTCGCCTATTTTCGTACGTAGCTGAGCAGTATGTAGATGTGACTTCTTTAACGGCTTAACCCTTTCTAGATTACACATTAAGTAAGATAAGATGTGAAAATTTGACAGGATACATTTATTATACATATGTATATCGCAAAATCGCTTATTACATGAAAATATGTAAATAAATACATACATACATACATATGTATGTACATACCTAATGTTGAATCATTTGTTTGTAAGAAAATTTTAAAACTACATACCGACATAAAAGTATCAGCACGACATTTTCATTTTATGAAATTAATATCTTTAAGAGCAACCGAGAAGAGTATTACAGTCAAGAGTAATTTTGTTATTGTTGTTGTTACAACACCAAACAATATGCCCTCATGGTGAGTAATATTATCTACAATGCACACATTATTTTTATTACTTTTATTATTTTTAAGTTTGTTATTATTATACGAATATTTTTTTTATTTATGTCTGTAGTACGATTAGGCAAAGTACCCTCTTTTGTAAAGCGCCAAAAGTGTGCTTATGGCTGTTGTGATGCCACTCTTCTATTGATGTTACAAATGAGAGCTCTATTACCGTGAAGTGCGTGGTAGTTAAACTCAACTCATTCCGTTAGTATGTACTTGTTTAATATATGAGTATGTTTGGCTTTTTATTTTTTGTTTGTTTCTTACCGCTTTATTATACTCTTACTTACTATTATTTACATGTTTTTTTTGGTTGGTTGAATTGTAAATCTCAATGCCAACACGCAATAAACCAATTAAAATCATTTATGTACATTTTAATTTTGAGATCCTCTGCATGAAGTTGCCAGATGTAAGAGGGGAATTTAAATTAAAATGTTGGTAATGTTTTGGAATATTTTACAAACGAAAGGGAATTAATTACTAACGTTAAAAAGCCACAAATGTTTGTTAGTCCCCGTCCACACTTGCAATTTTATTGTCAGCAATTCTTGTTTTTAGGTGAGAGAGATAAAAAGCTTGGGGAAGAGTTCAGAGTTTCATGTGCTCGACAATTCTCTTTTGCCTTGCAATTCGCACTGGGTTATATGTGAATTTGACGTTTTATTGTATTTCTTCAATTATATGAAAAAAAAAATAAAACGTAAAGTGAGTAAACTATTAGACCCAAAATATTTGACACGATTAAAATCCACCATATATTTTATACAAGCCCGGTACAAATTATGATTGAACGCTAAGTTTGACTCTCCTTTTTTAGGGGTTAGGCGTTACAAAAGCAACCATAAAAATTGCAAGATTACCGCTTCAAAGTCAACACTTGAATGACACCCTTCCCATGGCGCTTATTTATGTTAAGATCCGCTAAAACTCCTTCTAGCCTCAAACACTATATTTGGCATAGTTACACATACCCTATTGGCCATCCTTGAAAAAAGTAGTTGCTATATTCTCTATGTCACATATGTGATGTAGTTGTAAAATAATAAAGGAGAAAATTCGAAAAAAAAAATATTGTATCTACAGGGTTTTTTCAAGACCTTCTAGCAACGTTCTAGAAAAATTCTCTGTATATGTATATGGAACGTTAATGGCAGATTGCTTGGAGTACGTGAAGTAACTTAGAAAAGTGTTTATATTCTAATAAAATAATGTAAGATTGAGTCCCACAACAATTAGAGAACGAGAGTTGTTTAAGGAGGTTAATTTACGACAGAAATCTTCTGGCAACTTCCCAGAGCAGAATTATCCTCTCTTCAAATATCAATAACAATAAAAATTGAATGAAATGAAATAAAAAACTTATTAATTATAAGTATTGTAGCCTTCTTATAAATTTATAATTGTCGTTTAAGGTGTCGCTCGCTGAGGGCATGATAAGAGTAAATAAAAACCTTCAACAACAATGCATTTATGTCCCACTCATAACGTAAACTGATTAAAGGTAATTATGTCTTCAAAATAAAGAAAATATATTTCATCAACAACAACAACAATGTTTTCAAATTTCTAAAGAATAACTTGCGTTTTCTGCTTGTTTATTTCTTGAATAAAAAATACATAATTTTTTTCTTACTTTGTTTGTTTTATTAAAAAAAAATATAAAAACATTTGAAATTAAAATGCAGGTAGTTTTGAACAAGAACGACTTGATGAAATGCTTTTAAGGGATCACAAAAAGATTTAAAAGATGAACGAAAAAAAAATAATTTATGGTACGATCATTGTTTGTTTAGCCTTTCTCAAATGAATACAAAATACTCTTATTAATGGCTTCGCACAATACTTACAAATGCATACATATGTATGTACATATATATATGTTTTGCAGTATCATGTTGAAGATATTTTTTTTTTTTTATTTATAAAATTCATAAATGATTTTGTGTAGTAGTCATAATCATGATCATCATCGTGTTTATCATCCGCTCTTTAGAATGTGGTTAGATATTGTGTTTTTACAGATGACGGATCATAATCCTAAACTAAATTCTATTGTCTGGTTCATATTGAATTTATTTAATAAAAATAAAAAAAGAAGTGTAAAGTTTTGACAGCCAACTGTGTGTGATGATCGCACGATTTAAAAAGAAAATAACTAGATCGATCGTTCTGAATACAATTATGTAAAGAAATAGATAATTGAAGTAATCTCTGTGGTTCATGTAATCTTTGAAAGAAATATTAATAAAATGTTGGTGCATTCATGGCTATCATATTAAGTATCTTGTAAAGAATACCGATGTACACATTAATTTAATTTAAAAAATATTACAAAGCAATTTTTCACAATTTTAACTAATTTAATCAGAGCTTTTACTACTGGCTCCGCGCACAATAAAATTGATAGAAAGTAAACCTCCTGAACCGTACTCTGGTACTGTGAATACCGTTAGTTCTGCAGACTAATAGACCGCAAAAGCTGCTCCCCACTACATGGTATGGATATATTAACGAACTTTGTTTTACCTTCAAATTAAAGTATGATTCTGTGAACGGTTGCTTAAATTTTAACACACAAGACTGGTCGCCTGCTTCTAATCCGAGACAATGTTAAAATTCGAAGAATATCGAAACTGCCTGAAGTTTGAACCTGTACGAAAGCGCCAGCATCTCCTCATCTCACGGCGATCTTACCTCCAGCAGACGGAAGGCCTCCACTAGCTCCAATGGATGACCTGCATAAAACTATTAGATGACAGGTTCAGTATCGTAGGGACGTATTTGGGTGATCTAATCCAGGATTTGTTATAAGTCCAAAAGGAGTATGAACTTCAGCAACGATTTTTCTCATCAATTTTTTAGAATCTCGAAGTAGAATGCCAGAAACTAGTCACGGAGTTCTCCTTCTTGTAACAAATTTCAACAACGAAATTTACATTGAAATTCGAATGCATTTGCATCCGATTCGAAACACAGAGTAACGCGCCAGAGGTTCTAAGTGATCGTAGGTTAGCTAGACAGACGGAAAACTTGATTACTGAAGACCGATGAATATCTTAGAGGAAATCAATTGCTTCCTTATGCCTTCTATATGCCTATATAAGATCCTGCCCTCGTGGTTTCATTAGGATTGCAGAAACTTTCCACATGATCCAAAATGTCTGTACTAGTATCGATTAGTCTTAGTGATGAAATCGTTGGAATTCTAGGAAACGGACTCTATATTTCATTGCCTATTTCCGTGGAAGTGTTAATTTGAAAGTCAAAAATACAATGGCAAAGCCTCGGTGGCGAAACCCGAAAAAATACAATCAGTGGCGAGCTTCAGATCTAAGGAACGGTTGCTTTGAAGCAGGCCTAATTTTTCAACTTCTTTAACATGAAATCGTGTATGGGTCTTGTGTTATCAATTCACTATACGTTGTGCGCCGCTGTGGCTGATCATGGCATCGATTCCCGACGAAGAATCCAAGCGTTTGCCGTACACAAACCAAATTGTGTTGTGGATTCGGGTGGAATACGAGTTAAAAAGCTTGGCCTAACTGATGTACGAGTATATTCCACAAACTCTATAGAAAACGTTTACAACTACTATTAATTATTGTTTATATTTTTTGCGTTAGAATGTTTTTCGATGAGTTTTTAATATTTAATATGTACGAGAATGATGCAGCCATTGTTATTTAATAAAAGTTAAATGGGAGGAACTTCTTTATTTCTTTTTATATCAAAGATTTCCACAAATATTATTTCAAGCTAATTATTTTTATGTTCCATTTTATTTGGAAACAGAAAAAAAAACAAATTTAAATGCTAAACAATTGAGTTCTTTTTTTATTTTGCTTGTAAAAGATTAAAATCATTATTCTCTGTGCGGTTGACTAGATCTAGATAATTGTATTGTTTTGATTCCCTAATTTCCTTTTAATTGTTTATAGAATAGAGCAAACAAAAAACATGTTTGGTTTAGATGGGTGTAAAGAGATAAAAAGATATTGACGGTTAACTAAACATATGAATGATGATGGGACTACAAGCATCATCTTCTATAGTCCTTGAATTGCGCCATTTGAACAACTAAATATGGAAACGTTGTATAGTTATTTGTTTGTACTGAAATAATTTGTTTAACACTTTGAGTTTCATTGTTTTGATGATATTTTTTTTAATGCTGCAGCAGCAAAATTTGTTGTTTAAAAATGGTTTTCTGATTCAGTGCCTATTTGAGGACATTTTATTTCACACGTTTAACTGTCAAACAATTCAATTCGAATTGTCTTTTGAATTTATACGAAATTCTTTGATCGTGAAGTTATAACCACTTAAGTATTGTTTGTTAAACACTGATACATCTGTTTCAACTACCCTTTGTGGATTCATTCAGCATTGCAATTTATGTATTTATTTAGTTAAAGTATGTTAAAAATTAATATTTACTCGCAATGAATGTGGTACGCAATAACACAAAGTCAGTTAGAGCACATGTCAACGGCGGTACTTAAGAGATGTTTCGTTCAACAATCTACAAAAACATTATTTTTTGTCAGACTATTATTATTATTATCGTCTAATATTGATATGAAAATATTCTTGTTGATTGGAGATTATGTTCTTTAGTCTAGGATACAACTTAACAGCATGCAGCGTAGGAATTGACAATGTTTTTTCAGTAAGTAATAGAGGACCAGAGTCGCCGGAGAACAGGTTTAGTTTCCTGGTTGGTATGCTATGCATCTCTGTCGAAAACCTTCTTTAAAATTGTTAGTCAAGATATGGTGGTAAGACCATCTACTACACTTTATAGTGAGTTCATATATAAACGTGAGGAACTGAAAAAAAAGAGGAATCAGCTAAGGTTCTTTTCTCTGAAAGGAGAGTACGAAATACACTTCTTTTCACAAAATTTTGAACCACATTTTGCAACAAAGCTTTGCTGATCTCGCGAAGGCAGCGCCGAATTTCATTCTTTAGAGCGTCAGTTGGTTTGTTCACATAAGACCGTTGTTTCAAATGGCCCGATAGAAAATAATACAGGGGGGTTACTCTGTATTGCGAGGCGAAAGCAAATGCGATACGAAAACAATGTAAATAAGATTGCTTTCGCATCGCATTTGCTATCGTATCGCAATACATAGTAACCCTCAGCAGCGTTAAATTACAAGAACGAGGCGGCCAATTGACATCACCAAATCGAGAAATTACGCGACCGAAAAATTTCTCATGATAGTAAATTTTCACAATTAAAAGTCTTTGTTCAAGAGTGTAGCGTTGCATGGTTAAAATTTCCCAACTTTTTACTAAATGTCAAAGGATGACAGCTCGATTCTTGACAACCAATTTACTTCCTAACCTCAAAATTTCCTTATTCAAATGAGATTTATTCTGGTTGCGTTCTTTCGTGTTGTTTGTCAAGATATAACAGCAAGTCGTAGGAGGATCATCTGTCGGTACTAATTATTTTCCTAAAACGGTTACTTCCGGTAAAATATCAATGGTCTAGAGATATTAATCAGTTTGCTGCAATCAGGAATGTATCTGGCGCTGAAAACTTACGTGATTAGCTAATCCGATAATTGAACTGATATCAGTATCGTGAGCGATATGACAAAGCAATTTCAATTATTGTCTGACAGATATCAAAATATAGGAAGATGATTATTACAATAGACCGAGAAAGACGATGCTTTATATGTTACATGTGACATCGATCATTATACAAAGCAATAGTTTCCAAACCGAAGACCTCATTCATTTATTATCCATTATTCGTCGAAAGTCCAGACTTTTCCTACCCGTAGTTTGCATTTTTTTTACTCGACTACTTTATGTGACATTTAGACATTTCAGGTACAACATACAAAATTTTAAATAAATTACGCAAATATTTGAAAGTTTTTACAGATTTTATTCATCAGATAAAATTATCTTAACCATGGCTTCTTAATTTATTATCAAGAAATAGCTCTACAGAAAATATAAGAAAAAAAAATACTTGAACAGTTGCTTAATATCTATCTTACTTATCAAATCTTGTTTTATTTTTATATTCTTGTGAAAGAATTTGAGCTTCCCACATTATTAATTCCAAATATAGCCATTTTATGTTTTTTCTATGATTTTGTAAAGACAGAGAAAACACGAATAAAAAAAAAATAAGCCACACAACCATTGAATATCATCTCTATTCATTACCCCAAAATGATGTCATTATCCAATTCCATTATTTTTTATTTTAAAATTTTTAAGAATACAATATTTATTAAGCAATCTAAACAAGGATAATTATAACATAAACTTTCTATACAATTTAATTTAAGAAAAAAAACCTTTTTTATTGGTCAAAAGTTGCAATTCACACTCAACCAAGTTCACAGGCACACGCACACGCACACGCATACTGACAGTTTTAATGTCATTTACTGCAATCAAACTTTATTTACATTGACTTGTTTGTAAAATATCAATAATCATTCGGTTACACAAAATAAAAGATGAAGAGTATGGAGAAAAAAAAAACAAAAAGAAATCATTTTAAATACGAACAACTCATCTTGGTTAACAATTTCAACAATAAAATCATGCCCGGGGAATAAATGATGACTTTAATATTTTTTCTTTTTTATTTTTCCTGAAGCACTTAACGTTGTTTAGCCTTTATTTTTATATTTTTTTGCTGTTTTTTATTTAGTAAAACAAATGCGTTTAATACTCATTCCTCGATGTGACCATCATCAGTCGCACATCAACGCACAAAAAAATGTTTGTATTTAAAGTCTCTCGTTTTGTAACTAATGTTTTGTATTTTTTTTAATTTTGTTTTAATAAAACACAGACAACACAGAATACAACTCAAATATTTATGGTAGCATATGGATAAACAAATACACTTACATTAATACGAGGGAGTATGAGAGAAGATCTTTAAAAACCACGATGACTACAGTTCATGCTACTAGTCCCCACACAAGTGCCATAATTCCACATCTACATTTTCTGTTCCGCTGCTTCACCCTCCCTCATTATTTATAGTGTCTTTTATATATTGGGTTTCATACGGAAGTAGAAAATACCAAAGAAGACCACTACTGTCAAGGGACACTTTTCGAGTACTTACGTGTTTGATGGGTTGTCGGCATAGCTAACCATTTGGTCAACCGAAAACCATTATCAGATTTATCTCCGCACTTCAGTGATTTCTGGCAATTATCAACAGCTTCTATTCTTATTCGTAGTAAGTACCCTCAAATAATAAAGCTTGCTTCCCTATACACCCACCTTCAAGGCATAGTTTGAAAGCTTCATCTTACTCCATTTGCATGCCAACAAAATGTTTGGCACTTCATGTCCTCCTCCAAATCGTCAGCGTGGGAGTTATTCTTTACTGAAGCAAAGAAACTAACATCTCCGCCTTGATGTTTAAAAAGATGACGTTGCACATTTCTGTCCCCATTCTGTCAGAAGTTATTTCTAGCCGATTTCCTCTTTCGTCTATGCATGATCTGCATTAACTGCACGACGTCGTCCGTAGGATTTGCTGTCAAGTTTGTTCATCATAATGGTCACTGCCTGGAGTTTTGACCTCAATCGTGTATCTTCAAGTGGAGTTAGCTCAGAAAATAACCTATTCACCTCTAATGGTTCATCGTTATCCATTCTGTGTTATTAATTAACTTCAGTAAACTTCGTGCTACCCATCGTTGATCCTCCCAGCGAAGGATCTTATGTGTTTTAAATTTTATGTTTAAACTGAACCATCTTCTCTCCAGCAAGCGAAGAAACGTTTTCTTCCTAATTGTCGAAATGGCTGAAGCGATTATACGTTGTAGGAGAGACTCTATAAGGTCGGGTACCTTTGTTTTTCAACTACGGAGTGGTTGAGTTATTCTTTTTTCAATAATACGGGGACAAAAACCTCTTGCCGTTGAGCAGGTCGACAAAGTATTCCAAATCGTCTAACCCAACCTGAGAAGGTAAAGCAGAATTAGAGGGGGAGGCTTCACACAGAGAGTCGATGCCAATATCCTCATTCAAACCTGTGCACATTTCAAAAGAGCTTTTCGTTTGGCTTCGTTCAAAAGTAACCAAGCCAAAACTGATCTAAACGAAACTAAACTAAATGCACTTTGGGCCCTCACACTCAAACTGTTTTACATTGTTGTGCTCGTATGCTACATACATACGAACATGTAATCGTATGCGATTGTATGCCTATCACTGTTGCAGCTTCTCACTGATGGCTAGGCTGGCTGGCTGGCTGGCTGGTTGCTTGGTTAGCCACTATGCTCATAAATATACAATGAGGACGAAATATACACACATATGTATGTATGTATATAAAAAATACATACATATGTATGTATGTATATTAAAAACAAACAAAATAAAAATGCTCCCAAATGTACATTCCTAGCAGTTTTATTCTTCTCATACGCTAGAGCAGAAGAATGATACTTAAAAATGTATTTGCTCAGAGCAAATAAAATAAAATATATTGTAAATAAAATATAAAAAAGTAATAAGACAAAAAAATAATAAGGAGATAAGTGCGTTCCTTGGGTAAAAGAAAATAAAACTAAACCAGCCGGACAGACGTATCGACAGACAACACATCACAAATAACAATAGCAACAGCAACAACAACAAATAAAAGGTTTTCCTTCAAACAGTAAACAATTATTTTTATATTTTCTTAACAAATTGTGCAAGCAATAAGAGAAACAACATACACGTACTCTAAAAATAATGAGAGAAAAAAGCAAAAGAATTTTAAAGAAATTAAAAAAAAAGCAAACAAACGTATCAAGACTTTGCAAACACTCTCACAAATGCATCTTAAATTAAGTAAAAATGCTAAAAAAAAAGCATCAGCAACCAAACCAAATCAATACACAACACAATACTTTTCCAACATGAACGAACAAGCGAACGTAGCAACAAACGCACTGCACCACCACTGTTCGATCACTCAAATGCCAATCAAGCGGTAGAAGGAACCAGACGACGGGGAAGATCGATCGAACGAACAGTTTAAGTTCAACACACATTTAAAGTAAACAACAAACAAAAAAAAAAGAAACAGCTTTTTCAAAGAATTAATTCAATTTGAAACCAACCGAGAAAAAATACAAAATATACTTTCCAGCACACACATTTAATTATTGCCCCAAATATAAAAAAAGAAAACAAAATGTGAAAGAACTAAAAGAACAGATACAAAATCGAAGAAGAAGAAGACAACAGAAAAGTTGTTTCATCATGTATTCATATAAAAATGTCACCACCACACACTTAAATACACAATCCTAAAATATACAAAAAAAAAAAAAAAAAGAAGAACCGAGGGAAAATTCAATTATTTACTTCATTTATTTCAATCAATGACCGGACGACGACGGACCACACAATACTTGTGCGTACACTTCACATCATAACATTTGAACTAATTTCCAATTTAAACACTGTAAATGTCAAAGCTGACGACAAAGTGTGTATATGTGTGTGAAAGTTTGACAATAGAATTTACCTTTGATTTGGAAAAATGGTTGTAGCCGAAGGTACTCATTTAACACATGCACAAATGGTTTGTCTTGTCCATCCAATTGGATTTTTTTTTTTTAATTTTAAGACAAACAGAGGCTAAAAAGTTATGTAAATATTTGTACTATACGAGGGTTGTATTTTAGTTGGCAACTTAATTCGGCTGTAAAATAAATAGAGTGAGTGGTCAAGTTGACAGAGAAGTTCTAAATGTTATCTGACTAAGATGAGAATTAAGAAGAAAAAAATGGTTAGCTTCTATTCCTGAAAGAGTAAACATTTTGCGAGGAAATTATCGCCGCACTGTCTACCAATAAACTGAGATCAAAAGACACACAATACACCCGTAAGTCAAGTGGTACCTCACCGCAGAAGAAATGTTTAACGATTACTGAGAATCAAGGAGTAAAAGAAGAAAAGGAAGCGGACAACCATTAGGCGTGTTTAAACCATTAATGGCATTCCTAATTCCTATCACGTGTCAACTTAACTACACCGGATATGTTAACATAAGTAAAATATTTTTCTAATAGTTAACGAGAAGGTCTCAGTTTTCCGTATAATTTTTTGACCGATCTCACTTTAAATACTGCAATGGATTTCCCATAATTGTCACATTATTTTATTGATGTCCCTCCAGAGATTATCAAACTCCGGCGACGTTTTGAAGCAGCAATATGCCCGTTTTTTTGAGACGTCGGAATCGCCAGAAATAGTCGATATAAGACGATCGGAGAAAGAATGCGAAAAGGAAGAAAAAGGTCATGTTTCATCAGGGCGATGCACGGGTTCGCATTGTGGCAAAAGTGCATATGTGTTACTCCATTACGCTCACCAGATTTCGTCCCTTGCGGTTTTTTCAAGAAATTGCTGAGCGTAAAGAGATTCCGATCAAACGGTCTTGAGAAATCTTATTATTTACAGGGAATATCAAATATTAGAAGGAGACTACGTTGGAAAACAAAAACGGTTAAAAAACAATTAATCTTATCTAGAAAGTCATGGAGTTATCAAACTGCTCAAGTATCTACAGTATAATGGGTAGGTTAGATTAGAAGGGGTCCCTCCAATCACTTGGAGGCCATTAAGGCCATTGTGTAGCCAAGAGGACTGTAGTCCTCTTTCCTATGAAGTAGTGATATTCCGGTTCCTGAAAACCACACAGAATGTTCACATACGTCACAATATGCATCTGATGCAGTCCAGTTCCAACAGGAAATTATGGCCTAGATGTCTAAGCCTGCACTCCTGTAGTCCCGATTAGTCTATGATAAGTTGTAGGGAAAACCTGCACGTTCAGACATACGTCCAATCGTACAATGCACCGTGATACTCTATCCGGGACTGCAATTGATCTATTTCTGAGTGTTAGGAGCTGCTTAGTCCAACCTATATTATGTAAAGACCAGAAGCTATTCAATAATCTTCAAATGATAATTGTGTAGATCACATGAGTGCGGCCTCCTGAATATCTTCATGTCGCGGAATCCAAACCATCCCGCCATTATGTATTTCAACCTGATGCAGCTTGAATGCATTCCAGTAAACAGTTCGTTTCACCAACTTTGTATTTAGGACCCTAAAAACTTCTAACGTGCTAGTCTCTGAAATGAGATTCTATTCTATTCGAAGGTTCGATCCTGGCATAAATCTCCGCCTGAAATACAGTGGAACTATCGGCTAACATGAGTCAGACCGAACTACATACATCTTTCAGAGTTACAGAGTTTATCGTCCTCCATCTTCCCTATTGGATAGGTCGTCTGAGAAGGACTATAATAGCACTCATATCGTCCGTTTTGCTCCACAGGTCTTGCTCTGCTACATTTAGTAGAATGGTGTACCATGTTCAACAGTTATTTGTTAAGCGATTATAACTACAATAATTTCTGTGTTTGTGCATCCCTCGTAATTTCAGTTATTTGATATTTAGTTAATTAAAAATACTCGAGCGAAAGAGATAACCACAGACTATTAAAAGTTCTGGAAGAATAGTTTCAAAAGGTATGAAATTGCTAAGACTTTTGTTCAATTTTATTTTATATATGGTCAATGTGGTACGTGATCAGATGCGCCTGGAAAGTGTTAAGAATTCATCCATTTACACAATCCAACAAAAGACTGTTTTGTTTTGTATGATTAGCATATAGACAAAAAGAAAATAGAAGTAAAATAAAAAGAAAAAAAAGTAAAAAAACTAAATGCAACACAATACAATGAAATCTTATTTAAAACTTTTGGTGACTTTGATTTCAATTTTTTTTTTTTTTTTTTTGTAAATTTTCCTGTAACATAAAAACAACAAAAAAACACACACATACACAAACGCAATACAATTGAATTGGAATTGAATTTGTGGGCATTTCAATCTTTTGGATTTACTCACAGCTACTAGATATTTTATATGATTCAGATTATATACGATTATATTGCTTCCTATATTTTAAATATTTGTGGATCTGTTTGTAAATAAACAACAAGAAACCATTCATAGAGAAGAGTGGCAGCAGGAGGAATTTTGGCAGTATGTATGTAGGTACATTTGTATGTATGTGCATAGTACGAGCATGTACCAACAACAACCAGTAGATTGTAAATTTTAAAAGTGATAGGCTGCTTGCTAGAGCATGCATGCCATGCATTCATGTAGCACGGTGACGATGACAACGACAGTGTGGTGATAATGATGATGTTTTTGCCTTAAAGAAACGTGTGTGTGCAAACAATGAATTGTTTTATTAAAAATTATTTCTTTTTTTCAAAGTTCAGCACGTACACGTTTCTCTGCTGCCATTCTTACTTTAAATCTCATTCTAAGCAACCATTTATCCATCCATCCAACGAACGGTTGGTTGGTTGGTTCTCTTACCCTAAAAATGGCTTTATTGCTTTGTTATTTAATATATTGGTCGACAAAAATCTAGAGATTGTTTACTTTTGATATTAAATCGATTTTAAATCTAAAGGCAGACAGACAGGGGAAGCGAAATATCGAATTGCAAAATATAAAAATTTCATATTTATTAAATATTAAAATAAATAAATATTGAAAAAAAAATATTCGCACCAAACAGTATTTTAGAAGTAAAGGAAAACAAAAACAAAAACAACACAAATAGTGTGATGTGAAATAATTTCATGTTCAATTATTAAAAAGTAACAAAAAGGACAACAATAACAATTTGCATTATTATTTCACTGAAGAAGGAAAGCGTAAAAGAAAATATGGGAAGGAGTGTTTTAGTCCATCTACATCTTAATATTCTTATTATTAATGTACATTTAACAAAGTTTGTTATTGTTACAATTTATTCTTTGTGTTTGTTACAACAACAACAACAAAAAATATTTAAACAAGAAAAGGGTCTGTTGTTATTTTAGCAAGACCCCGATGGAAATTTAAGTAGAACGTATGTACGTGTACATTTTAGTCCTTACACACGCCCAAACACACATACACAGACTCACACTGGTCTACATACATATCTATGTGTATGTGCATTTTGTGTGGGTAAAGTATTACAAAATTAATAAAAAATCCATTAATAAACGAAGAGTATTGATTTACGCAGTTCTTTTAACATCGATACATGCAACATACTCGTAGTACATACATACATACAACTTGCTAATGTGCCACAGCCATGCAGACAGCCAGCCATTCAGCCAATATAATCACTGTCAATGATGGTTAAAGGAAAACACTACTAATAATCATGCTATTTATTTAAGCAGACATGTTAGGGGGAAAAGAGCATTTTACCAACACTTCCTGTCTAATAAACTTAAGAAATACATACATACATACATACAATACGAGTATATTTAATATTCAGTACGAAGCCCGATGTACTTGTGACACACTAAACGTTTGGTAAATTTGGCAAAGTTACAACAAACCATCTAGAACATTATTAAAAATACGTTGTATGAATGTAGTTGTTTTTTCCAAGGGTCTTTCTTCTAATTGTTTAAGTCAGCAAAAATAAATGTGTATAAATTAACGGAAGAAGTAGTAAAAATACATATATTTAATGTTGTTGACTGAATTCATACAAAAAAAATCTTGATTACATTATGATACATACTTAGTTAGCCATTATTTCAACATAAGACGTAATGAAACGGCTTTAACTCAATTGCTGTTCTACGGGATCTTAATACAAAGCGATTAAAATATAAAGGAAGACCATAAATGAAACAAATTATTTAAAATGAGGACCAACGATTTTTTTCCAATTAGTCCAACGAAAATAATTTGTATATGCAGTCTCGGGTCTCTACGTCCCTCAATGATCGTTGGCACGGCTAACCATTAGATCCAACTGCCGCTATCTCTCTCTTTTAGTACTCTCATCTAGCGTAAACATAATTTTTTTGTATTACCTGCACTTAGGGGATGACCCCTATTTATGCAATGCAATATGCCAGAACTTAGGGAAAGGGATGGGGTAGAGAAGATACATAGATGTTGAATATGTAGAAAGCTTAATTCTTTTACAACTCTGCTATTGCGCGTTGTGTTAATTTTTCGAGCAGTGTTGTAGCGCCCCATTAATTTTGTTAAGCTGTATTAGCAGGGATTTTATTAATTATTTTACTTCGCCGATGTTTCTGCTAACCGACGAAGAAGGGTGATGTTGTGTACATTAAATTGGAACAGCATCAATCGCTGTCGGAACAGTTTTTAGTGATCAGTGCTATGCCTTCATCACTTAAATAGTCCGACAACAATTAATACCATGCCACACTAACGTACGATTGTACATTAGAGAAATTAATGATGTTGATTGACTTTCTCTGACCAGGGTTTGAACTTTGTCGTTGTTTTCTTTAGTAGTCAACGCGCTAACCATTTCATCCAACACCACACCCACCCTGATGTAAGTTTCAAAAATCACACAATATTTGCATTTGATTGCTCTTTTCATACTGAAATCTAACCCTAAGCTATCACCCTCGAGGTCCACATTGTTTATTTTCACTTCCAGAACCAAAGAACTGAGGACGCAATTAAAAATACCAGTTGAAGGCTGGTCCATAGCCCAGCTACATATGTATGTGAACCAACAAATAGGAATGAATAACGAAACGATTGTAGCGAGATTTAAAACAATTCTCAATTATATCGCCTGATCTCGACCACGTCCGCTAGCATGAGCCAAAGGCACTCTGGTTCGCAAGCGAATGTGTTGAGATGACAGCGGGAGGCTAAAATGATGCTGACTAAGCAATACAATATGCTACTGGTTAAACAATTCTAAATGGATACGCCATCAACTTCTCAGCCAACACTGTCCATCAAAACATACCTCGAAGGACTTCTGCACCTACATACTCGTATATGGTGATAAGGCCCAACAAATTCCTTAATCCCCATACAAAATCAAATACGTACGAGCTTGGCACAACTAAGGTGCGGATATGGCAGTCTCGTATAATCCTCAGTACTTCCAGCATTTCACAACACAGCGCATACGTATAATTAGGCTAATAGGATCATGTTGCTACGTCCTACACACATATAGGTAAAACCACCCGAGGAAGCACAACAGCTGCAGCCATCATTTTCACACCCAACTGACATGCTCAAAAAAAAAAAAAATAAAAAACTTATATAATTCATACCACTAGCAGCTTTTAGACTTAAATAATTTCTGGTAATTCCTGTTTGGCATTCATCAACTTCCTCTCTCATAACTGAATTCATAATAATCGCCTGCAGTTACTTAGCCTAGAGGACCCTGTGTTGAAAAAAAATAACGACCAGTCGTTCTCAGTATAAAGTTTTCGCCTGCCTCAGCTTCCGTCAGGCACAGTAAGCAAACATATTCTTCCTTAATACGTGTTTTTAACCTCACATGTTCTATTTGAAGTCTCTGTACGCTTACTTTGGTTACTCTTTCGTGTTAGCTGTTCACGTATTCAATTGTGCACATCATCTTTAAGGTCAGCTAGAGTCATTCCAGAATGAAATTAAAAGATTAAAATTTTCTCATGCTCGTCTGCTTCACTCGGTGCAAGTTCTTAAACAGAATACACGAAATACAAACCAGGAAACTCACTACTAAATCGTCTTATATTACATTGAGTTAGCTTATTAATTAAAGAAAGTTCTTCTTCGCAACTCATTTAAATGAGCACACTTTTCCGATCATCCCATTTTCCCAGCGGGAAAACTGGTCATTAATAACATATGTAATGGGATATATAATGTATTATTTTCCAAGGCAAAACATTGCAATCCTTTGGAAATGAGAATGTAATTTGATCACACAAAAATTACATATTGTTTACCACTTCTTACAATGAAAGAATGTACTGTTTTTACTTGTGCACAAATGTTCGCATTTTCCTTTTAAATTGTTAAAAAGAAATGAATTATTGGATTTATTCGCCGTACACATTAAACGAAATCATTACTTTCCTAGGACATGTTCTGTGTTAACAATAATGAATTCTGGATTGAAAAATTATACATGCTGTACATTACTCTCTCAATTACTATTCATTACCTTTTCCCGCTGGGTTATTGAACTGGAACGCTCACTTAGCTCCGCTCTTTTCATCTGAATTCAGCAACGATGCCTCTAAAAACAAGAACTAAAGCACTTACTTCTGTGCTTAAAACGCTTAGAATGTATAGTGAGTGCTTCACTTCGCTAAACTAAATGCGTTGCCAGCTGACAACTGAAAATTTGTGGTTGCCAGAAAATCAGTAAACAGCCGATGAACCTACCTGGCAGCGTTCAGTTACACAAGAGAATAAAAGCGATTGGATACATAAATTAAATTTGGCACCGCCTTAAATAACAGATATTTAACCACCCCTTCCACCCAAATATTTTTCTAACTGGTTTAAATGCATTAACAATAATAATTTATTAACATAAAAAATATCAAATGATGATACCAAAAAAAAAAAAAAAATTCAATTTATAATAAAAAAAATAAATCAATTAAAAAATGCCGCGACAACTACTCATTCATTTCCTTCAATTTCTTATTCAGGTGTTTGTTAATTTAACAACTTATGAATATTAATCTTCATATTTTATTATTATTAATATTAATAATATTAGCATTTAATAAGCAAATAAACACACAAGAAAAAAAAAATTCAAAATGTGTCTTTAACAACAACAAAAAAATAAAGTAGATATCAAAAATTTGCGATTCATGAACAAAGAACAACTTCCTTTTTGAAAATTATTAAACAAAAGAACTAAATTTTATTCTGTATATTTAAAAAGCAATTGAAAATGTCAAGTTTTTATAGCAACTCTTTTTTTTTTTTTTTTTTGCAATTTAGGGTTAAAATTTAGAAAAACCAAAAGGAATGGAATAAAACCTTAATACTCATTCGTTGTTGCCTTCTCAAATATTTATTTAGTAAAAATGGGGGGAGAATTCAAATGCGAATAAATTGAAATAATGCAGACATAAAATAAATAATGCAGGAATAAAATTTTCATTTGTTTTTTTGTTTTTGTTTTTGGTAAATAAATAGAACGTTTAACTATTTATTTAATTTAGTGCGCTGGTAAAAGTTTCTTGAAGAAATTCTTAAAGAATTTTAAAATTTATTTAACATATTGGATTTTTCTGAAAACTTTTTCTGCAACGCCAAAAAACCCATTACGTTTTTGATCGATTTATTGAATATTATTAAAGGAAATTTGCTTAATTATTTTTAAATATCAATCAATGAAAGAAATCTCGATTTTTGAATATTTAACTTTTCATAAAATCTCAATATTTTGAGCTCCCTTCTTTAGTATTTTAAATTTGTTGTTTAACAAACACGACCCGCGACAAGATTAGCGAGTCTGCAGAAAATACCCAACGCTATTCATCTGTCAATATTCTGATTATTTTTACGACGATGTCCTTATGGTTGAATGTTTTTGTGAATATGTAATAGTAAACACCTCCAGGAAGGAATGGGGGTGGTGTTGAATGAAATGGTTAGCGCGTTGACTACTAAAGAAAACAACGACTAAGTTCAAACTCTGGTCAGAGCAAGTCAATCAACATGATTAATTTCTCTAATGTACAATCGTACGTTAGTGTGGCATGGTATTAATTGTTGTCGCACTATTTAAGTGATGAAGGCATAGCACTGGTCACTAAAAACTGTTCCGACAGCGATTGATGCTGTTCCAAGCTACTGTACACAACATCGTCCTCCTTCGTCGGTTAGCAGAAACATCGGCGAAGTAAAACAATTAATAAAATGCCTGCTAATACAGCTTAACAAAGTTAATGCGTCTACTTAACACCGGAGGCGCCTCAAGACTGCCTTAAAAATTAACATATCGCGCAAAACAGAGTTGTAAAGTAGTTAAGCCTCTCCCTGAGTTCCGGCACAATGCATTGCATACGTAGGGGTCATCCCCTGAGTGCTGGTCCTAACTAAAAAAAAAAAAGGAATGGGGGAGGGAAATGCCAACCCGATATTCCTTTGGAACTGGCATCATCATTGTGATGGTTCCAGAACGCTGGAAGGATCTGGTGTTGAAATTGTAGGACGCGCATTAACTATTAGAGCCCTTGGGAAAAACGCCTACCATTTTCAATCAGAAGTTTATGTAATGGAGAAATGTATTCAATTTAATCTTAATAGGGGCTACAAGAAAGAAAAATATCCATCTTATCGAATAGTCAAGCTGTCAGTAAAGCACTGAGATCATACGAGTTTACCTTTAACTTGACTTGGGAATGCCGCATTAAGCAGAACCAATTAAGCAGCATGACTAAGGTCATACTCTGCTGGGTTCCCGGACATGTTGGAGTGAAAGGAAACGTAGACAAACTGGTTAGAATGGTGGTTATCACAGAACCATATTTAGACCAGAAGCGTTGTGTATACTTGGACTGGATAAAATCCGGGAAAATATATAAGTAAAAACATTCTTGGATTGAACTCACAGGCCATTGCAAACTGCGAAACGCTTAAACAATCTTGGTATTTAAAGAAACAGCATCTGCAGATTCTGTGATTCTGTTATGCAACTTCAGAGCACATTCTGAAGGACTGCGAAGCTCTATGCCACAGAAGATACAGCCAAATTGGGCAAGCATCTATTGGAGAATTGGAAACTGCCAACACGGGATCCATTTCCAATCTTGACATTACTCATCAAAGCAAGGTGCTCTAGCACCGGGCAAGGGATACAATAGATCTTCTTCGGTCCCACTGTTTCCCGTAATTCCAACAATTCATTCATCCATTCAAACACCTCATAATTTGTGAACAACTTAAGGTACGCATCAAAACTTAAAAAAAAATTATTTTCTCCATTTCGTAATTTTTTCAAACTTTGACGAATATCTCAAAATTTATAAAAAAAATGATTTATTCAGTTGACAGATATTTTTTCTAATATGTATGTATGTATGTATGTATGTATGTGACTTTGAAATCGGTTTTGTACATTCAATCATTCCTAGGATGCACGAAAAGAAGGGAGAGAAATGTTGCAAGCACGTTGAAGTTAATCGGATATTTATACATACATATGTATGTATTTTGTTAAAGGAAATGGGTGGAAAACTTTCACACTTCACAGTTGAGCTTCTTCTCTCCCCTGGACTCGGTCCAGAAGTTTCAAAATATCTTTTAAAGCATCATCCATAATACATGAGAGTTGAATCCCTTTTCCTACTTTGAAGACTTGACAGATATGTTTAGTCCAACGGACGTCGTATTGAAATTGTATGCCAAACTGAATGAAGCTCTAGAAGATCGATCAGTATTATTGTATCATTAAATGAATTTATTTTTAGCAATTTTCATACGTCTTTCTTTTTACATCGCATGACAATTTTCAGATTCAGGTTTTATAAAGTGTTAGAAATACGACATTTGCAAAATAAAACGAAAAAATAAAATAAAATAAGAATACAATTAAAAATAAAGTGCAATAAGATAAGTTTAAGGTAATTATTACAACAATTGTCAATCAATCAACAACTAGAATAAAATAAAACACTTTTTGTTGTTGCGGTCGACGATGTGACAACAACGGACGGCCGCATCAATGCAATGGACAACTTGAATGGGGGCACACAAGTAAATAATTTCAATTTTGTTCTCATTTGTGTTGTTGCTGTTGTTATGTTCACACCACGCAATGTTCTCATTGTCGTTGTAGTTTGTCGGTCCTTCCGTCTGTATGTCTGTCTGTCTGTCTGTCCATTCGCACAATAGTGTGAATTTTGATTTGAATGGTCATGCATTTAATCATTTAAGGGTGTAAATTGTTATGGCGATGATGATGATGATGACAACGACAGCATATTTAAGTATTTATTCACTTTTATATTATAATTTTTTTTTTCGTTATCTACACAATTTAATACTGTTTGCTGTCAATACGTGCTTAAGTTTTGATGTCGTTTTACGCACTCACGTTTCAATATTGCTGCCGTCGTCTATCTTCATAAATACATGCAAAATCATGCATTCACACATACATACTCGTACATATGTACATATATTCAAACGTACATACATACATACATACATACATATGTACATACGTACTATGTTAGATTGTAATAATAACCGAATTATAATTGCAACCCACGGCCAGAAGCATTTAAAAAAAAAACGAAAGTTGTTTTCTTTTTCAACCAGAGCGGCTACAAAAGTCAACATCAATAACGTTTGCTGCAACATTGTGGTCAGATTAGTATCATTACGGCAAAGTATTGTTTGTTTACAATGTCCTGCTGAGAATTATAATTTGTCAAAATATACTAAACGGAAATTATGAATTGTTGTATCAAAATTCGATATGCATGTGTGTCGTCGGCAGCATTAGTGTCTTAAATACTTTCCTTCTTTTATTTATTTTTTATTTTTATATGGCGCGAATTTGATATGATTTCTGACATTTATTAAGGTGAGAAAAACTTGAAATATTTTAATGGGATACTTTTTTTAAATACCCAGTTTATTTAGCAACATTTAAAATTTTCTTGTAGGCCGAGAAGAATTAAAGAACGTCGCTTTGCTTAATTGATAATGGTTCCAAATATTGTAGTTTTTGGCGAAGTTTGAATTCGGATTCGTTCGAATCTTAATAAGAATAAATGTGGCCAAAGTTGACATAAATCTCGGCAACTCATTAAAGAAAGTACAGCAATTTGATGGTTAAAAGTAGAATTGCATTAATGTGTGACATTAAACAAATTGGTGGTGGACTATTTAAAGCATTGATCGTCAAACTAGCCCCTATGGGCCGAGCACCAATCGTCATTTTCACATACACAACACGAACCAAACAGAAAAGACAAACTAAAATACGAAGAATACTCATTTGTATGAAGAAGTCTATGAATGAAGTTTTTTGTCGCTTTATTTTAGAATTTGCAACAACAAAACACATGCAAAAGAGGGCAAGAAAATATTTATTTTTTTTAGTCTCTTTATTTGTTATTCACAGTACACTGTGAATATTTTAATTTTTCGGGATGTGGAATGTAGAGTGGGAAGAAGCTTTTTTGTATATATATTTTTTAATGTACATTTTTTTTAATTATGTAAATTCATTCATTCCTTCATTATTTCGTCCATAAACACGCTAAAGTAATCCAGTGGGTATGCATACAAACTTTTAATATGATGTTTGGCTACAGTAAAAAATGAATGTAACAATCAATTTCGACAAGTCTAAAATCACCAATACATTGATATTTCCTACATGTTCTCTTTGTGACAAAGGCTGATTTAAAGTGATGAACACAGCGCATTGGTCACTAATCTGTTCCGACAGCGATTGATACTGGTTCTGGTCTAATGTAAATCAAAGCACCCTCTTTCGTCGGTTAGTACAATATTCGGCTCTAAAATTCCCCCCGGGGTGCATGTTTTGTCATCTTGTTGATTTTTGCTACTGTGCCTTCTTTGGAAAAGGGTAATTTTCTTTTCAGACATTACCTTTGGCCAAATACCCATAAAACTTATATGTTACTGTCCAAGAAGAAGGTACTCTATATTAATCTGGTAGATGGTGAAAGGCACCTAAGGTCTTCTTCGCTCAAGCCCAAAGTTTCTCTTTCGAGGATTGATCAGCAACCTAACATGGGAGCCGGTAAGAACAACGGGGGTATGATATGATATTGCGATATGCATATCTATCCTCTAGCCATTGGCATACTCTTCCTCCTTGACAATGAATACGCTGGCAACCATCGCACTACCCTCGTTGGTGGCATGATTTCGTGACCGGTTATTGGAGAGGTCTCTTTCGGGAGTCCACGTGGTGGCTGTGGTTGCTACCAAAAACTGGGAGAGGTATTGTTTTAAGGACTAATGCTCGACCATTGCTAGTGGCCGGTTGGACTTCGGTCTACACGGTGTTAAGAGCACAGTGGGCTTAAACTGAAATGCAAGTTCCCACATCAATCTGTAACGCATCTGCCCTAAAATTAACACAAAAACGCGCAAAAGCATAATTTTGAAAATATTTAATTTTCTTGTACATTTTCAACATCTAACCTCTCTATCCTATTCGTTTTACAAAATCTGACACAATGAAATAAAATTAAAACTGTTCAAACAACTAAAGTTACACAGTAAAAAGATACCACTGACAAGTGAGTCATAACTGAATTTGGCACGTAATTGTCATATGATGTAAGTGAACTAAACTGAATGGTATGCTTTTGTAACAATTTTCGATTTAATTTTTTGTTGTTTACCGTTTTAATGTCATGAGCAGCAGCTCGGGATCTTAAAGGACTGACATCGCTTCGCACAAGATGAAGATAGCTCATGGAATAAGTCTGATCAGAAGAGGGTATGATCGGAGTCACTACATGATCGTTACAATCGAGCCACAATTAAGGTTTTCTTAGCTCGCTACACAGTTTCATGTAACTGTCGGTTTGAGAATTCTTTGAAGAATTGGTGTTAGCTTAATCAGTTTTACACTTATCATGAGTATAGGCAAGTAATTTAACACGGTATGTTCTGCGGTACAGAATTTGTAGCAGTATCTCAAGTCTATTTTCGGATCCTAAAATTGTATGTGTATTTTACTCACGTCTTTTCAGTCCATTATCTTCTATCACTGGAACCAGTAAAAATTTGTACGGGACTTCCTATAGGGATTTTGTACTGCGATTTTACGGGAAAAGGAATTTTAAACTTTTTTTAGCACTGAGGGGACGAGCTCATTGAATGTAAGATGACATTTTCCAATTTCTTGGCCCCACAAAAAGATTTTGTTCAATTAAATTTTTCTTTTGGGTGTAGCATTTTTCAACTCAACTTAAAATAGTGGTGGCATTATTGAAAATGAACTGAGCAAAAAAGAGCGCTTACTCAAAAGAGCTAATGAGGACACACATCCCTAAATGATTACACGTGAATTAAACATTGTTACAAATACATTTTTTAATATGTACTTTCGCAGATGCTAAAAACCGACTTTACAATTTTTTTTTTATTACCCTAATTGTGCGGCAATGTATCAATAAAAACAGAAAAAAAAATAAACATAATACACAGTAAATAAACCTACAATTACAAGACAGTAGCAGAAATCAAAAAGACACAATTACACTTATGATAGGCATCCATCCACCTCATAACAAAATTAACGACATAATCTACAACAACAACATCAAAAATGATGAAAATAATTATATTACAATCGAAACCGTGGGCTGTAAAATTTATAATGGGCAAGAACGACCACAAAACACAAAAATCAAAAAAAAAAAAAAAAAACATGAAGAAAAAGTATCAAAAATACAAATAAAAAAAACAAAAACATACAAAACATAAATTTTTTACTTGCTCCATTTGATTTTTTTTATGCGCGTTATGAATATTTCACCAATAAAGTTTTTTTTCAAGTTGTTTGGTTTATTATTTGATCTTTTAAGAAAACTTATTGGAAGTCGCCGTCGTTTAAAGGAATCAACTTGAAGCAAATAAAATTGTGTTTAAATAAATAATGGGAAATAAATCGGTGAACGTTTTTTAAACGTTGGTTAAGTTAAACTTAAGTGAAACTTTCTATGGAGTTTAAACGCAACAGTACTAAATCAAATAAAATGTCAAAAATGGCTGCTTTTACAACGTGATGTCAATACAAAAAAAAAAAAAATAATAAAACGTTTAGTCAGTATTGACAGTTTAAACGCACAACTTTATTCGTTTTAAAATGGTTTCTAATCTTACCGCTTCTTCTTGATTAATGCGACCTGATATCAATAATTTTGATGAAGAAATAGAAAACTCGCCAATTTGAAATTAGGGAAATCCAAATATTTACAAAAATTAACAAAAAAAAAGGGATAAGTTCATAACTTCATTAAAGAATTCATAAATTTCCAGCGAAAACTTTTTTAAGAAATAATCTCTTAAACTAAAGACCAACAAAGTTCCTTTAAGGTTCTGCTCTTACAAAAATTTTTTAATAAAAATGGATCTTTTTTTTTTTGCTTATGCCACCACTGCCACTTTTTATTTCACTTCTTAATACTCATAACAAGAGAGATATTGCAACGCTGCATAAGTTTCCAATAAATATGTATGCCTTCGCAAACATTTTATTTGATTTTAGTTATTTTTTTTTTGTTAATTTTTAATTTTATGTTTTTATTCGTTTATTTTTCAAATAACTAAAACCAGTTGGGTGTGTGTGTTTGCTGTTGACTTGTTATTTGCTCATTGACTCAAATATGGATGAAGATGGACGAATTGTGATTCGAAAGAAAATGAGAAATGTATTTACGTTAAAAACGCGTGCTTGTGCTCCAAATACAAACGAAACCAAACAATCAAAGTAACAGGCACTAAAATCTCAATGATGATCATGATGTGGTGGTTAGTAGTTGTTGAAAATGAGGATGATATTGTCTGTGCATGATCTTTATGGCAATGCCGGATGGAACTACATTTAAAAGAATTTAAATGAAACGGTAGCATAAATACAACAACACACACATTCGTACGTTTTTTTGTTTTGTTTTTTAATCAACAACCAACAAGCCAACACCGTCGCTTCGACCCCAGGTCTTCATTTTCTTGTACAAAACTGCAACAGAATCTTTAGGATTATGTATTTATTTATGCACTCCATACAAACACACTTCTTCCCATACATACATACCAGTATACTGCATGTTCATTTCACTGAATGCGGCCGGGCCTCGTTTATTTGAATATTCGTGAACATGTTTTTTTTGTCTGCAACTTTTTTGCATGATTTTATTGTGTATTTTCATATTTTTATTATTTTCTTTTTTTAAATTTTTTTCTCAAACTAAAACTCTAAATTGTGTATAAAAGTGCTTGCCGAACAATAAATTGAGGAAGTCACCTTAGGGTGTGTGCATTTGCAATTTGCTTTTCTGGGTCTGTGTGTTTGTGTGTGTGAGTTTCTGTATGTGTGTGGAAGTGTTTTTGCAAGATCAGCAAACGTGAAAGATAAATATAAATTTAATTTAAAATTGTTTGTTGTGACAGTTCATAAAGATCATTTTCTTTTCTTCATTTTATTACAACAAAATATTAATGTGATATGTGATCTTGAAAACAATACGGATATTTGTATATAATTTCGGAAATAGAAACTTGATATTAATAAAAAGTGGAATGTAAATTACTTGAAATTTTTTAAATTACAGAGAAAAGTAAAAAACGATATTTTAGCAGCCCAAAAATGGGCCGATCGAACAAAAAAATTACAATAAACCTGTTACTGACCAATATGTATGCGAATAGTCAAATATTCTCCATTCTTTAGAAATTTATATGTTCTTAAGCTTAAAATAATATCACATATTATATCAAAAATTATCGCATGTGACTCCAAAACTTTTTCAATTTTGAAAAACAAACGATCAATTGAAATCGACTTCATTTATTAGAACATGTCTGATATCTTTAAAAAGACTGCTCCAATGTTCGACAAACAAATACCTTTTCGATATTCGTTTTCGGGTACATACACATATACATATTCATGTAAATATTTACATATACATACTTATGTATACATGTCATAATTATTTTTGCTCTATTTCCAAAACCGTTTAAAATACCAGCAATCAATCACTATAAACTCAATATATTTAGTTTTATTTTACTTATGGGTATGTGCATGTACAATCGTATGTGTTAAAAAAAACACTCCCAATTTCAAAATGTGTCTGTTTTGAATTTAAGAAATTCAGTTTTTTCTTATTTATTCTTAATTGCACACAGTGGGGAAATTGACATGCACTTGCGTGATTCATCCACGTATTCTAATAAACCATTTTATGGTGTTTTTTTTTTTTTTTGTTGATAGCAGCTCTTCCTTCACATAGCATACATATATTCAATGTCGAGAAAAACAACCAACGGATAGTTGGTTGACCTATTAGCAAAAACGCATGTGATATTATTTCCAGATCATCTATAAACAAAGGTATGTGTGTGAAGATAAATATGCCGAGTTAAATATGTTTTACGTAAGATCTTACGTCATGACATATTTAACTCAAAAGTTAAATATGTATGTTTAGTCGGGACATTGCCAACATAGATCGATGGAACTTTTTGGTTTACATTTTTGCTAGTTGAAATAAATGTATCTTAACTAAGATAACTTTGTATGATCTCTACGGGAATTTAGCTATTTTTGGGCACATTTTTGTTTGTCACTCATTTGGACCAATGCGAAATTACCCTACAAAAATTATAGGAGTAAATGGTCCACTTTTTAGATAAAAAGATTAGTTTTTGGGCTACTCCTATGTAATGCAGCCGTGGACCATTTCATTTGTACACAAACATTTATAGTTAAATACCATTTGGCAACACTAAAACCGTTTGGAGTTAAATTGAAACTGTGGCCGCTCCCCTGTTTAAATTAAAACAAATTCATGGAAGCTTAAAGAAACACAGAAAACGTTTGGCTGACTTCCAAAACGTCAATTGCTTTGTGTTTGAACAAAGCATCACATTTCATAACGCCGCAGTACAATAATTATACAATGTATACCATTTCAAAACGCCGCCGCCAAGTATTTTTACCGTAATGGTCCGAATGAGTGACAATCAAAAATGTGCCCACAAGTGGCCAAATTCCCGTAGAGATCACCAAAATTTACATACATTTTAATTTTCAAAATTTTATAGAAAAATTCTCAAATACAATTGAGAAATCGGACTTACATAGTCAATAAGTATGGATTCTTGGCTTTGATTTCCCATTGGTCTAAATAAGTGACAAACAAAAATCTGCCCACAAATGGCCAAATTCCCGTAGAGATCACCAAAATTTACATACATTTTAATTTTCAAAATTTTATAGAAAAATGCTCAAATACAATTGAGAAATCGGACTTACATAGTCAATAAGTATGGATTCTTGGCTTTGATTTCCTATTGGTCTAAATAAGTGACAAACAAAAATCTGCCCACAAATGGCCAAATTCCCGTAGAGATCACCAAAATTTACATACATTTTAATTTTCAAAATTTTATAGAAAAATTCTCAAATACAATTGAGAAATCGGACTTACATAGTCAATAAGTATGGATTCTTGGCTTTAATTTCCCATTGGTCTAAATAAGTGACAAACAAAAATGTGCCCACAAATGGACAAATTCCCGTAGAGATCACCAAAATTTACATACATTTTAATTTTCAAAATTTTATAGAAAAATTCTCAAATACAATTGAGAAATCGGACTTACATAGTCAATAAGTATGGATTCTTGGCTTTAATTTCCCATTGGTCTAAATAAGTGACAATCAAAAATGTGCCCACAAGTGGCCAAATTCCCGTAGAGATCACCAAAATTTACATACATTTTAATTTTCAAAATTTTATAGAAAAATTCTCAAATACAATTGAGAAATCGGACTTACATAGTCAATAAGTATGGATTCTTGGCTTTGATTTCCCATTGGTCTAAATAAGTGACAAACAAAAATCTGCCCACAAATGGCCAAATTCCCGTAGAGATCACCAAAATTTACATACATTTTAATTTTCAAAATTTTATAGAAAAATGCTCAAATACAATTGAGAAATCGGACTTACATAGTCAATAAGTATGGATTCTTGGCTTTGATTTCCTATTGGTCTAAATAAGTGACAAACAAAAATCTGCCCACAAATGGCCAAATTCCCGTAGAGATCACCAAAATTTACATACATTTTAATTTTCAAAATTTTATAGAAAAATTCTCAAATACAATTGAGAAATCGGACTTACATAGTCAATAAGTATGGATTCTTGGCTTTAATTTCCCATTGGTCTAAATAAGTGACAAACAAAAATGTGCCCACAAATGGACAAATTCCCGTAGAGATCACCAAAATTTACATACATTTTAATTTTCAAAATTTTATAGAAAAATTCTCAAATACAATTGAGAAATCGGACTTACATAGTCAATAAGTATGGATTCTTGGCTTTGATTTCTTATTGGTCTAAATAAGTGACAAACAAAAATGTGCCCACAAATGGACAAATTCCCGTAGAGATCACCAAAATTTACATACATTTTAATTTTCAAAATTTTATAGAAAAATTCTCAAATACAATTGAGAAATCGGACTTACATAGTCAATAAGTATGGATTCTTGGCTTTGATTTCCCATTGGTCTAAATAAGTGACAAACAAAAATGTGCCCACAAATGGACAAATTCCCGTAGAGATCACCAAAATTTACATACATTTTAATTTTCAAAATTTTATAGAAAAATGCTCAAATACAATTGAGAAATCGGACTTACATAGTCAATAAGTATGGATTCTTGGCTTTGATTTCCCATTGGTCTAAATAAGTGACAAACAAAAATGTGCCCACAAATGGCCAAATTCCCGTAGAGATCACCAAAATTTACATACATTTTAATTTTCAAAATTTTATAGAAAAATTATCAAATACAATTGAGAAATCGGACTTACATAGTCAATAAGTATGGATTCTTGGCTTTGATTTCCCATTGGTCTAAATAAGTGACAAACAAAAATGTGCCCACAAATGGCCAAATTCCCGTAGAGATCACCAAAATTTACATACATTTTAATTTTCAAAATTTTATAGAAAAATTCTCAAATACAATTGAGAAATCGGACTTACATAGTCAATAAGTATGGATTCTTGGCTTTAATTTCCCATTGGTCTAAATAAGTGACAAACAAAAATGTGCCCACAAATGGCCAAATTCCCGTAGAGATCACCAAAATTTACATACATTTTAATTTTCAAAATTTTATAGAAAAATTCTCAAATACAATTGAGAAATCGGACTTACATAGTCAATAAGTATGGATTCTTGGCTTTAATTTCCCATTGGTCTAAATAAGTGACAAACAAAAATGTGCCCACAAATGGCCAAATTCCCGTAGAGATCACAAAAATTTACATACATTTTAATTTTCAAAATTTTATAGAAAAATTCTCAAATACAATTGAGAAATCGGACTTACATAGTCAATAAGTATGGATTCTTGGCTTTGATTTCCCATTGGTCTAAATAAGTGACAAACAAAAATGTGCCCACAAATGGCCAAATTCCCGTAGAGATCACAAAAATTTACATACATTTTAATTTTCAAAATTTTATAGAAAAATTCTCAAATACAATTGAGAAATCGGACTTACATAGTCAATAAGTATGGATTCTTGGCTTTGATTTCCCATTGGTCTAAATAAGTGACAAACAAAAATGTGCCCACAAATGGCCAAATTCCCGTAGAGATCACCAAAATTTACATACATTTTAATTTTGAAAATTTTATAGAAAAATTCTCAAATACAATTGAGAAATCGGACTTACATAGTCAATAAGTATGGATTCTTGGCTTTGATTTCCCATTGGTCTAAATAAGTGACAAACAAAAATGTGCCCACAAATGGCCAAATTCCCGTAGAGATCACCAAAATTTACATACATTTTAATTTTCAAAATTTTATAGAAAAATTCTCAAATACAATTGAGAAATCGGACTTACATAGTCAATAAGTATGGATTCTTGGCTTTAATTTTCCATTGGTCTAAATAAGTGACAAACAAAAATGTGCCCACAAATGGCCAAATTCCCGTAGAGATCACCAAAATTTACATACATTTTAATTTTCAAAATTTTATAGAAAAATTCTCAAATACAATTGAGAAATCGGACTTACATAGTCAATAAGTATGGATTCTTGGCTTTGATTTCTTATTGGTCTAAATAAGTGACAAAGAAAAATGTGCCCACAAATGGCCAAATTCCCGTAGAGATCACCAAAATTTACATACATTTTAATTTTCAAAATTTTATAGAAAAATTCTCAAATAAAATTGAGAAATCGAACTTACATAGTCAATAAGTATGGATTCTTGGCTTTGATTTCCCATTGGTCTAAATAAGTGACAAACAAAAATGTGCCCACAAATGGCCAAATTCCCGTAGAGATCACCAAAATTTACATACATTTTAATTTTCAAAATTTTATAGAAAAATTCTCAAATAAAATTGAGAAATCGGACTTACATAGTCAATAAGTATGGATTCTTGGCTTTGATTTCCCATTGGTCTAAATAAGTGACAAACAAAAATGTGCCCACAAATGGCCAAATTCCCGTAGAGATCACCAAAATTTTCATACGTTTTAATTTTCAAAATTTTATAGAAAAATTCTCAAATACAATTGAGAAATCGGACTTACATAGTCAATAAGTATGGATTCTTGGCTTTAATTTTCCATTGGTCTAAATAAGTGACAAACAAAAATGTGCCCACAAATGGCCAAATTCCCGTAGAGATCACCAAAATTTACATACATTTTAATTTTGAAAATTTTATAGAAAAATTCTCAAATACAATTGAGAAATCGGACTTACATAGTCAATAAGTATGGATTCTTGGCTTTGATTTCCCATTGGTCTAAATAAGTGACAAACAAAAATGTGCCCACAAATGGCCAAATTCCCGTAGAGATCACCAAAATTTACATACATTTTAATTTTGAAAATTTTATAGAAAAATTCTCAAATACAATTGAGAAATCGGACTTACATAGTCAATAAGTATGGATTCTTGGCTTTGATTTCCCATTGGTCTAAATAAGTGACAAACAAAAATGTGCCCACAAATGGCCAAATTCCCGTAGAGATCACCAAAATTTACATACATTTTAATTTTCAAAATTTTATAGAAAAATTCTCAAATACAATTGAGAAATCGGACTTACATAGTCAATAAGTATGGATTCTTGGCTTTAATTTTCCATTGGTCTAAATAAGTGACAAACAAAAATGTGCCCACAAATGGCCAAATTCCCGTAGAGATCACCAAAATTTACATACATTTTAATTTTCAAAATTTTATAGAAAAATTCTCAAATACAATTGAGAAATCGGACTTACATAGTCAATAAGTATGGATTCTTGGCTTTGATTTCTTATTGGTCTAAATAAGTGACAAAGAAAAATGTGCCCACAAATGGCCAAATTCCCGTAGAGATCACCAAAATTTACATACATTTTAATTTTCAAAATTTTATAGAAAAATTCTCAAATAAAATTGAGAAATCGAACTTACATAGTCAATAAGTATGGATTCTTGGCTTTGATTTCCCATTGGTCTAAATAAGTGACAAACAAAAATGTGCCCACAAATGGCCAAATTCCCGTAGAGATCACCAAAATTTACATACATTTTAATTTTCAAAATTTTATAGAAAAATTCTCAAATAAAATTGAGAAATCGGACTTACATAGTCAATAAGTATGGATTCTTGGCTTTGATTTCCCATTGGTCTAAATAAGTGACAAACAAAAATGTGCCCACAAATGGCCAAATTCCCGTAGAGATCACCAAAATTTTCATACGTTTTAATTTTCAAAATTTTATAGAAAAATTCTCAAATACAATTGAGAAATCGGACTTACATAGTCAATAAGTATGGATTCTTGGCTTTAATTTTCCATTGGTCTAAATAAGTGACAAACAAAAATGTGCCCACAAATGGCCAAATTCCCGTAGAGATCACCAAAATTTACATACATTTTAATTTTCAAAATTTTATAGAAAAATTCTCAAATAAAATTGAGAAATCGGACTTACATAGTCAATAAGTATGGATTCTTGGCTTTAATTTTCCATTGGTCCAAATGAATGACAAACAAAAATGTGCCCACAAATGGCCAAATTCCCGTAGAGATCACCAAAATTTACATACATTTTAATTTTCAAAATTTTATAGAAAAATTCTCAAATAAAATTGAGAAATCGAACTTACATAGTCAATGGATTCTTGGCTTTAATTTTCCATTGGTCCAAATGAATGACAAACAAAAATGTGCCCACAAATGGCCAAATTCCCGTAGAGATCACCAAAATTTACATACATTTTAATTTTCAAAATTTTATAGAAAAATTCTCAAATAAAATTGAGAAATCGAACTTACATAGTCAATAAGTATGGATTCTTGGCTTTGATTTCTTATTGGTCTAAATAAGTGACAAAGAAAAATGTGCCCACAAATGGCCAAATTCCCGTAGAGATCACCAAAATTTACATACATTTTAATTTTCAAAATTTTATAGAAAAATTCTCAAATACAATTGAGAAATCGGACTTACATAGTCAATAAGTATGGATTCTTGGCTTTGATTTCTTATTGGTCTAAATAAGTGACAAAGAAAAATGTGCCCACAAATGGCCAAATTCCCGTAGAGATCACCAAAATTTACATACATTTTAATTTTCAAAATTTTATAGAAAAATTCTCAAATAAAATTGAGAAATCGGACTTACATAGTCAATGGATTCTTGGCTTTAATTTTCCATTGGTCCAAATGAATGACAAACAAAAATGTGCCCACAAATGGCCAAATTCCCGTAGAGATCACCAAAATTTACATACATTTTAATTTTCAAAATTTTATAGAAAAATTCTCAAATAAAATTGAGAAATCGAACTTACATAGTCAATGGATTCTTGGCTTTAATTTTCCATTGGTCCAAATGAATGACAAACAAAAATGTGCCCACAAATGGCCAAATTCCCGTAGAGATCACCAAAATTTACATACATTTTAATTTTCAAAATTTTATAGAAAAATTCTCAAATAAAATTGAGAAATCGAACTTACATAGTCAATAAGTATGGATTCTTGGCTTTGATTTCTTATTGGTCTAAATAAGTGACAAAGAAAAATGTGCCCACAAATGGCCAAATTCCCGTAGAGATCACCAAAATTTACATACATTTTAATTTTCAAAATTTTATAGAAAAATTCTCAAATACAATTGAGAAATCGGACTTACATAGTCAATAAGTATGGATTCTTGGCTTTGATTTCTTATTGGTCTAAATAAGTGACAAAGAAAAATGTGCCCACAAATGGCCAAATTCCCGTAGAGATCACCAAAATTTACATACATTTTAATTTTCAAAATTTTATAGAAAAATTCTCAAATAAAATTGAGAAATCGGACTTACATAGTCAATGGATTCTTGGCTTTAATTTTCCATTGGTCCAAATGAATGACAAACAAAAATGTGCCCACAAATGGCCAAATTCCCGTAGAGATCACCAAAATTTACATACATTTTAATTTTCAAAATTTTATAGAAAAATTCTCAAATAAAATTGAGAAATCGAACTTACATAGTCAATAAGTATGGATTCTTGGCTTTGATTTCCCATTGGTCTAAATAAGTGACAAACAAAAATGTGCCCACAAATGGCCAAATTCCCGTAGAGATCACCAAAATTTACATACATTTTAATTTTCAAAATTTTATAGAAAAATTCTCAAATAAAATTGAGAAATCGGACTTACATAGTCAATGGATTCTTGGCTTTAATTTTCCATTGGTCCAAATGAATGACAAACAAAAATGTGCCCACAAATGGCCAAATTCCCGTAGAGATCACCAAAATTTACATACATTTTAATTTTCAAAATTTTATAGAAAAATTCTCAAATAAAATTGAGAAATCGAACTTATATAGTCAATAAGTATGGATTCTTGGCTTTGATTTCCCATTGGTCTAAATAAGTGACAAACAAAAATGTGCCCACAAATGGCCAAATTCCCGTAGAGATCACCAAAATTTACATACATTTTAATTTTCAAAATTTTATAGAAAAATTCTCAAATAAAATTGAGAAATCGGACTTACATAGTCAATAAGTATGGATTCTTGGCTTTAATTTTCCATTGGTCCAAATGAATGACAAACAAAAATGTGCCCACAAATGGCCAAATTCCCGTAGAGATCACCAAAATTTACATACATTTTAATTTTCAAAATTTTATAGAAAAATTCTCAAATACAATTGAGAAATCGGACTTACATAGTCAATAAGTATGGATTCTTGGCTTTAATTTTCCATTGGTCTAAATAAGTGACAAACAAAAATGTGCCCACAAATGGCCAAATTCCCGTAGAGATCACCAAAATTTACATACATTTTAATTTTCAAAATTTTATAGAAAAATTCTCAAATACAATTGGGAAATCGGACTTACATAGTCAATAAGTATGGATTCTTGGCTTTGATTTCCCATTGGTCTAAATAAGTGACAAACAAAAATGTGCCCACAAATGGCCAAATTCCCGTAGAGATCACCAAAATTTTCATACGTTTTAATTTTCAAAATTTTATAGAAAAATTCTCAAATACAATTGAGAAATCGGACTTACATAGTCAATAAGTATGGATTCTTGGCTTTAATTTTCCATTGGTCCAAATGAATGACAAACAAAAATGTGCCCACAAATGGCCAAATTCCCGTAGAGATCACCAAAATTTACATACATTTTAATTTTCAAAATTTTATAGAAAAATTCTCAAATACAATTGAGAAATCGGACTTACATAGTCAATAAGTATGGATTCTTGGCTTTAATTTTCCATTGGTCCAAATGAATGACAAACAAAAATGTGCCCACAAATGGCCAAATTCCCGTAGAGATCACCAAAATTTACATACATTTTAATTTTCAAAATTTTATAGAAAAATTCTCAAATAAAATTGAGAAATCGGACTTACATAGTCAATAAGTATGGATTCTTGGCTTTAATTTTCCATTGGTCCAAATGAATGACAAACAAAAATGTGCCCACAAATGGCCAAATTCCCGTAGAGATCACCAAAATTTACATACATTTTAATTTTCAAAATTTTATAGAAAAATTCTCAAATAAAATTGAGAAATCGAACTTACATAGTCAATGGATTCTTGGCTTTAATTTTCCATTGGTCCAAATGAATGACAAACAAAAATGTGCCCACAAATGGCCAAATTCCCGTAGAGATCACCAAAATTTACATACATTTTAATTTTCAAAATTTTATAGAAAAATTCTCAAATAAAATTGAGAAATCGGACTTACATAGTCAATAAGTATGGATTCTTGGCTTTAATTTTCCATTGGTCCAAATGAATGACAAACAAAAATGTGCCCACAAATGGCCAAATTCCCGTAGAGATCACCAAAATTTACATACATTTTAATTTTCAAAATTTTATAGAAAAATTCTCAAATACAATTGAGAAATCGGACTTACATAGTCAATAAGTATGGATTCTTGGCTTTAATTTTCCATTGGTCTAAATAAGTGACAAACAAAAATGTGCCCACAAATGGCCAAATTCCCGTAGAGATCACCAAAATTTACATACATTTTAATTTTCAAAATTTTATAGAAAAATTCTCAAATACAATTGGGAAATCGGACTTACATAGTCAATAAGTATGGATTCTTGGCTTTAATTTTCCATTGGTCCAAATGAATGACAAACAAAAATGTGCCCACAAATGGCCAAATTCCCGTAGAGATCACCAAAATTTTCATACGTTTTAATTTTCAAAATTTTATAGAAAAATTCTCAAATACAATTGAGAAATCGGACTTACATAGTCAATAAGTATGGATTCTTGGCTTTGATTTCCCATTGGTCTAAATAAGTGACAAACAAAAATGTGCCCACAAATGGCCAAATTCCCGTAGAGATCACCAAAATTTACATACATTTTAATTTTCAAAATTTTATAGAAAAATTCTCAAATAAAATTGAGAAATCGGACTTACATAGTCAATAAGTATGGATTCTTGGCTTTAATTTTCCATTGGTCCAAATGAATGACAAACAAAAATGTGCCCACAAATGGCCAAATTCCCGTAGAGATCACCAAAATTTACATACATTTTAATTTTCAAAATTTTATAGAAAAATTCTCAAATACAATTGAGAAATCGAACTTACATAGTCAATAAGTATGGATTCTTGGCTTTGATTTCCCATTGGTCTAAATAAGTGACAAACAAAAATGTGCCCACAAATGGCCAAATTCCCGTAGAGATCACCAAAATTTACATACATTTTAATTTTCAAAACTTTATAGAAAAATTCTCAAATACAATTGGGAAATCGGACTTACATAGTCAATAAGTATGGATTCTTCGCTTTGATTTCCCATTGGTCTAAATAAATGACAAACAAAAATGTGCCCACAAATGGCCAAATTCCCGTAGAGATCACCAAAATCTACATACATTTTAATTTTCAAAATTTTATAGAAAAATTCTCAAATACAATTGAGAAATCGAACTTACATAGTCAATAAGTATTGATTCTTGGCTTTGATTTCCCATTGGTCTAAATAAGTGACAAACAAAAATGTGCCCACAAATGGCCAAATTCCCGTAGAGATCACCAAAATTTACATACATTTTAATTTTCAAAATTTTATAGAAAAATTCTCAAATACAATTGAGAAATCGGACTTACATAGTCAATAAGTATGGATTCTTGGCTTTAATTTTCCATTGGTCTAAATAAGTGACAAACAAAAATGTGCCCACAAATGGCCAAATTCCCGTAGAGATCACCAAAATTTACATACATTTTAATTTTCAAAATTTTATAGAAAAATTCTCAAATAAAATTGAGAAATCGGACTTACATAGTCAATAAGTATGGATTCTTGGCTTTAATTTTCCATTGGTCCAAATGAATGACAAACAAAAATGTGCCCACAAATGGCCAAATTCCCGTAGAGATCACCAAAATTTACATACATTTTAATTTTCAAAATTTTATAGAAAAATTCTCAAATAAAATTGAGAAATCGGACTTACATAGTCAATGGATTCTTGGCTTTAATTTTCCATTGGTCCAAATGAATGACAAACAAAAATGTGCCCACAAATGGCCAAATTCCCGTAGAGATCACCAAAATTTACATACATTTTAATTTTCAAAATTTTATAGAAAAATTCTCGAATAAAATTGAGAAATCGAACTTACATAGTCAATAAGTATGGATTCTTGGCTTTGATTTCCCATTGGTCTAAATAAGTGACAAACAAAAATGTGCCCACAAATGGCCAAATTCCCGTAGAGATCACCAAAATTTACATACATTTTAATTTTCAAAATTTTATAGAAAAATTCTCAAATAAAATTGAGAAATCGGACTTACATAGTCAATAAGTATGGATTCTTGGCTTTAATTTTCCATTGGTCCAAATGAATGACAAACAAAAATGTGCCCACAAATGGCCAAATTCCCGTAGAGATCACCAAAATTTACATACATTTTAATTTTCAAAATTTTATAGAAAAATTCTCAAATAAAATTGAGAAATCGAACTTATATAGTCAATAAGTATGGATTCTTGGCTTTGATTTCCCATTGGTCTAAATAAGTGACAAACAAAAATGTGCCCACAAATGGCCAAATTCCCGTAGAGATCACCAAAATTTACATACATTTTAATTTTCAAAATTTTATAGAAAAATTCTCAAATAAAATTGAGAAATCGGACTTACATAGTCAATAAGTATGGATTCTTGGCTTTGATTTCCCATTGGTCTAAATAAGTGACAAACAAAAATGTGCCCACAAATGGCCAAATTCCCGTAGAGATCACCAAAATTTACATACATTTTAATTTTCAAAACTTTATAGAAAAATTCTCAAATAAAATTGAGAAATCGGACTTACATAGTCAATGGATTCTTGGCTTTAATTTTCCATTGGTCTAAATAAATGACAAACAAAAATGTGCCCACAAATGGCCAAATTCCCGTAGAGATCACCAAAATCTACATACATTTTAATTTTCAAAATTTTATAGAAAAATTCTCAAATACAATTGAGAAATCGAACTTACATAGTCAATAAGTATGGATTCTTGGCTTTGATTTCCCATTGGTCTAAATAAGTGACAAACAAAAATGTGCCCACAAATGGCCAAATTCCCGTAGAGATCACCAAAATTTACATACATTTTAATTTTCAAAATTTTATAGAAAAATTCTCAAATACAATTGAGAAATCGGACTTACATAGTCAATAAGTATGGATTCTTGGCTTTAATTTTCCATTGGTCTAAATAAGTGACAAACAAAAATGTGCCCACAAATGGACAAATTCCCGTAGAGATCACCAAAATTTACATACATTTTAATTTTCAAAATTTTATAGAAAAATTCTCAAATACAATTGAGAAATCGGACTTACATAGTCAATAAGTATGGATTCTTGGCTTTAATTTTCCATTGGTCTAAATAAGTGACAAACAAAAATGTGCCCACAAATGGCCAAATTCCCGTAGAGATCACCAAAATTTACATACATTTTAATTTTCAAAATTTTATAGAAAAATTCTCAAATAAAATTGAGAAATCGGACTTACATAGTCAATAAGTATGGATTCTTGGCTTTGATTTCCCATTGGTCTAAATAAGTGACAAACAAAAATGTGCCCACAAATGGACAAATTCCCGTAGAGATCACCAAAATTTACATACATTTTAATTTTCAAAATTTTATAGAAAAATTCTCAAATACAATTGAGAAATCGGACTTACATAGTCAATAAGTATGGATTCTTGGCTTTGATTTCCCATTGGTCTAAATAAGTGACAAACAAAAATGTGCCCACAAATGGACAAATTCCCGTAGAGATCACCAAAATTTACATACATTTTAATTTTCAAAATTTCATAGAAAAATTCTCAAATACAATTGAGAAATCGGACTTACATAGTCAATAAGTATGGATTCTTGGCTTTGATTTCCCATTGGTCTAAATAAGTGACAAACAAAAATGTGCCCACAAATGGCCAAATTCCCGTAGAGATCACCAAAATTTACATACATTTTAATTTTCAAAACTTTATAGAAAAATTCTCAAATAAAATTGAGAAATCGGACTTACATAGTCAATAAGTATGGATTCTTGGCTTTGATTTCCCATTGGTCTAAATAAGTGACAAACAAAAATGTGCCCACAAAAGGCCAAATTCCCGTAGAGATCACCAAAATTTACATACATTTTAATTTTCAAAATTTTATAGAAAAATTCTCAAATACAATTGAGAAATCGGACTTACATAGTCAATAAGTATGGATTCTTGGCTTTAATTTCCCATTGGTCTAAATAAGTGACAAACAAAAATGTGCCCACAAATGGCCAAATTCCCGTAGAGATCACCAAAATTTACATACATTTTAATTTTCAAAATTTTATAGAAAAATTCTCAAATACAATTGAGAAATCGGACTTACATAGTCAATAAGTATGGATTCTTGGCTTTAATTTCCCATTGGTCTAAATAAGTGACAAACAAAAATGTGCCCACAAATGGCCAAATTCCCGTAGAGATCACCAAAATTTACATACATTTTAATATTCAGAATTTTATAGAAAAATTCTCAAATACAATTGAGAAATCGGACTTACATAGTCAATAAGTATGGATTCTTGGCTTTGATTTCCTATTGGTCTAAATAAGTGACAAACAAAAATGTGCCCACAAATGGCCAAATTCCCGTAGAGATCACAAAAATTTACATACATTTTAATTTTCAAAATTTTATAGAAAAATTCTCAAATACAATTGAGAAATCGGACTTACATAGTCAATAAGTATGGATTCTTGGCTTTGATTTCCCATTGGTGTAAATAAGTGACAAACAAAAATGTGCCCACAAATGGCCAAATTCCCGTAGAGATCACCAAAATTTACATACATTTTAATTTTCAAAATTTTATAGAAAAATTCTCAAATACAATTGAGAAATCGGACTTACATAGTCAATAAGTATGGATTCTTGGCTTTAATTTCCCATTGGTCTAAATAAGTGACAAACAAAAATGTGCCCACAAATGGCCAAATTCCCGTAGAGATCACCAAAATTTTCATACATTTTAATTTTCAAAATTTTATAGAAAAATTCTCAAATACAATTGAGAAATCGGACTGACATAGTCAATAAGTATGGATTCTTGGCTTTGATTTCCCATTGGTCTAAATAAGTGACAAACCAAAATGTGCCCACAAATGGCCGAATTCCCGTAGAGATCACCAAAATTTACATACATTTTAATTTTCAAAATTTTATAGAAAAATTCTCAAATACAATTGAGAAATCGGACTTACATAGTCAATAAGTATGGATTCTTGGCTTTAATTTCCCATTGGTCTAAATAAGTGACAAACAAAAATGTGCCCACAAATGGACAAATTCCCGTAGAGATCACAAAAATTTACATACATTGTAATTTTCAAAATTTTATAGAAAAATTCTCAAATACAATTGAAAAATCGGACTTACATAGTCAATAAGTATGGATTCTTGGCTTTAATTTCCCATTGGTCTAAGTAAGTGACAAACAAAAATGTGCCCACAAATGGCCAAATTCCCGTAGAGATCACAAAAATTTACATACATTTTAATTTTCAAAATTTTATAGAAAAATTCTCAAATACAATTGAGAAATCGGACTTACATAGTCAATAAGTATGGATTCTTGGCTTTGATTTCCCATTGGTCTAAATAAGTGACAAACAAAAATGTGCCCACAAATGGCCAAATTCCCGTAGAGATCACCAAAATTTACATACATTGTAATTTTCAAAATTTTATAGAAAAATTCCCAAATACAATTGAGAAATCGAACTTACATAGTCAATTAGTATGGATTCTTCGCTTTAATTTCCCATTGGTCTAAATAAGTGACAAACAAAAATGTGCCCACAAATGGCCAAATTCCCGTAGAGATCACCAAAATTTACATACATTTTAATTTTCAAAATTTTGTAGAAAAATTCTCAAATACAATTGAGAAATCGGACTTACATAGTCAATAAGTATGGATTCTTGGCTTTGATTTCCCATTGGTCTAAATAAGTGACAAACAAAAATGTGCCCACAAATGGCCAAATTCCCGTAGAGATCACCAAAATTTACATACATTTTAATTTTCAAAATTTTATAGAAAAATTCCCAAATACAATTGAGAAATCGAACTTACATAGTCAATAAGTATGGATTCTTGGCTTTGATTTCCCATTGGTCTAAATAAGTGACAAACAAAAATGTGCCCACAAATGGCCAAATTCTCGTAGAGATCACCAAAATTTACATACATTTTAATTTTCAAAATTTTATAGAAAAATTCTCAAATACAATTGAGAAATCGGACTTACATAGTCAATTAGTATGGATTCTTCGCTTTAATTTCCCATTGGTCTAAATAAGTGACAAACAAAACTGTGCCCACAAATGGCCAAATTCCCGTAGAGATCACCAAAATTTACATACATTTTAATTTTCAAAATTTTGTAGAAAAATTCTCAAATACAATTGAGAAATCGGACTTACATAGTCAATAAGTATGGATTCTTGGCTTTAATTTCCCATTGGTCTAAACAAGTGACAAACAAAAATGTGCCCACAAATGGTCAAATTCCCGTAGAGATCACCAAAATTTACATACATTTTAATTTTCAAAATTTTATAGAAAAATTCTCAAATACAATTGAGAAATCGGACTTACATAGTCAATAAGTATGGATTCTTGGCTTTAATTTCCCATTGGTCCAAATGAATTACAAACAAAAATGTGCCCACAAATGGCCAAATTCCCGTAGAGATCACCAAAATTTACATACATTTTAATTTTCAAAATTTTATAGAAAAATTCTCAAATACAATTGAGAAATCGGATTTACATAGTCAATAAGTATGGATTCTTGGCTTTTATTTCCCATTGGTATAAATAAGTGACAAACAAAAATGTGCCCACAAATGGCCAAATTCCCGTAGAGATCACCAAAATTTACATACATTTTAATTTTCAAAATTTTATAGAAAAATTCTCAAATACAATTGAGAAATCGGACTTACATAGTCAATAAGTATGGATTCTTGGCTTTGATTTCCCATTGGTCTAAATAAGTGACAAACAAAAATGTGCCCACAAATGGCCAAATTCCCGTAGAGGTCACCAAAATTTACATACATTTTAATTTTCAAAATTTTATAGAAAAATTCTCAAATACAATTGAGAAATCGGACTTACATAGTCAATAAGTATGGATTCTTGGCTTTGATTTCCCATTGGTCTAAATAAGTGACAAACAAAAATGTGCCCACAAATGGCCAAATTCCCGTAGAGATCACCAAAATTTACATACATTTTAATTTTCAAAATTTTATAGAAAAATTCTCAAATACAATTGAGAAATCGGACTTACATAGTCAATAAGTATGGATTCTTGGCTTTAATTTCCCATTGGTCCAAATGAATTACAAACAAAAATGTGCCCACAAATGGCCAAATTCCCGTAGAGATCACCAAAATTTACATACATTTTAATTTTCAAAATTTTATAGAAAAATTCTCAAATACAATTGAGAAATCGGACTTACATAGTCAATAAGTATGGATTCTTGGCTTTAATTTCCCATTGGTCTAAATAAGTGACAAACAAAAATGTGCCCACAAATGGCCAAATTCCCGTAGAGATCACCAAAATTTACATACATTTTAATTTTCAAAATTTTATAGAAAAATTCTCAAATACAATTGAGAAATCGGACTTACATAGTCAATAAGTATGGATTCTTGGCTTTAATTTCCCATTGGTCCAAATGAATTACAAACAAAAATGTGCCCACAAATGGCCAAATTTCCGTAGAGATCACAAAAATTTACATACGTTTTAATTTTCAAAATTTTATAGAAAAATTCTCAAATACAATTGAGAAATCGGACTTACATAGTCAATAAGTATGGATTCTTGGCTTTAATTTTCCATTGGTCTAAATAAGTGACAAACAAAAATGTGCCCACAAATGGCCAAATTCCCGTAGAGATCACCAAAATTTTCATACGTTTTAATTTTCAAAATTTTATAGAAAAATTCTCAAATACAATTGAGAAATCGGACTTACATAGTCAATAAGTATGGATTCTTGGCTTTGATTTCCCATTGGTCTAAATAAGTGACAAACAAAAATGTGCCCACAAATGGCCAAATTCCCGTAGAGATCACCAAAATTTACATACATTTTAATTTTCAAAATTTTATAGAAAAATTCTCAAATACAATTGAGAAATCGGACTTACATAGTCAATAAGTATGGATTCTTGGCTTTGATTTCCCATTGGTCTAAATAAGTGACAAACAAAAATGTGCCCACAAATGGCCAAATTCCCGTAGAGATCACCAAAATTTTCATACGTTTTAATTTTCAAAATTTTATAGAAAAATTCTCAAATACAATTGAGAAATCGGACTTACATAGTCAATAAGTATGGATTCTTGGCTTTAATTTTCCATTGGTCCAAATGAATGACAAACAAAAATGTGCCCACAAATGGCCAAATTCCCGTAGAGATCACCAAAATTTACATACATTTTAATTTTCAAAATTTTATAGAAAAATTCTCAAATAAAATTGAGAAATCGGACTTACATAGTCAATAAGTATGGATTCTTGGCTTTAATTTTCCATTGGTCCAAATGAATGACAAACAAAAATGTGCCCACAAATGGCCAAATTCCCGTAGAGATCACCAAAATTTACATACATTTTAATTTTCAAAATTTTATAGAAAAATTCTCAAATAAAATTGAGAAATCGGACTTACATAGTCAATAAGTATGGATTCTTGGCTTTAATTTTCCATTGGTCCAAATGAATGACAAACAAAAATGTGACCACAAATGGCCAAATTCCCGTAGAGATCACCAAAATTTACATACATTTTAATTTTCAAAATTTTATAGAAAAATTCTCAAATAAAATTGAGAAATCGAACTTACATAGTCAATAAGTATGGATTCTTGGCTTTGATTTCCCATTGGTCTAAATAAGTGACAAACAAAAATGTGCCCACAAATGGCCAAATTCCCGTAGAGATCACCAAAATTTACATACATTTTAATTTTCAAAATTTTATAGAAAAATTCTCAAATACAATTGAGAAATCGGACTTACATAGTCAATAAGTATGGATTCTTGGCTTTGATTTCTTATTGGTCCAAATGAATGACAAACAAAAATGTGCCCACAAATGGCCAAATTCCCGTAGAGATCACCAAAATTTACATACATTTTAATTTTCAAAATTTTATAGAAAAATTCTCAAATAAAATTGAGAAATCGGACTTACATAGTCAATAAGTATGGATTCTTGGCTTTAATTTTCCATTGGTCCAAATGAATGACAAACAAAAATGTGCCCACAAATGGCCAAATTCCCGTAGAGATCACCAAAATTTACATACATTTTAATTTTCAAAATTTTATAGAAAAATTCTCAAATACAATTGAGAAATCGGACTTACATAGTCAATAAGTATGGATTCTTGGCTTTAATTTTCCATTGGTCTAAATAAGTGAGAAACAAAAATGTGCCCACAAATGGCCAAATTCCCGTAGAGATCACCAAAATTTACATACATTTTAATTTTCAAAATTTTATAGAAAAATTCTCAAATAAAATTGAGAAATCGGACTTACATAGTCAATAAGTATGGATTCTTGGCTTTAATTTTCCATTGGTCCAAATGAATGACAAACAAAAATGTGCCCACAAATGGCCAAATTCCCGTAGAGATCACCAAAATTTACATACATTTTAATTTTCAAAATTTTATAGAAAAATTCTCAAATAAAATTGAGAAATCGGACTTACATAGTCAATAAGTATGGATTCTTGGCTTTAATTTTCCATTGGTCCAAATGAATGACAAACAAAAATGTGCCCACAAATGGCCAAATTCCCGTAGAGATCACCAAAATTTACATACATTTTAATTTTCAAAATTTTATAGAAAAATTCTCAAATACAATTGAGAAATCGGACTTACATAGTCAATAAGTATGGATTCTTGGCTTTAATCTTCCATTGGTCTAAATAAGTGACAAACAAAAATGTGCCCACAAATGGCCAAATTCCCGTAGAGATCACCAAAATTTACATACATTTTAATTTTCAAAATTTTATAGAAAAATTCTCAAATACAATTGGGAAATCGGACTTACATAGTCAATAAGTATGGATTCTTGGCTTTGATTTCCCATTGGTCTAAATAAGTGACAAACAAAAATGTGCCCACAAATGGCCAAATTCCCGTAGAGATCACCAAAATTTTCATACGTTTTAATTTTCAAAATTTTATAGAAAAATTCTCAAATACAATTGAGAAATCGGACTTACATAGTCAATAAGTATGGATTCTTGGCTTTAATTTTCCATTGGTCCAAATGAATGACAAACAAAAATGTGCCCACAAATGGCCAAATTCCCGTAGAGATCACCAAAATTTACATACATTTTAATTTTCAAAATTTTATAGAAAAATTCTCAAATACAATTGAGAAATCGGACTTACATAGTCAATAAGTATGGATTCTTGGCTTTAATTTTCCATTGGTCCAAATGAATGACAAACAAAAATGTGCCCACAAATGGCCAAATTCCCGTAGAGATCACCAAAATTTACATACATTTTAATTTTCAAAATTTTATAGAAAAATTCTCAAATAAAATTGAGAAATCGGACTTACATAGTCAATAAGTATGGATTCTTGGCTTTAATTTTCCATTGGTCCAAATGAATGACAAACAAAAATGTGCCCACAAATGGCCAAATTCCCGTAGAGATCACCAAAATTTACATACATTTTAATTTTCAAAATTTTATAGAAAAATTCTCAAATAAAATTGAGAAATCGAACTTACATAGTCAATAAGTATGGATTCTTGGCTTTGATTTCCCATTGGTCTAAATAAGTGACAAACAAAAATGTGCCCACAAATGGCCAAATTCCCGTAGAGATCACCAAAATTTACATACATTTTAATTTTCAAAATTTTATAGAAAAATTCTCAAATAAAATTGAGAAATCGGACTTACATAGTCAATAAGTATGGATTCTTGGCTTTAATTTTCCATTGGTCCAAATGAATGACAAACAAAAATGTGCCCACAAATGGCCAAATTCCCGTAGAGATCACCAAAATTTACATACATTTTAATTTTCAAAATTTTATAGAAAAATTCTCAAATACAATTGAGAAATCGGACTTACATAGTCAATAAGTATGGATTCTTGGCTTTAATTTTCCATTGGTCCAAATGAATGACAAACAAAAATGTGCCCACAAATGGCCAAATTCCCGTAGAGATCACCAAAATTTACATACATTTTAATTTTCAAAATTTTATAGAAAAATTCTCAAATATATATCCAATCAGTTGATGAGTTTGATGATAACGGACTATGAGTTTGTGTTGATTATTAGTTCCAAAAAGTAATGAGGGAATTTCGTACTAACCAGCACTGTTTCATTGTAGAATAAAAATTGAATTAAAAATTAATTCTCATATTCTATTTCTGTTGAAAACTGGTTAAATAGTTGATATTCTTCTCACTTAGTATCCACTTTACGAAAATTGTAAAGATGGACATTTGAACGCTGATGAGAGGTGTAGCGGCCTTGAAATCAGTACTGATACGTTCTGCTAAAAACTGATTGTATATAAATAATAATATTTTCCAACATACAAAAACTCTTAGTAATTTTGAATTTTCATTAATTCAATAAAACTGAACTTGAGCCTGATAATATTATTTTTCATATGTAAATTTTCAAAATTTTATAGAAAAATTCTCAAATACAATTGAGAAATCGGACTTACATAGTCAATTAGTATGGATTCTTGGCTTTAATTTCCCATTGGTCCAAATGAATGACAAACAAAAATGTGCCCACAAATGGCCAAATTCCCGTAGAGATCACCAAAATTTACATACATTTTAATTTTCAAAATTTTATAGAAAAATTCTCAAATACAATTGAGAAATCGGACTTACATAGTCAATAAGTATGGATTCTTGGCTTTGATTTCCCATTGGTCTAAATAAGTGACAAACAAAAATGTGCCCACAAATGGCCAAATTCCCGTAGAGATCACCAAAATTTACATACATTTTAATTTTCAAAATTTTATAGAAAAATTCTCAAATACAATTGAGAAATCGGACTTACATAGTCAATAAGTATGGATTCTTGGCTTTAATTTTCCATTGGTCCAAATGAATGACAAACAAAAATGTGCCCACAAATGGCCAAATTCCCGTAGAGATCACCAAAATTTACATACATTTTAATATTCAGAATTTTATAGAAAAATTCTCAAATACAATTGAGAAATCGGACTTACGTAGTCAATAAGTATGGATTCTTGGCTTTGATTTCCCATTGGTCCAAATGGGTGACAAACAAAAATGGTAGGAATTTTTTTCAACTAAATTTGCAATATTATGTGGCTCTAAACCTTAAAAGTATTATTCGTATTCGGCGAATATTGTGTTAAATATCTAATACGTATATTTGAAAAAATATTTCCGTATTCGTACATATTTTTGCAATAATATTTTTAGCCTATTAGATTTATTTCAATTTGACCTATTTTGATTGATTTTCATTTGCTTCGGAATACTAACTTTTAGAGTTCACTGTATGTAAACATGTTAAGATGCATGTATGTATGTATGTATGAAGGTGCATACACACATTAACTTGTGCACACAAATGCGCACATATGTATAGGATGTACTCAAAATCATATGTTTTACTAACCTGTTTCTGGTGTTCTTGTTGTTTTTCAGATATTATCTTATCAAATTTGCAATAATTGCATTGCATAAGCTTGCAAGCATTTCAGCACACTCACATATGTCAATTTCGCCAACTCTAGTTGATTTACTTTAAATGTTTTGCATATGAAACTATTAGCGCCAAAAATATTACACGCATACGTACAAACATACTTATATATATAAAATCATTGTAAAATTATGGAAAATCTGGTCGTATCCTTTAGTCTTTACTTCATCATATACCGGGTTTTAATAAAATATGCAAATGCATACATACATACATGTATTTTAGTAAATAGAAATTAAACTTTATACATTTTATATTGAGATTAACAAGCTGTTCAGAAACTTTTCGATTTCAATAATATTTAATGTCAAAACCGCACGAATTTTTCTTGAAAATGAATCTGAATAGATAAAACTGTGCACAAATGCAAAATTAAAATTAAATTTACACGATTTGCTAATGAAAATGCATTTTAAAAGTTCACTTTGTTAAAAATTCACAATAAGTAGCAATTTTTTACGCCTGGCAAAAACTACCGTTTTTTTACAGTTTTATGTTTACTGATAATTTAACATCGTACTGTTATTGCACAACATTGTTAGTGTTGTGTTTATCACAAAAAAGGAGCACTTATCAACACCGTTTGTTATCAACACACTTTGAATATCTTAACAAGAAGTAGAATTGACATTTCGTATGTGTGTGTGTACGTGTTATTTATTTTATTCGATAAACGTTTTTTAGCTATGTAATTTTTAATTTATTGAAAAACTGTAAAATAATACACAAAATGTCTTCGCACTCTTTCTCAAAAATTAATCAAAAAGAATATCTTAAGAAATATTTATCTGGTGATAAGAAAAAAAAGAAAGACAAAAAACACAAAAAAACCTCAGCAGATTCTGTTAATAAAGTTAAAATAATTGATGATGATATAAATCATTTGAACAGCGGACCTGAAATTGACGAGGAATTGTTACTTACGGGTGATGATGCCCCCCAGATTGTAGGTGAATATATAGAGGAAAATCTGTCCTATACGAAAATACCCAAATGGAAAAGTATTGTTATAAAAGATGAGCATGATGATGATGATATAAAACAAAACGAATCGCGTTCGTGGGGACGCAAAACTGACGATGTAAAAATTAAACAAGAATTTACTAAAGATAAAATACGTTCTAAAAGAATAACAGATCAGTCTCCACCTAGAAGAAAAAATATAAATCGGGGTTGCTCAAGTCCGCCTAGAAGTAGCCGTAAGTCAACTCCACCAGCAAAATCTAATGAGGGATGTAAATCCCCAACAAAATGTAGAACAAATAAACAGTCAACTGATCGCATTAAAAATATCAAAGAGGAACCTCAATCGCCACCATATAGACAAAATGGTAGACATGACTTATCACCCCCAAGAAAAAGAAATTCTAATCAGTCACCGCCCAGAAGAGGTAAAACATCACCCCCAACTAGAAATAAAAGTACATATAATCGATCTCGTCATGAATCACCCGCTCGTCAGAGAAACAATTCTGATCAATCACCGACAAGAAAAAATAGAAGTCCGTCAAATCATTCTCGTTACGAATCATCTGCTCGTGAACGGAAACACACTGATCAGTCGCCGTCACGAAAACGAATCAAAAGCCCAGATCGATCACCGCCGCGTTGTCGAAGAAGAATTTCGGACCAATCACCACCAAGAAGCCATAAAAATGACAGCAATGATTTACAACCTCGTACAAACAAGCATAGAATGAATACACTAGATAATTCTCCGCCAAGAAAAAGTCTCGACCAGTCACCTCCACGCAAAGGACGGAATTTAGACGAACCATCATTAAGAAAAAATAAGAGCTCTCCTTTACACTACAGAAGGCATTTGCCAGACCAATCACCTCATCGAAGAAGAAGATCGCCGTCGCCAAAGCACAAAAAACCAGAAAAACGAACACAAAACTTATCGCCTCAACCACGGCATTCCAGATGGGAAAAACAACAGTCGGAGAGAGCTCTGTCACCACCACCTACTCACAAACCGAAAGCGGGAAGAACTCTAGAAGGTAAAAAGTCCGGCTTACAGGATGCCAAGTCTCTACAAAAAGAATCTATGGAAAGACGAAAACAAGAAGAGATTCTGTTTGAAAAAATGTCTTCAGATATATCAGGTCGTAATGCCGAAGTACAAGTACGCTCCACCGGTCGCAGGGGTCGCCGGGCCAGAGCAGCCGACGAAGATAATCCCGAAGAGCGACGTCGCAAAGAAGAACACGAAGAAAAGAAAAAAATTCTGTATGATCGTTGGGGCAAAGGTCTGAAACAAATTGAAGATCACAAAAATCGTATGCTCGAACAAGAGTATGAAAGTAGTAAACCTCTGGCACGTTATTCCAACGATGAAGATCTTGAAAAGCATCTTAAAGAACAAGAAAGAGCCGAGGATCCCATGTTGGAGTATATGCGTAAAAAACGTAAAGAAAAAGAAAAGGAATCAGGCAAACCGCAAATGCCTCGTTATGAAGGACCCTATCCAGAAAATCGCTTTGGCATACGTCCCGGCTATCGTTGGGATGGTGTTGATCGTTCCAATGGCTTTGAAAAGAAATATTTTGCTGTACAGAATGAAAAGGTAGCTCGACGAGATGAAGCGTATAAATACAGTGTAGAAGATATGTAAATACTTTTATTATGATTCTAGTTCCTTTTACCACTTTTATATTAGATAATTGTCTTCTATATTTTTTATGCTTATGATCTTTATAATTAACAATAAAAGTTACAAAATATAAGAAACACAACGGTTTTCCTGACGAACCTGCACTAAGGGGTGCAAAATATTGATTTTTAAAAAAGATCCACAAACAAAATAATATCAATTAGCTTTTTTAATTATAAAGACCATAAGCTTAAAAATTATAGAAGCTAAATAAATACTTTTATTATATTATATTTTTATTATTGATTAAGATTAAGTTTTTAGTTAAATTCTTGAAATAAAGAAAATAAATTGATTTTATTCAAACACACAATTTTGCATAATTTATTTGCAAATAATGACTTAATTTTTATTACATTTTTAAGCTTTATATACAAATTTAATTGTGCAGAATCCACAATTAATTACAGAAAGGACTACAAGATTAAAATTATGTTTAGTGGAGTGCCACAAATAATTTTCGAGAATTTATGGATCTGCCGTACTATACCCATCCGCTTTATTGTCTTTTATGATATTTGTTTTCTCATTTTGCATTCATATTCAAAAGTGGCTCAAAACAAAACATTTAAAAATTTGTTTGAATTGAAACTACCAAAACTATTTAAACTTAAACGATTAAATAATTAACAAATAAAAATACAAACTCATACTCAAGGCGAATTGATATAAAGTGATCTCGAGAGCACAGAAGATTATATTCGCCGATTTTCGCCGCTTGCATTTATTATCTCCCTCATATGTCATATTACATTCTTCAGTATATTTTTTGACACCCCAGTTAGTTATTTTTAAGGCAAATGTGGCACGAAACTGTTCGAACAGAGTAAACCGAATGCAAATAAATAACAGTCTCGACAGCTCAGGTGATTATTTTCGCTTCTAGTATATGTGATTCAGATGCTTAATTGACACATTGTTCAAAACATATTTTGAGATCAAAAGAAGATGTTTTTCAATGCCAAGGCTAATGCATTATGTCCTTGAGTATAAAGGGCTAAGGCGGATCCGGTAGATGCAGTGGCGAATTCGGGCGAATTTATCCATTACTTCAGTATCAAATTTGATACATACATAGTTTTCGGCTCCATTTTTATGTAATTTTTATGCATAGAGAATTTTCGACAGCTTAGGTAATGAATTCGCCGTTTACACAAAGAATGAATGTTATGAATTTGCCTTACCATGGCCTTGAATTGCGTTGATGTATATAAAAAAAACAATAATTCGCCATAGCTTAACTTTGCTGTAGTGACAAGAACCGCACAAAGAAAGGAACTGCCAGCTAAGAAATACATAAAACGGAATTTGGATTTAAAAATATGTGCATATGTCAAAATAGCGATAAATAAAAATCATTCATTAAAAAAATTAAATAATATTGAATTTATATTTATATTGAACTTTTATATATGTACAATATATCTTAAGTATAATTCATTATTCATGATTCAAATCGAGGCGAATTATTTATGAATTCGCCTCAAAAAAATTATAAGTCTGTCAATATTTTCGTTGCTGGCAATTCTAATATCAGTTGTGTTTTCTTTTGTGTTTTGTTTTTATTTTTCATCTCATTCTAGTTGGTCAACTGTGTTTGTAAAAGCGTGTTTATAATAAAACTAAATTCAGAATCTTTCTTAAAAAAATGGACAAATAAAAATAAAACTTTCAAGCTAAAAGTGGTAAATGAAAAACATTAAAGTGCCTTTTTAATAACAAAAGCGTTTAAAAATTATAAATATTGAACAATTCTTAACGAAATCGACTTGCATTCATCGGTCTACCGAAAAATTAAGTAAGTTATTGAAAAATTGTATAAATTTTTTGCAAATTTCTTGGAAAATTTGCTTTATCATTTAAAATTTTTGATTACATATGTACATACATATGTAAAATGAAATAAATTTCACAACAATTTTGTACGAAAATTCATCTACAACATGGAATTGAAATCAATAAATTCATTAACTGAAATTGCAGCTTTGAACTTGCACTTGAATTGTTTTGTTTTTTCTTTCAAAGCTAAGCTACAAGGGCATTTTAAGTAATTCATCCATGCATCTGGGTGGCTGCTTGCCACAACAAAAAAAAATATTTGTTTTAGAAATCAACAAAGAATGTACGTCTGTCGTTTATATGTGTGTATGTAGCATAATGTTATCACAACCGTATAAACAGATCAACATGTAGTGGCCGACCGAATTTAGAATGTTTAACAAATTCGGTTAGCAGAGTATGGTGCATGGGAAAGATCTCGGAAACGCATAGTTTCGATTATCCAATCAATTTCTGTATGAATTCGGTCCATACCGAAATGTACGTTTTTTTTCTTAGATTCAGAAACCATACCTCCGATCTGCTTCAAACAGGTATGATTAGGAAGGTAATTTTGTGAAGACGGTTATAGGCAGCCAAAATACTGCATTATTTCAATTCGGCCTATTCCCGAGCCGGTTTTCGACTTTTCGCATTATATTTTTTTTTTTTTTTTTTGACAATTTAAAATTTTTGAAAATTTTAAAGTTTGTGGCTTGAAATTTTATATATGGGCAGACCTCTCCCGATGTACAGATGCAATTAAGACGGATTTAAGGGTTAAATTTGGTACATCTCGAAAATCATTAGCTGGCAGCAAAAACAGAATTTAATCTGAATTTCTGCAAAAGATAAACTGTTACGCGAAACTTTCTGATATTTTTTTTTATATTGAATGGATAAAACTAGTGGAAACCGAATTTTGGCACTTTTTTAACTGACTTAAAAAAAGAAGAAAGAGTTTGTCAATTCAAGGAGCATTTTTTTAATGTGTGAACCCCTCTTCACTCTTATCATTTATGTGGCGATTTTCAATATTCAAGAGGCAATAAATAAAATTTGCAGTATTTTTTTTTAATATTTTTTAGAGTAGGAGCGAGCACATACCAGGTATCCGCTAGTATTAATTTAAAAAAAAATTGTTGGCAATCCATATGCTATCCGAAGCATTCATACATTACTAAAGAGTCCCGATTTGTTCTTTTCAAAGCTAACTAAGCTTCCATATGTAACTGTATACCAAATTAGCACCCTATCGATAGCAAAACTTTGTTTTAAAAATCAGTGACACTCTACTTCCCCTAAATGAAAAGTTAAGGCAGTATTAGTAAATACGTATCGTCCAGAGTTATACTTTACAGTATTGTTCAACTTTATGCTGTTGATTAGTAAAAATGTATCATTCATGTTTTATTGCAATCATTTTGACGTTTGCAAATCTACTTTCGGTAGATTTTTTTTTCCTAACGAAGTCAATGATACGTTTTTCGTAAAAAGCGAAGTGCTTTATTTTGTCATAGCTTGTACATAGCAGCTCAACCTCACGAAATCGATGTTTTTTTACTTGCTTTATATTTGGCCTTTTTTTTGTTTTTGGTATACCAAAAGACATTTACTTGTTATTACAAATAAGGATCTAATATCTAGGCTTAATATGTGTGTGGTACACATCAGGTGATAATTTTGAGAAAAAAAGTATAGAACAAAAAAATTTTATAACAAAACATTAAGACAATTTTATAGATTTTTAAAAACATTTGTTTTTAATTTTCCGTAAGTACTTGTTGAAATATTCGGCCGGCCATAAAAAATATATCATCCCAGCAAACATAAAGATTTAATATCAAATGAGACATATGAGGCAGCGATCTTTCTGCGTTAACTACATTTTTTTTCGAAATTGAGGCTTTTAATGAAAAACATTCTTTACCACATCTACTCATAACGAGGATAGATTTTCTTTTAACGATGTTTAATTTTTATTGTATTTACATGCTGCATTTCAAAAACCTCGTAGTTATCTACCGTAAGTACTGCCACGTTTCTACATTTGTTAGCCTCTCGAAACGGTTTGCTTAATAAGACCCCGTCTACACTTAGAATTTTTGCTGCTGCAATTTCTTTAAATTCTGCTGGAAAATTGCATTAGTGTCAACACTGATATTTTAGTTTTGCAATTTTTGGATTTACACCATCCACCACAGAAAATTTTATATATGTATAATATTTTTAATTAAAAATTCCAATGCACCCAAAATTTTTTTTTATACATTGCAACAAATGAAATAAAACGTCAAATACACAATGTGCGATTTTCAAAGCGCAAGAGCAAATGAAACTGTGTACCCCTGACCAATCTTCTCACCTCTCTCACCAATAACTAAAGAATTTCTGCAACAAAAATTGCAAGTCTGGACGGGGACTAAAATGAATAAATGAAATTAAATGAATATTTCTCAAACGTTATTGTAAAATGTTTCTGGGTTAAACAAAAAAAAAAAAACGAGCATCCAAACAGAACCCCAAAACAAAATTTTTAAACGTGCTCACTTTCTTGTAGCAAATACACATAATATTTTCTCATTAATTTTTAATTTATGCATTTTAAATATAGAACGAATGAAATGGTTTGATTTCTTTTCGATAATTTGTGAGTGTGTGTGTGTGTGTGTGTGTGTGTGCGTCTTTTAGAATAACAACTCTGTCGTTTAAAGCTTTCGATGCATTTGTTGCACGCACACTCAAGCACTGTTTATCGTTTTTGTTTTTGATTGTTAGTTATTCGTTGTTCCAGTAAACAAAAAACCTGTTTAATCATGTTTTGTTTGCAATTTGGCGCGAATTATTGAGTAGTGCTCTTTTTGCTCTTATTTTTTTTTTTTTAATTTTTGGTTCGATGCGTTTTGTACATCATAAAACAAGATTATTTGAAGGACAATAACAAGTAGAATAAATATATTTGTTAAAGATTATTTCAGTCCACTTATACATTTGTCAAAATCACATAAAACATTAATGTTTAATAATTATTATGGTGTCAGTGAAAATTTTGTTCATATGTATGTATGTATGTATGTATGTATGGTATGTGTGACATCGATAATATTTGATGGGAAATAAACATATTTAGATTTCGGGCATACTTGATGAGTAGTTTTGATTAATTTATAGGTTTTTACTGAAAGAAAATATTTTAAGCTCAAGTTTAAATATACCCGAAGAAATGAGCTTGTGGGTTATTAAAATTTGCCGGGAAAAAAACGTCCTATTAAAAAAAACGTCCTATTAAAAGAAATTAAAAATATGGATCAGCTTTTTCGTCTTTTCGTTTTATTTTTTTGGGAAAGCTGAAGTTCAGCATTGTAAATTTATTACAAAATAATAATGGGTTCATTTGCAAAAATATTGTGTGTGATGATATAAACCAGTTTTTACTGAAATAAAAAAGCGCAAAGTAAAATGCACAGCTCGAATAAGTTTTTTTCAGAATAAGTTTTTTTTTAGCTTATTCATATGTGCGATGTAATGGAAATTCCAGTTGAAAAGCCAAGGTGTCAAAGGTAATATCCTATTCAAAATTAATTGAGTTTATTTTGAAAGATTTAACAAGATTAACGTCTAAAGAGGTTCCCAATTTATTTCGTCCATTTTTTACAATTTATATACTTCGAATATAAGGGACTATGAGTGTTTGTTGAATACTAGTAATGACCAGTCGGAAATGAAGAATTTCGTACTTACCAAAAATGATTTCAACTTGTAACAATTGAATAAAAAAAGAAGTTATAAAAATTCTCGTATTGTAATTATATTAAAAACTTGGTTAGATAATTGATATTCTCTTCCAATTAGTATCCACTTTTCATAAGTTGTAAAAGTGGACGAACGAACGCCGCCTTGAAATCGGTATACTGATACGTTCTGCTACTCTGATGGCACATGCTAATGTTTTTCAAAAAATAAAAAACTCGTAATAATTTGAATTTTCATTAGTTCAATTTAACAGAACTTTAGTCTGATAATATTAATTTTCATATAGTTGGGGTGTTCACACTGTAGTCATATCAATCATATTGTCATAATGTCCTAAATATTTAAACTAGTTTAAAATATTTTTTATATTTTTCATACAAAAGTGTACTATAATAATACAATCCTACAGGCTAGGCTATGTTTACGATAATGTCATAAAAAATGTTTTCCTTTGCGTGTTTTTAAGAATTTTAACTAAAAAACTATATCGCTGTGAAAATTTGCAAAAATTTCATTATTTTAAATAAGCTATAATCTTGATAAAAAAATCGATAAAATTTTATTATATTCAAAACATGTGAAAGTGGCAAAAATTAAAAAAAAAATTACGTTGTCGCAAATATTCGCTAAAAATTGGAAATTTTTATAGGTACAAGCCAAAATTTTTATTTCAAATCTTCAAAATATGAACAAATGCAAAACAATAGTTAAAAATAGCTAAAATTGATGGCTTTCCGAAAAAAATCGCAAAATTTTTTAAAGTGCAAAAACTTGCTAAAATTTTAATATGTATATGTTTCATTCAGAGTCGCGAAAGATGTAAAAATGCAAAAGTTGCGCACATTGCGAAAAATTTAAAGATACAGTTGAATCGCAATAGAGTGAACTAATTCGCGCAAGGCCTGTTCACTCTATTGAGAATGTTCACTTTAAAGAGTCTATAAAAAAACTTTTTTTATGCCAAAAAAATTTATATTTATTAAATATTATTATGTATTTACAAAGAAGTAAAGTAATTTTTAAGAGTTCTTTGCCTTGTACAAGCATTTTGTGCTTTTTGCACCGCTAGGTCGCGAATGACTAATGGTTTTAATTTATGAAGCCCAGTAGCGTTAGCGCATGCCAAAAAGCTTATTCTTGCTTTCTGAATTTTCCTTCCCGGTGCTGTTTTTTCATGGGCACAAACATAGGTCTTTTCGGGCAATATTTTCCAAAAGAGACCAGATTCGTCCGCATTATATATTTGCTCTTCACAAAATCCATGCTATCTAATCATTTCACCTAGTTTTTTTTTTAATGGGTCGACGGCAGAAACATCAGAGGAAAGCTTTTCTCCACAAATTTTCAAAAGTCTGATTCCATATCTTGCTTTGAAGTTCTGCAGCCAACCTGCGCTTTTCCAACATTGCATGAAATTTTTTAGCTTTTTCTTTCAACATTTCTCCACTTACTGGCAGATTTTTAGCGCGTTGTCTTAAAAACCAATTGTAAAGGGATTTTTCAACACGCGGGTATTCTGCTTTTTTGAACGACTTTCTTTTAAGCGCGCTTTTACTTAAGCATAAAACACTTTCAATTTTAAATTTGTTTTTTTAATCCCACTTATTGTGGACTTTGCTACTCCATATTTCTTTGCAAGAACTGTAGCTCCCACACCATTGGATAGTTCCTTAATTATTTCTTGCTTTATTCCAATAGAAAGAAATGTTTTACATTTATAAGAACTCATTTTATTACTTTTTGTCTGCACATAAACACTTAACAAGAAAACAAAAACCACTAAAGTAATCTAGCTCACTCTTTTCAAAGATCTTCAAAAAAAGAGAAGAAAAGTAAAACAAAAATGTTTGCAATTCAACAGAAATCTAACGGTTTCATAAAAAAGTATGTAAAAATACGATTACTTCTGTATCTTTGTAAATTTTGTATAAGAAAAACTAAAGTTCACTATATTGAGTTGGGTATTGTTCACTCTATAGAGTAACTAATGAAAAATATTGGGAGTTCGTAATATCGAGTAGTTCACATTACCAAGTGTTCACTCTATTACGATTCAACTGTATCATAGTTATGATTAAAAATCGCTAAAACTTTTACGAATATAAAACAAATTGAAAAAATCACGAAAATGGCGAAAAATCTGAAAATCTTGGGAAATGTAAAATGATATACGAGGGCGGATTGATATTGAAGCTACCTAATAGCCCGTTCAGCGTGACGCGAAATTAAGTAGTTTCAAGTTGAAATTACGAACGAAATCTAAGGTGTTCATGCTGGTACATTTGACACATGAGTTAATTTTAAGAACAGCTGATAATATTATGCGTAGGTATTTATGCATGTACTTACTTTGCCATTGTAATATATACATATGTATACACTATTAAATTTCAAAAAACAAACAACTAATTAAAAATTTCAGTTTTAAATATTTAATTCAATATATTTTTTAACTTTTTTCTCGGTAAACACAGTTGTACATTAGAGCACGGTTGGAACAAAAAGGGATATTATCACAAAAAAAGGGTTAATTATTGTAATTTCAAGTTGATTTCGGCGAAATTAAGTAAAATTACTTTGTTCGGGAATTGTCAAAACGCATGCAAAATAACATAATTTCAACTTGCTTTCGGTCGAAATCAGGAAATTACTTAATTTCGTGTCACGCTGAATGGGCTAAAGTAGGAAAAAAACATTTTTTTTTCAAAAATCATTTATTTCTCAACATAGTCTCCTTTTAGCTCAATACACTTAGTAAGACGATATTCCAACTTTTTTATACCATCTGAATAATACGATTTCGGGAACCCCTCAAAATACGCGTTAGTTTCGGTAATCACTTCTTCGTTTGAGTTGAATCTTTTTCTGCGAGCCATTTTTTCAAGTTTGGAAACAGGAAAACGTCACTAGGAGGTAATTCTGGACTATAAGGTGGATGATCAACCAATTCGAAGTGTAGTTCACGTAATTTTAGCATCGTATCTAATGCTGTGTGAACCGGTGCGTTGTCTTGAAGAAAGAGCACTTTTTTCTTCTTTAAATGTGGTCGTTTTTTCTTGATTGCATCAATCAATTGATCCAATAATGCACGATAATACTTTCCTGTGATTGTGGATCCCTTTTCAAGATAATCGATGAGCAATATTCCGTGTGCATCCCAACATACAGTGGTTATGGTCAGCCGATTTCACTGCCTTCGCCTTCTTCGGAGCACTTCCACCAGCTTCTACCCATTGTTTCGATTGATTTTTGGTTTTAGGTGTGTAGTGATGGACCCACGTTTTATCAACAGTTATTAATCGACGATAAAAATCAACAGGATTACGATTTATCATGTCCAAACACCGCTGTGAAGTGGTCTGTCGAACTCGTTTTTGTTCGACACTGAGCAAACGCGGCACCCATAGTGCCGATAGCTTTTTCATATGCAAATGTTGATCACACGTTCATATAATATGTTTACCATTTCAACAATCTCACGTAACTTGACTTGGCGATCATTCATACGATATCGAGGACTTTCTTGATATTTTCTTCAGTAACCACCACTTTTGGCCTTCCTGTTGATGGTATTGTTGCAGTGCTTGTTCGGCCGCGTTTAAATTCAGCAATCCAATATTTTACCATGTAATCTGATAGAGCAGACTCACCGTAATGCTTATCGAGCTTTTCTTTTGTCTCTTTCGCCATTTTCCCTTTCAAATAATAGTGTTTAATCACTGCACGAAATTCGCTTTTTTCCATTTTTCAAGAAACACAAAAGTTGCTTACTTCAAACGACTACAACAAATAAACTAATCCATAAATTTGGGTGAAATTTTAACAGCTGACGTTTGACAGATCGCAATTTCTAAAAAAAAAGTTTTTGTGTTTGTGCTGCCATCTAGCGGTAGGTAGCTTTACTATCAATCCGCCTCGTAGAATGCAATACTGATTACAAGTTCCGAAAAATCTAAAAAAAAAACAAAAACTTAGGCAAAATTACACCATTCGCTATAATTTTGATTAAAAATTGTCAAAACTTTAAGAATGCAAAAAAGGCATTGAAAATCGCCAAAATAGAAAAAATTGCTAGAATTCAAAAGATTTAAGAGCAAATGCAAGAAAGTAAAAACTGAAAAAGTTACTCCTTTCGCAAAAAAAAAAAAACAACAAAAATTAGCCGGAATTTTCCAGTGGACGGAGGTCACACAAAAATATTTATGTAAATAGATTCGATCCGATTTCCATCACACCTAAAAAAGTATTTGTTTCGATTTAAGTGTTCGGTTTCATTTCAAATCGAATCGATTTCTATCACATACCCCAAGTATATCAGAAAAATTATTAAAATTGTTTTTAATAAAAAATGCTTCCAAAACTAATTTTGCAAATAAGAAATATTAAAGCCGCCTAAAGATTACTTTGTATAGCCGACATTACTTTAGTATATTTTGCTCGCCGTCGAAGATAGTTTTGGCCAGCATTCTTATCGCTTGTTATTACATATTGTCATCCAGATCTATTTTTTGACATTTCTAACGTAACGACGTAAATATTTTTGATAGTCTTAGACATGAGTTATAAATTCATTTTTTTCTCACTTATCGAGAAAAGATGCAATAATTTATTTCACAAATTTTCTTCACGAGAAAAGTTACAGATCATGGGTACAGACTACAAATATAGCATTAAATTTTTTCAAAACTTGTTATATTCCATCCCGTAAATTATATTAGTTTTTCTAGAATTTATAAAATCCTTCAGAGAAGCACATACTGGTGTTGCAGAAAAAAAATCGTATCGAATTTAAAAGCAAAAAATTTATTTCACAAATATGTAAGGACATAAGGACGTCAAAACAAATTTATCCCAAATTACTTTTACTTCATCAATGGATATCGATTTTGCAAAAAAAAAAAAAAAAAACAACAACAAAACACATTTTGCCTTGAACTTATTTCTTATTTCTATTTGTGATTAATTAAAGAAATTGCCTGTTTCTTTGTTTATTTAATTTACTCCCAAATACATAAATATGTATGTATGTATGTAAGTATTTCATTATGTGTTAGTGTGCTAATTGCTATTAATTGATGGAAATGTTTATTGGTTATTGGCCACAAAAATAAACAAAGAAAATTATAGTAATATGTATGTACATAAATACTTACTTATGTATATTAAGACTACTAACATACATATCGTTACCTTAATATAGAAAGGCCATAATCATTTCATTTTTTTTTGTAAATCGTTATATGGATAAGTTACAGGGTTACTTATCGAAATATAATAAATACGCGATTTGAGAAAAAAATAATAAATTAGGGCCTTTCTATATTAAGGTAACGATGTGCACAAACACACACATATTTGTGTAGGTATATATGTTTTGGAACATAAAAATATCTTAATTAATTATGTATAGAATTTTAATGCCTGTTTTGTGATTTTGAAATATTGACCATAAATTCCAAAATATTTAATTTAGTTGTTAATCTTTTCTTTTCATTTTAAATGAAACATAAAAGCATTTAATTTCCAAATAAGTTTTCTTTACTTTAATTTATTCAAGGATTCTTTTAATATTCTCCCACTTCTATAAATTATCGTTTCCTAGAACTCAATAAATAAATCACAGAGTTTAATATTTAAACAGTAAAGTTTACATTTTAGGGGTGTACGAACGAACAACTTGTTTTAGTTCTATCGCAGTGATGTTGAAAATAATTTCCCAAGTAACAGGAAAACTAGTTAAAATTTTCTTTTGATTTCGCTGTTGCTAAGTGGAATTTTTTTTTGCTATTTTCCAAACTCCCATTAAAAAAAAAAAAACTACTATATAGCACGTGTTCCTCAACCATTATCATCATCATCGTCATCATCGTTTTCTGAGCCAAACAACCACCACAATGTTGCAAATACTCTACTTCCTACTTCCTACTTCATCATTGGCATCAATTCGAGCACCACGTTAAACAGCAGGCCTTAACAAGCAACTTAAAATGTCTTTGCAATCAGCAACAGTGATTATTATTTTGAAAACTCTTTTTGTGTAGCATTTAATAAGAAGCAGAAAGTAACCCCAGTTTATTAAGAGTTTTCTGTTGTGTTTTTCCTAAATGAAACAAACGTCACCCAAATGTAATGAAAATTTGTGAAAAAATAACTCTATATAAAAAAAGAATATAAAAGACTTCATTTATGCAGGGTTGTAAAGGAATGTAATTTTTATGGTTTCGCATACAATTGGAAACACTTTAAAATGCATCCTTTCATGTCTCATTGTTTTTTACAGTTTTCTTAATGACGATCCTGAAAATCAGCTGTAAAAAAGCAAAAGTTAATCGGGTAGAAATAAGAAAGAACTTTATTCGAAGATTTTTCAGGCGAAATTCAATGACATCCTACTAGAGACTGCTTGAAAACGATATGTAAATATAACTCGTATCTACTTGATGTCTGCTACTCAGGTAGTGCTCAAAGCCGTAATCTCTTATGGGATAAAATTGGATGTGGTCATCGATTAGGCCTGGCCAAGAAGGACATGTTGGGTGTCTAGCAAACACAGGAGAATATACCAAAGAGTGGAATAATTGCTGGGCTCATATGGAATTTGTTCGCCCATTAAAAAAAAATCTGTAGTTTCTTAATGTGTAGACCGTTCCAAATGAATTTTCATACAACGTTTAAGGAGGTGCTATTGAGTTAAGTTTAGAATTCCGAATTTATATCTCTCGCAGGAGCAAACCCAAAATACTCCGAAAGTGGTTGGTTGCTAATACCAAATCATCACTAGATCTATAACCATGCCTGAAAAGATACCAAACGAAACGCTGTATATATTATATATAGATTAACTAATCCATAACAAATAAATTAATATTTCGGAAACATAAATTATTGAACAAAGCTCGAAAAAAAAATTTCTAAACTTTAATATTTTTACCTACTTTGGTCCTTTATTTGTGGTTTTATTTATGGAAATTTTGCTCGACTTGCAAATGTTTAACACTTCACAAAAAATCGTTTAAAAACCGAAAGTCATTTGAAAGTTATAGGCTGTAATAATACAGAAAATTACAGAAAAATTTAAATTATTTCAAAAATTGTTGTTAATTGAAAATATATTTTTCTTAAAGGCCCGTCTTCTTAAATTCTAAAGTTTGAATAAAAAAAAAAATGATGATGTCACCTGGAAACCTTGCATGCTTTTAACAATTTCCAAAAATTTTATCTGCTGCTGGTGAAGAATTTCGAAAAATACCGCAAAAAATACTGAAAAGTCTATGAGATTTTTCAATATACTATGTACATACATACATATATGCCGGACTCAAACTAAGACTATTAATAACTGCATCATTTCCCAGCCAAGTGCGTTTTTAGCTGATAATATAAGAAACTTGCCAAGAAATAGTAAAAAATCCATTTATGGGATTTTGAAATTATTTTTGGGAATTGTCGGATTTTAAATAAAACTATTAATTACATAATTTCCCACCTAAGGGCGAATTTTTAGCCGAAAATATTGATCAATAAAATCTTTCCAGGAAATAGTAAAAAGCATTTCTATTTTAGGGATTTTCAAATAATTTTTGGAATTGTGGGGTTTTTAAATGAAACTATTAACTACATAATTTCCCACCTAAGTGCGTTTTTAGCCGATAATATTGATAATTAAAAGTTTTCTAGCTTCCCTTTTCTTAGAACTTCAAATGTCATTTCAGTATTAATTTTTGAAAAACTGAACTCTTGCTGCACTCTGTTACGAAATATGTAATAAAAGAACTACAGTACAATACGCATATAAGAAACTCGCTTATAAGAAAAACTCTGCTATAAGAAACAAATTTTTATGAAAAATTATGTATATTCCTTCCATAGAAAATTGTACGTGTATAAGAAAGTATTCTCACAATGAAATATTTTTCAATTTGGGGAAAAATATAAATTTTTTGATTATATTTTACAATTTACATCTGTGAACACTGGTCGAAATGTCCAATGAAGTCGTTGATTTTTGTGAAATCAGCCGGCTTCGTTGTTGTTTTGTACAAAATAATGTGTATTAATTTTATTTCAAATATATATGTATCTGCATACTCCATAGGAAATTTTTTAAATTTTGTTTCTGACGTGTTCTCTTTATTAGAAAGCTCGCATATAAGAAACAAAATCTGTACATTTTCAGACTTTCTTATATGCGTATCGTACTGTATGCACAAAGCAAAGTTTTTTTTTTTTAATTTTCGCTATTGAAGATACCAGATCGTTTCAAACTGAAACTTTTTATAAATAAAAATTTTAAGTCTTGATTTCTTGAATCGCAAAGCTGCAATTACAAATTACATGTACTCTTCAACAAGGTGCCCAATTGTGTGTGGAAGAAAAAACACCAATGGTCACTGGTTTAGGTACAGTTGGTTGAATTGTTTAAAGCATTGATTACAAAGCAAATTATAAGTAAGAACATAAGTTCGATCCCTGCTCAGGCAAGACTTTGTAAGTGATAAAAGGACGAGCTTTTTAATTCGTATAGTTGTTGTAGAGTACTACTAATACTAAATGCTGATCAAGATGTGCTGTAGACTTCCTCAGGCACAGTGTTTAATTTCTTGGCCGTTATGCCTTTCAACTAGGAACTGCTGCATGGCAACACGTTCCATTTTGCTAAAAAATAAAAAGTTGGAGTTTATTCAGACTCTGTATGCTTGACTTCAAAAAATTCTATTGATTTTCACTCATATGTGAGAATGGTATTCCGCATCTGCTTTGAATATCATAGAATCAAGTGCGACATTTACTATTATTTGCATCAAGGTTATTTAGCATACCCCCTTTTGCTATCCCAAAACATTCTAAGTAAATGATTTAAAAAAGAAAGCTTTCAAATGACAACAATTTTTTGCGTTTAGCTAAAAGTGTCCTTAATCATATAATCCTTCACATTTAACAATATTACAACCTTCGCTTTCTTAAGGTTAATAGAAGTAAAGAAGTGAACACATTCACTTTAATAACTGATTTATGAAAAAATAACCTTCACTATTACTACTTTCAACATTACAATGTACTCGTATGTACTTAAAAAAGTCCCCCGGATTAAATGTTGTTGCCAACACACTAAAAACTAAAACTCACTATAAGGGAAGGTCCTTTCCTTCAAATGAAAAAGAAAAAAGTATTCCCTTTTTTAGTTTTCCCTTCTTAGCAAAAGAAAAATACACTTCAATAGCACTTCTTTGAACGAGGGTAAAGGGAAAAAAGTTATTCATTGTTTTAGTTTGAACACAGAAATAAAATTGGGGTTGATTTCTATTTCTGCTTTTATCATCCAGCCAACCATCCATCCATCCATCCAGTTACTTCAATGACATTAGTTTGATGATAAAATGTTGTTCTTTGGAACAAATAATGGTTGAAAAAAGAAGAACTACTTATTACAACAACCCGGTAACTTTTTTTCCACTTTTTTTTACATTCCTTTGGTTTTTATAGGAAACTCGTCTAGGTAATTGTAAGCATGTGTTTGTGTGTGTGTGTGTGGGAATGCTATTTGGTGTTTGTGCGCGAATAGTTCAAGTTTTTTTTTTTAATTTAAACTCTTGTGAAATAACTTTACATCATGTTCATAACCCAAATGGCTCTTCTGTTTGTTCGTTCCATTGCGTAAATAAATCCCTCTATTGTTTTCAGATCTCATTTGGCTTTCATATTTAAATCATTGTTTTTGTTATATTCTTATTGTTGCCTTTGTTTTGTTGCTGTTGCTGATAGATGATTTTTTTCCTCTCGAGTTGTTTTTGTTTTTTTCATTTTTTTTTTCATTTCATACGAAGGTATGTATGTATGTGTAACAATGCTTTAGCTTTTACATGGTTGGCAAAAGGATCACCTTCTTTTGAGGTGTATAAATGTATGTATGTGAATGTAGTATGTGTGTGCTTTTGTGTGTGGCCCTGTGTTTTCTATAGAAAAATTAAGGTATTTTTTTTTTTGAATTTTTACAAAAAAAATTACATTTAAAGCCGAAATTATAAAGAAGAATATAAAAAGCACAGAGAAAAATGATAACCGTCTATTGCACAATTGCTTAATTATTAGTTCCACTTAAATAATGTTTGAAAATTTAATGCGGTATTTCCAGAGGTACGGTGTCCCTCTATCCGTTGTTCAAGCTCAAAACAATATTCCGAAGATTCTTGTTGTTATTATAAGCAGGCATTATCTATGGATCATTTGTGGATTGTGGTAAAACAGGCTAAGATCACGAAGAAAACTAATTGTTGTGCACAGACACCCATAAAGGGGCACAGGTTTAGCCTTCTTTAATTTTAGCTTGGTGCGGTAATATCTGGGGTCAGGAGTAATTCGCATTTTCAAAGTAGAATGGATGACATTAGCAAGCAATATTTAAGATTAAAGGCCGGAGTGTCAGAAACCATCAACTATACTCCGGTGATACGGGTAGCGGTAGCCGCTTAAATAAATTGTCTTCTCACAGGATTAACGAAATGATGCTTGTCATAAAGGCATTTTTCATTCCAATCTGAAATACATATGCTGAAGGAGTTTTCCGTAATTGGGACCGATTCCGTAATTGGGTTAAGGAGAGGTCTCCTTCGGGAGTAAAAACGGAATTTGTGGTTGAATCAAAAAGTTTTGGTTGGATTTCCGACCCAGTTTACCCAGTAGCGGCGCTGAATGTTTAATTTCACATGGTGTCAAGAGCACTATCAGTTTAATCCAAAAGCCAGGTCTGTGACACATCTGTACGAGTTGTTAAAGATTAAATCTCTTCAATGAGCTCAAGATTAATTCATGACTACCGAAATAGGCAATGACCATCGAATACAGGCAGTGACATTAAATATGAATGATACACTACTTAATCTCAATCTCTCTAACAACAATCTTTGGATGGGGTCATGCGAATCTGTTACTATGGGTGCCTCCATCTGCTTGATAGTAGAATTGCTAGCCTATTGATCCGGAGGTTGCGTGTTCAATTCCGGCCAAAGACCTTGGGTGCTTCCTGCAGACAAACTAAAAGCTTCGCGGATTGCGTTTCTTCAAAAAAAAAAAAAAAATTAAATAAATTAAGCAAATTAGAACCTCTTGATATTCTTGTAATAAAAATCCAGGTTAAAGTTTGAAAAACTGGTAAAAATGTTGAATACTTTAAAGAAGCATTCAAGTGTCTCGGTTTTTAAGACGATGTAAGGGATGGACAACCTTAATTTCTTACTATTTATGACTGACATAACGAACGAAATGGATTACAGCATTCATGTTTCGCCTGCGGCTTCAAAGACAATAAGCCCCGCCAACCAAGGATATTTTGTATAGCCCAAATGTATACCGAACTAGATCAAGGTTAGGAATGAAGCCTCAAGATACTACCAAGGAATATTCTGTGCCTCACTTCAGCTGGAAATTCGGAGACTCCGTCGTCACAGAGTTGTTAATGATATAAATTTGGTGTCGTCTGAGACCGCTGTAAACCCACTCCGTTTTTTAAGTAATTTCAGTCCAGTACCTGTAACTTTTGGGATTTGATTTGGAATGACGAAATATAAATGAATCATTTTGCTGTGTTGTTTTGAAGTTCGTTACAGGAGAGCAAGAGAGTGAAGAAGCTTGTGTGAATTGTGTTTCAATGTTTTATCGATAATATCTAATAAATTTAGGAAACTTATTACCGAAATCAAGTATTTGCTGCAAAGGACACGTTAGCCATTAGGAGATTTCGCATGTGGAGTAAATGTAAACTGAATGGTTCATACTTCCTAGTAAAGAATTTGCCTAGTTCTGGCAGAATGCATTGCATTAATAGAAATCATACTCTGGATGGGGGTAAAAAAACCAAATTAAGGTTAGAACAAGGACCTGTCATGTGATAATAATTGACTCGCTCCTATAACAAAGTAATGTAATAATGATTGAAAATTGTCGAACTAGAGCCGGTTGCTATCACTTAATAACCGGTCGCGATATTTCGGACGCATTAGTTTTTCTTCTAGGATCTAACGGCAATGAGAGCACGATTCACTCCTTCGACGAAGAGCCTAAAAGAGTTGGATATGTGCTGGATAAAATATATCGGAATTAAAGAAAGAATTTCTTTGTTGGACAAAAATTACCATAAATTTTCCCAGTGTATATTTTTAAATTTCATATTGAATAAGTTTTCTTTCTCATTAGAAACAATTGAAAGGCATGACACTTTAATAAAGTACAATATGTAATTTACTGAAGAGAAGCCTTGGGTCATTTAAGATTTTCACAGAATTTATTTAATTTTTAAGTATTTTTCATTCACTTTTCTTTGATTCATAATAAACAGACAACAACAGAAAAAAAACCCCTAGAGTTTTTCTTAAATTTCAAACATTATTAAAGCTTTCCTCTAAAGTCTTTTGTTTTGTGAAATTGTATAGAAATACCGACCAACCGACCCTCATTACAACAATGTACTCTGTATCTTTCTGTCTCCCTCTATCTCTCTCATATGGATTAAATGGAAACTAGTTTCCTTCAAACAACAAGTCTTACACAAACGGCGACGAATAATTTGCACGTGTTCTTGATTTCTTTAAGGAATTCAATTGTTAAAATTACTGTGTGATCTGACTTGACCATAATCACAGAAAATTCGTCAGAAGATGCCAACAGCCCAACATTTCGAAAATCTAGTTTTAAAAGATTCGTCACAGAATTTTCAGGGTGTGTTTTTGGAATCATCCTTCCGTAATATTGATTGCATTGAAAGAACTCTGCAGGATTTCGCTTTCTCAAATTTTTGGTTTTGTTTTTTAATAAATTACCTCTAATTTATAAACAATTTTTCATTTTAATAATGTCAATTATTCTTTAAAATTGTTCAAATCACTTTGTTCTTCTACACATACCAGTATGTACAAATATATTTATGTATGTTGTTGTTGTTGTTCTGAGAATTACAACAATATATGTACTCGTATAATAATAAAAAAAAATATGAACTTCCTTTTTGACATTTCATCATAAAAGAGGAAAAAAAGGAAGAACAGGAACTTCTAATTTTTAATAAGAAAAAAGCTGGCTGTTGTGCGCTGTAACACATAATTAATCTTCGGCTGCAATTAGCCCATGTTTTGATTTTTGTTCATTGGTTTTCCTTTTTCTTTGTTTAGCAATTTTCATTTTGTAAAATCTTTTTTCGTTTAATTATTTTGCCTGCCAGAGGTTCAGTTCAGTTCAAAGTTTTAAGAAGTTTTATTGTTAAATTGAATATTTCTTTGCTCTACTCTTGTTGTTTGACTATTAACAAGGTTGTGATCTATGGATTTGCCATATTTGTAATAAAGAGACAATTAATTAAGAGGAGTTAATTGTAGAAAAATATAAGTTTTACATCTTTGTGGGAGGTGAAGATACGAAAGTAATCAAATTGGCATTTCTTGATACCATGTTCCGTATCTCGCATCTGAGATGACATAGAGAATTCGAATGAAGATACTTTATTGCATGCAATGGCAACTTAGTTGCAACGAAAAATATATGAACATCGTCTATTAAAGAACAAGCTGGAGATCTGCCTCCTAGCGAATTGTGTTTGATCTCGCGAAAGGGCCTCACTAATAATCAGGCCATAATGTATTATACTAGACGTAAGGTACGCAAGTTTAAGCCACATCGTCCCTCGAAAGCAATACAAAAGGAGCTTGGAATCACCAACAACAGTTTATTTAAAATTCAAAACGTTGCCAGAAGTGCCTGAGATTTATTACGGTCCAACCTGATGGTTAAAAAACACCGAAAGCACTTTTGCCGGTTATAAACGACCACATATACATACACCATAAACGCACCTTTTTTTTTAATTAGGACCAGCACTCAGGGGATGACCCCTACGTATGCCGGAACTCAGGGAGAGGGATAGGGTAGAGAAGATAGATGTTAAAAATTTAGAAGACTTAACTCTTTCACAACTCTTAATTTTTCATATAATTATTTAATCCTCTGTAAGGCAGATCATCTGTAGGAGTGCCGGCTACCATTTTACTACTCTATAATCAATGGTATGTCCAAGAATGGAAACTCCGTGAAGTTAATTTTCTATCCTTATTAAATCGGAGAAGAGAGCTTAGGTATCGCTTTATATATAACTTGACTTAACAACTGTAAGACATTACAGTTCCTTTAGATACTTAAATCCAATTTGCTCTTTTCCCAATAAAAATTATTGCATCAATTTGGAGATAATCCTCAATATGCTGAACTGAGACACTCTGGGGGAAGGGCGCTTTGTAAGTCACGGAACTCGGTAGCAATGCAACACCAAAAAAAAAAAAGATTCCACACACACCAAAATTTTTGCTTAAACAATCACAACTAAAAAATCTACGAAGATTATCACAAAGGTAAAGTAGAACTAATGTTTTCAAATATCCTGACACCAGTGACACCGCAATTCAGTGCCCGTAATTTTGTAAATAAACAAAGAGAAGATTATCTATTCATGTGAATTCTTGTTATGATCTTCAGAATTATTTCTTGTTTAAAAGGATTTTCTTGGATTTTGGTGACATATTTTTTATTTAATATGGAAACCTGCCTTTCGGCTTAAGCCCACAGTGCTCTTAACACCGTGTGAATATACATATGTGTTCGCAAGCACCCCCGAGTCACCCCGAGGGAACACAGGAGTGACCTCAAGTGTCACATCAGGTGGCAACTTCTTACGCATGGTCCACCTCTCATGCGTAAACACCTTGCTTATGTGTTCGGCAACAGCTCAAAGAGGCTTTGCATTGGTAGACCGAAGTCCGATCAGCCACTAGCAGTGGTCGAGCATTAGTACCTAAACCAATACCTCTTCCAGCTTTTAGCAGCAACCACAGCCACCACGTGGACTCCCGAAGGAGACCTCACCAAAAACCGGTCACGGAATTATGCCACCAATGAGAGTGGTGCGATGGCTGCCAGCATATTCATTGTCGGAACAACACTTCCTACCCCCGGTAGATACACTCCCGTGGGGCTTACCGGCTGCCGTTGTACTAGTGTTAGGTTACTGGTCAAGCCTCGCAAGGGAACCCCTAGGGATTAATTTTCTATCGACTTTGGTCTTGAGAGAAGACCTTCGGTGCCTTTTCACCTACTGCCAGAGTAACATTATAAGGTAATCTTCCTTTTTCTACCTTATATGCACATCCGTTGCTCTGTTATTTCAGAGATTGGGCAGTACCATACAAGTTTTATGGGTATTTGACAAAAGTTATTGTCTGCATAAGTTATTACCCTTTTCCCCAGCAGGCACGGTTCCAAGGTGTGGATATCACCAAGATGACAACACGTACACGCCGGGGGAACTGGACGGACAATTTGCCCGCTCCGAAATATTGTCTATCGCATAAGTCGCTGAATCAGTTTAAAATATTCTAAATTAACAGCGCTGACCGCTTTCAGTGGCTGCCCTGTGCTTGAAAGATGAAACGCATTTACAGCCGATAAATGGCGGCGTTGAAGATGTTTAAAATATTTTTAAATTTGAAAAATATTTTTTTGCTAATTTTTCTTAACGAATTAGATCTTTTGCAACAAAGTGTTTTTGTGGAAATTCCTTAAAAAAAGACGCATTTTCCACAAAAAAAAAAAAACAACTTTTGATTATGAAAATGTTTAAGTTTGTGTGTGTTGTTGCTCACAGCAACTATTTTAATTGACACACCACTATTATATAAGTTTTACTAAACACATACAGCAACTGACAAAGGACATTTAACCAACCCTTTTACTTATCGTAATTTATCCTAAATATATTTGTGTAAAGGAAAATTCATTCGTTTTGGTTTATTTGCATGTAAATTATTTATTTCCTTCCTCTCCACTAAATTTTCGCTTATTCATCATTATTTTTCACAACTCATAATTATGATGATTATTGAAAAACACTTAACTGACATACTACATGTGTTCATGTGATTTTTAACAAACAAACGGTGGGATGCCGACGATAAGAAAATTTGCCTACTGAGAATTGGTTGGCGGCGGGTTGGATCGTTGGTTTGCTTTGATGGCTGCTTTTCTAGACTTTTCTCCCTCCATTTGATGCGATTAGAAGCATAGTAGTGTAGTAAATGTTTCAAACACGCCAGGACTTTCTTCCTTCTTCTTCGTCTTTGATGTTTTAAAGCATTTAAAAACCACTTATAAGCACAGCAATGAAACTGGAAATATTTCTCTCCCTATGCAAATAATTGCTGTAAGAAGTTCTTTAGTTAAGTTGTATGTAAATTGTTGCCATCATAAATTGCTGTAAATTAAAATTATAATTTTTATTTGCATTTCTATTGATATGAATTACTTATCAGCGTATTATGTATGGCAAGTCGTTAAACAGTTACTCCCTTCTCTAGCTGAGTTACTATTAATTTTTAGATTTTTTTTATTTTGCTGTTTAGGAAAGAGGGAAGGCTGGCTGGATGATCCTTATGTTTTTTCTTTCTTTTATTTTGTGCTTTCAAGGAAGTGGAACATGTGAAAAGTATGTGTGTGAGTGTGTGTGTGTGTTGCGTTAAGCTATAAAAATTAAAAATGCATAAATTTTTATGATTTGTATTTATTTTATTTCACTGTCATTTCACAGGATCCCTTCTGGATTTTTTTTGTCTGGCATATTTGTGGCATGAAAAATTTCTTTTTAATTTTCTTGTATGCTTTTCAATAAAGAACTTTTCTCTTATTTTTCCCCGTCGTCTGGCTGTTGCTGTCGTTGTTGTTGTTATAGCGTAAAGCCTTTTGTTGCAAAGTTGTCATAAATCTTTCGCGTTCATGTGTGCTACAAACAACAAATAAAAGAAGTATGCAAAAGAAAAGAAAAATCATTTGCTTCTTTTTTTATTAAATAAAAAGAAAAGATTTAAATTTTAATTACAAAACCTTTGAAAAGATATCACAGCGGTGTAAAGTTTTTCCAACTGGTTTTCTCGTACAAAAGAAACTTTTAATGCCTTTCAAAAAAGTCTTTAAATTCCTTTGAAAATCGTTCCAGTCTCAGAATTCATGTGTGTAGTGTATGTGGTGTGGTGCGGTGCGGTGCTGTGTGGTATGGTGTCCTTGTTCTAGATACTATTTCTCTAATGCTATTGTTAAAATAAAAATGGCAAGCAAAAAAAAAAAAAAAACAGAACAGAAGGATGTAATACCTTAATTTCTATATGGGGTTTGTTTCTTCATCGTTTTCTTTTTGGCAGAACAAACAAAAACTATAATTCTTGTCTGGATGGTAATAAAATCTAAAGACTACTACTGGTTTTCGTTTGCTTTTATTATTTCTAATTTTCATTAGATTTTCAATTGAATCATCTATCAATTTTATGTTTATATTTTCATTTTTATTATTTCTATAGTTTGTGTTCGCTATAAAAACGCAACTGTTTTGCTTAAGATTCTTTTTTCTATAGTTGGTTTAGTAAATGATTTATAGGCTGTGAATTTGTTTTTACATACATACATACTTATATTTTTATTTTATTATTAAAAGTAAAACTAATAAACCATGACATGCTGACATGCCGTTAAACAGACATTTAGATGTTGGAAAACCTTTGTTAAATCGATCCTTGTCTTAATATTGCATTTATAGATCTTTAAAGTGTAATTTACGGATCTATAGAAAAATGTAACGTTACTTGCTGGTTGAATAATAATCGCGCTGCCTAAACGAGTGCAAATAGAAATTGAAAGTTCGGTTTTTAAATTATGCTTGCATTCTATACAGGAAATTGTTTGAAATTCTAATATTAATCAGTTCATGATTGGAGGTGATATTTGATGATAAATATTTCGGGGCGGTCTAATTCCCCCTGTTTGATTTTTGAATGAAATTACAGGACGAAACGTTAACGAAAGGTTTTCAAACTAAAAAATAATTTTCACAATCTGCCCATAAATGGACGAACTAAGCGATAATCAATATTGCGAATAGAAAAATTTTTCGAAATAATATACGAAAATTGGAATACATTGTCGGCGTTTACTATTCCTGCTGGTTTAGAATTAAATCGAAGTTCTCTTGGGTGGAAGGCTATTGCCACATCCTTCTTCAATTAAAGATCGTAAGATCTCAGAAGGATGCAGTAGCCGATATTGTTTTTCCAATAATCCAACGTGCATCGTGGTTCGCATTCAGTGAAATGGTGCTTCAGACACTTTTATGCTCGGAGAACCAAGAAGAAAGAATTGCAGGGATGCAGAAGATAATTGAATTAAGGAATCAAAATGATAATACACTAGGAAATCTGTCCGTTCTGCCAAGGATAACACCTGCAGTGAATTTAAATGAAAGTTCTCTTTTAGAACTAATAGATTGGTCAGATAAAGAAAAAGTAGTATATGAACCCCACTTACGTGTAAACTCAAACTATCAGATGTAAGAAAATTTGTTGAAGAGCCAATGCAAGTTCCAAAGTGGCCATGTCATGGACAGTCCTTAGAGAGGTGTGTGAAACAAGTAACAGAGGCTTCTGACAAAGAGTACATTCATGAGAAACGGGACGGATTTATTAGAGCTCAGGAAGCAAGCAGAACAATGATGTCCAGAAATGAATCGAAGCAAGATTTGACGAATATTGTTGGTTGACGCTTTTTAAATTTTTATTTAAATGTTTTTTAGTGTTTGTCAATAAAGAAAAAATATAAATAAAATGGTTTAAGTCCATGGTGATCGCTATAGTAGAGCCATGATTACTGACTTCTCCGTTCATCAATTGAACAAACATAATGTGCAGGAGCAACATGTCACACACCTCGTGACACAATTAATTTATTGAAGGAAACGTTTGGTAACCGCATAGTTTCACATTTCGGACCCGTGAATTGGCCTCCAAGATCGTGAGATTTAACGCATCTAGATTATTTTCGGTAGGGATATGTGAAGTCGCTAGTCTATACCGATAAGCCCGAAACGATTCACCACTTGGGGGACACTATTCGCCGCATTATTGCCGATATACGGTCACAAATGCTGGAAATAGTCATCGAAAATTGGACCTCCAGATTGATTACCCTACGTCCGAGCCAGCCGTAGCGGCGGTCTTATACCAGAAGTCATATTTAAATTATAAGGCCAGGAGATGATTTTTGGAATAAAGTAAATTTCATGTCAATTTAAAAAATTCATCTTTATTTTATTCCATTTATAAATTCTATACCTCTATAAAAACACAGAGGCAGCTAAAAAAGTTTTTAATCCCTTTTGGGATTGATTCAAGTACATTTCGGATTAAAAGTTTTAATCACTTGAAAGAATTAAATTTCGTACAAGTTTTTTTTTTTGTTTGTATGAAGATTGAAAACAATTTCATTAAACAGATGTATAACGTGTCAGAATATTCGACCAAAAAATATTTGTCTATATGAATTCTGTGAAAAATCCCATATTCATAAACGATTATTAAAGTTGCTGCTGGTGTAATGTATGGATTTTGTATAGGAAACCGGATTTACTGTCTACTTTATTTTTAACATACGTTTATGGATAAGACAATAAGTTAGCATAGAAATTAAAGCTTCAAACTCAAGGTGGAGGAAAGAAATCATTCATTCAAAATATAGAATGTATTTAAGGGTTCATTTCGTACTTGTTTACAATTATGAGGACTAAAATGTGTTTTAATCCCATTCATTGTCTTTTCAACAAGATAAATTCATTTTAAAAGTTTATGATTTAAACATAATATGGAATTTCTTAATATTGTGTTAATTATTTTAGGAATTTCATTCACTAAAAGTTACATATTTAACAAAAAAAAAACAAATTCAACGTTGCTTTTTTTCCCACAAAAGTTCGCACTTTAGGCTTTGAGAAGCATAAATGACGTAAGATTTTATCTCTGCGAGAAAGCAAAACATTTTGCAACATGCACGTTTGGCTCGAATCCATTTTCGTTGGATGATGTAAGATGTTAAAAACACATGAAGTGAAGTTATCATTGTATCCTTTGGTTGATAAACAATTCAGGTAGATTTCACTATAGATAATTTCATAACAATTTTGCAACAAAGAAAAAAAAATTATTCTAATAAAAAAAGGGTTTTTATTTAAAAATGTCTTCCTCTGTTGCGTGTTTGGGGATTTTATTGAGTTTCTTCCTTTTTTTGTTCCTGCTTTAATACTTCATTTATTCTTCTTATGGGGTATTAAATTTATTGCAAATGCAGTCCTCAGGAGTTGACTCATCCTCATCTTGCTGCTGTACTTTTTGTTGTTATTGTTGCTTAACTTCCTGTTGTTGTTGTCTATGGTAAAACAACGAACAAACAACAACAAGTAGAAAACAAACAGTAAAACTAAACAAAAACATAACTTTAACTTCTAAGTAACTCTATTCAATTGAATTGTAACATGTCTTCTTCTTTTTAAGGGATGATTTAAATTTTCATTCAAGATTTTTCTTATTCGCACCCTGTGGTATTACGAAAGAGAATGAGAGTTTAAAAATGTAATTTTCATTTTGAAGGAATTCCTTTATGGCAAAAAAGGGGGATTTTTCTCCAACGCTAAGCTATTCACTCATTCTCTCGGTATCTCTCTCTCTGTCTTGTAAGTTTGTTTACTGTTTTGGTTAAACTTCCTTTTGTGTATCAACTTTTGTTGTTTGTGCATTTTACTCATACAAACCTGTACATATTCAACCACACACACAGCCACACACACACCAGGGCATTGAAAAAAAATACACAATACATTGCAATTCGCGGTATATCCTTTTTAAATTCCTCTTTATGCATACATACATACTTTATACATAAATATTCCAATAAATGTAAAACTTCAAGGATGTTTTTGTATGACTACATTGTTCTTCCTGTTTGTTTTCATTCTCTCCCTCTCTCTCTCTATCGCTTTTTAATTAATATTTGTGTTCTTTATTATCAACAAGAAAACGACTCATTGACACAGTTATCTGGTGCAATTCAGGGAAGTCGGTCGTCTCTTTTGTCGTTTTATTTTATTTCCTATTAGGTAAAACAACATAAATCGCGATTTAAGTGTGACTTGTTATAAGTTTTGTTTTTCATCTCTTTATACTCGATTGTTTGTTGAATGTTTTGTTAAAAATAAACGATTGCTTTTGCTGTTGGAAACAACTTTTGTATTTTTAGTGACTAAAATAACACAAATATTTTGTTATAAATATTGTTCAAAAACTCTATTAAACTACTTAAACTGTGAATATGTACACGAATTAAAATTTAATGACAGAAAAAGTGGATTTTATAGAATACTACAAGGTAAAAGAAAAATATTCAATATTTGTAATGAATATAAATTCGATTGATTTGAAGAAGTATTAAAAAACATTTTTAAAAATTTTCTAGAGATCATTGATGTAATTAATGAAATTTCTATAAAATATTAACGTTAGCTATAAATTTTTAAAATTTTTCAAAGATAGATTTTCTGAAATATTTGTACGATAACTGCGCAATTTTGTAAAATGAAAAAAATATTTCTTATACGAAATTTTGTGTTGAAATTAAAAACAAGTTTTTTGTAATTGTTTTCTTTTTGCAAAAGTATGCACTAATTTTAAATTATCGATAAAAATCTTAAGAGTCTATTTCCTGAATCCTATTCATCAACTTATGCACTTTGTATAGAAATCCAAAATAAATTTTTAAAAATTCTGCAGTATGCTGTTATCGATAAAATTTTCCTAGAAAACCGAAAATTTTTTCCAGAAAATCATAAACTTATATATAAAATATTAAGAATATTAATCAGTTGGCGATTAATTTTCTACAGAAGTTTTAGAGTAATCGAAAAGTTTTCTGTAGAAGTTTTCAAGTAATCGATATATTTTTAAGGTGTAATTCATAAACGACTCATAAAGTTAAAGTACACATTAAAACCGCTTTTAGACATTGTTAGTATAGAAAGTGTATCAACAATTGTTAATATATATTCACAATATCTTCTTTGTGTAAACAAAAATTTAAAATCTTCAGTTATCGATAAATTTTTTTTGTTTTCAGTTATATATAAATTATGTCGAAAATTTTTCTTTTGTTATGGATCGATAATGTATTGAAAAATTTTTCAGTTATCGATAACTTTTCTATAAAAAAACATCAATAAATTTGTGCATACAAATGTTGTCAGTTATCGGTAAACTTGTATAGAAATTTATTTATAAGTTTTATGGAAGAAATTTTTCATCTATTGATAATTTCTTTAAAAAATATTTTATGGAAAATTTTCAGTGGTTGATAAAATCTATGCAGAAAATTTTTATCGATGTATTTTCTATAAAAATCTCTTCATTTATCAAAATATTGTCTACAAACAAATTCTCGATTATCGATTAATTTTCCATGGAAATATATTCAGTAATCGATAAATTCTATAGACAAATGTTTAAGTTAACCGATAATATGGCATGAAACATTTTTCTGTTATCGATGAATTGTGTATATTTAGTTTTTTAATAATCGATTAATTTTAGGTTGAAAAATACGAAATTACTGATATAACATAAATTTCCGAAATGCGAATTTTTATCAGGTTTCTAAGTTTAGAGCTGCTATATAGACTAGCTTAGTATATTTTTACGATAATGCCTCATGGATGTGTGCGTTTGTGTTTGTTTCAGTAAAAACATACATACATTAATATGTATATCCTCAGATTTGTTTGATCGGCTTAAACGATGGAAAATATATTTCACCATAAGTTAAATTTTTCTTAAACTTAAATGTCTTGTGAATGAACAAACTGATTCGGTTCAAAAAAAAATTTTAATTTTTTTTTTATAAAATTTTCAGTAATTTTTAATCTGATTTTATTTTAATCTTATATTTATTTACATGCTTCATATTCAACAAATGTTTAGGACTTCAATTTCTGCTTTAAATACAGTAAATTTAATCTAAATCAATTATGTAAGTGGTGGAGAAATTTGTGCAAAAAAAAAAAAATGATTATTTTACCTTCAATCCATATTTTAAAAAATCTAAAATTTAAATGATGATTATTAATGTCAACTGTTTAATCAAGTTATTTAATTATAATGATTTCATTTAAAAAAAAATCTGCATATTTTAACAGTAAAATTATTAACATAAAAAAGTGACAAACCAGAATTCCATATTGTTTTGGAATGGTTGGTTTGTTTACCACTCAGCACGAGATAAAAACAAAAACAATAATTAACCAAAACATTATTACATACACGTGCCTTTAGCAATCCGCATGTCTCTTCAGATAAAATGCACTCTATCAATAACACACATTCTCATTCGCATGCATGAATACACTTTTGTATGCATTCCAAAAAGGTCTCTTTGTGTACAAAACACAGAGAGAAAAATAATACATATAAAAACAAAGAAGTGTTGTTTTTTTTGTTTTACTAATTTGAAATTGTTGGTGCAATTAAAATTAACAGCAGCAAAATTATTGTAAATATTAATTATATATAAATGTTTGTTGCTGTTATTGTTTTGTATATATTTGTTTAAGTATTTTTGTTTTATTGTTGTCATGATTGTTCTTTTGTTTATTTTGGTTTTACAGCCGCTATAAATATTGGACATTTTGTGCAAAATTTCTTTTGCATTTCTGTTTTTGTTTGTTGTACATTTTACCAGAACAAAGAATATTAAATTTTGTTGTTAATTTCATATAATTTTTTTGTAAATTTGTGCTTATAATTCTTTGAAAATGGACTTTGTTCATCTTCTCCATCATCGTTAAAATACTTTCCGGTATTAATTGATTGTTTTCTTCTAAATTTTATTTAGTAGTTTTTTGTGGATCTTTATTATTAGATGATGATCTAAAATGCTGCGTGCAGTGTGTAATTAAATTGACTTATTAATTTTATTACTTCTGAAACGTGTAGGTGAATTATTTTACATCCATTTTCCATTTTGTGTGTACAGTTTGGGTCCTTATGGTTGCCTCATAAAATATATTTTGTACTGATCTCGATCGTCTTCAAATCAGAAGGAGCAAGCACAGCTCAGTGCAGACACGCACCATCTAGCAATGACACTGAAGTTAACTTCAAAGACTTGTAAACTTTCATAATATGTATATGTATACTCGTATATGTACCTTCTAAAAATTTCAAATACATTTCCAAAGTGGTATCTATATTCGTGCTACTGAAAAAAATTTACTTAAAAGAATCTTGAACATTTTTTTTTAAATATTTTATAAAATTTATTGTAACACTTTAAAATGATAATAATTATCCATTTAAGATATTTGATATTGTTTTAAAAAAAAGTAATGTTTTTTTTAATGTCTCTTTTCCAGCGACCGAAAAAATTCCCTGTAATTATTCGTTCTATGATGAAATTGTTTCTTTATTAAATTATTAAGGTAAGTTTTGTTAAATACTAATTCAATTATATTATTAATGCTATTGACGCAGCTATTGTTGTTGTTGTTGTTGCTGTTGTTAATAATAATAATAAAAAATACAATAATTTAAATTTTGTATATCGAACCGCACATGCCACGAATTATTTAAATAAAAAACAAATGATTGCTTTAATAGTGCAAAAACTAACACTAGGCAACAAGCTGGTGAAATATATATTATAAATGGCTGATAACCACTAGTTTACTATATTTATTGTGGATTTGATAATTTTCCCGGTTATAGCAAAACCCTTTTGATGATCTTAATTTGGAAATTTTCAAGATATTTGCTTAGCTTAAATATAGGGTGAATATATAAGCCGATTCGAGATTTCTAGAATATAAGCAAATAAGTAAGATTTTTCGAAACATTTGCATGATAATGAAAATTTTATAATTTTTTAGGTTTTGATTTAACGGTGGCTTGATATAATTTAAATATTTAAAAAAATTGTTTAAAAATTTCGAAATAAACTGAATCGAATCGGTCCATATTCAAGCCAAAATGGCCAAACGAAAAATTATGAGTTTGGCTGCCTTCCTAAACGTCTTTATGCAACGTCAAAGCAGTGTTTAGTTCAAGCTATTTTATTTTGCAGCTCTGCAAAACAAATGTATTATCATTGTAAACTTTGCAACTCTGTTGAAGTTTAGAAACAATTCTTTGCTTTGCATAATTAAAATTACAATGGCACCGAGACAAACTATTTTTAAAACTTTTTTGGATTTATACAATGGAAAACACTCCAGGAGCAACATAATTAATAGCTTTTTTCACCATTGTTGTTTATAAAAAGCATACAGAATTTTTATAGTTGACTACTAAGCAAACAATGACTTGGGGCCTGGGTTCAAACCCTGGCCAGAGCAAGTCAATCAACATCATTAATTTCTTTAATGTACATTAGTGAGACGTATTAATTGTTTTCGGACTATTTAAGTGATGAAGACATAGCACTGGACACTGAAAAAAAAACTGTTCCGACAGCGATTGATGCTATCCAAGCTAATGCACACAACGTCGCCCTCCTTCGTCGGTTAGCAGAAACATCGGCGAAGTAAAACAATTAATAAAATGCCTGCTAATACAGCTTAACAAAGTTAATGCGTATACTTAACACTGCCTTAAAAATTAACCTAACGCGCAAAGCAGAGTTGTGAAGGAGTTAATTCTTCTAAATTTTCAACATCTATCTTCTCTACCCTATCCCTTTCCCTGAGTTCCGGCACATGCGTTTAGGAAGGCAGCCTGCATACTTGCATACTTACATAAAGATGCAAATAAACATATGTACATATGTTTATACATGAAGATATCACTGCAAAAATATTCATAACAGCTTCCAACGATCTTAAAACAACGAGATCTGATGAAGATTCCATATTTAAAAATTGGTTGAATTTGAATTTTGAACTTTAAATTTCGACTGTTTATGTAATAAAAAAAATTATACATACATATTTGTTATTTTCTTTGTTGCCTAGTGCGTGTAGAAGATAAAAAAAAATAAAAATGTTTGGAATGTCATTTAACATTATGTGTATGTAATAGCTTTTTAATTTTGCTTGATCGGGTAAAATTCATTCAGGTATTGCTACAGCAGACTGCAGTCGTAACAAATGTACAGTGTGCCAAATAATTTTGACGACGAAGTTTATTTTAGCAACAAACATTATTTGATGTTTAAGGTTAGTACACAGAAAAAAAAGTGTAGTAATGCCAAATGATTTTAACCTTACCCCAAATAGAATTTACATTCGGATCGTTCCCAATAGCAGTTGCTATTTGTCGCGACTACAAAAGTGTTGTTACTTCAAATACAATTCGGCAAATACAGAAACCGTTTTACCAAACGCAATTGTCTTTGCCCCAAATACAATTCGACAAATACAAAAAATTTTTCACCAAATGCAATTGTCTTTGCCCCAAATACAAATCAGCAAATACAAAAAATTTTTTACCAATTGTAATTGTCTTTATCCCAAGTACAATTCGGCAAATACAAAAAATGTCGTACCAAACGCAATTGTCTTTGCCCCAAATACAAATCGTCAAATGCAAAACCAGTTTTTTTCAAATTTAGATTTTATTTATAAAGAATACAATTAGAAAACTAGAATTAAAAGTTTTTCATGAATAAAATGAATTGGAAACTTAAAAATATATGTACAAGTATATTTAATACATAAAAATAATACATAGTTGGGCAATTCAAATTCAATATGAAAAAAAAAACAAACGTTTTTGTAAAAAATAAAATGTAAAATACGTCGTAATTTACCAATTAAATATAATTTAATTAAATATTTTTTTTGGGAAAATTAAAAATATAACCGTTCTGAGGCATAAGCTGTTCAAAATATCAGGTACTATTTAAATACAAAATACGAGATAGAACAATATGTAAGCTCGTTTTGAATTACCCAAGTAATAATAATAATAATAATAATAATATATCACACACATACATATGTATGTATGTATTTGCAGCAGTAACATTAAATTCTGAAAAAAGCCCAATTTTTTATTTTATTCGCACAACTGTGCTACCATTATTTAAAAGGATTGTTTTACAAGGTAATGAAACCTTTTAAATTTTTTCAATATAGTAACAATTAAGTGATCTTAAAATAATATGCGATTGAAATTTTTCTGAAAAATGTGTTTCCATTTCTTGCCCGATTAAATATATTTGATTTGTAGATTGATAAAATATAAGTATGTAATATGGTTAATAAAGCATTTTGTAATTTTATAATATCTCCTTTTTCGTAACAAACACCTTTAAAATGGCCGTTTGTGAAGTTACAAGACAAATTGGTATAATATTCTAAATCTGATAAACCAATATTTGAAATGTTTTTTAGATTTAACAAATTATTTGAAAAAAATGTGTTCATAATTAGGTTTTGTGAAAAGATCAGACTTTGTTTAATGGGTAAAGTGTACAATATGTTTTTCCGCGAAGTTATAATATTAGCGTATTTCTTGGATATTGCATGTTTACTTTCAAATCTTTATTTGACATTTTTTATTTTGTTTATAATATTTTGCACTTTGGCAATTTTTTCTAAAGATGGAATTTCGAAAATATACTCTTGTAAAAAAACCCACACATATTTGCTTTTAGCCGAATACTTCAAATTGAACGTAAAACACATTTTAATTACTAAATCTACAGCCCGCAGAAGTGTCTCTACTTTATAAGTTAAATCATTTACTGTTACATAATACTATGTTAATTAGTTAACATCCTCACCAATAACGAAAATTTTATGTTGAATGGTCGACTGCTCTTCGAAGGCAAGTTCCCGTTGCTCGTCCTTTTTTTGAATAAAATCATTTATATTCAACAAGTGGACAATCATGTCACTTTGAGTATCGGTTATGGACGGCTTTAAAGTTTTATTTACACGAGGCGGAAGAATTATCGAATGTAACAAGTAGAAAAGGTAGAAGTGCTTAGCATCTAAGAAATTAAAAAAAAATTAATATTACATATTTTTTAAGCAATGTGTACCTTACTTGTGTCTGTTGCAGTTTTCATTTTCTCTAGGTATTGCATGTTGCGTTTGTCTTTAACATAAATTGGTAGAATTCGCTCACTCATCACATTTTCAAGAGCTGACATTAGCTCAAACATTAGATTTCCTTTGCCAGGACATAAGGTCTCAAAATCGATGTCAATCACTGTGTAACCACTAGGATCTTTGTATCTAGGCCAATCGTTCAGGAAAGTTGGTATTGATTCCTTATTTTCCTTCATTTGCAGGACTGATGTAGCTTTCCAATGGTTTTGTATATCATTGGGGAATTTGTGTGCCAACCATTTTTTTTTCGCCTCGAATTCACTGACTTCTAAGGGACTGTCATCGACACCATCATTCACAATATATAATTTTGCTGAAGCTGGATTTTCAATATTTATTCTTTTATTTCTTTGGTTGTAGTAACGGTCGTATAATTTACCAGAAGCGTTCTTCTTTTTAGATCGTGGTACATAATATGTCGTTTCGCATTCGGTTGGAAAAAGCTTTGTTATGGACATTGTTATATTTTCCATAGATTTGGCGTCCAATTTAATGTTGTGGAAAATACAGTGGTCCATAACTATTCGAACTACCGAAGTTTAATCCAGTTCGCTTAATGAGTTTACGGCAAAATACTTTGAAATAATATCCTTTCCATCTATTGTTTTTTCCAATATATCCTTCACATTGAAATCCAAATTGGTTGATGCAGGGGAATAAACCCATTCTTGAGTGCTGGTTGAACTTATAAAAGTTCGATCGGACACACTGCATAATAAAGGTTCGTACTAAAACCAAATCAATTTTAAATTAAAGTGTTTTCTTTTTAATTAAGACAAACTAATTAAGACAAAATATATGTTTACTGCTTTGAATTCCAGCGCATTCGCCACAATTTTTTGTGGTAAATACAACATTATTTCAATCAACAACTTTTTCTTTGCGACAAATACAAATGGCTCAACTGCAAAAAGTATTTGTCATAACTACATTTTTTTGTGCATTTACCTATTATTTTTGTTGTTTCCATTAAATTCTACAACGCAAATCATATTTGCGGAAAAAAGTCTTAATGTAATTAACTTTTTTTAATTCCGTTTTAAGAATCAGATTTTTTACATACATAAGTACATATGTATAAACACCCTCAATAAATTACTTACCTTATTTTCCATACGCCACTTATTGCGATTGTACGGAAAAATAATTTTTTCACCAATTAGGCTTCTTTTATTGAAAACTTCATTGATGTCACTTAGTTCAATCATTTTTAATTTTTCATATGTGTTTACACCACATTCTATTAAATTCAATATCGTTTCGTCACTTACACCCCATGCCTTTACTAAATCAAATATTTCTAGCTCCAAAACATTTTCTTGAAAAATTTCCACGGCATTGGGGTTGTCCTCCATTTTTTCACACGTGTTTTTACTATCAAAAAATAGACGCAAATGAATGAGAGACAGCGCTCAAAAAACACAACAAAATTAACTGCGGATTGCATTTGAAAAAACAAGCTTACTGTTTGCACAACAACGATCTGCATTTGGCGTAAATAATTATGTCCATGTAAGCTCAAATAAAAAACATTTGATTTTACTAAATTGCTGTTGACATGCATTTTCAAATGCAATTGCATTTGATTTAATAAAAATCGAATTTAGATCAAATATTTTTGCTCTTGATTTTTGTCAACTGCAATTTTGCTGTTGCGATAAATGCTACGCATTCGCCAATCCTTTTTGTGGTAAATACAATATCATTTGAATCAACTACTTCTTATTTGCGACAAATAAAAATCGCTCAACTGCGAAAAGTATTTGTCACAACAACATATTTTTTTTTCTGTGTACGTCTCCACAAGTTTGGTGAATTTGTAGTTGAAGGGATTCAGACAACGTTTCGAAAATATGATGTTTTATTGAGTAAATTTTGAAAACTTCCCCATATGTCTAGGGAAATTATTACGGATTTTTGGATATGTTCAAAAGATATCTAGCAAAACTTCAGAATGTTTGAAGTCAAATGCCTGATATTGTTCAGACAAGTTCGATAAAAATCTTACTCTGATATTATTTAAAGGGAGAGCAAAAATGTACTTTTCCTTTCAAAACGAATAAAATAAAACTCCATATTGCTCAGTTACTAACAGAAATTAAAAAAAAAATTACACAACTTTCATATAAAAGTGAGCCTTTCAAAAGCTTAAGCCGAATCTGTGCCTGGTGTAAAGTCAGATCTATAGATAACAAAAACGCACAGGGTACGATGCTTAAGACAACCGAGTGTTGTGGGCCGATTATGCTAAAAATATTTCAACTGGGAAAAACAAATAATAAAAACTATAATAATAAATATTGAATAGGTACAAAAAATATATCTTTCCAATTACTTCATAAATGACGGATTTCCGAAGTAGCAAAGAATAAAAAAAATCGAAACTAATTGATGACCTGTTTTGAAGTCGTTGAAAAATACACCCCATATTTATTTCAATATTCCACGTCAAAATTCTTAAAAAAATATGATTTAACTAAAAATATCACAAAACTTTCTTTAAAGCCCACGAAACCATAAAAGCACATTAACATCCTGTAGTTGTTATTGGTTACCTTTTTCTTTAACGCCAACGCAAATAGTACGGAAATACACTTACACATATACACACACACGCAAATATTATCGTCGTTGTTGTTCCTGTTTACATATAATTCTATTTAAATATTAATTTTCCTTAACAAAGTGCAATAAACCCATTTAATTTATTTCAATGTCAGATTTTTGGCAAAATGTTTCCTTCTAACTTCATTTCATAAACCATAAAATTTTTCCCCATCCAAAAACTGCATAAACCCAAATCAAGTGGAATGTAAATAATGTTACTTGACCTTGAAAATAAAAGCTTTGATACATATTTTCTGCTTATAAAAACAAACAAACAAACAAACAGATAAAAGGAAATATCAAATGAAAAGACACATGAACAGACGAAAACAGGATCAACAGCTTAACAAAAAAAAAAAAATAACATGTAGTATATAGGAAGTATTTTTAGAAATTATGTAGATACCTGCAGATGAAACAGATGAAAGTTGTTAAGGAAAGAACATGAAAAAGGCCAATAATGCCACGCCAAAAAGTATATAAATATTGTGTTGGTGATGATGATGATGAAGTAAATAATCAAAATAAATAGAGCCCCTCTCCAGTTAGAGGGAGTAAAGAGAGGAGCACTAAAGATTTGCGTCAGTGAAACCAAAGTTTCCTTCTTCCCACCAACTCCAACTAAAGTGTATGTTATTTACAAAACACATACAGAAGAGTAAATAAGAGAAGAAAAAGTTTAATAACAATATCCCAACAAAGAAAGAAAAATAAAAAAACAGAAAACAAAATTACCACCCACAATTCTCGTAAAGACTAGACATGCTAGCCGGTTAAAAAGATATGACATTTCTATTTTATTTATGTATGTATGTATTTTCCTTTAATAAAGTTCTGAAAAAGGAGTGTAGAGGAGAGGCATTTCCCTATACAAGTCAACGCGAGTTCAAGGTTATTCCATTATTCAGACAAACAACCGAACATGAAGTCACAGCACCATTTATATACTATTCAATATTCTATTATGTCTTATAGTTGAAAATAATCCCTATTCTACACTGAGAGAAAAGAAATATATAGTTATAAACGATTGATTAAACAGGTCTCCCATACAAAATTCGAACAATAATAGAATTTAAACATTAAAAAATTCAAATAAACTTTTGTAAAAAATAATTTTTAAAAAAATAATATACATAGATATATTTTATACAATGTCCATGTTATAAAAAGTACGTATTTTAAAAAATATCCTGCATATGAACTATTTCTCGTAAAAGGTAATTTAAAAAAAGAAAATACCTTTTCATAAAATATCTCTTTTGAAAAGAGTAACCTTTATGAAAAAAATCTTGTATTTCATAAAAGTATCTTTTAATAAAAGTACCTCTTATTAAATAACCCTTTTAAAAAGAATAACGTTTATAAAAAAAATATTGCATAAGGATTACTTTTTTAAAAAAGTACATTTTAAAAAAAGTTTCAGATATAAAAAGCAACCTTTATAAAAAGTACTTTTACCCTCTATTAAAAGCACTTTTTTAAAATTTTAAGAGTAAATTTTATAAAAAAAATTATTGTATAAGGAGTACTTGTTTTAAAAGTACGTTTTGTATATAAAGTACTTTGTATAAAAAGTATCTTTTATTAAATGAAACCTTTATGAAAAGTACTTGTTTAGAGAAACACCTTATATAAAGAATTATTTATAGAAACTGTCTTTTATAGAGAGTATCTTTGCTAAAAATAACATATTCTAAAATTTACATTTTATAAAATTAACCTTTAATAAAAAGAACTTTTATCAAAAGTACTTTTTTTATGAAAGAGCACATTGAGGAAAATATAACAGTTTCCACATCTTCTGCATCCGATACTTTATATAAAGTTACTTTCTAAGGCGTTAAGATGTTGCCCTTAAATTGTTTGCCAGCATTTTTCGCTACGTGTTGAAGTTATCTTGTTCTTTGTCTAAAATAAGCTGTTATTTTTCCACACTTTGACACTCTTAACACCAAATGTTAAACACAATACCAATACATACGAGTATTGTGATATAAAGGACATGAAAGTATATTTAAAAAAACCATCATTGTGCTTTTCACTAAACACGATGTGATTCTTTATTTCGAAGCATAACTCGTAAAAGGCATAAGAAAATAAAAAAAAAACAAGTAACGGCACAAGGACATGCGTAGCAGTGGTAGTTACAATGCCTGCCCACCCCTTCTAGTTTCATCCCGGAAACGTACTAAAAATACTTTTCGGTAGAATTTAACGGAAAATAAAATTAGAAACAATATGTAGGAGTTTTAGGGATTACAGACCAAACCCAAAACAGCAACAACATTACTCAGAGAAAGTGGTAAAGACGCTTTTTATAACGGTTTTTTTGCGCCGTATTTTTTCTGTCTTCTTGCTTTTATGGTTAAAACTTAAGCTGAAAATACTACAACCTTACAAGGACTTTGTTTATATTTTATTTTATTATATTCTATGATTTTTTAATAGTAAGTATTATAGTATATTAGCAGTAAGTACTTGTGGGGTTTTTTTTAACATTTAGAACAGCAAAAGGTTTTTTCTCTTTGCAATTTACAGTACAAATGGTTTTATTTAAAGCAATAAAAAAGGAAAAAAAAATGTTTATAACCAGGGGAAACATTTTTTTTAATTGTCATCGTTCAATTAAAGATTAAAGTTAATATGTACATACTCGTACATACATAAATATGTACATACGAGTACATATATAAAAAAATTACAATTAGAATTATTGTAAATTTTAAGTAAATTGCGTAGTTTTGTTTTAAAAATTTTTAATTTCGATTTCTTATGATAATAAAAAGATTTTTTTCGTAAAAAAAATTTCTTTCCAAAATTTTTTCTTGAAATTTTTAACAGATTTCTTGTTACACTGTAAAGCACAAAAAATATTGACGAATTAACTCATATTTACGGTAGAAAGAGGGAAAATATAAATATATGAACGATAAAAGGAGTTTTGAAAGTTTACACTTCGGTCGGCTTAATTCATATACATACAAACACTGTTAAATTTTTGTATGATTTGTAGACTTCAAGTTATGTTAGAACATTTGGCGAATTCTAAGACTTATAGCGGAATTTTATGGGAAATATTTTTCAAGAACATTGTAAAATCCTACACAAACGTTGATTGAGAGTTTTATCCGTTTTTTTGTAATAAAGTACCAAAAAGACCCATGAAACAAAAAATTAGAGGGTTAAAATGGTAACAAAAAAATATTGTTAATAGTGTTTTACATGAAAGTGTTGAACATATGGGTATTTTACCTTAAACAGAATGATTACTATGGCGATTCACTATAACAATGTGTAAAACATTAAAATTTTTGTTGTAATGTAATAAAATTTATTTCGTAAAAATATTAAAAAATTATGCGATTTTTATTGAAAAAAATTTTTCAAAAAACACTTAACATGGATAAAAAACCATGAAGATAAAAAAAAAATTTAAAAAAAATGTGATGAAAATTTGAAAACGATTATTAATTAATTTAAAGAAAATTTATGCCTTTTTATGTTTTATTGAAAAATATGTAATAAATGTACAATTTTGACACTCTCGTATGTACATACACATGTACATATGTATGTCGTCAGTTCACAATCAATGTGCTTGTTTGTTGGACAAAAGTGGTAGCCCTGCTTGTAACATATAATTTTCCATGGCCATCATTTTTTTTTACTTATACTATGTTCACACGGACAGAAATTATAGAGGTTCGCGCTCTCATTCTTGGTTCGCGGGCCAACCTTGATTGAACCTACATGTTTCGCCATACAAAATTTTGAGAGCGAACCTACGTGTTTCATTTTGAACCTTGTTGCGAACCCGTATAATTTACTATCATCTCTAATTTTGATAACAAATTATCGCTAGTTTATCTGAACTAGTTGTGCAAAATTATTTTAACAAAGAAAAACAATTGATAAGTGCTAAAATTTAATAAAAACATTGAACAAATATAAAGCATATAATTATATTTATGTAAATAATTAAATAAAATGAAAAAGCAATAAATAGTCAATTATATTTTAAGCAATAAAAGAATGTCGAAGTACGAACCAACATAGAATATGTCGTGAGAACACATGGGTTCGCCATCGAGGTTCACGGAGCGAACCTAGTGTTTCAGTTTGTCGTGTGAACATAGTATTAGGATAAAAAAAAAGAAAAGAAAACCGAAATTTTTCTTTAACTAAGAACTCTTGCTTTTTTGTGGTTGACTTTTCCAGTTAATGTGTCATCCTGTTGATTTTCACCCCCACTTCCCAGGAGACACAATCATCATCATGCATAAGAACTTAAAATGTATGTATGCATGTATGTATATGTATGTATGTGTGTGTGCAATTTTATTATAAACGTAACTGTACCGTCAACAAAACATTAATATGGAAATTCATTGGCACAAAAGATTTACATACATATCTACTGTGTACTCACATTCTCTCGAGAAAATTAACAACAGAACATTTTCACCATTTCCTGATTTCCACCCCCAAACAAAAAATTTTTCAGAAGATATAAGAAAAACACTCACCAACACAAACATTTTTTTAAAAAAGCCATCACCTCTTATTAATCAAAACAAACAAACATACAAACATTTGAATAAAGCGAAATTACACATGCATACAAATATTTATAAACTTTATAAAGCCATAAACATATGAAACAGTGTGTTAGAGAATGAGAGCGTAATCGAGAGGACCAAAGAGCAACTGTAAAATAAATATAAAATGTGTTTTCTCACACGAGGGAGTCAAAACACCCACAATATATGAAAATGATTGTAGAATCTACAATGTAGATAAAAACAAAAACAACACAGACACACACTCACTCACAAACATTCCCCACTGCATGTTCATGACGATGAGCCAGCCATCTTTTGTTGTGGTTTTTCGTATACTTTCGGTAAATGCCAAAAGATAGATATAAAAACAAAGAAAGATTCAATACATACACAGTAAAACTCAAGCTACACAGTATTGCCATAGTCGTCAACTAGAGAAATTGCAAAAAAGGAGTGACATTTTTAAAACTTAAGCTAAGATCACACGATTGTCAAAATGCACCAAACTGGCCCAATTTTTATTGTGCTGATATTGCGGAAAATAATAAATTTGTTCCATTCGCATTTTCTGCAGTCACATTATTGCACCATTTTATACAAAATTTATTGGTACGAGTTGGCGAATAATAATTTTGTGCCAATAAATGCAGCCAGTTTCATACGATTATTCGAACATGCAGCAACACCAACAATCAGCTGTTGTAGTTACCAGCAAATACGTCTATTTTACAAACTTTGGTGTTTACTTATTTTGGTGCACAAAATCTTCAACATCTATTGTTGAGATCGAGCCTCTGCTTTTTGCCAAATCATGACAATTATAAAATTGCATTGCACTCCAATGCGGCCAATGCGGTTTAGTGTTGTCTGCACCCTGATAAGATTTTGTCTTCATTATCTTTTTTACGTTTTGGAACGCCATTTTCAAATTTGCCCATTTGCCTTTGCAATCGTCGATTGTATGACCAAACATTTTGCTTGAATTTTCGAACACGCTTGCTCCCGTTTGTGCCTGTCTTTATAATCTGAGCACGAATATTGCCAAGCACATGGATGCTCTGCAATGCACGATATAAGACAATTTATTTAGTCATAAGAACACAGAGAAAACAGTGCCTAATAAATACCTAATAAAATAGAACAAAATTAATAAGATATCTCTATGGTTTTTTTTTTATTATTTTAATAAGGAAAACTTTATTGAAAAAATCAAGAAGGAAACTTATGGTTTTTATTAGGTATTCTTATTGTTTTTTTCAATAAGGTTTTCTTCTTGATTTTATTAGGTATTCTTATTGATTTTTTCAAAAAGGTCTTTCAGGTCTGATTTGGTAAAACAGTGCCAAAGTCGGAAGTACCTGTTGGAAGACCCTTTATAAATAACTTAAAAGACTTTTTGGTTGGTTGGTTGGTTTACGTGGCTGCCTGCTACGCGCAAGCATTCAAGTAGAATCAATGAGATTCCGTTTTGACAGACCACTCCACTCGTCAGTGTCAACCTGATTTAGGTCCGAATCTAGGCCTCAGATTCGGAGTAAGATTCTAGATCCATCCCATCTAATGACGTCACCTAGACCTATCCCTGATACCTCCGAAAGATCGTGTATTATGCTGTTGCCTAGAAATTTGTGTCTCGAATGGTGTAAGGCCGAGCATTCGCAAAGAAAGTGGAAGACTGTTTCCTCTTTGCTTTGATCCCGGCAACTACGGCAGAACGCATTGGAGGAAAGGCCTATCCTGTTAGCGTGTCTCCCGATAACCCAGTGCCCCGTCAATACTGCGACGAGCCTCGAGATGTCCCTGCGGTTTCTGTTAATTAGTTGTGTTGTGCGCTTAACGTTGTAGCAAGGCCACATTTTCTTAGCCACCTTGCACGTGCTCAACCTGCGCCACCTATCTTCAGCTTTCTGCCTGAAATGGTTGAGAATGAGATTTCTAATACTGCCAAATGGCATGGCTACCGATTCAGCAATGGAGACGTCCATGGCAGATCCAGTTCATCCGCCTGTTCGTTGCCTTGGAAGTTGCTATGTACGGGAACCCAGATGAGGGTAACGTCAGTCTGACTACCTAGTCTGGATAACGCGTCCTTGCACTGGCTAACTAAGGTAGAAAAATTAGTGTGTGACCTTAGAGACAGAAGTGCCGCTTGGCTATCGACAAAGATGGCGACTCTTCCTTGGACACCCCTGTCAATCAAAACCCTACACGCCTCCCTTATGGCCAATATTTCCGCCTGAAATACACTAGCTTCATCAGGAAGTCGGAATGAGAGTTTTATTCCAAGGTTATTCGAGAATACTCCAGAGCCCACACCGCAGATCATTCTTGATCCATCAGTATACGTCCTGAAGTTAAAGTATTTTTCTATGTTTCCCACCTTCCACTCCCGTCTGGATGGAATAAGAACTTTGAACGTACTGTCAAAGTCCAGATGAGGTACCATGTAATCGGTGGGTTTCCTCAGTGTCGGTGGTAGCTGATCTAGGATTTTGGCATGGCCATAGGTCCTTGATCTCCACCTCCCAGATGCCGCTAGTCTTGCCGCACTGCTTGAGGATGCCGCCAATACATGAAGGTCGATCAGAATCAGGTTTACCATAGCATTCAGAGCCTCTGAAGGACTAGTACGTAAACATCCAGTAATCCCGATGCAAGCAGATCTCTGTATTCTATATAGTTGGTCTACCACATATTTCTTATTTGTAGCGGGCCACCGTACTACCGATCCGTAAGTTAATATGAGACGTACAATTGCTGTGTACATCCATTTAAGCATGTTAGGGGTTAGGCCCCATTTGGAACCAAACATCCTCCGACAGGAGTAATAGGCAACTGTGGCCTTTTTGACCCTGTGTTGCACATTTTGTTTCCACAATAGTTTTGTGTCCAGGATGACTACTAGATATTTTGCATTGTCCGATAGATACAGTTCCAGATTATGTAGCCGAGGGAGTCTAAAGCTCTGGACTTTGGACTTTTTAGTTATTTAAATTTTTTCTAAAACATTCCTCATAACGTATTTTATTCAATATAGTGTATTTATATCGAATATTGTTGCCTTTAAAGACGCCAACTCATTTTGTTTTTTCAAATCGCGTTTTTTGCTCATATCGATAAATTAGGGGTTGCCTATCGAAATATGAAAAACAAGTAATGAGTTACGGCCTTTATATATTAACCTATCGAAAAGTTATCAAATGGTAGAAAACTGAAAATTGCGTTTTTAGTTACTTTTAACTATTTTATAAACAAGAGCTAGCTGAAAGAATGGTTAACATCACTGGATTCATTGTACTCGATTAAATTTACCCGATGGGTGAACAGCTTCTTACAAAGAAGTATCCGATTCCAGTTCAATGAGAACTACGAACAATATAAATCTACATACAGAGTCCACGGATCACGCAAGAGCTTTAAAAAAAACCCAAATTAATAAACCCATTAAACATATAATTTCCAAGGTAAATCGGTAAAACAGTGCATCATAATACATGCACCAGCGTTGCCGCTGTATTCTAACATATGTTAGTTACCAACTTTTGCCATTATTAAAAATTAGCAATTTCCACTGGCCAAGCCATTCACAATTTAATATTGTGGCAACGCTAAACCCTTTGAACCTAATGGAGAATTTTGCAAAAGCGTAAGAGCGGAAGGAAATAAACAAAGGCGAAATGGAGTACAGTGAGAGAGAAACCAAGTGTTGAATATTTTGTTTTGCGCTGTCGCTGTTAATGTGTTGGTGGTTTTGTTTTGTTTTCAAAACACTTACACACTCGTACTATATTGAGGAATATTAAAAACAAAACAAAATAGTAAAAAATATTTTAGAAAAACAATATTGACATGATTGCTTAGAATAAAGTGTTGGGCAACAATAAGTGGCGTAAAAGCATATCAAAGATATCAGTACATTTTAATGAAATAATTTTAATATTGAAATTATTGCAAATGCATGAGGGTGGTGAAAGTTTTCCCAATTATCATTACACTTTCTTTGCTATAAAAAATATGCTTTCGCAAAAGTTTTCAATGAAATATTTTTATAATAAAAATAATTTCGATAAATTTAAAAAAAAATAAAAAATTTTTTGTTGTAAATGTATTTAAGAATTTTTTCGATACCAGAAGCTTTTGTAGAAAAATATTATATTAAGAAACAAATTTTTGTTGGAACACGTTTTGTAATCGATACATATTGTGTACTAAATTGAAATTGTTATAGAATGCAGAATCCAGGCAGCGGATCGAATAAACGAAATTTGTATATACCATAGTTGGGCATGGCGTTGATGGTATCTGCATACAAATCGATACATTTCCATCACTAAAATCTAGGAAAAAAATGATGTAAACGATAAATATTTCAGTTTGTTACTACAGTTAAGGCCGTGCTTCACTATCCTACACAATCGTACGATTCATTCACAGGAAAATCTTGCAAAAATCTGACCGACTTTAAAAAATCGTTTCAAAATGGTGTTGTAGGTGCTACACCATCATACAAATCTGATGCCAAAACATCTGGTTGACAATAAATACTCCTCTGATCGCATGAAAACTATCATTTTATGAAAATTTTCATAAAATTTAACAAATCGCACGACTTGCCAAAAAATCTGTCACATAGTTGCATTTTTAGTCCACACTACCATACATTTTTAGCACACATGTCATAATTTGCAAATCGCGCGATCGTGTAGGATAGTGCGGCACGGCCTTTATGGATAAAATTCACAACTTAGTTATCGATAAATTAATTTAGAAACAGTTTTTCGTAAAGAAAACAATGAGGTTATACATTTGTAATCGATAAATATAAAACAAAAATGTTATTTAGACTAAAGTTCATGTTCAATGAAATTGTTTAGTTTTGTAAATGTTTCGATGGACCGCCCTAAAGTTAAGATTCATGTCTATTTATTTGTTAAATTTTTAATTTGCTATTTTCGACCGGTTGCGTTTATTTTTCAACCTTAATTCGCCAGTTCAAATAATTAAGAAAAATTTGTGTTTCTGAAAAGTTTACCTAACGGAATTCGAAATTTTCGTAGAAATTATCTTTGAAAATTCTAGTTAAAAATTTCGTTTTGATGTAATTGTGAACCTTTTGTAAAAATTATCAATTTTGTTATCGATAAACTTTCTCTGAAAAATCGAAGACATCGTTTAAAAATTTTCTCTTTAGGCATTGATAAATTTATTTCGGAACAGATTTTCTTATCTATCGATAAATATAGAAAGACTTTGTTATCTGTGAATATCCCTAAAATTTTGTTAATTAAGTGTAAATGTACGCTTTGATTAGAAAAAGTCTTATTTCGATTTGTTTTTCTTTGGATCGATAAGTTTTTATATTTGGTTTTCGATAAATTTATCGATAAATTTTCAAGATGTTTTATTGTTCTACAATTTTGTTATTGTCTCTGTAATTGCCCAATTACATTTTGCATAATTTTTTTTCTGATTTCTAAGAATTTTGAGTTGTTTTAATTTTTATTTATAAATATTGAGTCATAAGCCTAAAATTGACCGTCCCGCACTTCTTACGTTTGTTTGTATTTGAAAGCGCACACTCTAAGACAGCTGAGCTTTGCTTTATTTAAATTTCTATACTAGATAGTAGTTTTAAAAAGTTTAACATTCAACAAAATAAACCACGAAAGAACACAAAGAAAATTATTTGTCGTGATGGTGGGGAGGGAAAACAACCTGGAATGGGCAGATAGTAAATACATAGTTTTTGTTGTAGTCGTACAAAAATATAAATAAACAGAGAATAAATTTAATTTCATCAGATATGTTAAATGCATATGTGTGTATGTACGTGTGTATAACTATTTGTACGAGTATTAAAGGAAAAAGCTCTTTTCGCAATAATGTGAGTATACATATACATACACATATACATCCATACAAAAGAGCTAAAGTGCTAAACGTACTGAGAGAACCAGAGAAAACTTTATTATAGAAACAACAAATGAATGGTCCTCTATTCGTTTTGGTTAGTGGGACGTATGATTATTGTAAAAATTTTTATCAAACGGTCAAGAACAACAAAACGATCGAAACGGCTGAATTAAATAAATATCAAAATAAAATACTTAAAAGAGGACAAACAGTGAACTTTAAAAAAGTTTCAAGTGTATTGAAGAAAAAATAAAAAATATAGATTAATTTCTAAATTAAATGCAAAATTTAATTCTTAAATTACACATACATAGGTACATTCATAAAAAGTTGAAAATTATTTTTAAAAATAGTATGTAGTATGTATTTCGAAATTAATGAACGCTTTCAATAAAAATGTTACAATAACAAAAGTATAGAAAGCAAGTGCATACAGTATATATGTAGGTATTTTGCTAAAAAAAAAAAACAACATATGCATGCATGTCTGTGCTCGTTCGTTCTAATTTAAACAAAACAAAAAATTTATTTTTATGATTTAATATAACATGTTAAAACAGTGTGAAATGAAAGAAACTAATTAACATAAAAAGGTCTTTAAAATGATGAGGCAGAGCTTTTTTACTTTTATTCAACCGAACCAGTTTAAAAAATTCCAATGTAAACAAAAAAAATTTGATTATTGTGCCTAAAAACAACAAAAGTAACCAAAATAGGTTTAAAAACCTACCAAAATTTACATAATTTATTTACATATTGAATACTTAAATAAATAACAACAACAAAACAAACTTTTCATATAAAACAAGAAGAGAAAACAAATAAATTGTCTCCCCCGATTTATTTTGTTTTACATTTTCATTTCATTGTTTATTTTGGTGTTGAGCCTTTGTTCTTAACTGTGTATGCGTAGAGGTATATAAAGATTTCAAACAAAACGCATCAAAAACAACAACAAAAACCAACAAGAACAACTAAAACTTAATGAAATGTTTTAAAATTTAAATACTCTTTTATTTGTAATAAAACAAATTAAATTGTAACGGTCATCACTCCCCCAGAAAAGTCATTCTCACATTTACTGCAAATAACAAAAACACAAACATGTTTTTGTTTTAATCATCACAATTACACCATTTCTCGTGATGACAAATTGAATAATATTAAGCGTTTAAATTAATGTCATTAACTTTTTAATAAAAAAGAAAGCTGTTGTATATTTCTTTTGTTTTGAGATGCTAAGAAAGTAGATCTACTTTTCGCGTCGCATGCGTCGCGTGCGTTCTACGCGTCGTGCTGTGTAACTTATCACATGCAAATGCACTGATTCTACTTTTCTGACAGACGCATGAAACGCGTCGACGCGTATAACGCGTGGTATGTAACTCCAGCTTAAGAAAAAAGAACAACAGAGGATGATATTAATCGCAAAAAATTCAGAGAATATTTTCAAACATTACAAAGTATTTTGTTGTTTAGAATTTCAAGGTCGGACGAAAAAAAAATATTGGAATGGCGTGATTTGCAAACAAAATATTGTGTACATATTTCCATAAATTACACTGAGCAGCAAAATTAAAATTTTTTAAAAAAATAACGCGGTTTTAGAGAGAGAAAAAACACGTGGCATTTAGTAGAGAGCGATGGCTCATTGTGAATAGTTATAGGAAATGTTGTAATCTTTGCATTTGTGTTCTTTGTGTAAAACACTATCACTTTGAGCTATTTACCTCTTTGTATCTTGCTTAAACAAAAATTGCAATACTCCCCCTAAATAGCTATTATTTAGCGGACGGAAATAATATACAAAAATATTTTTGTCATAAAATTTTACTGTAGATCTTCAAAAGCTCTAAAACATCATGAAAAATTTGGCTGCATTAAAAACCACCTTTCACACATGTCTGCGTTAACGCTGCAAATTATTAAAATCCCTAAAGTAGTAAAAGCAAAAAGTACGAAGTAAAAAAGTATCCCCAAGAAAATACACTGTAAGTTAATGAAAAAAAAAATGTTGATCAAAATAAAAAGTACCAATAGTACCATCTTTTTCTTAAAATATAGAATACACCGTTTCAATTTTAATACGCGCCTAGTGTATTAAAATTAAACATATTCTGAATAAATTTTATTTTATTAAAAATATGTTGCTGCTTTGTTCTGTCCAAATTTTTATACTAAACGTCTGCGTTATCGACAAATATTTTTTAACAAAATATTGTTATCGATAAATTTCAATAGGAAATATTTGTTTTCGTCTACTTCTTTGAAGACAAGATTTCTAAACGTCATTTTAAAAAAAAATTCTATAATTCATAAATTTTCTGCAGAAAGGTTTAGTGGTCGTGATAAAATTTTAACAAAGAATTTTGAGGTGTATTTTTTTAAGCGGAACTTTGCTATCGATATCTATACATAAAAATTTGTTTAGTTTCGATATTCCTTGAAGTTCTAATCGATAACTTTCGTATACCAAATTGCTATCGATTAATTTTTGTTATTGACAAATTTTTTCGCAATAATTTATACTATGTTCACACGAAGAACTGAAACACTAGGTTCGCTCCATTAACCACGATGGCGAACCTACATATGTGTTCACACGACTCATTCTAGATTGGTTCGTACTTCGTTATTTAATATTATTTGTTGTTTTTCCACTTTATTTAATTATTTACATAAATATACATAAATATATGCTTTTACTTATTCAATGTTTTTATTAAAATTTAGCACTTATCAATTGTTTTTCTTTGTTAAAATGTTTTTGGACAACTAGTTCAGATAAACTAGCGATAATTTGTTATCAAAATTAGAGATGATAGTAAATTATACAGGTTCGCAACAAGGTTCAAAATGAAACATGTAGGTTCGCTCTCAAAATTTTGTATGGTGAAACATGTAGGTTCAATCAAGGTTGGCCCGCGAACCAAGAATGAGAGCGCGAACCTCTATAATTTCTGTCCGTGTGAACATAGTATTAGATTATATTTAGATTTTTCTTTTTAAAAAATTAGTAATCGTTAAATTTTGTGAGCAAACTTTATGTTATCGATAAACATTTTTTTTTGTTTACAAATATAGGATGCCGATTATTTTTGTAGCAACATTTTTCGCAAATTTTATTTTCCTATAGGAAATATGTAATTTATTACAAGATATATATTTCGAAATTTTTTGGCGGCACTAAAATACGGTTATCGATAAGTTTTGACTACGTAGACAAGTTTTGTTATATTTTCTATACCTAAACTAAATTTTAAAAATAATTTTTAAATGCAATTGTGGCAGAACTTCGTTGCGAAAAAATATGAAATTATACTTGTTACCCGATTCTTTGTAGGATTACTAACATAATATTAGTAGGAGGTTGTATGAGCAACCGTGCAATCCTAATATACATAAGTAAGAAAATCACAATTTTTTTCTAACTCACCCATTTTTTCACAGATTGATAATACATTTTTCGATGAGAGAAACTCTCACATTAGTTACAGAAGCAAGGTCCTGGTCCTGGGTGTTGTTCTAGAGTAATTCAACAAAACTTGTTAAAAAAAAACATTTAAGCTATTGTGAAATTAAAAAACTGGTTATTAAATCTAAACAAATTGCATTATTAGCTGTCTATAGTAAGACAAAAGTATAATTTAGAACTTAACTAACTACCTTAATGAATACAATCCCACTGTCTTACAAATTAACTTTGAGGAGAGAGATCGTTGCAAAATAAAACACAACTGAGTGAAAAATAATGAGTTTTGCAAATCGTTTATGTTTGAGTGTGCAAGAGAGAGATCGTTTTGACACGCAATGCTTTCGTGATACCTGAACAAGAAAACGAATATAATATTCGTGGAAATACACACATACATATATTTAAACACAGAGGCATATGTATGTAGGAACGAACATGTGTTAGTTTTTCTGATTGCAATAGAAATTCAGTAAAAGCCATTTTTAATAACATGTTTTTTTTAATTCTTGCTTCTTTTACCATTCCATTTTAATTAGAATAGAAGTTTTAACCAAAACAACCGCAGCAACAATAATAAAATGTACAAAAACTATTTAAATAAATTAATAAAATATATAACAATTATAGAATGAAAAAAATAAACAGCGAAAGAAAATATTTACTAAATAATACCTACTACAGAGTGCAGAATAAACAACCAAATCAATTTTAAATAAAAAAATAAAAAAAATTAAAAATGTTAGAACTTTGTTTATTGAACTAATACATACATACATACACTTATAGGCTTAATACCTTTAAGCAAATATTGAAATAGGTACATATTTGTAGTGTAATGATATACATATGTAGGTACATACTAGTGATGTTACGAATATAAATTTTTAGTATTCGCGAATACGAATACGAATATTTAAAACAGTATTCGCCGAATACGAATACGAATAGGTACGAATATTTCTTTTGAGGTTTATAGGTATTTCAAATTTAATTGGAAAAAATCCCTGCCTTTGCGTTAGTAACTATAACTGAAAAAAAAAATTTAGTGATTTAACATTATTATTGCATTAAGATGCCGAATTTGAAAACCTCTACAGAACATTTTTTAATTATTTTACTTACATACATACTTTCAGATTTCGTTTTTCTTACTCTGTGGGAAATACAATGGGTTTTTTTTAATAAAAATTAATATATTTTTTTACATTTTATGTACTTTTTTAAACTTTTGTATGATTTTTTTTTGGAAAATGTATGGTAAAATTATTCGAAAAATATTCGTTTGAATTTGGCGAATACGAATACGAATATCTTAAAACAGGGGAATAGTCGAATACGAATACGAGTATTCGTAACATCACTAGTACATACATATTACGAAAAGAAAATAACAAACAAAAAACAGTGGAAAGTAACTTCAAAAATTTTCTTTCTCCTTCAAGGGTTAATTTGTCTGGATTTCTCTACTTGAATTGATTTTCCTCCTGAGGTAAGTTGCATATTTTAATTAATTTATTGAAATAATCACCCTTATTCTATATGGCAACGGCAATAGAAGACAACACAGTTTTTTATCTTTTGTTGCCAATCGGTATTCTGGGTGACAATATTGCCATTTATCGATAACTTTTACACATGTTTGGTATTTTGTAAGCATAATTGATGTTGATGTTGTCTGTAATTGCCTTCGATTTTGTCGTCAACATATATGGTGTTGTCTTGCGTTCCTTTTTGTTGTGTTTTAAAACTTTGAAAAAATTAACGTTCAAGTTGTCTTTCATTCAGCGTTTTTGGTATTTTTATACATTTGTGTTGTGTTTATGGTTTAAATAAACTAATGGAAAAATTTTAAATAACATTTAAATGCCAATTCGCAAAGCTTGTGCAAGAACTTGAAAAGAATCCATTACTAGCCAGAGGATTTCGCAGCGGAATTGCTATGGTCTATTGAAGAGAAAATAACTTTCAAATCTTAAAAAGGATAAAAAAATCTACTATTTGGGAAATTACTGCTTAAAATTTGTTACGTACTACTCATCGGGCAAGCTAAAAATACAAGACTTCTGTCTAAGCAGTCTTCTTTCCACTGTCAATTTATTTATTTTCTTCGTCACTGGAGTCCGAATCGAGAAGAAAAATCATTTTTATTTTATTGTATGCACAAAAATTTTATTTATTCAAAAACTCTTTTACCGAAAATAGTCAAATAAATGTCAGCTAACTCAAATATTAGATATGTGTGTTGTATGTTTCGATAAACAGTCAACATCGTCACAATACTGTTAGGGAATACAAAATTAGTATTGACGTTGTGTTCTATTGATGTTGCCTTAAAATTTCCGACGTTGTTGCCGACGCCTAATAGAATAAGGGTGAATGTTGAAAAAATAAAAACAGGCACAAATTAGAGAGAGGTATGGGCGATGAACCGATTGATCGGTGCATAGGTGGACGGACGGGCAACAACACCAAAATAAATGAATTCAATAAAATAATTCATAACCTATTCATAACCAGTTAAAATGGGCTTTTAAATAATTTTTATTATATGACACATTTAAAATAGGTTTATAAATCGTATAAACTTCCTATAAAACTACAAGAAGTTTATAATTCATTCAGCAAGAACAATTTTTTTAGCATAATTTTTAGTTTCAAACTTTAAAATATTCAATAGCCGACTTATCGAAATTTTTTTGGAATACTGGAAAATTACCAGCTGAAAATTAATCGAAATACAAAATTATCTAAAGGGAGTTTAATCTATAGAAAGAAACATTTTATAGAAAAATCATCAATAACAAACACTTTCATTAATAATGTATTCGGATAGTTGAAATTTTGAATAGAAATTTAACAATAACGTACAATATTTCTCAAATTGTTAATGTTCGTTTCCTATTTTTTTTGGTACATTTTACAATCATTCCTTTTATATCTTCTCTTTCAGAATAAGAATAAATAAAAACAAACAAAAAGCGAAAGATTTAAAAAGAACTCATGTTTAAATAATAAAAAACGGAGCAACAACAACAATTCTAATGTAAAATTTATAATAAAAAAGACTTGTTGTTATTTGTTTGTGCAAATATTTTGTGTGTTTGTCGATTAAGACCTCCTACTATCCGCCCCCTTTTTTCCACCAAACGCCACATGAATAATGTATGTATGTGTGTGTATGTATGTATTGATCCAAGTTTTTTGTTTGTTTGGCTTGTAAGTTGTCAAAGATGAATTTGAAATTAAAAAAGCAAAATGAAATGATTTATATGAAATTTAACAAAACATGTGGCCAGAAAATTTATGTATATGTAAGTAAGTAGGTATGTTATGCCATAAATATCTTCAGAAAGCATTTAATTTTATTTGGGAAATTCAAATAATCGATATTAATATTATTCTCACAAATGATATACATACATACATACATATGTAGGCATATATATATATGTGTACACATGTACATATATATTCATATATGTATGTACATATGTATGTATATAGATAGGTACATACATACCTATATAAAATTCATTCATGCATTTGCGTTGCTTTCAAGTTCTGTGCAAGTCTTTTATTTAAAGTTTGATTTGTTTATACATATATTTTTTTGGTTATCTTTAAATTGGCCCCTAAAAGGTTTTTTTTTTTGTTGTTGCTTAAGTTTTAAGAACCTTTTCTTGTTTGCTATTTTTGCATTGAATACTCGTAGTATGGGAATTAAAGCAGATTTTGATATCTATGTAGGTATTTATTTAGGTAGAAAAAAAGTGGCAAAACAAAACCGAACCAAAAGTATTAAATTAAATAACTTTAGAAGAGGCAAATGACGTCGTCGTTGGTGTTTAAAAATTATAGAAAAAAATATATTCCTAGAATACAAAACAGAAGTATATTAATATTTGTTTGTAAGTATGTATTGTATTCTAATATTTAGTACTCGTATGTAGTTGTTTGTTGTCTTTGTAGCTTTATTTCAAACATTTTGCTTATCTTCTAATCGTCCCTCCGTTGCCTCTCATCTAAACACTCTGGTTGACTGACTGGCGGGCATGGCATGGAATACGAGTATCAACAATTAAAATTAAAAATGAAATGAAAAAGAAAAACGCCAACAGAACTTGTGAGATTAAAAACTAGATCCAATAAAACAGAATTTGCTGCTGCTTAAATTGTAAACATTATTGTTTTTTTGTTTTTTTTTTGTAATATTTTTGTCTAATATTACAAAAATACTGGTAAATACATACAGACATACATATCGTCGTATCTCGTTTTTTTTAAATCTGTTTTTTACATGTTCTCGTAGACAAAACTCAAATACACCTCCCATAAAAATTCAGTTTCCTATGTTGACGAATAACAGATTTACAATAATTAAAAAAAGCCCAAACTAACTAAAGATTTTATTGGGTTTTTTCCTTCTGTAAAGTAGCTAAAAGTTGAGATACGACCTTTCTATATTAAGCCATCGATATGTACATAAATACGTAAAATTTGTGTGTGTGTAGAAATGTATATCTAAATCACATTGAAACTTCCACTTTCTTACTATAAAATTCAGCTCATTGTTTTGCAAACTTAAAAATCTTTCAAGTTGTTTTTTAGCTTTTGCTTGTTTGAAAATTCTGATGTTAAAAATAGATGTTTTTAACAAGGACGGGAACGGGAGCAGTACGTGTAATAATATTTTATTAGTTGTTGGTATTTCTTTTCCCTTTTCATTCTAGTATTCAAGGCCAATAACAGTCAACGACCGATTAAAAATTTTATTTGAATTTTTTTATTATTATTTTTGTTTACGCCAAACAACGAACAAATACAACTTTTTTTTTTTTGATAAAAAACCACACATGTGTAGGGCTACGTATGTATGTATGTAAACTGATATAATTATGTGTCTGTATCTTTTAAAAGTATGTATGTAAATAAAAAATTTCGGTAGGACTGACAACTTAATGAGATGGATGGTGGTTGTATGGCGCTTATAAATAAAACCATAATAATTTTATCGCTAATGTTGCTGGATTCAAATTAAAGATAATAGGTATCAAAATATTTAATTTTTAATAACAGAAAATCTTCAAATAATCAGCAATGTTACAGAACTCAATTCCGATCGAAAGGCGTAAATTTCGAAAGTTGTGTCTGTAGAAAACTAAAAATGAAAATTTTTATTGTACTGAAACCACTTTTAAAATAAAAATTGGAACTGATAATCAAATTTTTACTAACTTCATTTGTAGTAAACAATAAAAAAGCATGCATACTTTTAGGAGCGGCAATGAAATAAGCTTTGCATGTTAATAAAAAAAGCTTAATGTGAGCTTTGCCAATAAAAATAAAGTGTACATAGGTATAAAAGAACTTTATCACTGTAAAGGTTTAGACCCGGACTGTCAAAATTTGTAAACATAAGGAAATTGTTTTCATACAAATAGTGTTGCATACTTTTGACGCAGCTAACTGAGGTGTTTGTTTTTATTGTTACACTGTTGTAGGAAATAGGTCACTTAGATTGCATTCGCCTTTACCATTACTTTCCTGAATATTAAAAATATTCGTTCTAAATTTTCAGTTTTTGGTTAATTAATGAACCTCAGTGAGGCACGCCTGACTAGAGTTATCCGATATGACTAAAATTTTCACCACATGAAAATAGACCTGAATATTTAAGTGCACCCTAATGTTGTATGTATGTTTGTGTATCAATAATGTGTTAAAGAAAATTGTCGATAGTAAAAATATTAGATAGAAAATTTGTAGTAAAAAAAAACTTTAGAAGAATAACAAAAAATATTTCTTACAAAATAATATGTCAAAAACTATAATTTTTTACAGAAATTTAGTTTCTATTTAAAACTTTTTATACAATATTTATCGCCATAAATAATTATCAATAACAAATTAATAAAAAAAAATCACAATAAACCAATCGATTTTATATAAATTAACAAACAACAAAATTAAAAAATAGCAGAATTAAAAAAAAGTTATCGAATGTTAAACGGTAACTAACAACTTTAATTAGAAATATGTTAATGACAATAACTTTTGGTATTAAAATTATCGATAACAATATTTTAATATAGATACAACTCAATAAAAAACAGAAATTTTATACAAAAAATTATCGAGCAAAAAATATACGTTTCATTGAAATTTAACCGATAACAAAAATTTTTAATTAAAGTTTTTCAATAATATTAAGTTTTTATTGACAAGTTATCGATAACAATGAATATCAATAATTTTATGCTAACAATTCATCGATAAATAAACATTTTTAATATTGATTAATATCAAATTTTCATGAAAATTTTTCGATAATAATTTTTGCCGATAACAATAATTTTATTTCAGTTAAATAATAATTTTTATTGCAAATAAGTTATCTATAACGATGGTATACAAACTAAAGCTATCGATAACAAATAAAATTATCAACAAAAATTTACTTTAAAATCCGTTAAGATGTTAAAAATTTTCTTTTTACATACACAATTTCATTGGAAAGAAAAACTATATTAAAATAAATATGTTTCATTATTATATTGTATTGCATTGAGTTTTCATTTTATTCTTTTTGTTCGAACGACTTCTTCTTATCGTTTGTTTTATATTGTATTGACCCACAAATTAATTGTTTCCATATAATGATGCAATAAAACAGCAATTGACAATCATCTCTGTTTGAATATAAAAAAACACAAAACGATTTTGCAAATTTTTCTTAAAAAAAAATCTAGAAAAATAGAAAAAAGAAATAAATTAAAAAAACAACAATTACATATTATTTCTTACTTCAACGTCATATTAAGCTTTTGCATCTACGTCAATTCTTTAAATGAAATTCAAGTATTTATTAATACTAATGAATTAAAAAAAGAATCAAGTCAAAAGTTTTGAACTTTTATTCAGTTTTGTGGTAGAATATGGATACAAGTGGTCCTTGATTATAAAATATAGCGGATTAGAAGATTTAAAAAATTTTAAACTATTTCAAGGAATCTTAAATGTTTAAAAAAAAGCATTTGGAAGAGCTTAAGAAATACGCACCCATTTTGCTAAGCTATCAAATTTGAGCGAACAAGTTTTGATTCTCGAAATCTTGTCTTTAAAAAAGTATTTAAGAAAGCTTTTAACTCCTGTTATATCCCCAAAATATTGATCCAATAGAAATGTAGTAAATAGGCTCCTGAAATATTGATTAATAAATAAATCCGCTTTTTATGGGCCGACCTTTCGTAGGAGTAATATAAAAAGTAGAATTGAATTATATCGGATTTTAAGCTTTTGCATAGTAGCTTCGATTTGGTTTTTCCCCAGAATTATTCTTTTTATGTACATTATTCAAGAGTTACCTGCCCCTACTTTCTAATTATAATGATAACATTTTTCTAAAGCTTTTTAAAGCTTTAGAATATGTTTCTGCAATTGTTTGTTTGATAGTTTTCTTATTGGCTAAATTTGTACAATTATAATCATGGCGAACATACATATATTTTTTATCTATCCAGGCAGCTTTTCTGATTTTTAATTTCTTATTTCCTCACTGACTTATTATTTGTTATCAGTTACTATTTCTATAAAAACAACAAAAATAAAAATAACACGTGACGTTACAATCCCAACCCTGATGGAGGGGTTATAGAAACGCAGAGTAATTTACACAACTCTTGTAAATCATAATTAAATATTTATTCTATAAAAAAAAATCAATAGAATAATAGTTTAGTTCGATTACAAACTTTTCTAAAGTAAATCAAGAAAATAAACAACTTTTAAGAATGAATTTGATGTTTGTGTTAAAGAAATTGAAATAAATTTCTTTAATAAATAAAGAAACTTCATCTCTGCTGTAGTAAATGCAAAATTTTAATTGAAGAAATAAATGAAAAAAAGATAGAATGACTGGCATTTATGAATGTAAAAAAAGATTACGAAGTACGTGAGTGGGTGTGTGTTGAAGTTATCACATGTTAATTTATACAAAAACATGCATTTGTTTTATGTAAACACAAATAAACTCTAATTTCACCACATAAAATGTCTTAACATCATACACTGAAGAAAAAATTAAACGATAATTACATTGTTATATACAATTTGTTCATTAATTTTGACCTAAGGAATAACTAGTAACATGTTCATTAAATCAATGAACTGTTTCATTAATTTTCTAAAGAGCGGCGACAACGAATACTTTCGAATGAATATTTTCATTGAATCAAAGGATATAAGTATGTATTTTTATATTGAAGGGAGCAGATTAAAAATATATTTAAAACGTTTCAGTTTTTTAAAAGATATTCAAAAAAGAGTTAAGGTGGGATCACACGGTTGACGCAGTGCACCAATTATAAAAATATGAGTTAAGTCTTTTCTATATCAAAATAACGATGTATACGTTTTTTAAAGTAAATTTTTAAACAAGTTTTTCTTTAATTTCGCTAAATTATGAAATTATTGACGAAAATTATTCTATCGCCAAAGTAATTACGATAGTTTTTTTTTGCAAAGTGCACGAATCGCCCTTATATTATTGTCTCACCCATCTTTTGGAAAAACTGAATACAAAATCCATAGTTTTACTTATATGATTTGTTGTGAGTGACCCTCGTATATTAAATTTTAGCACTAGTTTTCACACTTTTCATTAGTCTTATTTTTAGAAAAAAAAAAATTATAAGAAGAACAATTCAATCGAAAGTAAAAAAAAAAAAATATGGCGCCAATGAAAAAAGTCATTCTCACTTTGTTTTCATATTAAAAAACAAAACATTAATTATATAAAAACCTACTTTTTTAATGAAATGCAACTGCAACAACAATAAAACAAACTGACAAGACACATGTAATAGAGTGGCGTGAATAAAAGTTGAAATGACCCATTGACAGCTACGATTACGTAGACGAGAATTGTTACGTCGTTTTTTTTTGCCAATTTATTTGCTTTTTTTTAATTTTATTCAAAATAGACTCAGACAGACAGATGGACGGACGGGACAGATTCTTTGTAATAAAAGAAAATTTAAATTTTACAACAGCACATGCACATATTGAAAATGTAAGAAATAAAAAAAAGAAAACAAAAACTTACCAGCTTTTTTGTCTCTCCCTTTCTCCGGCAAGTTTTCTTTCTTCCCATCTAAAAATCTGGTATTTTAATGTTAAACATATATTTTTATTTTTCAAATTACAAATAAACAAAATACAATTAATAAAATGCAGACTATAGTATCGAATTAAATAATTTGTTTTGTCAACAAAGTAATAAACAAAAGCGTGAAGAAGGGAATCTTATATACTCGTTTGTATGTATATACATACATACATACATATATTTTTTAGCTTTTGCAATATTAGTTGTGTTTTCGTTTTCAATTGAAATTTCTGTCGATCCGGGAGAAAAGAAAATTGATCTGTTAATAAGCTTTTCCGATTTATGGTATCATCAGTATCTGTGTATGTTATGCATATGTATTTATTAGAAAGCTTTCAAAATTGTCGGGATAAACCCGATATCGATATTGTGGTTATACATACTTAATTAATATGAATATGTAAATATGTACATATATCTTTAGTTAAAATTTATATATGAATGATGTAAGCTTATTGTAAGCTAATAGCAATTGTGTACTAAACCTATACGTTTTTGTGCACAACTTTATGAAGTTTTACTTTAAAATTGCATATGTATGTATAAACCAGCTTAAGTTTCTATAAATAGGACCGCAAATCTATTCCTAGTAAATACATTCGAGTACATACATATACAAAGTAGCTGTAAATATAATGCCATTCAGATAATAAATTGTCTTAGATTCCCTTAAATAAAACGTTAAATCTATTGGAGTTAAACTCTTAAGAATATTATTTATAAAAGATTTATAACGCAAATTTTCATTCAAAATGTGTTTTATAAACCTTTGATAGATAAGTATCATAAATTAGGCAAATAAATCTTTCCATTTTCAAAAGCTTTATAAAAAATACCCGTAAATACTTTTTTATTCACATGCATACATACACACACATATGTACTATGTATACACGAGTACTATATACTCGTATAGAATTATATATGTACATAAATCGTTAAACTCTTATTGTTCATATTACGCTGAATTTCGAAACCATACTTGTTGTGGGTCTGTAACAACTTTGGAATACTGTTTAAAATGTAAATTTTGGTAACAAAAAAAAAAAAAATAAATAAAACATGCCTAGTACCTACATATGTGTGTATGTGTATGTACTTACATTGCTTAGTTATATTAATTTAAAACTTTGACCATGAACTCATATCGTAGGTACATACTCGTACATATACTTTTTCAAACATTCAATGAATTTGAATCGATTTTCTTCGTTTTTTAATAATAATTTCTTTGAACAAAAAAACACGCTTTTCAATTAATTGTATCTATACGAAAAAAAAAACCCAAAAACTAAACCGGCAAGTTTGAAATATACATACATATTTCTACGCTTTTTATTTTACGCTTCACCAAAAATGGTAAGGGTATTTATAGGTATGAAATTACGTGTGTAATTTTCAATATATTCGTATGAGACCCATAAAGTATGTATATACGATTACATATAGGTATTTTGGTTCCTTATATTTAGGAAAGTTGAATAAGCCGCCCAGAATAAGCAATAGGTATTTAAAAAAAAAAAAATTAAAAAAGTTATCAAATATGTACATATTTACAGACTCGTACATACATACTTATGTATTACCTTTAATATATATATGTATACCAACCTATAAACTACACCTACATGTATGACTTGACGAAGGGTATATATAATTCGGTGCAGCCGCATATCGCACTCTTATTTGTTCCTTATTATCTTGACTAGTGTTGTACACGCCAAACAATAACAGAAATATTACGAAAATATAACAAGAATAATAATAATTTAGTTTATTTGCAATAACAAAAAGAAAAGGAAAATAGCAACAAATAAAACAAAATAAAAACTAAATGATAAATAACATCATAAAACGCTTAATATACAATCTTATAAGCAAAACAAACTATACATTCATACTGAATACAGTCGCCCACAATCATAGTCACACACTAAATTCGGTTTGTGTTAGAATCAACTTTAAATTAAAAACTTACTACCAATTCCTTTGTTATAAAATAATAAATAACCATAATATAATAGCATGAGCTCGAATTTCAGCCTTCTTTATGAAAATGTTTAATGTCTCCAAAGATATGAGATAAAATTCCATAAAAATACCAATCATACATAACTTTTACTTTGACATTTTAACAAATTCGAGTTTTTTTAACATGGCGATGTCAATGAAGACAAGTCCTTACCACCTTGTCTATTTGAGGATTCTAATATCGCTTTATTTAACGTAAGGTTTATGAATTTGACGCTGCCATATTTGTATGTATTTTTCTTGTCGTTGTGAAAAGAAGTCGGTTTTATAATCGATACGTACCGCCATATTTTCGAAAAGATTAATTTTATTTTACAAAAAAGGGTATGATAACGGAAACGTTCAAAAAAAGTTACTATCAAGAGTCAATTTGTTATCCGCCTAAATTAATCAAATCAAATGTTTAAAATACTGGAATATGTATGCAGAACAAGCGAATTAAATTCGCCTTAAAAAATACATTCCTACTTTGTCAAAAGGTCTGCTTTGATATCGGAGGAAACTCAAAATACAATCAATGATAATAATCATCTGAGTTGTCGGGGACACCTGGCATGAATTCGTTTGCACGTTGAATATAAATTAAGAGACATTTAAAATGTACTTATTTCCTAAGTATCCATATCAAGCTGATGGCAATGGCTCATTCAATTCGCCGTAGTCAGCTGATATCTGCTAAAACATTAAAACAAATTGTTTCTCGTATACAGTTTTGTAACATGGTATACATACTTACATCCATACATTGTATATAAATAGTATATATGTATAAATTCTTCTTCCCCTTACTTTTTTTACAATTAATATAAAAACAACAACCTCATCACCATCAATAAATTAGATATGAAAACATGCTAAATGTAAACAAAAAAATATACAAATTTTATTCTCATCGCGAATATAAAGAAACACAAGCTAGTAAACAAACCGTATCAATACATATTATAGATTCTATAATAACAAAAAAATGTGTTCTATCATCGAAAAAGTACTATAGATCATACATGTGTATATACTTTGTATATAAAAGCTTCCAAGTAAAAGCTTTTTATATGGAAAAAAAACCAAAACTACTTTGTGTTCGGTTATTTAATTATGGTTCTCTTTCTCTCTTATTTTTGGTTTAGTATTGTTTGTAAACAAACCTAAACCAACGGAAGTTAATAAATAATGCTGCCATATTTATTTCTTGCCAGCAAGTGTATCGCGAAAACTAATATATTAAAAAAAGTGGACTTTTAATTTAACGTTCAGAATTATATATATTTATATCTCGCAAATTTAAATTTCACTGTTTAAGAGTAATGAAAGCAAACTTTCGAATCTAACTGTTCAGAAGTTGGATAGGTACCTACCTGCAATAAAAGTCTGTTATAAAGAATTGTATGTCTCAACTTACTTTGTTTTTTTTCGTGTCGTAAGAAGAGGCAAATTCTGAATCATGTGCTCTAGCACGATTTTATTATAATCTTGGATTTACGTTTAGGTATGTATGTACAATATATGCGTAAAAATTTTTTAGATTCAGGGTGCAAAGGGCAAATTACGGCATTCGATATCATTCGAAATTTACATTTAAATTGTATTGAAATTTCGATCGATATCGAGTGCCGTAATTTGGGCCCAGGATAATATTTCTCCACGCATATAAATGGAATATTTAAATGAGTACTTAAATGGAAAATAATTATTTTATACATACATACATACATACATATGTACATACATACATACATATGTATATACGTAGATAATTATGAATGTATATTTAAGGAAAAACAAATTATATAATTTTTTACTGTTTTCAATATAAATACTAAAAGAATTTCTTTCTCTTTTTGTATGCCGGGAAATGCAAATACAATATATTCTTATAATAATATAATTGATTATAAAGAAATTAGAAACTACTAACTCTACCTATTGAGAAACGTTGATTACGTTACGCAGTTTTCCATAACACGAAACGGATACTAAAAATTTAGCGTTAATTATACCTCTTTAAATACTTCATTTCCTTCGTTGTAAAAAAAATCAATCGTTTTGAGGGTAAATTACACATCCATAACATATGCAAGAAAATTATTTTATCTTATATATTTTTATAAGAACACAGAAATTGGCAACACTGTTTTAGACACAGGAAACTGGAGAATTAGGGATGATTAATTCATGACTTAAATGTGTTTCGTTTCCCCCTCAAATATGCTGCCCCAAGAAGAAGAATTGCTTATGAAATCTCTTTTCCAAACCATTAAATAAAAGTCCTCTTTATTTAATCTGGCAACCGAATAGATGACAATTTTCATCTCTTAGTTCCATTTTCGACAGGAGGAGTGGAGTGTACCTTTATATGTAAATATATTGGATTGTACGTAGACTCTACGTCGTAGGGCCTACCAATGCTTCCATCCATATGTATGTGTACATAGATATGAAATCGTTTGTATTAATTCGGGCTTTTAATGGGTGTACATACCTAGGTAGTGCACATACATGTAGGATATCTATACATACATACATACATACATACTTAGATTAAAACTTTGCATAATTTCATTATAGGTACATACATACATACATATATCTATTTTGCTAAAAAGAAAACCAAATAGCATATCTTGTACCTATGTACATAAGAAAGTGTATAGTACATACTCCTAAGTATGGTCATATGTATGTATTTGTATATGTATATTATCTAATTTAATTCATGATAACTTTTTCCTATTCATTTGTTATTTGCTCATAGTTATGGAGGAACAACTTTTGTTGCTCTTATATTCATACACACCTACAGAATTGTTTTTATTTTTTATTAAATAAAAGCTCCTTTTCTCTTTTCTCCAAAGAGTGAGAGTACTAAATGATGACTTGTATATGTATGTATGTAACAACAAAAACAAACTATGATAAAATTAAACCAAAAATAAATTCTCATAAAATGTAAACAGTTTTGACCTTGAACATGGTTAATAACTGTGTACTATGTACATGCATAAAAATGTATACATAGCATATGGACAAATACAAACATACACAATACCCTCTTAGATAATGGTATCTACAATGTGTGTACATATGTATTTATGTGTGTGATTATCATATTTTACTTGTATATAGCTCATATACTCGTACATACATACATATGTACATGTACACGTTTAACCCCCCTTTTCTGGATTGATAGAAAAACCCATGTGTTCGCTGCAAGATTTGTGCTTTTCTAGAAGTGCTCTGTTTCTTTAATTTCGGTTGAAATCACACCTCTTTTTCTTTGTTATTATTAACGTGACTTTGTTAATATGTATGTACATATGTTTAATAATTGTTTTTCTTTTTTAGAGTAGTGGTAATATTATTTAGCTGTAGCGAAAATAGTTCATACTACATAATTACATACATATGTAAGTACCTATGTACATAAATAGATATTTATTGAATCAATTTTAATATGTATTCATGTACAGTACATATGTATTTATATAGTACATAAGTATACATATATACTTATCTACATACATATATATGTAATTAAAAGTATGAAGTTTTTGCAAAATTAAAAAAATAATAAAAATTGTTTAATTTGTTGTATTTTTAACAGCAACAAAAAGGGCGAAGCAATTTATTACCCGAATTCAGTGAACAAAACAAAATAAAGAATAGTTATCATAACAAAAATTAAAAAAAATAAGTAGATGTAGAACATTTAACAGCACAAATCATTAAAACAATAACAACAACAGAAATTAGTGAAAAGTTATTTCGAGTCGACAACACGACTTTTCAACAAACACTCTTTATGTAAAAAAATTTAGATTTATTTTGCCGAAATTCGTAGGATTTCGAAGGATGAAAATTTATTAATCAAGCTGGAGAAAACAAAAGACAATTTTACGTTGCAAAGTATTTTTTTTTATTAGGACCAGCGCTCAGGAGATTACTCATACTGATGTTATGCATTGTGACAGAACTAGGAAAGGGACTGGATAGAGAAAATAGAAGAAGTCTTAATTCTTTTTAAAACTTTGCTTTTGCGCGTTTTGTTAATTTTTTAGAGCAGTTTTGCAGCGCCTCTGGTGCTTATTAGATGCCTTATTAGTGTGTCCAGGCATTTTATTAATAGTTTTATTTCTCCGACGATTCTGCTAACCGACGAAAGAGGCCGCTTTGGTATATGTACATTGAAACATAACGGTAGAAATCACTGCCGAAACAGTTTAGTGATTGACCAGTTAGTTAGCCTTCATCACTTAAACAGTTCAACAACAATTAGTTAAATGCCACACTAATGCATAATTCTTCTCCTTTTATTTTTGCCCCAAGCAAATATGACTCGTTGCCACTACGTATTTTACGTTTAAAAGTAGTACTGGCATATATTCTAAAGTACTAAAATTGATTTCACAAGGAAGCTTTATTTCTCACTTTAACTAAATTTTGCTTTTACTACAACGTACTCGTACATATATTAAAGGCCTATCTTCTTGTGAACTCTTGTACTGAAAATATACTCTGTAAGGTGTATAACAAGTTAAATCTCTTTAATCAAGTAAATTGAAGAACAAATACTGCGTTCTTACATAAAAAGAATGACTCGTAACATGATTCTTAATTATTAAAAAGTTTTTGTCACAAACAGAATTTTGTTTGATAAATTAATCGTTGCTGTTTTTTTTTTTAGCTAATTTATTTTTGAATCATTATCTCAAAAAAGTAATGTCTATGTTTGTAAAAGTAATAAAAATATAAATGATAAAAACACCTTTTCATATTACAAATGTATGTATGTACATACATACTAAATACTTAATGCCTACTACACCTACAACTTTGTTTGTTTAAATTTTCATTATGCCTCCATTGTGACCTTCTAATAAGTTTTTGACTTACGGTTGTTGCTCTCCAAATTCAAGGTAAATCACTTAAAATATTTATGGAAACAAGATAACTGTTTGAAGTAGATTTTTTTCAAAAGGAACTTCATTAACTTCTTTATAAAGGAAAATGTAATAAGTCCGGTGTTTGCTTTCGGCAGCTATTTTCTCTTAATCAATCGTCCTTATTGCGAATAAAAAATTATGGATTTAAATTTACCAAAAAAAAAATTTTTTTTAATTAAAATTATTTATTTTGGCAATTCACAATAAAAACCTCAAATAAAATATAAACTTCTTGTTTTTATTTGCAATGATTTTTTGTCAAGGATATGAAACACAACCGAAACCGATGTGACGACGTGGAATGACAAAAAGTCGTTCCAAATTCAAGCAAACACCGTCGTAAAACACTTCAAGCATTTATCTACATAACGGCTAATTCAGCCCAATTATGAACATGCAGGGAAATAAGTTACCGAGGAGTTATAGTGTTTCGGGAAAGATAATTTTCAATTCTTGCAATCAGCTGCTTTGATTTAGTTTGGCTCTTAATTGGTTGTTTTGACCAAGGCGAATTCATTTACCAGGTGGTGTTACTAACACACATGAGATGCTTTTTTTTTCTTGAATAATAGAGATCGATATGTCAAAATGTGTGCACGTAAACATAGGGGCCGATATGTAAAATGTTGTTGTAATGTTGTTCGTGTTGTAGAATCAACACCAACTGGTAAGTGAATTTGCCTTGGTTTTGACTTAAAATTTGCAATAAAAAAAATTTCTGTGAAATACAATCGTGCTTATATTAAAGAAAGAAGACTGTGAGTGATGTTGTAAATAAATTTTAAGCTATTGCATAGATTTTATCGCGGGCTTTGAGCGCGGCTTTGAGAAATTGCGTAACGAAAAAACCTAACACTAAGTTTGTTTCTTAAGTCTTTTGTTTTTTAAGTATTTAAATCGCCCAATGTATGTTAACCCCTAAAGTATGCTATTGATTTCATTAACAACCGACAGGGCTGGGCAGTATTTGAAATACATACATGTATTTGAAATACGTATTTTGTATTTTAAATACATACATGACGTGGAAGTATTTTGTATTTTAAATACATAACCTGAAAGTATTTTGTATTTTGTATTTTAAATACCGCAAACCATGTATTTTGCCCAACTCTGACAACCGAGTTATTAAACAAAACGTAATAATATAATTGCATAAGTTGATAAAAAATGCTATGCAATAGCTTTGCCGCGGCAGACTCGATTGCCACATGTCTTTTTTTTTGTTTAAATAAAATAGTGGAAAGTAAAATCGACGGCGTAGCATCTCAATCGGAGATAAATCGGGGAGATTTTCTTTAAAAGAGTCTTCTGCGAAATTGTTATTCATAATTGGGCAAGACAAATTCATAACAGCTAAACTCGCCTCAATTCGCTTTGAAAAACCTCCACTTACTTTGTCGCAAAATGTACCGAACAATGTGTCAACAAAGCATTTGGCAAAGTAACTGGAGCAAATATACAAGGGGCGAAACAAGGCGAATATAATCACCTGAGCTGTCGAGAATGAATTTGCCTTTATAATTGGGTTGAATAAGCGCCAATTTTTGCATATTTAAAAAAAAGCACTTAATTTATAATTAAATGAACAACCTTGTGTATTTAAATATTAATTAAGATTTATGATTTTCCATATGTTATTGACTGCTTGTTCTTCTTATATAAAATAAAGCCAATAAAATATTTGTGGCTGCTGGCAAATTGCATAAAATTTTGTCTTTTTTTTGCTATTAACCTTTTAATCATTTTGAAAGTGGCTTTTATTCTTTTAAGACCTTTCAGGAGTTCTTAATTATTCTTATATTTAGCTAAACTAAAAATCTATTTTTTTAAATTTTTCTTTACTCGCAGTCTACATTAGCCATCGATTTGTTCGGCCAATGAACAAATGCTTGTTCGCACATTATTTTAGCTAATGTAGACCACTGTTGTTCATGTTTTGTTTATGGTCAAACACCGTTGTCAGAACATTTGTTCGTACAACCATGTTCAACCATCAAATGTCATTTTCCAATATGAAAATTGAGACAACAAACAAAAGCTATTTGCTGTCTCTGCCACTCCACCTTAAAATTGTGGTAAAACAGCACATGAACATTTACTAATATTCCCCACATATAAAAACATGAACATTAAAATTAAAAACATTAAAAAACGTCTACATTAGCCATCGATTTGTTTGCACATGAACAAAGCGCCAGCAGAATAGCAGAACAAAATTTGTTCATGTTTTTCTATGTGGGGAATATTAGTAAATGTTCATGTGCTGTTTTACCACAATTTTAAGGTGGAGTGGCAGAGACAGCAAATAGCTTTTGTTTGTTGTCTCAATTTTCATATTGGAAAATGACATTTGATGGTTGAACATGGTTGTACGAACAAATGTTCTGACAACGCTGTTTGACCATAAACAAAACATGAACAACAGTGGTCTACATTAGCTAAAATAATGTGCGAACAAGCATTTGTTCATTGGCCGAACAAATCGATGGCTAATGTAGACTGCGAGTTATTTATTCTAGTCAGCTGTTCTTTAGGGAAATTTGTGGGAAATTTTTTATTTTATGTAGTGCTACCATATTTTTATCGTAATTAAATAAGAACTTTAATTACTCACTGAAAAAATGGACTCTAATTTAAATACAACATAAATTTAAATAAAAATTAACTAATTACATACTTAAATACGAAGTCAAAAACTGGCCATAAGTAAATCAGTTATTTTGAAAGTATTAGTCAAAGAATTTTATATTAGCAACTTTATATCACACTTTAACACGTGTAAACCTAACTTTATTTCATAAAACCGGTTTAATTTTTTTAACTAGAATCAAAGCTTTCATTAGTTTGCATAATTTAAAAGTGTTTATTTTAACGCTAAAATAAAGAAAAAAGCTAAAGTTCACAAACCTCTAATTAAACTGTCTCTATAAAATTAACAAACTCGCCCGTCCAGTTTAGCGAGATTTTACTTTATTGTTTACGAATTTTTTCTAAAACAATCAATAATCATAAAAATTATCATAAAATAAGATTAACAATATTTGTTGTTTTTTTTTTTTTTTTTTTTTGCTTACTTTATTTAAAAGACAAGAATATTGACAGCCGGGGGAGACGGACGCAGCAAATTGCCATATTTTTTAAATTGTACTCACAAATTATTTTTTTTTTTTGTAATTCATTAAATAATTTTAATCAGGTTCAAGGTCGTTTTCAAATTCTCTATTTGGTTTGAAAATGTTTTTAATTAATTGTAATTATTTTATGTAATTTGGCGAATGTTTGTTGTTTAATAATTAAAAGAAATTCGAAAACAAGTTTGTGTTGGTGTTAAGAATTTATTAATTAATTCAAATTTTTAATTTTTTTTAATTGTTTTTATTGTTTTCTATGGACGCTACTTAATATTTCATAAGAAAATAAACGCATGACGGTTTTTTCCATTTTACAGGGAGCGTCTGGTTGGTTAATAGTTATCATATCTATCAAACTGTACAATACCAAATGAATTAACGAGGTTCTACTAACTGATTCTGATAGAGGGAAAAAAATGTATGGATGTACTCGTACATACATATGTATGTATGTATGTATGTATGCATGTGTGTTTAGAAAATTTAAATCTGGGATTAATTTTAGAGGATGTTAAAGCCCCTCCCTATTTATAACATATGTAAGTACATTTAGTGAATCGGCGTTAGAAATTTTAAAATGTTTAACTTTAATGTAAATCGTGATTCATGAGGAACATTTTTGTGGAATATTTTAATCCTCAAGTCTTTGCGTTATGGGTATTTTTCTGCCTTTCTTTGAAAATAGTAAAAAAAAAGACGCCCCTTCAACGCCAACGTGCGGGCTAAAATAATTTTCATAAAATCAAACTGAAGACCTGAAATCATTGAAAACGTTGAAAGGGTTAATATCCTTATTTTTAACAACACTGTACAACAAAATCTAATTTTTAAGAATAGCATACTTCTAACGACTTATTCTAACGAATTTATTTTAGGAGGAGCAAAAGTCCTTTCCATTTTTCACATTGTTAAATTTGTATAAAAATATATTTTGCGGCAAATTTTCGATTTTGTTATACAGTGTAATTTGATGATAAAGAATAGCGTTTGACACCTTCATGATCATTTTAATAACTTTATATAAAAGAAAGACATTTGGTATGAAAGTGCCATCCGAGTGCCCGCCATGTACTTCCAAATTAATCAGTCATTCTGGTTAATATAATTCTCTGTCTCGAGAATTTTAAACCAAAGCAAATAAATTTAACAACAAAAAAAAAAACATTTGTTTTTGCAAAACATTTGGTTTGTAAATTGTTGCAAACATGCGCGAGTAGAAATTTATAGATGCCAACACATCAACAACACGACTGATAATAAGCATTTGTCACTTGTCCAAAACAACAGATAGACAAGTGCTTGTCTGGCATTTTTCCTCTTCTTCATATTCTTCTTTTTATTGGGTTGTGCTTGTCTGTTAAATATTTTATTTGATTGCAGTGATCAATACTTATTGTCTGGAGATCTTATTGTGTGTATGTGTATTTTTTCTGTGTTAATTGCAACAAATGTTACGAATATTGTCATAAACCCCACCCTGTCAGTCCCCTAATCATTTTTTTTTTTACTTTGTTTGGGAACAATTTTTCTACACAAAAATAAATATTTAAACCTCTTTTTAATGTTTTTGAAATGAAATACTTTTAGTTTTAAAAACTCGTCAAAAATAGCACGAGTTGTAACACGTTTTAATTGTTTCTGTGCTTAAATAAAATAAAAACATCTACATGCATCTAAAAATAAACTAAATTATGTAAAAATCTTAAAAAAAATTTATAACAGCTGGGATTCATTTTATTGGGAGTTAAACTTCAGCCCCGATTTTACACATAACATGTGCTCGGAACGTTTTATTATAACAACATTACAAGAAACATTTTTGTGGAATATTTTAAGACTCTAATGGCCAGTTTTTGACTTCATATTTAAGTATGTAATTAGCTAATTTTTATTTAAATTGTATGTTGTATTTAAATAAGATTCCATTTTTTCAGTGAGTAATTAAAGTTAAGAAATTTTTTAAATCACTGTTTTCACTATAATTAGGATCATTATTAAAAAGCTCTTGAATGTTAAAAAAAAAAAAAAATCAAAACAGTTTATGATTCGTAGATTCTTTCAAAAAGGAATTATTCCTTTACAGCTCTGCTACTGACCTATTTTTGACAATTGTAAATTTAGGTTACACAAAAAAAATCCTGTTGTTTTTTTTTTAGGTTGTTGCCGAGATGCATGCACTTGATATTAATATACTTTGGTGCACTCTTTACAATAATATCGTAAATTAGCTTTTTTTCCCCCTGTAAACACCAATTGCAGTTACATACATACTAATTTTCCTTTTAAATTTTGTAAAAACTTATTCTAGTATCAATTTAGTAATTGTTACAATTACGAAAACAATTTCATAGTGAATTTAAATTTGCTATAAATTGTTATTTTCTTGAATTTTTCTGATGTAAAATTTTTCTCGGTGTACTTTTGATTTGAACTCTAAATTTTTATTATAATAAACTTTTGCTTAAACTTGTGTACAAGTGTCGATATTACTTTATGTGGACTATTTGTCTGCGGCATTTGATTACAGATTTGTAATGTTTAAACTGCAATAATTTGTGTATGTATGTATGTATGTACACAAGAAGAAGAAAAAAATTAAATCAAATTAAAATGATGAAAATTTCAAGTCTAATTGCTACATTTAAAGCAGCTGTGAATTCGAACTGCATCAATCTAATGCGTCGTCATTTTGTTTTTTATTAATTTTTTATAAAAAAAAATTAATCAGAAGAGTTAATGAAAATAATTGTTGTAAACTATGACAACATGGTTATAAAATCGGAAAAAACTGGAAACAAAATTCGTTTTTTTTATTTCAAAGAATATGGGATTCGATTGACCTTTTTGGGCTATTCCTTGAAAATCGTGTTAATTTCTAACTCAGAGCGTTAGAAAAAAGTATTTCAGCAACATTTTTTCCACAACAATAATATGAGGGTGGTGTTGGCTGAAGTGGTTAGCGCGTTGACTACTAAGCAAACAATGACGTGGGGCCTGGGTTCAAACCCTGGCCAGAGCAAGTCAATCAACATCATTAATTTCTCTAATGTACATTAGTGAGACATTGTATTAATTGTTGTCGGACTATTTAAGTGATGAAGGCATGAATTTCCTGATTTTGCCTTGGAACAACTTGAAATATTGGAGATTCGATTATTTTAAGAAATTGTGATATTGAATGGCCTCCAAGAAGTTGTGATTTAACACCATTAGACTATTTCTTGTGCGGTTTTTGGAAGTCATTGATCTTTCGAATTAAACGAGACTTTCTTCAAGCCTTACAAGTCAATATTGAACGTGCCATTCTTGAAATACGACTTGATTTAGAGGAAAAAGTGCTCGAAGATTGGGTTCATCGAATTCGTTCCTGCAGAAGAAGTCGTGGAGGCCATTTGAATGGCGTTTTATTTAGAACTTAATTGTATCGATTGTACTTCACATTAAAAAAAAACTTTCGAATTTCCTTAACAATAAGTGTGTTTTTTTTAAATAAATCATATCACTCTTATTGGAAAACCTTTTATTAGCTGATTATCAATTCTATCACTTATGAACCGAGTTAGAAAATTTTTTTTGTTTGGAAGGGTTTGCTTGCAGTTGGGTAAACAGTTTTTTGGAAAATAAGGGGTAAGTTGTTTTCCTAAAATATTGATTATCGAATAACTCCTCGATTAATTAAACGGTTTTTAATTTACGAGGTTCGGGGTTTCTACTTTTTGGGGGCTAATATATCAGTAAACGTTTAAATGCTCTGGCTTAGTTAAACTAAACTATAATTTAAATACATATACTTATGTAGCTTAAACTCAACAACATTAAAACACTTATTTATGTCTGGCTTAATAAATAAAAAATAATAATGTTACAGCGGCACATGTCAAAATTAGGTGCTTGTGTGACAGGATATCGATCAAGACATAATTTTGGAAAACAAATTACTGTTACCAACACAGGGACGGACGGACGCACTGACAGTCCGTCAAAATGAACAAAATGTTTTTTTTTTCGCCTAGAAATCTATTGAAAAGGGAGCTTTCGTTAATTGTTTATCTGTTTCAATTTAATAAATAGAAAAATTTCTTGAAACCGATTTTAAAAATGTTCTTTTCTTTTATCATTTTCAGATTATAAAATTCAACGGATAGTGTAGAAGAAGTCACACAACTACGTGAAAGACCTCTTCAGGGGTCAAGCCCAAAAAATATATTTTGGGGCGAACTTAAGAATCCAAAAATATAAAGACTTTTTTTTATAACAAAAAGTCTTACCAACCGCAAAAAGGAGTTAGCAAAACTCTTTAAATTTGAGTCAAATACGATGACAGAAAACCAAATATTTTCCATGTCGACTGAATTATTCGACACCTCTTCCAATAGCAGTAATCCATTGAAGTACGATTCATTGTATTCGTTGGGTAGTCTAGCAACCGGTGCCGGTTCAGCGACAGCTTTATTTGCTACATTCACGAACTCTAGTAGTGGCGGTGGTGTCGCATCAAATCCTATTTTTGTACCCACAAGTGGGAACAATAGTGCTGGTACTGGTGCGGGTAATGCATCTGGCAGTAATGTTATGCTAACGAATGCCATAACAATACCACGCAGTAATAATCCAAATCAAACTCATAATCCTTATCAAGAAGAGGCCCAACATCATCCCACTTCCAATACGTTTCTTAGGAATTTATTACAGCATCAGCAGCAACAGCAGCAACAACAACAACACCAACAGCCAAATATAATTAGCATTATGTCTTCTTCAGCCAATTTGCAACAGCAACAACAGCAGCAGCAACAACAACAGGAACACCAACAAAACCAGCAGCATGCAACTGGTTTATTGTCCAATTCTCTTTCGGATTATTCTGATTATGCTTTGGATAGCTTAGATACTCCTCTTTCGCCAACGCTGTTGCAAGACGTTAGCTTGAGTGCTGCCGGACAAACTTCGACAACACCCTCTATAACTTCAGCTTTCTTTAATCAGGATCCTTCATCACCTCTTAGTAATAACGCAGGTTCAGTGGGTAGTAATGGCGCTTCTACAGTTGGTAGCAGCGGCAGTGGTAATTCTAACAACTTGAATATGTCCTCTACTACCGACATAACAGGTGTGGTGACATTTCTTAATTCCACCGCTAATGCAGATGACTCATCGTCTTTGCTGTATGACTCTAATCTTGCTCCCAACTCCATGTGGAGCGATATAGGCAGTGCTATTTCCACCAAAAATGAACCCTTTTCCATGGAGGACAGTTATATATTTCAATTGGACAAATCGGATGTAAATAATACGGGTTTCGAAGATTTCGAGGGTGATATAGCGAACTTGGAAGATATTGCAAATTTGGAAGATTTCTTACCTTCGTCGGGCTCGCACGATGAAGGCTCTCATTCATTTCATTTGTTATCGCCATCGTTGCATGCTGCTGCACAAGCTGGCACACCATCACCGGGCATGGGTCCACCCATGGAATTATTGCAACAGCAGCAGCAGCAGGAACAACAAATGCAACATTTTTCGCAAATGCATTCTATGCAAAATTCATCGGTCGATAATGATAATGACAGCAACTCAAACAATAGAAATTCAATGCAAATTCAACAACAACAACTACAAAATCATCAAAGTTCCTCTTCTAGTCCATATGAAATCTATCACAGTACACCAAATAAACACCAAATGCAGCAGCAACAACAGCATAGCAACAGTTTTTCACCAGGAAGTGTAGTAAGTATTGAAGATCTTCTATTCTCACTCTTTTTACTCTCCAAAAGAGAAATCCTACAATGAATAAATTAAAATTTTTCATATTCAACAGCCTTCCCACTCACCTTTACAAATGAATTCCATAACACCACCGCCACCGCACTCCAATCGTTCACAATACCAACAGAGTCAAGTGAAATCATCAAACATGCAACAGCTGTTGAAGAAAGGTTTCTCCATTTCACCTGATCGTAATAATTCGTCTTCAATGTTGGGCCATTCGGTACCCTCTAACCATGGCCTGTTAATGACATCAAATGCATTGAGTCCCAGCAGTGCTAGCAGTGGTTTTGGCAGTACAAATGGTGCCACCATAAGTTCCGGTTCTCCGAATGGACCCGTGATAAGCGTTAATAGTGTGCGAAAACAATTCTATCAATCCAATGAAGGCAATACAATATCCAGATTGTCCTCATCGGCACCAACTCATTTAGGTCCTGCCGATATTTGGATGCGCAGAGAACCCAGACAGCATTTACTTTCTACCAGTTCCTTGGCCGAGGCAGAATCCTTTTCATCTCTTAGCACTGCCAGTGTTTTGTCACCCGATGGTCATGATTATTCACAAGATGATGACGATGACGTGTCAACCGATTATAACAGTGATCATTATGATGATTTTTCATCCGATAACGGTTCCGATAATGATGATGACAGTTCCACAATACATGGTCGCTCTCATTCTGGCAGTAGCAATCAATTATCTTCTTCGAAGGGCAAAGAGAGATTCTTTTGGCAATATAATGTTCAAGCCAAAGGACCGAAAGGCAAACGTTTGGTGTTTCAATCGAAATTGGAAGATCCTCATTTCTTGAACGAAGTCACCGATCCCGTATTCAGTCCGAATTGTTCTGTTAGAGGCATTAAGGTTTATAAGGTAAATTTTTTGTTACTTCTTTATTTGTTTTTTGTTTTTAATTTCGAAGCCAAAAGAAGAAGAAAAAATCACTCATAATTCCCTTTTATTGCAGCATAGTGGCAAGGCGCGCAAAGGTGATGGCAATGATTTGACACCAAATCCTCGTAAATTGCACAATATTGGCAAAGAACTAGATCGTCTGAGTCGCACCATTAACGATATGACTCCCGTCTCCGAACTGCCATTCAACGTTAGGCCCAAATCGCGTAAAGAGAAAAATAAATTGGCTTCTCGTGCGTGTCGCTTGAAAAAGAAGGCCCAGCATGAGGCCAACAAAATTAAGCTGTTTGGTTTGGAAATTGAGCACAGTAAGTTTTTGTTATGGTTTTCTTTTCTATTTAAATTTTATTTTATTTTTTTTTTTTAATAATTCCAACAGAACGTTTGATAAATGCTATAAGTGATATTAAACAGAATCTAGCTTTCAAATATCGCCAACAAAATGCTGGCGAAAATGCCGATGAAGTTGACCAACAAATTGAAAGAATTTATAAACACGCTATAGGTAAGTTATTGTTATACATATGAAGGAAGTTATCGATATTTTGTGTGCATATTTTCGAAACCAACTCCATAAAAATGTTTTCTCTATCTTGTATGTAAAAACTTTAAAGCTTTGCATAAAACTTACTTTTCGGGATATGTAAAAAGCTTAAGGACTTAAAACTTTCGATAAACATTAAAAGTGAGCCGTTGTAGTTGATTTATAAAATGGATTTTTTTTTAACAATTTCGAAACAAAGTTTGAATTATCGAATGTATTAAAAGTTAGAAAATAATGCTTTTCCGTAATAAGAAATATTTATTAATAGAGGACTTTCAAGGCTGAAATTATTAATTCGAAATTATATACGAAATATTCCAATATTGTACAAAATTATCAGTCTTTGCTGATTGCTCAGAAAAACAAGCTAATAGGCTTGCGAATCCTTTAATTTTTATTGTTTTCGTTGCAATATTTACTTTGATTGAATAAAATAAATAAATAAATAAATAAAATAAATAATTTTTTTGCGAAATTATCAAACATGTTCCTCTTACGGCTCTCGACATGGAAATAATGGACCGATGGAAAAACCCTAGGGTTTCTTATTTTTATGCTAAACTATTTTTAACTACGAATTTTGAATATTTGTTCGCCTCTTCTTCTTTTAAATAATAATTTTTTTATGAATACGCCATATTAATACTGCAAAATATAAGAAATTCCTTTAAAAACTATTGGCAAGACATATTGACTAGAAATATTATTCTGCAAGTAATTGCCAAGTCCATGTTATTAATATTTAGATCACTGACGTCCTCGTTCTGGTCAATAATAGACTACTGCTGACAGCCTTTTACTATTTATACTGTCTATAAATGGCACAGAAATTATCTATTTTTGATATTGTGTAGAGAAATGCTTACAGAATAAGTGAAATTGATAAAAAAAATATTGGCAGGAAATAAATTGTGGGCATATTTTAGGTTATGAAGTAAATTGGCTTAAAAACTCACTTCTTTACAAATTCAGTTTTATTGACACCAACGTAAAGTAGAAATATGGGAATTAATAATGGAATATGATGTCGGGCAAATGTCCACCTCTAGCAAGTCGGCAGACGTCCGCCCTTTTTACAACATTTTGAACCACATTTGGCAACAAAGCTTCGCTTATCTCGTCAATGCAGTGCCGAATTTCAAATGGTCCCATAGAAAATAATTCAGAGGCGTCAATCACAAGAACGAGGCTACCAATTGAAATCGCCCAATCGAGAAATTACGCGACCGGGAAATTTCTCATGATAGTAAATTTTCACAATTTGAATTCTTTGTTCAAGAGTGTAGCGTTGCATGGTTAAAATTTCCCAAATTTTTACTAAATAAATGCCAAAGGATGACAGCTCAATTCATGGCATTTCATACTGACAAAATACTGACAATAGATATCGATACAAAATATTAAAAAGAAACATTGAAAAAATATTGGCAAGAAACATTCAATGTAATATTAGTGAGAAATATTAATCAAAAATATTGATAAAAAATATTTACTAAAAATATGGAACAAAAATATTAGTAAGAAATATTGACATAAAGAAAGACAAGCTTAACCGTCAACAAACGAATTTTTTTTTCAAAATTAAATTCGAAGAATATCTCTTTTTTTTAAATAAATCGTATCAAATGCATTAATAGTAATTTGTTACATTATTTTTCATCCACAGGAGGCTTAGCCATTGCTGGCAGTAGCACCGTTTTTGTAAATAAAGTTTTGGAGAATGTTAAAAATGGCCAACCCAGTGGCGGCTTAGAAGAACTCAGAAATACCTAAACAAATACCACAAAAAAAAAAAAAAGAAACATTGAAGAAAAAGAAAATGAAACGAAAATTATAATATAAACAAAGATGGAAACTGTAACAAAAGAGGCAAAATATATTTTTTAAAAATTATTTAACGAGTAAAGTAATAATATTAGAAACAAATATAAAGTGAAAAGTGAAAACATAAAATCAAATACGAAATATAATGGAAAAAAGAAAGCGTAATCATAATAATAATAATATTATAAAAGTTTTTGTAAAATGCTACCAGTTTTACCTGTTTTTATTGCAAAAAAAAAATACATATATAAAAAAATTTATGTATAATTTTTTATAAAATATATTTGATTTTAAGCATTTGTTTGTTAAAGTTAAGTTTTTATTTTTAATTCTTATTATTTTCAAACAGTTATTGAATTTAGAAATTGTTATGAAAAAAAATTTCTGAATGTTTTCTAGTAGCAACCAACGACCCGAACCTTCTTTTTAAAAATGAGAAAAAAACATTATGATAATTATTATTGCTAAACATTTTTACTGTAAACATATGTTGTTAATATGTTCTGTTACTGTTAAACAGAACTTTGTTAGAGGGTCATTTAGTTTATATTTTATTTTTTTAATATTAACTGTTTAGTTTACTTTTGTACAATTTGTATAAATTAGATGTGTAAAATTTTAAAACCTTAAATTCTTTTTGGGTTATTGTAAGTTTTATATATGAGAAAAAAATGAAATTTGGGAGGGAAAAAACGGAACAAGGCAACAAGTTCACTTTGTTTTGAAACTATTTAGCTGTAAAGTATTTTTTTATAAAGAAATACCAGCGATTGGGGTGGAGTGAATCTGTAATTCAATGCAAAAAGTAAAGTAAAGTATCTGCTTTCTTTCTTATATCTATTGAAAGTACCTTTAAAAACTATTGGTTTCAAAGCGAATTGCAGTGACTACACCCGATGGTATAATTGAAAACTAAAAATACTAATTTTAAGAATCAAAAAATTCGACCATATTGAACAGTTTAAAATTTCAAGCATGTTTTGAAAGGGTCTGCTTCTCTTCTTATAAAAACATTCTGGAAGTTGTAAAAACAAATAACAAAATTTCTCGGCGAAAAAAAAATATGAAAAAAAAAAACAATGAAAACCTGTGCATAACTTTATGAAGAAAAACAAAATACACAAAAGAACACTATACATATTTTTAAAAACTAAGCAGCAGCATAACGCACTAATTTTTACCTAAATTGTATGTTAATTTATGCTTAGATATGCATGCATATACAAACGTACATATTCTATCAATATGTTAAATGAAAAACAAAAAAGAAAGAAAGAAAATTTATAATTATATCCATTTGAAATACTTATACTATCCATCTATTTACGATAATTAAGAATAATTTTTAGTTGATAGTGTTGTTTATGAAGTTTATAAGAGAAAATGAACAGAAAAGAAAACGAAATATTTATGAAATACATATTTTTACAAGGTGATATATTTTTAATTTCTTCTCTCTTTTTTTTTCTATTATTTTTTAAGTTTAAAATATTATTTGTATACATACATACATACGCACATATGTATGTATGTTATTTAAGAAGAGTGTTAACAAATAAATAAAGTTACATATAATTAATTATTATTATATTACATTCATAATTTTATAATAATTTTATAAATAATAAACAAAATAATATTTCATGCGTAAAATATCAAAGAAAGAAATAAAAAAAACCCAACTTAAAAAAATACAATAAAGGAGTTCACAAGGTGTACATATATGTATGTATGTGAACATATCCACATGAGCATACCAACTGATGTATTCGTTGGTAAAGTTTTTGACAACTTGACAAATTGTTGCTTCTATTCTTTCAGTAATAAAAATTATATGAAAAAAATGACCAACCAGCAATAATTTGTCATGTCAACTTTATTATTGACAAAGAAAATTTGTAGCATCTATCCTCCTTGTAAATGCCTTTAATATATTTTTATTTAATTTTAATTTTTTTATTAAATAATAAGTTTTTTTTTTCTTCTAATTTTATTTGCTTTAATTGCATTTCCATTTAAGTTTGTAAGAATTCCTTCGTTCTTTATATTTTCAAGCAATCAAAAGTTAGGCAAGTACTTTTTTAGAACGAACACTGACAGCATCGCAAGTTTTATGCAAAATATATATGTATACAAATAAATGTATAGGTATGTACATATCGTTGGTCTCTTGCAGAAAGGCCCTAACTCGCATAATTGCAACGTAACAGAAGAAGGTAAACATATACATAAATGAAACATGACAAAAAAAATTATAATAACATAAATTTTTTGATGCCTAAAAGACAAACGGTAATCAGACAGCAATGCGCTGTGAGTTACATTATAAGAAAGCACACACTTATGTGACAAGGTTCATTTCAGTATGTTTTGTTGTACTCTTTGTTGATATGTTGTATCAAACCACATGTATTTTCTGCAACCATTGTAGAGCTTTGCTGTAAGGATAACGACTTAAAATATAAAAAGAATACTTTCTGTCTGTTTTACAGAAGACGATTGAATAAAATCAATCGTTTGTTTATGTTGAAAACAAAATATGTACATATTTGTGTTTAAAAGCTTAGCTTACCCGTAATAGCAAAGATTTTTTATAGAGCTGTTGGAAGAGTTAATATTAAAACAAGTACAACATTACAAAAACAACATGGTAATTTTATTGTGGCGTTTGCTTGCTCCTGTCAAAAAATTATATGCGTTTTTTTTTCTTTCACAATATTATTTTTCTTACAACCACAATTTAGTGGAAATTTGACATGAGCAGGCGATAATTAATGAAATCAGCTGTGCTCTCAAAACTACCTTATAAGTAAATGTACCTTGAGCTTGTCGCCTGAGAAATTAATATTTGTGAAAAATAACTAAGACAAAATTTCTTTTTTTACAACATCCGTGTCTGGAACTTGTTGTAAACAGTTGTAGCGCCTCAAATCGCCAGGCTTACAACCATTAATGTGCTACAAGCAATACCAAATTTTCCAAAGTGAATTCACTATATAAAATGGTGATTTAACCGTCACGTGTTGTTAGTCTCCGTCCGTTGTACATCTCTTGAGTTTATGTCAGAAAACGTTGAGAGAGTAAAAATGTGAGGTAAGAAGATTTCACAACAACAAAATCTAGTATATAAAACTGCCCCGTGCAAAAAAAAAATTCATTATGTGAACTTCAAATGGACAATATAAGAAAAGTAGTGGAATGAAACATGCAACATATGGGGCGAAAACTTACGAGTCTAGCTAAATTTTTGCACACTACCAAACTGCAAGTAACATGTATTTCAGTTCGAATATGTTTTCATTTGCATCGAAATCATCGTTAAATCGTCTGTCTGTCTGGCTTATAAATTTCGTTAATTTTATAATTTTTTATTAATATCCCTTTTATTCTGTAAAAAAATATCAAAAATTGAGACACTTACGTTGCCATTGTAAACGGCCTGTTTTGTTCTTATTTTATTTTCCAGGTCTTAGAGAGCGAGTAAGTACTTAAGTGTCGCTTTTTTAATGTCGTCTTGACGTGACGTCTACAAATAGTTTCAGAATAAGAGGATTTTTCTTTTATGTTATCGCTTATTAAATTTTTTTAAAGTCTATTTTATTTTTAAATGTTACATGTACATAATGAATTTATTATAATTTTTTGGCAACGAATTGTGTTCATTTTAACCTTTAAAAAGTATTAGAAATTTTATTTATCAAAATTTAAAAAAAAGAGTATATTTATATGTATGAACTTTAGAAATCTCTTGGAATTTCATAATATGTAATTTGATTTAATTTAACAACAACAGCAAAAAAATAAAATCCAAATTCTCTATTTAAGATTACAAATTACTTAGAAATTAAGGAAAATTAAAAAATATTTACTGTTTCTCTACAACAACAAGTACCTTAAAGGGCTCAGAAAGAAAATTTTCCAAAAATTTTATGATAATTTTTGAAATATAAAACTTCTCTTTTAAGATAAGTTCAATGATTGAAAAGAAAGGAATTTTATGCAGCAGATAAGTGATGAAAAGTAAAAAGTTTAAAACTTGATTAGTGGTAACAGAAAAAACAAAATGCTTAAGCAAAAATGAGCAAAAAAAAAAGAAACGATTTGAAAATGGAAAATAATTAATCAAACGAATTTGGAAATGTTTGAAATTGTCATACGAGTTGTTGTTGTAAATATTAACTTATAACTTCAATCACTGGGATAATGCAAAACATTTCCATATTTCGTTTAGAATATAAAATAGGTTTGAAAAATAAAAAACAAAAATGTTTGGAATTTCAATTTTAAGTAAAAACGAATTAGTTTGTAGGTTAGTAATTATAACAAATTTTAAAATTGATAAATTATTTAAATGCTTGAAAATACCAATATTATATATTTTTAATATTATCAAAACATCTGTAAATATCTATGTATTTAAGAGCCATATATGTATGTACATACATACACACATAACACCATGTACTATTCCTACATACATATATGTAAGTATGTACATTCAGAGTTAAACTTTAATTAGGAATTTCAAATTTGACCACTTTATATCATATTCATAATTGAAAAAAAAAAAATTTTGAATTTGAAATGTATTCCCGAATAAAATTTCGAAAGCAAATTTATTTTAAATGTTCAAATTTCAAAACCAAATTATTGCATTTTATGAATACAGCTGCTGCTAAGGAAATTTGAAAGAAAAAATTTCTAAAAGGAAAAGCATGTGTAGCAGATGCGGTGGAATTTAAACAAAAAACTTTTCTTATTAATAAGCTGGTCAATATATATTAAAAAAAAATCATCATTTCGTTGTCTTTTGATTTCCTGAACGTTTCAAACTATGTATATTTTATATATTTTTCAATATTTACATATTAAATTAAGTTTTTCTGATGGAAACATAAATTTTGCTAAAGCTGTAAATTTTTTAAAACTAGTGATTAATTCTGGTAGAGGAGGCAACAATCGGCGAAATTCGCGATGACATCTGCCGCCTTTAATTGTAGTATTTGGGGAATTAAAGAGTAACCCCCTTATCACCCCATGGTTAATACGCAAAGTTAAATTTGGAAAGTTTTAATTCAGGAATAGAAATAGAAAGTGTTCTCTCTGTCTTTCCGCCAACTGAATTAAAACTTTGCCAAGTAAACTTTGCGTGTCTAAAAGGGGTCTATCAGGCATGTTCTGAAAATCAATTATTTCGTAAATTGATTTCAAATCAGTGAAAAGGTGTTCTGTGCGCAATAATGTTTGAAATCTCACATACACTTAATACGATTTGTTCTTTATTTGTTTTGCAATAAAATTTATAATTTAAATTAGAAGAATTTACAAATTTAGGGTGGCGCTGTAAACTTTGCAGATGTTCTTTTTAGTTTTGCTTTTAAATCAATTATTGCAAACAAGCTTGCTCCTGGCATATTTACTATATATATTTAAACAAAAACTTTAACTTCAATTCATAAATTTATTATATTTTTTTGATAAAAAAATTTTTGTAAATAAAGAAAATCAGCTGTTTGCTCGTGATTTAGAACACTGATTTTACTCACTACTAAAAATTTTAAATCTTGTGATTTTCAGAACACCTAAATATCATTTCCGTGGTTTCAAAATCGTTTTTGATTTAAAATCTACGCGATTTCAGAAAGAACCTGTGTCTTTATATTCATCGTTTTTGACGGCAACACATGCGTGAAGTGAAATCAGCTTAATTAAATGTGCAAAAATGACAAACGAGGAATCCCGGTATACTGGGAATTCAAATAAATCCGGGGTAACTGATTTTTTTCTAATTGTGAATCTTGATATATTTGAATTTTCTAGGTTCGGTTTTTACACAAATAATAAATTTGTTTAAGTAGTCGTTGGTGCCACGCCCACATTCAAAATAAATACATATTCGTTTTAGACCGAAACAATTCTTATTCTCATTACAAAATAAATACCAGTGCCAGTGTTGCACTCGGAATTACTATTTATGTATGTATGAATTTACTTTTATGTAACCGATTCTTTGCACGAATTGCATTATTTCAATGAATGACATTCATCGTTAACTACTCATTAAATTGTTGCAAATGTAAATATCTGTAATGTACGCATACGTTGTTTCAATGAATTTTTTCGTTGAACTTCAATATGAAATCATTCGTTGTTGTTGCTGTTACCCATTAATAAAATTATTTAACTCATTCATTGTTTTAATGTACATTTGGTAGTTGAAACAATGAATTCTTTTTTTTTTCATAATTTTAGGTTCAGTTAATTGGCGATTTTCGCACCTCTTTGTCTTTAGCAAAATTTGTGTTTTTCATTAAAAAAGAAAAGAATTTTTCAAGAAAAAAGCACGTAAGTTCCTGTAAAAAATGTACAAAATTTTTAATGTTGAAAAATTAAATATTGACAATTTATTTTTTATAAAATCTAAAAAGAAAATACATATGTAGTTATTTTAATAAAAATAATTATTTACGAGAAAAGTATATTTATACAAGTATATGCAAGAGCACAGCTCGCCGTGTTTTTTTAATACATATTTTCATTGCCTATTGTCAAAAAATTTTCATTTTCTTTCTACACAATTTTCTTTACGTTCTGCTGAGCGGAGCTGTAAAGGAATGATCAAAATTTTGTTTTTAATTCAAGTGATTAACAAAAAGTTCAATTGATTAATTTTACACAAAATGTGAATTGAATAAAACACGAATGCATTCCTCATGAATTAAAAATTCTCGCATGCATTCACATCACTAAAAAGATTAAGTGAATTTATTGGTGATTTAAAGAAAAGCAATTTTTTAATTCACTGTTTTCACTAGGATTATGATCAATATTAAAAAACTCTTGAATGTTTCAACAAAAATTTCAAAAGCGTTTATGATTCGTTGAATCATTCCTTTACAGCTCTTTTTATTTTTAAGTTTTTGCCAAGATGCATATACTTGTATAAATATACTTTGCTTACGAGTATTAAAAAAAACTAGAAATTTACTCGATTTAGAAAAGAGAAAGTTAAAAATACGTGTTCACTCTCCATTGATCGTTAGATGTGTAGTGGGTTCTGTTTGTCAATAAGTGATACATCTCTTATTTTTATGCTAAATACTAAAAATATTAAAAAATATTGATATTTTACTCAATAATAATTACCCAACATTTTCGTCATAACTTTACTATTTGTAAGAAACACTCACACGCATACACACATACATATGTACATATTAACTTTTGAATGATTTCTGATGTTAAATTTAAGTTTAGAGCTTTTGTGTCTGAAGACTTTTGGCAGATTTTTATGATAAATAATGTTGTAGAAAGGGGAGTTATTTTGATACTTTTGTAAGAATTGCACAAAAAAAATTAATATCGCGTATGTTCCTCATGATGTTTTACATAAAAATGCTGAACACATGTTATACCTTCCACGTAAGTTTTACAAGACTACACTGTAGATACAACACAGAAAAAAAAAACTGGTGCATATGGGAGGAAATTCAATTTCCAGCACATATGAATAGTGGATATAGTAAATCGGTCTTCCACGTAAGTTTTACAAGATTACACTGTAGATACAACACAGAAAAAAAAAACTGGTGCATATGGGAGGAAATTCAATTTCCTCCCATATGCACCATTTTTTTTTTTCTGTGTTGTATCTACAGTGTAATCTGTTGTAGATCAATTTTAGGAAAAAGTTCAATCGTGTCTGTCATGAGTTTCACATCCGTGTGAAAGTGAATCTTTTCCGAATACATATTTTGGTGTCCTGACATTCTCTTCCGAACAATTTTTTCGTTTTCTTTCGACTGCACTAAGCTGTGTGAAAGCAAATAGAATCTCATTTATTACACAATAAAACTAATTTAATTTGAAAAAATCTTTTTTGAACTTAAGTTTGATATCTTGTCTACCTAATTCGGAAATAAAGACCAATATGTTTGATAATAACACATGGAAAAGGAGATTTAAAAAAATTCCCACTTTAGCCACCAATCGAGCAAAAATATTCGCAAGTATGCCGGCTTGATGTTCTATTTTGTAATTCGGAAATTTTCCTTCTAATTGAAAACGTTCGAAACTCATGACAGACACGAATATTTCGATTGCAACAAATCGTACAAGGATTGTAACATTTAGCATTTTCCCCTTTTGCAATAAGGGGCTGTGCACATATTACGTAACGCTGTCTTCAGAAATTTTGTAACCCCCCCCCCCCCCCCCCCCCCGCTTCGTAACGCTTTTTACTAATTTTTCAGTGCAAAATTTCCAATCAGTAACAAATCTTTAGCCCCCTCCCCCTCCCCCTGAAGTGTTACGTAATATGTGCACAGCCCCTAATAAGAATTTTTCGTACGTAATTGTTGCATTATGCCCTACAAAGATGAAGTTAATATGTTTGTGTGTATGTGTTTGTAATTAAATTAAATTCCTTATTTAAGTGATTCGCTGTATATGTGTGCGATACCTTTTATCTCGCTGTTAATTGTAAACTTTGTAATTTTTTATAAATTTTTAGTATCGAAAATCTCAAAAATTTAGACATGAAAAATTAGCAAAATTTTCAAATATTTTATTCTGTGATTTCCTGGCATACTGCCGCTACTTCTGACACAAACGTACAAAAAAAATTATATTTCATTGTCAACTTTACAAACAAAAAAACAATCCTTCGATATCGAGGAGTAGTCTGAAAATATTTTCAAAACTCCATTTTCAAATTAACTCGTAAACGCCATTATAAAACATTTGATTTTAATTGTAAAACGACGTAATGTTTAAAGATAGGAAACAAAAGAAATTTAAATGCCAACCAAAAATACTGAATATATAAAATACATTTTTGAAACCGTAATAACTTTAAATTTAAAGATTTAAAATCCAAAATAAAATATTAAATATTTATCAATTAGAATTTAAAACTAAAACTTTTGAAATGACCAAAAAACAAAAAAATAGTTTTCTCTTTTTCTTATTTATATATATTTTTTTGTAAGTGTGAAGACAACAAACAACAAAATAGAAATTTTTACATTTTTAAATGCGCTTTAAATAAATGTGCTTCAATTTAAAGAAATTACAATTTATTTACAAAAAAAAAAGGAAATTACAAATTTTATATACACAAAATAATATTATTAATTAAGTATACACACATACAAACAAACATACATCTATACTTTCCTTAAGAAATATTATAAAATATTGAAAAAGTTAAATTGAAAAATAATTCTAGCGGAATTCAGTATTGTGGGCAAATGATGGATGGTGGGTGGGAGTGGCAGCAAAATGTCCTAAATACAAAAAGTGTCAAAACATCGAACTGAAATACTGAAAGCGGGCTAAAGTTTATTATAGAAATTACATGAGTTGAATAAAACCTGCCCTGCAAAAAGAAAAGAAAATATTCATTGGAAAAGTAGAGTAAATTTCGAAAAAAAACTGTTTTATTTTTTAAATTCAATACATACATAATTATTTTCTATTTTGTAAGAATTTTACTCATTTCAATCTATTATTTTTAATTTCCTCGATCTAATGTTGTTTTTTAATTAATTGAAATTGGAACTCAGTTAAAAAATGCAATTCAAGAATATCTGGCCGTATGTCGCGAATAACAAGAACAAAATTAACTTTCAAGGTGGGTAATTCCGCCGGTTTATCAGCGTAGCGTCTTCCTGTTGAAACTACATCTCCCGGTTCAATTTCATTTATATTTAAATAAAAAACAATTATTGATCATGATGCGGCTTCAAGCCCGTTAAGGAAAAAATGAGCATCATCGCTGAACAGAATATTGCGATAAACATCGGATCAGTTTTCAGAGCCCAATCGGCGAAATAACAAAGCATATCATAATGTAGTGGATTTGTTTCCTCACGAAGTCATCGTCTAAATGTTGCGCAAATTGAAGTTTGATTTTAAAATCTATCGGTCTATAAAAATCTACCTTTATATTCAAACACATTTCAAATTATTCATGTGTATGCCGCATACTAAATCATAATCCCGCACAACTTTAAAATTTTCATAAATAAAATAAAATTTTCACGTATTAAATTTCTAACGAACTTGAAAGTTTATTTTCTATTTCCGCCTTCCTTAACTAGAAAAATACCTCTTTATTCCCATTTTTCCCCGGCATTACTTGTACAGCATCAATGGTATTTTGTCACTACTAAACATTTTTAAGTTGTGTTAGTTTATGATTTCGATACAAAATGTAAACTTTCTTAAACAAAAATTTTTTTTTGTTATATAAAACAAATGTTTGCAAGTACTGCCCCAAGCTGTAGTCGAACCGAGACCTTTGCCTACAAATAAAACATTTTGTCTCGAGTTCAAATCCCTTGACAAACAACATGACATTTTGAAATTGTTTTAATATTTTTTGCAAATAAATTTTAATTTAAATACTATTTATTTTCTTCCAACATTTTAATCTTACTTTCGTATAAATCTAAAGAAACTGGAGTCGAACCTGGTTTTTGGTTATACATACATATGTATACGGCAAACTTCAGTTCGAGTTCAAATCCCTTGATGAAGAGCATTTTTTATATAGTTTTTTTTTTCAATAAATGCCATAAAAGTATCTACAATTTGTTTCTTGTAACATCTTTATTTGACTTTTTTATAAACCTTAACAAACACATAACGAGCTTTTCAAATAAATTTGAAGAAAAACACAGCACAAAAAGTGCAAAATACACAACAACAAAAATAATTTGAAAATCAATCTACCTCAAAAAATATACATATGTAAGTATGTACATACATACATACATAAATGCAAATGTATAAAATTTTATTAAATAAGAATAAAAAGAAAAAAACTGAAATACAAGGAAATTTTCATCATAACAAAAAATTTTTTTTTTTAAAAACAATTTCTTTTGCTAACACATTGATGTGATAATTTTATTGATTTCTTTCATACTTAATATTCAAAGAAATAAGTTTCATAAACCAAAAGAAGAAAAATCAATAAAAATAAAACAAAAATGAATTTGAGAAAATAATAATGACAAGCAAAATGTTTTTGATTACTTTTTTAAAGTTAAAAAAACCAAAAAACATTTAAAATTATACTTACTGTGTTGGAAAAAATTTCAAATTTTTATTAGCTTTAAGGATTTATTTATAAGGAAAATTAAACAAAACATACACTTTTAACACACAAACAATTTATAAAATATTTAATATACCTACATACATATTTAATAAATAAAAAAAACTTCATTGTAAATTACATATATGTATATTCTATATAATAAAAACTTAAAAATAAAACAGATTAAAAAAAAATCTGGGTATGAAAAATGTGTTTCATTTGAAAAACGAACACACATTAAGTGAACTGGAAGCAAGTATGTATAATATCACCCATGAAAAATGGATATATACCGATTTCTCAAAAACTGGAGCCAATCTGACACTTCCAAATGTACATACTTTCGCACTCAGGGGACTACCCCCCTTCGAAAAGGATTCATCGAAGTTCATTTTTTTCGGGTCAAAAACTATCACAGTGTATTTATTTACAATAATAACAATAACATGAAATGAATGAAATTTGAACAAAAAAATGTGGAACGCTTCACGATTTTGCGTGTCATCCTTGCGCAGGGGCCATGCTAATCTTCTCTGTATCGTTCCAATTTTAGTATATGTTCTGCCGAAGCAAGAACGAAGTTACATTTTTCAATTTTGTATATATACTTGAATAATGGAAAAAAAGAATACGAGACTTGGATGGGTACTCAAAAAGCATTTCCTTTTTACCACACATGTGGTGGGTTTCACACATCAGAGTTGCAAAATACAGGAAAACATCTAATAATATTAACAGTGCTGCCATATCAAGAGATAAAGGATTACATATTTTTATCACGGGTAAATAATAGCCTTGGAATTAATTGACGTTGGCTAAGTGCGAACATGGTGTATACAAATAATACAAGGTAGTAAAATTTTATAAATTATTCATTTAAAATATATATAAAAGGCTTACATTTAACTAATTTTCAACATTTAATGAACTAAATTCATATCGCTGAATTGTAATCATGTGTAGTCTTCACATAATGCATTCATATGTGTACAAGTTTCCTATAACATACATATTTGTGACTTATGAAATTAATAAAAGTTTGTGAATGTGATATTTGTGTAACTAAGGTCTCAGTAAATACAAAAACTGAGTAGCACATCTTTAAGTAAATATGGAAACTACCTGCGCAACAGCAATCCGAAGCTAGTAAGATTAGTGAGAGCGTAGGCAGGATATATAAATGTGACATATATTGTCGCCTCATATAGAACAGAGAATTAATTTCATGTTGGTGTCGGTCTATTCTTGAAAATGTGTCGAAGAAGTGAAAATTTACATGCAAACAAAAACAAACTTTTAAATATTGCTTATGTTTTACATACATTTCTTGAACTTTAACGCGTTTATCTCTCTGAAAAGCGTAAAATTTACATGAAAACAAATATTTTTTTCAAGAATAGACACCTTTTTCCAATGTTAAATATTCACATCAAAAAATAAATTAAAACTGTAATGAAGGGGAAATAGTTTAGTCTGGCATTACTTTATACGGCATCACTGTTAGCTGTACTAAATACAACAGTGTACATACAACAGCAACTACTCTGTTAATGAAACTCACCACCAATACATTAAGCAATCATATGGCCCAATATTTTGTTTTATCGTTGCAATTACATACATACATACATATACATACTATGTAAATATTCAATAATTTATCTAAAGTTTTTACTTTACTAGTACCTATTGAGTTTATAATAGAGAAGCATTAGTGCTATATTTATATAATGATGAATTCGAAATATATGAACATACATACATATTAAATAAAATTCATTTATAGAACCCCATTAAACGACTTGCAGACATAAATACGTACATACATACATACTTATGTATGTACATATATATGTAGGTAAATACAAATATGCATACATACATATGTATGTATGTACATCCATACAGACATATGACAACATAGGTACATATGTATGTACGTATGAACAGTTATGACCTTGATGATTTTCCTAACAAAACTGAGAGTAATTAAAGTATGTTTGTAAGTACATACTTATGTATGTACATACTTACATACACATGTATGTATGTATGTATTTTTGTGTGCTCTAATCAAAATTGTATAGACTGTGCAAAACAAAAGCAATGGTGTTTGTGTTTATTTTGTTCGTACAGAAGATGGTGGCTGACTGAATTCTACCTACTATATGTACATCTGTACATACATAAATATAAAATCAAAGCATACGTACATACATATGTATGTATGTACTTTAGGTCAGTGATTTTTCTGTGTTGCTAATTTACTATCGTATTCTTTTTTGTTTGATTTTATGTATAAATACCATCTGTAAGTACAGAAATTTGTTCTTGCTTCGGCAGAACATATACTAAAATTGGAACGATACAGAGAAGATTAGCATGGCCCCTGCGCAAGGATGACACGCAAAATCGTGAAGCGTTCCACATTTTTTTGCTAAAATGTTGTTTTTGATATACATATGTACATATGTATGTAAGTATGTATGTATGTACATGACAACACTGGTTATTAAAGTCCTTCATTTTACAAAAATTCACTTATTCAAAGCCCTTGTATTTCCTTTTTCGTTAAAACGTGCTATAAATAATTGACTTTAAATTGGACAGAATTACCTTGCATGTATGTATGTACAAGTATGTATAAGTATATATATAGGTACGAGTTGTAGAAGAGTTAAGCCTTCTTACAGGTAACACAATGGGACCACATTAGGATCCAGGTGGGCTGGATTATAATATTTAATTTCCAACAACTTGCTAAAGTAACCTACGTATGAACATTCATTGAAAACTGCGGCTGGTGTAGTTAGGACCATGTGTTCGACATTAAAAGCAGCCTCTCGGCTTTTGGTGAAAGCACTGGACCTTGTTAGGTTCCAAAATTTAAAATAAATTGGCAAGTTTGTTTTAAATTGGCAAATGGTTTTTAAAATTTAATGCAAAAATTATATTACAAATAAAATTCAAAACTAAACAAAAAAACTTTAAAATTGCAAATATGAACATATCAATAATACAAAGCAGACAAAAACAAGGATGCTTTTCTTTTTCCTAGGTAGGTATGAGTTTAAGAATCTATTATGTCAGCTCTGTTTAAAAAAAAATATATTAATGGCAAGGATGAGCTCAAATACTTTGATCGTCCTAAAAGTATGCTTTATGTTTTTTATTTAAATCGTCTTTCTATGTTTTCTCGATTTCTGGGCTCCTGGTATTTTACTTAGTTTTTGAAATTGACAAAATTGCTTGTAAAAACCGTACAGAGTTGCCGCTTGATTTATTTTTACCCATTCTTCTCAACAACAATTTTAAAATTTTAATTCAATATATTTTATTGTTTCTCAAACATTATTTAAAATTTTATGAATGTCGCTTGATAATCAATTGACAAAACACTGTTTAGTGTCATATAAATATATACTCAAATCATATTACGGGAAATTAAATTAAACAACTGCATTTCAATAATTTTCATTTATATTTATTAATTTATGACAGATAGTTTTACAACTTTAGAGTTAAAGGGCACTATACATTCGTCAAAATCTCATCAAGCATTTAAACTTGTATCAGTGAAAATTTGTTTGTATGTGTGACACCGACGACGCTTGATGAAAAATTCAAAAATTTAGATATTGGCCATGCTTGATTTCAAGCACACATACACACGCTTGATGTCAAGTATTTTGACAGTATATAGTGCCCTTAAAAGAAAATTGGGGAAAATGTCAACACATAAAAATTATGCAAAAATAAATAATCAATACATGATCAGCTTTATATAAAAAATACAATGTTAAGAAAACAACATAAAACTTAGTTTAATTCTGAGAGTATCAAAAAGACAGCTTTTAGTAATAATTACAAATGGGGGTGTATAAATATAATATAATAATAGTATGTTGAATTGTATCCAAAAAATTAAAAGTTTGTTATGACAATATTTAAAATTTAGTCATGTTTCTGTTCTGGCTGCAAATCAAACCAACTCTTCAAGCCTTCTTCAGAGATTTCCGGATCATTTAGAGGAATTTTAAGCTAAAAATAAATAAGAAAATGTTATTGTTTAAAAATAGTGTATTAGGGGCTAATATTTTTGAAAATTTCAGATATATTCAATACGTATTTAAACTTTCAAATCGCCGCTACAAGTGTACTCTGACAAAATACGTCATTCGAATCCTGTGCTTATGCTAATTTTTACCGCAAATGTTTCTCTAAGCAATTAATTTCGATTCTATAAGTTCTCAAAAAGAATATTTTTTCTCATATTCTTTACACAACTTTTATGAGCAATTTCATATTATTCCAGAACAATGTTGTTATTATATATATATGTATATGTTCCTCTAACTCCCATTGGAGCATAGGGTAATTAGAAAAAATTTTCTTCAATAAGGCCTGACAGATGTCGAACTCGAGACCAACTAAAACTTATCACAGAAATTATACTCCATACGTCACGAATATAAATAAAATTTATAAAAAAATGCTCTACTATAGAAAAGTTCGCCAAATATTGCGTATTCATTTAAAGAAAAAAAAAAAAAAAAATGTGGAACGCTTCACGATTTTGCGTGTCATCCTTGCGCAGGGGCCATGCTAATCTTCTCTGTATCGTTCCAATTTTAGTATATGTTCTGCCGAAGCAAGAACAAACTTGCATATTTAAAGATATTTATACAAAAAATAAAAAAAAAAAGAATACGAGAATTATAACTGATGCGCAAATATCAAATAAAATGAGAGACCTATAAATATCCTAACTTGTAATACTTATATGTCAGGTAGAATTCAGCCATCCAACCAATTAAGGAAAAACCCGAAACACATCCAATCAAAATGATTTATTTAGTATGTACAACACAAACAAAAACCAGATTTTGTGCTAGTAATTAGAACTTAAGTGGTGAATTGTGTGCTTGTCTCTAAAAAAAATACTTTTAAATTAAATAAACTAAATGACTGGCTTCTTCAGCAATTAAATGAAATATAATATTCTACATGAATTTTTTAATGTTGAGGTTTGCTATTTATCTTACAAATTTTATAAGTTATTATTCTCAGTTTTAATTGCATCGTACAAAAGTGGTACTGAGCCAAGAACCTTTAAGTAATTGTTTTGACTTAGGTTCAAATCCTATAGTGGTTGGTTATATTTTATTTTTATAAATTGTTTTCATTATACGTTTTTTTATATTCTTTAATTAACTAAAACTTTTTACAATTATTTGTTTGCAAAATTAAGCACCACGTTCGTCTAAATTGTTCTTTTTTTGCAAAAAAAAAAAAAAATTATCCGAAGTCTGACAATATTTTTTGTGTGTGTCAATATTTTGTGTCCGACTGCATCTGTATCGGACGTCTTCGCACTTTCATTACGATCAAATATTAGTCGTACAATTTTTGCATTTAAATTCAGTCTTTTTTAAAAATATTTTTTGATAATGTAGATTTTCTATAAAGGAATTTACTTAAATTTGTTTTTAAAGAAAGCTTAAGCTTTATGCTGGGAACATAATTGGGACGAACGACGAATTTTTCGTTGCGATTATTCGACGTCAAAAATAGAACACATGCATTCATATGAAAGTGAACACAGCACCGACGTCGACGAAATTCGTCGTACGTGGCGAATTCTCTGATAGATTTAGTTCTATTTCATACGCTGACGAACGACGAAGAAATCAGTACAGCGTTACCATATTTTTTTTAATTTTAAAATATATTAGTAAATAATGTTAATTTTTACTTTAATAAGTTCTTCTTTTTATGATATAGAGCATTTTAGTTAAATATACATACATAATTATTAATGATGAAATTTGTTTTCAATAGTTTTCTTTAATGTTTAATTTTATAAAGGAATTATTTTCTTACTATCGTTGTTATTTTTGTATGTATATAAAAACAAATTTGTAATAAAAAATACACACAATTTTTTGGATTATTATGACAGCAGTTGTTTGTTTGTTCGTCCCAGTTGTGCGCTACACGATGAATTTACGCAACGAACTTTTGCCAACGAATTCGTCGTGCTAGACGAAATTCGGCGTTCGTCCCAATTGTGTTCCCAGCATAAATCTTCTCTATTACAAACAAAATTTTTTGGGATTTTTGTTAGTAAAAATCTAGTCTAGTCTGCTACGTTTTTCTTCTCACTTTTCTTATTAAAAGATTATATTTTTATATTTTTTTAAATAAAATTAAAAGAAAAAAACATATAAAAATTTTTTTGTGCAAACAGGAGTTGAACTTGGAATTTTAAAGCAAAACTAATTGAAGTATTGTTTTAAGCCCCGAAGATTCGCTAATGACTGTAATTTTTTTTTTAGGTTCTCGTTGATTTTTTATTTCCATTTATGTGCGTTTTTGGAAATATTTTTTATGTTTTTTTTGCGAAAAATTTAAAAATTCAATTTTAGTATGTGTGAAAATTTGTCTTACCATGCCAATAATTGGGCTTCCTCCCGACAGAAAACCCTTTTGCGTACACACCGTTACCTCCAGCTCGGATTGAATCAGTTCGGCACTTGAAATTAAATACTCAAATGTGGCATCGTATACCGGATTACAATTGTCCTTGACCACAACTGTTTTACGCTTCGATTCTTTGTTACGTGCTGGCAATAAGTAAAGCTTAACATATGGATCTGGTATATTGGAAGGATCTCTCAGCGGAATATTCATTATTTTGTGTATGGTGATGAAAAGTTTTTGCCTCGGCATCATATAATGCAGGGAGAGTTGCATGCGACCCAAACGAAATTCACCCGGAGATGAGGTAATGTCGGGTAAACGATGTGTCAGAACTGAATCATCACCAATTAGGGCAGCATGAAAAGGTTTTGGGCTACGCGGTGGCGTCGTAATCGATTGAAAATTAGCAGAATTGGAGACTTTTAAGTTGGGCTCTTCTTCGGATAGAGGAGATTCATTGGAGGAAATGCGACTAGATTGTGAATGCAAGTCCTGGAAGAATTCAATAAAATTATTAAAAATAATGCTTAAACTGATCGGGTACGAAACGAAAAAATTTTACTTTAGGTGAGGGTTTCTCTTGTATACTGGGCGTCTTGCTGATTGATGTCGTGCGCGACAATTGTGGCTGTGCTGTGGTTGATGTAGTTGTTGTTGATTCTGTATTATCAGGATCTTCAATGATGTCTGCCTTTTTCAAAATTCGCAAAGACAACGACATAATCAGCTTAGATTCCGGACCTGATTTCTGAATTTGGAAGGGCTGAGAAACCAGCTCCATATTCTCTTTATTCATTAGAGCAGCTATAACGTAACCAAATTGACCGATTTCATTACCGGTCTTTTGGTCGAAAATTTTAATTTGTAGAGTATCATTTTCAGGATTCCCCACCAAAAATGTGAAGCCTTGTTCCCATACAGGCGAATCGTCACGCATAATCATGGCTGTCTGTTGTTTCTGTTTGCCCACACTGCAAACCAAATAGGGATCGGGCTTAGAATGAACCCGAGCCTGCTTTAGATTTTTACATGAGTCAATGAAGACAATTAATAAGGCAGTACTCATAGAGGTGACTCTAAGTAGTTGTGTTTCTAAGAGAGCGGCTTGCAGGTCACTTAGATCGGCGGTAAGTTTATACCACTGCAATCGTACATGCAAAAGACCATGCTTGGCTTCTTCCAGAGTTAACCACTAAAAGCATTTAGGGAATTTTACAGATAAAATTAATTAAATATTTTCAAAAAACTCACCGTATCTACTACACCCCTCTTAACCGCATTGATGATTTCGATAGAAGCTCTACAAGATTAAAAAATAGTATTAGTAAAATTTTAAAAACTTTTCAAATAAAATTTCATAAAAACAACTTTAAAATTTTTTTTTTTATATTAAAATGTCTCTAATTATTAGTAATCAAACCAATTTGGTTAGTAACAGCATGATTAAAAAACTTAAAAGAGGAAAACAAAAAATGTGGAACGCTTCACGATTTTGCGTGTCATCCTTGCGCAGGGGCCATGCTAATCTTCTCTGTATCGTTCCAATTTTAGTATATGTTCTGCCGAAGCAAGAACAAATGTTTACATTTAAATTTGGTATTTATACAAGCATTCATATAAAAAAGAATACGAGAATACCTCTTCGAAAATTCCTGTGTGTGACAGACGTAAATGTTTTGCAGTTAAATTTTCAGGTAAAAAATTTATATACAGTTTTATTTTTTTCCACCCCTTAAAGCAAATTAAAAGGGATGATTGTTTGTGGATCTCGCGTGTGACGAATTAAGCGGAAGGATTTTGTAGAAAAACTGATTTCATGTGTGTGTGTGTTAAATTGCAATGTGCACAATTATATTGAAGAATTCTTCATGATTTGTGACCTTAATCTTATTTTATGAAGCTGACAGATAAGCAAGTTTGCAAAGCCGCAAATGGAAATTTGTTATCATTTGTGTAAAATTCTGAAAAAATCCAAAATTACAGCTCAGAGAACAGTCCGATAACTTTGATGGTTGGCGTGTGCTAATGTTTTCAGCGATTAGAAAAACACGGAGATATAAAATAAAGTTTTTTTTTTTATATTTTGCCATTTATTAAGTTTTTAGTATTTTTTTATTGTTGCCTCTTTCTTGAAAAGCTTAGTTTAGTTCATGGCGAATATTAAAGGTCTATGCTTTAATTACTCTTTGGCGAAATAATTTATAAAATAAATAAAAAAATTTTTTTAACTGAAAAACACCATTTCATTTTTATATAAATTGTTGAGCATTTTTTGTTCAAATTTACAAAATTTCTTAGTGCTCCCGCTTTTATAAAATACTAGCAGAACCCCCGTCTTCGCACGGAAGATATTTACTTTGATAAATTTCGATTTAAACTTATAATGACTACTCACTGACAGCTGTCAATGTGTATGCGTGTATGCGCGGCAACGTGTATTTACCGTGTGTATGAAATCAGCACACAGTATACATATCATATCGCACACGCTCATAGGCGCCTACGTATTTGTTGTTGCTTTTTTTATATGGACAAAATCACATGTTGCTATGAAGGGTCACAACTCACGAACGCGTCGATCGATTTCGTGCAAACTTTATATAACTTCACCATCTACACGACCATACGAACAAACCCTAAAAATTTAATCGAATTCGGTTTGACCGTTCTTGAGTTATAAAGTGACAAAACACTTGCAACAATTTTTTATACTCGTATATGTATATAGATATTCAATAATTCAAAGAATTTCTTCCGGTGTAGTACACTGTGTATATTTTTGTAAACCCAAATAATATGAATTGATCGTTATTGTTCATTTCATCACCTTATAATAATCTATAATTTTGTTTTTAATAATGAAATCCATTTAAAAATATATAAAATAAGTAAAAAATCCCACCTTCCTAAGGACTCATCATCACCGGTGCGATCCCAGTCATACAAGCGAAAACCGATGACAGTTAGTTGCGTTACTTCCACCACAGCCTTTATTATTGTTGTGATTATTTGATTAGTAATTTTTGGTTTTGTATGTTTTGTCAATTTGAAATGTGGGCGTATTAAAAGAGACAATACAATAACAACAAAAACCATATTTGAACATATTTAAAAAGAATTTAGACATGAATTTCAATATTGGAAATATTAAAAAGATTAGAATTTCGTTTTAGAGAAACACCGTGCAGTGCAATTGGGTGCATAATTTTGCGAAAAACCAATAAATTCACAAATTTTAGTGAAATGACATTTCATAGAAAGTGCTGAAAATTGTGAGAAATCGGAAAGTGAGAAAAACATGCGCTTTAGAGGGTTTGCGCAAGACACAGAGGTTAGATAATAATAAACATGAATAATGACAGCACACAAAATAGAGAGCGAGAGAGAAAGATAGAGAGTTAATGAGACTTTTTGGACAACTACAATAAACTACTTTAAATTAGTGTTGAAGAGCTTTTACTGCATCATGCATAAGTGGATATTGAATGTGGGTTCTAGGCCATGGTTTTTAAAGTTGAGAAATTTTATATAAAACATGCTTTTCAGATTAGTTTTTTTTTTCATACACCACCTGCCCAATGGATCATCTTTTTGTATACCAGAATCCCATAAATCAGAATCGTATAACTTAAATATCACCTCTTGGCCTACGGGAGAATTAACAATGGCCTAGAGAAAATTTACAAGATTTTTTTTTTTTTAGTTTTCTATTTTTTTTTGTACTTAAATGATTTCGTTTCTTTTTGTTAGATTTCATTCGATAAGCAGGTTCGTATAAGTGGGCTGCAAGGCTTATTTTGTTATTTATCAAATTTCTACTTACTTTTTTTAGAGTTTGTAAAGATATTGAGACATTTTACCCTACAATTTCCCTAATAATTTTTAAATTTTTTTTGTTGGATTGTTGTGTATGTACACTATTTTCTGTGTGTGTGTTCACTTACCTTCCCAGTGGCTCGTCTTTTCTCGAGTCATCAGCATCGAATATACCAAATTCAACAGTTTGACCCATTTCAACAAATATTTTAGCCTTTTAAAATTTATCAATTGGTTTCACATTTAACATTTTCGATAAGGATTAAAATTTTTGTTGGATTTTAAATTGTGTTTTGCAACAGAGAAAATACGAAAAAGTTGGCATAAATGAAATAAACAAAATAAAATTAATTATAAAATGAAGGAAAAAAAAACCATACAAAATCGAAAAATCTTTTAAAGCAAAGTTTCTAGATTAATTAAAATCATGCAAAAGATCACTAAAAACTATACTAGAAAAAAATTTTTTGGAAAAAAAATCAAGTTTTCATATAACTTGTGCGGAGAGCTTTAAAACGTAAAAGCCAAAAAATAAAAGAATTTGGTTTCGAAAGCCAATGGAAAACCAAAATAATAAATTCACCTTTTTTTGTCACCATAAAACCAACTCACCTCACACCAATAATCCCATTTTGGATTGACATTATTATCGATAATCTGAGTTTTGAATTCTTGAGAGCCGACATTGATAAGGGCATAAGGATCGGACTTACCCTTGCCCAGCACGCCTATATCCTTTTTCATTAAATCCTTAGCCTCCACCACATGGATGCGTAAAATACCCTGTTCAACAGTTGAAGAATATAAAAAGCTTTTTAAATAAAATAATTGGATATTTGGCAACACTTACCTCAGGCTCGGGCATTTTTAAAGCTGTAGCGGGCACTTCATTACTCAACGTAATGGGCAATTTGTTGGGCAACACCATAAAATTGCCAATTTGTTCCACAATAATGCGACGCAACAAATCACTTAAGCCGGGCATGTCCATGAAATCAATAACGCCCACCAAATTGAAATCAATATTGGGATTATTTAAAAAGAAAATCTGTAAACCACCCACCAAAGGCATGCTGCGAATCAAAGGTTTCATGATCACTCGCACCCAGCCGTGTATTTGGAAATCTTTGATGCCACCCTTCATGCTGCCCAAATAGAAATTTATATCACAATCACTGGCATAGAAAAGATCCAGATCCATAATAATCTCATTGCGTCCGACATTTTTATCGTAGACCTTAACACCGCCTATACGGGGTGGTATTGTGCCCAATATGATGCGATCAAAACGGAAACCATTCATTTTGTATTGTGCAAGTGATTCGGCAACGGCCGGTTCGATTGTCTCTTTGACCAGAGTACGGGCAAAGTGATTGGCATTCGGCCAAATTTGTTTCATTATCTGGAATTTTATTTGAAAAGAACATAAAGAGAAACAAATCGAAATCCATTAATAATTAATAATACCTTGTTGACCCACTCACAGCGTTCAACATCGGGAAAGTAGACCTGGAAGAAATTTTAATTGAAAAATCTTATTCATAAATAATTTTCAGAAATTGAACACAAACATGAATGCATGAAAAAGCTTTTACTGAAAAGAGCTTTTGGTTAATTTTTGCGTCTCACAGCTTAACAACTTACCCACGCTGGCAATTCATCAATTCTGGCCAATATCACTTCTTTTTCGGAAGCCAGAGCTGAAGCCTTGGCAATATTGCGTTTATGTTCGGTTGTTTTGCGGAAACGATCACGAGCCACTGAGAGAATAACGGGAGCAATTAGCCATGCTACCGACCAACCCATATAACCGACTAAATATATCGAACCCACTATAGCGACCTTTTTCGCCACCGTATATATGACGGCAAATATACTTTCCTCGGCTGTTGAAGATTTTGGTGGCGTACCATCACTGGGCAATTCCTTGCTAGCCGCGCCCATATTATCAGTTTTGTGGGTTGTGTCAGCCAATTCGAAGTCGTCTATTTGTGCGTCGTAGTCAATCGGATCGGGTGGTATTTCGTTAAGTTCAGCCAAAGGAGCTGGTGATCTTAAAAGCGATTGTGCGAGTTCTGCCGCAAATTCTTTTTGGGCCGAATCGTAATGATCACTTTAAGGAAAAGAATTCGTTTCGTGATAAGAATGTTTGGAGTTGCATAATGTTAATATTTTACTTAGCTATTTTTAAAAACTACAATCTGCAATTATTAATAATTTAAACGGCAACTAAATGACTCATGTTATTTTGCTATTTATTATTAAATTCGTATTATTTATTTTGTATTCTTAAAATTTTTTGTTTTCTTTTATCGAAGTATGAAAAATTTGTTGTTTTTTTGTACATAAATGAATAAATATTGGTGAGCAGCAAGAATATGGAGAATGGAAAGAAGTATTTGGGTCTTGTATATAATTTGAAATATTTATAAAAATATACAAAATAAAATTTGTATACAGATGCTAATAAATTTAATGTTTTTGTTGTTTTCAATTTGCGTTTTTTTTAATTCTTTTTCTTTTTTTTCGCTGAAAAGAAGTCTATTAAAAATTTTGCGTTACTGAGAACAACTCTCAAGTTGAATTAAAATTTCCAATATGATTTTTTTTTTATAAGAAATTTTTTTTATTGAAGGTTGCATGAAATAACTCGACTTGAAGTAACAACCCCCTAAAACGGTTTTTGCAAATAAAATTTTGTAAGAAGGCACTTTCTGGATAGTATTTTTTTAACTGGGACTTTTTTTTAAAAGCATTTATTATTTTAAAATTGTACTTCTTGTTTTAAAAATGCATTTCATTTAAATGAGGCTATTTTTCAAATATGTATTTTTTGTATATCTTTATTTTTTAATTTTTATTTTCAAAAAAGATACATATAGACTTTTCTTAAAAAAAACTTTTTTTTTTAAATCGGAACGAACTATTTTAAAAATATACTTTTTTAAAGCAAGATTTATTAAAAAGATACCCTGTAGTAAACTCGAGACCAATTATCTCCAAGTCACCACTTTTGTCTAATTGTTTGGTGACTTCTTAATGGGGTTTTTGATGACAAGTCACCAATTTATCGACTAGTCCAGACTTCTTGATGACATTGTCAACGATACGTCTACGCTTTTTAGTTTGCTTTAACAAATAGACTTAAATTATAGATGTGTACTAGTAACTTTCTGGTTCGAATGTCTCCACTTGGTCCCATGAGCAATCACATGCTAAATGTCTAAAGCACAAAGCATTGTATGGGGTGTATAGAGAGTAGTACTGGTGACAAAGTCAAAAGCGAGTCAGTGTAATTTCACTACCGACATTTCCTGCAGGTTATGTAATATTTTGAAGAGATTATCCTTTTTAAAAAAGAATTTTTTTTGAAATAGGTTTTTTTTCATACATGTCCTTTTTGATAAAAGTTATTGTTCAAAAAGATTCTTTCTTAAAATAGTATATACATTTTGTAAAAAGTATTTTTTGTAAAAGGCACTTTTTTCAAAATGGAACTTTTTCAGGTAATGACCTATACTTATGCAATACACAAAATAGGTACATGCTAACTTTTTTTTAAGAATTTTTAAATGCTACTTTTTTCAAAAGAGGAACTATTTTTAATATATATGTACTTCTTTTTTAAAAAACACAGGCATAAAAAGGTACCATTATAAAGAAAACCTCCTTGTTCAATAGGTACTTTATGTAAACGAGTACTATTAAAAAAAGATTTTTATTTCCAAGCAAGTCAGCATTTTATACTTTTTTTAATTTGTTTTAAAACGATTATTTTTCAAAAAGATTCTCTTTTAAAACATATACTTTTTGGAAAAGTAAATTTTTTTTAAATTTATTTTTTTCAAACAGGTACTTTTTTCAATAAAGTACTTTTTAAAAAAGGGTAATTTATAAGAAGATACTTTTTGTTGAAAACGTAATTTGCTTAGAAAGAATCTTTTTCAAACATGTCCTATTTTATAAAGGTCCCTTTTTTAAAAGGCTCCTTTAAAAAAACGGACTTTTTCAAAGAAATAAATTTTCATTTACTATGAGTTTTTATTTTTTGAAAAACATTAGCATTTGCAATCTATTTTATTTCTGTTGAAAACTTGGTTAAATAGTTGATATTATTCCCAATTAGTATCCACTTTACGAAAATTGTAAAGATGGACGAATGAACGCTGATGAGAGGTGTAGCGGCTTTGAAATCGGTATACTGATACGTTCTGTTAATCTGATTGCAAATGCTAATGTTTTTCAAAAAATAAAAGCTCATAGTAATTTGAATTTTCATTAATTCAATAAAACTGAAATAGATGTTCTTAAATGATGGTTTCTTAAACTAAGCTTTTTTCAAAATATACTTTATTTTAATAAGGTACTTTTTTGCATTACTATATCGTCACAACGTACCATTTTTGTTATTATAGTAGTTTTGTGGAAAAGGTATTTTTTGAAAAGTCAAAAATCGAATATACAGTCTCTCCTGCAAGTTCAACCAAATTTTTTTAATATTTGTTTTTGAAAAAGTATTTTTTTATAAAATTTTAATCATTATGAAAATTTTCCCCTCTATTACCTTATTTTAAAAGTTGTGTTTAAATTTTCTCTGTAAAATTATTCTAAGCAATTCATGATTTGCTTGGAATTTATTTTCCACCAAGCAAATTTAATTGAGATGAAGGGCAAGCATTTGTCACTTAAATAGAGCATAGAGATCACTTCACTTCAATTTTCTTTGTTGGTTGTTTTGTTCTTTAATAGTCATACACATACCAATTCCTCTATATTTTTTTTTTCATAAAAATGATGTCATTCATCTTCAACCATAAAAATTACGTGATTATTTGTTTTAAATGCAGCACCATGATGATGGAAACGTTAAGAGTGAATGGTTTTATTTTATAGAGGAAAAAATAATGACACAGATTTCTTTGGTTTGCAGCTTTTTTTTAATGGATCAAGGACAAATTGACTCGAAAGTTAAATGAAAAGTTTGAACTAGCGTCAAAACACTGCCTGCAGTGATTTAAAGGGGAAACACATCTTGTGATTGAATTGAAAATTATTATTGAAAAATTCAAATCCATTTGCTCTTTAGCTTTAATGGAAAATGCAATAAAAAATAATTTAATGGAAAACCAATTAATTTGAAAAGAAATTTTATATAATGAAATTTCCAAAAAAAAAAAAAAAACCATAGCTAATACTGACTGAATATAAGTGTAGGATGTTAAAATAATTGACGTTGACTGTTTCTTTTAAAAACTTTTTCATATTTTATTTTCTTTAAAATGTGAGGAGTAAATAAATTAAGTTACAGGTGTTGCAGATAATATTTACGTGATCAAACGGAACTGGTTATTACGACAGAAGTATTGTAGCCAACCACTTTTGAATTGGCTTTTGCCTTGAATACGGCCATGTTCAAGGAAATGGGTTAAATAAAAATTAACATTCTGACTACAATTTAGCGAAAAGATTTACAAGGACACATTATTTATTTTACCAGGACACATTCGTACATTGAACGTAATGGTTTCACTTAAGTAATTGTGGCCAGATGAAATAATTCCCATCGTTTCGTTTGTTAGCAATGAAACTATTCTAAAGCTAAGCAAAAAAATAAATATAGAATTGTTGTATTTTAATAGAAGTGCTTATCAAAAATTACAACAATAACACAACAAAAAATTAATAGCAAGCAAAAGAGTTTATTATTATGTATTTATGTCAGGTAACTTAAGCGGGATATTTGTAAATGGGGCACAAAAATACTGAATTACAGGAATGGAAAATTCAATGCTATTGCATATAAATATGAAGTAAACATCCAACTTTATTTCATTGTCGCCCCATTCAAATGTCTACGTGCTACGGCGGATCGGCAAGGTACGTCTTGTTATTGCAGTCCATTATTTTTAATTATTTTACTAATTTTTGCAAAATATCATTTATTGAAATTAATGGCATTAATGTCATTATGTAAAATAATTATTAACGTCCAGTGTCTTTTGTACATTTTTGTAGCTATGTAGTACAAGTTAATGATCGTAAATAATAATAGAATGATTTCATTGAAGCAGTGAAATGTTTTAATTACAATAATGAAATAATTCATTAAAATATTGAAATAATTCGTTAAATAATGAAATAATTCATTAAAATAACGAAATAATTCGTTAGAATAATGAAATAATTAAAAAATTGTATTAAAGGAAAAAAATTCTAATATGTATAATAATTTTTATTAAGAAGAAATTCTAAAGGCCGCAACAAATAAAAAAAAAACAATTTATTCACCCAAGCGAGCGTTGATTAAATTTTATTGAAAGTACAGAATTTATAACGAAAACGTTTTTAGTATATTATGGCTTGGAAAATAAAAGTACTGACAGACGTAAAGACAGCAAGCTTGAATAGAATCTATTACGTTTGAATCATATATCAATCAAGATTCAATGTCCAACACTTGTATTGTTAGTAAAGGTCTTCCAACAGGAACTTCCAAACTTTGACACTTGATAACTGCCATCTTGTGGAAGTTACATCTGCCGAATTAGTTGTAACTTATTCAATCTATTTTGCAAATAATAAAATTGTATTATCAAAATGACAGATGGCAACTGAACCTAATTCATCGATTAATCCATGTTCAGCGATGGGTCCCAATTTTGGATAAATGGGTACGTGAACAAACCAAATTGTCGTATTTGGAACGATACCAATCCACTTGAGATCCCAGAGCGTTTAATGTATACAGAAAAAAGTCACTGTTTGTTGTGAATTTTGTCTATATGTCTTTGAGAATGACATTGTCCTGGTCATCATTGTCAACAGCGGGCACTATTAGTCGATGATTACCAACTTATTTTGGTCTGAAATTAAATATCTGGACACCAACGGCATGTCGTTTCAACAGGACGCTGCTACGTACCACACAGCTAATGTAGCATTATATATTCTGCACGATCGATTTGAGAGCATGTTCACCTCACGTAGAGGTGATGTGAAGTGGCCGTCAAGATCGTGCAGTTTGAACCCTTTAGACCTTTTGTGATTTCTCACATACACTTTGTTGTCTTTAAATTTTAAGATGGGAAGCGCTTAATGAAAGACTCTTTTTGTTATGTGATGAAATATTACGAATTAGTAATTTTTTGTTATGTGATGAAATATTACGAATTAGTAATCAATATGCATCGGCTGCCATCTCTATCACCGAACCTAAGATCTCTCTCTCTCTCTCTGTCTAGAATCAAAAGATTTGGTTTCTATATCACCTCGTTTATTTTATTTAATTTTGGGGAAACATTAAATTACAGACTGTCCATCCCTGCAGCATGATTAGCCGCGTAAAATAATTGAATACTTTCTGTGGGCGTTTGGGTTTTAATTACACTCTGTGTCTTGTTTGCACCAAAACAAAAAATTCATTAAATACGAGTAATAAAACAAACATGATAACAAATAAAAGTGCAAATAAAGATACTGTAAAAGATAAGTGGCGATATTTGTTGTATCATATGGAATTTAAATATGTTGAAGGTGCCCCAAAATGTAGTCAAATTTGTTAATAAAATATATCGGATAAATAACACTACACAGCGAATAGATAAGAGTTCTAATTATTGTTTTCGGTACGAGAATATGAATCATACGAGTTTCAGCATTTAAAGTTTTAACCCTGTAACGTTTCACTGCATTTTGGGTATTTTTTGACCTGTACTGAAGAAGTGACAAAAATTTCCCATCAGAAACGTATGTATTTCACAAAAAACATTTGCAACGAAATTCTACTAGAAATCTCTGAAAGAACCAACGTTCTAAACGCAAGTTGAAGGGCGGGAATCTATCAAAGCTTAAAATGTGTTTAGGGGATAATTTCGTACTTATTCCTTATTAGTACTGAAATATCCCACAAAACTGGATATTCAATTTTACTGTGTCACAGAGAAATAATGAACTAATTTTCAAATCGAAATATGAATTATGTATAAAATGACATTTCACTTTGTTCTTGAATCCCGAAAATCAACAACATTATTCCCGTCTGGCATCCCTAATGCTCGTTTATAAATAAGAATATTTTAAAATTTCTTCTACCGGCATTTAAATATTCTATCATAAAATACTTTCAGCAGTTTAACAAATTATTGTAGGAGAAAAAAAAAACAAATATTTCTTTGTATTTTTTTTGGCAAATATTCCAAAAATTTCAGCCTTCTTTTTATTGTTGTTCTTGTTGTTTCTAAGAGCTTTAAGCAGCAGAGAGAAATAGACAGAGAGAGCCCACCTGTTGCATGCGTTGTCATAAAGCTTCTGAGGTGGTGGTTTTAAGATGCATTAGAAAAAAAAAAACTTAACAATTTTAATAATATTAGAGTTTTTCATTTAACGGGGAAAGTGGGATTTGTTTTATAATTTAATGGGATTCCGGGACTTACTTCTCATATGTTGGGTGGAGTTGGCTGAAGTGGTTAGCGCGTTGACTACTAACCAAACAATGACTTGGGGCCTGGGTTCAAACCCTGGCCAGAGCAAGTCAATCAACATCATTAATTTCTCTAATGTACATTAGTGAGACATTGTATTAATTGTTGTCGGACTATTTCAGTGATGAAGGCATTGCACTGGTCACTAAAAAACTGTTCCGACAGCGATTGATGCTATCCAAGCTAATGTACACAACATCGCCCTCCTTCGTCGGTTAGCAGAAACTTCGCGAAGTAAAACAACTAATAAAATGCCTGCTAATACAGCTTAACAAAGTTAATGCGTCTACTTAACACCGGAGGTGCCTCAACACTGCCTTAAAAATTAACATAACGCGCAAAGCAGAGTTGCGAAAGAGTTAAGTCTTCTAAATTTTCAACATCTATCTTCTCTACCCTATCCCTCTCCCTGAGTTCCAGCACAGTGCACTGCACACGTAGGGGTCATCCCCTGAGTGCTGGTCCTAATTAAAAAAAAATATATGTATAAAAATTGTATATGTAATTCTTGTATTTATATCAATTTATTTTCATAAACTAAAAAATGTTTTTGCTACACGTTTTTTAATAAAGCCCTTTTTATCTTTCGAAATCTTAAGCTTAACTTCGAAGTTTCAAACTTAACTTTCCAAATTCAAACTAATTTATAAAATTGGACTTTAATATTCAAAAACTCATTGCTTGTGCGCCAGCTTCAAATAGAGATATAGAGCCTTGATATTTATTATGAACTAAGCTTTTCTAGAGGAACAATGAATACAAATTCGGGAGATTTAAAAAATTAAAACTAAAAATGTTTTTCATATATTTTTGGTATGGATTTGCTTGAAAATTACAAAAAAACAAATTCTCGGTTTTAAAGCGATGTTTCTATAGAAAAGCTTTGGTCATCGAAATGTGAAAGCTCTTGGGTTGTTTTAAGAGCTGAGTAAAATATTGTAAAAAATTATTATTTAAAAATTTTTTTAATGTCAAAAATTCTAAAAGGATTTCTGAAATTTTATCGTAGCTTCAAAATCAAAATTTAATTTCGAAAATTCAGATTTATTTTCGAAAATTCAAAAATATTTGGAAATATGCAAACAAAATTTCGAAAATTGGAATTTCATTTCGAAATTTCCTAACTTTTACTGCGCGGGCTAAAGCTCTAAATACACAAAGAGAGATATCAAAGCTGTGAATTGAGCTCGTCTATAGGATTATCGATAAAGACAACATGAAATTTTTATAATTTTTATTGACTCGCTGTCTTGAAAATTAAAAAAATGTTTCTTTCTCCTGTATTATTAACGCATGTTGCTATAGAAAAGCTTTGTTCATGCCAAATATGAAAGCTATTCGGCTATTTTTAGAGCTAAAGATCGAAGAGTTAAATTTTGTAAAACTTGTTTTCTTCATATAGATTCATAGAGATTTCTTCATAAAGATTTCGAATAGTTGATCTTGATTTCGCACTTATGTAGTTCAGTTACAATTATAAGTGTTATTCCTAAAAAATGCTGCAAAAAATTTCACATAATTTTCCACCGAAAAGTTAGTTTGATAACGGGATTTTTTGGTCCGGAAATTGCCGAAAGAAAAACCAAAATGAAAGTAATTCTAAAATTTTATTGAAAGATCTTCTCGAGAGAATAATAAATTTTGACAAAAATACATAAAATAAAATTACATTTTACTGCAGCACAGTGCAATTTTTTTTTTTGACTGTTGAATCGAATGCATTTTTGAATGAACTTGAACTTGTCTGTGCAAATGAATATGATTTCATGATATTTTGAATTTTCTTAAATTCTATTTTTCCTTCATTTATAAGCAAATATTTCAATTGAAGGACTTCCTTACATTACAAAAAAATTTATGAACGGTTACATAATTAATAAATTAATAAATAAAATAAAAAGATTCTCACCTCATTTTGTAAATTTAAAATTATAACAAAAACATTCAGGAAAGAAAATGCAAATTTTGTTTCGTGTGTGTGTGTCTGTGTGAAAGTGTATTCGCTTTTGCTAAAGGAGAGGGATGAAAATGAAAAAGAAATTAAAATTAAAAAATTATAATAAATAATTATAAATTATTTCAATTAATAAATTTGCTTAAAAAAATAAAACAAGAATTTATTTTAAAAAGTTTCAAGAGTGCACATGTGTGTGTGTGTTGTATGGAAATCAATGGAATCTTGCCACTTAACTGTGAATAAAATCATAACCTTTACATTGATCTAATGAAATATGGCTCGATTAATTGTCACCACATTCAACTTTTTATGGCTGTGTAGTACCGAAGTAGTTTTTAATTTTAATCAACGGAGTCGACTCTTCAAAAATTCGAAATTTTATTTGTAATCTTTCAAGTTGCGACTGCTGTGAAGATCGATCTTGATATATTCAAAATATATAAAATGTATTTACATATATTTGAAATTTTCCATGTTGCATTGTGTCATCCATCGGCCTGACAAATTATCATTATCGAAAAGTGGGAGAGTTACTGTTTGCACTTCGATTTCGAAAATCGAATTTTAGATTAGATCAACACATTATTTTGCGATGTACGATAAGTGGTATTTTTAATTTGCATTAATTTAAAAAAAAAAAAAAAACTGTTGTTGTATGATCACTTTAAAATTTATGTCTTCTCGATCTTTTATATTCAGTAGTTTTTTAGAACACATTTTTATATGCAGTTTCACATTCAATGCGACAAATTTCATAGAAATTTAGAAATATTGTAGTCGAAAATTTTAGAAGTTTTTTTTTTTAAAAAGATGGATTCTTAAGCTGGAAGTTCAGGCGATATTCTGCAATTTCAATCTTGTCGCACAAACCTTTTTTTATTTATAAGTTTTTATGAATGACAGTGAAATCCATTCGTGACTTTGCTGATTAATAAACCATTTTAAAAGGTACAATTTGTTAATTGTTTCTATTATGTTGGCAATCACACAGATCAGGAAGAATAATTTTATTTTCGAAAAATATTTCCTTAAACAAATCATTCAAAGTCATTACCAAGTATCTGCAGTTATAGATAAAAAATATGTTCATAACAAATGAGTAATAATTGTAAGAAATTTGTTTAAAACTTTTCAGAAATTTCTTTACATTTTCTATAAATTTTTCAATATAAAAATTTCTTTATTTGCTTAATATCGAATATTCTATTAATGGAATTCCATTACTTTTTCATATAGAATTATTTTGCAATAAAGTATTTTTTATGTTTTTTCCAACATTTCGACACGTTTTTTGAATTTAATGCGTTTTCAATAAAAATGAATCACTTTTAAACTTTAGAGCTTGAAACTGTTTGCAACAAAAACTGGATTCATTAGCTCATAATATCAGCAACAATAAGCAAAAATTACCTCAAACTATGTTTATTTATAAAAATAATAACAACAACAATAATAAACAATTGAATTATTTCTTAAGCCGCAATACTTTTTCTAAACTCAACCGCTTAATTCAACGATATAAAAACAACTGAAGGAATACATTGAAAGATTCTTTATTCGGTTTTAAGAAGATGAATCTCAAAGACACAACCGCTCAAATAAAAATTCTCTGCTCTCTTCAAGGTTCTTTTTGAGAAACAATAATGTGGTCTATCCAGCGTTGCCAAAATGATGATTTTTATCATATTTTTGATGATTTTTGAACCAAAATATGATTTGATGATTTTTTTTTCTTAAATTATGATTTCTAATTTATAAAAATTATGATTTCTATATTTCAACTGTCTGCTACTTTCATTGTAATTGTACTGCAAAGTGAAGTTAAGTTTTGTATCAGCTTGTTGTTGGTTGCTTTTATTTACTTTAAATTTGTTACCCTGTAACAAACACATGTATGTACATGTGTAAAAATGCAACATTGTTTTGAAAATAAAGACTTTAAAGAGCATCTATTCATATCTGTTGTTTTCGTGGGAAGTACAAATTATATTCTTGCTCAAGAAAAAGGAAAAGAAAAAAAGCAATGTACAACTATTTATAATCCATTTATTTACTTTCACTTTTAGATGGTAATTACATTTCTCGTGAAGCAGAAAACGAAGAAATTACGGTTGAAGGTACGGACGTAGGTACTTTGAAAATATATTTATAAATTTTTAAAAATAGACCAAGATATTATTAAAAATATGAAACCTTGTATATATTATAGTAATAGTTCTTCATAAAACTTTTTCATAGTACATGTACTTTTTAATCTGAATTTATTTTTTGTTTAGCTTTCTTAAATAAGTAAATATTTATTTATCTAAACACATACTGTTATTGTTCTAATGAAATCAGTTGTGTGTTTTTCTAAGATTTCTGTTTGTTGGGTGGTTGGTGAATATTTGATTAAAAATTTAATTCAGCTTAATTTCACTGATTTTGTCGGAGCAATGACGACAAAGCCAGCGAAAATATGGTTTGTCTTCATATAAACATACATAAGTACACGTTTCGCTATAAATGCTTTAAGCAATAATAATATAATTACATACATATGTATGTTAATATATTTTAATTATAGTTTTTGTCAATATTTGTACAGGCTTAAGTTCGTAAATGTTTATAATCAGAGAAATATTAGGTAGACATTGTTAACATATTTCGAGCAACAAAGTAAAAATGTTTTTAATATTAATACATCCATTTTGTAGATTTTTCAACAGCACTAGCTGAACAGAAACAAACGTTGTTTTTCGGTAAAAGCCACTAAACCTCATCAGTATTCAAGTGCAAATGCTTTTTTTACTACTTATTAGGTAGCTTCGTTAAACGTCATTATATACTGTATTTATACACAATTACAAATACAAATAGAATATGCGACTTATTTCTACTGGATGCTAGCTGGGGAATTTTTTTTGTATTAAAAAATATATTGATGACATTTTTCCATAAAAGATGATTTTTTTGCTTCTGGCAACGCTGTTTGTATCTCTTTTCAGCTGTTTTGTTTATAATTAATGTGTAAATCGTTGTTGTCTACCACAGGGATGATAAATGAGACCGATGAAATGGTACTAAAAAAGTTTTAAAAAAGTACTTTTCAGGTCGAAAAAGTATCAATTTTCTAATAATACATTTTTTATGCACATATTTCACTGTCTTTCAAATTATACTCAATATTACATGTTTTTTAGATTTTAAGAATTTATTCAATGAATATTGATGAATAAATGCAACAATTCGTTGTTAACTTAAGCCGGTTGCCGTTGTCATTGTAAAAAAGCATACACATTTTATCAACTACTACGAAAGCCTCAACAAAGAAGATGAAAAATATGTTGGTTTTTTTCTTCGTACCTGTAACAAGCCGATCAATAAATGCAACAATTCGTTCTCAACTGAAGACGTTTGCAATTGTCATTGTAAAAAAGCATACACATTTCATCAACTGTTACGAAAACCTCAGCAAAGAAGATGAAGTAAAAAAAATTTTACCATATCACGTATTTATTTGAGATGGTACAAAAAAGTATCAAATGTGTCACTGGGGTACCACGGTACTTCGGAAGATCAGAAAGTATCAAAAAAAATACCAAAGTATCAACTTTATCATCCCTGGTCTACCATCTGTCTTTAAAAAAAATAATATATGTATGTATGTAAGTATGTATGTATTGCTGTTGGTTTATTTCTACAATTTGTATTTCTTTCTTTTTCGATAAAATTCATACATAAGTATGTACATATTGTTCCATTACTGCCAAATTATCATAAGTAACATTTTTTAAAATAATTTATCTTTACTAGTTTTTACCCGTGACTTCGGTCGTGCTACCTAAGGAGAAGAAAATACTAAAAGCAAAAAGCAACAAAGTATCAACATTTCCTCGTGTTACCTCCAAAGAAAGTACACTGCATATTATTGTAAAAAAAATTCTACGGAAATAAAAAGTACAAGATTTTCCTTTTTTTATCCCCAGAAAGTACAAATTTGTCACATTTTTACCCCTGAAAAAGTACTCTACATTTTAATCTTGGTCAAATGCTATCCGTCTACGAAATTTCATACAAATCCATTGAGAGAATTTCTCAAGACAAAATGTACAAAAATTAAAAAAGCCACATAAGTTAAAAAGTACCATAAGTTAAAAAAGTACCAATATTATTGAGTTTTTTCTTTTCAATTATAAAATATTTACATTATGCATTAGTACAAAAAAAAATCAGTACCAAACTTATAGTTTATCCCTTTTTATCCCTTAAAAAGTACTCTGTATTTTAATCTGGATCTGCCAAACTTCATACAAATCTATTAAGAGGATTTCTAAAGAGAAAATGTACCAAAATTAAAAAACCACCAAAAGTAAAAAAGTACTCTATAAGCAAAAAAGTACCGTTTACCGCATACAGTTACAATTGGTTGTCACTTTTGTATTCATAAAATCTTTGAAAAAGAAATTAGAACTGAAAGACTTTTTTAAGGATTAAAGCAGGAATTAAAATCATCAACCGTGGAGGAAATATCCACGTTCCATTATTTTTTTTGCCATAAATAATAGATAAAATTTATTAAATAAATTTATGTTAAAAAGTTTCGTTGAAATCGTTTGAACAATTTCAGAGATTAGAGCGCAAGCGAGCACAGTGACGAAAACGTTTTCTATATTAAAATATTAAATTAATATCAAGTATACGGTTGTTTGAAGCACATGTTAAACAAGCTGCTCTTAATGCTTCTTCAAATCAACCAAATCAACAAGTAAGACTCAACAGTATTTCTTCTGTAGATATAGAAAGGCTATTGACTGAAAAACGGAGAAAGTTAAGGCTGAAGGAATGTACCAAACACTATTGAACAAATTCACAGACTTGTGAACGTAGTTAGAGACACCTTTGAAAAAAAAAAATATTTTGCTCTGCGCTCTTTATAGGTGTTTCTCAAGCTTTCGATAAAGTATGACACGAAGTTCTTATCCACAAATTAATGCAAAATCTACCCGCAAACATCGTCAGGCAATTTTTTAAGCCTACCGCAGTCGATCAAAGCCGGAGTTCCTTAAGGCAGCATCTTCGGTCCCTTACTTTATTTAATATATGCATCTGACTTACCCTTAAGCAATAACATTCATACATCAACATTTGCTGATGATACAGCTTTTCTAAGCGTCCATCCAAATTGGAAAAATGGCTCAAAAAATGGCGTTTAAAAGTTAACGAGCAGAAATGTGTACATGTCACTTTTACGTTGCGAAGGGAAACATGCCCGCCAATACAAATCAACATCGAGACTATACCGCAACACACTATAGTTAAATATCTAGGCGTTCATCTTGATCGTCGTTTAACATGAAAATCGCATATAGACGCAAAGTTGATACAAATGAAATTAAAAGCAGCCCAAATGAATTGGCTTATTGGGAAGAAAATCTATACTAAGCCTAGACTGTAAACTTCTGTTATACAACGCGATCCTGAAATCAATATGGAATCCAGCTATGGAATCCTCAGCATCGAATGTAGAAAAAATTCAAAGGTGACAAAACAAAATTCTACGTACAATCACAGCAGCCCCCTGGTATGTCAAAAATCATCGAATTCATAAAGATCTAGATGTTCCGTTGGTGAAGACAGTATTTTCAAAAAACGCTAAAAATATATAAAAAATTTGAGGTGCACTTGAGGCCACACCCGGTTGAAAAGGAGGGATACTCTTTTTCTCAGCCGTACATGAGAGATGTAAAACAACATAAATTAACCGTTGAAACTAAAAATTTTGTTTAGCATTGGCTTATATTTAATATTTTTAGATTTAAGATTTGAAAAACTTATTGATAATTTAATCTATAATTGAAGATTCAATAAATAATAAAAATTTATCAAAAAAAAAATATTACGTATACGCTGACTATTATAGATGGTATGTTGCAATATTATCAAGTATACGTTCAGGTGTTCAACATTAAATATTTTTGTAGCATTAAATTTAGTCTGGTTGCTTTCTTGTTTAAATATTTTAAATTTACGAAATAAAAAATTTTACTTAATTTCATCATTAGCAATACGGATACTTTTACAAGCCAACCAGCTGAGTCCTAAACTCATGTTCACAGTTGAAATATTTTTTTCATATTTTTCTTTTGCTTTTCTTTTCACCATTTTGCCAGCAGGTAATTTTGAGTGTCCGAAAGGAGACATGCTGTAGTGTCATTGCCTTTGTAATTTCAAGCATAAATGCAAAATTTAAGTTTTTTATTTTTCTTTTTTATTTTGCCAGTTCAGATGGAATTTTTCAAAACATTTTATTTTCATATTATTTTTTGTGTTGCAGTTTGCTGTAATAGAAAAACATTTAACCTTGAGAACTTTCAAGATTAACTTTTGTTAGAAACAGTGAACGGTGCACTATGTGGGTTTGTTTTAGTTACGCGATATTCAAACGATAATATTAAAGAAGGAAAGAAGTCTTAATTTCCTTCAAATTTAAAGTGGGTGATGCTTATTTTCTGTTTGCTTTTTTGCGTTTCAATCCTACTAATTAATATTATAATTATGAATGTGTGTATGATTGGATGTTTGTTCCACTATAACGCGAAAACTGCTCATATGATAAAATATGACCCAGATTAAAATATAGGGTACTTCTTAAGGGACAAAAACGAGTCATATTGATGCGGTTGGTACTTTTTATTTACTCTACTAATTTTTTCTTTACATAAGCATACATTATAGTTTGAGGAAGAATAAGCTGGTACTTTTAATACTTTTTCTGGGGATAAATAAATGGTTATGACTTCATTAACATGTAACGTGCACGAAGTAATGGGTAAGAGCTAGTAAATATTAAAAAAATATAACTGAATATAAAAGTCATTACCTTGGCTTAAGTTTAATATTTCCATTAAAGACTTTTAAATTGAAATTGTTCAGTGCAAAGAAATTATGCTTTAAGACCACTTTGATTAGTTATTTATTAACATTTTTTTTCAATATTCCACGGATTCTATCAGTATTAAGTTTCTTTTTGTTACGTATCCAAATATTAAATTTTTTTTCCAAGCGCTGTTCGGTTTCTTTGATGAAAAAATTACAAACTAAATTTACAACAATTGATATCGACAATCTTCCATGAATTTTAACAAAATGTCATTAATTAGACATAAATAAAAATTAGCCATAATTTAAAAATGTATGGGTAACATTCAATACAATTTGTGTGAATAATTAAATTTAATTTACAATATTGATTAAATTTACTTGCATATACTTTTATAATATTTAATATCATTCATCCCATTTCATCAATTAAAGTGATTAATGAAGCATATTTAAAGAAACTGAAGTTTACTGCCAATTTCAAATACATTTAAAACAAAACCAATATTTTATAATTTATTTTTGCTCGTGAAATATACAGCTTATACGCGATAAGTCGCAGAACAGTTTATGGAAAAGACTTTATTCGTTTGAATTTTTCTGTGTTTAATAATAAAAAATAACATATAATTTTCATAAATTTACTCTAGTTTTTTCGATTTTGATTTTTAGTATAAAAGGAAGACACTATTTAATGTTTGCAAATAATTTTCAAGTACACTGAAAAATTGTAGAAAACCTTGCTTAAAAGAAGATGGCAATACTGTTAGTGCTTCTTTATATAAAATAAAATTAAAATTGTGAAAATTTAATGACGATGCAGTAGTTATGACTATATTACGATTTTTAATTTTCCTAAAAAGGGGCGTGTCCCACCCACTTTTCCCCTGGTACGTATTCTTAATTATGCCAATACCATATGTACCAAATATCATCGACGTAGGTCAAAATATGGCGATTTAAATGTTTGGGTTATATGGGCGGTGCCACGCCCCTTTGCCCAATTAAAACTTCATAGTTTATTATTCTTTCCAGAGTCACACTAACATGCTGTGAAAATTTGAGGAAGATCGGTCCAAGGGTTTGGCCTCCTATAAAGCACAAACAAACAAACAGACAGACATTCATTTTTATATATATAGATTGGATTTAACCCCCCCCCCCCCCCCCGCTCGCAGACCGAAGATCGAAAATCACCCGGCTGAATATTCTGAAGAATCCCTGAAAATTTCATCAAAATCGGCCAAGCCGTTTTGGAGTCCATACGTTACATACATACCCACATCCTGTTTTATATACGAGTATATAGATTATGAAAATTATTTTATTAAAATTCTATAATATTTCTTTTTATTTTATATGAAGCAAGAATGAAATTCATGTTCAACCGTTTCTCTGGGTAGAAGTGTTTAAAATTGTGATCAGTAAATTTTAAAAAAATATTATATATCTTTTTTTAAAGTTAGAATCGTATTATTTCCACATGACGATAAATGATTTGAGTGTAAAATTTGTATGGAAAAATTATTTAACAAATTTTCTTGATTTTCATACATTTAATCAATCGTCCGTCATGTGAAAACAGCACCTAAACTGAATATTTTTGGACGAAAAAATCTCATATACCAATGAAAAATTTTAATGGAAATATTTTTTTTTCTATTCTAGCCCTTAATAGCCTGACTTTTTTTTTTCAATGAAAAAATTTTATATGTTGTATTTTAGCACCCTTAACAACGTTTGTTCTACGACTTTTCACAATTTTGAGTTTTGGACATTTTAGGGGAGGTTTTGTGTGTTGGTTCTTTGAGGAACCACCAGGCACTCCTTTGACAAGTAAAATGCATATGGTTTATATATGAATTTTTTTTTATTTTCATTTAAATTATATATATTTATATAAATTATATATAATTATATATATTTCACTTCTCTAATGAGTGCCTACTGGTTCTTTGAAGGACCGTTTGAACTTTTACGAAAAACACAAACAAAAAAAATTTATATTGCTAAAAAGATACTTACATGGTTTGAATATAGTGCACAAATAATAAAAATGAATTTTATTTGGTTCTTTTGGAGCAAAAGTTTTGATTTCAATCAATTTGAATAAGCACGATTTGTTCACTTTGAAGCTTTTGTGTGTTTTTCTGATAAACGTCAAAAATCAGGTGTTCAGCACCGAAAAGCATATGATTTTCTTTTCCGCTAGATGGCATACATTATAAAGAGAATATTTGCTGAATAAACATTGCGCAAAAAATGTAACAGTTTTGAAAAACAAGTCTCTAAAGTTGAGGTTCCTGAAGGGACCACCAGGCTATTAAGGGCTAGAGTTAACACTTACAGCCATATACTTTTGTATATTAACCCCTTTATTCATAAAAAATTGAAATGCTTATGAAATCTGTATTGAAAATTTGTACTAAAACATGTTTGTAATCTATTTTATTTTTTTATGAATACTACCTTAAAGATATAAAATTTTTGTAAATTTATTCATATTGCCTCACCTAAAAATTTTATTATTGTATTTTAAGTGATCTATTCCTCACTGTATCTTGCAATTTGTATTTCTCAAGGTTTAAGCAAGTTAACAACTTAAGTATACCAACTACGTCATTCATTCATTGTATGTATGTATGTGTTTGTGTCAAACTACAAATAAAACATAATTTTTTATACTGTTGCGCTCCTTCACTGTCGTCAGCATTATCCTTAAACATGAATCGCGTGTAGTTTTAATTTATAAATTCATATTTAATGTCCAACAAATTCATCTATCCGGCGGATTTGTAAAGAAGCAATAAATAAAAACAACACAGAAGAAACACAGTAGAGGAGCGAAAATAAAATTAATAATAAAAATTAAATACTGACATGGACAAGTCACTATTACTGGCTGCCCTTTTATATATCAAGCAACAGTAAAATAAATAATTAAATAAATTGAAATATCTGCTGTACGAATAAAGTCTACCATAAAAGCCTGATTGTTATGAGGAAAATTGTTGTCAAACAATGGGGTATAAATCTATTCTAGTAGTGCTGGCAATTACTGCTAATTTTACTCAATACTACTCAATGCTTTTCATTTGTTTACTCAATACTGCTCGATATTTTCAAAAGGCGAGCTTTAAGGCAAACTTGTAGATAATTTATCACAGAGTTGTTTATGGATCGTTAAATTTTTAACTGGATTTAGGTATAAAAATAAAACACTGAAAATATTGAGTACCTAGCTACCTTTGAATATTGAGTACCAAATACTCAATACCTCTTACACTATACTTTGTCAGTAGTATATTCTAGGCATGATTATAACGAGGGTGGAGTGAAAACTTGCCGAAAATAAAATTCTTTGCAACTAAATGAAAATTGCGCCATTGTAGAAGTCCAATACTATGACGCAGTGGTCTTTATCACAGAAAAATTTCTAGTGAGGTCATCTAATCGTCACTCAGCAAATGACTTGAAGTTGCCAATAAAAATCTTTTTGGGTATCAGTATTTCGAAACTTTCGAGAGATTTTCAATACCTGCCCCCATAATTCTTTTGGATTCTGGTGACAACACAATTTGGAAGATAGTATGAAGAAATCTCAAAGCAATTTCTATGCATGCTGAAAAGAGCATTTAGGAGGGTACATTAACCTTTGTGGTGAGACCCATTCCCCTCTATGGACTATTGGTCTAGTGTATGGCAAGTTGCAATGATTGCATCTCTCCATTTCTGTAGCGCAATGATTCTACACAGAAAAAAAAGTAAAAATTAGATTTCTATTACGAAAACTGCAGATTCAATTAATTTTTTTATTGAAGTTCAATTAACCATGAAAATTTTCTGTTCAATTTTTATAGCTCAAAACTTTTGACCAAATTGTTATAAAAATTTCTTTTTGATCACATGATTAATTGATTCAATTATGGAATTAATTCAAAATAGTTTTTTGATTAAATTATATATTTTTTTCATTCTTCTAATTTTGTTCTTGAAGTTCACACAGAATAAAATATTCCTAAAATATTGTCAATTAATACACTTAATCAATACTTATAACTACTAGTCTCAATTAATTCCGTAATTGAATCAATTAAGCATGGAACAACAAATAAATTTTTCTTCGAATTTAAAAAAGAAAATTCAAGTAATTGACAGCTTTACTTTTAGTGATTGAATACACAGTTGTCGCGGTAGGTTGTTGAACTTTGACAACCAAATTAATTGAGTCTGCAATTTTTGTAATTGAAATTTGATTTCACTTTTTCGTGTTTAATCTACAACGAAAATTGTATATTCAATCACTTTTACAAATATGTTCTTAGAAATATTTAATTTTCAATCACAGGATTAGTTGATTCAATCATATATTAATTAATTCATATATTGATAGGTCGACCCTTCGACTCAGAGAATGAGATGACTTAAACCATGAAAATGTGTTTGTTTAACAGTTTTTAATTTAATACCTTTGAGATTAGTAATTCTCATTTATTATTTGAAATCATTGGGCGCGTTCAGCAGAAAAACCTGCTACTAAATAGTTCAGATTTAGCAGCTTTTGATTTGATTAATTTTTCTGAACGAACTGCTCACTTTTTTGTCAAAAATATCAAAAAATTTGACTTTTCAATTCAACTTATTGAATTTTATTTTGTAAAAAGATTTTATAATATTTATTTCTGAATTTAAATAAATTAAAATTTAAAAATGTATTATGAAATTTGATTCAAAAGTCAAACTGAACTGAAATATCGTAAATTGATGACATGTATCGTACTTTTTCCCTGTTACCTAAAACACTGAGCGCTCACTCAACATGTTCGCTCATCGCTCAGTAATCGAAGCATTCAGCAGATTGTTGAGCAACAGTTGTGTAGCAAACTGTGTCTGCTGAACGCACCCATTATTTCTTATTCTTAAAACTTTTTAAATATATGGCTGGCATAAGCAATACAAAGTCTGAATCAAGTTTATTGTCGCCATTTTAGACTGCTACCATGTGCCAAAAAAAAACTTTTTCTTTCGTAACCAAAAATATCTACTTAGTAGACTATTTACGGTGTCCTATGCACTGACAGACAGACACGCAGACAGATATACTTACAAAGAGCACACAAGTTACAGTATTACATAGTCTACAAACTTTTAAATATTTTTTTTTTTTGGTAGACAATTTTGTAACATGAAATCAAACAGAGCAATAAAAAAAATAAAACACACACGTATGCAATTAAAAGGCAAGTCCCATAAGAGGCCAGGTATTTAATATTCACATCAATAAATAAAGAAATTAAATATTTATATGCCACATAATTTATTATAGTACACTGTGATACAAAAGGACACATGCTTACATGTGTAGTTTTAATTACAATTATTTATTAAAACGCACATTATTATATCTTTTAACTTTTATAAAGGGGCCACTATTTTCATTTAATTTTAATTGAAATTGAAAATGCAAACTAGAATTAAAAAGCACGAAATACAAACGAAGAACTTGTGAATTTTTTAAGAAAATTTTCATACAAACATAAAATCAAATGTGCTTTAGGCTCATCAGCACTTTCACAAAGGAGCTTTTTAGGAATAAGCGAACACTTGGAACACTAACAGATTGTCTACAACATTTATTCTCGTACGTACATACGTTTTTTATCTTTTTATTTATCTTTGAATTTTCTTGATTTTATAGCCAAAGGATTTGTTTCCAAACAATTTTTCACTTGTTATTTTTAGTTTATGGATTTAATACAAACAAAAAAAGAAGATTTAATTCAGACGTGTCACTGCATGATTGAGCTTGCTTTGCACTACTACAAACGTTGTTAGTCAACTGTTTTGTTGAAAATATAAAACATAATTTTGACCCACATCCTGAATGGAAACAATACACAATAAAAACCGCAATTAATGCTCCGACTGTATGTGTGTGAGAGAGAGAGAGAACAATACAAGCCAGAAAAACCGGAAAGTGTAGAGAATTGTTTTATTTAAACTTTTTTGCTCAACATTAAGAGAGATGCCAGATTACGGCGGGTTTTCAAGCCTACAATTTTAGTTAAATTTCCTAGTTGAATTACATATATCTAAAAGCTCTTTGTTTTGTAAATAGCAAAATCATGGAAGTTTTGAATATTTTATATGTTAACAAGCAATCAGAAGTAGTTAATTTTATACCAGCAAATAATTGATTTAACTTGTAAATTGCATATAAGAAGTTAAACTAATTTTAATTTTAATTTTAAATAAAGTTTATTAAATAGTTGATATTATTGATCAAAGATCGCTGATGAGATGGTGTAGCGACCTCGAAACCAGTACTGATAAGTTGATTTAGTGATTCAGGTAGGCTAATTGGATATTTGAATATTCTTTCTCTTTTTAGCAATAACTTGAATTTACACTAATCCAGTTACGCATATGAACTTAAGAAAATATATTTATTTTATCTAGAAAGTTACCGAATTGTAAAACTAACCCGTATTTTCGTTTATTTTTAATATTTGCATGCTTTAATTTCAGGAAAATAAAAACTAATATGTGGCAGTACTGACTGTGCTACTTTGTATAGAATATTTTTGGCGCAATTTCATTTTAAACACGAGTTCTTATCATATTTACATACATTTGTATGTATGTATGGAGAAAAAGCTTTAAGGAAAAAAAGCTAAAGCATATTTCGGAGAGTTCTATGCCAAAAATATCAGCAGTTTGTAATTTTTATTGACACAAACCAAACATGAATATTTTGTCGGATACCGTAAAAATAGTAAACTCAAATAAATACGCGTCTCATGTGTTGAAAAAGCTTTTCAGTTAACAATTAACAGTGGAAAAATCGTGCCCGTTAAAATTTGAAATTTACAGAAGTTTTAAGCTAAAAATTCTTTTTAGATCTTTTGACTGTTAGCTTTTAATTTATATTTGTACATTGTTGCAATTTATGTATATGCTACGCATTTGTGACAATTATACAGTATAAAAATTCTAGCCATGGATTTTGATTAAAAAATTTCAAGAAATTCTCAACCAGTTTGCTTCTCTAAGCTTCTGGCCATAATAAGAAATTGTCATGCAATTAATTTCGTAAGAAAATTTCTCAATGTGTAAATTTAGTAAATTTCAAAAACAGACTTAATTTACTGGACGAAGAATGTACTCGTCAGCGTTGTCAACTTGGTGCGTTTCGCACCTTTTTTGGTGCTTTTTTAAATGTTTTGTGCGAAAAATATCTGAGTTGGTGCGTGGTGCGCTTTTTCTTTAATTTTGGTGCGTTTTTTTTTTAATTTTGGGTGGCTGCAAATCATAACACAATTTTTTGTTTCAGTATGAGAAAAAAGAATTTTGTACAAAAAATACAACTGTTTCAATACCATTTCTTTCAATTTGTGTACAATTTTTACATTCAATTTTACAGACCATAATAAGAGCAACCATTAATGATCTTTAAGAGGTACCAAAACACATTTACAAAAACCGTTAAACCGTCTTGTTGTTATAGATAATTTGTAACATTTCATTACAAGAAATTTGTTGTCCCTTTTAGATTTTCAGAGTACATAATTGTTTTTTGTCGTAAAAGTTGTTGTCAAGTCTGTTAAAGAGCTTAGCAAAAACAAAGTATTCTTGAGACTTGCGATCATTGTTCGTTTTTTATAACATGCGTAAAAGTTTATATAAAGGGTTGTAACACTAAAATTAATAAAATTTATATTTACTAAAAAAAATATTTAAAGTTAGTGTCAAGAATGGAGTCTAAAAAAGGAGATCATGAGCGAAATACCAAAGGATTTGGGAATCACAATGTGAGTTTAAGCAATGGATTCAGCCTTGACCAAATAATAACACAAAAGCAAGATGTCTTTATTGCAAATGCGATATCACGCTTAAATATCCAACCTTGTTGGACATGCTGGAACACGGAAATACATTGTAGCTTTAAGCCCATTTAGCTACAACCGAAATCATCAACCAGCATTGTACATAATGTTTTATCCCATTGCAAATATGATATCATGCCATTAGCAGTACAATTTGAATCCGATGTCGAAATGTTATCTATCTAGTATTCAAAAAGGGTGGAGAATGATTCACTTCATGCATTGGCACAATATTATATCAACATTAGAATTTTGGCCTAAAGTAAAATGTTTGTAAAGACGCAAAATTAATTCAATAAAAATTTTCAATAAGAAAAATATCTGAACTTGGTGCGTTTTTTGTTAAGTGGCGCGTTTTTTTCTCCATTTGGGTGCCTTTTGAAATTTCAAAGTTGACAACGCTGGTACTCGTATGTATGGCAGAAAAGAAAGTTGGGTGGAAAGAGTTAAATGGTATGATGGGCTTCCTTGAACTTCCTCACTTCTCCATTAATTTACGGTACGGTCACATTGGGGAAATATTTGACGAAAAACGACAAATATTTCCCTATCGTATTATGACCATAAAAGGCAAATAGGAAAACATCTGTTTAATGACAAATAAAATTATTTGCTGCCAACAAAAAATGTGTCTAATGTGAACAAAGTGTGACCACTAAAAGGCAAATATATTGATTTATTTTAGGAAAACAATTATTAGATCTTACAAAATTTTTGTAAGAACAAACAGAGTCAAATAAAAATGCTTCAATAAAAGATTTTTACGACTGATACTTTTTTGGTACCTTTGTTGGACATGCTTTAATAATGTTAATAAACGCCTACATAAGACGAGCCAATTCGCGGAAAATAAGATATTGAAAAAATCTGAAAAATTTCTCTGAGAAGGCAAGGTATTGAAAATTTAAAATCTAAAATAAAGAAACAAGCAGCAGCAGTTTGCTAATTATCGTGGATATTGTGAAGGAGATCTTGTCGAATTTTTGGCATTTGCGATTTTCTCTAAAACTACTACTGATGCTGTCTGATAAAAACTTTAAAAAATTATATATTTTATGTGATTTATCGACCTTTCTGATGTAACTATATTGTTGTTTTTAAGAAATTAATTCTAGACATGCTTCCAAGGTCAAGTAAAACAATTTAAATGCAAATAAAATACAATTTTATTTCATTTATTTATCCGACGTTTCGTTGGTATTTTTCAACATCTTCAGGGATAATAATTTTATTTAAGTATATTTTATCCTTTTTGGCTCAGTGTAGGCTAAAGTTCGTAACATTATATTTAAAAAGAATAAAATATGGTCAATATTTGAAGGCGTGCATGTTATCAGGAAAGTTTAGACCGACAAGAATTCTGATACTAAAATCGTGATTGGTCACGAAACATCATTATGCCAATTGTTAGGGATTTCTTTTAAAGAAAATAGCAAATTATTTAGAAAATTAAATTGTCCCAACTTAAGGCAGAAATTGAAATTGCAAAGAAAAACATTTTAAGGGAAGTAATTTAGATTTTTAGAGATTTAAAAATAAGCACAATCAATCATAAAGTCTAAGCTGGATTTTAATATCTCTTTAATTATAATAAAATTTCAGGATTGTTCATGTCAAAAAGCCATCAACAATCTTTTGATCTATTAAAAAATTTTTAATAATTTTAAACTCAAATGAATTGCAAATATTTACTTGAATGCTTTTATTGCCAGCTTACACACCCACACACACACATACACACACACATACACACACATATACACACACATACGCAAATATACCGGATACACCAAATATAGGGACACAAATATTCTGGCATCAAGCAAGAAATTTGTTTAAACTTAACTACATTCACAATTAAATATAATTATATATGTCTGCATTAAGTTAACTTAATTTACACGCACACATACACACAAGCTACTCAAGCCATATTATCCTGTTGCTACTTTTCTACTTTCCACACACATTCTTACATACATTCATGCAAATAATTTATTGAAGATAAATGTATAGAATTAACCTTCTTAAAGGGCATGAATGCATTCTAAGACATATAAAATGATTTTCTTGTTCTTCTTCTTCTGAACACAAATTTCAAATTTGTATTAATGTATTGAATATTTTAAGGACTGGGAGGATCTTGTCCAAGGTGTAGATTGCCATGAAGAAAGAAATGATTTGTTGTGAACCAACAAAAAGGCATTTTAGACGAACATTTTGTTTGTATTTCTGTTGCAATAAATTTTATATAATTTGTTTTCCCAATCGATAAAACTTCGAATTCATACCATTAAAAAAATATACCGAAACATGTAAATGTTGTTCTAAATTATTCAACGTTGTCGTTTCCTAAAGTGTCCAAAGTTACACTTTTTTGTAAGACTCCTTCCATATGATATCCGGTATATCCGGTACATTATTCGATTGAAAAAGAATTGACAAAGAATTACAAATCAGCTGTTTGTGTACACTGCCATGCCGTATAAGGGACAGGAGGTACATCTACAACTGGTATTTAATATTATCACAGCATTCATATTGTTTGCTGGTATATACGACCACACAAAACAGTTCCAAAACCTGAATTGATTTTGTGAAAAATTTTATAGTTCATTAAAATTGTGCTTAAGCCAAAACAACATAAAGGGTGTTTTTTATAGAGGTTCATAACTTTAAAATGAAATAAAACAGATATGATTATTTTAAATTGACATGAAATTTTTCTTTATTCGAAAGATATTCTGGCATTACAATTCAAATATAACTTCTGGCATATGACCACCACGGCGGGGTTGTACATAGTCTAATCTGGAGGTCCAATTTTCGATGACTTTTTTCAACTTTTGTTGCCGTATATCGTCAATAACGCGGCGAATCTTGTCCTCCAAGTGGTCAATCGTTTCAGGATTATCGGCGTAGACTACCGACTTCACATATCTCCCCGTAGAAAATAGTCTAGTGGCGTTAAATCTCACGATCTTGGAGGCCAATTCAGGGGTCCGAAACATGAAACTATGCTCTACCAAACGTTTCCTTCAATAAATCAATAGCGAAACGAACTTTGTGACATTTTGCGACGTCTTGTTGAAAACACAACTCCTGCACATAAATTTTCAATTGATGAACGAAAAAGTCAGTAATCATGGCTCTATAGCGGTCACCATTATGGCTACGCTCTACAGCAGCAATGACTACTTCTATACGCACTGTACGACGCCTCTGTGGATGCGTATTATCATTTAGAGTAAATGGAGTGTGAAAGCGTTCTATAGTTAATCGAATTAATTACTATGATGGACGATTATGTTAACCATAAAATGGACGTTGTGCGCGAACCTTGATTTTCAAAATAAATTTTCACAATTTGGAAGCGCTGGTCAGGCGTCAGACTATTCATGTTGAAATGCTAAACAAACTATACATAAATCACTTGACAGCTGACAAAATGGCTGCCAGTTAAAAAAGTGTTGCAAACTTAAAGTTTTATACCTCTATAAAAAACACCCTTTATTGCATTGGAAATTGGAAATATTCGTAGTATAAATCTTATTTCTTAGTTTTAGTTGATCTAGAAATAAAACAACAACTAATCAATTACAATTAATTATAAGCTTCCATTAAGCAGCTTAAAATAAATGCAAGAACACAAAGTTTACCTAAATTTCATGTTTTTCTTAATAATATCTTAAGCTGATCAAATAATTTGCAGTAGTCTTTTAAAGCAGTCATATTAAATAAAATAGTTTTTTAAAAAATCTTTTATACAAACAATCTTTAAATAGTAGAATTTAATAAAAAGCCTTCTTAGAAAAATAATTTGCTAAACAAAGTGCACCATTAAACAAATTCCGTTTAAGGGGAAACTAAAATCTGTACAAAAAGCGCTTTTGGTAAAAAAAAACTTTTTGAACACCTTTTAATTGATTAAAAAAATAACTTTAAAAAAGTACCTTGAGAAGAACTTCTTAAAAATTATGTACATAAATTTTAAAAAAACTTAAGAAAAAGTCAAATTTGCAAAGGTACTTTTCTATTTTAAAAATTTTAACTAAAAGATACTATTTTAAAAGGCCCGTTTTGAAAAAGTACGTTTTAAAAAAGTATTTTTAATAGGTATTTTTTTGAAAAGGTACTTCTATTTATTAGGTTTTTAAAAGTACCTTTTTAGAAATTTATATCAGTAAGGTACTTTGTACAAAATATCATGTTGCAAATGGCACTTTTTGTAATGTTTGATATTCACTAAAAATATTATGTTAAATGTACTATTATAAGGGATCTTTTTGAAAAAGGTATTTATTAAAAAAAACACATTATGAAAGAAGGACTTTTTCCACAAGGTATCTTGTGAAAAAAGTCCCTCATTTTAATATGTAAGTTTTTACGAAGTATTTGTATTTGTATATTTTGTGAGTTTTGTTAAAAATAAAAATTTTAAAAATTTGGTTTCAAAAAACACTTTTTACTTTTAGAAAGAAAAGTTTTACAAAACCAACTTTTAAGATAACACATTTTTTTAAGTGAATATTTAAAAAAAATTTACTATGCATTAACAATATAATATTTTAAAAAATCCCCTTTTAAAATTATCCTTTAAAAATAAGGAACCTTTTTAAACAATGTGCCAAAAAAATAAAATTAAGAATTATCTTTTATAAAAGAGAATAAATTAAAAAACATTACCTGTAAAAAAGTACATATTGTTAAAAGTACCTATAAAAAATTATGTCTTTAAAAACGTACTTTCTAAGAAACTACCTGTAAAGAAATAAATTTTAATTGATTTCCCTTGAAACAAATACATTTTGGCAAAAGATATTTATAAGAAATATATAAAGTGTACTATTAGAAAACGAACCTTTAAAAACAATTTTTTTAAACACTTGTCCACCGCTTAATGATGTATTTTAAAACTTTAAATTAAAAAGAACCTTTTGTAAGAAGCATCTATTAATATTTACATCTTTTAAAAAAAAGTTTCTCTCAAAGTGCTTTGCAAACAGCATTTTCGTTATTAGAAACAGTGTGAGTTGTAAATTAAAATTTGTGGCATTTCCTAACCAACTTCGTAATCAAACTTTAGTCTCTGTTAATAAACTTTGCTACACATGAAAAGTTCAAGAAAACATTATCTAGGAATTTTTATTTGTATGAATATCGATTCATTGTTAGTCGTATGTAAATATTGGAACGACTGTTTTTTTGGGTTAAGGTACTGAGTGGCAAATTGTATGCAGCAGCAGCATAATATTAAGCGATTTTAACAAGTTGGCCAGTGAAGAGGAAGGAACCTTTAAACAAGACGTCGACGACATGAATAATAAACACTAACATTAAGCATCTGGGCTTAGGTAGAAGAGATTTTAGGAAAATTTACAAAACCGGCACACAAAATTCTGACATATTCTGACATAACAGCGTACGTATACAAATTGTCACAGACACAACCGACATGAAACATAATAATTTCAACCAGTTTTGTACCAAAATTATCTGTTTGTAAGAAAAGTCTTCAACATTTCAACAGAATTTAACTCAATATCAGAACTATTTTTCTAATTTCCAGTGCCGATGTTGTAGATTTTAAAGGACAACAGCTAAAAGTAGTGAAATGACACTAAGAACATCAGCAACATAAACAACAGTGTAGTTGGTATTTCTGTGGCAAATTAGCCCAACAGCCAACTGTATCCATCAACAGTGGTGACACGCACAGCCAGTCGGCCAGGCAATTACAAATTTTAAACACGCACTAAAGCAAACTTACTCGTACAAAACGAATGAGTGCATGTGTATGCTGGCATTTAAGGATCTGCGAGCAAAGTAACGCACATAAGCTTAAACTTACATAAATTAACAGACAACAACAATAATATTAAAAGATAACTGATGTTTTGTTGCAGCACAAAAACATTGTTTGGCCACAAGGAAGAATTTTTACGTGAAGAATGTAAAAATTTTAATGTATTGCACACAATCATGCATACATACTCGTATAACAAATAATCTATATTTGTAAATTTGTTTGCTTGCATGTTCCTTATGGAAAGTCAAACGGTAAAACCGATCTGCTTGAAATTCAGAAACCAAATAGGATAATTTATTTTAATACTCGTACACATTTAAATAAAAAGTACCCTTAGAAAAGAGTACCCTTTAAATAAATAGCACCCTTTGAAAAAAAGTACATTTTAAATAGAAAGTATCTTTTAACCAAAAAGTACCTTTTAAATAAAAAGAACATTTTAAATAAAAGTACCTATTTATAAGAAGTAACTTTTAAATAAGAAAACCTTTTAAATAAATTAAAGTACCCTTTAAATAAAAATTACCTTTTATATAAAACGAAACTTTTTATGTAAAAAGTAACTTTTTAAATAAAAATAAACTTTTTAAATAAAAATTGCCTTATTTTTTATATAAAGTACATTTTCAAATAAAAAGTGAGCTTTTCAATAATAAAATAACCTTTTACAAGAAAATTGTCTTCATTTAAGTGATATTTTATAAAGCATCAGGTCGTTCACAAAAAACATAATTTAAATAAATATTAAAAGATAAAAAAAACCAATTAGAACATCAGTAACAGGTATCTTTTTAAATAAAAATTAAATTTTTAAATAAAAATCACATTTCCACGTAACTATTTTGTCTTAAAAAGAACTTTTTACAAAAACTGTCCTTAAGTAAAAATTACGTTTTAAATAAAAAAATTTTTCTTAAATAAGAATTAACTTTTTTATATAAAAATATATAGTTTGAAATAAAAAGTACATATTTTATATAAAAAGTTCTTTCTACCTTTTTATACCGAAAATACATTTTTAAGTCAAAAGCACTTTTTTAAATTAAAAAGTTACTTTTTTTTAAATAAAAATTAATTTTTTTACATAAAAGTAACTTTTATTTAAACAAAAAGTACATATATTTAAGAAAGTAAACAAAAAGCATATTCTCCTTTAATACAATTTGTTTTAATAAATTGCCACTTTTAATAAAAACTTATCTTTATTTAAGTATAATCTTATTATTTGAAAAATAGTTATTTCTTTTAAATCTATATATTACGCCTGCTTGAAATTTACTAGAATGAAGTTACAACTTAAATTGAAAATGCCGCAAATCTATCTATCTTGACATTTTCCCAAAAGAGTTTGTATGTTCTCTCACTATAAACTGAAGAACATTTGCACGTATGATTTCCTCAGCTTACAATGAGAATGTGTTAAGAAAATTTACATACGAGTATTCGTACAAATACCATCAACGAATTGTCCAAACATCCTTTAAAATTTTGCAATAGCAACTACTGCAACCAGTAGACAGCAACAGCTAATAATTGCTAATGATGCTGCTATTTGTTGCTAATAATAATTCTGCTGTAGTTGCAAGACAATTTCGGTTGATTTCGGTTTCAAATATTCTGCATTAGGAATTTAGTTTTGCTAAAATTTATAACGAAAACGCTCTCTACACTTTACAAATAAATAGATTTTCAAATTTTGTTTATTTGCTTTCGTCATGTCTGCAACTTCAATTATGTTTGTACAGAGATAACGAGGTGGTGTATGTAAGACACATACATACATACATACAAACCATCTGTAGCTTTGGGATTAAGTTCATTTTAATTAATTATTTACGATGACAGATTCACTCTGACAAGTATTATTTTGTGTTTATGATTTTACTTGATGTTTAAGCTTTTGAATTTATCTATTCATATTTTAACTTTTGCCCTTGATTTAAGAGTGCACTTGCTTTCATATACCCATACATGGTGCATAAAATTATAATTGCAGCTACTTTTGTGTATGTGTGTTTATTATGCTTTATGACTTGTACTTATTTAAAAGTTATTAATATTTAACGATACTTGTAAAGCGAATGAAATACATTTATTTCTGTGGGAATTGAGATGAATGCAAATGTGTGTATGTGTGTGTTATATATAAAATTACCAAAATTATTTGTTTATAATTCTGTAGCAAAAAGGAAAAAGTGCTCAAGTCGAGATAAGCTCATTTTGAGTTAATATCACCACCGTATTCTCAATATTCAAAAGTATCTCTGGGCAAAATTTTTATTCATATTGAACGAAGTTCTGGCACAATTACTGGCTGCTTTTCTTTTTCTAACTAATTTTCTAATATGGAATAACGGCTTAATTTGACTTATAAAATATTGCATTTCAAATTGAATAACTTTCATATGGTGGGCAGAACCATGTGTTAAAAAATCAAAAGAATCGAAAAACGAATGATCAACTTTTAGTACAACGCGATTACATTTTTTAACAAACCACTTATACATTTAAAACTGCTTTTCTAGATAAATATAAAATATGACTTAAGCACTTTTTCCTTATTGCCACAGAATTATTAAACAGGTTACTGGAAATGAAATGAAGAATTTTATCTATCAAGAAGTTGGTCCTTATTTTGAACTCAATACTTTTAATGATTGAAATTTTCGATACGATATTAAACTTATAGTCACATTTAAGTTTTTAAGCAAATGTTACTAGTTTTTTTTAAACCACTATTTTTGTTTTTGTAAGTGTATACACACATACATAAGTATATTTATGCATTTTCATTAAAAATCTTTTAAGCCATTTAGTAGGAGTTAACTCAAAATTGTTAAGAAATGTAAATGTAAAGAAATTCTTAAGCTTGGAAACCAATTTTTTATTTAAATATTAAACATAACTTTACAAAAAAAGCTTAACACAATTACTTTCGCAAAAGGTACTTTTTTAATGGTACTTTTTTAAAAGGTATTCTTTTAAAAACTTACTATTTAAATTGGTACCTTTTCTGAAAAATAACTTTTGACGAAAATACTTTGCGAAAAAAGTTTTCGCTATAAATGACCTTTTAAACAGTATACATATAAAAAGTACCAGTAATACATATTTAATAAGTATGTACAGTTTTTAAAGCACCTTTTAAATTAGAGTACCTTTTGAAAACAGTTATTTTGGGGAAAAAAATTACTTTAAATGAAAGTAGCTCTAAAACAAAGTACTTTTTAAGAAAAGTACATTTTAAAAATATTAGCTTTTACAAAAAAGTACGTTTTAAGATGATTACATTCTGGAAAAAGAGCTTTTGAAAAAAATACCTTTTAAAAATAGTAGCTTTTAAATAAAAATTACATGATTAGTACGTTTTACAGGGAGTATGTACTTAAAACAATGTATTTTATAAAATTACATTAAAATGTAAATTTACAAGGAGTAGTTGAGCAAAAAGTACCTTTTTTGAAAAAAACATCAAGTATTTGTTAAAATAATACATTTCTATAATTACTTTTAAAAAAGTACTTTTTAAAAAATGCATCCTGAAAAAGTACCTTTTAGGAAAAGAACGAGATAAAAAGTAGAGTTTTAAAGAAAGTGGGTTAGGTTAGGCAGGCTGCTACTGCACACTTGGTTCCATTTAAAGAAACAAAAATCTTTAAAAACTTACCAATAAAGAAAGGACCTTTTAAATTAAGTTCGTTTTAAAAATAGAAAAGTAATTGGGTAATTAGCAGAACTAACCTGGAGGAATAGAGAATATTGTAGAGTCTCGAGGTGCATATGGACAGAACTAGACTCAGGTAAATCTGATCTACTGCTGGGTATGAATAGAAATGTTTTGAGAGTCTTAGTAGGCGCCTTGACTGGCCATTGCTCGCTTAGAGCGAGGACCAGCATATGGGAAAATGGCACTCCGGATTTCTGTAGGATGTGTGGGGATGAAGAGGAGCCAGAAACTATAGAGCATATCATCTGTCATTGCCCAAGGCTGCTGCAACGCCATAGGCAAAGATGGATGAGCAGACGTTTCCATGAGGGCATTAGTGATATCCCGAAGTGCAAACTTAAGGATATCAGGGGCATTATCATGGGAATTAAATGGCTGAATGATGGATGATAACCGCTCTTTGTTTCTCCTTGAACATTAAGGAGACTAATTAGTCAGTAAATTATAAATGAAGGGAATCACAATGGATCCAATTGGGTCTCCGAGTGGATGTGTATTTTACACTACCCTTCCTAACCTAACCTAACCTTTTAAATTAAGTTAGTTTTAAAAATAGAAATGAAAAAAAGCCTTTAAAACAAAAACATTTCGAAAAATATCGTACAAAAAAAATTCCATTAAAAAGAGTACATAATTAAAAAAAGGACTTTTTAGTAAAAGTACCTTTTAAAATAAACGACATCAAATAAATATAATTGTAAAAAATTGCATTTAACAAAAAATAAAACTTCCAAATTTCTTAAAAAGTATTTTAGAAAAATATATTTTTATGAAAAATTAACTCCTTGAAAAAAAAAACTAATAGAAGCCTGAGGCTTTCAAATAAAGTAGAATCCTCTTGAAAAGGTACATTAATAAAAGGGTAATTTATGTAAACAAATCCTTTGACTCGCTCATACGAAGGCTTTAACATTATGTACACTAACCCCTTTATTCATAAACGATTGACAAAGTACAATAAAAGAGGGTATGCCTCAATAACTCCAATAATAATTGTCATTGTTAATTGTCAAGCTTCCATATATTACGGTTCCCAAGAAACACTATAATTCCATCATTATGTTACGTTGCTCGCTCTGGTTAACCCTTTTAACTGATAAGGTTCTCGGTGAAAGGGAGAGAGAAGGAGTATGTGTGTACCGAAAAACTTAGAAAAGTTTAAATTTTAACAAATTGTATCGTCAATTTAGTAAAACATGTAAAACTATTTGAAAAAAAAAAAACAAAGACCCGGTATTTTTTGATATTTATTTCGCATAAAAATGTGCTTATTTTTTTTTTCTTTTAAACATAAACATTTTATTTAGTTTTTGTTGATTTGCTCTCCCCCAAAATGCAATTTTCTAAAGTGCACTTTGAACATGGAAAAATGTGTTCTTTGGAATTTTATTTTTAGTCTGTCTGTCGTTTTAATTTTCTATCTGTATATTAAAAAAAAACAGAAAACAAATTAACAGAAAGACATTATGGTGGCGCTATTTATAAATGAAACATTTAAAAACCCAAAAAATGAATATATTTCAATATTTTTAGCTGGAAAAAATATGTACATATATTTTTATATCAAATATATCTATGGAGGAAAAAATCCTAATACTGGTCCCATGACATCTCCGACATATATCTCTCATATATGATAAGTATTCGTCCTATTTAATTTCAGCATGCGACATTTATGTGCATATTTCCGACTTTCTGTCATCTTTTTTCTACAAAAATTAAAATCAAATTAAATACAACATTTAAATATGTTTTATATATTTATTTTTGATTTTTCTTTAACTTGATTTAAGTGTGTCGCTTTGTGTTAACAAAATGGTTTTTTTTTTTTTTTCTCTATAAATTTTAAATACAACAACAAAAAAATGAACAAGAGCATCCAAACAGTCAACCTCGTTCCACCCACCACTCACTCACGTTTTCGGTTAATGAAAAATAAAATATTTTGTGGATTCATCAGCGCCTACAGATTTGCATCAACAACAACAACAATATCAACATCGCTGACTATAAAAAAAACGTCGCACATTAAAATTTCAAATTTATTTCTTCTTCTTTAGCAAAAATTTATGAATCATAAAAAAAACTCTATCATCAGAAAATCATTAAACATAAAATGGGTTTTAAATAATTTAAAGAAATTTTTTTTATGAATTGAAAAATATATATGTGGAACATAAATTTAAATTTTCATTTGAGTGAAGCGAACATAAAAACAAAATTCCTTTTACAAAATCATTAGAAATGGGGAGATATTTTTGTTGCTGTGTGTTGGCAGACAATCTCTGCCCCATCCCCCAGATACCGATGAAGTACATATCAATTTTTAGTTCGCAATATAGTTACAGCTTCACTCCAGCAAGTAACGTGGATCTAAGAAAATCTCAAGTTGAACCGACTGTTCGAATGTTCGAAACTTAAAAATATTTTTAAACATTCACTAAAATGCTTTTTAGTTTACAGGATTTTTAAATATTAAATAAAATTTTTCGAAATTAAATCAAGAAAATTAAGTTTTTTCGAATGCTCGAAACATTAAAATATATATTCGAACATACAAAAATATGAGTTCCTAGTTTACCTGTTGGGTCCAAACGTTGCTCTAGAGTTGGCATCTTACAAGCAAAAACATCCGCCATCAAAAAGGCAATTAACTGGCTGCGGTACTATCGGATAACAAACAGATTTATTTAAATCATAACCGACACCAAACCGGCAATAATTGTCCTCACGGGTATGCATACCACATCCTATCTGACCCTGGAATGTAGGAAGTCACTTACTATGGTGGCGAATCATTCAAGTGTTACCCTTATATGGATACACGGACAAGAGAAAAACACAGGCAACACATCGCTGACAATCTGGCCAGGAGAGGACGAGAGCTAGAGGCTGTCGACATTGGCAATTTCTGCGGTCTTCCGCTCTCAGCCTACTGGAAGCGAATTGATGAACCTCTTATGCAGTTAGCACAAACCAGATGGTATAATGAGCCAACCTGCATCACAGCAAGGACATTATGGCCTCGCCTAGACGTCAACAGAACCAAAAATCTGTTGAAATTCACCAAGATGCAATTGCGCAATCTTGTGGCCGCAGTCAAAGGGCACTGCACCTTCGGTACCTAGGCTAGACGCATGGGTCTCTACCATATATTGAATACTGCTCCAGCTATAATGACGAGGAAGAAGAAAGCATCGCACGCCTTCTATGCCTCTGCCCAGCTATGGAGGATCACCGCCTTCGCTTTCTAGATAGAAGATCCTTCAGTACCCTCTCCGAGCTCTAAGTAGCGGAACCTCTTAACTCCTCTTTCAGAAGTAGTGGATGGTTCCCCTCTCTTTCTCTAGTACCTTTCTTCACTACATGCGACACAATGGGACAACATCAGAACCCATTTGGGCTGGAATCTAATCTTCCTTTTTACAAGCTGCCTGGAAAAAAAAATCATTTCTTTACGCAACAATACAAAATTTTAAATAGGTTTGACCCTGAATTAAAAACAGAAATTAATTCGAAAGAATCTTATGAATTAAAACAAAAAAAAAAGATCACTAACGATCACAAATTTAAAAGTAAAAAAATTCCAAAGAGGCTATTTACCAGTTACCACGAGTACGATTATTACCAACAACATTTACAACTTTAACACAAACGTCTAGTAAACACAATTTTCGATATCACAAGTAAATAATATTCTAAGTATTGAAATGTTTGGTTGTTTATTTTCCAAAGATTTAATATCATTAGAGACACAAGTGCATGCACACACCAAAGGATTTGTGTCTTTCGAAAATGTTACTGGAAATAAAAGAATGTCCTTAGAGTATAACAAAAAGGAATTTTGCTGACAATGTGATAACAAGTAAAACTACTTACGATATTTGCACCAAAAACTAAAAATATCAGCTGAACGTTCTTGGAACAAAAAAGTACTTGAAAACATAAAAACAGAAATAATAAAAATCTAACAAAACTTTTCTCAAGACGTGGAAAGAAACAATTTATTTGATTTATAGATTTTTAAATAAATTTCTGTTTGAGAGAAAATTTTTTAAATAAAATTCTTAAAAGTTTTTCTCAGTAGCGTTATTAGTCTTTAAAACTTTTCACGTCATTTCGAAAATATCCAAAAATGCCTTAAGGACACTTTAGTTTTAATTAATACTTGTCAGCAATAGATATTTTACTTATTTGTTAATTTGCTTTTATTTATTTGAATGGATTATTTTCTATGCTGCAAAAAAAAAGAAATGAAAACACTATTGTAATTTGCAAGTTCCATTTTTGCGTGTGTTTCTTTTTGTATTAATTTATTTTTACCTAATTAATTACAGTTGAATAAATAAAATACCTGATTTGCATTTGCAACCAAATAAATTGTATGAAAATACCACAATTACTGAGCAAAAACAAATAAACAAACTAGTGTACCACCAGCAACCAACCCAACAAATACATTTGCATAAAACACGCATACACACGCACACGCGCCTACACAAATGCAGCAACATAGAAATCATTGAATGACTCTTTTTAGATAAAAGGTGATGTGAAATTGCTAATGTCAGTACTTTTCCTCGATTGTGAATAATATAAACAAAAGTACTTTTTGCTCAAACAGGGATTTAATTAATGAGAAAGGTACTTTTGATTAAGAAGTACTTTTCTTTAAAGTAGTTAGTACTAAAAAATTAATAGGTTAACAGGTAATTTTAATAGATTAATTAGTACTTCTTATTGATTAAAAGGTACTTTTTATTGAATCAAAGGTAATTTTTATTGATAAAAGGTAGATTATATTAAGATTACACTTGTTTTATAAAAAAAGGACATTTTCTTAAAAAAGGATTTTTATTTGTTATATACATATGTACCTTTGATGAAGAAGTATTTTTTTTTTTTGAAAGTGATGCTGTTTTTTTTTAAAACGTTATTTCCATTAACAAAGTAGTTTTTATTAGAAAGTTACTTTTTGTTTAAAAGGTATATTTGGCTTAGAAGGTACTTTTACTGTACTCCCTAATTAAAAGAAGCTTTTTACTGAAAAGGTAATTTCTGTTGAAAGGTACTTTTTACAATAATTTTACAAAACAAGGATGTGCCTTGCATTAAAAAAACAAGTTTTATATTAATAAAAAGGTACTTTTTACTTAAAAGACACTGTTAAATCAAAAGAATCTTGTTTTTAAAAATTTACTTTTTATTGAACACATAATTTTTTTTAAAAATATACTATTGTTAGTGAGGCACTTTTCATTAGTATTTGTATAAATAAGGTTCTTTTTATAAAAAAATGTGATTTATATTGAAAAAGTACATTTGATTTTATTAAGAAAGTACTTTTCATTACACATGCGCTTTTAATTAAAATTTTATTGTAACGTACTTCTTCATCTAAATGTACGTTTTATTAAAAAAGTACTTTATAATAAAAAAAAGCACTTTTTATGAAATAAGTTATGTTATATTAAAAATGTGCTCCTTACCAAAAATTCACATTTTGTTGTAATAGCGTTGCTTTTAATTAAAAAGGTAATTTGTATTAGAAAGTTACTTTTTATTTAAAACGTACTTTTTATTAAGAAGGCACTTTTAATTAAGAACGTGTTTTTTATTTAAAAGGTTCTCCTAATGAGAAAAAGAAAATTTTCTATAAAAAGTTACTTCTTTATTGTACAAAATTTAATTCTTAAACCAAACATGCTTACCAAAAATCCTGTGTAGCATACCCTGCAGGCCGAACAAATCGTACCACCCCGCCACTTGTAAACATTGTTGTTTTCAAGTTAAAATAACAACTATACCGATAACAGCAACAACAATATCACTTCACTATAACAATGCGTTCATATAGACAGGCGAGCAGTAATGACAGTAAGGGTAGTCCATAATAACGTTTGATGATTTAATTATTTCAAGTTTGGATCCTTTTATCTTTCATATTATGTGAAATGTAATCAATAAATATATAGCCTGGTTATCGAATGTAAACAAAATGGACCGAATAGGAGACTTTTTTCTGTCGGTTTTACTCTCCCACCGATAATCGTGACATTTGGTATGAAATTTACAGGGACAACGTTGATATTGAATCCGCCACCACTCACACCACACAATCAAATATTCATGCACTAAAAAAAAAAAAAAAAAACAAGTTAAAAACAAAAATCACAATGAACCACCCTAATGTTTGTTATTTCAATGTAAATTGTATTTATATTTGTTTTACGTGTGTATACACGTCACAGGCATGTAAATAACAAAAATTTTTTGAAGGAAATTAACAATGTTTCTCGTACCGAAGTTATATTGAAGTTAAATTATTGTAGTTTCAGGATAACAAGGACTAAAGGTATTGTTGCAACAATAACATTAAAGTGATTTAAAAAAGTTTTCATATTTTGTTTAAAGTGGAATTTGGAAAATTTTTACAGTTTTTGTAATGTATGAATTTTGTTTTACAATCAAGGCATATCAGTCGTTTTATTCATATTAAAAATAAAAACTTTTAAAACGACAGCGAACTCATTTGTCCCAAGAAATTTTAGAGCAGTTAAAGTAAAGATTATGCTGAGAATATATATTTTCTTATCACAATTATGTTGTTTTCCAAAGAGATAAAACTTTCGCGTCTATTAATGTTGCAATTCTTTCAAACTTTTCATTCAATTATATTCACGACTATATAATCGACTTTTGTTTCATTGTCCTTTTGCTAAGAAAGGATAATGTTGTCTTGTCTGGTGCCAATGAAGCGAACGGCAAAAAGCAAGTGTTTAAGAAGTTAAAGTCAAATTGAAGGAAACTGTTAATAAACAGCTGAGGTGGTTGGGGATTTTTAACAATAATATTTGTTTTAGAAGTGGCCAAAATTAGCTTAACCCATTAGCAGCCATAATATAAATTCATCATTTTATATCACATTCATATTCATATTATATATTTTTTTTTTATTATTAGGGGATAACCCCTACGTATGCAGTGCACTGTGCCGGAACTCAGGGAGAGGGATAGGGTAGAGAAGATTGATGTTGAAAATTTAGAAGACTTAACTCTTTCACAACTCTGCTTTGCGCGTTATGTTAATTTCTAAGGCAGTATTGAGGCGCCTCCGGTGTTAAGTAGACGCATTAACTATATTAAGCTGTATTAGCAGGCATTTTATTAATTGTTTTACTTCGCCGATGTTTCTGCTTACCGACGAAGGAGGGTGATGTGGTGTATATATTAGCTTGGAACAGCATCAATCGCTGTCGGAACAGTTTTTTAGTGACCAGTGCTATGCCTTCATCACTTAAATAGTCCGTCAACAATTAATACAATGCCACACTAATGTACATTAGAGAAATTAATGATGTTGATTGACTTGCTCTGGCCAGGGTTTGAAACCAGGCCCCAAGTCATTGTTTGCTTGGTAGTCAACGCGCTAACCACTTCAGCCAACACCACCCTCAAATTATCGAAAATAGTTATATTTTTGCAAAAAAAAAAAAAAAAAACCAAAAATTCCCGCCCTCAAGCCAAATTTAACTGAACAGCTGCAACGTGAAGTGAGCTGCATTTGAAAATTGAGCAACAAAACATTTTTAAAATATTTTCCTAGAGAGTTGCTTTATTATTGCGTCTATGCTTTATTTATATGTTGCTGTTACTAAAAATAATACATTTTAAAATGCACCCGAAATCGGAACGTTAGCGGTTAAAGAGTTAACAAAGACTATAAAAAATTAAGTCTTTGCAAAAGTTTTGATGTTTGTCTGTATTCAGTTAAATAAAATAATTAAAAAAAATCTTTCTAACCGAAAAATATTAGTTACGAGCGGTCACTGTGATTTAACTCATTCTAAATCACTGTGTCCCGAAAAATGTCTGGAAAAAATAAAAAAAAAAATGCGATATTTAACCTAAAACTTTAAACCGCCGCTCATTTATAAACGATTATTAAACTTACTATTGGTAAAATGTACGAAATTTTAAAAGAAAATTGGTTTTGCGGTGTACTTTAACAATCGTGTATAAACTTGTAAGTTCTATTTAACCAATAAAAAACAGCTGAGTAACGAACAGAATTGAAAGAAATAACTCAATAAATCCACATCTAATGATGACTTAATAAAATGTGAATAAATAAAAAAGTTTATAAGCTAAATTATAAAATTACTCATTCTACCAAGAAGAAAGAAAGAGAAGAAGAAGAAAACAACAAGTCAAAAAGTCAAAAGAAGAAAAATAATATCAGAGGGCAGACCCTTCAAGTGTCGCACAAGGAAAAACGTAACAGAGATAAAAGAAGTGAATAAGAGACAAATAAATGTAAAAATAAAATAAACAACAAAAATTATAATAAACATTCATGTTGATTTTGTAATTTATAAAAAAAAAACAAGCAACACAAGTGTCGTTGATGGCAAGCACGGCAGATTGGTTGGTACCATTTTTGCAATTCATAGATATAGAGCGGACCATACAAGAAGATTTAGCTGTGACAAACATATCCCGAATCAAATGTTGTGAAAAAATTCATTGTTTCAATGAACTGGTTTATTGATTTGGTCAAAAAACAACAACAACGAATGCTTTTAATGAAACGTTTTACATTTTGAACATTAAATGAAAAGTTTCATGGACCAATGTAAGCATACATTGAATTAATGTATTTTTTCATTAAATTAATGAAATCAGGCCAATGAAAAGTTTTCAGTGAAACTGCGACAAGTTAGAGCAACAATTTTTTAAATCCAACATTCCTCTACTGAGAACTGATCACTAACTTAACATGATATGAAAATACATATAAGACCTTAACTTTTAAATGAAAGTTACGAAATATAATTTTCTTTTGTTTTTTAAGAAGATTTTTATCTTGCGTCAAAGATAAACGGCTTTCTTTCTTTAAATAAAAATTATTAAAAATTAATATACTTTTGTACATTTTATGTACTTTTTTAATCTTTATGTATTTTTTTCTTTGGAAAGTGTGTGTATTCAAGAAATATTCGCTTGAATTTGGCGAATACGAATATCTTGAAATAGGCGAATAGTCGAATAATCGAATACGAGTGTTCGTAACATCAATAGTAGGTAGTGCTGCATTCTCTTGAAAACCAGTATCAAGTCCAAGAAATTATTTTCCGATCCATTATCCTCATAATCAAATTTGTCCATACAAATTTACTTAAAAAATTTACGAAGCAACGATGGAGATAAAGTTTTCCTCTGAAGTTTTTTTGGGACTTTTTTATGTTTGGCGTTTTTTTTAACTAAGGAATTTTTTGATTCAGACGATATTTTCCATTTTAGAAACACATATTCGCGTGTTTTTCTAACTTTTACGTTTTTCTTGTTTTGTTCATTTCTTTATCTTTTACGATTCCATTCGATTAGAGCCTTTTGGACGCCTTTTTCTTATGGCGACATCTTGTCTTTTTTTTTATTTTGACCTTTAAATTGCTTCGACGGCTTTTTTTCGTTTTGTTCGTTGCGTTACTAGAAGCAATACCATTATGTTTTCAATTCTGTTCCATGATGCAGTTAATAAATGTTAATGTTAATAAACTAACAGCGCAATTGTCAAGTGTTTAAGTATTACGGTTCTCAAGAAACAGCATAATTTCAAAATAACATTAGCTGATAGAATACCCTTTGGTATTTGTTTTTTGTGCCTTTTTTATGTAATGACTCCAATATCTCTAAACATTTCCATATTTTGCCTCTTAAAGTTTCCAAAATTAATTTTAATGTCAAAATTGCATCAGCAAGTTACATTAACCGACAGAACACCCTTTAGTTTTTGTAATGTTGTAAGTTTAGTATCTATTGTTAGAGTTTGTTTGGTCGACACTTGGCATTTTAAGTGTTTAAAACTAAGTCTCCAAATAATATGTATTAAAATTTGTGACATACATATAAATTTCTTCATGTAACTTTGCACACTTTGGCACACCCTTTAATATTTATTTTCCGAAAATTTCAGCACTTTTGCTTTTTGCGGTTCTCAAGGCTGAAGCCTGTAACAATCACACAGATCCCTAAAAAGTACCTTTGGTCGCCCTTGAGTCAGTACTCATTAATTCAAAAATTATTGTGAAATGTAAAATAAATACTTAAGCACACACACACTCACGCATTCGTATACATGTTTGTTTTTTTAGTTGTTGCACTATTTATTTAAAAACTGTCTCTTTGTTTTTGTTGTTGTTTTGTTATACGATTACCTAAAGTATCTTAAAGATATCGAATAAATATAACATGCAACAGCAACTTGTATGACGACGCACAGCTCATAAGCCAAATAAGTTCGTTTAATACCAAAAAAAGTGTTTGAAAACTCTTGAACGTGAATGTTGTGAACACACGTTGTTGCCAATATGTTGCTGTTGGACCAGTTTCCAATCAGTTTTATTAAAACCGTTGTCGGACGTTGGCAGTATAGGTGATTGAAACGGAAATATTTGTGTTGTTTTGTTTGTCGTTGTCGTCTACGTAAAACAAAATGCAGTTTATTTAACTTCTTTCTGGTGCATTCGGATAAAAAATGTGCATTTGAAAATGTGTAAATCATTATGTGCTTGTTATAAAATTTTAAATTAAGATTTCGATGTCATCTGCTTTTGGATTTTAACTTAACGCGTTAAACTTAAATTGTTGCTGTTGTTTGTCGGTTGGTAGTCATACATATTTTGTTGGCTTTATTTTGTATCTATTCTGTTTACAAAGTCTGGTTTTAAGTCTTTGTTTATTTTTATTTACCGCTTAAAGTTGTTGGACAACTATTTAGAAATAAAACGTCTGGATCTAAGCAATTCATTTTAAGCCACCACTTGAATTTACAAGTTCTAGTCTACACAAACTGCTCCACTAAGTAGGTATCGGTTCGTTGGGTCTTCGTTTGGCCTCATCTCCTCCTCAAACGGGTGTGCGTGTATGTTGTTCGTTGCTTTTGTTTGCACTTCGTGTATTGTTGGCTCCCTGGAACGATTGTCAAATTAAGTGAGTACTACCTACGACAATTTGTTCAAGTGTATGTGTGTTTACGTTGGAGTATCTGTGTTTGAAACTGTGTGCATGAGTATCGGTCTGTCTGCTGCTTTGGTTTGTTCGTTGGTTGTGTGAGCCAGCCGCCTTTTGTTTTCAACACAACAAACAACTCCAATCAGTTTGTTGATAACCGGTCTATTAATCAGTTTGTAGTGCAGTGCGAGTGTGTTTAATTTTCATATTTCTTAACGCGACATTTTATGAACATCATATACATTCATATATACTCGTATATTCTTTAGATATTTATTAATCAAATTAAGTTTTTTAAGGTAAATACCTGCATACATATGTATTTGTGAAGAAAATGAAATTAAAAAAATCTTTTCGAAAATATCTATTCTTAGAAATTTTAGTTTTTTTTATTTATATAAAGTCTGAGTGTGTGTTCCCACAATTTTTGCCAACTTTGGCAAACCAGTTTCTTAAAACTGAAATGCCTTAAAGTCTGTCTGTAGGTGTTTGCATATAAGCATGCACATACATGCATAAACATGTTCAAATGTATGTAGATATGATTTTTTTTTAGAATATTTGCTTGGGTTTAATATGCAAGCAATCAAGCGATACATAAATATTCTTCTGAGAAAGATACAAGATATTGAACTTTAGTAACAATCAAGCGTTAAATAAAAGTGTTGTTAACTTAATAAGAAAATTAAGTGACAAGAAAGCAATAATAAACAAGATGTACCTATAAGTGACTTACAAATAAATCAAGCAGAAATTAAAAGAATAAAAAGTGTTAATCACAAATAAATAAAAAAAATATTTAAAGAAATTAACAAAAAATTAAAATTAAGTAAACTTGATTAAAAGCCAACTTGATGGTAATCATTTTACTGTGGATTACAACTTAAGTATCAATCAGCTGGTTCCTCAGTTGTCTTCGATAAGTTGTTTCACGTACATATTATGATTTACAAAACAAACAAACAAAAATTGGTTAGGAATCACAATACAAAAAATCGCCCTCCTTCGTCGGTTTGCAGAAACATCGGCGAAGTAAAACAATAATAAAATGCCTGCCAATACAGTTAAAAAAAGGTAATGCGTCTACCTAACACCGGAGACGCCTTAACACTGCTAGAAAAATTAACATAACGCGCAAAGCAGAGTTGTAAAAGAGTTAACCCTTCTACATTTTCAACATCTATCTTCTCTACGCTATCCCTCTCTATGAGTTCCGGCACAATGCACTGCATACGTAGGGGTCATCCCCTGAGTGCTGGTCCTAATTAAAAAAAAAAAAAAAAGTTGTAGTTCCGTTGAGTTGTTTGTGGGTTGTGAACCGTAATAAAAGCATAAATTATAATCCCAAGTGAATGCTAATGAGAAGTATGTTTGTCCCATTCCACATAAAAGTTGAAAAATTCCCTCACACGTCTGATCCTTTCATTAGGATATTCTAAGGATTTAAACTTATTATATTAATAGATTTTAATATTCTAAAATTAGTTTTGAATATTTTTGAAAAAAAAATTTTTTTCTTTCTCTTTTCAGATATTTTTTGCGAAAAGCCAACAAAATAAAAAAGAAGTTTAGTTTGATTTATTTTTCTAGAAACATATTCAATACTTTTCAAGAAAATAAGGTTATAAGAGAAGTGGTTTAATTTTGAAACTAAACAAAAATTTAAATAAAAAAATTCAAATAAATTTCAATTCAGATAATAATTTGAGCACTTAACACAAAGATATTAGCTAAATCGCATATAAAATTATACAAAAATTGTTGAATATTTAATTAAAAACAAAAATTCAAAATTCAAAAACATTATGAAAATATATAAAATCAGAAGTGTTGGATCATAATTTTACAAAAAACAAGGAAAAAAACGTCAGAAAAATAAAAAAGTGATATAAAAAATAAAAAAAATATATACATATAAATGGGGATATTCAACAAAACGGATACAAAATCTAAATAACTTGAGAGCTAAAAAGGTGAGTTTAATTTTTGTAATTTTTAAAGTCGAATTTAATTTTATCATTCTTGCAAATTAGGAATTTCATGTTAAATAGAAATACATATGTAAGTGTTATTTGTGCCATATGGCACTCTTGTTAAAAGTTTAATAGAAGCTTTTTAATATCCTGCATTTTGTTGCGTGCTAATTGTCAACTCATCAGTAGATCTTTAGCCATGCTTAAAAAGTTTTCCAACTCGTATGCGTATGCACAAACTCTCAAAAATAAAAAGAAAGTTAGAACTACAAAACCTTGATAGTTTTAAAAAACTTATACAAACAACACAACAAACAAATTTTATTCGCTAAAGCTACGTTCACATTTATCAAATATTTGTCGAAAAAAACGTAACCAACAAAAAACCATATAATTTATTTCTTTTAATTTCAATATTTTTTTAATTATGGGTTCGCATTTTTTAAAAACTATACAAAATAAATTTTTTTGAAGAATAATTAATTTCATTTTGCAATATAAAAACAAAGTAAAATGACACTATTTATAAGCAAAACTAGTGGTTACGTTTTTTTGGACAAATATTTACAGCCTAACCCACGATGTCGATCGATATCGCTCGCTTGCTTTTTCAACGACAAACAGCTGTTTTGCGCCCCACTAAAAATTTTCAGCACGACAAGTCTATCGACCATGAAAGCGAGCGATAACGTAAACATTTTCATACAAATTTCCGACCCACTACGAAATATTATGCGACAACAACTGTCAAAATCAGTCACGAAAGTTTTGTTGTCGACAAAGAAATTAATTTGACAAAATTATTTAAAAAATGTTATTTTATATGAATGTATGTATGTACAAATGTAATAATTTTAAAAAATTTCATGATGGGAAATTGGTAGGTATTTATGTAAATACATATTATGTACATTCATATATTTATAATTATATTATTGTACAGATAATAATTATTGATTAGCATTTAACAGGCAAAATCGAAGCCGCTGCAGGTTCTTGTTGAATTTGTGAAATTAACAAAATACCAAAAATTATTTTGCTATAAATTATTTTTACAAAATTCATTTATTCAAAGCATATGTTTTGTGTTTACATTTCTAGCAAGGCATATCCAAAAGGTGAGCTTACTAGCACACCAACCTCAATTCGCTTTATATTATACTAACTTTATATTCATACTAACTGATACAGTTTTGCAGCATACACAAATAATTGTTACAGCTTGGAAATCATTCGTAAGAAAATGTTAAATTTATTTGTGTTTTTTGATGAAAAGCGAGTACTTTATACCAACAATATACATGTTGTTTTTGGATTGTTGTACTTGTAATGGAACTGTGCATACCTGGTCGTTGTGCCACCTTCAAATGGCCATATATGTGGCTAAATTTACATGGAATATTTGATGTGGCAATATAGTCATTTGACAATGATTACGTTGAAACGTAAATACAGACGACCGACAAGTCGATAGTTAGTGGGTCGCTTATACGAACGATAATGAGTGAGTTGCTGTCGCTCTATCGACTTGTCGGTCGATATCGTGGGTTTGGCTGTTAATAAATGTGAACGTAGCTTAAGAATCTGTATGATTTGCCGTAAATTAAATATAAATTCTTCAGAATATTTATAAGAAATGATTTATAATTTGCGAAATAAAGTTTGAAGTTTCGAAGCTAATATCATTTTTTCGAAATTTAGTTCGAATTTAGAAAATTAAGTTCGAATTTTCGCAAATTGCTTTAATATTTTGTATACAAAACAAAATTTTGATATATGTACATAGAACTTTTTTGAAAAATTACTAGATGACACGGCAAACGTTGTTTGGCCATACAAAATATTTCTAGTGCATATTTTTGGTGTTATATAAAAAATAGCAAATGTGTTAAGTGTGTGACGATGACCGCCGATGAAAAAAATACCAAACAATAATTTTGTTCTGTTTGAAATACGAACGACGACGATTCTCTGCATGAGGCGGACATAGCGCCATCTGTCATTCAACAACAAAATTAATTACGATGCAAACGTTGCGCCATCTGTTGGGTTAATAGTTTAGTAAATACAGAAATTGCCCCTCCCACCCCTCTTCGTGCCCAAGCGGTTTGAAAAATAGATAGTAGCCGATCCTCAGACTTACTAAATATGCATAAAAAATTTCATAAGAATCGATCAAGCCGTTTCGGAAATACAGAAATTGCCCCCTCCCTCCCCTCTTCATGCCCCTAGCGATTTAAAATATTGCTTAGAATCTATTCTCATACCTACCAAATATGCATAAAAAATTTCGTTAAAATCGGTCGAGCCGTTTCGGAGGAGTTCGATAACAAACATCGTGACACGAGAATTTTATATATTAGATATTTCTCGTGCGACAGTTTTAAAAATGAGAAGAACCACATTTTGTGTGGTTTTGGATTAGAAAAGGAATTTTTAATTTAAAACGTAGTTATATACATATGTTCCAAACAAACCATAATTTATAAAAATCGGTCAATAACTTTTGGTTTTATTCACAATTTTGTTAAGAGAACTCTATTTTGTGTGGACGTGTTTGTTGCAATTTTCGTCAAATGACTTCTTTTGCTTAATTGTGAATAAAATCAAAAGTTATAGACCGATTTTATTGAAATATGGCTTGTTTTATTTGCAATATATTTACCTATCAGCTGATTAAAAAATTTTTCCTTTTTTAGAAATAACTAAAAAACAAATTTTTTTATAAAAATTTTTTTTGCGGTACAAATTTTACTATATCGGTGGAATTATCACTCAAATTAAAAAAATAATGTTGACATGATTTAAGCACACTATTGTTGAAGAATTTAAATATTTATTTTTTGTCAAATAAGCAACTGTTTCAGTATCTCGAAAATTGGTATAAAAAAAAAACACAAACCGCCTACAGATTCGATTTGAGCACCCCAAATTACTTGCTCCAGTCTAAAATTTGACCTGAATTTGTATCACCTGTGTAAATTATTATTGTTTATAAAAATTAAAAAAAAAAATTGTCTTTTAAAAAACAGTGTTCTGAAGCAACAAGTAAATATTTATAGACATACGCATCCATATGAATATATTTAAATACTCTTCCCACTAATATATTTTCTTTGCCCTACAGTGGGATATAACAAATGAAAAAAATTATAGAAATAAATCTAAATAAATTGTGGACTTCATTCGTTTGGTTGTTGATGTGACATCTATCTGATGTCTAATGTGACACGTTGTCTTCATATTGCTGACACATAGTCATCATGTGTTTGTATGTCTCGTGTCAACATTTTAAGAAATGATGTTTATTTTGTCTTTCTGCTTTCAATAATATTTTTCATGGTGACATTTTTGAAATGATAGGGAGGTACCAAAACATGTGTTTTGCGAGGCAATGTGTTACAGACAGACTGTCAAAAAACAGTTCATATGTTGTGTGTGTGTGTGTGTGTGTGAGACTACATGAAGTAAGTTATGCAAATAAGTTTGTATTTTTCTAGTTTAAGCTAAGCGAATTAGAACATTAAAATATAGAAAATGTAAAATAAAACTGCTTTTAACTTTTATTATGTTTTGAATATTTAATATTTTTAAAATTTTGTAATTCAATGTAGCAAGAACTTGCAGCCACTGACCATGTTAAAGTAATTAGTAGTTAAAATGCTAAAATAGAAGTATCGTTTATTAATATTTTTCTCATTACACGCAAAGAAAAAACATGGTTGATGGAATCATAATCGCAAACTATCATTTCATGTTCAGATAAATGATTGAGTCTACTAGCTTTACTCCAAGCAACATAATATCGTCCCCATAAATCTCTCTCTGACAATCCCATTGTATGAACATAGTAAGCTCTGCAAATGCTGAAAAATTTGAGCGCATTATGACTAACTATAAAACTATGAAAATGTTTTTTTCTTGGTATATGAAACAATTTGACATTTTGCTTAGATAAAAGAAAAATGCACACACGAATACTTATTAAATTAAATCAAATTATGTTATTCATAAATATTTTTATTTGAAAATATTTATCGAACAAACTTTTCTGGATAAATTAAATTTAATAAACTTCAAAACATTTAACTTATTTATCGGCATATTTATGTACAATCCAATTGGCATCTTTTGCAGTTCCGTAGTATCTTTTTCGTCATGCTGCAAAGAAACATACTTTCGTATATTTAAACCACTAATGTTGTAAAATTAAACAACTTTCACCATATAATTATAATTTGAGGGTGGTGTTGGCTGAAGTGGTTAGCGCGTTGACTACTAAGCAAACAATGACTTAGGGCCTGGGTTCAAACCCTGGCCAGAGCAAGTCAATCAACATCATTAATTTCTCTAATGTACATTAGCAAGACATGGTATTAATTGTTGTCGGACTATTTAAGTGATGAAGGCATAGCACTGGTCACTAAAACCTGTTCCGACAGCAATTGATGCTGTTTCCAACTAATGTACACAACATCGCCCTCCTTCGTCGGTTAGCAGAAACATCGGCGAAGTAAAACAATTAATAAAATGCCTGCTAATAACACAGCTTAACAAAGTTAATACGTCTACTTAAAACCGGAGGCGCCTCAACACCGTCTTAAAAATTAACATAACGCGCAAAGCAGAGTTGTGAAATAGTTAAGTCTTCTAAATTTTCAACATCTATCTTCTCTTCCCTATCCCTCTCACTGAGTTCCAGCACAATGCACTGCATACGTAGGGGTCATCCCCTGTGTGCTGGTCCTAATTAAAAAAAAAAAAAAAAATTTAAACATTATTTTTTTCACTTCACATCTCCTTGTCTTAGTAAATTCTATGAACGACTGAAGTTACATACGATTGACAGCTTTTTTATTTCTTTTCAGAACACAAACAATGTATGGTCACAATAAACTTTTATAATTCTCATTTGCAAAAGATACTCTTGTAGCAGCGAATATACTTTTTTTGATACATTCAATTTTCATGGGACGAAACCCAGATGATTATTTTATTGTTGCATCCAATATTTTAATAATGGAAGAATGTTTGATGCAACCATATTTACTTCAAAGAATAATTATTTGGTTGTGGCAGATATACTTAGTTGACATGAAAATTTTGCAATCATGTATTTTCTCTGCGTGTACTTTTTCATCAAAGTTTTTGCTGAGATATATTTTTTCTTAAATTGGGTACAACTTTCAATTAATTTTAAAAAGAACTGCAAGTAGGAATAAAAAAAAATTTTCTGCAAATAAAACATACATACATCCATTTCATTAAACATTTTCTTAAGTGAACTTGAAGAAAAAAATGACAACGTAACAGTCAAGTCCAATTCACTTATCAGGTGGTGTTAATTCTACAACAAGTACAACATTACAAAAATATTTGACATATCGGTCCCTATGCTTGCACGTACAAATTTTTACATAACGACCTCCATTACACCACTTGGTAAGTAAATTCGCCTTGATAACAGCCTGCATGTATTTTCAGTCAATAAATGTGAGTACGTAAAAGTACGAGTAAAAGAGAAAAATAGTCTCATGTGATCTGTTCTGCCGAACACTGCTCTAAAGCGTAGCAAGTAATTGGCTATTTTTAATGAAAAATCCCAAACGTTTTGACACGTTTATTGTGTGTTAGTTAGATGATTGGGATCAAGAACCAATATTAGAAAAATAAATAAAAATAAAATTAAACTACAAACAAATAAAGTAAAAGAACTTTCATTTATTTTTCAAGTAATTTCATCGATGTCATTGATACAATATGCTCAACAAGACTTTTGTCATAGTATTTGAATAAAATGACATCGGGATTGTAACAGTTTTTCTAGTAGTGTCTGTCTAATTAAAAAATTAATCTGCTGCTTTTAGTTGAAAATCATGTAATTTTTTCTAATTTAAGTTTCTTTTGGCGTTGAATTTTGATTTTTTTTAGCTTCAGAATATTAAGTGATGACTTCAGTTTTAATTTAGTACATAATACTTGTACTTGGTTTGTACTGAGTACATAACACTCTATTTTTAATTACATTTCATTTTTGTTTTCATTAATAATTCAAAGTGCATAAAATGATCTTAATAGAACAACCGCACACCCAACCCCACCACCACTGGCACCCCACTAGCAACCCAACAAGCGGCCACCTTTCAGGTAAAACAAACAAATTTGTTGAAGGAATTTTAATTTTTGTTTTTGTATGCCAAACACGCGCCATTTAAAATGTAGTTGTTGCTTCATTTTTATAAAAAATTTAATTTAAAAAAGAAAATAACAACAAATGAAAAAAGACCGACAAACGCTAGAAAATAAATAAAAATATGGAGAGAAATAGAGGTGAAAAGAAACGCTTGAAATATTAAATAAAATATAAAAATATTTTGTACAAAAAAGGAAATACGTATTTAATAAATAGTTGTTGTTTGTTTGTTGGTTTTTGTAACAAGATACTGGCACATAGAAAAAATTAAATAAAAAACATTAGAATATAAACAACAACTTGAACTGAGATACTCTACGAGCGCCAGTAAGGTACACATAATTGTATAAAACTTTAGAAAAGCTTTTAAGACAGACCAGAGCTCATGAATGACGTTTCCAAATTGATCTAAATTTGCTTAAACAAATTATAATTTTTTTTACCTCAAGTGTACTGAAATACCGAAAATACTTATTTTTCCTAATAATTTAGCAAATTGAAAAACTAAACTAAACATTTGTTTGAATAAAATCTAGAGGGCCGGCTACTCTTCTCCGTTATAAGAACAAAAAAAAAATTCATAAATTTCTTCTCCAAAACCCCTAAACATATAAAAATATATATCGTTCAAAAATTTATATAAATTTTGTATAAAAAAATTTTCAAATCGATTAAAAACAAATTTGTAAGAACTGTTTTTTGTTACTCATTTTACATAAAAAGCATACAGTCGATTGTAAGAAAATGAATATAAATTTCAAGGAATTTATTTGCACATATGCAGAGTGAAAATTTTATCAAAATCGGTCAAGTATTTTAGAAGTTATTAGAATTCTACCAAATACACACTAAAATCAGAAATGGAAGAAAGCACATTTTTTTACAAAATAAATATAGTTTCTATTTCTGCTTCAAACCGATTTGTATAAAATATTTAATAAGATCATCTATCTAAAAAAATATATCTAGTTTCTTAAAATGGTGTTTTTTTTTTTTTGGTTTTGTTTAAGAAGCCACAAGGGGCCACTTGTGTTTACATTTTTTTTATCTTTCAGTTAAAAAATCCCTGACAAAAGAAACCAAGAAACACATAAATATCATTTAAATATTTTAATACTAAATATGTTTAAAAATTTTACTAAATATTTCAATAGAGCTCTATGGCCCTTGTGGCTATTTATACCTGTAAAAGAGCAATTGGTTGCAATTGGGGCATCGAACCCAGAGGGACCAACTGGATCTGTGAGACGGTAATTAAGCCCATAATGTTTTATGGGGTTATAGTCTGGTGGGAAGCGACAGAGAAAGACTCCCACCGACGAACTCTAGAGAAAATTTTTCGGTTATCGGCGATCCTGATAACGGGAGCGTTTAGGTCAACTCCAACCAAACCATTGTTCGCTATGCTGAACTGGCTTCCGGTGGACGTTCTGGCCAAACAGCTAGCTTTGTTCGCGGCGATCACATGTTCATGGACGAGATCCGATCTTGGTCACTCCAAGATTCTCAGGCAGCATCAAGCGCTCCATGACTTTACCGACTACTGCCCACCGGAACCTTATTTTGGCGGGCTATTTCAATCTATTGTTCCCAACAGGGAATATCGCTCATTACCCCCTGCCAATGAAAGAGCCACCAAAGTATTCACTGATGGCTCGAAAAGAGGCGTAAACACTGGGGGAGATTTCTATGTGGAAAACTTTGATGTTAAAGTTCCATTCAGGCTTCAGGTTGGCTGTAGCGTCCTGCAAGCTGAAGTCTCGGCCATTACAAGGGCGGCAAGATGGCTTAGGTATTACAGGATATCGGAACATCCTTATTTTTACCGACAGCAAAGCGGCCATTGCCGCTAACAATGGTGTATACACTACATCGACGGTGGTAAACGAATGCTGGAAATCTCTAAACGAGATAGCGAGACATTCAAGCGTTACACCAGTCTGGATTCCAGGTCAGTCAGAGTGCACTGGAAACAATATTGCGGATGAAATTGCCCAAAGGGGTGCATCATTGAGCAACTCGATGATATGTCACTTCGTTGACATTCCTCTTACTGATTTATCCAGCAGGAATCATACAACCTTGCTCAAAAAAGGTGGAAACACTTGGCCCCGCTACAGCCTGCACAGAACTCGCGATCTGCTCAGGCTTGGTAAATGTCGAATAAGACAATTGGTAACAGTGCTAACAGGGCACTGGTGCTTCGGGACTCATGCCAGAAGGATGGGCCTAAGTTACAATGACTACTACAGAAGTTGTAACGATGAGGAGGAAGAAGAAACAGTTCTTCACCTTCTATGTCAATGCCCCGCGCTTAATAGCATAAGGGCTAGTACTATGGACTTCAACATTCTGCCAGACCTTGACAGTCTGGCGAACATGGGACTAATCAAAATATCCTCCTTCTTGCAATAATCAGGATGGTTTGATTCGGCAACAGGGATATTACAAGAAATTCAATAACCAATTGACTGTGCCCTGTCTGCTGTAGGGTATAACAAAGGGACCGAATAAACGGACCCAAGTGCGTCACGTGTCAAATGTGACGGCCCTCGAAACCTAACCTAACCTAAAAAGTTCTATGAAAAAGTTCACAGTTTTAATGGACTACTGAAATGCTTCATTATTTTTGTAAAATATTATCTTACTAGGATAAATGTTTTTAGTGAACTGTTTAACATTGAATTTCAATGAATATTTTCATTGAAACAACGTATGCGTACATTGAATCAATGAATTTTTAGCAGACTCCAAAATATGAAGGATGTTATCAAATCTGTTGTATTTTTTTATGTCTGAACCTCCATAACTGTGTAATTTATGAAACCATTTTTTTTTTTGGAAGAAACATTTTATTTGCTGTTTGATTCCATTTGTTGGAGAATCATGGGGAAATTTGTTCCCCTACAATAATGAGTTTCGAAAAACTCCTTCATTTATGAACCCATTAAAATTCGTTCTTTGTTAAAGGTAAGTTGGGAAAAGTCTTTCCTCAACCCAAAAGAAGTTTTTAATTGTCCCACAATTCCTCTATTTATTGACCGATTTTAGAATTTGTGTGTTTTTTTGTTATATTGGGGTAAAGTGTCCCCGTAAATAATGGTCTTACAGAAGTGTAAGTTGCCGCCCTCTAAAATATTATTACTAAATAAATCTCCTATTTATAGTCTAATTTTAATTTTTTTTTTTTTTTGTTAAAGAATATACTTTAACCTTTTGTGGTAATAAAAATAAAATTAAATTTAAATTATATCGATTTTCAGGTTACTTCTGTTTTATAATTGGATCGATGATTGGCTTTTTGTGTTGAAGTCGATTGTTTTTCCAGAATTATTACAAAATAATCACTTCATACGAATTTTCTAAACATTTTCCAATTCCAATTAAAACCAATTAAAAATAATAAAAAGAAAAGCTTTACACACCTTTTCTTTTCTAAATTTCTTTACAAACAACAATAATTCCAAGAAGCATTTTCCTTCCCCCGCATGGTTTTTCTTCTTAAAATACTCTTATAAATAAATATTTACATAAATTTATCATTCTCGTAAACAAACGCCGAAAACAAAACAAAAAACAAATACTTGAAAATATTATTTTCATTGCGAACATAAATATTTTAGTTACAAGATACCAAAATACAAAATACTCTTTTTTTAACATCAAAGCCAACCATAAATTTATTAAGTTACACACCCTCATACGAATATTGTTGCCAGCAAATTGACTAATTGATATAAACATAAATGAAAGGAAGAGAGAGATAGAGAGAAAGAGCGAGTAGTTGATTGTGGGCTGCATTGTATGCAGGAAAAGGATTTAAACAACAAACCATTATTTATTATGGCCAAAAATTAAATGTAAATAAACCATGAATGGACATGTGCAAACAAGATTCCTGTTTTTTTTTCTTTTTGTGTTTTGGAACTAAAAAGAAAATTTATAATAATTAAAAGGATTATAAATACAAATTGGTATGCAAAATAAGAAATAAAATAAATGGCAAATTAGGATGCAAATTAATTCATGAAAATAATTGTTTTTTTTTTTTTTAATAAACAAACCCAATAGTGTCGAATTTTATTTAGTCTTCACAAAAAAAATATGTATATTAGAAATATTAAATCTATTTTTATGAAGAAGGAAGTTTTTTAAACACATAAATAATACTGTACAACACAACAAAAAAATGTTTTGCATCTTCGATTTATTTTAGAGTTATTTAGGGATTCTTTGCAATAGTTATAATGACTTGGCTTAAGAAATTTAATAAAAAGTTGGGACGAGTTGCATCACTTTTCAGTTTGTATTGCTTCGTAACACATTTTTAGTGTAAATTATAAACTCCCGAAAGATTATCGCTTTGAATATGGCAGTTAATCAATAATTACTTTTTATGTGAAGTACCCCTTCTTCGGCAACTACTTCGTCAGTTATTTACTTTACTTCGCAAGTTGTCTTCAAAAAAGCTTTAACAGTGGAACTTTGATGTAACGAAAATTCTCAATATAAGGAATTCTTTTCTGAGTGCCGTGAAAAAGCCTGGCTATTATAAAGTTTTTCATATAAAAAATACTCTATAGTTATAATGACGACATTCTGAACTATAAAACCTAATAACCTAATAACGAAGTAGTCATTCAAAATCTTATATACTCGTACAAAAAATTCAGCAAAAAGCAAAGAAGTTTAATTGTGTTTGCAAGTGCCTCACAAATAAATTTCCCACTTAAGCAAATAAAATCACAATAATAAAAGTACTTACATGCATAAGAAGGGTCAAATATGTTGCATATTTTGCCATATATTGATGCACAGTATTTCTTAAAAAATATAATTAAAACTGAAATAAACTGCGAAGCAACGATGTCACAAGTGAAAATTTTCGTATAAGAGGCAGGAACCTCGAACGGAAAACGTGTTTAAAAATTGCATATTTTAGGGCGTTTAATGCGTCGCAAATGATTTTTCTTCTTAAGATATAAAAATCCTGCGTTCAATTAATTGCAACAGAAGTTAAAATCAAAGATATAACGAGCGAATATCCATTAAATTTTCGTACGTCATCCTCCCTGTATGTGCAAACATTCATACATATTGGAGTATATACATATGGGCAGTTCCACAGAACTGTCTACTTTTTGTCGCATCCGTCTAGCTTTCTTGTATTTTTGTATCATGGCTTGATATCACAAGCTGAAATAGACATTTCTGTGGAAATGCCCATATAAAAATATGTATCTGTATATATTTTGCGATCGCTTTACTTTGCAGTGTCAGTCCATTTCCTCTGTTTTGTGGTTTTGCTTTTTAGCCCTGAACAAAAAAAAAAAACAACAAAAATAACAAGAAGTACAGTAAAGAGATGCATGTGTTGTTCATGCAATTGTGTTTTTGCTATAAAATATTACAAACACATGACATTCCATGAACGAGTATGTACATACATTCATTATTATTATTAGCTGGTGTATGTAAATGTATGTTGATAACAGTATACGTGTGTGCTCTCTCCGAATGCATTGTTCGCGGTGTTAAAAATTAACATTATAACACGTACTAACAGATAATTATGTTGGTAGAAATAAAACACCTTTTGCATTGTCAGAGTGAGTTTCTTTTTTCCTTTTGCTAAGCAAACCAACATCATTTATTTTTTGCGTATGCAGTCATTTTGATTACAGTCCCAGTAAACATTTTCTATTTAGTAAAACACAAAGAAGTGTCATTGGCGGGACTTTTACTGTATTGAATAGAGATTACTTTTTCTAATCAGAAAATTCGCATCAGCAGAGAATTGCATCGATATTTTTAATTTATATAATTGCATATCTTGTTAAAAATGCATATTTTTGCATTTTAAGTACGAAATGTTCGGCAAATATAAAAATTTAAAATTTCTAAAAGTCATAAGTACGTTATTTTTAAAGCTTTTTAGTTACTTAACTAAGCAAAATTAATTTTCTTTATTCTGCCTTCTACATATTTTTCTGTTCTTTTCAGCAAAATATGTTATTTTGAAAGTGTAACGTGTTCTTTTCTCATGATGGTGCCCTTAAGGCAATGCTACACGTTCAATATATATTAAACGCGATCCAATATCGCGATATTGATAAATCGCGATCCAGATTTCGTTAAAATAACAAATCTAAATCGCGGATCGCAGATCACAGGCTTTTTTCTGTTTTCTTCCATATCTGAAAATTTTAACCCTACCCGCACAGCACAAAAATATGCAAATACTGACGTGATAAATATTGAACATGTAGCATACGTTCGCGATCCATCAATCCATTGAAATGGATCACGATCCAAGAATCACAATACATATCGAACGTGTAGCATTGCCCTTAGAAAGAAAAAAAAGTTACATCTGCAACACTCATTTTAATTGAAGGGGCATGAGTGCTGGGTTTGTTATTGTTTCCATATTTTATTATTTTATACAAAGATTTGTGTTCTTTTGTAAACGTAAAACAGGCAACACTTCGAAAAGAAAACGCCACAAATTTGTACTTTTAGCAAATAACTGAGAAAGTATATTTTTGATCGTCCTGTTCACTGTGATCAGTTTGTAGTTGAAATATAATTGTAATCTTTTGGCTGCCAAGCTTCGCAGGTACAAACATATATCGTATATGTTCAAAAGTAACATATTTTTAAAATTCATAGCCATAAAAATTATTTGTAACTGCTTTCTAAAAATGAGGTCTTTTTTCAAAGTTTTCATTCGAATTCTATTCAAATATCGATTTCCTTCAGTGCAGTCAGCTGCTAAAATAAATTTTTGTGAATTTTTTGTATCCTAACCGATTCATTTTGAATGTGGAAAATATAAAAATTACTCACATAAGCAGATAGCATTTTATAATAATCAATGTTTCAAAAAGTTTTTATAAGCGAGAAACATAATTCACTCACATATCAAAAAAATCCCAGCCCTGGTCATTAGTATAAATTACAAAATCACTCCCAATTTCAAGTGAAATTTTTTATATTTGAGACACCCAAAAGATTTTTTAATAACACATATGTATAATCGCCTTGGATAACCTGCCCTGTTGGCTGAAGTGGTTCGCTGGTTGACTACAAAACAAATTACGACTCAGGACTAGAACCAGGATTTAACTTCTGGTCAGAGCACGTCAATCAACATCATGAATTTTTCTAATGTATTTTAGTGCGGAATTGTATTAATTTTTGTGAGACTCTTTAAGTGATGAAGAGTTAAGTGGTCACTTAACATCTGTTCCGACTGCGATCGATACGGTTCCAAGCTAATGTATACACCACACCACCCCCCCTTCGTCACTAAGCAGAATCGTCGGCGAAGTACAACAATTTATAAAATGCCAGCTAATACAGCTTAACAAGGTAAATGCGTCTACTTAACACCAGGGGCGCTTCAACACTGCTATAAAAAATTCACATAACGCGCAAAGCAGAGTTGTAAAAGAGTTAAGCCTCTAAATTTTCAACATCTGTCGCATCTATCCCTGAGGTCTGGCACAATCATTACATAAGTAGGGGTCCTAAAAAAAGTTAATGAGTTTATTTAAGAACAAAAGCGCTGCAGCACTGTTCTAAAAATGAACCAAAAAGCGCAATAGCAGAGTTGTGAAAGAATTAAGCCTTCTTCTACACTTTCACAATTTTTCCTCTCTATCCTATCCCTTTCTCCCTAGTTCTGTCACAATGCATGGGATATCTAGGGGACATCCCCTGACTGCTGGTCCTAAAAAAAAGCGATCCCATATAAATTATATTTTCTGAAAGCTATTGTCTTTTTTCATGATCTTTTTGTCTTTTAACCACTACTCTATCGTTTATGTGCTCGGACCACTGTGCAGTTTTGCCTAATTGTGAATAAAACCAAAACTTGTTCATTGATTTCAATGTAATATAAACTGTTTCATTTGCAACATATTCGGCTTTCCATGCATGCGAAGGATATAAACGATATTTTTGAAGTTTTCGATTTTTTATGAGGTTTTGAATATAAAAACAAAATAAAATTATATACAATTTTCTACACGAAATAGATATTTTCTACCAAAAATTTAAAAAAGAATACTTAATCTTTGAATTTGTTTCGCATTATATTTTTTGCAATTTCTCGCTTCCTGCTAAAACAAAATTGTTCTGTGAGTCCCCTTCAGAAAAAGAAAACGATGATTTTCTTCAATATCATTAAAAGTTTTCATTTGTTGCAACTATTCGTGTGGAAGACACTACTAGGAGACATCCATGACCCAAAAACTTAAAAAATGTTTGAAGGGATAAAACTAATGAAAATAATTTCTTAAATGTTAAAGAAAACATACAAGTAAATATATGTTTTATTTTCTAATTGTTTTTTGCTGTAAAACATGCATGTCACATGACTCAAAGTTTTGTTTGTTTTTGTGCTTCCACCAAGCAAAGATGACTTTCTATTCTTTGCTGGTTCTTGTTCTCCGTATTTCATTTCATTTTGGTGTTTAACATTTTAACATTTTACCATTTTACCGTTTTTTTTTTTGTTGTTTAGTGAAGTTTCTTACAAAATTTTTTTGGTTTGACTTTGTTGCAAGGATACATAAAGCAATGAACATAAGTGTTGTATGCTGTTTCGATACATATACAAAATTAAAGGGTGTACTTAAGTGAGCTACGCAAAAAATATTAAATACATACATACATATTATCTGCACACTTTGTATTTTCTCAGATAAAATATTGTTATAACAAATATTAGCCAGTACTAAAATTTATATTCGGTTAAAATTAAAGGGTGTTCTATCAGGTAATGTAGTTTTGACAATAAATACTATATACCAAAAACAACTGAAACTTTCACACATGGTGCTGCATTTTAAAGATGACGAATACTAAAAAAACAAGCTAAATAAAAATTAAAGGGTATTTCATCAATTCGTGTGCTATTGAAATTAACTTTATAACATAATAATAATAATAATAATAATAATAATAATAATAATAATAATAATAATAATAATAATAATAATAATAATAATAATAATAATAATAATAATAATAATAATAATAATAATAATAATAATAATAATAATAATAATAATAATAATAATAATAATAATAATAATAATAATAATAATAATAATAATAATAATAATAATAATAATAATAATTAAACACTTTTGCAATCAATGTATTGTTATGGAAAATTAAAGGGTTGCCCTTCAACTAATGCAAAATAAAATACAAAAAGAAAAGCAATAAAATGAAAACAAATCTTCTCCATAAATGAAAAATAGCTGCGAAAAATTCTTGAAAGGAAAAAAATCATCAAAACGAAAAAACATTTATTTTTAGTCACTTTGCACACTTACGGAATTCTACGAGTGAGATATAAGAAGTACGTAAGCATTTAATTGCGAGACCCTCATGAAATTCAGTTTTATGAAATATTTCAAATTAAACGACATTTTAAGTTCTTGTATTTGTAACATACAAACATAAATAGATTCTTTAAAAACTGAACTAATTTGGTCTCAAGTCTACACACATTAAAGAATTAAGAGTTTTTCATAATATTATTTAAAGAATTTTCAGGAAAATTTTAATTTCTTTATTAAATTTCCAGCATAAATATTTCATTTAAATATTTGGATGTGAACGTAAATTAAAGAAAAATAATTAATTTTTCTCTTACCCATTGTATTTATAGTTGTTTTTGTTCTAGCAAAGTTGCTATTATTTGTTAAGCTCAAAGTGCTGTAAGTGGTTGTACAGTCTCTCACTCATCTTTTTGACACGTTCGCCAATTAAATTTTTAATTTTGTGGCTCTAAACGTGAACAGGGACAAGTGAAAAACACGCATAAACACATACAAAAATGAAAAGAAAAAAAAAACACAGAAATTATTGTTATTTTGCATGGATCTCCTCTAGTGCAAACGTACATAATTGCAAGAGTCCCTTCTTACTTAATTCAGTCAGCCACTCAGTCAGTCAGTCAATCAGTCTTCCAAAACACTAAATAAAGAAAGAGGAGAAGAAAAAAAAAACAAACATTGATGTTGCTTGCAAAGGTGTAGTGCTGCTATCACTGCAACAGAAAGTTGTTAAACAAACCACTAAGGGGCACCGATTTTTCAAGAGGAACGAATTTTAATAAATGGAATGTTTTCGAATTGTTTTTGTTGAAAATTAACCAAAATTTTAAAATTTCTTTATACATATTTATAATTATGAAAATGTTTAATATGGATAAAATTTAACTCATTGTGTTTATGGGCCACCCTGATATTTATGAAATGCAGTTAATTCTACCCAGTTATTTTTGCCTTAAGCCTATTTATAATGCAAAATGAAACAAAAAATTACCTCATGCCGCAGTAGAGAGTACAGCAAAATCTCAATTTGTTGCAACAATTCTATACATTTTCCCATTTAGATTTTTTATTTGTCTTTTTTTTTTGCCCCTGTTTGTAATTCGCATAGTCAAGGTTTTTGTTTGTGCGTTTTTCAGACTATTTAAACGAGCATGTTTCTATCCATTGAGCCTAAATAAGCAGTAGTTAGTACTTGGAGGCTAAGGTAGCTACGAATATATGTATTTATTATGGTGTTACCAGATTAAAAGGAGCCACATTTATTTGAAAAAACATATTTGCCAGGAAAAAGTACCATTTAAATAAATATTTATGTATAAAAGTACATTTTTTGCATAGTTCCTTTAAAAGAAATACTTTTATTAATTACGTACTTTTTAAAAGAACAATATACCTTTAAAAAGGAACGATTTCAAAAAATACCTTAACAAAAGTTCTCTTTGGAAAGAGTACCTTTTATAACAACGATATTTAAAGTTAATAAAATTAACGAAAATACCCTTTAAAATGAAAACCTTTGGAAAAAAGTATGTTTGAAAATTAGTACTTTTTCAATGGTATCTTTAAGTAATTGTTGTCATTTAGAAATTTATTTTATAAAAAGTACTTTTAAAAAATGTTAATCTGAAAAAAAACTCTTTATCAACTTTATCTTTTTGAAATAGTTATTTAATAGAATATTTTTAAAGTTCTTTTTGAAAAAGTACTTTTAAAAAAAGTACTGTTTAAAAAAGTACATGGTAAGAAAACATTTTCAAAGGGTTTATTTTGGCTCCATGAAAAATGACCCAATGAAAAATGGCCCCAAACAAAAAATGAAAAATGGCCCCAAAAAAGGAAAAATGACCCCAAAGTTTGTGTTGTTGTTTTCAAAGCTTGGATCATTTTTCATTTTTAGTTTGGGGTAATTTTTAATTTTTCGTTAAATGAAAAATAGCCCCAAATTAAAAATGAAAAATCGCCCCAAAACAGAATAAATGAAATATATCTCCCAAAAAGCTTGGCAAAATTTGTTTGCCTTTCAAATATGGTAAAGAATTCTTTAAAAATATTGCCAATCTTACAGGTTGCCTAGAAATGAGATGGAATTGTACCTATCATGAACTTGGTCCATATTTTGATCTCAGTACTTTTTACGGCCGAAATATTTTGGATAGGAACTTGGCCTTATTTTCACATTTATGTTTTTGTGCGGATTATGATTACCTCAATTATGTTTTTTCTTTGCGGGCATAAATCAAAACGATCTATAATTTAAGAGGTTGCCTATATGCGCATATGGATTTCGTAAGCTTTCCTTGTCGAGCACACTCTTCAGTTGCACAATTAAGTTGACAGAAATTTGAATATACACCTGGCATCCCTACCTGTCTTGGTTTTGTTGATAGTTAGCTGTTTGCTTGTTTGTTTGTTTGCTTTTTTTTTTCTTGTCTACCTCTTACCTTTTTTGTTAGTAATACAGCCATAAAGCCCAACAAGTTGCTTTAGCTTATTGTGCGGAGTTAAGTTGTTTAGGCCCTTTTGTTAGTTGCTTTTATAGCATTTAGTTGATTTTTACTATGGCAGCTACAAAATAGTTTGCTGCATAGGTTTTTTTTTTCTTATCATTGTTGGTGTTGTTGTTAGTGAAAACATATTATGATTTTGTTTACCAGCAGTATCTTTTTGTTAACGTTTCTACTACTGCAAGTGCATGAAGAAGTCTACGATATATCGGGGATGGGAAACGTCGTGTTATTGTAATTTTAAGCATAGTAAATAGTTACTTATTTTTGTTTTTAATAATTAAATATAATTGAAAAATCTCTGCAAAGTAATGGTCTTACAAATTTTAATAACTTGCTGTAACGAAAAAAAATTATCAATTCAATAAATATTTGCTGAAACGAAAATATTTAATCGAAAAAATAAATTAAGTTAAAAGAAAACGCGAAATGAAAATAAATTGTAAAATGAATTAAAATCGGCATACATGAAAAACATGTTAAAAGAAAAAAATCGTCAAAATTAATAAAGTGCCAAAAATCGAAAAGAAAGAATCGAATGAAAAAATCGCCAAATCCAAAAAATAAAGTCCGGATTAAAAAAAGTGGCCAAAAAGTCGCCAAGACGAAAAATTGCCCGAACTAAAACCAAACACTAAAATGAAAGAAAATCGTTGAGACTTAAACTAATAATTTCAACCGATAAAAAAAAACATCGTCGCAACGAAAAAAGAAATCCGTCTAGAGCCAAACTCGTCCCTCACAGAATTTATTCACTTTTTCCATACGCACTTGCAAAAACCAAAATAATGAACCACGCGCTCTTCACTTCCACTCCATTTTACCAGTCCCGGTGATTTGCTCTCCTTTCTACAAATACATAAACAGTGTGTTTGTGTTTTGAAAAAATGGCGGAATGAGGAGAAGATGTGTTTATCTGTTAAAGCCAAGGCAAATAAAACCATCTACACTCAAAAAAATTATGTACTAAATTTAAAAAAAAAATTTCCAAATACATACGAGTAGTTTGTAAATTTATTTAAAATTTAGAAAATTTTACTTAAAAAAAAATAAATGATAAAAATCAAACAAGTTCATGTCTTTGAAAATATTTAATAATGTTACTACAAAAAATACTTTGAGGAAACTGGTAGGAACTACGAGTAGTTTGGAAGGTGTAGTAGGGTGGAAAAAAGACTTCGAATTTTATTAAAAAGATTTTAAAGCCTTTAATTCCATATAAAAACATATACATTTAGAGCAGCAGCCTCCGATCGTTTCAAAGCTCTGCTGACATCAAAAGCTTTGTTGTTCCACATAGGTGGCTTAGAAAGCGCCATCTACAGGGTAAATTGTACAGGTGTACAATTATATAAAAACATTGCTTCTATCCACGGCAGATGTTGCCCCATAACGAAATTTTAACTAATTTTTGGATAAGGAACATTTTCTGTGAAAGATGAAATATGAATTTCTGTAAAACACAATGGCATTGGTGCCATACCACGACAACCCCTTTTGAACTCAAATTAAGTAATTAATTTTTTTCAGTGTGTACGAAGTGAATGCAATAAAAAAATGCAAATGCAACAATAACAACAAACAAAATAATCCGTAGGCATAAATTTTATATTGTCATTATTATGTTCTTTATACGCTATTTATTTCGTGTTACAGTTGTGTTGTAAACAAACTTGCCTAGGAAAGTGTTTGCCTGTCTGTCTGTCTGTCTGTCTTCTCTTCAGAAACTGCTACATGTGAGCTTTTATCACAGAGTGTAGTGTGTTTGTGCAAATGAAGTTTTGTTACTGTTTTTGATTTATTTTGCAGGCTTGTTAATTTAATTCTTAAACTTAATAAAATAAGGATTTTATTAAATAAAAGTATAACGAGTATGAATGTTTATACCTTCAACTAGAAGGTATAAAGACGATGACTATGATAAGGATATTTAAAAAGGTGAAATAAATAAGAAATAAACAAGTGGATGTGTGTGTGTGTAGCAGAACAGGATAGAGCAGCCATGTCATAAATAAAAGCAAAATAAAATGAATGAAAATTGATTTTTGAAAAAAGTTTCTGCAGCCAAATTGCGTGCTTTTGAAATATTAACACACACAACATTACCAATTTCTTGGAATTGAAGATGAGTCATTAAAATTATTTCTTGAACATGTATGAGTTATTAACCTTTGAGGTAAAGTCACATAACCGGTCCCCAGGTGGTAGAGATTGATTCCTATCAGTTTTACTTTATAAAATGAAACATTTTCTATAGGAAATGAACAAAATGAGTTTTAAAGGATTTTTTATAAAAATACACTTTCCATAAAAAAAACTTTCCCTAAAGTTAAACGATTTAAGATTAAAAATCTAAGAAAATATACTAAAGTTTCCTATAAGAAATTTATTTGTATCCTTTTTTTCGTTTTTTTTTTGTGCTATTTTTTGTGTTACAAGGTTGAAAGATAAATCTTTCAAAGACCACTAATACAAACATACATGCAATTAGAAGTAATATTATGTCGATTACAGTTCAAAGTTTAAATCGAATTTATTACACTGAAAAAAAAATATTTTACATAATTTCATTTCAGACCAAGATTAATGATTTTTTTTAAATTCATTGATTCAATGTACGAATACGTTAATTCAATGAAACTATTCATTGTACATATTTCAATGTAAATCTGTTTCTTGAAATCATCCGTTCATCTTATTGATGCCGTGCTCATTCATTCATTAATTTAACGAACAAGTACACTGCAGGTCAAAATTAATGAAACAATTCGTTAAAATAATGTAAATTTTTCTAGAATTTTGGCTTCAGTGTATAAAAAAACGGGATCAAAGGAATATTGAAGACAGATACCACAATGAACACATGTCATGTAGTGCAACCACGAGCACGAAAATAAACAAAATAAATAGAAAAACTGAATGTGAATATGCAACATGATGTTATAAATTATAACCAACAAAAGTCAAGTCGATATTAATTATAATGAGTTTTTCGTTTTCGTTCAAACAAAAATTAAAAAAAAAATTGATAAAATACATGAAATTAGAGAAAAAATTTTGCGCAAATTGGAAAACAAACTGATACAAATAAGGAAAAAAAAAAAAATAAAGCAAAAAAAATTTCTGAATGCTGATGCTGCACATATTTTTTAATACAAAAATGAAATGAAAGCGACTGAAGTCCTTTTTGTATTAAAAACAAATTGGACGCACTAAAATTTACGCGGAGTATGTGGGTGAATCTGTTTTATAATTAACCTCACAGTAATGACGGAATTATTATACATGTTTCGATAGCTTCTAGGACAGAATATTTAAATTAATACATTTCCATTTCTATGCTGTACAGACACTGTAATGCACTTTTAAAGAATTTAAGATTTAAGAGTTGTTTTTTTAATAATTTCCTTAAACCAATCTGATTTATTTCATAAATTTACAAAAATTGCCTCATCAAACTGACACTACAGAGTCTGATTGAAAATTGTATCACACTAGATGGTCCTTCGAGCCTGGTTATAATATTCGGTGTTTTTTTTTCAAGTAACAACGTTTTTAACCTCTATGAGGCCACGTTAAATTACGATGTAATTTTTGCCATTTATAGTAATATTTTTTTTTTTCATAAAAATATTTGTGCTTTCATAATTTTTTTTTCTTGTTGCTGACTCAACAATGATTTCATAAAATAGTGACTGTTTATTCCACAGTTTTTTTTTTTGTCAATAAACAGCTCATACTTCGTAATGCAATGATATGAAAAAATGCAGACATAATCACGTTTAATGTAAAATATTACACTGTACAACACAAATCCAAGTGTAACAAGGCAGTAACTACTTGTACTGGTAGAGGGAACTTCAAAAAAATATTCTGGTGGGTATTTCGGTAGCATTTTCTGGTTCACACACTAAAACTATTCTTGCTAAACTTTTCATTCAGCTGAAAGAGAGACAAAGAAAGCATTACATGTTTCTTTGTCTCTCCCTTAGCTGAATCAAAAGTTGAAGTGTGTGAACCCGAAGGACTAATTTTAGAGAAACAGAGAGATAGAGAGAGAGCGAGAGAGATAGAAAGAAGGTGTTAAAAGGGTGTCTATATATTTAAGTGATCTGTAGGGGTTACGTTATGTTATATTGAGTTTGGTTGGAAACCCAAAAGGTATGCTTTGTTTTAATTGAAATCTTATATCGCCTCCCTGAAAAAAATAACTGAGGACATGGTCAGAAGACGCAGCGTCTAAAATATATAAAAGCAAAAGTGAGCCCACAATTTTTTTCAAATATTTATTTGATTCATTTTGGATAAACACAAGACAGAATACTGAATCGTCTGACTCGGCACTAAAATTAAATAATATTTACTCGTGCATACTTGTTATTCTGATATTTATTAAAAACTTAAATATTCATAGAAAAAATCATAATTTAATCTTGAATTTTTTAATTACTTTTCATTTAATTTGTAGATAAATTAAAGATAAAATATGTATAAAACTTTAGGGCAAACATTTTCTACTTGAATTACAAGCGAGCGTTCAAGCGCAGAATTCTAATAAATTTTAATTGTAAATTATTTTACTGTATAAAATTTAATTTATTACATTTAAATTGATATAATTTAAGTTAAAAATATGAAATTTTGTTTTATAAAACTTTAAAAATCCATTAACAATTGGAAAAAAAAACAAGGGCGGTATTCAGTGTTTGTTGCAAATGGTCTTGCGAAAGAGCAAAATTGACTTTATAGTGTTTTCACACTGACATAAATTTAAAAAATTCTGCATTTGTGTTTTATGAAATACAACTTTGTTGTCGCCGTAAAAAATTCAGTGCTGCCAAGTTAAAATGGAGCCGGAAGCAGCTTAACAGGTTTATGCCAGTTAATAAGAATATATACATACGTACATACATACAAGCATACAAACAAACACATATGTTTTACAGTTTGTCAAATAAGTGTTATAAGAAGTAAAAAGAAGTATTATAAAAAATGCACTAATTTCAACGGGATATTTCTTTTATTTTGTACAAATTTATTATACAAACTGTATGTTAAATCCTGAATTTGATAAACCTGCAAAATCAGCTGTTAATGGTATTAATCTTATTTTTAGGATTTAATATTCAATGTGAAAACACTATTAGATTTCATACAAATGCTTTTTGACACTTAATTTTTACAAGACCGGTTGGACCAAACAGTGAATATTGCCAAAGTAAAATTAATAAAAAAAAAAAAAATATTTACATTTTGCATATGACGATGTATTGACGTGGCAATAATTGCAACTGCAGCTTTAAAAAAAATTATACGTACATCGGCATTTCTAAAGTTTTCATTTGGAGTTCATTTTAAAAGGGAATAAAATTTACCTCTCTTCCAAATTATTAAAGTGTATCGTCATAGAAAATCTTGTAACTCTTACGTTTAAGTCATATAATCTTAATTAAATTTATGTAAAACATTATAAAGAAAATTTCTTTCGAATATTTTAAGCCTCTACCACATCGTTGTATAGGACGTTTTGCAATTTTCTTTATATATAGTCCAAAAAGTCCCCTATAAAGGTAATATATGCTATTACCATTATTTTTTAAAGATACCAAAGTTTTAAGGAAATTATAACGCCTTTAAGGATATGAATATTAAATTTTGTTTTAGTTTGAACTTCGTAATAATTTAAAATTCGTAATAAAGTAGTTCATAAAACGGGATTGTAAGAGAGAAATTGTAGCAAACAAAAGTTAATTTTAAGTAAAATTACACTTGAAAACATTATATAAAGAGATCTGTAAATGTAAACTGCAACACCGCTGCTAAAGGGATGATTTTCTGCCTTTTTAAAACGGTGGGGCTAAAAAGACTCATACAACGATGATGTTCTCCGTAGCATTTCGTACAAAAAGGCTGGATACATATTATTCCCCAAATGTAAGGATTAATATATTTCCAAGGAGATGGTTTTGAATTCTACCCGAAATAAGCCCCAGTTGGAAATTTGCAAAACAAACATGGGTTCAAACCCTGGCCAGAGCAAGTAAATCAACATCACTAATTTCTGTAATGTACATTAGTGTGGCATTGTATTAATTGTTGGCGGACTATTTAAGTGATGAAGGCATATCACTGGTCACTAAAAAACTGTTCCGACAGCGATTGATGCTGTTCCAAGCTAATATATACACCACATCACCCTCCTTCGTCTGTAAGCAGAAACATCGTCTACTTAGCACCAGAGGCGCTTCAACACTATAAAAAATGCTATAAAAAATTTACATCACGCGCAAAGCAGAGTTGTAAAAGAGATAAGACTTCTAAATTTTCAACATATCTCTTCTCTACTCTGTCCTTCTCTCTGAGTTCTGGCGCAATGCATTGCACAAGTAGGGTTCCATCCCCTCAGAATTCAGAGGTCGCGTGCTCAGTGTATCTTCATTTATCAATACTTGTTATTTGGCTTCACTGCAAAGTAATTCTTATTTATACAAGAAGAAAATTGCATGACTACTAATTTGATGTTTGTCAGTTTCACACTGATGCCACTGTTACCGTTGCTATATTTTCTGCATGTTCCTATTTTTTCAATTTAATATTTACCCAGGCAAAAATTTTTTATTTACAAGTTCTTAAATATATAAATCATGATGAAAATTTAAAGTCTCAACAGAGTATTGAACTCGTGCCATTTTTCGGTATTGTTTGTGTTTAATGTCAGTTGATTTAACCACTGGTCTGCAGTACAACTTCATTATTAAATATATTTTCATTATTATCAGAAATAAAAAAATATCTTCTGTGCTTCACCAAAGGTTTAACTAGAGATCATGTGAATGGTAAGCACCGGCCCTACGACTGCGCCAATAAAAGAATGTAATTAGTTGCAGTGAAAACTGTAAAGTAATGCAGACGGTATATAATTTGTATTGAGAAGTATGTTGTTGGGTAATCGACAATACATTACCATGGATTGTTTAATTAATGTGGAGGTTAAACATTAAATAGGAAGTTGATTTTTTTCTGGTGCCTTGGAATACCGATGTCGCCCAAGACTTTCCGTATACGAGTATGTACAGCGTTACGGGCTTCAGCTCGATAAAATCACTTTGGATTCAGAAGCCAATTAGTTCAACATCATTTTCATACATATTAATAAAATTCATTTAATTCTAATAAAACTGATGCGTGAATAAGGCCTTATCAACGCGCACTACTGTCGTATTTATACTTATTTTACATTCATTTTCCAACTGGTTTATTGTTCTTCTTAATGATAATAATAAAAATATAGAAAAAACTTATTAACTTGATTACGAAAAAAAAAACTAAGCACCTTGGCACACATGATTGGCTCAGATCAAAAATGTATTTTTTTTGCTTTTTAACGTCATGCTTTATGATTCACGCATTTATAGTTTTGCAACAACAAAAAAGTTTTGTAATATTTGATGAAATTAATAAAGAAATAATTGCTGATGATTTAATTAAAACTCGCAAATATGTGACAGCAATAATTACTTTTCAATGAAATAAACAAAATAAAATTGATTGTCATCATAACAGATTTTGTAAGATATTTATTGAGATGACCATTTTTATTTACAAACAATTAATTATATTCGAAAATGCTAAATTCATTTCAAAACTAGGCATGACCATAATTTTAAAACTAGACAACATAAGATAATTTCACTATAAAAAGAAATGCAAATTCAATGTAGTTTTGACATGTTCGAATATTTCGAACTTTACATAATTATCGTTATATAAAAAAACAGCAATTAATATCAAAGACTTATGGCGTTGTATATAACGCAAATGTAGCCCTTTTTCTATTATTTCAACAAAAAATTTCCAGTGTAATAAATTTTCGAAGTAGTAAATTATTAAAAATTATTGTACATCATTCAGGACGAACAATTATTTCTCCGAATATATATACATATAAGTTCGAAATTTTCGAATTTCTTAAACTATAGTTTTTATCCTAAATAACCAGTAGGCATAGAAAATATTATGAACAAGTTTGCAGTTTGTTCGAAAATTTCGAACTTTAGGAAATCAATATTTAATTCACTGCATATTGTTACACTAAGATATAAATTTTATAGTAGTATTTTTAACATAATATGCAATATTTGATATTATATTCAGTTTTCGAAAATTTTAAACTATTTTTCGAAATTAGGCAAAAGTCCAAATTTTTGAGCAAAATATCATAAAATCTATGCAGCATTAAGAAAACCAGCTGAATAAAGATATTTAAGATATGTTCGAAAATTTCGAACTTTGATTAATTGCACCATTACGCCACTGCAATTTAATAAATATGTAAATTTTTAAGACATTTTTATTTTTTTTTTACTTGGCAACATATTTTGTCGTTTTTTTTTATTTTCGATATATTGGACTTAATTTCGAAATTAGAGAAACATCGTAATAATAGGAATATAGTATTAAAATTTGAGTTACATATAAAACAGCTTATTTTACAACTATAATTTTACAAAGTACTCGTGCTTGTCGTTGGGAATGAAAGAGTTTTTAGGGATTATATATAAACGATAGACCTGAAAATATATACACAATTTTTAGATTAAATAACACAATTTACATGTTATCGGAGCTTACGAAAATTTTCAAAATCATTAAATTCAAAGTACATTTGAAATTTTCGAATATATGTATAAACATTTAAATATTTTGCCAATAGGTTATTAATCTTTTCCAGTATTCCTGAAAATTTCCGAAATAAGTAAGTTTTCACTATATTCGAAATATTCGAACATAAAAAATGTCTTTTTAGCCAAACTGTCATTTAATATTTTCAGTATTGCTGAAAATTTCTGAAGGAAGTAAGTTTTTAGTATGTTCGAAATATGTATTCGAACATATGAAAAAAATTTTTTTTTCTCATGAAAGCGTAGTATATATATTTGTTATTTAGGAAAATCATCTACAATAAGTAAGATTTATGTATGTTCGAAAATTTCGAAGATTATATAAGATGTCTACAAATCATCAGAGAGTTATATGTAATTTAATTTTTATATTAAAGAGTGCATATGTGAAGTTTTCCAGCTCCATTGACTTAAACAAACTGTTTGGAAAAGAACTTTACCTTTTTGTATCCATGCAAAGTTACGAAATTTTCAACGCAAAGAAATTTTTCCTAGAAAAGTTATGAAACATTTTTTGTATCCCAACGAATAAAAATTCTAATTCGTTTCTATTACTACACGTTCTGTGTCATAGTTTACTTTTCAAGTTTTTCATCTTCTACCACATATTTTGCATTCAAATTTTGTCTACAAAAAATTTACACACACACACAATACAAATCATGAATATATTTTTCTGTTTGAGCTAAAGAAAAACCAATTTTCCAATTAATGTGTTAGAAGCAGATAAATAAAAATAAAAACTGGAAAATAATGTCTGACAAGTACATGTACAAGAGTATAAAAACATCTGCAAAAACTTGGTTTTTTTAAGTGGATTAATATTCACGTATTTTTGGGAGTTTATCAACTAAAAGATTTTTATAAAAAAGTATTTCATAACAAACAAGAAACACAAAAACACACAATAAAATATAAAACGAGCAAAAAACTCAAATTAAAATTTAAATAAATGTATGAGTATGTATGAATTTGTTAGTTTTTTATAAAGTACGTAAAAAACTTTCATTAAAATTTTTTCCCAAAAAAAGTTCACTGAAAGCATAAAAAAATTAACAGTATAAAGCTAAAAATTTAATGAATGTGTATTTAAAATATATTTATTATAAATAATTTGCACTCATTTACCACTACAAGCAAACATTTTAGGAACAAGTAAAGTTTTCGCCCACAAAAATGTTAGCTGAATATTTTTATATTATTATTATTACGAATAAACGTAATTATTATTTGAACTTATATTGATTTACATATGAAAAGTAATATTATCAGGCTCAAGTTCAGTTTTATTGAATTAATGAAAATTCAAAATTACTAAGAGTTTTTTTGTGTTGGAAAATATTATTATTTATATCCAATCAGTTTTTAGCAGAACGTATCAGTACTGATTTCAAGGCCGCTACACCTCTCATCAGCGTTCAATTGTCCAACTTTACAAATTTCGTAAAGTGGATACTAATTGAGAAGAATATCAACTATTTAACCAGTTTTCAACAGAAATAGAATATGAAAATTAATTTTTAATTCAATTTTTATTCTACAATGAAACAGTGCTGGTTAGTACGAAATTCCCTCATTACTGTTTGGAACTAATAATCAACACAAACTCATAGTCCGTTATCATCAAAGTATTTTGCTTTGTATTTTAACGTTTTTGTTGTTTTTACTCTATATTAGGGAAATTCACATATTACTGTGACCCCTTTTATTAGGGTATTTATAGCTCATGCCCAAGCGGAATTAATATTTTTATATTATTATTATTACGAATAAACGTAATTATTATTTGAACTTATATTGATTTACATATGAAAAGTAATATTATCAGGCTCAAGTTCAGTTTTATTGAATTAATGAAAATTCAAAATTACTAAGAGTTTTTTTGTGTTGGAAAATATTATTATTTATATCCAATCAGTTTTTAGCAGAACGTATCAGTACTGATTTCAAGGCCGCTACACCTCTCATCAGCGTTCAATTGTCCAACTTTACAAATTTCGTAAAGTGGATACTAATTGAGAAGAATATCAACTATTTAACCAGTTTTCAACAGAAATAGAATATGAGAATTAATTTTTAATTCAATTTTTATTCTACAATGAAACAGTGCTGGTTAGTACGAAATTCCCTCATTACTGTTTGGAACTAATAATCAACACAAACTCATAGTCCGTTATCATCAAAGTATTTTGCTTTGTATTTTAACGTTTTTGTTGTTTTTACTCTATATTAGGGAAATTCACATATTACTGTGACCCCTTTTATTAGGGTATTTATAGCTCATGCCCAAGCGGAATTAATATTTTTATATTATTATTATTACGAATAAACGTAATTATTATTTGAACTTATATTGATTTACATATGAAAAGTAATATTATCAGGCTCAAGTTCAGTTTTATTGAATTAATGAAAATTCAAAATTACTAAGAGTTTTTTTGTGTTGGAAAATATTATTATTTATATCCAATCAGTTTTTAGCAGAACGTATCAGTACTGATTTCAAGGCCGCTACACCTCTCATCAGCGTTCAATTGTCCAACTTTACAAATTTCGTAAAGTGGATACTAATTGAGAAGAATATCAACTATTTAACCAGTTTTCAACAGAAATAGAATATGAAAATTAATTTTTAATTCAATTTTTATTCTACAATGAAACAGTGCTGGTTAGTACGAAATTCCCTCATTACTGTTTGGAACTAATAATCAACACAAACTCATAGTCCGTTATCATCAAAGTATTTTGCTTTGTATTTTAACGTTTTTGTTGTTTTTACTCTATATTAGGGAAATTCACATATTACTGTGACCCCTTTTATTAGGGTATTTATAGCTCATGCCCAAGCGGAATTAATATTTTTATATTATTATTATTACGAATAAACGTAATTATTATTTGAACTTATATTGATTTACATATGAAAAGTAATATTATCAGGCTCAAGTTCAGTTTTATTGAATTAATGAAAATTCAAAATTACTAAGAGTTTTTTTGTGTTGGAAAATATTATTATTTATATCCAATCAGTTTTTAGCAGAACGTATGAGTACTGATTTCAAGGCCGCTACACCTCTCATCAGCGTTCAATTGTCCAACTTGAACGCTGATGAGAGGTGTAGCGGCCTTGAAATCAGTACTGATACGTTCTGCTAAAAACTGATTGGATATAAATAATAATATTTTCCAACACAAAAAAACTCTTAGTAATTTTGAATTTTCATTAATTCAATAAAACTGAACTTGAGCCTGATAATATTACTTTTCATATGTTAGCTGAATATGTTTAAAATCAATTCAGCAAGGAATACATTACTTCTATGCGAGTATTTATATATTATCTTTATTTATTAGGAAAATTGGCTGATGATTATAAGAAATATGACTGCAGCTAAGCTATTATTGTACCGCATAAATTCAGAAGAAATTTTATTAAAATTTAGGAATGTAAAAACACTTGCTGAATACAAATAAGTGCAATTCAGCAAAGTTGGTTTGAAACTAAATAAAAAGTTAGAACAGTCTATGAAACAAAAAGTACAATTCAGCAACTTTATGATTTGCAGGAAAAACATTTGCAATCGTTATTTATAAGAATTTTTTAACCCCAAATATAAAAAAAAAGCTCGTAAAAATAGCGAGCCCCGATTAAATGTATGCTTATTGCTATAAAACCAATTCAGCTAAGTAGTTTTTAAATCATGAAAAAATTATTATGAAAAAAATTCATGATATAAAAAAAATTATTATAACAAATAAACAGTTTTTGCAAGTGCAACATGTATAATCGTTATTCAAAAGCTAAAAATACTTGCTGAGTAGATTTAAAATCAATTCAGCTGAGTTGTTTTAAAAACGAAAATAAAAGAAATAGTAAAATAGTCAATCAGAAAGCAAATGTTTGCTGAATTCATATAAAAGAAATTAAGCTAAGCGGTTTTGAGAGTTTTTCGGTTACAAAATATCTCTAAGTATGAGTACTTGCTGAATACAAGAGCATCGCTTTAAATTTAAAAGTTAAAAATACAAAATCAAGCACAGATAAAACATATGCTGAATCCATATAAGAACACCTGTTATCAGCATTTTTTTCGCTGAGTATGAATACTAATTTATTCTTTAATATAAAACGTATGATTATCTCAGTGAACTTTTAATAACTATTTGTAAGCTAAAACTTTTTGCTTAATATAAATGAAATCAATTCAGCGGAGTTTTTTCGCCAAATATAAAAATATAAAAAATATAAATGCAATTCAGCATTCAGGCTTTATAACATTTTTTTGCTTTATAGAAATTATAGCAATTCACCTGTAATAAACAATACAGATCAAATAAGACAAGATAAAATGTTCCCGGAGATCATATAAATGATATTTAGTGAAGTTTTTTTTTACATATTATTCGGCCGCAAAACATAGCTGAATATACATTAAATATTTTCAGCAACAGAAAGCTATTGATTTAAAAGTAGAATATGTATAATCATTATTTGAAGGTTAAAAAGATTTGCTAAATAGAAACAAAACCAATTTAGCTGAGTTTTTATCGGACCAAACGTAAAAGTAAGACATAAAATAATCAAACAAAGATAAAATTTTTGCTAAATTCATATAAAAGAAATTCAGCTAAGCTGACTATGAATGAAAATCTATTCAGCAATATAAAAATTGTAATTTGCAATTTAAATACGTAAAATCTGTCCGAATTTCAGCTGAATTCATCATCCCTATTAAAGAAATATGCGGGGAATTTGAAAATAGATATAAAACAGCTAAATTTCATCTAAAAGTTTAGATATTCTCGAAAATTGTTGCACAATAAAATCTATTTCTTGCAACAAATTCAGCGATTGTAAATTTTAATTAGAATTCACTTTCCAATTATCTTTTCAATCAAAGCTGTCAAGTTTTAAACTGTAAAAGTAAAAACAAAATGCTAAAGCCATTTTACAAATTCTGAGAAATTCATATCGCCAATTCTCAGATAATATTCAAAAATATTTCACTTAAACGAGTAACAAAATCACAATCGATGGATGAATTGGTTTAAATCAGTCTGTTTAATAAAACCTTTTTCTTTATTAAAATAGAATTCGCTTAATATTCGTAGAAAATTTTAACAACGTTTTTTTTTTGTCCACTTTTATTTCCATGTATGTATTTGCATATATATATATATATATATATGGCTGTGTGTGTGAAGGATTTTTTGTTTATTTTCACCATGCCAAATAATAAATAACCAAAAAGAACACAACGCATGATATTCTACACGTTTTATGTTATTTATTGGCTTTTGATAAAAGTTGACATGAGAACTGTGTTGCGAACATAACCAGTTTTCAAATTTAGATGTCTGGGGAAGGAAGATGGATGGGTACGCGGGAGATAGTGGTGGCAGTGCAAATATAAACGACAAAATTTGTGACCACAAAAAAAAACATTAAAATAATTTTGAAATTTATCGAATTACAGGGAATAAAGATTAAACGAATACTTTAAGCTGTGGATACTACGAGTAATGTGCCAATAAATTGACAAACAAGACAGAAATTTAAGGCAGAGGTCGTCGATAAAAATTAAACTTATAATTACTTATTTAAACGAAAAATTCTATGCTTGTACGAACGAGCTGGTTTTGTGTAGTGTATTTGGCTCTTTAAGTTTTCTAGGTCACTGCAAAAGTTTGAACTTTAAACAGTCGTAACTTCTTTGTTTCACAATGGATTTTTCTTAATTAATTTTTATTTGAAAGATCTAAGTTTTGCATTTCAAACCCATATAAGGTTTTGAATGTCAGTTAATAAATGATCAAGTTACGAAGATTTGAGCGAAAAGTAAATATTTAAACAAAATCTTATTTTCCTCCTTCTCTGTCTGTTGCTTGCGAGATACCCAACACTATTAATATTTATTATTGTCACAAAATTTCAAAAGCATAATTTCATGAAAATCAGTTATAAAATAAATAACTTATGCCATGTTTTTTTATTTAAACTTTTCTGTGTCTTTTTCTGCGTGTATTTTATGGTCAAGTTGTTAGGCCTTACAAATTTTAAAATCCAAAGAACAATTTACTACTTTCACAGTATTAGTAATCATTTAAAAATACAAATTTATTAAAGTTCCCTTAATAATGGTGTATAAGCCTGTTTTAAGCTACATATAATTAATACAGCTGACAGCAGCTTTAATAACAATGAAACAGATCATACTATCCGGTTTGAGTATGATGAGTACCTCATACCGCATAAGTATGAATGCGTAGAAGCATGAGAAGTTCTGAATCATGATTCGACTCTATTTACTTTATTTATACTCATTGTTGACTTCCCGTATGTATGTACTCGTATGTACGAACATGGGTGCCGCTGTGACTGATAGATAGCAACGCTTGCCTAGTAGTCCAGAGGCTTGCAGTTCGATTCCGGCAAGACACTCTGGCTGTTTTCTGCAGAAAAGCTAATCGCTACCGCGTAAAAAAATAGCCCTCTGTTATTTCTTTGAAGTTTTCCCAAAAAAAGATTAATTATTGGAATTTCTGTAAAACTTTTAATTACACAACAGAAAAAAAGAAGCGACCTTCTTCAATACTTGTAAAGAAATTACACAGCACAAAATAAAATCTGCAAATTTAAATCGAAAAAGAAAATGGAGCAAAAAAATTATTGAAATTTAATCAAGCGCATATTGATAAAATAGAAACTAAAAGAAGTGTTAAAGGAAAATTAAGACGAAGCCAGCAACCACAAAGAACAAAATGTTTATTATTAACTGTCTCGTCAGTCATCTGTGTAATCAAAAGAGCGAAGAAAGGATATAAAATTCTTTGAATTTAAATTAAAAATAATAAAACGGCTTCAAAAGAAATCAGTTTTCTTCTTTATTTTACCCCCTTTCAAGGATTCATTTTTCTTGTTCTGCTGTATTTTATTTTAATTTTATTTCTTCAATTTGGAGAAAAAAAAATTGGGAAAAGTACTTGTATAGATTTGGCCAACTAAGTTAAAATAATGAACAGAGGAAAAGAAAAGAAAGAAATCGTTAACCTTAAAACGTTATTGAAGCCAGCATATAAAAAGTACGTGCAAAGTTTTCATAAAATATTTGCAGTTGATTGTGAACATAAAGTTAAAGTTCTCATCTTTTTTATTTTTTTTTACAGCTTTTTTTTCTTACAATTCATCTTGGATTTAATTTTGTTTTATTAAACCTTTAAGTATTTCCAAGATGGAATAAATAAATAAATGAATGAATAGTCAGAGAGATCAAATCAAACCTATTTTGCTCTTTACAGTCCCATTGGTTATTCAGCCATCAATAGACCTGATATACAAGATAATCTTACATACAGACAGACAGACAGACGTAAAATAATATTTCACTGTATTTATGTACGTTTATATTAAAAAAAAAATATTTAATGTTTAGAGCAGCTTTGAGCCTTCTTATACTCGTATGTATTCATGCCAAACGATATGAGAAGCTGAAAAAAATCCAAAAATCCATCCAGACTTAAAAGTATTTTCTTGCTACAGTTTTATCTGTAAAAAAATCATACTCAAATAAATAAAAAGATATTTGAGTCAAATTACAGCTCTGTTTTTCTTTATTTATTTAAAACAGTTTTTTTCTGCTGAATATTTATAAAATAAGTGAACTTTTGTGGGGAAATCATATAAATGCTTCAACGGAGCCAAAAGCACAAAACCACATTTGCGGTAAAAAATCTACAAGCAAATGTAAAGGAAATATAAAACATTTCTATAATCTCTCTCTTTCTCTTTCTCTATTTTGCTCTTTCTTCAAACACATGGCAATTTAAAACTTTCCATATTATAGATTTTCATATTTAAATTCACTCCAATTTATTATTTAGATTTCATATAAAATTATTTTTGAATTGTTTATAAATGTATTAAAAAAATTGAATACGTTTTTCTTTCTTTTAAGGAAACATGAGATTTTAATAAAAAAGAAACACAAAAACAAAAACAAACATTTGCTTTTAAAGATGATAAATTCCTTGCAATTCGCTTGCAAAAGTACTACACCATTCGCAAAAATTCCGCGAAGAGTGCTTTAATTTAATTTAATTTAAAAATTACTCTCTTCAAATGCCTGTTTTTTTTTTTAATTTCATTTCCGCCACCAATTTTTGTAATTTTAAGATTCATATACAAAATTAGAAACCGAAAACTTTAGCAAATTTCAGTATTAAACAGCTTTTAAATTAGAACGCGAAGCACTGAAAATCTCACGTTTTCAATATGCAATAAAATTTCAGAATATGCTCCCAAAATTTCACAAAAAATATGGTTCTTTATACATAAATTAAATAATAATTGCCGCAAGATATTGAAAAGTGTGAATTTTTATAAATGGAAACAATTGTCTGTCTCTCTCATTCTTGTGCAGCCGTTAACCGTGGAAAAACAGTTGTTGTCTTTCTTAAGTCGTTGTCATAACTTCTTCATATTCCTTAATAACACATAATTAATGAATGAATGGTCTTCCGCACACGAGATGAATTTTTAAGCCGCACAATTTTTGTTCTTTTTTTTACACACGAGACTAATTCATCTGGCATAAAATGTATACGTGTACTCAGCTTTGTATGTGTTAGTGTTTTTTGTATTCATTTGATGTTTGGCTTGTGTATGTATTAGTTTTGTGCTGCTTGTGCGGGTATGAGGCTGGTTGAAAAATTGTTCCAACGAAAAACCGCTCTCTTCACCCCTCTCGCCAAAAACTCTCATGTTATGCCAGCATAATTAGACTCGTGTGCGGAAGACCAATGAATGGCATTTATTAAGATTTGTTACCATGTAATTACATGCAAAGCGATCTAAAAGAATGAATTAATTAATGAAAACAATATGCCTTAATAACACCGTATGAAGTGTGCACCACCACTTTACCGAGGGTAGAGAGTAGTGATGTTACGAATATCAATTTTTAGTATTCGCGAATACGAATACGAATACGAATATTTAAAACAGTATTCGCCGAATACGAATACGAATACGAATATTTCTTTTGAGGTTTGTATTTCAAATTTAATTGGAAAAAATCCCTGCCTTTGCGTTAGTAACTATAAATGAAAAAAAAATTTAGTGATTTAACATTATTATTGCATTAAGATGCGGAATTTGAAAACCTCTACAGAACATTTTTTAATTATTTTACTTACATACTTTCAGATTTCGATTTTCTTACTCTGCGTGAAATACAATGGGTTTTTTTTATTAAAAATTAATATATTTTTTTACATTTTATGTACTTTTTTTAAACTTTTGTATGATTTTGTTTTGGAAAATGTATGGGAAAATTATTCGAAAAATATTCGCTTGAATTTGGCGAATACGAATACGAATATCTTAAAACAGGCGAATAGTCGAATAGTCGAATACGAATACGAGTATTCGTAACATCACTAGTAGAGAGAATGCATTTCGCAGCACATCGTAAGATGAGTCGGCTATAAAAGCAACACTTCTCCGACTCTGCAGTAGACATTCCTCTGTGGCTTACCGGTTAACTTGGCACTACTGGTCGAGCATCGAAATAAAACTCCTAGAGATTACCTTTCTATTGACTTTGGTCTAGGGTAGAGACCTCAGATTTATGTTTACCTTCTGGCAGACTAGCGTAGATTATCCCACTTTGTTTTACAAAGGATGGGCAAATTCTAGGTTAGGAAGTAAATTGGCTGTCAAATGATAAAAGTTCAAGTATTGAGCTGTCATCCTTTGGCATTAATTTTGCAAAAAATTGCTCAATTTTAGCCATGGAACGCTACACTATTGAACAAAGAATTCAAATTGAGAAAATTTACTATCATGAGAAATTTCCCGGTAGTCGCGTAATTTCTCGATTTGGCGATGTCAATTGGCCGCATCGTTCTTGTGATTTAACGCCGCTGGATTACGTGGGCAAACCACAAACAACTGACGCTTTGAAAAATGAAATTCAACGTTGCATTGACGAGGTTCAAAATTTTGTAAAAAGAGCAGACGTCTGCCGACTTGCTAGGGATTGGAAATTTATGGGTCAAATTGGTTAAAGGTAATGCCTGAAAAAAGGTGGAGTATGCTTAGTGTGGCCCTCGTGGGGAATATTTTATGTTCATGGAAATTTGCTGAAGTTGAATTTCTTTTCTGACTGTAGTCCAGAGAAACAATGCAATCGGATGAAGTTCATTTCATTTTTGTAGGAGCATGCAAATGAATGCTAAAAAGAAGCCATCAAACGAAATAGGAATTTGTTATTCTTACACTTACTTCTTCTCTCTTGTATTGTAAGAATTTTTTTTCTTTGCGATTACCTTGTAACTTCGACTTAGTTTTTATTATAAACTGGTAATTACAATTTACCTGTGCCCATTGGGATGGGTGTGTTTAAAAGGCAGTTTAATGGCTCTTTGTTTAAAGTTAACCAAATACTTACGCCCACTTTACAATATTGTAAATGTCATTTATACAGGAAATGCCTACAAACAGAAACAAAGTTTTTTCCATATTTAAAACTCAAACATGCAATTAAAATTAAGTGTATATAGAATTGAACGACACACATACACAGACACCGGCGCAGTCATGTACTCACAAACGAATGTTTTCAAATGTAAGTGAAGCGAAGAAAGAGTTTAAATAAAAGGGAGAGACAAAAAATGTTAACGTAAACTGTGCTGCCAGATGAATGAATTGATTTGAATAGAGTCGTTTACGAATGATGTAAATTTTAAATTTGATTAGTTTTAGTCCTCTGTAGGGGCGTCACTGTTTATTCGAAAAACATATGTAGCTCGTCCGTAGCGGTTCAATTTATTTGGCAAAATCCGTACCATTCCTAGCGGACCAGTTTGGTTATTTATTTGTAGCACAAATCAAATCGACTGGCAACATCGTTGTCCATGATTGTCGAATAATTAAGTAAACATAACGTAATATTATTTATTGTGCGACATGCACTCTCCTGCTCATGCAAGACATACATACATATGCATGGTGAATTACAATGTAACACAGTGTTATTGTATGTTATTTATGCATGCACATTCGTACATACACACATATGTATTTGCTACCTTGCATTGTGCATACGTGTTTTTATGTTGCTGCTTTTGTTTTCATTTAAATCAGACACTCACACACGTTAATTCTTTTTGTACCTGTTTGAATTGTTATCGTTGAAACATGGTTGCAATTGAAATATTGAATGAGAGGATGGATTTCTTTTTTTTTTTTTTAATCAGAAATTTAATTTATTTATTTTAAATTGTCATTTTGTGCCTTACTTGTAGTTAAACATTGATTGTGCGATTTTATCATACAGTTTGTTAAGTAAATCTTTGCAAAAAATGTTTCACATTGACTATTAAATTTAAAAATTTAACAACACGGTGTGAAAATAAAATGGAAATGCTTTACCATCTCTGTTAACTCTGGAATGTCGTTAATTCTTGTTAAAAAGTCAAATGAAAACTATTATCGCATATTAAACAAACCCTTTTTCGAATAAAATCTCAATAAATTGCACTGCTGCCAAAACCGTTAAATAGAATATTAGTTTTTTTCCATTTTCACTTTCCTGTACTAAAAGATAGCGAAGTGTTCCTTTTGCCTTAAGAACCACTCACTCCCACTGACTGCCATAAAGGAAGTTCTCTCTAAGTAACGATTCACAAGTTTGTTGGAACTCCTGCTGTTCCATAAAGATCATCTCGTTATCCATTATTTTTATTATGCTGTTGCTGTTTGTCATTTTAACTTGTTTAAATAAGTGCCGTTTGAATGTACGATATTTTCTTTTTATTGTACTCCCGCAGTAATTTTATTAAAGTGTGTGTTAACTTGCTCTTGGTTAAAATGTTTCTAAATGTATTTTTTGATCTCCTCTTTTTACTCTTTTTTTTATTGTTTAACAAATCACATTACTTACAATTTTTATTGCGATTTTTATTATTTTAGTTTTTCTCTTTTCTGTTATAATGAAAGAAGAACATTTAAAAGGACGAACAAAATGATAAACAGAGGCATAGAATATTTGATTAGAAAACAGAAGACTATAAACAACAACAACAGAAACTTAATTTAAAACAATTTTAACTGCTTCCACAAAGACGTTCACACTTTAATGGTGGAACGATTTTATCGAGGACTCAGCAAAACTTTGTTGTTAATGCTTTAAAATGGTTTAAAATTGAGAAAATAAACTTGTTTAGATACATGCACACACTTGCATACTTGGGAAGAATATCTTACCATTTTCTAAATGAAATCATTAAACAAATTATTTTCCAACAAATTCTTTTTTTATTTTTTTAATTTCGAAATAACAACATTGCAACGACTGACTCTGTTAAGGGCCATAGAGTGTAAAACGAACTTTACTCTAGTAAGTAAGCAACTTTTATTATTATTTTATTGGCACAGAGTTGTAGTGCCAACGCTTATTATGCAGATATGATCAGCAGTTCAAACCCTTTGTACTTCTTTAAATTATTCGTACATACAAGTTTTAAGCCCATACTTAAATAGTTGTTATATAGACCAGTGTAGAAAAATTTTGATATTAAACACAAGAATAACATAAAATGGCACGATTTCAATGCTCAGCAGAAGCATATGTTAAAAATTTTCCCATCATTATGGGTCAACCAAGATAATAAGTATTCGACTCTTTTAGCATGGACATATTAAGAAGTCATAAACATTTATCCTACGACATTTCAATTTCGTAAATCTATATAATTAATAGACAATTGCTTTTTTGTGCTGCCCTTCATGCATTTATTATACAACCGATTTTTACAAGACTTTTACCAAATTAAAGACATTTTTCTCAGAAGTGAACGAGGTATTTTGGGTTTTTGTGGGCTCAGTATTTTGAGAGCTATAACAGTTTAAAGTTCCTACTACTACATTAACACGTGTTAATCATGCATGTAATTTAAAGCCAAACATATAACATATACATGTGTTTTACACATTTGGACGGAAAGAGAAAAATAACAAGACATCTATACCCAGCGGGAAAACTGGCCATTAATTACATACATAGGTATGTAATGGAATATATAATGTATTATTTTCCAAGGCAAAACAATGCAATCCTTTGGAAACTAGAAGGTAATTTGATCACACACAAAAATTACCGCGTATATTACCACTTCTTACGATGAAGGAATGTATTGTTTTTGCTTGTGCAGAAGTGTTCGCATTTTCCTTTTAAATTGTTAAAAAGTAATGAATTATAGAATTTATTTGCCATACACATTAAACGAATTCATTACTTCCTAGGAAAGTTCTTTGTTAACAATAATGAATTCTGGAATGAAAAATTAAACATGCTGTACATTACTCTCTCGTTTACTTTTCGCGCTGGGTACATACTAAGATGTGGGAGAAGTGTGGGAAAAAAGATGAGAGAGTTGAGTATTTTGTTTTTGCATTTAACAGTCCTTTTTTTTAATTTTTGTGAATTCATACAAATGTATCATTAAATAATTGTCGTTTTGATTGTTGTTTGACTTTTTTATCAGAGATTTTTTATAATTTTTCTTTCTATGACTACAAAACGGTCGTTTGGGTCGACCGTTGGTACACACTAGTTTCCTTGATTCGGTAATACCAACTCTGATTTCTAATTCCCAACTTTACTGAAAATTATTGTTAATTCATTAAGGGATTTGTGTGGAAAGTTTTACTTTTTCATTTTTATTTATTCAGGCTTAACAATAAAATAACAATTAAATTGTTGTTTTTGTTATTATTCTTCTTATTTTTATTGTTGTTGTCTGTGCTGTTGATGTCTTTGTTGTTTGTTGACGTTCATTATAATGACATAATTTTTAAAATCTCAAGCATCCTCAAAAATCTAAAATGCAACAACAAGGACAGCGTTGGTATTTAAACAAATTAAAAAGAGAGAGAGAGAAAACACACAGTTGGCTCAGAATCAGAAAAGCGTTAAATATTCAAATAGAAAAAGACAGATTTTATGTTGCTTTAACACACATTAGCACAAAAACAAATAGTTAAATTTTATTATTTGCTGTTGCAACACAACAAACACTGCAGATGAAGAAAAACGCCAGTTGGGCCAGAAGGCACTTTACGAAGCTTAAATAAAAAAGTATTTAATTTTTGTTAAAGCTGATTATGATTTGCTGAATTCTCTCTAACATTATTACAATTTTACAACACTCATATACACACACAAAACTTAATTTGCTGTTTTTTGTAATATTAAATATTTAACTAAATATATGTATGTTAAACATTGAGTTTGTTGAGTTTTTACAAACTCAATAAACTTGTCCGTCAGCCATTTAGTGGAAATTGTGGCGTTACAGGACACAGGAAAAACAAAAAACTTAACAACTAAAAATCATAAAAACATTTTGCAACGTTTTAGAGGTTGCAAAAAATTCCCTTAAGAGCCATATAAAACCTCAAAAACCGGTAAAAAAAATTTACCCACAAAATGAATAGCAAGAGATGAAAACAACAACAACAAGAGTCGAACTTTCAGATTGAAGTATTAAAAATTCATGCAACAACAGCAACAGAGTAGCAGGCAAATACATGTCGTGCATTAAATATTTAAATTAAATTGAAACGGCTTAAAAAAAGCATGTGGTTGGTTGTTGTTGTTGTTACTTTTTTTAATACCAGCAATATTTTTTTTTTTTTTTTGATAGTTTGTATGTGTACGTGTAAATAAAGATATGTGACAAAATTGTAAAACAATGCGTTAATCAAAAATTCATAACCAAGCACAGTGGGCCCAAAAGTATTGCTATAAGTTTTTAGTTCCTTGAAAAAAACTAGTAAAAACACTTTTATCGTCAATTTGCTTTCACAAAACCTGTATAGGCATCAGAAAACAAAAATAAAATTTAAAAAACTATTTCTTAACAAAAAGTTGTACCAAAAATGAGAAAATATTTTCGGGCAATTCTTTTCACTCAAGGAATCCATTACGAAACTTTACTGCTATCGGAATCAATGGTCAGAGCCTGGATCTTAATTTAATTTCCATTGAAATTCATTATTTACAAACATTTCATTGCAAAACTTTTCTTTAATTTCTAAAGCGCCGTAGCCACGTATCAAATTGGCTTGACAAATAACATGTATGTGTTGGTAAATATTATTTTGCTTAACACAGCAACGTGTCAAATTCATGCCGTCAAATTTCATTTGAAAGTTATTTTTGAATGATAAGAACGTGTGATGTTTTTGGTCGCAAAATATTTTTTGCTAACAAAATTTTCTTAATTTTATTTATTAATATTTATAATATCAATTACCTTATATTTTTATATGCGATTGACTTACAGAGCCTTTATATTAAATTATTATGAAAATAATTAAATATATTTTCTTAATTTTAATTCAATAAATATAAAAATTTTCATAACATTTACATTTTTTTCAACATTTGGTTTATTTTTAATTGCTCTCCATAAAGCAGGCAAACAGCGATAAAATTTAATTAATTCCAGTATGAAATTTTTTTCATCCATTTTTTATTTATTGCGCTATCAAATTTTCCGCGTACGATATTGTCGCTGCGCAAGTTAAACAAAAATGAGATTTGATGTAATTACGCAGCAACACATCAAATTTGCTTCAAATTACAGTATCGACGGCAGTGAATATCTAAATTGTTTTGATTTTCGTCAAACTCACATGGACATATACGTGAGAGTTTTTTTTTCACTAACACAATCAAAAAACCCTTGGTTTGTCAAGCCAATTTGATAAGTGGCCATGGCGCTTAACAGGAAAATGTTCTAGCCACCTGGACGTATGATTAATATTAATTATAAGAAGTCATAAGTCACCCTCGATGTAATAACTTCTATATTTTTTAACCGATTTTAAAGATTTAAAATCCTAAAAAGCAATAAAATTTTCTGCTTGCTGACAATTTTTAAATATTTCAATAAATTTTGCTTAACTTTTAGCAAACATAAGCATAAAAAGTATAAATTGTAAATAAAACTTTTTCCTTTTATAAATCAATTTAAACTTCTCACACATTCTGCGGTGAGTTGTTAGTTTTTTCATATGAGAAATATTTGCGTGATATTTTCCATAATCCTGCGTATTTGTTTCATTTTATTCTTTTTATATTTACATTTATATTTAAAAAAAAAAACAATTAAGGCAAACAGTAATTATTTAATAAAAAAAAGAGCACTTGTTACTGAAAAGTTAAAGTTTGGGTATCGTTTTGGTATTTGATCTCATCATGCAAACTGGTCGTTTGGGAAATATTATAATAAAAATAATGAATAGCACGAATGTGTGTACTTGAGTGAAATTGCTGGCAATATTTTTGCATTTAAATTTCTTGCGAAATTAATACAATAATTTATTCATTAAAAATATTCTGGAAATGGGTATTGAAAATTGAAAATTAAAAAAAAAAAATTATTTAATAAAAAAAAGTGGATAATAAAGCAGTACACGAGGAAAATTAGTTTACATACTTTCAGTGATTCATGGAATTTTTTTTTGCTAAAACCTACTTAGATACATTGATTCATACGTTGTTTTAATGAAAATATTCATAGAAATTTAATGTAAAATAGTTCATTAAAAGCATTAACAAATAATTTTGTAACAAAAATAAATGAATAACTTCATTGATTAAATGTATTAATACATTAGACTTAAATTAATTAAACATTTCGTTAAAAGAGTGAACTTTTTCCTTCAATTTTTCTTTCGGATTTTTGAATCATACATAAACAACTTCTTTAGCACACGCTGTCCAAAAAAAAAACTACACTGCACAACAAAACAAAATTTTCTTTTCACAATGTTCCAATAAACAAACAAAAATATATAAGGTTTTCCAATAAGGATGATATGATTTCGAAGTGACGTTTCGGCCATTTGTAATATGCCATGATCTGTCATTTGTTATTCATTGTATTCAGTAGTGTTTGTAGTTTCATCAAGGAGAGATATACTCATGAACAACGTTGCTGATTTTGCCTTGGAACAACTTGAAAACGATAACGATTTTTTTAAGAAAATCATCTTCTCCGATAAGGCTCACTTTCATCTGAATGGTGCGGTAAAGAAACAAAACCGTCGATTCTGGTGCGAAGAGAATCCACATATTATTCATGAAAAACCATTACATTCACCTAAATTGACAGTTTGGTGTGGTTTTTGGTCTGGTGGAATCATCGGGCCGTACTTCTTTCGAAATGAAGATGGTAACAGCGTTACTGTCAATGGAGAGCGGTATAGATCGATGATGACCAACTTTTTATGGCCGAAATTGGAAGAAGTTGATCTTGACAACATTTGGTGCCAACAAGACGGGGCTACGTGCCTCACAGCAAATGCAACGATTGAATTATTGCGAGAAAAGTTTGGAGATTCAAGAAATTGTGATATTGAATAGCCTCCAAGAAGATGTGATTTAACATCATTATTCTTGTGGGGTTATTTGCAGTCATTGGTCTTTCCAAATAAACCAGACTCTCTTCAAGCTTTACAAAATCAATATTGAACGTGTCATTCATGATATACGACTTGATTTAGTGGAAAAAGTGATCGATAATTAGGTTCATCGAATTCGTTCCTGCAGAAGAAGTCGTGAAGGTCATTTGAATGACGTTTTATTTAGAAAAATCGGAATATATATGAATTTATTATGAAGAAGTATGAAATTAACCCTTAAACACGTTGTTAGTTATTTTTTGACATTCGAACGGAAGTCTAAAATTTGGTCAATTTAAAAATTTTTTTAATAAAATTCGATGGCAAATATTTGCTAAGGACATTACAGCCGATGCTTAAGAGGATATTTCAAAAAAGGACCCCATACCCTAAAAATCTTGAGGGTTAAAATATTCCATGAAAATATTCCTTGTAGTGTCTTATATAAATGCATGAAAGATATCTTGCATTTAAAATGTACGAATTACTAGATTTCATATACCGAATCACTATAACAATGTGCAGAGGTGGGAACTCTAATTTACCCTAAAATTGATACCAAATTTAATCTTTCAAAATGCATAAACACGTTCATTTGTTTTGTTCGGTGTTAACGAATTGTGATTGATTTTTTTGTTGCACAGTGTTGTTAGTTAAATATGATCAAAATACTTTTACGTTTAATGACCATTTCATTGGAAGTTTTAATCATTTTATGATCAATTTAGTAGAATCATAGTATTGACGTCTTTTAGTCATGCCATGCGATCATGTAATGATTTATCAGATCATAATATGGTTTAAAATTATATGGTACATATTATGATCATATTATGGTCATATCATATATGATTGCAACAATATGATAGTCTTCACGATTCAATTACAATTTATTGCTCTTAGCTTAAGGTTGCACCTTTTTGAATTACACTGGTGAAGACAAATAATTATGGTTGCTGCAAAAATTATTCCATTTGCTTGAGCTCTAATTGAATTTAAATGAAAGTAGTCTTTTTATAATTTTTATTACGTTTCGTCAAATTCAAACACAAATTCGATGTAAAATTGTTTGCGTTTTTTATTAAATACCTCCTGGTACATTGGTGGTACATGACAAACAACATACACATACATCTTCATTTCGCTGCTGCTGCTGAATACTTCACGAAATTTTGAATTGTTGTTTATTGCTTGTGCTTGATGTTCATCTTCATGTGAACGACATATTTTTTTTGCTCTGGTTTTTGTGACTGTTGACTTGTGAGCGACCAATATGGCCTTATACGGAAGCAAAAATTGCAAAAAGAAATCCGAAATGAAGTGCCTTTAAGCAAAATATATTTGAATATTTTGTTATTGAAATAAAAAGAGAAGAGAATAATGAAAATCTGGAACAAAACAGGAGATACAGAAGCAACAAGATATTTTACAATAATAATATTTTGAAATTGCAAAGATTTTATGCGGCCTCTAGCATGAAAGTAAACAATAAAAATATTTTTTTTTTCATACCAAACAGCGTACTAAAGTGTTTGTTAAATAAAGACATTCAATTATATTTCAAATAAAGGAAAACATTCACAAAATTAAAAAAAAACTCGAACAATTTTCTGCTGAATGATATAATTGTCTGTCTTCTTTATATTTTAAAAGAATAATTGGTAATTTATTGCCAGCAACATCTCTTAATTAAATCTTTAAAAACTGAAAAGAGAAAAAAATAATTTATCAACATTTTAAATGTTTGTTTGCATTAGCAAGCATAAACTTATCGCAAAACTTAATCAAGTATGATCACGTGTCAAATGTTTTAAATTATTATTATCCCATAAATTTTTATATCTTTTGAAAATTGTGGAAGTTATAGCAAAAAGTATTAAAAAAGTCATAATTAATATTAATCATACGTACGGGTGTTCAAAATTCGTATTTTGTTAGAAAAATGTTATTATTTTCAAAAAATTAGAGCAAATTGTTTTACTTAATAAATTAAAATCAATAGAATAAAAAGTCTACATATTAGCATTTCGAGTCTCTTCATCTGGGACCCATTTCAGGGGGGCGCTAAATTAAAAAAAAATTCTTTCGTTATTATGATGAATCTTGTAATCATAACAATTTAGTTATAAAGTTTGTTCATCTTTAAAATCTAAAACAGTAAAAAAAATATTTTTGGAACATATTTTAGCTCTACAAGTCTGGACTGTATTGGTCTTTTTACACCCTTCTTAAAACATGTTATAACGGGGGTGAAATGTCCTACAAAAATGTTGGCAAATAAAATATTACTTTAACACTTCGAAACACTTGATTTCCAACATCAACTTGAACGTCTGTAATGACCTAGAACTATTTAAAGGTTTTAAAGGGTTAATTTCGTTATCTTTCCATAATTAGATATTCCATATAAAGCCTCATAGTTCTGTTCATTTTGCTTACAAGTTTTGAGGAAAAAATTATGGGAAACCTTTTTTTTTTTTTTTTGGTGAACAGTTTAACCGTTTAACACTTCGCTGAATAAGTCCTTTTTTCACTTTCTGAAAAGGGGAGCGAAAAAATTATTTTTAACGGCGAAAGAAAATTTCTACTAGAATTTTGTGAAATTTAAAAACTCGTCGTGCACGCCGTAAATAAATTTAAATTAAAAAGGTCTTAAAGGGTTAATTTGCTCACATTTTTTTGCAAAGAAAATATTAAATACATCGCTTTCTATTGTGTGGTGACTTCTGGTGAAACTTTTTGTAAAAAAAGTGTTCTATACAAATTAAGCACGAAATTAACCCTTAAACCCATTTTAAGTTTTGATTGATTTCCGCAAAAAGACCCATACAGTGAATCTTAAGAGGGTTAAAATATTCCTAAAAAATGTTCTTCGTAGTGTTTTACATAAAAATGCTGCGCTCACTTTTTACATTAAACATTAAAATTTCAAGATTCGCGATAACTACTGACTATAACAATATTTATTTGGGTAGATTTTTATTTCTCCCAGGGAGAATCTTTCAAAACCCCAAAATCCAAGTATGTATATTTTTTTGTACCAACGAACACAACCAATAAATAGTTAGAATCTTTACGTTTTGATAAAAAAACAATTTGATTTCTTACAGTATTTATTTGTTCTTATTCTAAAGAACAATTTTTTTAATTTATACTTTAATTAAGCCAAATAATTTTGTTCATAATAAACAATTGAATGAAAGTTTTCTTAATATTTTATAAATATTAACCCTTTCACTACCCTTTAAAAACAAATTTAAGTAAATTCTTTGTATAGATGTGGTACTCAAGAGCGGAAAAAATTTCGTTTCAAATCTAGTGTCCTTCAGGATAGAGATAAGTCCTGGGATTATATGTCCCATTGGGTTCTTTATAAATTATAAATATAATTAATGTTTTTTATAAATTTTAACATTTGGTGTTGTTAATTAATGTATATGTTTTTTTTTAAATAAAATACTCAATCTAATATGAACTGACGTAGTATTATATATATTTATATGTAGTTAAATTTGGGTTAAAATTTATAGATAAAATTGGATCAAGAAATAGGTTTCTTAAATTCAAAGAACTATTTCCTTCAATTCAAAGTATAGATACGTTGGGTCATGGAATAAGTTCCTTGCATTCAACATATAGTTTCAATGAATTTACGTACAGTTTCAACGTATGGTTTCTTAACTTCAACGAAGTGTTACGTTGAATTCAACAAGCCAATTATTGACATACGTTGAACCTGTTCCTGTGGTGAAAAATAAGGAATAAATTCGTTGAATCAATGAATTTTTTCCTTGAATTTATTTTTTTTTTTGGTTGAGCTTAGAGCCTCATAAGCCAAGTTTTATTCAATATTCGGTTATTTTTTATAGAATTTATCAAAACATTTGAAACGAAGGTATGCTCTTTCTTTGCACATTGAACATTTATGTATAATGGAAGTAAAAGGGTTAAATTAATGTTCAATTTTCTTTCATTTCAGGTTCGTTGTCATTTAAAATACTGTGATTCTCTGGATCTACGTGAGTTTAATTTCATTATTTTAACAAAAAAAAATTTACTGTAATAAGATTTTTTTGGCCGCAAAAACTTGCCAAAAAAAATGTATAGCCCCAACTTTTAATACGTCACTGTCTTTTGGGTCACCCTTTTAAATTAAAACAAAAATAACAATACGCCACATTCATATACGAGTATGTTGCATGACAAGTTCTTTTAGTGTTGCTGGCAGCCAATATGTCGTGATTGCATGTTTGTTTTATAAAAATATATAGCTGAGAACAAACATGTGTGTATGTGTCTGTTTGTAGGTGCTGCTCCTTTAGCTCTTCATGCTGCTGTTGCTGCCAGTACAGTGGCTTCGTCCTCGCAATCTTTGTGCTGCATTTACAACAGAGACAATTCTTATGATTTCGATATGCATTTTAATGTCATATTGTTCGCTGTTTTTTGTTGATTGTTGTTGTATTTTTTATTAAGTTTGTTCCAAATACCTACTGGCAACGAAACTAAACCAGTTTTTATTGCTCTCTTTTGCAATTTCCAGTTTATTTAAATTTTTTTTTGAAAAGAATGTCTTCTTTTTTTTTGGCAAAGCGTTTTCAGTTTTGTTTATTTTTATTGGTGGCGTATTTAAATTAAAGAAAGAAAGTCAAATTGAGGAACACAGGTTTTATGTTTTTTTTTTTAATCTGGCATTAAATGCAATTAAAAAGTCTAAAAAATATACACATTTTGGCTTAAAGAAAATTTTAAAAATTAAAGTTTTAATGCGAATATTTTTGCCGTTGCATTTTGTTTGTAATTGTTTTAATAACACTATGCAACAAAGCAACCAACTTATAAGCCCAAGCCCATTACAATCAAGCGTTTTCAAGGGAAAGTGAAATGGTCATTTCCATTTTTTAAAGTCGTATTTTAATATATGTACCCTATGTATGTATCACAATTCATTACTATATCTGCTTCAGCACCAGAGTTATTAAGTTTGATCCCTTAAAATTGCACATAGTTGCACTGTAGCACAGCAATTGGGGTTAACGAATTTGTTTTTGTTTTGAAGCGAGCAAGTCATTTTTATTATTATTATTAATGCGAAAGTTCTCTTAGGTTAAACTTAGTGTAACTAAATTTTATGATTAAACTAATTTTAAGCAAACCCAAGTTTAAGTATACCTAAGTTTAAGTAAACCCCAGTTTAAGTAAACTTACGTTTAGAAATTTTGGTTAAGTGTGTGAAATCAATATTTTTAAGCAAAAGATTTTCATCATTATTTAGCTGGTTATCAGTTAAACTAAGTTTAAGTTTAACCAAACTCTGTATTAATATAAGTTTAAGTTGAACTAAGTTTAGGTTAAACTACAGACAGAGTTTAAACCAACTTTAACAATAGATTAAGATAATGCACAATATTGTTTTTAAGTTTTATTTCACAGTTTAAAATTTATTGAATTAAATTATCTTCAGCTTAAATATTGAGACCTTTAAAAAGTCAAGAAAAAAGCGCAAACAACTAATTTGTTTATTTATGTTAATTTGTTTATAAATACGATTATGTAGTTAATTTGTTCAAGGCTGCCAATGTGCATAAAATTTTAAAATCAATTAATTAAATGAGATTTAATCTGCTAATACACAGAAAATTTCATAAATTAAATTTCTAACTTAAATATGATTATTTTGAATTAATTTTATGAAATTCATTTTGATAAACATTTCCGTTCTTATACAAAACTTAGCTAACTTTTTATCGATTTGCAATTTTCAAATATTTATTTAAATTCTTAAAAAAAACTTAATCTAAATTTATGCAAATTTCTTTGTGATCTGATGCTCGGGTAGACATGTTTGTGCAGGCTTACGAATGCTTTTATAATTCATAAATTATATTGTACGGTTGTTTTGCTTGCAATAATGAAAGTAATTAACACTTTCAATTATATTGTAAATACAAAATATATTGTCACTTATTTGTTCATTATCTGTCATTTAATAAGTTTTGATTTAATTGTTTTTTCTTCGTTTAAATTTGATTTAGTTTGAAATCAACTCAAATAGCAAAAAAAAAACGCAGCAGCAACAAATTTAAAACAAAAGCATTTCCAATAAATAAAAGAACAGCGCAATTAAAACATTTAATCAGGAATTAATAACAAATACAAACACACATACATACATAACACATACATCAGTGAATATAACACTATACAACAAAAGAGAATAATATTTTTCCAACGATTTTTAAGCTATTGCATAGCTTCTATCACGGGCTTTGAGGCGACCGAATCAAGAAATTTTGAAAAGTTTGTTTCTTAAGTCTTTTGTTTATGAAACGAAAAAACCTGGAAAAAATCTGTCATTTGTTTTTGAAACGAAAAACCTGGCACTAAGTTTCTTTCTTAAGTCTTTTGTTTTTTGAAGTGAAAACTTCTTTTTTGTATAGTCTATGTGTGATGACTATACAGTGTTGCCGCTTTGGAATTTTTTTAAATTTCCAGGGATTTTGATGAGACTTTTGTCCAAGTTCTTAGGAATTCCCGTCCAGTGTTGCCACCTTTTCCCGGGAAATTTTCCGGGATTTCTGGGTTTTTGATGGGATTTTTATGTATGTATATAAAAGAAAGTCGTGTTAGTTACACTTTTTATAACTCAAGAACGCCTGAACAGATTTGGGTGAAAATTGGTGGACAGGTAGCTTAGAACCAGGAGAAGGACATAGGATACTAAGGTAAGGCACTTTTTACCTGGGGGGACTAGGGTGCCCTTCTTTGTATGGGGCACTTCCAGTATAGCTAGAAAACTAAAATTGAAATTGAAATTGAATAAGTTGATAAAAAATGCCATGCAATAGCTTTACCGCGGCAGTCCCCGAGTGCCACACGTCTTTCTTATATATAGTATGATTTGAAAGTTTACATCTGGAAGGCATTTTAAGAGGCAATGATACACATATTTGTGGAATATTTTAACCCTCTCAATCCGTGCAAAAAAAACTGCCCTTAAACCGCAATATAGCGGACAGAAAAATATTTTTTATGAAATTCTACCAAAAGAACACAAAAGTTCTAAAGTCAAGGATTAATTTTGTACTCAATCAAGATTAGTGATAAAATACCACACAAATCCCAACCACATGTTGGTCACTTTAGGAACCAATATTAAATTTTTAAACAAACTTTACTGACCATTTTCCAAAAAAAAAATACTTTTAAACAGCAGTTATGTATTTAGAGACGTGCTTCCCTTGTAGTACAGTGTAATCTGCTGAAAAAATATGGCAAGAAAATTGGATATTCATAACAAAAAAATAATATTTTATGCGTCGGCATTTTTCATTGCGCTCTCCCAGTTTTATTTCAATGACAGTTACGTGTTTGACATTTTTAATTAAATTTAAAATCATTTCAATTTATACCCGACATTGCATTGGGAAATTTTATATGAAAACAATACAGCAAATGGAATTCGTGGAATAAAACAATATATATGATAAAAGAAACGTAAAATGTCAATTTTATGTGAAAATTTTTAATTGTTTATTAACCACCTTTAACTATGCAAATATCATTTTTTTATTCGATACAACATTTTATAGAAAAAACAATTAAACAGTGGGAGCATTTCTATATTCAACACATATTTTTTACAAAACAAACACAACCCTCAAAGCTATTAGCTTGTCTGCAGAAAACACCCAGGGTCTTTGGCCGGAATCGTACCGACAACTTTCAGTCTAATGGGCCAATCATTGGTTACCTTCCGGTTACGGCGCATCACTTGTAACGAAAACTAATAATTCACATTAACATTTTTGCAAACTTTAAGTCTTTTTCGGAAACAACTTGAAAATTTATTTTTAAAGTCTTTAATTTTTAAAATTCTTTTGAATGTTTAAATTGTTTTGTTTTCAAAAATTTTCAAATCGTGCCAAAATTGTGCAAATAACAGATCAATATCTAAAATAAGTCCGAATTAATATTAATCATACGTCAAGGCGTACTGGAAATTGTATTTTCTTTAATATTTTACACATTTATTTTTGTTACAAAAGAATGTTTTTTATAAATTAAATAAATTGATTCTGCAAAAACCAAACACTCTTTTTAAAGTGTTAATTAGCTTGTCAATAAAGGATTTTCACAAAAAATAATTTCCATTGAACTCTTAATGTTTTTTTTCTATGTTACTCTTGCAATACTAACCAACACACACACATACACAGTCGTTATTTATGGCCTCAAAAACCCAAGTATAGAAAAAGCAAAAGAAAGCAGCAACAACAACAACAACAACAACAAATATTTAATTACATAGAAAACAGCGACAATTTTCTTTTTCGTAAACATGTCAATGACATTTTGTGTGAAATGTCAGAAGCAAACCATGTGGTATTTAACACACAGACAAAGAAATAAATAACAAAAAAAGTATATTCACACACAGACACAAACTTAACTTAGCTTGTTTCAGTGTATTTGTTTTGTGGCCACACAGCCGCAAAATTTCTATTAATAGTTGTTGTAAATATTTGTTGTAACGTGAAAACTTGGCCACCTTTTCAATAGTTTCGTTTCAAAAGACATAAAAGAAAATTTTCATTTAAATGCAATTTATTTGTGTATTGAAACAATGAAACTTTTTTAAACGGAGTTGTTTTTGCTATTCTTTCTGCTATTTGAAAGCCACTACAATTTTAACGCATTTATTTAAGCTTCTAGAGAATTTGGCAAATAAACAAAAAAAAAAAAAAAAGAGAAGTAGAGCAGCGTGGTAAAATTTCAATTGACTTTTGCCTTTCAATTACATTTTTAATGAAATTTTAATAATATCCGTTCGGCTTAATAAACAAATTATAACAGCGGGAAGTTTTTGACGCTAAAACTTACATTAAATCGTTTTAAATGAATTGTTTGCATGGTTGCCAATAAAAATGTTTGCATGAACAGAATGAAAATAAAAAAAATATTATAGAGAAACGGAAATGAAATAATTTTTTTTTCAAACACGGGAAATTATCGTTATTCCTGGCTACTTTTGTGGTCAACGTATTTATATTAAATAAAGCTTTAATAGAGTTATAACAATAGCCAGAGGGCGGGCGATCTTGTGGTCATGTCTATTTACATATTGTTGGCCACAAAACTGTATCAATATAAACATCACATTAAATCAATATAATGAAACTATTGACAAAGAAAATTAAAGTGGAATGAGTGGCATTCAACTGAAAATTCAAAAGGAAAATATATGGAGAATAACATTTAAAATACTGAAGAACTATAACTTTAATTAATTTGTGATTTGTAAAGTCAAATCACTGTCAAGGTACAGTCAAGTCTTAGTCGTATCATAATTCAGTCGAGTCATATATTACGTTTATATGAGCCGCTTATTTGCGAATAAGAGTGAAAAATAGTGTCACATAAAAATTTTTAATTTTATTGTGACTTATTTACTTACAAAATTAAGTAACATTTAACAAAACTATTTAAAAAAAAGGTGTAACATGTTGCCCCAATATCAGACCTCATACAATTATTGACTGTTAATTTATTTGTATTCTATTCGCGTGTAAGCAATGACTTTACTATTTACGAATAACTTTATTCTCAAATAGGTGGGGCGTATAAACGTAGTAATAATCAAGTCACAGCCAAGTCATAGTCAGGACCTAGTCATATTACAGTCAAGTCATATTTACCTTATAGTCAGGTATTAGTCAAATGATAGTCAAGTCGTAAGCAAGACACAATCAATCCATGCGCAACTGTTAGTCAAACTATAGTCAAGTCACACACAAATCATGCTCATCTCATATTCGCGTTTAAGTAGCAGTTTTGGTTAAGTATGTGAAACATATTTTCTTGTTTTTATGTAAGCAAACCATTTTTTTTTTATTATTATTATTGCGATGGTTCTTAGTTAAACTAGGTTTAAGTTTAACTAAACTTTGGATTAATCTAAGTTTAAGTCAAACTAGGTTTAGGTTAAACTAAATTTAAGTTAAATTAATTTTAAGTCAAAATCAAACTAGAGACAGACTTTAAACCAATTTTAACCGTAGATTAAGATAAAGTATTTTGTTTTAAATTTTTTTCCACAGTTTAAAATCTACTAAATTAATTTATCTAAAGCAAATATTCAATTAAAATTATTGTGATTTCAGCTCAAATATTGAATAACTTAATTCGCAAATAAGCGGCGCGTATAAAAGTAGTAATAGTCACGTCACAGTCAAGTCATAGTCAAGTCATAGCCAAGCCTTAGTCAAGTCATGTTCACGTTATTGTCAGGTATTAGGCAAATGATAGTCAAGACACGAGCAAGACATAGTGAAACCATGTGAAACTCATAGTCAAGTCGTAGTCACGTCATAGTCAAGTCATGCTGAACTCATATATACGTTATAGTCAGGTATTGGTCAAATAATAATCAAGTCATATTTAAAACAAAATTAAATCTTAATTAACTCATAGTCAAGTAATAGTCGCAATCATGATATCATAGTCTAGTCATAGTTAAAAAATATTCAAAGATTTGGCTCGGATATTACTATAACTTAACTATTACTTGACTACGAATTGAATTTGTGCATCACTGTGGGTGATAGGTAGCAATATTATTCTATTGGCCTGTAGCTGTCCAATTCGAGTCCCGCCAAGGACCCTGGGAGTTTTCTGCAGGCAAACTAAACACTCCGCGGGCTATGTTTGTTTAAAATAAAAGTTGGTACCATCTAGACTTCCTTTTAACTAAAACTTGATTATGACTTGACAACGGCTTAAGTAAGACTAAATGATAACGTTGCAATAAGTTGACTGTGACTTAACTAGCACAAAACATTTAAGCCAAAAGAAAATTTTTGAAGCAGAAACACTTGAGAAAACATCCAATAAGTTTTTTCTTTAAATCAATTGATTATTTTTTTTATAGAAAGAAACAATAATTATTAGTTAATAAACTTAAAAAGATGTACAAAAATAACACAATTAAGTTATTGTTTCTCATAAAAAAAAAATCCAAAAGAATAAGTGTTCTGTTTAAATTTAATTCAATACACCTGATTCTCATTGTCATCTTTGTTGACTTATCCACATTGTATTGTCACTAATAGAAATTATTAAAACGAGTATGCAGTTGTGTCTATTGAAAACGCCCCCCATCAAATACGAATACATTCACAATAATGGACATTTGTTTGTTCCAGTTCTCTCTCCTCTGTCGTTTCTCAAAAGCACTTGCTGGTCATTTAAATAAATAAATTGCTTTTTTTGTAATAAAACTTGAGCACTTTTCTATAGTTCTAGTGATATCAATGACATCTGGCATGAAGGAAAAGCATAAAATATGGAAAGAGTGAGGGACAGAGAAAGAGAGAAAATAAAACAATTAAATACACACTATGATTCATGACGAAAACCCAACAATTATTTCAATAGTTTTCAATCCAGATTAGTTTGAGAGTTTTGGCAAATACTTCAGAAATCAACATTATTATCATGATGATGGTTGACATTTTAGGGGCAGAGCGGGGTTATGATATTGTCATTAGATTTATGTTCAGTAATTAATTATTTAATTTATAACAGTTTTGTACTATTAATTAAATAATTGATAAAATAAAATTTTGTTGCATACTAAAGAGGAATAAATAATTAAAATTTAAAAATTTAAAAAAACGGATATAAAATATATATTAGTTGCTAAAAATGTTAAAACGTAACAAGACGAAATTTTTATTATTTTAATATTTTTGAAAAAAATCCAAAGCCTACTTTAAGGAATATTAACTATTTTGAGTGTTTTTTTTTTGCATGACGCAGTGTGGCCAGAACTAAACCCCCTACGTAACAGAACTAAAATTATTTGAGTCCTGTTGATAATTTTAAAAATTTTAATTCCCTTCAATTGGATATTTCTATTATTTTGATATTTTTAATGAAACGTAAGGAAAAATTTAAAAAAAAAAATTATAAAAATTTCCTTTCTAAACGGAAGTTTCCAAGAGTCCTCTCGACTTCAAGTTCTTTTGTGCAGAGAAAATAATGACAGTAAGTGCTAAATTACACCAGCGGGAGCGGGGCAATCATTTCTATATGCACCCCTTCTAAAGGGTGTTTTTTATAGAGTGTCACAACTTTGAATTGGCATCAGTGCTTGATTTGAGCAGCCATTTAACAGCTGATAGTTGCTGTTTGTTTAGTTTGCTTTGAAATTTCATTAGGAATCGACTTACACCAGAGCAACGGGTGCAAATTGTTGAAATTTTTAATCCAAATAATTGTTCTATTTATCAAACTCATCGTGGTGCGGGCGCTACAACTGATTTATTCAAACAAACTTTTGATGAAAAAATAACTTCACGTAAAGATCGTGTGATTTAACCCCATTAGATTATTTTCTTTGGGGTTATGTAAAGTCACTTGTCTACGTCGATAAACCACAATCAATTGAACACCTGGAAATCAACATTCGAAGAGTTATCGGTGAAATACGGCCGCTAATGCTGCAAAAAGTTATTGAAAATTGGTGTTCCAGACAGCGCCTTTTACGCGCTAGCCGTGGCGGGCACATGGCAGAAATCATATTCAACCATTAATTTCATAAAATTGTCTTTCCAATAATACTACGATTTAAACTTGTGTCACACTATAAAAAAAAAACACCCTTTATAAAGACAAATTAATATTTTACTTGCAACATACGTTATACTCGTCTAACGATGTCTTCTCACAAACTATACCATTTGATCTTTCGTGTTTTCAAACGAAATTATCAAATTATTTTAAATACTTTTAATTAAATTTTTGACTTTTAACAAATTTTGGCTTCTTCTTGTTCAGTTTGTTGCCACAATTTACCATTTTATTTTTATCCTTCTACTAAGGACCCGGTACTATTATCAACTTTGACACAAAATACAATTTAATATAAAATAAATTCCTGTGGTGATGTGCACTCTCATACATTCATTCAATCTCCTTCGTGCCATTTGCCACTAACTCAAAATTCAAACATATTGTGGCATACAACCACCGCACACCACATGGCCACAAATTTTCTATACTATGCAAGCTTGCAACAATTGAATACGAGTATTATGCTGCACAAGCAGAAGCAAAAGCAACAGCAAGAAGTATGAATGGCTAAAAGGTGGATAACAGAAAAAAAATTAATTTTAAACAAATATTTTACAGTCTTCCACGTTCATTACACTCACGACATGAACACGAAGCGCATAAGACATGCAACACATTTTCCAAATCTTAAGCTTGTAAATCCATTGTCCTCGTTAAGAGCTGGTAAGTGTGTGGTTGCTGTTATTTTTTCCTCCTTTGTTTAACTTTCCTTTAAGCTATTTTGTCATAACTTTATGCCTGTTGGCAAGTCACGTGCAAATATTGTGACAAGTGTTTTATTCTCAACCTTTTTGTTACGACGATTTACGGTTAATCCTGGTTAAACTTGCCCCGTTTTTATTTTGGAATGAAGGAGTTGCTGCATTTTATAACACACAGGACTTTAATTGTTGGTTTTTTTATCAAAAGATTAATTTTCTTAAATATGTAACTTGAAAAGCAATCGTTTAAACATTTTATAAAACTGATCGAAAGAAATCTTATCGAATATTCTTGAACCATAAAATAAAAATCAACTATAAAAACATTTACTTAAGTATCTTCTTTTATACAAAAATGATTTTAAACTTTCTTGATAGTCTTACTGCTCGATAAAAAAATATATAGATAACTGCAATAAATTAAAAGTTATCGATAACTTTAAATTTCTGCACACAGAACATTCGATTAATTTATCTATTCTGCTCTTTTCTTTGGATCGGAAAACTCGGTTTTTTTCATAAGCAGGGGCCAAATCACCGCATACAATATCGATCAAAATTTATCGGAATTGTTCATTTTGGTATTATCGCATACGATGAAATGTATCATATTTTGACGCAATGTATGCCATATGAAAAAAATTATCGATAACTGTGCTTTCAAATGAGAAAAGTCTACTGATTATCGGCACTTTGCAATAGAAAAAAAGTTATATTTAACTTACTTTTTGATAAAAGATATTTATCGATATATATAAATTGTCACAAAAAAAAAATCGATAACTTTATCGAAAAATTATCGATAGTCACATCATATATCTGCACAACAAACTCTATTTTCTATTATTAGAAATTTTGTTGCCATAGTTCCAGGCTTGCCGAACACACGATATACTTGGAACATTCGTCCCTGCTTCGATATTGCTTTGATGAAGCTCTAACTCTTCCTTGAAAGGCTCATATACATACATATATGTATGTGCTTATCCTTTTTATTTTATTGAAAATCAACATAAATATTGTTCTGTCGACCCATTGAGTCTTGTCTTTCAGACTGCGGCCAACTTTTTTGTTATTTCGTCTCTCAGAAAATTCACTTTATGGTTTTTCTTGTTGCTTTTTGTTCCTGAAGACTACGAGCGAAGAAATTTATTTTTAGAGCCAGAAAATGTCCAAAAAAAATTGTCTTTTTCTTGTTGTTTTTGTTTTAGACAAGTAGTTGGCTGGAGTTGTGCAAATGTAGTTTTTAGGTCTCTTTATTAGATATTAATGTGACATATTGAGAAATAAACGATTTTGTGTCCTATTTTAATAAACTGAAGTATAAAAAAATTTCTATAGCAACGCTGGATTGTAATCGTGTCTATGTGCCTTCAATTAAAAGATTTCGGTGAAGTGCTTGAAGCTGATTTTCGATGACAAATTTTGTTAAATGCCTCTTTTAATATTTATAGTAAAATTTAAAGTTTCTTTTTTCTCCTTAAAGAAGATGTGAAATTAAAATACACCATTTGCAACAAAAAGCAAACTATATTTTCTTAAGCTTACCATAAATTTTAATTTTTCAGAAATTATGTCATGCCATGAAATGTTCTTGCCTGAAATTAAATTTAAAGAAAAACTAAATTAATTTATTGTATATCTTTGAACTTCATCATACAAAAATATCACAAAAAAATCATAGTAAATATTTAGAGCATCAAAACAAGACAAAGAAATATATATTTATTCTATATTTATACTGACCTAAAAAACTTTTATATTCAATCGAATTGTTCACAAAATATTACACATCTTAAAACATTTTTCATTCTGGCTAAGAAATTTTTTATAAATAATTTTGTTTGAACAGTGCGTGCGCATTATAGTGACAATGCTCCGCCATTTACTAACCGATTTAGAAAATTTTTTATAACGAATTATGTTTGCGGCGTGCACCCTATAATTTTCCAAGAAAAATTATAGAATCAATTGAACTAATTTTAAATGATGACATATTTTCACTAAATATATGTTTCAACTCCGCCTCAAGGCTTCCACGGCTTTATTATGTTTATTCGTCGAAATTTACATGCCTTGGAATCAGGTAAAAAGAATTCATAAAATTAAAATCCCGCCATATTTTCTGCTCTGTTTGATTTTCTACACCTCCTGCCATGAAAAGAAAATTTTATGCAACTAATTTCAAGCACTAATTTGATCGTGAAGGATGTCATGGAAGTTGTAGACAACTTTGTTAATATACAGAAAATTTATTGACCATCTTATTTACGAGTTTATACGAAAAGCTTATCGAACTCTCTACAATTCCATTAAAATGTCCTCAATAAATTTTGTATTATTTTAGGGAAATTTTTCCTTTCATAAATTTTTCATGAAACATTTATAGTAAAATTTGCTTAAATAGAGTTATCGATAAAATAAATTTAAAAAAAAAGTTATCTATAACTTGGTCCAACAAAAAAAATTATCGATATCATACATTAAGTTTTTATATTAAAAAACTGTGACTTTTACACACAGAAGTTATCGATAAATTGAATTTTCTGGGGTAGAATTTTCTTTGCAAATGTTATAATTCTTTTTTGTTTGTTTTTTTAAAATTTTTTCAAAAATTTATTGTTAGCTTTATTATAAACAAGTGAACTTTGTCTATGGGAAAGTAATCGAAAACATTATTTCAAGAAAAACACCTTCCGATAACTTCCTGAAGAAATTTATCGATAACCTAAATTTAATAGAGACATACAGATATATTTTTTAGATAACTTTTGATAACTTTATTTCTCTATTGAAAAGTTGTTAATAGCTTAAGTTTTATGACAGAAAAACTATGCGAAAAATGTATCGGAAGTGTGTGTTTTTTTTTTTTTGGTTTTCTATGCAGAAAATATTTTTAATGATGTAGAAAAGCTATGGGCTCAACTTTATAGTGAAATGCCACCGATAACAATAGTTTTTTCTTTCGTTCCCAAAAAAAAAAAAAAAATTGATTCTATAAATTTACTTTTCAACAAAATAATCTTTCTATAACTTCCTTTGCATTCTTTAATTTCCTTCCATATCTCTAAATTTTAAAATTTCTTTTATTTAGTTTTAGTTGAATCATCTCACAGCTGCTGCATTACGAAATTAAATGTTCAAAAAGGACTTTCTGCTTATAAGACGATTAAGGAGATCATAAAAAACATTTCTACTCAAAGGTAATAAGAAAACTTTTAATTTATAAAGAATTTTCTGTGATTTAACTTTCGAGATATAAATAATTTATTTTGCTGCAAAATTAAATCCATTAAAAAGGATTCATAGTCTCAGTTATTAAATTTAAGTAATTCGAAATTTATATGAAATTTATTTAGTTTTTTAAGAATTTCCAAAACAAAAAATGTGAAAATTTTAATGCAACTAATAAGAAAACCAAAACTCCAATGAAGTAAATAAAACTCCTTACGAGTTTTTTCTGTCTTACTCTCTTAATTAAACTTAATTAATTAACAACTGTTTTTTTTCTTATTTTTATGCACATTTTCTTCATTCATCCCGGAATTTTGTTAAATACAAAAAGAGACTTCAAAACAAACACAAATACACACACACATATACAACAAACCGAATAAATTTCAATACAGAGACCAGACAATAAATTGCACTAAAAGTGTTAATCAAGTTTAATGTTGGTTGCTGGTTCTTAGATCAACCTCTCATTGTCACTTGCAAAATCTCTCACTGCAATCACTTCTTGTTTAAAGATTTTGTTGAATTGCAAATGAAGAAAAAATCATGTATAAGAAACATAATTAACAAGTTTTCAAATGAAACAAAATGAACGAATGAAAATAAAATAAAAATTACAAAAATGTGTTTTAAAAAAAAGAACAAATAACGATTTTGTTGAATTATTAGTGTGTGGGGAGAGTGTGTGAAAATATATTTAGGTGGCAAAGAGGTTAAAAAGGACAGACTGTGAAATTGATAAAATGAATGAGTTTCTATTTAAATGGTTGAAAACATAATGAATATAAAAGCGTTCATTATGTTTTCGATAATAACGTTAATCCAATTTTTAAGCTTAAAAAAGAATTACAAATTTACTTGAAATGAAAACACAGTGTGGGAAAATTATTTCGATATGAAGATTATTATTATTATTAAACTGAATTTTTGGCGGCAGGAAATATCCCGCACCTCACTTAAATCGGCGATTTCCTTCATATGCAATAAATACCCAATATTTCAAATCCAATAAGAGCACATTATTAAGGCCTTATTTCATATGCAATAATCACCCAAGAATAAACCAGATATAATACCCGAAAACAATTCAATAACGCCCCAACAATTGTTGTTGTTGTTGGTGTCCATACATTGATTTGTGTTATTATTTAATTTTTTTGGGGGTTATTTCCTGGGTGCTCTTTTTTCGCTCATACTCACAATATTATTATCTTCTGCTCAATCGGATTCAAGGAAAGGATATGGTTTTTATTTCAAAATAAGGCTTTAAATACGAAATCTTTGGTCTTGCGAATAATAATCCATGTTGCATATTAAGTCAACATTTCAGCAAGATCAAATATAATATTTTAATATACAAATTATTATTATTATTATTCAATTCCCATAGTTCCTGGGTGGAACATAGGACCTCAACAAACAAGCTAAAGTTTGATTTATCTGATGCTAATGCTTTGATTTCGCGCCATGTACGTCCTGCTGCTGCCCCTCTGCATCAACCAATCTCCACCATGTATTAGCAGGTCTTCCTTTTCTTCGGCTACCCTGTGGGTTCCAGTCAAGCGCTGTTCGAGTTATATTATATTGGGGCTTTCTGAACATGTGCTCCATCCAGTACCATTTACGTCGCCGAATTTCGGTTTTTATTGGCAGTTGATTTGTTGGTGTCCACAGCGAGGCATTGGATATAGCGTAGGATTTGCCTCAGACACCGGTTTATGAACACTTGGAGTGCATTTATTTCCTTAGTGGCAGCGTGCCACATTTCACACCCATATAGAACGACGGATTTCACACTAGCGTCAAATATTGTGAGTTTGGTGTGTTTATAGATGCGAAAGATGCTCTACATTTTGTGATGCGGCATCTTATGTCATCACTTGTTCCACCATTGATGGAAATAATACTTCCCAGGTAGCAGAACGAGTCGACAAATTCTATCGGGTTTCCGTCTAGGAGTATAGGTCGGCTATTGTCGGTATTAATGCTCATTATTTTGGTTTTCGCAATGTTTAAAACTGGGCAATACTGATTTATAGAAAGCACATATTTTCCGTGTGTAAAAAACATTAAAGAATGGAGATTTTCGCCCAAAAAGAAGGAAATACTAGAAAACTACAAAAACTGTCAAAACTGGAAACACAAGGTTTTCCTTAATACATAGTTTTATCAAATTTTATAAACAAATCAGCAGCTTATATTGTTTTACATTGATTTTACTAATTTTTCCTACTAGGTGGCGTATGATTTATATTAATTATGACTAATTTCAGTTTTTCGACTATAATTAAGGTGTTTTAAATTCGATTTTAAAAATTTTAACAGCATAAAAATCCATATACTTTTTACTACAAAATAATTTACACAAAAAGTATAAGAACTTGTACAGTAAAAACTAATATGAATTTAAATATATAAATATTTTTTAATGGCCAGATGATGATACTTTAAACAAATTTAATACTGCCACTACAAAACCTGTCATTCTGCTAACATACGAACATTATTAACTTTCTCTTTACCAGAATTAAAAGTCATTGGGGACATTTTGCATAATCCCAAGTTTTCCCTTTCCTTTTTTTAAATTTTTTTGTACTTTGTTTGCCAAACATAAAATTTTCATGTATATTTTAACATATTTAAGCAATTTCCACATTTTATTTACTGATGTGTAAAAGATGTTTATTTTCAACATGTTTTCATTCTCAAACTTACTGGCAAAATAAAACAACAAAAAAAAAAAGAAAAGGAAGTTTGCTACAAAATTAATGTAACAGAAAATGTTGTAATTTAGTCTCAATGGTTTTACTTATTACACGTTGTAAAACAAATTTTACTTGTGTTTTTTTTTTTTTTTTGCCACAACAGAAAAAAAAACACACAATTTACATTTCATATTCATCTAACTGCACTCAACTAAATAATTAAATTGTACATGAGTCTCATAGAAGTTTTTTTTATCGTTTTTTTTCCTCTGCAACTTCACATTTAGCACATTTAGCTGAAATAGTTCGCTATTTTTTAGTTTATTATTATTATTTTTTTGCGTTTTTCTTAATTAAAAGGAAAAGGCAAATGTCAAAATGGGGTTAGTGCTTAAAAATCATAAATCAGTTTCAATTTCAGCATTTAAACAACCAATTCTATTCATTTTGATAAGGAGCATAAGTGAAGTATGTACGTATGTTCTAACATTAATGTATGTATGTGTGCATATTGATGTATGTGCACGCATGGAAAATTTATGATGAACCAAAAAAGAAAAATATATTTTGAGGGGAGAAAAAATAATATTACATTTGAGTGAAATAGTTAACGTTTTTAATTGCCATTCAGCAAAGTATTTTATACTAATGATTTAAATGTGTGTCATTTGTTAATGAGATGAATATAAAAAAAGGAAAAATATTAAAGAGCTCAATTCATTTCTAAAAAGATCCCACGAACTTAAAGAATATAAAAATAGTCAAAAATAAAAAGAAAGCAGCAGTTTTACGTACGGTTGCATCAGGCAAAATTGGCCCCATTTTACTATAAAAAAAAATTTTGAACAACCCTCGTCTAATCTAAGCATAATATCTTGCTAGCTTTTATTTTCTTATTCTTGAAATAACAACCATCTTTGGCATATATTCAGATGAACAACTAAATAGATTTCAAGACAGATGACTGTGGCGTATGATTAATATTAATTATGATATTTTTTAGTATTTTGCCACACAGTGAGGTATTTTAGAAGTGATTTTAAAATTTTTTAAATGCCAGTAATAGTAGCCAGCATTCTGTAAAACGTTCCAAAACAAACAAAAAAAATATTATGAAGGTTTTAATGAGTGATTCGGAAAGAGAAAGTTGTTCGACAAGTTATTTTAACGATTAATAAATTCATTTTGATAAACTTATGCATGTATGCGAAGGATTCTGTATGGATACTAAGTTTTAGATATAATTTATTTTATTTTAATATTTTTTTGTCCATTTTCCTTTTTGCAATTTTTTGTTTTACTATTTGGCAACTATTTTGGTCCTTACAATTTTTAGTTTGAGCGATAATTTTTAGTTTTTTACTTGTTGGCATTTTTTTTTTAATTTTATATTTTATTTTTCGTTGTAGCGTTATTTTGCTTGAGCGAATTTTCTTAGTTTCGGTAATTTTTTCCCTTTGGCAATTTTTCGTTTTAGCGATTTTTTTTTAATTTTGGTGAGTTTTTACTTTTTGGATTTTTTTTTTTTTGGTTTCGATAATTACTTTTGTGTTAAATGCTTTCGACCTTATTAATTAAGCATTTTTTGGTTTCAGCCGTTTTTGTTCACTTTTATAGATTTATTTCGTTTATGCGTTATTTTGTTTTTGCGATTTATTTTCCTAGTGCTGATATTTTAATTTTCGCCAATTTTTTTTCTCGTTTTCGAGGTTTACTTTGTTTTCGTAACATATTTTGCCCTTTTGGCATTTTTTCTTTTTGGCGTTTTTTTTTGTGTTTAAGTATTTTTAGTTTTAGCGATTATTGTCAATTTTGACCCCTGCTTAGGGGCTGTGCACATATTAGATTTTATACCCCCCTACCATAACGCTTTTTTATAATTTTTCAGTGCAAAATTTCCAATCCGTAACAAATCTTTAACCCCCCCGCCCCATGGAACTTTACGTAATATGTGCACAGCCCCTTATTATTGTGCCAGAACTTTCGGTCTTACTTTATGCTTTTTCACTATATGCGGGTCTTTTCAGTTGTGTAGGTATATCTTTTTCTCAATTTTTTTTTTGTTTTGGCGTGTTTTTCCATTTTGCTACTACATATTTTTAGGTTTTTTCGATTTTTCACAAAATTTTTAAATATGTCTTCGCTTTTGAAGCTATATTTTTAATTTCGCCGTTTATTTTTCGTTTTGTTTTAATATTTGTTATAGCGGTCATAATTACACACATACATATTTAACTTTTAATTGAATTTTCAGTCTGTACCTTTTATTGTTCTTGAATTAAGTAAACAAAAACCTAGCGACAGACAGTCGGACGGACAGTGGAGTGGGAACAATCGGTTTCCTTTTCCCTTTGATATGCGAAATTCAAAGAATAAAAATCTGATTAATCAAAGTAAATGATTAGGTGTTTGTGTGTATGTACATACATATATACTAAGAAATCTTAATATCAATGATATTATTGTATCTTTCTCTGTGTTAAACCTCTGTATTTACACATAAATACATACGTATATACATATGTATTTATGCTCAAATTTGTTGCTTACTGCAGTCTTGTTCATGCCACTACAGAAACGAGTACACAAATTAAACATTCTTTTAAAAATTCTACCACAAAATTTCAAATTATAATTAAATTTTTAATGTTACAGCATAACATTTAATTTGATTAGAGTTTTTCATTCGAAAACATACAAACATATTTTTTCTTTCACATTTCATTTCTATAGCAAAATTAAATTTTTCAACACAATTGAGTTGTTGTTTACGACTTGTTTTTTTTTCTCTATGCGTTTGTGTGTGTCTGTGTTGCTAGAGATCCCAGTATAAATCATCTAAATCAAATATCTCTCAAGCATCTTTAACATAAATATCAGTTTAGAAAAATGATAACTCATACTAAATGAATAGAGAAGAAAGTATCTTTTGAAATCTATCCACAAACAAAAAGTAAAAATAAAAACACATACAAACAGTCACTCGTAAAACACATACACACACACACACACTCAAACACATATTGTTACATACAGAAAACAAGAAAATAAATGAAAAAACCTACAACAACTATGAAGAGCATTTTGAAACAAAAAATTAAAATAAACAACTGTCTGCACTCACAGTAGTCGTTGGTTGTAACGGTACTCATAACTCATCATAACAGCATTTATCTCTTCTTCAATACACAGCTGTTTAAATGTGAATGAATGAATGCTAAGAGACAAACGTAGAGAAACACATAGACAAATGTACATACATATACCCATTTAAATATCTTGTAAGTATGGATGTATGTGCGAGTGTATCTACATACATATACTACAAACAGAGATGTATTTGCTCATACATACGTACAATGTATTTTTTTTTTATCTAAAATTTATTTTAAACACTTTCTCTGCTACTTGTCATTGTGTGTGTTTGTGCGTGTAAGTGTGCGTGTGTTTAAGTGTGTGGTTGTAAGTGTGTGTGTGTGTGCATATATATCCGTAAGTTTATCCTTAACACTTTCCTGATAAAATACTAAAACTTTGCTTGAAAGACAACAGCATGATGTACAATAACAAAAAGGAAAAACAAAAAAGAATTGCATTTATTTTTTTTTTTTTTTGTTTTAGATTTCTTGAGACCAGTAAAATCGTATCTGTCTCGAAATATGTAGCAGTTTTTGTTGCTGCTGCAGTAAAAAGAATTGGTGATATATCATCAACTTGCTAAAATGACACAAATTTTAGATACCACATTTACAACAATTTACCAGTTTGTTTGCAAGTGCTTGTGCGTGTGTGTATGTGTGATCTCATATGTTCTCATCTAGAGTCTTTATTTTTGTATGCAGTTCAAAACTATAATTTATTGTCATACATCAAATAAGGGACAGTGATTTTATAGGAATTTCATTTGTCACACAACTTTAAATATGTACATAAATTAATTAAATTAAATACGAGTATATATGTATGTGTGTCAGTTTCAGTTAAAAGGGAGCTATGGATGAAAAAATCTATTTTTTACTTTTTTGGTGATTCTTAAAATCGACAATACGCACTTTCTAATGCAGCTAACTGCATTACTTTTGTCATAAGTAAGTTTTAAAATACACCTTTGATAAGAAATGAAAAGAACCCAATGTAACAAAGTGAGTGACGAGTTTCAAACAAATTTAATAATATTACAAAAAAATAGTCAGCCATATTGGATCGGCCATTTTGAATTTTCAAAATCCAATACCAGATTCGTAATCAGCGACCCCCAAAACCACCTTATAATGGGTTTCGAGCTGTAAAAGTTAAGAAATGTTTAAATATAAGAATTACGAAAGAAGATGGCAAAATTTTTTTAGATCAAGAAGAATATATTGACAAAATACTTGCAAAATTTAATATGTCAGATTGCAATTCCGTTCAACTACCTATGGATCCAAATCAAAAGCTTAAAAGACAAGAGGGAATTTTAACAGAGAATTACCCCTATCAGCAAGCAATTGGAAGCTTAATGTTTTTAACACAGTGAACAAGGCCTGATATTTGTCATGCAGTAAGTTTTTTAAGTCGTTTTAATAATAATCCAAGTCTTTAAATAAAAATATTATTTTTTCACTCCGTATTTATATATCAAATAGAAAGCACTGACTTTAATTTTTCAATACGGACCGATGATTCTACCAGACCTGAATGGCAGCAATATTTGCATTACTTCGAGTGGTTCTTTGTCTTATTGGCACTTGAATATTATGTAAAGAAAATGTAAGCTCAAAATTTTCAAAAATTCGACGAATAGCGAGCACACTTGGACGATTATTACGACCATAAAATGGGAAAAGCGCACGAAAAGTTGCAATTGGAGAACGATTATTTTGATAATAAAACTAAATAATTTGTAAACGTTGTTCTTGTGTTTATCTCTCCATGATGAAATTGTAAACACTACTGAATACAATGAAAAACAAATGACAGATCATGACATATTACAAATGGCCGAAACGTCACTTCAAAATCATATCATCCCTATTGGAAAACTGTTTATTAAGTAGCTTCCACGTCAGAAATATCTGCATAGTAAAATTTTTTACTAGCACACAATATGTACTATATTGCTCAGCAAAAATTTCTTGTCAATGAAAGATAGATACCCACACAAAACTTCTCAAAAAAAAAACACATACACAAAATTATTCTTTAAAAAAATATGCTGCTATAAAAAATACCACACAACAAAATATATGCCATACCAACCAAACACAACTTCGATTATTACGACAAACAGGGCGATCTTAAAATGAGTAATATTTAAAAATGTTTCTCTTTGCATCAACAAAGCTGTGGCAATAAGGAAAAAGTGCTTAAGTCATATTTTATAATTATATAGAAAAGCAGTTGTAAATACCAGATCAGTGGTTTAATAAAAATATAATCGCGTTGTACTAAAACTTTGAAATGCAATATTTTATAAGTCAAATTAAGCCGTTATTCCTTATTAGAAAATCAGTTAGAAAAAGAAAAGCAGCAAGTAATTGTGCCATAACTTCGTTAAAAATCGTTCAATATGAATAACACTTTGCGCAGAGTTACTTTTGAATATACAGAATACGATGGTCATATTAACTCAATATGAGCTTATCTCGAATCTATCAGCTCTAAAAATTACTAAAAATATTTTTCGATTCAAGAAAAAAATATTTCTGAACGGAAAAAAATAAATATGTGTTGAAAATAGCAGATTCAAAGAATTTTTAACGACTACACATTCATAAAGCAAAAAACAGTTGTTTGTCATTTTGATGTGTAGAATGAAAAGTGCGTGTGAGGTTTTATGTGTGTCTGTATGTATGAATGTATGTATTTATGTAGGTTAGTGTATCAATGATGTTTTACATGTACATACAGATCTGAAGTCGTTAAAAATTCTTGGAATCTGCAATTTTCAACACATATTTATTTTTTGCCGTTTATTCAGAAATATTTTTTTCTTGAATCGAGTTACATTTCTAAAAGTGAAAATTTCTATTGTGAATATCCAATACTGACGTCATTATTGCCACAAACACAATTTTATTTTTCTCAAACTTTCTTAAACAGAATCCAATGAAAAGATAAATAATATTTTGAACATTTTATGCTAAAACTGCAGCAAATACACTCATACACACACACGCACACATATGAATGCATGAAAGTGAGCTTGAAAGCAATATGCCATGACAAATCTGACAAAGTATTGCTGCAGCTTTTTAAAACGGTACAAGTACAACTTAATATAACACAATAAAGAAACACAGACACACAAACACACACGAATATACAGAAGAAAATAAATAAACTCATACAAACTAACCCAAGTACTTGGCACCCAAACACAAAGTTAAACAAATACACTTGGCATGTTTTAAGGAAATCGTACATAAATCATATAAATTTCATAATATTTTTTTATTATTTTTTTTGTTAAACATTTTTTAACATAAAGAATACGTATCCTTAATACACAACAATATATGTACATACATATTTCCTATTTATTGCAGTACATGATGGTTACTTTATGAAACAAAATTTATAAACGAAAATAGAAAAAAAAAACTTAAAAGAAAAAGTGAATTGAAAAACAAACAAAATTCGTTCGCACTCAAAAGATACGGAAAAATTATTTTTCTAAATTTCTTTTTCACCGTAAACATTCTTTGATCAAACTGCTCCTGCTTATGCTTCCACTATGATGGAAATGGAAAGCTGACAGGCAGACCGACACATAAGCAAAGGAAATGAAATATGAAAATTTTAAAATTAATATTCTTCATTCTATTCAAACTAAAATTTATCAACCAACGAGCTCGCCAAGGAGCATTAAATAAATATATTATTCTTATATTAAAAAAAACATGCTAGATCAAATAGCAAAAGAAGAAGAGAAGCAAGCTGGCTGCTCTGCCATAATAATGAAGCTAAAGAGACCAGCTAAGACAAATGACATTGGCTGTTAATAGTGTTTAAGGAAATTGAGCAATTTTTAATAAATACGAATTCATAAATACAGCAAATATGATCAAAATGGAAAACTAAAATTTTCGAGAGATGATTTTTTTTACAAAAAATTTGTGTTTAAATTAATAAAAAATCCTAAAATCTGAATCAAAATTATTTTTTATTGCAGTTTTAATTAATGGTATTTTGTTGGTTCAAAGGTTCTTTTTTTAAAAAAAAGGTCATTTGTTTTATAACAAAAAGTACATTTGTTTTACAAAGGAACTTTTTTATAAAAATAAACTTTTTTATAAAAAAAATATTTTATAAAAAGAGACATTTTATATAAAAGCTACTTTTTTATAAAAAAAAAATATATAAAAAGTTTTAAATTAAAATGGACTTTTTTATAAAAGGTTTTTTATTAAATGAGACTTTTTTCATAAAAATGTTTTTTGTTAAAGAGGTGTTTTTTTTATAATAAAGTACTAAGGTACTTTCTGCTGGTTTTTTATAAAAAGTTACTTTTTCGAATTAAAGTGCTATAAACTCCGTTTGCTTACACATATTTTTCTAACCTACTTATTTTTAAGCAAACAACTTAATATTTTAATTTTCTAGACACAATTTTCTTCATGAGTTAAATTCTTTAAAAGAAAAATAAATACAATTTTCTTTTTTTTTTTGTTGAGCTGATTTAAATTTTAATTTAATAAATTGCTTAAGTTATTTCACACAAAACCAGGCGTCTTAGTCTAACAGTAGACTAAACAGTAAAACAAGATTTTAAAAGAATAAAACACAATATAGTGTTGCAACATAAAAAGGACATACACACACACGCACACACACAATTATTTGGAACTAAATTTAACTGCTGTCTGTGGTCATTTCATTCTTGTGTATAAATCCTTTGAGAAACTATAAATATGAATTGCAGGTCCAGACATTTAATGTGTAAAAAAATAACGTACCGACTCTATCTGTGTTTCATACAATCCTAAATAGGATCAGTTTTAGTTGATTGTGTGAGTGAATGAATAATGCACAGTTTAGTGACAGGATTTTACTGCTTTAGTGTCTACTTAAGTTTAATGTAGTTTTTGTTTGTTTTTTTTTCTCACAAGCTTTTTTTGTTCTGATTTAAAATAAAAATATAAAATAAATAGCAAACCAGAGCAGACTTAAAAAAATCATATTCAAAGTCCCTGCTGCTTAATTAAAGTGCTTTTCCATACAAGAAAAAGGATATTTTGCATAATTTAGAACAATATTAAGCACAACTTATGCGACCGTAAACACTTTTATGTAAATAACCACTCCTTTTGTTAACTTTTCATTGTAAAAAAGCTGCCATTAATTTTTATAATTTAGGCATATTTAAGAGAAATTGAGGAGTTGTGTAGCGATTAAAATTATAATTTCCTTGATATCTTAATAGTTGTAAACATTTTTCGGCATTTAAATTAAGTTTATAATTTTGAGTTTTATGATGAGTGAAGAGGAAAGAGAGAAACGCCCATTTAAAAAATATATTCTATTTTAATGATTTCTTTGCTCAAATAATTTCTTATGAAATTCTTTCACATTTTTACAATAAATTAAACCAATTTTTGAAAAAGTGGGCAATATCCCGCCCATGCAAAGTAAACACACTTTTTAAACTAAAAGTGAAATTTACAATGTGTTTTCAGTCATCCCGAAAATGCAATAAAATCGCTACAATAAAGTGGGAAGTGCCACGCCCATAGTCTGTAGCTATTATTTATAAAAAAACTTCTACATACACGATTCTTATGAAACCCTGCACAGTTAATGTATTCGGCAAACGAACTTTAGCCTAAGACCCTGCGGGAAGAGTCACATCCATACAAAGTAAATATGTACCATTTAATTCATTAAAGGTACGGTCACAATGGGGTTAACATTTGACGAAAAACGACAAATATTTTTCCTTATCGTAGTCTGACCATAAAACATTTATTAGGGGCAAATAGCAAAACAGGTGTTTAATGGCAAACAAAATTATTTGCTGCCAAACAAAAATGTGTCTAATGTGAACAAAGTGTGACCATTAAAAGGCAAATATTTTGATTTATTTTGGGAAAACAATTATTAGATCTAACAAAGTTTATGTTAGGCAAAATGTTTCAATAAAAGCTTTTTACGGCTGATATTTTTTTGGTGGCTTTGTTGAACATGCTTTAATATGACAAGCCGATTCGTGGATATCTGAAAAATTTCTCAGAGAAGGCCATTGAAAACTTAAAATCCAAAATAAATAAACAAGCAATAGCAGTCTGCTAATTATCGTGGTTATTGCGAAGAGATCTTGTCGAATTTTCGGCATTTGTAAAATAAGTCAGATTTTTATTTTATTCGTGATTCTATTAAACAACTACTGAAACAAAATTGTTTTACTTCCTGCCACGAGAATAGCTAAAAATCTCTATAAATTGCAAAATTTTTAAAAGGCCATAATTTAAAAAAAATATATTGGTAAAAAATGCAAGAAAGCCAAAAAGTTTGGCAGAACTGCACACTTCGCGAAAAAAATTACCACTTGCCATAATATTAAAAAAAACGCTAAAGCGTTAAAGAATGCAAAAAAATTCTTCCTTAATCGAGAATATGGCGAAAATTTGCAACGCTTGCTAACGAAAAATTTACAAACCCAGAAACGTGCACACAAATCTGATCACAAATCGCAAAACTGTTAAAAAAAATCGCATTTCGCCAAAAAAAAAACTGCCTCATCACTTGTGTTGAAATGTACAAATCGGTGTTGGCTCAAAATTTACGACGAAATGTGGAATAAGGATGAAAGTAATAGTTTTTGTGCAATTTGCAAAAATATTTTGTAAATATTACTTTTTGCCCAATAATAATATTACTGTTGCCCAACTGCAGAATCTAATTATTAACAACGAAATGTTTGTTAAAAAAATAAATTTATGTTTTTTGATAGTTTTATCTAATATTTTTTTAAGGAAAATATTTGTTCAAATGAGACCACGGAGAAAATATGTTTTCCCATGTTGACAGCTGTTTCAACAAACAAAATGGGAAAATAAATGTGCGTGCATAGTGTGACCACAAAACAATTTGTGTATTTATTTACCTAAATTTTTGGTAAACATGAACCAACATATTTGAAGCAAATGTTTCCCAATGTAACCGCATTTTCTCAAGTAATTCACCTGATGTGCACTACCATGCCCACACAAAAATTAATTTTCAGCGTGTAAGGCTCTTTACAAACAACAAGTTTTTTATACATATCAGCTCCAGGATGTAAAAGTAGGCTGTGCCACGTTCAAAAAAATCATATGTTATTTTTCATCTATCCCCAAATCTTTTGGAAATGTACAATATTGATTATTCCCTGACACAAATTAATACATTCAGGTGCCGCCATTATTATTGAAACTATTTTTGATACTGTTTTCTTGCAAAAAAAAAAAATTGGAAAATTTGCATATCAAAGGAGATGTGAATACACTCCTCAAACCAAATTAATGCATAAACTTCTCTTCAATTAAAAAAAAAAATTGAATTCCTAAAGCGCATACATCTCTGTATTTTTTGTAGAGATGCAAGTCAATGAATGTTAAAGCAAAGAAAACAAAATTAGTAATGAAAATGCATAATTTTAAGAATAGATAAAAAAAGGGTTGGAAAAACCCCCGACTAAAAGCAGGCGTGGCACCCATAAATTTTCTAATCAAAATGTTTTTTTGCCACAAAAAAACTTTACGTATCATAAGAATCGCCTAAGTAGAAGTTTTTAAATTTTAATATTGTATGGGCGTGGCACCGCCTACTTTTGTAATTACAAAGTTTTATTGCCACAGGTATTTAATGTATATATGTATGTACAAAGTTTTACACGAATCGGCTTAGTAAAAGTTGTTGACAATAACTTTCCAAGGGCGTGGCACTGGCTACTTTTGTTATCATACAGTTGTTTTGCCAAATGGACTTAATGCGTATACCCCATTTGGTAACAAACGGTTTGAGTGGGCATGACCCTGCCCACATTTGTTATAATACAGTTGTTTCTTTAAAGGCACTTAATGCATGTGAAAAATTTCATCACAATCGGTTAACTAGAAGTTGCTTCAAATTTATATTTACTTTGAGTGGGGATGGCCCTGCCCACTTTTCAATAAAAAAAGTTATTTTGGTAATCAAGCTAATGATATTTCTTTTTATTAAAGCACCAGATGGTTCTGGACCATACTAGAAGGAAATAAACTTTACTAAAGTTACTCAACTTCATGACGTTGACATTTTTATTATTAGAGATTTCACAGCTAAAACTGCAAATTCAGTTTTCCTTGTGACGTGGTTGTTGTTGTTGTCATGGGTGTGTACAGCAGGCGTTATCAACGATATATAAACATCCAGTTAAATTTTCGTAACAATATTATTATTTTTTAAGTTGTTTCGCTGGAATTCTATTCAGATTTTTGTTTCATTACTTTAATACATTGTAGCCAAAGAATGGAATATGTTGTACCTTTAATTAAATTTGGTGCTGTAAAAACAATAACAAACACTCAATCATACTTGAGTATAAGTGTGTGTATGTGTGCCTGTGTTTCTGTGTGGAGTAATCCTTTGTAGTAGTTTGTTTGCTTCGTTTTCATTGCATACAATAAGAAAGGAAAATATTGCTCTTATTCAAAAACACAAATACTCACACAGCCATACAGCCACGCACACACACATGCATGCAAACACTTGAGCAAACATACAATTATGAATGCAGCAGGTAACTTGAATAATGTTGAAATAGTTCAAAAACAAAACAAAAAATAATTACTTTCAAGTATTTTTCAAAACCACACACTCGTGTACAGTGGAATACTCCACAAAAAAAAAACCAGAGCAATATTCTTTGCAAGATTGTTTTATAAAATTTTACATTTCTTTTTCGAAAAAAAGAAACTAAACATTCCTTTTCACAGAATTAAACTATAGAAAATGCTGATGGAATACGCAGCAGAAGTTTGCAAAAGATAGAGCAACAAAAATCGACAAAATAGAATCAAAATTTGGCTAAATATTTAAAAGTGGCCTAAATAAAAAAAAATCATCAAACAAATAAAACAAACAATTACAAATTTTGCTAAAAGAATCCACTGTGGAGTGAATAGAAAATAACACAAACAATATTTTACCAGCGGAATTTATTTCAAGCCACTGTTAACTTTTGTATTTCTAAAACGTATTCATAAACGATCTTCTGCACACATGTGAAAAAACTTTATACTTTTCTTTCATTTCGAATAATGTTTTTTTAGAATTAATTATAAAAAGGATATTAGAAAAATTGGGTTAACAGTGTAATAGAAAAACAAAAAAAAAAAAAAAACAGAAAATATCCTGAACCAACAGTTTTATTTTCTTAATTTCTCCATTTTGATGCATACTCCTGTAATTATTTTTTTTTTCTTTTTTGTTTTTGTTCTACAAACAAACACAAACAAGCAAATAAGTTTTTAATGATGAAAATGAAACCAGTTGCAACAGACTATTTGTAAATTAAATGCAGGATATACTCTAAAGAGAATTACATACACACATACACACCCATACATGCATTCGTTCATTCATTCATTCATTCATTCATTCATTCATTCATTTACAGTAATATGCAATTTATGGTTCCCTCAAAAAAATATCAGGACAATTAAGAAAAACATGCATTCTCTGCCTTGTGTACTCTTTGTCACCTTCTGTTACTCTCTGTTAATTAGAAGCGTTGCCAGTGCTATTAAAATGCAAAAACAAATATAAAATCTTAAGCCCCATAATAAATGAAGTTTGCGTTTTTTTTTATAACAAAAACTATTAAATGCATTACGGACAGCGCAGAGAAATCAGAAAATACTCGGGGAAAAAATTGAAAGAATTAAAGAACGATGTAAAAAGTGCTAAAAATAAATTTACATTTTAAATTAATTAAAAATTTTATTATTTTCGGACAATTCGCTTCCTTTGTGCAAAACTGGAAGTTATAGAATGTGCATTTCATATTTTTAATGCTGCACAGTCTTGCACAGTGCAGCGTATACTTTTGATACTCGTAAAGTTTAATTTAGTTCCTTCGGATGTTTTCACAAAACAAAAAAAAAAATATTCTATAAAAATTTTCAAATACCACCAATCGCATGCAAATTATTCCAATAAATTACTTTTGAAGAAAATTATTTGTTCACATTTTCTATAAACAAAAATTTCACCAGCCAAATTAATCGAATATAAAATCCGAATACAATTATTTAAATAAATAATATTTGAGTAAAAGTTCACATTACATATTTCTTGGGAATGCAACTTCAAAGAAAATATTCATCATAAATTAAATAAACTTTAAAGAATAGATTCAAGTATCTTTAAACTGTAATTTTAATTAAATAAAGCACTTCAGATATTTACCACAAATGTTGTCTGTCTCATAACACAAACAATTGCTGCCGCAAAACGGGTGAATGAAAACAAAGTAAAAACTTATACGCCGTCACACTACAAATGATACATGTGTGCGAAGTGCTGTTTAAATACCAGACTCTATTCATTTTGTTTGCTTACATGTCCTTAGTTGTTACTCCTTTGAGAAGCTATAAAAATGAATTACAACACAATACGATTTATACAAACTGTGTGCAATTTTATCCTGTCGTCCCTTATATTAAAGGGTGTCTCATTGATAATGCTGTTTTTAATTTTATTTTAAAATAAGTTTTCGCAATTGTAAAGGGCTTCGTTTTCAATAATCAGAATAAATATATGTGACAGCTGCCAAATTTCTGAAATAAAAATTACGCTAAATTTAAAAAGTGCATTCTTACTGAGTGATACACCCTTTAGTTGTTGTTAGTTGCAGAGCTTTGCATAATATTTTTAAATATTTGCTTAAAACATATTGCAGTTTCCGTTTAAAAAAAAATACAGAGAAACTAAATGAAAATAGCAAAATATGGCAGACGTTCAAATGACCATCCATCCTTTTTCCCTTGTGTTTTGCGAATGTGAAGTTGTACTGGAATCTAAAATTTTAGAGATTATTAAGCAATTTTTTTTTTATAAATGTGTTCATTGGCTAAAATATGTTCATTTACATATTATGGCATTTTTAACTAAACGAAGAACATTGTAAAAATATTTTTTTTAATGGGGAAAATCATAAAAGAAGAAGAGAATTTTTGCATTTAATGTGATTCGAATGAAATTGTATTTTAATTAAAACTTTATTTCCTCAAAATATTTGTAAATATGACTGGACTTGTCTTTGGAATTTATATGGAATATCTGTTATTTTGCCTACAGAAAAGCCTTAAATTCTCTGAAGAAACAGATTTTTGTATTTGAATACAAGCAGACCTTGAAGTGTTCAAAATAGCAAAAATGTTTGAAGTAAAGTAATGAATGCAAATACTCTTTATTTCGAATTATAATTATTAGCCATTAAATAGAAAGAAATATTTTCAATGTAATTTTGTTTGTTAAAATTGATTTTCCTTGAGAAATTTTTACTGCAACTAATATTTTCTTTTTGTCCAATGTTCAATAGCTCCGTAATTTACCCTATGGCTTTGTAAAAGAATAAAAATTGTTTTTGGTTTCATTGATTATAATGAAAATTAAAAAATCGCCTACTATGGCGTATGATTAATATTAATTATGACTTTCTTAACGAAATCGCCCATAACTTGTTTATTTTCTAAGATATTTTCAAAATTCAAAAGCAAAATTAACTTAAACAGTCTGTTAATAACTTCAGCAAAGTTTTAAATGCAAAAAAGTGGGCGAAAGCTGCCCTTTAACAACAACATAGCTGGCTAAAATGCCTTTAAAAAATATTTGTTATTAAATCCATCAAAAATTCGAAAATTAAAACGATTTAGGGGAGCATTTCATTCTTATTCGAATTAAGTTTTAAAAAGTTTTGCAAATTCAACAGGAAAAGTTATTCTAGGCCATAAGGACGAACAAATTAGTCTACCTAGAAATACGATATATCCAAATTTCAAAATGGGCCTATTCGGAAATGCATCTCTGTGGCGCATGTGGTGCGCATGTGTGATTAGTTTGCTCAGCTGATACAAAAAAGTATATGCGGTGTTACCAGCCGTTGATTTTCAGAACGTACAACGCATCAGATGCGGTGCAGTGATGTATTTCCGAACAGGCCCAATATTTCAACTATTCTAAAAATGGTATCAGAGCTTTATTTTATCTTCACATAAACTCTGGATTCTCAAGAGTTTAAGCCTTCAGTATAGCAAGGACCAATTACGTTTGTTTTAGCCTTTCACATGCAAACTTAAAACATTTCAATCCATTACTTATGCTTCATTACAGCGAAAGTAAACTGAGTTAACTCGACAAAATAAAATTGAAAGCAATTTATTTTTGTCCTCTTTTATAACACAAGTAAATTACTCAAAAGCACACAATATCTCACACACACACACTCACTTCAATGTAAATGTTTTATACACATGTTTCCTCACAAGGATATTCGCCTTTTAATCTTAATGCAGTTTGTAGCCAAATGTCTTCATACTCAAATGTATTATAACGATGATGATGATGATTAAGATGATGAGGTTCTCCTCCATTCAAATGTGTATGTTTGTGTGTGTGCTAGAGAGTATTTTAGTAAATGTTTTACAAACTCTCTATATGAATACTTTGCAACATTTACTAAATGTTTTCGTTGTTTTCTTTTTCTACATTGACAACAAAACACATACAAAAATTATATCCTTGAATGTTATACACTGACTAATTGCCTGACATTTGTTGAAACAAAACAGCAACAACAACAAGAAAAAACTCATAAAATGAAGAAAGCAACAAACATACACACAAGCACACGCACAGGCTAAAAGTACAGTGAAAAAAATGTTAATTAAATGCTGCAAGATTATGGCCAACTTCAACGTTGTGTGTAAAGAGAAGCGATACAACAAGAAAAAACGATAAACAAAGTTAGAAATAGAAAGGACTGGAAAGAAGAAGGAAATAGTGATAAATGCTATTTTGTATATTTAACAGCCGGAAGGCCCATACTTAGCAATTTATTTTATACGAGCGTATTTTAATATAAAATGAAACAAAAGTCAAAAAAATATTCACATTCATATTTTTTATTTCAAGGTTTCTAAAGTAAGGTTAAAAACGAGCATGAATAAATAAATATTTCAACTTAAGTTAAAGAGAAGGATAGAAGTCTTAAAGGTGATTTTTGTGTTGGCTTTATTTCGGTGACTATTCATAAATTTTATTTTGCTTTATTGCAGCATTTTGTATGTTTTTCTAGCTTTTATTTCTTAATATTTATTCAAATTGTTTAGAATTTATGGAAGATATTAAAAAAAATAAATAAAAAAAGAAAACACAAGCAGTAAAAATTACATGATATTCAATCAGTTAATGTAAATTAAAAAGAGTAGCCGTATTTTATGCATCGCAATAATTAATACGATTATAGAAATTGCAAGACGAAGAAAATCTCCAAAACGAAAAACAGCCAAAAATATATAAAAAACACTAAGAAGAAATATTATCACCAAAACGAAAACAAGATGGAACATAAATAAAATTTACCAAAACTATTTATGCCGCGCCGCTGAAAGTAAAAAATCGGCAGATGTAAAAGGAAAAACGTCTTACGAAAGAAATCGCTTAAGCGAAAAAGATGCAAAACTTAAAAAAACTACTTAAACGATAAAATATCCCCGATTCGAAAACAAAATAAATAAAATTTACTAAAACTATTCAAATCGCTAAAAGTTTAAAAGGCAGCAGAAATAAAATATTCCCAAGAAGAAAAACGACAGATATTGTCAAACCTAAAAAATCGCCAAAATTAAAAAAGTCACCAAAAAATAAAATACCTGCCGAAGTCGGAAATCACTCACGCATTTCACAAATATTAAAATTGTCAATTGTGAAAAATCACCGTAACTTTCCCCAAAAATTTAAAAATCGTCAGAGATAAAAAATACCAACTCTTTAAAATTACTTTAACTATCAAAATAGCCACAAGATTCGCCAAAACCAGAGAATCGCCATAGCTGCAAAAGCCGACAAAACTGAAAAGTCATCATAGTTATAAAAATTATCCGAAGTAAAGCTCGGCAAAGTTAAAAATCACCAAATGTAAAATATTGCCATAACTGCAAGAGTCGCCCAAAAATAAAAAAATTCCCATAGCTATAAAAAACGCTATAACTACAACAATCAACAAGAGGATAAACCGTTATAATTATAAAAATAGCCAGATGTAAAATATCGTCAAACTGAAAAATCTTTAAACCCAAAAACGGCCAAGACAAAAGAATCGTAAGGGGCTGTGCACATATTACGTAACGCTGTTTTCAGAGATTTCATAATTTTTCAGTGTAAAATTTCCAATCCGTAACAAATATTTAACCCCCCCCAACCCAGGGGAATGTGCACAGCCCCTAACATCTATAAAAATCGCCAGAGATAAAAACCTTTATAATTATAAAAATTAAAATTAGTAAGAAATCGCCTAATCTAAGAAAAACGTTTAAGCTAGAAAATGGCCTTAACTATAAAAATCACCAAATAGCTATAAAAATATTCAGAGGTGAAATTATATTTAATTATAAAAATTTCAAAAACTAAAAAACGCCAAATCTAAGAAAATCTTTACCTATAAAAATTGCCAAACCACAAAAGTCACATAAAAAATCGCCGAATATGTAGCTATAATTAAACCTGAAAGACTGCGTAAATATAAAAATCGCTAAAGCTAAAAGAAGTCGGCAAAAAATTACTTTAAGACAAAAAAAAAACTCCTGAAATCTGAAGTAGATCTATATCTATATATATAGAATAAAATGTGTAGTACAGATTAACCGCGAAATTCATAAACGATTATTAAAGTTATTGTACAAATTTTGTATGGGGAAACTGGTTTTAATGTCCACTTTAACTTTATGAATCGTTTATGAACTACGGAGTAAATATTTAACATGCGTATGAGACCCTTCGTGTGCGATTTGTAGCCAATTTTCATGGTTTAATTTTAAATGCCATTTAAATTGAAAATCGTTTTAAACACAAAATTTTCTTTTCCACAAATCACTTCTTAGATGGAAATTAAATCAATTTAAATTTTGAGCATTTATCAAATGTATTCAACTGCTTCTTCATCTTCTTCTTGTTTAAAACAAAAGCCTATGAAAAGGCTTTGTGGTTTAAAATTTAGTCTTGTTTCGTACAGTTGCTTTTTATTTTTATTCTTTTGAAAACATTCGTGCAACTCTTCATTATCCTTTTTTTTTTTTTTGCTTAAAGGAAAAATATATATTTTTCGGAATTTTTTTTTTGCTTTTTGTGGGAAATTATGGGATTAATTTTATGATAAAAAATTTTGCTAAATTGTAATTAAATACAGTCGAACTTCCTTATAGTGAACTTCTACACAATGAAGTTCTCCTTATTATGAACTAAAATCAAGAACACAGCTTTTTCGTTCCACTTTTAATGTATTTTGATCTCCGTATAATGAATTTCCATAGAGTGAATTTTTTTTTACAATGAACAAAATTTTGGAAACAAAAAAACATTTTACGTGTGTTTTTGTCTCCATATAGTGAATAAGTAATATTTTTGGGATTCCTAAAATATGAAAATGAAAACAAAAAAGTTAATGATTTGACTTTTAGCATCAGTTGACCGAGTTCAGTGAACGAAAATGACGCACTGGAGTAGTATTTCTCTTGAAAAAAAGTTATTAGTAATTAATAAAGTTGAAGAAGGGACATCAAAGAAAAAAGATATAGCTAAAGAGTTTGGAATTCTTCCCAGTACATTATCAAACACTTAAAAAAAAAGTCAGTTATTCAAAAGAATGTAGAAGACGAGCATTTAAGCATTAAGCGTAAGAGACTTGGAACTTGTCTTTTTAAAGACATTGACGAAGCAATGCTCAAATGGGTTACGGCCGCTCGTTCTAAGAATCTTCCCGTATCTGGAGTATTATTGAAGCAAATAGCCAAAGAATTCGCTGATTCTTTGGGACAGATTGTTTAGAGTATACGTCAGCACCTGCCTTACGGCTTAAATCTGACGGTGTACTTAAACACTTAGTGTAGATTAAGCGTTCACTATCGCCCCCGAGCCACCCCACTCAGGAACCCGAAGGCACCCCCGAGGGGATGACAAAAGGTAGCAACTTCTCAGACATGACCAAGGCCCGTCATGTCCAAACACCTTGCTAAAGTGAGCGAGCTACCTAAACTCTGGAATCCTGTTGGTTCACAACAGCACATAGAGGCTTCACATCGGTAGACACGAAGTCCGCAAAGCGAACATCAGTCTTTAAACCGACACCTCTCCCAGCTTTTGGTAACAACCATAACCACTACGTGAACTCTCGAAAGAGACCCCAACCAACAACTGGCCCATGGGATCCTGTAACCGGTATAGTAGAGGAGGACTCTACTTCCCGGTGTTAACATTCCCCCATGTGGGCTGCCGGCCCCGTAGTACCAGTTCAAACTACTGGTAAAGTTTCGAAAGGAAATCCCAAAAGGGATTAACTTTCTATTGGTTTTGGTCATGGGCTAGACCTTAGGTACCCTTACATCTTCTATGTAGACTTACGTGGCAAGCCACTACGTTCATTATAAAATATATGCACATTCCGTTGCTCTGTTAATTCAGAGATTGGTCCGAGCATATAAGTTTTATGGGTAACTGACAAAACGTTATGTCTACAAAAATCAGTTACCCTAAAATAAAAAATTTTCTTTGCAAAAAAGAAAGGTTCTGCTTTTTGTTGACAACTGCACTGCGCATCCAAAGGACGTAAAAGATAAACTACAAAATATTGAACTTGTCTACTTTCCTCCCAATATGACTTCTCTTCTTCAACCAATGGACCAAGGCATAATCTACAATATAAAACAACTTTACAGAAAACGAGTTTTGATGAACATATTGTCACAAATGGAAGAAAACAAACCTGTAATAGCCATAGATTTGCTTCAAGCTATTCGAAAGTTAAGCACAATGTGGAATATCTATGTTAAACCAGAGACTATTGCAAACTGCTTCCAAAAGGCAGAATTTTCAAAAGATGACATGCAGATTCAAACTAGTAATTGGGATGAAGAAGATTTTCTTCCACTATCAGATTTAGGCTTCATTTAGAAAAGTTGCTAACATCGATGCGTCATTTGAAAACTATGTCAGTGTAGATATTGATGTGCAAACCATGGGCATTCCTTCCGATGAAGATATTCTAAGCAGTGTTTTAGAAAGTCGTGGATTACAGCAGCTTATAGCAGATGACGATGATGAGGAACTGGGCGGTGAAGTAATGGCAAATATTGATAACACGTCACCTACAGTAGAACACGTTTCCTCTTCCCTTGATGTACTACGAACTTTTTTGGAGATGGAGAGCAACATTCCGACAAATGTATTTATGTAAATGTCTTAATGTAATTGAAGCTTTTATTGATAAAGAAAAATGGAAAAATGTAGTTCAAACAAAAATACCTGATTATTTTAGATAAATAAAAAACTAAAAAAAACATTTCTGTATAATGAAGTTTCTTATATAGTGAAATAATTGTCTGTCCCTGTGGAGATTCACTATAGGGAAGTTCGACTGTATTAAAATCAAAAATTTAGCATTAAAGTTGGATTTTTCTGAATTTATTTAAATAAAATTTGTATCTTTTGAAGACATGCAAGCCTACATTTTCATTTCTTTAAATACATTTCAGCTAAAACTTATCGATATTTTTAAAACATTTTGATTTATTATTCTGGTACATATCATGACTCTATTGAAGAGAAGAGAAGTTTTTTGCCTTTTTTTAAGGAAAGGAACAAAAATGCCCTTAAAACAAAATGTTAGAGAATTAAAATATTCCACATAATTGGTATCTTCTATTTAAAATGTGAGGATTGCAAGATTTCCGCTGCCAAAATTGCTATAAGGGCCAAGACTTTAACTCTCTCTCAATAAACGACCACCCATAAAATCTTAAAATGCTTATAGTTTTATTAGTATTTTTTTCTTAAGTGCAAACACTCGCTAAAACTAATAAAAAAATTTTGTAAATTAACTTCAAAAGTGCCGACAAAGTGTGCAAACAAGTTTTAGCAAATCTTTGATGACAAATTTTCATTTCAATAAAATAGACGACATGAAAAAATGAGCATAAAAACGCTTGAGCAAAATGTATTCGTAATTTATTTAAAAATGTTTTATGATCCTGTATTGCTCCTACATATCCATGCAAACACGAACATGCATGCACACACACGCATAAACATGCAGACACATTCATTGTATACTCAAATTAAGCAATAAAACAAAGTAACATACTGGAAAATTAAAAAGATGAAGAAAAAGAAGCAACAACAAAACAAGAAACAAAATGTCTTCTTGGAAAGAACGTGATTAAAATAAATTGACTTTGCAAAACATGCGTGTAAAAAAAACAAACAAACAAGCAAGCTGAAATACACACACCAATACATGAATACGCACACCCACACTCAGGCACAAGCCTAAATTAATGCAAACAGACAAAGCAACAAACACGTTTTTAACACATACTCTTAAAGATATTAAAATTCAAGTTGAAACCAAATTAATTTTTACAAAAAAAATTTCCCTAATGAATCCTCCACTAAGTAAGTCCTTTTGTGGTTGTTGTCATCAATAATTTGCTGCTGTTGACATGCAGATTCAGTGCGACGTTCGCTTACTGATCATATTTCTCAAATCTCAAAAGAAACACTGATACGGATACTTCACAAGATCTCATCTCTTTAATATGTTTTTAAGGTTAGTCCACCTCGTACAGAAGGCTCGTTCCAAAAAAATATCTGGGTTTTTGTTGTAAAAATCTGATCGATAGAATAGTGAAATGCACTATGAATCGCAAAGAGAGATTTCCTTATTTTACCGAAAAATTCTCAAGTGGAGTAAACTTCTTGCAGAATTCTTCTCTATCAATTGCAATGTTAAAAGCTTCCAATTAAATATTCATTATCACTCCTGATCGAATTTAAAATATTTAAGGCTTTTCTATGATCTCTAACACTCTGCACTGTAATACTACGACTGACTCTAAATGTCGTTCATTAAAAACAAAACGTTAAAAAAAATAATAAAAAATTTTGAACAAAATTTGTTTGACAAACATTAAACAAGAAAACTAAAATTTAACTTAATTTTTCCAAAAGATATAAAAGCGACGAAAATTCCTGTTGAGAGTCATTATGCTGCCACGAAAAGCTGAAGAACTGCTTTTAAAATTTCTGACTCTAATATTTATTTTTCCTTTTGTTCGTTGTGAGTGCACAAATAAAACTGCTATAGAAAATATATATAAAAAATTACTTTGTTGAAAATATGGTGTCATCACACAGAAAAAAAAACACAAGAGAAAAAAATTAACAGCGCGACTTCAGAACGACAAGAAAAGTAGAAATAAAATATATAAGAAAGAAAATAGAAAAACTTTGCAATTAACAAACGTCATGACTGTTCTTAAAGACATGACGTAATAAAATTAAGAAAACTAAAGAACGCACAAAAAAAGACCTGCTACGAAACTTAACGAACAGAATTTAAATGCAATTAATTATTCAATGATTTGGCAATAATCCGGAAATTAAATAGTTAAAAACTTTCAAATTCCCTTTAAATTCACGATAATTATTAAATAGAAACAAAACTAAAATATTTTTATTGCACGTCTCCACACACGTAAAATGTATGTTGATAAAAAGTTGAATATTAAAAATAGTAGTAAAATACTACTTCTTTTAAACATGTCCAAAATCATGAAATTAGTCATAAAGGAATTAATAAATAAATGTGCATTAAGCAAAATATATTATTTTGATGGGTAAAAAAAAGTAGTAAAAATACTACTATTTTCAAAACTTTATTAAATACTATTTTTACAATATAAATAGATACTAGACAGTCTTACAATACTAAAAGCTTCAAATAAATTTTTTTTAACATATTAATAGATAGACTACTTTCTCAGAACATGCCAAGAACCAAAAACATTTCCATTAAAATCAAAAACTGTATCGAAAAATTTATTATTTTTAATGCTAAAATAGAAATTTCACACCTCAAATAGCACAAAGACATTCCCATATTAACAGCAACGTTTAGTTTCATGTAAAAAATATTATTTAATATATTGTGCTTAAGCGCCTACAACAATTAATTGCTTGGAAAGGATCACCCAGAATACTGACTTTAATCAAAATAATTACAAATGTATACAAAAAAAAAAAATAAGTATAAACTACATACATATCGATGGCTTAATATATTTTTAAAAATACAATTTTATTTGCCATTTTTTTTTTCAATAAATCAGTTTAGAGTAAAACGTGCGATTAGTCAATGACTCATCTAGCCAATTTTTTTTTTAAATGCATTTGCACGTATTTGAGCCAAAATAAAATTTCGCACATTCATTCCATTTTATTAAGACTACTCGTATAATGTACGTAAGTGTGCTAGCGTGAGACTGTGACACGTTATTTCAATATTTTTCTTTTACCTCTGGCTGACTTTATTTGTTTTTGGCTCTCTTTTTTTATTTCTGCAATGATTTTTCAACCACTTCTACGTGTCTTTTTAGCCGTTGGCCCAGAAATAAATATTTAGACTCTGTGTTCGTACATGAAATAATGTGATGACAAATTCCTCTACAAAAAAAAAACATATAAAAAAGGAATGTTGCATTTTATTTGCTGTTGGCATTTATGTTGTAATTTAAACACCAACGGGATGTTAAAGGACTGAGTAGTAAAAAAAATGAACAGATTGTCTGAAAGTAACTTAAAACATTTCTTTTATTATTTGATGCCGAAGGAATAGAGAATCATGTGTTTTCCAACAGTTACTTTGGCTGTGATTAGCATTTGTAATACCTGTAGAGAAAAATTAAAGAAAACAACTGGGGGAGGGGAAGTAGGGTACTCCAATAGTTTCTAATTACGTGTTTAATTTTGTAATCTGTACAAAAAGCTTTGTAATGGCCTTCTTTTAGATCGTCCCATTTATTTACTTTTCTTTTTGTTTCTTCTGCAACCGAAAAAATAAAATAGTTTCGTATAAAAAGTGTCATAAAATATAATATGAGCTGGAAAAGTAAGACATTTTTGGCATACGTCTTTGGCACCATTGAAGTTTCATAATAGGAAATAAGCAGAAACATGCTTATTGCAACATGAACAGTACAAAAGGAAACAAACAAAAAACTTTTAATAAAACACTATAAAGAAATGCAAAATTCTCGTTTTTATTTTTAGCTCTCTGGCCAAAAGGGATGGATGGAAAGTGTGTTTAAAAAAAACAAAAACTCTATGTCACATAAAAATATGCAAAATTATTTAAAATATTTTGGTGTGTTATAAAAATAAATAGTATAAAAACAATCACGCTTACATTGCTTTTGACTCTTTAGGGTCTAATTGTCGCAAGCGACAAATTGCTTTTTTCGTATGTGTCCTCTCGTATGTCCTCTCCAGCTTTGATATAAAATATGTTTTGCAGAGAAAACATTTTTACAATTTGTATTATATGCAAATGAAATAAATTTGCTGCTGTTCCTTGCGCTTCCGGTTTTTCATTCAAACTTAAAACTCGTTTATTTGTTCTTTCAAAAGATGTTTGAAGAACTTTTATTAAATTATTTAAATTTCTTAGAATCACCTTTTCACTACTACTCGTACATCCATGTAGATGTTGTTAACAAAGACAACTTCACTCATATTCTTGAATTGTTTCTTGAAGTTTTTCTTCCGTTTCAGTTTTGTTTTAAAGTTTGTTTGTTTTCCTATTGGTTGTCAGCTTTTAAAGGTTTCTTGTGTTTTCATCTTTGTACTCAGTTTATTTGGCATCAGTCAACAATATCAGGTTGCAGTTCTGATTGAAAACCAACCGCGAACTATTATACGTTTTTAAGGAATTGAATTTTCTGTCAACTTTTCACAAAAAAAGTATTAAAAACTTTAAACGAACAAATAAATAAATAATTTGTATGCAATATATTTTATTCGATTTAATTTTATTCGAATATTTTGAAATTCGAAGGTATGTACATATCGTTAGTGTAATCTGGAAAGGCCCTATCTCACATAGTAGAAGCTTTACAGGAGAAGGCAGGTACACACCATAAACTGCAATGATCAAACGTAACTATTATAATGCGATTGCTTGTAAAGCCGTTATTTTTGCTAATATTGCACTAAATTTTTGTGGCACAGTGCATTTGTGTGAAATGTAAAAACTAAAAACAAACCCATTTCGAAAATATATGCGAGATATGCCCCTTCTACAAGAGACCAACGATATTTGCCTGTAAAAAACCATTAATGGATTGTTTGAATAGGATAATTTTGTTCGAAAAATTATTATTCGATTAATTTAATCGAATAACACTTTCGAACATTTTATTTAAAACTGTTGATTAGAAAAACGATTTTATTCGAATAAAATTTGTATGCATAATTTCTATCTGCCAAAAAAAATTTTATATAATATATTTGAATCGATTATAGTTTCGTCGAATAATTTTATTCGAATATTTTTGAATCCGAATAATTGTACCCGTTTATATGTAAATCACAAATTAATTATAAATATTGCAGAAGAATAAATTTTATTCAAATAATTTTTATTCGAATATAATTAATCGAATGAAATTTTTTTTATATAATTTATTGCTGCTGCATAGCAAACAAAATTGGTAATTTTCATGCTGCCAAATTAATTTCTTATTTACATTATGAAGTTTTCAATCTTCATAGAATCCGTTGTATTTTATTGGAAAATAAGACTACGAGTATATAGTCTTTGGTGCAAATGCTATTATAATAGCACTGTAAATGGAAATACAACAATTACGTTTTTTTTCAATCGTAGTAACTTAGCAGGCATTAGACAACAACTGCAGGATCTTAGATAAACAAAACAGCAAATTAATAAAACATAAGAAAAAATCACACAAAAACTAAAACAGAAAAAAATGACACAATCATTAAAATCTTAACAAGGAAAAGAAATACAAAAAAAAAACGAAAACAAAATAAAAACAACACATTTTCTCAAATTAACAAAAAATATAAATATTAAACAGCAGCAGGAACATAAAAAATAGACACAACTAAATAAATAAAACAAAGCCGTACAAGTCCTTTTAACAACAACTACAACTGGCAGCAGCAGCAGCAATCGAAAGGATAACTAAACACACGCACATACACTTTAATAAAATTCAACTACGATGGAAACACACTCACGCACACATACAACACCCACTGATTGCTCTTGAACAAGTTGTTGGAAAACGTCAAAACAAAGCAACAACAACAACAACAACAACAACAACTAAAACACAATATGACTACAAAGACGAAGAAAGTGTTTTTGTTAAATCTTTTTGAAATAAAATAGTTTAGTTAGAAAACTTAAGAGAAATGAACATAAAATATCACAATAAATGAACACACACAAAGTACAACTCAATTGCAGACTTACAAATAAACAGGCACACGCACACGCACACACACACACAAACGCACACACACTGTAGCAAAAACCAAAATGAAACTATGCCAAGATGGAAGTACTTCAACTCAAGGATGATGTGCAAATAAACATCATGTCTTTCTTTCTTTTACTTCATTTTCATACAACAAATGAACTACGAAAAAAAGAATAAAACAGCAACAACTACAACAACTACAACAATAAATAAATATACGATTTACAAATAGCGAATGAAATCGTAAAAAAAATAAACAACAATACATACATAATTACAATTTATTGAAGAGTTATTTATACAAAGTCTGGCAATAGAACGAGCGAGTTTTAGACGAAAACGAGGAAATCAAATTTAAGAAAGAAACGAAAAAAACATACAAATTTAATAAAACAATTAGCAGCATGTGTTAAAAGTGAAAATAAAAGAAATAAAATTAAAAAAAATACACGTTAAAAGATGTGGGAAGGAAGCTTATTCTGAAAAATAGCAGTTCTGATTTGATCTTAATGAAAACAAAAACAATATAACAACAACTCCAGCTGTCTCTCTGGTATACTGGGACATAGAGAAATTTTATATAAGACATACAAACTACCAGTGTTTTCATTAGATTCGATTTTGCGGTATGATTGAGAACCAAATATGATTAATCGAACGCACAATTAAGCCTTAAATACATTTGAAGTTTTATATGAGAACTTTGGTGTCCTTGAAAATCTCTAATTGAAAATCATAACTTTGTAGATTATTTCACCTGTTTAAGTAGAGTTTGCTTTGCCGCTTTTTTAACAGCAAACCGCTAGAGTATTTAAATGTTCTATTTCTCGTGCTGTTGTATCACGTGAAAGTGCTGAAACCAGGGTTTAAAAAAACTAATATATTTAGTAAAAATTCCCCTCATAATCCATAATTTTATGTGAAAACTAGAAAAATATTTACCTGATAGCAAATAAATTTCCAGTTTTCTAAAAAAAATTTTGTACTTGACAACTAGTAAAATTTTTTACTAGCACACAAAACGAAAATAAATTCTCTGTAATATATTGTTCAGCAACAATTTCTTGTCAATGAAAACTAGCCATGCACACAAAAATGCAAAAACACACATATACAAAATATTCTCTTCATACAATATGCCGCTATCAAAAATACCAAACAATAAAATATACGCCAATCCAACCAAACACAACTTCGACTAGTTGACAAACATGTCGATCTTACAATGTATTTAAAAATTTTTCTCCCTGAATCAACAACCAGCAACCCAAGAAATTTTTCAAAATATGCGTTGATGATAATAATATTTTTTAGTAATATTTTTCGATTGCATTGATTTGAGTATTTTTCATTTTTACAATTTTTAGTCAAACAATTTCTATTCGAATAATACATACTTAATTAAAGTTTCGGCGAGCCCTTTTACATTCACTAATATTTGAAAATAAATAATATTTGAGAAATAATTTGGGAAAAATTGATATTTTCTATTGTGAACAAAATACTTAAATTTAAAATCTGTAATTGAACATACTCTACACTAATTTTTTTGGTATTCCTTACAAAATGGATTTAAGATAATTTTTACTAAAAATGCAAATCAAATTTTTTCGCCGTATACGTGATATTAAATGATTTTTTCTTTGTATGTTTTGGTTTTTACAACAAAAAATATTGAAAAAGAATTAGTTTTTCTTTAAATGTATTGGTGTTTGCTCTTCCATAAGGAACTTTTGGGCACCACTGCTCTACAGCCATATGGACCAACTGAAATCTTTACAAAAAAAAAAAAAAAAACTCATTCATATAAAGTCACAACAAATTATACATTTTTATATGACAAATTACAAATGTTGTTTTTCTTGTTTTGTAATTTTAAAGAATATCAGTGACAAATTACAAAAACAGCATCAATATATTTTATTAATGGGAATGTCATTAATTCACATTTTAAAATTTATTTAATTCTTTTTCAACGGCAGTTTATTTTATTTTATCTCATTTCATTTATTTTATTGCATTAAAAATATTCAAAATGCAATTTTCTCAAATGCAACAACACAGCAAGAGGACATTCGAAATGTTTGTGAGTATGTGTGTGTGAATGAAAGAGTGCAGCAGCAGTGAAGGAGTGGAGCAGAGCGGGACATGCAACCAGGAAAAATGAATTATGTTTGTTTAAATGTATTATGTGCCACATGTTGACTGCTCTTAAAAATGGCCAAGCAATTAACATCAACTAAAGCTGCTGCTTCTGCTGCATTAAACATGTGGCAATTTGCCAATTGGCTGTCTTTGCTATAAAACATGATTAAAAAGTTGCACTTTTCTTCCCCTTTCCACCTCACTCTCTCGCACTCTCGATGGCATTTTATTTTAATGACGAAGACCAACCAGTAAAAAAATAAAAGAAAAAAAAGTTCGATGGCAAAAGAAAACAAAAACTGAAAATAAAATCAGTAGAGAGGATTAAAGTAAATACTTGAAAATAACTGTGTTGAAGAGAGTGTGTGTTCAAATTTATCTAGAGTGGATAAAATGTGATTGCAATGAAACCTCTTCGTACCGCCGTCTTCGTACCGGGTTGTCTTGGAAATACAAAATCCATAAAATATAAAGACAAGCTCGTTCTCGTACCTTTAAATCCACTTCCAACCCTCCCAAAGAAAAGGCTCACAACAAAATAAATCTTCTTTGTCTCGTTTCAAAAAGACTTTTCAACCTTTTCTTGTATGTAGTATATGTATTTATCTAAATGCATGTAGTTTATTCTTAACATGCCCCTTGCAAGAGTCACAACCAATATATTCAATGAATCTAGTGCAACTACTCTCTAATCCTTTTGGCAAACGTTTGCTTGTGAGTGTATGCAAGCGAACATTAATAAAAAAATGTCCTTACCTTGCATTTGTGGCTCATTAGTTGCATGTGTTAGTGAATAATAAGTAGCATGTGCATGAACTTTTGTGTGTACATAACTGTCGATGTACAGTGTGTATTCGATTATATACATGCACCATCATGTTTCGTTATGCTCTATAATCAGCAATGGAACATTATGTGGTTGCCTTTGGCCCAATCATAACCCTCATAAATATTTTGAAAAAAAAAAAAACAAATAATGTCTGAAAATGAAGTAAAGTTTAACCAACAATATGTGGAAGATACTATTGGAGGAGCGGACGGCAAAAGGAGGAAAGCATAAACAGGATATACGAGTATTTCTATTGTACTGCTAAACGGATTTTAATCGCATAATCTTTTAGCAGCTGATTGGAATATATTTCTTTTGTCAGCTATAATTTGAAATTTAAATGTTGTAATATGAAAAAAAATTTTTCGAATAATTTGATTCAACTGGTTTTTTTTCGAATAATTTAAAATAAATATCATCATTATTTTATTTCTTCAATTTCTTATTTGAGTAATTTTACTTTGAAGAATTTAGTTTGATTAATTTTTATTCGAATAATTTTAATCGAATAATTTGATTCGGCTGTTTCTTTTTTAATAATTTTAATCGATAATTATTTTTTAATATTTTTATTCAATTTACTTTAATTCGAAAAATATTTAATCCCATAAATTTTTTGAGCAGTCTTTTCGGATTAAATTGTTTTTCTAAATTAATTCAAATAACTTTATGCAATTAATTTAAATAATTTTTGACTATATTATTTTATGCAAACGACTTTTTTCGAATAAAATATTGTGGAATAGAAAATTTTTTGTCGATTTTGGAGGGATTACGAATTCCCTCCCATACTTCAAATTTTCTTAATCAGGGTTTAATTTAGGTGAGAAAGAAATTGGCGTTCTTATCTCCAGCTTATTTTAACCATGTATATCAGCCAAATGTGTGCTACTGCAAAAGTTAAACGGTACGTGACTTCCATATCTTTATTATTTTTGTGGATTGTAACAGCAAACATATTGGGTTTTTGTTTTAGTGCAATTTTATGGAAATTTAATGTTTTCAAAATATTTACCTTCGCATCAAGAAGTTGAGTACTGCAAAGCGTTTATAAACAGAACCAAAGTCTATAAAAGTCATTGAGTTCTCCTCATAAATAAAAATATTATTTATATTTATAAATTGAAAAAGTGGAAATAGTTTTTTTTCTATGCACACTCTGCTAAAGCAGCAATGGAAATTCCTTTTTAATATTTTTCCTTTTTAAAGTTTGAAAATATTAAAAATGTTTTTCATTTTGTTCATTTACACGAATATTTTTGCCACAGCATTTAATGAATTTTATTAGATTTTTTTTGCCCACATTTAGAAGGAAAAAATATAGAAAAACTTTTGGGAAATATATTTTTAAAACAGCATAAACACAAAATTTTTCAAGGCTTTTTCCAGCACACTCGGTAAAAGTTTTTAACAACTTTTTTGTTAACGTTGCAATAAAAAATAAACTTAATTACTGATTGATTTCACTTTTGCAATAAATTTTTAGGTTTTGTTTGCTAAAAACGTAAACTTTCGAACAAATTTTTCATTTTTTTTAAGGTACTCTTTTTTTAACACTCTACATTATTGGAATAGAGCAAAAAAAATAAATTAATAAAAATGTTCTTTTTCTTTTTAGGTAAAAAAATTGAGCTGCAAAAAACGGAGTAAGTTTTATAAAATATACAAATTTCATACGAGCTTTTCAAAACGAGAATTAAAAAGGATTTAAAATTTCTCCAAATTTAAAAACTGTTGAGAGAAATAAAATTTTTGAAAAACTTTCTCTCACAATTTTCACTATTACAAGTATGTAATCTAAGCAACAAAACCAAAAAAAAAATAAAAAATTATTTTAAGAAAATCATATAATCAGCATCAAAGCAAAAATCGAAAGAAAAATTCGACAATGAAAATTTGGAAAAATTTTATACGCGCACAAAATATGTATTACACTTTCAGCATAAATAACAAAGTTTAATTCAAAAACAAAAGTTACGTGGTGAACATGATTAAAATTTCAGCAAAATCTGTATAATTACTCCTGTATGTTACTCCTTTTACGTCCAAAGAATACATGCGATTTAGACATAATTGACATAATTTTAAAGATATTTATTTGCAGAAATGCACAATTCATATTTTATTACAATCTCCACTTATAATAAATCCCAAGTTTAAACTATCAAAACGAAAAACACCTACATATATATCTTTTGTTTTTAATTTTTTTTATTGACACTTTTAAATTGTGTGAAAAAATAAATATGCACATATTTTATATTTTCAGAAAATCTTAAATATTTCCTTTAAAAATTTGCGAACAAAAAAGTTAACCCTTCTTTCTATTATTTATACACGAACAGACATGCACTAATAAATACCGTTAGCAAAAATTTTAATATTCAGATATGCAAATATGTTCGTGTGTGGGTGGTTGTTAGCATTGGCTGTATGCGTGTGTTTAACGGTATAAATAAGTATCAACTTGTGATGAAATATAACGGCAGTATACATAGTTGAATGCTTGAACTTTCAATGATCTGAAACTTAAGAAAACTACTGTTAGAGATAAATAGTTGTCAGAAATATGGCAAAAAAAAAAACAAAAGCGAAACTAAAAGAGTGAATTGTTAAAGGAATACGAGTATACTAGTATGTATGTATGTATGTACAACACTACCGCATATCATTAGAGGATGTTTTAGTGTAACGGCAGAGCAAAGCATGCAATCTGTACGCTCTTAAGCATAAAATATAATTAAGACTTTTATTTAAAAATTAGATACGAGGATTATTTTTGTAGAATATTTTAATGCTCTCTCGCTCTCTGTTGCATGGGTCTTTTGTGTACTTTCTTATAAAAATAACAAAAATCCTTCGGATGCTTAAAATTTCGGATGAAAATATTTATCATGAAACACAACATTTTAAAAACACAACATTTAAAAATACAGGTGGCACTTAGCTAAAAAACTTTAAGTGTGTTTAAAGCTTAATGTTTATTTGTATCAAATATTACACATACGACCTAATTAAAATTAGTTAAATTGGATATTTTTGTACCAATTGTGAATAGTTATGAGATTTATCCTTAAACATGCGAGTATTTTAATTTTTTTACCCGATTTCTGGCGTTCAATTTCCTATTGCAATTTTGGTCTTTGTAAAATTTTATAATAGAATTTTCTAACAAACATTTTTTTAGAACATTTGAGCCTTCCACAACATCGTCTTAGATAAGTTTTTTGCCCACTCGCAAATAAAAGGGACAAATAAATCCTATTCAGCGAAAAGTTGTAGCGTTAAAATTAGTTCTCGCATGTACTACTCCATAATGTTAACAATTAAGAATTTAGGCAAAATTTTGGATATAAATGTGATCACAGAGTTACAATTCCATCTTAAAATTTTCACTGTATTTAGTTAGAAAAATACAACTCTGAAAATACATATTCCATTACTACTTTGTAGCATTGAGTACTCGAAAAAAATTATAAGTAGTCGATACACGGTACCCAATAGCTTGCCAACACTAGTTAAAATATGCCGCAAAAATGTTTAAAATAAAAATGGTGAACAGTGCTAATAACCATATTAGTCGTAAAGATTACCAGATTTTCTGTGCCTGATATACTTATGTATGTACATATGTATGTAAATATGGTTTAGTTTTTTCAAAGGAATTTAAAGTTTATTTTTCTTTTATGTCTTACGAAAAGTACTCCTTGCAATATCTGTTTAAAAAATGCAAATCTACATGCTGTACAACAAAACCAAAACACACATTTTCCTACAAAAATGTTACCAATTTATATTTGAGCTGCAATGACACAATCACAAAAGCCTGGAAATTGTAGGCAGACAATAGAGCATAAGCAGAAGCATCAGCAGAAGCAGAAGCAGCAGCAGCTGTTATACAAAGCCAAATAGATGAATAGACAAGCTGACGTAAACACTCACAAACATACACACATAAAAAGAAAGGAAAAACTATAAAAACCATTTAAAAAGAGCAGAAAAGTGACGTCCTTGTGTCAATCTAAAAAAGCTCCAACAACGGCAACAATAACGGCATCAACAACCTACAAGACAAGAAACGAAATATGAGACATAGTTTACAACAACAAAAACAAATACGAAACTATGGAACGGGTGGCTGCAAGGCAGGCAAGCTGATAGAAAAATAGAAACATGAGATGAACACTTGAAAAGAGTATTTATTGTTTGTATTTTTTTTTTTCTTTTTTATTTTCCAAACTTTTTTTTACATTCATTTATATTATTTTTTCTTTCTTGTTTTAATTTATCTACCAACCAGTACATCAGTGGTCGCAAGCTGTTGCATTTGAATAAAAAAAATTAAATAGAAAAAAACAGCTTGAAATGAATGAATGAATGAAGGAAATAAATAAAACCAGAAAATTGCAACTAGAACCACCAACAATCACATGCATACGAATACTAGTAAAATATTCAAGAAACACCAACAACTGCAACAACAACAATGTAAATATTAAATGACAATATTAGAAAAAGGGAAAAGTTAGTTGCATTTGTTGGTTTAAATCTAAAGACGACAAAAAACAGGTAACAACAAAAAAGAATACAATAAATAATTGTACAATAGAGATGAGAATAGATGATAAAAAATGATGCCTAAGCACGTCACAATTAATTGAAGCAATGAGGAAAACGATATGGCACCACCACAAGAGCGTAACGGGTTTATTATACAATTGCAATTGAGAACAGCTGTTCAATGCATAAATAGCAATATTAAATAAATTCAATAAAAATAGAACGGAGTACAATTAAATATCCTTTTTATTAGGGATTTAAGTAATTGTACACTTGGGCAGGAATATATGGACCCATTTTCCAAAAAGCAATTCCCATGGGTAAATGCCCTACAATTTTCCAAGCCGAAGTCTATGCCATTCTTATTACTGCTAAAGAATGTCTAAGACGGAAATGTAAGGGAAAGCGCATACATATATGTATGTGATATCAACTAGCAAGGTAGCTAAAATAAAAATATATTTTTTGGATTTTTTTTGATTTATTCTAATCAGAATCAGCTGTTCTTTAAGGAAATTTGTGGGAATTCGTTTCTTACGTAGAGCTACCATATTTTTAACACATTTAAATTATAACAATTAAATACTGATTTTGGATAAATATCATGAAGATAAGGATGAAGGACTTTTTCCTTTAAAAAGCATGTGTGGCTAAAAATTTCCCAATGCACGCCATTCTTCATTATGTGTTCTATCATCCCAGTAAATTTTATGAATATGGCTTAAAATAATCAAACAATGTTCTATTATCCAGTACAGTTATTCCAAAGATATCGTTGCATCTTCCGTCTTAAAGAAAATAGGTATTCTTGCATTTCTATACATTCAATAGGTACATAGGTGACACAGTTTTTAAGCGTTATATCCAGACACACAAGCGAAAATGAAAAACAAATCTACTTTTATATGTTGCACCTACAAACTATAAATTTAACACTTGCATCTGCATGTGAATCGAAAACAGTTTGAAAAAAGAAAGAAAACACTTGTTTACAAAACCTTTTACGTATGTACATATGTATGTAAGTATGTGTGTGTGTATGCATGCCCTACACACAGCTTGCACATACTTATTGCAAAACTACTGTGAAAATACTCCATTTTATATAATAATTTACCTTCAGAAATAATTTCCCTTTTTCTCTTGCTCCACCATATCAATTTTCTCTGAGCAGAGGTTTTTTTTGCATTGATTGTAAACAATAACAGCAACAATACAATAACAGTTTCCAAACAACAAAAGTGTTGTTGCTTAAAAAGTTAACACTAGTTTGTGTAAGCTTACACACACACACAGATCTCTTTCCTTACTATTACTGTCAGTGTAGCCAGTTAAATATTGTCTAATGTCCCCAAATTAAAGAGTGTTGTCCCCAAAAATCCCCATTTTAAAACTGGAAATCCCCGATTTTGTCCCCAATAATTATATGTATATTAAGCGTAAAAAAAAAACTATTTTTTTATTAATTTTATTACATACATTTATTTAAGTTAATGCATTCGTATGTACTCAATGGAACTTTTGAATCCATAGAATATTTTAAAATTCCATACACGGAATCAAATTTATTTTTTTTCTATGCTTTCGAGTTGTAAATTTATAAATAACTCGACATTTTCCATACTCTCAGTGAATATTTTAAGCATTTCTTCTGCTAGTACAGTTAAATAATCTAAAAAAATTTTGTTTGAACACATTTCGCTTCTAATTCCCTTGAACATTCTATGCCAACATTAATTTTAGCAACAACCAAATTACTTTCCTTATCGTCAATTAGTACATCCATTTTGGCAATCTCGAATTCAATAAATTCTGGTTTTAAAAATTTTGAACAAATTGTTATAAAAACCAACATCCTCAATACCATCGCCTTGAAATAATCGAAATATGGAGAAGAAAAACGCCAAGATACATAAACATATATGTATCTAAATATATGTATGAAAGAAATTCGTAAAATAAAGCAAAATTGATAATAGATATACTGAAAATGAAAAATCCCCAAATCCCTCCCCACGATAATTTGTCCCCAAAAACCAGCTGAAATCCCCAATTTGGGGAGAAATCCCCACACCTGGCTACACTGATTACTGTTGCTGTAATGTTTGTTGTTTTAAGGTTTCTGATTTTTGTTGTTCTTGTTGTTTCTTAAAACTTTTCTTTTTAACCGACTCTTCCCAACAATAATAAGAACATTTCTTATTGTTTTTAATGTAGCGACAAAACCAACAATAACAACAACAACTACAAAATAAAAACAATTGAAGAAAAAACAATTCACAAAAACAGGTTAAGAGAATAAAACGTTATGTACAAGTGTTGCACTGTGTAAAATGGTGTAAAGAATATGAACATTTGCGGCAATAGAGTCATAACTTGGAAAAAAAACTTAGTTTGCAGAAAAACTATTACGATTTTTTAAATTTATTAACAACTTTACGGTAAAACTAAATTTTTATTCTTCTCTCAAGATTAATTTTTCTTTAGTTACTCTAAAATTAATTTTGTTGGTTTAAGGCTTTATTGCAGCATAAGGCTTTTTATGTACATAAGTATGCAGGTATGTTCATACATTTGTATGTGTGAATGTTAATGTACTATATCTTTATGTGTACTTATAATTATGCAAATGAATTTATTTTAATGAATACATGAAAAGCGTTGCCAGCAGATGTGTTTTCCAATGAAGAAAAAGTGTGTACCAGAAATTTTTTTAAAGAAAATTACATATTACATAATACATACTTACTTAAATATAAAATAATATTTCACAATTATTAAAAAGCTATAACATGAAACTAATTAAATTTCCATGTCTTTCAATGTTGGGGCGAAATATAAAATTGAAAGGAAAATTTGTACTTGTTGTTTTTTATAAACAAAGACCTCAATCATGATTAAAAAGTTCTTAAATTTTGCTATAAACTTTAAAGGAGAATAATCCCTTTAATAAATATAAATAAACTTTTTAAAGAAACATGTAAGTTTTGGAAAATTATAATTGTTTTATATCATTTCATGTTTATAATTTTCTAATTGCCTAACGATTGTCTAGGTTGTAGAAAGCGTTGCCAAATGTGCATATTTATCTGTGGTTTGCAGCTTTTCGAAGCTTTGAGCAGTTTTGAAGTTGTTTTTTTTTTTTTTTGCTTAAAAAACAGTTTTTTTATATATAAAATAAATAAAATAAACTATATTTTTTGGGTTTTTGTTCTATGTACAGGTTTTTCACTTCAAAAGCAAGTTTGTTCTTCTAAAAAAAAAAATATGGCAACGCTGGTTGTAGACCAATATATCTGAAAATTCATGTATTCAAATTAATCATCCGCCACCACTTACAAAATGTTAAACTTAGTACACTTTCGAGAGCTGCACAAAAGTACACGTACAGTGGCAAGGCATATTTACTTATTTAGTTTAGCAAAACAAGGAAGAAGAACACACTTTTGACAACAAAATATGTGTCGCACAAAGCTACTTGTTGTTATTCATCCTACTCTCTGCTGTTAAATACGTATTCATGTTTTTTTTTCTTCTTCTGATCAACGATTATGTTTACGTTATAATCACAAGTCCTGTATAGGTACTCGCCTGCATTCGGCTTAAGTAAATAAAACGAACATATAACTTCATGTCTACAAAATGAACTGGAAGCATTGCTGGTACTACATGAAGGAAATGTCCAACGTTCAGTTGGTAAAAAAGATTGCAATTGTTTTCTTAAATTGAATTGGTCTCATTGGCTTTTGTTACAACATATCAAATCGACACTCAGCGTGTAGGTATATTTATTACTAAGAAAAAACCAATATTGTAATTAGAATAATTTTCAAGAGAAAATTGCTCAAAAATTTTATACTGTACCCGAAAGAAAACAGAACTTCACATGCACAAGAAAAACGTATTCGATGCAGACCTCTAGCATACACATATATAATTTGAGCAAACAGTGCCAAAAACATTATTGGTATTCAAGAATTAATTGAAGAAGAATGAACCATTTTGAATGAACAAAAAAAAAAAAAAAGAGAAAAAGAAAGAAAATGAGTTTCATTTGATTTTTGATACTTTTCTTTGAATTTCTTCTAATTGTTGCCATACAATACACTAACAATTATACATTGTGTAGGTTAAGAAGCTATGAGGATTTAAGAATTTGTATTCAAATTCTTCGAATTTCTAAAAAAAATGTAGATATGTATGGCAATATTTTAAGGCATACACAAGCACAAAGGATATTTTCTTCTGTGGAAGTTTTTCTGCAAAACAGAAATGGGAGGCTAAAAAAATCCAATAAAATTTTAATTGCTTAACAAGACTGAGTTAACACTATGTTTCTTATGAAATTATTTTAATAATCTTATGAAAACTAGTTTCAAAAATTGCCAGCAAAATAAAAGATTATTATTTTTCCTCATCCAGACAATAGAAATATTTTTATTACATTGAAATAGTGTATATACATACATATTTATTAATATTTGATGTACTTAAAGCTTTTTAAAAATATCTAAATAAAATATGAAATTTCCGTTTATTCATGAACAACAAAAGATTTACATAAAATGGTTTATTTTTGATTTTTTATTTTAGCTTCCAGTTCCGTTTTATATCTCAAAACTTCTTTGTTTATTTATTATCTTCAGTTCGTTTTCTTGCAAGTTGTTTATTTCATTTTGCATTTGTATATATGTGTGTGTCTGTGTGTGTTTTGCCCATTTTTATATTTTCATTTTAATGTTTCCTTCCGTAGTTATCCTACGTTTGTTGAATAGCTTTTAGGTTGGCATTGCGTTGCATAAATTGCCTTAAAAAACCAAAAAAATAAATAAAAATTTGGGAAAACTTTTAAATTGTATCCGTAAAAGATAAGAAGATGAAAAACTGTCTTTATTCAGTCGATTTTTGTTTGCAATATTTTCTCACAAAAACATTGTAAAGAGTGAATTTTAAAAGTTTTAAATTAAATACCTGCTTAATTCATGTAAACGATGTAAATATTATCAAAAATGCGATTTGAAAGAAATAATTATTAAAATTATAAAAACTACCCTTCCCAATATATAAATTTTCAAAATTTTACGATCTTAAAATTTATATTTATACCTTTTACATAAGCAACATTTTCAAAAGGAGTCATTTCAAAAAATTAGTAATGCTTTGAATAAGTACTTTTTCACATAGATAGTTTGTTAAAAATTATCTTTTTTATAGGCTACTTTTTTAAAAGATATACTTTTTTTAATTTAATTATTTTCAAAGGTATTTTTTTAAACAGGTAATTTTCCAAAATGGCACTTTCTTCAAAAAACACGTAAGAAATAAGTACTCTTTTTAAAAAATTCGTTATTAAAAACAATGTACTTAATTAAAAACTAACCTTTTTAGAAAAAACGAACTTATTTAATAATTTTTTAAAAAACGATTTTTTTAAAAAAGTAACTTTCAAAATATTTTCTTTGAAAACATAACTTCTATAAAAATTTTGCAATCTTAAAATGTATGTAAGTATGTACCCTTTTCAAAAACAATAATTTTTAAAAAAGTCCCTTCTACCTTTACCTTTTACATAAACAAAATTTTCAAAAGAAGCCAATTAAAAAAACTAAAGTTTTAAATAAGTATATATATAATGCCTTGCTTGTCGTCTTCTGATTACGAGCTTCCTCTATACTGGGCATAGGCTGTCTATAAGTTGTCTCCATCTTTGTCGATGTGCGGCTGTACCTTTGAGCTCTCCGATGTTATTGAAGGTTCTACCAAGACTATGAGATATGGAATTTATTTCTTTAAGAGTAGATCGCCGCCAGGTGTTTTTTGGTCGACCTGGTTTTCTGCTTCCTTGGGGGTTGTAAACAAGGGCGTGGTTGCATATTTCTTCAGGTGGCCTACGAAGAGTATGACCTATCCAACCAAATTTTCTTCTTCGAATTTCATTGTTTATGTCCCGAACTTCATTGTTTATGTCTCGAATAATAAAAAAAAAGTACTTTTGCCGAATTGTACCTTTTTAAAAAGGTACTTTTTTTGAAAATTATACTTGTTTAAAAAGGTATATTTTTAAAAGAAAGGTACTTTTTTAAAAATTCAATATTTGGAAAAAGTATTTTCTTTAAAAACATACGAGTACATTTTTAAACAACTACTTATCCAAAATGGCACTTTCTGCAAAACACACGCTTTTTTTAAAGCGCTCTTTAAAAAAATTACTTTTTTAAAATCTTCTTAGGGGCTGTGCACACATTACGTAACGCAGTTTTGAGAGATTTTTTCACCCCCCCCCCCCCCCCCCCCCACCACTAACGTTTTTTTACTACTTTTTCAGTGCAAAATTTCCAATCCGTAACAAATCTTTAACCCCCCCTCCCCCTGGAGCGTTACGTAATATGTGCACAGACCCTTAATTAAAAATTGTGCACTTTATTTAAAGATACTTTTCTAAAAAGCATCGTTTTAAAAACAAACAAACTTATTTAATAAATTTTCTTTGAAAAATCCTTTTGCAAACGATAAAACTTCAAATATTAAATTTTGCCACAGAAAATTTTCTTTCAAAATTGTTTTATAAAAAAATTCGAATAGTGTTTTCGAATCTCTGCCATTAAATTTAAAATTTTATTTAATATTGTGCTTTTTGGTTGCTATAATGGAAAGGTAATCAAATCGCTGTGTTTTGTGCAGTTTCCTTGCAAATTTTAGTCTTTTTTCTATTTTCTCTTAAGTTAAATAAATTGTAAAAGGATAACAAGGTTGTTGAAGTTATTGAAGCATAAAGCCAGCACAAAATATAATAAAAAAGAAGAGCTTAAAAAATTTATTTGTTACACCTTTAAAGGTAAATAAATAATATTTGTTTATACAAGGATACTGTATCCTTAGAATAGAATTGAAAGAAATAAATCTAAAAACATTAAAACAAGCCAAATACATTAACTTAACTAATAAAATTGTTGCATTTAAAATTGTAAAGAGGATGCTGCTGTCAAGGTTTTCTTTTTTTTAGTCTATTTAGAGATTTTGTTTTTATTTCAAAGCAATAGAAATGATGCTCTCTCTCCCCCTTTCACGCTATTTCTTCATCACTCAAGGAAATCATTATTCAGCAAGTTTATCTGTTGCAAGTTGTGTTTCCAATGGTATTTAAATTCTTCTTTTATTTTTTCTTTTTCTATTTCGGTCTGGTTCTGATTCTGGCTTGTTCTCGAAATATTTATGAGGCAAGAATTTAAATGATTTTGAGTTTTCGAATCTATTTTGATGATTGCTTGCTTTCGTTCTTTCTGGCCAAAAGCAAGAAACCAACAGACGAATATTAATACAGAAAAGCATAAAACTTAACACATAAATATTTAGGAAGAGCTAAATTTAACTTCCTTTAACAAAAAAAAATATAGAAGAAAATAAAATGAAATAGACAAAACACGCACAGCGCACAAAATACAACAGTTAAGTTAAACTCAACTAAGTTGGCTAAGTGAAAAAGTTTTAAACCAAAGTTTTGTTAATGTAAAACCATAATAATAAATGTAGGCAAGAAGATAAAATGAACTCAAAAAAACAAGAAATTAAGGGAAACAAAAGGTAAGAAGACGAAATGAATACTCGTGCAAGCTTTAAGTAGGAGTAGTTTAATTTAAAAACGGCAAAAAAAATTTCAAGGCGATGATGCAGTAACCATTCCTGGACGCTCACAGGAGAAGAAAAATAATCAGGTTTATTTTTTTTTATTTTTTCAAAATGCTCCATTTTTTGAAAAATATCTTATCAAAGAAATTTTAATTTTTCAGGTTTAAGTTCGTTTTCTCTAAATTTAATTTTTTCTAAATTAAATTATAATTTTTATTAGAAAGAAAAATCTAGAAGTTCGTAATAATTGAACAGACACAGAAAAATTATACTGCACGGAGGGTTGAACTGACATCATGATGTTTCGAGACTAACCACAGTCTCATCATCAAAGTTGTTTACCGCTTAGACCCCAGTACCACCACGGCAGCTAGTGTTTATCATTTAATTCCCAGGTGGCAGCCTTTGGATACCAATACTCTAAAAATACTACTTTAAAATAGTAATTTTATCGAAATTAAAAAGGTACATATTTAAAAAAGTGGCTTTAAAAAAAAATACCAATATAAAAAATTAGTTTCTTGAATAGTGTCTTTTTTGAAGGAGTAAGTTTACAAAGGGTGGTGTTGGCTGAAGTGGTTAGCGCGTTGACAACTAAGCAAACAATGGCTTGGGGCCTGGGTTCAAACCCTGGCCGGAGCAAGTCAATCAACATCATTAATTTCTCTAATGTGCATTATCGAGACATTGTATGAATTGTTGTCGGACTATTTAAGTGATGAAGGCATAGCACTGGTCACTAAAAAACTGTTCCGACAGCGATTGATGCTGTTCCACCAAGCTAATGTACACAACATCGCCCTCCTTCGTCGGTTAGCAGAAACATCGGCGAAGTAAAACAATAAATAAAATGCCTGCTAATACAGCTTAACAAAGTTAATGCGGAGGCGCCTCATAACACGCAAAGCTGAGTTGTGAAAGAGATAAGTCTTCTAAATTTTCAACATCTATCTTCTCTACCCTATCTTTCTCCCTGAGTTCCGGCACAGTGCGCGGCATACGTAGTGGTCATCCCCTGAGCGCTGGTTTTAATTTAAAAAAAAAAAAAACAGTGCCCTTTTGGTATAAAAATTTTCAGATATGTACGGACATAGAAGCCTTTTCAAAATTACTTTTATAAGAAATTACCATTCCCAATTTGTACATACAGTTTCCCAGAATTATATTTAAGTGAATTTACATGTTTGAAAAAAGGATCTGTTTCAAAAAAGTTACAAAGTTTTATTTTACAAAAAAGTTTTTAAAGTTTTCAAAAAATTCTTCTTCCAAAAACAAAAGTTTTTCTTTTTCTGATACAAAAATAATTTTAAAGATTGAAGTAAATACAAAAAATATCCCCTTCTAAATTTAAGTATTTTTAGATTATTTTCTTGTAAAATTTGAATCCCTGACTCAATCCCAAAACGGATTACATAATTTCTTAGTTGCCTCTGTTCAATACCATAAAATATCAAAAAAAAAACTTTATTACATGAAAGGAATTCTTTTTTTCAGTGAAAAAGATAAGGAAGAATTATGAAATGTATTCATTTCTATTTCAATACTCTCACTTAAAGTGAAAATTTCATGCAACAAAGTTGCCTAATGTAAATACAGTATAAGTTAAAAATATTAATTCAATTGTGTTCAAGGATAAAAATGAGCATATGTAATACCGATGAAGTATTGATTTAATTTATTGACACATTTTGGGATTGTCTTAATCCCGTTTGGAATTGTTGTTTTTTTCTGGGTATCAATTTGTAATCGAATATTATACCGACTGAGTGATTCATATATAAATATGTATTTTATCCTTATAAACCGTTAAAAGCTTCAGGAAAGCAAGAAATTAAGAATTAATTCGCTCTTAATAATGTAGAAAGAATATCAACTTAATAAACTAATTTTTATTTTAATTCTCTTAGAAATAATTAACAAAACAAAAATTACAATTAATATTTATGACAGATTTGATAAAGAAAACTTTCACACACTTAAGACAACAACAGCAGTAGCAGCAGCAGCAGCAAAAAATTATCTAGAGTGTAATATTTTTTGTTTTAAATAAATTACCAATTTTGCAAAAGTGTTTGCACAAAAGCTAAACTTTGTCCTTTGGAATATATACATATCAGTTTGGTCTTATCACTTTTAGCTTTCGGTAATGTAATATTATTTTCTAAATATGTATGTAGTATTTTTAAAATCTTTTAACAAAACAACAAAAGAAATACAAGCCAGCAATGAATGACTCCCCAATGTCCTTTTTATAAAAATTGCAACAACAAAAGGAAAAGACTTTTTGAGTTATTAGAAGCAAAGAAAGAAAGATAGAAAACACAAAAGTAAATATAAGGATGCATACAAGTGCTGATAAAAGGGTTAGTGTGTGTGTGTGTGTGGTACGTATGTACGTACATACATGAATTACGAGTTGTTTGTAAAAGCTAAAAACCAAATAAACAGTTTTGAAGACCAATAACAGAAAAAAGTAAAAAATATTCTTCCTATTGTGAACTTTCTTTCATTGACGCTTTAACATTTGGGTCGTTGTGAAAAAAATCGAAACTTGTATTTTTCTTCAAACAACAAAAACCCAAACCAAAAACTCATCTTTAGAAAATTGCCAATAACTAAAATCAACAAGAACAAAAAAAAAAGAACTTGGAAAAAGAATTTCAAAACTTGGAGAAATATTCCCAATAGTAACATGTGTGTATGTGTATGTATGTATTTGTGTGTGAGAATATTAAATAAGTGACAATAAATAGATTTTCGTTGATATTTTAGGTGGACAAACGCATTGTGGTTCACTTCTTTGTATCACTTCTATGAATTACAAGTGAAAAGTACCCAGGTCTGTACCACCAGGATAGCATCGCTACTAATCAGCCACGACATCACTCCTACGTGATTAGTGAAGTGGAAGTCTTTGCCTTAAAGAGTTCAGGAGTCTTTTAATTGCAAGATGTTGGTAACTATTTATAGTTGGTAACTATTTATATTTTTATTAATGTTGGATCGTCCATAATTTTAATATTTATAAAACGATTTTTTTTAAGGATTCGCATGCTGTGTGATCTTATAATAACTCTCGAATAACTCCTCCATTTATGAAGCGTTTTTCAAAATTCTTTGTTTTAAACGGTTTGCTTGCAGTTTAATCCCATCAGTGGGGTTTTCCCCTAAAATATAAAATTCCTCCATATATTTATAAAGAGGTTTTCATAATTCTTGTTTTGCTTAGAGTAGTTAGCTGGCAGTTTGGTCACATAAAATTGTGCGGAATTTCGAGGAATATTGTTTACCCTTCCCCAAAAAATATTTTGATTAAATCTTTTATTTTATATATATGTATGTATGTACCGAATGGTTACAATTTGGTCCCATAGAATTAGAGGTGATGATCAGTTGATTATAGGGTTTAAAAAAACGAATATATTTATTAAAAATTGCCCCTATATTTCATAATTTTATGTGAAAACTTGAAAAATATTTACCTGATAACAAATACATTTACAGTTTTGTAAAAAAATATATGTACTTGTAAACTAAATAATATAAAGGGTGTTTTTTGTAGAGTGTCACAACTTTGATTTGGCATCACCGCTTTATTTGAGCACCCATTTAACAGCTGATAGCTGGTTTTTGTTTAGTTTGCTTTGAGTCGATTTATACTCAAATCATCGACTTACATCAAAATAATTGTTCTATTCGTCAAACTCATCGTGCAGCGGGCGCTACAATTGATTTACTCAAAGAGCTTTTGATGAAAAAATAATTCCACGTAAAGATCGTGTAATTGAACCCCATTAGATTATTTTCTTTGGGGTTATTTTAAGTCACTTGTCTACGTCGATAAACCACAAACAATTGAACACCTGGAAACACAACTTCGACTAGTTGACAAACATGGCGATCTTCAAATGAGTAATATTTAAAAATTGTTCTCTCTTTAGTTTATCTGCTATCAAAAATGGAAACGGATCATATTTTCTCAGTAGTCGGTAGGATAATAAATAAAAATACAAAACTAATTTTAAACCGTGGTTGATTATGCAACTACATACGTACTAAGTGCTCAACTTACTGATTGCGCAAAATTTCCTATTTTTCTCAACCACACAAATTGAAATTTATAAGGACAACTAACTGCTTTATCCACCCTTTTTAACACAATCCTTTTCCATTCATCTATAAATAATTCACTTTATCAATAGATTCCATCTCTTTACAACTGGGCAAACCAACACTTCTGAATTACGGGTACAGATCTTTTCATTGTTTTACAGTAGAATATCATTATTAAGCTTGGAAAAATTTTAAAATAAATTGAAATTTCGTAGCATCCTTCCTAATGGAATTCATATTTAAATCCAACAACAAACAGCCGTAGTAGTCAATGTGCATTTTAAAAGTAAAACCATTTTTTTTAGATAACTAACAAACACATGCCTGCACAACGATTGAAAAAAAAACACCAGCCACACATACTCGCATAAATAAATAAAACTCTGCAAAATATTAATACCGAAAATTTCATTTACTCACATTTCTCTTTAAACAAAAATAATGCAATTTTCTTTTGTAGTTGTTGTTTTTGTTGTTGCAGCACGCACTACTTTACAAGGAAGTGTAAATATGTAATTGTAGTTGATGTGACTGTGCCCTGTTCCTCTTATAACGGCAGTGGTTTCATTTGCCTGCATTAGTGAATATGGTTAGAAATGGGTGGCTTATAAGCAGTGTTACCGCAACTAAAATCATAACACACACAACAATTTAATAAATATGTATAATAGACAGCAAAATATTTAATTTTTATAAAAAACGTTTTTGTTATAAATACAAATTTTTTACAAACAAGTTTTTCTTTGGCCCAAATATTTTATTAATTTTTCCATTAATTAAGAATAATAACGCAAAGTTTAAAGATATTTTACATAAATTTGAACGTGAATTTTGTTTCTTTTTTGACGACAGTGAAAAAAAATTTCAAAAAATCCTTTCGCACTTAATAATTAATCAGATTTGTACATTTTTTTTTTTTTTTTGTAAATTTTATTGCCAATAAATAGAAGTAAACCTTGACACTGTTGTATTAAGCACAATTCACAGAAAAATTTATTTTTTACACGCTTTATATTAACTTTACCTTTATGTATTTATGTGTCCATGTATTACGTACGTATCTACATTTGTAGGTGTGTAACGGAATCAGATTTATTGAAAATTTCGTAAACTTGTCAATGACGAATGACAATGCACTAATTCGATTCGCATAACTCCTTCAATTTTGGACTGATTTTTAAGATTCCTTTTTCGTTTGAAAGAGTTTGTTTGCATGCCACTTGCAAAATTTTTTTTTTTTGGAAATCTGGGGGAATACTTCACCCTCCACTGTCCTCTTCTTGAATTTCTTTTTTAATAAATCAGAGGAGCTAGTGGCCCCACCCCTTTTCATATGTTGATTTTCGATCCACTCTCTCATTTGTGGACCAATTTTCAAAATAAGTTTATAAACTGAAAAACAATATTTTAAAATCGAACTGAAAAAAAGTAAAAAATAATTCTTAATATAAAAATGATATTATTGACAAGATAATTAATTAGCACAATTACTAAAGGCGTGGTGCTCTTTATTAATCTTTAATATTTCTTACTCGTTTTATTGCGAAATGCAAAGTTAATGTAAAAATATAGTATAGATCATCCCACTCTTTTAGAACAATGACATTCATTTTCTCGTCAATGATTTCACTCTTACTTACACCTAGAATTATTCTTTAGTTTTCAATTCGATTAATTATAGAAGCCTGTTTTTTAGATTTCTTAGATATAATTTATTAAACAAAAAACATCAAAAGTGATTAATTCTTAAAAAAAAATGCAAAATACAGATAAATCTGAACACTTGGCAACGCTGCTTATATGTGTTACTCTCACATCCGTTGTAGATTAAAATGCGCACCCATACACTCAGCATATGAACCGAAAAAGTTATCATGTGTATGTATAAACTCTATATGAATTGATGACTGGCTGTATCAGTCAGTCAGTATGTTATTGTAGAAGTGAATATTTTTGTTTATGTTGTTTTATAGTTTGTAAGTATATTGTTAAACCTTCTTAAATAGCAGTTAAGCTGAAGATTTTGCTTTTTACTATTTTGAATTTGAACAAGTGGTAGTGAGTGTTTAATATCGTATACACTGTGGGGCTACACAAGAACCCTTGTGCAAAAATATAAAATTGATTTATTATACCTTAAGTTTAATAAAGTTTAATATAGATAAAATAAAATGCAGAAAAATAAATTAAAACATTTATAAAATACACAAACTCAAACACACAATATTTTATTGGATATGAATCTGTTTGTTGTTGGATTATTTGTTGTTTAAAGTTGTCTTTGAATAAACTTGTATGTATACCAAAATTTATATTGTTGAACTATATACACCTTATTATACTTATTGAAATTATATTTACAATTGTAAGTCATATTTTTGAATTTTATACTTACCTTTTTATACTTACCTTTTATACTTACCTTTTATACTTACCTTTTTATACTTACTTTACTTAAATTGCTAACGTATTAGTACATACCTTACATTTCATCTCTGAGTTGTTATTGTGAATTAGTTTAATAACTGATCGAACTTAACGAACCTGGTGGTCAATTTAACGAAGTAAAAATTTGGCGCTATTCATTTTTTTTTTGTATGATCACTCGCTTTTGTAATTCCAAGACGACTGCACCAGGATTTCTCTCGGCTTACTATAAAATTATCTAACATAAACCCACATATATAAAATTCTATAAACCTAAGTATACGGATTTAGTATAAACCTAAATATACGAAAGATGTAAGTTGAATTAAACCATTTTAAGTATTTTAATTTCCCCTGGCTCGGGCATTCCCTCATCAGATAAGTATCCCGTGTTATCCACAATCCTTTAATTAACCCCAACTTTCTCTGAATCTGGCGGAATTATTGATATTCATTTAATTCTGCAACATCTTGCCAGGCAGAATTAAACATGGTCCTTCGAACCGGATACCAAGAAATATTAAAAATTTTATTAAATTTGTTCATAAACATAAAATTTATTTAAATATAAAAATGGACTAAAGGTGGGATTTAACGAAGTTCCTCACACCAAGAAGTTGGTTTTAATCACACTGGCAGCCCTGTTTATATTTAGAATCCATACCATACAGTCCACTATTATTGTGCATTGTCAACGTTGGACACGAAGAAAACCAACGTTGTAAAGTCACTTGCATATACTCAGTTGAAGAAATCAGAAGTTGACGAAGAAAGAACAAACGAAAAAAAAAGTGTATTTTGTGGTCAAAGTAAAATCAATTTAGTTCTGAGCTATCACAAATAACGCTGAGTTTTAATTTTGTATTTAATAAATACGTCCGTTTAAAAAGACGCTTTCCCTTTTGAAATAAAAAATTTTTAATCTATAAAACAAAAAAAATTAAAAATCAAACCAGTGAGTACAATTTAATAAAGCAGATTTATGTATGTACATGTGTAGGTATGTTGTGTGGTACATACTTGCATGCACAAATTGCAAAGTCACGAAACACAAGAATATGTAAATCCCGCTACATTCAAGTGCATACACATATAAATCCCGCTACATACATACATACATTCAAGTACATACATACATACATTCCGCTAAATATATATGTATGTATGTACATACATCCCGCTACATGCGTACATATGTACTTAGTACGACAGAAGCAAACAATTTAATTATATGTATGTACATATGTATGTTATATTTACATCAAAATAGGAAAATTTATTGATAACATCTGGTACATACAAAAATACATACACACATACATATGTATGTGTCTCCAAGTTGAAACCAGAAAATCAATACATACATACATACATTCAAGTACATATAAGTATACATTCCGCTAAATATACATACATATATGTATGTAAATACATCCCGCTACATACGTACATAACAACAAACCACACAAGTAGTTAACAACAACGGTGGAGAAGTGGAAAGTGGACCACAGGAACCATAAAACTATCCAAAGGAAACCGTAAGTTACATGCATACATATTTATATACATACATACATACCTAGGTATTTGCATAAAGTGAAACACAAAATTCAACATTAATACATACAAATATACATACAACATCCATGCTACATATACATACATACATACGTGCACAGTATATTTCAATTTTAAAAGTGCTTGGAACTAAAAATTGCCTCAAAATCCCAAAAAACAAAATAAATCAACCACCATTTCATTTAATAAGAGAAATTTAACATACGTTCCACAAGAATGTTCTCTTAGAAATTTTGACACTCTGTTAAATACCAGTAGATGAATTAAGTTGTGGAATGGGAGATGCCAGATTACTCTAAAACGGGCATCACACATAAAGAACTTTACAATCCCCAAGAATAATATTAAAACCAAAATATGTGTAAAATTTTTCAACAAAATTTTATATAAACGTTATAAGAAAATCTAAATTCGCAACACCCAGCGAATAATATTTTTAATTTTAAAAATTTATCCCAAAGATTTATATTAAACGTCGCGAATCCCAGCGAACGTTTAATAACAAAAACTCTGTTACTAATCTAAATTCGCAATACCCAGCGAATAATATTTTTAATTTTAAAAAATTTATCCCACAAATTTATATTAAACGTCGCGAATCCCAGCGAACGTTTAATAACACAAATCCCAACAAGTAGTATATATTCGCAATTCCCAGCGAATAGTATATTCTGAAATAACTCTTTAATTGTAAAATCCATCCAAAAAATTTATATTAAACGTCGCGAATCCCAGCGAACGTTTAATAACACAAATCTCTACAAGTAGTACATCTTCGCAATTCCCAGCGAATATTATATTTTGAAATTACTCTTTAATTGTAAAATCGATCCCAAAAATTTATATTAACGTCGCGAATCCCTGCGAACGCTTAATAGCACAACTCTCTATAAGTAGTAAAAATTCGCAATTCCCAGCGAATATTATTTTTTGAAATTGAGCTTTAAGAATAAAATTATCCCAAAAATTTATATTAAACGTCGCGAATCCCAGCGAACGTTTAATAACAAAAATTCTCAGCGACTATTATATGTATGTTCACATTACACTTGAAATTTAAATTTAACCCAAAGTTAAAGTTAGCCTCGCGATTCCCCGTGAACGTTCAATAATAAATTCGCAAATCCTCGTGAACCCGAAATTTTCTATTTTTCTTAGTCCCTAACCAAAACGTCACAGACCAGCGAACCTGTTCACAACACATAAGCCTGAGTTCTTTGCAATCTTCATTCCTCGCAACCCTGCCAAACCCCTCTTCTCCGTGTGAGTTGGTGTCGACCCAAATTCCACAGACAAGATCCCAAACCATTCCCAAGATGGCAGAAGATTTCATATTTGATTCCGACGACTTTGTCACTTTCTGCTCAGAATTTAATGCTCTCCCTACTGAAGACTTAACCGATTCACTGCTCGAAGTGCATCTACAAGACCTAAACGAGCGTTGGCGAAATGTACAGAGTTCATACCGCACCCTTCGCACCACTAAAGACACCAAATTAGAGAAAAATTTTTGGGAATCGGCGGCAGGGAAATATTCAACCTGTACCAAGAATTTCCATCAAGTCAAGGCGAAGATATTCGACATCCAAAAGGAGTCCTTGGCGAGTGTCCCTAGTACGTCCCAAGTCTCTAAGTTCACTGCGAACGAAGTCAGCTTTTCACACGTCAGTGTACCTCCATGTGACACAGACCTGTTTTACGGTGGGTACGAAGAATGGCCGTCTTTTCGAGACATGTTTACCGCGGTATATATCGATAACCCCCACATACCACCCGTACAAAAATTATACCACCTCCGACTAAAAGTGCAGGGCCAAGCAGGGGCGATTATTCGAAAATATAAGCTGTGCTCTGACAACTTCACCATTGCTTGGGAAGCATTGAAAGAGCGTTACGAGAACCAAAGAATTTTAGTTGAAAATCAACTCAAGATTCTTTTGAACTTGTCCCCCATTTCGGCAGAAAATAGCGCAGCTTTGCAAACGCTTCAGAGCACCATTAACGACTGCTTAACCGCAATAAAGGCTCAGGATGTCCCTATAGCGGAGTGGGATCCATTCGTTATAATGCTCTGCGCGAGCAAACTCCCAATGGCAACTCTATCCCTATGGGAACAGTCCCTTGCATCTCACAAAAAATTAGTTAAGTGGGAAAAGCTAGATAAATTTCTGTCCCATCGATGTGAAGTAGTCGAACGTTTGGAATCTCGAAACCAAGAATCCATTGGTACCCTAAAAAAGAAGGAAGTAAACATAAGGCCCATCTCAAACTTAGAGTATGCACAACATCTGTGCAAGATGTGTAACTCAAACCACGCGTTAAAAAGCTGCTCTAGATTTATGAATTTAAGTCCTCAACGAAGAAATCAATTCGTGTCCGAGAACCGAATATGTCTCAACTGCCTAGCATATACCCATATTCGAAATGATTGCCCGAGTAAATTCTCATGTACGCATTGCAAAAGAAATCATCATTCCCTACTACACTTTGCAAAACGTGATAGCAACAGCTCCCAAACTTTTAATGATCAGAAACCGGAAACCTCAGCTCACGGGAGAGCGCGAGGAGCTTTACCAACAACAACTCATGTCGCTAACCTCGATAACATGAGTGCCCACGAAACTACATTGCTCCCCACAGCAATAGTAAGTATAAATCACCAAGGTGAAAATTTTAGAACCCGTACATTTCTGGATCAAGGCTCGGAGAAAACTTTCATCTCTAAAAGGCTTCAGCAACAACTTATGCTCCCAACAGAAACAAGATCCTTCCAAATCCACGGCATTGGTGGTCAAGTGGTGGCCCAATCCAATTATCTCTGCCGTTTAACGATATATTCGGAGAAGTGTGATAAATTCATAAACGTAGAGGCTATTGTCGTTCCCAAAATTACCCGTGTTTTACCCAGTTGCTCGCTCTCCGAATCCCATATTGACACTACCTCTATCAAGGACCTGGATCTAGCTGACCCCAATTTCTACGTGGCTAGTCGTGTAGACTTGTTACTGGGGAGCAGCATACTCCCGGAAGTTTTCCTTGAAGGAGTTAAAAGAATATCCGTTTCCCTAATGGCTCAATCTACCATTTTCGGGTGGGTTATTAGTGGCCCAGTTAAATCTGAATCCGTGTCAGCATTCTCACTTGGAGTGACAGAAGTCGCATTTGACCCCCTTGCCGACCAGCTCAGACAGTTTTGGGAACAGGAAGAAGTTAACATGCCACGTCTAGTATCCAAACAAGATGCCTTCTGTGAAGACCTGTATCAGAGAACAACACTTCGCAATCAGGATGGACGCTACGTAGTAAAACTCCCCTTCAAGCAAGAATTCCCGCAGGCAATTCATCTCGGAGCTTCCCGAAACGCGGCAAGAGCACAATATTTTAATATGGAACGTTCACTACATAAGAGACAAGAACTAGCAGAAACCTATATAAATGTTTTAAAAGAATATGTCACCCTGAACCACATGAAACCTACCAGTTCCTTGGAAAATGGATCTCCGCATGGGTATAATTCTTTCTACCTACCACACCATGCAGTAATAAAACCAGAAAGTAAGACAACTAAGGTGAGAGTAGTTTTTAATGCCTCAAAAAAGACGAGCACTGGGATGTCACTAAACGATGTCCTGCACGTAGGTCCCACGTTACAAGCGGACTTGATGAGCTTAATTCTGGCATGGAGATTGTACAGATATGTATTTAATGGCGACATTGAAAAAATGTATCGTCAAATTCTCGTACACAAAGACGACACTCAGTTCCAGCGAATCCTATTCCGGCAAACTCCAAATGATCCCATTAAAGATTACGCGCTGGAAACGGTGACGTTCGGAGTAAATTGCGCCCCGTACCTAGCAATAAGAACGCTTATGCAATTAGCTCAGGATTCAGCGGAGTCCCACCCGCAAGCAGCTTACATTCTGACGAAGGAAACCTATGTCGACGACATCTTATCGGGCTCTCATGATAAAAAGTCGGCTATAGATTCTCTACATCAAGTGATTTCTGTGCTCAAGTCAGCAGGGTTTCCCTTAAAAAAAATTACTTCCAACTGTCCCGAGATTTTGGCATCAGTCCCTAACAATGATGTACTGGACATCGATTTTTTAAAATTTAAAGAAACCAGTGCAACCAAAACCCTGGGAATTCAATGGAACGCACTTGCTGATTGTTTTTCATACACTATTGAGACCGTACCACCTTTAATCTTCACAACTAAAAGGCAGATTCTTTCCAGCGTGGCCAAGCTTTTTGACCCCGCCGGCTGGGTCTCTCCTGTTATAATCCACGCAAAAATCATCCTCCAACAACTCTGGCTAGATGGCACTGGCTGGGATGAAACTGTCAAACCCAATACGCTGCGAAATTGGAACACATTCGCAGAAAACCTTCCGACTATATCCACTATAAAGATACCTCGATGGGTCGGTTTTGCTCCGTCCCACGTAGTACAAATTCATGGATTCTGTGATGCGTCCGAAAAAGCCTATTGTGCTGCCATTTATATCCGAATTCAATCCGAAATCTCAATAGCTTCACATTTACTCGTCGCAAAAACAAAAGTAGCCCCTATAGAACCGGTAACTCTCGCTCGCCTTGAGCTTTGTGGCGCAGTTTTGTTGTCCAAGTTAGTGAAGAAGATTGTTAAGTCGCTGGCGTTTCCCAATTACAGTTGCATCCTCTGGACGGACTCCTCTATCGTCCTCGGATGGCTGGAGAAGCCTCCAAGTACTTGGAAAACATATGTTGCGAATCGCACCGCAGAAATAATCAGGAACGTGGGAAACACCCCTTGGCGTCACGTCCGGTCTGCTGATAACCCCGCTGACCTTGGCTCTAGAGGCTGCATGCCGGACCAGCTCCTCGACAATTCCCTCTGGTGGAATGGGCCGGAATGGCTTCAAAAGTCCGCCGAAGAATGGCCGAAACCCATGTCATTTAAAGATCACTCCCATGAGGCAAAAAACAGAGTTATGTCCTTTCACCTGTTCACCGGCGAGGAACAAAAGGATAAGGCCGACCTCCAAAAAGATGTCTTAGATCGATTTTCAAAATGGGATAAAGCTATTCGTATAATGACATATGTTTACAGATTCATTGATGCCAGTCAAAGAAAACAACGGGAACCAAGAAAAACCCCCTGGATTATCGTATCGCAGGACAGCTCCACTACGAGTTCCAGGTCAAGTTCACTCCCACAAATTAGCTCTTACGAGTTTGCGGCAACAAAACAAAAACTACTCCATTTAACTCAAATGTTATACTACAATCATGAATTGCAGTCTTTAACCCTTTCGAAGAAAGTTCATAAGAAAAGTTCCTTGTATAATTTAAACCCATACCTGGATGAAAACCAGGTTATACGCGCAAACGGTAGAATTTCTAATGCCTGTATTGCTTTTAACGAACGCCATCCCATAATTCTCCCAGTAAACTCGGCGTACTGCAGGCTATTTATTGAATATACCCACAATCTCCTAATGCATGCTGAGATTAACCTGCTGTTAAGAGCCGTTAGAGGAGAATACTTCGTCCCGCGCCTAAGAGCAGCGCTAAGACATTGTATTCGAAAATGTGTCACTTGCATCCGATACAAGAAGCGTGTAAAATCTCAGATAATGGCAGCCCTCCCTGCCGAACGAAGCTCGTTTTCGCTGCCTTTTACCTATACGGGTCTAGATTTTGCAGGCCCATTCCTAATAAAAACCTCAATTTTGAGAAGCGCTCCTTATCACAAGGGATACGTATGCGTTTTCGTGTGCTTCTGTACGAAAGCCATACATCTGGAACTATGCTCGGATCTCACAACCGGCAGTTTCCAGGCAGCATTTACGCGTTTTATAGGACGTCGGGGACTACCTAAACGAGTCATGTCCGATAATGGAACGAACTTTGTAGGCGCAGAACGTGCGCTTCAAAGGGAATATGAAGAATTTCTAAAGGGTGTTTCTCATGCCATGGCAGATAAATACGCTTGTCAGGGACTTCAATGGGATTTTATTCCCCCAAACTCACCGCATATGGGCGGCCTCTGGGAGGCAGGGGTCAAGTCATTCAAGATGCATTTTAAAAAGGTAACAAAAAACAGCAAATATACGTTTGAAGAGTTCACAACTCTTCTCGCCCGAATTGAATCCGTTTTAAACTCACGCCCTCTGTCGCCTATGTCAGAAGATCCCAATGAACTGCTCGCAATCACACCAGCCCATTTTCTTCGTGGCGGCCCGTTGATAGCCCTCCCAGAAGTTCCTCAGGAATCTCTGACCATTCGTGATCGTTGGGAGAAGTTGAAAGTTTTGCACCACCAGTTCGCCCAGCGGTGGAAAGATGAATACCTCAAGGAACTCCAAAAGAGGTATAAATGGAGACATACGGAAAACAATATTACCGAGGGGCAGCTCGTTATAATTAAAGATGACCTCCTTCCCCCGAACGAGTGGAAGCTGGCAAGAATTACAAAAATCTACTTTGGCAATGACGGCCTCGTACGAGTAGCAGACTTAAGAACTCAAAGCGGCATTGTCACAAGGGCAATCGCAAAATTGTGTGTTCTCCCGGTCACAGATCTCGATACACATACCCCAAAGGATCGAGATTCTTCATCTGAATCCATACTATAATCATTACTAACAACCGTTCCAATAAATTTGCTTTCAACTCCTACACATCCATATACATATACTCCCTTCCCATCCCCATTAATGTGGTTTGTGTTTTATAATCTATATGGTTTATTATTCCACAGGTCGCCTCGAAATCCGGATATTCATCAGTGCCGCATATGCAAACGATATCACCCACTTAGATACTGCAAGCGTTTTTTAAGCATGAAGGTGGCAGAAAGAAAGCGTAGGGTACGCAACCTCGGCTATTGTGGTAATTGTCTGGCCACGTCCCACAAAACTAGAGCATGCACGTCTGCAGACGTTTGCCAAAAGTGCGGATGGGCGCACCATACCCTCCTCCACCAGCCAAAAGGAAGTAACCGTCAAGACCCGGTGCAACGGCAACCGGCACGGGGGTCAAGAATGAACTCCAGTTCCTCGCGGGAAAGAGCAAGTACAACCAGTGTCCAAGACCGTTTAGGCCACAGGCCACCCCAACATCAGAACACGCGGAGATCAGAGACGCCACCCTCCGAACGAGCTGGAGAAAGAACCAGGGAAGGCTCATCTAACCCCAAACGCATTTTGCTCGGTGCCCTGCGGGCACTACAGCGCCTGCATCAAGCCTTGTAATGGCGGAAGGAGTTCTCGCAAGTCTACAGTTAATTTCCCTACACATCATTAGTGGTTTGGCCATTTGGCCAAGGCGCCCAGAATGTTTAAAGTTGTCTTTGAATAAACTTGTATGTATACCAAAATTTATATTGTTGAACTATATACACCTTATTATACTTATTGAAATTATATTTACAATTGTAAGTCATATTTTTGAATTTTATACTTACCTTTTTATACTTACCTTTTATACTTACCTTTTATACTTACCTTTTTATACTTACTTTACTTAAATTGCTAACGTATTAGTACATACCTTACATTTCATCTCTGAGTTGTTATTGTGAATTAGTTTAATAACTGATCGAACTTAACGAACCTGGTGGTCAATTTAACGAAGTAAAAATTTGGCGCTATTCATTTTTTTTTTGTATGATCACTCGCTTTTGTAATTCCAAGACGACTGCACCAGGATTTCTCTCGGCTTACTATAAAATTATCTAACATAAACCCACATATATAAAATTCTATAAACCTAAGTATACGGATTTAGTATAAACCTAAATATACGAAAGATGTAAGTTGAATTAAACCATTTTAAGTATTTTAATTTCCCCTGGCTCGGGCATTCCCTCATCAGATAAGTATCCCGTGTTATCCACAATCCTTTAATTAACCCCAACTTTCTCTGAATCTGGCGGAATTATTGATATTCATTTAATTCTGCAACATCTTGCCAGGCAGAATTAAACATTTGTATAAACATATTTTTAAAACTATTCTACTTATACTTTGGTGATTGTTAATTCATAATTTCGAGTGTGTAAATGAGTTTGAAATCTTTTCAATAATGGTGGCAAAGATCTACTGACATTCTAATTAGAATATTTCGAGTAAATCGAAATTAATATTTCATCTGGAACTTTAGAAAATTAGTTTCCCAACCGTATACAATTCATTATTTTGTTTTCTTTTTCTTTTTTGCCTACTGTATGTTAAACTACTCATCTTTTCGCACAATTGCAGATATCAAAAATCTACACCAATTTTTATTTTCTATTTAGAACCCAAAATGGTTGTTGTAAAAATAAAAGAATATTGTGTTAAAGTCAAGATGATGTTTTTTACTGGATTTTTGGCAATAAGGGGCTGTGCACATATTACGTAACGCTGTTTTCAGAGATTTTGTACCCCCCCCCCCCCCCCCTCATAACGCTTTTTACTAATATTTCAGTGCAAAATTTCCAATCCTTAACAAATTTTTAACCCCCCCTTGGAGTGTTACGTAATATGTGCACAGCCCCTAATAACATTTGTGATAATCTTAAGAATTTTTCTTCATATTCCGTTTACAATTTCGTGAAAGGGAAGAAATTATTTTTTTTAAGTAAATTATAATTTTCAAACCTTGAAGTTTCTTATCTGGAATAAGTTGTTTATGAAGAATCTATTAAAACCGACGATTTTATTAACAGAATTTATATGTTTAATTAGACATAAATTGCACTCAATTTATAAAGTATTTTGCTTCCCCTGTAAAATTATAAAATTGCAGTTACGGCCACTTCGATCTTAGATGACGGTATATAACACTGCTCTGCAAAAAGACACTTTTTGTCTCTCGTTTAAATAAAACTATGTGGACTATATGGGTTTTGATGTCCTAAACTCAAATCTGTTTTCGGTTTTTCTGGTAAAGATCTGCTAATGAGTTGCTATTTAGCAGCCAACGAAATGCATATAGATTTGCTAACCCACAACAAATAAATAATATTTTTTTAAAAACATAAATTCTTGACTATTTGCTCGAATGTGTCAAATGATGTAGAAATAAATTTAAAATAATTTCTTCTTTAATTTCGAAAATAAACTTCTATAAAACATTATCCAACATTTTTCCTCTTTATTTTCTTATTTGCAGAACTTCTCTAGAGAAAGCCACAACACATATCGCACACAAAATGGTTGTCATCCACAAAACATTATTCGAAGTCAAAAAACTTCAACACATTTTAAACTTTTTGCAGATCTTTCTATGCACTTCCCTGATAACATCGAATACATTTGCTTTAAGCACATCCAGTACATGTGGACCAAACTTTCCGGCCGCCTGCAATTGTGGTCAACAACAATACGAAAGATCTTATCAGTTTGTAGTTAATTGTACTAATACTGGTCTTAGGAACACCAGCGTTTTAGAGTTTATGCCGATGGAAGTGGAAATATTAATATTTACAGGCAACGTTATTCCCGAATTGCCGTGGAATGTGTTTGGCTCGATAAACAACTATAAGAGTTTGAAAATTGTCGATATGAGCAACAATCACATACGAGAAATACGAGGCAAATCGTATCATCATGTACAAAATGTGGAAAGACTTATATTGAATCATAATAATCTGAGTATATCCCGAGATGATGATGAAGTAAACCATCATCATCCTCGTGTATTTTCAAACTTTTTGAATTTACAAAGTCTGCACTTGACCGATGCATTCGATGACAACAGTTCGCCACAATTGAGCGAAGATTTGCATGATATTTTCATGAACAGCCAATTGATGAAGCTGGAGAAATTGCACTTGGAACAAAATGAAATAACACACTTTAAGGATCGCAAAGTGTTTTGTGATTTACCAAATTTAAGAGATTTGCATTTGGGTGATAATTATTTGAAAGATATAAATTTCGAAGTGAATTGTTTAAAGAATTTGAGATTTTTGGATTTGGAACGTAACAAATTTGAGTATGTTAAGACGCATGATTTGCTGCTGCTCAATGAGCTGGAGGCGAGTCCGGAACGCATGACCAATTTAATAGTTGATTTTAATCTCAATCCCTTTACCTGCGACTGTAAGATAAGCCCATTTCGTACATGGATACATTCGACCAATGTCACCGTGCGCAACAAGGAGACTTTGATGTGTTTTCACAATAAAGTTGATCCTTTGCCCATACTGGAACTCGATATGAGTAGATGTTCTTCGGCTATAGCAGCAGCCACTGTCATGTTTACCACTGCCAATGAAAATCATTATGGTGTCATGCAACAACAGGACAGTGGTTTGGCCCGACACACCGCCACTCTAATATTTTTGTTGATAGTATTGAGCATGATTTTACTGGGTCTGGTTATAGCGCTAATTTACGTGAGTCGTGATAAATTGAAATTTATGATTACTCCCGTATTTGATAATGTGGCCAAGAAGGTACAATACACTTCCATTAAAGATGAAGATTGTCCCGAGGTTCATGTCTAAGTCGCAAGTAGCCGTTTCAAAAACACCAACAATTCATTTGCAATTTTAGATCCCTCCAAGAATCTGTTGTACCACGCCCCCAAAGAGTCATTACTACTCCCTGAAGCTACTACTAATACTACTCCTTCATACAAACACTCACATACAATAACAAAGTCCTGCTGCAGCTAAAAAAAGTCAAAAACAAACATGTAAAATATTTAAATCCCAACAAAAATTTTACTTAATGAAATTTATTTTTTTTAATTTTTATTTATTTTAAAATTTTCTTAATTAACAAAAAACAAACACAACAGTAGTTATTTATTAAGTAATTTTATTAAATCAAGTTTCTCTTTAAATTTGTTTGAAATATATTTTATTTAAAATAAAATTTGTGCCATTGAAGAAAACAAACAAAAAATTTGTTTCATAAAAAAAGAAACCGGGGTCGTGAAGAAAACTTTATTTTTTAAATTATATAGAACTTTTAAAGAGTTATGGCCAATTTTCCGAGTACTTTTGAGATTAAGCAATTATAATCTGGCAGCACTATGACAAATGTCAAAAATAACTGCAAGAGCATTTTGATGCGCGTCTAGACGTGCAAAAACTTGTGTTGCACCAGAAATTCAAAGAAAACTTCCACTGTTTTTACATAATGTACAAGAACGTTAAATTAATGAAATATGTCATTAACTTAATTAAACATCGAATGATTTCAATGAACAACAGTTTTATAAAGAACTTTAATGAATATTTTTATTAAAACTGTGTATGCGTACAAAAAAATTGTATGAAATTATGTAGAAAATTAATTTTTTCATTGTAAAAAGCTAAAAGTTCTATGTAATAATAGGTTTGCTTACAATCAAATTCTTTTTTAATATTCTGAATTATTTGAAAATTTTATAAATATACATATTTTTACAAAGCCATACCGTTTAAATAATTTTATAACATCATCAATTGATCAGTTTTAATTACAATAAATCGTATCATAAAAGAGGTCAAACAATTTTCTATTTTATTGTTAAATCAAGTATTTTGAGTTAAACATTCTAAATATGTACTTTTATTAGATTGATGTAGAAAAGGTAAAGTGAAATAAGATTTGAGCAAACGACCATGTTGCATTTAAATATGAGATGACACAAAATATTTAGTGAACACCATAAGAAATTTGTTTAAATAAAATATAAATTGCAAAAATACTTAATTTAAATTAATTGTATATGTAAGTTTGTACGTATGTATTTACGTCTCTATAAATAAATGGACGTACTAAAAACTTTAATTATTTAAGAGTTCTGTTAATTTTTTTCTAATACTGTTAAAACTCTTTGAATATAAGCTCAATGCCTCCCTAAGTTGGCTTTCTTTATGGATAATCCCCATTTAAGTTCTCGATATTCCACTGTATTTAAATTATCATTAAGGGTATTCAGAAATTGAATGGCTTTCTTTTTATTAAAATAATCACACATTTCTAGAGCACTTTTCACTCTTCCACGAAGTGGAGCTCTTAGGATTTGATAATAAAGTATCCACTGAAAATCTAGCATGAGTTCTGTCTCTTTTGATAGCCACTATTAAGAGGATTCTTAATTTTACCTTATGTATATGAATACGCATACGTCTCCTACAGTTTTCTGATCATTTTTCTAATATTTAGAGTCAGAACACAATGTTGGCAGTGCGGTGCGATTTCTCGTTGCGGGAGAGAACAATAAACATAATACATCGGAACACGGCGTCGGCTATACTTGTCATTGTTTGTTTACATTTTTATTAATTTATTTTTATTTTCTGCGGCTCTCCGCCAATTCAATTTTTTGAAATGCGCTACATAATAGACACACTTATACATAAACACAAAAATGCATATACTAGTATACACATGTGGGTATTTCAATAATTTCCAGTACTGATCTATTTACGATTGCCATATTTACAAACTTAAGAAGAACATGCCTTAACTGAATACCCCTATTGGCATTGATTTCCAATGAAATTTCATCTATACGTTTTAAGCAAAGACTGTAGATTTATAAATTTATAGCCTTTGTTTTAACTCTATATACGGACAAAATTGTCAAAATCAAAATTAAATGTGTACTAAAAAATTATTTATGTATTTTTAAGTATTTGCAAAAAAATATAAAAAAAACATAACGGAAATCATATCAAAAAATGTTTTGATAAATAAGATTACAAAATAATTAACCTTAGATTTATCTGTGATTTAAGTTAGTAGTTTAAAGTTCTTTTTATCTGTTTTTTTTTTCAAATTAATTAATAATTTTCTTAACTGACTAAATATAATGCATAATAAAAAAAAAATAACATAAAATTATACATATATTGACAAACTTTTATTATCAGCATTTTATTCATATACCAACGAGTACTAATATTAATTTCATGTCGTCATATTTTCTATTTTGAAAGATTTTAAATTAATGATTTTGTTTAACAAAAAAATAAACACTGTTGTTAGTTGTAATAATTATTTTGATAAGAAATTAATAAATCAATAAAGGAAAAAAAACAAAAATTTAATAAGTGTTTGTTTATTTTACTGAAGAAAATACGAAAAGATTGAAATTTAAGTAAAAAGTTCTCAAAGGTAAATAAAATGTAAAACATACACATTGCTGTAAAATGTATGTGTATGTTAATATGTACATATCGCTCGTTTATTGCAACATAGTCATATCTCAAAAAACAAAATTTTTCAGTTACTGACGAAAAAGAGTTTCTCAATACCTTCTTTATTTGTAAAAAAATTTGCATAAACATATCTCTATCAAAACCCAAGTTATAACCGCTTACATGCGCAAGCCGTCCATATAAATGCTTACGCTTTGAAAACTTTAAATGCATTTTGCCAAGTTTGAGTTTTTTTGAGATATGACTACGTTGGAATAAAGGAGCGATATATACAATACACATTAAAATGGTATTCAAAAATTAACGGGTTTTTTCAGCCACAATTGTATTTGTGTTATTGTGTTATTTCCTGATTCAGTGGCAGCCCTAGCAACTTTGACAATTAAAACACTGTGTAGCCAGATTGGGTGATTTATCTCTCTCTATTGGGTGTTTCTGCTTTTGTTTGAAGACAGACTTTGGTGCTGAAGAATTTAAGCATTTTTATACAAATAAAAACCAATCTGTGCTTTTATGTTTATTTATTTGTTTGTAGTTTGTAGGAAGTCAAAGAGCAAGATCAATAATTTCGAAATAGAAAAAGTAGCCAAATTAATTTTTAATGTCCCTATATCTGCGCCGCTACATTAGTGAAGCTATCAAAACTTTATGTAAGATTTAATTAACATTTTAAAGTACAACTACTACTTCAATCTTTAAGGTATCTGTGGCGGAGACGGGTGCAATAGCGAAACTCTTAAAAAAGTGTAATTGTGTTATTTCATAAATTTTGCCTGATCCTGTCAAATATGTACCAAATTGTTCTTGTGTGAAAGAAAATTTAAAAAAAAAAACTTATATAACGATAATAAAACCCAATTTTATTTTTATAATGTTGTATTTATGTAAAGTGTAAATTGGCAATTTTCAGGTTACTTTGCAAAAATGTTCTGGCAACGCTAATAACAAACAGCTGTTGAAAAAGATTTTTTTTTGTAACAATAGACAATAACAAAAATAGAAATAGATAGTGTTGTAGGTATAAAAAGCCCTTATAGAAATAAATCAAATTTAATATTTATAATAATAAAACAAAATAATCCTATACCAAAATAAGTGCAAGTTTATGTGTTTGTATTATATCAACGAATACAGGGTGCTTCATATTTGCTTAAAAAAATTAAACAAAATGCAATAAATTTTTAATTAATTCCTTACCCTGTATATTAAAAGCGGAACAAACTAAATGCTTATTAACATATTCTAATTAAATTTGCAAAAATCTTTATATGCATTTTGAAGTAGTTTGTTATGCAACAAAAGCATTAAGTTTTCCTTGGTTAAATTTATGATTTCCAATTTCAACATAAATTGCATTTAATTAATTGTGATATTATTTTATTATAAAAGTAAGCAGTAATTCCATCGTTTCCAAGATAGAATTACATGTATAATACACTCATTTAAAAAGAGTAGTCTTATCACTTAACTTACCAATTCAAATTGCTACATATTTAAAATATAAACATGTCTGTTTTTGTTGTTGTTATTTATGCAGATGATTAACAATCTTAATAAATTATATTTATTAACAAATCGGTCGACTACGAACTCGTACAAACTAGTTCTATTACAGCGGTTATTGACGAAACGTGAATATAGTGTGGCCGGCAAAAGTATAATGGAGAAATTTGATTTACCACAGAGATTACAAGGCAGCGCTCCCAGTGTTTGGTAATTTGAGATGATTTGTGTATAGCAAAAATTTTTAAGTGTTGCAAATAAAATACTTATTTAAATCTAATTTAAGGAATGAATATATTGCCTTGGCTATGCAATATAAGCCCTTGAACTTGGGACAAGGTTTTCCGGACGATGCTGCCCCAGAATATGTTACTAAGGCTTTGGCTGATATAGCCAATGATGATAATCCTTTGTTGCACCAATACACTAGAGGATATGTAGGTTGTTTTATGCTCACTGCATTTTTGTTCACTTACCTTACTTTCTGGATTCAGGGCCACATGCGTTTGATACAGGCTATAGCAACATTATACTCAAAGTTGTTGCAACGTGAATTGAATCCTTTAAATGAGATACTTATTACTTCGGGAGCCTATGAAGCTTTGTATTCTTCTATTATGGGACATGTTGATGTTGGTGACGAAGTGATTATTATTGAGCCATTTTTTGATTGTTATGAACCCATGGTAAAAATGGCGGGCGGTATAGCCAAATTTATTCCTTTAAAACCGGTAATTATGCAAACACATTATTTAATTCAAAACTATATTTTAAAACAACAACACTTTTTATAAACATAACATTATAAACTAACAAACCACCATTTTTTTTTTCGGCTAAAGCATACTTTTTAACCTCACAATATTTACAAGTTTTATGCATCCTCGAACAATAATATGTATGAAATCATCGTACATATAAATTATTTCGTTAACTTTATAATTAAATTATTTCACGAACTTAAGCACGCGTTACATGCATTGTCTTGCAATTTGTTCTAAACTAAGCCGAATTTCCTTTATATTTAATTTCCTCAAAGTCAAGGCGAATTCCTTAGAGTGCTGCCAGACTCAACTGTTGCGCTCTATTTATGTAACGTTCTAATCTGCATTGTAACGAGCGTATGAGTTTCAAGATAACTGAACTGGGAATTATATAAAAGTATTTTTTGCAACATCTCATCATGATACAATGATGATATGTTTGACTTTCAAAACACTATTATTAAATAAATGAAAAAACTTTTTTACTACAAAGAATATTCTTAATAAATTTTAAAGCTTTTCTAAAGAACTTTTCATTTAGAATCTAACATATAAGGATGATTTTATTTATGTTTAGTGTTACTTTTAATTAATATTTTTAATGAAGGTTAAAATAAGAGTTGCCTTAAGATTGGTGTGTATTCGTCTGTGGTATTAGAAAATACGATATAAACACAGATGTCAGAATATTTCAAAACTTCCAAAATAGTATACATATGTACATATATGTATGTAAATATTTTCCTCTTTCTCGTAGACCAAAACTGAGGGAGCTATTTCGTCATCGGATTGGAAGTTAGATGAAGAAGTACTGAGAAAACTTTTCAACAGTAAAACAAAAATGATTATCCTAAACACACCACACAATCCTATTGGTAAAGTTTTCAATCGCCAGGAACTGGAAGTGATTGCTGATTTATGTAAGAAGTGGAATGTTCTCTGTTTGTCCGATGAAGTATACGAATGGCTTGTATTTGAAAATAACAAACATATACGTATATGTACGCTACCTGGTATGTGGGAACGAACAGTTACCATTGGCTCGGCAGGTAAAACATTTTCAGTGACGGGTTGGAAAACTGGTTGGGCTTATGGACCAGCGAACTTAATTAGAAATTTACAAATGGTCCATCAAAATTCTGTATATACGTGTGTAACTCCAATACAAGAAGCTGTTGCTCGTGGTTTTGAATTGGAATTAACTCGCTTGGATTCGGATGAATGTTTTTTTAAGAGTTTGCCACGAGAATTGCAGGTGAAACGTGATTATATGGCTAATTTTTTAACAGAAGCCGGTATGAAACCTACTATACCAGAAGGTGGCTACTTTATGTTGGCTGACTGGACTAATTTGGGTTAGTATTGAAAGAATTAAGTATTACATAGTACGTATATTGAAAATACATTTTGTTTAATGTAGAAAAGAAAATTGATATTAATTCTGAACCTGATAAATATCGTGACTACAAATTCACTAAATGGATGACTAAGAACATGGGTATTCAAGGTATACCTCCAAGTGCATTTTACAGCGAAACACATAAGAACTTAGGCGAAAACTTTGTACGTTATTGTTTTATAAAAAAACAAGCTAATTTGGAAAAAGCATCGGAACTTTTAGAAAAGTTGAAAAAACTTGATTATCTATAATTTTTTTAATATACATATGTACATATACTTATTTAAATTACTTTAAGAATTTAAAACCAGCATTTTGTATGAATATTCTGGTTTTAATTTCTTAAGGTATACTTTGTTTATCACTATGAGTGAATGTGTTTATTAAAAAATAAATATTTGTTTGTGAACAAAAATCGGATGGGAATTAATTAATGAATATGCCTTGTGAATTACTTTTATATGGTGAAATGAATTTGCATTGTGGTGTATACCAGAAATTATTAGCTATGTTAACATTAACCTACTTATTTGACATCGAGTACTCGACTAATTCCTGTTGCATATGTATGGTTGCCGACGCGCTTCCTTTTAGTAATAAGTAAGTTCTAAATGACGCTGTTCACTGAAAAGGGAATAGTATATACCAGATATTTGATTGAATTTAAAACAAATAGCATCTTTCTAAACATTACATAATAAAACTGAAACAAAATCTGCCACTATTGCGGATATTTTTTCGTTTATTGCTAGGAGTCGTTATTACTTGAGTCTGGCTAGCTTGTTTGTTTACATTACAAATTTTTAACGGTATTTTCCACGAACGGAAAAATATATCAAATAACTATTAAATTCTTGTTCTGAAAACAATTCAATTCAATTTCAATTCAGTTACGAGTAGTGCCGTTAACATAACCTCATTTATGAATTGATTTTTGTTCGGTTTTTGACAACACAAATAAAGCAAAAACAACGCAACAAACAACACTGATTGCATAAGTTCAGAAAATCCGTCTACTTCAATAAGTGGCAAGGCAATGTATAGTAAATTTTTGTATTATCTAAAGAATGATTTTATTAGTTGAAGCGTTTTCATGTTTTAGCATTTGACAATATTTATGACTAAATTATAATTAATTTTGCCTATTCCACGCTTGTTCTTGTTGTGATTGCTAAACAATGATACTAAAATTATTACATATCAAACACTGATTTAAGTGCCAATTCAGGTTTATCGTAGTTCAATTCTTCTGGAGTAGGTACACCCAATTCAGTAAGGGTGGGGCGTATATGATTGATAATATAAGGATAGATTTCATCGGTTTTGTCACCGCACTTATCCTTAACACCTTCCAACCATCGGATAGCTAGAGCAATATCGTGAACGCGACGACAAGCCTTTAAGCCAGCATCAACAATTTTTGGAGCTGGAACCAAATCCATACCCAACAAATCATTCATTCCTTTGCGTATCTCCCAGCCATCGATGTCACTGCGGTTAAAGTAATCCTCATAACGCTTATCAAATTCTTCAGCAGGGATTTCATGACCGTGGGCAGCACGTACGGCACCAAGACGGCCAGTAGCACCAATAGAGCTACGCAAAACGTTGGATATTTGACTGGCAGCTAGTCTGAACATTCTATATTATTTGATTTAAGAGAAATTACAGATATTAATGCCAAATAGAAAAACTATATATTTGGTTAAGTAATCTTTCAGCAACCTGAATAATTCTTTGGTTTTGTTCGTGTTGAGAAAAATCTACACAGAATGACAAAACGTCAAAAGTTTATTTGTCACATACACTCAACATACAACCATGTGAATTAAAAGGTTGATTTATACAGGGTGCACAATAAATTGTTCAAAGGAATTGTGGACACTACATGATGAAACAGAACTGGGGCTTGACGTTTTTCTTCATACAATTTGGCATATAAAAGACGCGGCTGAAAGCAGTCGTGAGATAGAATCTATTTTATTTTGCCAGCGACTTTGCTTATGCTCTCACTCTCAGAGTAAAATTCTCTCAACAATGCTACCACACTTTTATTATATTTCATACAATTTGTAAACAAAACCAAAGAAAAATAAGAACAAAAGAAAATCAAAAAAACATTTGAAAGAGCAATATAATTATAATTTTCTAAATTTGTAAATAATATGAGTAATATTGTCGAAAAATTTATTGCAGAAGTGCATAAACATGATTTCATATATAATTTGCAGTAATCAATGTACAAAAACAAGACTTGTGGATAAAAATTGGAAATGTGAATGAAGTTGAAGCCGACGCTTCAATTCTGGGCATTTTTTCTCTGAGAGTCGTTTTTGCTTCAAGTTGCGGACGTGTTCTGTTTCATCATTACGTCTTGAATTCAATTCAATAATATTAAATTTTTTTAATGAAGTGTCCACCTTTGATAAATTTTAATCATTATAGAAGTCAAAAATCATTTCAAAAATGTTTTTTATTAATATTGGGTTTCATATACATATATCATGCTACAATGCTATCAACTATTGTCAATATCCTAACACAAAATACTGGGATGCAGACCGCATAACATTCAGTTCGGACGCATATTGGGTAGTCACCAGGATCAGCAATTCTGTTAAGAAAAAAAATGTGGTATTAATAAATTTTTGAGAAACCATAACCGTACGCATTTAGTTCAAAATTGACATGTAGTAGGTTAAAAATAATTTTCAATGTTTCTTTAATTTAATACAACAGTCGAAGTCGAAGAGAAAATAATAAAAGGACCACTATATATATGGAAGTGCTCATTTATCTTGGAGCTTCGTAGGGGATTTTTTTTGGTTTGGGGATAATACAACTTTTGTGGGAATCAGGGGCTTTTTTAAGAAATCTACTGGCAACATTCCTTTTACTCTTCTGGGCACTCAAGTCATATCGAAAAGGCGTTGAGTACATTTCCTCATTTTTAGTTACGTTGGAATAAAATTGTCAAACATTTTATAAATAAAATAAAATTAAAGTTTTACAATAAATCCTTTTCATCAAAATGGCTCCAACTGCAGGGTACGTACATAGTTTTAAGCAAAAAGTACAAAATGATTTTATGTGAAAAATTAGAATGAAATGAAAAAAACGAGGAGGTATCAATATGATAATTATAATGGACATACACATGCACAAATATGTCTAATCAGGGCGGTAGGTTACTAAAGTATTATTTGGCTTTTTAAAGTAGTATTAAATATTCACGTGAATTAAATTTCCCAACGGTCTGAATATTTAATCAGTGGATTCATGAGTTTTTATTGATCAGGCGTTCAATTTACATATCAAATATTTCATCGCATAGTATCGTTTTGCTTACAGGGGGTTGCATTCTTTCTGATATATTGGCTTTTGTCATTAAGTGAATTATATTTTAATTTATTATTAAAATTTTAGTTGCAATGTTTTGAGGTTATGTTTAGTCATTAGGTACTTTCTCAAGATGTTGATTAGTTATTTATTTTTGTGCTGCTATTTATCATTACTATATTCTCTTTGTGACAGAGTGGTAGTGATGCCAGAAGAGGTAAAAAAGTTTGAATACCCGAAAGTTGGTCATTTCATGTTAGGTGTTTGCAGATCAATTAATTGTTTTGCATTGTTTTATAAATTTGCATTATTGTTCAATATTTGCTTTAATAACGCTGTTATAACATAATTTCATTTGAGATGTAAAGGCTAATGGCTAATTTAGAAACGCACCTCGATATATAGAATAGATTTAGTGCATAGCAGGCCTTCAGCCGGGCTTAATGATTTTCTCCACCATGGTATTTCCGGACACGGCGGTATAAAGAACATATTTTTTTAATATCACTAAAATCCATTAAAATCTAGTCAAAAGCTTTCAAACAAATACAAAATTGGTCTTATACGTTGTGAAATATAAAGGGAAATCCCTGCTAAAAACTGATTGGATATAAATAATAATATTTTCCAACACAAAAAAACTCTTAGTAATTTTGAATTTTCATTAATTCAATAAAACTGAACTTGAGCCTGATAATATTACTTTTCATAGGGAAATCCCATAGATATGAAAACTTCAGAGGTCAATAACTCGAAAACTATGCGTTTCCGAGAAATTTACCACGTTAAATTTTCGTCTTATTTTCCGAGTTTCTTAAACAAGATTTAAGCCAGAATTTTACTGCAAGTAATTTGTCAGAAGTTGATATTTTATTGCCAACGTTTTAACGTTTATAACATAGAAATCTATTTTATGGGGATTTTTTTACGTAATAAAGCGGCGGTCTGCGGTCTTTTAAAACAGATTTATCATTCTTTCTAAGATCGGCATAATTTATTCCTTGACTTTAAGAACTCGTAAAAATGTTAAAATGTGGACATAAATAAAGCAATATAAACAAAACTGGAAATTTTGTTGATCTACAGTCACTGAAATGGTACAGATAACTATAGAAAGTGTAGTGGGGCAATAGTGAAATATCGAAAAAGTTAGGTCTTGACAGGTTTTTATTAAGATTGCGCGAATAAAACCAATGTGTTGAAATGAATATACTTCCACAATGCCCACTATTTGCATCAAAATCGATTTGTTAATATTTTACCATTTTGTTTCATGTCCATTACAGATCAGTACCCCCACCAATTTCTTGGGCTCAGAGAAATGATCTTCTGTACGTTATCATAGATGTGGAATGTAAAGACATCGAATACAAGTAAATTAGACTTTAAATATAATCTATTAAGTAAAATAAAAATATGTATTTTATTTCGCCTATTACAGAGTAGCAGAAAATAGCTTTACATTTAAAGGTACCAATGCACTCGATGAAGATAAAAAGTACGAAGTCACATTGAATTTTCTACACCCCGTTAATACCGAAAAAGTAACAAGTAAAAATATTGGCAGATGTATTGAATATACTATATACAAAAAAGAGTCAGGCCCCTTCTGGAAATCGTTAACTAACGACCAAATTAAATTGCATTTTCTTAAATCAAACTTCACTAAATGGAAAAATGAGTCTGGCGATGAAGATGGTAAGATAAAAACTAAATGGGGGTTACTCAGTAATTTTATGTGAAAAAGGAACCTATTCGGCTTTGTATGTTATTTACACTTCAATCCGAAAGAGATTTCTTTCGAATATAATTACAGTGTTAGCCCCGTGGTATTTCGCAAAGAAAATAAGTACTGATATAAAAATTAAATTTGTAGATAATATCATGTCGATTAATGATATGTTTTCGGGGGGTGGAATGAATGAAAGAGCAATGGACGATTTTAATTTCGATGATGACGATGACTCAGATGACAATATTCCAAGTTTATCGCAAAACGATGACGAAGAAGATGAGGAAAAAAAGGATAAAGGAGAGAATTGGCGTTAAATTTTAAATATAATTAACTTTTCTTAATATTAGCATGAATATTAATTGCTTTTTAAACAAAACCGACAAAATTTATTTAAAATAATCTTTTATGGAAGTAAGGTAAACTCACATTAAACAGATAACGTTAAACTTAAAAAACTTAGTATACAGAGAGATCATGATAATTACCAACATGTATACAAAATAATTTATAATGAAATTAATTTAATCACATTAATCTACATATAAAAAAATACTACATAAAAAGCGAACGTTCACAGGAAAAATCATCTTCAAACTAATTAATGCATTGGTTTAGTTTTCTCTTAATTTTCTTTTTTGAAAATAAAGCCGGTTTAACACAAAAGAAATACCAAATTCTTATTAAAGCTATGTTTTCTGTACATAAAAGAAAATAATTGCATACGATTAAGAGTTATTTGCAAAAATAAAATTTAATTTTATAAATATTAAACGATGTATTTTAAAATATCTGATTTCATTCAAAGGGTTAAAATTTTACATTATGCAGCGGTTTATTGCACTGAATCCCTTTTACGAGATCAAATATATATTTTCCCTAATCTACATAAAATGACTTTTAACTAGAACACTGTTTTTGGGAATGTCATAATTCTATACTATGTTCACACGGACAGAAATTATAGAGGTTCGCGCTCTCATTCTTGGTTCGCGGGCCAACCTTGATCGAACCTACATGTTTCGCCATACAAAATTTTGAGAGCGAACCTACGTGTTTCATTTTGAACCTTGTTGCGAACCCGTATAATTTACTATCATCTCTAATTTTGATAACAAATTATCGCTAGTTTATCTGAACTAGTTATGCAAAATTATTTTAACAAAGAAAAACAATTGATAAGTGCTAAAATTTAATAAAAACATTGAACAAATATAAAGCATATATTTATATTTATGTAAATAATTAAATAAAATGAAAAAGCAATAAATAGTAAATTATATTTTAAACAATAAAAGAATGTCGAAGTACGAACCAACATAGAATATATCGTGAGAACACATGGGTTCGCCATCGAGGTTCACGGAGCGAACCTAGTGTTTCAGTTTGTCGTGTGAACATAGTATAAACCACATTTCCATTTTATCGCCCTTTTGAGGGATAATCTAACAAGAAATATATGGCAACCTTGTTTTTTTTTGCTTGTTCTGACACCATTTTTTCGTTGTCATAACAAACATTTCCTATCAACCGGAATTTATTGTTTTGACTTTGCCGGTCTAAAAATTAGATTTTTCAATAAATTATTTTATAAAAAGTTTATAATGGTGAGTTTATTTTCTTATTTAAACTGTAATTCTTCATAATCGGTTTTAAATGAATAACAACTAAAAAAATGAGTGTGTACTTCATATAGTACATACATATGTATTATGATTTTAATGATATTTTTGCATGTCGGCACTTGAACTGGCGCGTAAATTCAAATCGAGTTCGTAGTTAGAGTGTCCATTATTCAGAGCTCCTCTTATTCATATGCGCCGTGTGATGCTGTCACTGACAAGTAGTTCTGCATCCAAATGGTAGCACAATTTTAGCCCTTCTCATTTTAATTATTAAATGTTGTATACCTATAGTATTTCCCATACTTTATTTATTTTATAGGCTAAACGTTTACGGCTTTCATTCATAGCTGAATGGTATCAGGAAGAAGCTGCCATTATACGTAACTTTACAGTATTGTACTATGTTCATGATAATGCCATAGAAGTTGTAAGTATCAGAGAAATACCTATATAGATTTGAAAACGATAGTTTTGAAAACTTTTTTTTTAATATGATAAATAAACGCATTCAAATTTACTGTTCTAAAGTTATAACTCCCATAAATAACTTGATAAAATATTTTCCTCGATATATTTGTGTATGGATACAGTATGATCAACGTACCAGAAAAACCTTTTTAAGGCGCACTAAAATGCCTGAGTTGTCGGAAAGGGATTTTTTTGTGGGCTCTAAAATTAATATATTTGGTCGGCAATTCGATATAGTGGATTATGGTGACGAGATTACAAAAAATACTTTAGCTAAATACAGAAAACGGTTAGAAAAATTTATATATTTTAATAAATACAACAATTAATATATTCTTTCTCCCAGCACATTTATTTTGCTAAAAAATAGCATATTACAACATTTGGGCATTGTATTATGTTCCTTGATTGATAGCAATTTCAGCTTAAGTAAGGGACTTATGGTACAGTTTACGGCTGAACAAGTTAAACAATTTTTAAATGAAAGCAACATAGGAGACGTGCAGACTTCGTAAGTTTTTTGTAAAATTTTGCTAAGACATTATTCAAAACATAAGTTTGTTATATGTACATATATAGAGTACTGGTGAATCAGTTGCTATCAGGTCCTACAATAGGATTTGAGTTAATTGCCGATAATGCTGTGGAAAAAATTAAAAGCTGTGTTAACCAATCTGGGAATTCTTTAAACACAGATATTCCAAAGCCTTTAAAAACTCTTTTCGAAAGGGAGGATATACGCAACGGGATACATTGTTCGCAAAGCGATGCCGATGTGGAAAGAGTTAGTAAACCTTTAAATGCATTTCTATGATTAAAAATTTGTTTTTATTTTTTTTTTTTTTGTAATATTAAATTTCAGGACACAAACTTCTTTTTTGATAGTAAACGTAGTTTACAAATCGCCGTTCAATTGAAAAATTCAACTTTGGCTATAATAAAACCACATGCTATTAAGGAGGGAAATTTGGGAAATATTATTTCAGGGATTACCTCAAATGGCTTTAAGATTACAGCCTTAAGAATGCATATATTGGAAAAAATTAATTGCAGTGAGTTTTATGAAATTTATAGGGGCATTGTACCAGAGTACATAGTAAGTTTCTTCTTTTTTTTTTTGCTTGACTTTTTTAAAAGTATAACGTTAATATTAATTCTTATTGCAGCCCATGGTTTCACAGTTAGCTAGTGGAGTCAGCATGTCTTTGGAAATCGTTTGTAATGATGCAAATAAAAACAGCTATGAAGAGTTTCGTAAATTCTGTGGTCCTATGGATCCGGTATGTTGTGTAATTAAATATATCATATTTTTTGCACTATACTTTTTAAAAAAATTCCAAATCAAAGTTTTTTTTTAATATTTATACAGGCTAAAGTTCGTAAATGTTTATAATCAGAGAAATATTAGGCAGACATTGTTAACATATGTATTTCGAGCAACAAAGGAAAAATTTTATATATATACAGCACTGGCTGAATAGAACAAACGTTGTTTTCGCTAGAAGCCACTAAACCTCGTCAGTATTCATGTGCAAATGCTTTCACTACTTGTTAGGTAGCGAATATTAACAAATGTTAATAATAAAATTAAAAAATTACAATTAATATACATATACAAAAAAGCAAAGGCCTGTGCTAATTATACAACTCAAAATACTAAAATGTTCAGGAGAGACAAAAAACTGTTTTCGTGCAGAAGCAACACACTTAGCATAAAAATAAACATATGTAACTGTATTTTTCCACTTAAAGAAGATAGTGATGTGAAAGAAATTTTTACAGTAGTTAGAGATGTGTACTCTGAATTAATTTATGGAAAAAAGTCAGTTTTGGAAAATTTTGAGTTGTGATCCTTTTGTATTTAGGGTGCGATATGTTCAAAACGAACATTAATAAAAAATATAATTAAGTTTAAAAATCAAACCAAAAAAGTTGTATCTTAAGTAGAGCAAAAAATCAGGAGATTGGGCATTGTAGGATATAATTCGCTGGCAGCACTGTAATGTTTAATATATGATAATAAATAAAAAACAAAACAAAAAATTCCCCAGCTAGCATCCATTAGTAGAAATAAGTCGCATATTCTATTTGTAATTGTGTATAAATAGAATATGTAATAAGGGGCTGTGCACATATTATGTAACGGTCCAGGGGGAGGGAGGAAATTTTGCACTGAAAAATTAGTAAAAAGCGTTACGAAGGGGGGTATAAAATCTCTGAAAACAGTGTTACGTAATATGTGCACAGCCCCTAACGTTCAACGAAGCTACCTAACAAGTAGTAAAAGTATTTGCACATGAATACTGACGAGGTTTAGTGGCTTCTACCGAAAACAACGTTTGTTCTATTCAGCCAGTGCTGTTGAAAAATCTGCAATAGGGATGTATAAATATTAAATTTTTCCTTTGTTGCTCGAAATATGTTAACAATGTCTACCTAATATTTCTCTGATTAACGAAATTTAGCCTGTATAAATATTAAAAAATATTAATAATAAACAGTTGGTAGTAATTTAAAAAAATTACAATTAATAGGTATACAAAGCTTTTCTGTTTTACATATTTTATTATCGCTTAATTATGTAATGACAATTGGAAGTTTTCATTGATGAATTTCCAACGGTTTTAAAAATTAGGTATAAGACGTATTGCTATAAATTTTAACTTGTCGAAACTTGTAGAAAGTGATTTTTAATTTAATCTAAAATATCCTGTGTAAATTTTTGTATCTTTACTTTTATTTTTTGGTCTAATTCGACCGGACTATTTCTTTTAAAACCTTTTCATTTCCAGGAGATTGCCAAACTCTTACGTCCGCACACGCTTAGAGCCAAATATGGTTCCAGCAAAACTTTAAATGCCGTTCATTGTACTGATTTAGCTGATGATACCGTGTTGGAAATACAATACATGTTCAAGGTCTTAGATTGATTTAATTCTTTTGATAAAATGTACAATTTACCTCTTGCTGCCTTTGATATACATATATTTTTTGTTCAAATATTGAAATATATTTGTGAAAACTTTAAATACAAACTGTTACAGAAGATATCCTTTTACTAAGTATGTAGCTGTGCCGTAAGTCATGGCTACCAGCACTATTAAATTAATTTCCTCGTAAATTTTGTAACAGTTCTTTTCACCGTTATTATACCTTCTGCACAAAATCGTGTGTAGCAATATTTTAGTGTAATTTTTGTTTTTGATATCTTTTCAATCTCAATGTTCCATCGTGTAAGTATATCAATGAGTAATTCGTTAGTTTGTTAAAAGCAGTCGTGTGTGTGTTGTAATTTTTACTACATGTGAACTTATTTAAAATTACAACCGATAAAAAATCGAAAGAAGACAATGAAAAAAAAAATGTTCCCGGCCGGTAAATGAACGACTGTTCTGTTGCTTATATGTATCTTTTTTTAAGGGACTATTTAATCAATTATGAAACTATAGAATTTGTTTTTTGTTGTACAAAATATCTTTAGAGTCGGCTCAGCACTTCTTTATCCCATTAAAGCAAATCATGCACTCATCAACGCCTGAGGTAAGATTCTTTCAAATTTACAATTTATTTTAATTGAACCAGCTTTTGACTGGACAATTGACGAAATGAAAAATTAATTTTTATTGTTTTTTCGTCTTTAGCACATTCAGTTTCAACAGACGCGTTTTTATAATCGTCGCAACTGAATATAAAAAAAAATAAAATAAAAAAAATATTTTCAAGTCACAAAAAATATAAAAAAACAAAACATTTATTGAACAGTTATTTTACTGGTTTTATTTTATTTTTTGCTTGTGTGCCATATACATAAATATTTGCATACACAAACTAATATACATAAGTGAAAATAAAAAAAGAGAACTCTGATGAGTTCATCTTCTGACAAAAACAACAATAATCCTACAAGCAGTAGGAAGTACAATATATAACTTTAGTTGCTGATGACGACAATAAAAAAAATGAATTAAACAAAAACCTGAATTTAACAGAAAACACAAATACTCGTGCGCGATCATTATCTCTGAACATGTTAAATAGTGATACCCGTGAAAATAACAAACTTTTGAACAAACTTTTCGATTTCGAGGTGAGAGAGAAAAAAATCCTCTCTTGCTTACATCGAAATAAGCGTTTTTGGCTTTGCAGACTGAAATCTGTGAGGCTGCCATATCTAAATCCGTAGTTATAACTCGATATTTTTAGTTTTACGGCAACTACTTGTAATTAGTTGATAATTTAAGGCGTATTTATGCACATTTTTGCTTTAACAAACTTTTTTTGATGCATTTAACAAACTTTTAGTGGTTTTAAAATATTTTGAAATAAAACTTTATATAGAACAAAAAATGTTATCGATATTACTCTAAAATGAATAAAAGACAAAATAAATGTGTAAACATAATATTTTTGTACAAACAGTATTATATATGTAATGTTTGTAAAAAACAAACTCGGACCACTGTTGACCAAATATATGAAAAATGGGGAGCTGTGCCAAAAAAGCGCATACAGGGTATTAAAGAAGAAGGTCTTGGCTGCATTTTGGCGTTTTTAGTTTTTTCAAATTCGGTTGTTGTTTCGAACAAAATTTTTCAAACAAAGTTTCACTTCAAGTCACGCACACCACTATTGGGCTAATATATTGAAAATGGGGAGCTGTGCCAAAAAAGCGCATATGAGCTATTAAAGAGGAAGGTCTTGGCTACATTTTGGCGTTTTTAGTTTTTTCAAATTCGGTTGTTGTTTCGAACAAAATTTTTCAAACAAAGTTTCACTTCAAGTCACGCACACCAATATTGGGCTAATATATTGAAAATGGGGAGCTGTGCCAAAAAAGCGCATATGAGCTATTAAAGAGGAAGGTCTTGGCTACATTTTGGCGTTTTTAGTTTTTTCAAATTCGGTTGTTGTTTCGAACAAAATTTTTCAAACAAAGTTTCACTTCAAGTCACGCACACCACTATTGGGCTAATATATTGAAAATGGGGAGCTGTGCCAAAAAAGCGCATATGAGCTATTAAAGAGGAAGGTCTTGGCTACATTTTGGCGTTTTTAGTTTTTTCAAATTCGGTTGTTGTTTCGAACAAAATTTTTCAAACAAAGTTTCACTTCAAGTCACGCACACCACTATTGGGCTAATATATTTAAAATGGGGAGCTGTGCCAAAAAAGCGCATATGAGCTATTAAAGAGGAAGGTCTTGGCTACATTTTGGCGTTTTTAATTTTTTCAAGTTCGGTTGTTGTTTCGAACAAAATTTTTCAAACAAAGTTTCACTTCAAGTCACGCACACCAATATTGGGCTAATATATTGAAAATGGGGAGCTGTGCCAAAAAAGCGCATATGAGCTATTAAAGAGGAAGGTCTTGGCTACATTTTGGCGTTTTTAGTTTTTTCAAATTCGGTTGTTGTTTCGAACAAAATTTTTCAAACAAAGTTTCACTTCAAGTCACGCACACCACTATTGGGCTAATATATTGAAAATGGGGAGCTGTGCCAAAAAAGCGCATATGAGCTATTAAAGAGGAAGGTCTTGGCTACATTTTGGCGTTTTTAGTTTTTTCAAATTCGGTTGTTGTTTCGAACAAAATTTTTCAAACAAAGTTTCACTTCAAGTCACGCACACCAATATTGGGCTAATATATTGAAAATGGGGAGCTGTGCCAAAAAAGCGCATATGAGCTATTAAAGAGGAAGGTCTTGGCTACATTTTGGCGTTTTTAGTTTTTTCAAATTCGGTTGTTGTTTCGAACAAAATTTTTCAAACAAAGTTTCACTTCAAGTCACGCACACCACTATTGGGCTAATATATTGAAAATGGGGAGCTGTGCCAAAAAAGCGCATATGAGCTATTAAAGAGGAAGGTCTTGGCTACATTTTGGCGTTTTTAGTTTTTTCAAATTCGGTTGTTGTTTCGAACAAAATTTTTCAAACAAAGTTTCACTTCAAGTCACGCACACCACTATTGGGCTAATATATTGAAAATGGGGAGCTGTGCCAAAAAAGCGCATATGAGCTATTAAAGAGGAAGGTCTTGGCTACATTTTGGCGTTTTTAGTTTTTTCAAATTCGGTTGTTGTTTCGAACAAAATTTTTCAAACAAAGTTTCACTTCAAGTCACGCACACCACTATTGGGCTAATATATTGAAAATGGGGAGCTGTGCCAAAAAAGCGCATATGAGCTATTAAAGAGGAAGGTCTTGGCTACATTTTGGCGTTTTTAGTTTTTTCAAATTCGGTTGTTGTTTCGAACAAAATTTTTCAAACAAAGTTTCACTTCAAGTCACGCACACCAATATTGGGCTAATATATTGAAAATGGGGAGCTGTGCCAAAAAAGCGCATATGAGCTATTAAAGAGGAAGGTCTTGGCTACATTTTGGCGTTTTTAGTTTTTTCAAATTCGGTTGTTGTTTCGAACAAAATTTTTCAAACAAAGTTTCACTTCAAGTCACGCACACCAATATTGGGCTAATATATTGAAAATGGGGAGCTGTGCCAAAAAAGCGCATATGAGCTATTAAAGAGGAAGGTCTTGGCTACATTTTGGCGTTTTTAGTTTTTTCAAATTCGGTTGTTGTTTCGAACAAAATTTTTCAAACAAAGTTTCACTTCAAGTCACGCACACCAATATTGGGCTAATATATTGAAAATGGGGAGCTGTGCCAAAAAAGCGCATATGAGCTATTAAAGAGGAAGGTCTTGGCTACATTTTGGCGTTTTTAGTTTTTTCAAATTCGGTTGTTGTTTCGAACAAAATTTTTCAAACAAAGTTTCATTTCAAGTCACGCACACCACTATTGGGCTAATATATTGAAAATGGGGAGCTGTGCCAAAAAAGCGCATATGAGCTATTAAAGAGGAAGGTCTTGGCTACATTTTGGCGTTTTTAGTTTTTTCAAATTCGGTTGTTGTTTCGAACAAAATTTTTCAAACAAAGTTTCACTTCAAGTCACGCACACCAATATTGGGCTAATATATTGAAAATGGGGAGCTGTGCCAAAAAAGCGCATATGAGCTATTAAAGAGGAAGGTCTTGGCTACATTTTGGCGTTTTTAGTTTTTTCAAATTCGGTTGTTGTTTCGAACAAAATTTTTCAAACAAAGTTTCACTTCAAGTCACGCACACCAATATTGGGCTAATATATTGAAAATGGGGAGCTGTGCCAAAAAAGCGCATATGAGCTATTAAAGAGGAAGGTCTTGGCTACATTTTGGCGTTTTTAGTTTTTTCAAATTCGGTTGTTGTTTCGAACAAAATTTTTCAAACAAAGTTTCACTTCAAGTCACGCACACCACTATTGGGCTAATATATTGAAAATGGGGAGCTGTGCCAAAAAAGCGCATATGAGCTATTAAAGAGGAAGGTCTTGGCTACATTTTGGCGTTTTTAGTTTTTTCAAATTCGGTTGTTGTTTCGAACAAAATTTTTCAAACAAAGTTTCACTTCAAGTCACGCACACCAATATTGGGCTAATATATTGAAAATGGGGAGCTGTGCCAAAAAAGCGCATATGAGCTATTAAAGAGGAAGGTCTTGGCTACATTTTGGCGTTTTTAGTTTTTTCAAATTCGGTTGTTGTTTCGAACAAAATTTTTCAAACAAAGTTTCACTTCAAGTCACGCACACCAATATTGGGCTAATATATTGAAAATGGGGAGCTGTGCCAAAAAAGCGCATATGAGCTATTAAAGAGGAAGGTCTTGGCTACATTTTGGCGTTTTTAGTTTTTTCAAATTCGGTTGTTGTTTCGAACAAAATTTTTCAAACAAAGTTTCACTTCAAGTCACGCACACCACTATTGGGCTAATATATTGAAAATGGGGAGCTGTGCCAAAAAAGCGCATATGAGCTATTAAAGAGGAAGGTCTTGGCTACATTTTGGCGTTTTTAGTTTTTTCAAATTCGGTTGTTGTTTCGAACAAAATTTTTCAAACAAAGTTTCACTTCAAGTCACGCACACCAATATTGGGCTAATATATTGAAAATGGGGAGCTGCGCCAAAAAAGCGCATATGAGCTATTAAAGAGGAAGGTCTTGGCTACATTTTGGCGTTTTTAGTTTTTTCAAATTCGGTTGTTGTTTCGAACAAAATTTTTCAAACAAAGTTTCACTTCAAGTCACGCACACCACTATTGGGCTAATATATTGAAAATGGGGAGCTGTGCCAAAAAAGCGCATATGAGCTATTAAAGAGGAAGGTCTTGGCTACATTTTGGCGTTTTTAGTTTTTTCAAATTCGGTTGTTGTTTCGAACAAAATTTTTCAAACAAAGTTTCACTTCAAGTCACGCACACCACTATTAGGCTAATATATTGAAAATTTCAATAGGCCCTTATTTTGTAAAACGCATCACAGAAATGCATATTTTTAAAAATTTTGTTCATTGCTTTCATTAAAATTTTATATGTTGTATGAAAAACAAAAACAAAATTTTTAAATATTGAATTTTTGTTTTTGCTTTCCATATAAAAGTCTCTTGGTGATGTCATTTACAAAATTATGCCCAGACTATATTCCAGACTATCATAAAACCCTAAACTAATATTATCAGTAATCTGATTTACCTGAGAAAACAATAAATCAAATTTGAACAAAAAGAAATTTTCTTTCACACTACGAACTTCATCTGTGTTTCTCTTGTTTTTTAAGATCTTCTTAATTTTTTTGCTTGCTTTTGAAGCTAACATCAACTTTGGGCGTATTGAACTTTTTTTAATGGAGCTAATCTTTCCCCATTCTTCTTCGGGTTCACTTTTTATACTTAATTGTGTATAATCATGATCTTTTTCTATCACTTCAACACTGAAAGAGTGTTCTGCGTTTTCAAATTTTCTTTCAATGGGGGTAGAGGTAACATAAGAATGCTCTTGTTTTAGAATTTTACTAGTATCGACTTCATTATATTCATTCAAAGAAGTAATAGTATCTTGAATTTCTTTGTCCATTGAACCAAACATTTTGTAATGGTAGCGAAGTTCCTTAAGTGAACTAAGATAGTCAATTCTCATAAGATTAATGAACACATCTGGTCTCACTGTTTTTTGTGGCAAAATAATATGTTTTTGCAAAAAGTAAGTGAATTCAACCGGAGCATTACTTATATGATCTCCTGATGGATCGACATGAATTCCCATTATGTTGCTCCAAAGAACAATGAAGGGACAATATTTGTTTAATATTAGCATACAAATTTCATCATTACGATATTCATTTAACGAAATACCCTTATTGATATTCTTAACATCATTTTCTACTTCACTATAAATAGATAAAAACATCTTTCGAAATGGGCTATTATATGCTACAGACTCCAATTGATCTCGTTTTTCATTATCTGGCAAATTATAGTCATTACTTTTATTTTCTACGTTAAATTCTATTAGGCATTGACGTATAATTTCCATACTATTTTCCAAATTTCGGCTTTTATAAGGTGTAAGCAATATTGTAAATATATGTTTAAACCATCTTTGGCCTTCCTCAATACTACTTATATTAAACGCAGTTATTAATGCATTTTTTAATAAATGCCTTAAAATATGGTTTTTACCCAATTTTGCGTTCAAGTCTTTGCAAATAATATGTATATAATGGCATTTACACCATTGCAATACAACAAAATCAGGCTTTGCATTTGAATTCTTTTTGAAATCATTTAGAAATGAGGCACAACCATTAAGGTACTCTGATAAGGTCTGACTGTTAAAACTTTTCAGTACTGCACCAAACAATGCAGAGCTGACGTCGGTACAAACTCTTTTACACCAAGGCCATTTGAACTGATACTTTATTTTATGTTCTTTCAAACATAATTTCAGTTTATCTAAAAAGTCGCCTATTTCTTTCATAGTATGTCCAGAAAGAATTGCTTCAGCGATAGGCAGAATCTTCTTAAGATTAACATTTCTTAAAACTAATTTATATGTCAAAATTCTTTTCTTGGCACATATTAAATTTTTTACACTTTCACCTGAAGCATCAAAATGTAGTGTAAATTTTGAATCTTGTAAAATTTTCATATTGTTTGCAATAGTTTCAAAAGTATAATTTTCCCATGTGTACACCGTAAATGGAGAAGCAAGCTTATGGATATAGTTTTTATAAGGCCCCATTTGCATAAGATATAGGGCATAAAATGGATCTGAGTGATAGTATCTATCATGATTTCCCTCAGATTTACATTTTCTCAATGTTTCCAACTTATGGATATTTTGAAAATTTCCCTTTTCAGCAATGTCATCTGCAGCATCCAAAATTTGCTGCTTTCTGAACAAATATGCTTTACTTTTCTTTAGTTTATTTTTCATAACATGCCTTTTTACGCCTCTTATTTGACCTACTTTTACCTCATTTTCAGCATGGTGTAAGTTTTTTGTTCTATAAACAATTACATCACCTTGAGGACTGACATTAAATCGATAAGTAGTACAATCATTAAATTTGCAGTAGGCATATAACAATATTTTTTCAAGACCATACTTTATGTTGTAGAAACATAAAATACAAACATTATTGTGTTTCAAATACTCTTCTCTTACTAAATCTTCTAGCATTTTTTTCTTGGTAATTTTATCTAATTTTAAAACTTTTTCATTGTTTAGATTAACACGAAAGGAACAGTCTTTGATATTAGCTTTGAATCTTCTGTTAGGTTTCGTATGTTTAGATTTACTACGTATAACATTTCTATTACATTTTTCATACGGATTTGGATTTTTCCTGTATTTAATGAAATCAGAAACATTTTCAGAATTATCTGTTAACTCAAACGGACCAAGGGTATGATCACGTTTCTCGTTTTTAGATATCGAAATTTTTTCCAAATCCTCTGAAAAAGAGTTTTTCCCAGAAATTTTAGTATCTGCAGAATGCTCGACAATTTTAAAATCATTTTCAAACTTGTTCTTTTCTAAAATTTCTTTTAAATAGGTTTTAATTTCTCCTAGATTACTCTCATTTTTTGCAAAGATTTCTTTAATATTATTTTTAATATCGATAACAAATGATTTTAAGTCTGTAGCTAAATCTTCATTTGATTTTTTAATAATATTTTCTGTGATATTCTTTACGATATTTCTCAATTCTGAATTAACAGTTATTGATTTATAATCATTATCTACCGATTGTTTTATACTTATATGAGAATTGCTTTCAACTTTTATAATTTCTAGAGTTTCAGACTCAAAACTATGCTGTTGTTGATTAGCATTTCCACTTTTATTTGAGTTATCTTCAATTTCTAAACTTTTGTCAAGATCGGATAACAAAGCCGATATTAAAGTTTGTTCCATTGGAAAACTCTCAAACATTTTTTTTTCATCATCTAATAAAACAATGTTTTCAATATGTTCAGGCATATCGGAATCTGAAATTCTCAAATCTCGACTTTCTAATAAAACATATTGTTCTACATTTTCAGGCATTTCTAATCCCGTATTTGTTCTCTCTCGAGACTCTAAAATGCGTTTTGCAATAATAGAAATGCGTTTACAAGTTTTCGAATTATATTTAATTTTTGCATGTTTATTTCTATTTTCATTTATAGAATTTATAACCGAATGAAAAAGTTTTTCATTCGTTTTAGAATAACTTCTCAAACTTTCTAAATTTGAGCAATTTAAAATAACATTTCTTAAAACTAAATTTTCCATCTGTGGTCCTCTCATGGTGCCTATAATTGATAAAAAAACATATAATATGATAACATTTAGATAAAACTGCTTTCTTAAAAAAAATTAACATAAAAATATTTCGCATATAATTGAATAACATTCATTCTTTAGTTTATCAATATTCATGGACTTTGATTCTAATAACAATATACATACATACATACATATTTCACCATTTTTAATGGCTTTTAATGTTACCATTTTCATGGCTTTTGAATTTGACCATTTTATGGGATTTTTAATTTTACCAATTTAATTGGTTTTTATTTCACCATTTTAATGGATTCCGATTTTGTTATTTTTTTTAATAAGAAATTAGATTCCAAATTTATATTAAAAACTAAAGTTACTGTAATATATGTACAACGAAACAATTACCAGTTTTAAACATAGTTTGTTTAATAATATTTCAAATTAAAATTTCTAGCTGTTATGTTTTGTATTTTTTTTATTATTTCCATTCTAACACCCAATTCACACCATGAAATAAAACTCACGATTTTTCTTTAGTTCTCTTCAAAAGTTGCTTCTAAAAACTTTACAGATTCATACGATGATTTTTTCCCATTATTTAAATGTTGATTTTTTTCTCCGTAATCGGTTATTCTTCTTTACTTTATTATTTGTATAAAAACAATCTGACATGTGTACATATGTATGTATGTATGTATGTACATATGTACATCAATTTGTTTTTTCCGTACAAACTTCATGCAAACGAATATGCGTATTACCACATGAAAATGAAATATGAAATAAAGCAAAATAACAAAAAACGAATATGTGTAAAGAAAAATATAAGAAAAACTCACGGAGAACTGAAAATGTGAATTTTTTGTTACCCCTTTTGCTTATCTACCCCGTTCGCTTACAAACACAAAATATCGTGTAATAAAATTCATGTAAAATTTCATGGTGTGAATTGGGTGTAATATGCTTAATTAACATAATTCGTGATAATAAGGTTTGACTGTAACATAAGTACAACGAAACAATCACCCCTATCATGAATACTTTTAACCACAAAAATTTTACCAAAGACTATAAATATATAATGATGTAACACTGCCATACATTGTAAGGCAAATGCTTAACTTGCTGTTGGTTTTAGTACAAAAACCATGCTAAAACCACTTTTTTCAAGAGAGTCATTAATTTTCTCATGTCTCTACTATTCATTTAGATATGTATACATGTGTTCATACGTTTGTGTCTTCGCATACACAAGTATGTGTGCATGTGTGTACATTTAATAAACAAACGAAAGAATCCATATAAACAAACAAAAAAAACTTTAAAAATTATTAAATATGTACCAATCACCAAAAATAATTACATTTCTTGTGCTTAGATTTTAATAAATAGTTTTTTAATTTTCTTGACCTTTTTAATTTAATTGTATAATAATTTAATTTAGATTTTAATAAATTTTATAATAGTTTTGTAAACAAAATAATAAATTATATGGTTTTCGAACTCAGGTAAGCTTACGTTTTATTTGATTTATGCATATACATAGATATTCTAACTACATATACAATTGAAAATTCTAAAATAAAATATTTAATAAAACAAATGAGTATACATACATAGTTCGGTGCGCATCAACATAAATGCAATAGTACAATAACAAAAAACGTAATTTTACCCTACAGCCATAGGAATCGGTCGCATTTACTTTGCACTGTTTATTTGTACATGATTTATATGAAAACAAGAAACTGCTTTTAATTGTTAATATTGAATGTGCTTTGCACAAGAATTATAACACACACAAACACATTTCTCAATAAGCATCATTTATATGTGTAAACAACAAAAAAAACACAATTTCTGAAATCAGAGATGTAAAGGAATGATTAAAATTTAGTTTTAATTCAAAATTATTTACAAAAAGTTCAATTGATTAATTTTACACAAAATGTGAATTGAATTAAAACACGAATGCATTCCTCATGAATTAAAAATTCTAGCATTCATTCACATCACTAAAGAGATTAATTGGATTAAAGTTTGAGTGAATTCATTGGTGATTTAAAGCAAATCGATTTTTTAATTCACTGTTTTTACTAAGATTAGGTTCATTAGTAAAAAAACTCTTGAATGTTTTAACAAAAATTTCAAAAGCGTTTCTGATTCGTAGATTCTTTCAAAAATGAATCATTCCTTTACAGTTCTGCTACTGAGCTATTTTTGAAAATTGTAAATTTATTTTACACAAACAAAAAGCCTGTTGTGTTTTTATTTTTTATGTTGTTGTAGAGATTCATATACTTGTATGAATATACTTTGGAACAAATCTAGTTTACCGACGCAGCTCCAAATGAAAAAAAAGAATAAGGTCCTTATTAACAGAGTTATGTGCATTTGAAGAATATATAGAACAGTGTATGCACTTAGTATTTCCCGTCACGACGATACATAGAACATAATTTTTTTTAATATCACTCAAATCTTTTGCATTTTAACAAATCCATTAAAATCTAGTCAAAAGCTTTCAAATGAAATTAAAGTTGGCCTTATAGTACGTTGAAATATGTAAAGCCAAATCTTTTTTTCATTTGGAGCTGCTTCGGTAAACTAGATTTAATATTTTTGCTTACACTTTTCTTTTTTTTAAAGTACGAAATCTTTCTTCCCGGCCTCTCAAAGTTGTTTCCACGGCTTTATTCTTTTGCTTGACGTCCTTCCCAAAATTTTACGCGGCTTTCTTCTAATAAGTATAAAAATTATGTATTAAAAATTTATATTTTAAACTACACTATACTTACTTACATACAATTAGTTGTTGCCTTCTTAACGATGCAAACGTCCTTCAATTAATTATTTTCTTACAATTTAATAATTTTTGTAAAGGTTTTTTTCGGCTTTTTCTTTTTGCTAATACATATGTAGATATAATTATATGTACTCTGTTTATCGTAAAAATAAACTTTGCAGGATCAGTGGTGTTAGCTTAGAGGTTTTCAATCATAATTTTATTATGTATATTCAGTTCTGAAAATCGCTAGCAGCTACTACTGTTTGTCTGGCAGCACCTTTTTTGAAACAGAAGAGAGCAAACAAAATTTCTGTACAATTGCCATGTTTGCTCTCTCAGTATCGCAAAAAGTTTGTTCAAAAGTTTGTTATCTTCTCGCAGGTTAAATAGTGATCAAGAAGCAACAACAATTGCACCCATCAGCAAACTTGTCAGCTTAGCTGTACAAACAAACAATAAGTAACAAGGTGACCAACGTGCACAAAATGGTAGATGCTGTGAGTACAATAAATGATAATAAAATTCAAACAGGAATGGACAGATACATAACCGTGTTAAAAAGGGGAAGAAGTCCAAAATCAGCTCAAATTGCTTCAACATCGAAAGTTCCCAGAGATGGAAAAAAACAATATAATAAATTCCGAAAATCGTTTCGCGATTTTATCTGAACAAGGCGATGAAGACACAACTACAACAAGTTCGAGTAAGCCCCCACCCATATATTTAAGAGAGCAGAATTCCAGTTTGCTGGTTAAAAGTCTTATCTCATTAATTGGAGAAAATGAGTTTTATGTAACTCCAATTAAGCGCGGAAACATCAATGAAACAATAATTCAGGTAGCTCATGAAAATAATTACCGAAAAATTGTTTCAGATTTAGAATCTAAAAATAAAAACTTCTACACGTACCAATTAAAGAGTGCTAAAGGTCTAACAGTCGTAATAAAAGGTATAGACTCTAGCGTGGATCCAGAAGAGGTCAAATCTGGCCTTGAAAATAGTGGCTATAAGGTGAAAAATGTCTCAAACATTAAAAATAGAGAAAAAATCCCCCAACCAATATTTAGAGTCGAGTTACAGCCAGATGGCATAAAAATAAAAACGAATTAAGAACATCCAATATATGACTTAAAGTACTTGTTGCATCGAAGAGTTACTGTTGAGCTTCCACATAAAAGAGCTGGACCTGTTCAATGCCTGAACTGCCAAGAATTTGGGCACACGAAGACTTATTGCAAGTTGCCTACAGTCTGCGTTGTATGTGGTGAGTTACACAGTACTGCTAACTGTGATAAAATAAAAGGTGATCCCAAGGCGAAAAAATGTGGCAATTGCGGCGGAAATCACACTGCCAACTATAGAGGCTGCCTCCTTTACTCGTTTTTTAAGAATTCATCAACCAAAAAAACCAATGCTACTCCCGCTCAGCCTAAAACCCCTATTAACTATCCACAGTTACCTCAACCGTCCACCAGCCAAAATCAATTTTCAAACATTTTCAAGTCTAACGCGACTAGTGCTCAACAACAATCTAACAACAAATTTTCATACGCTAGTATTTTAAAAAGCAATCAGAGTACGGCGCAAAAACCCGTAAATGTAAATGAAGATTCGGGATATAATTTTAGTCGTATTGAAGCCTCAATTGAGAGCTTAATACAAACTGTAAATAGATTTACTCTCAACATGTCCTGTATGATGCAGGAAATGTTGAAAATGCAGTCTACCTTGTTGCAGCCTGTACTAAGCAAATCATGAACTTAAAAATCTGTTTTTGGAACGCAAACGGCATCTGCCAACATAAAAACGAAATAGAATATTTTCTTCAGGATAAACAAATCGATGTTATGCTTATCTCAGAAACTCATTTGACATCTCGAAGCTGTTTCAGAATTAGTGGATATAATTTTTACGACACCAAGGATCCCCGTGGCAGAGCTTGTGGTGGTTCGGGAATCCTAATAAAAACGCGAATAAAACACCACCTGTTGAATGATTTTTGTGAAGATTATCTTCAAGCAACGAACATCTGCATCGAAACTTACTATCAAAAACTTGTAATATCATCTGTCTATTCGCCCCCCAGATTCTCAATTACCGAGAGTCAATATACGGCTTTTTATAAATCACTGGGCCTCCGTTTTCTAGCAGCTGGCGACTACAATGCTAAACACACATTTTGGGGTTCACGTTTAATCACTCCTAAGGGAAGAATTTTATTCGACACAATATCTAAAATGGGTTTGAATGTAGTTTCAAGTGGACAGCTAACAAAAAAAAATGGCTCAAACAAATGTGCACACGTCACTTTTACGTTGCGCAGGGAAACATGCCCGCCTATAAAAATTAACACCGAGACTATACCACAACACACTGTAGTCAAATATCTAGGCGGTCATCTTGATCGTCGTTTAACATGGAAATCGCATATAGACGCAAAGTTGACTCAAATGAAATTAAAAGCAGCTCAAATGAATTGGCTTATTGGAAGAAATTCTATATTAAGTCTTGACTGTAAACTTTTGTTATACAACGCGATCCTGAAACCAATATGGTCCTATGGAATCCAGTTATGGGGCACTGCCTCAGCATCGAATGTCGAAAGAATTCAAAGGCGACAGAATAAAATCCTACGTACAATAACAGCAGCCCCCTGGTATGTCAGAAACCATCGAATTCATAAAGACCTAGACGTTCCGTTGGTGAAGACAGTATTTTCAAAACACGCGAAAAAATATATAAAAAAACTTGAGTTGCACCCAAATCCACTTGCGCGCAATATTCTTCATTATAGAGGCCACACCCGGCTAAAAAGAAGGGATACTCTTTTTCTCAGCCGTTCACGAGAGATGTAAAACAACAAAAATTAACCGTTGAAATTAAAAATTTTGTTTAGCATTGGCTAAACTTATAATTAATATATTTTAGATTTAAGATTTGAAAATCTTATTGATAATTCAATTTAAATAATTAAAGATTCAATAAATAATAAAATTATCAAAAAAAAAAAAAAAAATATACAATACACATTTACAAACTTTCATTTGTTTAATAATTAGTGATAACAAAGTGTTATCTTAAATATTCAAACACACTTGTGTATGTCATAGATTTATTAAAATTTTTAATTTATATCAAACAAAAAACGGACAAACGCCACAAATTAAATTTCTTATGAAAAGCGTTTATTAATTAGAATAACACTATGTACCACTATTAAATTTATTTCCTAGTAAATTTGTACAACATTCTCATAAAACGGCTCGAATCAAAAATCTGTTACTTACAACTTTTTCGAATTAAACTCTCGCTATTCTTAAAGTAATTTTAAGCTTAAAGCCAACAACAAAATTTAATTATCACTTTTTCACACAAAATAATTTAATACTACTTACTGCATGCATACTTACATATACTATATATACATATATACATACATACATACTTTCTTTTAAACCTAAACAACTTGATAAATATTTTTACTAGTACTGGGTGCATCATCTCTTAAATTGTTAAGTGGAGTAGTTTCTGTGCTCCTGGCAGCTTCCAAAGATATTTGACTAGCATAATGATGACCCAGACGTTCTTGCAACATATAATCATAAGCTAAGAACGTATATATAACAATTGCAACAATCATTAATATGGAATAAAAGAAGAACTCATCACTTTGTGTGGAAAAAATATTTAGTTCTGTTGTAAACACCACAATCAAATTTCCAAAGGCATTATTTAAAAACCAGGCAGCGGTTACCACAGATTTCATGGATGCAGGAGCCTTCAAGCAAGAAATTTTTATATTTTATTTTATATCTTTCATATATTTTTGAAAAATAAACAATCTCAACATACCTGAGTATAAGCAAACCGTAGCCCCGGTATGGATAAGAACAACTCGCCCAACATTATTAACACAAACTGTGGTATTTGCCATAACACATTAACGGATTTAAATGGCATGGACTGTAATGGAGATTGAAGGTAAATTGTTTTATTTCATTTTTTGAAAAGATTTTAGTAAGAATATTTAAATGAAAACATAAAAACTGCCAGTTTTACTTGCAGACTTACAATAATATATCTTTGCAGTACTCCGGCACTAATAAAAGAAAGTGCTGAAAGTACCCCACCCAAACTAACACTCTGCAATGGCTGGAGTTCATAATTGAAACAATATTTCAAACATGGTTGCAATAAATAGTCCCAAAGAGGTATTAAGGCGAACAGAAAGATGGGACCCATAGCCTTAACCTGATCTGGTTGTATGGTAATGCCACGTGCTATGGTCGTATTCATCAGAGATGCTTGAAAAGTCCAACTTGAGTCTTGTTGAGCCAATAAAGCAAAATAAATTGGCAACGGTAAGAATAATTTGGCCAACTATAAAAATTACATTTACCTAAGGATTTTTTTTATTTATTTTGTTGTAAATCATCACCTTTAAAACTTTAGCCACATCATTGACAAATGACTCATCATACTTTCCTATCGCATAATGAAGCCAATAAGAACGTTTTACTATATCAGCATTTCTGGTCCATTTCCTTGCCAAAGCATTTTTAATACAACCAAAAAAATTTAGCAAAATATTATCCTCATTCAGCTTTTCATCCTTGTAATACAGTTTGCCAATGTTAAATATTACTTTAAGGTAAGTAAATTCATTATTATTATTAAAAATCAGCTTACTGAATATAGAAAAAAAAAAACATATAAGTACTTACTCCACGCAATAAAAAACGAGGTAGCCAATGTTCCAAATACAGCTGGATAACAGTCTGTCTTAGTGAAACATTTAGTATTGGCTCTTACCATTGGCGGTAGAAATTTACTCAAAAATATTCCAACATAATAAACAAAATAGTATAGGCTGAAATATTGCTTCAATTGTTTAGCCTGTTGAGGCTGTTGAAACTGTGCGGCACCCAAAGCAGTTAAACAAGCTCTTGAAGATCCATTTCCAATGGCTATAAATAATAATGATATGGAAACCAAAAATCTAAAAGAAAATAAATAAATTAAAAATAAGTAAACTGTAAAACTTAACTTTTATGATCTGGGTTCACAGACATCAAGTTTTAATTAAAACTTTATCTGGCAAACTTGACATGTGTGAAGAAGTTATATTTATTTCAAGGGAAATTTAAGTGATAAACACAAGGATTAAGGATTTTCTTATCTTTTTCACTTTTTTTTAATTTTTCCTCATAACATTTCAAAGCTTTTGTTTATGTTCTTAGTTCCAAAACTATGAAATATCTAAAAAAATTTCCTTTAAACTTATGTTTAAAACCATATGCGGTGCATATAAAAATTTTGTGAAATAGTTATCTAAGAATATTTAAAATAAAAACAATTTAATTGTTATAATATTGTAATTAAATCAGATTTATTAAGAGTACTGAAGCCATACATATTAAAACTGATTTCTAAACAGACGAATCAGCTTTACATCTTCCTTAAAAGTTAAAATCGATGAAAAATAAAAAGGAATTAAAAGTTATCCGATTTGTAAAAGAGCTGAATGTGTAAATAATTGATGGGAAATCAAAATTTTGTCGAAAATTTATCTGGCAGCCCTGATTGTTGGCTATTTCTCTACTTTTTAACAGTAAAAATTACCTTAGGAGCTGGAAAAGGTACAAAAATGAAAAGAAAATGTCGATAAAATAAAAATTTTTATTTGGGGTCTGCACCAGGCGATTTTCCCAGGATTTTCGTGGAATAGAAAACAAAGGAATTTTCTAGAATAACTAAACATGTTTTCGATTTCACAAAATCGTATTCTTTGATATAATTTATCGATTTTACATTACTTTTAAATAAAAATTTTAACTAAAGCAGTTAAAAAGAATGTACATATCGTCGGTCACAGGTTGACAACTCTTAACTCGAATCGGGTTTTTGATGCCAAAAGACTGTGTTTGTCTTTCTGCATGTTAGTACGTTTCATTTATATTTTTAAAAATAATAATAATAAATATCTCCTACTAATTTTGGTTTTTTTATTTACTTTCAACACGGTTTAGTAACGTGTCTTCTTAAAAGTACAAAAAAACATGTTAAGAGTTGTCAACCTGTGACCGACGATATGTTTTTTAGTTAGTCTACTCACACCAGCGATATTCCCATATACGGCAATGATGTTAACACCAACAATATCCAGCCAAAGGCGTAGAGAAAATAAAATCTCGTTATTGTACTTATAATTCCTATATAGCTATCGGCCAATATAGCTCCAAATATAGGACAAAATTGTCCAAAGAAATTGAATATATGCAACACAACTGTTGATAAACTTTCGCTAAAATACAAATCATCTCGTAAATATAACGCCAATATTGCTGAAAATGTTAAAAATAAGTATTTCAAAGGTTGTGCTATACATACATATGTACATACATACATATTTACTTGGTATTTGAACAATAAAAATAATTTGAATATATGTATGCACATATGATGTACATGCATATGTATGATAGATTTTTATTTCAATGAGAAAAAACAAATATTTTAACTTTATTGTGACAAAAATATTAAAAAAACAAGAATTAAGTGTCTTCATGCAGAAAAAATGCAATGAAACACAGGAAAGTAAAGTTATGTGCGTATAACAGAGCTGTAAAAGAATGACCCAAACCTGATTTTTAATTCACAATGAGTTAGAGAAAATTTAATTAATTAATTTTGCTTAAAATGTGAATTGAATTGAAACACAAAAGCATTCCTCATGAATTAAGAATTCTTGTATGCATTGACATCACTTAAATTATTACTTGAATTAAAGAGTGAATTAAAGAGTATCAAAGTCTTAAATTCATTCATTTAAGTAAATTAATTTTTTTTTGACACAATGAATGCATTAAAAAACTTTTAATACAATGCTTGAATGATTCTCAGCTTCATTCAGAAAAGAATCATTCTTTTACAGCTCTGGTATAATGTGTATAAATCATTATATAAATATTAAATAAAATATGAAGAAATAGTACTGCAATTTTTATTATTAAACTAATAGGAACGAAGTACAAAGTAATAAGTATCTATAGTGAAATGTACAGACAATTTTTTTTTAATTGTTTTAAAGAAAATTAAATTATTATCAGATAAGTCATAAAATGTCCGGAAATATAGCTGTGAAAAATTTCCAAATATTTTGCTAAATGCCGGGACATAATTTGCTCACTGGGACATGGCGGTAGAATTATTTCAGGTAGATAGCCCCTCATTCCACTGTGCATGACATTTTGTCTATTTAAAATGACCAGTAAAAAAATTAAATGATTATATATTTTCTTTATCATTTTTAAATTTAATAATCTATACTCGTCGGAAATTAGTTCAAGGGTGTATGTGATTGATCTTGAATTTGTTTTAAGTATAAGATCTATTATAGGTTCATATGTACATGTTTATAGGTACATATGTATATGTATATGGTACATACATACATATGTGCTACTTTTTAAGAAATTAGAAAATATTTTGGATCCATAACGCAAACAATTAATGTTGCAAAATCGTCCCAATTAGAGATAACAAACGGTAAATATAGCAATGTCAATCGGAAATGGTTTTTGAAAATCCCCTGACTTAGAAATAGAATCGCAAGGTATTTTTTCACAGAAGTGAACGAGGTATTGTGGGTTATTTATTGTCGATAAGATGTGGGAGAATTGTAAGATAAAAGATGAGAGAATTGAATAAATTGATTTAGGAAGGCATTTTGTTTTTGAATTTAACTGTTTTTTTAATTTTAGTATTTGTATAATTAAATAATTTTAGTTTTGGTTGTTGTATGACTGTTTTATTAGAGATTTTTTATGATGATTTTTCTATGAACATTAAAAAAAAATTATTTAAATTTAGAATACGGTCGCGTGCGTACATACGAAAAGTAATAAATATTATCAGGCTCAGGTTCAGTTTTTTATTGAATTAATGAAAATTCAAATTATATACTGTATACTGATATACTGACGTTCTGCTGATTGGATATAATATTAATATTTTTCAAACATAAAAAAATAACTCTTAAGGTACGGTCAGATTTGTAAAATATTTGACCAAAAACATGAAATTTTTGATTGCCGTAAATCTGACCATAAAATATTTTTGAAGGCAAACAATATTTACAGAAAGCAAATTTGTTTGACGGCAAAAAAAAAATTTCTCTAATGTGAACATAGTTTGACCACCCTATGTCAAACATTTTTCGTCTGTTTGGTCAAAAATTTATTCAATTTTACAAAATTTTTGTAAGAACAAACATTGGCACTTCTAGTGTAGAACTATAATATTAAATTACGAAAAGTTTTGCTTCTTTACAAAACCATTTAGCCAGAAGTTAACTTCATTCAAAGAGATGACGTTTCAAAATTTGTAATGTAACTTCTTTCCGAAAAATGGCAAAAAGGAAATACTTTTAAAAAAAAAAAAAAACAATATACTTATGTACATATATATATATATATGTATATATATATATATAGAATATATATAGTATATGTATATACAGTGAACTCGCAGAAACGTGAACATCCAGTAACGTGAACTACCCAAAAACATGAACATATTTTTTTTTTAGTTTATGTTGTTTTGGCCAATTTTGTGTTTTGTGTTATTGATTATTAATATTCAGCTATTAAGGCCTAACGCAGTTTATGACAATAAAAAACTTTTTATTTCATATTTACCCAACGTTTCGTAAATTTTATGTTGACTTTTTCAAGGGTTTCGTCTATTTGAAAAAATTAAAACTTAGTATTATTATAAATAATTACACCAAAATTTTCATTTTACTTACAAAATGATGGTAGTTAATCACTCTACATACATGTAAATTAGGTTTTTTTTTTTAAAAAATTAAAAAATGTCAAATTGGATTTTTTCCGTTGTTTGTTTTCCAAATATTTCCTTAACAAGATTTGCAAATTTTCGCCATATTCTCGATTTAGGAAGAATTGTTTTGTATTCTTTAAGGCTTTAGAGTTTTTTTTTGACATTATGGCTTTTTGATATTTAATAATTTTTTGCAAGTTGTCGCTTTTTCGCGAAATTTGCAATTCTGCCAAACTCTTGGCTTTCTTTCGTTTTTTTTAACTTTTTTTTTTTTTTAATTTTGGCTTTTTAAAAATTTTGCAATTTATAGAGATTTTTCGCTTTTCTCGCAGCAGGAAGCAACATAATTTTTTAAAGTTTGTATCAGCCAGAATCAGTAGTAGTTTTAGAGAAGCACGAATATATAAAAATCGCACCAATTTAACAAATGGCAAAAACTCGACAAGATCTCATTCACAATAAATAAGATAATTAGCAAACTGCTGCTTTTTGTGTCTTTATTTTGGATTTAAAATTTTCAGTATCTTTCTTGCCTTCTCTGAGAATTTTTTCAGATTTTTTCAAGATCTTATTTTTCCGCGGATTGGCTCGCCTTATTCAGGCATTTATTTTCATTATCAAAGCATGTCCAACAGAGCTACCAAAAAAATATCAGCCGTAAAAATCTTTTATTGAAGCATTTTGCCTAAAGGTAGATATTTTTATTTGACTCTGTTTGTTCTTACAAAAATTTTGTGAGATCTAATAATTGTTTTCCCAAAATAAATCAAAATATTTGCCTTTTAGTGGACACACTTTGTTCACATTAGACACATTAAACATCTGTTTTGCTGTTTGCCTCTAATAAATATTTTATGGTCAGTCTACGGTAAGGAAATGTTTCTCGTTTTTCGTCAAATGTTTCCCCAATGTGACCGTACCTTTAGTAATTTGAATTTTCATTAATTCAATAAAAAACTGAACTTGAGCCTGATAATATAACTTTTCATATGTAAATCAATATAAGTTCGAACAATAATTACGTTTATTCGTAATAATATAAAAAATATACATAAAATAATTTAACTTACTTCTTATGCCATTTGCGGCAAATGCTTCAAATAATTTTACCGTTAATACAAATATAATGGCTCTGGGGTATTTAAGATATCTGGGTGTTAATTGTTTTACAAGGCCGTATCCTTCACATTTTTTATTTCCTTGTGGACTTATCAAGACATCTCTTTCGTTATCTTTAAGTGTTAAAAGACCCAACGCAGGTAGTGCTTTAAATAAAATGTTAGATAAAATTTATTTTGTTATCTTAAATTTTAAACAAAACTTACTATCTTCACTAGCAATTTCTGATGCTCGAAACATGTTAATCTTCTTATTTGGAGCACTTTTATAGCTAATAAGTATGTATGTATGTCTTAATTAAATTTTTAATATGCTTTTAGAAGTAATAAACAATAAGAAATTATGTAGTACTCGTATGTATATATGTATGTATATTTTGTATGTATAAAACCAAAGTAAATATGTAAAATGTAGAATATTACAGGGTTTTCTCAACCGCAAATACTTTAATTTTCACGTCAGTTGACTGTTGGAGAAAAATCTCAACAATACAGTCTATATAGTATAATGATACATACATACATGCATATGTACACTTCATCTTCTATTCACTATTTGTACATAATAAATCATTGTTGTTGTTCTCGATGTCTATTCAAATTTTACTATTTTTCAAAAACAACAAGGTAGTTTGTTTGTTTGTTTTTTAAAAAAAAAATAATTATTAACATTTGTAAGAAAATGGAATCAATTTATTTAAATAATTCGTTTAATTACATTCACACAAATACGATCATTTATAACATTATCACATTATTTATTGACCGTTATATTTCTTTTATTTCAAAACATATTTTTGTAGGTTTTAATTGTTTAAGCTCTCGCGAAATACTGTCTGATTTGATGTGTTAAAACTGAACTTTTTACAATCTAATCAGAACGTTGCCAGAAAGTTTGGTGAAAAAAAGACGACAAAATATTGATAAGAAAATTGAATTGCGAGTAAAATTAACTCGCCCATTCGAGTTAGCTTTAGAAGGAAAAATATAAAAAATTTTCCAAAATTTATTATAGATGGTCTCACAAAATTTAGTTTTTTATGGTTTATTATTCCCTATATCATAACGCATATGTGTGCAAAATTTTGAACATCTAATATTACAAATGACCAAATTGTTACCAAATCAAAATATGTAATTTTCGTTTCAATATTGCAAATAGTTCCAATTTGATAACGTTTTTTCCCTCCCCTGTAAACTTTTGAAAACTGCAGATAGGTTATTTCGTCTTTAAGGTGACGATATACTGTAGGCTTAGCTTTTCTGTATACTCACGCAAACGATTTTATATGTTATTTTTTTATAAAAATATTTTGCGGTAGGGGTGACAATGCAGTGCGGTTACTCTGTATTTTGAATCGAAAGCAAATGCATTCAAATTTCAGTGTAAATAATTAGGACAGTTTTCTTTTCGAATCGAGTTGCAGAGTAACCCCCCAGGTCATCTCTATTATAACTTTGCGCTAAATTCAACCTCAAAGCGTTAAAACTCCATAGATATTTTCAAGTGCTAAAAGTGATTGCGATTTGCCTATGAGTCGGCGTTCAAACAGGGACTAAATATTTATTAAAAAGTAAATATACTCGTACACATATTTTAAAAACGATCAAAATCTACAAAGTCGAATAGAATTACACCATTTGACGAAAATTTTGTTGCGTTTGCTTAGGAGTTTCCAAAGTTAGTAGTTTACATACATCATACTTATAGCCATATGAACATTATCGTAAAGATAGAAGTACAATTTCTTTGAAGTAATAATCGTACAATTCAACTAAAATCCTTAACTCAATAGTCACAATATCTGATTAGGGCCTCAAACAATCGATTTTTGGAAATCGAGACTAAATCAGTAACCTTTAACCCTTAGGTTAGGTTAACAGTTTGATGTGAAAAGAAAATAAATTCCAGCCTACTTGGGTCCTGTTGTGGTTCAATAGCGATACTTGTAGGAAGGAAGGCTAGATTAGAAGAAGAAAGGTCAAGAATTAGATGCAGCAAAAGAGATAAGAGACACAGCGAGAGATCCACCCACTGCTCCTAATAAGGCAATTAAAGTTTCTGAGATCCGTTACTAAAAGCTCGTAGAGGGCACTGAAGGGTCTTCCACCTAGAAAGTGAAGGCGGGGTTTCCCCAGACCGGGGTAGAGGCATAAAAGATGCGTGATATTCTCCTCTTCTTCCTCGTCATTACAATTGAAGCAGTAATAATTATATGGGAGACCTAAGCGTCTGCGACCATAAAGCTGCGCAAGTCAGACTTAAGGAAATTTAGGGAATATTAGCATCCAGGCGAGACCATAGGGTTCTCTCTATCGAGCAGGCTGGCTCATTGTACCATCTAGTTTGAGCTACAAATCTGCATAAAAGCAACATCAAGAGAGTGGAAAACCAGCAAAAATTGTCAATGTCATCCCCAAGCTGGGTTCCATTCTTAGCCAGAGTGTCAGCGATGATATTACCCGTAGTGATTCCATAACCACGTACTCTTATTAGGGTAACACGTGAATGATTCGCCACCGCGTTTAGTGACTTCCGGCATTCCAGGACCAGACAGGATGTGACATTCACACCCGTGAGGGCTTTAATTGCCGATTGGCAGTCGGTTTTGATTTGGATAGCTTTGATATTTTTTTTTAATTAGGACCAGCACCCAGGGGATGACACCTACTTATGCCGTGCACTATGCCGAAACTCGGAGAGATATAGGGTAGAGAAGATATATGTTAAAAATTTAGAAGGTTTAACTCTTTTGCAACTCTGCTTTTTGCGCGATATGTTAATTTTTATAGCAGTGTTGAGGTGCCTCTGCGTCATTCACTTTTTTAAGCTGTATTAAGCAGACATTTTATTAATTGTTTTACTTCGACGATGTTTCTGCTACCCGACGAAGGAGGGCGATGTTGTGTACATTAGCTTGGATAGCATCAATCGCTGTCGGAACTGTTTTTTTAGTGACCAGTGCTATGCCTTCATCACTTTAAATAGTTCGACAAAAATTAATACAATTCCACACTAGTGCACATTAGAAAAATTCATGATATTATGAAAATTATAATTTTGTATATATGTACTCGTATGTATTTATATAAAAAAATCGGCAAAATGCGATTGTCAGATCTGGCAAGAAGAACCAATCTGTTGGTTAATTTGTTTGCTAACAGTTAGTTGGTTGAATGATATCTGTATCTTTCGGTTCGTTTGGCTTTATGTATGTATTTGTGCATGAGTAGTAAGTAAATATTATTAAATATATATTTACATATATGTATGCCGACCATTTAACAGCAAATTAACACAAAATACAAAATTAACGTAAACGAAAAAATCTATCTTTTCAGGACAATTGTGTTGATATTTTTGAACAAGGTGCGTACTAGAAGTGTAAACGAAAAGACCTACATATGATTCTGTTTACATATTACGTTATCGCCGTTTTTAGCCCTTTCCCCTGACACACCAAATTCGTATCGTGTTGCGTAATATGAAGTTCAGACCCTATTGACTTTTACGATAATCTGTATTTTAAAATTTACAACTTGAGCATGTTGAAATTTTTAAAATGTCTATAGGCAGTAGTGATGTTACGAATATCAATTTATAGTATTCGCGAATACGAATATTTAAAACAGTATTCGCCGAATACGAATACGAATATTTCTTTTGAGGTTTATATTTCAAATTTAATTGGAAAAAATCCCTGCCTTTGCGTTAGTAACTATAAATGAAAAAAAAAATTTAGTGATTTAACATTATTATTGCATTAAGATGCCGAATTTGAAAACCTCTACAGAACATTTTTTAATTATTTTACTTACATACTTTCAGATTTCGTTTTTCTTACTCCGCGTGAAATACAATTGGTTTTTTTTTAATAAAAATTAATATATTTTATTTATTTGTTGCGGGTTAGCAATATCTAGATATATATTTCGTTGATATTGCTAACCCGCAACAAATAAATAAAATATAAAACATAAATACTTGAGTACATGCTCAAATAAATGTAAAAATTTTGTAAAAATTAATATATTTTTTTACATTTTATGTACTTTTTTTAAACTTTTGTATGATTTTTTTTTTTGGAAAATGTATGGGAAAATTATTCGAAAAATATTCGCTTGAATTTGGCGAATACGAATATCTTAAAATAGGCGAATAGTCGAATACGAATACGAGTATTCGTAGCATCACTAATAGGCAGGTCCAGGATTTACCGTAGTAAATCAAGTTTTGAAAAAAATGTCGCTTATGATAAATTGGTGTTAAAGGGTCTTTATTATGTATGTAAGTATGTATGTATGGAAATGGCTCAATTTAACTTAGAATCTGTCTGTTATCTCAACATTCGTAATATTTTATTTCACGAGACAAATACTATATTTTCTTATTGGTTTTATTGTTGGCTGCTCCTACAACGATTGCTCTCGGTCTTCTCACGAAACAATTTTTTTGTTATCTGTATCATTTGATTACATTTTAATGTTGTCTGTACAGAATCGCAGATATGCATACACACATATGTATGTATGTATGTATGTACATTAACAAAAGTAGGTATGCAAATGTTTGTACGATAACATTTCAGGTAATCTGTTTGAAATACATACATACATATGTACATATGTATGTACGCTAAATTCCTGTTAATAAAAAAAACCTTATTATTTTATATCAACTGCCTCAATAATGTTGCAATTTATGACGATTTTGTTGTTTGATTCGGATCTGGATCCAAACTCAATCATATCGAATGACAAACGTTATTTTAGTTCTTGAATTTCTTTTGTTGAAAACTTTAGAAATATATTTTCGAATGATAAACCAAAAACATTAATTATGCTTTTTATTAGATGCCAATGTGATTAATATCCATCAGTTCTTAGACGATGGAAAAAATCTCAAATACTTAAATTCATCAAAAATTCTTTGAGAAAGTATTAAAAATAAATAAAATATATTCAAAATGATTATCCATATCGGAACTTAATATCGGCTTAGATAGTTTAATATGATTCTGGTGGTGGCGCAATTGTTCTTAGAACAGGCCAAATAATTCTTCTTATGTTAACCACATCGACCACATTTTCATCGAATAAAGTGGAAAACGAAATAGAATACGAGTTCAAATAATATCGATATGAAAAAGATTTTCAAGTCACAACTTTCTTCGTTTTCGTCTCGATTTCCATCATATGCCTGTATATTTTTAAACTATTTAAAGTGTCCAAACATATTATGGTTTGATGAAGGGTGTGCTATTACCGTACTTGTTTTTTATTATATTGTTTGTATAAAAATAATTTAACATGTGACTGAGGAGATAATACAATATTATAATTTTTTTTCTTTAAAGAAAAAAAAAAAAACGGTGGCCTGCTAAAGTGCAACTGTAAACGACGACTTACTTTAGAAGTGATAATGATATCGATCCTTAGTCACATGACTGAAAGTTTATACATTGTATTTACTTACATATTTACAAACATATTAATCGCAGTTTAACCCAGCACGCTTTAAAAGATTGACTACTCTGCTATAAAAAAATTACCAATGAAGAAATATTTTTTTCTAAACTACGAATGTTCGTTAAAATGTAAAATATGTCTCTGGACTTACTTCAAAAGCACTTAAGTCGACTTGAGAATTTTTTAAATTTGTTACCATTAAATAGAAATTTTTAAGGGTCTTTTTTTGTTCAATCGGCGAATTTGTAGAACATTTAGTATGAAAAATGTTGTAAATTTTCAAATTAATCTCTTACAGGTATTAAAGTATACAGATAAACCACGAAAAAAATCTATATTTAAAGCTTTAATCAAAATCACTTACATACTTATAATTAGTTTTCATTAAAAAAAAATATTGCAATATTTTTTGGAATTTTTATTCAAATGATTTTTTTTTAGGACCAGCACCCAGGGTATAACCCCTGCTTATGCAATGCATTGAGCCAGAACTAGGGAGAAAGGGATAGGATAGAGAAGATAAATTTTGAAAATATAGTAAGCTTAACCCTTGCGAAAAGCCACGCATTCTATAAGGGGCTGTGCACATATTAGGTGTGATCCCGTACTCAACATTGGGAGCCCGCGGGATCCCAATTTGCACGAAAACTGTTCCCGTACACAAAGTTCGTGCAAGTGAGAGAGATTTTGAGAGAGAAATATTCTTCTTCTTCCTGCACGAAACAGCCCGTACTTTTTCTTCGGGCTAGTTTGTGCAAGTAGTAATCAATCAGCTGTTTATGAAATAAATAATAACAAATAAGAAATTTGAATTTTACCTAAAAAGAATATTGATGAAATAACTGTTACTTTTGCAAAAAGCAAAGCAAAATATGTATGTTTGGATATACAAACATAGATATGTATGTGTGTACTAACTAAAATCTCTTAAAAAGTGAAATACTAATCAAAAACAGTATTTATTTTTTTGTTTACTTTCACAGCAATTTCATACAAACTTTTGGGATAAAAATGTGGTTTTTAGTGTTCCCGTACTTTTGTGCGTTTTTGTCTCTAATTGAGAGAAATTCTTGTTTGCTCTCATTTTACCGGACTTTGCCCAAAAAGTACGGGATCAAACCTATTATGTAAGGTTCAAGGGGGATGGCCGTTAAAGATTTGTTACGTATTGAAAATTTTGTACTGAAAAATTAGTAAAAAGCGTTACAGCGTTACGTAATATGTGCACAGCCCCTAACCATAAACATAGTTTCGTGTCGTAAAATGAAACTTACTCTTTCGCTGCCTTTTTGTACAATAAAAACTACAAAAATCAAACATTTGTGGAATTTAAAAAGCATACGGTCTACCGCGGTCATCATAAAAATTTCAGTCAATGTTTTATAATTATTTCAAAGCCACGGACAATTAAAAATATTTTTTCTTGGGTGTTGGTGCAGTGCCAGCTCGTTAGATCGAATTAATGATTGCAGACCCTGATTCGAATTAACGAGATTATTCGGATTCCTGGATTCGGATTACTGGATGTGCGTGCTGCTATTATGTATTATAATTCACTATATTCGAAAATAAAATACAAGCCAGGATTTCAAAACAAATTTATTTTATTTTTGTTAATCAAGAATGAAAAAATTAAACTTTTTTTAAAATACATATTCGCCTGTGTTCTGTATTTCACATTTACAATTTCACTGTGATCTAGAAAAGTAATGAAACTTTGTTTTTCCAACGATTTCAATTTTATTTTGTTTCAAACAAATTTTTAAAATACTCGTAATGTGGGAACAAATCTAGTTTGGCTGCGTTATTAAAAAAAAATATCTTATCCGATGGAGAATCAAAAAGTAGAAAAATAAATAAATAAAAAATTGTTCGGCCATGCTTAGTTTCCGAGTTATGGGTATCTGGAGTTCCAGTACAAAATTGTAAATATATGGTGTATGTTTCATATAATGTGGTCAATATTGGTATCATTTGAAAACTTTTGAGAAGATGGTTAATGATTTCCTAAACTTTTTAATTAATTCACTAACCCACTGGAATAGCGGCTTCGCTGAGTAAAGATTTTCTTCCATTAATCCATTGTTTTGTTCAATATAAAACTCAAATTGAAAAAAAATTTTTTTGTATCTTCATGATTTGCAAGAAAAAAATTTAGCAATCTTGCCTTGAAATATTTTTGTATTGGAGAAAATCGAGCCTATCGCGAAAATTTAAAAAAAAATATCAATGCAAGCTCTAAAACTGATTATAATATGCTAAAATTGTTCGCTTTCGTAAAAATTCGCGAAATTTATGAAAGTGCAAAAACTAGTTAAAATTTTAATTTATATTTGAATAAAATTCCCTAAAAATGTAAGAATGCCGAAAATTTTGCAAAAATTACGCACATTGCGAAAAACTGCAAAAATTTTAAAGATATCATAATTATGATTAAAAATCGCTAAAACTTTAAGGAATATACAACAAATTGTTGAAATCACGAAAATGGCGAAAAATCATTTATTATAAAATCAATTATAAAGCAAAACAATGCTTTATATATTTTTATTCTTCTCATAAAAACTAGCAATTTAAACAAACCATTTTTTCATTCGATTTCCACAATATGTATTTTTTATATTGAAACTATATAACAGACTGTTAATTACGCGAATACGAATTAAGGATGCATTACGCAAACAAATTTTAAATGGTAATAAGAATCATGATTATTTTGCAAATAATCAAATTTTTACTAAATTGCTAGAAGACATATGTATAACACTTGGTGACATCAAATTACACCAATTTCTTGGCTTCGAAGAAGCTCTTCAAATGCCTCATTTGCCAAAAGCCCATACACACCAATACAACAGTTTGAGATACAGACCACCAGAGCACACGAGAGTTTGTACTTTCGCTTGTTTGACGGAAACGCTCTTCGCGATAACGTTGATAGTTTTGCTCTTTGGTGATTTGGTCCACTTGATCCAACAATTGTCGTATACGTAGCTGAAGTTCAGTCAATTTCTCTTTTTGAGCAACACTAGCATAATCAATGGCATGTTCACCAACTTGTATATCCAAATGGACACGTAATTGAGCACCACTAAACCAAGATGTGCTGTTTGAGTACAAGCAGATTATATGTTCACCTGGTTTATGGGAAGTGAATGAAATTTGACCCTCTGAGCTGTACACACGGGAAAGAATAACTTTGTCATCAACATCTCGAACCTCAACATGCATTCCAATGCCAGGTGATGAGGGCATGAAGCCATTTGAACGGGGATCATATAATTCCACTTTGTAGATTACTATTATACCAATGAAAACGAGTTAGTAATTGAGTTTAATTGTTGCAACTTACCAAAGATAACTCACCAATGACAGTAGTCTCATCCGGAACCTCTTCAATAAAACATTTGCGTTCTGTTTCAGCGATATGAAAATACAAACCAAATACTGTATTGCAACAGGCCAATAGGGCCGCTAAAGCTAAAAGTTGTTTCAACATATTTAATATAAATTTATTAAAACTATTAGATTTTCAATTTGACTTAATTTTTTGTTTTATTTAACTCGACACGTCATGGAAAAAGTTCGACACTAGACAAAATGCTGCGAAATAATGGAATACTGTGTTACCAATTCTTAGTGACTATTTTACATTTACAGTGCCGTAGCCAGGCACTAATAAGGCGAATGGGGTGTAAGCAATCTGTACAAACGATTGTCAAATTTTTTAATATTTGCTTTTCTATTAAATTCTTTGTTTACAAATAAATTTGATATTTTTTGAAAATTAAAACTTTTATATGAATTGTTTAAGGTAAAAAAAGTGTATGAAAAAAAGAAAATAAGTAGCAAAAAAAGGAAGCAAGCAAAGGCCAGGAAAGATATACATACATATTTAGAAACGTTCTGAAGAACCACAAACTAAGTCTGTGCATTTCAATGCCCCAAGAAGTCACTGAATTAACACAAAGTCCCCGTGGATAGAATGAATGAAGGTATATTTTAAATTAAAGCTTAAATGTAGTTTATTTAATTGTATGTAATTGATTTAAATTAATTAATAAAAACAAGTTTCATATATAACATGGTATAATAAATAAGGCAGTCTTGTCCCTAAAGACTTGTCAAGTTTTCTTTAGAGCAGATATTTTTATATATTATATAAAAATTTCCAAATAAAATTTTATATTTCACCGGTGGGTTGAATTAAATTTCTTTGCTTAGACGCCGTTACAAACAGGTCAAGTTTAGCTGTTTTTATTATATCATGTATGTACATAAATAGAAAATATTATTTGTTTCTGGGCTACCTCTTGTAATTGTTATTCTACACTTTCATTCCATTATCTCGTAAAATCCCCAAATTTGTTTTTTGAAAACAAATTCATATATATAAAGAATATTGGGAGCAAGCTAATATATATGCTGCATATCGTTAGTTGATAGTTCCCACCTATTGATTAGGTAACCCATAACAGATAAATTAAATTTTAGAAAACTTATATTCTTGTGAATTACTTGATTATATTCAAGGCGAATTAATATATATCCCGATGCGAATTCATACTATTTTTGTTCAATTCGCTTTGATTATATATTCATATATTATATTTAGAATGTTTGAAGCACTCTGTGTTTTGGTGTTAACTCTAGGTGAATGTTAGTATATTAATATATCGCACTCGTTCAACAATACTGTATTAACTCGAAATTTTAAAATTTTCAGTAGAGGCAAAAAACTTTTTTTTTTTATACTATTCTTCTATCACAAAGAGAAATATAACTGTATTTTTTTGGGTGAAAGAGTGGAGAAAATGGTGTAAAATTTTAACAGTGGATAGATATGACCACTGTTCATCGATTTCTTGCAAAAAACTAAATTTTAAAAATTTTGAGTTAATACAGTATTGTTGAACGAGTGCGATATATAACACATGTTTTATGTAAATATATTGCAAAACTGTTGACGTAAACATCAGAAATTTGAGATTTTTAAAGAAATGGATTTAGTTATCTTAATAGGCATAGCCACAGCGCTTTTGGTTATATTATTGACATTACTTTTCTTACAAAAGAAAAAATCTCCAGGTTTGTTCTTAAAAATGCATTCATTAGATATTAGGACATTGTATTTTTGTTTTTGTAGATGATACCAATAAAACTCAGCAACAACAACGTGGTGTACCCCAAAGAGCCCAAGAAGGTGTTCCGAGGCGAGCTCAAATTGTACGTAATCAAAGGAATCGCTTAAGGCACAACGTAGCACCTGCTGCTTTGGACAATGCTCTTAATGATGAAGAAAGTGACAACAATGAAGAAGGTGAATTACCTCAAGCCCAAGTTTTAGATGAAAAAATGGGTGCCAAGAAGAGGGCAAAAATAGAACAAAAAAAACAAAAACGTGCATTTATGGAGCAGCAGAAAAAAATGCTTGAAGCATATAAAGTGCAAGAGTCCAAAATGGAAGAAGAACGGAAAAAACAAGAAGAGCGGGAAGCCGAAAAAGAACGCAAACAAGCTGAAGACGAGCGTCTGGCCAGAGAAGAACAAGAACGGAAAGAACATGAGGAATACTTGAAGATGAAGGCGGCTTTCAGTGTTGAAGAAGAGGGCTTTGAAGAAGATGATACAGAGAAAGAAAATCTCTTGGCTGATTTTATAAAATACATACAAGATAACAAAGTTGTAGTATTAGAGGACTTAGCTACTGAATTTAAACTAAAGACTCAACAGGCCATTGACCGGATACAAGATCTTCAATCAAAAGGCACTATAACTGGCGTCATAGACGATCGTGGCAAATTCATATACATATCCGAAGAGGAACTTAAGTCGGTGGCTAAATTTATCAGACAAAGAGGTAGAGTTTCCATAGCAGACCTGGCTGAAAGCAGTAATAAATTGATTAATTTGACGCCGGTGGCTACAAATTAAGTTTAAGAACCCATACTCAATAGTGACGCCGATGGCTACAAATTACAATTAAATTTAAAGAATACATAACTCATAGTTTTCTTAAAAAAAAATTTAAACGGAAATATGTAGGTTTAATGTATTGTTTTTAATTGACTTTTTTTATTCTAATGAAATATTTTTAATTGTTTATAGTGAATATATGACAAATTAATTTCGCTCCTAATTAAGAAGCTGCGTACATCTTTATTTTGTTCTTAATAATTAACGCTTATACATATTTCAATAAAAGAATTTCGAAAAGTGAGTACTTACATATATATTATTAATTAATATCTAGATTTAAGGATTGTTTGTAAATTAATCACTGCTACAAATTTAAGTTTCTATAACACATTGCTGGCGCTGTTGAATGAGAAACTACTTTCAAGAACGGAGTACAAAAATTATCACGCTCCTGCAAAATATCATCATCCAACTTGTATTGGCAGCGTGAAAACAATTTTTTCTTATGATGCACATCAGTGATTAAATTTTGACCAGGTCAGTACATTGCATGAATGTGATGTTAAGTTACATACTTCTTTAAATCAATGGTTTGCAGTATGCGAGCACTGCAAAACTTATTTAACATGTTACATAATATTTCGTAGTTTTGCACTACCAAAATCTTGCGGAAAATATATGAAATAATTAAAAAAAAAGGGGAAAATTTTTGCTTTCGGTAATCGCACACATGTATGTCGGGTCTAAACATGCAAAAGTGATTTTGGATGCATTAAATTATTAAACGTTCAGAAATTCGATATCTAAGAACAAGTATTATTTTTGTTAAATGACTATTTATTTATCATCAATTAAATTTTGAATAGTTTGTAGTTTAGAATCTATGAATTTAAGATAACGGATATGTATTTACAAGGCATACATATATTTCATTGCGTTTAGGTTACTTTTATTCTTGTACATACATATATGTATGTATATGTTCATACATATGTTACTTTTAGATAAAAAATTTAAAAACATATCTACATATATTATTTAAAGGCAATTTACTTTTATTCGTCCATATCATCGTCATCGTCCAATTCCATTTCGTCATCATACTCCTCATCGCTTGTCTCATCGGGATCATTTACCTCCAATTGACATTTGGGACATTGGCAGACAAAAATATAATTTTCTTTGAGAATCTATCAAGAGAGAAATTAGCAGTTGAATTAACGATCTTCTTCTCTAAGTAGTGATAGAAAATACCTTTTGACGAGAATGTCTACTTCTTTCCAATTGACATTCGTCTAAATACGAAATGCATATTTCTTCGCCCGGTTGTATGTCTTCTGTGGCTTTCAGTACTACAATATCATTTGAATATGGAAATGTAGATTGCGCATTTGGAACACAGCTGTGATTAACTTTACTTTGCAGCAAATATAAACCAGATCCTTCATTATTTAAGAATTCGCCAGCGACTAAATGTAAGTATGACAAAGTTTAATATTATATTATATTATATTATATTATATTATATTATATTATATTATATTATATTATATTATATGTATGTATATCATTAGCTCTTACGAATCTACCCCTAATCAAGCCTCTAGTCAAAATACTCACATTCTCCCACTTTACAATAGAGGTCATCTATGTATTCATCCAACTTGATTTTTTCATCGTCCGACATAGATAAATCCGATACTTTTTTAACCCATTCCGCTAAAACACTCGTAGCTACACCCTGGCTATTAGTACCAACCAAACCCATCAGTGTTTTGAATGCTTCAGGTGTAGTGAACTGTTGAAAACGAATGTCTTACGTTAAAGTCTTTACAAAATTATAATAAACAATAAATGTTACCGTTCCAAACTCTTCTCCTTGAAAAGCTGCACAAAAAGCCGCAAATAGTTGTTCCATTTGTATTTCAAAATTTTCGCCCAGCATTTTGTGATAAATTTGCTGCTCCTTATTTACAATCAATGATTGAAATGACTGCAATGTTTCCAAAAATTCAGCTTTATTATTGCTTTGCTGATACATGGCCATTAAACGCACTAACAGCATAATTGTGCCAGTTTCAGGAGGATAATGCATTTTTCTAAACATATTTTTGGTTAAATTTTAAAGGTCTGATGCGAAAAAAAAGTACTGTTACTCACTTCCAGATTTCATTTAGTTTATTAAGAGAATGTGAATCATCTGTTCTATATATACCCATACAGGCTATACGATGATATTTCTTTAAAGCTTCCATACGACAATCTTCGGAACAGTAACGCACCTTACACTTGGGACAGCAACAAAATTGTTCCAGCCATTGTTTGGTAGGATCATGTTCTAAAAGTGGTACATTTAAATCCGCCTTGCTGGCCAAACGTCTCACATTTTCTGTCACTGTTTCCAAGGGGCGCATACAATGATCACAAGCTAAATAGCCATAAGCAGCATTCCAAGAAAATTGGCACGAAACAAATGGTTCCTCTTCAAATATAACATCTCCTACATTAAACGCTTTTGTTGCCACCATAGCGCGACCCTGTTAAATATTATCCTTCAAATACTTTAAAAATTATTTGGCTTAATTCTAGTTTATTGACGCAGCTCCAAATGAAAAAAAATTACATAGGGCGATAGAAAATCGAAAAATAAGACGGAAATTTAATGTGGTAACTTTCTCGGAAACGCATAGTTTTCGAGTTATTGGCCTCTGAAATTTGTATATATGTATATGTGCGATTTCCCTTTGCATTTCTCAACGTATGAGGCCAATTTTGGCATCATTTGAAAGCTTTTGACTAGATCTATATGAATTTGCAAATTTTCTATTTAAATTTTAAAATCTTTAGGTGTCAAAGCAGTTTTTTAGATTGTCTGCATAATCGGCCTTTGACCGGGCTAAATGATTTTCTCCATCATGGTATATCCCGACACGACGGTATATAGAATAGTTTTTCGGCATAGCCGGCCTTCGGCTGGGCTTAGTGATTTTCTCCACCATGGTATATCCCTACGCGGCGGTATACATATATATAATAGATTTTCTGCATAGCCGGCCTTGGGCCGGGCTTAGTGATTTTTCCACCATGGTATTTCCCGACACGGAGGTATATAGAATATATTCTCTGCATTGGAGCTGCGTCACTAAACTAGATTTGTTCCAATTATTTAATTGATTTAATACATACCTTTCCTGGAATTTCTTTAATATCAAAAGAATACATTTTGGTGTAAATGTATAAAATTATTTCAGTTTGATGATTTGTTTTGATTTGTATTATTGCTTTTGTTGAAGTCGGCATGTGCTAGTCATTTGTGTCAGTATAAAATAACGAGCCATGTTTAGTTATCACTATTCTTTTATTTTTTTTAAAGCATATCGTTGGGGTATCACGAGCAGTACTGTAGTGTGGCATCACTGTAGCTACACAAATTCCCAGCAAAACTAATGGCATACCTTAAGGCTTTAAGTTAATGTAAACCGGGCGACTCAAGTACTTGAAAAAAAGTAACTTGCTATTTTTCAGATTTCTGGGCTCCTGGTGTTTTACGTACATTTGAAAATTGAACAAAAAATTCTGTTTGAACGAACAGTGTTGCCGCAACATACTTTTTTATTTTTTAGGAAAATTAATAATAATGATTATTTTGAGCATTTGGACGATTATGGCATAATTTCTAAAAATTTAAAAAGATTCTGAGAACTAAACTAGGGACTATTTCGCCTATTAAAGTTAACGATGTCTAGCAAATAAAACAAAATGTTTAAGTTTCAACAATGTTTGTTTTTGTTTTAATATTGTTTTTCATTTTTCTTGGAGTTAATTTATAGAAACTACGTTTAGCTTTAAGTTAAATATCACTTAAAAGTACATATGTATATAATATAATATTAATAATAATTTTGTTTTTTTTTTGTGTATGTTCTCAATTTGCAATGCAATATTATTGATGAAAGTATTATTATTATTATGTAATATTATGCAATTAGTTCAAGATGTTAAAAGCCTTTTGTTTTGCAATTAAAAACTATAAATATTGTTATTATTTGTAAAAGGCGTTTGTAGCAATAAACGCCTGGCTTCAAGCAAAAATGTATATCTATATATAGTTTTCTTATAGTTTCCTTTATAGAACAATAATTTATCTCTTCATTAACACAGTTGCAAATAAAATAAACTAAATTAAAAAAATATATATGTACGTATAAATTAAAACAATAAATTGTAAACACACCAATTATTTTTGTTTTTTACCTTTTTTCTCAATTAAATTCTAACAAAAAATTAAACTAATTTTAACATATTTGGCTTTTAATTGTAATGAAATTTTTGCATGAATTTTATACTGTTTTACGCTTAAATCAAACAAAACAAAAAATAATTAAATATAATAACTTGAAATTTTTGTTCAATTTACATTTACAATTATTGAAGAGTTTTTTTCCCCCGATAATACATTCAGGTATGTGATGGAAAACGATTTAAAACCAAGCATAGGTGGTGTGATGTGCTGATCTTTTGATATATGTACATACCATATTTTTGAGCCTTTAAATTCTATTTTTTATAAATTTCGTTTTAAATTTCGATCACAATTCATCACATCTTTTTAAATCGATCGTTTTTCATCACATTTGCTGATTATTTAAGGCTGATTTAGATTATCCAAAATTACATTTTCCTTTTTCCAGATATTCTCTAAAAATCTTTATATTTTACATGATTTTTTATCTGTTGGTTTCTTTGCTTTTTTATAATATAAAAACTATTTTAATTAATTTTTGAAAACATATGTAGATAAATGTGGTTAAAATAAAACTCTAAAGTTTAAATATTCTTTGTATTTCATTTTTGTGTAAGTTTTACCATTTTTTGCATCTCAAATATTAAGAATTTGTTAATACATTTTAAGTTTTATTTGTTGTGTATTTTTCTCACATCCTTTTTTTTTTTTTGTTTGTTTGTTTTTAAATTCTTTGCACTAACATGTTTTTTTTCTTTATTTTTTCAATTAAAAAAATTAAAAGTTCATGCGCACATGTACGAATGTTGACAATAACTTTCCTTTCATATGCGCCCAAGAGAGAGTTTATTAAATTTTAATTTTTATTGGTTGTTATTTTTTTTATTCACTCACAAGCGCCATCTCACGGGCAGTTGTTTGATTTAAGGCTGTAACAGCCGCCGTTGACAATTCCGCTTCATCGCTTGATGAATTATTTGTGTTATTGATGCTGTTTGATTTTTCTATTTTATCACAATTACCGCTTATCACATCCTCGTCCTCCTCTTCACCATCATTACTATTAGCATCCTCTTCGGCTTCAGCGGCAATAGATATTTCCGTTGTTGTATCACTTGGCATTTTAATATCATGTTCCACAACAATTTCTGACGAGGAAACATTATCCTCTTGATTCTTAACCTTGTCCGTAATAATGTCCACATTATTGTCACCTTCTTTTGACATAATCTTGTCGCCGGTTAACACTTCTTCTTCGGGTATATCTTCTATGAGGCTGCGACTTCCCGAACCCACTGAAAGTGAGTTGTTGTCTAATGATGTAGCATCGTCGTCATCAGATAATTTTCGTTGCAGTATCGGATCTGATGCCCTTAGAGAACTTTCTGAACCGCCAACCCCTTCACCGCTGGGTCTAAGTACTAAATAGAGCAAGATATCAGACAGGGATATAATACCGATAACTTTGCGATTTTCATCGACCACCACCAGACGATGGACTTCAGCACGTACTATACGTTCGAGAATGGTATATAATGACTCGTCTAAATTACAACATTGGACACCTTCAAACCATTCATTGCGATGCTCGTTTGCTTTGCGTAACGAAACATCGAGATCATTGTATGTTTTTTCGGCTGCCAGATTCTATAAGAACAAAACAAAAAATCATGTTAAATAAATTATTAATTATTTACTTAGAAAAACTATGTAATACTAAATAAAAGTTAGTTTTCAATACACGTAGCCACTGCGCACTGAAGGCCACGACGCTTCACACTCAAATTTAGTAATTCGATCTGTCAAAAATATATGATGTGCTGAAAAAGTAACATAGTGTGGTTATAAAGTTTTGCAGATCTGTTCGATTTGATAGTTTTATGATTAATTTCATAAAACATAACACGTCTATGCGATTAGAGTCACTTATTTATGTTGCTTTTTTTATTGTCTTGCAGTATGACAGCGGGAGCAGACATTTGTTGCGATTTTTCGAAGTGTGTCAGCATTCTATCAGATTTATTTTTCACATAATCGTACGATTGTGTAGGATAGTCAATCACGAATTTTATATTTTAAATTGTATGAGAAGCAGTCGAGTGAAATCTGTGATCATTTTCATGTGTACAGAAATTACTTATGACCGAAATTAATATATACGCTACTTTTTAAGGACGAATTGTATAAATTTTTTATAAATTAACATACATATATATTTTCAGGGAACTGAAGTGAGAAAAACTGGTACTTTTAGTCCTTTTTTATTTTTGGTGCTTTTTTTATTTGAGAAAATCTCTTAACAGATTTGGATGAAATGAAATTCAGTAATTTTTATTGAAAAGTGAAATTATTTGATATTTTTGACAAAAGGAAGCTTATCGTTCAGAAAAAATAGTTTAATAAGAAGCTGCTACAACTCTGAACTGTTTAGTAGCAAGTTATTCTGTTAAATTCAATCAATATATACGGCACTTTTTAAGGGATAAAAAGAGGGACGAAGTGGTATACATTTTTTATAAATTAACATATTTTCTGGGAATTAAAATGAGAAAAAAACTGGTACTTTTGGTACTTTTTCAATGGAGAAAAACTTTTATTGAATTTGTATGAAATTTGGTAGACGGATAGGATAGCATATGATCCAGATTAAAATAAAGGTTACTTATTGGGGGCTAAAAATGGGACAAATTGGTACTTTTGGGTTTTATTCACTAATAATGTTTTCATTAATTAGCTTTTTGGGGTGTAAAATAGGGGAAAAGCTGGCACTTTTTATTTTTTTACAATTTATTTTTTATTTTACTATCAGTGAGTGTACTTTGTGTGGCGTCTAAAATGAGGAAAAGATGGTACTTTTGGAAACTCTTCGTTTCTGCGATAAATTCTGGGATACAGAAAATTTATGCCTTCATTAACATGTAGCGTGAACGTGGTCACCGGTAATAAAGTGCATGATTTAAATATTAAAATAAACATAAAGAAAAAGCCAAATAAAATTTATATTCACCCATTATCGTGAATAATTTTTTCCCTCGGAATTTTTTCACTTTTCACGTATTTTCAATTAAGAAAAACAACCATGAAAAACGTTTATTCAGTCCAGAATAACAACGTGAAAAAATGTTCACTGAAAAAAAAAAATCTCCTTTTTTCCCTCGGAATTTTTTCACTTCTCCCTTTGATATATTCACTTTATTTGAAATGGGGAATAGAACAGAAATTCTATGTACTCGTAGTTTTACAAAGTTTATTTTAAGAAAAAGATCTGATAATAAGGCACAAACTGATATGTATGAAAAAACAACAAGTCGGTTGCCTGCGGATTTGTGAAGCTTTAATTTGTTGGCATTCTTTCGTTTTGTTGGCTTTCCAAAAAGTATTTTACAACATAAAAGATAGAATGCAATAAACAAATGCTGCCAATAAACTATCGCTCCAATACTGAATATTTAGCTAAGCTTTTTTTAAGTTTTCTTTAAAATATGTATATATTCCCGTGTATATTTTTTAACAAAAATTTCTTTTATTTTTTCTCTTTTTAATCTTCTTTATTTGTTTACATTCACTGAGAACTGATAGCGGGAATAATTTTTCACGCGACATTCATGATATCATTTTCCAATTCTAGGGGAATAAAAATTTCACTGGAACAAAAATTCCACTTATTATTCACGATCGAGGAGGGGTGATTATAATTTTTAACTTAAATAATTTTAAAAATAATTTATATAAACTAGAAATTTACTTACAATAACATCAAATTTGGCATAGATGTCAACTAAGCGTCCCTCGGAATCAACTAAAGGTAAGGCGGAAACTCTTCTCTCAACGAATTTCTTTAAAGCTGTTATAATGCTGGTGTGTTCATCGGCCACTTCGATATTATCATAAGTGCCGATCTTTAAAGCACGTAATTTCTTTTGCATATAAGACGGCTTAGGCAATTCATTGATCTGCAAAGAGGAAAAAATAAATAAATTTTAGTTAAGAAATAATTTGCAAATTTTAAAAAAAGTACAAAAAAGAAAAAAAAAAAAAACAAAACTTACATATAAAAACAGGAACCTTAATATACGTTTATGAGTTAATATATACAATACATTGCCCGTGGCGGGATCTATAACAGGTAATCGATGTATACGATTGTGTACGAGTATCTTAATGGCATCATATAGTGAAGCATCGGGACCAATACTAACTAATGGCATTACTTCGTTATGTAAAACACCTGCAATAATAAATAATTAATAGGATTCATTTTTTATTACTTTTAAAATGTAACTTACTTCTCCATGTATCTAATTTGTGCTCTTCCAATTGTTCTATTGAGGCATTCGGTGATTTATAATACATTCTTAAGATTTTTATAAAATCTGTTATGGTCAGCATTCCAACAAATTGTTGCTTTTGTGAATCCCATAGCGGCGCGGCACGCACTCCATTATATACTAAAGCATAAAAGGCTTTCTTAACCAATAATTGTGTATCGAAGACCACCAATTTGGCTGATGTTGGTATCAGATCGTAGCATTTGTGGAAACGGAAAAATTTTACAAATATCTGAGAATCATCCTCTTCTGTAATTCGAATAGAAATTAAACAATAAAATTATTAATTAATTCAATTAAAATTATAGTCATATTTAAAAAGAAACAAGCTTGATTGAAGAAGAGACAGAAAAATAGTGAATTTTCAAACCATTAATATTAACAAATTTAATTTGATTTTACTTGAATACCAAAAAAAAAAAACACCTAATTTTTTATATGTGACCTGGTCTATGAAAAGGGATCTTACGTGTCAAAAAATCATTTTTAACTTTCTTGTCGATTCGGATAGAGTTTGGGACGCTCTTTCACGTGGTGAAATCCGAAAAACCATAATTTGTTTAAAAGTTTACTAAAAGTGACGAGAAAGAAGAGTACTAATACGAAAAATACTGTTAAGCTACGTTCACATTTATCAAATATTTGCCCAAAAAAACGTAACCAATAGTTTTGCTTAGGGATAGTGTCATTTAACACGATTGTTATATTACAAAATAAAATTAATTCTTCTCCAAAAGAGTATTTTTATACAGTTTTTAAAAAATTCGAACCCAAAATTAAAAAAATATTGGAATTAAAGGAAATAAATTATTAGTTTTTTTCTTGGTTACGTTTTTTTCGACAAATATTTGATAAATGTGAACGTAGCTTTACTGTTTCACTTCAATAGCTGTTTTCTGGAAAACTTGTTTTACGCACGTAAGGTCCCTTTTCAAAGACCAGGTCACATATACTTTTTTTGTCCTAAAACTTTCAATGCGGCCTTTTATTTAAATTTTGCAAGAAATAATTTTTAATGGCTCGATTTTGGATAGCAACCGAACTACAGTTGCATTGCCAGCCGGCAACTGAACGTTTGTGGTTGCCAGAAAAGCACTAAATAGCAACTGAAACTGAAACCTCTCAGTTGCCAATTGTCAGCAACTGACAACGCCATCCATAATCGACCCATACATTTTTTTGTGATCTTTTGTTGAAGAAACCCACTGTTAAATTCTTTCTTTCTTCGCTCAATTTAAATGGATCTGTTTTTTTTTTTAAACAGTTAGAAAAGAATTAATAATGTTACATGGAGAAAATGAGAGGGATAAAATTTTAAAACTGTTAACTGTTTCATAAAAAGAGCCAATTGAACAGAAAAATATAAATAAAAGAACGAATAATTAATCAGAAGTCGGGAATTTCATATCGTACACAACGAATTGTTTAGGCAACACACATGGTCTTGACAGGAATCGAACCAGCGACCTCAATTTTTGATAGTCAATTCAATACAAGTTGTTAAAAAACATTTCCAAATATTTCCAAAACATTCGTATCAAACTTTACAAGTGGCACATGATTAGATGGTGTAGCGACCTAGAAATCAGTATTTACTACGTTCTTCTTCTTCTAGTCTCAATGGATATTCTAATATTCCTCCTCATTTTTGTAACAAGAACATAAATTCAATAGGATTTTAAGACGTTACAAAAAAAAGTAACGAGATGCGACATGTCAGAACTATTCCCATGATATGTATGTATGTATGGCTGACTTCCAAAACGTTCGTATACAAAGTTTGTGTACTGTATTTAAATCACATACTTACATACATATGCAAAGTTCCGAAACAATGCAACAACTATAAAACCGATGCCTTGTTTGCTTTCTTACTGCGTTAAAAATATTTCGCGGCGGCGTTCTGAAATGGTATACATTGTATGTACATATAATTACTGTACTGCGGCGTTTTGAAATGTGATGCATCGTTCAAACACAAAGCAATTGACGTTTTGGAAGTCAGCCTATATTGTATGTAGGGGTTAGATTAGTCATATGTCACAAAATAAGTAGTAACCCTCGTAGCACATATTTTTTAATACATCCTTAGACGTTTTCTTTTCTAGAAAAAATTCAACAGGTTTTTGTCAACTTTTATAAAAATAAAAAGTATTACAATTTTTATAATAAATTCTATGACTTCACTATTTTGAAAAATTCTTGGCGGTGTTCAGTGTTTCATACAAATTCTCTTGCGAAAGTGCAAATGCAAAATATCGTAGATTTGTTGTTAAACCTAACGATATTTTGTTGCTGAATTTTCACTTTTGCAAGACCGGTCGCCATTATATGTACATATGAATGAACCTATTGAAAATTTTTAATGAAAACTGCAACAAATGCATATTTTTTTTTAAAAAAAATCCCCATAATAAAAAAGAAAAAAAATTGGTGATGTTTGTATGCATTGATATGTAGATATCGTTGATTTCATGTAGAAAGGTCCTAAACCTATTTTTTTATATTTCAATAAATGTATTTCACACAAATACAAATCGTTGCAATAGTAACGGTTTTACAACACTTTTAGCCTACTTACTTGTATGTATGTATGTATGTATGTATTGACTTAAGTATATTTGCAACAACTTACTGTTTTGTACACTTTTTCTTAAAATTTCCGCCAGACAACGTTTCCATGCCTGCGAAACATGTTCAAATTCTTTAATACTTTCTAACGGATATATTTCGATGTCTGGAGGACTCGTTTTCTGACCAGGACGAATAACCAAACGACCGGCATTATTTGAATAGAAATGAAGTTGTAACATACGGACTACGAGACGGCAAATTCACACCAGCGACAATCAATATAACGTGAACGTTTTTTTTTTTAAGCGTGCTTTTTAACTCATACGAACAATTTCGTTCTGTTTCAGAGTGTTTATTATAGAGAAATGCATTTAGATTGAAAATTTTATCACAATAGAGATCACACACAATGGCTAAAATAATTTATAATTTAAAATGTATTTTTTTTGTATTTTAAACTTGCGATAAAATGCTGCAACAATAGAGAAAATTAATATGTACGCAAATATGCACGTCTAAATACGATGCTGCTGCAGACTTAACGAAAATGTTTGTTGTTGTTTACTAAAATTTATTGTTACTGTTATTTTTTGTTGTTGTTCTGTTTTAGTTTTGTTTGCATTTGATTTTGTTTTTGCTATTTCAATGCATTCACATACATGCACACATGGATGCATGGATGTATGCACTAAGTACGTAAGTATGTATGCATGTGTTTATGTAAATGTTATTTTTGCAATTAAATGTAAAGAAAATTAATGTCGCTGTATGAGAAAAGTTCACAAATTCAATGTTAAATCACACACATACATTTTCTTTATTTACAAAATTTGCATACAAATAAATGATTAATCGTTGTTGGTTGTTGTTGTATTATGTGAAAATTTATCTTAGGACAAAAATTGTTCTTAGTGATTTATATGTATGTACGTGATTGGCTAATTTAGAAAAATAATATTAGATTGTAAGCAAAATTTATTTAAGTGTTGCACATTTAAGTGTTTTATTCAACAACAATAATTCAGCAGGAAGACAGCGCTTAAACTTTAATAAGAGTGAGTTTTAAGGTGGCCGATCAGAGATTTAGTCAACTTTAATCTGGATTATCTGTTTTTAAGGTTTTTAAGGCTTAAACTTACTGAAATATGGTAACACAACAACATGTATAAAAAAACCAGCTGTCAAATTATTATAAAAGTGATATATACCAATTATGCCAGTATATAAGAATATCAACTTTAAGAATTAATAACTCATACAGAAGTGATCTGATTTTAATTACATATTGATTGTGAAATCTGTATATAAATACATTTAAAACCTAATTCTTTTCATTAAAATCGGTTGCAGAACTTGATTGTGAAATGTGTCACAACGAATCACCCATTAGTATTATTTCACTTAAATCTTCGCTAAATCTTTGCTAAGAGGAAATTTTTAACCCTTGAAAATCACAAAATATGACAATAATAGAACCATTTACATGAAATTAAGCAGGTAAGAATAAGAATTATAAACAAATTCCATTCTAAAATTGGGCAAAAAGAATAATATAACTACTATTAGTTAAAGAATTTAAAATTGGAAAACTTTGATATTGTACTGTTGATGCGCTGCAGTAATTGTAATGCGAAACTGTACTGAAAATAGTATGATTGTATGGAATTGTATGGAATTTTTTTGTCTCCAAACTTGAATAGATTTACTCAAACGAGTTTTGTTCTAACATTTTGATGTATTTTATGCCGAGGAAGTGAGTTTGTTTACTCACTAGGTTTAAAATTCAGGACTATGTAGCAAAAATTGAGTATGACTAGAGCCTATAGACATCAAGACTTATGTAGGCTTTGAAATGGTTGTTGGTGGCTGTAGTTTAAGCCGAATTAATGGCAAGAGGGATCCTAATACGTTGGTATATTTACAAACCGAAACGTTGAATTTTTACGCGATTATTTCGAAATTAAAAAAAATCACCAACATAAACAAAGCGCTAACTTGTTTACATTTACGGTATACTACATATTTACATACATACATACATATGTACATACATATATACATACATATAAATTTATTTTCAAAAATATGTAATCCTTTTTTTTTAATTTAATAATAAATTTCTTTGAAAATGCATAGAAAATTACATTAATTGTTTGTGGCTAATTAATTTGTTGGCATTAAAAATTAGTGTAATTTGCTGTAATTTTTACGTTATTATTCTTTTTTTTGCTTAATCACACAGATGTTGTTAATTTTTTTTTTCTATTTTTCTCATATTTTTTGGTCTTGGGTGTCTTAGAAACATATTTTCGTAATTAACGCCACCATCACAAAATAAACCAGACATTGCTAAAAAAAAATTTCATGACGTCTTTAGGAAACTACAAATATTTTTCAAGCAAAAGTACAAAAAAAAAAAGAACTCACACAAAGGTACTTTCAAAAAGCTATAATACATTATTGAAAAGATAAATTTGATTTTCTTTTTGCATTAAATAACTTAAACACAAAAATATTTTAATTTATTTTCCTTAGCAAGGTACCATTGAGAAATAAGTGTGTGTGAGTGTGTGTATGTGTGTGAATAGTTGGATGAGGCGAAGAATGAAAATAAATCTTATCAGAAATCGTATGCATCATATTTACTGTACAATTGAGTTGAATTATTTGCTTTATAATGAATTTTTATTTAGTGTGCGTTTTGTCAAATTAATTGACTTCAAACAAAATTACTTAACTTGGCAGAACGCATTAAAGTTAGTTTAGTTAAACGTTAAGTTTACTTTGCAGTTTTAATTTTCAACATTGAAAACAGCAATAAAGACTTGTGCAACTATGTTGTTCCACAAACGAACCAAGACGAATTTATATACAAGGTATACCACCTTCTACAACAACTACAACAATATTTGACATATCGAACCCCTTAGGTTGCTTGTGCAAATTTTGACATATCGGGCTTCATTATTGAAGGAAAAAAGTAGCTCAAGTGTGTTAGTAACACCACGTGGTGGTGGTATGTGAATTTAGCCTGTTCGGCTAAACCACGATTTCTCTCTGTAATGTGTAGTGAGTGAGATTCACTGGAACACTGCAATTGTTCCCAGAAAACGGCGAGTTTAAGCAACATGTTTATGTTACAGTGATGATTAAGGAGAAATTTAATTACCAATGAGCTTTAAAAATTGTATTTTTTCTACCCCAATATAGTACTAAAATCTTAAATTTTTTGTTTGAACCTTTTTTTAATAAATTGCACAAAAGAGGTATTTAAAATTCATTTGCTCGAAACTCGTTATTTACATATATTGTCACAACTTACACTTCTATTTGCGAAAATTTTTAATAAAAAAGGCACTAAGGTACTACTGGTTTTTCCAGATTTAACATTTTCATTAGTAAACTTTGTTAGTCAGTTTAAAAGTACAAAAAAAAAACATGATTATGTGTCAATGTATGTATTGGGCAATAAAATTTAGTTGCCATATTAAATTAATTAATGACAATAAATTGAAAATATTTTTAAATGTAGTACCAAAGCAAGGACGCGTTTCAAGTTTAACGCACTAATGAACAAAACTGCAGGAATAATAAAAATTACATAAGTTATACGGGAATCCCCTTTTTTTTATTATGTTCAAGCCAAATAAAATCTTTAAAGTCAATTTTTCAGTGTTTAAAACAGAACTGACGGAGCATGTAAAGTATTAAAAAAGTTGGTTCTAATTTCCGAAGGATTGGAATGATCGCTGAGCTTTTTCGTTCTTTCCTGTATACAGGCGAGTAATGCAAATTTTCTATCGGATGTACATACAGATGTGGCAAAAATAGTAAGAAATGCGTTCTGATGCTATTTCTATTACGGCGTTAATTGGCCAATAGTTTACCTAATAAGGGAAAGAGGGTAAGAAATAAAATAAAAAAAAAATTTAATGTGATTCGAGGTTGTGAAAGTTAACAGCTGCTACTAATTTGCACTCCAATAAAGTAACTCTTGTAATTCCCAAGACGTATTCAATTTGCAGGTAGTCAAATCAGCAAAATTTGCATTTTGTTTGAAAAAAATTTCAAAACACTTTTTAAGTTTTGAAATCGATTTAAGCAAATCTGGAAATATTCAAGTGTTAAAACAGTGTGACTTATTTTTAAGTTTCAAATAATCTTTTGTAAGCAATATTTTTCTTTTACTTTAGGCGTTTGCCGATTCGTCAAAATCAATATAAATATTCTGAACAAAGGAAAAGCATAATCGGAGCGAGAACGTTGCATTTCACATATTTTTTTTCCAAAAATATATTAAAAATCGCTGTTACTTATCGAAGATACTGTTAAAGTTGAACAGTTTTATTTTTTTCTAATCTCAGAATATGGATATCGTTTTTTAGTTTTCTTTAAGCAAATTTGGAATAGTTAGAGTGACCACTTCTTATTAAACTTGGATTAATAAGATTCAGAGACATCATTTGATTTTCAAAATGTGCTTTGCTTTGACCTTTCTTTAAAGATTAGCTGCAATTTTTCGTTCTTACTGCTGAATTTTTCAGTCAAAAATCTCTTCTTGATATTTTAGGGTCATGAAATCTCCAAAATACATATAAATCTGTACTGCTGGCAACAGTATATTGCAGGTAGTGCTAATCGTACAACAAGTGCAACATAAAAAGAACATTTGACATATCTGCCCCTATGTATACATACATATACAAAAATTTGACAATTCAATCTAAAATCTTCATAAAAGAAGTAGCTCAGCACCTGTTCAGTGAATTAGCCTTGGTAATTCCTACATCTTGGGCGTGAGGTGTGTTCATCACTTTTGTGTCAAACACTACAGCCAACATTTTTGTGTGAGAATTTCACCCTTTTAACTTTTTCCGGAATGGGTCTTTTTGTTTTTAAAAGAAAAAAAAAAATAACTACTTATTAAGACATTAAAACAATTTTATTATCATAATTGTTTTACAAAAAAAAAGTAGCTGTGTGAAAGTAATAAAAACTAAATTAAAAAAAAAATCAAAGTACAAGAACAGACTGTCTGGCCAACACCGTGTAAATTTTCTGCCAAATAAAATCTTGCCAAATTCACACCCACAAATTAACATGAAAACAAAGAAATTTTAAAAAATATTAAGAATAAAAATATGAAAAAGTTGATGAAGCTTCTGACAACTGAAAATGGATTTAATTATTTAAAATGAAAATTAAATTTCCGTACAAAATGTACATTGCAAACCACATGAATAAGGAATTTAGTTTTTTCTGTTATAAAGTTGCTAAATTCGGAAGATTAACTTGAGGAACAATAGAGTATGAACTCAAAATTTTTACAATTTAATTTTTTGCAAGAAATCGGTGTACAGTGGTCATATTTACATCATATTCTCTATTCTTTTGCCAAAAAAAAAAAAAAAAAAAAATACAATTGTATACCTCTTTGTGATAGAAGAGTAGTATATAAAAAAGTTTTTTTGCCTCTACTCAAAATTATTAAATTAATACCTTCTTGTTGATCAAGTGCGATATGTAAGTAATAGTAATAAAATTGCGTTTTTCTTTGGCTAATAACAAATTAACAGTTCCTTTTTTAATATATCGCTTGAATAAAGGGAACAATTAAATTTAAGTTGCTGTTGTCGAATTCGTATTATGGATTACAACTCAGCTTTCAATCAGCTGTTCACTTAGTTTTAATCGATAAGTTGTTACTCGTATTGGTTGTGTAAAGAAATTTGTAGTTCAGTTGAGTGGTTGTGAATCCAAATACGGCCATTATTTTCCTTATTTAAGAGATTAGCAGTGTGAATTAATGAAATGTGAAATTATTGTTCTTTAAAAGAAAATAGTCTGCAGCAGTAGTAGAAAAAAAAATACAAGAAATTCAAATAAATTGTTATAAATTAATTTTATTTGAATTAATTAACAAACTTATTAAAAACAGTTGACAAGATTTAATAAATTAATTTGAATTGAATTTGTAATGTGCCATTCATTTCCCAAATTAATTAATATTTTCCAACACTTTTAAATTTGATGCCGAGAATAACACATTTTGTTGAACACTAGAAATTTATGTACACGAATATAAATTTTTTATTGGATTCAATTTGTATTATTTTGTTTATTTTTTCTATAATTTTATTGATAAAAGCATATTTTTATTAACAACAAAAAAAAACGGAGGGAAAAAGTTTCGATTATTTTATTAATTAAATTTAACAAATTTTAGAAATTGTTATTTTTTCTATAATATTCATTTGCTTATTTATATAATAAATTTTTGTACACAGTTAAATTCTTTGAATTTGATCATCTCAATATCGTTCTAAACTTCTCGAAATTTCAAAACAAACTGAAAATAATTTAGTTTCAAACACTAGCGCTCTTTTCTTTTTTTCTCATTTCTTTTTCGTTCTTATTGATATTTATTTCAAAATTTTGTATCAACAAATTAGAAAATACTAACGGCAAGGTCAGACGTTGCAAATGTTTGACGAAAACAAAAGTGTAGCTTGCAAATAAATAAATAAAGGGTTTGTTTTAGATGTTGACAGTTGATTAGTGTGTAGTTTGTTTTGCCATTGTATTGCAAACTAGTCACAATGTATGAAACCATTTGGGAACTACACTTAGGGACATATTGGACTCTAAAACGTTAAGTCATTTTTTGTTTTTAATTTATTTTTCTATTTGAAAGATAATTTTGATCTCTTATATGGAGTGTAGATATTTATTAATGTATGTATGTATGCGATTTATCGCTAAACAATTTTTTCAAACATGACTTTGTCCCAGTAAAGAAGCGATATGTATGTCTAATACTTAAAAATACATTGAATGCATTCACTGAATTGGTGCAAATGCTAAATACCGTAACAATTTTGTTAAATCTAACGGCAACTCTGTGTATTTTGTTGCTGGATTTGATCAAAAAGCTACAATATTTTTCATTTGCACTTTCGCAAGACCATTTGCACCAAACACTGAATAGCGCCATTGCAAACATACCACCAATATGTAAATACGCGTATAACGTTAATTTCGCTTGATAGGCTGGTTAATTTTGGTACTGCCGTCGAATATGTATCGAAAGCATTTGGGAAAAATTAAAATTGTTTTGTTTTTATTTTGAGTAGAGAGGATATGCTTTTGAGAAAGTTTCGCTTCCGTCGATTTAAATTTATTTATTTTTTAGAAAATAATGAAAAAAAAAAACGAAAAGAAATTGATTTTTTTCTATTCGTGTTAAGTTTGAAGGTGATAAATAGTAAACAATCAAATAAATGAGAAAATGACAGATATCTGATATTACGTGTGTACATACGTACGTACTGACATACATAGATACACATACATATTTATTTTGATTTAATTTAGCGAATTCAATAAAAAGAGATACCTATTTCGTTTTCTTTTTAATGATTGCAAAGAGGAGTTCACCTCCTTTCTTAGCCATGTGTGTCTTTATATTTATTGAAAACAGTTTCAAGTTTACAGGATTTGAAAGAAAAGTGCATATGTATGTGTGTGTACTCATATACGTATGCATATTTAAAAGTTTGAAATGGAAAAAGGAGTTTAATATTAAAAAAAATAAATAATATATTTGAACTTTTAATTACTTCAGTAAAGTGATTCTGTGATTAAACTTCCAACAAATTCCAACAGCATATTTAAGAAAATTAAGTAAATTGGGCAACTGACCTGCGTGCTATTTGACCCATTTACACGTTTTATTGTACAACAATAAGACGCAAATAAATTGTTGTCTTTAAACACAAGTTCGAGTCCGGCACTTTAACTTGAACGTTGGCGTTTTCACCACACATTCAGTTCCTGATACATATTTCAAATAAAATACAAAATAAATACAAAAATACACACATATGTATAGTATCAATGCACATACAAATGTATATAATTTTAGGATTAACATGCCTATCGCCAACCAACCTGTAGTTGTTGCATGCAGCCATCGACGCGCCCCACCACTCAACACTTAATTAAAATGCCCAATAATAAAACACGACAAACCACCCATTCAAATAAATAAAATTCTATTTTTTATGCAGCAAAATTTAAAATTTTTGTTAATATTTCCTAAACAAAAAAAATTTGAGCGAAATGCTGTCAATTGAATTCAAACGTTTAAAATTATAACATGAGAGATGAAACAGAACTAAAACGCATCGAATTTATTTATATAAATAAATATGGATAATAATATAAGTATGTATGTACATATGTATAAACATACACATATTTAAAAAAAGATATTTTATTTCATTTATAACATAAGTAAAATCGCATAGTCGATTTATATGTATCATATTCTTATTATGGACTGACTACAAATCAACTCAACTTTTAATCAGCTTTTCACTATGTAGTTGTTTTCGATAACTTGTTTTTGTTGTAAATTAATATAATAAAAAAATATTTCAAAGCGCTTAAGGCCATGTCAGGTAAAGCTTTTTTTTCGCGTTGCATTACAGATTCGCTTTGACATGTCACGTGAAGTACGTTTAACGCAGCGCGAAGCGAAAAATTACGCAACTCTCATCTTTTTGCGCGCTTTGATAATTAAAGTTAAAAATTACCAACCGCTTTTATAGCTAAACCAAAAATGCGTGATTGTTGTCAAAGTTTTTATTTTGTCATACACCTATGTATTATATATATATATATATATATATATATATATATATATATATGTTCCCGAAGCTCCTATAAGGAGCATAGGGCCCCACACCTATGTATTGCTTTACGGTTTAACGTCAAAGTTAGAAACGTCACACAAAGCAACGAAGTTGTATCTGACACGGCCTTTAAATGGCAAATTTTTATTTTTTACAATATTTTTTGAGTGACATTTGTCAAATCTCTTCATCTTTATTTAGACCTGGCGTACGAAACAAGAACTTTCTATTTGTCAAAATTAAGTTCCGAATTTAGAATTTTCGAAATTAATTTTCTAAATTAAGTTCGATTTTCCAAAATAAAGTCTAAAACATTGATGGAAAATTAAAATTTCAACCAAAATTTTATTTTTTTTTTTTCAACAAAATGGTACTTTTTATTAATATTTAGTGGCATTAATTTAGCCACAAACACATGAATAGAAAAATCTGCTATCGAAGTGGTCATATCACAAAATTTTTGGATGATTGACATGTTGTCAATGTTGCTAACATATTAAAGTTGAAAAACGTAAAGGATCAAATAACTTATTGGAAAAAATGACGAGGGTTATTACTAAGGTATTTTCAAGATGAAAAATAGTACTGAAAAAAGATCGAAAGTATTGAATTTTCCTATACTGGTCTGAAATTGTGTGTATTGAACGCCAGGCTTAAACATCTCATAAAGTATTTCGTTTTGTCGAAATAAATAATGTAATTGAAATTTACTTACTGCCGATTTCACGATGTCGAAAGAATTTTGAATTTTATTTACATTCGTACAAATACATTTGATACAAAAACAAAATTTTAGAATTTGTTTTTGCTTCAAATGTAATTATACGAATGAAAACATATGGAAATTTTCTTTCGACATAGTGAAATAGGCAGTTATTGTGCGCCAGAGCTTTGATTATTTTTTTGGTTTGAACTAAGCTTTTCTATATGGAAATTGTTTAACAATAAACACGATGAAAAATCACACACACAAGAATATATTTAATTTTTTTCACTTACCGAAGTCTGAAAGATTTACTTTTTCTAGGAACGGATCTGCAACAGGTAACTGAAAATATACAAAAACAAAGTCGTAATTAATAAATATTAATTTAAAATATTGCCGATGGTATAAATTTATTTTTCAAATAGAATTGTGTAAGTTAATTTCTAAAGGTTTGTTGGGTTATGTTCTTAATTATCATTGATTAAAATATGTATATGTACATTAAACAATATAAAACAGTTATTAACAATTGAACTTCAATGTCGCGATAGCTTCAATGGTAAATAAAGATAAGAAATTTTATTATCCAGAAAAATAAAATTATACTGGTTATGAGTCAGGGTTCGGAGTTTCATGTGATTAAAAATTGATTTTAAGCTCTTAAAATATGGGGCAAAACAAATTAATAAAAACATATTCATTCATGTATGAAACTAAGGTTATTAGTTTGTTATAGTTATATGTAGAATGAGAATCCGAATCCTGCTCGGGCAGTATATAATTTCAAAAATATGAATTGCGATTTACAAAGATCTCTTCTAAAGCAAACAAAATAAGCTTTCCCCTATCAGAGAATATACAAATTAAATATATTTTTGTGTATTTAAATTGCATTTTTGTTACTAGAATAAAAATTCTCTGTGTAATGTCGACGAATAAATACAATTAATACGTCCTGAACGATGCCGATCGCTGGATTTCTAGACGTAAAAAAATAACTTGCGTTCCACTATTGATCGATTTTATTCAACTTATTGTGTATTTGTCTATCGGCACAAAAGCTAAATAAATAAATAAAATGAATGGTTAAAACGTCGCAAATTAGGTGTTTTTCCTTTACAATGTTTTTACTGTTTGTGTAGAAAGCGGGTTCATATTAAAAAAAATGTTTAAAAATTGAAACACTAACAAAAATAAAACTAACGGCCAGTTTTACACTTCATATTTAAGTATGTAATTAGTTAATTTTTATTTAAATTTATATTGTGTTTAAATAGGATTTCATTTGTTCAGTGAGTAACTAAAGTTCTTATTTAATTACGATGAAAATATGGTAGCACTACATAATATAAAAAATTTCCCACAAATTTCCCAAAAGTACAGCTGACTACAGCAAATAAAGAAAAAACGAAAAATAAATATATTTTTATTTTAGCTATAAATAAGAATAATTAAGAACTGCTGAAATTGTTCGAAAGAATAAGAGCAACTTTCAGAATAATTAAAAAGGTTAATAGCAACAAAACAATCCAAAATTTTATGTAACTTGTCAGCAGCTACAAATTTTTTTTTTGCTTTTTTTCAAACAAGAAGAACAAGCAGTCAAAAACATATGGCAATTCGTAAAACTTATATAGTGTTTAAATACACAATGTTGGCTATTTAATGTTGATTTAATATTGCACTGAAAAACAAATTTTTTTACTTAAAAGGGTTTTAAAAATAAATGAAACGTTATCATCCACCATTTACTGAAACTCTCGAAAACTAGAAATACAAGTAAGTTCATCAAACACGACGAATTTCGTTCGATGCCGGAGTTGTTTTAATTTTCATATGTACAAATGTGTCTTTTATTTCTGATGGCGAAAGTTCGCAACGAAAAATACGTCGTTCGTCCCAATTGTGTTCCCAGCATTTATCAAAGATAATTAAGAATGTAAATCGAATATAAATATTTGCAAAGGCTACAAAAATATTAAAAAAAAAAAAAACAAATAAAACTAACAGTGATCCAAACCAATGATCTGTTAAAAACTTTAAACATAATTTTCCATTTTTAATACAACGAATTAAATGTAAGCAACAATATAAACATAAAATTTTACATTATTAATTACAAACTAATGTGGTGAAATTACATACATAAACACATGCATATTAATTTTGCAAGTTTACATTTGTGTGTGTGTATTAAATAACAGAAATAACTAAAGATATGGCATCGCTAACAGTTTAGCCGTAAATAACAACAAATCAATGTTAATTAAGCTGTTATAGAAGCTGATAAGTTAAGAAGAAAAGAAGTGACAGCTCGAATATATGCAGAAGCAGTTTCGTAGTCATCTGAGTTCTCAAGGCTACCACCTGGCATTAATTCGCCTTTAGCTCACGACTAGCATTTCAAAAACATTATTGGGGAAGTAAAATTAAAAGAAGAAACAAGATTATTTTATGTATTAAAAAAAATATTAAATTAAATCTCTAATATGATTCAATAAGTAGCGTAAATAAGCCTTAGTAGCGCGTGAATGATTTTTTAAGTATGGTTTGTAATTGTTTTTTTTTTTTAAACAATTGCAACATCATAACAGTAAAATACATATTGCAAGCCGATTTTAAAAATATAGAAATATATAATACATATCTGTTAAGAAATACTAGCCCTTATCACGGTTGTCGTAGTCGAACTTTAACGACTCCAATGCAAAACATATAGCAAAGGTTGCAACATTCAACCGATTTAGTCACGACAACGACACTCGATTTTATTTAAAATGGTATGATTTTTGTAAAAATTGGCTGGATAATGTAAAACTGTAGGAGAAACAACAAATAATGTAAATGTACTTATTAAAAAAACAAATGCAGCCGTGTATTTCTAAAGGGTCTTCCAACAGGGATTTCCGAACTTTGATATTTCATAACGGCCATCTTGTTGAAGCTACATCTGTCAAATTACTTGTAAATTAGGGACTGTTCGGAAATTCATCACTGCGCCGCACCTGATGCGTTGTACATTCTTTGTATCAGCTGAGCAAACTAATCAAACATGCGCATCAGATGCGGCGCAGTGATGCATTTACGAGCAGGCCCTTATTCAGTCTGTTTCACCAAATCACCACAGACTGAAAGTAAACGACCATAGACAACGAAAGACGTGTATTCGCTGAATGGGATCCGGAGAAATCGGCAACTGATCCTAATTTTCATTGAGAAATCATAACCAGCGATGAGGCTTATTTCTGAATGAATGGTTAAGAGTACTCGTATAAACAGAATTGTCAAATTTGGGACGGTATCAAGCCACATGAGATTCAAGAGCGTTCAATGCATCTCGAAAAATTCACTGATTTGTGTGGATTTTAGGATGGCGATATTAACGGTCCTATTTCTTTAGGTACGACGTTGGCCAGACCATCACTGTATGTGACGAGCACTATAGGTGGATGTTTACAAACTTCTTTTGGTCAGAATTGAATGATTTGGCCACCAACGACATGCGGTTTCAAGAGGACGGCGGTACGTGCTACATTGGATATTCTGCACGAGCGATTCGTTCGATCTCTCGTGAAGGTGATGTGAAGTGGCCACCGAGATCGTGCGATTTGACTCCGATCAAGTTTTTCTAGTAGGATTTTTTTAAGTCGCAGATGTATGCGAATAACCCACAAACCACAGCGGTCCTCAAAGCCACCATAACACATGCCATCGGTCAAATTCAGCCAGAGTCATGGCGGACATTTGAACAGAATGTTATATTCCACACATAATGACATCAATAGGTCTCTTCTCAAACGAATAAAATATTTCGATGATATTTCATACACACGTTGTTTTATTTAATTTTAAAGGTAGGAAGCGCTTAATAAAAGACCCTTTATAATTGATTTATCTATTTGATGGTTTAATTTATTACCTTTTTTGATGATGTTACAAATACATATTTATACAAACTTAAATAATGTAAACATTGCACATATGAAAAGTAATATTATTAGGCTCAAGTTCAGTTTTATTGAATTAATGAAAATTCAAAATTACTAAGTGCCTGTTCGCCGATATCGAAGAAGTTCTTTCTTTCGAGCAATTACATTTAAAACAAAAACAAAATTTTTGAATTTGTTTTTGTTTTAAATGTAATTGCTCGAAAGAAAGAACTTCTTCGATATCGGCGAACAGGCACTAAGAGTTTTTTTATGTTGAAAAATATTATTATTTATATTCAATCAGTTTTTAGCAGAACGTATCAGTACCGATTTCAAGGCCGCTACACCTCTCATCTGCGTTCAATTATCCATCTTTACAATTTTCGCCAAGTGGATACTAATGGGGAAGAATATCAACTATTTAACTAAGTTTTCAACAGGAATAGAATACGAGAATTAATTAAATTCATTTTATTTTATTTTTACCCATCACTCGTTGGAAATTACTAATAATCAACACAAACTCATAGTCCGTTATCATCAAAGTATTCTACGTTGTAAATTTAACGTTTTTGTTGTTTTTACTCCATATTAGGGAAATTCACATATTACTGTGAGCCTTGTTATTAGGGTATGTATAGCTCGTGTCCAAGCGGAGTTAATATTTTATATTATTATTACGAATAAACGTAATTATTAATCGAACTTATAAAATAAAAAAAAATTTAAAAGCATAAAATTAACTAATTTTATTCAATCGTATCTGGCATCTCATTGATTAGTTAAATTTACTATGTGTACATAAGTGCACATATCCATATCTACGTACCTACTGTATATATTCGCAGAACAACAAAAACAAATTTAATAAATTAATTAAATAAACTTAAACAACCATAACTTACCTTAAGTGAATTGAATAGTGGTGGTAAATCTGCAAACGAGGGATCTGAAAACTCACTACGTCGACGAACTAATAAACAACTATGAACGGGAGAAAGGGGGGCACGACATCTTTTCTGCTGTTGTTGTTGCTGCTGCTTTGTGCCAGTGTAAGTATTAAAAACTAACGGTTGTAAAGATTTTACGACGCCACGATTTTCTTTGAAATGTGAATGACCACCACTACTAACACTGCTAATTAAACCTGTTGCTGCTGATGTTGCCGTTGTATTCGTTGTAGACAATAATTCGTCATTGACTTGCAAACGTTTGTGTCTAGTAAGACCGATACTATTGCCAAAACTATGCAAATTACGACGACTTTTATTATCGGTTTTACTATCACGACTACGGCTTACGTGATGTGAATGTCCTACGCCATCGATATTATCATCAGCAACAGGATTATATTTACTATAAATATTTTCCTCCTCTGTATTGTTGTTGTTGTTTTGTGTACTCACAATAGAATTTCTATTAGTATTTTGTTTTTCTTGATCATTTTTGAGAATTTTATCTAAATCTTCTTCAGTATAGTCATAATAATGATCAATCAGAGTTGGTAAATTTTCATATTTCTTTTTGCGATAAACTGGGGAATTACTTAGCGAACGAAATTTACGCTGCTGTAAAACAGTTATTTGTTTGGATGTCGGCGTAATGACCGCCGCTTGATTAATACGAATTTCGGGCAGTACTACTTGGCCTAAAGAGGATTTTCGGCCATTTTTTGTATTATCGTTATTGCTATTTGTTTTTACCGAATTATCAAACAATGAGTAACGTCGAAACATGATAACTATGAATGTGTATGTATGTTTGTATGTCTTTAGATTATTTTTCTAATAGGTAGGTATTCTTTTTTTTTTATTTTTAGCTCTATAAATTTACACCTTGAATTAATTACTTGAACAACGCAATTCTTTTTTGTTTTTCTTCTTAAGTAAATAATAAAATATGTATGTACACTATTATCCAATAACACAAGAAGAATACATACATATGTGTAATGCTCGCTATTTATGCGAATACCTGCGAATCTTTTTCAAGCTTAAATTCATTCAACGTCCGATCACTACTATTAATAAAATTAAACTGGTTTCTTTTGGCGAAACCTTAAATGAGTAAAGTATTCGAAAGCAAACTAATAAAACAACTAAAAAAGAAATAATTGAAACAAACCAGATAAATATTCAACGCAACAGAGAAGGAAAATTTAACTTGAAAATTGTGCAGAGAAACTTTTCCAAACAGCCAAGTAACTGAACTCTCGTAATTTATTTTTCTTGGAAATCCAAGTTTTTTATATAAATTATATGCTAAATCTCGAATATTATTCCTAAAATTTATGCACTTGCGATTTTATTTTGAAGGCAGCATTTCTTAGGCTGAACTCTCACCGAAATAAGACAAAACAGTTTATTTGACTTATTCGACAACAGAACATTAGTTGCTTAGAGATAACCCAAATTGAATAAAAGAAACGTACTGCACCAATACATTGGTTGCAGAAAATACATGTGGTTTGTTACATCATACCTACACAGAGTAAGACAAAACAGACTGAATCGAATGTCGTTGCACATACATATGTATATAATTGCGTAATTTGTAATGATGTAACCCACACCAATCAAAACAAGTCAAAATAACGAAAAAATACAAAAAACATTGCCACATTGCTGTGTGATTACCAGTTTTCTTTTAAGAAAAACATGGGCTTTGAGGCGACCGAATCAAGAAATTTTTAAACGTTTGTTTCTTAAGTCTTTTGTTTTTGAAACGAAAAAACCTGGAAAAAATCTGTTATTTGTTTTTGAAACGAAAAAACATGGCACTAAGTTTGTTTCTTAAGTCTTTTCTGTTGTTAAGTATTTAAATCCATTGAGCGATATGTTAATGACAAAAGTATGCTATTGATTTTGATTTCATTAACATACAGTATCGCCAGAATAACAAAGGAGTTATTAAACAAAACGTAATAATATAATTGCATAAGTTGATAAAAAATGCTGTGCAATAGCTTTACTGCGGCAGTCCCCGAGTGCCACATGTCTTTTTTTTTTTGTTGTGTGGGTTAGCATCAAACAATTGTCTTTGACTTAAAAGTCAAAAACTAAAATTAAAATGTTCAAATTCCTTTATTTTTCGAATTAAGCTCGCGAACGACATTATCGAAAATTACGAAAATGTTGTATAGAATATAAAGGGCTGCAACGAGTAACTTTTTTCTTCATATGTGAAACTCGCTGTCGAATACAGTAGATATTTGCTCTGTCGCTCAGAGCGCAAGCAGTGAAGAGAAGAGATTGTTTGTTTGACAAATACTAACCAGTAGCAACCGCAAATTAAATGAGTACCGAAAAATATGAACATACAAAAAGAAGTACCTTAAAAACTATGTTCACTTCATGTGGTACTTCAAGAATTTTTCATGCAATGCTGAAAATTAAAATATTTCAATTTTAGCCTTTATATCCACATTGGCTAATATGCCGGGCGTTTTAAGTCTTCAAAATAAATAATGGAAAAATTATTCATACATATGCATGATTTTTTTTTTCATAAATTCAATTAACATTTTTTGAAAAAGAAAAAAATGCCTATTTTTTAATACCTTTAAACATAAGTAATTAGTAACTAAGTAAAAAAAATCTTAATAAATAATATTATGTATAAACTTGCCTCACTTAATTCCATTTTTTTACTACACTCAACAGAAAGATTTTTTTTTATTTGCAAACTTCACGTAGTACTGCAAGTACCTAGTGAAGTTTGGCTGTCGCATTATGTTCACCTCGTTCTGTTCATACATGTTGCGAGTATGATAGCAAAACACACAAGCAGTGAACTTACACACGCTAAGTCGAGTAACAACAAGAAGTGACAACAAGTTTTTGGTGTTCTCAAAAATATGAACATTGTTTCTGTAATTATTTCCAGTAAGTGTTCATGCTTTGGAAGTACACGTGAACTTCTTACCTACACATCTATTTATGAAGCATTCTAATAGAATAATAAGATTTTCCGTCTCTGCTAAAAAACGAAAATATAATAGATACACCAACATCAACAATAAACGAGTGAGATACTCTTTTATTCGTTTTGCAATTAGAGTTACCGATGAGAAATTTATAAAACGGTGCACAGAAGGGGAATTTCTAAAGTGGTTCGAGGTGAATCGTAAAGTACATACAAAAATTGTCAACGATGATAACGTCAGGTAATTAAATATTTTTTGCCTGTTCACATGCCTAAATTTAGAAAAAGAAACTATTTGTTGAAGTTTATTTGTACAAAAGCATTTTTTTATATAAAATTTATGTAAACGATGAGATTGTGGTGACTTTTTATTATAACATACGTTTTTGTGCATTAATCCTGAAGAAGTATTACAAACCAGTAGAAAAATATCGATAATAAAAACTTTTTATAAAAAGTGACATCAACATTTATATAAATTAAACATCAAGAAATGGTCGAAAAATTCACAATTGTAAAAATAAAATTTTATTTGATAAATATTTTTTTATGTCTACAAAAAATGTACAGAAAATGTACTTTGGTGTTCGTTTTTTAAAAATGTTTTGCTCTCTTAAAGGGTGGGGTGTTTGATTCTAAAAAGATCGCTCCCACTAATGGTGGGAGGCATTGCACTTTATGCCCCGCAAGAATCGACAGTGTTGATCGTGCCCTGTAAAACTTAGCTGTCAGCTGTTAAAAACAGGGCGTTCCACTTTTTCATAAGTTGTGTTTAGTTCTAGTGAAATAAAAAGATGCATTATTACAAGGATGACAGGACATTTTATACATGTACCTGTCAACAAGGTGCCATTTTGTGTGTAGAAAAGAAAACGCCATTATTTGGAGCTTTTATTGCCACTAAAAACAGCTACCAAATTCAGTTTTCTTTTCCGTCAATCTGTTCTTAACTTGTTGGTCTTGGTTGAAATTTGGTTTCTCATTATGGAATACAAGAATTTACTGTCTATTGTACTGTCGAAAGAATTTTTTAATATTTTTTCATTCGTATAATTCCATTTGAAGCGAAAAAAAAAATTCTAAAATTTTGTTTTTGTATTAAATGTATTTGTACGAATGAAAAAAAAAATAAAATTCTTTCCACATCGTGACATCGGCAGTTATTAAAATGTTTTGTCTGAATTTAAAAAGAGGTATTCGTAAGTATTCATGCACTTGTTGTCTGCGTATATCTGGTAGCCTCTCATAATTTAAGAATGGCTTAACTTTACTACAGGTTCTTTTAAAAATATCGCTGAATAATATTAAAAAAAAGGTTTTTATTGAAGTTTCATCTTCTTTTTTGGTTTAAATTGTTTGACTGATAGTGGGTATCGAAAATTTTCAAAAACCGTTTTTCTCACAAGTTCTTGTCAGATGGATTTTCAAATGGCGCTAGTTCTATCCAAGTCGGTCAAATGAGTTAACAGACATTGCTATTCATAAATTCACTAAAACTAAAGTTTTCGAGAAGTTCCATATATCAGTTTCAAACTAAAAGTGCTTAGCAATTCTCCAAACTAGGAGACAAAAAATTGCAAAAACTAAAGAATAGGTTTCAAAATGGCCGGGATAGTGAAATCCCAATCTAGTCGCACAACGGTAACGTTGATTGCAAAATCAACAAACAAAATAATACAAAAAATGAGTACAAATTAACTACGCTCAACTGAATATTAAGAGTGTGCACAAAAATAGAATTAAGTACTAGAACACAAAAAAACTAAATTTTTGGGTAAAACTAAGAAATAATGAAGCAGTAGGCACAATTCATTAAATGATTATTATATAGACATATGAATTATATGTACATACATACTTACACATACATACATACAAACATTAAGGTTGAGCGTTAATATATGTATGTCAAAAACTATGAGACAGTGATACCATAGCAAAGATAGATATTAAAAAGTAGGTCTCAATCCAGATACATATATTTATAGCGTCTCAATTCGCCTCCTTAGAATTTAAAAATAATATACAGAAAATCATGATCATGCGGCTGATCAATAATAAAACCGACAGAAGTAATCTTCTTCTTCTTAGTCCTTTAAGTCCGTGCTTCATTATCATACACAATCATACGATTCATTCACAGGAAAATCTTACAAAAATCTAACCGACTTTAAAAAAACGTTTCAAAATGGTATTGTAGGTGCCACACTAGGTCCGTTTGCTTACTTTTCCATTAAAATCCAGTGGTTGAGTAACTTTTGGCGAACTTGAAAATTTTACTCTCATGAATGGCTCTTGCACAAAAAAGTACGAGAACGGAAAAATTGCAAAAACTTGCAGTTTATTCAAAACACCTAATCACTAAATAGCTTAGGGTTGTGAAATATGTATGTATGTATGTTTTGTTTTGTACTACCCAGTATACATATGTATGTATAGATAATGTTTTAGGTACTTGATTCAATGCATTTTAATAATTAAAAATTCGCAGCGAAATATATTTATTAAATGAACTTTTGTAAAAGCTTTTACACTTGTTTATTTTCTAGATGGCAATTAATTTTTTCTTTTTAAATAACACACGAAAATATATCAATCGTGTCTGTCATGAGTTCCAAACGTTTTCAATTAGAATAAAAATTTGTTCGGAAGTGAATGTCAGGACACCAAAATATTCGGAAAAGATTCACTTTCACATGGATGTGAAACTCATGGCAGACACAAATATTTGATTTTAGATATTTGGTATATGCATTCATTAGTATTCATATAAATATTTACGAATCTGACATCTCTAAAACAAATGTAAATTAACCATTAAAAAAGATTAATTTTAACATGGACGGCAAAACAAAGAAAATTAGATATTTTCCGCTCTCCTGGAATCTTTTTCGGAACGCTGAAACTAATTATTTTCAGTTTTTGTTGCACTTTTAATTCAACACTTCAACACTTTAATTTTAAACTTTTAAATGTTTTTATTAAAATTTTATATAAATTTGTTTGGTAACTTTTGTTTGTTTGTTTTATTGATTTGTCCAGTAAAAATTGCATTCTCTCATTCAGACAACTGTTACTTTACACTCTCAATTGATGTTCTCTTTTGCAAATTTACATATGTGTAAACGAACACGTTTCAGTGAAATTCAATGCAAATTTAGACAAAAATAATGCAAAAATAATGCCGAAAAATCTGTTTTTATTTTGTGCGATCGCTTATTTATATTAGAAAAAAAAAAATTACATTCCTTTCGTTGTATAAAACAAAATAAATAGTGTTGCGAATAAAGACAAAGTTAATATTCTCAACTGGTTGACAATAAATACAACTTGGCACATCGCACGGCCTTTAGTGATTGCTTTATTTTTTCCCATTAACTGAAAATAGTAAAAATCGAATAAATACGCTCCACCCTAATTGGTACATCCACATCCATATTTATTAAGAAAATAAATATTTTCCTAAAAATACATAAGTCAACATACATACATACATCCAAATGAGCGTACAAAGATCCATATAAAGATCACTGCAACATTGTTGGCAAAAATGAAGAACGATATTCTTTGTTTATGTTTTAAATTAAAAAAAGTTCCAGCTATTAACAAAATCAAACAAAGCGAAGACCAAAATTAAATACTTTATTTTGAACTGTGGAGCATTAATGCAATATTTCTGAAATTCGATAAATTGAATTGTCAAGAGCTGACGAGCAAAAAATTCCTAAGTAGATCTTAGAAACGCTGATAGCAATGTATACATTCACACATACATAGCAGTAAAATATTAATTAATAAATTTATTAAAGTACATTACATCTACCACGTGTGGGCCTTAGAATTGAAGATAAAAGTATCTCGTATTTTACCCAGGCTATAAGCTTTTTGTGCTCCAACATCCAAACAATATGACAAGACAAAAAGTGCAATTTTTGTTTGTTGCTACCATTCACAGTGTACACCCCCTTTAAGTTAAGAAGCTTTTTCTATAATTATCCAAAATAGCAAAAAATTGTATTTCCGCAACTTTTTCATCCACCGAATAGGTAGAATGTTTAAAATAAAAGAGCAATTATATTTAGAGAAAACGAACTTAAGCCTGAAAAATTAAAAAATTTCTTTGATTAAATATCACTCAGTTCGAATAAAAAAAATTCACAACTTAATTATAAAAGAGCACGGTTAAAAAGTTTAACCCAAATTTTTTCCAGCTATGTAAATCCATATGTATTCGTATATTGTATTTGTTTACTTTTAAAGTTTTGCGATTGTGAATTAAAAATTCTTTAAGAAAATAAACTACAAAGCTATGTATATATACATAAATGTGTACACACACATACATACATACATATGTATACATCCATATATGAGTAAAGAAAAATACAACTTTTATTGAAATACAACATGACTCAACGATTCTTTAACAATAATTTAATAAATGACGTAAACTTGGGAAAAATTTTGCAAAAATATTTCAGTTAATTTTTTTTTTGTTAATCTTTAACAAATTAATTTAAATGATCTTGTGTAAAAAGATAAAAATGTTGGAGATTTTAATAAAAAGCAATAGAAATTAAACAAGCTGATCACATGATTGATGGTATAGCCTAATTTCAACGAACTTGTAACATTAATGAAAGTAATGAAATTGCAGTAAAGAATATAAACTTCAATTAAACCTAGCCAACGTATGGAGAAAAATAAGATATACATATGTACATATTTGTATGTACATATGTATATGTATAAAATAATTTTATATATAAATATGTATATAAAGCCGCAAATCAATAGCAACTGAAATTTTATCCCCTTCATAATTGAGGAGATTGTTAGCTTTAAGCAAATATCTGGCAGCCTTGTTAATAACAGTACACGCGCCCGCCATCTTTGTGCCGTTTACTTAAAATATCAACCAACAATGCTGTTAACGTACACACACATTGCTATGTTAATAGCAGGAAGAAAACAAAAGCTTAATAAAAAGCTTTCTTTATTATGTGTACATGGGAATGTATGCATGGGTATTCAATTTCCGGTATTCTAACTGTTCATTATTGCTTAACAAGAAAAGAAGGCAATGGACTTTTCATTTGATGCATTAATTCAAGGACACTGATGGCAAAGTATACGTTGTGAGCTTGTATAAAAAAATTTAAGCTTATATGTATGTATGTATGCATATTAACAAACAAAGAACATAAAAATGAAATTAAAAAAATATATGTCTTAAAAGAGAATGTACATATGCATGGTTGGTCTGGGTAAATAAGAACTCTCTCTCGTCATTGTAAGTACAACGACCCCAAAATATAATTGTTTTACGTCTCATTTTTAGCTACAAATAATAGTTGGAGTTGAATAACTGTACTAGATTTTTAAAAATTCAAAATTCCCCACTATCACGCATACAATATATTATACGCAGAAAAAAAAATCCTGATTTTCAATAGTCAATGTACAGTGGTGTTCTGTATTCCACGCGGAATTAAAATGAACGCAATTGTATTATAAACGAATATTTTTATAGCAACAGTGGTAAAGTCCGCACATTTTAATTCTACGTGGAATACAAAACACCCCTGTACATTTTCGAATATCTGTTTTTTTTTTATCTTAATCATAAAGAAATTTCTACAGACGTAAAATATAAACAAAACTCACTTACCCCTCTTGAATCTCTAAATAGTATAGCCGCGTGATATGGATCTAAGGAACCATCACCACGCAAACCACGACCGGCAGCACCAACTGAAGCACGTCGTTTTTCCAAATCAGCTGAAGCACGACGCATATGAGCACCTAATTAAAGAATAGATAAATGTTTAAATTAAAACAAATCAAACTTTTTTGTTTCATCATCAGATTTGAAATAAATTCAGATAAAAAAATGTATAGCCGAAATGACAAATGAAAAATTCAAAGTGCAAAATACCAAGTTTTCCACAACAAGATTAAAAGTACCCTTACCCTTTGAATTACCTTCTTTAACAATTTTATCGAAAATCTTATACGTTGCACCAGTATCTTCCAGTATGCGATTTGGCCGATTGAATGTATTTACATCTAAACTTTTCGATCGGGTACGAAAGTTTTCCTGTGGATCGTTTTGTGGTGAAGTACATACGCTGCTGGCCGCATTGCCATTAGATTTACGAGGCCAAATGTGCACCTTCTTACCGAAATGCTTCAGAATTTCCTGTATTGGATGATGATGTTCTTTCTCTCTATTCTTGCTGTGTTTATGATCTTTAGGTGAAGATGTTCGCAAATGGCGTTCATCTTCGTTAATACTCAGCGATTTAGCAAAACTTGTGTTGTCAAAACGACAACGTGGCGAATTCAAACTCCTATTATCTAAAGAATGCTTTAAGGAACTATATTCATCTAGAGATGCTGCCACTGGTCCAACACGATGAAATATCGAATTAATGCTTGGGCGTTCATGGCTATGTGACGGTCCTGAATAGGTAAAATACTGATGATCTTGTTTACTTTCACATATATCATCTAGATCGTGCGGAAAGAAACCACCCTGTGACGGGGGTGAATTGTTGTAGTCCAAGTGATTCGGTCTGCGTAAACTCTATTTAATGGATGGGTAATAAATAAATGAAGGTTATTAAGTTATGTTTTTAGTTCCGTTTAATTTTGAGAATAACTTACACCATAAACGGCGGGACTGTGTGCTCGATCGAATATGCTGCGTTTCGCTGAAGGCGTACGCTTGAAACTACTGCCATAGCTGTCATAGGAACTGCGACCGCCATTGTGGGTTGGCGAGTCGCGATAATGGTTTTTTATGGATTTTTTGGTGTCCGGCACCGGTTGAGGGCTTGATGCATGCACCAAACTTTCAATTACTTTGTCTACGAGGAAGCATTATGTTTATAAATATTTTTTTTACGATTAACTAGCAGAGTGTGTTTAAAGAAAAGTGTCGTTATTTTATTGCAGTTACCACGTAATGCGGAACATAAAAACGAAAAGTTGATGGTTTTAAGAAATGTCTGACCTTAAATGCGTAGCACAAATATTTGCGATATTTACGAATACTCGTATTCGTATTCGATTATTTGACTATTCGCCTATTTTAAGATATTCGTATTAGCCAAATTCAAGCGAATATTTCTCGAATAATATATAAATTTTAAAAAAGTACATAATAAGGTCGTTCACAATACCGTCTTAAAATATGTCTTAATATTGCGACGTTTCAATTTTAATACTTTAATATGGGTTGGCAAATTTGTTGTTTTTGTTTTGTATGTGAATGGAATTTAATACCAGGTGGCAATTTTTAAAGTCTAAGAGCCGATAGCCTTAGTAGCTTCTGATCTATTTTTTTCCTAGTAGTATTCTGTAATTTATTTACGATTCTAATAAATAATAATAATAATAAAAGTCTAAAAAGCATGCCATTTTCAATATGGCAATAGAAAATATAAAAATAAGAAAATGGAAGGCCAAAGAGTAAGTATTTTTTTGTGTTTTCTTCAATTAAAATTAATTAATAATTTGCATTTTTCGCTATCTTTCGGCATTTTTGCAGAACAAAAATTAATTTTAATCTTGCCATATTAAACTTTTAAGATACCCGTTGTGAATAACCTTTAACATGTACAAAAATACATTAATTTTTGATAACTTTTATTTAAAGAAAACCCTTTATCATATTAATTATTTTATAACGGGCTATATGGTCATATGAAAATATTACGTGGCTCTAATAATTAAAAGTAATATTCGTATTTGGCGTATATTGTTTTAAATATTCGTATTCGTATTCGAGAATACTAAAATTTGATATTCGTAACATCACTAATTTTTACATACTTGTGTATGTAAATCAGGTCTAAATTTGTACACCGTTATCAATTAAACTCTGATAGTTTGCTTTTTTTATATTCGTACCTTTGAAAAATAAACACACTCTGCCATTCTCTGGCCAATGAAAATAATTACCTTGAGACCAATTGGGTGATCTTGAGTTGGACGAGGAACTGGAGCTCGAACTTGAATCAATGCTATTCAGGCGACTGGATTCTTTTAATGAACCATATTCCGATGTAGAATCAATGCTCACGTTATCACGAACATAACTTCGAGCATATGATGAGGAATTATTATGATGATTTGTACTGTCAGCACCATTACTGTTTTGCGAACAATTCGAGCTCAGCAGCTTTTCAATGGCATGCTGGCGATATAAATGTGTTATGCCATGCATAACGTAATATTATCTACTTTTAAGCTGTTATAAGTATCAGTAAATATAAGTTTGTTTTATACATACATACATATGCATGCATTGGTTTTATAGTTAAAAAAAAAAATTTTTACACGTCGATTATATGTATATTGTTTATAAAAAAAACACTTATTTTTATTGTATTTTTTTATTATCTTAAAATCACATTGTTTTGATTAAATTTTTTAATTTTTTTTAGTTTATTATAAATTAAATTAAAATTCCAAATTTAATTTTTATTTCAAAATCTTTAAGAAAGCACGACAGAAGTTGTATTAATACTAAATGACAATGGTTGCAATATAATTGCTTTGCCTTTCTTCTTGTGTCTAAAAAAATTGCTATCGTTGTTGTGCCACTTGTACTCACTCTCTGTTATTAAAAATAATTGCATCCCAAAAATTTTCTCTCATTTTGTTTCAATAGAACATTTTGTATTTGTTTTTATTGTACGAATATGCATTGTTTTTGGCACATAACCGCTAATTTTTGTTTGTTTTCGCTTTCTTGCCAATGCAAGTTTGTTATTGTTTATAGTTTTTATAATTTTATTTTTATGTCTTCTTCACACTCATTTATTTATTGTACGAGTATGTACATATGCAGGTAATTAAATATATAAATTTTATATCTTTTTTTCCTCCACTATATTACACCACATACACACAAATATATTCCTTGTTGAGGTGGCTGTAAAGGGGTGTTAAGTACTTGTTGTTTATTATTAATATTACCAGACTGTAATTGCATTCACATGCGCAGAATAACGACAAACGAACCACCTTCGTAGCCGAAATGCAAAACTAAATGCCTGTAGAATATGTATAACAATAATAAAACGTTGTTGTATGTCGTGTGACAGTTGAACGGCCTGTAAATAGGTCAAAGTTATTTTTTATGTACATATGTATGTATATCTACAATTTATTATTGCAGTTTTTAATACGCAGTTGCTTTACAGATTTAACAAATTTATATTTTGCCGGTTTTTATTTTTTTCCACGTACATACATACATACATATGTACATACTTATATGTAGGTATAATTTATAGCATTTGAATTTTTCTTAATTAAAAAATTTATTTGCCTATCTGGCCGCTAAATGATTATTTAATAATAATGAAAATTTTTATTGTTGTTTTTTTAGATTAGAAATCTTTTCTACGCGTAATAGGGATATCAACTACCTTAAATATTAATAGGTATCTAATTAATATCATTTTCTTATCTCGTTTTTTTACATTTAAATTAGAAATACATACATATGGAAGTATGTATGTAAATACATACATATATGTACATCTCTATGTACATATTTATGTATGAACTAACTTACACTTTTATCGGAAGGAAAATGAAAGTACACGTCCCAAAATTTATTCATTGACAACTTTGCCAGTGAACTGGGAGAAAGACAGAAAAAGGAATAACAATTTTACAACGAAAACTTTGCCATGCGTAGTCATTTTGTGCAAATTTTTTATTTTCTTTTATGCATTGCAAATTTTGATACTTTACACATTCATGAAAATTATTATCGTCTCTGCATTTATTGCTGCGCAATACGGCCACATTTAAAAACCTAAAGCAGGTATTTTGTCAAAAAATTATACGATTTGCTTTACAACAAAAATTTCTAATCACCCCACGGGATTATTTCATTTGGCATAAAATGTATACGTGCACATCGCTGTTTGTGTATTAGTATTTTTTGTATTCATTTGTGTTTCCAAAATGTGCACGTATTGGTTTTGTGCTGTATGCCCATAAAAACCGGTCTCTTCAACTCTCTTGCCGGTAATCCATCATTTAATGTCAACACAATTATTCTCTTGTGTGAAGGGTCAGTGAAATAAAATCGTACATATGTAGCTCCCACTACCACGGTCAAATTGTGATGTATACATATTTTGTGTAAAAGCGCCAACTGAAATATTTTTCCTTTATGGAAAAGAAAACTTCCCCGCATTTGTCTTTTGGTTTTTAAATGTGCCGTATTGCACAGCAACTGCTTGTTATATATAATATTTTTACTCCCCCTTTGTGTGCGTATGTGTCTGCTGGTATACATGACTTTTTGAAAGTAAAAGTTTCTATTTCTCTCTGAGGGCATCAAAAAACTGACCTTCGCAACCATTTGTTATCAAAACAACTATATGTCTAAAATATATATGTACGACACGGCACAAATAGAAGTGCATCCTAGTGATGTTACGAATATAAATTTTTTGTATTCGCGAATAGGAATGCGAATATTACTTTTAAGACTTAGAAGATTCGATTATTCGAAAATTCGCCTTTTTAAAGATATTCGTATTCGTGTTCACTAAATTCAAGCGAATATTTCACAAATAATTTGTACATACATTTTCACAAAAAAAATCATTCAAAAAGTTTATAAAATTACATAAAATGTACAAAAATATATTAATTTATAATAATTTTTATATAAAGAAAGCCCTTCATCTTTGACACAAGATAATAATCTTCAAAAAAAAAAAACAAAAATGATATTTCGTAACTATCATTTAATAGTTATAGTCTTACACATATGTATGTATGTAAATTCATATCATGTTAAGTTAGTAATCAATTCTCCGTAGAGGAATGTTGGTTTTCAAAAATGGAAGAACTAAAATTTAATATACGAAAGTCCCCCGAGACATGTGGCTGCACAATCTGCTAAAATATGTTCTCCCAAACACGACTGAATTACTAAAAAAAAAGCGCAAACAGAGTAAGAAAAACGAAATCTGAAAGCATGTAAGTAAATAATTTAAAAATGTTTAGTAGAGGTCTTCAAATTGGCCATCTAAATGTCATAATAATGTTAAGTACCTAAAGTAGTGACAGTTTTTTTAAATTTATTGTTACTGACATAAAGAGAGGAATTTTTTCCAATTAAATTCGAAATATTAAGTGGCGCTAAACCTTAAAAGTAATATTCGTATTCGGGGAATATTGTTTCAAACATTCGTATTCGTATCCGCTAATACTAAAAATTGATATTCGTAACATCACTAATAAAAATAATTTAACGAAGGTGGGTGCCACGTTAATTTAGTAGAAATCACAACAAAGTATTTTATTAAATCAAGAAAAAGGCAAGCCTAACAACTAACACTTTCTGGCCTTTAACTATTAATTAACTCATTAAATGCTTTTAGTTAGTTATTAAACAAAAATATTAGTACAACTAAGGACCACAGATGTTAGTCGTACAAAAACACTTATCAACGTGTTTTTGTTTAAAAAAAAGAAGAAAAAAATAGGCCACTTTAAAATTAGTTTTTAGTATAAAAATTATTGATATCATTATGCACACACACATACATACATATACATACAAAAATAGTTTAAATAGTATCAAAATAACAAAAAACTTAAATTCTTACTTATTTTACCCCTCTCAAGGTGTCTATCAGTCATGTTGTTTGCCTTGCTGATTTTTTTTCGTTCGTATCATTCGTTTTACTTAATTTATATTTAATTTATATACATATGTACATACGAGTATGTATGTGTGTACAAACTTATTTATTAATTGTATATTTTGTTATTATTTAATTGAATAAATTTTACTAGTTGTACAGGCAACGAAGTGCATTCAACTGACATACACTCCTACACACACACACAGAAATATCTATTTGCCACAATTTAAAAGAAAAAGTGGGGGATAATATCACCGTAGGATTGATTCTTCACATTTGAAATTGACAATAAAATACATACATATACACATACATATATACATGTAAGCATTTATATAATATATAATATTATATGTATATAATATAATAATTTTATTTTCATAAAGCATGTATCGAATTTAAAAACAATATTTTATTAACAAGTTAAGAATTTTCCAGTAGTAAAACACAAATTTCGCCACAAGTTGCCACATTGGTATCAATTACAATAAATTGTGTGAAACAGGTGGCTCTTTGTTTACATTGTAATTGTAATCTACAGCGATGCCAATTAAGCGTATTTCGCGCTATATTTAGCGCTTTTCAACTACCCAAAAGTCGCATTTTTCACCATGAGCGCGTTTTTTATAAATGATAAAAAGGAAATAGAAGAAATATAAAACTGTCTTCAAAATTTGAAGTTTGTTGAATGGAAAAAAAGAGACAGAACTGATTTATTTTGGATTGAAGTACATAACTTCAAAAATTCAGTGAATAAAAATCCATTTTTGAAGTTATCAACTTTTGTTATTAATATATTATCATTTCCATATTCAAATTAAACATACAGAAAGTCGAAATTTTATATGAAAACGGTTTTATGGCTTGAAGATGAAAATGAATATGATAATATTTTATTCGAAAACGAACAATTTTAATTCAAATTAAAATTAAATTAAATAATTTAAATCGATTTTTTTTATTTTACTTTACGTGTTTACAAAAATAGTATAATAATAACGACCGATCCGATCTCAAAGGTACAAATTAGCTTTAACTTTTTTTTTAAGGGGCTGTGCACATATTACATAACGCTGTTTTCAGAGATTTTTACCCCCCCCCCCCCCCCCCCCCCCCCCTTCGTAACGCTTTTTACTAATTTTTCAGTGCACAATTTTTTATCCGTAACAAATCTTTAACCCCCCCTAGAGCGTTACGTAATATGTGCACAGCCCCTAAGTAATAAAAAAGCTTATATTTAAATTAATATTTTTAGCGCTTTTTAGCGCCATTTGTTTTATTAATATTTAGCGCATTTTGGCGCTTTTTGTTACACTCCTGTGCGCATTTCGATTGTAAATAGTTGGCATCACTGGTAATCTATTTCTCTACTGTAACAGTGTGCGTGCATTTTGTGGTATTTAATGAAGTTAAAGTACAATTATGGCGATAAAGAAACAAATTGAATAATAATAAAAACATAATCTATAAAAAAATAAACCTTACAATAAACAATTATTTATATTGTAACATTTAAATAGAGGTGGCACGAAATAAGCCCCAAATCGAAATTTTAAAATTTTTTGGGGCTTATTTCATTTTTTTTTTTTAATTTGGGGCTTATTTCATATCCGTAAAATAGATCTAAACACATTTTGAGGAAAATTGTATTTTATTTTCAAGTTTAAACTGTGTTATAATAAAGTCCTTGCGCCCGGCCGTAGGCCGGTTTTGCAGATAATACTTTGAACGCGAAGCCTGTGTTCGATATACCATAGGCGATAAAATCCTTGCGTCCGGCCGTAGGCCGGTTATGCAGAGAGTATTTTGAATGCGAAGACGGTGTTCGATATAATTTTGAGGATAAAATTCTTGCATTTTATGATTTCTTCTTAAGCTTACTTCATCAAGTTAACAAATTTGGGGCTTATTTCATTTTTTGGGGTTTATTTCATAAAATTTTTTGGGGCTTATTTCATTTTTCGATTTGGGGCTTATTTCATTGGGGCTTATTTCGTGGGGCCTAAATAGAATGTAGCATTTAAATTGTGAAAAGAATATAATTTCAGCTTGTTGTGTTTAATAGCGATAACAAAAATGTGCATATAAATACTGAAAAATAATAATGATAATAATATACACTTCCATACATACATATTTGCATATACATACCTACATATATGTAAGTAAAACCATAATTTTAAACATAGATTGCGGGGTACAGACAGTGGCGGTCAAAACACTGTAATAAAAGTCACAAATTCGATCATATAAAAACACTTATTCAGGAGAATATAGCGAAAGATTTACCATCACTTGCTTATTTTCGGAGCAGATCTACAGCCTTTTCGACAATTTTTCTCAAAAAAAAATGTGTTAGGATTGATCGTTTTGAAGTAGATCATTTCCAAAAAAAAAAGGAAGAAGAAGCTGCCGAAAAATTTGATTTCCATCTAATTTAGTAAATGTTATGTTGGTGTTAACAAAAATTAAAAATTGGCAACACTATGATGTTGAAAAAAATAAAGTTACGAGCTAACATCAACTTATTAGTGAGAAGTCTCGTATTATATTTGCATTCAAAATGTGCATAAATGGGATATGTAATCACCTTCAACAGAGCTACCCAACAAGTAGTGAAAGCATTTACACACGAATACTGACGAGGTTTCGTATTTTCTGCCGAAAACAATGCTTTTTCTACCCAGCCGTGTAGTTGAAATTTAAAGTAATATTTAGATGTTAAATTTTTCCTTTTTTGCTTGAAATATGTTAACAATATCTAATACTTCTCTGATTATTTAAATCAGGAACTTTAGACTGAATAAATATCAACAAATATTAAAAATAAGAAACTTTCTAAGATGAAATGATGTGTTCCAAGGAAGTATTTCGAACAACGGTGTGCCGCATGCTAATAGCATACTTAGCTTGTTTTCTTAAAAGATTGTTTTTTCTTAAACCGTAAATTTTCCTCAAATCGTATTTTTTTCTTGAAAGGTACTTCTTATTTGAAAGGTACTTTTTTCTTAAAATGTACTTTTAAGTACTAATTTTATCGCAAAAGGTATCTTTACCTAAAAAATTCAATTTTTTTTGAACGAGAACAAAACGAAAATTGCCGTTAAAAAAATTTCGTTTTAACCTTTATGTCAACGGCAACATACCTGGGTATGTTTTGCATTTTGAAAACGCTGTAGCTCTGAACTGGATAATCGGATCGACTTTAAATTTCGTGATATCCTAGCCAAAACTGTTTTACGCAATAGTCTTTAGTTTGGTTAGGATTGAAGGAAGATAAACCCCATTTACAAAGTTGCACCCTTACGTCAACAGCATACATACCTGGGTATGTGCAGTAAAACGCATGCAAATATGATAATATAATTTTGTTTCTTTTGAGTTAATTTTTATTTTATTATGTTTTATTTTAGTATATTATTACTTGTAATTAAAATTATTGTTATTATTATAAAGTTCAAATACATTTATCATATATATACAAATCTTTCGTATGCACGTAACCAGAATGTGTAACGCCACTTAGCAAAAGTAGGCCCAAATATGCATCAGATTCACTTTTTGTTATGGGAATCCAAGATCTTGGTTCTCTTGTTGGATTTTTTGCATTGTCATTATCCTAGAATTGCCTTGCCTTTCGATTTTATTCACGAATAATTATGTCGCATATTTCGTATGACAATATCAAATGGAACGTTTCTGCAATGGTCAAACCTTGCGTTGCCCGTACCAGATTGTGCACTTCTTAGAATGTTGTGCGTACGGAATCTAACAGGTTGTGGTTGTATCGAAGACCAAACATTACCATCTCTGGCAGTAAAATATTCACCAGTTTCAATTGGTGCATCTTCAAATTCCTCATCAGAATCACTGTCGTCCTCTGGGTCATATTCTGGTAACGTGGGTTCTTCAACGTCTGAGTCACATAAGGCTTCGTCACCAACTATTGAATCGTCGTCACTTATTTCGTCTTGGCTCTCTTCAAGCGTTTGACGAATATATGCTTGTTGTTCATCGTACGAAAGTGCGCTTAGTTGTCGTGGAGTAAGCCATTCATCATCTGCCATTTAACTTTTAGGTATTAACTTTTATTTACTTCCACAAAATAAAAAAAAAAGTCTTTTTACTTCTAATCATAAATGTAAACTAAATTTGCTGACGAAATTACAAAGAATGAAATTTAAGCATCAATACATGCTTCTGACTTATACATCCATGAAGGAAACATGGGCTTCAGTGTACCCATGTCAACATTTTTGTCAACAATGATGGTGTCTTTTTGGTGACACTGTCAACAAATTTTTCTTTTTTTTTCTTTTGTTTTTGATGAGTAGAGAAAATTTTTGACGGTTTTGATGAGCTCAAAATCGGTATAATTTTAATATTGCCATTTCCTGCAGATGGTGACAGCGTCTACAGTGAATCAGTACAGTTTTACTACGGACATTTCCCACAATGTGGTGACATCGTCAATAGTACTCGCAAGTCAGTACAATCTTACTATGTACATTTGCTCCATATGGTCCCACAAGAACTACCTAGTCAGTATTGACGCAGTCTACTGGTAGATTTCGTAGGACACGCCTGTGTTAAATGTTAATACTAGATAGCATTACTTGGAGTATAATTTGTCAATAGAACTGTTGACATCGTCAATAGAAAATAAGTATAATTTTACTATTGACATTTCCTGCAGGGATGTTTCTATCTATATATATATATACGTTTGTCTACCAATACCGCCACTTTTTCAGCAAACAATGACTGAGTGTAAGTGTAAAACAGGTTAATATAAAACTTTTGAAGCTTTTGTCTGTTTCTAACAAACCAACAACACAGAAATTCCAACAAACGATTTGGATATTAGCATTTTAATGCTAACGGCATGCCATTCCCCATAAAAAACGTATGAACATACCCAGGTATGTTGCTGTTGACGTGCGTAAAGTAGTTCTGCTGTTGACATAAAGGTTAAATAGAAAACTCGTTTTATGTTGCGATCCATTTGTCATGCAGCCGTTAATTTTAACCATTACTGTACATACAATGATCGTGAGAGAAGCAATGTTGTTTGCAACAAATGTTGTACACTGCCATTAATAAGATATCACACAAATGAAATAAATGTAAGAGATCGAAAGTAGAGAATACAAATAAAAATAATATTTAATTTATTGTTTACACTTAAATTTCGTTTTTATTATTTAACAAAATAATTTGTGTTAGAACAACTGAAAAATGTATTATACATAATTAATTAACTTAACTGTTTGTATAATAAATTTAAAATGTTGATTTCACATCAAGTAATCAATTTAGTATTCTGTACAAAAGAAACACAAACAAATAAATAAATACGAGTTGTCTCAAGTTGCTACACTCGACGACACAAATGATAAGGAAATTGGCAAGTTAACAATTTATTTGTAAAGATTGTCTTCTTAAGGAGGGCATTTACAAAATCTGTGACGTATAGAGATTATAAATGGTTTAAATTTTATTTATTTTTTTATGTAAAAAATAAACCAGTTATTATTAAAATAAACTGGGTTGAACCTAATTGTTTTCCGAGTTTTACTTTGCTACATTTGATACAAAAATAAATATTACTCATACGCCTTCTAATTTTCATCTTATTGCGCAGCCACCACCCATCGGTTAGTGCAGGCAGAGATGCTCCAAATACCAAAGCCTCTTCACAATGAGCGTTAAAGAGCGATGTTCTTATAAGTGGGGAATACATACACATACATATATTTCTGCTAAAGATATCTTCTTAGGAAGACAAGCAAATATGAGACGGTCTAAGCCTACAATTGAAATGCGTTTAAATTTTTCATTGCTGCTTCTAGCCGTATTAATTTTGTTTTACCACAAATGAGAAATTTAGAAATTTACACATTATATTCACACATAGAAATGCAAAAAATGATTTCGTAGTATGTGTACAAGAATAGTCGCAAAAATATTGCCAAACATTTTAAAGAAATCCAAATAAACAAAAGTTTAAAATTTCCTCACATTTTATTCAAGGTAAATGATGATTGGACAATATTTAATTGAATTCAGGTTATTTTGATACTTGTTTTTTGTTATCTTGTAATAAAATGAGCAAATTAAATTGTAAATGAATACAAATGAAAGTTGTGCAAAAATAAATGAAGGCTTAAATGACTGAAATAAATATCAAAATGAAAGAAAATAGCAAAACAATTCAAAAGGAATTTGATGGATCAGCATGACATATTCTTTTGGGTAGCAGACCACGAAAAAAAGAAACTAAAATAACAACAACCACCACATACGCGTATAAAGACAATTGTTGTGTCCCAAAGAGAAAATTTTTATTACAAGTACATATATTTAATTGGGGGACTGTACTTTAATACAAAATTATTTTAAGTTTATTCCCTGCTTACTTACCCCCCCCCCCCCCCCCTTCGAGCACCTATAAACTAACTTAGGTTCTTGTTAAATTAGCACTTCTTACATATGTATGTATGGATGTATGTATGTATGTATGTATGTATGTATGTATGTATGTATGTATGTATGTATGTATGTATGTATGTATGTATGTATGTATGTATGTATGTATGAATCTATTTACACACATGTATAAATGTGAATAACAACAAACTTATTGTATACTTCAAGGGATTTTTTACTGCGCATGCATTGTTTAGGGCTTAAAATAAGATATTAAATACGATACATAGCAGTAACTTTTTGTTTGCTTTTTTTCGAAAAAAAAAAAAAAACAAAGCCTACTTAAAGGCGGTAGATATTTACCCACACATTATTTTTTTGCTGTTCTTTATAGATTTTTCTCTTTATCCCCTAATTGTTTCATACATCATTATTTGTGTAGGCTTCAAGGTCTTTTCTTTAATACGAAATCAACAATATTATGTTGTTATTGTTATTAACATATTTTATGGCCAGTTTTCCAGATTATTTTTAAGGAAAAAATATATATAATATTTCAATTTCAGGGCTTATGACCAGTGTTGCCGTTGGAATTTTTTTTTTTAGACCAATATTTTCCCAAAAATGGACCAAAACCGTTTGCATCGGACCAAATTTTAAAACTCAATTAATATAGCAATTAATATTTTTTAAAAACATTTTATTAAGTAAAATAAAGGTTTGAAACATAACATATTTGATTTAAATAATTCAGGTATGAAAAAAATTATATATTGAAATTTATAAATAACTGCATTTAAAATGCCGAGAACTAAAATAATCTTATTCAGTTTTTTTTGTGTGTGTACTTTAAATTTACTGTTAAAAAAGAATAATGAAACATAACACATTTTATATGATTATTGGCATGTATAAAATACATTAATATCATAAAATTTGTTTGAGATCATTGTAGGACAAAGAATGGAAAATCTATTAATGATTAATGTTAATACTCACTTGTCCATGGTGTTTTACTGTAATATATGTACGTGTAAACGTTGAAATATGTAATTAGCTTTTTTAATGTTTTGTTTACAATGCAGAATTTAAATAGAAAGAGGGCGAAGAAGCATAACACAGTTCATTGTCACTAAATTATGTCAAACGTCTCTTATAATATAAAGACCGACAGCGGAGTCTGTTAACACACTTCAATGTCACTACTCTATATAAACGTCGTTTACAATTAAAAGGCCGACAGCCTTTATAAGAGATGTTCGCCGTACTTTAAAAATAAAAAGAAAATAGAATGAAAAATAATAAACGACAAAACGGACCAAAATTGAATTGGTCCGACCATCGGACCAATTAAAAAATTTCAAATTTTTTTGGACCAAATTTGGTCCAATCGGACCAAAACGGCAACGCTGCTTATGACTGCCAATACATTTGACATTTTAACAATATCTATGTGTTTCGAAAAACAGTTAATCTTCAACGGATCTTAGGACAGGATACGAGTATGTACACAGAAAACAATAATCCTAAACGGGCTTAAATCAATCCCAAACTGTGTTAATAATAAGGTAAGTACGGGTTTTCTTGAATCAAGTACAAAAATATTGATTTCAGTACGGATTATTCAATCCCCAAAATACTAAATTCAATGCCAACATAATTATCAATTGGAAAAGCGCACACATTTCTTTTACCCAAAATAAATCCTTTCCCATGCTTGAAACAATTCCTAATCGGGGAACGATAACCCCCAAATTCATAAAAATTGGAAATGGATTTGAAATCTATTTTAATAAAAATTTGTATTGAAATTTTATACTAAAACACATTTGAAATCCATTTTATTTTTAATGATTACTATCTACCATTAATATTTAGCTAAATAAAATTTTTTACATGGGCATTTCAATTTTAAATTTCAAATTTATTTTTGTCAATGGTGGGTATTGAACATAGAGTCACATGCTTGTAGCATATCCGACTTAGAAACCGCATCCACATTAGAATATTAAAATTGACAATTAAAAGCCAAGAAAATATAAACTGGTATTGAACAGCAGCTTCCCTTTTCGGGATTGATTCAAGTACATTTCGGATTAAAAGTTTTAATCACAACTCATACTCGAAGTAATTCTAAAATACTATATTTAGTATGATCTTTTTTTTTTTGTACTATCGGTATCTGCATCATGTCATTCGTACAAAAGATGAAAGGACTTTCAATGAGAAAGTCATACGAGTATGTATCAATCAGATGGTGTTCTTAGAAAATCTTAAATCGTTTATTTCAGATACCGATTATGAAATACATAAATCATTGTCTTTGTTTTAATACCCTTCACCAAAAATGGTAGGGGTATTTATGGGTTTGCCACTTACTACGTGTGTAATTTCCACAATATTTATATGAGGTCCATATAGTTGAATGAGCCATGTCCGTCTGTCCGTCTATCCGTCTGTCTGTAGGTGAAATCGATTTTACGAAGACACTAGAAGAGCTAGAGACTTGGGTCTTGGACTGAAATGTAAGGATTTTTCTTAAGATGATTCGTATTGAAAATCAGGAAAAAATATATCGGTTCTGATATTGTATTATATATACAGATAAATGGAGATGTATACATATATAGCCCTTTCAGAAATAAATTTATAAATACATGAGGTGCCCCAGTATTGAATATGGAATCTTTCGATTATAATTTAACCCACGAACCATGGTGCTACTGAGGCTTGTTAGTAGGTTAGGTTAGCAGGCTGCTGGTAAGAGGAAGATTTAGATTCCAGCGCACTTGGGTCCCGAGGCTACCGAGTTCCGCAACTGAGAGCTCGGAGAGGGTACTGAAGGATCTTCTGCCTAGAAAGCGAAGGCGGTGATCCTCCATAGCTGGGCAGAGGCATAGAAGGTTTACAATGCTTTCTTCTTCTTCCTTGTCATTACAGCTGGAGCAGTATTCATTATATGGTAGACCCATGCGTCTGGCATGGGTGCCGAAGGTGCAGTGTCCTGTATTTGTGGCCACAAGATTGCGCAATTGCGTTTTGGGGAATTTCAACAGATTTTTGGTTCTGTTGACGTCTAGGCGAGGCCATAATGTCCTTGCTGTGATGCAGGTTGGCTCATTAAACCATCTGGTTTGTGTCACCTGCATAAGAGTTTCATCAATTCGCTTCCAGCAGGCTGAAAGCGGAAGACCGCAGAAATTGCCAATGTCGACAGCCTCTAGCTATCGTCCTCTCCTGGCCAGATTTTCTGCGATGTGTTGCCTGTGTTTTTCTCTTGTCCGTGTATCCATATAAGGGTAACACTTGAATGATTCGCCACTGTATTAAGTGTCATCCTACATTCCAGGCTTGTTAGTAATAACTTACTGTATTTTTTTCGTAAAAACCCCATTTTGTTCAGTGATGGATGGAAAATTGTAAAATATTTTAAACAGTCTGTAACTTTTGTACATATGTATTTATCGAAAAGTGTGTATGTAATTCATTCTAATTATATTTAAGTATGTATAGTACATATGTATGTATGTATGTATAAATGTAGATATACTCGTATTTGCATACTTATATAAGAAGGGCAATCCTGTATTATATTCAATGACTTATACATTTACGACTTGGTGAAGGGTATATAAGATCGGGCACAGCCAAATATAGCACTCTTCCTTGTTATTAAAATAAATAACTTATTCATATTATGTATATATGTCATCCGGCAGATTTCAATTAGTGATTGCAAACAATGAAAACTTTACTTTTATATCATTGTGAAAAACTTCATCTACGACATTGAGATTTGTGGTGTTGATATGAATGTATGTACTCGTATGTATTATTTTCATAAGAAACAAATGGAATTATAAATTTAAGTTTGCTGTTTTGTTGAGTTGTCTCAACAACTGAACTAATAAAATAGACAATACCAGGGTTTAAAAAAACCAATATATATTTACTAAAAATTCCCCTCATATTCCATAATTTTATGTGAAAACTAAAAAAATATTTACCTGATAACAAATAAATTGCCAGTTTTCTAAAAAAAATTTTGTACTTGACAACTAGTAAAATTTTTTACTAGCACACAAAATGAAAATAAATTCTCTGTAATATATTGTTCAGCAACAATTTCTTGTCAATGAAAACTAGTCATCCACACAAAAATGAAAAAACACACATATACAAAATATTCTTTTCATACAATATGCCGCTGTCAAAAATACCAAACAATAAAATATATGCCAATCTAACCAAACACAACTTCGACTAGTTGACAAACATGCCGATTTTATAATGACTAATATTTAAAAATTGTTCTCTTTGCATCAACAACTAGCAAAACAAAAAATTACACAAAATATGCGTTGAAAATTGCATCTTCAAAGAATTTTCAACGACTTCAGATATGTATGTACATACATCTGTACATTGTACATACTATGTATGTTGATATACACCAGTTGGTACAAAAGCCCACATACTCACATACATAAATACATACATACATTCATACAAGCATTCATGCATACATCCACTATGAATCGCTAGTATAATAAATAAAAATAAAAAAACTAATTTTAAACCCTGGACAATACTCTTAACTGATAGTTTTGTTTTTTTGATGATGATACACAAGTTTCGTCGCTTGGAGCTTTTGTACATAAATAAATAAATTAAAAATAACAAACTATTAAGCAAGATTTTATAGCAAAATTTTTAATACGAACAATGAAAATATAACAAATAAATTCTTATCCGCAACCGCAGGGAATTGTTTTTGCTTTTTGTTTGAGACAGAGAATCCAACGTGTGAGCCACGCCTTTGCACATGTGAGTTCTTATAGAAGATTGAAAGCTCCATTAGAAAAATGTAAAAACTTACAACTTTTACTTTGGATTCACAATTGATGACTTTTTTTCAAAAATTACCAATTTACACATACGAGTACACACACATATACAGGTACCATTTATAACGTTTAGTTTCTAATTTTATTCTTAAAAAATTTATAATAGAAAATCAAAATTGCTTTAAATAATTTAGAAAATATTTCGCAATATCAGAAATTTTGTTGGTTTCACACATGAAAAAAAGGCCTAATGGTTACCTTTCAAACGAACTGTCATAATAGGAACACTTTTCGACATTTATGATCAGCTTGAGTCTTGAATAACGCCATGTCATTAGTGACATATGGCTACCAATGCTACAAAAATTGATACAAATGGGATGTGCTTCTATTATTCTTTCGAATAAAAATTTCGTTGGATTAAAAAATTTAATTTTAGCGTTTTAAAGCTCTAACGGGCTTAAAATTCATCCCTTATTTATGGTGAGGGTATCAAAATAACAAATTTCGATTATCGGTTTTTTCACACTGTCACATTAAATGTATTTAACCAATTATTTCATTACAGTTTAAATCGATGGTAGTTAATAGGATTTATAGTGAATTTGCCCAGGCATATCCATAAAAGGTAGACTAGCCTAAATTCGCTTTAAAAAATATCTACTTTCGAAGTGAAAAAAATGTTCCAATCAATTTGTCAACAAAGCCTTTGGCATGCCAACTACATCACAAGTACAAGAACCCAAACAAGGCGAAAATAATCACCTGTGACCACCTGTTATTAATTCGCCTTGCTTGTATTGAATTGCTTGCTTTATTTTCGTACTTATTTTTAATTAATGCTTAAATATTCCTAAAAATTTAAATTTATGTGGCTTTTTTGTATTTTGTATTAAAAATGCGACTTACGTAAAAAAGTTTACTGTAATCACTGATACACAAGAATTGAATCTTATCAACTTCATAAACAGCTGACTATGAACCTGGCACCACCTAAACTGTGATCAGCTGTTCCAGCCCATTCAGCCTTCCGTCTTAAATCTAACCTGAGTTCTATAAAACAATTAAAATTAGTTTAAAAATAGTTGCCAATTGATTTTCTTCCTAATTAGATGGCAGCATGTGAGTTTACTAAACATCATCGGTTTGTTTTTGATCTTAAAAAACAAAATTATGTATGTTCACCCTAATCGGGAATAAAAATAGAACTTCACGTGAAATGTGTCCTTTCACTAAAATTGTGATCGCAAATTGTGTATAACTTGTCGATAATACAATTAGCAAAAATTTTTGTTTACTTATTTCTTTCTTATCACATCGCAAGAAAACGAAAAAAGGAAATACCAAAGAAGAAAAGCCAAAAACAAACTAAATTGCTGCAAATGCCAATAATCATTAAAATGGAAACAAAAGTAACCAGAAATTAACAATCAAGCCAAATAGACTAATAAAAGTAAGTAGAGCAATGTAGTTACCTTAATAAAGAACGTCGTTAACTAATTGTTTTGGCTTATCTAGATAATTTAGAGGTTTACCTATCGAAACATGATAAATAAGCGATTTGAAAAACACAATAAGTTAAAACATTTATATATTACGGTAACGATATAGACTATAAATGCTGTGGCTTAAAGATACGGGCAGACATACATATTTTTAGTGTAGTAAACTTTTAGGGAGTGAAAAAAATATATAGATCATAAGGAATGACAAACAAGTAACACAATAGCAAAGTACGTGGAGAAAAAGAAACATTCCACAATAAAAAAAAACCTTGACTATTCAGCCGATATACTTATGCACGAGTATATCGCCAATAGATTAATTTACAATTTTTTTTCAACATGGAAATTAAACAAAATGAACAAATAAAGTTAATTATAATGCTAAACATGTTTGTGTATATTAACGTAAATAGTTTTGTTATTTGTATTGCTCGTAATAATATTTTTTTGTTTTTTAATATTATTTATCTTGTTAAAATCAAATAAAATCGTTCCATACAAATAATTAAGAAGGCAGATTGTTTTGCAAAAATCAATAAACTTTTACAATAAATATTTATGTATTTTTTTATTTACATTGAACAAACACCCACATAAAACAATAGAACACTCAAGAAATACACATGGTATTATTGCGGCCGCCGACAACTACGTCTTGTTAAAACGGATCATACAAAATTAGAAAATTTAGCCTATTATAGCAACCCTTATTACGGTTGTCGTAGTCGTAGTCGAAACTTTAACGACTCCAATGTAAGACATAAATCGAAAGGTGCCACATTTTAAAGACGACGACAACCATAATAAGACCGAACAACTACTTTAGATAAAACCCATTAAAGTTCAAATAAAAATCACACAACACTTACTAAATACCATTGGCGTTTTTTAACGAAATCGGCAAGAAAGATTTGACAGCCCTGATCTAACCCTAGCCACTAATATCATAAACCGTAGTTGCCACTTCGTTTGAAAAGCAAGAGAGATGATGGGAAATAGTAAAACCTATAAAAACTTCAATTTTGTTGTGCTAAGGCTGGATAACCGATTCATAAATTCTCATATAAACTTACATACATCAAGGACCCCGAGGGGTATAGAAAAAATGTTAAAGGAAGGGTTTCATTATCTTTAAATACGTATGAGAAAAAGAAAAATCATCAAAATTGCTTCTAATTCTGCCTTATCCTTGTCGAAAATAAGAGCTCAAGCTGGAGTGCAAGCGAGCAAGTCATTAGTACGCAGAGTAATTAAGAGGTGTGAGTATCTTAAATACCTGAAATTACAAAAAAAGACGCCGCTTAATGCTCCTCGTAAGAAAAAGCGGCTTCAATTCGCACGAGACTACATGGTATAGGATATACAGCAAAGAGGTCATGTAAATGACTGGAGAACCGCTGTATTTACGGATGAGAAGAAGTTTAATTTGGATGGGCCTGATGGCTACAACTATTATTTGCATGATCTGCGCAAAAAGAAAAGCGATTCTTGAACCGACATCACAGCCGAGAGGGCGGCGTTATGGTGTGGGGCGCCATTACGTACAATGGCATCTTGAACTTCAAAGTTGCAAGAATGACCGGTGCAAGCTATAAAACGTTTGAACTAATTGGTCCCATATCTTAGATATCGCAACAGGATAATGCCCCTATACACAACGCCAGAGTATTAAAGAAGTTCATTGCAAGCCAAAATGTTAATATTCTTGACTGGCCACCCTATTCGCCAGATCTAAACATTATCGAAAATGTCTGGGTTTGGTTATCTCGTAAGGTCTATGAAGGAGGTAGACAATTTGCTGACAAGCCGTCAATAATTCAGGCCATTAAGGATGCTTGGAATCAAATTTCGTTGGATTACATAAATTCTCTTAATCTGTCAATGAAAACCCGTATATTTAAAATTATTAAAAACAAAGGGGATTGTACCCATTACTAATAATTATTAAATAAAGTAAAATAAATTAAAAAAACACGAAAAACTGTTTTTCATTAAAATTAGTTAAAGTGCCTTTATTTAAGTGAAGCAGAAAAAATAGCACATTTTTGACTTTTTTTTGATAAATTGCTTAAAAAAAGTTCTTTAGAAAAGAAAACACTGTTGTCCTGATTTTTTTTATATACTCGTATTAAGATGTCTAGCTTATGTACATTTCCATTTTAAAATTCTGCAATCGGTTAAAAATTGCAAAAGATACAAGCTGCTGAATGTGGAATTTTTAGTGCCTTTAAATAAGTGAACCGCAGTGTATAACAAAATCAATATGCATTTATATGGTATACAAGTCAACAGTAGGTTCTTCATTGTTGCCACATGTCAACTACCCAAAAATTCCCACTTTTAGGAGTTTAATTTGCATATAACTGATACACAAGCATTACAAATTTTATTCATCATATCTAAAGTGAATTTTTTATCGTATTTTATTTAAATTTATTATTATTTTTTTCTCTTGTATAAATTACAATACGTGTATACATACATATGTATGTCGTCGTATGTACTTATGTACAACAAATTGTAATCAAAAAACATTAACAAAAACACGAATAAAATTATTGCCAGTAAAACGTGTCATTTCTTTGGATCATCATATGAGTGTTCACATATTTGAATATCATATCATTTAGCAGTGATGGCTGCTAAATAGTTACACTAAATTAAGTGAGATATTCTTTGAAAACATGGCTAAACTTATTTGGTTTTAAAGAAATTAAAATTTAATAAATTTTTAACTAAACAAGCATAAGTAGTACGGCATCTATGCATGTGATATTTGGAATGAAAGCAAAATATAATCAAGGCGAATTGGATGTACAGTACAACCTCCCTAAACCGGACAGATATAGTTTCAGCTATTGTCCGGGGATTAGTGTATCGTCCAGAGTACAGTTAAAATAAGTTTTTAAACGCATTACATATATATATATGTACATATATACAAGGTTTTCCAAAAGAGTGATATGATTTCGAAAAAAAAACACACTTATTGTGAAGGAAATTCCAAATTTTTTTATTTAATGTGAAGTACAATCGATATTAAGTTCTAAATAAAACGTCATTCAAATGGCCTCCACGACTTCTTCTGCAGGAATGAATTCGATGAACCAATTTTCGAGCACTTTTTCCACAAAATCAAGTCGTATGCCATAAATGGCACGTTCAATATTGACTTGTAATAAAGCTTGAAGAGAGTCTGGTTTATTTCGAAAGACCAATGACTTCAAATAACCTCACGAGAAATAGTCTAATGATGTTAAATCACAACTTCTTGGAGGCCATTCAATATCACAATTTTTTGAAATAATCGAATCTCCAAATTTTTCTCGCAACAATTTAATTGTTGCATTTGCTGTGTGGCTCGTAGCCCCGTCTTGTTGGAAACAAATGTTGTCAAGATCTTCCAATTTCGGCCATAAAAAGATGGTTATCATTGACAGTAACGGTGTTGCCAGCTTCATTTCGAAAGAACTGTCAATTTAGGTGAATGTAATGGTCAAACTGTCAATTTAGGTGAATGTAACGGTTTTTCATGAATAATTTGTGGATTCTCTTCGCACAATTTTCGACGGTTTTGTTTATTTAACGCACCACTCAGATAAAAGTGAGCCTCATCGGAGAAGATGATTTTCTTAAAAAATCGTTATCGTTTTCAAGTTGTTCCAAGGCAAAATCTGCAAATTGACGACGTTTAGGGTGGTCCAATAGCTTCAGTTCGTGAGTGAGAACAATTTTATACGGATGCAAACCCAAATGCATTCTCAAAATCCGCCAGGTTGTGGTTTGAGACAATCCCAATTGTTGAGAACGTCTTGGAATCGACAAATTGCGGTCTTCAGCAACACTTGCCTGAACGGCAGCAATATTCGCATTACTTCGAGTGGTTCTTTGTCTTATTGTCACTTGAACATGAAAATGTAAGCTCAAAATTTTTAACAATTCGACGAATAGCGAGCACACTTGAACGATTATTACGACCATAAAATGGCAAAAGCGCACGAAAAGTTGCAATTGGAGAATGATTACTTCGATAGTAAAACTAAATAATTTGTAAACGTTGTTCTTGCATATATCTCTCCATGATAAAATTATAAACACTACTGAATACAATGAAAAACAAATAACAGATCATGACATGTTACAAATGGCCGAAACGTCACATAAAAACCATATCATCCCTATTGGAAAACTTTTTACATAAATTTGTTTTTATTACCGAACAGATATATAAGTACACATAAGAATTCATTTGTCCGGAATAGGAAGGTTGTACTCTATTTAAATTTTTAAATATTTCAAGAAATTTCTTATAATTTTTTTAAATCGATCCTTTTTGTTAAGAAAGATTGGAAAAAAAACTGTATCTAATTCTGTAGCACACATTGTATGACAAATATTTTTTTATTCTTTCAATAAAGCCTGACCTTCCTAGATACTTACGAATTAAATAAAAATATGTATAGAGACCAACAAAAAAAAATCCACGTTTTTGAGTTACTTTCAAAAGTATTCATAGGCTTGAATTAAAAAAAAAATCATCAAAGTTCGTTGTTCGTTTGCAAGGCATGATTATGATAATGATCTTGGTGACAGCGGTGACGATGATATCAAGATTACATAAGTATGTACACGTACATCTATGATTATACATGTACATACGAGTACATATCCATACGTAAGTGTGTATATTATTAATTTCCTAAAAACAAAAATAGTAATTTTTCAGCTTGGTTTATTGCAATTGAAAGAAATATATTTATATATTTAAAGCTTAATTTATGGTGCGTATCTCTTCAAGAGGCTGAAAACTTTAGACTGAAATAAAACGCAGATAATTGGCTTCATTTAGTAGCTGTATTAAATTTCGGACAGCTGTTATACTCTCCTCGTAATAAATCGGGTAATGAGTTCACCGGTACATTAAACTCACGACACGTTTTTTTTTTTTTTTATTTTTTTTTATGAAATGATGTATAGGCAATAGCTTTCGGATTACCGTGAATCTACGTGATTGAAATTTGGCCCCTTTTTAAAAGTCATAACCAAAAGATACTTTAGGGGTTGTTCTAAAGTTAAATTTTTGTTAAAAATATATTTTTAATCTACTATAGAAGGTAAACTTGAAATAAAAGTTTACTTTAAGAAGTTAAACACTACCATTTTTTAATACATACATACATATGTATGTGAGTGATTTGCATTACAATAATATTAACGTTCAAGTTAAGAACATTTAAGTTAAGAACGTTCTGAGCTTTTACTAAAAAAAACAATACTTAACTTTAAGTTCCTTCTAAAACAAACCGGCTTAGCGTATGATTATGACTCATAATCGTTTAACCAAAAGTGACCTTATACCATGGTCAGACATACATTATTAATTGTGTCAATTTAGTTTTAATTGAGCAATTACATTTACTGTTAGTGTTTTTTGACAGCTGAAAAATATATATTGCTTTTATTTATTTTGTTAAAATTTAAAATTATAGAGATATAAAATATGGATAAAAATTCTGTTTTAAAAGAAATTTTATTATATTATAATATAAATGTCGAAATCTTGCAGAACGTGCGATCGGGGTTTGAGTGTAAAATACAAATTCTTAAAAAAAGGAAGTAATAATTTGATATATATTTTATATGTATGTATTAACAATATATTTATTTGTCATTTAACTTGTCATTGTAAAGAATTTTTTCTTCCATTGAACATACTTCTCAGTAAACATACCTTTCGATAAGGGTTGTATTTCGATCTTACTCAATTAGTTAATTAGGTCATGTATGGTAAATTTAGCACAATGAAGACCTAAATTGTACAAATTTCTTAATTGTACGATTAAAGACAAATGTCTGAACATGGTATTACAGTCGAATTCGGTTAAGCAGAAATGTAAAATTACAAGCACTTTGTTTCGCTTATGCGAGATTTTCGATAAAAACAAGTTCGGATAAGTTTAAAACGTTTCAGTAGCATTAGAAGTAAAAGATCTGAGATTTGTTTTTCATTTTAGATTCATTTTAAAGATTGAAAGATAAGCTTGCAACTATATTTAAAAATAATAAAGAGTTAATTATATTTAATTGATATAAGCAGTCTCTAAAAAGTATTTTGTCACCAGTAAATTAATAATTTTTTCTCTTATGCGGTGTTTGTTTTATATAAATTGGCTTGTTTCTAACCAAAATATGTTTCAATTAAGCGGGTTTCTTTTAAACGGATTTACTTTTAAAAGAATGTAAGTGCTATGATAATAAATAAGAATAAATAATATTTTCAATTAAACGTTTTTTTTTTTTCATTTAAACAGCGCGTTCTTATCCGAATTCGACTGTAATCAGAAAACGATGTTTTGAGCACTCCGGAATGGGCTTTAAGAAAACAGTGTTGCCAATGTTACATCTCTGCCTGAAAAAATTACACCCGATTTTTTTTTTTTAATTTTTTGTGAATGAGTTTTTTGTATCTTAACGTTTCCATATGTTTTATTACACACAATATACATATACATACATACATACATATATTTTTAATTTCTTTGGAAATTAATAAATTTTAATTGTCTCCAACTGAATTTTAGAGGTAAAATCACTTTTCTCAACACGCATTTAAACAATTTTATGATTGCGTTTTAAATGATATTAATAAAATTAAATTCAATGCCAAGAGAGTGTAGAAATGTTAAAATTTATTGTTAATATTATTTGGTTTTATAAATAAGTCCCATTGTTTAATAAGTTTTTCGTCATGCAGCCATTTTAAGGCATTTAAGAGTGACTTGTTTTTTGTTCGGTTTAAGTAAAGTTGAAGTTGTAAAATTTGTAAATTCTAATGATTTATTATATACATATGTATGTATGTATGTATGTATGTATGTACATATACATATGTGTATGTAGTGTTTATATTCGCCGCTTGTAATTTAAAGAGTCCTTAGATATTAAAATTGCCTATCACACGAATTTGATTTCCAAGACAAATTACGTTGAACATAATTATTCTTATTTTATGGAAGTGAAAACAATTACCTTGGCTATCTCGGCCACCTGGTATAAATTCTCTTTGCATATGGGCATTTGCACAGAAATGTGTCCTTTTTTACGTAACGTAGTCATGAAATATTAAAACAAGTTAATGAAGTGCAGTATTGAAAAATACGGCGTTAATTGCCATATTGGCTAATTACATAAAATACTTTATAGTAGCATAGACAATAATCGATTGAGAATAAAATCGCAAATTTACTTCTTTGATGTGTCCTAAAACCCAATGGAATGAATTTTGTTAAAAATAATGTGGAGGCACTTTAGTAACACACTTACATTTTACTCTCAAAGGCAATTAGAAAAAAGTGACGGTACGAAATTTCGCCGGTAATTAACGGCTGTGTTTTAATGTTGGTAGCACTGTCATTTTGTAAAATGGCAACATTACACAATATATATACATATAGGAAGCTAAGCGTAAGTTTTAAACTTAAACTAGGTTGCAAAAAGTGAAAAGTGAAATAAGATTATTTTACTAATAATTTTTTAGTAAACAACCATAGAAAATTTTAAGCGCCAAATCTATTTCCTATTATAAAAATATTTAGTTGCTTTTTCTTATTCTTTTTCTATTTAATTGTTCGCGTAAAGCAAACGAAATTATATAAGTATGTACATACATATGTATGTACAAAGTAAAAATTATAAAATACACAAGCCTACACAATTTTCATGAAGAAGTTTTTTCATTACTTTAGGGGTGTTGAACCTGCAATCATTCAATCAAGTAAATATAGCAACCTTGAACTCAGACTTTTTGTAACATATGTACACAAAAACACACACATTCATTCGTATAAATGTGTATTTAAATATGAACGAACATATTGCATGGGAGAAAAAAAAAATTACATATGTATGTAGCTGTTTAAAAGTAAGATATAAAAAAAATTTACAAAAACTTGTTTGTCAACCGAATTCGGCAAAATGACATCAGTCACAATAAGAAAACCAAAAAATGTACACACATACATAGCTGCCAGATTTTTTTATGTAATATCGTCATATTTTTGGGCAAAAATCGTCATTATCGTCAATATAGCTTATTAAAATCGTCATAAAAACGTCAAATGAAAAAACCGCTTTTTTTTACTAACAAAACATATTTTATAATACAGAGATCAAATACTTCACTTAGAATTCACAATAAAATCACATGTAAATAGATTGCATGTTTTTCAATACTTTGAAATATATTTATATTGTATGGAAAAAAATAAAAAAATTCAAATCCTTTAGTTATTTTTTTCAATTTAGTTAAATATGCATTTTAAATTTCATTATTGGAAACACTTTTTCTAAAAATGTATAAAAGCTACAATAAAATTTATACAATAAAAATATCATTTTTTACAAATATATATTGCAATTAACCATATTGATTAATTTAGGTACAACTGTCAGATCATAGCAGGTACATTTGTTTAGCTTTAAATAATCTTTTGAATATAATATTGCCTCGAAAGACGACTTTTTCAATTTCATAATTTAGTGTTATTTACGTTTACCTGACTAAATATTCTTTCCATATTTGCTGAATAATGTGGTAAAACTAGGATTTTTGTAATAAATTTAATCAAAATCGGAAACAAAAGACTAGAATACCTCGTTTGCATCTCTGATAGTTTTTTCCAAAAATCCAATAGTTTTATGTTTTTATCAGGACAATAATTGTCTGAACTCTGTTTCTAGGTTTTGGTTTTTACTTTCTTCAACAAAATAGGAAAATTATTTTATAATTTCAGAAAAACAACTTTTTTTTCTTCATTAAAATACTAAATGGATTAATTTGGCCAATAGCTTTATACATATTTTCAAAATCAAATTTTGATAATATCTGATAACAAAGCTCTATTTAAAAATTAACACAATTATTACTAATATCATATATTTCTTTTGCATTTATTATTTGTGATTCTTCCAATACGCAAATATTGCTAAATAAATGTCTTCAAAATTTAAAAAATTGTTTTTGTTTTTATAATCAGTTAAATAAAAGTTTTCTGTTTTAAGCAAACTAGTTTTTAAAAACGTTTCTCATTACAATTTTCAGCAGTTCAATAGTGCAAATATATGTTGCAAACTTAAATTATTTAAAATCGTCAAAATTAGGGTATAAATCGTCCCATCGTCACTATGTCATTTTTAGGACTCAAAATCGTCGAAATGACGATAAATCGTCAAATCTGGCAGCTATGCACACATATTAGAAAATAAAAAAAAACAGGGGACGTGATTAAATGTCTCTTTTTTTTGGCATGTGTGTATGTTTTTATGTATCTAAGTGTACACAATAATTAGAGAAATATTTTCATTTATTAAAAACGAAACATGTTTATAATTCAAGGATAACGACATGTTAGAAATTCAACTTTTTTGATGTGTATGAAAACACCCTATAAAAAAGCGGAGAGTTTAATCAGCTTCTCTTTATTTATGTATGACATCAAGGCAAATTCATTACCAGGTGGATACAGTGGCGAATTTATTCATCACCGACACTGTCAAATTTGGTTCATATTTTCCGGCGTAATTTTTATGTAATTTTTTTAATGGAGAATTTTAACAGCTTAGGTAATGAATTTGATTTTTACACAAACCAAATGCCTGTTGTTTTTTTTAGTGTTGTATTGTTGTAGCCGTGCATACACCTTGTTTATTATATCATGTATGACATATTTATTGTCATGGCTTATTGAAGCAGGTGATGTCAGCGGCAAATTCAATTCGCCACAGTCAAAGCTATTGGAACTGCGTACCTTTTTTTAAATTTCTTCTAAAATCTGTAAACAAAACTTGTTTAAATTTAAATTAATTTTATATGGAGTTTGACAAGTGTACGACGATCTAAACAAAACGAAAAAAACAATAAGCCTATGCATTCGCAACGTGATGGGATTGTCAATTTTCCTTGATAATTATATAGATTTTCTATAAAAATTATCTATAATAAACCAGTTCTAAATAAAGATTGCATTTGTTAAAATCTTTTTATTATTAATTAATACAGAAATGCAAACAACAACTTTTCTAAAATGTTGGGGTATTTGATTTGAGTTTTTACAAGGTTAAATGATTAAAACTATATTTTTTATTTATAATGTATGTACATACGTACAATCACACAAAAGCAATTGCATTTTGCGTTGAAAATCGCTTAATATAGATGGACCTCACTTCTTTTAAAGCGGAAGGAAGTAAAAGAATTACAAATTTTACTTTTTCTTTACTAAACATGTCAATTTTTCTATTTTGAAAACAATTAAAAGAATTTTAATTAAATATTTTGTAATTAGTGCCGCAAAAAAAAAAAAAAAACGGGCAAAGAAAATATGTATGTATATGCATATGTATGCTTTACAAAAATTCTAAAGTATTTAGTTGCATATAATTAATGATGCGGAAATTATCTCTCAAGAATTGTAAAAACAAAATAAAAAAAATGACAAGGTAATGTTGGCTGCAAATAAGGAACACCTACACAATAATCTGGTAGCAATAATTAAAAAAAACTAGATGTTGACACATGCAAGTCAACAAGTTGCCTACATTTTTCTCTTATTTTACAATGAGTTTTATTTGTTTATTTACTTACATACAAACATACATTTGTTTGTTTTTGTATTAACTAAAAGTATATTATTTATTGTTGATTTTAAACATTTGAAAACTGTTTTCGCACATGTGTATTTGCATATTGACCCTGTGGCCGAAATTATCGCATGTTATAAATTTTTCGAAATAGACTTTTTTATGCAAATCGATTGTAAATTCATTAATTCATCTGCAGAAAAAAAATGTACAACTAATTATTATAATTATGGAGACATTTTACCGTTTGTGACATTGTTATTTATTTTGAGGTCAAAATTATCTTATTTGCCATACGTATCTAAATTATTTGCTGTACAGCATATGCTTTAATGTAAAATAATGGATTAGTGGGTTTTTTATTTTGATTATTAGGTTTCATCTGTTTTGCCGTTAGTCCCCTTGCCACATTAATTTTTTTTTAGTAATAATAAGTTCACAAACTTTGTGGTTCTTATTACTAAAAGTTACAAGTTGTTAATTATGGAATTTTGGATATACATATGTAATTAAAAACAATTTGGTATTGATTTCAATTTCAAGTGTTTTAAAATGTTAAGAAATTATCAAGTACCACTTGTGCCTTACAGTTATGATTTGGAAGATTGTGTTGGATGCGGGGTTGCAAAAAAAAAATCCAGCTATTAAATCAATTAAAAAACCTGCTGTAACAATTGCGACTTCGCCAAAAACCCTTTTAATCGTTCTGAAAGTTGCTGTTATTTATTTAAAACATTTCAGCAGTTCTTAATTTTTCTTATTTATAGCTAAAATAATAATATTTTTTTTTTTTGATTTTTCTTTATTTGTTCTAGTCAGCTGTTCTTTTGGGAAATTTGTGGGAAATTTTTTATATTAGGTAGTGCTACCATATTTGCATCGTAATTAAATAAGAACTTTAGTTACTCACTGAACAAATGAAATCTTATTTAAACACAACATAAATTTAAATAAAAATTAACTAATTACATACTTAAATATGAAGTCAAAAACTGGCCATAATATTTGTTTTGAGTTATGTATTTTCTTATGGCCAATAAATGAGTGGATATTTAATTATAATTTTAGTTAATTTTCATAAAAATTTAAAGTTCGTTTAAACATACTTTCACTTTTTCAGTCAAACTTAAAGTTCTTATTTAATTACGATGAAAATATGGTAGCACTACGTAATATAAAAAATTTCCCACAAATTTCCCAAGAAAACAGCTGACTAGAGCAAATAAAGAATAATCTAAAAAAAATATATTATTATTTTAGCTATAAATAAGAATAATTAAGAACTGCTGAAATGTTTTAAAATAATAAGAGCAACTTTCAGAACCGATTAAAAGGGTAATAGCGAAAAAAGATGCCAAAATTTTATGCAACTTGTCAGCAGCCACAAATATTTTATTTGCTTTTTTTTGGAAATTCGTAAAACTTATGTAGTGTTTAAATACACAACGTTGGCTATTTAATGTTGATTTAATATTGCAATGAAAAACAAAATTTTATATTTAAACGAGTTTTAAAAATAAATGAAACGTTATCATCCACCAATTTATTGGCCCTTAGTTTACAGAAGAGTCGCTAATAAAGTTCATACATCAAAAATTTATTTTGGCAACTTTAAACATTTAGCAAATGACGCTCAAATACGCATTTAAACAAGTAAAATTAGTTAAGTCTCATAATAATGGTATACCGCATAGATATTCACCCCTATCGTGAATAATTTTCCACGTGAAATTTTTTCACTTTTCACGTATTTGCAATCGTGAACAACTCGCATGAACAAATTTTATTCAGTCCAGAATAACAACGTGAAAAATGTTCACTGAAAAAAATTCCCCTTATCGTGAATAAATATTTCCCTCGGAATTTTTTCACTTCTCACATTGATATTTTCACTTTATTTTTGATGGGGAATAGAACAGAAATTATACGTATTTCTTCTTATAATTCGAATATTAAAGCTTAAAAAGTTTATTTTAATGAAAAGTTCTGATAATAAGGCACAAACTGATGTATTCCTCAACAAAATGCAAAACAACAGGTCGATTGCCTGCAGATTTGTGAAACTTTAATTTGTTGGCATTTTTTCGTTTTGTTGGCTTTCCAAAAAGTAGCCGAATTATTTTACCACATAAAAGTTAGAATGCAATAAACAAACGGAGCAACCAAACTAAAGCTCCAAAACTGAATATTTAACTTTGATTTTTGAAGTTTTCTTTAAAATAAATATGTCCGTGTATATTTTTGAACAAAAAGTTGTATGATTTTTTATTTTTTTAATCTTCTTCCCTTTTTTACATTCACTAACAACTGATAGCGGGAATAATTTTTCACGGGAGATTCACGATACCATTTTTCCCTTCGAGTGGAATTAAAATTTCACGTGAACAAAAATTTCACTTCTTATTCACGATAGGGGTGATTATAAAGAATATGCAAGTTTAACACTGCGTTTAGACGTACGTGTGTACGTATTATCAACAAAAATTAAAAAAAAAAACCGAAAGTGTCTTGCAAGCTGCATGAGTGTTTGTTTATACGGGGTCAGGTAAAAGATCATTCTAAAAAATGTCGGCGAGAGCAGAAAAATTAAAGAAAAATGCTTTGTTATTGAAACAGAGTTGCCAATAACATAAACAAAATTTTAATTTGAGGGATCCAGATGGCATTGAGATTTATTAATATTATTTCAATGGTATTTATGTTTTAAAACTACTTGATTTATGAATATTTAAGTTGAAAAATATCAAATTTAACTTTTAAATGTATTTAATTTAAATAAAAACTACAAAAACATTACACTAAATCGAGTTAAAGCTTTTAATAGGGCAACATTGTTATTTAACTTGTCATTTTACTTGCTGCAAGTGTCAAAAACTACTGTCTTGTAAAATTCCTTGGCAGTTGAGTTGTAAGTTGGCTGCAAGTGCCAAAAGTGTGAAAGTGTTAGTAAAAAAGTTCGAGTGTATTGAGTTACTTGTACTTGCACTTTCACGTGTAAACTTACGTCGAAAATAAAATTATTCATTAAGTGAAACTGATGACGATGATTAACACCATATCTACATATTTAAGTGGAATTAATGAACCATATTTTTTTTTTTATATTTTGATATATACAAACATTTATATAGAAATTATTATTTAAAGCAATCCAATAATTAAACATACGCAAATATATTGCCAGCGAAATGCAAAGAAAATATATAATACACACTTCCGCTCTAAAATTTAGAATTTATAACATACGATAATTTCGCGTACAGGGATCGATTTGTAAATAAGTTTAAATTAAAGTGTGCAACTTCAGCTGGCTAACTGTTGCTTTGTTTTTTTTTACACTTGTGTAAGCAAATGCATACATATGTATGTGCATACAAGTATACATATCAATAGTACATACTTTTATTAATCAAATTAAGAACAGAGTTGCTTTTACAGTATAATTGAAACTGAAAAGAATAACTTTTTTTTCTTTAAAAACCCTCTTGTTATTATTATTATTGAATTATTATTTTGAATTACAAAATTTATCCTGCAACAAAACCTGAAAAAATACCCTCTAAAACAGAGAACGGGAAAGAAGGATATTACAAAAAAATATATTAAGCAATATAGCTCTTTCTAATCCATTTAAAAATTATGATTAATGGTACACTCAAGAAAAAAGACATGTGCTAAAGAAATTTCCTTCAAAGTAGTTTAAAAAATTTTCTGTATTTAATTATTGTATAAAACTATTAATATATATGTATGCAGAGAAAATTTCTTTTAAATCAAATAAAATTTCCTTAAAATAAAAATAAAAATCTACTTTCAATGAAATTTGTATTTTATTTGAGTGCAAATTTTCTAAAAAAAAGTCAGGGGCCAAATTACGGTAAATGTATTGAAATTTCGATCCATATCGAATGCCGTAAATTGGCCCCAGAATGATTTTACTAATAAGTTTAAGAACATTTTGTCATGCGAATGAAATTATTTTATTTTAGCTATAAAAAATTTGTTAGAAAATGACTTAAGCTATAAACACATAGACCCCAGCAGCCTTCAAATGCAGTTGGCTACAATTGCTGCCATGTAGTTAGCAGCTGAATTATTTTGAGAACGACAGCAGCTGACAAATGAATTTGAAGTTTCGATATTATTTTTCAATATGTGTTTTATTACATATTTCAGAGCTGCCACATATTAAATATTTCACAAGAATAAAAATGAAATTACCAGGTCAAAACGAGTAAAAATATAAAAGCACATCAATTTATTTATTTATTTTAATTTTGTTATGTTATTTTCGGTTAAATAACACAAAACATTTTAAGCTCTCATTGCCGTAACATTAATGTATATTATATTGGTAGCTATGTATCAGCTAATTTGGCAGCAATAGCAAAAGTAGCATAGACAACAACCTGCCTTGCTGTCGTCAAAATAGTCAACTTCATATAAAATCGTGTATTTTATTTTTTACACATTGTTGCCTGCTGCTCGCTGTGGTCTATGTGATTGTAGCTTGCCTATCTACTAAACCGAAGTTCCTTGGTTCGAGTCCCAAAGGACGTAAGCTTTATAAAAATGTTTTGATCACCCCTCATTTCAAATAATACAGCTACTACCAGTTGGAAATAAGTATTGGGGATGTTCCAGTGCTCTGATGACATCAAAAGCTTCGTTGTATCTTCGTTTGACAGTTTAGAAGAGAAAGTAAAACACAGAAATGAAAAATGCGCAGAAAGATCAAGAAAGGAATGAACCCATTTCACAGATGGCAGATGGCACACATGACGATATTTTTACTGCATTCTTAATAAAAACTGAACATGTTTTTAGTAAATATTTTCCTAGTTTTTATAAAACTATTCCTCTTAAAGACGAAATTTGTCTTTCCTAACATCAAGGAAAATTTTACTGAGTTTATGTAAAAAAAAAAAAATGGCAACCATTTTGAACTCAAATTAAGTAAAATTTTCAAAGTTTTAGTTTAGCTTTTTTGAGTGTAGGTGCCAGTAATTAACTCGTCTTGTATCCATCAATCATTTTTTAATTACATGTTTTCACACTTATTGGTATGTGGCAGTAATATATGTACATATTTAAAGTTGTTAAAAGTTAATTTTATTTATATATTTACATATATGTACATATGTATGTATATTTTATATTAAGTCGCTTGTTTGATGGTAAGAAAAACATTCTTTGCTCAAAAAATGTTCTGACAATGTTGGCTGCACAAAACATCGATAAGATGACGAGTCCAATTTATTTGCTAATACAATTACTCATTTTCATATCATATTTTAATTGTATACAATGGACTTTATCATTTTTTTTTTATTTCGCAATTGACTATATGTATCTACATATGCATGTACGTATGTATATATATATGTACATATATATTGATCATTAAAATAAAAAGCAAAATATAAACAAAAAGCGGAATAATGTCTGCATTTCTAATTGAATTAATTGTGAAACATATCCGGTTATCAGCTTTAAAAATATAAATAATTAAATGTACATGAACACATAAAGAATAAGAGTGTTTAATCTGCGAATTGATACGTTTCAAAATATTTAATACCTTTTACAATTTTAAAATGAAAATTTTTCCTTGAAATGTCATACTTTATTTAAAATAAAGCAACATGACAAATACAGCCACTGCATAAATCGTTTAAAGAAAAGTTCGGTTACCATTCGTTAATGCAGTAAAGTTGTGCAATCAATATACAAACTCTTGCAACAGCAAATAAACAGCCGTCTTAGCTGCAGCAATATAAGGCATTGGTATGTTTTGTAAAGTATCTAGCGAGTTTCGAACTCCCCCCATTTAAATAGAGTTGCATAGTAATATTTCTATATTATTATAATTAAGAGGCATGAATATGAGTACAAATTTCAGAATTTTTTAAAAACCTCTTAACTTTCTTTAAAGTTCTCAATAACAATATAAATAAAACTTTAATTACTCCTAATGTGTAAATGCAGTTATGACCTTCATTTCCTGTTATTTTATCTCCCTCTCACGTGATATATATAATATATTATTTTAATATTGTTATTGCCGATTATTATTCATAAATAACTAATCAATCTGTTTTTTTTTATAATAATTTAAGGTCGTTTATATTAAATGGCACTTTAAAAATAAAAAATAAGAAATGATAAAATATCGTTCGCACGTCATTTAATTAACTTTTTGTGAAAACTGACAGAAAAGAAACTTCTTGCTTAAGTGTAATATCTGGGTACTAATGTAAACAATAACAAGTTATTAATAAAACAAAATTGTCATATTAATTGTTTTGTTTATTTAATATTTAAATTTATGTACATACATACACATGAATGCAGTAAGTATGTACACGTACATATGTATACATATAAATATATTATAATAAAAAATAAATAAAAACACATTATTCTCTAGCCAAGCCTTCTTTTTTCAGGTGGGAAACTAACAGACAAAACAATAACAATAATAAGAATATAATAAAAAAAAAATTAAAAACAAAACACATCAATGAAGCAGAAAACACATAGACTACAGCGAGCAGCATACATACAGGAATATGTCAAAAACAAAATAGAGTCATTTGTATGGGAATGATTATTTTGACGACAGTCAGGCATGGTTGTTGTCTATGCTGAGTTTGCTCTTGCTGCCAAGTTAGTATAATGCTTTAAACACATTCACCACAGAAGGCTACACGAACACACGACTACAAATGCTGCTAACTACATTTGTAACCGGTAGACAGCTACTTTATTTTTTTAAAAGCGGCAGCGACATAATATTATTGTATAACAGTGATGTCACTTTAAATTTAGTTTAACTTTTTTAAAAGAATCTGCTTTTCATTGTATTTAGTGGTTACGCTTTTTTGGGCAAATGTTTGCCAGTTGTGAGCGTACCTTAACAGAAAGTGTTTAAAATTACTTACAATCATAGACAATTGCAATTTTTAATGGAATGTACGAGTATTAGACACAGCAACAATGGAATTTTTACAGTTCTTCTCATGTTTTTACCAACACAGTTGAAGTATTTTTAATTAAAAATACTTGGAAATTCAACAAGCCTTCAACATTAAAATGACTTGCATAAAATATATGTACTTAAATCCTTTATTTAATAACACCCAATTCACACGGTGATTTTTAGTCATGACTAAATATCATGACAATTTTTTTGGTTGATGAGCGGGGTACAGAAGAACGAGGGGTAGAAAAATAATCATGTTATCTGTTTTCCATGCATTTTTTTTGTATTTCCCTTTACTTTTGTTTCGATTTTTGTTATTATGTTTTATTCTTTTTCTACTTTTAAAGATGATTGTGCGACTATACGCTAAAAACTCAACACTTCAACTGAAATAAACCATGCTTAAAAATCATTGTATAAATGTAAAATGTTTTTAGAAGATACTTTGAAAGATAAATAAAAAAAATGCATGGTTTTTATTCACCGTATGAATTGGGCATAACACTGTAGTTTATTAAATTTTTACTGTTTTCGTTCTGCAGAATAAAAGATTTTTAAACATTCATTTATTTTACATGGTTTATTGCATTAATATCTATCACTTTATTGTTTATTGTCGCCACTAAAAATAGAAATTAGTTTAATTGGACAGCTACGACAAAAAACAGCATGGACAAAAACCTGTTACCGCGTTGCTTTGCTGTCGTCAATATAATAATTCTCATGCGCACACATGTATTGTAATTTTGAGAGATGGTACTCGGTAGCCTGCTGAGACGCATGTGTTTAATGCATAATTTCTATTTTCATGAGCAGCAATACAAAGTTGCCATTATAATAAAGGGTGTTTTTTATAGAGTGTCACAACTTTGAGTTGGCATCACTGCTTTACTTGAGCCCCCATTGAACACCTGATAGTTGCTTTTTGTTTAGTTTGCTTTGAAATTTCATTATGAATCGACTTACACAATGTTGCCATAGTATATCATTTAAATTCTTTATTTTAATAATGGAGAAAGCTTAATTGTCACTTAATCGTTCACGATAGTTTATGGCCGTATTAACTATTACGAACTTTATCTTTAGGATGTAATAATGGCCCTAATTGTTACAGCAATGAGAGTTTAAAATATTTTGTGTTATTTAATATAATTAAAATAAATAAATCAATGTTTTTGCTGGTGTTCCTATCGTTTACAAAATAGTTCAGTAGCTGACTACACGGCAGCAATTGAAGCCCAGTGCATTTGAAGTCGTGCTGCTGTGAAATCTACTGTGATCTATGTGTTTGAAGCTTCATACGAATAGAGAATTAGTAAAATTAGTGATGCCAGCTGTTTAAATATGCAAATTTGAGGTTTCGCTTGGTTTATTGTTCGTTTTACTATTTGCAAAATAAAATAAAACTTGTATAGCCGTATTATATTCTCATTTTGTATTTACTATTATTATTTTACTAATTTTTTTTCTTCTAGCTTATTTAATGTCTCATTAATAATAAAAAGTTGTTCATTTGCGAAAGGATTACAAATCAAATTGTGTTGGCAGTTAATGTTTATTTGATTAAATTTTATTTGTTTAATTTTTATTATTCAGCTTAATGTTGAATATTCTGTCAATATTTTTTTAATGGGCTATTTTGCACAAACATCTTTAAATCGCAGTTTATTTTAGAAATATATTTATTTTCTATTATTATTATTATTTTTTCTAATAAGAATAAATTACATTTGTTTATGATTGATGTAAATTGTCTTTTGCTTTTGTAAACTGAACTTTGGGTTGTTTTATTAAAACCAATTGCTATTAACCCTTCAACAAATCAACCTAAAATGGCTGAACATTCTGTATGTCTAAACTTAGGAGTTGCAATTGCACAAAAAAACGTGGGTCGAAAACGTGGGTTTTAGAAAAACAATATATGAAGTTTCACTTCCATATGTATGAACATATACGACCCCAGTGCCAGGCACTTAGAGAGTTAAGCCAACCATTATATGCAGAATAATATAATTAAAACAATATTAATTAATATTGCAAATTATTGTTTAAACGCAAAAAGACGAATATCTTATGTTAAATGGGGTCAAGTAAATTTTAATTAAGCAACATTTGTAATTAATAAATACAATTCAAAATGAAAAATATTGAAAATGAGAAATTAAAATTTTCTTTTTTAAATTACTTGAAGCAAATAAACAATTTAAATACACGTGAATGTATAGGATTTTTTCGGAAGAGATAATTGCTACATATTGGCCGTTAAATATATATTTTTAAAACGATTTTTCGACAACACTGTTAAAGGGCCTGTCATGCTATTTCAATCTACGAGATGTACATTTTATTTCAATATATACATAGCTACTTATTTATACCAGGTATACTCGGCCAAGATTGTCGCGAAATGTTTTTAAGGCCGTGCTTCACTATCCTAAACAATCGTACGATTTATTCACAGCAAATTCCTGCAAAAATCTGACCGACTTTGAAAAATCGTTTCAAAATGGTGTTGTGGGTGCCAACACTTGTATATGGCCCATTTAAGTATGTACATACATACATATGTACATATTTTTTGTATCATGATTCACAACCAATTTGATTGTAAATTATAACACAATGGGTAACAATTTATCGAAGACAACTAAGTAAACAGCTGATTGAAAATTGAGTTGTAATCCATAATCAGAATTCTACTGTTAATTTAATTCTGAATCTAAGAGATCTTATATGTAAGTCTTTTCATAAATGTCGTAGCATGAAATACATATGTAAGTAGATATGTATGCATGTACATATGTAAGTACATATGTATGTACATACATACTTATATGAAAATAATTACAACTATAAGTTATCTTTATGATCCACATTTTATTATTTCTTATCTCGTTTTAAAGATGGGTTCTCTAACAATATGTAGAATTATGTTGTTTTGTTTTTTTATGACCAGTGAGTAGGTATATTAAAAAGCCCTCAGGTAAAACCTATTGATATTATTGAAATATGTAGAATTATTTATGTATGTATGTATGTATGTATCTTGTACATACTCGTATAGACAGATAAAACTCTGTAATCGTGCATCTGCACCATGTATTGTAGTACATCATATCAAGGAACATTTCTGGCTGAAGCGACAAAAATTTCATAGACGATATGTATTCGCTCATAAAAGCTTTCCCTGCATACCTACATACATACATACATTCGTAGATTAATACAGAGTCTTGTATTTGCAACTACAGGTGTATTGAAAATCATCTACCCCGAAAAAAGATAACAAAAATTTAAAAATAATAATTATTTTTGTTTAAACACAAAACTGCGCAGTTTATTATTAAATATTTTGAACAACAACACATGCATACCAACAACTATTGTAGCAAATAATTTATGTGGTTTATTTTATTATTATTATTTTGTATTCTTTTCTGGATTTTGTTTTATTATTTAAGTTATTCTTCTTCTTCTGATTCGATAATTTTATTAGTTTTTGTTGCCAAAAAAGCCGACAAAAAACATGCAGAAAAAGTACAGGCAGAATTCCAGAAACCACTGAAAAAGAAAAAGACTTAACACGTAATTTCGAAAAAACCAAAAGAAAAAATATTAATAAAGTTGTCTTTTTTTTCATAAAGTTTATTTCTATATACATATGTACTAGTGATGTTACGAATACTCGTATTCGTATTCGATTATTCGACTATTCGCCAATTTTAAGATATTCGTATTCGCCAAATTCAAGCGAATATTTCTCGAATAATTTCCACATATATTTTCGCAAATAAAATCATACAAAAAATTTAAAAAAGTACATAAAATTTACAAAAATATATTAATTTTTAATAATTTTTATATAAAGAAAGCCGTTTATATTTGACGCAAGATAATAATCTTCTTAAAAAACAAACGAAAATGATATTTCGTAACTGTCATTTAAAAGTTAAAGTCTTATATGGGCATTTCCAGAAAAAGGTCAACCGCGACAGAAATATTAAAAACCCGAAAAAAAATTTTCTTTATCAAATTTAATTAGAGAACTGTCTAAATTTTTATAATTTATTAACTTAAATAATAATTCCTTTATTTTTGTTATCATTGGAATATATCCTGTTTTATTTATTTTTTATACTTATAAATAAAAAATTTTAAACCTAAAAAATGCCTTTGGAATCATTGTCCCGTTCGCGATGTCCCGTTCGCGATTCTAAAAAATATATTTAAAAAAAATAATAATAAGGATAATTAAAAAAAAAACAAAATGCTAAATAAAAGCTTTATATCTCTGCTTTAGTTAAAAAATAATCTCCTTTTAATAAACTGACAAAATTCGCAGCGTTTTGAACAAAACCACACACCGAAAAAAATGACTTACATTTTTTGTCCCGTTCGCGATCGCAAGTTTATCCAAAATATTTGGAGAACGTTCATATTTTATAATTTTCTTTTTGTTCTCAAAAATTGTTCTACTGAAATGCTATTAAATATTTATAAAAAGTTAAAAAAAAATTTGAGTTTTCATATTTTTTTTTCAAGTTGAGTGCGTACGAATGTCCCGTTCGCGATCCTGGAAATGCCCATATATAAATTTATATCATGTTAAGGCCGTGCTTCACTATCCTACACAATCGTACGATTCATTCACAGGAAAATCTTACAAAAATCTAACCGACTTTAAAAAATCGTTTCAAAATGGTTTTGTAGGTGACACACTATCATACAAAACTAATGCCAAAACATCTGAGAAGAAATACTCCTCTGATCGCATAAAACTATCATTTTATGAAAATTTTCATAAATTTTTACAAATCGCACGACTTGCAAGCAATCTGTCACATACATATTTGCATTTTTAGTCCACACTACCATACATTTTTAGCATACATGTCATATTTGGCATACCGCGGCACGGCCTTTAGTAATCAATTCTAAGTAGAGGAATGTTAGACTTCAAAAATGGAAGAACTAAAATTTAATATGTGAAAGTCCACCGAGACATGTGGCTGCGCAATATTCGAAAATATGTTATCTCAAACAACAATGAATTATTAAATAAAAGCTAAATTAGCGCTTTTTTTTTTAGTTTGGTGCTTTTAGCGCCTTTTAAATACAACTGTTCATTTTAAAGAAAATCGTATAAACTTTTATAATAACATTTTTTGCAACTGCTCTTTTGAAGTTTTTCAGTGGAAAAAAACAACACCGAAGATGTTATTACATTTATAAAAGAATTTATAAATGATAAAAAGGAGATAGAAGAAATAGAAAACTGTCTTCAAAATTTTAAGTTTGTTGAATGGAAAAAAAGAGACAGAACTGATTTATTTTGGATTGAAGTACATAACTTCAAAAATTCAGTGAATAAAAATCCATTTTTGAAGTTATCAACTTTTGTTATTAATATATAATCATTTTCATATTCAAATGCAGATGTGGAAAGATCTTTTAGCGTAATTAATGGGAATTTTTGGGGACAACACTCTTTAATTTGGGGCATTAGACAATATTTACCTGGCTACACTGGTCGACACACGTATACTCAGTGTTGCCACTTTATGTGTAATTACACATATTATGTGTAATTTTTTCCATCATGTGTAGCCCATGTGTAACTGGCTGTATGTGTAACTCGTGTGTAATTTGAAATTTTATCGTTTTTGAGCACTACTTTTTTTGTTATTTTTTTTATCAGTTTTCAACACTTGCATTTAAAAAAAAAATAATGTATGTACGTCCATTTCTATCACATAAGTATATTCATAGTAACTAAAAAAAATTTTGCATCACAAATATGGTACAATTATAGCTGTGTCATGTACTACAAAGAATACTAAAGAACAATCAGACTTATAATATTCTTGTAATTTCCCCGGTTTTTGTCACAAGAAATAAAAAGGTGTTAATATTATTGGCAAAACCTAAAAATTTAACTAAAAGTGAGTTTTGTTTTAAATACTTGGAGATTCTTGAATAACTATTTAAAAGTAAGTTATTTAAAAAAAATCTTTACATTCACCGTACAAATAATTTTTGTTTGTTTTGTAGATATGTCTAATTAATTAAAAAATACCTGGGAAAATCAAAAAAATTTGATCTCAATATAAACGTGATGTATTTTATTTTGTTTATTTTTAAGTTATAAATTACATTATATATGTTATGAATTTTTTTTTTGTTTTTAACCGTTATTTTTATTAAAAAAAAACAATGAATCGTTAATTTAAAAAAACTATAACTCGATATTTTTTTTATTAAATTCAGAACAAAACACTTTATTTTGGAAAAAAAAGAAAGCATGTGTAATTCGTAATTTCATGTGTAATTTTGGCATGACCAATGTGTAATTTAACGTATCGTTGGTGGCAACACTGCGTATACTATAAGTATCTTCGTTTAGCTTATGAGAATTAACGTTCGGTTGTTGCTTTTTTATCATTTCGTCAAAGTAAATCAAATCAGTCGCTGATCAGCACTTGTTTGAGTAAGACCTCGCTTTACAATTTTTTGTTTACACTCAAAGCAAAATGTTCAGTGAAGAATGGGAAAATGATATTTTTTTTAATATTGTTTTTATTCGAACTTTTTATTTTAACTATCGAAATTAATAAATTATCAAGCTTGAGGGCTTTGTTTTTAATAAATTTTATTTTTTATTTATTACCTATGTTTTCTCGATATTTCTTTACTTATTAAATATTATATTTTATTTCATTCGTTTATTATTAAATGAATACTGTTTTCGTTATTATTATATTAACATAAAAAGTATTATTGAAAAAAACTTCAAATCAAATAAAAATACTAAAAGGCAAGAAATGTATTTTACTTTTGGCAACAGACAAATTTTTCGAGTGTATTATTATTGACCGTCGTTCGTTTTTTGCTTCTTCCCACACCAACACATATGAGAGTGTATGTGTGTGCCCTTCACTGCTCTAAACCTTAAAAGTAATATTCGTATTCGGCGAATATTGTTTCAAATATTCGTATTCGCGAATACTAAAAATTGATATTTGTAACATCACTAATATGTACATACATACATACTTATGTACTTATACCTGTATGTACATATGAGTTGATAAACAAGTTAGCATTTCTACGTTCTAAAAAAGAAACTGCTAACGTCTTGAAAATTCAAAAATACATACATATGTATGTATGTAAAAAAAGACAAACAAAATGTGCAAGACACCTAAAACTGCTAGTCTACATCATAGTGTGAGTGCTGGATCATCAATCTGTAAGGTAAGTTCATTTAACTTCGAAGACAGCGAGTATTTCTCCAGGCTTGATAAAAAGTTCTCTTACGAAGAATGTGGCAGCACATACTTACATATCAACATATTCATACATACATACATATGTAATGATAGGTACACACAATGCAACGAGTTTACGCAATCTGGCATATTTTGCTGTTGGTTGCATAGCGTGTAGTCATGTTTATGGTTTCATTTCCGGTTACATACATACGAATATGTATGTATGTATGTACATATTGTGATTATGTGATATTTTGTGATGTTGCGTTTATGGTTTCATGTTGGTTGCATTGTACATATGTACCAAAATCTGCAATCTGAACGACAAATACGTCGCGTTAACGTATTGCAAAGTGTTGCTACCATAAGATTTTAAATTTTCAATTACACTAATTTGTAATTTTTTGACAGGATTTGACATATTTCTGAGAAAATTATTTAACTATTTCACAACTAATGGGATTCGATTCGCAGCAACTCTACAAAATGTTCAAAGCTCTGTGAAACTACACGCAATAAATGTTCCCCTGCAAATACGGCAGGGAATTTTTCTTTCTTGAATAAATTTTAAAGTAATTTTGTCAGTTCTGAAAGACGTGTATAAGATTTGTAAACATTTTTCATAGTGGCCGTTTATGCAGAGGAAATGGAAACTTTTTCTGTATAATAATAAGTTTCAATTTCTTTAAGAACGTTGAAAATGAAAACAAGAATATATAACACAATTGTAGTGGATTGCTAATAATCACACATCTAGTGAATTCTTTATATTTTTTTATGTTTAAAATAATCTACATAAATATTTATCTTTATGGTGCTAAACTAATTTGTAAATAACCATACGTTTGTTAGGATTAAAGATTATACAATTATGCATAATACAGTGAACACGCGGTAATATGAACTTATAAAAACTAAGGTTGTTCACTTTATTTAATTTGTTCACATTTGCGATAGAAATAATTTTTACCAGTTAAGCTTATTTAGTTTTATTAGAAAAGCCCACAAAGAAAAGAAAGACCAGGTTCGAAAAAATAACAAAATTGATTTCTAACCGCATAAATTTTCATATATGTATGTATGTATGTAATTTACTTTTAGTTTAATACTTAATAACAAAACTATAACAGGAGTTCATAAAAAAACTGGAAAAAAATAGCGTGAAGAGTTTATAAAACATTTGAGAGTAACATATAGCAACAAAAATGTTCGGTTTTAATTGCATGTAACGCTTGCGAGTTGGTTTTCTGCATAAAAATGTTGGTCACTATTTAGAACCCTCAAACTTTGTTCACAATTTAGAGAGTTCATATAATGTTCACATTAGTAGATAGTTCCCTATTGTGGAAGTTCACATTACCGCGAGTTCACTGTAATTGTATTCAATACATTTGTTTACATAAAAAATACTGAACATTAAAAACAACGAAGGCACAAATCTCAAATCAGTCCCACGAGAGAAATCAATTTAATTTAAATAAAAAAACTGACCTAGATCATGATCAGAACTGTTGAGTTTGAAAACAATTCAGATTAAACCGCTACTGTTTACAATTTTTTTATTAAAGTACAAACATATTGCAACAAAAAAACATAGGCGTTTAAATATATTTTAAACATGTTAAGCCAAGGCACACAAAGTGATGTGTCTTGTATTAAACTATGAATATTTTTATTTGCCTTCATTTCGAAGTGCATCCATACATACACTCTGTAAAATTGCGTTGGTATATAGGTATCTGGTAAATTTTGCGTGGAATTTTACAGTTTATACCTATAATTTTTATACCCTGGCCACATTCAATTTCGATTGAAATTTAATAAATTGTTCTTCATAGTTTCCAAAATTATGTAAACAACCTTGTTTACTATGTTAAAAATTCTATATGTATCTGCACTGAAAAATTTACATTCGTACTTATTAGATTTTCAATGTATGTATGTACATACAGACATAAATATTTAAAGCAGCCTTAATATCAGATCCAAAATTTTACATGTACCTAAACATGCGTATTTCTAAACGGAAAATACCTAGATGTGAACAGAAATTCCCTTTCATATATGTATGTAAATGTAATTATGTATTATAATAACGGTTAAAATAGTCACATATTTACAAGACGACACATCCAGTTGTCTGAATATTCAGTTTTATTTCAGTTGGAGAAAAAATTTTCCAAAGCTGAATCGAACAATTTTTAATTACAAATATTTTTTTTATTAAAATCATAAAAAACTACATAATTTACGCATTAAACGTGCGTAAGTAAAATAATTTTATCACTAGTTTTTGTTGCATCATATTATTTAGCTATTATGCCTAGTGTTCCTTTTTATAAAAATTATTATCACCTGTTTTTAATTTTTTTTTGTTCAGTAAATAAAATAAATAATCATATTAGATATACATTATCTATAGAACGTTGAAGTAAGCTACGGTAGACGCATACCACATACATACGTACATACCTACATATATTTTAATAAAAAATCTTTCCTTGTTATTAACATCTTTTTCGTTTAGTTGACAAAAACCTTGATATTCCATTAACTTAAATAATTTTACAAGTATTTCATACACGGCGTTTCGTCGTTTTTAAGAATAAAGTCGTCACGATTTCAAAAAAGAAACGCCAACAACTCGTCACACAAAAATCATATTAATGGCCGGCTTTTTGACAATATTTTTTGTAATGTTGACGTTTTTTTTTTATATAATACTTTGAAAACAGAATACCATCAAAAGTTTCTGTTTCTACTGAATTAATAATCTTGGTTTTACAACAACTCTGCTGCTAATGCTAAAACACTAAACACACACAGCTATGTGCACGTATACATTTTATGCCAGATGATATAATGCCGTGTGTGACGAAAAGAACAAAAATTGTGCCGCTTACAAATTCATCTCGTGTGTGAAGCCTCATTAAGGTTTATTTTGCTACACATATATTCTTTCAACATTTGCTAATGAGTTTGGCAAAGTCATTATGTTTTTTTTTAAGAATTCGCATAAATTTGAAAAAGAAAGTTTATTGTTTGGTTAATTAATTGGTTTTAATGTTTTATTGAGAAGTATAATAATCACTGAAGATAAAACCGTCAATCGTTATTTTGGAGAATGCGCTTAAAACATCGTCATATTGACGAAAAATCGCCAAGTTTGGCATCCCTGTTCATACAAGAAAAAGTTCCATTATAAATTGTGGCTGATATTCAGCCGGCTTACGGCCCACCGTCTTAAATCAAATACCGGTCATGTTTTCTGGCATCACAATAAAAAAATTTGCCGGCAAATAGCAAAAATGCTTAATAAAATGTTTTCAATTTATGTACATATGTATGTAGGTATATTCATATTAATTATTGTTCATGTGACTTGATTTGATAAAAATTGAAAACATTACACAAACGAAACTCAAATGCTTAAAAATGTGGGAGTGAGTAAAACTTATCAAAAATATTAAACAAGATTTTGTACGTTTTTTTTAATAGGTAGAAATATCTGTTTACTTTCTGTTGGCAAATTATATAAATTTGTTAAATAAGTAAGAGAATAAGTGTATAATAAATCTTTTTTTTTTAAATATATAAAAAACTTACGTAATTTGTTTATACAAATGTACATAGTATGTACATATGAGTGTGTTTAGATATAACTATGTACATACATATGTAAGTATGTAGTATGTAGGTATATAAAAAATTTATTAATTCGTCTTTTTTAAATTCATAAGTTTTCTAAACTTTTTATTTTAATGGTTTTTTATATTAATTATTTATTATTTTTTATTCATTTCCATTCTTGATTAATTAAAAAAACACCAGCAGACTATTAAATTTATAACTTTTTAGTGTTAAAAACCGGTTTCTCGTAAAATAAAACTCCTTAAACTTGAAATTTTAATTTGGTTGTTGGAATAAAATAGTCTGGTTTTAATTAAAAATTAATCAATAAGTGTGTATGTACATATGTACAAATCCAAGCATACTATATACTTATGTACGTATTTAAGAACACACATACTATGTATGTACATATGTTTCCAATTTTTTTTAATTTTTCACTTTTTTAATTCTATTCTGCTTTAATTTCACTTTTTGATATTTTTCGCAATTATGGTCATTAATGTAATGAAATCGACATATTTTTTGTTTTGTTATTAATTTACATCACACTTTTTAAAGAAACGAATCCAAAGTTTTCATCTTTATTTCATCCGAATAATGTAAATTTGTAAGCATGTACGTACGTGTATGTAAACATGCATTACTATCTTCAAGTTAGAAAATATTTACGCCTTCACCATGCGGTTGCTTGAAATTAACTAAAATATTTACTAAGCAAAAAATGCGTTTTATGATATCAAAACAGAATACATATTCACACAAACACACTCATACACAAATGGCAAGAAAATACGTAAAACCAGAGAAGCGGCAGCGAAATCAGCGGTACCAGCCCCACCATAAAATAAAAAAACAACAATAACAGCAAAGAGGCAAAAATAAAACCCATACTAACACAAATACAAACCCCCAAAAAGCTCTTTGAGCAGGCATGGAAAAGCAGAATTTGAAAATGGTATCTGAACTAGTACTTGTTGCGCGTATTACATAGTACACACATATTTATATATATATAAATAAACATCGCACAGAAGGTAGTTCATTTAAAAATATATCGAAAATACTGATTTAGATAATTCCAGATAATTTTCTATCAGGTAAATATAATCCGCACAAAAACACAAATGTGAAAATAAGGCCAAGTTCATATCCAAAATATTTCGGCCGTAAAAAGTACTGAGATCAAAATTTGGACCAAGTTCATGATAGGTACAATTCCATCTCATTTCTAGGCAACCTGTAAGCTTGGCAATATTTTTCAAAGAATTCTTTCCCAAATTAGAAAGGCAAACAAATTTTGCCAAGCTTACAGGTTGCCTACCTGTGTACGAAATTTCAGCTTTCTAGCTACACTGGAAGTGCCCCGTACAAAGAAGGAGAACACTAGTCCCCCAGGTAAAAAGTGCCCGTTAACAAATATTTTTTGTTGATTTCTCATCAGGACCTACCTCTGTACGAAATTTCAGCTTTCTAGAAATACTGGAAATGCCCAATAATATTGATGAGTCAGTGAGTGAATATGTACTAAAATATGGACTTTTCACACCTTAATATCTCGGGAAGCTTTTACGGTAGAACTTTCAAATTTAACCTTTGAGGTCACCTCTGAAGGGAAACCTTATGTTTCAAGTTTCATTATATTATGATCAAGAGGAGCAAAGTTATGAGGGGGTAAAAACAGCTGGAATGGTTTCGTGCAAATATACACACTGTGTGGCCGAACTTGGCCACATTAGTGACGTGTTCTACGCTGTTTTACGCTCCCAAAAGAAATATATAATATCGCAAAGCAATTCGGTAAGAGATCATGTAGTGCAATATTATTGGAAAATTTTTTGATTTTTGCTCTGTCGCGAGTGTTTTCAAATTTATAATATTTTTTCTACATCATTGTATGGTGTTGTTAGTTTATATAGGTTTGCCCTTCTGGGGAATGATTCAATGCAACCCAATGCTTAAATTAATAACTGGAGCAACAAAAATAAGTTTTTCTTGTCTGTACACCAATTTATAAATTTGTTATACCATTTAGACGTACAACTTTTGCCTCAATTTCTAAGAAAATATTGTTACGAAAATAAAGTAGAGTACTAATAAATGCAACACTTAACAGAAACTTGGCAGCTATAGCTGTCAAACAAGATCGACAGTTGAAATGCAAAATAATAGAATCCAAATATACAAGATTATTCTAGAATGATGCAAGACACACATATTTGCATACAAAATAAAACTGATGTAAAAAAAACCTTAATCATCAAAGTTATGACTGCTGATACTCATCAAACTGAGTTGCAATAAAATAAGGCAAATTAGGCATTGTAAAAAAATCTCAAGTAGGTATGAGTTTACGAACTAACTCTAGGCATTGTAATTATGGTTTGCAATTTGCTTTTAGGAAGTCTTCCTACGTTTTATATCATATTAGATCAAACCGTACTGAAAAATTTCAGTGGTACTAAGTTTTCCATCACTGTTTGTCAAAGTATATATGTAGATATGTTTGTACGCATGTATGTAATATAAATAGGAGATTCATTCTTGCTGTTAATAACAGTGAAACGTTGATGTTCCGGTCATAGCTGCTAGATTTGACGATTTATCGTCATTTCGACGATTTTGGGTCCTAAAAATGACATAGTGACGATGGGACGATTTATACCCTAATTTTGACGATTTTAAATAATTCAAGTTTGCAACATATATTTGCACTATTAGAGCAACCTCGAACTGCTGTAAACTGTTATGAGAAACGTTTTTAAAAACTAGTTTGCTTAAAACAGAAAACTTTTATTTAACTGATTATAAACACAAAAACAATTTTTTAAATTTTGACGACATTTATTTAGCAATATTTGCGTATTGGAAGAATCACAAATAAATGCAAAAGAAAAATATGATATTAGTAATAATTGTGTTAATTTTTAAATAGAGCTTTGTTATCAGATATTATCAAAATTTGATTTTGAAAATATGTATAAAGCTCTTGGCCAAATTAATCCATTTAGTATTTTAATGAAGAAAAAAAAGTTGTTTTTCTGAAATTATAAAATAATTTTCCTATTTTGTTGAAGAAAGTAAAAACCAAAACCTAGAAACAGAGTTCAGACAATTGAAATTATTGTCCTGATAAAAACATAAAACTCTTGGATTTTTGGAAAAAACTATCAGAGATGCAAACGAGGGATTCTAGTCTTTTGTTTCCGATTTTGACTAAATTTATTACAAAAATCCTAGTTTTACCACATTATTCAGCAAATATGGAAAGAATATTTAGTCAGGTAAACGTAAATAACACTAAAGTATGAAATTGAAAAAGTCGTCTTTGGAGGCAATATTATATTCAAAAGATTATTTAAAGCTAAACAAATGTACCTGCTATGATCTGACAGTTGTACCTAAATTAATCAATATGGTTAATTGCAATATAAATTTGTAAAATATGATATTTTTATTGTATAAATTTTATTGTAGCTTTTATACATTTTTAAGAAAGTGTTTCCAAAAATGAAATTTAAAATGCATATTTAACTAAATTGAAAAAAAATAACTAAAGGATTTGAATTTTTTTAATTTTTTCCATACAATATAAATATATTTCAAAGTATTGAAAAACATGCAATCTATGTGATTTTATTGTGAATTCTAAGTGAAGTATTTGATCTCTGTATTTTAAATAATGCTGTTTTTAATAAGATTTGTTGATTTAAGAGTTTTGTTATGTTTTGCCTCTAACAAAAATATGTTTTGTTAGTAAAAAAAGCGGTTTTTTCATTTGACGTTTTTATGACGATTTCAATAAGCTATATTGACGATAATGACGATTTTTGCCCAAAAATATGACGATATTACATAAAAAAATCTGGCAGCTATGGTTCCGGTATAGAAACATGTTAACGAACGCAGATTACATTTCTAATATGTAGATGTGTAGTTATGTACAATCTATGTATTTATGTAAAATCTATGTATATAGATTCATTTACAGATGTATGAAGGTTGCGGATATATGATGGTTTAAACAAATTGGTCCTCTATGATTAGGTGCAAAAAGTACCATTCCACAGCTTTAATATGAATTTTACTAAATTACAGAAGTCGGTGGGGTGGGTTCGATGATTCAATTAGTTTAAATGGAAGCTTCGAAGGATATCGAATGCGTTACCGGTTCTTGTTCTTCATATCGACATTTACAGATCGACCATTGGAGATTTCGTGTGAGGAAAGAAAGCTCCATGCCAAAACGCACTAAATAGCGTTTTAAATTCTAGTAAATGCATACAGACATATGTATGTATGTATGTATGTATATACATACATGTATGTATGTATATACGTATGTACCTACTACTTATTTATTTTGAAATTTAATTACGGTTGAAAGACGAGGTTTAGCCGTTTTTTATCACCTTTTGAGGTTGTACATATCTACATATGTAGGAGTATGTACATACATACATATGTATGAATGTATATACAAACAGATTCGAACATACATACATATGTATGTACATATTTATATACATAGGTAGGTACCTATAAACTTCTTTGTTATATGAAAATATTACTTTTAGCACGTACACAAAATATGCAAATTCATACATACGCTTCACATACTACTTAACTTTTCCTAGCCGGCTGGGAGCTTTTCATTAGTGTTCTTCATATCTATAAATATGCAACAGAGATGGAAAACTCAATACTATTGTTTTTTAAATAACAAGCTTTGTTGACGCAACCTTAGCGCTATACAAAACCATTATCGGCCTGTTTCACAATGTCGACAAGTCGATGTCGTTCTCTTATTTATATTGAAAACAAAAACAAATTTAAATATAAATAAGAGAACGACATCGACTTACGACATTGTGAAAAAGGCCGTATATATACAGTGCACTCGCAAATATATGAACACCCCAAAATATGAACACTTTTTTTCTTCCATTGGCTACTCTAAAAAATGAACTTAGTGCGAAAGCTTTAAAATGTGAACAACTTATCTTTCCATTTTTAACGGATTTTTATCGAAACAGTGATGAACTCTTTGTAAATAGGGTTGTAGATAAATTCTGATACAATACAATAAACAACAATAAAAAATTTAACATAATAAACTTTTGTTTTTATGGGATCGGCTGGATAAAACGATTAAAATCATTTTTTTTATATTAATATTATAACTAATGATCAATATTTGCATGATAAAACCTCTGGCTAACAGGGCCATCAGCTAATGATTAAAATTTATTGATTTTACTTATTCGTATTTTTGCCTTAAAAAATAAAAGTCTAAATTAAAAGTTATTTTTTGACTTTTATTAAAAAAGGCACAAATTTAAAAGTCATACAAAAATTTGCATGTACATCACCTATGTATCATAATGGTAAAAACCAAAATTTTCTACGATAATTTTTTATGTGTGCTTTTTTGATGTAAAATTTTAAAAATAACAGTTATTTTCTGTCCCTGATTTATAGGCTTATTTTGATGTCCGAGACTTTTTGATTTTTAAAGTTTTGAACGCTAAACCTTATTATAAATTAGTTATATTTCCTTATTATATTTTTTTTCTTAGTACCTATGAATGTATTAATAATTATGTAGCGTGAATTTTTGCACCAAATACTGCATGTTCTCAAATGAGTTGAATTTTCCAAGTCTGTATAGTACACACATACCTATTAAGATTCGAGAGAGTAAAAGCTTTTTCTAACAAGTTGTAACGCCAATCTCATTTAGAAGATTGTTTTGTTTCTACAGAAAACGTATCATTGCAAGGGTGTGTAGTTTTTAGTTACTTTGGGTTTTTGGCATTGTTTCAAACAACAAGAAACACATTGAGAAGGCAAAGGTGGGAAGAGGATTGATAACACGGCTCTACAAAAAAATTTTTGTTCTTCGTCCTAAAGTTTATTTTATGATTTTCTGGTTAATTATGAACAAAAACAAAAAGAAAATACCTTTTTCCGGTATAAAGTTTGCTTTTGTTTTCATCAGGACATTTTGAGGTTTGAACAACGTTAACGTTATAAAAATATCGTTCAGTCGATCTCCCAAGTACAAAAGCAAACTTTTTAATGTTATATATTTTTTTTGCGTCTAATTACCAACAAAAGAATCGAAATTTCATACTTTTAAGTTTAGGTCAAATTTTGTGTTGACCCGTGTAATCTTTAGCGTATTGTTTGAATAAATTTAAAGAATTTATGTTAATTTGAGTCACACTTTCTCATATTATGAAATATGGGTATTTCCAGAAAAAGGTCAACCACGACGAAAAAATTAAAATTTGTTAAACAGCCATTTTTTTCCTTTATATTGTTAAATAAATATTTGAATTGAAAGAATATAACGCGTTTACAGCATATTTTTGTTTTTGTTGTGAAAAATTTGCACAGAAACTTACAATATTTTATTTTTCATTTTTGGTGACTCTTACTGCTGGTTTTGCTTTTCGTTGTTATTTATTATATATACGTTTTATTATTGCAATCTTCTTTCAAAATTTTTGTACCAACAATAAACAAATACGAAAATAGAAACAGACACATAGTAGGCATTGACAAACGGTAAATTTTTGAGTTTCTTTTCCCTGCTATTTCTGTGTCACGTTATCGATGCCAAAACACTGTTTTCTATTAGTACTGTTCATTCAGTCGAAGCAAGTAGTTGAAAATTATTATTCAAACAAAGTTAATTGTGCTTAACCTAAATAAAAAAAAAATTTTGTGCTTTTGCTCTTGAGAAAGGTTTAATTTCAATCAAAAGTTTGTCGCGTTACCCATCGTAAGTTGGACATATTAGAACAAAAAAGTATTGTTTTTCTTATATATACATATTATGCTTACTTTTTATGCAGATGGGTAAAATTAACAAAAAAGAAGCATCACGACGATATCTGGAAAAAATTAAATCAGACCCCGTAAAGCGCCAGAAGTACCTAAAAAATGTTGCAATGAAAATGAAAATACGGCGCGCAAAATTGAAGGAACTTGCCAAAAAACTCTTGCTTCATAATGCCTTTGATTTTTACGAATGCGCCAAAAACCATGTTTCTGGAATTCGTATTATGTATGTTGAGGAAGGTGAAATTGTGATTTCATCAATATTAAAAAAAAATGGGAGCAGTCGCCAAATGTTCCAGGGATAAGGAAAATACATCATGTTTCTTGCGATGAGCATTTTAAAATACAAGTAGCTCAAACAGCATATTCCCAAAAAAATGTAATTTCCTAATCTTTTTTAGATTATTATACATGTATTCCTAATTATTATTATTATTTTCACATTTGTAACTTTTGAATTAATATTTTTTGTTTTTCCAAATAAAATTTGATGAAAAAATTCTTCTCAGACACTAGGTGGAAATTTTGTCACGTTAGCAATGTCGCGTTACGAATCAGTAACAAAACTTATAAATACATAAAACAATAGTTGTAGATCATAATAACTTATAAATGGAAAACTACATTGTTTTATTATGGTTTAAGATAATTTTTTTACAAATTAATGACCATATTTCACTGACTTTTGAATTTTTCAATATGAAGTCACAAATGACTTCCATTTTTTGTCGCGTTATCTATGCAATGTTTTCCAAAAATTGTTTGAAAACGACAAGTTCCCAAAGCTTGTCTTTTATAATAAAAATGGTGTTGATAAAATGCTTTACTGACGTAAAAACACATTTGTGGAAATGTGGATTTTTGCCATTTATTTTTTCATTTAAAGACGTACGAATGTCGCGTTATCGATCCTGGAAATACCCATATGTATGTATGTATGTATGTACATGTGTATACGAATATATATTTGAAATACCTATCATGAAAATGGATACCTACATACTTACATATACATATGTATATGTACATAATATGTATAACAAATCAACATGTAAGAAGGACACACCCTCAGCACATTTATCCATAGGTATACAATACGCTACAACATTTGCTTAAGGTCAGCCTTTTACACAGTATAGAACGCGTTGAAGTAGATCTACTTTCCACTTTTATAAACATTCTACGCGTCACTCAAAGTGATCAGCTGTCTTTGATAGCCGTTTTAATGGTTATTTTGCTGCACAAAACTCTTCCTACCTATGCAACTTGAAATTAAGAAAAGCGTAGAATGCATAGAACGCTTGAAACGCGTGTTATGTACCTCCACCTTTAAGGAATCATATACAAGTAACAACATACATACATATGTATGTATGTATTGAGGTATGTAATTAAAATCTTTTGTTTTCTTTCTCTGGACAAAAACGTAATAAAAAAACAACAACGTGACATTTAATTATAAATAAAGAAAACCATTCATTCTGCATTAAAAAGCGGTAAATATAGAAATGCATTTTTTTGTTTGTTTACATTTTGATGTGTCGCTTGCTGTTGTTTTTGTACTTATATGAATAAGTTTTTAAGCGTATGCAAACATGTGTGAAAGTATATCATTAATAAACGCACATACATACATACATACATACATACATATATACATTTCTTGCCAATGCGCAATACTTTTGTTTCAAGGACAACGCAAGGTTACTGTTAACAGTACAAGACACAACCATACAAAAGAATCAAGGAGTAAAGGAATAAGAACAAAAAATAACAAACCACCACTGATCAGAATACATACTTACATACTTACATACATACATACATACATACATACATATTCGTACTAAATTAAAAATATTATTGAAACATAATTTTGCTTTCGTTTTTGAATGAGTTTGTTGCTGAAATTTGACACTGAGAATTACTGATATATGTATGTACATACATATGTACCTACTTACATATGTACATACATACGTGTATTTAAATAATTATGAAAAAACAAGGGATGACGAGACCGTTAAAGCTAACGCCATCATCATAATGAAGATGATAATCCTATATACATAAGTATGTATGTACATACATACATATTTACATAAAATTTATGTCATAAATACATATGTACATAGTACATATGTATATGTATGTTTTTACAATTTGTTTGCTTAACTAGGCGTCTCCATTAGCCATGAACTTGGTTAAGCACCATGGCAGACGCTCATGTACATACATACATATGTATGTAAGTATGTATGTAAATGTTTCATCAATGCTCTAACATCAATGCCCGCACATATGGGTGAGCAACAATGTTCGCCATGAGGTTGCCATTCAATGTCATTTTTTGTTTGACAGTTTCTTTTTTTAGGTTATGGTATCTTATTTTTCAATCCTATTAATGTACATAGTATGTATGTACATATAATTGTTTTACAACAAATACTGCAAAAAAAACAGCGAAAACCATAAAAGCACGTATGTAAATACAATTATCACTTGATAAATACCCAAAACAAACCACAAAATCGAAAAACATGAACTATTATATGTGAACGCTGTGACAAACTAAAAATTATGGTTAGTCAGCACATTAACATCTGTAAGTATTCGCCACATTCTAGATACACCGCTGTTATAGGCAATAAATGTGAAAGTTCTATTTTTTTGTGAAGATTGTAGGTGCTTGGAAAGGTAGTTTGTGGAGAATTTAAGCAATGTTGAATTTCCCCGATGTACCTACGCAGGGGTTTAATAACAAGACGCAGGAAAATCCTACAAAAAAACCGAACTTCTGGTTGCGTACATAAATACTTACATACGAGTATGTACTCGTACATATATATGTATGTAGTTAAGTACATACCTATCAAGTTATTTAACTTTCTATTATAGGTATCTATGTAGCTTTGGCCAATTGTATAACATTTGTGGTGTTCACACTGTAGTCATATCAGTCATATTGTCATAATGTCTTATTATTTTACAATAGGGTGGTGTTTGCTGAAGTAATTAGCGCGTTTACTAAGCAAACAATGGCCTGGGTTCAAACCGTGGCCGTAGCAAGTCAATCAACATCATTTATTTCTCTAATGTACATTAGTGAGACATTGTATTAATTCTTGTCGGACTATTTAAGTTATGAAGCACATAGCACTGATCACTAAAACCTGTTCCGACAGCGATTGATGCTGTTCCAAGCTAATGTACACAACATCGGCGAAGTAAAACAATTAATAATTTTATTAATGCCTGCCAATACAGCTTAACAAATTTAATGCGTCTACGTAACACCGGAGGCGCCTCAAAACTGCTATAAAAATTAACATAACGAGCAAAGCAGAGTTCTAAAAGAGTTAAGCCTTCTAAATTTTCAACATCTATCTTCTCTACCCTATCCCTCTCCCTGAGTTCCGGCACAATGTACTGCATACGTAGGGGTCATATGCCCTGAGTGATGGTCCTAATTAAAAAAAAAAAAGACATGTGGCACTTGGGGACTGCCGCGGTAAAGCTATTGCATAGCATTTTTTATCAACTTATGCAATTAAATTATTACGTTTTGATTAATAACTCCGTTGTTTTTCTGGCAATACTGTATGTTAATGAAATCAAAATAAATAGCATACTTTAGGGGTTAACATACATTGGGCGATTTAAATACTTAAAAACCAAAAGACTTAAGAAACAAACTCAGGGCCAATAATTCAGTGCTGATTTATATGTCATTTAAGTTTAAATTTTTTTTATATACAAAATTGAGTTTTTCACTGCAAAATTAAGTCAACATTAAATAGCCAACATTGTGCATTTAAATACTACATAAGTTTTACGAATTTCCATATGTTTTGGACTGCTTGTTTTTCTTATTTAAAACAAAGCTAATAAAAAAATTTGTGGCTGCTGACAAGTTGCATACAACATTCGCTTGTTTTGTCGTTATTATCCTTTTAATGTTTCTGGAATTTGCTTTTATTCTTTTAAAACAATTCTTTATTATTCCTAATTTTAGCTAAAATAAAAATATATATGTTTTGGATTTTACTTTATTTGTTCTAGTCAGCTGTTCTGCAGGGAAATTTGTGGGAAATTTTTTTTTTACGTTGTGCTACCAAGTTCTCAATACAATTAAATAAGAACAATTAAATACGACTGAAAAACAGAAGTAGCACTTAAATGCAACATAAATTTAAATGAAAATTAGCTGAATGAGTATTTAAATACGAAGTCAATTATTGGCCCTAAGTGTCAGGTTTTTTCGTTTCAAAAACAAAAGACTTAAGAAACAAACGTTTCAAAATTTCTTGATTCGTCGCCTGAAAGCCGCGATAGAAGCTAACAATAGCTTAAAAAAAAGTTTAACAAAATTGTTGTTCTGCTTCAAGCATAAAAGTCATATAATAAAAAGACTTTTTGAGGTATGTTTATGGTTTGTCGTAAAACAACAGTATAAACCTTAGTCGAGCAGCTGAAAACCATTAGACGAGCCGGCGATAATATTTACAAACAGCCGCTACTTATAAATAACGTGAACGTTTTTCCACTTGCTGCAGTCCAAAAAATGAAATATTTCAGCTCACGTTACCGTCAACAGCTGCTATTGTTTATATTTATTTCAGCAAGTTCGTATAGATAAAAACCAATTTGAAAATTTTAATTGATAGTGCACTTTTTAGAAGATTTACAGCCATTTAAGCCAAAATGTAAACATATGCGCACTAATTCGACTAAAAAATGGAGTATAGTGGAGGATTGTTTTTGTTTTATCAGGTTGTTCACACTTGTCATATTTTCGTGTGCTATTATTTTATGACATATGACTTTTTGACTACAGTGAGAATTAGAGCTGCAAAACAATCGATAGTACTATCGATAAATTTTGAGTTAATACCCTCTTGTTGATCAAGTGCGATACGTTTAGTATGTTTAGTTTTTAATTGTTTATATTATTCATGGGCAAAATAAAATTTATGTTTTAACAATCAGTAACTTTCATTTATTTAAATAAAATAATTTTATCAGTCAATAAATGTTGAGAAAATAACTGACAAAGATGAAAAACTTTAGCTAACACCTACATACATACATAAGTATATACATTAGGGAAATAACTTTTTAACAATTTTTTAAAATATCAAAATTGGCATAGCACAGTCCGATAGAGCATAAAAATCTATAAGGGAACGTATATTTATTTTTGCGCTAAGGTCAAAAAAGTTCACACGCCAACCGCGATGAAGTTTTGAAAATTTTTAATTTTCTTTTTGGTTAAGAAAAAATATTTAAAACAAAAAATAGCTCAAGTATGAAATTTCATTAATATTTAGTGATGGTAAATGGTTTTTCCGCAAACCAAAAAGTATCTTTAACCTTTTTTAACGAAAAAAATTAAAAATGAATAAAAAAACACCGTATGAAATTATGAATATTCAATATAGTAACTGTTTAGAAAAACCAATTGGTGCGCGAACTTTTTTGAGAAAAATTACAAACGATTATGATTTTCGTGGTTACTAGGACTTGGTTGACCTCATGGTAATATGCCAAAAAATTGGTTATGCCCCTAATGTCCATACATATGTATCTGCGTATGTTTACTACCGCATCCCTTTCACATGAATTGTATTGTAGCACATAAAAAAACCGATAGTATCGATCGTTTTTCTTAAACTATCGAAACTATCGATGGCGACCGACTATCGATAGATTTGCAGCTCTAGTGAGAATACCCCAATTATGTAGCAAGCATTAATTAATATTATAGCACTTAATAATTATACAGAATTTATAACAACACATTTTTATTTGCACAATTAAAATAAAACAAATAAAAATTAATGTAAACACAACAATTTAAATGCTAAATGTGTCTGTTTACCAGAAATTAAATAAATAATACCTATTGCATTTGCAAAATTGCATAAAAAGTCACGTTTTATTATTTATTTATAGGTATTTTATTTTTGTTTTACAGCGATAGGTACATACATATGTACATACATGCATATGTAAATTTTTTTAATTAACATTAGCTACCCCAGCTGGCATTTGCATGCTTGTTTGACGAGCCCTATCATTTTGCGACTCGTTTTATAAACGTCCACACGATTATTGGAGTGGATTTATATTTTTCTCTTCAGAAAGATTGTTTTGCGAGCCATATTTACGATTGTTGGATTAGTAAATAGTCGTTTACGCATTTTGGCGGGCATTGGAGGACTGTTAAAAGTTAACAATCGTGTTTCACTCTCCGAAGATACTCTTGCAAGTTACTTAAACGACTGTTGGACGGGTGTTTTGTTAAAGGGTCTTAAACGATCCGTAGGCGACTAATTATGGTACATCGTAGACAATTCGTTTGCAAGAGTCGCCATCAGGACACAGTTTCTCCCGTTGTCTTTAACTCCTGCGATCGAAATGCGTCATCATGGTCGGGATAGCTTTTTCAAAAACAGACATTCGGAAGTTAAGTAATACTAATGTACATACTATGTACTACATACATACATAGTTGCAAAACATTACAGATTTTTATATATGTACCTTCCCAAAATATAATTTAAAAAAATAAATTGATTTCTTGGATGTCAAACGTGACTGAATCTCGTAAATGTAGTGATTTCTAATTTCTGAGTTTAGAATTTTTTATAGAAACCGCATTTTATTAAGTAAAAGAATTAGAAAAGTTAATGCATTCAGAAAATATATTTACATATGTAAATGCATTAAGAATATACCTACATACATATGTACATACATACGAGTACATATGTATGTACTCGTAATAATATTAATGCTATATTTGATTTAATGAATTTTTTTTTCTAATATCTAATAGTCGTTACAGTTGCAAGTTTGAACAGGATGATATAAATTGCAACATGGCATATATACAACACCATTACGCATTGGTGTTTTCGCGATCATGAGTTTAGGAGTGGGATCTCATTTATTTTGCTATCAAAACAAATATGTCAGCTGTTGTTGTCAAATATGTAATATGTAGTTGAGTATTTAAGCGACATCTTGTGCCGCTCATTGAAATACATACTTATAATCGTAATTTTTTATTGAAGTTTGTGTCAAAAATTTTTGAAAATAGAAAAGAGTAACAATTTACATATTTATACATAATACATAGTTATAGTCAACAAGAGTTTTTGCACAATAGGGAAATATGAATGTGCAATTTGAATCAGAGATGGAAACTTCAGTAGCATTGCACTTTTGAACAGCATTGCCGGCATGATGAGTTTACTCATGTGAATCACGAGATTGTCAAATATTATAACAGTTTATTTAGTGTTGAATATTGTATAATTTAAAGCATTCGAAGTTCGAATAAAATACAAACGTAAACATGAGCAAAAAAGCAACACCAAATCAGATATTAATAGAATTTAGTTTTGGACATCTACTAATTCGGCAACTCACTGTTTACAGAACAGGCATATATTTTGATCGGTTTGTAAAGCAAATAGTTTTTCACCTAAATATTTATACTAGATACTTAACAAATTTAAGAAATACAATATGCAACATGTTTTTAGCAGGACAACCGTTATTAGTTCAGGTTTCCCGGAAGATGAAAAAAAAATCTAGGAAATCTAAAATCTTTACGACGCGAGCTAGCAATACAATAATAAAATACTTTATTTGTAACACAATACTCCATTTATGCAAAATGTTGTGATTAAATAAAGATTAAATGCACATTTAAGGTTTGTTATTCTGCTTGACAAGAGCTGTGGTAAAGAAATTCACCTAAAAAGTAAACAACTTTTAAGAAATTAATATAAATATTTTTAGTGCTTATGATATTGTTAAAAAAACCTGGTATTTGCACATTTTGAAATACAAATTAAATATATTAGAAATTTAAAGCAAAATGGAACTTACTTTGTACCGCCAGTTGTTGCTGATGCGCCGCTACACGCTGTAAATAAATGCAAAAGAACATATTTTAGAAAAATGCTAGACAACTAAGTAAATATAAATTATCAAAACGTTATTTACACTTTGCATAATTGTTCGAATACCACTGCGTTCTAAGGCTTGTGCATCTAAGGATTGACTGCGACCACGCTGGGCTTTAGAAGACCCTGATGACGATGAGGAGGCAGAGTGAGCATGACGACAAATCCACCGTTTAACCGCCGACATTTTGGTTTTTTGCTTTTTTTTAACAATCGATTACAGTTTTATTTATTTAATCAGAAATTATATTATTAAAATATTCATAAAACTATTAGTATTTTTTAAACACAGCCTCCAATTTGAGTATCAAAATCGTTTACTTCTTGAAATATGTAGTGTTATTACATGTTGTCGACACTGTTTCATAATAATAAGGAAGATTCATAAGTGGTGCATTCCAAAGATTAATTCAAGAGAATTTCATTAATATAAGTGTTGCCAAATGTGCAGATTTATCTGTATTTTTCAGTTTTCCTAAGCGTTCAGCTGTTTTGAAGTATTTTGTTTTGTTTAAAAAGCAGTTATTTCATTTCACTAAACTTTTTAGCCTGCATTTTTTTATCTTAATTTCAATTTAATGTGTGTCTTATTTTAATAAAAGTTAATTATTCTGTTTTTTATTATATTTATTAATTTATTGCATTAAGCTTTTATATTTGAGCAATGAATATATGAAATAAACTATGTATCTTCATATATATGTTTTTGGCAGTTTTTTGTACTTGAAAATCAGTTTTTTTTTTTAAGATTAAAAGTTTTATGGCAACGCTGCTAATATACACATATAAAGCTTTTTAGAAATTATGTCTCAGGGTTGGCAAAGTTAATATATTCGTAGATTTATTTGTTGTCAATACTTTCCATTGTGTATTGTGTTTTCTATATTTTTCGTCAAACAATATTTTTAGACAATTTAAACTACAGTCGAATTCGGAATTGAAAAAAATCGATTAATTATAAATAAATATTTTCATTTATTATTTTGGATATATTTCAAATTAATTCGTTTAAAGGAAATCCTGCTTAATTGAAACATATTTAGCTAACACGATAATTCGTATTAAACAAACACCATATAAAAGAAATCAAAATGTTAATGTATCGGCGGTTCATTTTAATTATAAATAATGAAGTGTTATTTAAGTCGTAACTCACATATGTTTTGCTTCTAATTCCATATTCGCATTTTACAACGAAATTTTAAAGTGAATTCGTTTAACCGAAAATTTGTTCATTTATCCGAACTTCTTTTCATCGAAAATCTCTCATGAGCGGAACAAAGTACATACTTGTAATTTTACATTTTCGCTTGACCAAATTCGACTGTATTTAAAAATGTGATTTTTTTAATTGAAAAATGTATTACATATATTATCTAAGAACATATATATGTTAAAAGCGGAATCATAGAGATAATGCTTGACTTTGTGTTTGCACTGAAAGCTCATCCACTTGAGTACACAACAGCAGTTTTGATGCTGGCTTCCTAGCTCTAAATACTACATTTTGATTTAGTAAGTTGGTACGAAATCAAAAACCCAATTGCCATCCCTGTGTTGTATGGTCACCCTAACTAAACAAGCTTTTATTTTCTACGGAAGAGAGAGAAAAACATTCCGTTTCAATTTCCACCTTTTACCGAACAAAATTAACAACAGAGGGCGTGTATTCTTCCGTTATTAATTGCCTCTACATATAAATTTACTGCCGATTTCACGATGTCGAAAGAATTTTGAATTTTATTTTCATTCGTACAAATACATTTGATACAAAAACAAAATTTTAGAATTTGTTTTTGCTTCAAATGTAATTATACGAATGAAAACATATGGAAATTTTCTTTCGACATAGTGAAATAGGCCGTTAATTTTCAAAACAAGCTTCTTTCATTATTCGTAAAATTCTAAATATGTACAAAAATTTATATCAATAAATATTGATTTTTTATAAGTTCAACTGATTATGGGGCTTCAACATGTTTTTCTTTTGTTAAATAAAACAAATATTTGACTCTTCAACAAACTGCAGTTGTTTTTGCACACTGAAAAAAAAAATGTTACTCCTCATTATAGCGATGCGAAGGAAAGAAGTAAAAACACAATTAATTTTTTGCTCATTTTGTTTAAATATTTAAGCAAATATAAAGCAAAATTTAAATAAAATTTCACATGTTCAAACAAATTGTCTACAAGTTAGAAGCGTGCTACGTAGGGAAATAACTATATTTCCTTCTGCAATAATTGCAATTTTAATTAAAAATTATGCAAATTTTGCTGTATATTTTTTAATTAAATGCCTTTTAAAAAGTAATTTAAAGTACAAATAATGAGGGACGACTGAAAAATTCCCTGTCATATTGTTCTTATGAATGTTCCTTTAAAAATTGTAAAATGACCGCAGTTAAACTTCCAAATATTTTTTAAATTTCGAGGCAAAATTATTATCAATTATTTTGAAAAAGTTATTGAAATGTGTTGAAAATATTAAAGTGCGGTGTATGAGAAACAACTGTGTAATTTTTGTTTTTTGAAGGGCCAATAAATAAATGACTCCTTATTTAAATTTTATTTATTCTTAAATACGAAGGTGAGTTTTCTACTAAACACTTGAATTGAACTAAAATAACCAATCTTGGGTATTTAAATTCGTTTTACGTTTTACGAATTTCTGTATGTTTTTGACTGCTTCTTCTTGTTTTAATAAAATATTTTTGATGCAGTCCCTTCTAATCATTTTGAAAGTTTCTTTTAAAATATTTAATCAATTCCACATTATTATTATTTCTAGCTTAAATAAAAATAACTGTTTGGGGGCTGTGCAGATATTACGTAACGCTGTTTTCAGAGATTTCAGACCTGACTATTTTCAATCGAATTGAAAACGAAAAAATTTTGCGTTTTACGTTTTGTGGAGAAGGTAAAAACGTTTTCACTTTCACTTTCGTACGAATTTGGTTTCTGTGACAGCCCTGACTATTTCGAATTTTCGTCTTGCCTTTATAGATTTCTTTGTTTGCATTATTTTTCATACAAAATGGCTTCGTCAATTTTAGGTTTTAGTTTGGGTTTATTTTTTCATGATATCTTTAAAAAATTAATTTAAACATTATCAATCTTGTTCAGAGCAACTAAACAAGTAAATAAATAAGCAAATAAAGTTTATAGTATTTTACATACATACATACATACATATGTATGTATTTAATTGATAAATAAAGTTGCAATAGATAAAAAAGAGGTTTTATTGGGATTGATTGTCTCGTGATAAAGCCCCTTGTACTGACAATTAATTGCGTGAATTCACTTTTGTATGGGAAAAATATATTCAAGATCTCTTGACCACTTGGAATAAATAATAAATAAAATCGAAAGTTTCCAAATAAATTGACATTAACTCGGCATTTATTAACATTTGCTATATAAGGAAAACAACATTTCGTATTTGTTGAAATTTTTAGAAATTTTATAATTTATGATACTTTGAGTGACCGGAAAATAAATCTTTGTTTGTTTTTTTTAGACTAAAATAAAATAACTACTTAGAAAAATAAAACAAAAGCATTTTCTTTAATAAAAAATATAGACACAAAAATAAAACAATTTGTCAGGTTTAATGCACTCACAAGCACGTCAAATTTATACACAGTACCCAGAACTGCACCTACGAGATAGAGATTCAAGGGAAGTATAGCCAAATGGAAGGTATAGCAAAAATAAAATAAATAATAACCATATTTACAAGACATACATAAGTATGTACATATTTGTATTGGGAATACTCGACCCAATTCGCTTCGAAAAATTACTCCCTAGGATGTAAAAAAAAAATGTACTCGAAAACATTTTTTGACATCTGAGGAGAAATATGTATATACAAGAGGCAAGCACAGGCGAATATAATCACCTGGGCTCACGAGACCACCTGGCATGAATGCGACTTGACATGTTCGTTTGATTAAGGAAACATGTTATTGGTTGGCATCACTGAAATTAACGAATTTTGCCACCATTGTTAAATGTAGTGAGTCCATCTCATTAAATGTTTCCTTAGTGTTGCTAGTGGGCAACTGATAAAAAACTTTTATTAAGATTTTATAAGAAAGTTTAATTTTACAAATGTGGCTGCTGGGATAACCATCCCATTAAGTGGTTGGCTGGGTGACCTTAAGAAAGAGACATAGAAACAAAGCAAATAAACTAAAATTTTTAGTTAAATAGATAAATAATTTCACAGAAAAAAAAACCCAACTACGTATTTGTGGATTTTTTTTATTTGTTTTTCTAATTTTATGTCTGAGAATAAAACTAAAAACAAATACAGGGTGGTTCATAAGTTGGTTTTTATGTTAGAAAACTATATATATAAGCGATCAAGTCTCGCGTAAATCGTTTTAAAAAGATAAAAATTTTAATTTTTTTTAATCGAAGCAGTTTCACCGACTCAATAAACTAATTTTAAATTTAGTGCAGCAATTTTAAAAGAAACAATTGCCAGATTTTTTTTAACTAAAAATATGTTATTTTTTCTACTTTAAAAGGGGGAAAATTTCCAAACGAGAAAACGCCGTCGTTCTATTAGGAAAAAAATCGCTAAACCGAAAACAAAGTAGCCAAACCAGTAAAAAATCGCCAAATCAAAAATAAAGCCGAAAGAAATATAATAACGACTATAAAAGGAAATTTTCCTTAAAAAATTATTTAATAAACCCTGCAGGTGCTTGTGCATTAAAATGGAATAGTACCGGCCGTTCGCATAAAAATAACGATATTGAATTGAGTTTTAACGAGTTTTTCAACCACAATTTGACACTAAAAATTAATACAAAAAAGGTACACGTGAATCAAGTCCATATTTTATCACTGTCAATTAACATACATTGGATTACATACTTTTTAAAACACCCTTTAAAATTTAAAGTAAACGATATATTATTATGAATAATAAACATTAAACAAAACAAATTAAAAAGAGATAAATCAAATTTATTTTAAAAAGTTAATTAAATCTATTTATTTATAAAAAATTAAAGCCATAATTTAGAAAAAAAAAATACATGTGATACTATTGGCTTTGCATCCATTGAAATTAACGATAATTTAAAATGAAAGATGTAAAAAACCCATAGATTTTGAGAGCAATACTTGAAAAGTTATTATTTGTAAGCCAATTTAGTGAAGGGCTATTCACATATTACATAACGCTTAAAGAGTTAAAGATTTGTTATGGAGTAATTTTTCGTTAAAAGCCGGGCAGGGGAGATATGAAATGTTCGAAAACAACTTTGCGTAATAAGTTAATAACTCCCTTAGTACCTGCTTTCAATGATATCCTCTTTGCGTTTTTAACATTTTAATTCACTTTTACTTTTCATGAACATCTTTACTTGTCATTTAAGAGATTTAAATACTTTGTGGTATTCGACGCAGTTTTCAAGTCCTAAAAAAGTAAATCTAATATATAAAATTCACGTGTCACGATGTTTGTTATCGAACTCCTCCGAAACGGCTCGACCGCTCTTAATGAATTTTTTTATGCATATTTGGTAGGTATGAGATTAGGTTTTAAAGTATATTTTAAACCGCTAGGGACCCGAGGAGGGGAGGGAGGGGGCAATTCCTGTATTTACTAAACTATTAACCCAATTCGTATTTCAAACAGAACAAAATTATTTTTGTTGTTGAATGACAGATGGCGATGGGATAAATGGGATGATGAGTGGGGAGAATAGTTCTTCCATATAAGAAAATAGCTTCCGGGCAAAGCCGGTACAATCATCTAGTATATATATACAAATCGAGAAAGTTTATTTTCAATGTCCAGTCCCAGTATTACAATTTCCCTTTAATTTACCTGATAGTAATAGTGACTTACGTAAAACTGCGTGCGTAATAAAGTCCCCTTTAAAATTTTTAGTTCTCACAACGTTTTTGTAAAATATTTTTTTTTTTTTTTAGAAAAGTCGAGTGATCACATCAGCACAATGGGACCACAACAAGTCCCAAGTGAGATGGAATCTAATCTTCCCTTTACCAGCAGCCTGCTAACCCAACCAACGAGAAAAGTCTACTACTTTCGACAGGACAACAGTACGGCTCCATGAAAATTGGCATCAATTAAAAATGTCCCAAACTAAAAATGAAAAATGACCACAGAATAGGAAAAATTGCCCAAAAATGTTTCTTTTTTTGTTTTCAATGGAAATTTTTAATTTTTCAGTATATTATGTATGTATGTATAAACAATCTACGTATACACGTATACATATTTCCAAAAAATTACACAAATCAAGTATGTAACAAATTAAAAGCAAATGTTTCTTTTTTCATTTCCCTTTCAAAAAGTATCTGGCCATTTGTATGAAAATTCCAAAAACAACAAAACGAAAATTTCAAATTCGTAAACAAAAAACAAATTTGTTTTTCAATATTACCATTTCTTTTTTTAAATTTTGTATATTTTTTTTTATGCTCATACATACATACGTATAGTAAACAAAATACGTGTGCAGGAAAATGGTCAAGTTAAAACAGACATTAACCCCTTTAAAGAATTTTTAATAAATTAAAAATTTTATTTTATTTAATAAAAATATTTCGATGACACCGTTTTCACAAATTTATTTGAGGTCAATGTCATCATTTCAGCATTGCTGGTGTTCAATTAAACGAAATGAAGAAATATTTAGCGGAATTTGCTTTTAACAAACATAAAATAAAAATAATAAGACTTTAAGAGGAGTCAAGAAGAGAATCGAAAGCCAAGAACTTTGAAATGAAAGTAAATATAATTAGTGGATATATAATTAAAAATAAATTAAATGAAAACAACCAAAATAAAAATAAAAATAACACAAGGCGAGAATTAATTTTATAGTGTGGCAGCACGAGCAAAGCACATTCGTCCTGTGGTGTTCAATGGACGCAGCGAAAAGTGTTAATAACATTTTTTTTTTTTTTTAATTAGGACCAGCACTCAGGGGATGACCCCTACTATGCAGTGCACTGTGCCGGAACTCAGGTAGAGAAGATAGATGATGTTGAAAATTTAAAAGACTTAACTCTTTCACAACTCTGCTTTGCACGTTATGTAAATTTTTAAGGCAGTGGCGAGGCGCCTCCGGTGTTAAGTAGACGCATTAACTTTGTTAAGCTGTATTAGCAGGCATTTTATTAATTGTTTTACTTCGCCGATGTTGTGTACATTAGCTTGGAACAGCATCAATCGCTGTCGGAACAGTGTTAGTGACCAGTGCTATGCCTTCATAACTTAAATAGTCCGAATATTAATACAATGTCTCACTAATATACATTAGAGAAATAAATAATGTTGATTGACTTGCTCTGACAAGGGTTAGAATCCAGCCCCCAAGTCATTGTTTGATTAGTAGTCAACGCGCTAACCACTTCAGCCAACACCACACCACCCCTTTTGCTTCATGCATACACCAAAAATACCTGCGGATTTAAATTTGATGCCGTTGCGCTATAACCTAATAAAATTATTTCACCTTTTTAATTATTAAACTTAAGTTGTATTTAATTAATTAAGTGGTATAAAAATATGATACCAACATCATAAAATTAATGGTAAAAAAAAAAACTGACTTCAATACAAAAAGCTAATCGAAAAGATAACAAAATCGAAATATGTAAGGATAATAGTGCCTTTCCATATAAGTGATTTGCGCCAAATTATTTCATTTGGTCAAATGAAGTAATTTGCGAGATGATTAACCATACATTTTTCATATGAGCAAATTATCTCAAATGACTAAATTTGCTCCAAATTATTTCGAATTTTGTCTGTGCAACATTGCGCGGCTGGTATTATTATAAATGCAACCATTATTAGTGAGTTACAAATCCGAAAAAGTGACATTTAAGTACGAATAAAAATGGCGTTGACCTTGACTTAATGTTGTAGCACTGGAAAATTAGTTACATAATTTTGCTATAAACCGTTGTAGTGTTATCTTCCATTTTTATAAATTTTTTTATTTTGCTACTTAAAATTTTTTTATGCTAAAAAATAAATAAACAACACAAATGTCAATTTAATTTCGAAAATTCGAACAGCAAATTACTTCAACATAATGAAAACACTCCGACATGATTTTTCCAAATCAACATAATTTCCTCTTAATGGAAACGTACTATAAGTTTAAGGCCAGATAAAAATTGGACAGATTTGCTTTAACTATTTTTACTAAGAAACGCCTAATAAAGTTGAACGATACTAAAAACTCTAACGTTGCACTATCCTTTTTTCTAAATTAACCTTAAAGTGGTGCATTGTTGACGTTCCCGTTTTTTTTTTATCTTTTACTATATATTTTTATAGAATAGAGAAGATTGTAGAGTCTCGAGGTCCATATGGACAGAACTAGACTCAGGTAAATCTGATCTACTGCTGGGTATGAATAGAAAGGTTTTGAGTCTTAGTAGGCGCCTTGTCTGGCCATTGCTCGGTTAGAGCGAGGACCAGCATATGGGGAAATGGCACTCCGGATTTCTGTAGGATGTGTGGGGATGAAGAAGAGCCAGAAGCAATAGAGCATATCATCTGTCATTGCCCACGGCTGCAACGACATAGGCAAAGATGGCTGAGCAGACGTTTCCATGAGGGCATTAGTGATATCGCGAAGTGCAAACTTGAGGATATCGGGGGCTTTATCATGGGAATTAAATGGCTGAATGATGGATGATAACGGCTCTTTGTTTCTCCTAGTCTCCTAATTAGTCAATAAATTATAAATGAAGGGAATCACAATGGATGCAATTGGGTCTCCGAGTGGATGTGTATTTCACACTACCCTTCCTAACCTAACCCAACCATATATTTTTATACTTTTCACTAAAATTGGTAAAGGTATTTATAGGTATTACTTTATTCATATTTTTTTCTTTTTTCTTTCAAATTCACTTTTTGTTCAGGGAAGGAGGTGGCCAGGAAAGGAACATTTTGTTTTGAATATGAAATAAAAAATTAATGGAAAACAATATCAAATACGCAGTATAATTGGATTCTAGTATAAGAGGTAATTTTTTATCGGCCACTCCAAACTTTGAAGCTAATTATTTTCTTTGTGCGTCATATTGCTTGATGAAGGGTACATAAGATTCGGCACAGCTGAATCCACTCTTACTTGTTTGGTATATTTTTCTCTGAACTTGACACGTTTGAAAAAAACTAAAATGATTATATTGTAAATATAAATAACATCTGTAATATAGTTTTTTTTTTTTTTCTTTTATATATTGATTTTGTGTTTATTTCTAATTTGAGCATTCTGCTGCCATTCTCATTAACATGTTGCAGTTAAATTGTGGAAATATTTGACGTACATACGTAATTATAAAAAAACAAAATTGCAAAAGAAAATGGCACAGTTCAAGTTGAATATGAAACGTTTAACGTAAGAAAGTAAAAATATGGTCATACTACTGTATTCATTAATATAAAATAATAGATGAAATATAGAGTCAAAAACATGTATGTAAGTATGTATGTATGTGCTTATAAAATTGGAATTGAATTTGAAATAAGACTTGTTGCAAAAACTAATATATTAGTTCATTCGTGATCATTCACGCACTCAAATAAAACTAAATCACTCATGCACAATCCATATACGATCATGATATTTAACTCAGATTCAGGCACTTACTTACTTGAGTGGCAAAACAAATAATGACTACGATAGTCATGCTCACAATGTTCTCGCAAAAAAAAAAAACACAAAATATTTGTCAATTTTATTTTCATCATTACATTCCATTAAAACGTTTTTTTTTTACCGAATTGAAGATAATAAACAATATAGATAACATTTCCAGTTTTTGTTCTAGCGAATAATAACTATTAACTGTTATATTTCTAACACAGATGAAATCATGAGCAGTTTTTTACGAATGACGCCCATGATAAAATATAAAGTTTTCACCCTGCCAACCTCATCTTTAATAATAAAGAGAAGAAAAGTGCATTAAACTATTTATAATATTAGATATTCTACATTTTTATTACCCATTACATACATACATACTATAAATAAATAAATATTTTAAATTTTATTGTTTTATCTGTGGCACATTTATTTAAAAGAAAAATGAATCAAGAATATACATGATGGGAAAATTGGCTACTTTTTTTATTGCCCATTATTATAATAGAAACGACCTTTGTTACAAATTATTTAATTGTTGATTATGAAAATATGTGTTTACTTTCGATTACTTTCTTGTTGATGCCACTGCTTAGTGGTCTCAGTCTATCAGTGCATTATAAGTGGGATGAATAAAAAATTACATGTAATTAAACATGAGAATGTTGATAAAAAAAATATATAAATACATGAATCGCTATTTTTTGTACGGAAGTTCTGAAGGATATATTTTCTATTAAATATAAATTAAAAATTAAATGACGTGGTTTACTTTTATTTTGCAAAATTATTTAACAACTAAAAACTTTTAGGCTTAGAGTCTGAACACAATGTTTGCGGTGCGGTGCGGGAAAAATAAACATAATACAACGGAAGACGGCGACGACAATACTTGTCATTGTTTGCTTACATTTTTATTAATTTATTTGTGCACCGCAATAAATTATTGCTACATTGTGTTCAGACTCTTATTCCTAAAAATAACTTCTTGTGTATATATTGGAGAAAAGTTTTGTGGCAACACTTAAATTGTGTTGTTGTTCAAGTGTTGATTTAAAGAAGGGAAATTAACGTAAACAAACTAGACCTTGACTGAGAAAAAGGAATGAGTGAAAAGGTGGCCAGTTTTTTGTCTCCATTGCGATTTCGCATGATATTTTATTTGCCATAAAAAATGAAGTGTTTTAAATGAAAAAAAAAAAATCTGAAACATGTTTTATTTTTGTACTTCTATTAAGTTTGCAGACTAATTCACACAATAATAAAATTATCACTCATGAAATCGACCTACAATAAATCGGCTAAACAGTTTAATTGTTAATTTCCTTGATGTAAAAACTAATCACAACTTACAGAAACGAAAGTCAGGTTACACTGTACAACAAAATCAAAAGTTTTCCCAAATATCTAACAAGATTTCAACAATTAAAACTATGTAAGTACATATTTTGAATGTTTAAGTCTGCGAGAGATTAACTTTAGGGGGTTACAAGTTTTACCATTTACATAATTTTTATAGTGAATTGGCATAGGAAATTTTGTAATCTTTATGTTTCAGGTACAAAGTGTGTTCAGCACTTTTGTGAAAAACGTCATGAGGAATAGTTTTGTGGTGCAATGATCAATGCTCCAACTGTTAGATGTACATGTTTCTTTTTGTAAATAGATAGTTGATAGTCGATTCACTATAAAAATTATCAAAAGAGGGAACTTTAACTGGCCCTCATCTAAACGTTTAAAATTTTGTTGAAAAATATCAAAAATAAATTTCAAAACTAATTTTTGCAGGCAAATTTTAAATCTTAAAATATTTTTCAATAAAAATTCAATTGAAAAAGATATCCCATTTGTCTTAGTTTTTTGTATATTTTTCTTTTTTGCAACTAACAACTTGTTAACCAACATTAAGCTCTGTACAGACGGTTGTCAGATCTAACAATATTGTCAGATCTAACAATTTGCTGGCAATGTACTGACAATAAATAATTGCCAGCACAAGCTTTATTGTCAGTTCACACGGTTGTAAGAAAATTGTCAGAAAAGCTTTTAATTTATTGTCAGACAATAAATTTATCTAGCAACGTTGTAAGTCAATAAATTGTCTGTTTACACAGTTGTTAGATATAACAATAATTGCCAGATTCTCTCAGAGAGCATAAACACCATGAAATGTATAGAATACTTTTAAGAGAAAGAGAATACAGTCGGATTCGGCTAAGCGAAAATTTATGTTTTTCATTTCAGATTCATTTTAAAAACTTAAATATGTATAAGCTTGTAACTATATTTGAAAATAATAAATAGTTAATTATATTTAATTGAAATGAGCAGTCGCTAAAAAGTATTTCGTTGCCAGTAAATTAATAATGTTTTCTTTTAAGTGGTGTTTGTTTTATATAAATTATCTTATTTCTAACCGAAATATGTTTCAATTAAACGGGGTTACTTTTAAGCGGATTTTTTTAAGCCATAGTAAATGCTTTGAAATTGATAGAAAAAACTAAATACAAATTTTTATTTTCAGTTAAGCAATCTTATCCGAATTCGACTGTAATAAAAGCTTTTGCTTGTTTATTTACTGACAATGAGAAAATTGTCAGATTCACAAAACTCAAACATCTGACAATGAAAAATTGTCTGACAATTACCTGGCAATGAAAGCGAATTGTATTCTCACGATTGTCAGATGTCTGACAATTTTTTGATATATTGTAGTATAACAATTTAATGACAATGGTTTTTCTGGCAATGTTGTCAGACAAAAATTGTTAGTTCAGACGGTTGTAAGAAATTTTGAACACATTTTACTGACAATATTGTTAGATCTGACAACCGTCTGTACAGAGCTTTACACTTTTTTTTATTTAATTCCATCCTTTTCTCATTAGAAACTTTGGAACTTTTTCACCTTTTTAAAGCACTATTTAATTGTGCTATAAAAATTTCATAACTTTTTTTTAATAAATTTTGGTTAATTTTATTCATTAAAATAAAAACACTAGAAGAATTATACAAATAAAATAAATAGCAGACCAGCACGTAAACAATTTGAAACAAAAACACAGACGTAACGTAAACAAAAATGTTTTTTAATATGTTTGCTTTTCTTCTAACATTAAACACAGAGATGAGCTTAATTGTTTAATAACTTTTGTATATTTCTTTTAATTATTTTAACGCGCTCGCTGGCCTGTCATATTAATGCTACAAAATTGGACTAAAAAAAATTCAACGAAAAGTCAAATTTAATTAAGAACGAAATAAAAAAAAACACACACAAAATAAATATCTTTCTAATCCGACTGGCAGATAAACAGCTGACTTTCTTTTCTGTTTTTTTTAATATTTTTGTTTATTTTTGCTTTCATTTTATTCATTCTCGACCGTTATATTTGCTCATTTTGGCTGGATTGTTTTGAAAAAGAGCAACAACAACAAAAAAGCTCTCTATTGTTTTCAAAACAACTGTTTACCGTTAATATAAACACATACTACATACGGTTACATATATAAAAAAAGTAAAATGCAAAGAAAACAGCAACAGCACAGGCAAGTGCATGCGAGAGTATAAGTGTTGGAAATGAGAAAAATATTAAACATACGCCTTCGTAAGCCGGCAAAAAACAGACGATCGGTGCTCAAGTACACCGTACTTGTACAAATAAAGTGCCAGCAAATTGAATTGAAGAGAACAAATAGATTTTCATAACAGCAATCTTTTGTGTGGTGACTTTTGGTGAAACTTCACGAAATTCGGTTTCGTGGAATATTTCAGTATGCACTAATTGTGAATAAGTACGAAATTAACTTTTAAGCACATTTAAATTTTTCTATACATAATTTTTGGCGTGCACGTAGAGTTTGGATGTATTCTCATGTTTTATATTAGAGGCGAGTAGCCTCTAACTACTAGCTTTGCTATTGTCACTTAACTTGGTTTTTATATTTAAAAATAAAATTAATTATTCTACAAAAAAGTATTTTTGTGCTGACCCATTTAAAAAAAAATATTGGAATTAAAAGAAGTAATTTTGAAGTTTCTTTCTTGGTAACGTTTTTTTTTTTTTGACAAATATTTGATGAATGTGAACGTAGCTTTAAAAATCGTTGAATTTAAACCTGAAATTTAACAATTTGTTTAATTTTACGAAATTACTTAGTAGCTCCATTTTAAATTAATATAATTGGACTATTGATTTTGAAAAACAAATTAACAAAAAAAAAATTAATAGATTCACTTCCTACTTTACGATTTCGACTTAACCGACTTCAAAAAAGGGGAAGGTTATCATTTCAGGGGTATACATATTTTCTTTTTATATTTGGACCTCCATAACTCTTAGCATTTATGAACCGATTTTCAAAATTATTTTTGTTTGAAAGTAAGTTGATCGCAGTTGGGTCCCATAAGCGTGAAAAAATTTGGGGGGAAGTTATTCATGCAAATAGTGACTATCGAATAAGTCCTCTAATTATAGACCGATGTTAATAATGTTTCAACATGTTTCCGTGCAGTTTGGTATAGTTGGATTATTCATATCACAATTCTCGTATTCTATTTCTGCTGAAAACTTGGTTAAATAGTTGATATTCTTTCCCAATTAATATTCACTTTCATAAATTGTAAAAATGGACGAAGGAACGCTGATGAGAACTGTAGCGGAATTGAAATCGGTATACTGATGCGTTCTGCTAGTCTGATTGGATATAGTAATGTTTTTCAAAATAAAAAAAAAAGCTGTTCATTAATTCAATAAAAACTGAACTTAAGCCCAATAATAAAAATTTCTCATTTATACATTATTACAGTTCAAATAATAATTACGTTTATTCGTAATAATCTATTTACTCGTATATAAAAATGAATGTCTGTCTGTCTGTTTGTTTGTGCTTTATAGGAGGCCAAACCCTTGGACTGATCTTCCTGAAATTTTCACAGCATGTTACTGTGACTCTGAAAGGAAGTTTTGATTGGACAAAGGGGCGTGGCACCGCCCATATAACCCAAAAATTTAAATCGCCATATTTTGGGAATTTTTTGACCTACGTCGATAATATTTGGTACATATGGTATTGGCATAATTAGGAATACGTACCAGGAGAAAAGTGGTTGGATCCGCGCCCCTTTTTAGGAAAACTAGAAATCGTAATATAGTCTTAACTACTGGACCGATCGTCATTAAATTTTCACAATAGGATATATAAATAATTTTAATTTTATTTTATAACGAGGGGGTAGCGAAGCACACCGGGTTCAGCTAGTAATATATAATAATGATAATTGACATTTTATTAAGAAGTCATTGGTTTACATTTGTGAAACCCACAATTAATCCCAATTTTCCCTCAAAATTGCCAACACTAACAGAGATTTATTTCTTTACTCTCCTTTAATGATCAACAAAATAACACGAGAAGACTTTCTATAGAGAGCGAGTGAGCGAACAACAAGTATGTACAATACAATAACGGAAGTAAAAAGCTTTCCTTTTATTAACTAACTGCACATAATAAAATAATAGACAAAGTGGTTTAAAGCATGCATTCGCCCATACATAACCAAAAACATGCATACATACTACAGTACATACATATGGATGACATACACCCATAAGTGGGTTTAATAAGATAATAATGTATACACACATTCATTTAGAAATATTTATATGTATATAAAATATTATTTCATCAAAAGTAACAAATGCCGGTAGACTTTGTACAATTTTTTATAAAATGTTTTTCTTAAATTCTTTCCAAACGAGATTTTTCTGTAGAAATGAACGATAAGATATATATATAGATATCATATCATTAAAGTATTTATATAGGTATGTATATATGTATGTTTGTATGTATGTATGTATGTATATACATTTGTATTTCGATAAGATAATAATCTTGCACCTTTTTGTCTAGTGTTATTTTATTGTGGAAAACTATTTCCAAGATACAAGTAATTTTTTTTTTATTACGTACTATTTCATGTTTCGTTATAATATTCGGAATCACAGATATACTTTTGAAATATTTTCTTTAAGGCATTTTGATTGTGATTAATTATTTATATCAATTTTTTGTTTTTAAATCAATAAATTAATCAATGAAAATAGGTATCATTTAGAGTGAGTTTTTAGGAAGGAGCTTAAGCGAAGAGGCAATCTATTATCATTTCATTTGAATATAAATTTAATCGAGTACTAATTGTGTTTGCTGTTAAGTGAAAGTGCAAAATTGTCATACTGAAGAATAAAATTATGGCAACACTTTTATAATATTTTGACAGTAAATATAACCCACCAACTTTGGCCGCTTAAACTTTCAAGTAAAATTAGTGAATTGTCATCTCAACAATAGATAACCCAGATGAAAGATGACTAAATCTCTGACCTGCCGCCTAAAAACTCACTCTTGAATTTTTTTTTTTTTTTAATTTTATAATCGTCTGTTCGAAAAATATTTATTTAATTTCACAAATTTTGCGCACAGTTGAAAATTTATGATCGTGTATTCAATAAATACAAATAAATTGCAAATGTGAAAACGTTATTTAAATACTTTTTTTTCCACTTGTTTTTATTAATAAAAATATGTGGATCTGAATTGCAGAACACCAAAACTGCTAAAGTAATCCACTTTCGAGTGAATTCGGATTCTAGAACAGACCCGATATACTTGAAATTATTTAAACAATTCACTACATAATTTTAATTTGATTTATTTCAAGCTTAGTAAAGGGTGTATTTTTAAGACGATCAGATAGCCACACCAGATATTAATTAATTTAAAATCACTAACAAGTGCGAACAAAGTAAAACATTATTATTGTATAATCTTTGTTGTATTTGAAAAAAACATGTGTTCAAGGCGAATTTATAAAAGGTGGTTTCGGCTTAATTTGCTTTAAAAAATGCCTACATGTATGCCTCTACGTAGTTGTATCGCTTATTGTTGTATACGAAAATCCTCCACTTACTTTGTAAAAATATGTACCGAAAAATATGTCAACAAAGCATTTGACAAAGTAACTGGCGCACATTTACAAGCCGAAAATAATCACCTGGGCTGTCGAGACTATCTGTTATGCATTTGCAGTTGACACAATTTCATACAAATTTTAGTCAACAAAAATAAATTGTTTTTGTTTTGAGAATTTTGTTTGAAATTATGCGACAAATTGCAATAAAAAATATAGTCTAAGGCAAAACGTTCAAGTTTTATTTAATTTATGACAAATTGGCGCCATCGAAAATGCGACTTCGAAGCTTCGCAAATTAATTTTATATAGAAAAAGATTTTTTTTTTAAATTTTGTAGTAATCGGCCAAAAACGGCAACACAGTCCATAATTAATAATGCAAGAGTGCACTCGAGCGACCACTAGCAATAATACAATAGCGCTTCTCAGACACAAACCTTTTCCTTAGACACCACTCTTAACGCTCTGAACTCAACACAAACAATTTAGCAAAATCGAAAACCATTTTATATACAAACGTGTAATAACGCCTTAATACAGATGGTAAAGATAAAAATAAAGCAAATTAATTGAAAAGGTCACTTACCGCTTTACGTTTATCAGCTTCTGTAGCTGCAGAATTTGAACGATGTCTAAATAAATCCATTACTTTGGTCATGGGCGAACGGGAAGCATCGGCCCTGCGTACCGCAGTCACTGTATGATAATACTACACCAAAAGAAAAGCCAAATATTAAAATCTATACAAGATATTGATTAAAAATCAAAACTTACATGAGCATCACTGCCCTGATGTGGATGAGCCGACCCATCTTTGTACTTATTCTTCACGGATGTACCCTCAGCCGTTGTTATCGTCACCGCTGGATGTTGTTTCTGATGATGATGGCCACTGCCAATAAGGCCGGAATTTTGTAAAGCTACTTTCATGGAATTCATAACACCCGTACCGCCGCCGCCGCTACCACTTCCACCAGATGTCGAATGTGTACTACTGGCACTGCCCATTTCATTGCCCGTGGCGGCTGCTGCTACTGAAAATGGATCCAAAAGCATTTTTTGTTTTTTTGCATCGGATTTAGCACGCGGCCGAAACACATCAAATATGGTGGGTCTACGATTAGGACTAGCTATACCATGTACGGTCGACTGATTAAGTACAGGCGACTCATCGCCACTACGCCTACGTTCTAGCGAACCAGACCGTGGTGTTCCGCCTACACGCTCAGAACTGCGAGAAATTTTTTCCGCATTGCGATTAAGTTTTTCCAATTTTGCTGCTTCACGTTCCAGTCGTCTGGCGGTTTCACGTTCAATTTTGCGGGCTTCTTTTTCACGACGACTAGCTTCTTTTTCTTGACGTCTAAGCAAAAAAATTAAAGGAGAGTTGAAAAAAGAATTATTTACATATGTAAATTATACAATTGAATGAGGATATTTTCTACCCCTTCCACAATTGAGTAATTTTAATAACTGTCTGTTCCAGGATATCGATAGTTTTCTTTGTAATGCATTCTTAACGACAAACAGCTGATTTGCCTCATATACATGGTAACAACTTTCAGCAAGACAAACATTTCACTACATATGTATGTATGTATGTACATATATGCGTCCCCTTGACAAAGGTGTGCATTTTGAATTGATCTTGTCGCAAACGGGAATTGGTAAAAAAAAAGTTTGGATTTTTTTTTGAACTGGTGCCAAAAATAAAATAAAATGTAGCACCAAGATTTTCTTTTACAAAATTAACAATAAATATTAAGTGTGTTCGAGTACGCAAAAGTTTTTACTATTTTTGAATGCATTTTACTAAATTACCTTCGTTTACACAAAATACATACAGTAAATGAGAACACAAAAAAAGTCCGATTCCGTACTCAACATTGGGATCACGCGGGATCCGTATTGACACTAAATTTTTAATGGACGACGTGTGTTTGACATTGCTTTTGATTTTGTGATTTTTTTTCGCTTTAACATACTTTTTTTAAAATTAAATTTTTGCAAAAGGTAATCTTTCTTAAAAGATTATTTATCTTAATATTGAGATTTTTTTTATGTTACTTTTTCAAAAGAGGTGCATTTCCATAAAATCTTATACCCTGTTCAGATATACAATGCAATAAACGCCATTTGATTGAGCTCAGTATTCCATACAAAATTGTAATTAAGTTATTGCGCAATAAATACAAAATTGTTATAAATATTGAGTAAAACTTGAAATGGAACACTGTTCACAAGTATGTTCAGTGGTGAAAATTATCTGTTTGACAAATGTCAACGAAATAAATTAAATTAAATTTTAAGTTTTTAAATTGAAATTATAATTTACAAAAAAAAAAATAATTTAAACAAGCTAAAAATAACCATTTTTTAGGTAAATATGTACATAAGTTTAAAAAAAAAGAAAAAGAGAATGAGCTGTAATGAGGCCAGTTTAATATAAAAACAAAGTTATTTTCCAGTTGACAAAGTTTATTGAATTACCTTAAATCTGTATGTGTGAACACTAAAATAATTTTTTCAATTAACCAAATATTGACTCAATAAAAATTGTATGTCTGAACATAGTATTGCAACGTGTGAATTATTAGGCTTTTTATATTATAGTCGATATGGCAATAATGTCATGTGACAAGCAATAAATAGTTTATACAATCAAGTTTTGCTTTCGAGTTTTTTACACGTACTACTGTCTGTCAAAATTCACAAAAGTTAAAAGCTGTGACGTAGGTGGCTTACAATTTCAAATCAATTTACTTTCAAGATGCCATCAAGAAAACAACTCAAAATGGTTGCTTCATTAGAGTTTATAGTCAAAATGGCAATCAGATGCTTACTTGAAAGCAAATTGAAACACACAATTTGAAAAAGAATTTGAAAGCAAATTTCCATCAAATTTTAAAAGTATGAATGTATTAGTAAAAAAGTGTGAGTGTAAATACTGAAATTGGAAACAAAACTTGATCGTGTGAACCCCAAGTTACATCAATAACGTAAATATCATGCATACATAAATAGCAGAACACCCACACGAATTTAAAAAAAACTGAAAGGCTGTTACTCGTTCGGTTTAGATTTCGTTCAATATTCCTGGTACACGAAATTCATCCTTTCTAATCAGCTTAGAATTTAAGTAGAATTTAAAATTGATTAAAATAATTTTACCTGGCTTCTTCTTTCATCTTTTTGGATGCTTTGCGAGCAGCTTTGGCATTTGGTTCTGCAGGAGCACTTGAAGGTCTGGATGAGGGTAATTTTGCATCGTGTTCCTATAAAGAGTAATAAGAAAATATTAAAAAAAAAGTTGGTCATGTAAAATAGAACGACTTTTTATTGTCAAACAAACTTTAACGTTTTTGTGTTTTTGATCCGTTCAAATGGCATCTCCGCCATTAATGTCACCCACACAGAATTTAATGTGAATTTCATGTCGTGTCTTTTAATAGAAACTTAATTAAACCACAAATATAATATTCGTATAATTGTGTTATTTTTGATATTAATTAATAACTTAACGTGAAGAATAGAATATAGAAGCGAAACCCTATGAAATGAATACGACAAAATGTATGTACAATAAAAAAAAAATAATTAATTAATTATGAAAGAAATTGAAACCCAAAAACACTCATCATGTGAGTGTTCGTTTTTTCTTAAAAAACAAAAAAAAATATGTACGTATAGATTATTTTTTTATTTTGAATTGAATTAAATAAAAAAATACTTTTTATGTTCTTAGACGAGTAGACACAGACAGACCTTTTATGCAGATCAGTACGAATGAGTATCATAATAATCAAGATGTACATAAATTCGAAAAACTTTTTGCTTTATTCAAATTTATTTTTTCAAGTTTTCTTTTTTTTATTTACGATGTTTATTTTTATATGCATTTTTTATAACAAAGGCATTTTTTGCGGTTGAAGTTTTTTGTTTGCTTGCTTTAGTTATGACGTCATTGTATGTATTTGTTTCTTGAGTACACATATTTAAACATACATATGTAAATACATATGTATGTACTTATGATCAAATTTGTATTTTTTAAATTTACTATAGATAAGTCACGTGCTACGATATTTAGTTGCTTATACACATCTGTACATAAGTAGTGTATATGTATGCATGTTTGTATGTATGTAGATCACACATGCAGATTTCAAATGTTTTATTGGAATAAATTAGATTGCGAACATTTAAAACAAACATTTAAATTGTTGATTAATTAATGTCAACACACGCACAAACAAAATGTTCGAATATTTGAATGAAAGGGAATTCAAGCTAAATGGCCTTGATAACCCAGTTGATGATTACATTCGTCCTTGTATTGTTAGAACCTTCAGATGTAATAACGCCTTTTCATAAAAGTAAAAAAAAAAATGGCCAAAAAAGGTTTGTCAGTTATACAAGCGGGGAAAAAAAAGGCGCATAAAATCACCTGGCCTGGACTCTCCAAGTCACCTCTTATGATAATTTTTTAGATATTCCAAAGATTTGTAGATATTTTATCCGGCAGGAAGAGTACCAAACATCTGACCACACTTTCCATCTAGTGCAGTGCGCCTGGCACAAGAACGCGATCTCTTACGCGCCTACAACCCAGCAGATGAACGCATAGAACAAGTCTCGGCACAGAAAACTACCCAAGTTAATGAACATCGCCGTAGTAAATGGTTAGTCCAACTTAACCAATGTTCTGTAGACTCAAAATAGATATGATCAACAATCAAAAGTCTATCTGGTTCACGCAATCAGAAAAATCTCGCTGCTATAGGCTTCAACAATGCCCTCCCTCCAGAACCGGCCCACAAGGTCTGTCATACGGAGAACCAAGGACCTAAAACGGGACTTGAAATCCGCCTTCTTCACATCAACTGAAGTCGAGAGAATAATATCCAGAGCAAAACCTTCCAAGGCCCTTAGACCTGATGGCATCTGAATACTGATGTTGAAATGGCACTGGATTTCCTAGCGCGGATCCTAAATTTCTCGATACGATGACTGGTGATTCGGATATCTGGAAAGTTGCTAGAATAATCCCGATTCTAAAACCTGATAAATCCGCTAATCAAAGAGATTCATACCCCCAATCTCCCCGTTTATCGCGAATAGCAAAGGTTTTGGAAGCCTTACTGTTACCATCCTAACAATGCTCTCAGGATGCGTAAAACTTACCAACATCGGCCATCTTCATAAGGAGACATTAATACTACCCGTTATGCAGCATAATGTGCTGCTTTCAAAGCAGTTCCTGATGGCATGTCAACTGCCAGCAAGACCAACTGAGGTGGCAAGGTTTCTCCAACCTCCAAACAATGACAATTACCTAATTTTAATTCAATATGTTGTGCATTAGTCGCATTTTTCGTTTTTAAACCTTATTTTAATCTAAAGCGAATTCATGCAAAGTAGTTTCGGGAGCACATGCGATTATATTCGCCGCTTTATAATTTTTATCTCCATGAGATGTCAAAATTAAATTTTTTAGTACATATTTTTGATATCCCTGAGAGGAATTTTTTAACACAAATTGGAGTGAGACAAGATTTATATGTGCAGTGGACCGACTTATTCACTGGAATAATAAATTTAATTTGACCAATTTTGAGCCAACATATTTTGTCAAACAAACATTGAGCATTGAGAAAAGTTTCCCGAACAGATGTCAAGGTGATATTTAGACAATTTATAAGATATTTATTTTTTATATAAAAACAAGATTGCTATTTTGCGTTAATAATTTAACGGGTTTATTTTATATAAAACTTGAATAAGGAAAAATTAATAAGTTTTGTAAATCGGGAAATGCTCCTTCTAATATAATTTTTAATATGCTAAACTAATTTTTCCCTTTTTAAATGACGCAAAAAGTTCGAATAGCCTGATTGCATATTTAAAAACTTTTTGTAAAATTTTAATATGAAAATAACTTCAGTCCCAGGGTTACAGAAAAATACGCATTGTTAAATACATATAGCGCAACGGTAACACTGGTATTTAATGTGATAATTAGGAGATTTTTACTGCCGCTCGAGATTGTAAATCATATAATATAGACCCATCAAAGAGAGATATGATGGAGTAAATCATTTTTTAGTCTAGACAAAAGACAAGAAAATACGTCAGTGTGCAAGTTTAAACTGTCGATCACATTTAACTTCCATGTGCAAAATAATATGTGATACTGCGCATCTGAAAATGCTGCCATACTGTTTTTAAAACAGCTGGTTTATACCAAAAAATGGTTTCATTATTTATTTGTCTTAATACTTTAGCCAAGATTGGGGTTACAAACACATGCACAAAATAAACATAACGAACGAACAACAATAACGAACGAATAAACAAAGAAGCAACGCAAAAAAAAAAAAAAAAATTATGATAATTAGAAAAATACTAAATAAACAAATAATTTGTTTAAATGTTTTGCGGGAAAAAAAAGATATACAAAGAAAAGAATTTCATTTATTCTGACTCATCTCTAACACTTTCATTCGTCTGCCACAAACAGAGGTTGTGGGGGCGGTAGACTACACGCGTTGTTCGCTTTTAATAAGATGGTTTTTTTTTAGCACATTTCGATTGTTAACCAATTTTGTTAAGTATGTTTCTATGAATTATTGCTATTCTTTGTAGCATTTTTTGATTAATTAGCGAAAAAAAAAAATAAACGAATTTATTTATAAACCCGGACAGTGGAAAAATTTACGTCAAAACGTTCATGGAACTTGTTTTGTTTTAATACTTTAATTGACGTTATTAATGATTATCCTGTTAAGGTAACAATAAAAATTTTCAAAGAAAAAACTAATTTTGATTAATTGAATTTTTTGGCACGTATCAACCAACCAACCAACCAACTATTCAACCACAATAGACCGTTTTCATTATTTTATTTATTTATGTAGTTAAAACTAGTTTTGAATATTGTTTATTTTTTTCAAGTTCTACAAACAATTAAATAACTTGTGAACAATAATGTTCGAGTCTGTTTAGTATAAAATTTATGCAAATTATTTATATGTATGTATGTATATTAAGTTTGTCTGCCACACACATGTCTTCACGTGATCAAAATTATTTGATATTTATGTTAAATAAAAGTTATACTGACCTTAACCAAATTAATAAATAAAAAACGATAAATAAAAATTAAGAAAGATAATTCTTGAACTCGTTTTTGTTTTTGAATCTGAATAATTATTTTGCTACATAGGATTGGAGGGGTGGAGTTAAAACTAGCAAAGGAGGCCAAATACTTGGGTGTTTTCCTAAATAGCAAACGTTCTTGGAAAATAAACATACAAGAAAGGCTCAAGAAAGGGGTCAATGCCTACTATACATGCAGGAATTCCATTGGGAGGAACTGCGGTCAGGCCGGTGATTTCTTACGGATGTGTCGTATGGTGGGAGAAAGCCATAGCAAGCTGCTTTCTAAGGTGTTACTGGGGCCCAGAGGAGCACCCCTCAGGCTGCCTTGGACGTCATCCTTCACCTGCTTCCCATTGAACAATTTGTGTTGAGAACGGCGGCAAGGAGTTTGCTCAGGCTTACGGAAGCGGGTTTTGTAAAGTCAGGATTTACAGGTCATAAATCACTCTTGAAAAAGATTAGTTTTAGCAGACAGGAGACCATATTCCCTGAGTTTACGGACTCCAAGGTTGTTGAGACTAATTTTATTAGAACGCCTTCACTAATCATTATGGATAGGGATCTTTGGGTCAAATCTGATAAGACTGTACGAGGGCTATGCGGTTTTTACAGATGGGTCGAAAATGGAAATAGGCACGGGTGCTGGCGTCTATTTTTTAGGAACTGACATTCGTAGGTCCTCAGGGCCACAGAACTAGTGACAGAACACGTAACTGAAGTCGCGGAGGTAACATTCTACGTTGACAGTCAGGCGGCGCTGAAAGCTTTGAAGGGGCATAGCGCCAAATTGAGGCTGGTCAGCAAGTGCAGGCGGGCGATCTCTCATATTTCTTATGGACAAATTTAGCGTTAGGCTAGGTCGGCTCAATTCGCTTTGAAAAACCTCCACTTACTTTGTCAAAAAACTGTACCGAATAATCTGTCAACAAAGCATTTGACAAAGTAACTGACGCACACCACCTGTTATGAATTTGCTTGGGTATAAATCGAAAACCAAATATATATAATATAACAAGGCGAATTCCTACTAGCTGGTATCGTCCTAATTTGCCTAATAAAATGCCTCAATGGGATGTAAAAAAATGTACTAAACATTTATTTTGGTATCTGGAAATGAAAAATATAATCGGCCCAAGTGGGCGAATATAATCACATGTGCTCTCGAGGCTACAATGTATGATATAATAAATAAATCAAATATTTATCGAGAACTTGAACCATCGCTGTTTTCTACACCGAAACTTTTTCATCAGCTGATTTCTATTGATATTTTTCATATAACCCGTTATCGGGAATAAAATAAGACATGAAAATTCTGTTCACGTTAAATATTTCATATGAACGAAAAACTTGCGAACAAAATTATAAAATAGTACACTGACAGAAAAAGAACGCTAAAATTGGCGATCATAATTTTAGCGAAAGGCAACACATTTCACGTGAATTTTTTTTGCTGTTAAGTGTGATTATTTAAAGTGTGATACTGTAGAAACAAAATCTATTAACGGATTAGAAAAGGTTTGAAGTTAAATTTTATTATATTATAAAAACCTAGACACAAGTCATATAATTTAGGAGGGCTCTGTTGACCTGTTAAAAACCAGTTAAAAAACGAAAAGGATTTGAGAGGAGAAGAGCTTATAGTTGTATTGTGAAAATCGGTTAAGATACGAATTGAAGCCAAATACGCAAAAGACAGACTAATGAAAACTTTATTCAAATCAAGTACTTTTTGTGCAAAGAAAATCAGTTTTCCAAAATATCTGCCGAAACAAAAAATGGCAACTAGGAACCAGATAAATGTTTATAGAATTCAAATACAACTTACATCTTCCGATTGTGCAGCCCTGTTAAGACCACTTTCGGCCGCGCTATCATCCATTGTATAGTACTGTCTCTTTGGTAAACACGAAGTGCTCTGAGTAGCTGTTGGTAGACTTTTGGTTTGCACATTCGATGATCGTTTAATCCAAACATCATCCAAGTGCATATAACCGCGATCACTTTTTATGTTACACATTTCGGTGGCTGATGCTGTTGTACTTGTTGTGGGAGTTGTATTAATACTATTATCACAGTTATTTGTTGAATTTAAAGATGTTGTACTTTCGGTGGGTGTCGTACGAACTTCGACGAGCGAAGTATCGAAGAATTTTTTGGATAAATGCGGTGTAACTGGAATATACTTATTTGTACTGCCATAACGTTGGGAAAATAAGCCTTGAACGGAGGAATACCCGCCAAAGCTGCTGGGAAAACTAATCGTGTGGGCATTAGTGGAAGAATCCAAATGTTTCAGCTTGTCCGTCTCGGTACGTAGCTGCGGAATTTCTGGTGTTTCTAAGGCTTTTGTTACCGTAAATTTTCCTTTGATTACAAGAGCTTCAGGGCTGGGCGAACGCTGTTGTTGCGGGTTGTTCTTTGTAACGATACTGGATTCCTTTTGATAGAGGGATTTTTTTGCAGTTACTGAAGATGTGGCGGGCGTAGTAGATTTAGCTGATTCCAGCAGATTTATTAAGGCAGGTGGTAATATGGTGGGTGGTATGGGAGGCGGTGGTGGCGGTGAAGTAATTTCGGGCGCTACTGTTACCGTCTTAATGTCCTCCACATTGCCTGTATTAATGCTATCAATTTTATGCATAAACTGTTGCCTCAAGCGTTCCAAATGTTTAAATTTCTCCACTGAAGCTTTGTCCTTTGCTGGCGGTGGAGGAGGTGGGCTGGTTTTGGCTTTTGTTTCCATCTTACTAGATGAATCTATTTGCTGAGCTTGTGGTGACTTTTCACCCTCATCTTCATCCTCTTCCTCTTTACACTGAGATAAACGTCTACGTTCCGTAAAAGGCTGTAGATAGGGACGTAGTTGAAATATATCGGCGTTATAGAATGTCGGTGTCATATTTATGGCCGAATGTATTAGAAAACCCTGACCAGTCTCATCATCATCATCTTCTGTATCTGAGCTACTGCTTTCATATTCAAACGAGCTAGACTTGGGAAAGGTTTTTAAGGGTGCTGAACCCAAGCCGGAACTGCATGTCAAACTCTCACTATTAATACTGTGCAATTCTTTAGAGGGCTCTTGTTCCGTCTCACCGTGGTTGGAGGTCTCCGAGTCACTTTCGTAACCATCATTGCCAAGCTCTAAGTCTTCCATAGACTTTTCGAAGGCATCTTCAAATACACAATCTCCCATAGAGGGAACTAAAGGCAATTTGTCTTTAATATTTGATGATTTTTTGGATTTATGTAAACTAGTGCTGACAACACTACTACTGCTGCCCATGTCCGAGGAGGTATCCGATAGCGATGACTTACTGAAGAATTTTTCATTACTATCCCGTTTCTCCTCTTGCGTCATATTTGCCATGGAGGCCGTGCTTAAAATGGGACATTCTTCTTCCTTCAAATTCTTCTCGGAATAGTCGGAACTTGTGGCCATTGGTTTGTGGTTTTAGCAAACAAAGCGGGTGAAAGAAAATTTTTACTTTAAGTTTTCTCTTTTAAAAGTTTATTCTCTTTATTTTATTTTTGTTTTTTTATTTTGTATTTTACACTTAAACAAAAAATACAAACACATACAAATAGGACTGTTTACACTAATATTATCTTCTTTTGAACGACATTTGTTTAAATTTATTTTACTTTTCTGTTATTATTATTACTATTTTCTACTTGAACATTGTTGATGATGAATTTTTATGTAACTTTTTTTTAATTATATTTCGAAATTCCACTTGTCTCTTGGAGTGTTTGCTATTTGCTTAAACTATTGATTGTATTATTTATTAAGAATGTTATGAATTAAATCAAGTTATCTGTAAAATAAAAAAGAAAGTAACAAAATTAAACATTTGTGATTTTTTTTATGGCGGAATCTCTGTTTAACACTTCAATATTTATCCTGTCATGTAATTTTCGACGTTTTGATAAAAATTTTAACTTAAGACAGATTAATGACCAGCTAAAAAGTTGAATACAATATTAGGAATAAAAATATCGGGTTTTAAAATGAACAACAATTAAAAGAGGTATGACCAGTTTGTGATTTTGTATTTAAATTCCTTTTTAATTCAGTTGTATTTCTGTACAGTTTAAGTTTTTTTCAGTTTGAAATGACACTGTGCAACGAAATTAAAATAACGAGCATAGAAAATAATCAAACTTTTCGTGATTTTCAAAGTAGAAAGAAGTAACAAACACGTGTTACATTCATTGATGAATCACCAGAAATAGAACTGCTTGTAAGATTTATATATCTTTGCCTTAGTTTTGCTAAGCTTGCCTGTAATGACAAATCAGTTTCAATCATATTGTCACTGTTTTAATATTTTTTTTAAATTAATTACAGGCAAAACAAATAAATATTCATGGAGGTCATTAATACCATTAATAAAACTATAGATGGGAACGTGCGTAATTTTCCGCACACTATTACGGACACACTTGTCCCACCAGTCACAATCTAGTATTATTGCTACAAAATTTGTAATATCAATTGCTAATGAAAGTATCATCGAATGGCTTAAAACTAAGAAAATAAGACTTGACAATTATAAAAGGTACTCTAAAAATGGGCTTTCCGCGTACAAATTGTAACACTGAAGACTTTTTAAGAGACCCGCCAGTCACATTAATAAAAAGAGTAGCTACGAAAATAAATTCAAACTGCTTTCGAAACTCCCATATACAAAGATTTGAGAGCAAAATGTTTTAAGATGAAAAACATTAGTAAAGCGAAAACAATAAATGGTATGAATATCACACGTGAAAAGATACAGATTGATCAAAACTTATATTTATAAGAAATTATAAAAAGATTTAACATGGAAGAAAGCAAAGGAGGTATTACTTTACATGATTGCAATCAAAAACTATCGTTGGAGTTTTCTACAAGTTATACAGAGGACATCAAAAAAATTCCATATATCTAAGCCGTAGTAAGTCTATTGTATGCAGTTTAGATAATCGCCGATCTGCGACAGCTATGTATTTTCATGCCTATATTCTGCTATGTCCTGGAACTCCTAAATTTTGGTATTGACAAAAAATGTTTTTCTGTTTTTCTTATTTTTTTTTTAATATTAAAATAAAATGGAAAAACTTAAAATATGGCCCTACAATTTTTATATGGGATTCGTTCACGTACCCAATTCAGTGGAAATTTGCTAATTTAGACCACCGAAAGGTTCGCAAGTTTTGGATCTTATGCACAGCATTTTATAATAGTGTGTTTGTGACGTTTTTGGCTCATGTTTTTTATTCATACGAAAGTTCGATCTTGCCTCAATGGCATATTTAAATTTCTTCCTTTGCCTAAATTTGTAGAGATGGTATATCCATCTTTGGATTTTATTTTGAATAGTTTTAAAATTTTTACGTACAAAACGTTAGCAGAGCTGTTAACAAAAATCTGTTAGGTCTGTGTTGGGAAACGGACAATGTTTTTTATTAGGCCTTCTCATGTTATTTTTAAGTAACAAAACAGTAACATCTATGGTCCAGACGGGCAAAAATTTTCTCCTAATAAATGTTATAACAAATAATCTGCTCGTCAAGACGGGGGGTTATCCGCAAGGCGAATTTATACCAGGTGACTTCGATAGTCCGATTGATTTTATTAGCATACTTTCGCCGCTTTAATTTTTTTTATGCCAAAACACATTTTTTAGTAAATTTTGTTTGGCATCCCATCCGAATTAAGTTCGTCTTAGTATGATGCCTAAATTTTTATGGAATATTTATTTAGCAAAAACTCTTCAAATTATGTACTCGGAATATATTGATGTATAATTTAAATTCAAAAATCCGAAGTGTTTGGATTGTATTACACACAATTTTATTTACATACTTACAAACCCAATGATACGACCACAATTTTTATCGATTAGTAGTGTGGTATGTTTATGACAACACAAGCGAAAAGAAAAGAGTGAGACAGTAAATAATTAAAAAAACAATTAATTGTCAATTGAACTGAAGCAGTGTTTGGATGAGAAAAATGATAATGGTTTGGTTTCGGCATCTAATATTCTGATCACATTTTATACATTTCATATATTTAAATACTTTACAAAACAATAGATCAAGTTCACATACGCTTGTTGTATCTAAAAATATACATATGCATACATATGTATGTATATATAAATACACATAAGTATGTATATAAAAGATGAATAAAATTAACGTTTTATCGACATAGAAATGAAAACTGCAGTATTCACAATATAAACGTAATTCTATACAATTATATTTATCCATATTATTGTGGCATTATGAAGGAAATTAGTATGCAGTTTTTTATCATGGTATTTGTGTTAATATTAGTTGTGTTGATAAGTTGGTAACGCCTGACAAATGTTGGTTAATAAGGCAGCATCGGCAGTAACGGCAATATTGAGGAAACAAATGAGTAACAACAGGGCTGCCACCCACTTAAATTTGACGACTGCAAAAAATTAATATTAATAGCGGTAATTTCCATTATAAAACCTTTGTAATACTGTGTAGTATTGTACAAAGTCGTTGTATATACAGAAATTATACACTTTTATATGCATATGTACTTGTAATAAAGCAGACATACGCTCACCGACTTTGTTATAAAAATAAAGGGTGTGTGTCATAAAGAATTATAGAAAAATTATGTAAAAATATTGCAATAAGTAAGGAAACTAACACTCGTTTGTAAATTGAATGTAAGCTCAGATCTTTTTATATGAAATCATTTTTATTGCATAAATTTTGTGTCATCGTAAGGCGTCACATAAACATATGTACATACGAGTACTTATGTATAAGATTAGACAATGTTGAGTGTAACAAAATATTAATACGAGTAATAACAAATATAAGACAATATAATTCTTCTTTTAAAAGTTTTCGCAAATAAAACTATATATTTCGTCAATAGGTTTTTATTAAAATACACCAAAGTATGTTACGTTGTTCAAGAATTCAAGCCGAATTCATACCAGTAGTGCGATTCAGTAACTTTTAACAATTCGATAATTGTTAAATTTACCGACAATTATTGCGATTTGCAGTAACGATTTTGTTATTCACTAATTGCTTCTTAACAACATCGTTATAATTTCCTTTTACTTTGACATCTCTATCAATATATACGAAAAGCACAAAGAAAAATAAACAAAAAACAAATAAACTAATTTATTTATTGAAATTTTTCCCAAAAATTTTTTAGAATTTAAAAAAATGAATGTTAAATTTTATGAAATTTAGAGATATGAATGTTAAATTGCATGTTTAAATAATGGTAATATTATTTTTATGCATAAAAGATTCTATGTTTGTGTATATTGTTATAAAAGATAAATTTTGTTCTTTGCATAACGCACGTGCTATGATTGAACTGCTGACTTTTATTTATTTCATAACAACCGAAAAATTATTGTCGTTTACATACCGATAGCGAATATCGATAAAAGTGTTCCTGAATACCAAATTCGATAAATTTTCGTTATACTAATTTTAACAATACGATTATCGTAATGAAAGTTACTGAATCCCACCACAGGTGGCGATTAGCCGATTGTATTTTTGATTTCCCTCATATTTTTCATTTCAAACACATATTTCAGTAAATTTTAGTTTTTTTCTATTGAAAAATTTAAAAAATCTTGTAAACGGTAACGCTTTTAAGAACGATATCAATTAACTAGAACATTGTTATTTTGGCCTATGTTGTATTTAGGTATAAATAGAAATGAACGAAATGTAAGGAATTTGTGGTAATGTAGCGAATTCTGGTGCATTTATAGTCGAGATCGTCGCACAATATAATTCTGACCATGCACACTGTCTTGCTTCATATTGTCTCAGCTGTTAATGGTTGTGGTAACACTTGGCATCACTCAAGACCAACATATATTTAATAATTTATTCACATTTAAGTTTTTTACAGACAACACTTGTTTCCGAGAAACATACACAAATCTACGCTAACAATTAATTTAAAATTGAAAGCCCAACAATGATAAAAACAAAAAATATTTAATCTGTTGCAAATTACCAGAAGATTACAAACACTTAACAACGAATTAAATTTATGACAGAGTATTTGTCATAAAATTTTAAAGATTGTGACGTTTCGGACTTGAAAATGTTTGCAATAATCTTTATTGATAACTCGATTTTAACATTTATGAAAATAGTTTCTGGATATAAAAATGTAATGTTCATTTATTTCAAGCGATAATTAAGTACAATAATAACAATAGTCTGACTTTTGATCTTAGTAAATAAATGTGTATAGCTACTTTATACCCAGATTGAAAAGAAAAGCAATAATATGACTTCCCATAAAGTATAATTTGCAATAAAAATTGATTAATTAAATTTTTTCATAAATTTTCTGGTATAAAACTGATTGACGTTGATTTCGTACGACGTCTGGAGTATCGTCTGTAAATAAATTCAGAATTTGCCTTATATTATTGTCATTCACATAAATTATGTATGTCTTTTTTAGTTTCTTAAAATTTACATGTACAGTAAAATTTGCAAGCTTGCAAATTGCATTTGAATGTCATACATATTTTCTCTAGAAAACTGTGGCCATGGTGTATTAAACAAACTGACAGCAGGAGCGAGAAAAACTTGGCATCACGAGGAAAAGTAAAGCTAAAATAAACAAACTGACAGCAGGAGGAAGAAAACCTTGGCGTCACGAGGAAAAGTAAAGCCAAAATAAGTCAATCTGTCAAAAATATTTTTTTTAGAACAAAAATAGCTTTTGACATGATGCCACCTGGTTTAATAAACCTTGACTGTGGCAACTTTTCTGGCATATTTAAAAGCGATTTACGCAGTTATTTTTTCCTTTATAAATATTTAACCAAATTTTCGTCAATGGCTTATACTTCCAATTATCGTTAGAAAGAGTAGAGATATTAAAAAGTATATGAGTTTTATGTGAGATTTTTCAAATCTAGCCAATTTTACTTTTAAATAATTTCTAAAAAAATGTCTGGTTTTGACTTTTGCTATAGACTGTATTTTGAATTATTTCTTAACAAGAATATTCTTATCTATTTATTTTTGTTTTGCATACGATAAAATTAATCAAATTAATTGTTTTATCGTGAAAGTAGTTTTGATTTTCTTTATTTGTTTAAAATTGTTTTTTTACCATTAATTTTTTAACGTTTGAAATCATCTTATTTCAATACAAGAACAAAATAAAGAAGGCCATAAACTTGTTTTGTTGTGACCAACTATTTTAATTTAGATAATAAAATATATGCAAACTAGTCCAAAAGTATGGAGTTCTGAGGAAATCAGTATAGAATTGAATACAAATACAATGATAATACAGGTATAAAACAAGAGTTTTTTAAAATTTTTTATTTTGAAATTTTGAATAAAATGCCCCTTTTCTTCATACCCTAATATGCTTCACAACGAAATTGATAGTACATATATACATATTATGTACATACATATATATTACAGCGCAATACAAATTTCGATCAGCTGTGCAGTTAGATACTGTCTGTATACAGAAGACAATTAAAAAATTCATAACGAGAATTCTCGCAACGCAAGCTCAGGTGATTATTTTCGCCTTTCTTCGCCCCTTGTATGTATAAGCGTGCCAGTTACTGTGTGAAGTGCTGTGTTGACACATTGTTCGGTACATTTTTGACAAAGTAAATGGAAGTTTTTCAAAGCGAATTGAGGAGATTCTACCTATTATGAACTCAATGCATATGTGTCTCATTGGATACGGTAAATTCTTATTTTTATGTTAACCCGGTTGATTCGTATTTGCAAATAGTTAATAATAATTAATTAATTCACCGGGATAACTTTCTATTTGAAAGTTTTTGATTTGCGATTTAGTTAGTTTTTAGGTGGCCGATCAGAGATTTACACAACTTTAAACTGGATGACAATTAACTACATTTACTTGAAAGTTTAAGCGGCCAATGTTGGTGGGTTAAACTTACTGAAGTATGGTGACACAACACATATATAAAAAGCCAGGGGCCAAATCACCGCATACGATATCGATCAAAATTTATCGAAATTTTTCATTTTGGTATTATCGCATACGATATCGAATGAATTGTATCGTAATTTGATGCATCGTATGCCATAATTTGCTTATTCGACACGTATCGTAATGTCATTCGATACGATAGTTAATTCGATATCGTATACGGTGATTTGGCCCCAGTTATCAAAATATTATAAACAAAATATTATAAGAACATAAATAACAGACATAAATAAATGACAAAAACAGCTGGTTGTTTGCAGCAGTCTATCACTTTATTATACATAGAATCAGTTGAAAAATTTTTTGATATATAGAGAAAAGATACGCAACGCAAAATAAAAATTAATATAAAAATAATGTTAAAAAAAGGAAATATGAAAAGAACCCCCAATTTCATAACATCAGAATTAAATGATCTTCCGAGCGAAGTGGAAAAGAATAAAGACATAGTGAAATACAAGAAAACAGACAGAGAAAACGGAAGATTCAAAATACAAGGGCTGAAAGTTGGCGAATATAATCACCTGCAATGTCGGAGCCACCTGTTAGATTTCGTCTTGAGTATAATTCCACATTTGTGCTCAAGTAAACGAAAAACATTAAACCATTTTGTATGTATTATCCAATAAAGGGGCTGTGCACATATTACGTAACGCTCCAGAGGGGAGTGGGGGGTTAAAGATTTGTTACAGATTTTGCACTGAAAAATTAGTAAAAAGCGTTACGTGAAAAAATCTCTGAAAACAACGTTACGTAATATGTGCACAGCCCCTAATGCAATTTATTATTAAAATTCTAAAAATGTTTGCTGGATAAAATCTGAAATAAACACCCTTTTCTGTCTATTGTTCTTATTTTAATTTAACAAAACTTAATATGATGATGTTACAGTACTACGATATATTCACAATAGAGAACAAATTACTATTTTTTTCACTTTCATGCGGGAACTTTGTTGACACCATCTTGTGTTGTTGTTGTCATATTAGTATATTTAACGTTTCGTTGTTGAGAATGGTAATGAAGTACAATATTTTCCAGAATATTTTTAAATTTATTAATACATAATTATTATTGTTGTTGCTAACTATTAATTGTGTCATATGAGAAAAGCGAATATATTTAAAATAAAATACTCGCTGTTATAAAGCAAATGGGGAGATGAATAAAAGTTAATTTCTAAAGTCCAAACACTCTCACAGTGTAATTCAGGCCACTTGGCCATATATGATAATAATATTTCAAACGTTACAAAATGTATCTGCTTATTGCAAAAAAAACTGAATTTCAAATTTGATCTTATCATTGCCAAAACGTTAATAAAATTAGTTTTTATTTCAAATGAAAACAAAACCCATTAATTAATTGTGGGAAAATAAATAATATTTTTAATAACAAAGAGCCTTAAAAAATACACTGAATGAATCAAGAATAATATGTTTGAGTTTATGTTTGAGTTGCAAGGAAACCCATAAAAACACACATTTTCTAATTCATCACAATTGTGACAGCAAAGTTACATATACTTATATAAGTAGAACGACTTTAATTGAAGCTGGTATTTTGTATATGTATATTAGTTAAAGCAAATTCATAGCAGGTAGTCTCGACAGCTCAGGTGATTATTTACGTGTTCTTTCGCCCCTTGTGTATGTGACTCAGCTACTTTGTCAATTGCTTTGTTGACACATTTTTCAGTACATTTCTTGAGGAATTGAGGAGAGTCTACTTGTTATGAATATGCCTTGATTTACTTTAAAACACAACATATCGCTCCTTTATTGCAACATAGTCATATCTTCATATCTCATATCATATGAGATATGACTATGTTGCAATAAAGGAGCGATATGTCAAAAAGAAATTAAATAGATATTGTTGTAATGTCGAGACTACGTGTTGCTTTGATTGATTCCGTGCTTAAAAACTATCGTATAGACGATGTAACTAGTCTCACACTTCAATAATCAGTAATGTCAAATTACCTAATTATTTTGAGAAGTAAAAAATATCTTGTGTAATTGTATATTCTAGTGATGTTACGAATACTCGTATTCGTATTCGACTATTCGCCTGTTTTAAGATATTCGTATTCGTATTCGCCAAATTCAAGCGAATATTTTTCGAATAATTTTCCCATACATTTTCCAAAAAAAAACCATACAAAAGTTTAAAAAAAGTACATAAAATGTAAAAAAATATATTAATTTTTATTAAAAAAACCCATTGTATTTCACGCAAAGTAATAACCATCTTAAAAAATCAACAAAAATATATATAAATTATAATTTAAGTTGTCTCAAATGTATTAATAAAATTAAAAATGCTTTCGCAGCAGTGAATTGAACAAAGTACATCATCTATCGGCAATGAATTGGAATATACTCGTATAACTTAAATGCATGATATTTAAAGAAACTCGGTGAGATGTTTTGATTCTGTTTATATGTAAATGCATAAGGGTGGGAAGCTACAGGAATCAAACTAAAACTTTTTATATATGAAATTCCACTGACACAGGTGGATGCGCCTTCTGCAAAAATATGTTCGCTAAACAGCACTGAATTATTAATTAAAAACCCAAACAGAGTATAGTTACTAACGCAAAGGCAGGGATTTTTTCCAATTAAATTTGAAATATAAACCTCAAAAGAAATATTCGTATTCGTATTCGGCGAAAACTGTTTTAAATATTCGTATTCGTATTCGCGAATACTAAAAATTGATATTCGTAACATCACTAGTATATTCTACCTTTTTTAATTTTAACTCGGTAATTTGAGTTTTTATGTGTGCAGTTGGTAATCACAACTGATCTGGTCATATTCTGTGACTTTTTTTTACTTTGGCCACTTACTTGCAAAAAGTATTGCCAATTTAGCGGTAATACATGGCGAATTAAAACATACAGTTTTGACATTATTGTATAGACAAAATTAATGATTTAGCGGATTATACATGTTAATGTACTTGTAATCCTAAACAATTATGTGTTTAAATACACTTTAGTTTCAGTACTCAAGATACTATGAACTCAAAATACTATGATTTTGTTATTGAAGTAGGTACAGCTTAAAGGCCATGTCAGATAAAACTTTTGCTTCTCGTTGCGTTGTAGATTCGCTTTGACATCTAAGATAAAATATAGGTACTTATATGAAACATTTCACATAAAGCACTTTTAACGCAACGCGAAGCCAAAAGTTAGGCAACTCTCAACTTTTTGTACGCTTTGACAATTAAATGTAAAAACTACCAACACTTTTTTAGGTAAAGTGAGTGTTGTCAAAGTTTTTATTGTGTCATACAGCTTTTGCTTTACGCTTTTTCATTAAAGTTAGAAACGTCACGCAAAGCGACGAACTTGTATCTGACACGGCCTTAACTTTGTATTTGTCACTTTCCTGGAAATGGAAAGAATTAAAAAAAAAATGTTTAATACCTAAAAAAGACAGCAACTCAGTATATATTATTTTGTTAAGTGTAGCTTAAAGATAATTGTTTTTAATTTTTTCAAACAAATGCAAACTTATAAATAGACTTTTTGTTTATATTATACAACTAGATGTTACTGTTTGTTCCCATTGTTGTAAATTAATTAAATGATAATTTAATTGTGTACTATTGGGGAAAAAATCTACCGGATTAAGTTACTAATAGAGTTGATAATTAGCAAACACATGTTAATTTTTATCGCAATTTAACAACTTTTTTCTTTATGCATTCTTTAGCATCAGCCGATAACTGTGATTTGGAATTAAGGTTTTTAGCGAGGAAGTATATAATTTTGAAAAAATTTTTAATCATTATATTATATTATTTGAGTAACTTATTGGGATTTAACAAGATGTATGGCATATATGAAATCTTTGAACACCAGTAGAATTCATATCAGATGGCTTTGACAAATCAGGTGACACAGAATTCGCTTCGTTTAATAGCCAACAAAATAACATATTTTTCACAGCGAATTCTCTTGCGGATATCTGGTGTTAAGGTGTCTCGATAAAACATTTTAACAAAAATTCTTAAAAACTAGCCATTGTTGTCATTTGTAAAAATATTTTTTTGTTAGCTTTAAAACAACGATTTAGCAAAACTACAAAATAAGTTTTGTAATTATTTTTTACAAAAATAAAATCAACACCTACATTTATTTAATTGCTTTAAATAAGAGGTTGAATTTAAATTTAACAAATTCGAATTGAAAAGTCAGGTAAAATGTTTAGCAACAAATCTCATCAAGAGTTCATTAAAAATTCAAACGAGTTTTTTTATTATATTTATTCGTTTGTTTTTGTTTTTTTTTTTTTCTTTGGTGATCAGCTGTTTATGTTTTCTAATACAAATCGTATATTTTTCATTAAACTGGATTTCTTTACATTTGATATTGAAAAAAATTTCATTTTTTATTTTAATTAATAAATTGTGTTTAATTGCCAACGATTAGTTATAGAAACAAAAAAAAATATAACTTAAAACTAAAAAATTTACAATCAACATTTTATTAAACTATTAAAGATTTTTTAATTTTGTTGAATATTCATTAGTTTTATTTGTTTTAAATACTGTAACGCCAGTTATAACATTTGATAAGAGTATCACAGGGTGTCAAGAAGGCAATAAAAATGTCATGTTTAAGTGACAAGCTTTTGGCAGAAGTTGCAATCAGTAATTGCAATCGCTTGTGATCCTAATGTACACTCGTAAATGTTGAAGGATTTTCGTTACCACCATATGCCAATTAATTGTCACATATATTTCCTAAAATTGTTCTGAAATATTACATATCGAGCATTTGCTGCAATAGATTCATAACTCGAAAACGGTAGTTTTGCAGAAAATTCGCTGACAACTTAATGGTAATCGAAAATGTACATATTTTTTTCCCTCAAAAGTTTCATATAAAAGAGAATTGAAATAAATTTTTACACATTATGAAGAACGTAAGACAATTAATTCAGTATTAATTTTATTAACTCAAAAATCACATTTTAGGAGTTATGAATCTATTGCAACAAAAGCGATTGATGCTGTTCAAGCTACTGTACATAACATCGCCCTCCTTCGTCGGTTAGCAGAAACATCGGCGAAGTAAAATAATTAAAACAAATGCCTGCTAATACAGTTTAACATAGTTAATGCGTCTACTCAACACCGGAGGCGCCTAAACACTGCTATAAAAATTAACATAACGCGCAAAGCAGAGTTGTAAAAGAGTTAAGCCATTTAAATTTTCAACATCTACCTTCTCTACTCTATCCCTCTCCCTGAGTTCTGGCACAATGCACTCACTGCATGCGTAGGGGTCGGGTCATCCCCTGAGTGCTAGTCCTAAAAAAAAAAATTTAATTTTCTGCAAATTTACTTAGAAAAGATTACAAAGATTTCATTATACTTTTTACATATGTATGTATGTATGTATGTATTTGTCATATTTCTAAGCAAAAAATATATAATACAATGTCTTCGTTTATATTTTTGCTTGATTGCTATTTTAGCAATTATAGTGTCAACTGTAAATATTAGTGTTACATAAAATATTTAATAGAAATGTTAGACGTACTCTTATTCTTCTTTATATTTCTGCATTCTTTTTCAAATTGTTAACTACCCCCAAGGATAAAGTTTCAATGAAAACTTTTTTAGGGGGTGTAGCATATTTGGTCGTTATTACCTGCTTTTGTGAAATAGTTTTCCTTCATACATTTATTTAATTTCCTTAAATAATTATGGAATATTGAGCAGGTGTGAATTATATGAATTTTTCATCATAATTTACGCAAAACAATTATTAAACGCGTGGAAATTTTAGAAATATAAAATGAAACAATGTTTTTTGTAATTGTTTTTCTTTTCTTTTATTTCAAAGAAAGAAATTGGAAATATATGTACATATATACTTATGTATGTACATATGTACTCGTATGTGTGTATTTAGCATTGATATATGATATTGAAATAAGAAAGCTGAAAGTCTATTTTTAAATATCGAATTGCAAATTGTTCTAGAAGTATGTTATACGATAAGTTTATTAAAAAATATAACTAATGAAATGAAGAACTCAACTCGATTATACAAACTTCCAGATTTTCCATTCTAATAAAAATAATAAATTAATTTAAAAAAATTAAATTACAAAACTAACGAACTTAAGTTTGACTAATTATAAATTTCTTTAATGAAGAACTAATTTAACAGGCGCCAAAGTTGGCACCGACAACCCGAAGTTACTTGAAGACTTGAAACAACTCACGCTGCTGGGGAACTGAATTACACATTGGCATCACACCCCATTATGAATTCGCCTAGCTACATATGAAGACTCGGCTCAATTCGCTTTGAAAAACGTCCCATTACTTTGTCAAAAAATGTACTGAAATATGTGTCAACAAAGTAACTGGCGCAAAAATACAAGGGGGAATCAAGGCGAAAATAATCACCTGGGCTCTTGAGACTACCTGTTATAAATTTGCCTTGATATTCATTAAGTCATATCCAAAAGGTGAGCGTACTAGCACCACTGACTTTGCTCACTATTTGTCAAGTGTTAATACTCTGATACATTTTCATAAGCATGCATAGAAACTTCTTACAGTTTGGAATGCATACGTAAAAAAACGTGTAAAATTTTGTTGTACATACGTTTTGACAAATAGTGAGTCATATTTTATACTACATTCCAATAAAATACATGTTGCATTGTGGTACTTTTTTTTGTAGGACCAGCACTAAGGAAATGACCCCACTTATGACGGCCATTGTGCCGAAACTATTGAGAAAGGGATAGGGCACAGAGGTTAGATGATGCTAACATAGAAGAAGACTTAATTCTCTTACAACTCTGCTATTGCGCGTTTTAGTATACGCACTGAATTTCTTAAGCTGTGTGATCAGTAATTTTATTAATTGTTTTACTTCCCCGACAACAATTCAATTCAATGCCACTCATCAGAGAAATTTATGATGTTGATTGACTGGCTCTGATCAGGGGGCAAATTACGGCATTCGATATCCATCGAAGTTTACATTTAAATTGTAATGAAATTTCGAACGATATCGAGTGCCGTAATTTGGGCCCATATTTTGAACCTTGGTTTTAAGTTATAGTTTGTTGTGTAGTCAACGCGCTAACTACTTCAGCCAACAGCACCCTCGACTTGTTGTCGAACCTGCACATACCTGGGGGCTGGTAGTTGGGCCATGATTTCTTTACTATTTCTGATTTATGTAAACCCGCTTTTATAATCATTCTATACTACAAAAATTGAAGTTGGGAGTTTATGCATGAGTAGATGAGTCTTGGAACTTTTCAAATATAGATAGTAAACATCTACTGATGAGTTGGTATAGCAACCAACGAATTGCATTTACATATTGCTAGCCCGCAACAAATAAATATGTACATAATTAAAAATGCTTAAAACGTCAAGGTTATTAAAAACCTTTACCTGGTAATTGGTGTGAATTTTTGCACATCTAAAACAATGTTATATTTTAGAAAATACTTTAAATACTTAAATGCCTTTAAAAGAAAGTTAAAAACATTTGGCATTCGAATGGAAAGGTTTGACATACACTGGGCAAAATTATTGTCCAAAATACATGCATTCCTTGGCAACCAAGTGGCGTTATTACAGTAGGTGGTTACTAGAGTTATCAACCGATTAAGAATAATTCGATTAATCGGTCAAACAGAACTAAACTCTTGTTTGAATAATTTTAAAATGCCGATTTTCGAATAACAAATAAATGGATTATTTAATGTCAATTAATCGAACAAATTTTTTCAGTTCATTTTTTAAATTTGTTTGTATGATTTGAAACAAAGCGAACCAATCAGCTAAATGACCGGTCGAAAACATAACTTCAATGACACGTAACATAACAGTCATCTGACCAGTCAGGAAGTTGTAGAAGTCAAAATTATAACTAGTCAGACGACCAGTTAGGGAGTTAAAAATATTAACGGTCAATTTATAGGTCAGGAAGTAAGAAAAATTACCGGTTAGGAAATCAGATATATGATTGGTCATTTTACCGGTCAGAAATGTTGAAATGTGGCCAGTCAGAAATTTCGCAATGTGTAATAATATAAAAAATATTTTTTATTTATTAATAATTTTATGTATTTTTTTTTTAACAAATATATTAACTACTTTATTTTTAAGTTTTTTTGGTTATATTTTTTGTCAAGAAATAATTTTAATCATTTTTTATTCGTTGTTCTCATCGATTAATCGAATAATTTTTTCGATTTGATCGAACGGACAAAAACAAATATTTGTACTATTCGAATAAAGTTGAAAGGCGAGTGAGTAATTGACAACTCTGGTGGTTACACTTATTGTAAAAAAAACATGTTTTGACAATGATTTTCGGCAGAACAGAGTAAAATATATAACGGGCGTTGGGTCTTCATTTAAAGTCGCCTTAGCCTTTGCCCTTGGGCATCGGTTCGGCCCTTTATTTCAATAGGGACAAATACAGCCCAAACAAAAACTTAAATTTCTCATGAAATTTCTCACTTTTCCGTGAGAAATTGAGTTTTACCTTCCCTGCTTTATTAAGTGCGAAATGGAAAAATATTCTGCGGGAAAAATAAATATTCTAAAAACATTTGTTCTTTGTTTTTATAATAAAAAAAATTGCACCTGCTATTTAGAGGGAGTTTTCAGAAATATGTAAGTACTATTAATAAAATAAAATTTAAATAAACAAAAATTGTTACTGGCAGGTCAAAAAGCACCAATAAGCAACAAACTCAAAATTTGTTGCTGAGGCTGAACTTAATTCAATGCGGGGCAGCCAGCTAAGTGCATTGCAGAATGGAAAAAGGTTTGTTTATAAATCAGATAGTATTTCTTATATTTATCTTGTGTGTCTAGGTGTGGGCGGACTAAAAAAAATATGTATGCCAGAAGGCTCTTCTACAATGGAGACAGTCTCCGTAACTATTCTAAACGCGCTATAGTAATCGCTTTCCTTCTATATTCAACTTATTTAATTCGAAACAAATTTATTTTCTATTATAATTATACGATGTAAATACATAAAACAGCTGACTTCGAAATTCGATGTTGCCACTTATTAACTTTTTTATTCTGAATTAATGATTGGAGAAATCATTTCTCGAGAAAAGTGTTTTCTGTGGGAAATTAATTCCTTGGGAATATTCGTGATTGAGCTGATACGTTTCCCCTAAACATGAAAGTCTATCATAACACTTAAGTTCAAAACCCAACTTTAGCGCGATAAATACGTACGTCAAAACCATAAAACGCATTGAACATGGCAGCAGTGAATTATTTAAAAATGAGAAATTAGTGTTGCCAGACAACTAAAGTTTTATTATTTTATTATTATTTTATTTTATTATTTTATTATTAATTATTTACAATTAAAATTTTCTATAATTTAAAATATCATTGAATTAATTTGGAAAAAAAACTTTTTCTTTTTTTTTGTAAATTTTGCCAGTGTACGTACTTGCATTGCTGGCCCAATGAGGCATATCAATTCCGACAGCAATAGTTATTTGAATAAACTACAAAAAGAGAAAAAAAAACAGAATAAAGGTTGGGGACAAACTACCGTGTGACGTTAACTGAAGATAAAAACATGTGTGACGGCGGCGATATTTAGCAAAATCAAAATTGCAATAAATCAAATTAAAACACATCTACGACATTTCTAGATTTAAAAACGTATTAAATTTTAAAAAATATAAATACATTTGTTTATAGAAAGCCATTACATGTCTAGTTGTGAATAGTGCGTAACAAAAGTTTTTTGTTTCAAGTTTTTAACACAAATTTATAGAAAATTGTGATTTGAATAGATGTATGTATGAATAACTACCACTGTAGACATGACAACTTGATATGTCAAACGTCGACATTAAAGCGAAAACAAACATCAATTAGATGATAAACGTCTTCATAGAATTTTGTCATATTTTAGTTTTCTAACTGAAATGACATTAATTTTATGCAAAATTTGCAAAATTTTAAATAAGAAAATTTAATATAACCAAATTTTTGTAGATTTTGTTTAAAATTAAATTTAATTGTTTCTTTTAAGAGGTCTGCTTCTGTTATATAAGAAAAAAAATATTTACATTTATCGGCTTTGGTACGAGAACAAAAAGATGACAACTGCTCTTCATATTGAGACAGTTAGTTATGATATGTATGAATGCCAGATCTATCACTTACATGTCAGAGGGGATAAAGACGTCAGATTATAACGTGAGGAACAAAAAAAAAAATATATATAGAAATATAATTACTTTAATCACTCCGTTGATGACACAATTTTTATCATTGACATTAATGCTTTGATGGATGACATATGTTATGGAGTCAAAAACAAACATAAAACCATTTAAACCATTGCAGTTGCATCAGATTCTGGCAGTTTGTTTCAATCTTTTCTTACAATTTTTAATCTAAATATAACTACCGATGCAATACTTTGTTCTAGTTCACACACATCAAGTTTTGTTGATAAAATTTTTTAAGAAAGCATTTTTCTTCAATTCTTCAAGCTAAATTAAAACTTGGCGCTTGTGAACCAGGTCTTTATAATCTAAATATTATGCAATCCTCAGCTCAATTCTAAGTGTTTCCAGAAATATGGCTTCGCCAGGTTTGAATTTTATTCCAAATAGAAAACACCGTATTTACAAAGCCGGGGAATATGAACATAAGTGTAGGGCAAATATTAATAAGAATAGATGGAATAGAAAAGCGAAAATAATCATAATTGCGCTGAATGAGTTCATACCATTTTTTTTATAATAAAATAGAAGTCGGCAACACTGCTTTTAATTATGTAAAGCTGTGATGCCAATTTAAGTCAAATCACTGATGCCAATTTAAGTCAAATCATGTTATGAACGATTTGTTTAAATTACAAGAAAATATGACTTTTATTACACAGTGTTAACAATTTGTTAGGCTCTCAAGCGTGCAATAGCAGTTATTTTAAATTCTTTCATTAATTAGTAACACATTTAATTCACATAATGAATATTGCTCCATCTGTAATGACGAGCAAGAAGAAGAAGAAATCACACACCCTCTATGTCTCTGCCCAAGTATAGGGGATCACCGCCTTCGCTTTCTAGGTAAGATTCTTCAGTACACTCTCTGACTTAGCAGCGGAACTCGGAAACCTTAACTCTTTTCTCAGGAGCAGTGGGTGTTTCCCTTACTGACTGACCAATAGCGGGCTTGGTAACTTTCCCGTAACCATTGCTCTTATCCACAGTCTTTCGTTTATTCTTCTCGACTTTTCTTGACTCTCCTATGCCTAATCTCCCCTTCTTTTCTACTTCTCTTCCAACAGGTAACACAATGGGACCACATTAGGACCCAAGTGGGCTGGAATCTAATTTTCCTTTCCCCAGAAACCTGCCAACCTAACATAAAACATTTAATCAATAAAATTCTTAGTCACTTACGAGTGAGTTTTTAGGAAAAAGCTTAAGGTCATGCAAACTATAATCCGTTAATCTGAATATATGTAAATTTAATCGAGTACTAATTGTGGTAAAGAAATGGCAGCACTATATTACAAATGTCAATGTTTTCAATCTAAAAAAAAGAGAAATTTCGTCTTTTTGAATTTTAATTAGTTTTATATCTCAAAATAAAATGGAATGCATAGCGACAATTAAAATAACAGTAATATAATTAAAAAAAATTTATTTATGTTCTTTAATTTTTTTTTTTTTATTATATTTTGACAGCTGGTTTTGTATACATGTTGTTGTGTTACCATATTTCAGAAAGTTTAACCCACCAATGTTGGCCGCTTAAACTTTCAAGTAAAAGTAGTTATGTGCAGTTTCTATAATATAAAGAATTGGATTGAGTAGAAACTTTTTATGGAAATCGCTCAGTTTTTTGAGTGATTTCCATACAAAATTTCTACACTAGTCATTTGTCTGTATTGTGGAGACACCATATTAGTTGTCATTTTAAAAACAAATAATCCAGATTAAAGTTAACTAAAGCTCTGATCGGCCACCTAAAAACTCACTCTAAGATACTCGTAGTTTAAGATTAGAATATGAAGATTTTCAGATGATCTGATTGATTCTATAAATCATTTAATAATTAATATTAAAATAAATTTAAATACATTTTAAAAAGTCTTTGTCACAACTGATCTCAAGTTTTACAGGGTTTGCTATAAATTCAATATATTCGCATCTAGAGTGTTTAAGATTCGTCGACAGCAACTCACGCAATTTTAATAACAATGCAACTTATAATTGATATGAGAAGAAATAAATGTTATAATAACTAGATATTGAAAATTGTTTTCAAACATTTTTCAAGTTCTCAAATAGAATTTTCCTTTTGAATGTATGTACGACTATGTATGTATGTATGTATGTGAATTTTCTATGAAACAATAAAAAATATATGAAAACGTTTTGTTTTCCACAGCAAAAGTTCGCACGTACCGATAAAACGAAATATAATGTTGCATATATTTATTCAGTTGCTTACGTTTTTCTAATGCACTTCATTTAGTTGTAACAAGTAAATCAAGCAAAACGGTTGTTGCGACTTTAAACAAAATATTTCAAGATTAAGACTAGCATTTCTTCTAGATTTCACAAATTGGCTTTTCCAAGTGATTACTATATATTTCGTTTAATTTTGAATTTTTATAAAAAATTTCGAATATTTGGAAAAGCATTAAATTACAAAATGCAAATCAATCGCAATAAACTCTTAATTATATCCGGCTGTGTACTCGTTTTCGCCATTATGAACGGGTGGTTGATATTTCCAAAAATTCTAAAATTCATTTTAAAAAAGCAGGTGAATTTGAAACCCGGTACGGATGTGCGCGAATTATGGCAAGAGACGCCATTTCCATTGCATTTCTATTTTTATGTTTTCAATATAACGAACCCAGATGAATTTTTGAATGGAGCCAAACCAAATTTACAGGAAATCGGTCCCTTTGTGTTTGAGTAGGTTGAAAAGAAATGTTGAAAAATATAAAATTGCCAAAAGTAAAAATTCCCCTTTTTTGTTTGTTTGTTAAGTGAATGGAAATCAAAATATGATTTAGAGGATGATGATGTCGAGGACACGGTAACTTATCACATGAGAAATACGTTTTATTTTAATGAAAAAGCTTCAGCACCTCTCACGGGAGAAGAAGTGATAACAATGATACATCCGTTAATTGCGGTAAGTGATCGTAAGACTTTTATTGTGAACCACAGAGAAACTAAACTGACGAAATTCAGTGTAGTGGCAAAATTCATGCGAGACTAAAAATGAAAACATACAGACTTATGTCGAATGGACAGTTGGGTAAAATGTTTTCAAAATTTTCACTGATAGATGGTCATATATGTACATAAATTGACACTATTAAAATATTGGAATACTCACAGCAAGAAATAAAAACATATACATATTCAGTTTAGAGAAATGAAGATTACATTAAAATGTTTTATTAATTTTCAACCAATCATAAAAAGCAACAGAATTACATAATTAAAAATGTTAACATTTTTTTTTTTTTAAATTATTGAAATTTTTAAAACTATCAACTACATGTTTAGAAAAATTACAAAATTTTCTTATCTGCAAACTTAACTTATTTCATTTATTTAATTAAAATATTAATTGAAAATGGAAGAAATTGGATGAACCTTTTTTTCTACATATATTTCACAGCAAACAGTAAAAAACGATTTGAATTACGAAAACAGACTTTATATGTTCAATTACTGAAATTTAAATTTTCAAATACTCACAATTTTTAAAAAAACCCTGTTTCTGATTGTATTAGTTATTGATTCAATTATAAAATTGATTAAAACTACATTTTAATTTTGTTTAAGTGTATTTTTTTTATAATTTTATCTCTGTTTTGGTTCTACGTTCAAAAAAAAAATTATAAAAGACAAAACATTTTCCATTCCTGTATTGCATCTTCCTTCATTCATAAAACTTGACATCTAATAACTTCTTATACTATGTTTAGACATACAAATTTTATTGAGTCAATATTTAGTTAATTTAAAAAAATTATTTTAATGTTCACACATACAGATTTAAGGTAATTCAATAAACTTTGTCAACTGGAAAATAACTTTGTTTTTATATTAAACTGGCCTCATTACAGCTCATTCTCTTTTTCTTTATTTTTAAACTTATATATTTACCTAAAAAGTGGTTATTTTTAGCTTGTTTAAATTATTTTTTTTGTAAATTATAATTTAAATTTAAAAAATTTAAATTTAATTTATTTTAATTGCAGATGATTTTCACCACTGAACATACTTGTGAACAGTGTTGCATTTGAAGTTTTACTCAATATTTATAACAATTTTGTATTTATTGCGCAATAACTTAATTATTAATTATTTGTATGGAATATTGAGCTCAATCAAATGGCATTTATTGCGATAATAATGTGTATGTCTGAACAGGGTGGTACGGCATATAGTGACGTTTAGCAAGCACTTTGTTTTTTTAGATTCTATTCAAAACTTGTCATTATAAAATATTTAACTAATCTGAAGCTGAACATAAATAAACTAACTATATTCAGCTGAGCTGAATTAGATTAAATTATATTCAATTCAGCCGAATTAGGTAAAATCATATTCAGTTAAGCTGAATTAATTTAAACCCCATTTAGCTAAACCGAATTAAATCAAGCCAACCAAATAAATTCCGCTAACTCTTCTCAAACAAGGGAAATAAATCATAGACAGTTCTTTTAATTTAAAACTAATTTTTCCTTTAATTAGTCTAAAAACGTTTTAAATTGTTCTCCTTCTTCTTGTTGAATTTTTTTGTTTCCTTTTACGTCTTGTAATATTAATTTGTTCTAATTTCCCTAATCTTCGCTTTATTATAAATAATTTTTATGAATTTGTTATCAAAAGTAATTGCAAGAAATTACTTTATTGTTGAGACACAAACAGTAAAACTGCAACAAGGCGGTTGGTTGAATGAACGCATACAGACACACACACACACACACACTCTCACACAAATGTCTTGATTAAGCAGCCAACCATTTTAATTTCATTCATTGTTCTTTTTAGCCAATTGCAGTGGTGGTGTCCCGCGAAAAAGCCGCTTTGTTGGAATTAGTTAGTAAAGCCATTAAAATTGTATTTCATGGTCAGAAAGGGATTATCAAGGCACCCTTTATGGATATATTCTTTCGTGGATTGAGTGTCGACTGTTCATCGGAGGAGTTTGCCTCAAAGACTTTGTGTACGGCTTTGTATACGGGTGAAGTTAAACAGGCGATACAAGTAAACGATACACATTTTCTGTTTTCATTTATGCAGGCGGTAAGTGAGTGGTGAAAAGGGGCGGAGTTGTAGGAGGGAGGAGTGTTTTACAAACAGTAGTTTTATAATTTTTTTTCTCTTAATTTTTAGTCCAATTATTCAGATGCCGGTAAATTTACAGCCTGCAGAGGTGTTAAAAATTTTCGTAAAATGGGTCAAATTATTCTATTTCAAGACGAGCCCGAACAGGATGTTTGGGCTGGAGATGAATGTAATAAATTAATCGGTAGCGATTCAACGGTATTTCCACCATTTCTACACAAAGATGACGGTTTATGGGCTTTTACCCCCGATTTGTGCAGATCATTGGGTGCCCATTATGTCCGCAAGTCCTCGTATGCCGGACTGCCGGCTAGTTTTTTTACTTTGGATTTGGGAGATATAAAGGTAAGATTAGTGAGAGATAAAGCAATAGTGTTGTTTTGTTTTAAATTTTTATTGATATAAATTCTCTTGCTCTTTAAAGAACACACCGGAATTGCATTGTTTTTGTGATGATCCTGAAGATCCGGAGACTTGTCCGCCTAAGGGCACCATGAGTTTGCAAGCGTGTAGCGGAGCACCACTTATAGCCTCTATGCCACATTTCTACAATGCTGATCCTAAGTTATTAGAGAATGTAAATGGCCTAAATCCCAATGAACATGATCATGCCGTCTATATAGATTTTGAGTTGGTAATTATTTTTTGTAGACCCAGCATAAAAATCAATATCAATATCATCTTTTTTTTTTGTATTTATACATTTGCAGATGTCTGGTACACCCTTCCGTGCGGGAAAACGTTTGCAATTTAGTTTCGATGTGGAGCCAGTTGAAGCTGTTGAACAGGTTAGCAAGATACCTCAAGTTATATTGCCGCAATTTTGGGTAGAAGAAGGTGTAGCTTTAAATAAAACTTACGTAAATATGCTCAAATACACCTTATTTTTGTAAGTGGTGATAAATAATTTCCTAACAGCGATTTTAAAAGTTTCATTTATATTTTTAAAATAATTTGCAGGGGTTTACGTTTCAATGTGGCCCTACGCTGGATCTTAATTACATTGTCTTTAATAGGCCTTATGGGTGGTGGCTATTTGTATATGAAAAAAGAAGAAAGTGTGGATATAACTCTACCACAACAGGATAATAAAGTGTCAAATGTGAAGCCAGTTTCGGCCAAAACAGTTGCAGCGGACAATAAACCGCCATCTTTGGCACAAGCTGATTTAACAAATCAAAAAGTTGAGAAATTTTAAATGTAAGAATTTCGCAAATGTCTGGTAGTTTATGATATTTTTTTTTTTCTTGTTGAGTTAAGCACATTACAAAAATAACACGTTAGTTTGTGAAATATTCATCACTCTTATTGCGAATAAAATCTCAAGTGAAATTTGTTGCCTGTTCCAACCCTGTATTAATGTTGCGTTTTTTCTATGGGAAATAGCAAGGGGAATTCATAGAAGATGGCCCCAACAGCCGAGGTGCTTACTTTCGCTCCCGTAATTTGAATATCCCAGAGATGTCAATACACATTTACAGTAAAATTTTACCTTATATGAAAATTTCTTGAAAATTAGTTCACATCAACTTCTGGTGATTAAAAAACATAATAGACAAGTTTTCCCTTTACAGATCAAAATATTGAAAGTAATAGTTTGTTTACAAGCTGACATAAAAAAGAAATAAATTTAAAAGCGGAAGAAGCCATTAAAAGCGTCAAATTCAAAAATTACTATACGAATAGCATTTTAATAATTATCCCATTTGTTACCAAGGGATTGTTATACAAGTCTGTATTTTTATCAAAAGTTAATTTTAAATTTTTTTTCCTTTTTTTTTTTTTTTTGGTAAGTTAAGAAGTTCATCAGTGTTTTTCATCTTTTTTTTTGGATTTTTTTTTTTTTTTTGAAATTTATCGGTTTATGGATTTTGTGAGTGTGTTTTCCGGTAAAATCACAGTGCATTTGGCACTTTCGACATTATCGATGTTTTTCGAAGTTATAGAGTTAGTTTATAAAAATTTTCCCAATTCAGCACGGCATTTTTTAAGATCTTCGAATTTGTAATTTTTGTCTATTTAGCGAAATTATTGGACTAATTTAAATATCTGGTTAGTACCGGACATACCAAGAATATTCGCTATCCTCGATTAAACTTTTTGAGAATTTCCTAGTTTTTTACAAATTAAATAAATTATTTGGAATATTTTCGGATATATGTATGTACATGTTAGAATTTCGAACACTCAGGAAATTTTCGATTTTCTCAGCTGAACTGGGCCCAAATCGTTACATCCGTGAACGTACAACTCGTCACGTAATTTCCCATCCAATTATACAGTTATTACGTGACGAGTCCTACGTTCACGGATGTAACGATTTGGGCCCTGAATTTTTTTAAATTTTTCTTATTCTTACAGTAGATTTCCTCAGCATGTTCTCACTTCCTTCCAACTTGAACTTTTTTGAGATTTTAAAATTTTTTAGTGAAATTTTTAAGCATCTGCCAGAATAAAGTATCAGACATTCGGAAAACTAAGTTTAGCCAATCCAGTTCCACAAGTTTAATCTTTTACAGGGGGAAAAATTATGTTGTAACGCTGCTTAACAAGTTGCCACACTTTTTGAAATTGCATAAAAATTGCTTATTGTTAGATTTAAGAATAAAATTAATATTTATTGCGTTATTTGGAAGAAAAACTTTACGAAAATGTAAAATTCTTTGACATTAACATTTAAGTATTGCAAAAGAAGAATGTGGCATTATCATGATTATAGTTTATTTTTGCCACTTAAAATATTTTTTTTTTTTTTTTGCTGAAAAGCAACAGCATTTTGATAAGATTGTCGATTTGTTATAAACATACATTTCATTGACGCATTAGATAATAAATAATAAAGCTTAATAATAAATCACAGTATGCTTTTGAAAAAAAAAAACGTTTTATTTTATTCATGGATCGATCATCTATTTTCAGTTTGATTTATGTATTTATCTGAAAGAAATCATTCAAACTTTAACCAAAAGTAAAAGGAAATCAAACAATAATTGTTGAAGCGTTTTTTTTTAAATAGATTAAATTCTGTTTGTTTTATTTACGACAGTATTTTCAATTTCAGATAACTAGTAAATATAGATACTTTAAAGAAATTTTTTATTACGTCAATCGAGTATAAGTTCTTTAAGGGAATTTATTTTAAGCTTAATTTGCATTAATTTATTTGCTTGTTATAATTTTTTTTTTAATTTGTAAACAAACATTTCGTTTTCATATAAACTTCTACCTTGAATTGCATGAGTCTTTAGTGTTTAATCTCACTAAGAAGATTTTGTATCGTGCAAATAACATGCAGTCCGTCGTTTTATTCGATTTCTATGAGTAGTTTCCTTTAAAATTCTAATTTATTTCTATTTAATTTTGTACATTGAGGGACAGATGTGTTTTCTGTTATTTCTTATATTATTTCGAAATTATAATTGATTTTCAATTGAATATGCATGACTTCATTTAGGCATAGCAATTATTACTGTTGTTATATGGGTTTTTTTATAATGAAACATTTTCTTTTGTCATTTTGAGCTAAGAAACACAATAAAAAAATAGATCCAAAGCAGCAGAGAGAATAAGAGGAGATGTAGAAAAGATTTCGAATGACTCAAGTGATCCTGATTATTAAGTGTAAACAAACCAAATTGATAAATTTAGTATACGACTATAACCTACCTATATTTGCTCTATAGATCATTACATTTCATTAATGGGAAATACATTTGAAAGTATGTATTTAAAGCGGCTTGCTTGTAAAAAAGACTATTATTATAAGTATATTTTTAAACAAAAAGAAAATGATGCGAATTGTTTTATTGAAGTTTTTACTAAACGAAAAACTGGCAACGCTGCTTTAACCCTAGAACCATAATGTACGTAAATTTTACGTTCACTTTTTTCAAATGTGTATAAAACAACTGTGTGCCATTCTAAAGCTATGTACAGACGATTGGCAGATCTTACAATATTGTAAGATATGTCAATATGCTGAAACCGTACTGACAATGAAAAATTGTTACCAAAAGGTATAATTGTTAGTTCAGACGATTGTAAGAAAACCTTACAATTTCATTGTCAGACAATTGTCAGAGAATAAATTTATCTGCCAACAAAAATTGTCAGTTTACACGGTTGTCAGCTTGTTGTGTGGAAAAATTGCCAGATGCGTTGTTAAGCTTTGTCAGAACTGTCAAATCCAATAGTATTTATGGACAGCATTGCCAACAGAAATATTATCTTACAATGGTGCCATTGTCAGATGCATTAATTTAAACCAGTGTCGGGCACACACATACTCTCTCATATGTTTTGGTATGGGAAGCAGCAAAAAAACGAACGAACGTCAATAATTATACACTCGAAAAATTTTTCTGTTGCCAAAAGTAAAATACATTTCTTGCCTTCTAGTATTTTTATTTGATTTGAATTTTTTTTCAATAATAAGTTTTATGTTAATATAATAATAACGAAAACAATATTCATTTAATAATAAACTAGTTACACAACGAATGAAATAAAATATAATATTTAATAAGTAAAGAAATATCTAGAAAACATAATAAATAAAAATAAAATTTATTAAAAACGAAGCCCTCAAGCTTGATAATTTATTAAATTCGATAATTAAAATAAAAAGTTCGAATAAAAACAAAATTATAAAAAAAAAAATCATCTTCCCATTCTTCATTGAACATTTTGCTTAGAGTGTAAACAAAAAATTATAAGCGAGGTCTTCCTCAAACAAGTGCTGATCAGCGACTGGTTTGATTTACTTTGACGAAATGATCAGCGTTGTCAACTTCGAAATTTCAAAAGGCACCAAAATGGAGAAAAAAACGCACCATTCAACAAAAAACGCACCAAGTTCAGAATTTTTTTTTTATTGAATTAATTTTGCGTCCTTACAACATTTAAATTTAGTCCAAAATTCTAATGTTGATATAATATTGACATTGCATGAAGTGAATCAATTTCCACCCTTTTTCAATACTAGATAATATTTCGACATCGGATTCAAATTGTACTGCTAATGGTATGATATCATATTTGTAAAGGGATTAAAGCTGCAATGTGCTTCCGTGTTCCAGCATGCCGAACAAGGTTGGATATTTAGGGCGTGATATGGCATTTGTAATAAAAACATCTTGCTTTTGTGTTATTATTTGGTCAAGGCCGAATCCATTGCTTAAACTCACATTGTGATTCCCAAATCTCTTTATATTTCGCGTATCTCCTTTTTCAGACTCCATTATTGACACTAATTTTAAATATTTCTTTAGTAAATAGAAATTTTATTTTAGTGTTACAGCACTTTCTATAAACGCATTTTTTATGCATTTTATAAAAATTGAACAATGATCGATAGTCTCGAGAATACTTTGTTTTTGCTAAGGTCTTTAACAGACTTGACAGCAACTTTTTCTCTTATTATGGTCTGTAAAATTTAATGTAAACATTGTACACAATTGAATGAAATGGTATTGAAACAGTTGTATTTTTTGTACAAAATTCTTTTTTCTCATACTGAAACAAAAAATTGTGTTTAATATGATTTGGAGCTACCCAAAAATAAAAAAAACGCACCAAAATTAAAGAAAAAGCGCACCACGCACCAACTCAGATATTTTTCGCACAAAACATTTAGAAAAGCACCAAAAAAGGTGCGAAACGCACCAAGTTGACAACGCTGGAAATGATAACAAAGCAACAACCGAACGTTAATTCTCATAAGCTACACGAAGATGCTTATAGTATACGTGTGTCGACGTCGCGCAAACAGAATTTTCTTGCTAAGCACGCGTGCTTAGCATTTCAAAAATCGCCCGACACTGATTTAAACACATCTGCCAATAAAACAAGAGCTTACAATGTCTGACAATTATCTGATAATGGCAAAGTAGAGTGTTCTCACGTTTGTCAGATGTCTGACAATATTATTGTCTTACAATGAACTGACAATGCTTTTTCTTGCAACGTTGCAAGACAAAAATTGTAAGTTTAGACGGTTGTGAGACATTTTCTGAACATTTTTCTGACAATATTGTAAGATCTGCCAATCGTCTGAACATAGCTTAACGGTATTTCCTTCCAGGAATGCTCACATCACTTGTATTGCTACGCCAGGGTTCCCAGATTTCTTTTGAGTCGCATCGCCAATTTGAAAATTTTCATCACCGAAATTCCCCAAAAAGCAATCTATACTATCCCCAAAAATTCCCACTAAAAATAATACTACTTCAATTTTAATTCACTTAAGTATTAACTTATGAATACTTTATTTGCACTGTATTTCATTTCTAAGTGTATATATATGTATATGTGTTCTAACAAATTAGTTAAGTTGACTGATGAAATCAAAAAGTTCGGAGTCCAAATCTTCTTTACCGCTGTCTGAAGAAATTTTTTGGTACATGCTTTTAGAATTAAACAATTTGACCATTTCTGGAGATGGATCAAAAGTTTCACAACAAATTCCATTATTTTTAAAATGTATATTAATTCTCAACAGAGATTCGAGCAACTCGTACTGCATTTTGTTTTTACCGTGTTCATTGCCGAAAAACTCCTTCAACGCAAGCGTTGCTCGTTGATACGCAAAGTAAATTTAATACCAACTCTGCCAGGTCTGTAAACGGCCGTGACCCAGCGGCATCTTGATATGAATAAACTTCTGTCCAAAACATATTTAAGTTGTTTGTTATTTGTATATCAAATAAATCATTCCACCTTATAAATGGCATTTTTTTCCACTGTGACTCAAATATATCTCTTGGAATATTTTCATTTGACGCTGGTTGTAGTATTTTTATGATTGAACTAAATTTGGGTTGTCCTAATGGATTATGGTTCTAGGGCTGTTGCAGCGATCTTTATTATTCACTAGCTATGCCCGTGCGCTTCGCACCCCCATTCGCATAAAATGATTGATTCTTCAATAATTTAGAGAATGAAAACTTTCTACCGTCTAATCACCTCCAGATTTTTTAGAAAGTTGTATTTTGTTCTAGAAGTGATTTACAGCTAATTTCAAGAACATTTATTTCTTTAGTTCCGGAGAAATGTGAATAATAATTTCTTTGTATGGGGGGTAGGTACCCTTCCCCCGTTCAATATTAAAACAAATTATCTTATTTGAATTTCAGGGTTATCGGTAATACGGTTTCAAAATGTCAAGACAATCGGTCTTACCGTTTGGCTTCCTATAATTAAGGTGACCAACTATACTCATTTACTGAGTTTTGTACTCTTTTTTCGCAAACCGTACTCTTTTCAAATACTGTACTCTGAAAGTACTCATTTATATAATTTTATACTCATTTGTTTTTCTAAAACATTTTTTCATTTTTACCCGTTTTTACCTTATTTCCATGGGCTCACAGTTGCATGATGTAATAAACAAGGTGGCAGCAGGAGAAAACAAGAACTTGGCAGCACGAGAAAAAGTAACGGCTAGCTAACTTAAGCTGTCAAAAATATAACCAGAAAAACAGCTCTTTGACATTTGAAGCGACCTAATAAGTAGAGCCAAAAATAGTAAGCTTTCGTAGCGCTGCCATCTTGTTTATTGCATTATGGGAATTCCCTTTCTGTTTAATTAATTTGAAGTTAGAGAAAACCATGGTCTAATAATCAGGTCTGCGCAAGAAGGAATATGGTTTTTGTAGGGTTGTGTTTTGACCGTTAAATAATTTGCAAAAAATGGTAAACTGCGCAATCTTGTCAAAAGTTGCTTACATTTTTGGCCGGCATCTTGAATATTTTTGTTTACGTTATGCTTTTTGTTTTTGCATAACCAATAAATACATACATATGTACAAACCACATTTTATTTTAGGGAATGATTATTGGAGCAGTGAGAAGTCGCAACGTTCTGTAAAAACATTATCTGCCGTCTTAACAGTCAAATTTAATATGCAAAATGAAAGTTGTTCGGATGTGGCTACATTATTAGACGAACATCCTCGTTTAACAAAAAAAATCCACTCCGAAGAAAAATATGTTTTTAAAAGAAAATAAAGTTTTTATCGTTTTTTCATCTTTTTTTTTCACCTATGAAATACTTGCAAAGTGTACTCTTTTTGAATAAAAAATAGTTGGTCACCTTACTATAATGAACATAAAAGGTTTTCCAATAAGAGTGATATGATTTATTTAAAAAAAAACACACACTTATTGTTAAGGAAATTTAAAAGTTTTTTATTTAATGTGAAGTACAATCGATACAATTAAGTTCTAAATAAAACGTCAAGCAAATGGCCTCCACGACTTCTTCTGCAGGAACGAATTCGATGAACCCAATTTTAGTGCACTTTTTCCACTAAATAAAGTCGTATGTCATGAATGGCACGTTTAATATTGACTTGTAAAGCTTTATTTCGAAAGACCAATGATTTCAAATAACCCCACAAGAAATAGTCTAACGCTGTTAAATCACAACTTCTTGGAGGTCATTCAATATCACAATTTCTTGAAATAATCGAATCTCCAAACTTTTCTCGCAATAATTTAATTGTGGCATTTGCTCTGTGGCACGTAGCCCCGTCTTGTTGGAAACAAATGTTGTCAAGATCAACTTCTTCAAATTTCGGCCATACAAAGTTGGTTATGATCGATCTATACCGCTCTCCATTGACAGTAACGGTGTTGCCAGCTTCATTTCGAAAGAAGTACGGCCCGATGATTCCAGCAGACCAAAAACCACATCAGACTTTTAATTTTGGTGAATGTAATGGTTTTCCATGAATAATTTTGGATTCTTTTCGCAGCAGAATTGACACTTTTGTTTATTTACCGCACAACTCAGATAAAAGTGAGCCTCATCGCAGAAGATGATTTTCTTAAAAAAATCCTTAACGTTTTCAAGTTGTTTCAAGGCAAAATCAGCAACGTTTTTCTTGCGTATATCTCTCCATGATGAAATTGTAAGCACTACTGAATACAATGAAAAACAGATGACAGATAACAGATCATAACATATTACAAATGGCCGAAACGTCATTTCAAAATCATCATCCCTAATGGAAAAACTTAACAAGCAAACAAACAAATATGCAAATACAGATTTATGTATATACTCCCATGTTAAAGCGTTCTATCACTTATTTCTTAGATATTAGCAAACACCCAAAAAATCCACTAATTGAATATTTTTTTAACATAAATATCCCGGAAACTAATTTTAATCCCAATAAAGATGCCATTTAATAATATAAAAACCGCCAAATTCAAAGGGAAAAGTGCTAAGCCAGCAACTCTACGATGGGGACAAAAAAAAACTATTTTACGCAAAATAATGATGCCAAGTTATCACAAAACTAACTAATGACTTATGTATTTTATAAAGAAAATCAAATGCAAAAGTTTATATCACTATCTATCTATCTATATATATAAAACCGAATCTGTGTTTGTTTATTTGTTTGTTTGTTCCTTATAGGAGGCCAAACCCTTGGAAATTTTTACAGTATTTAACTGGAACTCTCGGATGAATTATATGCTCCTTTTTTTCTACCACACCCACTTTTACGCCCACTTTTTTAAGTTATGTTACTCCTACCACGTTGTTTTTAACAGATTTTATAATGTAAAGTGAGCATAACTTCGCCATTTGTGGATCAATTATCAAAATTCTTTCAGCATTTGGAAAAGGTGCATTAAGTGGCAGGGTATCGCAAATGGCCATTTTTGAGCCAATTTTCAAAATTCTTTTTGCATATGGAAAAGGTACAGATTATTTTTTTGTTTTTAGAAATTGTTTGTTGTGTCGGGCGTTGCAAATGGCCCGCCACAATAATTGATTACCAAATAACTTCGCCACATTTTGGGCATTTTTTGGCCTACGTCGATGATATTTGGTACATTGGTATTGGCATAATTTGGAATACGTACCACGAGAAAAGTGGGTGCGCCCACGCCCCTTTTTTAGGAAAACGAAACCCTTGGACCGATATTCCTGAAATTTTCACAGCATGTTACTGTGACTCTGGAAGGAATAATAGGCTATATGAAGTTTTGATTGGACAAAGGGGTGTGGCACCGCCCATATAACCCAAAAATTTAAATCGCCATATTTTGGGAATTTTTTGACCTACGTCGATGATATTTGGTACATATGGTATTGGCATAATTGTGAATACGTACCAGGAGAAAAGTGGGCGGGACCACGCCCCTTTTTAGGAAAATTAAAAATCGTAATATAGTCTTAACTACTGGACCGATCGTCATTAAATTTTCACAATAGGATATATAAATACTTTTAATTTTATTTTATTACGAGGGGTGGTAGCGAAGCACACCGGGATAAGCTAGTATAACATAAAACAAAACAACCATATAATTAAAATTTTGAAAAAAGAAACGAATAAATGTATGCAGGTCACAGGTTGACAACTCTTAACTCGCAAAGAAATCGAATCGGGTTTTTGATGCCAAAAGACTGTGTTTGTCCTTCTGCATGTTAGTACATTTCATTTATATTTTAAAAATAATAATAAATATCTCCTACTAATTTTGTTTTTTTTTTTATTTATTTCCAACACGGTTTAGTAACGGAGTAATAACGCTTTTTTGTCTCCTGAAAAGTACAAAAAACATGTTAAGAGTCGCCAAACTGTGACCGACGATATGTATTATAAAATTTAAATGATTAATAAAAAAATTTCCATTAAAATACAAAAGATATTAATAATGAAAAAAATTTTTCAAACTTTTAAAATATTCCATTTTACTGTAGCAACAAAGAAAAAAATGCAAGCGACGTGCTACACAAAATGTGATAATTTAACACGAAATTTTGTCACATTTTTGTTTATTTAAACTAATTTTTTCTTTCTCTTGATCGTTTGGCAATACATACATACATTTTATTTAAATATACAAATAATTTTATTTCATTTTTAAAAGAAAAATAATAAAAGCAAACACGACAAGAATTCACAATTTCACTTTCATGTCATTGTGTTGTTTTAAATAAGAAAAATATTTTCGGAAATTGCAATACAAAAATAATAACACCTGCATTTTTGTTGGTATTTGTTTCATTTGAATTTTTGAGGTAAAATTAAATTTTCTCACATTAGTAAAACAAATTTTTCAGATATTGTCAAGGAATAATAAAAATGGGGAAAATATGGTAGAAAGAGATTTAGGGCCAATAAATAACTTCTTATTTAAATGTCATTTATTTTTAAAAGCTATTTAAATACGAAATTGAGTTTTCTATTAAATAATTGAATGGAACTAAAACTTCGATTTAACTTACATACATACATACATACATATGTTTTTGACAGCTTCTTCTTCTTCATTAAAAACAAATCCAACATTTAAGTATATCAACTAGCGAAGATGTAAACGTACAGAAAGTTCCATCGAGCTACATATGTTGGCAATGTACCGACCTTACATATTTAACTTTTGAGTTTAATATGTCATGACGTAAGCTCTTACGTAAAACATATTTAACTTGGCATATTTATCTTCACACACATGCAATGACACATATTTAGTAAAAAAAACTTTCATGCCATCTTTTTGTATAGTCGTTCGAACTGCCATTTAAATAACATGCAAGTTCGAACAGTTTTCTGTTCGAATCGAAATACAGAGTAATCCCCCAGAAGACAAATATATGTCATTTGAATCACAATCAAGCAGATCTCTGCTATGTATGTACATATGTCTAGTCTACAGGAAAACAATTGGCATAACTAAAATTTAGACTCTAAATGTCACAATTTGTGCATGCATGCACAGGGGATGCTATGTCAAACTTTGTTCTAATGTTGTGTTTGTTGTACAATTAACACCACCTGTAAAGTGAAATCGCCTTGATAATGCAGTGATGTCAAATATGGTTTTTTAATACAGTAGTATGGCATTCGAATATACATACATACATATATATGTATCTAAAATCGCGACAATTCGTAAAAAAATGGCGGTCCTTGAAATTTGCATAGTTCAAAGTCCCCGCCCGCCTTCAAGAAAATAAATACATAAAAATCATTCACATTATATTTAAAAGTTATAAATTAATATTTTTTTATCTTATTTCCTGTATAGTCAGTCAGTCTTGCGTGCTGATTTCATTGGAAGCCAGATATGACGAAATATTTGGTTGCATTTTTTTTTTTTTTTTTTTTTTTTTTTTTTCAAAAGAAATTTTTATTATTAATATTTTTCTAGTGCAATTAACTTTTAAGTTGTTTCTTTTGTTCAAAAGTGTTCTATTATTTTTACTTTGTTCTCTTGTCATTTTATATTTTTCCGACGAAAACATTATTTAGTTATCTTTCATCTTTGTTGTGTCGTCGATTTCTTCTATTTTTATTTGTATTTGTAAGTTTAACAGGTTTGAATATTGAGCAAATATTTTTCTGAAAACTTCTTTCAACGTCATAATTAATCATTAAATAATTTGCTTTAAGAAATTAAAAACAAGCTGATACAGAGATGGACATGCATACATATAGTACATCAATATGTGTCTTAGAAGATATCTATACATATGTGTTTGTCTCTATGTACGAGTATGTATGTAAAATAAAATTAATGTACATTTTTATTTTTCTTTGTGTCAAATCATTTACGGTGCCAAGTTGTCTGTCAATGTTTACCACAACAACAATGAATTGCAAAATAAATAGTATGGCAACAAGAATGTAAACACAGTAACGAGAAAAATTATTAAGGAAAGGTCACAAAATTAGATAATTAATACGGATAATTCTATGATTGCATTCAAATAACTTTATAAGATTAAATATATTAGAAACGTTATTGTTTATTGTGACTCTTATAGCATTTATTAAAAAACACATACATACATACATGTTATTAGTATTGACAACCATATACCAACACACAATACTTTGTGAATTAATTTCATTAAGTGAAAGGGTGGAGTTTTGTATACTACGTAGGTATGGATTTAAAATTTATTTTACCGTAAACTTGTTAATTGTTTAGTTACATATACATACATATGTATGTACATATATAAATTATTTATTGCATTTAGAAGTTTTGCGGAAAATGGAATATTTTCAACTGTGTACATATTTAAAATGTTTTTATATGAAAACATAATAAACATTTAAAAATTGTTTGATTACACTAAATGATAGTCGATTCAATAAATAAGTTTCATAGAGGGTTCGAAAAATTCCACAGCGTGCGTCTCCATTGACAACATTGGTTCGATTAATACTAACATATTTTTGGCGGAGTTGGAATGTCGTACTAAAAATTTTGTACAAACCGTTAAATATGGCTTAGTTTATAATATCTACTAAAAATAGCGTTACGTAATGTATGTAAAAATCGAAAATTGGGAAACATTTCCATGTACAAATGTATTTTCGATTCCGTCATCTGTATCTATAAACAAAAACATCCCAGTTGGCAAAACCGTATTAGACGACAAAGTCTTCGACGATTTATGCAAGATTTGTCCTCTTTGTTCAATTTTTCTAAAGACGTGTGCGACAGGATTGGCGAAAATGTCTTTTATCTTGTCTTTAAGCTGCGAACGTTGCCACATTTTACAGATTTCGTCACGACTCCGACACTCGTGATAAGGCCTAATATCTCAATATGAAAACATATTAGGCAAATATCCAATGACGTTACGGCTTTAGTCAAAACATATTTATGGCGTCACATCTGTTGTCTTCACTGACTTCAACAAATTAATGTTACTTTGACCCATTGCTAAGCGTCACATTTCTCCTTTTTTTTACGAAATTTTTTTTTTTTTTTTTTGATACTCAGCTAAATATATTTTTTATGATTTTGTTACTGAAAAAATCTCTTCAGTATCCAATATTTTGAACGTACATTATAAATATACTGTCTCTATGCCTTCTAACAGTTTCGAATTCGGTATGACAGTCACTTTCGTCATCAAAAAAAAAAAAAAAAAGTAGCTTCGAGCATAAGCTCTTAATTTAAAAGAATTATGAATTATGCCAAGAATTTGGTAGAATCAATCAGCTTCGGCATCGACCCAAAAATATTGCTTTGGGGCATAACTCTAGCTTTTACACTCTTCTAAGGATTTTAAAAGTTTCCAAAGTTTATCTCTATGAAATATTTCTTATTTACTCGAAAATTTTATTTAGTGGCAAATTACCAGTATTTATTGGGATACTTTAGATCAGGTATTGGCCACATTTTTATTTATTTTTATTTCTAAAAATCTACCTCCTAAACAGATTTCAGGTTGGCCACATTTCTCCAGTTCTCTTTTGTTTCCAGTTCACAGCGAGTGATCAAAAATAGACAGAAAATATATCGTACTAAAAACGAATTTATTTCGTTTGTAGTACATTAATTCATTTTTATTTGCGAAAATAATTTTATATTTACTAAATTTTGGCAATAACATTTACTTGGGGCGGCAATAATTAAAACAATAAATATTAGCAATTAAAATTTTTAAAACTTTTTATTTGCTAAATAAATGTTATTTATATTGGCGGCATAACTGCATATAATTAATGTAAATAAGTTGTTGTTGGATGTAAACAGTGTAAAAATAGGCACACAGCAACAACTACAATGGAATTGACGACAACCACATCATAAAAATGCTAACAAAAAGAAAGGTGAATAAACGTTTTATTTTTGCATTCAATTAAAGAGGTCTACATTGCAGGAATGGAATCATTGTAAATGAAAACAAAAGTTGGCAAAGCTGAGAGATAACATTGCAACAATTACATTTTACTTGACATTAAAGCTGAAAGTCCCCATAACACGCGTTTTTGCCTCATCGCGTTATACCCCTTCAAGCTTTATATGCATTATTCACTAAAAAAATTTACTAAAATTTGAGAAGTTTCACTTAATTTGAGTCGAAAATTATTGTTGTATAGCGCCAATGCCGGTTTTTATAAAAAGGAAAAATTCTGTAAAATTTTCTTTAATGTTAGGAAATACAAAATTTCGCTTCTCCAGGGAATTTTTATTAAAAACTGGTTGTGTTTATCGCAAAATTAGTACAAATTTCTTCATGGGCATTATTTGCCATAGCTAGGAATAATATTTTTATGTAATTGTATTCTGGTTCCCTTCGCTGCTATGTGGGTTCTTGATCGAGTTACGTATTTTCCATTTACGTGTTTTAACTTTCTCTGAACCGTCCATCTGCTACAACGAAGTATTTGAAGCAGGGGTGTTAAAAACATTTTTAGAAAGCTTTAGTAGATGGGCACTCTATCTAATATCAGTAGTACTTCATCTTGCTACCTCACACCAGCCGGTAGACATAATATGTATACAACATTTGGTGAGTAAACATCGGTGACGTAATCAACATCAGCATTATTATTATTATCAACGAAAATGTCGAAGAAATAGCTGAAAGTCTGGAGTGTTTACACAGTTAGCTGTAAGATTATTTTCAACATGTTCTCAAAGAGAAAACATCTTATGAATTAGTTGTGCAAATGTCAGGTAAGATAAAAATTGTGAACTTAAATTGAGCACACAGGACTTTTCAAATATTTCAACTGCACGTTTTTCAATTTTGGCATAAATAAATAAGTAAATTTTCTCGTTTTCACACGCTTTTTTTGATAATATAGCAGTTGGCTACTTTAGACATTTTAAATTAACACAAATTAATTATGAATTAAATTAAAATCATTACAAATTTTGCTTTTTAATTAACTTAATTTTTCAATGTATTTATTTGTTAACAATGAAAGTTTAGTATTTTATACAATTAAAAGTATTTTATTAATATCGGTTCTAAACCACTTTCTTCATACATGCCTCACTTCTAATGAGAATAACTACTGCTCAAATATTTCTCATAATAAAAGGTCTAAGTGGGTAAAAGAATAGATTGGGGATTTATAGAAAAATTACTCTTTTCGAAAAAAAAAATATTTATACAGAAGACCCAAATTTTGTATGAAAAAATTTATCGGGAACTGTTTATAATATACAATTATAATACAATACTGTTGTTTCACTTTATAAGGAAATGTGGTATCAAGCCTCTGTCCATCAATCACTTAATCACACCTAAACCACAATGGAAACTTGGTGCCACATAGTTTGGTTAAAACGTTCGAATTCCTTAAGACGCAAATCCATATCATTAAGTTTATTTAAAACAAAAGCAAACTTTTGCTCATGGATATTTACAATGGCTTTAAGTTCTTGTCTTAGTTCCTCCACTTCTTTGGTATTATCAAATTTCAATTGATTATATTCCTGCAGATTGGCCGGTGATGCATTAAACATTTCCTTGTTGTGCAAATTGTCCACTTGCTGAGCACTTACCGCATCTGCATAATATTCATCATCTACTGTTTCCACACGATACATACACTTAATCCCATTCATATATTCACCGGGAAAATCATCATCGTATATATCATGAGTATAGGAGATTTTCAAGGGTTTTATCACCACATCCATTAGCATTTTCAGATTGTAACAGTTCCAATCGTTGTGATGTATATAAAATTGTGATAATTTGTCCAAATATTTAAAGTTTAAAGGATTAATTTCCTCTATATAATTGCTGGAGACATTCAAAGTTCTCAATCTATTGGGAGACATTAACAAGCTTGTGGGTATTTCTTTGAGCGAAGTATTACTGAGATCAAGCCTCTCTAGCGAGTTGATTTGCATTAAATCCGGTAAGCTTTTCAATTTAGGATTATTCGATAAATCCAAAGTTCTCAAGTTAGTGGAAAGAGACAAAGATGATATTTGCTCCAGGGCGTTATCCCTTAAACGCAAAGTTTCCAAATATTCGGGTTGGCTAAAATACAATTCTTTTATGGAATTTTCTTGCAAATCTACATGTACTGCTTCACCATAAATATTGACACGATTTATGGAACAATTTTTCGCCCACAGATTTTCCACTCTTATATTAGCTGACACTAGTTCCTGCAGGTTGCCATTATGAGAAATATCCAAATATTTGATAACAGTTTGCTCTTGAAAAGCATAATCTTGTATCTGTTGCAAAGCGTTGTGCTGCAAATGTATGCTAAAGAGTCTAGGATTGACAAGAAATAAGTTTTCTTCTATAATTTGAATGCGATTTTTAGCCAAATTTATTTGTTGCAATGAAGGCAAATAAGAGAAAACATCCGTAGGCAGCACTTCAATCATATTATTGTGTAAATCCAAAAAACTTAATTTCTCCAAACCTTTAAAGCTGTCGTAGTGCAATATACTGATGCGATTTGAGTCCAAAAAGAGGAAAGATAAATTTTCGGCTAAAGCAAAAACGCTGGGCTTGATTTCGTTTAAATAATTTTCCGATAAAAGTAAAATGCTTAACTCATGAGCGCCCAAAAAGTTGTCCCATTTCAATGTTTCTAAAGAACAATTTCTAAAATCCAATTCATGCACTTTGAAGGCATAAAAGAGTTGCAATGGAAAATTCGCAAATTTGGAATTGACAAAAGTTAATGTGAAATAATTCTTGGGTTCTTTCACTTCATAGGCAGTCTTTGAAGTGATAATGATTTCCATTTTTTGGGAAAATGACACTACCACGTCTTTATCGCCATATTCCATGCCAGAACAAACATCTATTTCATTACATCTTGCATCGTTGGTATATAATTCTATTTTTTGCAAATTCCGGCCTTCTATATCATCACTAGTGTCTTCGTTCTCGTCTAAGGATACAGTTTGATCTCTAATCGCATCTTCCGGCTCTTCAGAGACATTTGATTCTTTATCATTATCATCATCTAGCGTTTCTTCTAATGTTTCCTGCGTTTGTATGGCCTTTATGGCCAATATCACTATAATTATTAATTTAAATACTTTCATTGCAAGATTTCAACCCTATTTTTTTTGAATATTTTGCTCTCGATTTAATGCTTGTGTTTCAACGCTTGATTTTTAACTGAATATTTTGCGCGTTTTAATTGGAATTCTCCTCTACGTTTGACTGCACATATTTTTTATTGTTATTTTGTTATTATATTAGTTAATTTATTAGTATTGTTGTAGTATCTAAACAACAATAATAATCACAAATATTTAGAATAAAAAAATAATAATTATATGTGAAATACATGAATTTATAGAGTATAAATTAATGTACAAAACTGTTAGTATTCATAGAGAAATACACAGTGCGAGACAAAATAGATTTTAATTAGCAGGAAAAATTCGACCAGAAGGTACAAAAGAATGCATATTTTTTAGGATTTTCAATGCATATAAAAAGTAAAGAGGATTTTCTACACTGAAGAAATTTTCTTTTTTTTTCACAATTTCAGTACATGTTCTTTGAATCTATGCAAAAATTCATTGAATCTATGAAAATATTCATTGAAGTTGAATGCAAACCGAATCATTTAAAACATTCGTTATTTTGTTGTTGTTTTGATTACTTCAAAAAATTAATTAATTGAATCATTGATTTAACGTGGTAGAACAAAATTAAGCGACCATTCGTTGAAACAATGAACTTTCCCTTTGAAGTTTCGGTTCATTATAACGCACTACAGAAAAAATTCGTAACTTCCTCAAGCCAATAACACTCTCAGCTTATTCATGTGGTTGTGCGTTTTATTTTTTATTTGGCTGCCGAGAAAGCCCAAGATAGTGAAATAAATTCAATTTAGGAGATATTCAGCCTTATCATGTTTGGCGTTTTTCGACTACGCCAAGTACTAGATTAATGAAAAATCTGGCGTTTGTCTTTAATCTAGTACTAGGCGTAGTCGAAAAACGCCAAACACGATAAGGTTGATTGTATAGAGATGTGCAAATGTCGTGAATTTTTCGTGTCACGCGTGACTCATGCGTGACTCACGTGATTACAAATTGATAAAATCACGCGTGCTTGCGTGATCCTGATTCAAAAATATAATACCGTGCGTGATCGTGATTCAAAAATATAATACCGTGCATGATCGTGCGTGACTTTTTAATACAATTTTAACGCACTCAAAATAGTTCTCTATGTTAAGCTTTTTCTTCTTTCGAATTTTTTGATCTTTGCTAAAATTACATCCATTCATACATACATACATATGTAATTACGTACGTACAAATGCAGACATTCATCAACATACATATGTACATACTTTTGGAAATCTTGCGTTAACCTAAACCTAACAAAACTAGTATTCCTTTTCAATTCCTTTACATATACATAAGTAATAAATTTAAATAGCCTGCCTTGGCAGATAGTGCTAAATTTTTTATATTAAGTTTATCCCCTGTGTTGCTAATTTTTCGGGCATTTCCTGAATTTTTTTTTCAATTTAATTAATGATCGTGAAGTAAATAAAGAAATTAATTACAAAATAATCTTTTATAGCATCTTTTCTTTCATCGAGAGCGTGCGTGAAAGTACGTGATTAAATATTGCGTTCGTGAGCGTGCGTGATCGTGAAAGTTTTAAATCATGCCGTTCGTGAGCGTGCGTTCAAAAATATTCATGGTTCGTGATCGTGAGCGTAAATTTACTCACGCGCACATCTCTAATATTGTATAAAACTATATCCCATATATGAAAATATATTTCAGAGGAAATTTTCCGATCTTCATGTTCTCAAAGTCCGGAAATTTATTCATTACGCCACAATTCACCATAAATTGATGTTCACTATTAAAAACTTTATCCACTAAGTTTCGTCTGCAGAAAATACATCGTCAAATTCAGTAACCATATTATGGTTGTGATCAAACCAGTATGATTCTAGCAAACAAAATATGATAATTTTTTTTTTATAATATTTCACAGCAAAAGTCAATATATTTTATCATAATAATAAAGTTTTTTTATTACATTATGATCCGTTATGAACATGTTATATTAATAATTTCTAGTGTATGTTTAGAGTATGTACAATCGTATATTAATCAAGGCGCAAGAAAATTAAAAAAAAAAATACTTACGACATGGGGTGTATATTTATATATTTTCATTGCGCACTGTTATAATATTTTTCCATACAATTATTTCGCTTTAATTTTTTACAAAGAGCGAAAAAATTATTTAATAATACTTTACTTTTATTGGGCAGTTGATGCGCTGTTGGTTGCTCGAATTTGCTTATTCATGTGTATCTATTTTAGATTAACGCTTTTCAGTTGAATTTTTTATTTCTAATTGACCTCCGCCTATGTCAATGCTATAGGAAGCGTGTGAGTTCCAGCAACAGAGATCGGGACAGAGAGAGCAATAAAAAAAACCTTTTCATCTGCTGTTCTCGTTGCCATTGTTTATAAATTCATTTGAATAATTTAGAAAACATTATAAGAATGTATGTATGTAACATAAAAACAATTTTAAGCATTTACACGATTCATACATATTAATTCATTAATTTATATTAATTTAGATTTATCATTTATATTGTATTTGGCAGAAGGATGGTAGATTATAAAGACAATAAGAAATAAAATTAACTGATCATATTTTGTTTATGACGACATTTATTTTTTTTTTCTTATAATTTAGATCTCTGTTAATTAAATTGTTTATGAAAGAATTCCATTAAAGTTTTTTTGAAGATCTTTAGAGGGTCAAGTAAAAAGCAAAAAAATCATCATTTAGAATTCAAAATTGTTCTCAAATAGATGAATTTTTGTATGTGTGAAATAATGTTGAGAAGATTTATGCATGTGTAGACTCGTAGTAGGGTATTAGTTTAAAATAATTTCTTTATCAATCGATTAATTAATCAAGGTTTTCGGTTTCATCTTTTAATTAGGGTTTATTTGGTGAAACGATTCTTTAGTGTAATTCTTAAAGTAAATAATGAATAAATTCTAAATTTCTTCTTCTTTTGTATAAAATGCAATGTTGCTTGGAAAAAACATTGCCATTTGATGTATAGTGTTGCCAATTTTTAGTCTTCATTATGGCCATTTTGCACGGTTTAAGCTATCACTTAAAAACAGCAAACACAATTAAACGTAATTAAATTTACTGCCTATTTCACTATGTCGAAAGAAAATTTCCATATGTTTTCATGCGTATAATTACATTTGAAGCAAAAACAAATTCTGAAATTTTGTTTTTGTATCAAATGTATTTGTACGAATGAAAATAAAATTCAAAATTCTTTCGACATCGTGAAATCGGCAGTTATATTCAGATTAACATAAACGTAGTTTCAAACTACGTTTAAACTATATCCTAAAAATAACTCTAAACCGATTAATCGTTTCAATGAATACAAGGAAATATCAATTTATATCATCTCAAGAGAACGAAGGAAGACCATTAAAGATATATTAAGCATTTATATTAAAATATTTAATAATTCTGCTTTTTCGATTTCAAAAAAAATTTTTATATTTTGGTTTTACACATCTTTCATATTGGGTTTACTTCCCCTATTTTATTTGCAAAAGTTATTATGTGTTGACTTCTTATTATTAAAGATTTGTTATTTTAATATTGTGAGCTTTTAAAGTAGCACACAATTTTTATTATTTTTGTAATTTTTTTTTTTTTTTTTGTTTATTTAACAAATAAATAATAACAATTTTTATCCAAACCGTTGTCAGTAGACAATCAAAAAGTAAACATCACTTTAGCAAAAAAAAAAATAGAAAAAAAAACAACAACATAAAAAAAAACTCATAATATAAAACTAGAGATTTTTTAAATTTTCTGATCCATTGCGGGTAAAATGGTTGGATTTTTAAACATTTTTAACCATGCTTTTAAAGACAAATTTTCATTGTATCAATTTCAGTTTAATGCTGTGAACAAGGCGAATGTATTTTCGATCTCTCTCAGATGTCCAACCGCATTTTTAGTACATTATTTTCGCAAACCAAGGAGGTATTTTTTAAACAAATTGGGCCGTGACCACCTTGTATAAATTCTCCTTGGCTAGAAACATAAATGTGACGAATTCGTAGTATGAAGCAAAACAGCTGTTTAAATTTATTAAATTATTTACTTCTGTTGCAAACAAAAAGAATATTTAAGAAAATGATTCACAGAACATCAAATATTGTTTAAAGTATTAAAATAATGAATTTAAAATATGTAAATCTTTTGCAGAGTTTGCAGCGTATGGAGACGAATATTCGCGTTCAAAAATTTGTAGTTCGTCCCAGATGTGTTCTTAGCACAATGGTTAGAATCAAGGCGAATTCACTTAACAGCTGCTGTTACTAACACATCTGAAATTCTTTTTTCAAACATAATGGTGCTCGAGAAATGTTCTACATACTTGCTGTCGAACTAACATCACCAGTAAAGTAAATTAGCCTTGGTTAAAATATTTACTCGTCCCAAGACAAATTCGCCTTGATTTCGATATTTATTTCAGCATATTCTCTGTTTTTGATTTTTTTTTTTTATAAATATAAAAGTGAAAATAATTGTCTTTTTTGGCACAGTTCAATAACCTTTGGAAAGGAAAAAAATTATTAAACAAACAAAACTTTTAAAATACGAGATGAAAACAAATAAAATATTAAAAATATTTAAGTTTAAAAAATCATTTAGCAAATAAAAAAAAAAAGAACGACCACCTAATGGAGACAAATGTACATACAGTTTTTTTTTAATATTTAGTAGCGATAATTTTTAAGTCTCACACAGTTTTTAAACAGAAAATATCATGTGTTTAATTAGTAATACAAGCTTTTGATCGCTTAAAGTGTTAACATTTTTTTTAATGCATAACATGTTTAATCAGCTTTTTAATGTAAAAAATATGATTTTTTGTTAAGTTCATTTATAACTAAAATGAGTCATACGAGTATATCAATTAATCTTACAATTTTGGATATTAAAATCTCATGGTAAAATAAAATTAATGAGTGGTATTATCGATTCCACACGGAAAGGAAATTTCAACGGAAAGAAAATCGATCGATTAATAAATTGCAATAATCATTCTTGCGATATATGATTTCTGCAAAGTAAATTTAACGTCCCTATTTTAACTAATTGAAAGCTGGTAGTGCCGTCAGATGTTGGTAAAAATAAACATTTACCACCCTGGCTCCCGATTTCGAACGATATCGTTCGCTTGATATCTATACATAAAAACACTAACTTGCTCTTCTTTAATAACCGATTTTATAAACTTAATATTTCTGTGGCAATAAGAATAAAGTGCTTAAGTCATACTTTACAGTTTTGTAGAAAAGCAATTGTAAATGTTTCAATTGGGTTCCCGTTGTACTAAAAGTTCATCATTAGTTTTTCGATTCTTTAGATTTATTAACACGTGGTTTGTGCCCACTATAATAAATGAGCCGTTTATTTTGAAAGTGGCATAAGTCACTTTTTCAAAAACATCGAGTTAATGGCAACACTAAATACAATTGAACGGTATGGGTCTGTGCACATATTACTTATCGCTCCCGGGGGAGGGGGGCTTAAAGATTTGTTGCGGATTGGAAATTTTGCACTGAAAAATTTGTAAAAAGCGTTACGAAGGGGGGGTGAAAATATCTGTGAAAACAGCGTTACGTAATATGTGCACAGCCCCTATCTTTTCATTTGTAAAAAATTTGCAATCAACAAAAAAAGTGACTTATGTCACTTTCAAAATAAACGGCTCAAATGATGACCTGCAGAACAAAACGTACTTTTTCGCATTTTTTGACAAATTGGGTTCTATGTGTGTGAAGATAAATTTAAATTTAACTAGCAAAGATCTGAACAAAAAATTTTAGTCAAGCCAATTTTGCAGTTAACAGAGCACTGTTAAACACTTAACAGTTGCTGTAAAAGTTGATGAAACTCATTTCGGATGAATATTAGCGGATATTATGGAAAATTGGTGATGTAGAGAAATATTCCACTGTATACAAATGGTAGTCCAGGGGGTCGACTATCTTGCAGAAAAGGTGGGATATCTGTAATAATCTTGGGACTTTGAATAAATGCAGATTTAAATTTTCACATGAAAAAAATTTCTGGAGAAAATTATAAAATTTTTACTTTCATCCGAAATGAGTTTCATCAAATTTTACAGCAACTGTTAAGTTTTTAACAGTGCTGCTCTGTTTTTTGTTTTTTTTTTTTTGTTTTTGTTCAAATCTTAGCTAGTTAAAATTGAATTTAGTTTCACACACATGAAAAAAAATATATATATTTAATTTCTATGTATAATTTGTTTTATATTGGATCAGGTTTGAAAACAATTAGTCAAACGACTCATGTAAAAGAACGCAGACCAAAACGTGCTGTTTTCCTTTTTTTTTAACAAAACGTACTTATTAACTTTTATTTTTAACAAAACGTACTTTTTCCAATATAAAAGTGGTTTGATATCAAACATCCTTAAAGATTATTGTGATGACTTCTGGCAGTTTGATGCATCTATTGATAAGTAAAGAACTTGTTACCATATCCAGGATCATGCAGTTTTTTAAGGGAACGAAATAAATAAACATCAATTTTCCAAAAATTTGAAATGAGCGAAAAAGTTGGTTTTGTTATGCGGCTCCTCAAATATATGTATATGTGTGTATATTCAATTTGAAATAAAATATGGTAAATTAAATTTAGCACTTCCTTCATATGAGATAATTAGTTAGCAAAAGAAAAGCAGCAAGTAATTGTAGAAGAACTTTGTTAAAAATCGTTCACTATAAATAATACGATGCTGATGATAACTCAAAGCACATTTCCTATTTGTCACAGATTTATTTACTGAATGATAACTTGTGAAATGAGAACTTGTGAAACATTAGAAACTTGTGAAACATTAGACTGAGCGCTTGAAACAATATGTATTATTTAATTACGCATCTACTTCCATACCTTTTCTATTACAATCTTTCCTTTATTTACTTTATGTCAACATTTTTCCCTTTGTTGTCCTCCCTAAACGAGGAGCCTGCTAACCTAACCTAACCTAACCTCCCTAAACGAATCGGTTTTATTAGAATTATTATTTTAGTTGCCTCAATTGCTACTGATTAGAATGTTTACACACAATTTTATTATTTCTGCTCTTAGTATTATTATTAGATTGAGTGAAGCACTTCTCAAACGTCTGTACAAAAAAACAAGATATAAAAAATATAAAACACAATAATCAGAAGATTGTTTTGTACACAACATAAAAATTTGCACATGAATTCCGTGTGGTACAGTGGTTTGAGCGAAGAGTAGATTCAAGATAATAAGTTCCTAGTGATGACATCATTTTCTAAAGCAAAAATTGCGGCAAACTGCTGTTCGGCATTAATTACAAAGCAAAAAGCTCTTTCTTACCCTCTGTACAAGGCCTTTGCGAAATTAAATAAAAATTATAAATTAAATTCCTCTTATTCACTTAAATAAAGAAGAAACATGTATTGGTGTTCGATATCACTTATGTTATGCCTAAAGGGAATCACCGAAAATGCAAATAACTTAAAGAATCTTGCATTATTTCTTAAAACAATTAGAGCTTATTTCATAAAATATTTTACTGAAAATCCACTAACAGCAATCAGTTTCATGTACAAACTCTATCAAGGAGAATAATTTTAATTCTCTGTACTTAGTTTCTGGCCTTGGCTTTCGCTTTCTTCACTAAAATAGGAAAAATCTTATATGATTTCAGAATACCAACTTAATAATATTAAATGGATTAATTTGGCCAAGAGCTTTGTATTTAATTTTAAAATCAAATCTTGATAATATCTGATCAATAACCTCTACATAAAAATTAACACAATTATTACTACTATCATATTTTTCTTTTGCATTTATTTGTGATTCTTCCAATACGTCTCTGGCAAATATTCTCAAATAAATGTCTTCAAAATTGTTTTTGTTTTTATAATCAGTTAAATAAAAGTTTTCAGTTTTAAGCAAACTAGTTTTTAAAACGTTTCTCAGTACAATTTTTAGCAGTTTAAGGTTGCTCTAATAGTGCAAATATATGTTGCAAACTTGAATTATTTAAAATCGTCCAAATTAGGGTATAAATCGTCCCATCGTCACTTTAGGACCCAAAATCGTCAAATCTGGCAGCAATGGCTGAGGACAATAATAGCTCCCGCTTAATATATACTAGTGATGTTACGAATACTCGTATTCGTATTCGACTATTCTCCTATTTTTAGATATTCGTATTCGCATACGCCAGCAGAGGTAATATAATTTAAAAATGTTCAGTAGTGGTCTTAAAATTCGGCATCTCAATACCATATCTAATAATGAAATATACCTAGTAGTGTGACAGTTTTTTCCATTTATAGTTACTGACGCAAAGGGAGGGTGTTTTTTAATTAAAATTAAAATTTTATCTGGCTCTAAACCTTGAAAGTAATATTAGCATTCGTATTCGGCGAGTAATGTTTCAAATATTCGTATTCGCGAATACTAAAAATTGATATTCGTAACATCACTAATATATGCATAAGTACATATAGGCTGACTTCCAAAACGTCAATTGCTTTGTGTTTGAACAAAGCATCACATTTCATAACGTCGCAGTACAATAGTTATACAATGTATACCATTTCAAAACGCCGCCGCAAAGTATTTTTAACGCAGTAAGAGAGCAATCAAGGCATCGGTTTTATAGTTGTTGCCTTGTTTCCGAACTTTGCATATGGATGTGATTTAAATACAGTAGCAATACTGTATACAAACATTGTATACGAACGTTTTGGAAGTCAGCCATATTGTATGAGTATGTATGTATGTACATACATACATAGACACATTTTGGGAAATTTTGGACCTGCAGATAAAAATTGATAAACCAGTAAAATTTAAACAGAGATTCCGTTGTAAAAAATGTACATATGTAAATACATATGTATAAGAAAAATAAATTAAATAAAAACGTAAAATCACACCCACCTGTTGCCAACAATTTGTTAAAAATTTTTTAAAATGAAACTTTGTTGATTGAATTCCTTTTAACAGCAATTATTCCTCAATATGTAGGTATTTATTTCAAAATCACTTCTTAAATCACTTCTTTTTGCAGCAATATATCAAGACTTATCACTTTTTGTCGATCAAATAATATAATATCTACAATGATTAATTTTTATCACGATTAATTAGTTTTTTATTTATTTTATATCGAATTGATATGTCAAACTCTCAGACAAAATATAACCGTAAATAATAAGTAGCCATACACATAAGCAATTGCACATACATAAGTGAGTTCTTTCTTTAGCAAGTACATATGTATGTATGTATGTAGTAATTGTTGTTGTTTTTATAGGTGTAGTTGATAAGAAAGATAAGCAATTGTTGAGTTTTCTTCGTATTTATGATTATTATTTTAGATTTCCTTTGTTTTCATTTAAGATAATTTTGTTAATAGTTTATTCACTATGACGTCATCTATAGATAATAGAGAAATGAATTTTATTAATTACAAACATAAAAACTTGTATTTAATGGCTTCATAAACACAGCAAATGTTTTTAGGGTTCTTTTTGACACAGTTGTGTGGCCACCTTTTAGCGGAAGCAAAGGATTTAAAGTGCAATTTAGGAATTTAAGAAGACGGGACGATATACAAATTTTGGCCTTTTAAAAGATATCATTAACCAACGAGGAGAAAATATAAAAAAATTTAACAAAAGATCATATTGGCTGGGGACAATACTTTCCGAGTTATGGCCATAAGAAATTTTCATATCAAATATTCTAAATATGAGGAAGATGGACAAATTTTTGCGATTTTTCCCGAAACATGTTGAAACGAGTTAGTCGAAATAATTTAAATTCAAATTTAAAACTGTTGTAGGACGACGGAATAAGCAAAGAACCCAAATAAGCCCCAGAATGTTATATTTCTCAGGGAATTTTTATGCTGCAGTGCCAAAACAGAAAGTTCTTCTGTAACATCTTCAATAAGAGGTCTAAAGCTCTTTACCTAATATATAAAGGGCAGTAGATTTGTTGCCCTGTAAAATTATTGATATCAACAACAGGAATAAATTTATAGTTTATTTAGGCATGTGCTGCACATCTTCCCTTGGCTTAGTTTTCACGACACTTCCTCAGAATAAATTTTATCCGTGAGCTTTTGATTGGCTTCGCTATAAATTTAATTTTCCACTACACACACACACATTCATATTGTTAAACATAATAAGATATAAACACTATTTCACATTATTTATTAATTGCGCTGGAGCTCATTTTCCCCAGAAGATTTGTTATTGAGATGTTTTTTTTCATATAGAGGCGTTTGGATAAACTAAATTTGTTATCAAATTCAATAATAAGGCAAGATTTTATCAAAGGGTGGTTGTTTTAGTACATTTTTAAAATAGTGTTAGTCTGGCAGCACAAGGAGAAATTCTCACCACTTAATACATGGTTAAAAAAAGTACTTAATTGTTTACAACAATTTTTAGCTGAATTAATGTATAGTAATGAATAATTTATTTTAATCAACAAATAAGTATTTTTAACTACTGCAAAAAGTTTCGCCTTTGTCTATTAATTAAATTGTGATGAGCACAAAACACAGAAAAATTAAATATATGTATGTATAAACTTTCCATTAAAACCTGAAAGCAAACGATTAAAAGAAGGGGGAGCAAAATGAAAGCAAATAAAAACAAACGAGACATGGATGGAATGAAACACAACACAACACAAAAATTTTTGATACGTGACAGATCAACAAGAGTTATTTACATGCGGATGTACAAAGGTACATAGTTATATATGTATGTATGTATGTAGGCATAACATTTATTAATTATATTTCCATAAAAAATTAAGGAAATAATTAAAATAATAAGTAGGGTGTAGACAAAATATAAAAAGGAATGATTAAGCAAAATTTACTAACTGCCGATTTCACGATGTCGAAAGAATTTTGAATTTTATTTTCATTCGTACAAATACATTTGATACAAAAACAAAATTTTAGAATTTGTTTTTGCTTCAAATGTAATTATACGAATGAAAACATATGGAAATTTTCTTTCGACATAGTGAAATAGGCAGTAAGTAATGAAAAATTAATGTAATGTTATATGAAAATTTCTTGGCAAATATTGTTTCTATTGTAACGTTCTCTTTGTTTCACTTTATAGGTAGCTGTTGTAAAAATTGCTTTCAGTTGACTCTTAATTAATTAGCTCTTCAACGAAACAAAACAGCTGATGTTTTTTAATAAAGAAGAGAACGAAATATGTACATACAGTTAATTTGGAATCCAAAGTTTGGACACAATATTACATATGCATGTGGTAGTTTAACACACAATACATAATTAAAAATGAAATGAAAATGAAAAGTATCATAATTTTCCAAATCAAACGGCATTTTAAAAATAAACTTTACCAGCAAACGAAAACACAAACACTACTTGCATATTGCTTATTTTGTACCGTTCAGATTATTTTATACAAAATTAAAAATTACTTCCACCATTTTTATAGGTTTTTGGGAATTTTGGGAACGTACCATACATATGCATGTGTGTGTGTACATAAGTTTTGTTGTGTGTTTAGATATGTATGAATATAAAGGGAGAAGCAACACAGTTAATGAAAAGAACCAATAAGAAAATTAATAAAAAATAAAACTGGAAAATTAGAAGATATGTATATGCAGTTATGTGTATATTATACATACATATGTATGTATGTATGTATGTTTGGTTTGGTATCAATCCTTAAATTTTATTTCTAAAAATAGTGATTTGATCTTAAAACGATTGAAATTTGCCACCGAATAAGTTCTCATTTTTTTTGCACTTTTTATAAAAAACTTTTATTTTCTCTTTTATAAGCACGAGGCTGTTTTGTTTTCTTTTTTGTGCTGTAAGTTATTTGGAGTACTCAGCTTTCTTTTTTCTGTTTTTTCCACAGACTTAATAACGATCTTTATAAAATCTTATAATTTTTTTTCTAATCACGTTGCACATTCTGATAACAATTACATATAAACACACGACTAACAACGCAAAAAGTTTCGATAGGAGCCCTAATTCTAATTATTACCACATTAAAAAAACGCAAAACACTGAACAAAACTCTTCGAACTCTATGCTTCTTTTAGAATTACGAAAAACAAAAACACGTACATATCGCTCAACAGTTTAAGAAACACTAAATGCAAGTTGTCAATTCCAAATTGTTTTCCATTTTGTTGGTGGATTCTATATTAACTTTTACCACTACATACAAAGAAATATTCTCAAAACACAGTTGCCAGATGTTATAGATCAAAACGGAACAACATAAACGGAATATATTTGTACATAAGTTATCCTTAAATTGACAACGTTTATTAATTTTATTTTTTAAATATAAATGAAAATTAATATTATCAGGTTCAAGTTCAAATTTATTGGAATAATGAAAATTCAAATTAGTGAGAGTTTTTATTTTGAAAAGCATCTTGCATAAAGTACCAATATACCAAAATAATATATGAGATTGTTTATAATATCTGTTTTTTTCAATTTTTATATTTTGAAACAATTTTTGGTTAGTACGAAATTTCGCATTTCTGATTGGTCATTAGACTAGTAGTCTATTTTGCAATTTAACGTATGGCTGTTTAACTCTATAGTAGGGTTATTCACATCAATTCCATCGTCGGTGACCGTGCGTTACGAAATAGCACGTTCCAAAGCTGAATTAACACTTTAATATTATTAATATAATATAATATTAATTTTCATGCATACATTAGTATAAGATCAAATAATAATTACGTTTATTCTTAATAATAATATAAAAATATTTATTTTTAAACCATAAATGAAACTAACGTCATTTTTACACCATTTTTATTTATATTTGTTCTAATTTAGGAAAGAGAAACGGTTTGTTAGAAACGGATGCTTCTTGATGTATTCCTTTGTAAAACTAAAACTTGAGAGAAAAGAACCAACTTATAACAACGCAAGAAACGTAACATTATAAAAATCCTGTACTGGTTTCTGTAACACTTGAAACATATATTTCAGACTTGAAGGAATTAATTTGTTTGCACAGTGAAGGTAGTTGCTTAACATTAAAATAAATGGTAGCGATAGGCCAAAATAATTGTACATACAGTTACATACAACAGTACATGTGAAATTTCAGTTTGGTTTTTAATACAGTCAAATCATAATGCATGAACTTTGTATTCCCAAAGACCAGTTAAAAAATCATGGAGTCTGGCAGCAATGCTCATGTCGTATATATTCAACGTGTACTTGTATTGACAAATTTTTCATTTCATTCCAGTCTCAGGTTGTGCTGTTGACAGGGCTGCCAATTTAGTCTGATCAGTGATCACACTAAAATTGTTGGATTTTTCTAGTACGAGAATAATTGGTTGATAAGGGCATTTTTTAAAGTTCTTGATAGAAAATAGCTATTATATAAATAATTTAATGATAAGTAAAGAGCTGAACCATATTTAATACGGTCTTCTACATATTTGCAACATTTATATATTAAATCAATAGATTTATTAATACCTATGCATATGCAGAAGCACAGAGATATTCATACATGCTTTTGTACATATCGATGGGTTAATATACAAAGGTCGTATCTCTTTTTTTTCAAATCCTTTTTTTACATGTTATCGTAGACAATACTCAAATACACCTCCCTTAAAAAATTCAGTTTCTATGTTAGCGAATAACAGATTTTCAGTAATTAAAAAAACCCTAACTCATTAAAAAAAAATAAAACAGAATTTGTTGGCTGTTTTAATAAAAATCTGCTTCAGATTTTAGTGAATTTTTCTCTTCTCCTGTTAAGTAGCTAAAAGTTGAGATACGACCTTTCTATATTAATCCATCCATATGTATGTACATGAGTATGTATGAATATTTGGATGTATGAACTGCGAATTGATATTGCAATATGATATAATGTTGTTAGCGTACAAACAAAAATGATTATTTAATCAATTCGTTTGCTTATTATATATTAATATATACATACATATGCACTTTGTGAACTTTTCACTAAAAAGTTATGTATTTCCTATAGGAAGAAAAGGTAAGTTTTGGTATAATTTTATTTTTCGAATTGAAATGCAAAATCTCGGCTACTTAGCTTTCATTTAATTTTGCGATGAAAACCTTATTTTGTATTTATATAAGGTTTAAAAGAAAAAAAAACATAATTATCCCATTACATATTGATCTTAAGTGGGTGGCATCACATTTATCGGGTCTATGTTTCACAAAGATTCGTCAAGAAATTATACGTGCCTGTTTTATTACCACAATATTCCTTTCCATTTGTTTACAGTTTATCAATGAAAACAGAAACGTAACGCAAATTATTATTAGTATGAAGCGGGGCTGCCATAGTGAGAAATTATTTCTTTGCACAGCCTGTCCATTTGTTATTATGCTCCTCTTATTATAATTCCTTTTTAAAAGAAAATTTGTTTAGAAAATTCATTTGATACTAAAATATTATTTAAATATGAAATTGGAAACCAACAACACTAGCGATTCATCTAAAAATAAATAATAATGCGACAAGTTTTGGTCTGATTAGACCAAAGTGACAGCCCTGGTACTTGTGCGTTTACATGTACATACTTGGTAAGGGTAGTATTTCTAGTCAATGTAAGCAATACATACCACTAACTTTACTTGCAATTAATAATTAATTAAACGCCGCCAAAGTGTGGCTGTCAGTTAAAAAGGATTTTTTATGGTTTTAAGAATTATTTATGTTGTCCTTAAGGAAATTTTTATGCAATGTAAACAAAACCCCCCCGATTCGATTTATTAATGGTGAACTATTTATTAGCATTTGTAAATACATACGTAAATGTCAAATCATGTTGCTTTCAGAGAATATATAGTTAAATCATTATCTAATTAGGTTATTGTCAAATGCCTGCGATTATTTAAAATACATAGAAATTAACAAGTTTTATAGAATATTTGTGATTTTACAGAGCTTTTAATATTTTTAGCGTCAAGTTTTTTAATTTACGGTGCCATTCGTCAAATATTTATTAAGTGTGATTGAGTATGCAAAAGTTTTTTTTATAAAACTTTACTGCTTCTTACAAAATTGCGTTCGTTTACACAAAATACAGTATATGAGAAAACAAATTGAGATCGTAAAGGGACAGTTCTTAACCGAGAACTTGCCAATTTTTACTGCAGAAATTAAAAAAAAAAAATGCAATTTATGACAAAAATATTTAACAAAGTACAAATTTAAGTAAAAATTAAAAGATAATGAACATTAAATTGATCTTGTGTGTGAAACACGTACCTACATGCCTTTTAGGGACCATTCATTTCATACCCCCCTACACCCTTCATAACGCTTTTTACACAATTTTCAGTGCATAGAGTTTGGGACGCTCTTTCACGTGGTGAAATCCGAAAAATCATAATTTGTTTAAAATTTTACTAAAAGTGAAGAGAAAGAAGAGTACGTATTTAGTACATAAAAATTATTATATACATATGTTCTTGAACCGGACGCGGACCAAGGTCCATGTTCCTCACAATCAAAACGTAAAAAGGTCTCAAAAAAGACGACGACGAAGAAAAATGTGAAAAATATTTAGTATTGCAAAACATACGTTGTATTTTTTTTCGCGTAGAATGTTTGTTTTTGTGTAAAATACGTTTCTCTGGCATATTATAATAAACTTTTTTGTTTTATATAAGTCCCCTTTTCATTAATTTTGAAAATCTGATACCGGATTCGTAATCAGCGACCCAAAAAACCCCCGAGTAACAAGTTAACAAAAACTAACGAGAAACTGACGAAAGTTGTTTCACTTCAATAGCTGTTTTCTCGAAAACTTGTTTTCGCACGTAAGGTCCCTTTTCATAGACCAGGTCACATATTCCAAACATTTGGTCTCATGTTTTTTGAATGCGAAAACACAACGATCTAAAGTTTACATGAGCAGATTTTTAGTACTTTTTCTTTTTTTTGAAAAATTGAAAAATCTAAAAAGTCGTTCTTTTGTTACATATTAACTTTAAATATTTTATCAATAGCGGCTTACCTGCTCTATATCGAAGTCCCATTCTGGCGAGGGTGATCGCAGGTACTGTTCCGCTGGCGGTGTACCTTGAGCCGGGGAGCCATGTGGCTCTTCTGGTATAACAGCAAAACGGCCTCTCTGTAGAATGGGTGATATAGTGCCGTAATTTGCTGAAAATAAAAAAGAAAATTGATTTATACTAATAATCTATATTAGGCATATAACTTTTTTCACTATAGGGAATATTGTACTGATTATAAAAACCGAAATTTTAGAACAGTTTGAAACAAAAACCTTCCGCACCGAATGAATTTCTAAAACCCTCCAAATTTTTTTTTACAACTTCAAAACAACAATATTAATAAAAGAAGAACAAACTAGGTGTTACATCAAATAAATTTAAAGTTAAGTGTTCGCCTTGATTTGCATAGCGGAAATAAATATTGTACTATTTACACAGCTCGTTCTGCACATACGAGAATGTAGCTGCGCTGCTGTCTATTTATTGCAGACGGTTATTGCAGACAGTGCCGCTGGGAACAGGTTTTTAGTGACCAGTACTATGAAGCACATAACTTAAATAGTCCGACAAGAATTAATACAATGACTCACTAATGTACATTAGAGAAATTAATGATGTTGATTGACTTGCTATGGCCACGGTTTGAACCCAGCCTCCAAGTCATTGTTTGCTTAGTAGTCAACGCGTTAACCACATCAGTCAACACCACCCAAAATATTGCAAAATATGCCAAAAGTTATCACCCTAATCTACATACCTACATACTTGTATATTAATTTACACCATTGGTGCCCAGGCCCTATGCTCTTCATGCTTATTTGTTTTTGTAATACTCTTAGCTATAGGCTGTGTGTTTTAATATACTCATACAGCACTCAGCAACCTCAATGCGAAATACACAAACAACTTTGTCTTATTATTTTTTTGTCGTTCTTCACTGTATACACGCAAGAGCAAAGCAACAACACTTTCGTATGCTTTGCTGGTAAACATTGACGACAGCGATCATCAATGTACATTTTGTTTTTGTTTAACGTATGATATGAAATATATATATGAAATATATTTTTTGTGTTTTCTTTGCATGTATTTGTTTTTATAACAAAAAATTTTGAATAAAAATTTTTTTCTTCATATGTATTGGTGTTTGCTCTTCCATAAGGAACTCGTGGGCACCGCGGATTTACACATATTTTTTAAAACTTTACAACAGTTCATTGTAAAGACATATGGGGTGTTCACACTGTTGTCATATCAGTCATATTGTCATAATGTCTTATTATTTTACAATAGTTTAAAAAAATTGTTGTTGTGCTTCAAGCAAAAAAGTCATATAATAATAAGACATTTTGAGGTATGTTTATGGTTTGTCATAAAATAACACTAGAAATCTTAGTCGAGCAGCTGCAACTCCTTATTCGAGCGGGCGATAATATTTACAAGCCGCCGCTACTTTTATATAACACAAGAATGAAAACAAGGCAAATTCATATGCACGACCAAGGCGAATTAATTATAAGGTTAATGCAGTGGCGAATTCACGCGAATTTATACATTGGGGGCTGTGCACATATTACGTAACGCTGTTTTCAGAGATTTTATACTGAAAAGTGATAGCTAGTACTGGAAAATTAAAAGATATGCGGCTGAAAAATCAGCTGATAGAAACTGTTTGGGAGTTGCCTCTGTTTAAAAAAAAAGCTATTTTTCTTATAAGTTCTAAGCAAAACTTGTGGTAAAACATTTTGGCAACACTATAAGTTTGTTTTGATTATTTATTAGCGCGAAATTTTTTTATATGCTCCAAAAGCATAATATTATATTTAAAAATTCGCAAGTGCTGTCAGTGAGAGTGACAAAAAATAGTGCCTTGTTGTCACTCCATGAAGAGTATTTGGAACAGTTTGGCCAGGAAATTACTATTGGTCAATTGAGAATTAAAAAAAAAAATATCATAATTCATTAATGCAGTCATTATATTTAAAAAAAAAAACAAACGACAATGCGCTTTTTGACGAATAAACCAACAATAAACTTATTTCCAGCACCTCAATGACATGTTTACAAAAATTCAAGTTAAAACTAGTAATTTTAAGTACTTACTAGTTTTTATTCACACATATTTACAGCAAAAAGCATTTTAATGTAATTTTCGTGCAAAAGGCAAATTCATTACGACTACAATAATTCAACAACAAAGCAAACAACAGACATTTTGTTTGTGTAAACGGCGAATTCATTACCTACGCTGTCAAAATTCTCCATGCATAAAATATTACATTAAAATGGCGCGGGAAAATATGTAAAAAATTTGACAGTGTAGGTAATGTATAAATTTGCGTGAATTCGCCACTGCATCCAATTAATTCGCCTTGAATGAAAATATGTGTTTGTGTAAGTGATCTGCCTCGCAGCTTGTGAACGTTTTTTCACTTGCCGCCGTCCAAAAAAATAGTTCAGCTCATGTTACCGGCAACAGCTGTTTTTGATTATATTTATTTCAGCAAATTGGTATAGATAAAAAATATTGAAAATTTTAATTGATATTAGACATTTTAAAAAATTTACAGGAAATTTATTGTTTTCTTTATTAACAGTTAAAAAACATTTACATTTAAGCCAAAATGCAAACGTATGCGCAATAATCCGATTAAAAATGGAGTGTTGTTAAATGTTTATCAGCTGGCACAATTATGATTTAGCACACTTATTTATGACGGGGTGTTCACACTTGTCATATTTTGGTGTGCTATTATTTTATGACATATGACTTAGGACTACAGTGTGAATACCCCAATAGTTTACCAAATTTTTATAGAAATTTAACCCCTCAACGCAGGTAACTTTTTAGTACAATATCAAGATGTCCTTAAAAGCATTTTATTAGTAATTCTTATTATTATTGTAAAAACACAAAAAAATTCATTGCTTACATGTTGGTATTAAACGAAATCGACCCAATGTTGTTTCTGGTGGTCCTTGAGGTTGAGTTGAGGTGACACGAAAGCGACCACGTCTAGCGGCGGCTACTTCTTCGTAGCCTCCACCACCGGTATTCGGCATTTTTTAACGTTATTTTAACTAAAAAGAAATTAAAAGAGAAAATATGTAGAAAAACTTTAAATTTGTTGAGGCAATACTAAATATGGAGTTGTAAAGTGATTAAAAATTGCATATTAAACTAACGAATGGTTTAAAAAATGCCAAAAGGTTAAAATAAAACAGAAGCATGTATGGTAATGTCCTTTATGCATGCAAGCAAGTCGTTAAAAATCGAAAAAAAAATTACACAATAAAAAGCTACTAAACACCAATATAGTAACAGTGTTACCAGATCATGGACTATTATTCAATTTGGGTACAGTTTTTGGATTCAAACAAACCCTTTTGTATTGTAACATTGTTTTCTTAATACATTCGTCGTTTTAATACGCAAAATTTGTTGAAATCTATTTTTAAACATTTTTCGTTTAGTTTTTATTTGAATGTTGAATCAGCGTTGCCATTTATTATTTTTTTAAATCTTCACACTACGTAAAAAAATATTATTTTGCTATTAAAAATCTTCATTTAGTAATTTTATTGGAATTTATTCTCTAGATCAGTTTTAATTAAAAAAAAATAAAGAAAATAACATTAAATAAGTGTATATTTAAAGTTTAAGTTTTAATTGCAGAAAGAAATTTTTATTCCACAGTACACATTCTTTCTCATGCTATTTTCCCCTATCCTCTTTTTACTCTGTGTAAAATAAATCTACTAAAGTTTAATGTTGCCATCACTAATTCAAAATAACTCAAAATCAAGAAAAGTTAAGGTACATACTTATCAGCTGATTTTAGAAAGCTGTAATGACGCAAATTATTCTGGGTGTTGCACAGTATAAATAAAAAAATATTAATTATAAAAGAGCCACTGTCACATATTCATAGAAGTGCAAATTTTTCTTATTTTAATGGTAGAGAGAAACATAGATAAATGACGACCAAAAAGAGATTCTAGGTAGCAGTAATTGTTAGGAGTATGTATTAGTGTAAATACGGTGAAGAAAATGCATGAACATAACACAATACCGACTTTGAATTTTTTTCTGTTTTTTTTAAGCTATTGCATAGCTTCTATCGCGAACTTTGAGGCGACCGAATCAAGAAATTTTGAAACGTTTGTTTCTTAAGTCTTTTGTTTTTGAAACGAAAAAACCTGACACTAAGTTTTTTTCTTAAGTCTTTCGTTTTTTTAAGTCTTTAAATCGCCCAATGTATGTTAACCCCTAAAGTATGCTATTGATTTTGATTTCATTAACATACAGTATTGCCGGAATAACAACAGAGTTATTAAAAAAACGTAATAATATAATTGCATAAGTTGAAAAAAAAAATGCTGTGCAATAGCTTTATAGCGGCAGTCCCCGAGTGCCACATGTCTTTTGTATAAATGTTGAGATAAATGAACAAATTTTTAAGTTAATAAATTACATGAAACAACTATTTCATCAGAAACATTATAAAAATGTCAAAAATTAAAAAAAGTTATTAAACAAAAGCAAAATTACTTTCCTAAAATCATCCTCATTATTACCTTATTACTATTAAAAAACTGCTTATTCATTATAAGTTTGAATAAAATGTAGCAATTATGCGTTGTTGCAAATACTCGCTGTGTATCTAATACAAAATTTTAAAGAGAAATATTAAAAGGCAAGGCGACATAAACCTGCTTGTGCAGAAGCTATTATCGAACTGACTGAAATTGTTGTTTATTTTTTAAATTTCGGTGAGTAATTTTATTTTCATTCGGTTGTATACATATGTATAAAAAGCCGAAGAGGTTCGGAAATATGGTGCCCGTTTGCCCTTCGCTGATGTACGTACATGCATACACACATATGTATGTGATTTGAACTCAGATGCATTTTGGGGGAATTTTAAGTTCTCCCATCCCCTTCCCCAACCCTCTTAGTTTTTGTAACATGGTTCCTAATTTGAAAATGAAGAAAAAAATCCACTTAAAGGTACCAATACATTACATGTTTTTGCTTGTGTTTTTTCAAGTCTACAATTCACATGTGTTTTTTGTGTCTGTCAAACCTGATTAATTTACATAAGGTTTTTAATACACATGACATCGGCCATGATTGTTTACAACAGCTGATATGTTCATATTATTATGTATATTAAAGCCGCTGAAAATTTCTTTGGTAGCGTTTCTGAAGAGCCGTCGTCACTGAAGTGCCGGCGTCACAAATATTTATTTAAGTTTTTTTTTCTTTTTAATCTGCAAAATATGGAGCTTGTATCAACACTTGTTATATACTTTATATCATTGTTATTAAAATTTTAAAATGAGATAAAAAATAATTAATTTATCACCAAAATACATGCAAATACTTTAAACGGACGGCTAATGATATCGGAGACATTCAACCGTCGATTAATGTTTCCACATGGCATAGACATTTGAAAACACATGTGTGAACATAAGAAAATATAACATGCTCTAATTGAAAATTTGTTTTATGTTTTTGCTTGTGTATTTTTACACAAGCAAAGTTTTTGAGGTCACCAACTACATGTTTTTACCGAATTATGTAAAATTTGACAGGTGCAATGTAAAAAACATGTAGTGTATAGGCACCTTAAGCAAATGTCACAAATAAGTCCTCATGTCGTAAAATTTTACTTGACGTCTTCAGAGACACCAAAGTACACAAATCAATATAAACTGCACATATATCCAAATCTCAAAATGTATTTAAGGGTTAATTCCCTACTTATTTACAATTGAGAATGAAATATTTGCAAATGTGTTTAAGAGTTAATTCGGTACTTAATTACAATTGTTGATGTAATTATTGAAATTGGGTACCTTTGCCTTCACCCATGGGTAAATTTAATAGTCTGCTGTGGCATCACTGTTGTTAAGTAGACTCTTACATATGATGGACAGAGGCAGAGGGATGGAAACACTGAATCAATGATATTCCTAAATTCCATCAAAGATTTTCAATTTGCATACATATGCGTATATGTATATATGAATGTATGTGTGTCCGTCTATCTAGCAAGGAAAACAAAAGATTACGGTTGCCTTCTATAGATGGGTTCTGTAGTCTTTTTAAATGTACAAAGTCTACTCGCTCCATTCTATACTCATTTCTTTTTTATACACGACTAGCTGATCCCGGTGTACTTCGCTACCCCGCTCGTTATAAAATAAAATTAAAAGTATTTATATATCCTATTGTGAAGATCGGTCCAGTAGTTAAGACTATATTACGATTTTTAATTTTCCTAAAAAGGAGCGTGGTCCCAATCCACTTTTCTCCCGGTACGTATTCCAAATTATGCCAATACCATATGTACCAAATATCATCGACGTAGGTCGAAAAATGCCCAAAATATGGCGATTTAAATTTTTGGGTTATATGGGTGGTGCCAAGCCTCTTTGTCCAATCCCGCCCATATTTGCAGCAGCACTAAAAAAATGCACACCAAACCGACGTACCAAATTTTGTTCAAATACCGTTATCAGGAGCAGAAATAATAGATTTTTAATTTGTGGTTTGTATGAGAGGTACCACGCCCCTTTGTCCAATCCCGCCCATATTTGCAGCAGCACTTAAAAAATGCACACCAAACCGGCGTACCAAATTTTGTTCAAATACCGTTATCAGGAGCAGAAATAATATATTTTTAATTTGTGGTTTGTATGAGAGGTACCACGCCCCTTTGTCCAATCCCGCCTATATTTGCAGCAGCACTTAAGAAATGCACACCAAACCGACGTACCAAATTTTGTTCAAATACCGTTATCAGGAGCAGAAATAATAGATTTTTAATTTGTGGTTTGTATGAGAGGTACCACGCCCCTTTGTCCAATCCCGCCCATATTTGCAGCAGCACTTAAGAAATGCACACCAAACCGACATACCAAATTTTGTTCAAATACCGTTATCAGGAGCAGAAATAATAGATTTTTAATTTGTGGTTTGTATGAGAGGTACCACGCCCCTTTGTCCAATTGGACCGAATTGTAAATCTAAACCACCCGGGGCGCCACCCAAACGCATACAAAAAAATTTATGCAAATCGGTCCAACCGTTTAGGAGGAGTTCAGTTACAACGCACGTACAGTAGAATTATATATACTATTGGAAAAAGTGGGCTTACTGAAGCGACTATAACTCATAAACCAATCCACACACAAAAACCGTATATACATAAAAACCTTGGTATTGACGTCACCTTTCATGAGAAGTTTACAGAATTGAAATCGGTTCAGGCATTACAGAGAACATCAATGCCAAACACAATGCTCTACATTTTTATATATATAGATGTCATTGCACAGTAATCCTTTGACTCTCGTTTCTTTCCCCAGTGCTTAGAATCACCTTTAAATTAATAGCTCTTAGAAGAATTTTCAGAAAGGAATTAGCAGAAAGGTCATTTTGAAGGGTTTTCACTAACGATAGATATGCTTAAAGCTACCAAATATATAATATTTATTAAAATAATATATACAGATTAAGAAAATTAGGAAACAATTATGAAAACAAAATTAAATCTAGAACAATATTTTAAAAAAAAACTTAGAAAATTATTAAATAATTCATACATTAATTAGGCAAGGTAGCTCTTTCTTTGACGCCCAAAATTGAAGTAAAACGATTTGAATACATACATGCGTTTCGTTTATTTATTCGTTGTTTATTTGGAATTTCTATATTTACTCTTGTTTTATAATGGCACCTGAATTAGTTAAAAAAAAGATCCGATACGGAAAAATCCGATATTTAGCTGTTAGAATAAGAAATGAAATTGATTCAAAATCATGCCTAAGAAGATCTTTAACACGGCCTAATTTAAGAATGTAGTTTGATTTTTCCCTATGGGTGGGTTTAATTTAAGTTAGAAGCCTACAAAGTATTTGATGTCTTTTCTATTTTAATAAGGACATTTTGGTTTTATAAAATTTTTCTTTATGTCTTCTTATGATGGATTAATGTTTCATACAGAACTCAGTTGCTGCTAGTTTCAACTGTTGATATCTTGGCACCCGCTCTCTCTTGTTTATCTTTTTAAGTAGTATGTATGTATTTCTACCCTCGTGTTTGAGGTGCCTTCTGGTCTCACAATAAATTCACATATACATGAACATACATATGTACATACTCGTATGTATTTTGTTGTCTATTAAGGAAGTGTGTCATTTAGTTGACATTATTTGTTATGCGTCATTGTGATTTATGGAGAACATTGTGTTTAATAAGAGAAATTTAAATATGATGACGTTTTCAATGTCTTTCGAAACAAGTTTTAGAGGGAATTAAACAAATTCATTCCGTCGCCACGATATCTTTCCGCAGTTGCGGTATCAGTAACGGTATTACCATATTATGGATTCCGCAACATCTGAAAGTAGATATTTGCTAACGCTTAAACTTTAAAATCTCTGAAAACATAGTTACGTAATATGTGCACAGCCCCTAATATGGCAACAAAAGTCGCTTAGATATGGCAATACTTCACAAATCATTTACGAAAACTTTTTTTCCTCTAAACATTTTTTAATGAATTTTTTAATATTTGTAAAATAAACGATTAGAAATTATTTAAAAAATATTGTATTTTTTGAAAAATCAATAATAAAAACATATTGATTTATTGAAAGAAAGAATATTTTGATAGTTAATTTCCCCTCGAAATACAGAAAACTCCCATTTCCTTCATGAAAACAAAAATGGTTTCATTATAAAAATTTTTTTCGTAATTAATTTTCTGAAGCACCAAAATACGGAATGGATTCCTTTTCCGAATGGAATCGACATAGTGATTCGAATCCGAATCGGTGATAGTGAAAATCCATTAAATATACAGCATTTGTGACGCCTATGGATCAATAAGAGTATCTTAAAATGTCTTTTGGTTAAAGGAATTCGCCATCGAATTCAACGGTTTATTAATCACATTTTTACAGATCTGAATAGTGAGGCCAACATATGTAGCAATTTATACCGATGATTTAATGATACCCACAGGAAATGAGCAGGAACAGCTGGAAATTTTGAAAATAGAATAGATTGGAGCTTCGACTAGCAGGTTTAAGGAATCGCAAACTAGATATTTAGACTACAACATTTAATATTCTGACATTCGTCCGGATGAGAAAAATATAGAACACGTTATTAATTTTCCAACACCGCAATGTGCAAAGGATGTTCACAGTTTCGTTGGATTGTGCTCATATTTTAGACGGTTTATAAAGGACTTTTCATTTATAAATTGGTTAGAAGGAATGTGGTTTTTGCATTTGGTGAGAAATAACGGGAGTGTTTCGCCTTGTTGAGAGACAAATTGACAGATGCTCCTATATTGGTTATATATAATCATTGGAATGAAACTGAGTTGGATTGTGATGCTAGTAGTCAAGGTTTTGGTGATATATTATTACAAAGAAAAGAAGATGCTAAGTTTCATCCAGTATTTTATTTTTCTAAGCTCGCAAGTGACTATGAGTCCATACCATAGTTTTGAGTTAGAAACTCTTGCAATTATATGTGCTCTTCGTAGATTCAGCATATATTTACAGGGATAAAGTTTAAGATAGTAACTGACCGACATTGACACAACGTTAAATAAGAAAGAAGTTAATCACAGAATTGTAGCTAGATGGGCTATGGAATTTCGATTATTTCCCGGAACATTGGAAATCGGAGAAAATGCAGCATGTAGACGCTCTGAACAGAATTATGAATATTTTTGTGCTAGAAGGAAATACGTTCGAACAAAATTTGTCTATATGTCAGTATAAGGATTAAATCAAATTAGAGAATCACTGGAGGTACAAGAAAGTAATTTGTATGAAATGCCAAATGGTCTTGTTAACAGAAAAGTTACAAACAGAATTTTATTTTATGTGAAAGGGAAAATGGAAGGCAGTATTTTGCGAATATATCATAATGATATGGAGCATATAGGATGTAACAAATTATTGAATTTATATTCAATATTGAAATCATATTGGTTTCCTGGACTGAGAGAAAAAGTTAAGTGCATTACATTCTCTGCAAAAGCGGCAAGAGCGGGGGTTTTCTGCATATCATTTCAAAGGGGAATATTCCATTCGAAATTATTCATATAGACCATTTTGGCCCGGTAAATTTGAGAAATGCTACTAAAAAGTACATTTTTCTTTCACTCACGAAATTTGTACGGCTTTACCAGACTAGAACCACTAATACCAACGAGGTTTGCAATTGTATAGGAGGGTATTTTGATTCGTACATTAGGCCAACAATAATAGTGTCAAAAGACTTCCAGAGTTTTCTTGTGGATTATTATTAACATGTAAAGATTGCTACGGGATCTCCTCAGGCTAATGGTGAAGTAGTCTGGCACCGATGATAGCTAAATTAACTAATGCTGGAACCACTAATAATTTAGCAAAAGTTTTATCTGATATAGTGCGATTCTAGAAAGTGCCGATCCGATATTTACGTGCGGCCCTAAATAAAAATTCGTACTAAACACTGTGAAATATTCGGGTCTATTGTCCCATAATTGGTACCGTCGTGGCTAATGCAAACAGAACTTTTTACACATGGCGAAGAATCTTAAACTGATAGTTAAGAACGAGGGATCTATTTCGGTACTCTATGCTCGTAATTCGAAGTTATTTATGTGGGATCATCTATAAATTGGGTTCATCAAGATGATTCTTTTTTGGCAGACCGCTTAACTCTTCAAGTACGGATACAAGTTTTAGGATCCGCTGTTTGATAATAGATCTATCCCGTCGCATTGAGGTTTCTAATCAGGTCACCTGGACCAATTTATACAAATTCTGATGGGTCGTCGAGTGTATGATTTCTGAAAAATTTGTGACTCGAGATATGCAGAAACCGGCACTCAAAAAAAAAAAAAGGGGGAAACAACAGAACTGCGGCAGAAGTCATTGTGGGAGAAAAATTCGAGGTGGAAGACAAAAAAACTATAATAATCGAATACCATAAAGCTCGTTTTGACGAGATAAGTTGGAGTTTTTCTACGTCTATCATTGAGTGTCTTAAATGGTGTCGTATACTTAGAACACATGCTGCATGCACAGTTACTATTTGTTAAGTTAAAAAGAAATTTTTTACACTCACCACTCACTTATTCACTATTTCAGTTAAAACAAAAGTTTGTACTGAAAATCACAAAAATCAAGCAAAAGTTATAATTGGAATTTTAATTACAAGAGATTTGTACACTTTCTCCTCCGTTCGAATAACGATAAAAGATATTTAATTTATAAACGGAAATTAAACCGCAAAGTGTTGGGCAAACAAACAAACATACATACAAGCATAGATTAGTGTCATAAACTTCCAAGGCACACACACACGCGCACCCTTAAATTAATGTAACCGTAAAAATATTAATTTAAATTATTTTTAAACAGAAAGAAATCGTTTCTTTGTAGTTCTTAGGAAAATTTTATTTGGTAATTAAAATTTTTTATGATTCAAATTTTATTTTTAGGTACTTTTATGATTAAGTTTTGAAATTTGAAATAAATTATTTAATTTTTCACAGATTTGTTATTTAAATTTTCTTTTGCCTTGATAATAGATTTGTTTTAGTATGTAAATTTCTTGTTGGTGCTTTTTTATATTTTCCACTTTTTGACTTTGTAGGGTTTTATGCAATCTTTTTAAACTTTCTGTTGTATTTTTCTCTTATGCTTTTTGCCACTTTTTTCAATCATATTGTTTTAAAAATGGATGAATATTTTCTTTTTCTTTTCTTTACTTAAATAATTTTATGCTTTATGGTATGTATTTTCAATTATAATTTCATATTTTCTTGTAATACACTTGGTTGAATTGATTGTTGGCTGTTATGGTTATGACCAAACAAAAAGAAAAAAAACAGTGTTTGCAAAAACAAAAACTGTGGAAAATATTTACTCATTAACTTTAAACAGGGAAAAATCTTTTGAAAACATTTTAGGCACACAATCTTAAACACACGCAAATCAGTGTAGCCAGGAGTGGGGATTTCTCCCCAGATTAGGGATTTTATCTGGTTTTAGGGGACAGAATATCGTGGGTAGGCATTTGGGGATTTTTCATTTTCAGTATAACTATTATCAAGTTTGCTTTATTTTACCATTTTCTTTCATACATATATTTACAAATATGTTTATGTATCTTGGCGTTTTTCTTCCCCATATTTGGTATTGAGGATGCTGGTTTTTATAACAATTTGTTCACAATCTTTAAAACCAGAATTTTTTGAATTCGAGATTGCCAAAATGGATGTAGTAATTGACAATAAGGAAGGTAATTTGGTTGTTGCTAAAATGGATGTTGGCATAGAGTGTTCAAACGAAATTAGAAGCAAAAGGAGTTCAAACAAATTTTTTTAAATTATTTAACTGTACATACTAGCAAAAGAAATGCTTAAAATATTCACTGAGAGTATGGAAAATTTTGAGTTAATTATAAATTTAAAACTCGAAAGCATAGAAAAAAGAATAAATTTTATTCCCTGTATGGAATTTTAAAATATTCTATGAATTCAAAAGTTCCATTGAGCACATTCGAATGCATTAACTTAAATAAATGTATGTAATAAAATTAATTATTTATTGGGGACGAAATTGGGGATTTCCAGTTTTAAAATGGGGATTTTTGGGGACAACACTCTTTAATTTAAGGACATTAGACAATATTTACCTGGCTACACTGACGCAAATAAAATTTTATTGCAGAGCAATATTCATTGTGAGAGGGAGAGCCAGAGAGAGAGAGAGAGAGAGAAACATGAGTGTCGTTTTGCTTTGCGCAGATTTGGGAAATTTCATTTACATTCAGTGCTGCCAGATTTGATTGTTTTGCGGTATTTTTATTACTATTCGATTACAAATTAAAAAAAAGTGGCAATTATTGGTTTTCCCCATAATTGAAAATTAAGAAGTTTTCCACAGAAAAGTAGAATTATTATCACATAAACAATATTTGGCATTTTATTGGAGATTGTTCACATCAGCTAAATTAGCTGCAGTTCTGCAATTAAATACTTAAAATTTTTATTTTAACTGCCATACATATATGGGTGCTTTTAGAGTTTTATTTGCTTAACACTATAATTACAGGGTAACTACATACATGTTTAAATAAATACAAGGACTTTAAATAATAAGATATTCAAAAGTATGAGTAATATGTATGTGTATAGTAAGAAAGAATTACTCATACGCCATCATAAAAAGGACCAAATAAAAATTTCTTTGGTTTCAGTTAAAATATTTTATATTATTATTTAATATAATAATATTTTCAAACAATTTCTCATCAGTGAAACAAAATATTATTCACGGTATGTATGAGCAAAAATTGCGCAAAACGGAAGGGTTTGGCATATATTTTTTCGCAAATTGCATTTCGAATTTTCTACAAGGTTTATCACACTGTTAATAAATAGCAGCGTAGGTACATAATATAAATAGTTGTATAGAAAATAAGTCCCTAAAACAGTTATTGTTTTGTCCTGTTGTATATTCGAATCTTAAAACAGAGGTAAAATAAATTCAAGTTTTATTTTTTGTTAGGAAGAGAACAGCAAAACTTAAATTACACTCATAGTTTACGATATAAGTATGCACATAATTCGGGTAGCAAAATACATAATACTAAATTTATTTTTTCACCTTATGCATCCGCCAAATGAACAAACTTTCACAACTCTTTATTAATAATAAAGCAAAAGGAATTTTTAGTTAATAAATTCCTTTTCTTTCAAAAGTTTCAATGTGGGTATGTACACATATCCATATGGGCTTATATGTGTGTGTACAGATGCTTTCAAAAGAGCAGGAAATTAAAGAGAGAAATATTGAGCGACTAATAAAGAAAAATATGCCGCAAAATATACTATAAAAATAACACTCATTATATACAAACACAACAAAAAAAAAACAAAAACGTTGCCCGCAAATAAAATGCAAGCAAAGCAGTGTGTGACAACAATGTTGGCACATGTTACACTCAATTAACAAAACAAGCACACAAAAACAAAGCTAGCAAAAAATAAAAAATAAATAAATAATAAACAAAAATGGACTCTCGTTACAGAACTCAAAATAAATACATATGTATGTATGTATAAATAAATAAAGAAATTAAAGAATTGCAACGTTAAACTGCAAATACAAGAATAAACAAAATGTGAAGAATAAAATAATATCCACTGTATGAATGTTTGTATGGATTCATTTCACTTAAATAACAAACACGTGAGTTTTATTAAGGCATCATAATTTATCTATGTTGTTTTCCTTTTCTCACTCATTTGAAATTCAGGCAGGGAAAATAGATATTTTTGAATGAAATAATTTTGCCGAATATATTAAAACTAAATGAAAATATATATGTACATTTATTCAGCCATTTACAGACGGATTTGGAAAATTATTATTTTGTATGAGAGTATACTCTTCCTTGGATGGGCCCCCATGTTGAAATTTTTATGTTGGCTTAGTCTCCGTGTGCCTCTTAATTCGAAATAAATATTTGCTTAGTATAATATACGTTGTTTATTTTGCAATTACAATTAACATCAACAGATTAAATATTAAAATAGAAAAATATCTGGAATAGGCTGACCTTGCAGGCATCTTTTCCGTTAATAGTCTGCAGGCTTAAAGTGCTTAGAAATCTCTGGATTTCTTAACTAAATAATTATCGATAATGCCATTAGTAGCACAATTATCGCGACTAAATTATAATTTATATGTCACAGTTTTTTAACTTTTACGCAGATTTCAATGCAGATTTAACTCGTAACATTTTTAGTCCTAAAGAGTTGGGCGTGGGAAAACACAAAGTCAACGCTGATTTACATATTTACATATATATTTCAACCTACACGACAGAACAGAAACAACGTTGTTTTTCGGATACAGCTACACTCCCATCATTAGTTTACATGTATTCCCCACGTTCGTACAGAATATATTTAACATTTTTATTTGTCACCCAACCTTGAATTTTAAAGAGCGGGAGGGAGACTGGGAGAGAGCATAACATTGTTGGGCCGTTAGTTTTTTGCATTTATTTGTGGACACTTTTTTCACATTTTTTTTTCATTTTAAGAAAATGTGATTGAACTCTGCTGTTTATACACATTCTCATATAAATTATGAAATAAGTCTTATCGTCAATAATTGAAATGTAGAAACAGAACAGAAACTGCTACAACAATTTCAAAACAAATAAAAATGAGCAATTTATTTTTGTTCATCTTCTTTTAGCGAATGCGTCTTTATTTTATTTATTTACAGATTAATCAAAACCAATTACGTTGGACCAAAAATAACACACAAATAACGCATTTGCATGTACATATACACATGTATGCATACCTAACCTAGCAAACATTTTGTTGCAGAATTCTGCCACAAAGTCTAAGCATTTAAACGATTTATAAGATTAATTTCAAAATGAAAATAAATTTCTTTCCGATAATGTACAGACTAGTAGGCTATTAATTATTAATCTGATAAATTTTGCAAAATTTACAGGAAAGGTGCAGCAGAAAAATAACAACTATAACTTTAATTTATCTAAATATGAAATCCAAGGTGAATTTAATACTATTTGGCCTCATTGCCCAACGTCACTATCAGCTGTTCTAAATCAAAATGGCTATTTGATACCGGACTGTAAAATGTGTTAACTATTTTTTTATTATTGTAGAGATAAGTCAACAAAGTATTGAATTCGCCTTGCTGAAATCATTGGGATAAGTTAATCAAAGACTGCTAATAGATAAATCTGTTTGAAGGCGAATCCATTATCAGGTGAATGCAGTGGCGAATTCGGGAGAATTTATCCATCACCAAAACTTTCAAATTTGGGTCATATTTTCCGGCTCCATTTTTATGTAATTTTTTATGCAAGGGAATTTTTACAGGTTAGGTGATGAATTCGCTTTTTACACAAACAAAATGCCTGATGTGTTTTTAGCGTTGTATTGTTGTAGTGGTGCATACACCTTGTTTATTATATCCTGATCGGTATATTATCTACAAAAGTTTCCGCTTATTTTTTCACATTAGATAAAACGACAAAAAAATGTTTGCTGGGTACATATGCAGATTCATAGATGTAAACACATACATATGAACATTTTTTGTAAGTATTCTGGTATGTGGTTATAATTTTATAATTATTTGTAGTTCACAGAAAAATATTAAAGCACAATAACGCAATTGCAAATTTATCGCAATTATAAATTTCAATTGATGATAATGATGAAATAAATGTCTGTTGGTTTTGAAAAGTGAAAATATAAAATCCTTCATACCATTTTCTTTAAAATTCCAATAAAAAGATGAAATAAATTAATCAAAAAGTAAAAGCGTTTCATTTTATTGGCGTTCAACTTAAAGTACATTTTTAAAGTGATTTTTGCACTTAAGAAGGCGATTGTTTTAAATTTTGGATGCCATATTATGAAATAGGTATTTAAAAAAAGGTGAAATAAGCATTTTGAAGAAAAGTTTGTAAATTCGTTATGTATATTTTTATATAGGAGTACACACATTAATATATGTACATACATGTAGAAAGCGATATGCTTTGTACTTCAGTGGAAATTTTAGTGTCATGCAATTGCTTACTATTTTGGTTTAATAAATCAAGTTGTCGACAATTTAATACCAAAGAAACAATTTTGATTTTCTCAAAACTCAATTTTATTTTTATAAAGTGTTAGAATATCACAAGACTTATTTTCCATCTCTGTTGTATTACATTAGGCACGGTCGTTTATTACGAACGCACTTATTTGTTTCTTTGCAATTAAGTACTGACCTTTCTCTATTATTCTATATTTCTAATAATCATTAATCATTTCATATAAATTTACACTACTAAGAAAAAAAAGTATTTAATTAATATTTATGTAATCATTACCCTGAAATCAGTTTGAAAATAAAAAAACCAATAATAAAAAATAATATTTAGCTGGTAGCGATAAGACGAAGGTAAAAAAAATGTCTCAAATCTTAAAATAATCCTAAATTAATTTCACAAAAGAATACATTCTATATCTCCTCTAAACTGGTTTTTGTTCAACAACAAATTTTAATTTAAAAATATTTATTGTAGAAATACACACATTGCCTTGTTATCATTAGCGAAAACATTTTTTTCGATTTATTTTAAACAATATAGCCAATATGATGATTTATTTATGAAATGTTTTTATTATAATTCAATGCAATGGAAATTGATTTGACGCTGTGGCTGGCCATAAAAGGCGCTATAAAACATTAGTACTCGTAAGCAACGAAAAAATTATTGAGTTTGTAATAAAATTTTCGAAGCAATTTTATAGCAGTTTTATAACAGGTGGAAAACAGTACATACATTCATATGTACGTATGTACATATTTATACATATATACGAACCATCCATATACCAAAGTTTTTTCTGCTCTAAGTTCGAATATGTTAAATTTGTATTAAATAATAATGCAAGATCAGCCAAGTAATCCTCCGGCCAATATTCAAAACTCGCTGACTATTTTTCCAGGACAAAGACTTTTACAAATACTTTTTGTAATCTTAAAAACAACTGATGTCAGTTGGTTTGCCAACTCGAAATAGCATGCACATCTTCTAACAAGGTCATATTGGGCCTGTTCGTAAATTAATCGCTGTTTCGCAAATGTAAATTGTAATTTCTTATAATAGTTTGCTAAAACCGATGAAACACAAACTAGTTTGAATTACTGAGTAGAAAAATGGTTACTCCTACAAAAGATCATCAGCCAACTTGCATTGACAGTCTGAAATAAATTTCCTAATATGATGCAAAGCAGTGATTAATTTACGAAGAAGCCTATTATTTGTGCAACAACAATAACACAAAACTATTATACTTATTAATAATAGAGGTCGAAATCAAGATATATGCACGGCTAAAACAATAAAACACTAAAAAAACAGGCATTTTGCTTGTGTAGAAAGCAAATTCATCACCTATGCTGTCAAAATTCTCCATGAAGAAATAAGTACATAAAAATGGCGCGGGAAAATATGTACTAAATTCGCCCGAATTCGCCACTGCTTTCACCTGATAATTAATTCGCCTTGTATTAGCCTACGTCATCATCATCTGTTGGAGGAAAATTTAGCACCGAACGTTATTGTTTTAGGGATAAGGCTACCTGGTATGAATTATCCTTTGGTCTAAATGTAAACATTTTGTGTATGTATGCATATAACGCGTTACTTGTTGTAGAATTAACACTACCTATTAAGTAAATTCGCTTTGAATAATATATTATCTGTAATGCCATTTTAAAGAATGTTCAGTCGATAAAAGTTGAGAACAGAGTTTCAAAATTACATAAGTACTTATCCTTGTTCATGATACAATAATTAATTCGCCTTATTCTTGTGTATGAACTGTTTGTCAATTGCAAACTTGTATCAATTAAAAAGTAGAACGTCCTGTTTTCAAGAGCTGACAGTTAAGTTTTACAGGGCACTATCAACACTGTCGCTTTTTACGGGGCAAAAAATGCAATGGCTTCCACCATTAGTGAGGGCGATTTTTTTATAATCAAACACACCATCCTTTTAGAGAGCAAAACATTTTTAAGAAACGAACACCAAAGTATACTTTCTGTATGGAGATTTACCATTTTTTTGTAGAAAAGAAAATACCATAAATCTCTGATCGGCTAGCTAAAAACTCTCTCTAAAAAATTCTGGGATCTAGGTTCAGGATTACGAATTCGCTTTTCTGAATCCCGAATTCTGGGATTTTCGAATTTTCAGTTGCCGGCTGGTAATGCAACTGACGTTTCTTTATAATCTATAATAGAGTAATTGATTTTCTCCTTCCATTTGTATTCACAACTTCTGCTCCTTGGATTCACTTGTCTTATTTGTCGTAAAGCTGTATTGCCCTCCTTTCCAAGAGAGAGTTAAAATACTACATAGAAATATAGCTCGGACTTTTTGACATAAAGTTTTTAAAAATGCCTTGAAGCTTAAGACAAAGAATTGCAAGATTTCCTCACTATAATAATACTGGTGCAAGAGAGGGAGGAACAAACATTATATTTCGCGAATCATTAGAAATTCCAGCCACCCCATCCTTGTTTATCGGGACGAGTTGGCAGTTGTTACGATGTGTAAAGCATTTTTCCCATCTAACACAAAAAAATCAATCTGAGGTTCGTCACAGAATTTGTAAGAAAGTTCAGAAATTCGTACATATACATACATACATATGTATATAAAAAAAGTAAATTTTTTTGCTCCTACAAGTATGCCTAGACTACTTTTTATAGCTTTAAAATTTTTAATAATGAAAATGCAGTATTTAACATTTTCATTTACACGTTCACGCAGATTTGGTTGCTGCGACATGCATCAGATTCATGTTATTAATATTTTTTAAATTAATAGCGTATGAAAATATGTAAGAGTAGGTATATGATATTCTTATTTATTTCATGGTTTTTATTTTTGACAAAAAAGAAAAAAACATACATACATATGTGCATACATACAACATACATATGTACATATGTACATATTATTACATATTTAGTAAATAAGTACGAAAATATTGATTTTTTTCAGAAGTGAATGCTTGCTTTTGTGGTTTCGTTGTTGTCATTTTCAATAATTAACGGTCTAGAGGATTTTTTCTTTCGTTTTGTGATACATATTGTGAAAATACAGAAAAAAAAAGAAAGTTTTATTTTTAGAATTTTTTTAGTTGGCTGACGCTGTTTGTTTTTCTTCTTACTCAAAATTTTTTTTGGTCATAACATGTGACAAATGACATCACTAGCCGCTGCGCTCGATGGTGTTTTGTAGTCTAGTAGAAAAACGATTTTACTAAATACTGAAAGCAATAAAAATTATGAAACAAAACGAAAAGAAAGAAAAGGGGGTGGTTTTGTCAGAAAATTTAAACAAAATTTATTAATTGTTGTTGTTGTTATTTTTTAGCACAAATTTGTGCAACATTTTTAAAGAGGGTAAACATAGTGCATGTATTATTGCCTTAGCCCTCTGTTTCTCGATCTCTCTTTGTGTGTCTGTCTACCCTGCACTCATTTTGCACTATAAAAACAATGTGAAATTGTGATGAAAAACATTTGAGAGAAAGTCGAAAAAGTTTTGTCCTAATGTCAAATGCGTTTATTGGCCTGGCCTTCTTATCTGTTGATTAGGAAAAAAATTAAATAGGTATTTAAAGAATTTTATAAAAACTTTTGATTAAAAGTCCACAGAGTAACAAATCATGTGAAAGACCTGATTGGCTCAATGACTGGCTGACGTTATTTATAAACATATTGCTTTAATGTTTCGTTTTTCTTTATTACAATTTTATTTGGCAAATAACTTTTAAGTTTATTATTAGTCAAAAGCAAGTTAATTAAATAAATATTCGTATCGTGAAAAAATTGTTTATTTATAATAAAAAGAGATATGTACGTGACCTTATCAATGATATGGAATTTAACAGATAAACACTAAATTAACTACTCGCTAGAGTTTTTAAGGCGGATCTGTCAGAAAAACTGACCGAACAACTGCTGCTGACACAATCCAGATGTACAACTTGTGTAAGAAATTTATAGGCTGAAATCATTAAAAAACTGAATAGCATACCATTTAATATTTCTGGAAACTTTATAATCATGATTTTTTTAGCTCTATACAGAAGAAATATGTTAATACATACGAGTATGTATGTATTAATTACACTGTAGGTACATAAATAGTGAAGTTTTATGCAAAACATATCTTTAATACAAAGTAGTTTCGTTTATTATATCTGTGGCAAAAAGGAAAAAGTGCTAAAGTCGAGATAAGCTCATTTTGAGTTAATATCACCATCGTATTCTCCATATTGAAAAGTATCTCTTGGCAAAGTTTTATTTATATTGAACGATGTTTAACGAAGTTCTGCCACAATTACTTGCTGCTTTTCTTTTTCTAACTAATTTTCTAATATGGAATAATGGCTTAATTTGACTTATAAAATATTGCATTTCAAACTGAATAAGGTTCTTATGGTGGGCAGAACCATGTGTTGAAAAATCAGAAGAATCGAAAAACGAATGATCAACTTTTAGTACAACGCGATTACATTTTTATCAAACCACTTAAACATTTAAAACTGCTTTTCTAGATAACTATAAAATATGACTTGAGCACTTTTTCCTTATTGCCACAGATATGTTTTAGCGCTAATTGTGAATAAGTACGATATTAATTTTAAACAAATTTTAATTAGTCACTTGTTATTTTTTGTTTTTTTACAGTTTGCACCCACTTTTTTAATTTATAATTAATTTCTGTGTAAACTATTTATTCCCTTTAGTGACAGAATTATTTACCATAAATTTCAAGGTTCTAGGTTTTACAGTTTTCTAAATGTGCGATCATTAAATTTGTTTGGTAGATACCACCACACCACACCTATTGTTTAAATTTTGCCTAATTTTATATGTCTGAAGTACGTTACCTATAAAAAGTTTGAAGGGCTTGGCTTGTACATATGTATGTATCTTTAGTTATACACACACTCAGATACATATAATTGATATTTATTGTAAATGATTGTGGCACTGTCTACTTTCCCAATCATAATATTGTAGCCGGAATTTTGTACTGAAATTTTTGTAAAAACGTTACATTTGCGCTAGAAGTGTATAAAATCTCCAAAAATATCGTTACGTATTACAAATTTTTTTTTAATTTTATTTATGTGTTTTAATCTTTTGTTTATTTTTAACACTGCAAATTTTTCAAAAAACAAAAAATTTTACTGATTATACGATTAACAATTAGTAGTTATAAAATTTTACTCACTAAGCTTTTTAAATAGTTTATTTTATACCAACTTTTACATATTTGTATCTATTCCAGAAAACGCGTCGAAGAAGTGAAAATTTACATGAAAACAAAAACAAAATTTCAAGAATTGTTTTTGCTTTTCATACATTTCTTAAATTAAATATACGCGAGAAATTTAACGCGTTTCTCTCTATGAAAAGCGGTAAAATTTATTTGATAAACAAAAACAAATTTTTTAAATTTTTAATTTTGTTTTTGTTTTCCATGTAAATTTTCACTTCTTCGACGCGTTTTCTGGAATAGACACCATTAATTTTCTTTAAACTTTTTGTTTTGTGCTTTTTTTTATAGCTATAAATAAAATTAAACATATCCTATTGTTTTTTTATTAAGAAAAATCCTTTGGAAATTAGAAAAAATAATTATTTTGGCAACACTCTAACCGGCTTTAAGTTTTTCGCTGATTCAACGGATGTATGCATGGATGTATGTATGTATGTGCATATACATATGTATGTATTAGTGACTTCTTCACTCACATTTCTTTTTATATATGATATCACTTATCATAAATATACCGTTATCAATAAACAGTGTGCACTTTTATTATAAATAATCGGTATTTATGAGAACTCGATTTAGTGTTATCAATCGTTTATCGTGGCCAATGTTGTCTTACATTTGCATAATACTTTAAGAAATATTAGAAAATAACCTTAAAGACAATATGTATGAATATTTTCTGATAAAAATCAATTATTATCGAATAGAATTTCAAGAAGAAAAGAAAATACCGACCAAAACACAAAACAGCTGACCAAACATCATCATCATCATTATCATCACACTAATCTATCTGTAATAAATTAATATGTAGTTATGTATGTATATGGTTCTGTATATTTGAGGGTGTGAGTGCATTGGTGTAGCTCTTTTATTTACGATAAGGACAAAAATATCTGTCTGATTAACGATAAATGTATAAATGTGTTTGTCCCTTTTTTAAAATGACACAAGCCAAACACAACAATAACAATATGATGTTAAGCCAAAAATTATATATAAAAAAAACTTACTTTAACTTTTAAAACAGACGAATCGATGTTGTTTTAACAAATTTTTTTGTTAGAACTAAATCCCAAATGAAAAATAAACACTTGCACACTCACACTTTAACAGTACTGCACTTGTGTATTTTAAGAGTTCTTTTTACTTTACTTTGTTGAAAATTTTGCAGACTTTTTTTTCTTTCTTTATAACTTTTTAAGTTATTTTTAAATACACATACTAAACACAATACTTCAATATTTTGTAATAATATATATAAAACTGGTTTCACAGAATTTTCACAAAATCACATCTATACATAATTATGTACATACATACATTTATGAATTTATGTTGCACACAACTTTTCCTTTATTAAAGGGATTCCAACTTCTATTTCACTTCTGGCTCTATTTTCTTGGAAGACAATTTTTCGTGTTTGCCAAGAATGCAATCAAACATATTTATTTTCACTAAGTTTTGCAAAGAAAACTATTTACATATGCATGTACATATTTATTTAATTAAGGATAATTTGCTTTCTAAGATTTTGCATTTGTTTTGTAACAAATTGAACGCTAGTATCAGCACACAACGACCGCACTAGACGAGCATAAATTCACGACTTTACAGAAAAATTCATTCATATATTTTCTTTTACTTCTAGAATGGTTCTCTCTTTCTCTCTCAGTTCCTGTTTGTTATAAAAACATATTGGAGCCATAGCTGCCAGATTTTTTGAGGTAATATCGTCATATTTTTGCGCAAAAATCGTCATTATCGTCATATAGCTTATTGAAATCGACATAAAAACGTCAAATGAAAAAACCGCTTTTTTTCTAACAAAACATATTTTATCAGAGGCAAAATATAACAAAACTTTTAAATAAACAAATCTTATTAAAAAAAACAGCATTCTTTAAATACGGAGATCAGCTACTTCAATTAGAATTCACAATAAAATCACATGTAAATAGATTGGATATTTTTCACTACTTTGAAATATATATATACATTGTATGGAAAAAATTCAATCCTTAAGTTATTTTTTTTCCAATGTAGTAAAATATGCATTTTAAATATCATTTTAGGAATAATTTTTTTTTCTAAAAATGTATAAAAACTACAATAAAATTTATACAATAAAAATATAATTTTTAAAGAAAATATGTACATTGTACATAAAACATATATGTATAATATATTTTACAAATATATAGTGCAATTAAACATGTTGATTAATTCAGGTACAACTGTGAGATCATAGCAGCTACATTTCTCTAGCTTTAAAGAATCTTTTGTAAGGCGAATTTCTCAATGAATTTCTTACTTTAGTCTTATTTATGTTTACCTGGCTAAATATTATTTCTACATTTGCTGAAGATTGTGGTAAGACTAGGATTTTTGTAATAAATTTAGTCAAAACCGGAAACAAAAGACTAGAATCCCTAGTTTGCATCTCTGATATTTTTTTCCAAAAATCCAATAGCTATTTATGTTTTTATCAGGACAATAATTTTAATTGTCTGAACTCAATTTCTAGCTCTTGGCTTTCACTTTCTTCAACAAAATAGGAAAATTCTTTTATAATTTCAGAAAACAAATTTTTTTCTACATTAATAATATTAAATGGATTAATTTGGCAAAGAGCTTTATATTTATTTTCAAAATCAAATCTTGATAATATCTGATCACAAAGTTCTATATAAAAATTAACACAATTATTACTACTATATATTTTTCTTTTGCATTTATTTGTGCTTCTTTCAATACGCCTCTGACAAATATTCTTAAATAAATGTCTTTAAAATTTAAAAAGTAGTTTTTTTATAATCAGCTAAATAAAAGTTTTTAGTATTAAGCAAACTAGTTTTTAAAAAGTTGTTCATTACAATTTTCAGCAGTTAAGGGTTGCTTTACTAGTACATATAAATGTTGCAAACTTGAATTATTTAAAATCGTCAAAATGAGGTTATAAATCGTCCCATCGTCACCATGTCATTTTTAGGACCCAAAATCGTCAAAATGACGATAAATCGTCAAATATGGCAGCTATGATTGGAGCTGCCAACAACTTTTAATATTCAAATAGATGCCATAATAGTGATACATACGAAAGCTCATTGTTTTGAAATATGGCGGGAAATTCTTATTTTTTGTTTCCCGTAGGCATCTTATTTGTGTAAATATTAAGTAATTTGTGAAACACTTTGAATATTTTACTTTATTTATTTTTACTTAAATTTATCGAAAAGAAAGCTATATAATAGTGGTGACTAATGCAATGCAATATTTCTTAAGAATGCTTAGAACAGAAAGGAATTCTTATATTTCCTGTGTTTCTTAACTAACATAATACATTACCTTGTAACGTAGTCCATTGGCATTTAAGCGCAAAAAAATAAAAAGAATTTGGAATTTTTAATAAAACAGTGTTTTTCTAATTTCGATTAAACTTATTTTAATAATTTCTTTTTCAAAAATTTTAAATAGCAAATTATTCTAGCAGATTATTTTTCAAACTATAAATTGTCGAATAGTTGTAAAAATTTCAACATAATTAATAAATATTTCTACAGATATAAATTTTAGATTTTATAAGTATATAAAAACTATTTCCTTAACGTCAAGTTAGTTGCAGCCGTCTGACTTCTACGAAATAATTCTGTTAAATATTTTATTTAGACATAACCTTAATTGTACGGTTTTACTGAGTAGTACTTTAATTGATAAATACTGTTCGACATTTTTGCATAAATGACACATTTGAAATGAAACTAATGTTAATTTAAAAAGATAAGTTATTATTATATAACACATCTGATCTGATTATTAAAAAAAAATTAGTGAAATAAAATGTATCTATAATCAAATCACACTGTAATCTTATATGGTTGTGTAGCAGCCGGTGCCGGTTGTTTTTTCTCCGAATTCTAGGAAATTAATTTCTTTTTATCTTCAAAATCTTTGTCTTTAGTGGCTGTGGGCTTTTTAACAGCCGCTGCCGGTTTTTTACCATAAAACATATCGGCAAAAAGTCCAGCAAATACGAGCACAGCACCAAACCATTGACGTGGAATTAAAACATTACCAAAGAAGACAACCGAACACAGGACGGTGAAGAATTTCCGTGTTGTTGTGACCACGGAACAAGCCAAGGGGCCAAAAACGGCCACCATAAGAAATATAAATAACTGACCCAAGCAGCCACAAAGGGCCAACAGCGCCAAATGGCTCCAGAGCTCGGGATGACGAGTGGCAAAGTGAATAAAATCTTTGCCTTCACCTTTATTCGAGTGGAAAATTAAATTATATTAAAAACATTCCAAACAATTTCATTTATTATCGCTTACCTGTTGCAATCATGGCAAATCCCAATATAATAGCGCTCCAAAAATTCATGGCATACATCATTTGCTGCCCTGATGGCGCACTTGATGAGCGCATACGTTCCTGTACAGCACCTGTTAAGCCATCCATAGACAAACTCAAAATCAGTAACAGCTCACCCAAACCCGTTCTGTTATCACTGGCTGCTAAAGGTGTTTTGCCTTCTTTATACATAAATAGAACTACACCCAAAACAATGGTGGTCACACAGGTATATCTTGTCCAAGAATATGATTTGCGTCCTATCAATACGCCTAGAATCATAACAGGTATAGGTTTGGCAGATTTACCCACAACTTGGGTAGGATAAGGCACCCAACGCAACGCCATGTTAGAGGAGACCATGGCTAGTAGATAGGTGAGGGCACTAACAGCATAATAGCCGGAATGCGTGGTGTCTTCTTTTTGGGGCTTTATTACTAATAAACCTGAAATACGTTCAATTATACTAATTCGCCTAATTTTATATATTTCTTATTTAATTTAGTTACCTTTGGCAAATATAAAATTGCAGAAACATTGTACCCATACCAAAGCCAGAGCATAGGGAAATCTCTCGCCTACAGAACCATCTTCATTGATTTGTTGGCCATAACGTCCACGCGTTATTTTCTCCTGGACAATTCCATATAAGAAATAACAGAAGAATATACCCAATGCATATATAAGAAAGCGGCTTTTTTCCGGTATCATTTTAAAAAATATTTAAAGTTTCTGTACTTTAGACGTTTTAACTTTTCTTTTTATTTATTGCACATTAATTATAATTATTATTTCTGCCCACACGATTAATTTACTTTCATGGTAGTTTTAGAAGAGATAGTTAGTTCTTTACACGTCACTTAATTTTGTTATTTTTCGAAATTGTTGTTGTTTTGTAGCGTATGGTATGTGTACGTGTGTGCAATGTGTTTCTCATATTATGCAGACGTCAAATAAACATATGATGGCAGTTAGGGATGTAATTTGCTATTCACACCAGGTTGATATCATGTACTACAATATTTATTGGTTGTTATTTACCGTTATTTTCAAAAACTGTATAAGTTTTAAAAAGTTAACTGAAACATAGATGTACGTATAAAGGTATGTTCACATTGGAGAAACTAATATTTTGATTTATTTTGGGAAAACAATTATTAGATCTTACAAAATTTTTGTAAGAACAATGAGAGTCAAATAAACCTTTAGGCAAAATGCTTCAATAAAAGATTTTTACGGCTGATATTTTTTTGGCTGCTTTGTTCGACATGCCTTAATAATGCAAATAAATGCCTGAATAAGACGAGCCAATTGAAAATTTTAAATCCAAAATAAAGAAACAAGCACAACAGTTTTCTAATTATTGTGGTTATTGCGAATGAGATCTTGTCGAATTTTTGGCACTTGCAAAATTAGTGCGATTTTTATTTTATTTGTGATTCTCTAAAACTACTATTGATGCTGTCTGATAAAAACTTTATTAAACAATTGTGCTGCTTCCTTCCGCGAGAAAACCAAAAAATCTCTATAAATTGCAATATTTTTAAAAAGCCAAAATTAAAAATTTAAAATAATGGCAAGAAAGCCAAAACTTTGGCAGAATTGAAAATTTCGCTAAAAAGCGGCAACTTGCGAAAAATTATTAAATATCAATAAAGCCATAATATTAAAAAAAAACGCTAAAGCCTTAAAGAATGCAAAACAATTCTTCCGAAATCGAGAATATGGCTAAACGTAAAAATTACAAACCCACAAACTTCCACATAAATTGATCAGAAATCGCATATCTGTTAAAATAAAAATAAATTGTAAAAACGCGAAAAATCACACTTCGGAAAAAAAATTGCTTAATCACTTGTGTTGAAATGTACAAATCGGTGTTGGCTGAAAATTGACAACGAAATATGGAATTAGCGTGAAAGTAATGTTTTTTTGTGCAATTTGCAAAAATATTTTGTTAATATTACTTTTTGGTTTCCCAACTGCAGAAACTAATCATTAGCAACGAAATGTTTGTTAAAAAACAAATTTATGTTTTTGATAGTTTTTTCTAATATTTTGTTAAGGAAAATATTTGTTCAAGTGTGTCCACTGGGAAAATATGTTTTCCCATATTAGCACCTGCCGTTGTTTGACAGCTGTTTTACATCATATTTATATACAATTTATATGCTATTTAATCTAGTTTAAAACAAGGTTATAAATTAGATAATCTTTATTTGGCGAACGGTCTGACCCATGATGCCGACCTATCAGTAATGCTGGAATTGTAAGTTAAAAACAATTCAATTGCTAACTTGTAATCATCCATTCCATTTTTTTTATTTTGTACAATTACACTAAAAATAGGTTAAATAAAATCGTTTATTAATTAAACGCAAGTTAGTTTTTTTAGGATTACAATTTGCCACTTTCTTTTTGTCGGTTATAAATGTAATTTGCTATATGCCTTTTTGTATGCTAAATTAGTTTAAAATATTCTAAGTTAGTATTAATTACAATAATCCAATGATTCAGCGGAGCTTTGGACATCAAATAATACAAAAAGGAATGATCGATCCATCGTCTCAACTTTTTCACCTGTAATAAAGGCCGTCATAACAAACAAATGCCTCTATTTATTCAAATTGATAATAAAATCTCTTTTATGGTACTTGTAGCTTAAAATGTACAACAAAATTATGAAATAAAACCTGAAACATTTATCTTTTTACACATGTTATATGTCAATAAGGGTTAAAAACATAATCATTTTCAAACTAAATTGTACACGAATGTAATAAACTCTTAAATATTAATTTTATATCAAACTCTTATCAATTATTATAGAAACAAAACAAAAAAACTACAAAATATATTGAACACCTGGAAAAATATTTAGTTCTGATGTGTAAAAAATGATATAAAATATAATTGACAATGGTTTTATTTTTCATCTAGAGGGGTTGATTTTTTGCTAAAACGTGTATGTGGGTGTAAAATGAACAACAAATTGACCCTCGTTTTCTTGAAAAAAAAAACACGCACATTTAGAGAAAAAAATATGTGCTACAAAAATATTACAGACAAGTAGAAAATTATTTCCGCTTTTGAAATTACCAAACAATTCTATTTAGTTTTATAGGCATTGAAATTTAAAGGACATTAAGGATGCTTTTGAAATGTTTAAAAGCCACAATAAACCCAGCCATCCGTTAAATATTTGGTGTTAAAAAACAATTACTGAAACAGTTTTATATGTTTTTTTAGATTTTTCTTTATAAAAAAATAAAAACTAGAAAAAATTAATTTATTATGCGTTTAATTTCACTCGCCGAAAAACAACGTTTCAACTGACTCTCTCTCTGTACGTTTTTAAGGTTTAAAATTTGAATTTTTCGCTCATTCATTTCGGTTGAGGAAAAACTATTGTCCTCTTTTACATTTGCCGTAAAATTAACCACACAAAAACATGAATGTGAAAATAAGGCCAAGTTCGTATCCAGAAAGTTTCGGCCGTAAAAAGTACTGATATCAAAATAAGGACGAAGTTCTTGATAGGTGCAATTCCTTCTCATTTCTAAGCAACCTGTAAGCTTGGCAAAATTTGTTTGCCTTTCTAATATTGGAAAGAATTCTTGGAAAAATATTGCCAAGCTTATAGGTTGCTTAGAAATGAGAAGGAATTGCACCTATCAAGAACTTGGTCCTTATTTTGATCTCAGTACTTTTTACGGCCGAAACTTTCTGGATACGAATTTGGCCTTATTTTCACATTTATGTTTTTGTCCACTCGGAGACCCAATGGATCCATTGTGATGCTTTTCTTTAAATCACCAATAAATTCACTTAAAATTTAATTCAATTAATCTTTTTAGTAATGTGAATGCATGTGAGAATTTTTAATTCATGAGGAATGCATTCGTGTTTTAATTAAATTCACATTTTGTGTAAAATTAATCAATTAAACTTTTTGTAAATCATTTTGAATTAAAAACCAAATTTTAATATTTAAGCGCCCCTTTAAGAAGTGCTCCTTACAAATAAGGGGACACCATTTTTCCCCTAATAAAAACGTTCTCTTTGTTAATTATGAGGGTGTAAAAACAGAACATTGTGTAGCCTGAACCTAGCCTGCACACCACTTTTATACGACAAGAGTACGTATTTCATTGATTTGGTCACGATAACGAAATCCTAATTGGATCTGGTTATATTCTAGCATCAAAAACTTAATTGAAAATGCAATTAATTTGATTTTTATACATATATGTAAGTTTTTATTTGTATATTCTTTAATTATTAAATTAATTAAACTTAAAACTAAGGACCAATTTCCCAAAAACCAACGCAAAGTAAGAATTTATGTGAAAACTGAAAACAAATTTCAACATTTTTTCATTAACTTGAGAACAAAGGAATAACTGCAGCAGCGAGAATTATTAATTTAGTTTTTTTATTTTTCACATAAATTTACCTTGTGGCGATGTTTTAGTAAATTCGGCATTAAAATCATAAAAATAAAAAAGTCTTATAATAAAGAGTCTGTTATGTATTTCAATCGAAGTACAAATATGGAATTGAAAATTACCATGACATGGTGTTGCAAGAAAACTGTGCAACAAAGGTAAATCCAAAGCATATTTATTTAGTTGTGCTTTTCCCAAATTCGCCTTAGAAAATACTCTTTTGGGATCAAGGCAAATTATTAACTGGCAGTCTTGACAGCTCAGGTGATTTTTGCCTTGCTTCGCCCTTTGTAATTGTAAATCGATTTCAAATGTTTTGTTCGGTACATTTTTTGACATCGGAAGTGGATATTTTTCCAAACGAATTGGATCGAGCCTACCTGTTATACAATAAAAGAGGCGAAAGATAAATCCAAAGCCTATTTATTCAGATAAATTCGCATTAGAAAATGTCCTATTGGGATTATAAAATAAAAATTTTGTACTGAAAATTGTGATTTGACATCTGATCGGAATCAAAAATATTACCGGCGAATGTAAGCGAAATGAAATACAGAACAGATGCAATTAAAATTTAATTATATACATACATACATACATACATACATACATACATACATAAATGTGTAATAATATTTTATAAATTATAAAACTTAACTTTATATATACCACAGAATAGTTTACGTATAATTTTGAATTTTATTGTTTACTGTCTGTTCCACGATGTCGATCGAAAGAACTCATTCTTTCACACGTACAATATAAATAAATTGTAAAATTTTACTTTAAATCGAACGAAAGAAAAATTACTTTCGACATCCCGGAATAGTCTGTTAATTTTCAAATAAAAAATTATTTTAAGCTTCGTTTTCTTCAACGATATTTTATTTTTTAATTAAATTTAAAATTTTTATAATGACTAGTACGCGTGAAGTAAGAGACTAGAGATTTTTCTATTTTCAATGACTAGAGTTAATTAAGTAAATATCATTCACAACTTTGGTGGAGCTTAGAAAAGAAAATATATACGATAATGTTCTGAAAAACGCATATCGCTTAAAATTGAAAACCCCAGAGTGTTGTTCTGACAAACGAAAGTCCTAGAAATTGGCGTTTTCAAACCGCCAGTGTATACTGAAGCGACCTGGAATATTTTACATAAACTGCACTTTGAAGACAAATCCACAGATGAAATTTAATATGTTTTCTTTTCATTTGAAGGAAACACGATACAAAATTTTACAATTTTAATATAAAAAAAATGCAATTTTAAAATTTCCTTTAAGTTTGTTACTTGTCTGCCTCAGTGTTTTTCTTTTAATTAACATTTCTTTTGATTGTAGCTTTTTTAAAGACAATAGAAATTTACTGCCGATTTCACGATGTCGAAAGAAGTTTGAATTTTATTTTCATTCGTACAAATACATTTGATACAAAAACAAAATTTTAGAATTTGTTTTTGCTTCAAATGTAATTATACGAATGAAAACATATGGAAATTTTCTTTCGACATAGTGAAATAGGCAGTTAATTTGAATTTATTTTGTTTACTTTTTTATTTTATTTAAGAAAAAACATGTTTTAATTGTTCGAACACAGTTTCGAAAAATAGCAAGTCGTACCGTTTTCAGAACATGAAAAAATACGTTTTTCGTTTTTAAAACAGTATGCGATTTAAAAACGCTGCGTTTTAGAACAATTAATATTTTCATATTTAAGGAAGAGTTGTTGGTCACCTTTACAAATTCGAGCTAAAGTAAGTTTAAAGCGTCCGAAAATTTGTGAAATATTTTAAGTAGTTGAAGGCATACCAAACAAAAAACCAAACTTATTCGGATCAGATTTACAAAATCCGATTTTATAAAAACTTTTGGAACTATTAAAAATCTATATTCTTAGCGACATCTGGCGAACGAGCAAACCAATTTCGGAGCACCCTTTAAAATTTTGGTAAAAGTACCGAATTTTGAAAACCGACAGTAGTTTTTAGAATAAAAAAACATTTCACCAACAATAGTCCTCAAATTAACGACATTTCCTGATCAGATTTTTAATGCGATTTCGGAATATTTTATTTCAGTATCTATTCGCTTGTAATTTATACGATATCTTTGTTAAAATAAAATATTAAAAAACAAATTTTACTAAATAGAAAAAACAAAAAAACCACGCAGAAATAAAATAAACCAACGGTAACTCTGGAAGTTTATGTTACAAAAAGAGATGCAAAACGCCCGCGCTGACTTCGGTGGGCTTAAAGACTGAGAAGGCTTAAAAAGCATCTTCTTTTGCCGCCACCGATGAAAATAAACCGGCTTTTTTTTTATATAAAAAAAAAATATCAGCGATTTTTGGTTTTGCAACAATTATTGCAATCTTAATCACGAGATTGTGAATGGAGCGCCCCTTGATCCAACCTATAAGTTTTCCGATATTTACCTTAATGTTTCTCCTTTTTCTTATAATTGCACACAAATAGAACATTAAATATTGTTCTTCTACATCCACCCCCTCACCCCCTTCCACACTTTCTTAATTTATAAAGCATTTTGTTGATGCATTTCATTGAAGAGTTCATGACACGTCTGGGTGGTACTTGCAGCTGTTGGGGCTGGCGCCGATGTTGCTGTTGTATCATTTACAGAAGAATTGTCTATGGCAGAATCGGAGGAATGATTGGAATTGTTCGAATTATAACAACGATTAGGAGCTGGTTGTCCTTGTTGCTGTGTATGGTGCTGATGATTATGATGATGATGGTGATTATTATGATGATGGCTTGTATTCAAATGAGATCTAGGATCTTCAGGAGTCCAGGTACGTGCATATAATTTATTACCCGGATAACGATCACCACGACGATACCAAGATAATGAATGAGAAACACCGCCAGCTGTAAAAAGAGATAAGAAGGCAAAAAAATATTGTACATTAAAAGTAATTTTGAAAGTGGTAAAAAAGCAACAACTACAAATATTAGAAAAAGGCTTGTTAGTCTTCGTGCAATTGCACAATTGATTTTTAAATTAAAAAAATACGATTTTAAGCTGTTTATAAAAGTTGGGCAAAAAATAAAACGAAATCCTTAATAAATCCGTTTTTGAAACTATTGTTCAAAAAAAAGGCACTTTTCCAATTTCGTGTTATTGTTGTATGTGCCCTTTTTATCTAAATTTTTTTTCGTTTTCTTCGTTCAAATACTACTGGCTCGTACAAATATTTGATTAAATAACACTTGAGAAAACATTAGTGTCTACATTACAATGCCATTAGTGGTAACATTTTAAAATGACGTTTGAAGTGTCAAAGATTTTCTTTCCAAGGATGTTTTTTGCAAATAAGGGCGGTTTTAAAATCCTTTTGAAAGGCGCTGTTATTGCAGCTGCATGCTGAGGATTTAATTGTGTGTTAAAACAACATACAAACGCAAAAAAAATAGATAAACCTAAACAGACATACACGCATACTTCATGTTTGATAACTTCCAATCAGAATTCAGTGCATCTTTGTCAGCCAAATGGGGTGTTTGGCTTTTAAGCGGCACCCCTCATTTCCATGTATCTGAAATTTAAACACTTGTTTGTTCGTCTGTTGGTTTTTTATTGCTCTCAATTTGTTCGAGATGTCATTGAAAATCAACAGCTCTTCAAATGCGGGTGTGATATATTTGAGGTCGTTTTCAGTATCATCACTTTGTTCTTCAAGTGTTTTATAAAGTGTTGCTAATTTTGTAGCAAACAAAAAAAAAATGAAAAGAAAAGAAATTGTACCTCTGCAATTAGCCGTAATAAAATAAAACTTGTATTCATGGGAATAAAACAAGATGTTCCAAATACGATTCCAATAAACGGTTGGGCGAGCAAACGGAAAGGGAAATAAATGCGTATCTGTGCAATAGTCGTATCACATTTCAGAAAATGATGCCGAAAACAGAGCTGTTGAAATATTATGCAGGAGTTTGTTGGAAGCACCCATTATCTCCTAACAAGTGGAGCCATACATATTCGTATGTACATACATATATATAAGCAAATATTGGCTTGTTTGTGATAAAAAAAGCCAAAATGCAGTTTCTTCTTCTGCAGGGCATATAAGAAGAAATGCTTTTATAAAAAGACTTGTGATTTGAAACGCATCGTCCTTGAAATAGAATAGTGCATCACGGGAATCCGTTATACTGGCAGGCAGAAGGAGAAACCGAAACTTTTGCTCTGATTACTACAAAATTCAAGACACGAAAGTCTTTTTTTTTATAAATATCCTTAACTAAACTCAAAATACTAATAACTAGATCTAAAAACAAGTGCAACATTTTTGAAGTATAAATAACAACTTAAGCTCGAAAAATATCAAGAAATACATTTATTTTTAAATTATATTTGAATCAATTTGAACTCAAATTATATTTAATTAATAATAGGTTTTTATGGCCCACCATAATGAAAGTCAGGTTGGCGAATCCTGCTCAATATTATTCGCACATAGAAGTGTGAAATTAGTGTCGCTGTTTTATACTCTTCCAACTGTAATCGGGACATATGTAAGTCATTGAGCACATTTTGTACTCCACAACGACTTGCTTAGACGGAAATAGCCAAGCAGGAAACCGGTAGCCAGTCATTGTTGGTGTTGCAACAACTCTGTCTCTTGTAAAATGAGAGGTTCATACAGCTGTTGTTGGATTGAAATTCCCTGGCCAAATTCAGCTTTAGTCGTTACAGAAGCGAAAATTAAATTTTTAAGTATCATCGCTGTGAGATTTCAAGACTCCACTGTATAAAAAAGATTTTATCAATGATTTATTCTGTCATCTGGGCAAAAAAAGCATGCTAAGCCTTATTTGGATTAAGATTAGGAGTTAACTATGTATCGCAGGAATAAATACCCATTTAAACTAACACGATCACATGTGTGTCATTTGCCCATGTATAAATATTTTTTTTATTAGGGGCACCACTCAGGGGATGACCTCTACTTAGTGCATAGTAGTGTATTGTACCGAAACTAGGAAAATTGGTTATGGAAAGGACGATAAAGGGAGTACTGTTTGTGGACATTCTATTTGAACCCTACCATACTGCGGGTGATAGGATACACCTCTGCAAGAAGTTTATTCCACAAACGAAAAGTTCGGCTAAAGTAAGAATTTTTTCTATAATGCATAGCGCAGTTCACTTAGTGAAATACACGCTACATTGCATTGCTACCCTACTGTCACCGATAAGTTTCTTCGATCGAGTAGCTTCAAAATAGACTTTTGAAGCACCGACCAATACATAAAAGTTTTATCTCATTCTCGGCCTGATATACGAAGGAGATCAGATGAAGTGAGGTACTCGTATGTTTTACACCGCCTTAAGAAATCGAGGCACTTGAAAGCCTCATTGGAGACATGAAAAATGTGATCATTACATCGAACATGAATTTTCATGCCAAGAACATCAAGAGCTTCTGATTCCCCAACAACTATGCCATCCATAATTACAGATGTATCAGCATGTCCGGTCTATCCGTAGGCATATCACCTTGTTCGCATGACTCCGATTTGATATTGCTATCGCGACTAAGTGTATTAATTATGTTTTGCTGCATTGCCCCGATCTCCGACATCTGAAGAAGAGTATATAGGATTGGAAGTTTGAGATAGCAAATCATAAAGAAAATGTATAGAGAAAGAACGGAGCCTTGCGGTACCTCTGAATTTATCTTGAATTCGTTTGATGAGATCCCATCTACAGCAACTTGTATACTGCGATCTCTGATAAAGCTCGCCATCCGGCACAGGAAAAAATATCTTCGGCTTAGTTACGAATACTCTTTGGAGAACGGGAAGTGGTTGATTGCTTTCTGGAAACGGGGAATTTCTTGCTAACATTTAAACTTTATCAACCGGTTCAGTGAATATTTGGTCGTCCTTTAAAAGAGATGGAATTGAAGAACTATAATTATCCTTAACTCTTTTAACGACTGACCAATAGGCAACAAGGGCAAAAGCTTTTTTTAAGCTTCTGGACTCCAAAGGAGTATGATATTTCTCTCAACTACTCTTGTCAGACCGAAAATATTATTGTGAGTGAAAAGTATATATTTTTATAATGTATTAGGTTCGCAGGCTGACTAAAAAATTCTAGCTCACGATACCCGCCCTATAAGCGATGATTAAATTTATGAAGATCATATACTTATACGTTAACCCAATGAAAGCTTTAATGGAGAGGTTTCAACTTGTCTTCATATCGTCAGTGGTGAGAAGATACGCCGATCCTTGCAGTTTATTAATTGCCATAATGTTGTTAGTTTTCTTTGGAATAACTGATCAACGTGAGTGCTTATATAGTTGTCCAAAGGGACTGGGATTGCCAACTCTAGTCTTATCATAACTGAAACTGTACATAACATTTCCGCCTTGGCATAGTAATAAAAGAAAGATAACCTTTAGGAATAATTTTTAAAACTATTTCTTCCCTGCCTTACTTTTGGCAATTGCGGCAGTATATTGTAGGAAAGCAATAGTGTACTATTTTTCCTTTTTCTTTGCACACTATAATCACGACGTAGTTCACCCTACATTGTGGTCTCGGAAAACTTAGAAAACATCAAATACAGTAACAATAAAAGCAGGTATAGTAAACTAGCTCTTAAACTCGCAAATACTCTTAATGGACCTTCATATTTTCGTAATTTTGTGACCAAAACAATTTCTTAAAGGTTCGAAATTAAGAATGGTTAGCCAAATAGGTAGAAGGAATCAAAGGAATTCGCTAAATAATGAACTACCGAGTTTCATGGTCTCAAATAAAATAAAACGCAGTTGTTATTGGTACTGCACTGGGGAATTAACTTCCAAATATTAGGGAAGTTCAGAAAAACTTCTTAACGTAGTATACAACTTCAAAGCGTTACAAAAATTTAACGCAAAATGTCGAGGATCAATAAAAATCCCGCTTCATTATACTTACATCCACGTTTGATATGTTTCTATCAATAGTATGAATAAAAAAAATCTATGTACGATTAGAATTATGTATTCATTTATAGAAAACTACCTTTATACTTGGCATGTACAGACATGCTTACAAATGTACTTGTTTCATAAAACAGATAGCAGATAAAATAAAACCTCATGACACCCACATAATTACAATTGTGAGAAATTTAAAAAGCTTTGACAGCTGGAATTTTTCATCATCAACTAAAAACAAATTTAACAAATATGCTGAATGTACATTAAAGAAAAATTTATATATTCTACACTACAAATGAAACAAACACACATACATACATAAATACTTTAGAAGGGGTCTATAGTTGAAACACGCAAAGTATGTACAAAAGCTCCAAAAGAAACATGAAGGATTTTACAAAAGAAAAAAGTCCTGGCAAGTGCACGCCTGGCAATTGTTCACACCAATCTGTAACCAAATATACCTACAAACAGTACAACAAAGAAATGATTTTCTAATGTTTTTATTTGTAAAGAGCAAAAGATAAATGAAAAAAATAATAAGGGATATTGAAGTAGACCAGTGGTACGATATGGAAGGCAGACAAACTTATATATGCTGGTATATAATGATGTCTTGGAGCTTCCTCCTCCTAACTACCGTAAAAGAACTTCCATAACCGAAACTAATATAATTTGGCCTAATGCAACCACACCAATGTTTGGTGTAGTTATCGAAGAAAGCTAAACCGTTACGACACCGCACAGGAGGATCCTATTTTACGACCACTTATGGTGTTTTCTTTTCTACAAAAAAATGGTACATCTCCATGCAGAAAGTGTACTTTGGTGTTCGTTTCTTAAAATTGTTTTGCACTCCAAAAGGGTGGTATGTTTGATTCTAAAAAAATCGCCCTCACTAATGGTGTAGGGCATTGCTCTTTATGCTCCGTAAAAATCGACAGTGTTGATAGTCCCTGTAAAACTTAGCTGTCAGCTGTTAAAAACAGGGCGTTCCACCTTTTCATAAGTTGTGTTTTATTCTAGTGACATAACAAGCTGCATTTCTACAGAGTTGGCAAGACATTTTATACATGTATCTTTCACTTTCAACAAGGTGCCCTTTTGTGTGTAGAAAAGAAAACACCATTATTTTAAAAAATCATATGATGAAGTTTTCTAGAGAAATGTTTAAAGATGAAATGGTCATTTGTATTGTATTTTATCAAAGAAATTTTAATTTGTCAAGCTTAAGTTTGTTTTCTCTAAATTTAATTTTTTATAAATTAAATTATTATTTTTATTAGGTAGAAAAATCTAGAAGCTAGATGAAGCGTTATCGCATGAAATCAATAATGGATCTGTCCAAAAGCTCTGAATAATATTCACCGGCAATGGTTTTACATTTTTCAAGATAAACAATATGAAGCACACCACATGCATTCCAAACAAAAACCTTTTCTATAATTGGCCAATTATTTATTGGCCAACAGAGCCCACATTATAGTCTTTGGTTCACGTTTATCGGAAGAAATCTTTACACTTTGATCTCTGGATTACTGTGATGGATCCATGTTTGCTTCACAGTTAAAAAACGACAAAAAATGGTCTAGATCAGATCTGTGCTTTAAATATTATTTTTTAGTTTGTCACAGGGATGAGCTACGGGTCCAATGTGAGCAATCGCAGCACCTTTCGCGAGGATAGCTATTTCATATTCAAGTATTCATTTAAAGGTGATTTACTCGATCAGTTTTGATGTCTGTAGCCTCAGCCATCTCATGCACTTTTATTCGTTCAATATCCTTCCATAGATTTTATCGAGTATATCTGGCATGACGACCTAAATGTCTGACACCATTTTCGATGATACGACCACAACAAATTCACTCAGTAAATCACTTTTTTAACAATTTAACAATTGAAATGGATTTAGTCTGAAATGACTAGTTTACATCTGTATTGGGACTGAGAGTACGAGAATAGTTTTATTCTGCCCCTACTTGAAGGCGACGGAAGACCTCTAATACCTTACAACAGATGCGAACAGATGAGTTATAGATTATTGTGGGAACCTGCCATTACGGCTTAACCTCTTAACACCGTGTGAATCTATGTGTTCACAAGCAGCTCTGAGTGATCCTGATATCACAGCCACCACGTGAACAATCGAAGGAGTCCTCACTAATAACTGGTTACGGAACCATGCCACCAACGAGCGTAGTGCATAGCCAATAGCTTATCCACCCCCTAGAGAACCGATATGCATCTCGCAATATCGTATCGCGCAGTGTGTGTCCAATATAAGAACTAAACTCTCTACGCCCCGATAGACACTCTTCCGTGGGGCTTACTAGCTCCCGTGGTACCAGTTTAAGTTACTGGTCAAGCCTCGAAAGCGAACTCCTAAGGATTAACTTTCTATTGACTTTGGTCTTGGGGGAGACCTTAGGTGCCCCTTTCACCTTCTACCATACTAAAATAGATTACCTACTTCATTTTTCTACCTTATATGTTGTACATCCCTTAATCTGTTATTTCAGAGATTGGGTAGTAACATATAAGTCTTATGGGTAATGTCTGGAAAAGACAATTACTCTTTCCCCAGAAGGCACAGCACCAAGATGATAAAACGTACCCCTGAGGGGAACAAAAGATGCGGACATTGACACTTTAACACAAACAAGTGGAATGAATGTTGTTGTCAATATGGAATAGATTAGCCATCAATCAACTTCGACTTAGCCCGGGTGCCAAACATAATATAGTTTTGTTACTTGATCATAGATGCAATATATACGATACTCCTACGTCTACCCAAAGGAGTTGATTAACCGTCTGATGTTAGAAAGATTTTTATATCCTTTTTTTTTTACTTCTCTTCCATTATTCCGTAAAAAAAAAAAATAAATATGGAAATGTTTGCCAGTAAGATCATTGGAACTGCAGATGACGCCACAATAGTTGTCGTTATGAAGTCATTAACGAACGAAACCTGAATTTATCAATGAACCCAAACCTCTTTGGCACCTTGGCGACATCAAGCCGAATTTGAATATTGACATTAGATAGATTCTGTCTAATAACAGGAGCGGTGACTCGCACTTAGGCATCTTGATGGAAGCGTCCTTTTGAGCATCGCCATAGGATCACATTCCAAATGTTCGTGGGAAAAGAACCGCCAGAGGAAACTACTTCTTATTTTTATTTTTTAATTATTTAAGAAGAGTGGCACTCTAGTAAAAAGTGGCAGCAGCTAAATTTTTCGCCTTGCATGGTGAATTATTATATGTAAGTTTATTTGAAATTAATCCGTTTCATTTTAGTTCAAAAATTAGCTCTGCCACAAGGTTTATGCCGCTACCAACAATTTTTGAACAAAAATTCCCCCTGCGAGAAAATTTCAAACGACCCATACCATCATATATGAAACTGAAACTCAAAGTGAATTTTTTTTGCAGTTTTCCACCAAATTGTCCGAATATATTAATCATAATTGCAAGTAAGTGGTTAATAGAAACCGAGCGCAATGTCTCAGTATCGTTAGCCGATGATATACCTGTATCGTACTCACTCAATTGATTGATTTAAACACAAATTAATTATAAAAAAATATCATTTAAATGGGTTTGTGTGTAAAACTGCCGACTGAACGATTTACTCACAGCTTAAACCGATGGCAGCCGCTAATCACATTTGAGAGAGCGATACGCAAAAATCTCGAAGCCCAACAATACGTAATGCTTGCTCGTCCAGAGTTCCTTATGACGTTTTTACACAGTTAAGGTTTTTTAATTTTTTAAAGATTTTTTTTTTGTATTTGGGATTGTTTTGCCATTTGATTTTCATTGAAATCCAAATCCCTTTTACGAGATTTTAATTAAAAATATCAGTACACCCAAAAGAGGTTTTCTCACACTTGAACTTTTTCCTATCTCTAATCAAGCATATCAACTTTGCAAACTACTAATAAAACAAACTAACGACCATAACCTACAAAATGAAAATTGTATGATAAAACAGGAAAAAACTTGCGTGTTCTAAAACGCCCACCAAAATGCTGCAGCTGTGCTTAAATAAACCCTCTTGATTTGTTAATTTATAAAAATAATAAAACAATATTCTAATCGGATCGTTGGAAAATGAAAAACTTCGATAAACGATCTTTTAAATATTCAAATTGTGATTATGTGAATACGTACTTATTTTCATTTACGATTATTTGGTGAAAAACAAAAATAAATGAACACGTAATCGCAGATCTTCCATCAATGTCAGAACTAATAAGGTTCATGCAGTTCTTGCTTTAATATTTAGAAGTTAATAAAGACCATATGGATTTGTTAGAGAGAAAGAAGAAGAAATATTTGGATGAAAATTGCAAGAGATGTTTATCTTAAATGATGATGAAGTTTTTTTTCATTCAACCAAAACAAAACACGCAATCAGGGTGGTGGGTTTGTGGTGAGATGATACCGCAAAAAAAAACAACAAAAGCAACTAGAATTTTGTATGTCCTTAAACTCGTACAAGGAATGATATTACTAGTTGTTGTTGTTGTACATACATACATATATTTAAAACAATATTGGGATCTAATGATTGCTGCGTTCATGTCAGAGAGTACATGATGAGGCATGTCTGTCTGTCTGGAACTAATTAAAATTTTCACACTTTTTTTGTTTCTTCCGTTTTTCAGTTGCTGCAGCACCATTTAAAACAATTTATTTTATAGCGTGCATCTCGATGTGCTTTAATTTGTTGCAGTTGAAGAATTTCCGTATTAAAAATTAACATTTCGTTACGGTTTTTTGGTTAATAATTTTTCTATTCAAAATGTATGATGATGTTTAAGGATTAGGAAATGGGTTTTTATTTAGTTTTTTTTTTATTTTTTGTTTCCACATTTAATAGGAAAAGCATTGTATTTTGTGGCGCGAGAGAAAAGGGTAAGAGTTGAGTTTTTTTTTTTAATTTTTAGGATAAATTTTTCATAAGGCAACAAAAAGTTATGACTGTTTTCTAATTTTTTTTTAATAAAAAGTCACAACAAAAATAAATTTACAGTTAATTTGGTTAAAAGTGAGTTAAAATTCTAAAAAAATTTAAGTAGTTCATGAAAAATAGAACCAGTTTTTAATTTTTTTAACGAAAAATAACAATTTAATAATAACAATTTAATTCCCTAGAGATTTTAAAGTCAGCCCAATTATGAATAATATTTTTTTGCGGGGAATTTTTTCACTTTTTCCATTTCTATTCCATTAACTGCGATGAAAAAAGTAAGTATTCTAAACGTGAGAGAGAGGGAAATATTGTTACAGTAACTTGGAAAAAAATGGAAAAAAAAATCACCGGGAATTATTATTCATAATTGTACTGAGTAATAAAATAATTATTACGTGTATTTAGGCGGACTGTAGTGCGCCAGGCCAAGTTTACGAAATTATTTGAGCTGTTTTTCTTGATCATAAAATAATGAAAATTGAGTCTGCCTCTAGGTTTCTGTGGTCGGATGATATTAGGTGGACTTCTCCAACGTCTGTGGTGACTTTCATAAGGAGAGTCATACGGAGCTTGCTATAACTTACAGATCTATGGCACAAAAAATCGCATAGGACCAGATCTTTCCACTATTATATTAGAAGTAATGAGAGAAGTATGTGGTACTCTTTCAATACAGCTTGGAAACTGAAATTCAGAATACCGCTAGGTGTTAGTTAGTAACTGGCCTAACAGAGTTCCTGTATCTTTATGGGTTAACTCTATTAAATAGCTTTTGGTATGTAAATTATCCAAAAAATCTAAAAGCAACTTTCTACAAGTCCATTAGGGTTCCATTTACTTTTATATCGGATAAAAGGGGGACAGGTCCGCACAAATTATTTATGAAAATAATTGCAAATTACTATTCGAAAATCCTGGCTCTAAAAAATAATAAGATGGAAAGGAGAACTAAGGGTCTTGATAAGCAAAATACCATCTCAATTCCAAAAATTGATATTAATTGAAGTAAATTTTCAATAAAGTAAATTTTTAAAAAAACTGTAACATATCGCACTTGATCAACAAGGGGGTATTAACTCAAAATTTATAAAATTAAATTTTTTGCAAGAAATTGATGTACAGTGGTCATATCTACCCACTGACACCTTTTTTCTACTCTTTCACCAACAAAATACAGTTGTATCTCTCTTTGTGATAGACGAGTAGTATTAAAGAAAAAAGTTTTTCCCTCTACTGAAAATTTTAAAATTTTGAGTTAATACCCTCTTCTTGATCAAGTGCGATATGTATATGCAAAACATTTCCCCCTCTTCATCATAAATAAACTCTTGCAAAAATTCCTCTTTTTAAAAATTACTTTTTTTGAAAATGTGCAAGTGAAAAAGTTATCTTACTGAAACCTACTTTAGAAAATTACCTTAATATGTTTTCGAATTTCTTCTTCGTAAAGTACACTTTCCCAAAAAATTGTACCTTTAATATATTAACCGCTGAAAAAGGTAACAAACTAATAAAGTCCATTTTAAGAAAGTTTTCTTTTTAACCGACCTTTTTAGTGTTTTTTAGCGAACGTCACCCAATATCTCATAAGTCCTCAATTAATTTTTTCAATAAAAAAGATCAATATTTTGTTGGATCGAATTTTCTCGTAGTCCCAATTTTTTTTCAGCCCGAGAGACAAGTTCAATGACACAAAAACTAGAAAAGTACCATGTATGGTTACGATTTTTAGCCACCTCATTTATTCGAAGTTTTAAAAAATGTTAAAACGTTTTCATGAGACTCTTTTAAGAAGAAAATAATATAATCAGTACTTTGGAAAAAGTACCAAAAATAAGTTTAAAAAGTACTAAAGTTCAATTTTTACTCTCTAAGAGTTGGTGTTTAACAACGAGATTGGAGACTAAAGTGAATTTTATATGTTGATTATTTTGAATTATTTTTTGTTGCTTAAGCGGCCGATATTGGTGGTTAATCCTAAAACTAGCAAAAGAAAAAAATTTCAAAAATTCTCAATTTAGGGAAGTTTCTTTAAAACCACACTCTAAAAGTACAATTATAAAAAAAAAAAGTATTAAGCAGCTGTCCATTTGTTTTTAGCTTATATGACGCCTATAATTTGACCCCTTTAAATTTTTCCTGTGTAAAAGGGGTCTTTAGGAGCAATTTCAGTTAAAATAATATTCAAAGAAAAAATTAATTGTTTCAACAAATTGTTCATTAGTTTTTGACCAAATATAATAAATAGTACGTTAAATCAATGAACTGGTTTATTTATTTTATTAATGAATAACAACAATAAATGCAAACAATCAAAGCAATCAACGTACTTTTGGAAAAAATATAATGATTTTACTCATGTTTTTTTTTTATTTGAACTAATTCAAACCGCATATTTAATTTTAAGTCAACTTTACATAAGTACTCACTTCTATCCTTAAGTATGATCTTTTTCGGTGGCTCTTTTTGGTAATTCCTCTTCAAACTCAAACCCGGCTCATTGCCATTTTTATCCTTTTTGACCATTTCACTTAGAAACGTTATATAACTAATAGCCAACTTTAGAGTATCCACTTTGCTCAAACGTTTCTCGTACGGCAGCGTCGGTATATGCGAACGCAAACCCTCAAATGCCTCATTAATGCTTTGCATGCGACGGCGTTCCCGTAAGTTTGCCGCCTGACGTTGTTGTGCCACCTGCGAAGCGCATTTTAAACGACGTTTATGCTTCGAACGTCTACGTTTAGAGGGAAGAAGAAAACATTTATAAATACTAAATTAGAGAAGACGTTTAGAAACATTAAAAAGGTGTTCAGTAAAAATAAACAAAAAGTTCAAAATAAACTTACGCCTTTTCATTGTTCTCTTGATCGCTGTTAAAGCCACTACTATAGGCATCATCTGCATCCGTATCGGAGCTGTTATCGTCACCAAAGAAGAACTCGGAACTGGAGGAAGAAGAGCCGTTAGTGGCATCGAGAAAATGTCGGGCCATTGTTAATTCCAAATCGTAATTATCCATGGAAAACATATTGACGCAGAAAAAGAGGAATAGTTTGAAATTGTCTGTCGAATGATTTCTTTTGACAAAAGTTAAGCGACGCGTGTTACCAATTGTTAGCCACGTGTGGCCACTTACCACAAGTGGCAAGTGTTTTTAAATACCGTATTGTTTTGCTGTTGTTTTATTTTGACTTTAACAACTTGTTTTCTTGTGTACTTAAATCAACAAAATTCACTTGTAAAAAACTAATTTATGGTTTGAAGTCAGTGTAAATTTTATTTACACATTTTCCCTCCCGTATTGGGAACGATAAGATTACACGCACGATATGTTTTCACTAATCACCTCATATTTGAATTAATTTGATTTTTACACTTTTTTCTTTAGTTTATTTATTTAAAATCAACATTTCGTTTTACTAATTTTCACTTAATGCCAAAAACGTGCCTCGCATCAAGTGGCACATGTCTTTGTTTTCCTTGTTTTCTTTATCTTAAACGTCCGCGTGTATCTGAAAATTACACTTGTTTTAAATTTAATGCATGTCGGTGCTTTTCAATGTGTTTGTTTGTTCCTTCCGTTTTTGAAGTCTATTCACTTCCGTTTAACGTTTACGTTTAAATAACAAAACTGAATTTCAAAAATATCCTGCCACTGTCTGTCAGTGTGCAATTTTAAATCAGTGGTGGTGGACTGTAATGAGGGGTGGCTGGTTATATTTTTGATAACAATCCTAATAAGTATCTATACATCATGGCTGTCGGCATACTTGAAAGACTAGGGGCGTTGCTTTATTCAATTCCAGTCAGCCAATCACAGTGCAGGGTTACTTTTCATGCAATAAATATGTACTTGGAAAAATAGGATGTATTTCGTTCATTAGAACAAAGCCTTTTTAATAGTAAATAAAATTTTAAATTTTATTGCAAAAATTAACAGCATATTTTAATTGCTAAGCACTAACAATTTATTATTGTCATGAAAAAATATAAATGAAAAGAAATACACTGATTAGTCTTATAAGACAACAATGAGTGATTCAATTACCCAATGGAAAAAGTTGCCGACCGTTTCCCAAGTGGTGATCACAGGACCGAGCTTTTATATCGGCATGGCCTCTTATACTGACAAAAAAAAAACTATTTTCTTTATAATTTAATTGCAAGACATTCTTTGACCTTGATTCAATCAGTTTTTGCCAAAAATTCATTGATTCAATGTACGCATAAGTTGTTGCAATTAAATTATTCATTAAAGTTAAATGTAAAATGGTTCATTAAAATCATTCCTTGCTGTTATTCTTTAGCGAAGTTCATAAATCGCTTCATTACTTTAACGTACTATTATACTGGGTAAAAGAAAATGAATGAATTTTCCTTCCATTTTTGGTTCATGTTTTTAAGTCACTCTTACGTATAAAAGAGACTTCGTACAGAATAATGCTTTGCATGCGACGGCGTTCCCGTAAATTGGCCGCCTAACGTTGTTGTACCTCAATGCTTCCAATAATAAATTATTAGACACTGACGCTAATAATACTCGTTAAAACATTCGGGTATTATTCTTACAACGTTCCTAGCAAACAGCGTTAGATAGTTTGTATGAGATTTTGAAAATAATTTAAAATTCCTTTTAACTTGATTAATGAATGTTACAAATTTCGACACAATTAAACTGTAATAAAATTTAATCTCTTTTACTTTTGATAATATTAAAAAATTACATTTATAATTTGTAATAATTAAATAAACATTTAGCTAGACTACAGTAAATATTACAATTTCAACTTTTTTTATAAATCATCCTGCATTTTTTTTTTAACTGCCAAGTGCAAATACTTAAGATAAACAAACGTTTTTAGTAAAAACTTAATGAAAGGGAGGGTGTCCTTTTTTTAACAAACAGAGTGTCAAAACATAATTTTTCATTTTTACTCATCAACGCCACGCACCATTTAACACACACAAACACACAGGAGGGTTAAATTAAATAAATTTCACTATCATCGATGGCCATGGCTGCCAGATTTCGCGAAGTAGATATAGAAATTTTAACAAATCTTTGGGTTTAAAATCTTAATGGTGATTATTATACAAAATTATAGGGTTCTCCTAAATGTGCATTTTATATATGTAGGTAGTAAACCACAAAATTTATTTAAAATATTAATTGGTTTTCCAGTTTCAGCAAAAGACTCAAATCTTAAAAATCGAAATTTTTCAAAATTTCAGTCGCTTTGAGCCACCTCAAAGTCAATTTCTTTTGACTGGCGCAAAACTTTGCATTTCTTAGTATTTTTGCTATTCGCATATTTCTAGGGGGTGAGACCGAGATTTTGAAAACTTTTTTCTTTCCCATATAATGAAGGGCCGGCCACCTTAATGTACATATTGCGAACATGCAAGTAAAAATTTTTCAATTTCTTCTTAATATTTTATTTACTAGGAAACGAAAGAGAAGAAACAACCAAACTTAGTGTTAGGTTTTTCGTTACGGAATTTCTTGATTCGGTCGCCGCCCTCAAAGCCCGCGAAAAAAGCTATGCAATAGCTTTGTACTCTGATGTTCAATCATATCTGGTCAAATAATTGTTTGAATCTAAAAACCTTAAGAATCATCTAGAAAACCATCAATAATCGTAATAAAATTATGAGCAAAAATCCATTTGGAGGATTTTAAAAATTTTATAAATCTGGTAACTTTATTGATGTCCTTTTTTTTAATACCACAGAAAGAGAACGCATGTGCTAGTGAGCCCAACAATCATTTTAACCCAATCTACTCGGGCTAAATAAATTGCCGCATTCGTTTCACAAATCTTAGAAAATATTCCAAATTTTCTAATAGTTCTTACAATTCGTTATAAAGTTATTAATTTTAATAACTTATTATCCCCGTTTTCTCTCTAATGAATGAACTTTTAACAGTTCAATCAATATTTTGAATATGTTAATAATGTGGCAAATAAGTACTACTCCTTATTTGGTAGTCCATTGACCAACTTATTCTACTTATTACTAAACTTTCTACACTTAATTCAGGCAAAACGATCGTCGGCTGTGTTTGGTATTTATTTGCTGGTGTGTTTGCATGAATGAATTGTTGTTCAGCACACAACATTTGACCTGGCAAATAACATACAATGTTTGACAATTCAATAGAAACTTTTCTCAAAAATTATTACTTTATTGTTAGAAGTCGAAAATCTGAAATATTTCTTGAAAAAAAACTAACAAATATTTTTGGATTCCCTTTTATTGATTGCTTTATTCAAGAAATATTTTAGATTTTCGTATTCTAATAATAAATCAATAATTTTTAGGAAAAGTTTCCATTGAATTATCGAGCACTGTGTGTAAATGCTTAATATGTTTGCAAAGGCGCAGGTAGCCCATTTTCTTTTGAAGGACTAAAATTTTCCAGGGGGTGGCTTAGCCCCCCAAACCGATCTATTTACGACATTTGGTTCGAAAGTGTTGTACCTAGTATATACATACATAGATCAAAACGACAATAATAACAATATTCAATAAAAATAACATATTCAATGGTATTGTGTAATTTACGGGCCGCATAAGAAAATTTCAGATAACTCGATTAATTATCATACAGAGTTTCGGAATATTTCTGCCATCAGGCATTTGGGTAAAATAAAAAAAAATGTTCGATGGGAATGCACGCTGCTGCGTATGTGTATTTTGATTAAGTTGTACTTTTTTGTTTAATATATGTATGTATGTTTTTGATGTTGTTGTAGTTGTCTAAATCAATTCCTTCTCAGGTTGCCATAATAAACAAATTTGTTGTTTTTTAATTGTTATTGTTTCTTTGTTACAGCTGTATAAACAAATTATGTTTTTTTTTTTGCACTTATCAATGCGAAAGAGGAAGGGGAAATGTTAAATATGTATTTATGTACGTATGAATGTGTAAATATTACAGTTTAGGAAAATTGCATAACGATACATTATTCTAGAAAGGCCCTAACACATTTTTTTTCATATTTATCAATTAGATGGTTACCTATCAAAATATGATGAATAAGCGATTTGAAATATGTAATGAGTTAGGCTCTTTATGTATTAACGGTAACGGCATATATGTATGTACTTAGTTCAATATTTTTGCATATTAAATTTTTTAATATTGGTTAAATAGTATTCTCCCCCAATTAGTATCCACTTTACAAAAATTGTAAAAATGGTGAATGAACGCTGATGAGAGATGTAGCGCCCTTGAAATCGGTATACTTATATGTTCTGCTAAACTGATTGGATATATGTATGTACCTACAAATGTTTTTTAACATAAAAACTCTTAGGGCCAATTTTTGACTTGATATTTAAGTTATAATTATTTTTAAGTTGTAATTAAATACCAAAAAAAGTACTTAATTAATAATTAAATGAACAACCTTGTGTATGTAAACAATAGGTTCGTTTGTTTACTTTTACAGTAAAATGCAGTAAATGAGTAATAAATGAGTAAACAGCAGAATTTAAAGTGTTTGCCCAAAAAAGTACGCGAACGGAAAAATTCTAAAAATTCTAAAAATCCTTAAGATTTAGGCAACTGCTCATGGAAAATAAATGTAGTGTTGAAAAATTTTTACTCGATTAAATACTTTTTATAACACAAATACTTTAATAAAATATAAACAATTTAATTTATATAATCTTTCCCATTTCTTCTTTTTTTTATTTTATTTGATTTTGCATATTTGTGTGTGGTTAAATTTATTCACAGTACAAGAAAATTTGTTTTTGCTACTGACTATCGTAAAAAGAAGTGCAGTACTAAGTACCCAAGTACTTTAGAACGGTCCAATCAGCCCTCACTCTTAAACTACTACGATTACAGAAACGTCATGACGCCCTATGTTCACACTGAACTTTATCTAAGTATTTAGGGTGTTCAGAAATGTAATTCTATTTATATTTGGATAAATAAAGGACATATATATATATATATATATATATGAACGATTTTCTAAATTCTTTTTTTTTTTTAATTTAGGGTGCACATTGATACCACTGTTTTAGATATTTCATTTTACAGTTTTTGTCCGCCAGTTTGAGTGCGCGCACACTGCAATATTCTGTTGTGCCGTTTATGGAACCCGACTTGACTTGAGTAAAAAGTTTTTATAAAAAGCACTAAAAAGCAAGTTTTTTTCACGCTCAAGCTTTCCACTCAATTCGATTGTTTGGCTTCTACATATAAACAGCTTATAAGTAACCAGCTTTCTTTCTACTGGGCTACTTCCAATAGCAAATGTCTCATGTATATTTTTAAAATTCATATATTTAGTATCCAGCAATATCTTACAAGACAAGAAAGTAGTTTAATCATGTGTTTGAATGACTACGAACTGGTTCGATTTAGGTGAAACATGCATGATTTTAACACAGGCGGGACATTGAAGATCATGTGGTTGGTTATGCACCAATTTAAATAAAAAGCAATCTTAAGAACGCATGAACTAAACCAATGCACAATCGATGATTTAGATACGGCTTTTCATTTGTAAAATAAATCAGTTCTAATACGTGACAGATATTTTTCATATGAAGCAATTGGTGAAATGGATGGGTTTTTCAGGAGTTCGACAATGACAATTATAATGAAATCTATGAATACGTTAAGAACGCATTATAAAAAATACATTCTTAAGAAGTCATGAAAAATCACTTCATTTAAAACCCATTCAATTTTATTTTGCTGGGATATTATAATTATATGTAATTGATAATAAAATTCACAATCTTTTAGCTGCAAATATGGAGTACTTATGCTGAGGATCTATTTTTTCTGCGAATGTCTTGCCTTCGAATACAAACTTGCTGTTCTCCACTTGATATATTGTTTCAAAGCCCAACTTTTCACCCACAATTTGTGAATAGCGCGAGGTGAATACAGCCGTTATAGCCTTGGGTTTCTGTCCCTTTAAATGTTCCGCTAATTGTTGTGACTCAATTGAATTGGCTTGTTTCAGTTTAACAGCATAATCCAACAGATAATTGCCCAATGATGCAGCTATGCCACGACGACCGTAATCCGGTCTTGTAGATAAAAAGTTCAACTCAATTACAGAATCAATTTCCCATTCCTGAAAAATGTCGTGGGTGTGTTCGAGAACGTGCAGATATTCACCAACTGTTGTCATGTTTGGTGTTTTGAAAGTGTCAAATACTTCATCTAAAGTTATATTAGCGGAGGGGTTCTGCAAAATTTTGAAAGTAAGCAAATTTATAAGAAATTTCTGCTATTTTTTTTTTTTTTTTAATTTAAATACCAAAAATTTATTGAGACATATAGACACCAACTCTTGAGTTTTTATATCTCTGGCTGCAAATGAAATATTATCTTTTAATATCGCTTTCACCAGAGTCATTAGTTCGTTAATAGTCTCGCCACTTTGCAAGAGATTGCAAGCAATGCTTACAGATTCATACTCCATAAAATAATTTCGAAATAGCTGAAAATAAAATTGCAAAAAAAAAATAAAGAGAAACGATTAAACAGAGTGTACACGATTTAAATAAAATTGATGCCAATGATCGCTTTGTGACCTAAAAAATGAACTATTCCCTCATGCTGCAATAATTTTAATAAAAATCTAGCTTTGTAAATATTTATCAAACGGTAGACTAGTCCCAAATAAATTATCTTAAGATATAAACTATGCTGCACTCCAGACTATAGAATATTCTAATGTACAAAACTATAGACATTCTATACTTCAGCCTATAGATCACTCTATAGTCCAAACTGTAGCCCATTTCATAGTACAGGCTACATATTATTCAGACTGAATAAAACCAGACTATAATATACATATGTCGACTGTCGACTTCTGTACAATATATAAGTTTTCCTATAGTCCAGCTCTCTATACCATGTACATATATTCCAGGCTACAGACTATTCTATAGTCCAGATTGTAAACTATTCTGTAGTTGCATTTACAATTGTCAAATTTATTTTTAACCGACTTCAAAATTAGCCAGACCGAAACATTTATTATTGATCGTTTAAGGACCGATTTTTAAAATTCCTTTTTTTAAAGGTTTTACCTGCAGTTTGGTCTTTTATTATTTTTTTTTTTTTTTCTAAATTGAACGAGTAGGTTCCGTATTGAAATTTTGTTTGTCGGATAACTTTTCCGTTTGTGGACCGATTTTTAAAATTTCTTTTTTTTTAAGGTTTTACCTGCAGTTTGGTCTTTTATTATTTTTTTTTTTTCTAAATTGAACGAGTAGGTTCCGTATTGAAATTTTGTTTGTCGGATAACTTTTCCGTTTGTGGATCGATTTTGAAAATTTCTTTTTTTTAAAGGTTTTACCTGCAGTTTGGTCTTTTATTATTTTTTTTTTTCTAAATTGGACGAGTAGGTCTACGTATTAAAATTTTATTTGTCAGATAACTTCTCCGTTTGTGGATCGATTTTGAAAATTTCTTTTTTATATTGAAATGTTTGCTTTAAATTTTGTCCCATATTTTTTTCGAAAATTGTACGGGCAAGTGTTTTACTTCAAATATTGATTTTTGCATAAGTCCGTCTTTAATGGATCGATTTTGGTTTGTTTTTATTTAAAATTGTATGCATTCACTTTGGTTCCATAGAATTGTAAATTGAAATTGGACGGACAAGTGGCCGCCTGAAATATTGATTATCACATAAATAATCCATTTATAGATCGATTTTCAAATTTTATTTTATATATTATTTTATAATTTAAGAACGTATATCAACCTTTCTTGGGGGTAAATATAAACTATAAATGGATTATAACAGATTTTAAACTAAACTAAAGGTATGTTAGATTTTTAATCTGTTCGGTTGGCGCTTTGACATGAGTTTTTTTTTTTGGCTCTTGTGATTTTTACGGTTTTACACAGTACATACATATATAAATTTGTAATTTTCAACGAAGTTCTTGTAATTTTAATATCCTTAACAAATCTATATCCAACAGTAGATCGTTATATTATAGGACCTGTTCAGAAATGCATTACTGCGCCGTATCTAATGCACATGTGTGATTAGTCTGCTCAGCTGATGCAAAAAAGTATATGCAGTGTTACCAGCCGTTGATTTTAAAAACGTACAACGCATCAGATGCGGCGCTGTGATGCATTTCAGAACAGGCCGATAATCTTGCTATCAATTTGTCTAGATACATTTTAACCCAGACTGTACGAGTAGATATTTGAGTACGCCAGACTATAAAATTTATTATATACCGATACGCATATACATACTTACATAAATAACACACAACACTATAAACTTTTCTATCTGAATTCGTAATTGTCGGAAATGCTTGTTAATTTGCAACTGCGAAAACGTGACAAAATGCATTTTTTCCAAAACTAATTTTTAAATTTGCATACATTGTAATTTTTGCGAGATGTAAAAAGTATTATTTTAATAAAATTAAAATATAGCAGTTTTAGCTTTTTTACTTTTGCTGTCTTGTTACGAAAACATTTTAAAGAACGCGTATTTAGTAAATGAAATTTAAAAAAAAACACTTTTTTTGTAATTACAGTTCAAATTTTGTATTTACCTTCATAGCAGGATCATATAAATCCTCCGTTATTTTAATAATTTCCACTTCACCTAAAAATATAATTTTTCGAAATAATAAAAACTTTAATTACACAAATTTTTATTCCAAAATAAATACCATCACAAATTAAACGCAGACATTCTGAGGGCATTTTAATAGATTTTATGTTTTAGAATAACTTATTTTGCTACGTTTTAAAATTGGTATGACCGTTTAACAACCCCTAGCACTTCAAACTAAATTTCAATACGACATTATTTTCTTTTTCTATACAAAATAATTCAATATCAAGCAAGTGCGCGATAGTTTTTTTTTTTTTTTTTTTTGTTTCATCTTCTTTAATTTCCAGTCTAAATTGAATATCATGTGCGCCGAGATCATTTAATATGAGAATAAATTTATTAACAAGAAAACGAGAGAGATTTCTGAACTTATAAATTAATAAAAAAAAAAAAGATATCACTCGTGTCTCTAACAACTATTTTGCAAATGATTTTACATGTTTGTTAGAAATAATAAATGGATAAATTGATGAATATATTGTTTTGTGTCTGATATTCTTGCGATTAATATAAATAAATGGCTTTGATGAACTTTAATTGAATTGAAGAATTGTTGCGTCGGTTGCCTGGCTTGCAACAAGGAAAAATAGGGGCCACCCTAATGTGTCTGTTTTCGTTGTGGCTGTCTTGTATTGTTGATGTAGGATTTATTGTGGATTCGTATTAATCGTCGTTTTGTAGATATATGTGGTATTGCTTTGGGTGTTTGTTTGTTTGTTTGTTTTTTTTTTGTATTGTGGTTGCTGTTTTAATTGTTTTTTGGAAAATATATTTGTCCAATAAGTAAGAGTTAGAAGTGTGCAATATGGTATAAATTATAAAGAAAGATGACAGCTATCAGTTGTACTTAATAGTAATAGGAGTTTTGGGGGACCAAAAAAATTGTATTTTTTGGAAGATTCGGTCCCAGGAAGGGAGGGCTGGTAGTGGACGTCCAACTAGTCCACTCTTCTAAGTGTTTTCCATTGTTTTTTAGTGTTTTTGAATTTAGTTTTTTTTTAGAAATTTAATTGTTCGTGTCTCTGTCGTGTTTGTGGGTTGGAACCTGCCCGAGGATGTCAAGTGTTTATTTTTGTGCGAGCTAGCTGGCATCGCAAGCACGGCGACAAGACGTCACGTAACAATATGGCGCCCAATTTGAAAATGAATGAAGTTTTAAGTAAAAATTTGTGTACAAAATATCTAAGTACACTTTTACAATAGAAATGTTAGTAAATACGCAATAGTCCAAAAGATAGTCAACTTGTACCTGAACTTTAAGAAATGTTAACATTTGTTACCCTATAGGAGCAAATCTTATAGGCCGTAAACACTGTTTGTGAAGAGTGTTTGCTGAGCTGATGTTAGTGTTTTTTTTTTTGTTGTTCAGTCTACGATTGTGTCTGTCTAATAGTTCAAGTCGCACTGTTAAATGTTAGCTTATGGGTTTTGTATAATAATAACAAAACATCATATTGGACATTTGTGAGTGTGAAATTTGTATAGTTCTTTTTTTTTGTTTTTATTAGTTTCAGTCTGATGTCTGCGTGCGTGACTCATGTTAATAAGAGATCCGTTCTGAATGTAATTCAGGAGTCTGTTGTGTCTTAGTAATATGGTGTTAAGTATGTAGATGTGAAATTCCTTATATATAATGTCTGTAGCCGCTCTGAAACTATCAGGGGTCTGAAGTATAGCGTTATGAAAAGGATAGTAGTGTTTTAGGTCCGGGATTTTAAGTTTAAAAATAGTTTTTCTATTTTCCGTTAAGCCCGAGTAAAAGCCATAAAGCACCTACAAACTCATTTTTTTTTATTGTTTAGAAAACAATTTAGGAGGCCTGTAAAAGGGTACCTGAAAAAATTAAAATAAACCACACACATCCGATATTTGCTCAAATTATCCGAACCCGTATATGTAATATATATTGTCTATTGTTTAATTAATTATTCTAAATCTTTTTTTTTTGTTATTCATTTATTTTTTTTATTGTTTATCGTATTTTAGTTTGTAAATTTATATTAGTAGTTTTAATAAAGCAGTGTTAGTTCATAATTTTTATAAGTATTTAGTTAGTATATTAATTGTCCGGTAGTATAGTGTTAATATATGAGGTAGCAATAGTGTTAATTTTATAACTAACATCTGTTTTCTGTTTATTTATTAAGTAGTATATAATCGTTGTAATTATTTGTTTTGCTTATGTTGTATAGTCGTTGACCTGTATAATCGTCAGCGTTGCCAGGAAATTTTTTTTTTTGTGTTGTATGTATGATTTTTTTTTGGGAATTTATAATATATTTGCGAAACATCATATTTCAATCATTTTATGTATATAAATTATCATCTTTTTATATCGTGTTCATGAAACAATAAATTATCTAAATAGTTTTTTTTTGAGTTTTATGGCCGAACCGTCGCGTGAAAAAAATAAAGAGTTTAGAAAATCAGAGAGAATAAAGAGACACCTTGATAGGAATTTGTCATTTGACTTAAACAGATCTTCGCCCCAAGTAAGAGAAAAATATTTAAGAGATTGGCAATCCAATAAAATGGCTACGGGTCCCACAATCAAAGATTTGTCCGGTACGATTATTGCCCAAGCATCCAATCAAGGTGCGATACCGAAAATTGCAGGCATTATACAGGAAGAGAAGGAACAACAATTTCTTTCTCCATCGGTTAAGGAAATGGTGCAGGAAAGTGTGGGAGAAATGAAAGCTAATCTGGACCGAGCAATAAGTAAATTTGTTGAGGAAAAGATTAGCTTTGAAATGAGTAAAGTGAACGAAAATATATCCCAATTATCCTCGGCCATAAAAACCCTTGCCTATCGAGAAAGACATCGTCCTGAGGTCGTGGCGCATGTAGGTCAGCCGGATGTAAGAAGTAGGCCAGTACAAAATATACCGCCACCTAGGTACGACTTTCCACCGCCTCCTCCGCCACCCCCGGTTCAAGACGCGTGGAAAATCAGGATCGATAAATTCGGCCTGGAATTCAAAGGGAATCGAGCAGGGCGTAATGAACTATCGGTTGAAGAGTTTATATTCAGGTTGGAGCATATGCAAAGGCAATATCATATTCCGTGGGAAGAAATTCTCAGAGATTTTCATCTCTTAATTTCGGGATCAGTGCAGCAGTGGTACTGGGCCCTACTCCAGACTACTTTCATCACTGACTGGAGTACCCTGCGACTGGCTTTGTTAAATCGTTATAGAACCGTCCGATCAAACTGGGAGCGCATGCAAGAGCTCGTAGAGCGCAAGCAAATGCCTGGTGAGTCAATAGACGATTTTTTCCATGATATAAATATAATGAGGGCAAGATTAGAAATCCCTGTATTAGAAGGGGAAATGATCAAAATAATTAAACGAAATCTGCGGGAGGGAATAGCCCGAATTGTATACCCCATGAGCGTGAGTTCCGTCGAAAATCTTCGCATGGAATGTATAGAAGCGGAAAGAACCTTTTCGCGAAACATCCCTCGGTCTATTCCGCCTCCGCCGCACAGAGCCCCAAGATATATCAGCGAGGTTAACGTCAATGAACACGAAAATGAAGAAGAGATGGTAACCGAGGTAGCAGCCCTTAACCCCCCACAAATTTGTTGGAACTGCCAACAAAAAGGCCATACGTTTAAAGAGTGTCCATCAACGCAAAGGACTTTGTTCTGCTACAAATGTGGCAGACCTAATACTATCACACCTAAATGTCCTCAGTGTGCACAACACCTGGGAAACTCATCGAGGGGCGCGGCTTTGAACGGGGAGCCGCGGTCCAACATCTTAACCCCGAAGTAATTGTACAAAGATCTCCCGAATCTCCAGAGTTTTCAAGAATCCGACATCTTTTACCCCTTGAAATTCGCGAAGAAAACTATAAAAAGGTCCGCAATCGCATTTTCAATAAACCCAACAATAGTAATTGTTCAAACAATACAGACAATAATAATAATAACAATAGCCCTGGTAATGCTTTAGAATTTTTAAATAATGCAAATAGTGAGCCCATGATAAAAGAAAAGTCCAGCCCAAATCCCGCAAAGTGGCAACACATTTTGAAACTGCGGGCAGATTTCATAAACCGTAAACGGCAACGCTGTTTATTAACAGCGTCTGTTAATCATTGTTGTGCAAATAAAGACCCGAGGCCATACGCCGAAGTTCTTTTAAATGGTAAAGTCGTAAAAGGACTTTTAGATTCCGGTGCATCTGTCAGCCTACTGGGAAAAAATTGTAGGGAAATTATTAATGAAATTAAAGCTAATTTTTATCCAATTTATAGCCACATAAGTACGGCCACAGGTCAACAACATAAAGTGTTAGGCAAGAGTAAATTAAATATAGAATATAAAGGTAAATTAAAAACAATGACATTTTATTTATGTCCAGAATTAGAACAAGAACTTTACCTAGGCATAGATTTTTGGCAAGCTTTTGAAGTAGCGCCTCAATTAGTATCGGCCGAAATTAGTTTAGAACTTGCTCAAAGTTTAAACAACGAGCAAAGTATTCATAAAATAAATAAACATATATTAACACCTGAACAACAAAAACAATTAGACGAAGTCGTTAGAAAGTTTCCTTCATTCGAAGAAGAAGGTTTAGGCTGTACGCAGCTTGAGAAACACGAAATAAAATTGGTAGCCGGCACAAACCCGGTAAAAGATAAACACTACCCGATTTCTCCTGCGGTGCAGGCCATTGTGTATGAGGAGCTAGACAACATGCTGCGCCTAAATGTGATCGAAGAGAGCAACAGCCCTTGGTCTAACAGGACGACAGTTGTGAGAAAGCCAGGTAAAAATCGCTTCTGTCTGGATGCACGTAAGCTAAACGCGGTCACGGTAAAAGACGCGTATCCGCTGCAAAACATAGACGGAATTTTAAGTCGCATAGATCAAACGCATTACATAAGCAGTGTCGACCTGAAGCATGCCTTCTGGCAAATAGAGCTAGAAGAAGAAGCCAAGCCATATACTGCTTTTACAGTGCCAGGTCGACCGCTGTACCAGTTTCGCGTGATGCCGTTTGGTCTATGCAACGCAGCGCAACGTTTATGCCGGCTGATGGACAAAGTGATACCCGCTAGGCTAAAATCAAATGTGTTTATTTATTTAGATGATCTACTCATAATTTCAGAAGATTTTTCGACCCATATGAAACTTTTAGAACAAGTAGCCGATTGTTTACAAAAGGCCAACTTAACTATAGGCCTAAAAAAATCTATGTTTTGCTTTAAAGAATTAAAATATCTAGGGTTCATCATAGGGGGTGGCATATTGAGGACTGACCCCGAGAAGGTCAAAGCAATTCAGCAAATATCATTGCCAAAATCGCCCAGGGATGTCAGAAGCTTTTTAGGGACCGCAGGTTGGTATAGGCGTTTCATAAAAGATTTTGCCTCAATCTCTGCAGCCCTAACTGATACGCTAAAAAAAGGTAAAAAGTTTGAGATGACACCTGGAGCGATCGAGGCATTTGAAATGCTGAAAATATCCCTCACAACTGCACCTGTGCTACGACACCCAGATTTTAGATTGCCATTTTTTATTCAATGCGACGCGTCTGAGTACGGAGTCGGTGCTGTTTTGTTTCAGAAAAATTCGGCGGGTGAAGAAAACCCTATTGCATTTTACAGCCAGAAACTTACGGCATGTCAAAAAAACTATTCGGTCACAGAAAAGGAGTGCCTTGCAGCTGTGTTGGCAATAAAACGTTTCAGGCCTTATGTCGAAATGATGAATTTCACTGTCATAACAGACCACGCGAGCCTGAAATGGCTTATGACATTAAAAGACCTCAGTGGACGCCTAGCCAGGTGGTCACTACAGCTGCAGGCCTACGATTTTGTGATCGAACACCGTAAAGGGGCAGAAAATGTAGTGGCGGACATGCTTTCACGCAATCCCATTGACGTAGCCGAAATATCAGACGAAAATTTTTTCGATTTTGAAACAACAGCTTTTGAATCCGAAGACTATTTAGAATTAGTCAAAAATGTCGAACAAAATCAGGAAAAATTGCCTGATTTGCGTGTAGAAAACAATAAAATATATAAAAAAACGGTTTTCGATAGTAATAATGATTTAACCGAGTCAGTGTGGAAGTTATGGGTTCCGCAAGATATCACATATGTTTTAATAGAAAAATCACATGATAGCACGACTGCAGCCCATGGTGGCGTGCGAAAAACATTAGAGAGGTTAAAACGTTTTTACTATTGGCCAAAAATGGCAACACAAGTCCAACACTATGTTAGTAATTGCAAAACTTGCAAGGAAACTAAATCAGTCAATCAACATACAATGCCGACTATAGGGGCCGAAGTTCAAACGGATATACCTTTCCAGAAAATATACGTTGATTTTCTAGGTAAATACCCGCGATCGAAAACCGGAAATGCATACATTTTTCTTGTGGTAGACCATTTTTCAAAATTTTGTTTTTTAAAAGCCATGAAAGAAGCAACGGCTAAAAATGTGGTACAATTCCTAGTACAGGAAGTTTTCCAAAAATTTGGAGTGCCGGAAGTGCTTCATAGCGATAATGGGCAACAATTCATTTCCGCCACGTTTACGGAAATGATAAATACGTATGAAATAAAACATCTGAAAACTGCTTTTTACTCGCCTCAGTCTAATGCGGCTGAACGAGTAAATCAATCAGTTTTAGCTGCGATTAGAGCCTATCTCGAAAATGATCAGAGGGATTGGGATTTATATCTGCCTGAGATAGAATGTGCATTGCGCACCTCAGTACACGCTGCTACAGGAGTTAGTCCATTCTTTGCATTGTTCGGACACAATATTTACTCGAATGGAGCAGACTACAGGTTGGCCAGAAAGCTAAAATCGCTTTCGGAACATCAGATAGTAAATATAGACAGAAATAATAAGCTGAGCATGATTCGCGAGAAAATCAAAAGTAACCTGACACAAGCCTACGAGAAAAGCGCACGTAGGTATAATGAAAGAGCGCGAGAAGTAAAGTTTCATCCTGGACAAGAAGTATACAGGAAAAATTTTGCACTGTCCGATTTTAAAAACAATATAAATGCGAAATTTTGTCGCAAATATCTGAAATGCCGCATAAAGAAACCAATTGGCAATAACATGTATGAGTTGGAAACTCTGCAAGGGAAACCAATTGGAACCTTTCATGCGAAAGATATTAAGATATGATACAAAGTGCAATAATTTTTCGAGCTGTGATACTTAGGATTAGTAATTTAGAGTAAGTCTGTGATATTAGGGTAAGATGCAATATAGACTAAGTTTATGTTAGTGTCCGTCCCCTTTTTATCTCTACAACCTGACTTCTCTTTACAGATAACTTTTGATTAGATATGTAACAAAAATTGTTCACTGAAACCCCCTAGCTTCCATTCTAATTAAAACAAACAATTTTTAAAATCGGTCACGGTATCTATTTAAAAATAATATAAAGGTTATCAGAAGATAAAACAAAACTTACAAAACTATGTCTTTTTCAAAAACAGCCGCACCACATAAGCATAAGTACCTCCCTAATGACCTAAAATAAAAACCCCATGAAACATACAAGCATATAAAGAAATAATTCTTGGACTTACCTGTGTTTGCCCGGCTTGAGACATCCAGGGTGTGGGAGTTCCCCACGTTGGGCTCAACCAATGCTCACGGCCACCCGCACACCGTTACCTCCGGCGAAGACTTGGAGCTACCGGAGTTTTGTTGCGTCGGTTGCCTGGCTTGCAACAAGGAAAAATAGGGGCCACCCTAATGTGTCTGTTTTCGTTGTGGCTGTCTTGTATTGTTGATGTAGGATTTATTGTGGATTCGTATTAATCGTCGTTTTGTAGATATATGTGGTATTGCTTTGGGTGTTTGTTTGTTTGTTTGTTTTTTTTTTGTATTGTGGTTGCTGTTTTAATTGTTTTTTGGAAAATATATTTGTCCAATAAGTAAGAGTTAGAAGTGTGCAATATGGTATAAATTATAAAGAAAGATGACAGCTATCAGTTGTACTTAATAGTAATAGGAGTTTTGGGGGACCAAAAAAATTGTATTTTTTGGAAGATTCGGTCCCAGGAAGGGAGGGCTGGTAGTGGACGTCCAACTAGTCCACTCTTCTAAGTGTTTTCCATTGTTTTTTAGTGTTTTTGAATTTAGTTTTTTTTTAGAAATTTAATTGTTCGTGTCTCTGTCGTGTTTGTGGGTTGGAACCTGCCCGAGGATGTCAAGTGTTTATTTTTGTGCGAGCTAGCTGGCATCGCAAGCACGGCGACAAGACGTCACGTAACAGAATGTGCGAGTAGTACATGAAAATGAGAACAAATAAATTGAGAACGTTTTGCGATCAGTACTTTAATTGTTTTACAAGTATTTAAAGTTTCTTAAACTATCAAAGATATTTTAAAATAAAAGTATGCAGCTTTAATTTATTTTAGTGTTTAACAAATGGACACGGACAGACAGACCATTCTGCTCTTATTCTTTTAATGTGTCAATGTCAATGAACAGAAGCATATCGTAATATGAATGAAGCGAGAAACCATGTACAAAGTAATTATAAATTGTAAAGTTTTACTGAAAACGGAAAAAGTTTATAAAATAGAAGAGTACAAAATTTAAGGAATATTCAATAATTAATTACAGTTCCGATTTAAAAATTTTGATCTTCAGTTACGTAGCTTTTTCCACACATCATGTGGGTGCATAAAAAATATTGCTCCGCCGTTTTGAGTTTAAAATGATTCCGTTTTATTTTTCTCACTTTCCCTTGGGAGGAAAGTTCCAAACTTACTACAAATCTATTTATAAATTATAATTTCGAAGAATTTTTTTTTGTCAGCTCTCTAGATCTTAAGATTTGCCAAGCTTCACAAAAAAGAAGATCAATGCATAGATACATATGTATGTATCTATATATGTATATGTTGTGTGATATGTTTTTATCTATCATTTAAACTAAATACACAACATGCTCGCAAACTTTATGTAGCGGATCGATACGTTGATCGTATGTTTTTCCCTCAAAACTGAATTGTGTATAAGGCACCGTATTGACAATTTGAAAATCTTCAGACCGTCCCACTTTTTGAGAAAACATTGAAGTGAATATAGCGGTAACAGCTTGCGGACGCAGAGATCTTATCGATGGATGTAATTCTTCTACACCACTGCCAGCCTTAAGTTCTTTTGTCAAATCAATGGTATATTTTGTTAAAGCCTTGGCAATGCCTTTGCGCTCCCACCTTGGCAAAGTGGCCAAAAACATCAGCTCACATGTACAATCCAAATTAAATTTATCAAAGACATCGACTTCGGCATCAACAGCAATCATAAAATCCATAAGAGATTGAGCATTAGGAGATTTCGTGTTCTCTTTGCGGAATTTCAAAAAGAATACATCTTCACTGTTCTCGGGAATGAACTGGGAAAAACAAGGCGAAATATTATTTTACTAGATAGTATTCTTTAAAAAGCTACAAAAAATCAATTTACTTACTTGTATTTTATTAAAAGCTACCGCTATAGGTTTTCCTGTTGATTTTTCCAAAGCAATTAGTGATACACCATCTTCGGCTGTAATGCGACACAATTCTCTTAGCTCTCTGCGTGCAGCAACATTTTCAGGCAAATTGATTTTTGTAGCCACACAAACCGATTCATTTACAAAGAAGGAATCATTCAAAACCTATAAAACAGGACATTGTAAATAATAAAAATTCAATAAGGAATTATGTGCTCCGACAATTTTATGTTGACAAAAACTTTAATAATCTCTCAGTAATCCATTTCCGCGTTTAATTAATTTAATTATTGCTAGAATTTACCAAAACATACAACATATCACACTTGATCAACAAGAGGGTATTAACTCAAAATTTTAAAGATTTCAGTAGAGGCAAAGAGAGATACAACTGTACATATTTTTTTTTTTTTTTTGTGAAAGATTGGAGAAAATGGTGTAAAATTTTTACAGTGGGTAGTAGGTATGACCACTGTACATCAATTTCTTGCAAAAATTTAATTTTAAAATTTTGAGTTAATACCCTCTTATTGATCAAGTGCGAAAAGTTTTGAAAAAATTAAAATACAACATAAATCGCGACAAATTACTCTCACAACTATTGTGATTTATCATAATAGTTATTTGTTATGATACATTTTTATCTGCTACAGAAAGAGCGGCAAGTGACGTAATAGTAGCAGAGTATGTAGGTATGTTTGTAGTTACGGTGCATTTAGAATTCATGTATTGTAAATAGGAACCCTGTTGCTAACACGAACTTTGCCGTTTATCTTTAGTTATCGCTATATGTACATATGTTGTGTACATATTATAAGATAAGACGAATTTGATAGATATGTAAGTATGTGCATGATTTTACTTTTATAAATTTCACTTACATCCAATGACTCTTCCAACTTATCTTCCGTTAATGAACGAATCTCTATTTGATCTGTAATTAAAAATAATTATATAAGAATTTTTTCTTTTTTATTATTAATTAAATTTCTTTTATTAATTACCGTCACAAATAATGCCCCAAAGTCTGCCACGATTCGGTCTCATTTTAATTTTATTATTGACGTAAAGTTTATATATGTAGGTATGTAGGAACTCGCTTATATACAAATATATGTATGTATGTATATCAAATAATATTTTGTCTAATAAAGTCTAGCAAACACCTTTTTAACTTAATGGATGTACATACAAATAACAATTGGTAATATATACGGCAGTTGTTCGCCTGCCTGTACGTACTAGGTATAAGCTGATAAAAAAGAATCTTTCTTTTTGTCGATAATTAATATACACATACAAACACATTGTACATATATAAATAAAAATCTTAATCTTATGGTAAATATGTATATAACAAAAATGTGACTTCAAGAACTGCTAAATTTCATGAAGTATTTCTATGTTCATACATTAAGAGGACGACACTAATAAGTCTTCAATGATATAGGGTGCTGCAAGCTATTATGTCAACGTCATACTACTTTTGAGATGATGATTTACAGTTATCGAACACACTTTTAATTGTTAACTCCTATTCGAGTCTTGAATGAGAATTTTGAAAATTTGAACAACATTAATTGGACTTTTGATAAAAATATAATTTCAATTCGCTTTTGAAATGATGAAATATTTAAAGTTTATTTAATGTATTGTCGTACACTATCGAATTCCGCTTTATAATCAGAAACATGGTTTTGAATATAACAGGTTTTCTACGAAATACAAATGCTGCCATACTTTCTTTGGAATTTGGAATGTAATAAACGTACAAGAAACGAATGGGAACTAAACTAACGCGGCCAGACAAATTTAAATATTCTAAATCAAAGAATATTCTAATCAAAAGTAAGTGTATATTGCGCATATTATAATGAATAAGCTTATAACATTTTTTGCTAATATATCGTGGTAAAATAATAACAGAGACACGCATTAACAAATTTGCTCGGCAGCTGATTTTAATGCGTATGTGTGCTATATTTTCACGTCTCGCATGAGCTGTTGACGATCTTCGCTTTGAAAACATACATGTGTGTGTTTTGAGTTTTTGGCAAATCACCAGAATAAAGTCGTAGTCAGCAGAATAAAAACGCAGAGGTGCATTAATGCGTGTACCTGTTATTATTGTACCATGCTAATATATCAAGCGATTTTTCTCGTTCTTTTTGGTAATTCAAAAACTCAATAATATTGCATTTCCCACACCTGACATAGCGACAATTTATTCGAACATCTGGCTACACAAAATAAAAAAACCATCGGCTTCAGTTGACGGCTGATATTTTTGCCAGCGGGTTTTCTGTTGTTTTGTGTTTTCTGCACGGAATTGTACAAAAATTAATGTGTTAAAAAATATAAGCAAAATATATTAAAATTATAAATACTAAAGTCAATTAATTGAAACATAAAAGGAATAAGTCCTACCATTAACACACAACCAACAACAATATACAAGTAAGTCGACCCTCAAAAAGCAATAATAAAAACACTTTTGTTGTTTGTGTATTGTAGATTTATAAATTATGGTTATGATTCTTGGATGGGCGATTTGCTTTTTTTTACCAAGAAGTCTTTTTAGAAAAATTCAAACAAATTACGTAAATCTATTATAGGGTAAGAAATCATAGTAATTTCTTGAATGCTAAGTGCTGGTTATTTACATACATATATACATATGTATGTATCTACAATGTTGATTCAACATTGAAATTATGCTTGGCTATTATCGCAAGTTAAGTTAATTCTTTTTTTTAATGGTTATTGATTTTCTACATCTGCATACATATGTGCTGATTTAGGTTATTATGCATCTTCACTATCATTTTATACATACTTATGTACCATATCCATCATATCTTATATCAGGAGTTACCTTGACGCAGTTCTTTTGGAGTATCCAGATAATTGTTCATGTAGTATAATGGGACCTTCGTTGTAAATTTTCATACTAGAGTCCATCAATGATATGATCAAAGTATAACTTTTGATATGGTTTAATACAAGAACGTGATAACTTCAAAGTATCGGTTATGCCAAAAACTAATTCCGAGTTGTATATTTTAGTTTCGTCATATAGTTTCATTATTTCTATTCGTAATAGTCAGCATAAAGACTTATAAATAACAAACGGCTTCGGCCCGTTGTTCCAATCTGGGCCCAAATCGTTACATCCGTCAATTATACAGTTATTACGTGACGAGTCCTACGTTCACGGATGAAACGATTTGGGAACTGTTCTGTGCTGTCGAAATTGATTAAACATCTTAAGTTCTAAATTTTCAAAAATACTTAAACAGAAGACGGGTTTAATATTTAGAAGGACTACGATAAATGAGTTCAACGCTTGGCACAATATTGAGTTTGTTCAGTTCATTAAAGAATGTTCTAAATTGTAATGTGTTAAAAACCAATATGTATATACATATACATATGTATATAATCATACATACATATGTACATACTTCAGATTATTTTCAAAAAAATTGTTAATTGATTATTAAAAATATTAATTTTATTAATGTTATTATATCTACTTTTAGTATACAAAAACCACTATACCTATAAGTACATATGTATGTATGAATTTTTATTGACTATTAAATGTGGTTTAAACCAGTTTATAAAATAGCGTAGATTGAATTTATGTAGCTGGGAAATTTTTTAAAAATGCGAGTAATACCCTGTTCAAACATGCACATTTATTGCGATTGTGGCAATAAATGCCTTTATTGAGCTCAATATTCCATTCATAATTGTAATTAATGGTGTTTTCTTTTCTGAACAAAAATGTTTCCCTTTCAATGTGTAACACTTTTCACAGTTTGCACCTACCTTTAAAAAGTACATTTTTTATTGCCACAATGGTACAAAATATTTGAGGCTTAACATTACTTAACATTAATTAATTAATTATCGTTTTAATTATAAGTTTTTTCGCTTAACTAAGTAGAATGACAAAAATACAAGTTCTTACTTGTATAAAAATATACTAAACAAAGTTGTAAAAATGGGCAGTATCTCACCCCGACCTGATAGTTGAGGGCAAAATATGTTGCATATTTTGCCATTTATTGGTGCAACATAATTAGAAAGGAACGAAATCGCTTTTAAATATGTTACATATTTTTTAGAATGGATCACGAAAATTAAAGAATGTAGCATAAATGCAACACTTTTTTCAGAAAAGAAAACGCCATAAGTTATTGCGCAATAAGTACGAAATTGTTATAAATATTGAGTAAAACGTGAAATGAAACTGTTCACAAGTATGTTCAGTGGAGAAAACTATCTGCAATTTATCTACAATTACAAGTGTCAACAAAATAAATTAAATGAATATGATTAAATTTAAATTTTTTAAATTATAATTTATAACAAAAAATAAGTTAAACAAGCTAAAAATAAACATTTTCAAATGAAAAGTAATATTATCAGGCTCAAGTTCAGTTTTATTGAATTAATGAAAATTCAAAATTACTAAGAGTTTACGAAAATTGTAAAGATGGACAATTGAACGCTGATGAGAGGTGTAGCGACCTTGAAATCAGTACTGATACGTTCTGCTAAAAACTGTTTGGATATAAATAATAATATTTTCCAACATAAAAAAACTCTTAGTAATTTTGAATTTTCATTAATTCAATAAAACTGAACTTGAGCCTGATAATATTACTTTTCATTTGTAAATCAATATAAGTTCAAATAATAATTACGTTTATTCGTAATAATAATAATATAAAAATAAACATTTTCTTTTTTTTTATAAATAAGTAAGTTTAAAAATAAAGAAAAAGGGAATGGGCTGAAATGAGACCAGTTTTATTTTCCAGATGACAAAGTTTATTGAGTTAGCTTAATTCTGTATGCGTGAAACTAAAATAATTTTTTCAATTAACCAAATATTGACTCAATAAAATTTGTATGTCTGAACATAGTATAAAACGATCATGTTAAATCAATTCATAGACAGTTTCCACAAAAATATAACTAAGCAGTTAAATTAATTTTATTTAAAGAAATATAAAATTTATAAAAATGAGTGCTGTAAACAATCAAGTATTTACAAAAACCAAAATCTAAAAAGGAACAAAAAGAAAAATTACATATCAGAATAAGAAACTAATTTCAGTTAGGTTGAACCTCGTATGTTCAATTTCAAATTCTGAAAAAATACAAGCAAAGTTCGAATAAAATATGGAAAGGGAAATTCGGGCATGGTCACCAGCTACATATCCAATAAGAGATAAAATCGATTATGTAAAAAACGAAATTTTATAAAGTTTAAGCTGTTGTAGCATGTGACCAACAGTGATACTACACACGCATTGCGATTCAATAGTACCGCAACATGCAAGCGTTGACAAACTGCAAGCAAGATATCTTGTGTGTGTCGGTAATTTGACACTTGTACGGTTAATCAAGTGCAGCAGCACAATGCACTTAAATGAATCAGATTTATTAACTGCATTTGTTTGATTGTAAATATAAGCTACACAAAGTATCTGTTGCTTTTAAGTATGCACTCGTTGAACTTTAAAACTGTTGAACACATGCCATACATAAATAGTTGGAAGCTAAATATGCTTACCCAACAATAATATATATTTCTATTCTTTTACTCTTATGTTGTGGTACCCCTAAGAATTAGTCTCATAATTAGTATATAAGCCAATGTCATTTAGTCTAAAATTAATTAATAAATCTTCAGTCTTTGGAGCTCCAACTATACAAGATCTAAGACAAAAATAAAATAAATAAAAACTATTTTATTACACTGTATATTTGCGAATTTTCCTGCAAGAGATTTTTTGTTTAAAAAAACTAAATATACATAGCTATTGACATACGTACATACATATGTATACATACATACATGTACATGTACTATGTACGAATTTTGATTGCGCACAAGTACGCTGACTTCCAAAACGTCAATTGCTTTGTGTTTGAACAAAGCATCATATTTCATAACGCCGCAGTACAATAATTGTACAATGTATACCATTTCAAAACGCCGCCGCCAAGTATTTTTAACGCAGTAAGAAAGCAAACACGGCATCGGTTTTATAGTTGTTGCGTTGATTCGGAACTTTGCATATGTATGTGATTTAAATACAGTAGCAATACTGTATACAAACTTTGTATACGAACGTTTTGGAAGTCAGCCGTAGTCTAGGTTAAATTAGCGTTTATATTTCTGTCTTATCAGTTAAATTTACGATTAATTTTTACATAACATATCTTTGACTAAAATAAAAATAATGTGTACAAAATCAATTATCGTTTAAATGCAATATGTACTTATTGAAACATTTTTTATAACAAGCAAATGTAACATGTTATTGAAAGATACTAAATATCCACATTATCTTTTAACTAAAAATACATATCAAATTTTGTTATCAGAGTACGAAGTCAAAGTTTTCAAACCAATACATAATTATAAATTATTCAAATCTTCAGCGAACACAATTAAGCGAAACAACAGTTTATAAGAAACTAGTTATTAAATTTATTTTTGTATTTCTTTCAGAAATGGCAAATCCACAACAACAAGTCCCAGCACAAAAATTTTCGTAAGTAGTAAATATTTTTTATTTGCATCTATTTACATGCATATATTTGTTGTGTATTTATGTATAGATATGTAAATATATACATATGTATATACAAACGTTTGCGTGTTTATGTACATTATGTACATATGTATGTATATACGTAAGTGTGAATAAACCTTTATAATAGTGGTATTATTTCTTTTAATCCACACCTAATAACAATATCTACTAATTTTCTTCTATAATCATTCGCATTCTATAATTTTCGCTTATGACTACTATTTTATAACTACGTACATATATACATATATTCTTGTTTCTCGATTTACACGTTACGTTATGTTTCAGAGAAAGTCGTGTAAATAGAAACTTAAGGGTTTTGTGTGAAAGTTTACTTACAGTAGAGGCGAAAACTATTCACCAACATTTTAATTTCATCAAATGCCATATTAAAAGCAACGTATGTATGCCTATCAATTTGCTATGTATTTGTTCACTAGCGACTTGCAATTTAACAAAAAAAAAAAAAAATAACAGGTATAGATCAAACTCAAACTACATATGTATAAATATTTTGTTTATAAATCATTAAGTATTTACAACACATTGCATTTTTGTGACATCTACACAGTTATTATTTTATTAAAATTTTAAATAAATCAAAGTTGTCGTGACATTTTTAACTGTCATGACTCATGAGTGGATAATCACTTAAATTAATAATACAATGCTATTAAATGTGTGCTTAATTATGAATATGATGCTTTTAAATACGCACAATTTAATTATCGCAAACATACAATTTGCGTATATTTTAATTAAGTTTTAAATAAGCAGTTTTTAACGATCAAGTTCAAGTAAATATAAAGATCAATTAAATTAAGGGGACTATTTATACCCATTTCAATTAAGATCATTAAACATGTACATAAACATATGTACGAACAAATGTCTTGTAAATGATAATGAATCTAGTTCAAATGCAAAGATGTGTATTAGTTGGCTAAATGCATGCTTGTTGCTGTTGTTGAAATTCTTGATAGCTTGCCAGTCAGTCAGCGAGCGTGCTGTTAGTAAAAAGGAACTTGTTTTACATTGACAAGTTCATTCAAGCGCTAAACTGCTACTATTTTAAATGATTAACGTGTAAAATTTAAAAGACAGATTCTCTACATAATTAAGGCACGCGTCAATCTGTTGAAATCGTTTCAATTGTTTCAGCAAAAATAAATAACTTTAAACACAAAGAAAAATTTAGTCTTATTAGGCTTTTCATTTAAGTTTGCTTCCTAAAATCATAAACGGTGGTATTGCCGGCATCATTGGTGTATCATGTGTGTTCCCTTTGGATTTAGTGAAAACCCGTTTGCAAAATCAACAAATCGGTCCAAATGGCGAAAAAATGTACAAAAATATGTAAGTTTCATGTTTAAATTATTAACCTTTTTTCCACAATTAAAATATTTAATATTCGTAAAAAGGTTCGATTGTTTTCGGAAAACATATCGTGCCGAGGGTTATTTTGGCATGTATCGCGGCTCAGCTGTCAATATCATATTGATTACGCCCGAGAAAGCCATTAAACTGGCCGCTAACGATTACTTCCGCCATAAACTAACAAACAAGGACGGCAAGCTGCCCATCAGTAGTCAAATGGTTGCTGGTGGCTTAGCTGGTGCATTCCAAATTATTGTCACAACACCAATGGAATTGTTGAAAATTCAAATGCAAGATGCTGGTCGTATTGCTGCTTTGGCCAAATTGGCGGGAAAATCTGTAGAAAAAACTTCCGCCACTAAATTGGCCACTCAATTGTTAAGAGAAAAGGGTATATTTGGTTTATACAAGGGCATCGGCGCTACAGGATTAAGAGATGTTAGTTTCTCTATTGTATACTTCCCGCTATTCGCTACACTTAATGGCATGGGCCCCAGGCGTAATGACGGTTCGGGCGAAGCTGTTTTTTGGTAAGATATATATAGTTTCTTAAGCCTTTTTATAAATAATTCCAGTTTTCTTTTATATTTTTTCTTTGCAATTTAAGGTGCTCTTTTCTATCTGGTTTGGCAGCTGGTTCTTTTGCTGCATTATTTGTTAATCCATTTGATGTGATTAAAACACGTTTACAGGCTATTAAAAAAGCTGATGGCGAAAAAGAATTCAAGGGTATTATGGACTGTATAACGTAAGTTTTTAAATATTTTTACATCTTAAAGAAAAAAGTACACAGTTCAGATTGAATATATTTTTTGTTATTTCTACGATTTAATTTTTAAAAATATTTAATTTGTTGTATGCTAACGCGCAAAGCAGAGTTGTGGAAGAGTTAACCTTTTTTATAGGTAACACAATGAGACCACATTAGAACCCAAGTGGGCTGGAATCTAATTTCTAATTTTCTGCAATCTGCTAACGTAACCTAACCTTGTGTGCTAAACAGGCTTATACAAAATCATCAGCTGACTTGAACTACATTTTTAAAGTAAACTGCTTATTTTGTATAAACAACAAGCACAAATCATTAAATTAATTTTTTCTTTAATTAGTTTTTTTACTCGAAATTATGCAATTTTATAAATTAAAAATAAGTAATTTATGGTGAGTGACTTGGCCTGCAAGTGTAAACTATTTTCGGGTTGTTTTGAATTGAATAGTTTGAAATTTCTAAAAAACTAATTCAAAACAATACTTTTAGAAAATAGTCATTAATGCCTGCAATTTCTTAAAAATATTGTTTTGTGCTGATAACGGACAATAGTTTAAATAATTTTTTTATCGTGATCGTGGACACTCGTGAGTGAAAAGCTATACACTATTCCATCTTTAATCTGAACAGACAACTTTTTAATGCTTTGAATTCCGATCCAGAAGAATATGTTACATTAGATGAAACGCAAAAGATTCCCTTCAATTCCGCTTTTCTTATTGTTATTCACCCCTATCGTGATTGAGAGTGAACATTTTTTTCGCGTGAACTATTCCCCATGAACAAAAAATTGTTATTAAGTAGCGAAAATAGCACACAATCACAACAATAACACAAAACTACCTATCACAACCGATTTCCCGTGAGATTTTATTTGCGATAATGATGTTTATTATTGGCTTAACGTTGAAGTATTTGTTTTTATATACAAAAATATTAAAGGTGTTAAATTTTTAATTCTATAAATTTTTAGAGTATTTACTAACCAATCTTCTTATTCAGAAAAGATTATTAAAGCTAACATTTATTTGATGTACGATTTTTGTATGGGAAAATCAGATATATTGTGTACTTTAACAATTATTTATGAACAACACTGTAAAATAAATATTCTGCTATCACAACTTTGGGCATTGTAGGATATAATTCTCTGGCAGCACTCTAATGTTTAACAAATATATGATAATAAATAAAAAACAAAACAAAAAATTTACCAGCTAGCATCCATTAGTAAAAATAAGTCGCGTATTCTATTTGTAATTGTGTATAAATAGAATATGTATGTAATGACGTTCAACGAAACAATTAGTGAAAGCATTTGCACATGAATACTGACGAGGTTTAGTGGCTTCTACCGAAAACAACGTTTGTTCTATTCAGCCAGTGCTGTTGAAAAATCTGCAAAATTGATGTATAAATATTAAATGTTTCCTCTGTTGCTACCTAATATTTCTCTGATTATAAACATTTACGAACTTTAGCCTGTATAAATATTAACAACTTTAATTTATTAATTGTTTAAAAAAGTCTGGCATCACTTGTTATATTTTTGTATGTGATTATGCAAATTTATTTATTGTTCAATGCAAGTTCGTTGTTATTTTAATAAAAATGGTGCAATTTTGCACCAGTGTTGAGGCGCCTCCGGTGTTAAGTAGACGCATTAACTTTGTTAAGCTGTATTAGCAAGCATTTTATTAATTGTTTTACTTCGCCGATGTTTCTGCTAACCGACGAGGGAGGGCGGTGTTGTGTACATTAGCTTGGAACAGCATCAATCGCTGTCGGAACCGTTTTTTAGTGACCAGTGCTATGCCTTCATCACTTAAATAGTCTGACAACAATTAATACAATGTCTCACTAATGTACATTCGAGAAATTAATGATGTTGATTGACTTGCTCTGGCCAGGGTTTGAACCAAGGCCCCGAGTCATTGTTTGCTTAGTAGTAGTCAACGCGCTAACCACTTCAGCCAACACCACCCTCATTTTACTGATAAGTAAATTATGGAACAAAATTTAATAATTATTTTATGTTTTACTTTATAATTCCAGTAAAACTATGAAATATGAAGGACCAACAGCCTTTTTCAAGGGTGGACTGTGTCGTATGATTGTTATCGCTCCACTCTTTGGTATTGCACAAATGGTTTACTTTTTGGGTGTAGCAGAGGGTTTGTTAGGAATGAATAAATAAGCACTTTAGCTTTGTTAAAACTTAAAACAAATAATTTAACTGGAAACGAATGCATTTCCATTATATGTCGTCCGTACTGTACATCAGAAAATTATTACTGCTAATGAAATATACAAAAATAAAAAGACGAATTGTTTTATGCCTTAATGTACTCCCACTATCCATTTATGTTGTATTATTTGTAGGCTGTTTGTCATTATTACAACTATAAGTTTTTCTTTTACTCAAAGTAAAAAGTATTGCTATACACAATTAACTTATTAAAAAATTTAGATTGTTTGTTTAAAGAAATTCATATCGCACTTGATCAACAAGAGGGTATTAACTCAAAATTTTCAAATTTCGTTTTTTGCTAGAAATCGATGTACAGTGGTCATATCAACCCACTGTAAAAATTTTACACCATTTTATCCATTCTTTCACAAAAAAAAAAAAAATACAGTTGTATATCTTTTTATGATAGAAGAGTAGTATAAAAAAAAAGTTTTTTGTCTCTATTGAAAATTTTAAAATTTTGAGTTAATACCCTCTTGTTGATCAAGTGCGATATGTAATATCAAAAAATTTGGGAAACACATCACATATATAAAACATATTATGCAAGACAATAAACTATCATTTTGATTAAACAAAAGAAAACATCAGAATTTAAAATAAAATATTAAATGAAAGCTTGTATATATTTAATCCAATGCGTTCTTCCGTTATTTAGAAATTTATATTTTTGAATTCTATATTATATTAAAAAAAAAAAATACGTTGTTTAACTATATATGTATGATATTATATGTTATAGATATAGCAAATGGACAAAGATATGTATGGTGTTCTTTTATTGTTGTCAATTAATTATAAAAACAAACTATAGAGTCTACTTACTTTCTTGTCTTTTTATGTTACAAATTTCTGTAATTTTATATATAATTTTAATAGAAATAAATATAATAGTCTATATTTTAACACGTATGTATCTTTAAAACAAAAATAATTCAATTATTATTTATAGACTGTGTTTTCTTAAGTTTAATTTCAATTATTTTAAATTAAAATTTATAAGAGATTTTCTTGTTTGTAAAAAAGAACAACAATAAGTTGAATTTAAAAAATGCCAATATTAAAAAGGATCAAAATATATGAATGTATGTATACTCACATGATATATGAGTTATTTTTAATACTTGGAAGAATATTACAAAACGGTAAATGTGGGATGTAAGAGACGTTTAATAACACATTCAGACATACGCTTTAATTGTACAATTAAGAAATTTATTCAATTTAAGTCTTAATTGTGCTCAATTTCCCATACAAGACCTCAACAAGTAAATTGCGCAATAAATACTAAATTATATTACTACCCTACAAGAAATTGCTGATGGAAACTAACACACACAAAACTTATTTACTAACACTCTTGCATCTATGACTATGTTTACATCAGATCTGATTAGTAAAATACTGTGGAGTGAGCAGAGTGCAGATATATGTTTTACTATAGTTCACGAAATCCACAAGTATGAAAGAGAAACAAAATCACACGTACACGAATGTTTACATCAGTTTTTTCATATTGCCCTTAATAAAATGATAGAGAATGCTGATGGGTATACCCATCAGATGATGCATCAAATGACCGTCATTCTTCTTGTAGGGTAATTGCGTAAAATATGAAGTGCAACCCTTGTTCAAAGGTATGTATGTTCAATGGAAGAAAAGATACGTTACAATGAGAAGTTAAATGACAAATAAATAAATTATTAATATAAAAAATATACATGAAAAATGAAAACTAAAAAATGTTGTAGAAATATCAAATTATTATTTTCCTTTTTTTAAGAAATGCTATTTAACACTCAACTCCGATCGCACGGTCTGCAAGATTTTGACATTTCTATTATACCATAATAAAATTTCTTTTAAAAGAGAATTTTCATACTTATTTTATATCTCTGTAAACTTAAATTTTAACAAATAAAATAAAAAACACTATTTATTTTTCAGCTGTCAAAAAAATAAACACCAATTGAGTATGTATGAACAGTAAATTTAATTGCGCAATTAAAACTAAATTGACACAATTAAGAATGTGTGTCTGAACATGTACATATATATGAAACATGTTGATAAGAAAGCTTTTCTTAATAGTATTCGTGACTTTTGCATATGTATATGTACATACAGATTGGTAAGCAGAACTTTCGCAATCATTTCATGTCGCATGCATTTCAAAGGCACTTCAGAGAGATCCAAAAACGGATTTTCTTGTTCTTTGGATTATGTAATTTATTTTTAATTTTTTAACTTATATGTTTCATTTTATTTTGACGTTTTTTCTTGTAATGGAATTGTTTTTTTTTTTGTTTTGACGATTCTTTCAATTATACGCTTTTACGTTTTGTCTATATTTTTTCTTTTAGCGTTTTTTAGTTTTGCCGTTTCGTTTTAACGGTTTTTGATTTTTTTATTGTGAAGACTTATTTTCAATTTTGCCGATTTAATAATGTTGCTCTGTTCAATATTTCGCGCGGATTGCTGTCAAAATACGTATGTAATATGATCAGTTTTTGATAACATATGAACATACAGATCAGGGGGTTACTCTGTACTTCGAATCGAAAGCAAATGCATTCGAATTTCAATGTAAATAAGATACAAATTCGAACAGTTTTCTTTTCGAATCGATTTACAGAGTAACCCCCCAGCAACTGTATGTTACGAAAATATCAAAAGCTGAATACCTAAGTGGCCTACTCAAAATAAAACCATTACATGTTCCTTAAATTTTATTAGAATACTAACGTTAAGGTGATCTTTTTCATTTAAGTATTTTTTTTTAAATTTAACGATTTTTAGTTTGCAAATTTTAACGGCTTATCCTTTTTTATCGTTTTGACGATTTTTTTTTTCACACGAAGTCTACTTCAAAGTATGTATGTATATTTGTACATGTACTTGCAAGAGCTGGTCGTGTTTTTTATACATATTTTTATTGAATATTGTCAAAATTTTTTTATTTTTATTTGAAAAGTTAGAAGCCAGTATTGCCATAGAAAATACTGGCTTTAATTCTTAAGTATAGCTTATGAATATGATCAAATGTCTAAATAAGGCATTATGAATGCCTAAAATGTAGACTTTTAGATATGTATGTTTTGGCTGATTGTAAACGAAGACTGATATATGTACATATACTGTTAGCAATTCCATGACATCGAAATGCATAAATTTTTTATTTACCACATCACAAGACTTGTAACTGATTTCCTGACATTACAATTATTTTGTTATATGTACATACATTTGTATGTATTTGCAGTATACGAGTATGTATGTACATTTCCACCACCAAGGATAACGATCTTGTCGTGATGTGGTGGCTTAACTACAAGCTGTGGTATCTGTATTTGATTCAGAGACTATGTGCTTACGATAAGTTCCCACGGCATCTCTGAATTAAATTCACGAAACTTAAAAGGCTTGTATACTAAAGGTTATCCAACCCCTAAGCCGGGGTGTTACGCGATCCGTGCCTATCGGCTTTTTGCAGTCAGGGTTAATAGACTGTATTATAACGGAGCCTTGCTGATACCTGGGCATCTCAGCAAGTAACTATGCCCTTGCCACGTTACTGGGGGCTATGACGTAGTGGACCTCTTTACCCCTACACTCGTGGGAATTACATGAAAACAAATAATAACGATAAAAATTCAAACAAAACGGTACAAGGACAATTCACAGGTGATGATAATAAAGGCAGAAACGAGATGACAACTGAAAAATTGCATAAGATTACTCGCGACAACAAGGGAAGTTCGAACCAGCCTTCCACCACCAAAGCCACGCTTCCAGCCTCAAGAATGGACTCTGAAGCCCAAAGTGAACTAACACCAGCAAAAAGGGCACTCTTCAAACGGCGAGCTGCTGAGAAAGTCTTGAATATGCTGCGCAAAAAGCCAGCTGCATCCCTCTCAAAAGATCAATTGAATTTATTGAAATGGTCTAAAACATATCTGGATGATCTGTCAAAATCACCTCTCCAAACATCTACATATGGAACTAAACGGCAGCGATGTGAAGAGGAAACTTTAGTACGACGTCCGCCGCCCTCAACTGATCGATTAAAATCTCATACATCGATGAAGAAATCCCTCAGCGACTCGTCAAAAGGTGATCTTGTAAGAGCTATCATCGATCGTAGCAACGCGAACTGCTCCATATCCCAGGCTAATTGGAAAATCATAAAAAGTAAAATGGCAAAAGTGTTTAGAATGGTCCTAAAGAACAATCCTGGACAATACCCGCAATGCGACGACGCCGGATGGTATCGAGGACGAGTCAAGTTAATGGCTTGTTCCAACGACCGATCTGCACTACTTCTTAAACAGGCGGTCCTTCTCTTGGACGGCTTATGGAAAGGAGCTAGACTTGACGTGGTCTCCCTCGATGAAATACCACATCGTCCCAGAGCCATTGCCCGCATACCCAGTGAGCCATCCAGTGCAATGGAAATATTGAAACTCCTACAGTTTGGAAATCCAGACTTACCCACGCATAACTGGCAGGTGATAAAGATATCCGAACCTAAACGATTTTCAAGGGAGATCAAAGTTCTTATGAATCAAGAATCACTTGCGCCTCTTCGAGCATCGGATGGAAGGGTGTATTACGGTTTCGGAACAGTCTTCCTCAGAGTCTACCGGGGTGATGATAAGGGGGCTGTGGCTCAGAAGGCAGGAGATTTACGTCCGGATAATACATCCATCGATGAGACTGCTAGATCAACGTTCCAAGAGGACAACCTTTTAAAATCTAATTTGGTGAGTGAGTATTTTGAGGACTTTGACGAGGCAGTTGGCAAAGACAAACTCTTGGACATAATCAAAGAGGAGGTCAACGTCAACATCGTTGAGGAAAACTAATTTAGATATGGAAATGGTGAAGGCGACACAATGTAACCTTTAGCATTCCGCAGTAGCTTCGGCTGCTTTGTTGCTCCAAATTGTTACAAACAGGAGCTTTTTATGCGCCGAAAACTTTGGGTGCACCCAAGCTGGATGGAAAACCTGTCGACAATAAACTATCGACTATTGCGATTGGTTCAGGTAAGATTAGATCACACTTTGGCAGCAATAATCTCTGCATTGTTTTCCTTTATAATTACAGCGGCAAAGGACACAACTGCAACTGTCTCTGATCTCTGGGGCTTGAAAGCAAAATACAATAAAAACTACAGTTCGTGAGAATACCGAAATGACAAACCAGCCAAAGTTGTTGGCGAATTCTGGAGCTGATGATAAAAATCACAACATGCGGTGAGTCTTTATTTAATTTTATTATATTTAGTATTTTATTAAACGTCGGCTTAAAACATAATTTCTGAGTCGCTAATAGGAAAGTATGACATGCAAAATTTCAATTCTAGTCCAGACATAAAGTTTAACGAAATTAGTTAAACATTAGTTTAAAGTTTATACACCGAGATTTAAGAGACATTTTTTGAATACGGAGTAGGATTTCATTGAATAGAGATCTCCACAAACAAACGTTACAGGATGCAAATGCAACGACTTCATATTAGAGGGAAGAATTTCCTCATACGTACATCAAAGATAGGCGGTGTTGGTGTATTAATTACGTTTACAATAGCTGTCGTAATTAATAGTTTATATAGGGTGGGAATAGGGGGTAGTGATGCGTAGTGATTATAGCCTCTCCTCTCCAAATGTTAACCCCACCTGCACGTGGTGCACCTTGCATATAAGAGACGAGGAAATGGTGACCGACCATGGCCGGTATATCCCCAACAACGATTGCAGATTAAATTCTGCCCAACACAACCGGCTGAGATCCTAGCGATCCTTAGGGCTATGGAACTAGTGGTAGAAAACTTAACTGAAGGCGTGGAGGTAACAATCTACGTTGACATTCAGGCGGCGTTGAAAGCTTTGAAGGGGCATAACGTCGAATCGAAGCTGGTCAGTAAGTGCAGGCGGGCGATCTCTCATCTTTTTTATGTACAAATTTAGCATTAGCCTATGTTGGGTACCTGGGGGCTTATTAGTTATTGCGATGCGAATGTAAATGCGATGCGAAAACAATGTAAATAAGATTGCTTTCGCATCGCAATACAAAATAAGCCCCCAGTACATTGCAATAGTGAGGGAAACGAAATCGCTGATTAGCTGGCAAGAATAGGGTCAGCATTAGATGAGGTAGTTAGTGATAGGTCGGTTAAACCTCCAATCGGTTACTACTACAGGGAACTCAGTAATTGTGTGATTAACAGAACCAATCATTCCTGGAGGAATAGAGAGGATTGTAGAGTCTCCAGGTCCATATGGACAGAACTAGACTCAGGTAAATCTGATCTACTTTTGGGAATGAATAGAAAGGTTTTGAGAGTCATAGTAGGCGCGTTGACTGGCCATTTATCGGTTAGAGCGAGGACCAGCATATGGGAAAAAGGCACTCCGGATTTCTGTAGGAGGTGTGGGGATGAAGAGGATCCAGATACTATAGAGCATATCATCTACCGAAGTAGACGTTTCCATGAGGACATTAGTGATATCGCGAAGTGCAAACTTGAGGATATCGGGGGCTTTATTTATCACGGGAATAAATTGTCTGAATGATGGATGAGTGGGCTCTTTGTTTCTCCTTGGGCAGTAAGGAGGCTAATCAGTCAATAAATTAAAATGAAAGGAATCACAATGTATCCAATTGGGTCTCCGAGTGGATGTGTGCTTCACACTACTCTTCCTAGCCTAACCTAATAGTTTATGTAAGTAAGTTCCCACACATACATAAGTAAGTTCCCACATATACATATTAGTATGTAGTACATGTATTTAGGATTTAATTGATTCTCATAGATTTTTCCCTGATACTAAAGTATTAGATCGATATATAATGCAAACAATTTTTTGCAGATTAAATTGGCGGATTAACTGAATATGTATGTTTGTATGTATTATGAGCGTAGTTAGTTGCGGTAGATTACAATCATCCTCATCGTTCGGTACAACGAAATAAAAACCTAATGCTAGCTGGCAAAAAAAAATTGAAAAAAGGATCCACGCTAAAAGTTAAGTTTTTAAAAATGGACCCAATATCATTTTAATATGTATATCGCTAAATGCCTGACAAATAGCAGAGCCACTGACAACGAAAACCAAAATTACGTCTCTGCTTGAACAAGATAAACCTTACAGCTCCAACCATCCATTGACCAATACCGACTGCATTACGATCTGATAATCATCAACAACAAATTTAATCTCATTTATAATAGCTATAAGGCCTGCACAAATGTACATGCATATGTACTTCTAAGATATTTTATAAAAACTAATGATAAATGAAATATGAATATACTCTTTTTTATTAATGAATTTTTAATGGAATTTGGTTGTTATTTAATCATTTTAGGCTAAAATCGAAAGAAAGGCAGCATTTACAAGAGAAAGTAGAAAAGTTGTGATTAAAATTTTAACCACTTTGGTCCCAAAACAAATAAATTTCGAATAAAAGCATACACATCAAAGAAGAATATTATTTTCTTTTTTAGTTTTTTTTTCTTTATTACTAATTTATTAATACACTAATTACAGATTAAATTCATACATTGCAACCAAGTCTCATCAGGTAAAAGATAGAAATATTTGTCGCAACGCAGAGTTGGATATTAAATATTTCTACCTTTCGAAATAGTTTTAAAATTAATAATTTTGCAGGGCTGATTAAATAAAATCGCCGCCCGTTTCCAGCTTAAAATTAAATGAAAGATTATTAAATGCCAAAAATAAATAAAGAAATATTAAATAATATCTGCCGGACGACTAGTTGGCACTCCAGTTTCACCCTCTCCTGCAGCGGCAGAAGGATCGGCAGACATATCGGCATAACGATTACGAGATAAACGTAGCAATAAAGTACGATACCATTCCAACAATATAGCACGACGATATGTAACTAAACCGATTTGTAAAATTAAGAAACCAATAATGGAAACAAAATTCAAGTACTCCCATTCGAATAACAAAGCCACCAGCCAAACTAAATACGATCGAACACTTTCGGCTAAAACAAGATTAGCAGACGAAGAAAAGCGTATAATACTTAATGATGTATAACCGTATAGTAAACTGGTGATAATAAATAAGCTCAAAGCCAATACCAGCCAAGGATTACTGCGCAATTGACTAAAGACATCCATAAGATCGTCGAAAACTCTACGCGAGCTGTTGCTAAAAGGTGTTATTGGTGTTGGCATAAAATTCATACATACACCCAAAATCGTGGTAATAACTAGACCAAATAAACCTTGCCAACCAATTGCCTGTAAAATGGGTACACTGCATGCCTTTAAGTATTTTTCTGCATAGACCATGCGGCCAGCTTGAAAAATTGAAGCACCAATTATCATTAAATCTCCTGATAAAACAGCATTTGAATTTATATATGCCAATGAATTGTGATCATAAACAATGCGTTGCATATCAGTTGATACAATTATAACTAGTCCACATATAATAGTTACAATGGCAGACCAATGACGTCCTATTAAAGTTTGATTCATATGTATAGAACCAATCAGACCCACAAAAATAATGGTAGAAGCTAAAAGAAATAGTAAATAAATGAAATAATGGTAATGTTATACATTCATATTTGTATAATTATGACCATTGTATATAGGTTTGTAGAAAAGTAAACACATTCATAATGAATGGAGAAAATTGTTTGTTGTGATGTTTGTAAAGTTTTTGAAAAACTATTTTGCTTGTGCTTTGTAATTCGCAAATTGTATTTGGGAGTTTATGTATGAATAGATGAGTTTTGAAACTTTTCAAATATAAATGGTAAACATCTACTGATGAGTTGGTATAGCAACCAACGAAATGCATTTAGATATTGCTAACAGACCAACCTAAATTACGACGCAAAGCGCAACGTAATTTAGCGCATAGCTTTTACGCTGAAATGAGTAACCTAAATTAGAGCGTTAACGTTGCGCCAGAAACAGTAATGTTTACTCACTTTAATTTATGAAAAACTCTAAATAAAAATAAGAAATAAAGATGAAGACGCTAGTCATTAACATCATAAATTTCTCTAATGTACATTAGTGTGATATTGTATTAATTTTCGTTAGATTGTTTAAATGATGAAAGCATAGTGGGGTGGTCACTAAAATGTATTTCGACAGCGATTGATACAGCGCCCTCCTTTGTCGGTTCGCAGAACCGTGGGCAATTAAGACAATTTATAAAATGCCTGCTCATGCACCTTAAGAAAGTTAATGCGTCTACTTAACACCAGAGGCACTGCAAAACCGATCTGAAAACTAACAAAACGCGCAATAGTTGAGTTGTAAAAGAATTAAGCCTTTTACATTTTGAACATCTATCTTCTCTAACCTCTCGCTAAATTCTGGCACAATGCATTGCATATGTAGGGGTCATTGCCTAACTGCTAGCCGGTATAATAGTAGAATATTTCTAATTTTAAGCTGTATTGAAAAAGTATAAAAGCTATTTTTCAAATGTTCAACAATGCCGACGGATTATTATGTCGTCGCCTAGTCCTGAGCAGCGTTGAAATTTTAAATTCTATATTTTTAAGAAAATATCACTTAAAATTGCTCTACAAAACTTTGGCCGATTTTAGCTACCTCTAAACTTGTTTGTATCGGTATAATTTTTGATTATTTGTAGGCAATGAGACCCAATACCTTAAAAAAGATGGGGGTAGTGCACTAATTTGATAGTGCAAAATTAATGCAATCATTTTGTTGATTTTTAGTAGTAAATTGAAAAGTTCCAATCTCACTAAACATTATTGGTAAAGATGAAAATTAGTTTTGCACTCGTTGAAATTAAAAATTTTGTTTAGCATTGGCTTATATTTAACATTTTTAGATTAAGATTTGTATAACTTATTGATGTTTCAATTTATTATTGAAGATTCAATAAATAATAAAATTATCAAAAAAGGAAAAAAAACTCAATTTAAATTATTTAATTAAAAAAAAAAACATCTTCAGTTTATTGCAATTGTTTTTTTCTTCACTAATTTTAGTGCAACGTACAGATTTTGGAATCAAATTTAAATTGATATTTCCTGTGCACTAACTTAAAACTTATTAGTATTTTATTTCATGTATGTATATAATATATACTTATTTAAAGTTTTTATTATTCGGTTATGAATTCAGTAGTTTCATGACCACTAATTTTTTAAAGATTAATTACAGTTTGCAGAATGCAGCTTTTTGATGATTGCACTTTCATTTTTTTGCTATCAGTGATTGAGTGAAAACTTTTTGCATTAAGTCAGCGTTTAGTGATAGAGCAAAAATTAGCACCAGCACAAAATTTTTTTAATACTTGTGAAGAAAATATCAATCAGCACTAAGCTGGTGAAAAATAGTGGAAAATATATTTTTGTAATTTTATTTAGAGCTAGTGCAATGCTTATTGCAATCAACATTTATTGCACTACCCCGAAACTATTGTATGTATTCCTGCAGGAAGCATATGTCTGTCTACTTCCTGCATTTTTCAAAATTTTCTACCCACCATGAAATCAACTTGAACAATTTTACTTTATGGTTAATACATACTTCTTATCATTTGATAACTGGAGACATAGGTTAAATATAATCCCGTCAGCAAAAGTATTGTGGCTATAGCATCCAAAATAGCCGGCAATAGCATGCGCAATGGTTTAAATTCACGATCACCACTAGTCAATAAATTTGTATCTTCAGATCCATCCTGCGAAAAAGAAATAATTTCTTAATAATATGACACACAATTGCGTGTCCACGCAAAATAAAATTACATTACGGCGTCGTAGAACACAAAAGATTGTTTTATAAACCAAATAACAAAGGAATTCTCCAGCAAACATTAGAAATGTTAAAACAACCTGTGGATGAAAAATAAAAGAATATAAATTTATTTTTGCCAAAGCGGTATTTTTACCACTTACCGGATGTTGGAAATAACGCCAAGTGCCATCATTACACTCTCCCGTCAATATATTACTCCATCTAGATTTTTATAAATATCATATGTATGTACATATGTATGTAACCAACTTTTAACTAAATGCATACATATGTATGTATATGTAAACTATCGGGCATGTTCCAGAAAAGTAAATGAAGTTTAGTTTTCACACTTTTGATTTTCGATTTTTTGCAAAACCAAAAGTTTGCTGTTTGTAATGAATAAACATAATGTATGTATGTATGTATGTAAATTCCATACGAAAGCAGAAATAGTGATTGTGATCGGTCATTTTTATGTAAAATTGAAAATAAGAACTTTGAAAAGTAAACTAAATTTTTATTTACTTTTCTGGAACATGCCTCTATATGGTCCATATATTTTTGATAAAAATACATCTTCGTTAGAAATGGGGGAACAAATCTAGTTTAGCTATATTGCGAGTTCTTGAAATTCAAAGGCGCATAACTCGGAAACTAAGCCTCGACGACAATTTTTTATTATTATTTTTAAGCTATTGCATAGATTTTATCGCGGGATTTGATGGTGACCGAATCAAGATATTCCGCAACGGAAAAAACTAACACCAAGTTTGTTTCTTAAGTCTTTTGTTTTTTTAAGCTATTGCATAGATTTTTAAGTATTTGAATGGCCCAATTGTCTGCACTAATCAGCCTGGTCAACAACCACACCAGCAAATGTGCTGCCAAGTTCTTGTTTATCTCGAATTATCTCCAATAACAACCCAGTTATTAAACAATAACAACCGTGTTATTAAACAAAACGTAATAATGGTGTCTATTCCAGAAAACGCATCGAAGAAGTGAAAATTTACATGGAAAACAAAAACAAAATTGAATACATTTAAATTTGTTAATCAAATAAATTTTACCGCTTTTCATAGAGAGAGAAACGCGTTAAATTTCTCGCCCATATTTAATTTAAGAAATGTATGAAAAGCAAAAACAATTCTTGAAATTTTGTTTCCATGTAAATTTTCACTTCTTCGACGCGTTTTCTGGAATAGATATGAATATAATTGCATAAGTTAATAAAAAATGCTATGCAATAGCTTTACCGCGGCAGTCACCGAGAGCCACACATACTTTTTTTGGATTATTATTTTGAACAATGTAGCTAAACTAGATTTAAGTCGAAATGGCAAATTTACTTACTTTATCAAGAGTGTGTTGCAAGAACCGGCTATTAAAAATATTAAAACAATAATCTGATGCATTATTTTAGAATATAAAGGGGTTTCTAATTCCTTTGTCTAAGTGGCTTTATTAAATTAAGATGTCTCTTTTTATCAGACATCTACTTGAGAAATTGCAGTAAGAAAAAATTACATATAGGAAAGAACAAAACACACAACGTTGTAAACAAAATAAGCGATAACAAATTTTAGGTGATGCCAACACGTAAATTCAACAGAAAAGCTTTAGTTTAGCTTATCCGGCAAAATATGTTTCTATGTTGATTTGATATTAGTACTACGTTTTATAAAATACTTTATTGTAATTTATGTTGTGACATCGGTATGTTAAAACAACTTGTGTGTCACAGCAGTTTTTAATTTTTAAGACATTGTAATTAACTTTTACGTTAAAGAATTATTAATTTTATAAAGAAACTTATGGCATTTTGCAATATAATGCAATAAAGTGCACAATAACTTGAAATAAAATAGGGCGTAACTCAAACAGCTGTTATTTGGCATATTTGTTATTGTAGACTTGGCAACTGATGGTGGTACAATAAAAAAAATGTCATTATTTTTGCCAATCTATTTTGCCACCTTCGATTATGACATACTCATTGGCATTATTGTTGAGGAATACCAAATATCGTACAAAGATATTGCTATTATGAAGACTAATTTATATAAGCAGAGATATGATATTTTCGTCTACAAATAAAAACGTATTGAATGAAAAAAAAAACAGTCTGGCTAGTCGATGAAATCGATAACAATAGTTTATATTTAACATACTTTATGTAACAACTCTGATATCAGAAATGTTTACAAAATTTAGCCTCCAAAATGACATTTCCAAATTAATAGTTCTTATAATTTGTGATCTTTTCTCTTAAATAATGAATATATTTTACATTTACGTTTAAATTTCAAATATTAAGTAATAAATAAATAGTTTTGAACATTTTGCAATTTTTTATTAAGCAGTGAGCAAATTGTGTTTGGATAAAATATTTAACGTTAACAAAATTCGGCGTCCAGTATTACCGCAGAGGAACCTTTAAGAACTTTTTGAAAGTAAATAGATACCGAAATTCTTTAATTCAATCGCTATTAATTTCGACAAAACAAATGGGGGTTTTGCAACAAATTTTATGGAAGCAAAACCAAAGAAAATCAACGGTCTTATTAAAGACGTTATCCGTTATTATAACAAGGAGCGTTAAGAAACAATCACAACAAGCTAGGTGAGGAGTAATTTGTCTAACTTGAATCTTTTTTTGGATTTAAAATTATGAAATTTTGTAAGAGAAAGATTTTCTAGAAGTGGCGCAATAAGAAATTTTTATAAACGTTGTAAACAAATGACAACAATATAAAGTTGCGTAATTATAATTCTTCTCCACCCCTTGTTTTATACAAATTACAGATTGGCAGAAGTAGGACGTTTAGAGCCGGCAAAATTCGACGGTAAATATGAAACTGGGCAATTATTTTTACATCGAATTTTTGGTTATAGAGGGGTAGTTTTGTTTCCATGGACTGCAAAAGTTTATGACCGCGATCTACATAATCCGAATAAAGCGAAAACAGCAACTTCAGCAAACGTTTCAAATAATAATTCTGGTGGTAAAAACTCAAGCAAAAGCAAAAATGTTAGTACCGAAACTACTACAAAAATCGGTGACAAATCAACAAATAAGCCAAATGAGGTACCGGCTTCTTTGAAATCACATCTAAACGATGTTATCAGTTCGTTAAACGGCGACTCTGGCTCGCAGAAAACTTCAGATACAACTGACACATCTAAAAGTGAAAATATTAAACCGGATACCGCTGGTACGGCTACCGACAAGGACTCAAATGCAACGGGCCAACCTAACCCAACGGATTCGCAGGAGCACTCGAATAATAAAGAGGTGAAAGGCAAAGTCCATACTTTCTATCAGGTTTTAATTGATTCTCGGGATTGTCCTTACATTGTATGTATTACTTTAGATTTCAATTATATAATATTTTAAATTAAAATCAAATTTTTAGCGAGCTCAAACAGAGGCTGTAACATTTTTAGGTAACCAAGACTCAAATCGTAGTTTATATGCAATACCAGGATTGGACTACGTATCACACGACGATATAATGCCATATAGCTCAGCTGATAAGAATCCCTTACAACATGAACTATTTGACAAGTTTCTGTTGCATATACCCGACAAGCAGCCCTCCTTTGAGGCTAAAGAAACTTTGAAAACATGGCAAGAAAAAAATCATCCTTGGCTGGAGTTGAGTGATGTTCATAAGGAAACTACGGATAACATACGAGTAACTGTGATACCTTTCTATATGGGTTGTCGTGAGACCCCAGCTTCTTCTGTGTATTGGGTAACCGAATTTAATTTGTTTAACATATACATACATATATATTTTACAGAGTTTTAATAATTCTTTTTTCAGTGGCGTTATTCAATACGTTTGGAAAATCTTGGCAAGACCAGTGTTCAACTGCGTGAAAGACATTGGCGTATATTTTCCCTATCAGGTACTTTGGAAACCGTAAGGGGCCGCGGTGTTGTAGGCCAAGAACCCATTTTGAGTCCACGTTTACCAGCTTTTCAATATAGCAGCCATGTGAGTCTTCAGGCGCCCAGTGGTCATATGTGGGGAACTTTCCGCTTAGAACGAGAGGATGGTCATATGTTTGATTGTAAGATTCCGCCGTTCTCGCTAGAAAGTAAACCTGAAGAAACCCCAGGAGGTCAAGCTAAAAAAACAGATTAATGAAATCTTCACATCATTATTTATGCTGAAATATACAACCAGAGTAGAAGTTGAAAACTCATATTAGTCATTAGCTAGAAGATTTTATGCCGAAAAATAAGTATGTGAATATGTGCATGTTTTAACGTAAAAATCCACTATAAAAATCTTTAAGTAGACAATTTGAATTGTATAAAATTAATAAATAAATGAAATTTTTAAAATTTCAAGTGTTACTTAAAAGTTAGCTAAATTAAAAATTCGATATTGTTAACAACTATTGCAACAAATTTATTAATTTAGCTTTTATTTTTGATTTCCAACTTGAATTTTAAAATTAAAAGGTTTCATATTATCATGAATACCAAATAGTGACTGTAAAGCATCTAATGCGGCAGTTTTGACAGCTGTATCTACGTCTTCTCCAAAGCCTGAAAAAAGTAATAATACATAAATACATTTTTGTTATTATACCACTTGCGTAAATTATGTAACCTTTTCCGATTAGTTGTTTGTCACTGTATAGTCCGACATGGTAAGCGGCCAAAACTGTATTCTTGCCACAGTCTCCCAATAGACGCGGTTCGGGTGGCATCAAGTTTTTTTCTTTGTAAATTGTTTTCAGTAATTCGTCTGGCTGTTCGATTGGCCACAGATCTAAAATGTCTTTTTGGTTTAGTTGTGTACATATAAAGTCTCTTACAAAAAGAAAAGCTCTTTCCATGCCGGAAGATTGTTCTAGTGCCCCTATTACAGCAAGCAGAGACTGTGCCATCGACTCTTTTGAAGGGGGATATTCAGCTTCTAGAAGTAATTCTTTCATACCTAAATGGGCGGCTACATTGGACAATGTTTCTGTACCCAGCAAAAATGAAGATATATGTTTTTGTCCTTCATCTGGCACATTAGGCAGAGAGTAAATAATGAATTTTTCGACATACTCTTTAGTAATATCTGCACCCCTCTTGGCCAAGTCATCGTTGTCAGTCATTTGGATATCCGTTTCCTCAACACCCAACTCACGTTGTTTTGCTTGTTCTTTCACTATATAAGACTTTTGGGTAAATGCTGCACTCAACAAAGACATGTCAAATTCTTCTTGTAAACGTTTGCTAAATGCAAACAGTTCAGCTCTATAATTCCATTCTATAAATGCTGAACGTGGAGCAGGTGCTTGCGGACCCAATAATTTAGCTCTTCGATTTAACTCCCGCAGTGTAGGAGCCACCCATCTTTTGACAGTTCGGCGATTAACTGATCATTTTTATACAAATGTATGTTGAATTAAATTTATTAATGAAAAAAATTATTAAATTGAACTTACTTTGAGTGTGGCTATGGACCAGAGTTTTACTTAATTGAAGAATTATAGATGGTGACCTTAACACAGACATATTAAATATTCTTACTTTAAATATCTAGAAAATTGTTAAAGCGACTACCACCGCATTAAATTTAAGAAAACATTGAATAATAATCAGCTGCTAATTACATTTAAGTGTTACCTAGTTTTTTAATCAACATTTATTTCAGTACTAAATTCATGTTACGTATGTGCTTGTTACGTTTTCGTAAGCTGAAATATATCCTGGAGAATAATATATTAAATAGTTGTAATGCAGGAAGTTCTAATAGAATATTAATTATTATGCTTTTAGATAAATTATATTTTCAATAAACGAAAAGATCTCGTCGTGCTTATATACTTTCAGCGTATATAGGTATATAGGTATATATGTAGGTGATGTTACGAATATCAATTTTTAGTATTCGCGAATACGAATACGAATATTTAAAACAGTATTCGTCGAATACAAATACGAATACGAATATTTCTTTTGAGGTTTATATTTCAAATTTAATTGGAAAAAATCCCTGCCTTTGCGTTAGTAACTATAAATGAAAAAAAAAAATTTAGTGATTTAACATTATTATTGCACTAAGATGCCGAATTTGAAAACCTCTACAGAACATTTTTTAATTATTTTACTTACATACTTTCAGATTTCGTTTTTCTTACTCTGCGTGAAATACAATGGGTTTTTTTAATATTAATAAATAAATTTTTTTACATTTTATGTACTTTTTTTAAACTTTTGTAAGATTTTTTTTGGAAAATGTATGGGAAAATTATTCGAAAAATATTCGCTTGAATTTGGCGAATACGAATACGGGTATCTTAAAACAGGCGAATAGTCGAATACGAATACGAGTATTCGTAACATCACTAATACATATATGTATTTTCAGTAGATTTTCAAGCTACCGTATCGTGATTGTAAAATGGTGGTAGCTCTGTTACTGAATCTGTTTGTGCATAAAAAGTTTGGAAACCATTTATTCTGTATATTGGCAAAATTGCATTTATTGTGGAAAGTTTAAATAAAACAAATTAAAATGTCTATACAAACCTATGGTGATAAGCCGGTCGCCTTTCAGCTAGAGGAGGGAGGTGAATATTATTATGTTGGTTCAGAAGTTGGAAATTATTTGAGACTCTTTCGTGGTATATTGTATAAAAAGTATCCTGGCATGACTAGGATTGTATTGTCGAATGAAGAACGCAAACGCTTGGCTGATTCCGGCTTAAGTCCTCATATTTTAGCCAGTTCAGTGTCTCTTCTTAGAGCGTGTGAAGTGGATGATATTATCCAAGGAAATGATGACAAGTAACATGCGTAAACTTAATGCAAGCGGCCTTACTGATAATTCTTTATTTTAGGTATAGAGCCATTTCTGTGAATACATCAGATGCACCATTGCCACGTGAAAGTAAATCGAAAAAACAACCGCAATATGTTCCAACAATGCCTAATTCAAGTCATTTGGATGCGGTACCACAAGCAACTCCCATAAATCGGAACAGAGTTCACACGAAAAAAGTACGAACATTTCCAATGTGTTTTGACGATACGGATCCTACAGCTAATTTAGAAAATGCATCACAAAAGGAGTGCTTGGTACCCATACGTTTGGATATGGAATTGGAAGGTCAGAAACTACGAGATACGTTCACATGGAATAAAAACGAAAGTATGATTACCCCTGAACAATTTGCCGAAGTTTTGTGTGATGACTTGGACCTAAATCCAATTCCCTTTGTACCAGCTATTTCTCAAGCTATACGTCAACAAATCGAAGCATATCCATTTGAGCCACCAATAATAGAGGAAAGCTGTGATCAGCGAGTTATAGTAAAATTGAATATACACGTGGGAAATACTTCTTTAGTTGATCAAATTGAATGGGATATGTCGGAGAAAAACAACAATCCAGAAGAATTTGCTATCAAGCTCTGTGCTGAATTAGGTCTTGGAGGCGAGTTTGTGACGGCCATAGCGTACAGTATTCGTGGCCAATTGTCTTGGCATTATCGCACTTATGCCTTTAGTGAAGCTCCACTGTCTACCGTCGATGTACCATTTCGCAATCCAAGCGATGCTGATGCATGGGCACCATTTTTGGAAACTTTAACTGACGCCGAAATGGAAAAGAAAATTCGGGACCAAGACCGTAACACTAGACGTATGCGTCGTTTGGCTAATACAACTACAGGCTGGTAAATAAATAAAAACTACGTACATATATATTTTTTTTTAACTGAGTAGATCTAAAAATAATGTTTCTTATTCTGCGTGTGGACTCAGATGAACCCCGACATCAAAGTATATAAATTAACATCTACATATTGAAAAAAGTTCTGGGAAATATTTTCTAAGTCAGAAAATACTAAAAGGTTTTTAATAATTGGTGTCAACAAATTGCAAATCATTAAAAAAAAATAGCAAAAATAAATAAAAAGAAAAACATTTCTTATCTATTAAAATTTAAATTATAATTATTAAATTTCTTAAGTTACACAAACACAGCTCAAAATGTTTATTTAAATAAAACTATACGACTACCTTGAGCTCTTAACTTTCTGTTGTACTGTCACCCTTATCTTGATCTTGTTCGCCGTCATAAAATTCATTTTTCGGTTCAACAATTTTATCTTCTTCAGCTTGTGCATTTCTAGTGTCCATATCTTCCTTTTCTTCTTTAATATTACGTAATTCCTCCATATCAACAACATCAGGAGGAACTTGTACCATCTGCACACTCGGCGAGTGCTGGCACATTTTAAGATTTTCATAAACATGTTTGACAATAGCTTCCAAATATTGTTTAGAGTTGGCATTTTCCTGCCGTGAATTAACCTCTGGATGCAAAGTAAAATCGGGAGCAAAAAATTCTAAATATTCTGTCATGGGCAATTCGTTAGTAATATGTTCGTCTACCAACAAAGAAGTTTCATGAGTCCAGCACCTCGCAACATTTCGAAGAGTATAACCACCACCGCCTACTACTAATGTTGGCACATTGAACCCTTTGACGAATTCAACACAGGCACCGTGGCCTCTAGTACTAAGAGAAAAACAACCCAGGCGATCTCCAGCCAAAGAATCTGCACCGCATTGTAAGACTATTGCTGTAGGTCGATAAAAATCCATAACCGCTGATATAATGGGCTTGAAAACTTGGAAATAACTTTGATCATCTATCCCTTCTTTGAGTGGGACGTTGACGCTATAATACCGTCCCGATTCAGCACCTATTTCATACATATCTCCAGTCCCTGGAAAGAAATAATTGCCATATTTGTGAAAAGATGCTGTCATGACACGATCAGTGAGATAAAAAGCTTCTTGTACGCCGTCACCATGATGAACGTCAATGTCAATGTACAAGACACGGGGATTATATTTTAACAGTTCCAATATCCCTATCACTATATCATTTACATAGCAAAAGCCTGAAGCTTCGAATTTTTTCGCGTGATGCAATCCACCGGACCAGTTAATACAAATATCGCTGTGATTATGATTTAATTTCTGAGCTCCTTCTAAAGAAGCCCCAGTATACATCGAACAAAATTCAAAAAGTCCATCGAAAACAGGGCAATCCTCGCCCACACTAAAATGCGAAAGATATTTTGTATAACCTACAGCTGGAATGTGACAATAGTTGAAAGTTAGTACATAATCCAAAAATTATATGAACAACTTACAATTGCAATGAATATTTTGAGGTGTTACTTGTTGTAAAAATTCTATATATTCCTCACTGTGGAAACGCAACATATCCTGCGCACTAGCTCTAAAAAGTTATGTTTGTTTATTTAATTTAGGGGTTTCATCAGAGTACTCACTTGTAAGGTCTATAAATTTTCATTTTCCTATGCAATCCATAATTCATAACTAAGCTGTGCGTGACCGACAACCGATGAGGCTTCATAGGATGGCCGGGACCATAGTGAAAATTACCCACATCAGGGTTATAAAAATAGGAAACACGTCTTTTACTCATTTTCAGTTCTTTTGTTTTCACCTAACTTGGCCACTAAATATTGTGAATAGATGGCTCTGGAGAAAACAATTGTTTTATAAACAATACAATTGTCAAAACGATTACTACAAGTAATAAACGCCGCGTGAGTGAAAAATCTAAATTACACAAACTCATCACTGAGATAAATGCATGCACAAATGTTTTTTTTTTTTTTTTTATTTATCACAAAAATAATTTAAATATTTTTATTTTATAGACTCATTTACATACATATATGGTTATTATTAAAAATGTTAAAAAGTTTTTAGTTGTGTTAACTTTGTAGTTTTTATTTTTAATTGCTTTGTGTTTAGGAAGTGATAGTAAAGCAAGTGTCAAAATTTTTGTTATTCCTAGAAAGTGATGCCGTATGAAATTTTTCTAAATGAACAGGTTTTAAAAAAGTAAAAACCACTTGAACAACTTTGTACTGTTTCATTCGTCGCACAGTGGTTCAGAAAAATTTTACATCGACCATAACTGTACTTCTTAAACTTATGAACATTTTTTTGTGGATCAGCTTTTATTCACTTTTAGTTTCACTAAATTCAGTACAGTGGTTGTTGAGAAATTAATCGTTATACATAGCTAAACTTTAGGTTTGTGAATTGTTTCTCCACTGGACCAGCGAAAAAAACTTTTTGAATAATATAGCATGTGGAAAAAACTTCCCGCAGTTCCGGCACAATGCACTGCATACGTAGAGGCCATCTTGCCCCTTGAGGAACACTACAATAAATGTTGCTTAAAACTGATTTTGAGCCGTTAATATCCACAAAAAATTTCTGCTCATGAAAATAGTTTTAAACAACTTCGCAAAAACTGCATCACACCTTAAATTAATCATTTTAAAGGTACATAATACCCAGATTATATGCTCGGTCAAATGCCTTCTCAATATCTAACGAAACGGCGACAGTACATTGCAACTCCCTTAAATTACAAATTACTTCGTTGTGCAAATATAATGAAGCCTCAACAGACGAATTACGACGTTCAAATCGATCTGATAAGAAGGTATAACTTCTGATGTCAAAGATACATACATACATATGTATCTAAAAATTTTGCCTTAATAACTCTCAAAGAAATTTAAGTTTACTAAAATGGTTGCGATCCAACAATTTTATAGAACCATATGTGCCATTAAATTGGCAAACAGTTGCAGAACAAATATTTAATTAGAAATTAACTGTATTCGGAACATCTACAATAGAGCTGAATGGAGCATTAAATTTATAAATATCTCTAAAATAAAGTTTGAATTAAATGATATCATTATCAAAATGATTGGTTTCATTTATTACTAATAATAATGAAAACTTCCCAAAAATGATTTTTGCCATGTTTTATTGCTTCAATTCTCTTATTCCACAGCCTGATGCATTCAAACCTGTTCTTTAATTATTGTTTTAATAAAGTGAATTTGAGCGCTTAATAAGCAATACCCGTCGGAATATACATATACATAGTATGTATGTACATATAAAATACTTGAGCTCAAAGTATATGAATATATACTTTGCTTGAGCTTGATTTATTTTTTAAATCATATTAGCTTTCACAAGCAAATCAGAAAAAAAATTTCAATATTTTTTATTTGTGAAATATTTTACCAAGTGGAAGTCGATTTTTTTTTATTAAATTTAAAATTTATCGTGCAAATTTAAACATGGCTAACCAAAATGGCCAATTGATTTTACAAACCATAAAACATTTAGACGAGCCTTCCACTGCTGCAAAAATTTCAAAAATTATTGCCGATACCGTGGGAGTAAGTTTTGTTATTTGTTAGAAAGTTTTAATCCTTACATATACATACATACATATGTACATACATATGTATATTTTTCTCTTTTACAAAGGCAAGTACGACCGATGTGAAAAATGCTGTACAGGAAACTTTGGAGGCTGGAGTTCAATATGGATATTTGCAACGTTCAAGTAATAAATATTTCTCAGCCCCTTTAGAACTGATAGAAGCGGTGAATGAATCAGACATGAATGCATATGATGGAAGAAAGGATATTTCGAAAGAACTAGAAGATCGAACCAGAAGTCGCAGAAAAAGTCCTCGTAGACGGCGTAAGGCTACTACTAGTCGTAGACGCAGAAGCCGGCGTAGACGTAGTTACAGTTAAATTTTTTATGTTAAAAATTAAATTGTGTATATAATTTGATGTACATGAAGCTTTGTGAAATTTAATTTCTTAATATTATTGCATTTAAAAATGTAAAATTATATTTTCTTCAATTGGAAAATTTATGTAAAACGAGATTTGAAAGGCAATAAACTAAGACGAACTGCTAATGTACCTCGGATTAATTTTTTTGCTTCTTAAATATATCGATTATTATTATCAATTTTTATAATTATTTTTTTGAATTTACCCTTCTGCATTTACCCAAGATTTCGAGATTTTTCGCAATTTTCATTATTTCTACAATTTCTTTTATATTCTTTAAAGTTTTAGCAATTTTTAATCATAATTATGATATCTACAATTTTTGCAGTTTTTCGCAATGTGCGCAATTTTTGCAAAGTTTTCGGCATTCTAACATTTTTAGGGAATTTTAATCAAATATAAATTGAAATTTTAGCTAGTTTTTGAACTTTCATAAATTTCGCGAATTTTTACGAAAGCGAATAATTTAACATAATTATTGTGAATTTTTTTAAATTTTCGCGATAGACTCGATTTTCTCCAATGCAAAAATTTTTTAAGGCAAGATTGCTAATTTTTTTTCTTGCAATTCATAAAGATACAAATCAATTTTGTTTTCAATTTGAGTTTTATATTGAACAAAACAATAGATTAATGGAAGAAAATCTTTACTCAGCGAAGCCGCTATTCCAGTGGGTTAGTGAATTAATTAAAAAGTTTAGGAAATCATTAAACATCTTCTCAAAGGCTTTTAAATTATACCGATATCGACCACATTATATGAAACATACACCATATATTTACAATTTTGTACTGGAACTCCAGATACCCATAATTCAGAAACTAAGCATGGCCGAAAAATTTTTTATTTATTTTTTTCCTGTTTTTTGATTCTCCATCGGATAAGATATTTTTTTTAATAACGCAGCCAAACTACATTTGTTCCCACATTATTTTAAAAATTTGTTTGAAACAAAACAAAATTGAAATCGTCGGAAAACCAAAGTTTCATTACTTTTCTAGAACACAGCGAAATTGTAAATGTGAAATTCAAAAGTTTTTTACGTATTTTATTCAATTTCAAGGCATATGTTTTTTTTGGATTCCAGTTTTTATTTAGAAGCCATTCTTAATTTCGAAAACATCTCAGGGTACTTTAGTAAGAAATTATATACAAATTGTAAAATTATTGATTTTTGTCACAAACGATTTTCCGCGTAGTTGGAAAATGATACCAAACTGAAACATTTCCCCAAAGTAAGCTTGTAGTTTCGTATTTTCATAAAATGAAAAACTACCCCAGATTGGAAAATAACTGGGGTAGAACTCAGCGGGGCTCAGGGTCGTTGCAAAAATAATGAAAACACAAATATTTTCTTATAAATCTTTCTTTTTTTCATCAATAATAATTTTATTTAAACAATTTGTCTTTAAGTTTCAACAATAATGAAAACACAAATATTTTCTTATAAATCTTTCCTTTTCATTAATAATAAATTTATTTAAACAATTGGTCTTTAAGTTTCTACGGTAAATGGTACGGTACTCTTCTGGTACCGTTGTAAAAAAAAAATTCTTCTTTTAAATATTAGTATATAGAAAGTCAAAAGAAATATCTACGATATAAATTACGTACGAGGTAGCGACTGTACAAACCAAACTATTGTTTAACACGAAAATTTGGGAGAGAAGGGGAGCACAAATTTTAGTAGTGGTTCCAGCTACTAATACTTGTTCGAACTCAAACCGACCGCGAGAAAAAGGGTTGGCTTTACCAACTAGAGGGGGACAAGTGTTTGTAGTGTATCCAGCTACTAGTACTTGTTTTACCCTCAAACCGTCCGCGAGAAAAGGTTGGCTCTATAAATTAAGGGGAATAAGTAATAGCAGTGCACCCAGCTACTAACACTTATTCGAGCCTTCAAACCGTTCGCGAGAAAATGATGGCTCTCAAAATTAAGGAGAATAAGTAATAGCAGTGCACCCAGCTACTAATACTTATTCGAGCCTTCAAACCGTTCGCGAGAAAATGTTGGCTCTCAAAATCAAAGAGAATAAGTAACAGCAGTGCATCCAGCTACTAATACTTATTCGAACCTTCAAACCGTTCGCGAGAAAATGTTGGCTCTCAAAATCAAAGAGAATAAGTAATAGCAGTGTATCCAGCTACTAATACTTATTCGAGCCTTACTACAACGACAATATTGTTTGCACGTCGCCACCAATATTTTATATGAGTCCGTTTGCGAGTCGCACGAAGAAATGGTAATGAAGCGCAGTTACCAGTGGTTGTTCTACCTTGCGATCCGCAGACTAACTAACTCTTCATGTTCTGTGTTCAGCCTTTTATAGCAAAACTGCCTGTACGAACAATACACACACGCATGTGCCATCATATGCTGTGTCAAACATATTACTCACCGTGTGTGTCTGTGTGCACAGGCAGCGAACATGTGTTTTCTCTCAAATTCTCAATGCGTTGTACTAAAATAAATATCAGTAGGTATGTGTAAAAGAATAAGAAATCAGGGGTATAAATTCCTTATATATAATTATGTGCAGACAATAATAACAAATGAAACAGTATAACTTCATTGTATATAAAGAAATGCAGAACTAATATATAAGAAACAATAATATTAATCAGGGGTATAATTATGTATGAATAAGATAAGAGATAAAAATATTAATGTAATTTTAATAATATTTGTGTATAATAAGATAAGAAATAAAATCATTAATTCAATTTTAAGAATATTTGTATATAATAAGATAAGAATAAAAATAGTAATTCAATTTTAACTACGTACGATGAACCAAAAACGAGGACCGACTTTTGGTTGTTACATCTACCTCCCCTCTCCACCGGATGCGGCATATGTTTTTAATTCGCTAATATGTGCGGTCCGCACATCGCTACTGTCTACTTTATTAATTTCTACAATGACAGGGGACACAAATCCCTTAATGACATAAGGTCCCCCATATTTAGGTGCCAATTTGGCGGCAAATTTGTCTGCCGCGTTCGAGAGCGGATGCTGGCGTACCAGCACCTGGTCTCCAACTTTAGGTTGCCAGTCGCGCCGTCGTAAGTCGTAATAACGTTTCTGACGTTGGGACGCTTTTGCCAAGTTGCCTCGAACAATCTTGAAGATTTCCTGAAGTTCTCTCGCTCGTCCCTCCGGCTCATCATTCCGAGCCCCGGTCCCTACAGTGACCTCATCGTAGAGCGCTCTGGGTAATCTTGGCTCACGCCCTTGGGTCAAATAGGCGGGCGAATAGCCGGTTGATTCCGATACGCTGGTGTTTACCGCTAACATGACTTCTGGTAATATGTCGTCCCAAGTAGTATGGTTCTGTCTCGCGTACTGAGCCATGATGGTTTTGACGGTGCGATTAACTCTTTCGGTTGGGTTCTCTTGTGGAGAATATGGGGCGGTAAATTTCTGGCGTATGCCCATTTCTTTCAGGCGTTTCTGTAGGATGCGGGCTGTAAACTGTGGACCATTGTCCGTCAGCAACACCTTTGGAACACCAAACCGGGCTATGATTCGCTCTCGTAGTGCTTTGATCACTCCCTCTGCTGTCGCTCTTCGCATGGGTACCAGTTCACACCACTTGGAAAATTTGTCGAAGAAAACTAGCAGCATACTGTTGCCATGTCGTGTTCGAGGTAAAGGTCCGACAAAATCGGCACATAAACACGACCATGGTTCGTTTGGAATTTGCGTGAGCATTTTTCCGGCAGGCATTCGCTGAGTTACTTTATACCGCTGGCAGATTTCACAGCTGTGGACGTAACGGTTGATATCGCGGGACATGCCCGGCCAATAATACCGACTGGCGATCTTGTGTAACGTTTTTCGCGCCCCGAAATGACCCCCTGCAACTTGGTCGTGATTTTCTTCAAGTACCTTGCTTCGTAACTCGGTGGAGACACAAAGTTTCCACGGGTTACTTTCTTCGTCGTTATTATCCCTTTGAAAATGGCGGTACAATTGTCCGTTTATGATGGCATAGTCGAGGTATTTACCGGGATTTTCTCTGACCTCGGCCATGCGCTTAGATAGCCAGCAGTGGGTGGTGGGAGGATCTGTTTGCATTAGGTTTACTTCTTCATCGATGATCTTCTGCATCGCTGGATTACGCTGGGCGTAGCGGATCTTTATGGGACGGGTGTCCTTCATGACAATACGGGGTGTAGCTACAGTAGAGAGTTCGCGAATTTCTTGAAATTTTGGTAGTTCCCTTTTTAGAAATTCATCGATTGCCCGTGGTTGGTCAGCTAGGCTGTGATGTGCCATAGAGATTGCTAGAACGGGAGTTTTATTTCGTCTTTGTTTGCTCACCTTTTCAGTACTTGCCCGCGGGCCAGGTTTTTCTCTATCTGATGCGCCCGATGTCACCGTAAGGTTTGCACAGCTAAACGTAGCCTTGAAGGTGTGCAGTATGTCTAGTCCTATGACCAGATCGACCGTAGCCTGTTGCATAACTAAAAATTGGCACGTGGACATCATATTCCCCAGGGTAACACCGAGATTTACTCCCTTTGTGATGATACTTTTGGAGCCGTCGGCCAGAACAACGTCAATGTCTACGTTTATGAAAGTGGGGTGCTGCACTAAATGTTTCACCATCTTGGGCGAAATGAAACTCTTGGTGGCCCCTGTATCGATGAGCGCATTGCATAGTTTATTCTCAACCAAAATTGTTGCGCTGAGTTTATCGTCCCACGACAACCGGGTGAGATTAGTTGGTTTCTTGTGAGACACCGGGACACTTTTAGGTTTTGATCCGCTTGTGGTCGGCTCTTCTTGTAATATCATGCGGTGTTGTTCCCCCCGGCCTGGGTGGGAGTTTGTAGGGATACATTCCAAATCAGCCGCCAGGTGAATTAAGTCGTCAAGCGTTTCGAAGTCTTTCCGGCGAATATACCACTGGTAGTCGGGCAAGGCGTTGCGAAATATTCTTTCGAGCTTCTGGTCGGCATCGAGGGTCGAGTGTCGCATCAGATTTTGTAGGCCCAAAACATAGTCCTTGAAAGGTTCACGCTGTCGCTGGGTCCGCTTTCGGATTTCATCATCCAGCTTCTCAAAGTATCTGGGAGGAAGAAAAAAATCGTAAAAATCGGATTTGAACTGATCCCATCGTGCCCAGTGTTTATGATTATTCCGCAGCCAGATAAGCGCTCTGTCTCGGAACAGCTCCGTCATCGACCTCAACACATCGTTCAGTTCTAAGGCGTACATTTCGCTTAACTCTTCTACCCTCTCGATGAAACCCAAGGGGTCTTTCCCACCATCATACTTCAGACCCCATTTGCGGACTGTTTCTATGGCGAGGCCTCGTGTTTCCGCTTCTGCTTTAGCTGTCGTCGTAGACCTTTCTCTGACTTCAGGTTTCGGCGATGATGCTGTTTGGCTCTCGGCACTCTTTCCCGGTATTTGGAGGCCTGGCGCGGATGAGGCAGACGCTTGGTGGTCATGTGTTGTCTGGATGTCCAACAGGGTTTTGAGTTGTTCGTCATCGTGCACAGAGGCAATGAATTTGGCGAATCGCTTTCTCAGCTCTTCGACTGTTCCACTGGTAGTTTGTTCAAACATCCCCAGGTAATTTACTAGTTCCTCCTTCTTCAGGAGATAAACCCAGGAGGATCGTAACATATTTCCGGTCGAAGTCATAGCACACCACGGTAAGAACCAAGTCTTCTTATATTTCTTTTAGTTTTATTTTTTTTTTCAAAAAAAAAACTGGATGAGGTTGAATAGCAGCGTATATGGAGGTGAATATCAGTGGTTTTAGTATGTCTTAAAATTCAATAAAATACTAAATCAACAATTTGTTTTTTTTTTTTTTGTCAATAGTATTATAAAAAAAAAATTCTTTTTTGTTTGTTTGATTTTGGACAATTGTCCCTGCTCGGGCGCCAATGTAACGACACGATTTCGCTGGGTGCTGGGGTAGAACTCAGCGGGGCTCAGGGTCGTTGCAAAAATAATGAAAACACAAATATTTTCTTATAAATCTTTCTTTTTTTCATCAATAATAATTTTATTTAAACAATTTGTCTTTAAGTTTCAACAATAATGAAAACACAAATATTTTCTTATAAATCTTTCCTTTTCATTAATAATAAATTTATTTAAACAATTGGTCTTTAAGTTTCTACGGTAAATGGTACGGTACTCTTCTGGTACCGTTGTAAAAAAAAAATTCTTCTTTTAAATATTAGTATATAGAAAGTCAAAAGAAATATCTACGATATAAATTACGTACGAGGTAGCGACTGTACAAACCAAACTATTGTTTAACACGAAAATTTGGGAGAGAAGGGGAGCACAAATTTTAGTAGTGGTTCCAGCTACTAATACTTGTTCGAACTCAAACCGACCGCGAGAAAAAGGGTTGGCTTTACCAACTAGAGGGGGACAAGTGTTTGTAGTGTATCCAGCTACTAGTACTTGTTTTACCCTCAAACCGTCCGCGAGAAAAGGTTGGCTCTATAAATTAAGGGGAATAAGTAATAGCAGTGCACCCAGCTACTAACACTTATTCGAGCCTTCAAACCGTTCGCGAGAAAATGATGGCTCTCAAAATTAAGGAGAATAAGTAATAGCAGTGCACCCAGCTACTAATACTTATTCGAGCCTTCAAACCGTTCGCGAGAAAATGTTGGCTCTCAAAATCAAAGAGAATAAGTAACAGCAGTGCATCCAGCTACTAATACTTATTCGAACCTTCAAACCGTTCGCGAGAAAATGTTGGCTCTCAAAATCAAAGAGAATAAGTAATAGCAGTGTATCCAGCTACTAATACTTATTCGAGCCTTACTACAACGACAATATTGTTTGCACGTCGCCACCAATATTTTATATGAGTCCGTTTGCGAGTCGCACGAAGAAATGGTAATGAAGCGCAGTTACCAGTGGTTGTTCTACCTTGCGATCCGCAGACTAACTAACTCTTCATGTTCTGTGTTCAGCCTTTTATAGCAAAACTGCCTGTACGAACAATACACACACGCATGTGCCATCATATGCTGTGTCAAACATATTACTCACCGTGTGTGTCTGTGTGCACAGGCAGCGAACATGTGTTTTCTCTCAAATTCTCAATGCGTTGTACTAAAATAAATATCAGTAGGTATGTGTAAAAGAATAAGAAATCAGGGGTATAAATTCCTTATATATAATTATGTGCAGACAATAATAACAAATGAAACAGTATAACTTCATTGTATATAAAGAAATGCAGAACTAATATATAAGAAACAATAATATTAATCAGGGGTATAATTATGTATGAATAAGATAAGAGATAAAAATATTAATGTAATTTTAATAATATTTGTGTATAATAAGATAAGAAATAAAATCATTAATTCAATTTTAAGAATATTTGTATATAATAAGATAAGAATAAAAATAGTAATTCAATTTTAACTACGTACGATGAACCAAAAACGAGGACCGACTTTTGGTTGTTACAAAATAAAAATCAAAACTGAAAAATAGTCCAAAAAATAGGAAAATTGGCGCCAAAGTTCCAGTTTTTGTTTTCAATACAAAACTTTTGGGAAATTTATTATTTTTAAATTTGAGACCATTTTTGATTTGGGGCCATTTTTCAGTTTCTAGCTTGGAACCATTTTTCATGGAGCAGTGTTTTTTTTAATTTTGTTGTTGCAAATCAAAAAGAATATAGTTGTTATGAGTCTATATTATTATATTCAGTACATTTTAACGCAATTATTGCAAACAAAAAAATACTTAAGTTTGTAAATCGGGAGCAAAATCGATATGCAAGGAATTAAGTGACTGATCTTTTTAATTGAATTTTCGAAATTGAATAAGTTGATGATTTTAATGATATGTTTAGTATGTAATTAAATTTTAATAACTTTTGTGTTGGATCCACCTATTTAGCATACTTAGTTAAAAGAGGTGTGAAAAATCCATTTTTTTTTCTAATTTTCAGCCAAATGTATTTTTACAGTTTTGTTAAAATCTTTATCCAAAAACGTATTGGTGCATAGGATAGACGAGTATATACTCCTGGATAAAATGGATCAGCACATCCAACGCCCCATGAAACTACACCGATCAGTACGCCATTCACTTGAATGGGACCACCACTATCGCCTTGACAAGCATCAGTGTTACGAGCAGTGGCACAAAACATTCTATAAATAAAAATTTACCTGATATAATTATATGTTTAAACATTCATATGACATGTAAGTACGCAGTACGCGTGAGGCTGATCACAAATTACGTGCTGCATGTGCGGGGCTTGGCAACTGAATTTATACTGATAACACTGTGATAGTTTTTGATATATACCGAGTTCAAGTTTTTCTTTTTTGGTTTTATGACATACAAAAGTTAATTACACTGTGATAGTTTTTGACCCGAAAAAAGAAAAATGAACTTCGATGAATCCATGAAAAATGGATATATGTATACCGATTTCTCAAAAACTGGAGCCAATCTGACACTTCCAAATGTACTTTCGCACTCAGGGGACTCCCCCTAATAGTTCGAAAAGGATTCATCGAAGTTCATTTTTTCGACTATCACAGTGTAATTAGTAAAAATGTATTATGAGTGGAGAAGTGTGTTCCATAATTTGTGAAAAGCCCAAAGTTTAGGTGAATATTTTTTTTAATATTTCAAACTAGATCCTCCAAAGCGCAGAGCGTCAATTCAAAATTTACAAATTTTCAGTAGAGACAAAAATATATTATTTTTTTTTTATATAATACTTTTCTATCACAAAGAGAGACACAACTGTAGAGAGAGAAATGATGTATGGTTTTTACAGTGGACCACTGCATATCAATTTCTTGCAAAAAGTGAAAATTTAAACATTTTCAATTGACTCTTTTTTGACGAACCAGTGCGAAATATTTAAGTTTAGTACAGAAAATCGTTCCATAGATAAATCCTCATTTAATAAAATATGTATATAACCAAACGTGTTTCAATACGTACGCATTTGTTATGCCGCCATGGGAGCGCAGGTTTTCATGACATAGCTTTTGATTAACCGTGTAAATAGTTGTATATTTTAATTCTGCTGTTAGTATGTGATCGTTAGAGCTTTGATAACCCCAACCAGATACAATTGCTACTGTATTATCTTCAATTTTTGCTGCCAATGTAGGCAGTTTAATAGATCTAACAGGTAAATCGTATCGGTCAAATGCATTCTCCCGCACTCTCATCAAGGCTACATCGAAGTTCATTGTAACCGCGCTATAACTGGGATGAGAATGTATTTGCTTAACTGGTATGATTGCACCATCACGAGAACGCCACCTGCTGCCCATACGTAATGTTATATAGCTGGGGATATGCTCAAGACCATGAACACAATGGGCTGCTGTAATCGCCCAATTTCCGTTAAGAATCGCTGCGCCACAGATGTGAATTGTCTGGCGCCTTAGTGAAAGCTTGAATAAAGTAAACTTTAATATTAAAGAAATTTTGAATAGATAATATTTCAAATTTACTACTAAATATGAACATACTATATGAGAATGATCCGAAAACATTCTTGACATAAAATGTGATCATTATGTTTATTAGCCTTTCACTGGTATTGCTTTGTTGATATACTTACATATGTATGTACCTTTCTTTTGTATAAAATTTGGCCATTAAGCCAAAGTCTGCATAAATTAATTATTCTCTACTTATTTTTTAAACTTACTTGAAAAGGAAAATTGTCCATATTGGCATTCTTTCCATTAACAATGCGATAATTGGCTCCTTCAATATAATTTAATCGAATTAATAAAACTATAAAAAGGCTGGAGATGGTTAACAACCGCATGATTCAAATAACGTTTGAAAACTACACAAATGACGCATTCATACATTTTTCATTTGGTATACAATTTAGCTCAATAAGTATCAACATTTTTGATTTTCTGCACGTTTGTACTTTTTTCGTTATCTAAAGATATATAAAATAAAACATAAGCAATTATTAAAAAGATACTGAAAATCGTAACGAACAATTTGACTTCCGATTAATACAAGAAATATGTCATTTGTTTATATTATCAATTGATAAAAGCAAATAATAATTGCTTTTGTAAGCAGCAAGATATCTCTAAATATTTAAACTTAGTTAATTTTGATAACAAAGTAAAACATTTATGCTTTAAATTTCAGTCTAAGGTCACCATTATAAACAAAACTTAAAAAATAGGTAAAGTATATTTTATTAAATTTTTTTTAAGATTTATTTTATAAAAAAGCTCTTTGGCTACGAAAATAAATAATAAAATGTAACTTTGAAATGATGATTTTTTTAAATTTATGTATGTACTTAAACTTACATATCTATTGCAACAACTAGGAATGCACAAACTAATTTTTTAATTTAAAATTTTGAATTAGTTGTCGGAATTGCATAAAAATTTTTAGTTTTTTCCAGTCATTATTCAGTTTTTTCCTTGGCACAATTTTTAATAATTCGTTCACAGTGTAGATGTAAAAAGCAGATAACTATACGTAAAGGTCCCAAGAGTAAAGCATGAAGTAAGTTTTGGAAAAATCCTCCCCAACGGAAAAGGCCTCCACCGAGTAAAGCAAACATCCAGGATTCAGCACCCAATATTGATATAAAATTTCCTTTCTGTTAAAAGAAATTTTCGAAATGTCAATTGTATATTTTTGCGCTAATATTGCTTACCAAAGCATCGTTAAGCATTTGTTTTGCCACTTTGTCTGGTTGTGCTAAGCCACCAGTACCGGAGATAATTTTTGTTTCTTTCGGCTTCGTTTTTTCTTCATTTTCGAAACCAGGTGTGTTTGTGTCAGGCGGCAAAGCCAAAGTCACTGTAAGACCTAAATGTTTCGACTCCATTGATATTGTTTCAGCCAAAGCACGCAAAGCATATTTCGATGCAGTATACGGACCGTAACCATAAACACCAATTAAGGCTGCCATTGATGCAGTGATCACAATGATACCACCCCGTCTTTTTTTCATTTTTTGTAACACAAAACGTGTACAATTGTATGTACCCCAATAGTTTACTTCCATAAGTTTGCGAGCATCTTCAACGGTCACTTCTTCAAAAACACCACATACAGCAAATCCGGCACAATTTATAAGCATATAAGTTTCACCAAGTGCTTCCTCGATTTCTGATAGACATCTAGCAACGTCGTCGAAGTTAGAGGATAAATCCAAGCAACGATATTGGAATTTTTGTTCTGGCCTTTGACGTATAACTTCCATAAGAGCCACAGCTCCCTCTAAATAAATAAATATTTTAGATAAACAAATTTCACGAGTTTGTTATGCTTAATTTAAGGTATGAGGCAACTTAATAATGAATTAAAAAAAATTAAAGATTACTGTGCTTTTCATGATGTTTTTATGATTCATCAACATTACGTTACAATTGCCTACTACAAGCACTTTTTAATAGCAATGTAAAAGATAAAAAATTTTTCATTATTGGTTTTATGGTATCCATTTTTGGGCCACTGCCTCGGTATCAAATGTTCAAAAATTTAAAAGTATGATATGCCAGAAATCATTGAATTCATAACGATCTAGATTTTCCGTTAGTGAATGAAGACTGTATTTTCAAAACATGCTACAAAATATATTTAAAAAAAAAAAAACTGAGTTGCACCGAAATCCACATGCGGGCAATAATCTGAATAAAACAAAAAAACCGCTGAAAATAACAATTTTGTTTAAGACTGGCTAAAAATATATGTATGTAATTAAAATTTTTATATTTAAGATTTGAATATTTCTTGATATTTAAATTTATAACTGAATCAATAAATAACAAAACTAAAAAAAAAAAAATATTATTGGCCAGTTTTGGACACTCATATAGAAGATGGAGTAGCGTCTCTTTGTCATTGCCATTTCTACAAAGCTTAGTAGGTTCTACATCATTGATAATAACGACGTACAAAGAAAAAATATCCCAACATGTATTTATGTAGGTTTAAAATATACACAGTAGAGTAACTCACTTGACGACCTTTTTTCTTTCTTCGTTATCAAGAAAAAGGTTCTATTCTAAAATTGTTGGGTAGAGGATCAAACTGTATCAGGTTAGCTAAATCATTATGTGGGTGGTGCATCAACTTACTTAACATTTTTTCATCACGTGCTATTACTGTAACATTGGCTCCCTTTAAAGCGCATTCAACAGCTAAACATAAACCGATTCCTTTGCTGCCTCCCGTTATAACTACATGTTTATCCACTATACTCTTGGCACGTTTACGTGTAACAAACAAATAAACTATAATATGGCATAAAACAGCAATTCCAATGTATAAAACAATTTCCCAAGTTACCACTGCTGACATGATGCTACTGACGAAGTTAGCCTGCAAGGAAAAACTATAATTCAAATTAGAAATTCAAATGTTTTTTTGGCATTAGAAAGTTTTCAATCAAGTTGTATTCAAGTTACTTTGACTGTTTTCTTTTCGAGTTTTAGAGGTCACCAACGTACCAGCCAAAAACATATACTGGTTTTTTGTCACTCAAACTAATATCAATTAAAACATTTTTTTGTCAAACATATTTACATATGTATATTCTACACAAGATAAACTTATATCTAAATAATTGTAATTACCTGTAATCCTAATATCAATTAAAATTTTAAAGGAGAAATCGACCACTTGTGCTGTGGAATTGTTGTTGTTTCAAAAGCGGCGGTAAGCAAATGTAGCGATTTTGTAACAAGTCCAGCATATAAAAGAATTCTAAATAAATTTGCTATATTCTACAATTTACGAACAAGGCGAATTCATAACATTATTGCATTTGTTTTGACAAATTATCATTTTGACATATTTTGTTGTTGTTTGCATAGTGTGTAGTCGTGTTTATGGTTTCATTTCGGGTTGCAGTAGAGATTTCACAGCATCAAAATATTTTGTAATGTTGCGTTTAAGGTTTGACGCATGGTGCAATAATGTAACATGGTTTCATTTTGGTTGAAATGTGCGTGTCCAGCAATCTGAACGATAAATACGTGCAAAAAGTGTGCCTACCAAGGCGAATTCAATTACAACGTGATGTCAATTCTACAACAATTACAAAATTTGACATATCAGCCCCTATGCTTGCATGTACAAATTTTGACATATCGACCTTCATGAAAGGGCTAAAAGACACTTATACTTGTCTGAAGACATGTACGATGGCATGCCAAAACTCACTGTCTAATATCATGCATGTATGTCGAGTATGTCAGACATGTATGTTGGTTTTCAAAAATTTTTGATTTTCTGATGTCTGTCGCACACCAACATACACACAACATATATGTGTACTGAAGTATGACGTCAGCGTTCGATAGTGTAATAGCAAAACTCAAAGTATGCCATCGTACATGTCTGCAGACAAGTATGCGTGTCTAATAGCCCTTTTAGACAAGGAAAAAAAGCTCAGATGTGTTAGTAACGCTTCCTGGTAAGTGAATTCGCCTAGGTACGTAACATACTTTTTTAACTACATTTTCATCCAACCATGAATATTTATTAAAACTGTGTTCATTATTTTATGCTAATGTTACGCTATTTATTATTAGTGCACTAAGAGGCAAACAAAATCAAAATAATAAATAAGTTATTATCAATTAATACAAAATGCAAATGAACTCGAATATTTCAATTGAACGTAAGAAAGTAGACTGCATCGCACTGCCAAAAGGATGGCAAAGAGAGGAAGTTTTACGGAAATCTGGAATCTCAGCTGGCAAAGTTGATGTCTACTATTACAGGTATTGATGAGAATATTTTAAATGAAATGATGTTTATGTATGTAATAAACAAACGCACGTATGGAACACAAATACCCTACAGTATAATTTTATTATTTTAAAAACTGCCACACTCTTGCTCCTTCCTTTTTTCATTAATGTACAAATGTATGTATTTTTATACACATCATGTTTAACCCTTATCCCAACCACTAAATTCTTACAACTGTTGCAATGACGTACCTACGTTGAATGATATGCCGATATACTAAATAAATGCTCATTTGGTGTTGCTGATGATTGCTAATGATGATGTTGAATAGTCCAACTGGGAAACGTATAGATAGCAAACCACAATTGGCACGTCATTTAGGAGAAAGCATAGATATAAGCAGTTTTGATTTTCAGAAAGGCAAGTTTATTCAACATCTACCATCACCTTCTATATCACTGTACCGCTGCACATCTGGTACATCTGCAGTCAGCAGTAGTGGAACTGGTGTAGGAGGTGGTGGCGGCAATATTGGAATTAATATTGCTGGTAGTACTACTTCATTGACAACTGTGGGTGGTGGTATCACTATAATACCATCACATCATCAATCTGCGGGTCACAATTTAAAGCGCAAGCATAGAATGGGATCTCAGACAGCAGTTTTTAATTTGCCTTCGTTGTCTTCCACTTCAATTTCGAGTCATCATAATCTGTTAAGTTCTTGCACAACGATGACCACGATGACATCAACAAATTTGCCACTTAAACAACAACAATTAGAATTCAGGTAGAGCCTCAAAACCATTAAATAAAAGGCAAATCTGTGTTGCATGAATCTGTCAATTAATGTCCAATTTATTTGACATGTATTTATTTATTCATAATTAATATTTGAATTGGCAACTTTGGGAGTTAAAAATTTTTGGGAAATTTATTTTAATAAAATTTATGTCCTTTATTGTAAAATTGGCCTAGTAAAACTATTAAATTCCTATTTATTTTTCTTTTGTTTAAAGAAAAAGTCAATTTTTAAATATCTTGCACATGTTTTATTTTTAAATAGTTTATTGTATTTTTATGCATGAATTTTAACATGGAAGTTCCATTAATTTATACAGTTACAAAGAATCTTCGGTTTTATTCCGACTATTTGTTGTTATAAAAAATTACTATTGAAAATCGCAATTATTCGTTTCTAATCGCCAAACATTCGAATAAAATATACCCAACATAAATGTTCAGAAAACTATTGTGACTCTACGAATTAGGAATATGTTAAATATTTGTTGTAAGAAAATAAAAATTTATATAATCCTAATTAGTTTTATTTATATTAACAGCCGCGTAATGCGAACGGATGTCTCTCTTGTTCCACCTATACGACAGACTGCCTCCATATTTAAGCAACCCGTAACTGTAATACGGAACCACGAAAACAGCAAAACGAAAAATGACACAAAACAAGGCGCGCAAGATAAACCGAAGCAATTATTTTGGGAAAAGCGTTTAGAGTCTATGAGAGCTTGCCATTCAACTGGTGAGCAATTTGATGACATTGTATTGCCCAAGAGCCTTAAACCTTTAGGGCCCAATGTCCATGAACAGACTGTCATGCAATCACTAGCGACAGCTTTACATGTACTCAATACTCCAGTAACTGGGCAAACTGCTTCTAAAAATGAATTTCAAAAGAATGCTACGGCTTTCATCAATCCCGACCAACCCCTAATGCAAGGTATTCTCATATCAGAGGATGATATTCGGCGGCAAGAAGATCGTGTTAGTTTTGCACGACGAAAGCTACAAGAAGCTTTAAAAGCTTAAATATTTTGAACAAGGTGAATTAACTATATACATATATATTCGCCTTTGTTTTGACTAAAAAAATAAAAAAGTAGCTGTAAGTTTATTATATGACAAAAAAATCTAATAAATTGTAAACATTTTATTAGAAATTAAATTATCCAATATATTTTTGTTTTAAAAAATATAAAAATTTGTCGAGTTAATCTATGTACACAAATGTATGCCTGTGACTATCTCGAATAAATTCAATACAAGAGAATTATTTTTGTTTTGCCTTATTGATGCATTTTAAAACTATTATGCTTTAGTTTTAGTAATTCTCATTTCATGTTTGAGGAGTGTTTGTCTATAAGCGAAGAGTTTGAAAACTTATCCAACGTGGTTAAAGATCTACTGACCAAAAAAAAAAAAAAAATCCAATAAAATGAAGGCTAACCCAAAACAAATAAAATTAAAAAAGCAAACAACAGTAGAAATTAAATAAATAAATAATTTAATTTGCTTGTGATCCCATTTGTAATGAAATGATGTATCATAGGCTTATAAGCCTGGAATAAATTTAATTGCAGCAATTGTGCATTTGAAATGAGATTATTTAAAATTATTCAGCATATAAATCAAATTATGTCTACTCAAGCATAATTGAAATAAACAAATAAAAGTAGAAGGCAGTTTTCCGTGTAATATGTACAATTATTTTAGGTTAGATATCTTTCATATTGCATATTGCAATAAATAAAATAAATAATTAAAAACGTCTCAATCCATATCATCTTCCGCAAACTCGTCATCATCATCATCGTAATTTAAACCATATTCCCGAGGGTTAGAAATCTGGAATATTTTTTATTTTAAACACATGTATGTATATATGTAGACGTAGCGAAAAAATTTTTGATATTTATACCTGTTTTTTAAAAACAAATTTTATAGCAGCAAATGTTGACATAGCCGCTATCGCCGCTATTCCTGCTAGTATTTTGGTTTTCTTTTCAGACTCTAGGAACTTTCTTTCTGTTGCTGTTAACAGATGATTATTTGGTGATGCATCATCTTTACTAGTATTTATTGAATTAAATGATTCCTTTTTAAAAACATCTCTTGATATCCGATTGATGAAATGAACTAAATTTTGGCATCCCTTTATGTGACTTTGGATCGGATTATTAGGCAACATTATTTTCGACAAAATAGACAAATACGAAAATACAATGGCATCGAGTTCACTAAACTCATCCCCAAAAAACCACACATTGCGACCCAGGCGTCTTGATAACACATTAATACATTTTTTCGCCGTACTCGTCAGCTAAAGTAAAAAATATAAGAAGATATTCATTACATTGGACATACCTAATCTTCTTAACTTACGTAATCTCCTTCGTGTAGCTCTAATTTATCATATATATCGAAACCACCCATTGTATAAACAATATCGTGTGCTTCTTTTTGATATGAGGACGGATAATAAAAGTTAAAAGGAAATGGGGTTCTGTTGGCATAAAATGATCTTGTAATTTCAAAGTTGTTTGGCTCGCCGAAAAGAAAATAATGATAGTACGCGTGCAGATTTATAAAAACCCAATTTGAAAATGACTCTGATAGAGGTTTGTCTTCTGAATTTAATTTAGCATCTATTGGATAACCCTAGAAAACAAGCGTAAACATTTTTAAATTTGCAGTCTTTTAGTTTTTTACTTACTTCTTTATCTAGTAACTTTTTTATCTCTCTATAGCCCACAAACTTTTCGCTGCCAATTTCAAGATAAGGTAATTTACCGGCACCAGAATGTAGGGGATTGGAATTTGTTTCAATTGTCACCGGACATCGAGTAAACTTGACTAAACACTACATTTATTAAAAGTATGTATGTAAGAGCACTTTAAAACAGAATTTTTATTAATAATCTTAAATAATTATCACTTACTAATACCCGCAAACACTCAAAATCTATAGAGGGCAGGCCCCATTCACCTTTATATACATATAACACAGCTCCTAAACGCATATCGTTTGATATTTTCTATTCTAAAAATATTTACACAATTTTGTAAACTTTAGTGAAATTACTGCAAAGAGGGAATACTCTCTTTTATTGAGGTTATGTTTATTCGTAAGTGTCATAATAAAGCCTTCTTCTTGATTTTAGAAAAATATTTACGAATTAAGAGCCCACAAGAAAAACATCTGTTGCAAAGCCAATTAATTAGGTCACGCATCTTACTCGCAGTCTACATTAGCAAATTATTTGTTATAATAAAACAAAACGTCGGAAGAGCTGTTACCGAAAATCTTTTAGATCTTTGTTGTGGCAGAGACAGCAAATAGCTTTTGTTTGTTGTATCGTTTTTTCATGTTGGAAAATGACATTTGATGTGTGACATCGTTGTTCTGATAATTGTTTTAACAACGTTGTTATAAGAGTAACAAAACAGTAATATCTGCGGTCTATACAAGCAAAATTTTTCTCCTAATAAATGTTATAAGAAATAATTTGCTAATGTAGACTGCGAGTTACACATATATACTGCAGTTTTAACATATGGTGTTTGACAATTTCTCTAGAGCCTGTACTGTTTTCTATACGGTGTTTGACTCTTTTGTGTATACCAATCTGTAAGAACTGTCATAAATCGTAGTGATGTATTGGGCAAATTAATTGTTTTTGGACTAAATTAATCGATCCTGGAGCAAATTAATCGAATATTCGTTTGCTTAACTTTGCTTAAAACTATCTCGTTGTTAACACTTCAAAATAAAATGCAAAATGAATGGTGGACAGGTCCTCAAGAAATTGAATGGGTTAACGTTAAGCACACGTAGACGAGCTTGATGTCAAGTGTTTTGACGAATGTATAGTGCCCTTAATAATATTAATTTGGATACAGCACAAATCACAAAAGCCTGGTACTCTGTTCATAATTTCGTGCGAAATGGTGTCAAACTGTATATAAAAGTATTTCGTATGAAACATTTCTGAAGTTATGTTGCAAAAGTAGTACTGTGTTCTCAGCTGCGCTTTCTAGCTCACCTTTTGGATATGCTTTGAATAATACATATGAGTTCTGTGTCAAAATTTTCGTACGAAATAATCAATGTAGCTAAACATTTTTCACAAATTCGAACAGAGTACCAGGCTAAATGGAACAATCACTAGTAAAGGTTTGGTTTTTGTATGAACACCCTATAATTATCTGCCATCTAAGGCGAATTCATACTTTGTTACTTCCCATGTCATTTCTGTGTATTTTGCATTATTAGAAGAAAACAGTACATCAGCTGTGCTTACAACGCAACCTGAATATATGATACTTGCATATAAACAATAATAGCCTTGTGTTAATCAAAATCGGCAAAAAAGCAAACTACCAAAATATATCAAGTTTAGACCTTCCTACATACATAAATAGCTAAGATATAATGTTATTAGTAGATTACAGCAGTTCATCAGACTCAGAAGATACTGAATCGAAGAAAGGAGATATTACAATACCACCAAATGCACAAACTAATAATAGGTAAGGATGTAAAAGAAGATTTTTGTACGAGGCTGAGAAATAAGCCGATTTAAATTATTGACGGCGGATGGCGGCATAACTGCCAGATTTGACGATTTATCGTAATTTTTGACGATTTTGGATCCTAAAAATGATATAGTGACGATGGGACGATTTATACCCTAATTTTGACGATATTAAATAATTCAAGTTTGCAACTTTTATTTGTACTATTAAAGCAACATTGAACTGCTGAAAATTGTAATGAGAAACTTTTTAAAAACTAGTTTGTTTCAAACTGAAAACTTTTATTAATTGATTGAGTAATAATTGTGTTAATTTTTATATAGAGCTTAGAGATCAGATATAATCATGATTTGCTTTTGAAAATAATTATAAAGTTCTTGGCCAAATTAATCCATTTAATATTATTAATGTAGAAAAAAAACTTTGTTTTCTGAAATTATAAAAGACATTTCCTATTTTGTTGAAGAAAGAGAAAGCCAGGAGCTAGAAACTAAGTTCAGACAATTAAAATTATTGTCCTGATAAAAACATATAACTATTGGATTTTTGGAAAAAATATATCGGAGATGCAAATTAGGAATTCTAGTCTTTTGTTTCCGGTTTTGACCAAATTTATTACAAAAATCCTAGTTTAACCACATTCTTCAGCAAATGTGGAAATAATATTTAGTCAGGTAAACATAACTAAGACTAAAGCTTAGATCCCACTATCGGCACAATGTACCGATTTTCGTCGGCTCACTGCAATAAAGTCATAACTACTAAACCAAAATTGCATTATTTCTCAATTAATTCTGGAGTAAGTCTATATAGCTTTATTACCAATGCAGTGTGGTGCAATTATGTCCTTAAATTTAAATTAGTTGACAAATAAGGCAAATTTAGCTTATGACTTATAACTTTATTTCAGTGAGCCGACGAAAATCGGTACATTGTGCCGATAGTGGGATCTAAGCTTAAAGTAAGAAATTCATTGAAAAAGTCGTCCTTGGAAGCAATATTCTACACAAAAGATTAAACATATGTAGCTGCTATGATCTAGCAGATTTACCTGAATATGTATATGTCTATTTTCTTAAAAAATTATATTTTATTGTAGCTTCGATACATTTTTAGAAAATATGTTTCCAAAAATTAAATTTAAAATGCATATTTAACTAAATTGGATAAAAATAACTTAAGGATTGAATTTTTTTATTTTTTCCCTACAATGTACATATATATTTCAAAGTATTGAAAAACATACAATCTATTTACATGTGATTTTATTGTGAATTGTAATTGAAGTACCTGATCTCTGTATTTAAAAGAATGCTGTTTTATTAATAAGATTTGTTGATTTAAGAATTTTGTTATGTTTTGTTTCTTTTATTGGTAAAAAACGATTTTTTTCATTTGACGTTTTTATGACGATTTCAATAAGCTATATTGACGATTTTTGCCCAAATATATGACGATATTACCTCTAAAAAATCTGGCAGCTATGGCTGGCGGTCTTAATTAGCCGTTCCACAAGCGTTTAGCGAACAATATTCACTCCATGGTGGAATAATAAGGTGCGCGTAAGAATACAACAATAAAAAACGACATGCATTTTGTTTGTGTAAAATTCATTCAAAATTGTCAAAACAAAGCTGTATGTATTTATTGGTTATGCAAAAACAAAAAGCATAACGTAAACAAAAATATTCATGATGGCGGCCAAAAATGTAAACAACTTTTGACAAGACCGAATTAACTTACCATATTTTTGCAGATTATTTAACGGTCAAAACACAACCCTACAAAAAACCATATTCCTTCTTGCGCGCACCTTATTATTCCACCATGATTCACTCGAAGCCGACAATCTGTTGTACTTTTGAAATTATTGGTAGTTGTATATCATCGGCTTGTTGCTCTGGTAAGTAAATAAATACCGTTACTTGCAATATAACGGTAACTTTGCAAGCGTTATTTTGAAAACTATAGATGGGAAAATTCATACTCTTACTCTTTTTTAATCGGTGTTCGGGACCACATAAAATGTGATTCAACGATAACGGCAATCATTTATTTACAGTTATTTATATCAGCCGGTTTTGGCTTTTATAGTTCACCAGCATTACATACTAATTAAGCAAAATGTAAAAAAGTTTCAGGTATAAATATTTATAATTCTCGACTAGACGTAAAACCACTTATCTCTAGAATTCTATTTGATATACATATATACATACATACATACATACACACTTGTTTGTGTACAATTTGAGATTATATAACGTTAAATTCAAAATTTCGAAATTCTCGATTTTTCTCTGCAGAGTATTGTTGCCACAAGCTATTTCCTTATTGGGAAAACGTAAATTAAAAGCGATAGATGATGAAGTTAACGACAATCCTTCAAAACATGATGGTCGTACTAGAAGCTTTACACATGAGCGTGGTAATTGGGCCACTTATGTTTATGTACCTGTCAACAACAATGCCGTCGAGGATATACAAGATATTTGTTATTTATATTTAGGCGATAAGCTTAATTTTAAAATATCAAACGAAACGCACATGAGCCTAACGAAAACTGTAGTTTTGCAATATCATTTCATAAACGAATTTGTTAAGACATTGGAAACTGTTATACAAAATTTGGAAAGGTATTAATTAAATACTTTTGAGTCTGAAGTCTTTAGAAAATAGTTAAAAGTGTTTGTTTTTTTTTTTTTGTTAGTTTTACAGTGTCTTTTAATAATTTGAAAGTCTATACAAATGCCGAACGAACACGTACTTTCTTGGCTTTGAAAGTTGACGATATGCATTTCGAGAAAATGTTAAATATTCTAAGTAAAGTTGATTCAGTAATGAATGATTTTAATCTTGCAAAATTTTATGCGGTAATAAACTTACTAAAATTATTAAACTTTTAATTTTACTTAATAATAAACTTTATTATATTTTCAGGATCCATCATTTCACATTAGTATTTTGTGGTGTGCTGGCGACTGTGCTAGCCTAGTGGAAACATTAGTGCCAACAATTTTGGAGTCCCTAAAGGAACGTCTACCTCTGTATATGAAAATTGAAACAATATGTTGTAAAAGTGGTTTCAAGGAATTTAATTTTAACTTAAATTAATGAATAAAATAAAATTGTTAGACACTTAGGTTTTCTTCTTGCCATTTGTTTGTGTTGCAGCCTGAACTTGCTGCTCTAAACGAGCTTCCTCTTCAACTTCTTTTAAGCGGAGACGCCTGCGCCCCAAAGGTGTTTTTGACCACCATGACTCGTAGGCCTCTTCTTCTTCATGGTATACTGGGTCTCTTGTACTTTGAAAATAAATATGTATATGCATTTACATAAATATTAGATTTTTCATCACAGTAATATTACCATAATGCATTAATGAGTTCAACATGCGTTAAGGGTTGCGAGCGCAACTGTAATTTCCGCTTGCATGTTAAAACTTCTTTTAAACAAGCATTTACGGAACCTATAGTGTAGCCATCTGAAATTTTCGCCATAACACTACAATCCAAACTGGACAAACCACCTGAGTACTCACTAAGTACAAGTAAAAATTTGAAAAAAAAAATTCAACTTGTAAAAGTAAAAACACTCACTGCAATAACTTATTCCAAGCGTGGGATAAAGCACCATAATCGGGCTTAGGTATGTATATAAAACGGTTGTAAGTTTGTTGTAAAAGCTTCTGATCAGCTTCCCAAGGAAAATTGGAAGTTCCTACAAATAAAACGCGGTCTTCGGGTGCTATATTCTTAATCAACTTGGGCAAATCTTTTTTTAAACGTTTAGGATCAGTGCGATCAGTTTTGGGTATTTTTTTCATAAAAGGTCTCTCCGCATCAGCCATATAAATGACAGATGGCTGCATTAATCGTGATACTTTTAGAACCAAATGTACTAACATGATTATACCTGATTTGCCTGGATATTTGCCGACAATGTTAGCTGGCGTTAAGTCAAATAATAACGCACCAACTTCTGTACAAATGGCATGTAATAAAGCCTTTTTGCCTGAACCCTTCGGGCCAACTAACAATATGGATCGTATTAAAGGACATGAATTGTGAATTTTTTCTGAGCCCAAAGGTAATATACAATATTCGGTTAGAATTTGTCTTATATCTCCTGGTGAAGGATTTGTTCCAGATCTAGCCGCGATTGCCTTATCGCCCAAGTAATGACTCATTCTTTGTTCGGGGTACTTTCTTATAATACCATTTGAGACCAATTCTTCGTAAAGCGACTCTGTGGTGCGATCTGGCGTTAAATCCTTCTCTTTTTTCTTTTTGCTCCTTTTGCCCGAACGTCTAGTTTTTTTATTACTTTTCTTAGCCTTTTTCCCAGTAGCGTTCTTAAAAGTGGCATGATATATTTATTTATGAGATGTATGTTCATATTAATTTTTTTTAAATATTAACTCATTTCTATTTCTTTTTAAAATACCTGTAGTAGCTCCAATTCTTGTCTCATAACATCGTCGACGACTTTTCGAAACTCTCTTTCAATCTCGATGTATTTTTCATTGTAAACCATTTCCACGTCAGCCTCCTGCTGCAAATTCGCGGACTCATCCTTGTCACGCCAGATTTCATTAAACCTTTAAAAATAATGTTTATAATCACAATACAAATGATCGCTATGCGCTGCTGTTACCTTTCAATTTCCATCTTTATATCTGGCAAACAATTGGATTGGCCTGGCTGTAAGCACCCATCTTCAAGTTGATTTTCATTCGCGTTCAAATCTCCACTTCTTGCAGGCGACTTAGATTTGTCTTTGGTTTTACGCGACTCTTTGGATGATCGTGCTGAGGAACGACTGATTTCACTTTCAGTACCAGGACGGCTGAAAATATATAAGGATCCGCCTTGTTCTTCTGTGGGAAAATCTGGCAATTTACCAGTTTTTTCATAATAATCCCTTATCCAAGAGCGTAGTTCATCGGCTATATCTTCGTTCATATTGGCACCATGTTTACTCTTTATTTCTTCTTGTACAATTTTTATCGTTAATTCGAACTTTTCTTTGATGGCTTCTTGAGTAGCATAACGATGTTCGAAAATCTTTGAGATTATATGAACGAGACGAATCTTAGCTTAAAAATATTTTGCATAGCGAAACTTTACAAAAAAAAGGTTCTAACGACATGTATACGAGGTTTGTTCAAAAGGAAAGGTGAATTTTCAATTTTCGCGGGCTGTGTACATTCGATTATCGATTTTTTTTTGTTATGTTGGTACACATGTCTTAGTCATATGTTGGCATTATCAGCCCATTTGGATTAGTAGTTTGTTGTTGACAACTAAGAAGGTTCGTCACGTTTGTGTGTCTTCTTCGATTTTCGACTTTTGAAAAACCAACTTTTGCAAAAGAAACGTCGCATTAGAAACGCCCAGGAGTTGTTGAATGACGCCAACGACGATCCAAGTTTGCTCAAAATGGTCATAACTGCTGACGAAACGTGAGTATATGGTTATGACGTCAAAACCAAGGCCCAATCATCCAAATGGAAGCGGCCAGGTGAGACAAGACCGAAAAAAGCACGCCAAATTCGATCAAATGTAAGGTTTTGCTCACTGTTTTCTTCGATTACAATGGCGTGGTGCACCATGAGTTCTTGCCAACAGGTCGTACGGTCAATAAGGAATACTACAAAGAAGTTATGCAACGTTTTCGTGAATCAATACGGCGCCAACAATTGAAATTGTGGAGAAAAAATCATGATAATGCACCAGCTCACACATCAATGGTTGTTCGTGATTTTTTGGGTAAAAACAACAACATAATCATGGCTCAACCACCTTATTAACCAGATTTGGCTCCCTGCAACTTTTTCCTATTCCCAAAACTGAAGAGACCAATAAAAGGAAAGCGTTTTGCCACAATTGATGAGATAAAGTCCTAATCGAAGAACGAGTTGATGGCCATACCGAAAAGCGCATTTCAGAAGTGCTTCGATTATTAGAAGAAGTGCATTATATCTGAGGGGGATTACTTTGAAGGGGACAAAATGGATGTTGATGATTAAATAAATACTTTTCAAAAAATTCAAACTTCACCTTTTCTTTTGAACAAACCTCGTATACTGGTAGGGACAAAAATAATTTGCTTGTATTGGTATTTTGAAATTGAATTCCAACTATTGATAATTTTTACAGAGAATCGGCATAAAAAATCTATCAGTCCTTATATTTTAGAGATACAGCATCTTTAGCGTTCTTCTGTAAAGTTGTACCGTTTGCATTTTCCCTAGATAATATACATATGTACATATATTAAAAACTTTTTGTGACAACAATGGCTCGCATGAATTTATTTACCTAATTTGAAGAATTTTAGAGATGTGTCGTTCCCGAACGACGTAGTTCCTTGGAACGATTACCTAAGTGGAACGGTTCGGACTTTTCAAAAAGTTTCGTTTTTATCGTTCCACAATTCAAAATGTACTGAGGAATCGTTAATTTATTTTAATATACGTCAAAATCGATCACTAAGTGTACCTCCAGCAACAATAGATATGCAGTTTATTTTTACAATTCCTTTTGAAAAAGTTATTTTTTAAATATTTTACTTAAAAACCTCTGCTGTGATTGTAAAAAAAAAATGTTTCCTGATAAAGGAGCGACAGAGATTTACCTCTTCAAAGTAAACATCAAGAACGATGAACCAAAGGAAAGACCAAGTTCCTTTTATCTTCTTAACGATTCCGCAAAAGAACAATTTTGCCCAACTCTACAGAATTTCCAAGCAAGTAAAGTTCAAATGATTTAAAAAAAAAATAACAGCATAGCTTAAAGATGAGCAAATCATTTAATATTAACCGGGTGTATGTATGTTTTACTTTAATAAAAAAAAAAAAAAAAAATTGACCCAAACTTTTTACATTGAAAACAACAATAAATATTTTTGGGGCCATTTTTAATTTTTTAAGTTTAGGACTATTTTTCATTTTTCAATTTGGGCCATTTTTCATGGAGCCAATAATATTTTCAAAATTTTGTTAAAAATGAAAAATTTCCAATCTTACCTTATTTAACTTTTCCGCTTCTTCCGCTCGGGCTTTCAAAACTTGCGAAGGTGGTGGCACCATTCCAATTAAAATCATTTCATCCAGCTTGCGTCTACGTGTTTTTCGCCTATCCGTATGACCACGCCACATTTTTTGTATTTTCATGGCGGCCATTAGGCCACTATCAGTACGGTCTTTATCTTTCTCCTCGGCTTTGCCTTTTTCCTTAAGCATACGTATCTCCTTCATGAAGTGTGCTCTCAGTCGTCCCTGGCGTGCTCTTTCGTGCATTTGTATTAAACGTATGGCTTCAATCTCTGTCATTTGCTCAACAATTGGATTTTCCTCGACCCAACCTAGCTTTACTAATATATCATGCATGATTTTGTTTCTTTGTTCCATTTCTTTGCGTCTCTCCCTTTCAAAATATCTCGGAATTCTTAGTTCCGTATCAATGGGAGTAAGTTTTAAACGTTCGATTACAGCATCATTATAACTGAACTCCATAAGATCGATATTAACTAAGTCATGTTTTAACTCTATAATTCTACCCAAAGTAGCATCAAGAAGATTTCGTATTAATTGACGTTTTTGCGGTTGTATCATTTTGTCGTGCACATCTTCCAGTCTATTGGCCAAACAAATATATTTGAGATAAAATTCATAAGTGCTGGCCTGCATTAGAGCTTTTGTATCAGCGCAGGCCAGATCGATTTCTGTATTTGCTGCAGCAAATGCTGCAACTATAGTTTCTATATCTTGATTTTGTCGCTCATAATCACAAAGGGCCAATAATTCTAGCTCATGTTGAGCCAAATGCCACTCATCATTGTAATGGCTATTGGACATTTTTCAATCTTATTTTTTCGGTGTTTTAACCAGAACTACAAACACTTATCTTTGTTTTTGCCGACAATACTATTTGTAGAATGTGTATTTGTTAGATTAACATAATAACAACCTTTGGTAGCTTACCATTGGCGTTGCTAACGATTAACCTGAGAATCTAATATCGTCAGAAGAAATTGATTGTCGCATTTTAACAATGGGATAGCAACAAAATATTTCAGGGTTGGGAGTGTTACTTCCAAAATTATCTTGTAACGTAACAGTAAAATATGGCAAAATATTAAAAACGGTTACAGCCCAATTTAAAAAAAAGATCGCAATCATTCCATCATTTCAACATTGTCCGGACAAAAATTAAACCAATTCAAGCTGAAAATGTTCCGAACAAAATTTGTTCTCTTTCAAAAGAGAGAAACGTCAAACTTCATCTAAAAAAAATTTTGTCCGGACAAAAACTTTGTTCCGAAATAATGAGTGAATCCAGCTTTATGGAAATCGCAAGGGAAAAAATTCAACGGTATATAATTGCAGCTGATAATGTTTTTAAAGTGGGAGACTGAATTCTGTCATAATACTTTTTGATACATCCGTGTAGGATAGTCAATCATGGCCTTAAGTTTACGAGTATGTGTATAGTTGTACTTTATCGGCGATGCGAATTTGAACGTGGCAATAGGTGAGGAAAATGAAGAAATTTCGATTTCTTAATTTTATGATTATGTAGTCATTCGATCTTCCAATTGTGATTAATAAAACGAGAGCACACTGTTGCCATTTCACAATAGAGAAATATTTTCATAAATCACGGATGTATTTGTCGGGATTTTTCGTTTAGCAACTCTACACACGACGTTCACAGATGTTTTTTTTATGAGAAGGGCTTATTTTTTTTTAAACAGACACAACCCGCGAAGCGATTTGCCCGTCTGCAGCTGAGAAAAACCAGGTTCTTTGGCCGGAATCGAGCCAAAAACCTCCTGAGGCTACCATCTGGCACGGCGGCAACCACAACATTTGATTATTGTCTCGAGGCGATTTCGGACTTAAAAAATATTAAACTACAGCAACAACATTTATTATTAAATAAAACACAAAATTTTATTTATAATAAGTTTACACTAGTTTTTTTTTATATTTCAAATAATTTATTTAAAATTTATTTAATTTATTTTAATATTGTTTTTACACCAAAACTGTAGCTATGTATGTGTGTGTGTGTTTCTTTTTATAATTTTTATGTGTGTGTAATCATATATAATTATATATTTTGTTACAATTGTCACATTCCATTATTTTCGAGTTAAGTTTCGAATTTAATAAACACATATAAACACTTTGAATTAGTATTTTACTAATAATTTTTTTTTAATTGTGTTTTGCCAAAAATGTTGAAATATTAATTTTTGCACCAACTTTTGAACTTAAAGAAATTGGTTTAGATTTCATTAAATACAAAATTTTTGAAAATTTTAAAAAGGTCTTTCAGTTACATATCGCACTTGATTAACAAGAGGTTATTAGCTCAAAATTTTTAAAATGTAAAAATGTAAAAATTTTACACCATTTTCTCCACTCTTTCACCCAAAAAAATACAGTTGTATCTCTCCTTGTGATAGAAGAATAGTATAAAAAAAAAATTTTTTTGCCTCTACTGAAAATTTTAAAATTTGGAGTTAATACCCTCTTGTTGATCAAGTGCGATATATTATGTACATAAGTATGTATGCAATTTTCACAATTTAAACAAATTTATTTTCTTTTTTTTAATTAAATTTTTAATTTATTAGGACACAAGTTTGAACGTAATATGTTAAGAGTAATAGGAGTACTAAGTAATGAGATAGAAATTGTAGACAATGTAGCTAAGAGATATTTAAAATTGGGGGGAAATGATTTATTTTAGAAATAAAAACAAACTTATTACAATAAAACAATTAATGATGATACATACATGTAAATTAATTTTAAATTTTCATTTTAGTTTTTACAATTAATTTAATGATGATGTTGAAGAAAACATTTAGCAACACAAAATGGGATTTTCAAAATGAAATGTTTGTGTTTCAATCATTTTATGATAAATAAAAGCGATATGATCTTTTTCCTCGTTTTAATTAAGTTTAAACGAAGAAAAAATATGTATGTATGTATAATATAAAATATTTTCATATTTTTTATGTTAACAACAAATAAATATAAAATCAACATTTAAATTAAAAGAAAAAAAAAAACACGGCTTTTAACGTTAAAAAGAGCTTTAAGCAAGTAGTAAATTAGAGATTCTTAAATAAAATAAAAATATTTATATATAGTATATGTATGTATGTGTATTTAAGTCCCATCAAACACTTAGTCAACAAATGACATTTGTTTATCATTTGATATCAAGGACAATTTTCAAAAGTTTTCGAAAGCAAGGCAGAGGATTGGGTTTAACATTTAACATTCATGTTGACAAACGGTATTTTATCAATTTGTGATCAAGTGATATTCTCAAATGATGTATAAATGAGAGTGAAAAATTTCACATTTACTGTTTGTTTGTGAAACCCATTTATTAACATTTGCAGCTTGAGAAATAGTTTGATCTTAATTTGAAATTAAAGTTGTATGTTTGCTGGGTTAAGCAAATTTAAACAACCTTACCAAAGTACATTTATACAAGTACATGCAAGAGCACAGCTGATCGTGTTTTTTTATGCATATTTTCATTGACTATTGTCAACATTTTTTCAACATTTTTCTTTCTACACAATTTTCTTGAAGTTCTGCTGAGCAGAGCTGTAAAAGAATGATCAAAATGATTTACAAAAAGTATAATTGATTAATTTTACACAAAATGTGAATTTAATTTAAACACGAATGCATTCCTCTTGAATTAAAAATTCTCGCATGCATTCACATCACTAAAAAAGTTAATTAAATTAAATTTTGAGTGAATTTATTGGTGATTTAAAGAAAAGCAATTTTTTAATTCACTGTTTTCACTAGAATTAGGATCATTATTAATAAAAAAAAAAAAATTCAAAAGAGTTTATAATTCGTAGATTCTTTCAAAAAGAATTCATTGCTTTTCAGCTCTGCTACTAAGCTATTTTTGACAATTGTAAATTTATTTTACACAAACAAAAAGCCTGTAGTTTTTTTCATTTTTTAAGTTGTTGCCGAGATGCACGTACATGCTTGATATTGATAAACTTTGAACCTTACTTTACAATTTATTTTAAAATAAAGAATGTTTTAAAAATTTTTTATATTACTTTTAGTAATAAAAATTGCGTGTAAATAATGTACATGCCTAATTTTGGATTGCAGTATGTATTTGTATTACATATTTTTTAATTTAATAATACATATCGCACTAGTTCCTCCAAAGAGCGTCAACTCAAAATTTACAAATTTTCGGTAGAGGCAACAAAACTTTTTTTAAGTACTACTCTTCTATCATAAAGAGAGATACAAATGTATTGTTTTTTTGGCGAAAGAGTAGAGAAAATGATGCAAAATTTGTATCACCACTGTACATCGATTTCTTGCCAAAAATTAGAAATAGAAAAATTTTGAGTTGACGCTTTTAATAGAAACTAGTGCGATATGTACATATTGATAAAAACTATCATTGACTAACCTGTGCGATTATTCTGTTCCATTTCAAAATTTCGCAAAAAATCCGGGTTCCAGTGTCACACAACATAAATGTAACTCTAATTGCATAGAAGTGCTTAGTTGTACGAAATGATTCGTAAAATTATTAAATCGGACAGGTCAAAAAATCTACCACATTTACATTCACACATCTCACTTTTTGACAATACACGTTTTTTTTAACTCATTGAATGATTTCTCAATTCACAACTTATTGTAGAATTTGTATGTTGTACAAATGTTTTTCGTATTACCAACAATACAAGGCCGCTTAAAAACGTCCGTACATGGGAGAATTCTCTCTCTCTCTCTCTCTCTCTTAATGAGCATCCTTGTATGCAAATTTTTTGTTTACAAAATTTAATGCCGCATTGTTTTCTTTTGTGCTGAGCCAAGTAACCATCTAGATCTAATTTCGAAAACATTTTGACTTTTATTTTAATAATTTAACTAAATGACGCCCCGAATTGTGATTACAATCTAATAAAATACATACATGCATACTGACTAAAAAGATAAATTACAACTTTACAAGTTATTTTCTTAATTGCAAAAATCAATTTAAAATATTTAATAATAATAAAACAATTTTGGAAATTTTAATAAACAAAAGTACATACATAGACATAAAAAAAATTGATTTAGTATCTATTGATAGCCGGATTTCAGTGCCTGATATGCAAATGGTCTTGCAAGAGCGCTAAAATAAAATATTATCGCTTCGATGCGTTACCCAGTATTTAGTTCAAATGGCCTTGCGATATATCAAATGCAAAATATCGTAGCTCTTTTGTAAAATCAAACAACTTGACTTGACGCTACGAAATATTTTTAGATCTCATAAAAACCCACGACATTGGAACTTTTACAAGACCATTTACTACATCTCAAAAATTTTCTTTAGCTTACTGCGTTGACAAAAATGGGTAAACTGGATGTGATTGGTGATTGGTTAAATATACATAAATAACATACGTAATATTATAAGATTTATTGTTTTTGTTTTCAATATAATATTATAATAGCTTATAACTAGAGGTATTGTTTTTTTTTTTATTTTATTTAAAATAAATTTAGCTTAGGGTCTGTTTTAGTTTACTCGTTCAAAAAAACATGTTTCGAAATAAACTGAAGATTGTTATTGTTGCGTTAAGTTGTTGTGTTTTATGTCGTAGACGTTTATTTTTATTATTACATTACATTTTGCTTGTAAAATTATTAAATCCTTACAAACTATTTACTCGTTATTATTTTTTTAAGGGTGGCATAGGTTTGTTATAATTATTTAATTTATCCTTTTTACAATATTTTTTCATTTCTTTGTTGGTTGGTTGTTATTTACTAAAGGTTTTCACACTTGGTAGTATACGAGAATTGTAAAACAAGTAGATCTGCTTTATGTAGTATATGTCCAATGTATGTTTACTTTTTTCTTCACTATCAAAACAACAATCTAAATAATTAATACGCAATTAGGTTTTTTGTGCTGGCCTTTGTGCACACATTATACAACTGATTTTGGCAAAACTTATGCTAAACTAAAAAGTGAATGAGATATTGTGGGTTATTGTCGGCTCAGTATTTTGGAAGCAATAAGCGTTTAAAGTTGCTACTAATCCATTCACACGTATTACTTAAGAATGTAAGTTAAAAACAAACAAACAAACAATGAAACAAATCATACGTGTAAAAAAGAGAGTAACAACAACAACAATACAACTATACCAGTGATCGTCACAAAGATAAATGTGTATGTATTTGTGAGTGAATTTAGAGCAAACTGGCAGAAATTTTGTGCTAAATATTTCGTGAATACTATTTTTGTATAAAAAAAATAAAGCGTAAATAAAAATATGAACTTAAGTATGAATGTACATTTTTGTATATTAATATAAAACTACATGTTTTTGAAAACAATAGCGAAAGCGACCTGCTTGTTGAAAAGTTAGCATAGGACTTAATCTTTCTTTTTGAAAATTTCTATACACCAACAAAATTATTTCAAGAGTATTAAAAATGCTGAAAAATAAACAAAAAACTACTCACTTGAGCTGTTTTTATTTTATTTTAAATTTCAACTTTGTGCTTGTTTTTGTTTTTTAACAATATGAAATTATACTTTGTTACGCCCTGTAATTCGATTCGAAAAAAGACTTTTCGAATTGGTATGTTATTTACATTGCAATTCGAAAGCACTTATTTTCGATTCGATATACAGACAGAGCAGCCCCTGTTTGCTATTTTTACAATATAAATTGGCCGGGGGAAAACTAAAACAAATGGTCACAAAAATATGCTCAAATTGTTTACATAGTTAAGAATTCTTCTATATTTAAAAGGATGTTCTACCAAGCATGAATACCGTTATTTTTTAATATTTAAATTATAGAGAAAAATATTATTATTTGTTATACATACATACATATATGTATATGCGTTGCATACGTAAGTATGTATGTTTTTGTATGCGTGTTTTTAATATTTTCATTAACACTTTAAATATTTGTATGAATGGAAAATGATATTTTCTTTAATGGGATTTTTAATTAGTTGTTTACTTTTAAGTTTTATTTAATTTAATTTTTGAATTGTTCTTTATACTCATATGTATATGCAAATATGACAGTATGTAGTTTAAATTTTCAATATTTTTAACAGCTGTACTATTATTAATGGTTAAGATTGTGTTTAGATTGAGAGTAAACTGGGAGGGATTTTGGGGTTTATATTATAGGATAAACTTTAATGTAGCAGCATACATATTATTATTTTATTATATCACTATTATATTACTAGGCATATGTTTTCACGCTGTATTATTTTTCAAATGTAATAATTTAACTTTAAGTTCAGAAAATGTTGGTCTTTTGGCAGGATTAAGATCCCAAGCTTGTCTCATCATTTCATATATTTCCGGAGGACAACCTTCGGGGGCCTCCATTTTATAGCCCACTTCTACGTGTTTGACAACATCAGCTAAAGGCTGGAAGTTAAAGAAATTCAAACGATTTTTTTTTAAATTTATAAAAAAGTTTTGGACTTTTGCTCTTTTCAATGAAAATTTCCAATATAAATTTTTTTCTAAGAAGTGAATTTATTAGAAATTATCATGTCATCTTTTAATAAGAGAAATTTTCAGATCTAATAGTATTATGATCTGCATTCGATGTTCGATCTTCGATAGCCAGCGAAATTCTTATTATGAGCGGCTGACAGCACTGTCTAACATTTCGTTGTACAACTACATTTCAATCATATGTGAAATTTTTGAAAATAGAAATATTTTGCAATTATTTTCTGCTTTTGGGCGAATTAATATTAATTTTAAATTATTTTTATAATTTTAGTGCAGACACCTAGAAATTTTGGTTTAAACAATTTTTCAGAAGTAATAATTTTCTCATGTTGGAAAAAACTGATTGCACAAACTAGCCCCGAAGAAAAAGTACGGGCAGTTTCTTGCAAGAAGAAGAAGAATATTTTTCTCTCGCTCATTTACTCAATCTTGCAGTACGGGATCGGACCTATTGTAAACAATCCAATTGTGTAAATAATAAACGTTCGATTGTATTAGAACCATAATAACGAAATAAGTGATACGGAATAATACGGAATGTTTTTTTCACTATAATCTCAATTTCGAAAGAAAAATTTATTTTTAATTTTGGCATAGAAAACGGACGATATCTTTTCCGATTTACTTAAGCTATGTTCACACTTAATAAATATTTGTCCAAAATAACGTAACCACTAGTTATGCTTATGGAAAGTGTCCTTTAACTTGAATTTTATATTACAAAATAAAATTAATTATACTGCAAATAAGTATTTTTATACACTTTTTAAAAAATGCGAACCCATAATTAAAAAAATTATTGGAAATAAAATAAATAAATTATTAGTTTCTTTATTGGTTACGTTTTTTTTTCGACAAATATTTGATAAATGTGAACGTAGCTTTAGAGTTCTCAAAAGCAAATAAAAACAGGATTCATAAAAAAAATTCTTTAGATGTTTTCAAAAATTAATTTACTTGTTATGGGTTAGCTAATCAATATGCTGCATTTCATTGGTTGCTACAAGTAATACCAATTCATCATTAAATCTTTACCATGATTGAAAAGTTTTCATGAGATATTTCATCGTATAAATTAAGTCTTACATAAAGTCAGTATCGAAATCAACTAAGTAACAAGAGATTTAAATGTAAGTTGACAAAAAAAGTAATACTTACAATTCTAGGATAAGGAACACGACCAAATGAATAAATCTCCCATAAGAGTATACCAAAACTCCACATATCGGATTTGTTTGAAAAACGCTGAAAAGAAAGTAATTAAATTTTCAAATTTTAAAGCTGAAATGTTTTGATATGTGAAATTTTCATATTTTGATTGCACTTACGCCATTTTTTAATGCCTCAGGTGCTGTCCATTTAATTGGTAACTTGCCAACATCTAAATTAAAGCACTCTTCGCGTGCTAAACCAAAATCGGAAACTTTCGCAACACAGTCTTCCGATATCAGCACATTACGGGCAGCTAAATCTCGATGAACAACTTTTTTCGCTTCTAAATATTCCATTCCGGAAGCAGTATCGCTATTTTATAAATAATAATTAAAAATTTAGTACGAAAATGTTAAAATTAAAAACGGAGTTTATTTTAGTATTACAAATCGAATAACAATTAATATATTGATTAGTTAAACTTAAAATACGTACATATATCTTATCTATCTTTGATCTACTTGAGGCTAATAAGTCTTTAGTTCAAAATACCTGCAAATCAGATTAACATAAACTATTTTTAAACGCATAAAATTGGGCTTTTGAAATACGAATACAGATCATGTATTTTTTATGGAAATACCGCCACAAAAGAATCTGAATCCACGAAAACCCACAATATCTCGTTCACTTCTGTGAAAAAAATATCTGTAATTTGGTAAAAGTCTTGTAAAAATCGGTTGTATAATAGGTGCATGAAGGGTAGCACAAAAAAAGCGATTGTCTATTAATTATATATTATTATATTGTTTTGCCGAAATTCAACAAATGTTTGTAATTATTTTTTCTGCTGTGTGTTGTTCTGACAGTTCTAACGTAATTCATACAAGTAAACAACAACCATTTTAAGTTGTTTTCTTGATGACATATTCAAAGCAAATTAATTTCAAATTGCGTGGAGCCTACGTCACAGCTATCAATTTTTGTGTAAAAAAATTGATAGCAAATCTTGATGGTGTGACCCTTATTTTTGGTTAGATGAGGTTAGGTTTCGTGGGCCATCACAATTTAGGAAGTGACGCAGTTGGGTCCGTTGATTTGATCACTTTGTGACAGGATATGGTCGATACCTATCGTGTCAAGAATGAGGATAGATTGGCTAGCCCTACGTTTGCTAGACTTTCTAGGTCTGACAGAGTACTTATGCTATTTACCGCCAAACATTGACACAGAAGATGGAGAACGTTTTCATCTTCCTCCTCATAATTAGAACGTCTACAGAAGTATTTGTAACTTAGGCCCATCTTTGTGGCCTGGCAAATCCCTGCCTTCACATTGCAAATATTTAACTGAAATAAGTACAGAATAAAATACTTACTAAGCAAAATTAATTTGATCCTTTTTTGTAATATGTTGTCGTCCCCGCGATCTCAGATAATCAACCAGTGATCCTTTGCTCATATATTCCGTTACCAAATAAATATGTTTGCTGGTGAAAACTAAGCCCACGAATTTCACAAGATTTTCATGTTCCAAAGTACTTTAAGAAGAAAAATATCAAGTATAAATTTAATGCTAAGAACTTATTAGAAACAAAAAAAAAAAAAAAAAAAAAAAAAAAAAAAACTCACGTCATAACAGAAGCCTCTGCTAAAAATTTTTGTACCGCTCCCTCGTCTTTAAGCATTTTTACAGCCACTTTCTCATTGCGCAAAATACCAAGCATAACATCACCAAACTCACCTTTGCCTATGCTTTCACGCAATTGCAAATCAGATTCGGGTATAACCCAACCTTTATCGATGAAATCTTTTGAATTAATGCAATACTCCTGTTTGCCCATTTTGGGTAAACATTTTATAAGTTGTGTACACAAGCCGTCAGCATCAGCTTCATAGTGCTGTCAAGAAAATAATATTTGGAGTACGTAAGATTGTATCAAATCTAAGGCGAATTTATAACAAGTGGCCTCAACAATCTCCACTACTTTCGCCACTTTTATTTTTGATTTCTCTAAGATGTCAAAGCACATTTATCGGTACATTTTTTTTGACATTACAAGAAATCATTTTTTAAGGCGAATTGAGACGAGCACGCCTGATATAAATATGCCTCGTATAAAATTTCTTAAAAATTTCATTTAAAATTTTTATTGTTTTGGAAAGATAATTACCGCTACTAATTGCCCCAAGTTTTCAAAATATTCCTCATCATCTATGGTCAGTTTATTTTCCAAATATTTTACACGATAATGTTCTACTTTGCCCTGAAAACATACACACAAAGTGTAGTCGCCAGGAAAGTTTGTTGATTCTCGCACTAAAAATAGACCATCTTCACGGGGCTGCAATAAATGTTCAGCTTCATCACGTGTAATGCTGCCATGGAACCAACTGTAAATTTGTACATAATTGCAATTCGTGAATTGTTAGAACAATCTCTATAAGAAAAATTGTATACACTTACGGCATAGCATTTAGTTTGACTTCACATTTCTTGGCATGCTGCTGGCCATGCAACAAGCTATGGCTGGGTGCTAAGCCAGACGTTGGCGATAATGACGGTGCTGTCCAGGATTGTGTTGTTACTGGCACTGTGGAGCTGCCATTGATATCAAAACCATGCAACGATGTTGTCATCGATGATGCATTGGTCGATTGATTTCCAACTATTGTCGATTGAGATTGATGATGTTGTTGGGAAGGATGTTGGGCATGAAGTAACATATTGCTACCACCACCAGTATTCGATTGTAGTGCCATACTCTTCGGTGGTAAGCCACGATCATGCAAGGATAAAGCACTATGTGCAGCGTTTAAGGAAGATGACATGAGATTGTTGTTGCAATTGTTGGCAGCTGAAATCAATTGTAAATGTTGTTGCTGTTGCTGTTGGGTAACACTGGCAACAGCTGCTGCAGTAGTAGAAGGCGCTGTTGAACTAATTGGAGCAAATGTTGACAAAATATGTTGCTGCTGTGGTTGTTGTTGTTGCTGTATTTGGGGTTGCTGATGCTGATTTGGCGATTTGGGCGAATGATTAGATGGAGGAACTACGGCAGCACCAGTGGCATTTGTTATTAAATTATGACTATTAAGTGCATGCGAGGACAAATGAATCGCATTATGATGGTGTGGATTCTGCAATTTATAAAAAGAAACAAAATTATTTCGATTGCTAAATTGAATGTTAGTCGCAAATCCGGTGATTTATTTTATTAAGATGATACGACTGTTTATTGAAATCAACAGTGCACACGAATTTCGATTCATATAAAAAGAAAAGATGTTTCATTTACATCATTAAAAATTTTATTTTTTCTTTAAGGTTGAGTTTGAGTTACGAAATCGCCAAGAGTAAATCGATTGCGTTTTGCTCAACATTTGCTCTCTTGCGTGTTCAGAACATGCCCGAATTTTGCATTTATTTTTTTTATAGTTTTCCTATTAAAAAACAACATCTTAACCCTGTTTGTTCGCAATTAAAAGAATATGAAGATCAACTTTTCCCATCTTGAAAAAGTTTCTAGCAAAAAAAAATTATAAAAAAATAATGTGCAAATGTATTCCCAGAGTATTAAATTTTTTCAGTTAAGAAAATATTTTCAAATTAGACGATTTTTTTTTTAATTTTTTGGCTTTTACGGCCTTTTTCTATATTAATGATTTTACATTTCAGCGATTAATTTCAATTTTTTTTAAACTTTTTAAAAGTTTTCAGTTGTATCTTTTTTCAGTTATGTTAAATTTTAATCGTTTTAGTTTAGCCCTGGTGATCTTTTTTCCGCATCGGTAAATTGTTTCTGCTTTAGCAATTTTTACCGTTAAAGGTGGTTTTACACCGCATACGGTTTATAATTTTTGCTTTCATACTTGAGTTTTTGGTTTCATCTGACATAACCTATAAAAATTTACAACAGCGGTCTTTGTGATGATTTTCGCGAGGGTTTTGTATAAAACGCAAAGTTTCCAAAAATCAAAAGATAAAATAATTGCGGCTTGTTGCGTTATTTCAACTATATCTGCCATAAAATGGAAAAATAAAAAAATTAATCAAGAGAAGGTATTTAAAGATAAAACGTGCTATATGGAGCCAAATATGGTTACTGATACGAGATACTGGACTTTGCTTCGCTTCAAAGTTGTTAAAATAATATATATTAATACATAGATTTTAATATAAATAAATATTTTTAATATTAATTTGCCAAATCATTAACTACTAAGAACTAGTCTTGGCGCCATAAACAATTGAGTTGTAAAACAGCTGATGTCAGAATTTTTACACTGTAAATTGCTTCTGACATTTACAGAAGCAAACTTGCAAGCACACTGTAACATATATAGTGTGTAAAACCACCTTAAACTGATTTTTTCCCGTTTAACGATATTTCCAATTTTGCGATTTTTTCGTTTTACCGATGTATTTTTGATTCTTACTATTTTTTGGTTTAGCGTTTTTCTTTATAACATTTTTATTGTTGTTGGTAAAAATATATTATCCAACATGAAAATTATTATGGACCGATTTTCATCAAATACCATCACACTAATATATAATTGATAGATCAGTTTAATATAGCAGACTGTCATACAGATAAGATAATAAAATAACAAAAACATGAGGATATATAAGAAAAATGAGATTTTGGCTATATCTCAGTAATTCGTGAAACGATTTTAAATAATTCTTCGGTGATATTCCGACAAATTGAATCATAATTTTAGAGCTCCCGTGCACCGTTTCCATCATCGTACACAGTCAGATAGACAAAGAGAAGAACGTTGTTATTTCTATCCCTAATCAATAAGAAGGCAAAATAAAACTTTTAAAAAAAATCCACTGATCCCAATTGATTTTCTTCTTTTTTCTTAAGCAAATAAAAAAGTTTTATAAAATACATACATAAATATGTATAAGATATTTTCAATTTTCAGTTTTTTTTTTATCAAAATTTTACATTTTGCGATGGGGGGAATATAGCTGTTCCCTGCTAGACTCCATCTTAATTATATATTTTAAGCCTAATTTACATTTTAATGTAAATACTCGTATGTATGTACATAATTCTATATTACCACGTTATTATGATGTGTTGATAATTGCACAGTTTGTGCCCCAATATGTGGTTGGGATTGGCTAAATTGTTGTTGAAGTGTTATATTAGTTGTAACACCAACGCCGATGCCACCACCACCCCCAGTATTATTCCCCAATAAGTTATTAGGGTGTGTAGCTGAAATACCGCCAGTTGATGTTGGCTGTGGCGCTGGCCGTTTATTGTGTCGCAAAGGCGCTGTTGGTGGCATTTGATGCCCAGTTGATTGCAAAAACCATGGATCTCCACCGGTATTGGAAGCGGCCACTGTTACTGTTGGCTGAGAGAAACCCCGATGATGACCCACCACTGTTGTTTGTCCGTTTTGTGCAGCTGTTATGTGACTATTCATAACTGTATTGTTTGAACGTGTTGCCGCAGCAGTTACTGGCTGCGTTACGTTGTGGTTGTTTAATGTGTCGTTAGTAGTTTTTTGCTGCTTCGACGTCTGTTTAGTTGTTATTGTATTGAGCGGTGTTGATACGTTTGTAATATTTGTTAAAGTTTTTGTTGTGCTAAGAGCTGTTGTTGCTGAAGTTGTTGCTTTAGGGTGGGCAGGCGATAAAATCGAAGAGGAAGAAACAAAATTTTCATCATCTGTTGTGCTTAATTTGGCAGATTTTGTTTGTAATTTCGGTTTATCCGAATTGGTTCTTTGACATTGGAGGGAATTATTATTGCTATTATAAATTTTAGCTTTTATATGATTATGTTTCTGTTTTATCTGCTGCTGCTGCTGTTGCTGTTGCTGTTGCGGCTTTTCAGCTGAAAATGTCTTTAAGTTATCAGCGGAAGAATTTTTATTTTCTTTACAATCTGAGCCGGTTGTTGTTGCTTCTTCATCTGTAAGTATAAATATTAAAAGAAACAATGAAATTGTTATTTTTGCATACGAAACAATTTTTAATTTTTAATGAATTTTTCTTTCATTGCATTTTTGCAATGTTTCTTGTTGTATTTAAATCACCAGTACTGCTGCTCGGTCAGCAAAATTCATTTAGAATTGAAAAATATTTGTGGTTTTGTAAACGTTTGCACAAATTAGCTTTTGTTGCTTGATAAAATAAATTTCAAGTTCAATGTTAAACGTACACTATCAAACAAATTATAAGTCTACTAAATTAATTAATTATGTACATTTTCCTGTATTCATACCAGGTGAGCAGTTATGAGTTAAATAAACATTTAATATGAAATTACTTACAAAAATATCGTGTTTCTAAACAATTAAAAACGCGAAATATAGTCCCAGATATACTGTTCGAGAGTTGTGTTTTAAATGTTTTGAAACTTTGGCAGATATCGAATGCAGTAATTTATATAAAAAAATCAGACGGGTAATTTGATTTTAAAAAGAAAACATAAATTTATAATTCAAGTGGTACCGATCTTCATCAGGTAAAATTTATAGACTTCCAGCAACTTTTTTGATGGGCTACAGGAATTCTTTTGGCCACACTTAAGCAATCCCTTTGGTGGTTTCCCTCTGGGTATTTCATTTTAAATATTATAACTTTGTTTAGCAAAATCAATAGTTCCGTACTTACTAAGCCGATCACTACTAATTGCGCTGACGCAATTGTATTGGTTGATTCCAGCCTCAGAATCCATAACAAAGAAAAAAAAAACACTATCAACCCAATATGTTTAAAATTTCGGTTTACCCATCAAACACAATTCTTTATATGGACGATTATTATTGTAATGGGAAGACGTACGCGATAGTTAGATAAACATTCCTTACTGTTTGTGTAAATGTTTATAAAGCGCAACTGCCAGATCACAGGAATTTTCATTGCACATAATGCTGCAATAAGTAATGCTATAAAATACTCGGGACAGTACGGAAGAAAAACTTAAATCTGTACAGACAGTCTTAGAGCCACAAATGGATTTATTAATATTATATCACTCTGAAGACAAGGCTGTAATAAATGTACTACAGTTACATGAATTTAATGAAACATCATGTTTTCCGAAGACTATACCTAATCCATTTACTGCCATTTTAATTCAACAGAACCCATTACAAAGTAGTGCACAGATATAAATTTGCCAGAAGTCAGTGTGTTATTCTCGCTAGGTTGAGAGTAGGCAAGGCTGTTTTTAATACTAAGTATTATTATGAAAGGAAAGAACCACCAAGATATGTGACTTAGATGGTGTTAATATAACAATTCCCCAAATAAAGGTAGAATACGTGATTTTGCATTTCAGTTAACGATATAGATTAGGTAACCCATAACAAATAAATTAATAACTGCCTGTTCGCCGATATCGAAGAATTTCTTTCTTTCGAGCAATTACATTTGAAACAAAAACAATTTAAAAAATTTTTTAATTTCTTTTTTACATTCAACTGGGTGAAGTGAATTCTAATAGATTTTTAATATGTCTGCCTATAATGGTGTGAAAGTATTAATCTTTATCTATAAAATACGAATTTTTCCAATACTTTTCTATACCACTGTACATACAGTGGTGGACTTTTGTATGTGCACAAAATGCCCAACACAACTAAATGTAACTATTTTCGTAATCCGAAACATAAAATATTTATTTTATCACCATATTATGCATATAGATCACCTACAGCATAAAAATAACAACAAATCTTAAAAAAAAATTATTTACTTGCAAAATAAAAACGGGAAACAATAAAAAAAAATTTAGAATTTTTGAGGGACAAAATTATACGCACGACTCTATGGTACTCTTTTATTCAATTGAAATTTTTCACATCCAGCAGGTTTTTACTTTTGCCAGAATATGGAATTTTTCGTTATAGTTTTTGTTTTGTTTCCTCCAGTAATTCGGAGCATTTAGTCTAGAATTAAGTTAAACCACATAATCTCAGCTAGTGATTATTCTAGACTTGCATAATGGATAGTAGACGTTTTACCATTCTGACAATTGTAAATCCCTTCAAAGCAGAACATGATCTTGAAAGTTTTAAGTGCGAGGATATTTTCTGAAAGAGAACGTGCTCAAATGGTACGAAAGATTTAAATTTATCCCAAAATATCGTCCACACAGCTTGCAGGATATGTAAACAAAGATTTTGGATTGGATGTTCACTCTTAAACTATTCGGATATTCCTGCATCAAGGTGTTTACCAGTCACGTGTGGCTAGATGATAACTATTAATATTTGCTTTAAATCGAAAAAAGGAATTACTTGAGTAAAACAGTTGTCATCAACTGGGGACAGGTATTGTTCAAGGACGAGAGCAAGTATATTTTGAAGCCCAATGGACATTCCAGAGTAAGGAGGAAACCCAATAGTGAATATCAAGAAAAACTCTTACACCAATAGTATAGTATGGTGGCAGTTGAATTATGGTCTGGGGCTGCATATCTGCTGCGGGAGTTGGAGAGGTTGTATATTTTGATGAAGTAAGGGGCACTACTGTTTAACTCGACCTTTTGAAGGAAAATGTCCAGAAAAGTGAGGAGAAATTGCACCTTCCATGGCTCATTCACATTCCAGCAAAGCGTGAGATGAGACTTGCGATAATAAAGTACATATCGCGCCATGTCCTTCGCAGTCCTCAGACTTAAATCTCGTCAAAAATTTATGGAAGGATTGGAGCAAAGAGCCCGAAATAGCAAAACTTCAAACACACGAGACCATAAAGCAGCGATATCTAAAGAATGGCTTGAAATTGGCGTAAATGTAACAAAAAAAAAAAAATTAGTGCACTTAATGAAATTTAGAGTTAAGAAAGCTATTGAGCACAAAAGATTACCCACTAAATACTAAGTTAAGTCCCCTCCTCATTTTCACTTTATAAACAATTCTTTGTCCCGCAGAAAATGGATTTTTTTTTTAATTTTTCCCTTAATTTTTTATCTGTGAAGAAAATTTGTTCAAGGTTTGTTATTGTATCCTAAATAATACTGATTATTAATCTGTTTTATGATCATAAAATATGTTTTACTTCTTGGGAATACGTAAAAATTTTAATTTGGTTTTATTTTGCAGCTTGTGTCTATACTTAATTCGATCACTGTATATGTATCTAAATACGTAAATTCGTTCATTTTCTGTTTGTTATTGTATTTTGTTCTGTTTTTTTTTTAACTAAACTGCGAACAAAAAGATCTTTTCATTCTACGGGAAGTACTAAACAATCTAAACTTTATTACGGTCATATACGAAAAAAAAAAACAACAATAAAAACGCAATCAACAGAGAAAAGTTCCCATTTTAAAAATTTTTAATTAGTTTTTAGCGATATCAGGCATGGAACAATCAATGATAATGTATTTTATCAGGAATGGCGCAGCCACCATTAATAAAATATTGCTAGGAGTGGATTATACATACATATATTTTTTATTGATTCATTTATGTATTTAGCATTTTTTGTTGCTATTAATTAGAGTTGTCAATTATTTCAACTTTGTTCGAATAGTTCAAATAATGGTTTTGTTCGTTCGATCAAACGATTAAAGTTAAAAAAATATTCGATTAATCGATGAAAACAACGGATAAAAAATTATTTATTGACAAAAATAAATGTTTGTTATTAACACAAAAAAGCATCTATAACCAAAAAAAAAATTAAAAATAAAATAGTAAATATTTTTATTAATAAAAAGATACATAAAATTATTAATACATACAAAAAAAACTGAAAAATCTAATAACAACTATCAACATTAACACGTTTTTAAATGCAAACCCTTAAATATCTCGACTTAAAAACAAAGTGACTTATGCCACTTTCAAAATAAACGGCTCAATTATTATAAAACAGTTTCGAACAACTTATCACTCACTAATTGTTGTTGAACTTTTACTTTTAAATTTGAATTACTGTTTTTTTTTTTTCAAATAATATTGCTTCTGTTTTTTTGTTATAAGTATATTTGCATACATATTTTTATTATAATATGTTTGAATGAGAATTTCAAAAACACTCATAAATATTCACATATGTATGTACATACATACATGTGTACCTACATACACGCGAACATTTTAGGTATGAACGAGTATGCGTAAATATTTCTTTTAATTTTATTCGGTAGTCACTAATATTAGTATTCGGTTCTTTGTTATTTTCATAATTCAAGGTGAGTGTTTTCTTAGCTGCATTTTATATACAAAAATATTGGCATAAATGCATTTGCATTTTACTTTTTCCTTAACTTTCAAGTTTAAATTTTTCTTTAAGAAGTTTAAATTACGTAATGAAAATATATATTGCTCCTTTGCTGTAACGGAGTCAAGTCGTATGCCAGTCATGTTTGTATAATTATATAGAAATTAGCAACACTAGAGGGTTAAAATGTACCACAAAAATGCTCCTCGTAGTTTCTACATAAAATGAAAAGTTAAATGCATCGTAAACCATAAATGTAAGGTTTACGATAATAGGATATATAGGCGATTGAAAAAAAGGGGAAAACTTTAGCTGTCTTGTGTAAACTTTCATAACACAAATGGAAATACATGTATGTATATTTTTTTGGTGTCCTTTACCAGAATCACTCCTTATAACCATGTTATTATAGTTTTTGCATTGTACAGTGTAAATTAGTTTAGTATTAATTTGTCCTTGTTCCTTGCAACATAGACCATGTCTAATTCTTTCTACATATGTATAACATAGCCAACTTAATCACTTTGGATTCAAATCAAAATTTATTTCAATCTAACGACTTCTATAGTATGAGTGAAAGGGCTTTTACCGACTGGCCATGCTCTAATACATAATTAGACTTTAATTGGAATTTTCTACAATTTTAAATGAGTTTTATTGTATTGTAAGTATGTGCTTTTGTATTTGATTAATTTTTATATTAAAATACATACACATATACATACATACAAACACACATATATTTTTTTAAAGTTGAATCATTTCTGATGAAGTCATACAATTTTAGTATACAGATGCATTAAGCGTAAACATTTTTTAACTTAATTTAAAATACAAAGTAGGTACATATGTATATTTGTAATACATCGATATGTTTTTATGTATGTATGTATGTACATATATACATTTTTATAAGTGTATAAAAAAAAGTTAAATCAGTGTTTAAGTTGCAGTCGTTAGTAAGTACCATCACTTAGGTGATCGATGTTTGTTATCGCTTGGACAACGATCATCCATATCCATAACAGGGGAAGTCGTTGGTGTAAGCACTTGCACATTCATCACCCTCCAATAAGACCAGCCTGTCAAATGTTTTTTGCACGAGACACCAAGGTTAAGATCTTCAGAAAATTACAATAATAATTTCCCTTCTAGTCATTCCTATTCGGGATCTTGACTGAGAAGGATTTGTCAAAGTTCATTACAAGATTTAACAATCACAACAAGCACTTATTAATGATTTAATTTAGTTATATTGTCAAAAAGTTAATCGAATAGATATTCCTTAACTTTTTTGTACAAGTTTAACTAACTAATCGATTAGCACATAAAATAAGTAATGTTTATTGACTGTAAAATAAAAACAAAATATTAAAACAAAAAAATATGTACTTATGTACATTTTGTGGAAAAATAAAAATCGAAAAGTATCTATAAATAAAAATATGCTTCGAGGCAGGCAACAACTCTGAATGTTGCAAACAAATACAAGTTTGCACAAGTATTTAATGGAATTTCGAAGAAATAATAAATTGCATAGCGATCGCTATACACCACAGCAACACCAAAAAGATTTTGTCTAGTTATTTCTTCAGCACTTGATTTCATTCATTCATACTCGTCCGTACACTAAGAAAAAGGTGCAAAATTTAAGCAGAGTACAAGTTGTTGTTAACAAGGAAAACTAGAAAAATTTAAATATTTGCATACAAAGGTACACAAGTATGTGTGGGTATTTTGCAGCTAAATAATGATGTTACACATATGTATTATTATTTATATCCGGACTGTATAATGATAACCGGAAATTAGCACAGACATAAATAAGCATTCGCAGTAAATGTCTTGAACTGAGCAACAAGTTTGATCAAGTCCCTTAAGAATAAAAAAAGTTCAATTTCATTACATATACAAACATGTTATATTTTTTTATTGTTTATGTTTCTTAAGTTTTCTTAGACCAACCACCCTCGTTGTGGAAAAAAAAAAGATTTACATAGTTGATTTTATAGACAATAAACCAGTACGTGTGAACCATTTTTGACATTTGCTTCCTTATTGTTATTGTCTTTTAAGCCATATTTAGACTATGCATATACAAGCGGTTGCTCATTTTAATGCCACACTGCATATTCAGCAGTATAAAATAATTAATTAATTTTTATTTACTTTTCATGACATACAATAGGAGTTTGTGTTAATTTTTTTTCCACTAGACAAATTGTATTATGAGAAATTTATACTTGTCATGCAGTAAACTAAGAAAAAGCAATTCGGAAAAGTCTAGTCTCAATTTTTACTTTAACTTAAGCTTTTGTTCTTAAAAAAGGTATATTGTGTCAAAATCAAATGAATTCTAAGAAAAATAACAATAAAAATATACCTACATACATATGTACGTTAAGAAATATGTATGTACATACTATGGAATCTTGTTATAATTTCTTAATTTGATAGTACAAACATATGTATAGAGATGCCAGATATTTAGAAATAAGAAACATTTAATACTGAACAAATTGACATCATAAATAGTCTGAATTTAAACATATCATATCAGTCATATTGTCATAATGTCTTAATATTTTACAATATTTAAACAAAAATTGTTGTTGTGCTTCAAGCAAAATAGTCATACAATAATAAGACTTTTTAAGTATGTTTATGGTTTGTCATAAAATAGCAGCTAAAACTCTTTAGTCGAACCGACGATAATATTTACCAGCCGCCGCTAGTTATAAATAACACAAGAATAGAAATACATACATATGTATGTGTTTGTGTAAGTTAACTGTCCGGCAGCTAGTAAGTTTTTCCACTTGCCGCCGTCAAAAAAAAAATAGTTCAGTTCATTTTACATGCAACAGCTGCTTTTGTTTATATTTATTTCAGCAAGTTCGCATAGATAAAAAACAATTTTAAAATTTCAATTGATAATGGACATTTTAGACGATTAACAGGTAATTTATTATTTCCTTTAGTAAAAACTCGCACTGAATTAAGAAATATTTACATTTAAGACAAAAAATGGAGTGTATTTAAATGTTCTTGTTTTTATCAGCTGGCACAATTATGCCATAGCACACTAAATTATCACGGGATGTTCACATTTGTCATATTTTGGTGTGCTATTATTTTATGATATATCACTTTGTGAATACCCAAATTAATGCAATGAAACAATTAATTTAAATTTCATTTTTCTTTTAGGAATTCTTGCAAAAAATTCCGAGATTTCCCGGGAACAATAATAATAATTTTTTTTTTTTTTTTGATAATTTTATTATTTATTGAATCTTTAATTATTAATTAAATTATCAATAAGTTTTTCAAATCTTAAATCTAAAAAATATTAAATATAGGTTTAGCCAATGCTAAACAAAATTTTTAATTTCAACGGTTAATTTTTGTTGTTTTACATCTCTCGTGAACGGCTGAGAAAAAGAGTATCCCTTCTTTTCAGCCGGGTGTGGCCTCTATAATGAAGAATATTGCGCGCGAGTGGATTTGGGTGCAACTCAAGTTTTTTTATATATTTTTTCACGTGTTTTGAAAATACTGTCTTCACCAACGGAACGTCTAGATCTTTATGAATTCGATGGTTTCTGACATACCAGGGGGCTGCTGTTATTGTACGTAGGATTTTATTTTGTCGCCTTTGAATTCTTTCGACATTCGATGCTGAGGCAGTGCCCCATAATTGGATTCCATAGGCCCATATTGGTTTCAGGATCGCGTTGTATAACAAAAGTTTACAGTCAAGATTTAATATAGAATTTCTTCCAATAAGCCAATTCATTTGGGCTGCTTTTAATTTCATTTGTATTAACTTTGCGTCTATATGCGGTTTCCATGTTAAACGACGATCAAGATGAACGCCTAGATATTTGACAACAGTGTGTTGCGGTATGGTCTCGGTGTTAATTTTTATAGGCGGGCATGTTTCCTTGCGCAACGTAAAAGTTACGTGCACACATTTCTGCTCGTTAACTTTAATACGCCATAATATTTTTATATTATTATTATTACGAATAAACGTAATTATTATTTGAACTTATATTGATTTACATATGAAAAGTAATATTATCAGGCTCAAGTTCAGTTTTATTGAATTAATGAAAATTCAAAATTACTAAGAGTTTTTTTGTGTTGGAAAATATTATTATTTATATCCAATCAGTTTTTTTTAGCAGAACGTATCAGTACTGATTTCAAGGCCGCTACACCTCTCATCAGCGTTCAATTGTCCATCTTTACAAATTTCGTAAAGTGGATACTAATTGAGAAGAATATCAACTATTTAACCAGTTTTCAACAGAAATAGAATATGAAAAAGAAATAGAATGTTGAAAACTGGTTAAATAGTTGATATTCTTCTCAATTAGTATCCACTTTACGAAATTTGTAAAGATGGACAATTGAACGCTGATGAGAGGTGTAGCGGCCTTGAAATCAGTACTGATACGTTCTGCTAAAAAAAACTGATTGGATATAAATAATAATATTTTCCAACACAAAAAAACTCTTAGTAATTTTGAATTTTCATTAATTCAATAAAACTGAACTTGAGCCTGATAATATTCCTTTAATACGCCATTGTTTGAGCCAATTTTGCAATTTGGATATATACCCTTGTAAATTGCGGGAAGCTTCTACAGGATTTTCGTGAACGCTTAGAAAAGCTGTATCGTCAGCAAATGTTGACGTGTGAATGTTACTGCTTAACGGTAAGTCAGAGGCATATATTAAATAAAGTAATGGACCGAATATACTGCCTTGGGGAAGCCGGCTTCGATCGACTGCGGTGGGCTTAAAAAATTGCCTTCCCTAACTACAAATTTTCGTTCCTCTAGATAGCTTTTTAAAAGCTTGACGATGTTTGCGGGGAGATTGCGTGTGAATTTGTGGATAAGACCTTCGTGCCATACTTTATCGAAAGCTTGAGAAACATCTATAAAGAGCGCAGAGCAATATTTCTTCTTTTCGAAAGTGTCTCTGATAACATTCACAAGTCTGTGAGTTTGTTCAATTGTGCTATGTTGTCTGCGAAAACCGAATTGATGATCTGGAATGCATCCACTTCTAGTCACTATAGGCATCAGCTTGCTCATATACAGCTTTTCAAATAGTTTTGAAATGTGTGGCAATAAACTAATAGGCCGATAGGATTCAACCTTCGTATGATCCTTCCCGGGCTTTGGTATCATAATAATCATCGAAACCTTCCATTCTGCAGGATAGTATTGCAGCCGTAGAATACTATTAAACATGAATAGTATAATTCTTTTTGCAATATAAGGCAGTTGTTGAAGCATTTTGTTGCTTATTTTGTCGACACCTGGGGCTTTTTTGGTGTTAAGACTAGTAATGGCCTTTTCAATCTCCACAATGCTAAATCTTAGTGGTATTTCTGGTAAAGAGACGACTGGTGGCAGTTCAACAATATCAGCAGAAATATTCGGGGTAAATACTTTTTCTAGGTGCTTAACAAATAGATCACCTTTTTCAGCATCAGTTCTTGCCCAGTCACCATTAGAGGCTCGTAATGGTGGTTTCCAAATCACTGGCCTTTTAAGTCCTCTGGCTGCACGCCACAGCGAATAATCTGTTGATGGTGTTGCATCGAGTTCTTGCAGAAATTTTTGCAGCGAAGCTGTTTTTTGTGATTATAAAACTTTTCTTAGCTGTTTGGTACACTCCTTAAGCCTTAATTTTAGCTGAGGCGATCTGTAACGTTGCCATTCTCGTCGAGCTCTCCGTTTTTCAGTCAATAGCCTTTCTATATCTGCACAAAAAATATTGTTAAATCTCGCTTGTTGATTTGGTTGAATTGAAGAAGCATTAAGAGCAGCTTGTTTAGCATGTGCTTCAAACAACCTAATAGAATTTTCTATGTCAGCAGGTGTTCTCAATGGCATATTTTCCGTGCAATGAGCACTCAAATATTTTTTGTATTTCAGCCAGTTAATACGTGCAGATGTCAGCGGTAAATCACATGTTGGTGTTGTAGTTGTGTGTGAGTAAATAGTGATAATAGTAGGCGAGTGATCTGAAGACAAATCCAGAGATGCTTCTACTTCAATCATTTCGCTGGGCACGCCTTTCATAATCCCAAAGTCGATAACATCAGGAATTTTTTGACGATCCGTTGGCCAATATGTTGGCTGACCACTTGAAACTACATTCAAACCCATTTTTGAAATTGTGTCAAACAAAACACGACCCTTAGGACTGATTAAACGTGAGCCCCAAAAAGTGTGTTTAGCATTGTAGTCGCCAGCTGCTAGAAAACGGGACCCCAGTGTTGTATAAAATGCGGTATATTGACTCTCTGAAATTGAAAACCTGGGAGGAGAGTAAACAGATGATATCACAAGCTTTTGATAAAAATTTTCAATACAGATGTTCGTTGCTTGAAGATATTCTTCACGAAGGTCATTTAGTAGGTAGTATTTTATTCGAGTTTTTATTAGGATTCCAGAGCCACCACAAGCTCTACCTTGAGGATCCTTGGTGTCGTAGAAATTATATCCACTAATTCGAAAATAGCTTCGGGACGTCAAGTGAGTTTATGAGATAAGCATAACATCGATTTGTTTATCCAGAAGAAAGTATTCAATTTCATTTTTATGTTGGCAGATGCCGTTTGCGTTCCAAAAACAGATTCTTAAGTTCATGGTTTGTTCAATACAGCCTGCAACAAGGTAGACTGCATTTTCAACATTTCCTGCATCATACAGGACATGTTGAGAGTGAATGTATTTACTGTTTGTATAAGGATCTCTATTGAGGCTTCAATACGACTAAAATTATGCCCTGATTCTTCATTTACTGGTACAGTTTTTTGCGCCGGAATCTTGTTACTCTTTAAAATATTAGCGTATGACAATTGACTATTAGGTTTTTGTTGAGTAAGAGTCGTGTTAGACTTTAAAACATTTGGGTATTGATTATGGCTAGACGACGATTGAGGTAAATGTGGGTAGTTTAAAGGAGTGTTGGGCTGAGCGGGAGTAGCATTTGATTTTTTTTTTCGACGAATTTTTAAAAAGAGAATAAAGAGGGCAGCCCCTATAGTTGGCAGTGTGGTTTCCGCCGCAATTACTACATTTTTTTGCTTTGGTATCACCTTTTATTTTGTCACAGTTAGCGGTACTGTGTAACTCGCCACATACAACGCAAACGGTAGGCAACTTGCAATAAGTTTTGGTATGGCCAAATTCTTGACAGTTCATGCATTGGATAGGTCCAGTTTTTTTATGTGGCATCTCAACGGTAACTCTTCGATGCAACAAGTATTTTAAGCTATAGATTGGGTGCGATTCTTTTTTTTTAATTTTTATGTCGCCTGGCTGTAGCTCGACTCTAAAAATAGGTTGGGGGATTTTTTCCCTGTTTTTAATGTTTGAAACATTTTTCACTTTGAAGCCATTATCTTCAAGGCCAGACTTTACCTCTTCCGGATCCACGCTTGAATCTATTCCTTTTATAACTACTGTTAGGCCTTTAGCACTCTTTAATTGGTACGTATAAAAATTTTTGTTTTTTGACTCAAGGTCAGAAACTATTTTTCGGTAATTACTTTCTTGCACTACCTGGATTTTTGTTTCGTTAATATTTCCGCGCTTAATTGGAGTTACATAGAACTCATTTTCTCCAATTAAGGAGATAAGGCTTTTTACCAAAAAACTAGAGTTCTGCTCTCTTAAATATATCGGTGGAGGTTTACTCGACCTTGTTGTAGTTGTGTCTTCATTGTCTTGTTCTGATAAGATCGCGAAACGATTTTCGGAATTTTTTATTTGGTTTTTTCCATCTCTGGGAACTTTCGCTGTTGAAGCTATTTGAGCTGATTTTGGACTTCTTCCCCTTTTTAGCACGGTTATGTATCTGTCCATTCCTGTTTGAATTTTATTATCATTTAATGTACTCACCGCATCTACCATTTTGTGCACGTTGGTCACCTTGTTACTTATTGTTTGTTTGTTTGTTTGTACAGCTAAGCTGACAAGTTTGCTGATGGGTGCAATTGTTGTTGCTTCTTGATCACTATTTAACATGTTCAAAGATAATGATCGCGCACGAGTATTTGTGTTTTCTGTTAAATTCAGGTTTTTGTTTAATTCATTTTTTTTATTGTCGTCATCAGCAACTAAAGTTATATATTGTACATTCCTACTGCTTGTAGGATTATTGTTGTTTTTATCAGAAGATGAACTCATCAGAGTTCTCTTTTTTTTATTTTCACTTATATTAGTTTGTGTATGCAAATATTTATGTGTATTGCACACAAGCAAAAAATAAAATAAAACCAGTAAAATAACTGTTCAATAAATGTTTTGTTTTTTTTATATTTTTTGTGACTTGAAAATTTTTTTCTTTTATATTTTTTTTATATTCAGTTGCGACGATTATAAAAACGCGTCTGTTCACTACGAGAGTTGAAACTGAAGCAAATAAAATTTTGATGTATAAAAATATAAATAGGACCATTAATAAGAAAAATTCTTAGTAACATTTCAGAAAATCACATCTTTCCCTGGAAAAAAACTGAAAGTAAAAACAAATCAGGATTTTTATAATAATTTATTTTCGAAGTTTAAATTCTAAACAACTCATTGTCTACACTTCCAAATGGTGCCCAAACGCTTTACAATAAATTAAACAAAATACAAATATTGAGTATTGAAAAAGACTTGTAACTTTTTGGAATTTTCGATATTAAGTTCGAATTTTTTTGTATTTGAAAGTTACCGTTTAAGGCCGTGCTTCACTATCCTACACAATCGTACGATTCTTTCACAGGAAAATCTTGCAAAAATCTGACCGACTTTAAAAAATCGTTTCAAAATGGTATGTGGGTGCCACACTATCATACAAAACTGATGCCAAAACAAATGGTTGACAATAAATACTACTCTGATCGCATGTAAACCATCATTTTATAAAAATGTTCATCAATTTTTACAAATCGCACGCCTTGCCAAATAAATCTGTCACACAGATGCATTTTTAGTCCACACTACCATACTTTTCGAACACACATGTAATAATTGCAGATCGCACGATTGTGTAGGATTGTGAAAGACGGCCTTTATTCTCATGTGCAGTTAATAAACTTTGTAGCCTTTAAAATTTAATATTCTTAAGAGGTTTTAAAATTTGAATGAGTTATGAAGTTAAAAAACGGTTTTTCCGGTATAAAAAGAAAAATTATGAAAACATACATTAACATCTATCTTCTCTACCCCATCCCTATCCCTAAGTTTTGGAACAATGCAAAACATAAATTTAAAAAACTAATTCACATGCAACAGCTCTAAAAAAGTACGAAGAGCTCTGAAATTTGTTACGAACTAAGCTTTTGTGCAGCGACATCGATTAAAAATACGGGAAGTTAGAAAAGAAAAATAATTGTTGAAATTAAGAAAAAACTCTCGGCTGATTTCATTCCTTACAGTCACTAGAGTGAACCATGCCGCAACATTTCCATCGGCGACGACGACATAAAAAGAATTGGCAGTCTCTGCGCTTTGTACTCTATGAGCTTCAGTTAAGTATTGCATACGTTAATATAAACTATGATTGTAAGTATTGATCAAATTTTGTTACACCCCGTCTTCACGAGGCATATTCACGATTATAATAATGGAAATCTGTGTCAGCAATTGCAAAATTTCTTTCCTAACAATTGAAATTAACGTGTTGACCGAAAATGTCTGTGTTTACTACACCAATAACAGAAGTTTGAACACAGACATTATGTCTACCGACGTTGTGTTATGAATTGTGTCGTCAAGACGGGGTATTGCTGTGGAGTAATATCTAATATATGTGCTATGGGATTTTACAAATCCAATAGTACAACACCATTTGCATAAAATTTCATTTGGTATGATAATGCTAAAAAGAAGACTATTTGCTCGTATTTTAAGATTAACTAATCCAGCTATTAATTGTTAATTGTCGTTTGACCCTTTGATATTAAAACGTCGCTCTTAATTTATTTTGATTAAATTTAATAAACATTTTGCTTAATTTGTTTTAGTATTTCTTAATTGATATTACAGCAGACGATTTTATATTATTTTGTTTTAATTAATAAAGCTAGTTTTTTCATTACTTACAAGAATAAAAGTCTTACAAATTATTTTCAATAGAAAAAATTTGGATGAGTGATTTCAAAAGTAATAGTAAATGATTGCAAACCATAAATGAAAACTTTCTTTTTTCTTATTATTTTTTAATGTAGAAAGAAAGATTAATGTTTATTTTACTTACTTTACGTCTTATTAAGTGGAAAATTCAATTAATTTATTTTAAAAATTGTTTTAATTTTAAGTCTTGCACGTATTTTCACAATTGATTTTTTGGGCATATGCCGTGAGATTTTTGGCAATTGGAAGTTGTCTTGTTTTCAAATATTTACTCCCATAAAAGGTAATAATATAAGGTGTAATAAACTTTTGGTGTTTGTTTTTAAATTTGATTCATAATACATATACATACTTATATATATATATATATATATAATTTGTTAAAAAAGTCACGTTATTAAAAAAAAAAAAACATCTTGACTTAAAGTGTTAATTACACTGTACAACAAAATCGATCTTTTTTTTGCAAAAATACTGTTTCTGGGAGAATCTGTGCGTCCTCTGCCAGAATTACTCGTCAAAATTTTGATGATTTCGATGCACAGTGTTTTTATCTTGCCTTAATGAAAATATTAAAATACTAACCAAACCATTCTTCATTATCGTATGTTGTATTATTGTTATTTTCAATAATTTTTGCATTATGAATTGTATTTTTGTTATTATTAAAATAGTTATTATTGTTGCAATTTTCCGTATTATTTGAACTTAAACTTTTTCCACCAAATATGTAGGTTTGTTTTAGTGCTTTGTTTGTTTCATTTATATTTTCATTCATACGATGGTGTTTAGTTTTATTTATATTTAAATTTTTCGACGTATGATTACACTTATCATATGATAATTTGGTATTTTCTGCTGATGAGGTGTTCCCATTGTTAAACAAATTTTGTTGCTGTTGTTGATTTGAATTGTTATTTACACGTACACTATTGCGGTATAATTTACGAGCCGAACGTAAAAAACTCAAGAGGCGAGTATCCGGGGTATAAGATTTGTTATTGTTGTAGGCAGGCGCGTTAGCGCTAAAACCGTTAACGAGAAATATTGAAGTAGCTCCCGATATTGTTTTTGGTGGTGGAGTTTTTAAAGCCGTTGCATTGCATTTATTGAGATTATAAAATGTATTAAAATGAGTTGAATGAAATATTTGTTGTTGATTATTTGGTACCGAATTTAGACTACTTGTGGCCGTTAATGGTTTATGATTGGAAGAACAACCCGTATTACTGTGGCATTTATGTTGTTGTAATTCTTTGTGTGTTATCGAACTGGCACTACGTTGTAAGCACGTGGCCGCGATATTGCGACTCAACCCCGAATCACTTTTATTTGATTGGCGATCGATCGATTGCTTACACCAATAGATTCTATTACTACCGAAATAATACCGTCTACGATTATCACATTTAGGAGTACGTGGTCTTTTAGAACGATTACTGGAGTTAGTATTCGCAATCGATTTTTGACAGCTACTTATGGTGGAATTTGACGTATTCGAAGAAGAATTAGAAGAAATAAGCCGATGATTTTTATCATAATCGAATAAGCTTGTCTCGGATTTATCTTTATCACTATTAAGAGTGGTGGATAATAAAGAAGAGTTGGTAGAACTCGATTCTGTTGGTTTGACTGGTATATCTCTGGGACTTATGGTATCGGCCGTTGCTGTACTTGAAGTTTGGCTCGATGGCGAGGTTAAAAACGAATTGGATTGTATAAATACACCATCACAGGTAATTTTGATTGTTGTCACCATGTTTTTTGTTACAAAACATATTTAATTGTGTTTATTATATATCGTCGAGTTTTGAGTTATTTTATCAGCTGCTGTTCATGATTAGAGGCTAAATTTAAAGTTATTTAAAATTACAATTTGTTTGCCTAGTTTTTATACACATACGTACATATGTATGGATATATATCGTTAAATTAACTTATTTTTTCAAATCGTGTTTTTTGCGTATTTCGATCATTTAGAGGGTATCCTATCGATATATGATTAACACACAGTTTGAAAAGAAAATGAGTTAGTGCCTTTCTACATTAAGGTAACGATATATACATACATATTGACTTTATTTGAATTTTTGAAAAACATAAAACCATTTCAGATTAACATTAATTCGAAAATAAATTAAAAACATGTTCGAAACAGCTGTTTTGTATACATTTCACAACAATGTTACCAGAAAAAAATTGAGATTTTCAAAATGATGGCCGTAGACTTAAATGGAGCAAAACGTGAGGCCGATTTTATAAAAGTAAATACGATGTACCAGCAATCGGCAGCTAATCGAAGACAATTTCATTATTGTGAAAAATTTTAGCGGCTGCACAAAACATAACGATTTTTTGAAGCACCCTTCCTGCTAATGACGTAAAGGCCTTAGCATGCAAAAACAAAATCATATGATGAGAGTTCACCTTGAAAGTAGAGTTGCCATACAAATTACCAGATAAACCAATCCGTAGGAAGTAGTCATAGAATATAATTTATTCTATTCTGACAGCGTTCGTTCTCATGTTGCTATTTTTGGACTCTTATTATTTCAACATTTATTTGAAATATTTTAGGTTTCACAAACTTTTAAACTTGAACGATTATTGTACTTTATTTCGATTGTTAATACACAAGGTGCTCGTTTCTTTATGTCTTCATTATAGATTCTACACGAATTAACGAAATAATGAGGTTACTACAATTCGTTCAAAAATGTACGGTGAAAATAAAATTAGTACTAAATATTTAGTCAAAATATAGTCGTACCATAGTGGTATCAAATGCATTCCAGAGGTAGTGGCGCATTTTTGTGTGTCTTTTATTCATTCATTTAAATGTGTCACTATTTGGAACCCAAGAATGGAAAAGAAGATATTAATTACCATTTCTGAAGTAATAAAAATAGTGTCACAAAAAAACAACAATGAAATGCGAGTACTAAAATTAAACCAGTTAGTTAAATAAATAGTTATATTGCCATTGTGAATGTTTAAATGTTAAAGAAAATATACAAGTAACATATATAAAGAGTAAATAAGAAAAGGCAATGACTGTAAAGACAAAATAAAATCAATTTTAAAGAAATTCAAGTCAAGTATTACACGGCACATTGGTATTGATTTAAAAACTTAATCAAAATAAAGATTTAACTGCTATTGAACAGATTTCGTTTGATACAAATTTCCCTCAAATATTTTATTCCGGGCATTCAAAAAAATTGATGACACAACGTAGCTGAATATTGTTAAAACTTAAGTTTAGGGAAACTGTAAACACCCAATTCAGATGGTGATTTAAAAACCATGATTTTCTATCTTTTAAAGTATCTTCAAAAATTCCCTTGAATTTATACCACGATTTTTAAGCAATTCTTATTTTTCCTAGAGTTTTGATTTCATTACGAATAATTGCCCAATCTTTTTGTAAAGTAGAAAAGCAATAAAACATAATAACAAAAATCCAAACGAAAGAAAAGGAAAATAAAAAAAACGCATGGGAAACAGAGAACCATCACTTTCGATCACCAACAAAATTTTCATAATATTTTGTCATGGTTTTTAATCATCGTGTGAATTGAAAGCTTGTATATTTTTATAAAACAAATGAATTTATATTTTTACCGTTTACATATTTTGGGAACAGCACCACTGTGCATACGACTAAAATGGCAAAACATACATAAATATGAAAACTGAAACGACGCACAATCCCTATTGTTGTTGTTGGTATTATAAAATTTGTAGAAAAACTAGATGTTGTAAAATAATACAACAACAAAAAATATATGAAATACTGAAATAGTTTCGTATTTTGCTCTAGTTTTTGCGGTTCGTTTACACTAAAAAAAAAAAGACTTGAGTACCTACAAGTAAACAATACCAAGTAAAAATTGAGAAAAAGAAGTTTTCATTGAGTACAATTACAATTAAACATGACCTAAATTTGTATGTATTTATGTATGTATGTATAAAAAAATCATCTTCTAAAAATTATATTTAAAATTTATTTTTTAAAATTATTGTATGCAAACTAAAATTTAGAAGTAAAGTTCCCACAAATTAAACTGCTTGTTTAACTAAATTCCAACGAAAATTTCTTTCAAAAAGGTACAGTGAAACTTCGATATAACAAAGTTGAAGAGGAGCGAAAAATAATTCGCTATAACGAAATGTAAAGTAAAACGAAAAATACTCGTTATAACTATAGTTTTTTATATCAAAATTATATCATATTGGAAATTAAACGTTGTGGCTTTACCAATTTGCTTAAAGTTTAATTTGTTTTATTCTAACTTCATTGTATAGAGTCTCTTGTGTATGAATACTTCGCTATATAAAGGTTTTATAGCTCTTAGTTTCTTCATTATATGTAGTTTATTTTTGTATGAAGGATTATGCATATAGGATAATTTTTATTTAATATTGGAGGGGGAAGGGCACTTCGTCATAGAAATTTATTATTATGCTTTATAAAAGGTTTTCCAATAGGGATGATATGATTTTGAAGTGACGTTTCGGCCATTTGTAATATGTAATGATCTGTCATTTGTTTTTTATCGTATTCAGTAGTGTTTACAATTTCATCATGGAGAGATATGCGTTTACGTTTCAGTTTTATTATCAAAATAACCGTTCTCCAATTGCAACTTTTCGTGCGCTTATGCCATTTTAGGGTCGTAATAATCGTCCAAGTAAGCTCGATATTCGTCGAATCGTTGAAAATTTTGAGCTTACATTTTCTTTACATAATGGTCAAGTGCCAATAAGACAAAGAACCCCTCGAAGTAATGCAAATATTGCTGCCGTTCAGGCAAGTGTTACTGAAGACCGCAATTTGTCGATTATAAGACGTTCTCTGTCAATGGAGAACGGTCGATGATAACCAACTTTTTAGGGCCGAAATTGGAAGAAGTTGATCTTGACAACATTTGGGTTCAACAATACGAGAAAACTTTGGAATTCGATTATTTCAAGAAATTGTGATATTGAATGGCCTCCAAGAAGTTGTAATTTAATACCATTAGACTATTTCTTGTGGGGTTATTTGAAGTCATTGGTCTTTCGAAATAAACCAGACTCTCTTCAAGCATTATAAGTCAATATTAAACGTACCATTCATGACATACACGACTTGATTTAGTGTAAAAAGTGCTGGGAAATTGGGTTAATCGAATTCGTTCTTGCACACTGAAAAAACAGTTTTACATAAATTCAACGAACTCCCGTTCCTTTGAAATTCAACGTATTATATGTTGTTTCAGTAAAATATTCCTTGAAATTCAAAGGTAAAATTTTATGTATTTATGAACTCAACGTTGAAACCATTATTTGATTTTATTCGTTGATATACGTTGGATCAAGGAATAAATTCTTAAAAATCAACGTATGGTTTCTTAACTTCAACGAATTGATCCAGAAAAATCTTGAAAATCTAAATTCGTTATTTCTAAGTTTCACTGCATTTATAATGTTATATTAATATTTTATAAAAAATGATTAACGTGTATATAAATATAAACTCATCTAACCATTCGGTGTCAAAAGTTTCTAAAAGCTTGTGTATATTATTGACAGCTGCTTATTGTTCTTTACAAAGATTAGGAAATTAAGAGACTGTTAATAGTAGTCAAGTGTTGTTAACAACGAACAAACGAGTGTTTTTTTTTTAAAGCGCCAGGTTGAGGTTATGTTGAGCACATATACTCGTACTTACAGAATAAGGGGAAATATTTGTTTATATATAACCACAAACTAATTCCCTGTTTACAGAATACAATTAAAAATTTCCAATCGTCTATTTGTGTTGAAATCAAAAAGGAACGGATGCAAAAAGTGATAAAAAAAGACAGTGAAAAAAGAACTTTTCTAAACAGACGCTTATAAGAATGTATTTTTCAAAGAGCTCCTTTCCAAAAATGCCTTTTGGTCATGTACTTTATTGAGGGAACAAGGAAAAATATCAATATTGAACAGTAGTAGTGAACAATGCAGCACCTCTAATAATACGAGTATAAAAGGGCCTTAATAAAAAAAAAAAAAAAAAGAAGAAAAACATTATATGAAAACAATGACAATTAAACTATTATTTTAAAACAGTTTAATTTTAATCTTAAGGTTAAAGTTAATTAAGAAATCATAAACATTCAAAGTTTCATTTGAAATGAATAGAAACTTTTGTTTATACCCAAACAATTAAAACATGTTATCTAAAATTAATTTAACGATTGTTTCGGTGGTACTCGTATAGACATAATTGTTTACTGTAGGTAGCAGTAAATAACAAATTATTAGGGACTAAGATTCAAAATATTAAAAATTCAACACTTAAGATGAAATAAATACAGGTATTATGAAAGGGATGCGAATAAAAAAAAAGAATATTAAAATCAAGATACGAGTGGTAGAGACAGCAACAATATAATAAAAGAAATGCTAATGAGGACAAACAAATTATGTTTACGAATACAATGTGAGGAAATTTACATAACATGGCTAATTAATATATTGGCCGTGTTGAGAGCAACTTCAGTATTAAATTAAGCTTCAAAATTTTCACTGAAGGAGAAGAATATATTATTTATGCTGACATTTTTTATAAAACCTAGATATCAAGGTAAATACACAGAAATCTTTTAAAAATATTTTTTTTCGATTTTCTACACAAACTTTAATAACAACACCAATATTATACACAGAAAAAAATTTTTAATTTTTTTTTCAATTAACCCTTTAATTAAAAATATAAAAAAATTTGATTATATATTTAATTTATTTAATTAAATTTTTAATTGTAATAAATAACTTTAGTTAATAAATGTATAAAAATTTAATTGATATTAATAATTTGTTTACTAGAGCAAATTTAATTAAATTTTGAATTGATATCACAAATTTTTTAATTGAAATCAATTTTTATTTTTTTCTGTGTAGGGTGGCAGCACAGGCGTATTTATACGACCATGATGTCGTAAGTTAATATATAAAAAGTTTTGCATAGTTTTGCAGTTTTGTAGACAATTATGTACAAGTACAAGAGTACTTTTTGAAATAAATTCTATGATCAATCGAAAATGCGTAAAATTGAAAGAAATTTTTTTTTATTGAAAATAACTCTTGACAACAAAAGGGAAAAAATTTCTTGTTTCCTTTGATTTTTTTTGTTTCTATCTCAAATTGAGGCGTATTTTCTAAATACGTCAACAGAGTTTCACTAACAGCTTTTGCTTTTTAGTTATAGCTAACTACCTACCCACTTTTAGTATTTTTAATTATATTTACGTTTTATATTGAACACTAAAGTATATTTTGTTGATGTTTTAGATATTGTTTGTTCAAGAAGATGTTGTATGCTTAATGCAGATTGTTTTTATTTGTTAATATTTACACAGGCTAAAGTTCGTAAATGTTTATAATCAGAGAAATATTAGGTAGCAACAGAGGAAAAATTTAATATTTATACATCCGTTTTGTAGATTTTTCAACAGCACTGGCTAAATAGAACAAACGTTGTTTTCGGTAGAAGCCACTAAAGCTCGTCAGCATTCATGTGCAAATGCTTCCACTACTTGTTAGGTAGCTTCGTTGAACGTCATTTCATACATATTCTATTTATAGGCGATTACAAATACAAATAGAATACGCGACTTATTTCTACTAATGAATGCTAGCTGGGGAATTTTTGGTTTTGTTTTTTAATTAATATCATAGATTGGTTTTTCTGTTTCTGGTGAATATATATTTGAAAAATTTTGAAAATCTATATCCGACTTTGTGAAAACAGCGTATCATCAAAAGTTTGAATTTTCTGTCACGCAAGTTTCCAGGATTAAGTGCAGAAGAAGTGAAAGCTGTTATTTTTGGTGGGCCACGTGAAAGTTTCTAACTTTTTTAAATCAATGAATGAAGTTGAATAAAAAGCTTAGAATTCATTTGTTTTGGTAATTTCCTAGGCAAAAGGAAATCTGATGACCATGTCGAGCATATTAACTGATTAAATAATATCGAACTTGCAAGAGCTAGGGCGCAAAATGGGTATACAAATTTACTACCTGCACTCACATTTAGACAGATTTCCACAAAATCTGGGTGATTTTAGCGAGGAGCATGCTGAAAGATTTCATCAGGTTCGGACTATGGTGGAGCGTCATCAGGGAAGGTGGGACGCAAATATGATAACAGACTATTGCTGGTGTTTGCAACGATATCTATCTAAAGTCGTTCATTCAAGGAAATCTTATCAAAGATCATTTGATAGTGTTCGATAGAATTTTTGTTAACTTTTTTGTATTGTTTTGTCAAAATAATAAAATTGCTTATTTCAAAACGTGAAGCTGTTAGCAATCTCCCAGTATTTTTTCATAGTCAGGGCAATAGAAATACCTAATAACAGAAAAAATGGTAAAGGAAACAAACGATGTGTTGACCAGTGTAATAAATTACATAAATATATTTTTTTAGGGAATAAAATTGGAGATTTTCAGGTTTTTAATGGGGATTTTGTTTAAAATGGCTGCATTAGCGAATATTTACTTGGCTACACTTAAATTCATAATGGTGAACATAGGATCGCGTAATGAAGTATTCATCTTCATACACATACATGCATACATAAAAAATTGATATGCAAAACCAATACTGCTGAAAGATTTTATAATACTCTTATTTCAACAGCCCAGTTGTGAATAACAATTTGCTGGGAAACTATTTTCTTTTTCATTTTCCCTTATTCTAAACGAACTTCGAAAATGGGAATTTATTTCCCAACAAAAAGTAAGGAATTCTAAATATGAGGGAGAGGGAAAAATTCTTGATTGTTTTATTCAACCAATTTGACGAGAATTAATGGAGAAATTGTAAATCTAATACATAAAATTCTCGTGTCACGATGTTTGTTATCGAAATCCTCCGAAACGGCTCGACCGATATTAATGAATTTTTTATTCATACTTGGTAGGTATGAGATTAGGTTATATTTTTTTTATTTTAAACCGCTAGGTGCACGAAGAGGGGAGGGAGCGGGCAGTACCTGTATTTACTAAACTATTAACCCAATTCGTATTTCAAACAGAACAAAATTATTTATGTTGTTGAAGGACAGGTGCTGCTACGTCCGTCTCATGTCGTCGTTCGATTTCAAATAGTAGCATAAAATAGGGGGTTGATGAGTGGGGAGAATGGTTCCCTCATATAAGAAAATAGCTTCCGGGCGAAGCCGGCACAATCATCTAGTTAAAATAGGTTGTACAGCGATGGAATAAGGATAAGCAACGGAATATTAAATTTCTCTCTCTTGTTTTATTATTATTGTAGACTTAATGTGTTGTAGATCTTGACCTGACTGAGTAGTCGCTTTACTTGCTCAGCATCAATTTTATATTTTACACTATTTTAATTAAACAAAAACTATTTTATAATATGAAACACATTCACCATTATTACGAGTGTCGTTGTCGTGTCAAATTTCGAAAAAAATGTGGCAAATTTCGACTACGACAACGACACTCGTAATAAGGCCGATTGTCTTATTGTCAATGAAAACATAAGAAAATATTTTTTAAATTTACATTGCTGAACTCTTCCGTTTCTATTAAATAAACCCGAAACAGCGATCTATATTTTCTATCTGCCTTGTTTTATTATTTCCCGGTTTTATTTTTTGATTACGAGGATATTTTCTTGTAAAAAATGATTTTCCCGAGAATATTTAGAATTGAGCTGGAAATGAAATGTGAACTTTTGCCCCAAACCAATAATTACACACAAGCATTTCAGTTGAGTTATCACCAAAGTACTAAATCCCTATTTTTTTTTCTTTATTTTTTTATTTTATGTTTCGTTTCCTCTTTCTTTAATATGATAAGGGGCAGTGCACATATTACGGAACACTGTTTTCAGAGATTTTATACCCCCCCACCCCCCATCGTAACGCTTTTTACTAATTTTTCCGTGCAAAATTTCCAATCCGTAACAAATCTTTAACCCCCTCCCCCCCCTCGAGCATTACGTAATATGTGCACAGCCCCTAAGTGATGGATGGGATGACGATGTGGTAATAAAATTTTTAGCCGAACGACTACATACATACATACATATGAACCGTCAAATTTAATAGTGAAAGTAAAATTTAAAATTTAGCAAATAAAAAAGCGCCAGTTTATAAATATTTGTTGGAATTTTGGAAATACTATTAGTATAAAACTATAAAAAACGTTACAGCCATAACATGATTTAAACAAACATATAAAAAATAAGTTTTACACACAAATAAAATAAAAAAATTGTGTTTGTTTTGGCCCTGAAATAATAATTGTTTTGGATAATCCAAAAACACAAGTTGCGCATGCGCAAATCGAAATAAAAATAGAAATATTGTAATTTTACGTGTATACAGACGGGTACGATCGATGCGTTTACAAATAGTAAAATTACAAAATCTTAATATTTTTTGTTTAGCTTTTTTTTGTTAATATACTTTTTATACTTAATGAAAGTGTTGAATTTTCAAGCCAAAAAATAAAAGTAAGAAAAGCGCGAAAAACGAAAAACAAATAAAAAATTAAAATGTTTCAATGTATTATTGTTTTCTTCACCAAAAACAACAAACAGTAACTAACTAATTCATAAAACGTCCACTTTCACTTAACAAAAAAAAGTAATAGAAAATATTGAAAAGAAAAAAATTCAGCTAGTTGTCGGCTTTCGAATGGAAATAAATACAAAGAAAATTAAAAAAAAAGGTTTTCGTAAAAAAAAATTAATGGAGACTGTGGTAAATGAAAATAGGTTTTTCTTGCGATCTTTATGGCATTCCGTCTGCCTAGTAAGTTGACGCTAAAAATGATGATGGCGCTATTTGTGAATTTTTCTCTCTCTCGTTGTTAAGTTTGCAGGCAGTATTATAAACAATTGTTTGTTAAAGTAGCAAAAGAAAAATTTTGAAAACTTGTTTCGTGTGGTTTCTGTGTAGACAAGTTTTCATTTCAAACTAATATTGCATTTCAATTGTTTGCCGATTCAGTTCTGTCACTGTACAACAATATAGAAAATTTACAATGAATGTGTGCAAAAACTATACGATGACTAATCGCCGCCAATTGTTATTGTTGCTGTTGCTTAATAATCGTAAATGTTGTCAACAAATAGATAATAAAAAAAAATAATTTTGCAATGATTAACATTATAATCGTATAAAATAAAAAGTCGTATTGAATATTTAAATACAAATTTTTGGGCATTAGGAAGGGCTAAGAGGGTGAGTGATATTTACACCTTTACGATAAATATATTTACTTATGATTATATAGGGTGTTTTTATTTTTTTATTTACGTATCCATTCAAACAAAAGTGAGCTTCATTGCTAAACAAATTTCGCTTATGAAAATCGGGATCAAGGTCAATCTTGTTTCATGCTGAAATTTCAAACCAAACTAAACATAAATCACTTGACAGCTGACAAAATGGCTAAAAGTTCTGGACCTCTATAAAAACACCCTTTACAAGCTGGGGTGCCACTTTGATCTGATCACATACAAATTTGCAGATGGTGAATATCTTCACGATATATTTGCTTCTAGATTGTTTATTTATGCCAAAAAGCTGAATAGATGTTGTTATCATTCTACATAACTCACTCAAGAACAATCAATCTTTGATCAATTTTGTACATACTAAAAACCCAAGAACGACTAAAACGCAATTGGTATCGACATCATACGGGGTGTTTCAATGTTCTATCACTCCTAATGAAATTAGGGAAATTGTTCCCGAAACCCATTATTTTTCATGTACAGGCCAATCTTCATTAAGAGCATATTTGTTTGCGAACCGCATTACAGAGATTTGTTTTCGTATTTTAGCCGATCAATTCGTATGTGTAATAAAGTTCCGGCAGAGGTCTATCTAAGACAATGCATTGCATTAGTAGGGGTTATTGCTTGAGTGGTGGACTTATTAGAAAAAATCCTGGAGTTGTGGTTTACAAAGTCTTTGTAATTCATTTTAACCAGCAGACATCTATCAATTCAGTCTAACCGGCTTTATGAGGGCTGTGCGACATTTACAGAATTCATTTTAATTTTAACATATGTATTTAGGAGCTAAATCAGCTGATTTTTTAGTCTAAATAGTCTGACGGAAAGTATTAATTACTGCTCATTTATATCTCTGGCAGACAAAAGATGTGCATCAATGCTGTCGGGCAGATCCTTCTTCTATTCTGAGAAGGTGCTTTGGAACTACACGGACAGATCCAAGGCGGACATTGGAATGGATATAAGCCTTGTTTGCAACGCAGGAAATATGTTTAACCGCTATATATGTATGAGATCAAAGAACACTCGATCTCAGCTTAAGGCAAGTCATCAACAATGTAAAATTGTGTGATGAGCTTTAAAATTTCCCCCGGGAGCCACGATTATGCATCTTGGAGCTGTGCTTTCTGGAGGAAATGGTATTTGGCATTTTCCAGACATTAACTTTGCCCAATTATCCACAAAACTTATTTGTCACTACCCAATATCTGAAAATACAGAGTAAAGGGCAAATGGGCATACATATAAGGTGTAATTCATAAACGATTCATAAAGATAATGTGCACATTAAAACCAGTTTTCTCATACAAAATTCGTACATTAACGCCACAATAACTTTAATAATCATTTATGAATTACACCTATAAGATATAAAAAGAATTAGGGAAACCAATACTAGGGTAGTAGAAGGTGAACAGGCATCTAAGGTCTTTGGACAAGTTCAAAGTTGATAGAAAGTTTATCTCTATGGATTTTCTTTTGATCCTCGATCAGTAACCATAAACTTACTACTAGAGCCGGTAGCCCATACGGTTGAAAGGCTACCGGAAAGTTACAGAACTGTGGTGCGAGATGCATACTCTATTTCCTTGGGGGAGGGTATGCCTGCTCAACAGTGGCAGGGTTTTGTGATCGGTTATTGGTGAGGTCTTATTTGGGAGTGTGGTGCTACCAAAATCGCTGGGAATACTGCTGCCCAAAAACAGAAGCTTCGCTAGAAGCAAGAGATTAGATAACTCAAACCTTTTTTCAAGGGAGCTATGACCATGCAGAAAGGTCGTAGCAGCTGCATGCATAAGAAGTTGCCACCAATTGTGTTCCTTGCAAGTCATATTGGTGACCACTCAACTTCACACGCTTGTAAGAGTAGAAGAACGTTAATGAGATGGTTAGCGCACAAGGAAGATTAAATAAGTGGATATGAAATGACGTTTTGGATGGTCATATCAGCGCAAAAATTATGAACAAAAATTAAATGCACAAGAGAAGGACTGGTAGCGCTCAATAAACAAACAAAAATCGATACTCGATTTGCTGCTCGAAATGCGACCAAAACGTTCTGCTCAACGTAGACGTTATTTTGGCTCCAAAACAATTACAATCCTGAAAAGGATGGAATGGTGGTGATAGTAGATGACTATTTAATAGAACCATGCTCTTTTACGGGGGAGTCCGCTGCTGCAAGATTAAGCTGTGTTATCGGACACATGAAATAGTTTATCCGGTTGTCGAATTGGAAATGGTGAATTTAGAATGGTGAAATTTAGAAGAATTTTATCTTAATTCCTTTATCTGAATGCACAATGAGTCCAAATAGGACCCCCAGTGGGCAGGCTGGTTTTATTTCTAAACTGGCAGTCAATGAAGAAACTTAACCTTACATAGAGGGCCCTTTTGCCTTCATCTTTGAGGCAGGCTCAATGATAAAATTTATTATAAAATATATTTCAATGGTTTTTGTCTAAAACTTCAACATAAAAATTGATGTAATAAAACGAGGCAAACAAAGTTGTTGTATCAAAATAAAGTAAAACAAAAACAACATAAATTATTAAACTGCTAAATGAAATAAAACATTTTTGCTTTCAGTTTATTATTTTAACTGTTTCTTTTAAATGGTGCAACGCAATGAGAAATTTTCAAGGTTTCATTTTTTATGAAGTGCTTAACAACTAATTTTTATAATTTAAAATATTTTTAACTTGTTTAGGCACAAGAAAATTAATTTTTCAAAGATTGCACTTTTTCAATAGAGGAGTCGCTTTAATAAAGACCATCTATGTATATTATATTTTTATTTAAATTTTCATTATCTTTATTGTAATTTTTAAGTTATTTTTTATGCGTTAATTTCTCATTTTATTTTGAATTTATGTTAATTTTCAAACAATTTTGTAATATGGATTGTATTTTCAAACATTTAGTTTACTCGTCGTTTATCTATTATGTCACGTTGTAAATAATTTTAAAAAAATTTTTAGTTTTTTTCATGGGTTTTTTAAGTTTTGATTGTTGATGGAGAAGCATTTAATTTGTTTTTTTTTGTCGATTTCTTCTTTTTACATTTGTGGCTCCGTTTCGTTACTTTTTTACACAGTCGCCCGTAACAAAGTTGTTGCAACAACCAAGCTTGAATGTAAACTAAACTTGTTGGCTTGTTTTAAAACTATTTGCCCATATTTAGCAAACTTCAAGTCAAACACAGAGTAACAAAGATATCTATTCTCTCACAGTGAACGATATTGTGCGAGTATTAATCTGTCTGTCCGTCTATCTCGATGTTATTATGGTTTTATTATGAATAACAATGGGATATTTCCAAATAATACAGTTGTTTTATTTTATTTTTTGTTTGCGGGAATAAAGATTTGATTTACAATTAAGAAATTTCATTGATATGACCAAAGTGATTTATTTATTTGCAAGGTGATTTATTTACTTATCATGTCATGTCATATAATCAGGCTGATTATTTATATATTTTTTAGGTGGTAACTTCACAGGGATAGATGAACTTCACTATAATGAAGATGCTAATAAAAGAGCGATCCACCATAATGTTTTTAAAAACTTAATTTATAATATTGATCAGTTATTATTATTAAGCAAAAAACGTAAGCATATCGGCCCAAAGGATGTACTGTGCGGCCCAAAGGTTCACCAACTCAGGTTGAGATTACGAATAAAAACACAATTCTTCACGTGAAGTCATTAATACAAAGAACTTTATTACTGCAGTTGGGTTGCCAGAGACATTGCTTCGGCGTCTATTCTTCAATTTTGTAGAGTTTACATAGTTTGTTGCAGAGATCTTAATTACTCATGGGTATATAGCGTATGCACCTATATATTTCTGCGCATATTCATAATCATGCACAATAATAAAATATAAAACTGCTCATGCGCATGCCTGATGAGTACGTAAACGCGATATCTGGTTGCCAATAATAAATTGTCATGTAATATTTATTCCATTAGCTTGGGATTTGTTTTGGAATAACGTCATGAAAGGTATTGCTGGTCTTAAAGAATTTCTCAATGTCGACGTAGTTCTATTAAAGGCTTGGAAATAATCTGGTTTTTGTTACATTCAAGTGAGATTCTAAAGAAGGGTTGCGGTTCTATAAACTAACGTTGAGCATTTATTATCCTTGAACGGTCACATTTTTTATTTCTAGCTGTTGAGAATCGTCATCGCTGCATGGCTATTTCACATCAAGTAGATACGAATGACCTCATATTTTCTCTTTAAAGGACTCTGTAGCACAAATAGTGCTGTTTGGAAGTTAGGATCATTTAGGATTTCCCTGTCATTAGTGAATCAGATCTGATCAAGTTCTTTTCCATAAAAATTTTCAACTCTCGTAGTGAGCAGACGCGTTTTTATAATCGTCGCAACTGAATATAAAAAAAATATATAAAAGAAAAAAAAAAAATTTCAAAAAAGTCACAAGTCACAAAAAATATAAAAAAAACAAAACATTTATTGAACAGTTATTTTACTGGTTTTATTTTATTTTTTGCTTGTGTGCAATACACATAAATATTTGCATACACCAACTCATAAGAGAACAAAAAAAAGAGAACTCTAAATGAGTTCACCTTCTAACAACAACAATAATCCTACAAGCAGTAGGAATGTACAATATATAACTTTAGTTGCTGATGACGACAATAAAAAAAATGAATTAAACAAAAACCTGAATTTAACAGAAAACACAAATACTCGTGTGCGATCATTATCTTTGAACATGTTAAATATCGATCAAGAAGCAACAACAATTGCACCTATTAGCAAACTTGTCAGCTTAGCTGTACAATCAAACAAACAAACAATAAATACCCAGGTGACCAACGTGCACAAAATTGTAAATGCAGTGAGTGAAAATAGTGATAATAAAATCCAAACTGGTATGGACAGATACATAACCGTGCTAAAAAGGGGAAGAAGTCCCAAATCAGCTGAAATAGCGTCAACGGCGAAAATGCCCAAAGATGGGAAAAATAATATTAAACATTCTGAAAATCGTTTTGCGATTTTGAATGAACAAGTCGATGAAGACACAAGTACAACAAGGTCCACTAAACCACCGCCGATATATTTAAGAGAACAGAACTCCAACCTTTTGGTAAAAAGCCTTATCTCATTAATTGGAGAAAATGAGTTCTATGTAACTCCAATTAAGCGCGGCAAAATCAACGAAACTAAAATTCAGGTAACACAAGAAAATAATTATAGAAAAATTGTCTCAGATTTTGAGACTAAAAACAAAAACTTTTATACATATCAACTGAAGAGTGCTAAAGGCCTAACAGTAGTTATAAAAGGAATAGATTCAAGCGTGGATCCGGAAGAGGTAAAGTCTGGCCTTGAATATAGTGGCTTCAAAGTCAAAAATGTTTCAAACATTAAAAACAGGGAAAAAATCCCCCAACCTATTTTTAGAGTCGAGCTACAGCCAGGCGACTTGAAAATTAAAAAAAAAGAATCGCACCCAATCTATAGCTTAAAATACTTGTTGCATCGAAGAGTTACCATTGAGATGCCACATAAAAAAACTGGACCTATCCAATGCATGAACTGTCAAGAATTTGGCCATACCAAAACTTATTGCAAGTTGCCTACCGTTTGCGTTGTATGTGGCGAGTTACACAGTACCGCTAACTGTGACAAAATAAAAGGTGATACCAAAGCAAAAAAATGTAGTAATTGCGGCGGAAACCACACTGCCAACTATAGGGGCTGCCCTCTTTATTCTCTTTTTAAAAATTCGTCGAACAGAAAAACCAATGCTACTCCCGCTCAGCCCAACACTCATTTAAACTACCCACAGTTACCTCAACCGTCGTCTAGCCATAATCAATACTCAAATGTTTTAAAGTCTAACACGACTCTTACTCAACAAAAACCTAATAGTCAATCTTCATACGCTAATATTTTAAAGAGTAACCAGATTCCGGCGCAAAAAACTGTACCAGTAAATGAAGAATCAGGGCACAATTTTAGTCGTATTGAAGCCTCAATAGAGGTCCTTATACAAACAGTAAATACATTCACTCTCAACATGTCCTGTATGATGCAGGAAATGTTGAAAATGCAGTCTACCTTGTTGCAGGCTGTATTGAACAAACCATGAACTTAAGAATCTGTTTTTGGAACGCAAACGGCATCTGCCAACACAAAAATGAAATTGAATATTTTCTTCTGGATAAACAAATCGATGTTATGCTTATCTCAGAAACTCACTTGACGTCCCGAAGCTATTTTCGAATTAGTGGATATAATTTCTACGACACCAAGGATCCTCAAGGTAGAGCTTGTGGTGGCTCTGGAATCCTAATAAAAACTCGAATAAAACACTACCTACTAAACGACCTTCGTGAAGAATATCTTCAAGCAACGAACATCTGCATTGAAAATTTTTATCAAAAGCTTGTGATATCATCTGTTTACTCTCCTCCCAGGTTTTCAATTTCAGAGAGTCAATATACCGCATTTTATACAACACTGGGGTCCCGTTTTCTAGCAGCTGGCGACTACAATGCTAAACACACTTTTTGGGGCTCACGTTTAATCAGTCCGAAGGGTCGTGTTTTGTTTGACACAATTTCAAAAATGGGCTTGAATGTAGTTTCAAGTGGTCAGCCAACATACTGGCCAACGGATCGTCAAAAAATTCCTGATGTTATCGACTTTGGGATTATGAAAGGCGTGCCCAGCGAAATGATTGAAGTAGAAGCATCTCTGGATTTGTCTTCAGATCACTCGCCTACTATTATCACTATTTACTCACACACAACTACAACACCAACATGTGATTTACCGCTGACACCTGCACGTATTAACTGGCTGAAATACAAAAAATATTTGAGTGCTCATTGCACGGAAAATATGCCATTGAGAACACCTGCTGACATAGAAAATTCTATTAGGTTGTTTGAAGCACATGCTAAACAAGCTGCTCTTAATGCTTCTTCAATTCAACCAAATCAACAAGCGAGATTTAACAATATTTTTTGTGCAGATGTAGAAAGGCTATTGACTGAAAAACGGAGAGCTCGACGAGAATGGCAACGTTACAGATCGCCTCAGCTAAAATTAAGGCTTAAGGAGTGTACCAAACAGCTAAGAAAAGTTTTACAATCACAAAAAACAGCTTCGCTGCAAAAATTTCTGCAAGAACTCGATGCAACACCGTCAACAGATTATTCGCTGTGGCGTGCAGCCAGAGGACTTAAAAGGCCAGTGATTTGTAAACCACCATTACGAGCATCAAATGGTGACTGGGCAAGAACTGATGCTGAAAAAGGTGATCTATTTGTTAAGCACCTAGAAAAAGTATTTACCCCGAATATTTCTGCTGATATTGTTGAACTGCCACCAGTCGTCTCTTTACCAGAAATACCGATGAGATTTAACATGACGGAGATTGAAAATACTATTACTAGTCTTAACACCAGAAAAGCCCCAGGTGTCGACAAAATAAGCAACAAAATGCTTCAACAACTGCCTTATATTGCAAAAAGAGTTATACTCTTCATTTTTAACAGTATTCTACGGCTGCAATACTATCCTGCAGAATGGAAGGTTTCGATGATTATTATGATACCAAAGCCCGGCAAGGATCATACGAAGGTTGAATCCTATCGGCCTATTAGTTTATTGCCCAACATTTCAAAACTATTTGAAAAGCTGTATATGAGCAAGCTGATGCCTATAGTGACTAGAAGTGGATGCATTCCAGATCATCAATTCGGTTTTCGCAGACAACATAGCACTATTGAACAAACTCACAGACTTGTGAACGTAGTTAGAGACACCTTTGAAAAAAAGAAATTTTGCTCTGCGCTCTTTATAGATGTTTCTCAAGCTTTCGATAAAGTATGGCACGAAGGTCTAATCTACAAACTAACACGCAATCTCCCCGCAAACATAGTCAAGCTTTTAAAAAGCTATTTAGAGGAACGAAAATTTGTAGTTAGGGAAAGTAATTTTTTAAGCCCTCCGCAGTCGATCGAAGCCGGAGTTCCCCAAGGCAGCATCTTCGGTCCCTTACTTTATTTAATTTATGCCTCTGACTTACCGTTAAGCAATAACATTCATACATCAACATTTGCTGATGATACAGCTTTTTTAAGCGTCCATGAAAATCCAGTAGAAGCTTCCATCAACTTACAAGGGTATATATCCAAATTGGAAAAATGGCTTAAACAATGGCGTATAAAAGTTAACGAACAGAAATGTGTACACGTCACTTTTACGTTGCGAAGGGAAACATGCCCGCCTATACAAATCAACACTGAGACTATTCCGCAGCATACTGTAGTCAAATATCTAGGCGTTCACCTTGATCGCCGTTTAACATGGAAATCGCATATAGACGCAAAGTTGATGCAAATGAAATTAAAAACTGCCCAAATTAATTGGCTTATGGGAAGAAATTCTATACTGAGCCTAGACTGTAAACTTCTACTATACAACGCGATCCTGAAACCAATATGGTCCTATGGAATCCAGTTATGGGGCACTGCCTCAGCATCGAATGTCGAAAGAATTCAAAGGCGACAGAATAAAATTCTACGTACAATAACAGCAGCCCCCTGGTATGTCAGAAACCATCGAATTCATAAAGACCTAGACGTTCCGTTGGTGAAGACAGTATTTTCAAAACACGCGAAAAAATATATAAAAAAACTTGAGTTGCACCCAAATCCACTTGCGCGCAATATTCTTCATTATAGAGGCCACACCCGGCTGAAAAGAAGGGATACTCTTTTTCTCAGCCGTTCACGAGAGATGTAAAACAACCAAAATTAACCGTTGAAATTAAAAATTTTGTTTAGCATTGGCTAAACTTACATTTAATATGTTTTAGATTTAAGATTTGAAAAACTTATTGATAATTTAATATAAATAATTAAAGATTCAATAAATAATAAAATTATCAAAAAAAAAAAAAAAAAAAAAAAAAAAAAAAAGTTCTTTTCCAGCCACGGAGTGTTGTCCACTTTAGTGAAAAAGTCAAAGTTTTTGTTCAAGACAAATGTCGGTTTTATTTGATCAGTCATTCTAACACATGGGTCGTTCAAATATTCCCTTCGTATTCTCATATGCCCCAGTAAAAAATAAGGAGATTGGGAATTGTAAAATATAATTTATTGGCAACAATGTAATGTTTAATATGTGGTGAAAAATTAAAAAAAATTATTAAAAAATATGAATTAAAATTTTATAGAAAAATTCTCAAATACGATTGAGAAATCGGACTTACGTAGTCTATAAGTATGGAACCTTGGCTTTAATTTCCCACTGGTCCAAATGAGTGACAAACAAAAATGTGCCCACAAATGGCCAAATTCCCCTAGAGCTCATCAAAATTTACACAATTTTAATTTTTAAAATTTTATAGAAAAATTCTCAAATACAATTGAGAAATCGGACTTACATAGTCTATAAGTATGGAACCTTGGCTTTAATTTCCCACTGGTCGAAATGAGTGACAAACAAAAATGTGCCCACAAATGGTCAAATTCCCCTAGAGCTCATCAAAATTTACACAATTTTAATTTTTAAAATTTTATAGAAAAATTCTCAAATACAATTGAGAAATCGGACTTACATAGTCTATAAGTATGGATCCTTGGCTTTAATTTCCCACTGGTCGAAATGAGTGACAAACAAAAATGTGCCCACAAATGGCCAAATTCCCCTAGAGCTCATCAAAATTTACACAATTTTAATTTTTAAAATTTTATAGAAAAATTCTCAAATACAATTGAGAAATCGGACTTACATAGTCTATAAGTATGGATCCTTGGCTTTAATTTCCCACTGGCCGCAATGAGTGACAAACAAAAATGTGCCCACAAATGGTCAAATTCCCCTAGAGAGCTCATCAAAATTTACACAATTTTAATTTTTAAAATTTTATAGAAAAATTCTCAAATACAATTGAGAAATCGGACTTACATAGTCTATAAGTATGGAACCTTGGCTTTAATTTCCCACTGGTCGAAATGAGTGACAAACAAAAATGTGCCCACAAATGGCCAAATTCCCCTAGAGCTCATCAAAATTTACACAATTTTAATTTTTAAAATTTTATAGAAAAATTCTCAAATACAATTGAGAAATCGGACTTACATAGTCTATAAGTATGGATCCTTGGCTTTAGTTTTCAATTGGTTTAAATGAGTGACAAACAAAAATGTGCCCACAAATGGTCAAATTCCCCTAGAGCTCGTCAAAATTTACACAATTTTAATTTTTAAAATTTTCTAGAAAAATTCTCAAATACAATTGAGAAATCGGACTTACATAGTCTATAAGTATGGATCCTTGGCTTTAATTTCCCACTGGTCGCAATGAGTGACAAACAAAAATGTGCCCACAAATGGCCAAATTCCCCTAGAGCTCATCAAAATTTACACAATTTTAATTTTTAAAATTTTATAGAAAAATTCTCAAATACAATTGAGAAATCGGACTTACATAGTCTATACGTATGGAAACTTGGCTTTAATTTCCCACTGGTCGAAATGAGTGACAAACAAAAATGTGCCCACAAATGGTCAAATTCCCCTAGAGCTCATCAAAATTTACACAATTTTAATTTTTAAAATTTTATAGAAAAATTCTCAAATACAATTGAGAAATCGGACTCACATAGTCTATAAGTATGGAACCTTGGCTTTAGTTTTCAATTGGTTTAAATGAGTGACAAACAAAAATGTGCCCACAAATGGTCAAATTCCCCTAGAGCTCATCAAAATTTACACAATTTTAATTTTTAAAATTTTATAGAAAAATTCTCAAATACAATTGAGAAATCGGACTTACATAGTCTATAAGTATGGAACCTTGGCTTTAGTTTTCAATTGGTTTAAATGAGTGACAAACAAATATGTGCCCACAAATGGTCAAATTCCCCTAGAGCTCATCAAAATTTACACAATTTTAATTTTTAAAATTTTATAGAAAAATTCTCAAATACAATTGAGAAATCGGACTTACATAGTCTATAAGTATGGATCCTTGGCTTTAGTTTTTAATTGGTTTAAAGGAATGACAAACAAAAATGTGCCCACAAATGGTCAAATTCCCCTAGAGCTCATCAAAATTTACACAATTTTAATTTTTAAAATTTTATAGAAAAATTCTCAAATACAATTGAGAAATCGGACTTACATAGTCTATAAGTATGGAACCTTGGCTTTAGTTTTCAATTGGTTTAAATGAGTGACAAACAAAAATGTGCCCACAAATGGTCAAATTCCCCTAGAGCTCATCAAAATTTACACAATTTTAATTTTTAAAATTTTATAGAAAAATTCTCAAATACAATTGAGAAATCGGACTTACATAGTCTATAAGTATGGAACCTTGGCTTTAGTTTTCAATTGGTTTAAATGAGTGACAAACAAATATGTGCCCACAAATGGTCAAATTCCCCTAGAGCTCATCAAAATTTACACAATTTTAATTTTTAAAATTTTATAGAAAAATTCTCAAATACAATTGAGAAATCGGACTTACATAGTCTATAAGTATGGATCCTTGGCTTTAATTTCCCACTGGTCGCAATGAGTGACAAACAAAAATGTGCCCACAAATGGTCAAATTTCCCTAGAGCTCGTCAAAATTTACACAATTTTAATTTTTAAAATTTTCTAGAAAAATTCTCAAATACAATTGAGAAATCGGACTTACATAGTCTATAAGTATGGATCCTTGGCTTTAATTTCCCACTGGTCGCAATGAGTGACAAACAAAAATGTGCCCACAAATGGTAAAATTTCCCTAGAGCTCGTCAAAATTTACACAATTTTAATTTTTAAAATTTTCTAGAAAAATTCTCAAATACAATTGAGAAATCGGACTTACATAGTCTATAAGTATGGATCCTTGGCTTTAGTTTTCAATTGGTTTAAATGAGTGACAAACAAAAATAGGCCCACAAATGGCCAAATTCCCCTAGAGCTCATCAAAATTTACACAATTTGAATTTTTAAAATTTTATAGAAAAATTCTCAAATACAATTGAGAAATCGGACTTACATAGTCTATAAGTATGGATCCCTGGCTTTAATTTCCCACTGGTCGCAATGAGTGACAAACAAAAATGTGCCCACAAATGGTAAAATTTCCCTAGAGCTCGTCAAAATTTACACAATTTTAATTTTTAAAATTTTCTAGAAAAATTCTCAAATACAATTGAGAAATCGGACTTACATAGTCTATAAGTATGGATCCTTGGCTTTAATTTCCTACTGGCCGCAATGAGTGACAAACAAAAATGTGCCCACAAATGGTCAAATTTCCCTAGAGCTCGTCAAAATTTACACAATTTTAATTTTTAAAATTTTATAGAAAAATTCTCAAATACAATTGAGAAATCGGACTTACATAGTCTATAAGTATGGATCCTTGGCTTTAGTTTTTAATTGGTTTAAAGGAATGACAAACAAAAATGTGCCCACAAATGGTCAAATTCCCCTAGAGCTCATCAAAATTTACACAATTTTAATTTTTAAAATTTTATAGAAAAATTCTCAAATACAATTGAGAAATCGGACTTACATAGTCTATACGTATGGAAACTTGGCTTTAATTTCCCACTGGTCGCAATGAGTGACAAACAAAAATGTGCCCACAAATGGCCAAATTCCCCTAGAGCTCATCAAAATTTACACAATTTTAATTTTTAAAATTTTATAGAAAAATTCTCAAATACAATTGAGAAATCGGACTTACATAGTCTATAAGTATGGATCCTTGGCTTTAGTTTTTAATTGGTTTAAATGAGTGACAAACAAAAATGTGCCCACAAATGGTCAAATTCCCCTAGAGCTCATCAAAATTTACACAATTTTAATTTTTAAAATTTTATAGAAAAATTCTCAAATACAATTGAGAAATCGGACTTACATAGTCTATAAGTATGGATCCTTGGCTTTAATTTCCCACTGGTCGCAATGAGTGACAAACAAAAATGTGCCCACAAATGGCCAAATTCCCCTAGAGCTCATCAAAATTTACACAATTTTAATTTTTAAAATTTTATAGAAAAATTCTCAAATACAATTGAGAAATCGGACTTACATAGTCTATACGTATGGAAACTTGGCTTTAATTTCCCACTGGTCGAAATGAGTGACAAACAAAAATGTGCCCACAAATGGTCAAATTCCCCTAGAGCTCATCAAAATTTACACAATTTTAATTTTTAAAATTTTATAGAAAAATTCTCAAATACAATTGAGAAATCGGACTTACATAGTCTATAAGTATGGATCCTTGGCTTTAGTTTTTAATTGGTTTAAAGGAATGACAAACAAAAATGTGCCCACAAATGGTCAAATTCCCCTAGAGCTCATCAAAATTTACACAATTTTAATTTTTAAAATTTTATAGAAAAATTCTCAAATACAATTGAGAAATCGGACTTACATAGTCTATAAGTATGGAACCTTGGCTTTAATTTCCCACTGGTCGCAATGAGTGACAAACAAAAATGTGCCCACAAATGGTCAAATTCCCCTAGAGCTCATCAAAATTTACACAATTTTAATTTTTAAAATTTTATAGAAAAATTCTCAAATACAATTGAGAAATCGGACTTACATAGTCTATAAGTATGGATCCTTGGCTTTAGTTTTTAATTGGTTTAAAGGAATGACAAACAAAAATGTGCCCACAAATGGTCAAATTCCCCTAGAGCTCATCAAAATTTACACAATTTTAATTTTTAAAATTTTATAGAAAAATTCTCAAATACAATTGAGAAATCGGACTTACATAGTCTATAAGTATGGATCCTTGGCTTTAGTTTTTAATTGGTTTAAATGAGTGACAAACAAAAATGTGCCCACAAATGGCCAAATTCCCCTAGAGCTCATCAAAATTTACACAATTTTAATTTTTAAAATTTTCTAGAAAAATTCTCAAATACAATTGAGAAATCGGACTTACATAGTCTATACGTATGGAACCTTGGCTTTAGTTTTTAATTGGTTTAAAGGAATGACAAACAAAAATGTGCCCACAAATGGTCAAATTCCCCTAGAGCTCATCAAAATTTACACAATTTTAATTTTTAAAATTTTATAGAAAAATTCTCAAATACAATTGAGAAATCGGACTTACATAGTCTATAAGTATGGAACCTTGGCTTTAGTTTTTAATTAGTTTAAATGAGTGACAAACAAAAATGTGCCCACAAATGGCCAAATTCCCCTAGAGCTCATCAAAATTTACACAATTTTAATTTTTAAAATTTTATAGAAAAATTCTCAAATACAATTGAGAAATCGGACTTACATAGTCTATAAGTATGGAACCTTGGCTTTAGTTTTTAATTAGTTTAAATGAGTGACAAACAAAAATGTGCCCACAAATGGCCAAATTCCCCTAGAGCTCATCAAAATTTACACAATTTTAATTTTTAAAATTTTATAGAAAAATTCTCAAATACAATTGAGAAATCGGACTTACATAGTCTATAAGTATGGAACCTTGGCTTTAATTTCCCACTGGTCGCAATGAGTGACAAACAAAAATGTGCCCACAAATGGTCAAATTCCCCTACAGCTCATCAAAATTTACACAATTTTTATTTTTAAAATTTTATAGAAAAATTCTCAAATACAATTGAGAAATCGGACTTACATAGTCTATAAGTATGGAACCTTGGCTTTAATTTCCCACTGGTCGCAATGAGTGACAAACAAAAATGTGCCCACAAATGGTCAAATTCCCCTAGAGCTCATCAAAATTTACACAATTTTAATTTTTAAAATTTTCTAGAAAAATTCTCAAATACAATTGAGAAATCGGACTTACATAGTCTATAAGTATGGATCCTTGGCTTTAGTTTTCAATTGGTTTAAATGAGTGACAAACAAAAATAGGCCCACAAATGGCCAAATTCCCCTAGAGCTCATCAAAATTTACACAATTTTAATTTTTAAAATTTTATAGAAAAATTCTCAAATACAATTGAGAAATCGGACTTACATAGTCTATAAGTATGGAACCTTGGCTTTAGTTTTTAATTAGTTTAAATGAGTGACAAACAAAAATGTGCCCACAAATGGCCAAATTCCCCTAGAGCTCATCAAAATTTACACAATTTTAATTTTTAAAATTTTCTAGAAAAATTCTCAAATACAATTGAGAAATCGGACTTACATAGTCTATAAGTATGGATCCTTGGCTTTAGTTTTCAATTGGTTTAAATGAGTGACAAACAAAAATAGGCCCACAAATGGCCAAATTCCCCTAGAGCTCATCAAAATTTACACAATTTGAATTTTTAAAATTTTCTAGAAAAATTCTCAAATACAATTGAGAAATCGGACTTACATAGTCTATAAGTATGGATCCTTGGCTTAAATTTCCCACTGGCCGCAATGAGTGACAAACAAAAATGTGCCCACAAATGGCCAAATTCCCCTAGAGCTCATCAAAATTTACACAATTTGAATTTTTAAAATTTTCTAGAAAAATTCTCAAATACAATTGAGAAATCGGACTTACATAGTCTATAAGTATGGATCCTTGGCTTTAATTTCCCACTGGCCGCAATGAGTGACAAACAAAAATGTGCCCACAAATGGCCAAATTCCCTAGAGCTCATCAAAATTTACACAATTTTAATTTTTAAAATTTTATAGAAAAATTCTCAAATACAATTGAGAAATCGGACTTACATAGTCTATAAGTATGGATCCTTGGCTTTAATTTCCCACTGGCCGCAATGAGTGACAAACAAAAATGTGCCCACAAATGGCCAAATTCCCCTAGAGCTCATCAAAATTTACACAATTTTAATTTTTAAAATTTTATAGAAAAATTCTCAAATACAATTGAGAAATCGGACTTACATAGTCTATAAGTATGGATCCTTGGCTTTAGTTTTCAATTGGTTTAAATGAGTGACAAACAAAAATAGGCCCACAAATGGCCAAATTCCCCTAGAGCTCATCAAAATTTACACAATTTGAATTTTTAAAATTTTATAGAAAAATTCTCAAATACAATTGAGAAATCGGACTTACATAGTCTATAAGTATGGAACCTTGGCTTTAGTTTTCAATTGGTTTAAATGAGTGACAAACAAAAATGTGCCCACAAATGGTCAAATTTCCCTAGAGCTCGTCAAAATTTACACAATTTTAATTTTTAAAATTTTCTAGAAAAATTCTCAAATACAATTGAGAAATCGGACTTACATAGTCTATAAGTATGGATCCTTGGCTTTAGTTTTCAATTGGTTTAAATGAGTGACAAACAAAAATAGGCCCACAAATGGCCAAATTCCCCTAGAGCTCATCAAAATTTACACAATTTTAATTTTTAAAATTTTATAGAAAAATTCTCAAATACAATTGAGAAATCGGACTTACATAGTCTATAAGTATGGAACCTTGGCTTTAGTTTTTAATTGGTTTAAAGGAATGACAAACAAAAATGTGCCCACAAATGGTCAAATTCCCCTAGAGCTCGTCAAAATTTACACAATTTTAATTTTTAAAATTTTATAGAAAAATTCTCAAATACAATTGAGAAATCGGACTTACATAGTCTATAAGTATGGAACCTTGGCTTTAGTTTTCAATTGGTTTAAATGAGTGACAAACAAAAATGTGCCCACAAATGGTCAAATTCCCCTAGAGCTCATCAAAATTTTAATTTTTAAAATTTTATAGAAAAATTCTCAAATACAATTGAGAAATCGGACTTACATAGTCTATAAGTATGGAACCTTGGCTTTAGTTTTTAATTAGTTTAAATGAGTGACAAACAAAAATGTGCCCACAAATGGCCAAATTCCCCTAGAGCTTATCAAAATTTACACAATTTTAATTTTTAAAATTTTATAGAAAAATTCTCAAATACAATTGAGAAATCGGACTTACATAGTCTATAAGTATGGATCCTTGGCTTTAGTTTTTAATTGGTTTAAATGAGTGACAAACAAAAATGTGCCCACAAATGGCCAAATTCCCCTAGAGCTCATCAAAATTTACACAATTTTAATTTTTAAAATTTTATAGAAAAATTCTCAAATACAATTGAGAAATCGGACTTACATAGTCTATAAGTATGGAACCTTGGCTTTAGTTTTTAATTGGTTTAAAGGAATGACAAACAAAAATGTGCCCACAAATGGCCAAATTCCCCTAGAGCTCATCAAAATTTACACAATTTTAATTTTTAAAATTTTATAGAAAAATTCTCAAATACAATTGAGAAATCGGACTTACATAGTCTATAAGTATGGATCCTTGGCTTTAATTTCCCACTGGCCGCAATGAGTGACAAACAAAAATGTGCCCACAAATGGCCAAATTCCCCTAGAGCTCGTCAAAATTTACACAATTTTAATTTTTAAAATTTTCTAGAAAAATTCTCAAATACAATTGAGAAATCGGACTTACATAGTCTATAAGTATGGATCCTTGGCTTTAATTTCCCACTGGCCGCAATGAGTGACAAACAAAAATGTGCCCACAAATGGCCAAATTCCCCTAGAGCTCGTCAAAATTTACACAATTTTAATTTTTAAAATTTTCTAGAAAAATTCTCAAATACAATTGAGAAATCGGACTTACATAGTCTATAAGTATGGAACCTTGGCTTTAGTTTTCAATTGGTTTAAATGAGTGACAAACAAAAATGTGCCCACAAATGGTCAAATTCCCCTAGAGCTCATCAAAATTTACACAATTTTAATTTTTAAAATTTTATAGAAAAATTCTCAAATACAATTGAGAAATCGGACTTACATAGTCTATAAGTATGGAACCTTGGCTTTAGTTTTTAATTAGTTTAAATGAGTGACAAACAAAAATGTGCCCACAAATGGCCAAATTCCCCTAGAGCTCATCAAAATTTACACAATTTGAATTTTTAAAATTTTCTAGAAAAATTCTCAAATACAATTGAGAAATCGGACTTACATAGTCTATAAGTATGGATCCTTGGCTTTAGTTTTCAATTGGTTTAAATAAGTGACAAACAAAAATAGGCCCACAAATGGCCAAATTCCCCTAGAGCTCATCAAAATTTACACAATTTGAATTTTTAAAATTTTCTAGAAAAATTCTCAAATACAATTGAGAAATCGGACTTACATAGTCTATAAGTATGGATCCTTGGCTTTAATTTCCCACTGGCCGCAATGAGTGACAAACAAAAATGTGCCCACAAATGGCCAAATTCCCCTAGAGCTCATCAAAATTTACACAATTTTAATTTTTAAAATTTTATAGAAAAATTCTCAAATACAATTAAGAAATCGGACTTACATAGTCTATAAGTATGGATCATTGGCTTTAATTTCCCACTGGCCGCAATGAGTGACAAACAAAAATGTGCCCACAAATGGCCAAATTCCCCTAGAGCTCATCAAAATTTACACAATTTTAATTTTTAAAATTTTATAGAAAAATTCTCAAATACAATTGAGAAATCGGACTTACATAGTCTATAAGTATGGAACCTTGGCTTTAGTTTTTAATTGGTTTAAAGGAATGACAAACAAAAATGTGCCCACAAATGGTCAAATTCCCCTAGAGCTCGTCAAAATTTACACAATTTTAATTTTTAAAATTTTATAGAAAAATTCTCAAATACAATTAAGAAATCGGACTTACATAGTCTATAAGTACGGAACCTTGGCTTTAGTTTTTAATTGGTTTAAATGAGTGACAAACAAAAATGTGCCCACAAATGGTCAAATTCCCCTAGAGCTCATCAAAATTTACACAATTTTAATTTTTAAAATTTTATAGAAAAATTCTCAAATACAATTGAGAAATCGGACTTACATAGTCTATAAGTATGGAACCTTGGCTTTAGTTTTTAATTAGTTTAACTGAGTGACAAACAAAAATGTGCCCACAAATGGCCAAATTCCCCTAGAGCTCATCAAAATTTACACAATTTTAATTTTTAAAATTTTATAGAAAAATTCTCAAATACAATTGAGAAATCGGACTTACATAGTCTATAAGTATGGATCCTTGGCTTTAATTTCCCACTGGTCGCAATGAGTGACAAACAAAAATGTGCCCACAAATGGTAAAATTTCCCTAGAGCTCGTCAAAATTTACACAATTTTAATTTTTAAAATTTTATAGAAAAATTCTCAAATACAATTGAGAAATCGGACTTACATAGTCTATAAGTATGGAACCTTGGCTTTAGTTTTTAATTGGTTTAAAGGAATGACAAACAAAAATGTGCCCACAAATGGTCAAATTCCCCTAGAGCTCGTCAAAATTTACACAATTTTAATTTTTAAAATTTTATAGAAAAATTCTCAAATACAATTGAGAAATCGGACTTACATAGTCTATAAGTACGGAACCTTGGCTTTAGTTTTTAATTGGTTTAAATGAGTGACAAACAAAAATGTGCCCACAAATGGCCAAATTCCCCTAGAGCTCATCAAAATTTACACAATTTTAATTTTTAAAATTTTATAGAAAAATTCTCAAATACAATTGAGAAATCGGACTTACATAGCCTATAAGTACGGAACCTTGGCTTTAATTTCCCACTGGTCGAAATGAGTGACAAACAAAAATGTGCCCACAAATGGTCAAATTCCCATAGAGCTCATCAAAATTTACACAATTTTAATTTTTAAAATTTTATAGAAAAATTCTCAAATACAATTGAGAAATCGGACTTACATAGTCTATAAGTACGGAACCTTGGCTTTAGTTTTTAATTGGTTTAAATGAGTGAGAAACAAAAATGTGCCCACAAATGGCCAAATTCCCCTAGAGCTCATCAAAATTTACACAATTTTAATTTTTAAAATTTTATAGAAAAATTCTCAAATACAATTGAGAAATCGGACTTACATAGTCTATAAGTATGGAACCTTGGCTTTAGTTTTTAATTGGTTTAAATGAGTGACAAACAAAAATGTGCCCACAAATGGCCAAATTCCCCTAGAGCTCATCAAAATTTACACAATTTTAATTTTTAAAATTTTATAGAAAAATTCTCAAATACAATTGAGAAATCGGACTTACATAGTCTATAAGTATGGAACCTTGGCTTTAGTTTTTAATTGGTTTAAATGAGTGACAAACAAAAATGTGCCCACAAATGGCCAAATTCCCCTAGAGCTCATCAAAATTTACACAATTTTAATTTTTAAAATTTTATAGAAAAATTCTCAAATACAATTGAGAAATCGGACTTACATAGTCTATAAGTATGGAACCTTGGCTTTAGTTTTTAATTGGTTTAAATGAGTGACAAACAAAAATGTGCCCACAAATGGCCAAATTCCCCTAGAGCTCATCAAAATTTACACAATTTTAATTTTTAAAATTTTATAGAAAAATTCTCAAATACAATTGAGAAATCGGACTTACATAGTCTATAAGTATGGATCCTTGGCTTTAGTTTTTAATTGGTTTAAATGAGTGACAAACAAAAATGTGCCCACAAATGGCCAAATTCCCCTAGAGCTCATCAAAATTTACACAATTTTAATTTTTAAAATTTTATAGAAAAATTCTCAAATACAATTGAGAAATCGGACTTACATAGTCTATAAGTATGGAACCTTGGCTTTAGTTTTTAATTGGTTTAAATGAGTGACAAACAAAAATGTGCCCACAAATGGCCAAATTCCCCTAGAGCTCATCAAAATTTACACAATTTTAATTTTTAAAATTTTATAGAAAAATTCTCAAATACAATTGAGAAATCGGACTTACATAGCCTATAAGTACGGAACCTTGGCTTTAATTTCCCACTGGTCGAAATGAGTGACAAACAAAAATGTGCCCACAAATGGTCAAATTCCCCTAGAGCTCATCAAAATTTACACAATTTTAATTTTTAAAATTTTATAGAAAAATTCTCAAATACAATTGAGAAATCGGACTTACATAGTCTATAAGTACGGAACCTTGGCTTTAGTTTTTAATTGGTTTAAATGAGTGAGAAACAAAAATGTGCCCACAAATGGCCAAATTCCCCTAGAGCTCATCAAAATTTACACAATTTTAATTTTTAAAATTTTATAGAAAAATTCTCAAATACAATTGAGAAATCGGACTTACATAGTCTATAAGTATGGAACCTTGGCTTTAGTTTTTAATTGGTTTAAATGAGTGACAAACAAAAATGTGCCCACAAATGGCCAAATTCCCCTAGAGCTCATCAAAATTTACACAATTTTAATTTTTAAAATTTTATAGAAAAATTCTCAAATACAATTGAGAAATCGGACTTACATAGTCTATAAGTATGGAACCTTGGCTTTAGTTTTTAATTGGTTTAAATGAGTGACAAACAAAAATGTGCCCACAAATGGCCAAATTCCCCTAGAGCTCATCAAAATTTACACAATTTTAATTTTTAAAATTTTATAGAAAAATTCTCAAATACAATTGAGAAATCGGACTTACATAGTCTATAAGTATGGAACCTTGGCTTTAGTTTTTAATTGGTTTAAATGAGTGACAAACAAAAATGTGCCCACAAATGGCCAAATTCCCCTAGAGCTCATCAAAATTTACACAATTTTAATTTTTAAAATTTTATAGAAAAATTCTCAAATACAATTGAGAAATCGGACTTACATAGTCTATAAGTATGGATCCTTGGCTTTAGTTTTTAATTGGTTTAAATGAGTGACAAACAAAAATGTGCCCACAAATGGCCAAATTCCCCTAGAGCTCATCAAAATTTACACAATTTTAATTTTTAAAATTTTATAGAAAAATTCTCAAATACAATTGAGAAATCGGACTTACATAGTCTATAAGTATGGAACCTTGGCTTTAGTTTTTAATTGGTTTAAAGGAATGACAAACAAAAATGTGCCCACAAATGGTCAAATTTCCCTAGAGCTCGTCAAAATTTACACAATTTTAATTTTTAAAATTTTATAGAAAAATTCTCAAATACAATTGAGAAATCGGACTTACATAGTCTATAAGTATGGAACCTTGGCTTTAGTTTTCAATTGGTTTAAATGAGTGACAATCAAAAATGTGCCCACAAATGGTCAAATTTCCCTAGAGCTCGTCAAAATTTACACAATTTTAATTTTTAAAATTTTATAGAAAAATTCTCAAATATAATTGAGAAATCGGACTTACATAGTCTATAAGTATGGAACCTTGGCTTTAGTTTTCAATTGGTTTAAATGAGTGACAATCAAAAATGTGCCCACAAATGGTCAAATTTCCCTAGAGCTCGTCAAAATTTACACAATTTTAATTTTTAAAATTTTATAGAAAAATTCTCAAATACAATTGAGAAATCGGACTTACATAGTCTATAAGTATGGATCCTTGGCTTTAATTTCCCACTGGTCGCAATGAGTGACAAACAAAAATGTGCCCACAAATGGCCAAATTCCCCTAGAGCTCATCAAAATTTACACAATTTTAATATTTAAAATTTTATAGAAAAATTCTCAAATACAATTGAGAAATCGGACTTACATAGTCTATAAGTATGGATCCTTGGCTTTAATTTCCCACTGGTCGCAATGGGTGACAAACAAAAATGTGCCCACAAATGGTCAAATTCCCCTAGAGCTCATCAAAATTTACACAATTTTAATTTTTAAAATTTTATAGAAAAATTCTCAAATACAATTGAGAAATCGGACTTACATAGTCTATAAGTATGGATCCTTGGCTTTAATTTCCCACTGGTCGCAATGGGTGACAAACAAAAATGTGCCCACAAATGGTCAAATTCCCCTAGAGCTCGTCAAAATTTACACAATTTTAATTTTTAAAATTTTATAGAAAAATTCTCAAATACAATTGAGAAATCGGACTTACATAGTCTATAAGTATGGAACCTTGGCTTTAGTTTTCAATTGGTTTAAATGAGTGACAATCAAAAATGTGCCCACAAATGGTCAAATTTCCCTAGAGCTCGTCAAAATTTACACAATTTTAATTTTTAAAATTTTATAGAAAAATTCTCAAATACAATTGAGAAATCGGACTTACATAGTCTATAAGTATGGATCCTTGGCTTTAATTTCCCACTGGTCGCAATGGGTGACAAACAAAAATGTGCCCAAAAATGGTCAAATTCCCCTAGAGCTCGTCAAAATTTACACAATTTTAATTTTTAAAATTTTATAGAAAAATTCTCAAATACAATTGAGAAATCGGACTTACATAGTCTATAAGTATGGATCCTTGGCTTTAATTTCCCACTGGTCGCAATGGGTGACAAACAAAAATGTGCCCACAAATGGTCAAATTCCCCTAGAGCTCGTCAAAATTTACACAATTTTAATTTTTAAAATTTTATAGAAAAATTCTCAAATACAATTGAGAAATCGGACTTACATAGTCTATAAGTATGGAACCTTGGCTTTAGTTTTTAATTGGTTTAAAGGAGTGACAAACAAAAATGTGCCCACAAATGGCCAAATTCCCCTAGAGCTCATCAAAATTTACACAATTTTAATTTTTAAAATTTTATAGAAAAATTCTCAAATACAATTGAGAAATCGCACTTACATAGTCTATAAGTATGGATCCTTGGCTTTAATTTCCCACTGGTCGCAATGAGTGACAAACAAAAATGTGCCCACAAATGGCCAAATTCCCCTAGAGCTCGTCAAAATTTACACAATTTTTATTTTTAAAATTTTATAGAAAAATTCTCAAATACATTTGAGAAATCGGACTTAAATAGTTAATAAGTATGGATTCTTCAAAGGTAGTGCTCGTTTTCATGCCACTGGTCATCGAATTACATGCTATGTGGTATAACTTGTCGAGTTGACATCGAATTAGGGCAGTGCATGTCACGTTTCCCCAAAATAGTCGTTGGAAGGCATGAAAAATAAATTTTAAGCAGTAATTAATCGATCTCCAATCAATTATTTAAATTTCCCCAATTTTTGCAGATCCGACCAAACGAATCCATTTAAAAACTTATGCAGAGGAGAGAGTTCCTCGATTGTTGAAAATAGATTTTTCATCAGATTTCGATGTTTTGAGCTATTAATCTGACTATTTTTTATGATTTTTTATTTTAACGGTTTAACTGATCGCAACAATACTCACGCTCTTTTTAAGATTTTAGCTTTACTGAGATGTCTTGCTCTTGTTAGCAAATAAATACATTTTAGAAGATTTTGACATTTTTTAACTAATATGTATAATTTTTTAAAATTAATTGTTGGCACGTCTGCGATTTATTAATTTGTCGATTGCTGCAAAATTTCATTGAAATCGATTCTATTATATTTCATGTAGGTCGGTTGTAACAAAAATCCTTTGTTCAATTAGTTTTCAAAGATTTCAGCAACAAAACCAATTAAATGGTGTGAAAAAATTTTTAATTTATTTTTAATTAATACTAACATTTTTAATCGGTTTGAACTTAATAATCGTTGAGAGTTTTGCTGATGGACTGCTAGATCAACTGAATAACAGCTTGTCAATCAAAATTACGTCAGTGGACTCGTACTGATCTGTTAATACATTTAAGGGCATGAGCTGTGAAAGCTTCCAACCATTTCGGATGTATACAATACACATTTATCATTTTTTTTAATGAATCTTTATGTTTCATATGACATTATTTGATGTGGAAGATGTGCAGTGCCGATGTTGAGTATGCAAAAACATGCAGCCGCATACATATGCATTTATGTATCATGTGTGATTTTACAATTTATAATGATTCTTTAACAATTAACAAGTCACAGTTTTCCAGTATTAAAATGACGTAATTATCTTTTAATTGAAATTGCAAAAAAAAAACTATAAATAACTGCATAATTTCTGTAATACAGTTAATATAAAACATACATATGAAGAAATACAAGTGGACATATAAACATGCATATTCAAATATCGCTACCTTAAAATACAAAGCTCTTAACTAGATAATTTTTCCAAGTCGAGTTTTTCGCATATTTCGATAGATCTGAAGTTCATGTAATGAAATAGGAAAAAATTTTGAAAAAAAATAATCATAGTCAGTCAGGCCCTTTCCATATTAAGTTAACGACATCTTGAAATGTATGTATGTAAGTACGTTCCATGATATTTGATTAAACTTCATTCAACGGACGTGGCTAAAAGTAATTTTTATATTAAACTTCTTTGAATAAAATGTTTCTCATCTTTTTCTTCAGCTTCTAAATTGAAACTGAAAACTTTCAAAGAAATCGTTGTTTGCTTTTGTTTCTGTTTACAGACCAAGAACATTGCAAAAATCTTACATTAATAATTTTAATTTTCTTCAGTTTCCATCATTTTATTTTCTTTCCGTTTGCAAATGCATCATGCTAACACTTTCATTCCACTTAAAAAAAAACAAGCTTACTTGTCCGATCAGTAAATCTCTTGCTTCTTCTTTGCAAATGTAGTAAAGTTCTAACGGTACATTAGTCACTTTTCATTTTTATCTGAATACCAATTTTATACCAAGAAATGAGTCTGCATTTTTATATTTACAAATGTATAAGTAATATATATAAGTAATTTCATTTCAAGTTTTTTTGTGACAAAACTGAACAAGTCGTTCCATAGTTATGATAAAATTGGGAAATCAGCCTATCGAAAATACAAAAATTTAGAAAAAAATAATAAAAAAAAAAATTATCCATAGAGTTAAAAAATTGTACCATTTTTGTACTGAGGTATCCATGATGCATCAAATCTATATAGTGGTTACTCAAGCGCAATTTTGCTGTTTACTTATGTTATCAGGCTCCAGATCAGTTTTATTGAATTAATGAAAATTCCAATTACTAAGAGTTTTTTTATGTTGAAAAACATTAGTATATTTAATCAGTTTAGCAGAACTTCAAGTCCGCTACACCTCTCATCAGCGTTCATTTGTCCATCTTTACAATTTTCGTAAATTGGATACTAATTGGAAAGAATATCAACTATTTAACCAAGTTTTCAACAGAAATAGATCCAAAAATTAATAAAACTAAACTGCGGAGGCTTTTCACAAACTTCCTTACGAACTTAACCGAAAGTGTTATAAATTGGTTAAATTAATTTAGGTTACTGGAATAACGAAAACAAGACTCCAGTCCATTTTTGGGTTAAAGTTTGATCCCAATCTACTTCGCTTCCTGCAGGTAACTCAATGGGACCACATTAGGATCCAAGTGGCCTGGAAAATAATTTCCCTTCCCAGCATCATGCCAACCTAACCTAACCTAATTTTTGTGGAAGAAAAATACAATTAAGAATGAAATTAAGAAATAGAAAAGTTAAATGGGGAAGAAAGTTTATTTATAGAGTTTCGTATAAGACGAGACGTTAGAAGTTAAACACTGCACCTGTAATTTCTTACAAAGTTACGAATGTGTGCCCCAAAAGCAACAAAATCGGCACCAAAACATCTGGCATCACAACATCCCATCGTCCAGCAAAGAATGTTCTCCTCTGCTAAACTCATAACACGTCAAAAATTATAGCAACTAAAATGATATTAAAGGAATTTCGTAGCATAGAAATTCCAAAACTATTTCCAGAACTCATACCAACTACAAAAACAATAATGAAAAAACAAGTCTAGCGGAAAAAAATGACATACAAAAAGCACGAAGATAAAAAAATTGGCGTACAAAGGAGAACGTTCTGAAGTATACAGTAGGTATAGTTTGTAGGTATGTACGTAGATATGTATCGGAAAAATAAACAATTGCCCAACAACAAAAAGTCTGTGTTATTCGTAGATTACCGAAAGCGGCATTAGTAAAATTCAGTCAGTTGTGTAAATAAACATTTCAGTTGTTGTTTTATTTTGTATATTTGTTTGCATGTGTGCATGGAAGTAGCTATCCATCTATTGTGCACTAGCAGCACAAAAGTGACGCATTCCCTCATGAATGTCGTTCTTTATGTGAGTATCGCTCTGGAAATATTGGTGGTGGTGGATGCAAGCAAGCAAGAATGCAGCAAACACAATTATTGATATGCTGCAATAAGACCAATTCATTCTTTAGTGGACAGCATACACAAAGTTGCACCCATTTAAATATTCTAGCTAAGGAAGTATATGTATGTCGATACGTGCTTACATACATATTTATGTATGTATACTATTGTGCAATATTGCTGATGATACTGTGGTTGGTCGTAGATAACTTGCTCCAACTTTTAGTATGGTTATGATCGTTTTATTGACAATTTTTTTTTAACTTATTCGTCGGTTTGTACTAAAAATAGAATAAATAACAACAGCAGGACTACCAAAGAGCAATATCTCACTTAACTCACAATATGTATAGGAAAATAATGGTCATAGTTATTCTTTATTTTAGGAGTTTGGGTCAGGAAAAAATTATTTTCTTATACCTGCAACATGATGCAGTGCAAGCTACGTATTCGCGATTACCCATTATCGCCACTTCCCGGTTATCGCAACAGCTTAATTTTTAAATTTGCATGTTCCATAATTGCGTCAGTTTAAGAAAAACGGGTTCTATTTTCGCGAATTTTATCTGTTTTTTTAAATTTGATTACAAATGTCTATAACCAAAAAAAGGGAAATCCCTGTCTCTTGATATGTTAACCTTTTTGGATGATTTTGATCTTCAATTTTATCAGTTTAATCATGTCATTTATTGTGTAAATACATCTCTTAGGGTGCGTACAGAGTGGCCGCTTGTTGCCGAGCCGAGCTGGCTGACGCTTATTGCGAGAACCAATGCGAGAAAACTCATACTATAGAAATTAGTACAAACAAGCGCGAACAGGTCATAGTGGGCGCCGAGCTGGTCAGAGCGCAAAGCTGATTGAATGCGAGAAAACAGTTCCAAAGCGCATTTCAGCGCCGAAAAAATTATTTATGTTATGTTGTTATGATTTTAACTTGTTTGGAAAGCATAAAAAAAATTAAAAACAAAAATTTAAGAAAAAATAAATAAAACATGCAATCAAAAAATTAAAAAAAAAAATAAAAATTAAAAAGAAAATAAAAATTAAAAAATAAAATAAAAATGAAACAAAAAAATAAAAATTCAAATAAATAATAAAAATTATTCTTGAAATTTTTATTACATTTTTTTTATAATTGTTATAATTTTGTTTAATGTTTAATGTTTATTATTTATTTGAATTTTTATTTTTTGTTTCATTTTTATTTTATTTTTTAATTTTTATTTTCTTTTTAATTTTTATTTTTTTTTTTAATTTTTTGATTGCATGTTTTATTTATTTTTTCTTAAATTTTTGTTTTTAATTTTTTTTATGCTTTCCAAACAAGTTAAAATCATAACAACATAACATAAATAATTTTTTCGGCGCTGAAATGCGCTTTGGAACTGTTTTCTCGCATTCAATCAGCTTTGCGCTCTGACCAGCTCGGCGCCCACTATGACCTGTTCGCGCTTGTTTGTACTAATTTCTATAGTACCAGTTTTCTCGCATTGGTTCTCGCAATAAGCGTCAGCCAGCTCGGCTCGGCAACAAGCGGCCACTCTGTACGCACCCTTAATATGGGAAAAGTTCAACATATTTTAAAAGCAACGATTTCTCAAGAAAACAGAGATATAATAACGTTGCACTTTAAAGAAAGCTAAGTACAAAAGACTGGAAAAATGCGATTCAGCTGTTATTTTAAGAAATAAGTTGCCAACAAAGATACTCAAGATCCAATTATTTAAAAATGTTTAAAATGTAAATATATCAATAAAAAACAATTCTAATTTTTAAAATTACATACAATTACTCAAGAAATTTTGGGTTCTGTTGTCGCGAAAATTCAGTTTTCAGTGGCTTTAGTCGCAAAAATCAAGCTTGTACTGTACATGAAAATGGTAATTAGCATAACTCTCTATCAGTCACACTTAAATAATTAGATTTTAATATTGCCAAACATTACGATACAAAGCATTTTTTTTAATTCACTAAAAAGTAAAAAAAAACAAAAAAGACATGTGGCACTCGGGGACTGCCGCGGTAAAGCTATTGCAAAGCTTTTTTTTATCAACTTAAGCAATTATATTATTACGTTTTGTTTAATAACTCCGTTGTTTTTCTGGCAATACTGGTTGTTAATGAAATCAAAATCAACAGCATACTTTAGGGGTTAACATACATTGGGCGATTTAAATACTTAAAAAAACAAAAGACTTAAGAAACAAACTTAGTGGCAGGTTTTTTCGTTTCAAAAACAAAAGACTTAAGAAACAAACGTCTCAAAATTTCTTTATTCGGTCGCCTCCAAGCCCGCGATAGAAGCTATGCAATAGCTTAATAACACGAAATTTAAAAACATATAAGCCATTTCCAAGTACACTATGTATCGACTAGTATACTAGTTAAGTTTTGATCAGCCCTGTGGACACACACACACTCACATTTATCACTACAAAAATATTTCTATGAGCCTAAATGTGCTAATACGTGTATGCTAAAAACAGCAACATATTTAAGGAATTTTTATGAATTTTTGGGGAGAAGTATGCACACACTACCGCAATAATATAAATATGTATGTATGTAAATACATACATACATATATGTAGATATATTGCTAAATCATTTTAAAAAAACTGAGAATAGGTACGTTTTTTTTTTATTTTTATATTTTTTCCTTAATTATTCTAGTTTATTAACGGGGCTAATGCGGCGTTAATATTGTCTGATCCAAAACTTGTTGTTTTTTATTTATTAATAATTTCTAGTGAATTCGTAAGAAACACGAACACACCAGCAAATTATTATCTTTTCACGCAAAGAAATGAAAAGTGAAAACAAAATTCAAAATATCACTTTACTTTGTGCTGTGCTTTAATAAAACATACAAAAATAGAAAAAAAAATACAATAAACAAGTGTATGTATGTACATATGTAGTTATCTAAAAAACTTTAAGGTTATTTAATTGAAAGTTATCAAATTAGCGCACACAGATTGCTGGTGCAAATTATCGCAGTCTAAAAATAATGATAAGCAAAACGTCTGGAGAAACAAAAAAATATTTGTAGAATACAAGCAACTGGAATCACTAATTTTGAGTAGGTAGGTACCTATAACTTTTCATTTAACGAATTTTTCTTGAACAAGGAAAGCATAATGGTTATTCTAATGGAGTTTAAAGCTTCTAAGAAGACGATGCTTTTAAGGTTATATTTCTATTCAGACTAGTGGGTTTGGATTAATAACAACAACAGTGACGTTTGTCACTATTCAGAGCAACACTGCCATCGACCTTGGCTCTTAAACGTAAATTTCGTTTTGAATTAATATGAATAGGTACACTATTAATTAGTTTAAATAAAACTCTCAGAATAAAACTCAACAAAATTTTAATTCGAAAAACTTCAGACGCTTATAGAGTTTAACAAAAAACTTTAAAATTCGCAAAAAATTTATTTTCCTATTAAAAAAAGGGCGCGTCCATTGCTTAAGAAAATACGACAAAAATAATAATGAAAAAAATTATCTTACAAAAGACTGGGAAAATGAAGAAAGCCTCCTACAAAAATTAGAAATGTGTGTCCTTCAAATTGTAGATTAAAGTGAATATGAAAAGCAGATGAGGAAAAATTGTGGGAGTATAGTTAAGACGAAAAGAAGAGCAAAAAAGGGATTCACAAAGGAAAACAACAATAGCATAACTATATACATACACACATACTGTAGACATCATTACATATTAACATACTCGTACACACTTAAATTATTCGGAACAATGTTGTAACATTTTACCAACAACCACAAAATCTTACCAATAAATACAAAATAAGCAACAATAAGAAGTAAAACAAAAACAGAAGCAGCATCAGCATCAGACGTTTGTCTGGGTCGGTATAAATAAAAAAAACAACAACAACAATAAGCAACCCCCAATATTTTGTTCATTGATCCAGTTCTATTTTCTTTAATGCTCTTGCTTAAAAAAATTAAATCCTTATTTAAAGTTTTAAAAGCCATTTGATTTTAGATTAATTAATTTGTAGCATTCCGTTACGCTCTGCAGGTGGTGGGTAAGTATACTAACTTTTTAAAAATAAGTAAGTAAATAAAATAAATAAACTTTGAAAAATAAGATTTTATCTTTGTAGAGAATATACATACATATTCCAAAAAAAATGATGCCAATTTTTATAAAGTGTAAAAAAATGATGCCAGGGGACCAACAAAGTTGTTTTAAAATTTTTTATATTAAACAAATCTTATTTATCAGCCATAACACAGACGTCATTTCCGATCGACAAAGTCTTCAATTCCAAAAGTTGAGTCTTTAGAAAATGATAAAAGAAAATTTTGTTTGTTATCAAACCACTTTTAAAATTCAAAATTGAATTTTTCTACTAACTTAATTTGTAGCTTGGCGAATTCACTTTACAGTTTGCGTTAATTCTACAACAAATACAATTCAATAACGTTTGACATACTTATGTATCTGCATACTTTGAGGAGCGTTAGTAAAAGAAACTTTGCATTTTTTTAAAAAATCTCTTAGAAAGCTTTGCTAGTAAAATAAAATCTAAAGATTATTCTAAAAATTAATAATAGTAAACACTTTGCTGTCCTTAAATATAACATAGAATACTTGACAGAACTGTTATTGATCTATTTCACTATTATATGGTGCTGACTGGAGATCACTAATCATGTGAGCCACATATTTGGAAAGGGGCTGTGCACATATTACGTAACGCTGTTTTCAGAGATTTTATACCCCCCTCCGTAACGCTTTTTAATAATTTTTCAGTGCAAAATTTCCAATCCGTAACAAGTCTTTAACCCCCCTCTTGGAGTGTTACGTAATATGTGCACAGCCCCAAAGGCAGACACTTGCCTTAAATGAATTTAAAAAACATCTACTTCCGATCTCAAAAAAATTTATCGAACAAAGTGTCAACAAATAACTGGATAATAGTCACCGGATAAAAATACCTGAGCTTTTCATACTATGGCTGACTTCCAAAACGTTCGTATACAAAGTTTGTATACAGTATTGCTACTGTATTTAAATCACATACATATGCAAAGTTCCGAAGCAATGCAACAACTATAAAACCGATGCCGTCTTTGCTTTCTTACTGCGTTAAAAATACTTGGCGGCGGCGTTTTGAAATGGTATACATTGTACAATTATTGTACTGCGGCGTTATGAAATATGATGCTTTGTTCAAACACAAAGCAATTGACGTTTTGGAAGTCAGCCTATCTGTTATGAATTTGTCTAGATTTTTCGATAGAATAATAATTCATTTTATGCTATCTCAAGATAATTTTAGTATGTGGATACATACAAGTGTACAATACTGTATTTAATACACCGGTTTTTATTCGCACCTGGTTGTTTTAATAATTATTAATTAAATTTTTCAATATGTAGTGCGAAAGCCGGTTGGACCAAAATTTCGGATTCTTAAGTAGGTAGGTATTCACATGATGATAAATCTTAAAAATACAAATATGCCTTAAATTAATTATGTAAATGACTACGTATTCCTGAATGCGTTTCTTATTGCCATCAATGGTAAGAAGTCCTAAGTATCTATGTACATATCAGATATCAGAAATAACAAAAATATGTATTAAAATAGCTATATAAACTTTTGTTTAAAAATAGACATTACATTTTTGCATTATTTAAATCCAGTTAAATCCAACGACAATATACACCTGATGTTGGAAAAGCACACCCTTTTTTTCAATTTGTTTTATAGAATGTCATCTAAAGGTATTGTTATCACTTACTTTTAATTTGGCAGCTTCCATAAGGTTTTATCTTTTTGATTAAATTTATGTTTTGTTAATTTCAAAGAACCAATCACATTTATTGTGAAAAAATAGCCTTATCAAACTCAAAGCACTATTCCCCAATTTAAGTAAGTATGTACACATATACGTACATATATATATATATATATGTATATATTGTTACCCTATTAATTTTAAATGTGTGTTTGCGTTTCGCAATATTTTGTTTGTTTCACATAGTTATTTGTTTTCGTTATTTTTACTATTCACTTCTTTCGTAGTTTTATTTTATGGAATTTCTTACAAAAATATTTTGTTTTTGCGTTTTTTTTTTATTAATTTTCCAATATGTATTTCGTCGTTTCGTTTTCATCTACTTTTTCATACAATTTCTTTACTTTACACAAACACTTTTACGTTTTGTTCACTAACACCACGATATTAAGTGGTAAAACATGCCTATTAATGTGAAAAAAAAAAACTAAAATACAAAAATTCCTTCTTTATATGTTGATTTTTAATCGCACTTTATTCATTTTTTAAAGCAAATTTTTATGTTATTTTTAGTCAAATACATTAAAACAATTATATTTGAGTAAATTATTTAAATTTCTTAAGGTTTTAATACGATTTTTCTTAAAATTTTATTCAGTCGTCACACAAATATATTCACAACTCCGAGACTAAACTTTTAGTATTGCCAATTATAGTATTTTGTAAAGGAAGTGTTTGGTGAGCTTTTTTTAATTTAAGCAAGTATTTAAAGCTGGCAGCTTTTCCTGAATGGGGCTACTAGTTTATTGAGCATGGCAAAACAAATGTTTTGTTTTCGTTTTGTTTTTCGCTGTTGCACGTGTTAACATATATCTCTCATAATTTTTATTGAAAAAGTTTAGTAGTAATGCGTAATTTAAGATTAAAATACACCCAAAGATATACTCAAGGCATTGCCCGGGCTAAATTTGTATTATTTAATCCCAGTTCGTGTAAAATTGATGATCTTTGTTTTGTGGTGACTGAGGACAAGTTGTTTTTGTACCAACCTGGGTCACCTCTGCTCCCTAAGCTTTTGGCCGAGGTACCAGACATTGTGGCAGCTGAGTACTTGGCTTTGGAAAATGAAATTTGTTTGGCTACTGCTGTAGGTGAAGTTTTATTGGTAAATCCTGAAACACAACAAACAACTGAAGGCACATATTGCGATGTCGGCATCGACAACATGTCTTGGAGCCCCGATCAAGAGGTTGTTGTATTTATTACTAAACAACGCAATGTGGTTGTAATGACTTGTACTTATGATCCCTTGGCCGAGCATACATTGGATGATGAATCCGCTGAGGCTGTTGGTGAATTTGTAAATGTTGGTTGGGGTAAAAAGGAAACACAATTCCATGGTTCCGAAGGCAAACAGGCTGCCAGGCAAAAATTAGACGATGCAGCGGTAGTCAATTTAGAAGAATTGGCCAAGGTAAGGACTGGAAAATGTGGAAGATAAATATTGTTTGTAAATACATATATTTAAATATATTATAGGATATTAACATAGACTGGCGAGCAGACGGATCTTATTTTGTGGTCTCATATGTTTCAAAAGTTCGTGGCCGCACATTCAAAGTGTTCGATAAGGAGGGAAAATTGCAGTATGTTGCTGAAAAGCAACCGAATCTTGGGCAAGCTGCAGCATGGAGACCTTCTGGGACTTGGATTGCTGTGCCTCAAAGACTACCCAACAAAAGCTGTATTGCATTGTTTGAGAAAAATGGTCTACGGCATCGTGAACTTATTTTACCATTTGATTTACAGAATGAACCCATCGAGAGCATTAAATGGAGCTCAGATTCTGAAATTCTTTGTCTAAAAACCGATCAGAAATTGTATTTATACACAATTGGTAACTATCACTGGTATTTGAAGCAAGTGTTAGAATTTCATGCAGAAAATCAAATAAGTTCCTTGCAATGGGATGGTCGCATTGGCGAAGAGAAAACTTTACATATACTCTTAGATGATGGAGAATATTTAATTTATAAATGGCATTGGACTATAGATCGCTACAATAGATCTGGCCTAGTGTGTGTTGTGGATGGTAAACGTTTATTGTTGACGGATTTTTCTAAAGCTGTGATACCGCCTCCCATGAGCAGTCAAGAAATTATATTAGACGGTGAAGCATATATTATATCGGTATGCTTGCAGGGTATGGACTTATTCCTATATGACTCCAGGCATAATATACATGTTTACAAAGCTGAACTAACATCTGCGACAATTTTCTATAAACTGTGTATTTTAAAATCATTGGAAAACATGTATGATTTAATACCATTACAATATGCTGATTTACATTATTATGATGGAATGGAAAATGGATTTAGTTTAGTGGCCCATTATACCGCAGATAACTTCAGTATATTGCGTCTATTTAACTTGGATCTAGCGCAATCCTGCTATAAAATTAAGTGCTCTGATATTATACCAGGTACAATATATGCTCTGACTTCTTTTGGCACACAATTATATTTTCAAACAATGGAGGATTGTAGATTAACACATCTTAGGTTTTATTTTCGTACTACTCTTATAAAGCGTTTACAATTTGAACATTTAATTGAACAGCTAGACAATTTCCAAAAATCAGATAAATCTGAAACCTTGGCCATTGCTCTTACTAACAAGCAAGATTTGTTTATAAATGACAAGCGTATAGATCAAGATGTTACTTCTTATTGTATGGCTGGTAATTATTTGTCTTATACCAAATTGTCATCTTTGCACTTTTTACGTCTGTGTGATTTGTGTGTTGTGTATGAAAGACGTGTGGAGAGGGGCTCTAGATTGGTAACCACGATAACAGATTCTGCTCGTACCATTTTGCAAATGCCACGAGGTAATTTAGAAGCCATTTGTCCCAGGGTGTTGTCCTTGGAACTGGTTGGAATTTTATTGGAAAGTCAAAAATATTGTTTGGCATTTGATATTCTCCGTAAACAACGTATCAACTTAAATATTTTGTGCGATCACAATATGCGTGTTTTCATCGATAATTTGAATTGCTTTCTGCAAGAAATACAAAATTCTAATTTGCTGAATCTCTTTCTAAGTGATTTAAAAAATGAGGTGAATTTTTATTTACTTACAGAAGAATTTTAGAGAACTTTTTAAATGTCTTAATTTTGTAAATTATTTCAAGGATTTCACAAAGACTATGTATGCCAGTAATTATCAGAAAAACTCTCAAACATACCCTGAAGGTTTTAAAATCGAGGAAAAAGTTTCTTATATTTGTAAGGCCTTGTGCACGCGCATGGAAGAATGCAGTGAAAAACGTTATCGGTTGCCCATACTAACGGCCTATGTGAAAATGGGCAAATTGGAAAAAGCTCTGCAAATGATATGGGAAGACAAGAAAAAGGATATTGCGGCTGGTGAAGATGCAACAGCTGCAGAAGATGCTTTAAAGTATTTGCTTTATTTGGTGGATGTCAATGAACTTTATAATGTAGCCTTGGGTACTTATGATTTTGGTCTGGTTTTATTTGTGGCTCAAAAATCACAAAAAGATCCTAAAGAATATTTGGCATTTTTAAATGAGTTAAAATCGTATGAATTAAATTATCGTAAATTCAAAATCGATGAACATTTAAAACGTTACGAAAAGGCTCTAAAACATATTGCCAACTGTGGACAGAAACATTTTGATGAAGCTGTAAATTTTGTTAAAAAACATGAATATTATAGCCAAGCACTCAAAGCTTTTAGAGATAATGAAGAGTGCTACAAAGAAATTTGTTTGGCTTTTGCCGACCATTTGAGAACCAAAGGAAAGTATGAAAATGCCAGTATTTTATATGAGCGGGGTCGAAACTTGGTGCAGGCTTTGCTTAGTGCCAAACATGTATTAGATTATCATAGAGTGATAATGTTGGCTGACAAACTTGATCCCTCATCAGTCAGTGTAGTGGCAATGTAAGTTGTTCTCGTCATTTAAGTATATACTCGTATACGCAGAGATTTATCATTCAATTTCTTTTAGTTCCTTGATATCGCCATTACAAGAGCAAAACAAATATCTAGAAGCCTACGAACTGGCCAAAAAATATAGCAATGACTTAAGTTTTGCTTTAGAAGGCCTCTTGACGGGTAAATTATTTTTAACAGCATTTTATGAAATAAATTCACAAGAAACCCAAATAAAAGAAGAGCTGCTACAAAGCTCACTACTGCCTAAACTATTGGCGTATCATGAGGAACTTTCTCAAAATCTACTTAATGAACAAACTGAATTCTTAAAACATAAAGAACGTTTATTAGAAATACGTGTTTTACGCTCAAAACAAGCACAAGATTTATTAGAACAACCTGATCAAGTAGACTTGGACGAATGTGATTTATTATCAGATACTACAAGCTTACGTTCCTCACACTACACAGCCAGTTCAAGAGGCACTGGGTAAATAAAAATATTTAAACATGATTTTTTTCATAAATAATCGCCATTTGATAAATTTAACTTTTATATTTTTTCTTTAGAAAAACATTCCGTTCTAGCAAAAATCGACGCAAACATGAACGCAAACTTTTAAGCTTTAAGCCTGGTAATCCTTTTGAAGATATTGCTTATATTGATGCTCTTTATAATCAGATAACAAGCTGTCATAAACAACAACAGCATATACACGACACCTGCAAGGCTCTAATACTTTGCAATTGTGATGACCAGGCCAGTGACTTGCAACAGCAGCTGAAACATTTGTTAAAATTGATGAAAGATTCTCTCGATGATATCTGGATACCGGAAATATTATCAATATCTTCAGTCCAGCAGATGTTGCAAGGACCCAATATCGATTACAAACAATTGAAAGACGAGCAACGTTATGTCATGATGGGTGAGTGAAAAATAAATTAATTTTATTAGATTTAGCTTGACGTGAGGAATATTCGCTGTAAAAAATTCGTCGTTAGTCCCAGTTGTGTTCGCAGCATAACTGCCAACATAACCTCAAATACTGATTTCTCACCGATTTTCGAAAATCGAAAGTTCGTTAGATCAATCTATTCTGATTAATATTTGGCGGGCGATGATGAGTGAAAAATTCTACAAATTTATTATTTAAACATGGGTGCTTGTGTGTGATATTGTGAGTACCCAGCGAATATTTTCAGTCGTATTCGATCCGAGTTCTGTCAGAAAGTCATCACACTACAACAATATTTGATTTTTGATATTTGGTACCGTAAATAATAAGCAGTCATAAATATTCATATATAAGTATATGACCCTTAAATCTTTAAAACAAAAGTGTAAATAAATCAAAAAAAAGAATAAGTTTAGTATGGAAGGAAAAATAAAAGAAAACTATATATTTTCTACTCTCCTGGAACCTTTCAGATCATAAAATTATTTTCAGTTTTTGCTGCAACTTTTAGTTCAGGTTTTAAACTTTTAAGGGTTTTTCTTAAAGTTCTGTATATTTTGTTTGTTTACTTTATTGAATCATATGTTTTATTTTTCTACTTGATTTTACTGGCAAAAATTTGTCCAGTAAAAATTTGCAGGCTCTCAGTCAGACTACTGTCACTTGACTCTCTCAATTAATGTTCTCTTCCGCAAATTTATGTGTAAAACAACGCGTTCCAGTAAAATCCAGTGCAAATTTTCACAAAGTTGCCGTAAACGAACACACTTTATATTTAACATGGATGTCACACGATCAAGATTTGTTTTAATTTTCAACACACACGTTTTTTTACTAATACACACACATTTAAGGCCGGGCACATAGAATCCGTCATACGTTATACGTCGTTTTAAATGATAGCAAATTGCAATCGTGCGACATTCAATTTTCAAGCATTTTTTACTTTTAGTTATTTTATTTATTAAGAGTAATCACGATGGGTAGTGCAAAGTGTGCAAACGATGCAAATGTGTGCAAACACAACAACAAAATGTATGCATTTGCAATATGCTTCATTTTGCTTCGTTTGCACTAAAAAAACAATGAGCAAAAATAGTAGTTCATATTTAATGAATTGGAAATGAAAATAAACAACAACCGTCATATTTGTATTTGTTTAAAAAGAAAATTAAATTTTGTAAATAATTTTAATTTAATTTATTTAATTTACAAAGTTTTAAGCTTAGATCCCACTATCGGCACAATGTACCGATTCTCGTCGGCTCACTGAAATAAAGTTATAAGTAATAAGCTAAATTTGCATTATTTGCCAACTAATTTAAATATAAGATATAATTTCACCACACTGCATTGCTAATAAAGCCATATAGACTTATACCAGAATTAATTGAGAAATAATGCAATTTTGGTTTAGTACTCTTGACTTTATTGCAGTGAGCCGACGAGAATCGGTACATTGTGCCGATAGTGGGATCTAAGTTTTAGTCATCTTTTTTTTGAATTTATTAGTAAGTAATAATTTTATGCATTTCTAACTTGACATCAGATGTCAGTGCTGCAACAATTTTTGATGATCTGCCACATTTTTGTTAAGAAAATTCATGCTCTTCCCAAAAATGAAATAAATTTAAAAGTACGCTCACGAAGTACACTAACATGCACAGCAAATTTGCAAAATGCTAATTTGCACAATCACCATCGTGATTACCCTTATTGTTTCTGTAAAAAAGTAAGGAATTGTTTGCTGCAAACAGCAGTGTGCACATGGTTAATCTTTTATTTTAAATATAAAACGCCCTCTAATTAATGTTCGAATATTCATGTATTGAATATTTATTTTGTTTTTTTTTTATTTATGTCACAAATAAAAGTTGACAAAATAATAATAATCTTCTCAAGTATGATTAACAGTGGGGGGAAATTATTCCTTGGTATTTATTTGTTCCCGGAAAAAAACCTGTGGAATATGATTCAGCTGTTTAACACGTCCAGAACGAATGATTACAGGGCGTAGATAAAAATTCCATAAACAAGACAGCCAGCCAATAAATGCTTTACAATACTTTTTTTACCGAATTTGAAATATAGATATGCATCAATTCTTTGGGTGGAAAACTCGCAATAAGTTTCTCTTTTCCCCTGGAGTTTGTTTTCCAAAGAATTTTTAATTAAAAATAGAAGAAATAAAAAAGGAAATGTTTTAATATGCGGGAAAATTTATTCATAAATGAATTGAATATTCAATAATGAAAAAAAACGGATACGAAATAAAATACGTTCTTCATATAAAATTCAAAAGTGAAGCATAAAAGAAAGTTTTCTAGTTTAAACTTTTAAAAATAATGATTTATTTGCTATAAAACACACAATGTTTTCTTCAATTACAGAACCACAGAAACGCTTCAAACCTCAACTAAATATAATCGATTGGGAACATGATTTACTGCAAATATAACTTCGTTAATCTTTAAATTAAATTAATAAAATAATTTTTATATATATCAAAAAACAATTAAATCAATAAAATGTTATGGATAAATCAGCTTATTTTTGAATTGAAAACTCTAATTTACGATTCACTGGTTACATGGAAATTTTATTAGATTTTACATTTTACTTTCGTTTTCATAATATTTTCTTGAATTAAATTTTGTTTTATGCAAATTATGTGTAATTAATTGTTATATTTTTAAGTGTTTTTAATGCATCTAATAGCTTTTTTATTCGTTTTTATAATTTTTTTTTTCGGTTTGATATGCTTTATTTACTTTTTTAAATCAGCCAACCAAACAGGCAATTGATCATGCAATTGTTTGATGAAATTTTTTAAAAACTTTATTTGATGATGATTGAATTTGTTGTTTTTTTAATTTTTTTTTATAATTTTCTTTTCTATAAACACTTTTAATTTCATTTTAGTTTTGTATTAACTTTCACTAATTAAAGCGATTTTCTTAAGTAAGCAAAATTATGTTTGTAACAATATCTTGTTAGTTTTACTATAATTACTCAATAATTACTACATTGCACAGTGGACATAACATCAAATAAATGCTAACAATATATGCATAATTCCGAGGGACGTGATCGTAATTAATACAAGACATATTTCCCATTATAATTTTCAGAAATCGTATATAAATTCAGGTTTAGTTAAGTTTTAAGTAAATTTAAGTTTAAATACAGTTTAAAGTGAGTTAAAAATAAAGCAGCATCATGAAATGTACTGAAAATCTTATTAAGCAGCTGTTTAACTCAAATAAATAAAAACTCGAAAAAAAGAATAGTTTTATTTTATTCGAAATGATGCCATTATCTCAGTTCCAGAGATAACCTGCAAATTCTGTCGTATGTTTGTGTGGTTTTAGCTAATCTGTTAATGTATAACAATCAAATTAGAGCATAAAATAAACCACATAAATTTGTATTAAAAAACTAAGTATATATATTTTGCATGCGCTAATATCTTTAATAGAAATAAGTTTTACCATTTAAAGTGGGTGTTTGAAGCATGTAGACTGATAAATTTGCGTCAATTGAAAATATTAATTTAATTGTTTTGAATGGGGCGTTTTATTTAAATTTATTTATCATTATTATACTAAATACACACATAAGCGAAAATAAATAAATACATAATAATTAAAAAAACGCCTTTAATTTTATTAAAACTTCTTGAAAATACTTTTAAAGTAGAACTCTTTTCGTACCCAAAATTAACATTTGAAAGTAAAATTTCTCTTTCAATAAAATAAAATAAGAAATTTTCATAATGTTTAAAAAATTGTCATGCATATTTCCAATATGTACGAGTACATACTTACATAAACACATGCACGTACTAACGTGGGGCCATCTTGAGAGCAGCTTTATTTTGTGTTAGAAATTAATTTTAATTAGATCGAATAAAAGCGGCAGCGTTGATTAACATGAACAGCTAATATGGTCCTTCTCTTCATGTTTTTGCATAACTCTTTGGCAACCAAATCCAAGGGAAATTCATATGGGAATCATGCGAATTCGCCTTGATAAAATTTCTTAATATTATTTATATTGATGGAACTTTTTTCGTTTCCGCTTGTATAGTTTGTTGTTATTCGGATGGGCAAGAGTTTGACAGTACGTAGATAGATGCATATGTATGCGTGTATATGTACAGGTGTGTATTGTAGATTCACACATATCCTTATGCACTCAAGTAAAATTAAATAATTGAATTCTTGACAAATATCACACTATTCTATTTATCAGATAGATTCTATCTACATACCTTAAATTATTCCGGAATAATTTACACTTTGCTGCTGCTCCAGAAGAATTAGATACATACATACCTACATATGTATGTATGTATATATGCATATACTTTAATATTTCCTATTACAAAAAACAAAATGTGTATTTATGTATTGATATTAAGAAAAAGTAAAGTAAACACATTTATAACAAGTTTATTGGTTATTCATTATTTTGAGAGTTTTATGTTAACCGCGTATGTCTCAATATCAAATCTCTGAAAAAAGTTCTATTGGAAACTATGAACGAGATTATGAATGATCACCAGTACTCCGATGGCTTAATTGTACTAACATATGTATGTACATAGGTAGTTTGCACCAGGGGTTTGGTCGCAAAAAAATTGTTAGAACATTCATAACTCTTAAACTATTATAACAAGTGTTTACATACATGTATGTTGAAAAAAGAATCGTGGTGAAGCTCCTATTTTCTGTGAATATTGCCCGTTTCGAATTGATAGATTTCGACAACATATTTTCTAAAAAAAAAATAATTGAATGCCAATCCAAAATCGAATCAGCTGATAGCACAGAAAAACAATCACGGTTTTTGCACAGACAAATTTTGCAAAAACCTCATGCATGTGAAAGAAAATTGCAGAGAAAGTAGATGGGATACAGAGAAATTTCATCTCTGTCTTAGGTGAGGTTACGAGGGCCGCCACATCTGAGACGTGACGCACTTGGGTCCGTTGATTCGGTCCCTTTGTGTTATCCTAGAAGAGACAGGGCACAGGAAATTGGTTATTCCATTTCCTGCAATTGCCCTGTCACCGAGTCAAACAATCCAGATTGTAGCAAGAAGGAGGATAGCTTGACTAGCCCCATATTCGCCAGACTATCTAGGTCTAGGGGGACCCTGAGTCGCAAAAATCGATTACTCAATAATCGATTTCTAAACAAAAAAATCGATTTGTAAAAAATAAATTTAAAAAAAAAAAAATCGATTTTTGTTCATACTTCGATTGTTTATACGAAAAATACCTATTCGATGTATTAGTGAAAATGTCTTTTGAATATTTTATTCAAGTGAAAATTATTTAAGTACATATGAAAAGTAATATTATCAGGCTCAAGTTCAGTTTTATTGAATTAATGAAAATTCACAACTACTAAAGGTTTTTTATGTTGGAAAATATTATTATTTATATCCAATCAGTTTTTAGCAGAACGTATCAGTACCGATTTCAAGGCCGCTACACCTCTCATCAGCGTTCAATTGTCCATCTTTACAATTTTCGTAAAATGAATACTAATGGGGAAGAATATCAACTATTTAACTAAGTTTTCAACAGAAATAGAATACGAGAATTAATTTAATTCATTTTACCCATTACTGGTTGGAAATTACTAATAATCAACACAAACTCACTTTTATTCGTAATAATAATAATATAAAAATATGAAAATTATTTAAGATAATAAGTATAAAAAAATAACCCAATGGACGATTTTCAAATTTTATCAATTCAGATTCGAATTCTTCACATATACAAATATTTATATATATATATATATGTCCTTTATTTATCCAAATATAAATAGAATTACATTTCTGAACACCATAAATACTTAAATAAAGTTCAGTGTGAACATAGGGCGTCACAAATATTTAATACTCTTAAAAATTTTATAACAGTCAAAATAGTACAAAACAATAAGAGTAAAAAATAACAATTTTTTTACTCTCAAAACTGAAATACAAACTACACCACTCACATTTTTTCATCGTCGATTACAAAATACAACAAAAAGAAAATAATAATAATAAAAATAATAAAAATCGATTATTTATTCACATCCCTATCTAGGTCTGGCAGAGTGTTGGAGCCCATAGTATTAGCCCTTATAGTATTAAGCGCGGAACATTGACATAGAAGATGAAGAACTGTTTCCTCTTTCTCCTGACCGGTACAACTTCTGGTATGAGTACCGAAGCACCAGTGCCCTGTTAGCACTGTTATCAGTTGTCTTATACGACATTTACCAAGTCTAAGTAGATCGCGAGTTCTGTGCAGGCTGTAGCGGGCCCCAGTGGAGCTGGCGACTTGACAGGTATACTCTTGTTTCCACATATTTTGAGCAAGATTATATGATTCCTGTTGGATCAATCGCTTGCAGTAAGATAGTTGAATGCCACCGAAGTGACATATCATCGAGTTGCTCAATGATGGACCCCTTTTGGCAATTTCGTCCGCCATATCTCTGTCTTTGTCCCATCTCTATTAAATTTTGACATGTGTAAATCAAATTGAAGATTGCTATTAATAAAATCAAAATCCCCTTCATTCTAAATTTTTTTACCGCAATGAAAAAAAGCGCTTAAAAGCAATCAATTTAATGGTAATAATTAATAAATGACAAAAATAGACATATGCGGTTATTCAAAAAAAAAAGATCCAAACAGCGATTAGCTCCAGCTTCATTTAATTTTGGAATCTTTTTGTTATCAATTTTTGATTGAAGAAAAAATCTCGCACAAACCAAACACTCACTCTCGCTCTCATACAAAATTAAAAGTGAAGCAATACAGCAGAATGCTGAATGAACAACAACAACGAACAACTTGAATTAATAAAATCAAATACTAGCTGAGAGTATGTGCAGAAGTGTGTGTGTCCGTTAGGGAGCAAGAAAAAGTTGAATACTGAACATTTAAATCATTCGAGTACAAACATTGGAACGCGGTGGAAGTGCCTTTATTGTAATCTTGTACGATTAATTTGAGTTTTATTAAAATAATAAAAAAAAAATGCAGAATAACTATTAAACTGTGATGATATTCAGTGTTTTCATTTCAAATACCAAAAATATATGAAAAAGTGTTAATAAAAAACGCGCTGCAATAGGAATCGCATAAAAATTAATGTGAAATCATATAAAAAAGTGATAATAAAACGCAAGTTTTAAACGAAATCATATGAAATTTAAAAACCATAAAGAAGTTAAAAAAAATAAAAAAACAAAAAGTAATATTTTGTGTGATTATAAATACATACAGGTGTGTAAACACTTTCATACATCCATACAAATGTATGTATAAAATTATAATAGAAATATGCAATTTAAATTAATAAAACCAATAAAACAAATCTTTAAAGAAATCGTAAAGGAGCTCTGGTTCGTCTAATAATCAGTCTTGATTTTGTTTGGTTTTCGACTGCTTTGCGATCTGCTGATCTTACTTTCTGGCATTGTTGGTGGCATGGTGTTAACATCGACCACTGTACATACTGTTAAACGTTTCACTTATTCTTGTTTAGAAATTTTTCAGAAAAAAATAGATACCTACACACATACTTACATATGTATTTAATTGGCAGGTAATCCTGACAACTTGTAAATGTGACACTACTCTTGCAAAGTAATAAGAATACATTAGAAAATGTACCTACATATGTATGTATGTATGTATTTGCCTTCAATAGTTTAAACAGTGTCCTGCAAATTTTACGAATTACATTTTTGTTTGAAAGTGTTACATTTGTGTTAAAATACTTGCGAGTAAATACAACAATTAGCCGAAAATAAATGTGTGCACCAAAAATAGATTTTCCGCATTGTAATAAATAACAACAAAAAATTGGTAAAATCAACAAAAGTAATGAAGTGGAACAAACTATGTATGATCACTAAATTTTTTTGCTTTTTATGACTATACTGAAATGGCGGGGAAATAGGTACAACTTTTATAGTATTACCAGATAATTATATCCTTGTAAATAGAATTTCTGTAGCGAAATGGAATTCTCGTAGGCAATAGGCACATATGGAATGGGGTAAACTCTTTTTCCTGCGGCACCGCAATCTAAAAGATAAGACTAAAAGTTATAATACAATTTTTCGATATCTAGTTTCGTTTTTGAGATATCAACGTTTGCACCCAAGGCGAATTCGAACCTGGTGGTCTCCAAAGCAATTGCGATTATATTCGGCCACTTTCGCGGATTGTATTTTCGATATTCTTGAGATGTCAAAATACTTTTTTCGGTACATATTTTTCACATCCCAGGGAGGAATTTTGTGGCAAATGCCTCCCTCATAGTACGCAAATTCAAATATATATATATGTATGTATATATATAACTCCTACAAGGAGCATAGGACCGTAAAACATGAATATGTTAAAATATTTGATTGCAGATATTCCTATTTATTTATGTTTTAATACAAAGGAAAAAAATGCCGACTACTTGTTCTTGTCGAGATTATGTACATAAGTATATATATAGGTTTAACCTTTAATTTTTTTTGTTTGTTCACTCGGTCTTACAACGAGTGTCATTGTCGTAGCGAAATCTATTAAATGTGTGATTACACAGTACTTTGGATTCGTTAGAGTTCGACTACGACCGACACCCGTGATACGGATGGTTTGACCGTGTTTTACTAAAATTTTACAAAAGTCCAATGATCAGCTTTTCCAATAGAATTTGTCTGTTAGAGAGGTCTAGAGTTACGCAAGTACCAAGGCAATCAGCAAAACTATTAACGGACAAAAAACAACAATCGGCCTGATTTGAAATTAAGCAATTTTACCAACGAATCCAGAGTTATTTTTTGATATTCAGTGCTCTTTTGATTAATTAAAGAAAAAGAAAATATAATTGTTGTTAATTTTTGGCTTGAGGTCCAATTTTATTACACACACACATTAATATTTTAAATATCTAAAGAAGTCACCATAAAACAGTTTTTTCTTTGTTTCAAGAACATAAAAAAATTCTTCAAGAATTCAGCAACAAGCAATGCCAGATGCAGCTCCTCAATGAATCCAAATATATATTAAATTCTCTGAATTAAAGTAAAGGTATGTATTTTATTAAATACCTTTTCAAAAAGAAGAGTAGTGTATCAATTCCAGGAAAATTAATTATCAGTTCATTGATCATTATCTTAAAATATATTTCAATCAAACTTAAGTTTTCCTAACTAACTCACTAGCTAACCTAAATCTCTGTAATTAGTTTATATTTCAAAACTTTGCACACATATATTTTTCATTAATTTGGCTTATCTAGTTTTTTCTTAATTTAACTTAATTATTTGAAAAATGCGTTAAAAAAAAACATGAAGAAAATATAAAAATAAAAGTTGCTGGCGACAAATGTACAACCAAACAAATAACGAACAAACAAGATTTAAAACTGGCAAAACGACTTTCAACATCAGTTTGTTGTTTTTTTTTTTTCTTCAATTTTTATTATATTTTTATTTTATTTATTTATGTTTCTTGCAAAAACCGTTTTTTTTTTTTTGTAAGTTTGTGTTGTATTATTTTCGCATTTTGTCTTTGTTAATTCTTTTGCAATATTTTTAAATATTATTTTGATTTAAGATTTTTTTATTCATTGTTTTAGTTTATTTATGACTCATCAGTTCCACTTGATTTTGAATTGTAGATTTCTTGAGAATTGAAGAGTTAAGCTAAGATTAGACTGCACATATATTTGAGAATATAAAGTTGATCATAAAATAATGGTCTTTGGTTTCTCTCTCACCGCTTAGAGTAATTGAGTTTGCAATCACATGTTCCCCTGTATAAGGAATGCAACCTTGTGATAATAAATACAGTGATACAAAATTTTTGAGGACGTTACTGTTGTATGATCTCCATGACGTGTATTTTTTTTACTAAGTTCTTGAACCTTTTAACAAAGAAAGCATTGTAACCTGCTCTGTTGGCCCGTCTTTTTTGGGTCATGGTCGAGTAGCATTAATCCGACAGACGATCAGTCTAGGTGACTTCGCTAATAAGCACCAATGATCTGCCTATCATCAGAGTAGCAGAAAATTAGGGCGAAGAAGCCTTCGTTCCTCCCAGGTTTGCTTCTTTTTCCAAGGATCCCTGTTTTATGTTTAATATGTATATCTGTGATCGGATAAATAACTATCATGTGAGATTCTCCGTGTACATTCCTTGTATTTGATGCAACGAAACAAAAGTGATTACACCAGCTTTAACTCCGGTATTTAAACTGTGGGTTGAAAAACCATATAAACGTTTTTTGTAGAGAATTATCACTAGAATTTTTCAGAGCATTGAACTTCTTAAAAGCTTATCATCGCATAATATTGCTGCTGCTTCTCCTTCATAAATGATCTCATTTAACTCGCCACAAATCAGTTAAAGCCTTAAGACACAATTCCCTTTCTAATTCTTCAATTACAAAACTTTTTCATACTCAATAAATTATTGTTAAAGCCAAAAGTCACAACCCTTTTTCTAATTCTTATTGCAAAAGTTGAAAACATTTGAAAACCGCTAAAAGCAAAAACAGATCAAGGCAACTCAAACCAAAACACAAAAGCAATAATAACCCAGTACTGCAAGTATTACAACATCAACACAACACGAAGAAAAATAAAGCCACAATACAACAATCACTCACCATCAGAGAGATTAAAACAATTATTTTTGAAAAAGTTAAGAGCCACAAAACAATATACTACATAGAAATAAAATAAAAGTTAATAAAAAAAAAAACAAAACAATCCAAAAGAAACCAAACAAAAAATACAGGGACGAAAGGTCAGGCAGACAAGTATTCATTTTCTTGGCTTTAATTTTGTTTTATGCTCCTCGTATTCTTTTGTTTTAATAGAGTTCAAAACTGGTTATAAACAAAAAACAGCAAAAACTCTTCTCTCTCAACTTGGCTTTTGTTTTTTTTTATTGACTTTTGGCTTTTTTATATTTCTACGTATTTTGGCCAAGAATTTGTCTTTATCATAAAATCTTTAACGGAAACGGGCAAAAACGTAATCATTATAATTATGAATGAGTGACCCTAATGTACAATTTGGCATACTTTTAAATACGCTTATGTATATTTCTATTAAGTAGAATTTTATTAATACAAGTAATACAAGAAATTCTAATACTGTTTGTTAAAATGTAATTTAATTACAGGGCACGTACAATTTTTGAAAATTCTTAAATTGTATTATATTGCATCGAATTAAAATTTCATGAGTGGTTTTAAGTCATAAATGTGATTAGAATTATTGTATTATAGTAAAATAATTTGCACTGAACCGTTCGGAGCAAAGCAAATTCATAAAAGGTAGACTTGGCTCAATTCGCTTTAAAAAACCTCCACTTAAGCCCAGTATTCTGTTCAGTATTCAACGCGGAATGCTGTCAAAATAAATGCAAAAAAATTTGCGTCGAAAATTCGTGAAAAAATGTTGCTAGAGTAGTACTCTGTTTTTTCGTGGATAAACAAACGAAATGTTCCTGGCAACATTTTAAAATAACTGCGAAATAAAGCACGATGTCTTTATTTCATACGGAATTTTGACAGCTGAGCATACAATACAAATTTATACACCACATTTTAAATGTCATATTTTCCAAGTGAAATAATCAATGTGGCTCAACTTTTTCCACAAATTCGAACAGAATACTAGGCTTTAGTGAATGTCGAACTCAAGACTAGGTGGCCTTATCCCTATATTTTTTGATAGTCCGGGTCTATATACCCCATTTGATTTTGGACAGCTGATGGTGACATAGGCTAATAAGGCTATCTAGCATTAAATTCGCCTTGGTTTTTGTTAAAGATTTCATAGGTAGCATTCGTTGTTGTTATTCTGCAACAAAATTAATGAGGCAACGACGAAAATTTTCGTTTGAAAAATTAATACATATTCCTATTTTCTAGGTCCCTGGCCAGACTTGCAGCAATTCTTGTTTTTTGTTTTATCTGAGAGAGATAGCGTTCTGCAAGTCTGAGTGAAAATCAATTTTTGTACTGAAATTGAATTAAAATTTTTATTTGATTTTTCTGGCAAAATCCAATAAAAATCTTTACACCTGTATTGTGGTGTAAATTTTTTAAAACTTGTCACACTTTATATATGTTTTAAAAACTAATAGCGTTTTCTTTTCTGAGTAATATGCTGCATGTATTCTGCTTTTTACATATCTTTCTGTTCTTTTCTGTAAAATATGTGCTATTTTAAAAGTGTAACGCGTTCTTTTCTTATGATGTTACCCTTAAAAAGAAAAAAAATGTTACATGTTCAACACTCATTTGAATTGAAGGGGCATAAGTGCAGCATTATATTAACTGCAAGTTTTGTTATTGTTTCTTTACTTTATAGATTATTGCTAACATTTATGTTCTTTTGTAAACGTATGTATATGCGTAATATGCAACACTTCCTAAAAATCGGGGAACATTTAAAAATGTTGCCAAATCACATGTAACATTTATGGAACATTTTATTTTTAGAAAAGAAAACGCCATCATATTTTATGAAATTATGATTTCAATATGCACTGAATTTTCCATCTCCTCTGGTATATCAACACTGCTGTAGAAAGAATGCAGCATCAAACTTCAAAAACAAACGCAACAATAATAATAGTGAGTTTAAAACCGGTATTACATTTTATTATTATGTAAGCATTTTTAATTAATTTTTCTTTTAACAGAGAATTTTTAAAAAACAAAAATCCCCAATTTAATTATAGATTTAGTTAAACCACAGACAGACGGACAGATTTACCTTCAACTGAGGTCTTAACAGTTTTGCAACATGTTTATGACACACCTGTTTTATTTGACTTATGAATTAAATAATACAAAAATGAAAATTTTATTGTGTATGTACATATGTATGTGTGTATGTATGCAGATACCTATGTATGTACATATATATATATATATATATATATATATATGTATATATATATATACATATGTATGTATTTGTAACAGAAAACTTAATCTTCTAATAAATTGGGCAACAGCAGCAAGACAAATAATTCCAATAAATTGATTTTATGATTTTATTGTATTAATTTACATACTAGAAAATTAATTTATTCGTTTATAAGCTCTTAAAGTATTATTTTTTTGTGACTATGAATATGTAACAATATTTTGTGGTTAACATGGCTACCACTGCTTTAAGCTGCTGTACTGAAAGCTTTATCTTAACAGATTTGCATAAATATGAAAACTAAGTTTCAGCATTTTATAATCTAATTAAGCAACTCCGATTTATTTTCTCTTCTTTTCTTTACGAAATTTGAAAACACTTTTGTTTAGCATTCTCCTCTAGTTTTGAAAAGCAGCAATAAGTAGAAAGAAGAAAGAATTAAAATAAAAGGAATGTTCATTAAAACATTTCCATTCTCAGATTTTGAATACTTTTAATTTTTATTATTTGACTGAGTCATACTTATTTTATTACATTTATTAAGAACAGTTAACTAAAGCAAAAATATTGCTCATCGATCTTAAATGTTTCCTGCAGATTAAAAGAAAGAAAATTTATCAAAACAACTGTATAAAGAAAATATTTACGGGAAGTTAAGGGTTGAGGTTAATGAACTGAAGAGAAAGAAGCGATGAAGTCACTTTAAATTAAAAACCAGTTGCTAACTATTTCTATTTTGACTATAGTCAAAAAGTTAGCATTACTTTTTTTATAGGACCAGCACTCAGAGGATGATCCGTAGTTATGCAACGCATTGTGCCAGAACTAGAGAGAGAAAATTGATAGATTAGAGAAGATACATGTTGGAAATGTAGAGGAAAGCTTAATTCTTTTTTTAATTTTCAGAGCAGTCTTGCAGCGCCTCTGGTGTTAATTAGACGCATTAACTTTCTTCAGCTATATGAGCAGGCATTTTATTAATTCGTTTACATCGCCGACGGTTCTGCTAACCGAAGATGGAGTTTGATGTTGTATACAGTAGCTTGGAACAGTATCAATTGCTGTCGGAACATTTTTCATCATTTAAATAGTCCGACAACATTAATACAATGCCACACTATTGTACATTCGAGAAATCTATTGACATATTTGTGTGCGCTCGGCGTGACTCGTGGGTGTTTGTGAACACATATCGAGCCTTTGCTGCAATATAGTCATAAATAAAAAAAGTAGTTTTCCAGAAAACGAGTTTAAAGTTGCGCATTCGCTAACAGCTAAATGGTAAACGAAAATTTAATATTTGTCTCAAAAGATTGTATGCAAGATATCTGAATGAAATTTTTATACATTCTGAAGCACGATATGAGAAATTATGTTGCATTATTAACTAACAAAATTTGAGTTATGACTCTATTACAGCAAATCTAGTACCACGGTAGCCGGTGTCTACTTTCTGCAACAAGATATTTTACGCTTCTGCATAATAAATGTTCTTTTATTTAAAAAGTTAGGATATTATTTCAAATGACCAATAACCCAAATACTTAGAAGGGGGTATTAATTTTTTTCTGAATGTGATTTTATTTTAAAAACTTGTGATTTATTTACTACATATGTACATATTTATGAATATATAAAACAGGATGTGTGTATGTATGTATGTAACGTATGGACTCCAAAACGGATGGGCCGATTTTGATGAAATTTTCAGGGAATCTTCAGAATATTCAGGCGGGTGACACTGTGCAGTCTGATTTTGATTGATGACTGCCTGCGGGAGGGGCGTGGCAAAATCCAATTATATCTATATAATTAAAATTGATGTTCGTTGCCAAGCGCATCACACGAGAACGGCCGGACCGATTTCTATAATTTTTTCTGTTTATGCTTTGAAATATTCCGAGGATGGTTTCTACGGAAAAAAAGTTGGAAAAGTTTCCCGGAAAATTGGAAAATTTTGAAAAACAAAATTTGTGGTTTTCTATTGAAATATCGGCAGAACAACGTCTGTCGGGTCAGCTAGTTACATATGAAAGAAATCACCAATTTTTGGTGTATAATTTCACATACATATATTTTTTTGATGTGTTATTTTCTTGAGCTCTATTGCCTGCCGCCTTAAATTTATATTTTATACCTAAAATAAATATATTTATGTATACATATATATGTATAAGGTTTTCCAAAAGGGATGATATGATTTTGAAGTGACGTTTCGGCCATTTGTTTTTCATTGTATTCAGTAGTGTTTACAATTTCATCATGGAGAGATATGTATACGCAAGAACAACGTTGCTGATTTTGCCTTGGAACAACTTGAAAACAATAACGATTTTTTTAAGAAAATCATCTTCTCCGATGAGGCCTCCAAGAAGTTGTGATTCAACACCATTAGACTATTTCTTGTGGGATTATTTGAAGTTATTAGTCTTTCGAAATAAACCAGACTCTCTTCAAGCTTTACAAGTCAATATTAAACGTGCCTTTCATGACATACGACTTGATTTAGTGGAAAAAGTGCTCGAAAACTGGGTTCATCGAATTCGTTCCTGCAGAAGAAGTCGTGGAGGCTATTTGAATGACTTTTTATTTAGAACTTAATTGTATCGATTGTACTTCACATTAAATAAAAAACTTTTGAATTTCGCTAACAATAAGTGTGTTTTTTTTAAAGAAATCATATCACTCTTATTGGAAAACCTTTTATATATATTTAACTATACAGTTCCCAGATATTTTCGTTTCATTTGTGAAATTCCAGCAACTCGTAAATAATTTTGTATTAAATAATCTTTTCATTGCGTTTTGCATTTTAATTTCAGGTTTATCTGCTCTTTAAATAAATAAATAATAAATACCTACTAGAAATATATTTTTATATATTAAATATTTCTCCCGTAGTAAGCGATTAAATAGTCGATTTGTGTTAAGATGAATTCAGGAAAAATAATAAAATATAGCACATAATATGCCTACACACAAATAATAGATCAAAAAGATTTCTTTCGCTTCTTATTTGTTAATTCAATTACAGTCAATCAGTATTAAAGTGTTGTTTATTTTATGGGCCCGCACCGCCGCGCACCGTTCAGTGTTTTTATCTGGTCGAACTCGTAACCACATTAACAATTTGTTGTTGTATTCAACAAACAAAATTTTTTTTCAATGAAAATGGGCCGGAATATTGAATGATTGATTATGTGTGTTTAAATGTAGTAAACCACGTATACATACATATATGCATGTAGTCGAGTCAATTTTTATATTTAAAAGAACACTGGTCAATAAATAGTGGGCAAATTTGGGGTTACGCAGTAAATTGGCTTAAAAACTCACTTTATTTTACTAATTCAGTCTTATTGATACCAATGTAAAGTGAAAATATGGGAATTAATAATACGGAATATGATGTTGGGCAAATGTCCACCGCAAGCACGTCGGCAGACGTACGCTCTTTTCGCGAAATTTTGCACCAAATTTTTTATTATCTCGTCGATGCAGCGCCGAAATTCATCTTTCAGAGCGTCAGTGTGTTGTGGTTTGTTCACGTAAGCCCTCTCTTTCAAATGGCCCCATAGAAAATATACCGGCGGCATTAAATCACAAGAACGAGGCGGTCAATTGACATCGCCAAATCGAGAAATTAGGCGACCGGGAAATTTCTCATGCTAGTAAATTTCTCCTGAAAGTAAATTTTCATAATTAAAATTCTTTGTTCAAGAGTGTAGCGTTCCATGCTTAAAATTTCCTAACTTTTTACTAAATAAATATGAAAGTATGAAAGCTAAATTCTTGACATTTCATCATTTGACAGCCAATCTACTTCCTAACCTCAAATTTGCCTACCGTTTAGTTAACATTCGTAATAAAAGTTGATGAAACTAATTCCGGTGGCAAAATTTAAGAATTGGGACGAGGCACATACCAAAAAGTGTATGAAAAATACTGTCCTAACGATGAAATTTTTATAAAATGGTGTTGTTTTTGTTGTAAATAAGAGATAAGTTTTTATTAATTTAAAAACTCAATTTCAAGCAAATTTTTGGCTGATCGCACTGAAAAACTATCGAGATATGATATCGCGAGCTCACTGTAATTAAAGACCTCTAAACTTTACTGTTTTAGTAATTTACCTTTTATGTAAATACTCTGTACGGGCAATAATAAAGTTTAAAATTCTTATTCATAAATGTTTGTTAAAATTCAAGATCACAATAAAACTTGGTTATCCATATAAAATGCATACATTAAAATTTTTATAATTGTTTAAACAATATTTTATGTAAAATAGGCTAAAATTATTTTGAAAGAGTTTAACACTAAAATTTTTAACTTCCCGCTATAAAAGTAGAAGGTTACGAATTTCAAAACATGTTTCGAATATCTGGTTTTTATCAGATATCGACTTTTTGGGGCCATGGAGTTCTTTTCTTACTATTTTTACTTTGAAGTCCGTGGATGTGTGTGTACAGGTATGTAACTCCTCATATATTAAAAAATTGTTAAACCGATCAGAGCCGAGTTCGTGAAATTCTAAAGACGTGAGATATTAATTTTTAAAGTTTTAGAAAAGATTTATTCGATTAAAATTTATTGTTTCGTTCGCAAAAGTGCTTCTCAAATCGATTTACAAATTCATTTATGTGTTTTGGCTTGCTAAATTGCGTAAGTTTGTCCAAAATGGGTGAAACGGTTTCAAAAATATCGCTGTCGAAAAATTTCGATATAAAAAAGCTTTTTTAATTACTTCTTGTGAAATATATTTTCGAGATTCAGGTATTTCCTTTGAATTTATGTTATTATGTTTACTGGGTGATGCAAAGAAATAAACATTAATTCTTGCATACAATGATTTAATTTTATTGTAGTTTCAATTAACTTGTTTTTTTCTTGTTGTTGCTGCAAGTATTATATTGTTGCTGTAATTATTGTTGTGTCGTAATTTTATTTGTAACAATTTTTTGTTGTTGAATTTTTATTGCTTTCAAGCAGAAATTACTGCTGCTTGACCGCAGGCAGGCAAGTTATTTTTCTGTGTCTCATTTTGGATTAATTCGACTTAAAGCCAAACTAATACGTAATATTTTAGGTATGTGTGTACGTGTGTATAGTTGTTTGTGGTCATTTGTTTAGAGGGTTTTAAAGTAGATTTAATAGAGAATTTTAATGTTAAATACTTCCTTGTCTTAAGCTAAATCAAGTGGATTCAGTCGACGGTTTATTTTTATTTATATTGAACAATTGTGGGGAAATATTTCAGATGTTAAGTAATTTTTTTGTGAAACCTGTTGCAGCCAAGATAAACTTTAGTCAATCACATTAATTAGTTTTACTTATGCAAAAATCTATAATGTTGCTTATGTATTTAATTTAAATACGTTTGACTCTGAAACCATTTACTGAACGAGTTCCACAACTGAAGTTTACTCGTGAGCCTTAACCCTTGCTGCAACAGAGTATTGCTAAGTTAGTTTTTTTTTTAATTAATGTCACAGCATACATAATTTATTTCAAATTTCATTTTATACATTTTTCATGTTTCACAGTTTAACGTGACATAAGAAAATACCAAGAAAATAAAAATTAACAAACGACTTGAAAACAAACTTGAAAGCAAATAAAATAAATAAAACCGTAACTAAGTTTAGAAGTAATCAAACATAAATAAGAAACAATAATAAACTATAAAAAAAACCATTAAAAATTTTAACTTAAAATTCTATGTTTGTGCACCAACAAAAAAAAAATAAAATAAAACAGGAAAACCACAATAACTCAAGAAACATGTTGAATACCAAGCAACCAACCAAGCAATCGACCAACCAACCAACCAACTTAGACAGCCAAAGCCATCCTATGAGTCATGCTACGAACAAGGCTTTAACTTTACAAACAAGAAAACAAACATAAAAATTAAAAAAAATAAAGTTTTAAAAAATAATCGTGAGTTAAACTTCAAATTGTAGGCGAGGCGAGGCGTAGGATTTGTAAATAACTGCCAATGTGTGTACGAGTATTAATTCAAAAAGTAAATTTTTCAAGCAAACAGGGTTTTCACGAATTGCAGATTTCGCTAAGAGCGATTAAAAAAAGTCATCTTACACTTCCTCTTAACGAGTCATAAACCTGTTCGCACATTCCTTAAACTTCATAAAAATATCAGAATGGATTTATTTTTGCATATCGACTGTGACGTTTGCCTAAACCAATTGATGGCTTGTCAAAAACGACGGTGCTTTGTGGTTAAACAACAAAGTCCGATTTTCGTGTTTAAGTAAATGATACATAGATAAAGTCAGAGAAACCAAAAGTCAATTTTTGTATGAGGGGAAATGATGATTTTTACTGAAAAGTTATAGTTGTCGTAACAATTGAAAATATGAGTGTGAAGAAAATTTTTTAATTAACCAGCAAAGTCACAAACAAATAATTTTACCCGAATAAATGGTGCACTTAACAGAGCACTGTTAAAAAAAACACTTAACAGTCGTAGCAAAATTTGTTGAAATTAATTTAGGAGGTGAAATCGGAGAATAGGGAGCAGGTCCAATACGAGAAGTGGTCCTTATGAGAAGTGATACTCCAGCTAGTTAAGAAATTGTTCGGAAGATTATTAGCGGCTGGTTTGATTTAAGTTAAAACTAAAGTGCGTGGCGGTTTTTAATTGAATGCTTGATGATGTTGCAAGTGGACTTGTCAGTTCTAAATAATCATCTATCATTAATTCAATCCCCCTCCATCACACATTGAATACGAAAGCCGTTCAGTTAAGAGCTAAGTTGTTTTTGAATGTATTTTTAATACACTTACAGGTGTTGATTTGTTCTCAATTGTCCGATTTCGCCACCTGTATGAATTTCGTCAAAAGTACTCTGTTCACTCCAACACTAACTCGCCTAAAATCGTTGGTTTGTGTCTTAGCTGGTTAAATTTAAATTTATCACCACGCATATTTGAATACATTCCAACAATGACTTATTATTGACTTGGCCGAAACCAATTGCGAACCAAAAAGCTCAGATATCATTGGTATAATAGACAACGCGCTAACTATGTACTTCACTTTAAACTCTTTGGACATGTGTGCAGACTACAAAATCTCTACGTGAGGGAATGCACACGATATTATTTCCTTCTAAATGGTATAAATATGTCGGTTATTGCAATTGAAGGGGGTTTTAGATTTCTCACAAGGCAAATTCATAACAAGGAAATATACAAGTCTTATAAGGAGGTTTTTTTTTTGCATATATTCGCTCCAAACGGAAGTAGCGTCAAATCGCTTTTATTTTTGTTTTTGTTGTATCAAAAATAACTTTTTGTAATTTATTTATTCGTTATTTCTCTTAGAATTTTATGTAGAATTCGAAAAATATATTCCCCATGATGATAGTTTCAAAAGAATTAGCAATTGGACTAAAATTATACAAAAGACCTTTGCAATTAAATTTCTAAAACGCATACATACACATACAGAAACACCTTTGAGCATGTGCCACCGTTTAGATGGTCTTTCGGTCATGCCACTTTACCTAAACACGAACATTGCAGTTGCTTTAGTTGTTGTAAAAATTAATAAGTCGTTACACTCTCTTTTCATTAGACAGTTTTGATCAGTGTGACCATTTTGACTGCAAATTAGTATATACTCGTTAATATTTTGAATTTTCTAAAACTTTTTTTTCCTCTTCACCGCATGCCAGTCCCTTTCTTAAAGAAATTAAGGCATCAATTCAATAATAAGTTTTAGTAATACGATCTTCCAACACAATCGAGTGTGCGATTTAGGCGATTAGAGTTGCTGTTTGGTGTGTGACAGAGTGGCTCTTGCAGTAGATTTTTGCAGTGTTACGGAATTCTATTCATAATATTCGTACTATTGTGTATAAGAGTCATTCATGACCTTTATTAGTAGACACTAATTTCGTGACTGTTACTTCTATTTAAAAGAGGAAGTCATATTTAACAATTTTCTATATAAAATTGTCGCATATAAAGAGGGAGAATTTCTGCTTGAAAAATGTATTCAATGTCAAATTTAAGCATTGATTCTACCCTGGGTATAATATATATGCCAGCCATATAAATAGTGTTTAAAATTATTGTCTATAGTCTAAAAGAGACACTAAATTCCGCCATATTTTTGAAAATATTTTGCTACTTGTAGATCAGTACCTATACGGAAAACAATATAGATAACTGAGCAATAAAACATTCTGTTCAAGAAATTCTAGAAAATAATTGCTATGTAGAACTAATTTATGCCATATAAATTATATTTATTTGTTATATTTCTCTTGAGCACTATAATCTTATGGGAACTGGTTACACTGGCTTAGATGATCCATTGAAGACTTTTACTTTTCAATTATTTCTCATTTAAATTGTGTGTGTGAAAAATTTCTAGCAAATTTTATCATATTCTTCTTTGATTTGTTGTTTCATCATTCAATAGCGTGTAGATCTGACATTATCATTTGTTTTTGTCTTATAACGTTTAATTACGAAAAAAAAATAGGTAAGAAAGAAAAACAACTTTGTTTTCATTCATAATTTAAAAGAAAATTCAGGTTCAAAACAGGTGTAAAACGCAAATCTTTTGTTGAGAAATATATATTTTCTAACCGCCTTTTGCACCGGCTAATAAGAAGACATGGAAGAAATTCAAAAACAATATCAGGAATGTATAATAGTGTAAGAAAAATCGGACTGTTCATAGCATCCTCCATACGAATGAGGTTGGCACTACTTTCTCAGCAAATCCGTTAGTGCTTTAAAGATATTTGAATATTTCATAAATTGCCATTAAGGAAACCAAAATTTTAGAAAATAAAACATTCAATTTATGTCTTAATAGAAAATTTAGAGCTTTGACTATTTTATTTTTATTGTACTGCATTTTAAACAGCATTCTGTAGGTATATAACATTTCCAAAGCTGTAGAGTAATACAATAATACAACAGATAGTGACATACAACTGGTTTGTGAATGCGACAATTGCATTCAGATTGCTGTAGTAGTCCTGAAAGCCTTAACAACAGTTTACGCCATCACACAAATAAAGGGGTTTTCAACAAGAACTTTGTTGTCTAAAACAAAAAATTTAGATGAAGATGATTGAAATTTTTATTGTGTTACGAAGAGAAAAGTTCGGCAATTATGAATCAAAAATTATATCTGGCAAATGTCCACCACGAGCACGCTGACAGATGTCGATTCTTTCATCAAAGTTTTTAATCAATTTGTGGCAAAATAGCGGGTCTATTTCGTTAATCACATCACGGATTTTGAGTTTTAATAGCGGTCTCAGAAGGACGATTATGTTGTCCGAAAATGTAACGAAATTTACGAAATGTAACTTTAACAGAACCATAATTTTCATAGTGGATTTTAATTATTTTAATGCGATTTTCGAGCGAAATTGAATTCACTGTAACAATTGCCAATGCATGTTCTTGTTAAAAACCCCGTTAATAAAACCTAAGAACAACAGATGCTCATTTCTGCCCTGCTCTAAACTGTAATGCGTTGAACTTTCCAGCCCAGTGTGGAAAGCTGTTGATATTACATGCTAAGTAGGTGGGTGTCTTTGCTAGGTGCCATGATGTGAATGTTGCATCTGTTGTCTACTATTCGTTTGTGTAAATTGTTGACTTTAATTTGATTAAGTGTGAGATATTTTTGTTTTCGTTATTTCCATTCAGTTGCTTATGTGTTTGCATATTAATTTTTAGATTTCTTAAATTATGCAATTATTATCATCACAATCGTCATCGTCATCATGTGATTTTAGGGTTCGTCCACATTTTGTATTGAATGAAAGTGAAAATATATGTATTTAAGTCATTTCATAATAATGAAATTGCATAAGGATAAAAGTGTTTTTTGTTTTATAAGTGTGTATGGATGTGCATAGTATGAGTGTGCCTACATGCATACATACATACTATGTAGAATTAATTTAACTAATAAATTTTTTTTTCTCATATCTATGCGAATAATATGTGACAATTAAATTAGAAATACATACGAATAGATGTTAGAGGTCAATCATAAGGTTTTTGTATCTAATGAAATTTGGAAATGGTCGTCAATGATTTATAGGCTTACTTACATACTCGTATATTTAAAATTCATAAATATTTGTGTTAATCACGAAACAATCATGAAAAAGATCTACTTACGAACGCCATTAGCGGTCATTTTTTTAACTGTCATGGTCATTCCCACACACATGTGAACCCAGATTCATAATATGTAACGGTATTAAAAAAGGAGCAGAAGTTAGATTCTGAAACAGTTTGTATTCATACTGGAAACATGTGACTACATCTAGTTCTTAATAAAATAATTTTTAAGCATCCTGCTAAAAGTTTTCAGATATTAGTTTCATACATTCAATGAACAACATTACAAATGCAGTGAAAAAATGCATTAATTTTATAATTGCAATTGTTTTTTTTTTTATAAATGTCACATTTATTGAAAATTTCATTAATCTGTAGATATCTAATATTTTGACTACTCGTAAGCATGCAGTTAGTTGACTTCAAGCTTTTTTTATCAAATATCAAAATATACACATATTTGGCAAAAATAAATTAATCTAAAAAAAATAATGAGAGCAAAACATCGAAATGAATAAAAATAAATAATAAACACAGAAAATAATAATACCAAAGTGTTAAAAGTGAAATAGAAGGCATAAAATTTTGTTTTTGTTTACCATGAAAAATGTCAAAACACATGATATGCTAAAGCGTGTGTTTGTATGTACGGATGTATGTATACATCATTAATGTATACATTAAACATAATCCGAGTATAAAATGTTTTAATTTATAAACTCGTATTTGCATTAAAGATTAGTATCATGTTATTAAAAGCTTTTATTTAGCAGCTGCCTTAAATTTACGTTTTTTTTCTAATATTAATCTGTTGGTCACTCTCAGTGATGTTATATGTAGGGAAAAATCCCTACTCGTAGGGATTCAGAGAAATGGGGTTCTTAAACACTGAAATTACGTTGAAAAAATAAAGGGAATAAAAATGAATTTTCATTTAAAAATATTTCGAAAATTATAAAAGTGGACGCTAATTATCTTCTACAAGAGTGGAGATCCTTTGAATTTATTTTTTCAGAGCAAGAAGTACATGATTTGTTAAATATAGACTTCGTAAATTTTTGGACTACAGTTAACAAAATAAAAAATTTTAATGAGAATTTCATTTCCCCCTTTTGTCGAAAAAGCTACCTTTGCTTTATCACTGCCACATGCCAATACAGACAGGGAAAGATTTTTTTCCATCATCACTGATGTTCGCACTAAGAAAAGAAATAAGCTAAGTCATAAAATTTTAACTTCAATTTGCATTGTCCGATCATTTTAACAAGACGAATGTAAAAATTGTTATACCTTCCAATGTACCGAAATTCATTTAAATAAAATGGTATCCTTACGACATGTCAGCAAATCACCAGTAAAAAATAACACGGGCAAACAATAGAAAATTTCAAAAGTGCAAAATACATATTTTTTATATTTCGCTTTTTTTACCAATGAACTAATTGTGATTTTAAATGAATTTATGTATATCAGTTGTTTTTATGTCTTTCAATTTTTTTATATAGTTTTTAATTTATAAAAAAAAAGACTGACTTAATAACTCATAATGTATAAAAAGTTTAAATAAAACTTTTATATATTAAACACAAAGATTTTATTTGCATTGTTTGATATATATATGTATGTAATTTAAAAGTTGTAGGAATTTTTGTATAGACAATTTTTTGAGCGCGTAGGGAAAAATAGGGATTTTTTAAGTGCTGCGTAAAGACTTCTGAAAAAAGTGTATAACATCACACTGAAGGAAACACGTGCCAGTGAATTTGTTTACGTAGTGCTTATACATTATATAACGCTGTGGTAGGTGGCAGTGGGACGGGAGGATGAAAATTTATAAAAAAGCATACAAAAGTGCTTGTGTGGTTTGAAAAAAGCTTTGCTAGTTTAGGGGAATTGTCCCTAATTGTGGTTTTATTTTGGCGATTAGGTATGAAAATTTTTGATTGAGAATTTGGTGATTTTTGTGGGCTTTATATATCAACCATTCATTATGAATTAATATTGATATCACCAAATTATTTTGTATAAACGAAATAAATCGTAAAATTGATGAGAATACATATATACATTCCTTCAATACTATAAAAACTAACATATACCTACCGTGCAGTCTGCATCATCTTTGTCTGTTCAATTACTACGAGCTGTTGGAAATTTCTTTCTAATAAAAAAAATTATTTACATAATTAAAAAGAAAAAAAAAATTAATTATACGTATGTGGTTAAGCTTGAATAATTAAATTTCTTTGTATTAAACACCATTCAGTTCGTCTAAAATTTCAAATTTGTAAAAAAAATTAATATACTAAGAATGTGTTTGAGAGATAAATCTTAGCTTAAGTTTTTTATTATTTTTACTTTTAAAATAATTAGCTGCAAATAATTAACTAAGTAAATAAATAAATACAAGTTATTCGTAATAAAAATTGATAAATGTAAATTTTAAATTGAATTTCTTGTTAATTGTTTTTTACTTTCGCAATAAAAAATTAAGAAATTAATTTAAAATCTTTCTAATTTATTCCGAAATAAGAAACAAAGAAAAAACTCTAATTTTTATTACTATTTTTTTCCTCTTGATATTGATACACAGAGAAAAAAATGCAAATATTTAGACAGACGACAACATTACAAATAAAGAAGTATTCGTATATATAAATTGAATAATCAAATAATATGAGAAAATATTAAGTTTTACATTTTGACTTTGTTTCTATTAAAATACAAACTGTAGCTTTTCAGCACAACCAAAGTTAAGTGAATAATCTTTTTGCATTTAAAGTATATCCTTCTAATTCATAAACGATTATTAAAGTTATTGTAAGATTAATGTAGGAATTTTGTATACAAAAATCTGTTTTATAGTGCACTTAAAATTTATCAATCGTTTGTGAATAAGCGCCTATTTATTTTAGTTAATTTCATAACCCATTCGTCAATGTTTTCAGAAGCTGCTGCATTTCAATAATCAATGTTCATGCGTACAATGCCTTTTCGGAATTGTACAGGTGTCAAAAAGATTTGCCCTAAAATTCTATTATGAGTTTTTGAATACACCAAAGATCCAAACTAAAATTTCAATAGCATAAATTATTCAAAACTTAAAATGTATTTAAGCGTTTTTCCAATTACTGGTAAAATATCCCACAAAACCGGATATGGGAAATTTCACTATAACTCGCTACAGAAATAAATGTAAAGAAGGAAAGAAGGACGCAAAAGACGCAATTTGTTTATTGAAACGATGAAGGCACAATTCGGTATTTAGCTCAATGTGTCTTCTACTCATTTCCTTCTTGTCAAACAACCTGTACGCGTTCTGTTATTCCATAACTTGTTTGAAATAATTTAAAAATTTCATTATAATTTTTTTTCCTGTGTCCAATTACACAGTTCATGTTCGTTCGTTGTCGTGCATTCACATTTTATTTATTTACATTAGAATGGAAAATACTAGTAAAAGGATTTTGTTTTCAATTTTTAATTAATTAATTATATTAGCATGTAAAAAAAAGTAAAGATAAATTCGTGTTTAAATAATCATTAAAAAACTCGTATTAGCAAAAGGAGAAAAAAATTATCAGTTTTATTATAAATGAAATGCGCAGTCAAAACAAAAAAAATAAATCAATTATTTTATGAACGTATGTACATATATATTTTATACAAAAAATCAATTACATATTTTAATTTTAAATAAGCGCTGCATTTGACCTTTCATTATATACTATTTAAAATACTTTCACAATAATTATATATAACGTGTATAACTCTTTCCAATTCCAACTGTTAAGAAATGTAACTAGAGGCCTCTTGTAGGGGAATATCTCATCTAAGAATCCCCGCGAAATATTTTTTCCCATCGCTAAATCCTTCCTAAAATATATTTTAAGTGCAATCAAAATGCTTTAATACGTCAGCAGTGCATTCTTAACCGGTTCTATGGTTTGTGTCTAGTTAATGAAGATCAACACATGGGCTGACTTCCAAAACCTCAATTGCTTTGTGTTTGAAAAAAGCATCACGTTTCATAACGTCGCAGTACCATAGTTATACAATGTATACCATTTCAAAACGCCGCCGCCAAGTATTTTTAACGCAGTAAGAAATAAAACCAGGCATCGGAACTTTGCATATGTATGCGATTTAAATACAGTAGCAATACTGTATACAAACTTTGTATACGAACGTTTTAGAAGTCAGCCATGTTTGGAAATACATCCATACATGTACTGAGACCAATTTGATGATTTTATTAAAATAGAGCAGTAGTGTGCATAAGAAAAACTTGACTGTTAGCAAAGTTTTCCATACACTGTGACATTGAAAATAAGTTTAGAATAAAGTTATGAGTCTCAACTGTATCCTACAGTGATTTTTAATGTTAAATTAGGTCTTTTTCTTTACTCAACATTGGGATCCAATAGAAACATACATTGCACGAAAAGGGTTCCCGTTCTCGAAAATTCTTCAGAGAACAGTAGGCTTCATATTCTTGCACGAAACAGCCACCCGTACCAGTTTTTCGGGTTAGTTTGGGCAAGTAGTTAAGTAATCAGGTGTTTGTGAAATATACAATAACAAAGAAAAAATAAATGTTATGCAAAAGCTAAAAGAAAAGTTCAATAGTTAAATTATTGTTGTATTTATATTTATTTATATCTTATGTGAAATAAAGTCGTTTTTGTGTTTATAAAAAGTTGAAATAGTTTTTACATAAAAAGTTTGAATGGAGAAAACGTTCCAGATACTCTAATATGCAAGTACAGTACAACCTCCCTAATCCGGATAGTCGCTATTTCGGACTATCCATTAATCCGGACATTTAAATTTTTCGGACAGTTTATGGAATCTATGAAATTGTCTTATATTATATTTTTGACAGTATTTAAAAAATACACAAATAAAATTTATCAATTAATTAAAACAACAATTGAGTAATTTTGAAATTCACAAACATATTTTTGGAAACAAATAAATTCTTATTTTACAAAATTAATATTTTTGGTCACTTTTAGTATTTTTCTTTATGTTTTCTGTAAATTAATAAAATGCAAATGAATTCTTACGTGTACATACTTACATATATTTGTGTTCGGTAATAAAAACAAATATGCGTTTAAAAATGTATTTTAACTGTAGTCCGGACGATCCACTAGTCCGGACAATAGCTGAAACTATATCTGTCCGGATTAGCGAGGTTGTACTGTATACATATGTAAATAGATACCTACCTACATACATACATACATACATATAAATGATCATACGTATTTGTATGAAGTTTTCTTTTCCGGTAAAATATGTGCTTTTTTCGAGTTCCCGTACTTTTGTGCATTTTTGCCTCTTACGAGTATTGAGAGAAAATATAGTTTACTCTCATTTTACCGAACTTTGCCCAAAAATTAAAAAGAAATACCCATTGTGTGGAAAAATCCGTAAAACCCAGTTTTATTTTATGTTAACAGTTATTTTAACGTCATGTCAAGTCTTCGCTACGAGTACGTCTGTGATACGACTTGCACACGAAGAGTTTTTGACTTGACCATTTTTGGAGTTTTTACACAAATCGGAGAAGGAGATATTCTGTCAGACGTCTAATAATTCCCAAAGGATATTGAGTTCTTTCGATCAATCTCATTTGCAGTTCCTACTCTTCGAAACGGAGTAAAAGTCCATTGCCAGCAGCGAAAACCTTAAAACCATGATTTTTCTTTACATCGTCATTGAATTTTAAATAATTTTATTAATATTTATTTACCAATATCTGTAATATTTCTCTATTTTATTCAATAGTTTTTAACAATTACTTTTGTGTAGTGACCCAGCAAAACCTGCAATTAAAAGCAAATTCCAATTATTTTTCATTTGTACAAGCTTGAAGTTTTTATTTTTAACCGCAATTTTTAAAATCACTAGACCAAAGACTTGAAAATAAAAACACAAACGCTTGAAATGGAATTCAAAAGCTGACACTAAAAAAACAACATTTGTTATTGGAATAAAATGAAATCGTTGTAAATCATAAAAAAATATATAGAGTTAACCCAGAAAAATTGAGGATATAAAAAAAACTCATAGTGTGGTATAAAAAAATTTCATTTATTTTTGGAAATTATTCATTATTATCTACATATTTGTATCTAAAGTGTGTGCTATTGACACTTTAGATTAATTACAACATAAACTACTATCGGCAAAAGTCAAACAGAAAGCGATAAATCAAAACTGAGTAATTGTTGAACTGTAGGGTACTTCTTTGTGAGAGAGGAATTTCCCTTTGAGACGTTTTGCACGTTACTGGAGTAAAAATTGAGACAAACATTCATATGTTTGGCTTTAAAAGAATTTCCCGCTAAAATCAAGTTCAAAGCTTTCGGAAATTTTAAGCGAACAATATCTGCCGAAGATATAAACCAATTTTTATCATACTCGAATGGAAATTCTTTTTCATGAGAATGTTCTTAAAATTTACGAAATTGTTAGAGAATTAAAAAAAATAAAACTGATCGACCAGACCCAAAATAAAATTAGGTTAGTGCCTTTGTATCCGAAATTTTTTCGAAATTTAATGTGTCTCGTTAACACCAGAGTCGCTACAACATTACTCTAAAAAACAGATTAAAAACCGTGCAATAGCAGTGCTGTAACATAATTTGAGGGTGGTGTTGGCGGAAGTGGTTAGCGCATCGACAACTAAGCAAACAATGACTTGGGGCCTGGGTTCAAACCCTGGCCAGAGCATGTCAATCAACATCATTAATTTTTCTGATGTACATTAGTAAGTCATTGCATTAATTGTTGTCGGACTATTTAAGTGATGAAGGCATAGCACTGGTCACTAAAAAACTGTTCCGACACCGATTAATGCTGTTCCAAGCTAATGTACACAACATCGCCCTTCTTCGTCGGTTAGCAGAAAGAAACATCGGCGAACTAAAACAATTAATAAAATGCCTGCCAGTACAGCTTAACAAAGTTAATGCGACTACGTAACACCGGACGCGCCTCAACACTGCCTCACAAATTAACATAACGCGCAAAGCAGAGTTGTAAAAGAGTTAAGTCTTCTAAATTTTTAACATCCATTTCTATACCCAATCCCTCTCCCTGAGTTCCGGCATAATGCACTGCATACGTAGGGGTCATCCCCTGAGTGCTGGTCCTAATTAAAAAAAATAATAATAATAATTAAGTTTTCTGCTACATTTAACCTCTCTACCCTATCGCGTTCTCCCTAGTTCTGGCGCAAAGCAATGCATAAGTACGGGTCATCCTCTGAGTGCTGGTGCTACAAAAAAAAAAAAAAAATACGAAATGTGTGTAAAATTCAGTATCGATAGCGGCTGGTGGTGTAAATTGTAATTGTTACTGTCTGTCTTAGCGCTCATTGAAAAATTAACTCACAATATATAGTTATTCATATTCACACTTCAATTGTAATTGAATTTGGGTTGAAAATACAATTAAACAATTTATTAAAAAAAAAAGTCAATACGTTCAATACTTTTATGGGCGTACAAATAAATGCTCAATTACTGTTGATTCAAGTTGTCTATTTGTGTGTGTCTGTCTGTCCGTTCCTTTCCTCCTTCCATAGAAAACGGTCAATTGGTCAATATGTTAAAGTTGTTGTGTCGTCCATTTGTTGTAAACTGATTTTAATGCAATTATTTTTATTTTTGTAAATATGTTTTGTAAATTTTTGTTGTTGTTATCCATAAATTACTTAACAATACAATAATTGTATTCAACATTCTATTGTTGCAGTAAAATAGACTCAATACATGTTTTGTGATAGAGAAATTTATTTCTTTAAACCTTATGAATTTATTTTGTATTATATTAGATCTATTCAAAATCTTGTGCATTTGTTAATTATAAATTTATGTAATTTCAAACTTTTTCCCATTGATTGTGAACGTTTCTTTTTGTTTAGTCTGCAATAATTGTTGAAATAAGACAAAAAGTGGCAGCTGATTTCATTCGCTATTATTATTCCAGAGTTCACCAGGCCGATACACTTTCATCGGCGGGCTTTTAAACCGGCTCAGACTTTATATTGCTTGTTCCTTCCCTGCAGGAAATGTCGTTAGTGAAATTATACTGACTCGCTTTTGACTTTGTCACCAGTACTACTCTCTATTACCCCCATACAATGGTTTGTGCTATAGACATTTAACATGTGATTGTCATTGAAAATATACTAGTAACATTAGTAACATTACGTATTTCTAATGGGACCAAGTGGAGACATTCAAACCAGAATGTTACTATAACATTTATATATGTAATTTTAGTCTAGCTGTTAAAACAAACTAAAAAGTGTAGACGTATCATTGATATTGTCATCAAGAAGTCAGAACTAGTCGTCAAATTGGTGACCTGTCAGCAATAAGTCCAGAAAGAAGTCACCAAACAAGTACACAAAAGTGGTGACTTGGAGACAATTGGCCCAGAGTTTACTACAGGGTTTATACAGACAATTGATTTACATGTGTGTGAAGATAAATTATAAACTTAACCAGCAAAGTTGCAAACCTAAAATTTTAGTCGAGCCAATTTTGCAGTTAACAGACGACCACTGTAAAACACTGAACAATTGTGAATATTTCTCTGCACTCTAAAGGGTATACACCCTCTAAATTTCTAAATAGATTTTAATGCGAGTTGGGGGTCGGATTTGGGGCACATTTAGCTATACAACCCCATTAAAATTTATCTGGGACATTTTGTTTGAGCCGTTTTATAAAACGATTTTTACAAAACACAGTGCAGTACACTCGGTGATTATTTCTCTGCACTCTAAAGGGTATACCCTCTAAATTTCTAAATAGATTTTAATGAGAGTTGGAGGTCGGATTTTGGGCATATTTAGCTATACAACCCCATTAAAATTTATCTGGGACATTTTGTTTGAGCCGTTTTATAAAACGATTTTTACAAAACACAGTGCAGTGCACTCGGTGAATATTTCTCTGCACTCTAAAGGGTATACCCTCTAAATTTCTAAATAGATTTTAATGAGAGTTGGAGGTCGGATTTTGGGCATATTTAGCTATACAACCCCATTCAAATTTGAAAAATTTGGAAAAATTGTGATGTATGGATTTTTAATAAGGATCGGTTTCCACAATACATACAATTGAATTGAGTGAGAACCGCTAAATAATTTCAACTTTTTCACAAATTTTCTACACACATCAGTTGCCTGTATTATACAGTCAGCGGGAATGAGTGAGAGTTAAGCGACATTATCTAGCTGCCGATAGCGAGTCAAAAATTTTGTTTTACTGAATGTCAGCTGCTGTCTTGTAATTAACTGATGCACACGTAAAGTATATATAAACTATGGTGGTATTCAGCGTTTAGTCGAAATGGTTTTAAAAAAGAGCAATTACAAAATATTGTAGTTCTTTTCAAAAATCAATCAACAAAATATCCTGAGTTACCAGAGTTAGATTTCTTAAAAAATATACAACATTTTGAATTTACACTTTATCAACACCATTTGCACCAAAGACTAAATACCGGCTATAATTTTAACTTTACAAATGCATTTAGTTTCACTTTTAACGTCAGCTGTCAGTTTGGAATTAAGTTTGCTTTCACAGAGTATACTGTGGTTTTAAGTGTTGCTTATTTGCAAAAATGTAGCAAGTGCATTTCTGTGCATTTGTTAGTAAGTCGGCTAAAAATATGATACAGCAAATGCCATGATGTACGGCCATTACACGAGCTTGCGAATAAGGCAATGCTATATTTTGACGACTTTTTATTAAAAGTATTTATTATTATAATGAACGATTTTTAATGACAAGAAAAGCTATTGTGACACAGTCAGAATACTTTTAAAAACCTTAACTAAGAGACGAAACGTTTGACATATTAAAGGAAAGTTTTCTTGTTTACTTAAATACCCCTACTGTTAAATAAATTACATGCCTTCATTATGCTCGAAAAACACAATTAATTTCATTCAGTTTTTATTCAATTTTGTAAAGGAAACAACTTAAACTCTTTTACATAAATTTCAACCAACATTTCTTTTTTCTATTTTGCGCACAGCGTTTTCCATAACTATGAAATGTTTGTTTTCCTATTTAGTGACTGTTTGTTATTTTTTTTCTATGTATTCTCATTTCATTTTTCTTTAATTTTGATGTACATACTCGTACATCCGTATAAAGTATTCAACTTCTCTTTTAAGTTTAATAATCATAATTGTTTTCTTATGGCGTATAGACCACTTTTAACGTTCCAAAACAATTCGCTTTTACTCAGCGTTGCTGTTTAGATAAAAATATATTCTTTGGACTTAACGCCGCATTTGTATCAAAAAAGAAAAATTTATTGATTATTGTTTTCACTGGCAACAAAAGTTGTTTGATTACCCAGATAATGAGTGAATTGAGAAAAATACTTTTCATTCTTTTTAAATTCTTTCGATATTCAAATCGTGTTCTTTCGTTATGCTTTCATTATTTAAAGAACATTTTATATAGATAATGTTGACTCAGTATTATGTTACACCGTTCAACAGTGATTTTGTTGCACGGTATTTGTCTCATGAAGCTTTCTTCATTGCGTTAATAACACCATTTCCAACCATCTTGCTGACATCCCCATTGTATTTCATGAAATACTTCATCGTATAAATTAAATTTGAGATAAATCCGATATTTATATATGAGAATAAAGCCTACAGCGTATAAATTCCTCTTTTCCAAGTGACTCTGACACTACAGGGAACATATTTTTAGATCATTTAGAACCCCCGGACTCTACGCTGTACGAGTGTTTATGGTCTCTTTCTTGAAAAAGTTGTGAAGAAACTCCTCTTAAACATGTTTTCAAATAACTTTTTGTGAGTGTCGTTTATTCGAATAATTTTATCCGAATATTTTGTACTCGACTAATATAACTTCGCTAATTTTTATTTCAAAAATTATTATTATGAAAGTTTCATTTTCCGAATAGTTTGCGGTAAATATTATATGAATAAGTAGTTTTATTCGAATATTTTTATTCGATTAATTTATTCAATTAAATTTACTCGATTAAATTATCTAAAGATTTCTATAGAAATAATTTGCTTTGCATTGAAATTACTCTCAAGCTTCATATAATTTGTGTTCGATTAATTGTCCAAGTGTCAGTAAGTATCAGAAAAAAACCAAAAATTAGGCCATACATTTATCACATGTAGCAGAATTGCCTCAAAAAACTTATCCAAATTAAACTATGTTTTGTCGGCTTGTGTTCTAAATGCTTAAAATTTTCTTAGCATTGTGTTATCTTCAAACTGCTAGTTTATTCTTTCTTTTCTTAGCTTTTATCTAAAAAGATTAATTTAATCTTTATTATAGACAGTTTGTTTTTCTTGACGAAAAATTATTCAACCAAGAAACCTACATAAACAACTGTTTTCTTCAAACAACATTTAACCAAAATAAAAAAGTTTACAATTTTTACACACTGAAACAAATCTATAATTATGAGTTATAAAATGATTTATTAGAAAATAATTAAAATAAAAAAAAAACATAACAAGAACTAACAACGACTAGTTACAGTTAGTTACATATGTATGTTTACATTATAAATGTTTCTTACAAGTTTGCATTTTTTCGAACAGTTATTCCTTTCAGTGCCCCATTTAATTGCCCATAACGACGATTTGTGCGGCGGCTCAGATATTTTTTTATCATGTAGGCAGAGTTTGTGTATGAAATGCGAAAAGTCTAAAACCAAAGACATTCAACCATCTGTAAAAATCTTTATTTGGAAAATTAACTGCAATTGTGTTATTAATAGCACTGGCTGTGCCATACACACATACACAATTCTTATTATGTACAGAGCTTTCTTATCATTAATTCGGATATAAATGGTTGATTTTGTTTAAAACATCAGCTGAAAAAAAAATTAAAAAAAAACTGCATACATACATACTCGTACGTACATAATTTTAAAAATGCACGCAATGTGTATAGTAACGCACTGTTATGCACAAATAAATTATGAAATAGTTTAAATTAATCAAAACAGAAAACGGGTTTTTTTTGTTTAAATTAAAAGAAATATAACTGTTTTTTTAATTTAATGTAATTTTTGTTTTAATTCGGCAGCCTGAAGTTATGCTTCAATATTTGGGTTTTAATATTCCTTCTGTATTTCTGTGTAATGACGGCTGCCATATTTGTAGATTTATCGCCAGCTTGACGATTTTTCTCTACAAATAAGATAAATACTGAGTTGTGGCTTTTTGTTGCTTAACACTGACGAATTTTGTGAAATAATGTGAAACCATGCTACATTAATGAACAATTTTTTAATTCGTACGAGTATTTACAAAATATTAATTTTTAAATTTGTAAAATTCAATTTTTTCATACAACCAAACGTTAATGAATGAATATTTTCGTATTAATAGTGAATAAGTACTAAATTAACCATTAACTTAATTTTAAGTACTGACTAGCGTTGCGGTTTTGGCTATTTTTAACCCAAATTTTTTTATTTTTCTTCAAAGTGTACGTTTAATATTTTTTTTTTTAGTTCTGAAATGTATTTTATGAAATAATGCTTTTAAAACTGTGTTAAGGAAAGTTTTTAATATAAAAGAATATTTTTAAATTAAAAAAATTCTTGGTTGGGCGCAAAATTATAGACCCTACCCCGGTCTATATACGCAAGTGCAAATAGAAAAACACACTTTAAGTACTTCTTTTCTGTCATATGCTTAGATTTTTAGGAGATTTTGGTTACAAAAACTGTTAGGACGTTTCAATACTGTTATGTATTGTCTCATTTGTGGCATTCAATTAGATTTTAGAACTTTGGTGTCTTTGAAAACTTGTGGCCAATTTTTAACATTTGCCGTAAATGTAATATTTATTTATATTCTTTTTGAATACGTAATTCGGTTTTAAAATGTATTTATTTATTTGGAATATTTTCGTTTGAGTTTACAAAATTGAAAAGTTCCACGCACCTCTATCTCTATGCAAAGTAAATCTAAGTTGCATAATTTTTCGATGTAATAAGTATTTTCTATTACAATTTTTTATGCACAAAATTTTAAATTATAGATATACATACATGTGTATTTACGTCAAATCAGTGTGTCATTAACTCTCTTCATGAAGATAATTGAAAAAGTGTTTATGTTTTCGTGAAAAAACATTATTGTAAAGGCAATACTGCTGTCACAGTGTGTAAAGTATTTTCCTAAAAAAATTACATATGATTTAATTTAAAAAATTTAATTTAACTAAGAAAACGAACTTCAGCCTGACAAATTAAAATTTCCTTGATTAAACATCACTCAGTTCGACTAAAAAAAATCATAAAAAATTTTTTCTATGGAAATGCCTACATACATACATACATACATACATATGGATGTATGTATATATAATTCGTTGTAGATTTAACATCAAAATTAATGGAATATGAAGTTTTATCAATTGAAATCGTACATCTATGAAAAATACTTTCAAAAACGAAGAATATGTAGCATTTATTTTACTTTTCGTATCGGGAGTAAAATAAATATAAATCCCTTCTTCGTAAATTGATTTGATTTATGTAAATAAAACGTATGCATGTGGTTTCTAGTTTTGAAATAATGCATTTTAAAGCTCCTTTCGAACATACTACCACACACACTTTCCACGCTGTTATTTTAATATTTTTACAATTCATTTTAAACGATAAAGTTCATTAAACTTCATTTTCATGTTTTCCACAACAACAATTGCAAATAGGCAAACATATTTATATAAGTTACAACAAAAACAACAGAAAGCATAATATTTACCCCCGAAACATGCATGCAGGTTTACTACAATCCAATCTACCATCTATGATGGTCGGAATGTAAAATAAATAATAAGACAGACAGTCATTCACAGATAGCATACATACGAGGGTGGACTGAGAATGCAATAATTGGTGAAAAATGTGTCTAACTCATTCATTCACTGCAAATGATAAGATTTTAATAACTTTCAACGACTGCGAGTACCTTTTAAAAGTAAATTTTCAAAAATTTGTGAAAAATATTTTGTGGTAATCGAAAAAGTAAGTGCACAGAAAAAATGTCAAACACAATTTCAATTATCAAAATTGCAGATTCAATGAATTCAATTTTTTATTTGGTATAAATTAGTGAACATTTTTGGAAAATTTAGATTTCCGCCAAATAATTGATTTTGTTCCAAAATTAAAAAACAATTTTTTCTTATGTGTTTTTTTAAATTATAAACAGGATTCTTTGGCAAACTGAAGAAATTGTCGTCTTTTCTGAATCATGTTCTGTTCAGCTTTCTACAATACTTTTTCTGTTTTTATTTTGATTCATTATTAAACCGCCTTCGCATATGAAATGTCACGTCATAGTTTATTTTATGAATCTCTTTTGTTTTTGAGGTTAGTAAGGGCTTAGGAAGCGATTCAATGATATAAATAAATGACAGCATTATAATTTATTTATATCAAATAACTATAACAACAACAAACACAACAACTTTAGACAATAACAATTATAATGACATTTGAAATTTTAAGGTTCACAGAAAATGTTGCCACGGCTAAAAAGTATTTTTAACCAAAGTTTTTCAAAAATGTTAACGAATGTGAGAAAATAAATGAAAAATATACTTATTTTAAAATAATATTTTCGTATTTGTCAAAAGTAAATGATAATTTAACTGCTCGTCCTAATATATCGATAGAATTCTTTCTTTTGTAAAATAACATTTATCTTTATCTTATTTGAGGACTTTGTTTTTTGCCTTTTAATCGTTTTTTTGTTTGAAATTTTATGGTAATTGTTAGTGAATCGGTCCGTGTCTTTAGTTTCACGTTTGTATTGCTTTTTTTTTTTGTTTTTAGAATTTGAGCCGGTGGGTCACGGGGCACTCAATTGTTACAGAAGAGCACATGATCCCACATGACCCACCGGTAGTGGTCCGAGTGACATTTCTGACATGTGAAAACAGCCTTACAAAATAATGCAGCGTGTGACCCACGGGTGGTACACATGGCCTCACGGGAAAAAATTCGTATGACCCACCGGTGGGTCACATGACAGCGAATGTGTTAATGAAAAAATACTTTAAAAAATATATTTTAAATGTATGTGTCTGTAAAAATTATCCTTTAAAGATTGTTCTTAAAAAAGGTTCTTTAAAAAATAAATGTTTTAAAAGGCCATCTTTCGAATAACGTAAATTTTAAAAATGAAACTCTCAAAAATATCTGAGTCGAGCCATAGCCATCCGGGACTAAATAGCCAAATGGGCATATTTTAACTCATGTTTGTAAATAAATCTTGGATGTCGTTCGGGTCCACTTCGAGAATATCTATATCATATCAAGCCTTTGCTGCAATAGAGTCATAACTCCAAAAAAGTAGTTTTGCGGAAAACGAGTTTAAAGTTGCGCATTCGCTAACAACTTAATGGTAAACGAAAATTTAATATTTTTCTCAAAAGTTTAGTATGCAAGATATTTGAATGAAATTTTTACACATTCTGAAACACGATATGCGAAATTATGGCTCTATTGCAGCAAAGGCTCCATATGTATGTATGTTTAAAACAATTTCATATTAATACCAGAAGTTCCCGATATCAGTCATATTGTGTAATTATCAAACTCTTAAAGCTCGTTAAGAAGACGATTTTATGTCTCAAAAATGAACGTGAAATGATCCATATTCTCTATTTAAAATCGCTTTGATTTGTGAATTGATATTTTAACAAGTCTCTCAACTTAATTAAGATAAAGGAATTATTAAAATTAAATAGTTTTTCTGGGACTAAATTAAAATTCTAAACAACTTGACAAAACTTTTTCCAACCACTCTCTTCTTCCAATTCAAGATCTGATACTAATAAATACCCACTTTAAGTACAAATATAATAATATTAAAAATAATAATGCCATAAAATTTCTTAATACCACAAAGACGCAACAGATAAGAATGCGATAAAGACATTAAAAAAATAAAAATGCAAAATTACAAACTAAAAAGGAACATGAAGTCAATGTTAAACGATAAGATACAATTGAAATTTTTAACGATAAGATAGACCTTTTCATAATGCTACCGATGTATTAAGGCCCTTTAACTAAATAATTTTTGGTTTTTTTATCTAAATTCTTTTAGGTTTTGTTTAAATCGACATTTCTAAAAAAGTATTCCATCGTCATGTGCACGAATTTAAAGGTGGTTTTACCCAACAAAAAACTTTAACTAAGGAAAATGAAATATCTACAAAATTTCCATTCTCCAAATGAATGCAGAAGCAGAAGCACTAGCAACAACGACGACGATGCTTCGGTCAACTAAAAACCAACCATTGCAGCCAAAGAAACTGAATTACTGAAAACAATTTAAGCTGCTTTTAAATAGAAAAAGCAGCAAACCAAGACATTGACTTATAATTGCTAACAACAAATTGGTCAGGCCAATAGCCTTAACTAGCGGGGAAATTTCTTATATGAGTTTGAATGGTAATTTAGATAGTATTGAAACAACAACAAGAAAAAGCTTTTAATGATATCAACAAATTGATTGTATCCATATGCCAGCTTTTATTGTTTGCACATTTATTTTATGTTGTTGAAAACATTGATATTTAATACAATGTTATTTATCCCTCCGTGCTGCTCGCCGCCCTCTTCATCCCTTGTTGGCCATAAACAAAAATTACACACACTGTCTTATTTGGCTCATTTAGCAATTTTAATTCTATGCTTTTTAGTGCATACAAGTGAAGCAGGTGTTATTAAAAAACGTGACACTCTGGTTACACTAAAGCAAAATGACAATACTGCAGCGCCGACTGTGCTAACGGCGGTGCTTAATAATTCTAGCGGAATCTTTAGCACAAAATTGCAATTTGTCAATTCTGATCAAAATTTTGCTACGGAATCATCCAAGGAACTAACAAACAATGAAATTTTATTTAATAATAAAATACGAAATGATAAAAATGATACGGAGACGGAAAACCGCCAAAGTAACGGAAGTACATCAGCGAAATCGGCAGATATACCTCAAGAAACCGCTAACGAACTCAGCGGTAATATTATCAAGAAAGACAAGTTTCCTAAGCTAAATGAAAAAGATTCGCTGAAAATAAGCGCTACAAATCCCAGTCCACCTAGTAGAATTTTAACTGAACTTAAAACTGAAACAGAAGAAAATCCATTTGTTCAAAGTAAATCCTTAGATATTAACCTGGAAAATAGCCAAGAATATATAAAAAATGAGTTAAATTTGGACAATAAGGAAACATTAATTAAGTCATTAGAAGACCAAGTCACTAGTGAACCTCTAGAATTGACAACTGTCATATCGAAGAGCAAGGAAAGTGCTTTTGAGAGTAAAACAAACGAAATCAAGGAACTGGAACTGCAGTTGAAATCTTTAGAAAATGCAACTAAGACGAGTACGGTTACGGAATCTATACCGGTTTTGGAAACGAGCAGCATAAAAGACCAAAGTAAATCTGTACAATCTTTGACAAAAACGCAGAGTGAACAACACTCCAATCAAATGTACGATTCAGAACGGTTGAAATCCATTCTAACTACTCCAGATCCCTTATTGACTCTTGAGGAAACTACTGTACAGTCTTTGGCAAAATACCCAGATCTCTTAAGATTTGAGGCTGATAAGCAAGACTATGCCAGATCCATGTTTAGGGAAGATACTACTGAGCAGGAACTTCCACCAATCACTACTTTTAAGCCGGTAAAAGATGGCATTGAAGAATTTCGCTCAGAAAATTTAGATGACCAAATTGAGGAAGTCGACAAAAATGATTTGGTGGCCACCTTAAGTGTCAAAGAAAAGAAACCCAAATTTATTAATGACAATTCCACAAATGCCCAACAATTAAATTTGCCCAACAATGCCGACGTATGGTCTTTGGCCGGCATGAAATCCCTACCTAAAGCAAATATTACCATGGAAACGGCGCAGACGCACAACAACACCAGCAAAGAGCTCAAGGAAATGCACAATACTAGTCTGACTTTGAACAATAATAGTGAAAAGAATTTGTTAGATTGGTCGCAAATTATGATGGACAAGGAATTGTCAACAACTGCACGGAATGAAGGCAATGCAGAGGATGAAGGGAAACTAAAAGAAATAGAAAAAAAACAAGAAGAAATAGGTTTGGTTGGCAGCACAACCTCAACACCAGAGAACGAAGGGCAGGAGTTTAAAACACTATCTGGACTAGAAGTTATTACCAAAAATTCTCTAATAGAGCAAGTGTTTACTACTACAACCAGCACTATTCCAACTACTTATACTTCCACAACTATCTCATCGTTTTTAAATTATAAAGAAAATGATAATGCAAATAGCCAACAGCCAGATAAGAAAGTGGTAGAAGAAAATATGAATAATGATATAGACACGTTAACAGCAACTCAAACCACTGCTACTGTGGCCACCACAAAAGTGGACAACAACCCCTTTAACACATCAGTGAACATTGAACCAAATTTAAATGAAATAAACTTGACTTCAAATCAAAACCAAGACGTCTTAAATAACGATGTGTATACAATAACAACAACACAAGCAACAAAGACAACAGCTGGAATGAAAAATGCTGTTGACGAAGACATTAACGCAAACACTCAAATAGAAATGAGTACAGAGGGTACGACGCTGTCGACGACGGCGATATCCACAACAGACAAAATTAAAGCAACAGCTGTTGTTATTGACATGACGACTACACTTGAGCAAATTTCCAGTGAGACAACAACAGCTAGTATGCTCGAGACTAGCAATCAAAAGACAACAACGTTAAATAACGTCGACGCTATAAGTGAACAACAAAAAAATAAAACTAATAACGTAATTAACGAAGAATCGAATTATGCAGTGTCAGTTTCATACAATGAATTAGAAAACACACTGGTTGACAAAAAACAAAATACTCCAACCAAAAATATTGATTTAAATACAACAACAAACACAACAACCGCTGTTCCCATTACTACATTTAGGCCAAATATTTTGGCAATAACCCCAACTACCTCGATACCACCAAAAATAATTGAACAGGAAGTTGACCAAAATGGCAACGAAATTCAAACTAATTTAAAAACAAACGCTGAACAAGAATCAATAATTAAAACTGATTTACAGTACAATCATTCTACGAAAGCAATTGAGACGCATTTAACGGCCAGAGAATTTGAAACTACAACAATTGATACATTGACAACAACGTCAGCAGCGGCAGCAGCAGCACCAGAATTAAGTACGAGCAAAATTGAAAATACTCTTACGTCTTCTTGGGAAAATGAGAGTAGAGCAACTACGTCATCTTCTAGAGACGAAACAATAAATGTAACGACTGAAATAAATTTCGAAACAATAGAGACAAGAACAACGAGTACGCAAAACACCCCTAAGAAAGTAGTCGAACATAAAAACTTAGGGGACAAAGAAACCACAACTGGGTCAGCTGTCTTCTTTGAACAAGGGAAATTTGAGAAGAATGGCAAAACAACAACAACTGAAACAATTTATAGCTTAGCAACGTTCACAGAAACACCTGTTGTTAGTGCAACTGAAAGTACAACTGCCGCAATACCAACAACGACAACCACTACGCCCGAACAAAATACAACCGCAGGTACAGCAGCAAAACAAGAAACAGATACTACGGAAAAAGATTTTTCGGAAGATGTAAAAATTGCAACAACAGCAATATACATCATGAATAACAATCAAGAGATTACAACAACTACAACTGCAATGCCAGCTACAACGGTTAAAGAGGAAGAGACCTACATAAGTTTATTGGACGATGCAACCACAACTACAACAACAGCAACCAGTAAACTCTCAACGGAAGCTACAGTTCACGCGACAACCTTAACGCCTCCCTCATCCACAGTAGCAGCATCGTCAACATTACCTTCGGCTATAACAACCAAAGTGGAAGAGATTTACAATGTGATAAACAGTACAACAACAGAGCTAATACACACAACAACGATAACAGCACCAACAACAACAACAACAACCACACAACAATTTCTAACAGAAATCGAAGAAGAAAGTTCCACTGAATCCTACTTCAGCACAACGGCCAGCAGCAGTACGGAAATGCTGCCGACATTAGCAACAACGACAGCACAAACAAGCCAAATAATTGCAACTGCAGATATTGGAAGCAAAACTCTACCCACATTGACCTCTATAATGGGTGGCAATAGTGGTAATATGTATCCGAAAAATTCCGAAGCATCCGGAGAAACTGATGTTAATGTTATTATCGCCATAACGGTAAGTGTTATTGGTGTTATAGCACTTGTTTTGCTTGTCGGGTTCCTGTATTTAATGCGTAAAAGACAAAAACAAACATCCTATTCACAACGTTGTCGGCCGGTCAGTTTGGACGAATACACAATCGATAATGCTTCCGTGAATGAGAGTATGCGTAAGAGCAGTGTGTTGCGTGCATCTAAACGAACTTACGGTAATTTGGCCTTCGATGATCCCGCGTTGCGACCGAATCCTTTAAGTGTTCAAGAACTAGCGAAATTTGTTCAGGAAAGGCTGCGCATATTTGAGGAGTTCCGCGATGTTCCGCAAATAACTTCGAGACTGGACGAAGTGCCGACAGGTTGTGAAGATAAAAATAGGTAAGCTATACAATTTCAAAAGTTTTATTCCAAATATTTAAATAACTAGCATTTTTAAAAGTGCCTTGGGCAGTTTGCTTAGGCAAATAGGTTTGATTTCTACAGGTGGCGAAAAACGAAGAGACTACTTACTATATAGAACATTTAGAATAACGCTTGGTTTCAAATTCGCCCAAATTCGCCTAAAACAAAACCTTCTTGAATGTTGAAAAATTTACCGTAAAAATTCAGTAAGCACTGACCTGTTCCGACGGATACTTAATATTTCATACTTCATACGTACATATGTATGTATATATGCATGTATGTTGTAGTGTTGTATATGTCATTTTAGCATCAAAGTGCGTATACTCGTATTCGGTTATTTGACTATTCGCCTATTTCAAGATATTCGTATTCGCCGAATTCCAGCGAATATTTCGCGAATAATGTGCTCATACTTTCTAAAGAAAATAAAATACATCAAGCTTAAAAAAGTACATAAAATGTACAAAAATATATACATTTTCAATAATTTTTATTTTAAGAAAATTCTTTATAAATGAGAAATTATTATTATTATTAGGCTTAAGTTCAGTTTTATTGAATTAATCAAAATTCAAATTATTATGAGTTTTTTTTTTATTTTTGAAAAATATTAGCATGTGCAATCAGATAAGCAGAACGTATCAGTATACCGATTTCAAGGCCGCTACACCTCTCATCAGCGTTCATTTGTCCATTTTTACAATTTTCGTAAAGTGGATACTATTTGGGAAGAATATCAACTATTTAACCAAGTTTTCGACAGAAATAGAATACGTGAATTGTTATAATTTCTTTTTATCCCATTTTTAACATATTGAAACAATTTTGGTTAGTATAAAATTCCACATGTCTGATTGCTTATTACTAATATTCAACAAACTCCCATAGTCCGTTATTATCAATTATAACGTAAGAACTCAAATTTAATATGTGAAAGTCCACCTACACAGGTGGATGTGCCATCTGCAAAACTATGTTCTCCCAATCAGTACTGAATTACTATTAAAAGCGCAAACAGAGTGAGAAATCCGAAATATGAAAATATGTTACAGTAGAGGCCTTCAAATTCGGCATCTCACTGTCATAATAATAATACTAAAAATACTAAAAATTGATAAAAAAAATCGTACTACTGCACTAGTGTAACATCATGAGATTTAATTTTTGTATATTAATTGTGATTATGTCAAGTTAATAATCGCTCTTTTGCGTGAGAATAGTTTCTTGCAGAGACTATCACGATTGACCGCCGAGATCTTGTAATTTAACACATTTAGACTTCTTTCTTTGAAGTTACGCTGCTTGAATATGGTAATAATGGTCTATGGGAATATACCTCAATCGATTTAAAACTTCAATGATGAATTTCGTGCAGTTAACGATCCACATATGTGCGAATTTTTAATGGAGAATTTCATGAAAATAATGGTGTCCTGCAATCATAGCCATGTTGGAGCCATTTAAATGATATTATTTTCCATTATTAATGTGATATGCCGCTTAAAAATAGTTGTTTCTTTTACAAGTGTATATCAATCCTTTTCATTAATGACATCTGTAAAATTAATAGTCAAGATCTTATTTTGTGATTGACTTTATCGTGGAAAAATAAAAATTACCAAAACTACCAATTTGTCTCTTTTTTGCCCCTTAAAAAGTACCCTATATTTTAATCTGTGTCACATGCTATACGTCTACCAAATTTCGTCTAAATCTGTTGATTGTTTTTAAGAGATTTTTTATAATATTTTTCTGAACATAAAAAAAAATATTACATATAGAATACGGTCGATTGCGTCGGCTCTTGGTTATACTAGGCCAAGTTCGGACACCTTTCACTTACATGACAAATCGCTTACATCATATATTTAATGCCACCTAACATTTACATATTTACTATATATAGGTTTTCTGTAAAATTCGATCGTTTTCATATAAAATTCTGGCTTTCAAAAAGCAAATTCCGAATTTTCGCATTCAAATTAAATATTTTACAATTTAAATTAAAAAATTTTTCAAACCAATCTCAGTATTTTAAAAGCCTAATTCACCCTTTTCACAAATCATGTTTATTTAAAAATGGCTGAATGGAATTTTTCAAACACCGAATTTAATTTAAAAATTTCAGAATTTAAATGAAAAAAAAATTTAACAATTTGAATTATTTTAAATGCTGCTAATATTGATTGTTGGCACTTTATCCTTCTTTCCTCCTTTCTACTTTCTTTAGATACGCAAATGTACTGCCGCTTCCTGAAACCCGTGTAATTTTGCAGCGTCTTAACGATGATGATAAATCGGAATATATCAACGCCAATTATGTCACAGTAAGTTTTTGTACATAAACATTTACTTCCTTATTCATAAAAAATATTTTTGGTTTGTGAAAAGTTTCTAAAAGAAAATCATTTTATTAACCTGTTATAAATTTGAAATATTTTGTTATTAAGCTTCCCTAAAGTGTTTCATTGCAATATGAACCGATAAAGCAAAAATTGGTTAAAATAAATCTGTTAAATTAAAAATTAAAACTAAAAAATGAGCGCCGAAACTAGCTCACTATAATGCACATAAAAATAATGAGATAAATAAGTAGTACACACTATTGATCACTAAGAGACCCGCTACAATTTCTACTTGGCTTGTTACGATCTCCTCATGTTGTTTCTACATAAGCGAATTTATATGAACAAATTGTGTAGTTCAACAGAAAATTACTTTTTCCGTTCCCTCTGCATTACTTCGAGTGGTTACTGGTATGCATCATGGAAAATTTGTACAAAAAAAAAAAAAAAAAGTTATAAACCAATTCTATATAATTAATGTGAGCTCTTTTTAAATCCTTAATCCATTTTTAGATATCTCCAATAAATATTAAACGATATCGAGCCCTAACCATTAATTATATTCAAAATATTTTTATATTTTTAATTTCTTCCATTGAATAATTATTGCCCAATCCATGTGAACGTCATCTCTCATGGAATACAATATGTGGTTTTTATTTTGTGCTTTCTTAATCAACTACATTACTTTGACCTACTTGAAAGGCATTTAAAAATATTAGTGTAAAAAGTGGTAAATGGGGCATAAAACACGTTTGTATTATTTTAATTAAATCATATTTTGTGCAAAAGGTTATAAAGACTTTAAGTTTCAATAAAAAAAAAAATGTGTCGCAACCCACGTTGTTATTAGCAAAAAAAATCTATCGTGCAGTTTATTTTTAAAACTAATCCAGAGATTCTCTACAATTTTTCTCGAGAAAAAAAAACATGTTTGTTCCATGCGGCAAACCACACGACGATTAGTTGTCTATGGCCTACAAATGTTGCTCTGTTAACTCCAACATAAGACACGAAAGACTTTTTCCGATTGCCTATTATAGAATCGTTTTGCATTTACACTGACGTTAAGTCTGTACAAACATATTTTATATAATTTACGCATCTCAAAAATCATTTCAATTAAAAAATATGTTTGAATGTACTTTAGTTTATACTTTAGTTTATGTATCTTAAAAGCAAAAAATAATAATTATTATTCGGATCATGTAATAAAATAACATCAATCATAATTAAACATCGTGATGATCATGATCACGATACATAGTACACTGATATTTATTTAAATAGTACAACTAAAACAAACATTGAAGAAAAGTAACCAAAGAAAAACTTAACGAAAACAAAACCTTAAAAAATATACGAGTAATTTAAATAAATGTATTTTATCAACTACACAAGAGCATGCATTCATACGAGTGTAGTTCGAAAACTAAACACTTGACCTAATATGCAATTAACGCAACTGGAGTATTAGTATCAGGTGTCTCAGGCTCAATTCTTGCGGGCTTAAACTGCGAAGCCCATCTTAAGTTAAAAAATGTATATAATAAAGTTAAAAGCCAAAATAATTTTCAAAAATTAAAGCATACTTTTACCAAACCACTTTAATAATACCTAATTCTGCGACTGCTATCGTGCACCCCTATGCACTTTGTTTCATAGAATTTACGTATACTATATTGTTACTGGTATTGCTGGAATATACATACATAATCTACGGCCGCAAATAATTTAACCTTTTATAATTTTTTTAAGTTTTTCATTATTCTTGTAATAATAACAATGTGGTTTTAAATGCGAATCTAGATTCTAGATTTAGAAACCTGTTGTACTCGTACATGCGAGTACTTAGAATATTCATATTTTATACGAATACATTTACAAATGCATGTGCGTGTAGTTGTTTACGAAGAGCAGGAAAAACAAAAAAAAATCAAAAAAAACAGGAGTGGAAAATGCTCATTTTAAATGGGAACTGAATAGACGTCAAGTTAAAAATTACCTTATTTTAACTAGAAACAGTACAAACTTCTTTTCATTTTGACTGTTGGGATATTGTATTCTAAAAATTATCCAACTGTCAGTTACACCCAGAACATAGATTTTACTTCAACAGTGTGTCTTATAAGGCATCAATATTTAGTTTAATTTTTTTGCCTATTTTAATAGTAAATGCATATTTATACAATAAATACATACGAAGTTTGTACAAAAGAAAAGGTGAAGTTTGAATTTTTTGAAAAGTATTTATTTATTCATCAATATCTATTTTGTCCCCTTCAAAGTAATCCCCCTCAGATATAATGCACTTCTTCCAATAATCGAAGCACTTCTGAAATGTGCTTTTCGGTATGGCCATCAACTCGTTCTTCAGTTAGGACTTTATCTCATCAATTGTGGCAAAACGCTTTTCTTTTATTGGTCTCTTCAGTTTTGGGAATAGGAAAAAGTGGCAGATTGAGCCATAATTAGCAATCATGATGTGTGAGCTGGTACATTATCGTGATGCAGAATCCATGATTTTTTCTCCACAATTCCGATCGTTGGAGCCGTATTGCTTCACGGAAACGTTGCATAACTTCTTTGTAGTATTCGTTATTAACCGTAAGTATGTTGGCAAGAACGCATGTTGCACGACGCCATTGTAATCGAAGAAAACAGTGAGCAAGCCCTTCACATTTGATCGATCTTGGCGTGCTTTTTTCGGTTTTAGCTCACCTGGTCGCTTTCATTTGGTTGATTGGGCCTTGGTTTCGACGTCATAACCATATACACACGTTTCGTCAGCAGTTATAACCCTTTTGAGCAAACCTGGATCGTCGTTGGCGTCATTCAACAACTCCTGAGCGATACTAATGCGACGTTGCTTTTGTAAAATATACGAAATAGATAAAAAACTTTAAAAAAAAAAATAAATCAATCTGAATCTACTCTGATAGAAAATACATCTTAACGCTATTGTAATTTAGCATCAACACATTGAGAAGTGCATTCGTGGGTCATCCATGATGACACATTGGGATACCAATATTTCCACCAGTTGCTTATCTTGTCATCAATGAAAATATTCTAATCAATGGGTGTTTGAATTATCCTTGCATTACTTTTAGTTATTACTTAAATTTTGCTTTTCATTAATTATTTTTTCTTTTATACTAATGTTGGTCTTCTTCTTAGACTTATCACATATTTACAAGAGAACCCCTTTACCATATCACCTTTTAAATTATCTACAGCCTTTAGTCATCTTAAGCCTTTTAAATTTTTATTTGATATACATACAAAGTGCCATCAAAAGCATGTAAATAAACTGTTTTATTGGCTTGTAAATTTTTATGAATACATCTAACAAATCGTCGTGCCAATGGTAATTTCACGCATCTCCAAAAAATTTTTTTTGGAGTCTTAAAGTTTAAACATTACATACAAATAGTGGTAATAAAATAAAACGCTTCTAAAATATATCAAAAGCCATAAGAGGTAGAGACCTGGGGATTGCGCAGATCGACAGATCTGTAAAATTTACTACATAGAGCGGTGCTATTTAATATTAAATGTCCATGTCTGCATCACAGTTCTCATATCTGTTTCTGTTTTTATTCAAACTTAATAATATCAGAATATTTAAATTAAAATTAATTTAAATCGAACAGAGACGAGCAATTTTATTATTCTCTCTTTTATTTGTTTAATAATTTTCTATGAATCATTTCGAAAAATTGTCACCGAAGTTTTTTTTATTTTATCTCTCGTTCCTGCATGTCAGCTGACTGACTGTGCAAAAATATAACGAATGAGTAGAAGAAATATTTTTAAAATTTTGTTATTTGGATTTCAGTCAATGGGTGCAGTAACTTTTGTTTTCTTTTGTTGTATGATTTTGTTATTTTGATTGTAAATCTTTATAAGAGAACTTATGTATACATACATATGTACATGCGAGTACATACATTTTAAGTTTAGTGCACACATGCATATGTATGTATATACTTTCTACGAATTTATACGAGGGGGGTCTGTGCTAAATGTGGAGGTCTTAAGTAACTAAAAAATATATACTACTAACTGTGAAAGATTGTAAATCTCATTTGTAGTCATTAAGAAGCCTTCTATAAAGCTTATTCTGCGCTCCGTTGCCACCGGGCGATCACAGAAAATATGCTGCGAAAGCGCATTCTGCGTATAAAAATGTAAAAGTTCATACTGATTTTGTGATGAGCAAAGAACCGAACCAAGTGTGTCACTTCCTTAGCTCTGGCGGACCTATAAACCTAGTCTAAGCTCTCTTATGGGTTTTCATTTTGAAAATTCAAACTAAATTTCACTCCTTGTGTACCAGCTTGATTATATGTATGTAAATACATACATACATATGTGTAAAATAAGATTATCGACAAAAAAGGTCGATTAACAGCTCAGAATTTAAAAAAAAATCTCACTTTTTTCGATTTCGCTGGAAAACGAGAAAAAAACATTAAACATATTTGTTTTTGTATTAAAAGTAATTAATATATGCTAGAAAATGTAATATATGCTAAATGCTTTTTTTATTTGCTAAACAGTTTAAAATATGCTAGATCTAGCATTAAATATGTTAGCTATGAAAAATACACCTTTTTTTAATTTTGTGATATCCAACTTTGGACGACTAATATAAATATGAAACATATGTATGTATGTATGTATGTATATGCGCATATACTTTTTTGCACATTTAATTAAAAATTATAGCGACTATAAACGCTTATTATGAATATCATTCACCTTTTACTTAATTTGAGTTTGTTGTTTTTCTTTCCACTTAAGCAATAAAAAATTCAAAAAACAGGTATTTTTTTAGTATTAATTAATCATCAAGTTTTATTAATTATTTTTACCAAATTAGATTTTTTTCCAGCACAAAGTTACGCAATTGAATGAAACCCACTCAATATTTGATTAAAATGTTTCTTTGTGTTTCATCATCATTCAAAATCTTTAATTCTTCTTTTAAAATCAAATTTTAAATTAATTAATTTTCACTTCCTGTTCATTTCAGGGTCCTAAGGATCCTCCAAACTATTATATTGCCTGTCAGGCACCGCTCGAATCAACTGTTGAAGATTTTTGGCGCATGATCTGGGAACAACAATCACGTGTGATTATCCAAGCTACAGACTTAATTGAAAATGGTGTCGAAAAATGTGCGGAATATTTACCGCCTTCGGTAACACTGGATAATCATTCCAGCTTTGGTGATTTTCAAATCACGCTACAAAATCGTGAAGTTAAAGATAAATATGCCATATCAACGATACTGATGAAACATATCGGTGAGAATGCAACACGAGAACTTACACATTATTGGTACAAATGGCCAGAGATGGGAGTGCCCACGGAAGAAGCTCCCATTATTGCAATGCTTTTGGAGGCCAGATCATCACTAATAAGTTATGCCATCGAACAGGCCAACGAAGATAAGGAGAAATTGTCAACGGGTACACTAAAATCGGCCGAAGAAGGTACAACAACTGCGGCCGATGAATCAACAACGGCGCCAATAAATAATTTAAATGGTTCTACTGCCAATACTGCTGAAATTAATGGCAATATATCAATGTTGCCTATCAAAAAGCCAGCCAGAAATCAAGGGTATGTATGCAGATTTTGAAGATTTGCAAATTACCAAAAATATACGTGTGTGTTCCTTTGTGTAAATGCGCATGCAAACCTCTCATAAATTGTCCAAGAAAAATAGTTGACGGAAGATTAAAAAAGGAAAAAAATTATGCGAACAAATATTATTCGAATAAATATTGTTCGAACGAAAGCTATTCCAATCAAAGTTATTCAAATTAAGTTATTCGAATAAATATTCGAATTAAAATCATTCGAATAAGAACCAGTTGAGAAAAAGTTATTCGAGCAAAATCTATTCTAATCAAAGTGGTTCGAATGAACATTATTATGAAAAAAATTATTCGAATAAATTTTATTTTAGTAAAAATTTATCGAATTAAAATCGTTCGAATAAATGCTAGCCGAACAAAATAGAATATTTTCTAATAGAAGTTGTTCGAATTAAGTTATTCGAAGTAAAATCATTCGAATAAGAACCAGTTGAGCAAAAGTTATTCAAGCAAAATCTATTCTAATCAAAGAGGTTCGAATAGGTATCATTATAAAAAAAATATTCGAATAAATAGTAATCGAATGAAAATATTTCGTATAGCTTGAACAAATATTTTTCAAATAAAAGCTGTTTTAATAGAAGTTAATCGTATATATTTTATTCGCACTTAAATCATTGAAATAGAAGCTAATCGAGCAAAAGTTAATCGAACCAAATCTCCTCTAATCAAAGTTGAACCAATAAAATTATTCGATTAAACATTATTCGTATTGAAACTAGTCGTGCAAAAGTCAAATCAAATCAAAGTTGTTCGAATAAAATTACTGAAATAAAAAGTTTGAGCAAAGTTATTTCGTTAAAAAAATATGCGTATAAAATTTAAAAAACAAAATAGGAAACTACCATAATGGCCATGCAAATGATTTTATTATAACCCAGCTCCCATTATTTACTAATCGAATCATTAATTTCCTATTATAGTGCTGTGAGATGTTTTTAAAAATTTATTTTAACTTCTAAATATCTGCATTTATGTTTTATATTTTATTTATTTGTTGCGGGTTAGCAATATCTAGATATATATCTCGTTGGTAGCTATACCAATTCATCAGTAGATGTTTTACCCTTTATGTTTAAAAAAATTCCAAAGCTCATCTATTTATACAAAAACTCACAAATATATTTTTGTGAATTACAAAGCATAAAAATAGCCTTTAAAAAATTTCTCAAACACACGCAACAATAATTTTCCATTATGAATGTGTTTACTTTTCTACACCTATACAATTATCTATCTACTGATGAATTGGTATAGCTACCAACGAAATATATATCTAGATATTGCTAACCCGCAACAAATAAATAAAATATAAACCATAAATACTTGAGTACATGCTCAAATAAATGTAAAAATTTTGTATCTGTATTTATGTTAAATTTTTTTTTTTTTTTTTTTGTTTTACTATTTTTTTAGTCCGTTAACTATTCATTGCTCTCCAGGTACTGGACGTACAGGAACGATAATTGCTTGTGACATCGCTATACGTAGTCTGGAAACACCCAAGCGAACCGTTGACATACCACAAATCGTCTATTATGTGCGAAGAGGCAGAGCAAGTGCGGTACTGACCAAGGAACAATACGAATTTATATACAAAGTTGCCTGCATGTATGCAGCTAAAATAACAAATCCCACAAATTACAATTGAAATGGTTCGAATAATTAACACCCAAAAATAATAAGTGCCTTCCTGCCTTCCTTCAACTTAACAGGAGTATTAAAAATATGCGCGAAAAATTTTAAAGGGTAACGACTACTGTGGTTTTAAGAAATTATATATTTTCCGGACAAATTGTTACGAGTATCGTGTAATTACTGTAGCAGAATGTTAGAAAATTTTAGTTTTAGGAAATGTTGAAAAATAAAAACCAACCATAACCAATATTAAAAAATATGTACATACATATTGTCACACTAGCCTTGCCCCGAAACTAACATCACTTTCATCTCTTCTAAATAAAAAAATTTGCCTTTTAAGCTAAATTTACTGATATTCAGTTCAAATAAAAAATATGCCCATGAAAATTAGTCCCCCCTCGCCGGGATAAAATAAATAAAATAGAAAATCATCCAATTCCTAAAAGTCGGAGATTAAAAAATAAGGGAGAAGGAAAATATTGTTCAGCTGTTTCGTGTTTACATTTTATTCTATACTAATGCAAGACTATATTCTGAGCATGGTTCAATTAAAAGGTCTGTGCAAATCTCCAGATGTTTTTTGTAGCGTTGTGTTTTTACCGTTAAATAATGGTAAAGATGTCAAACTACATATAAAAAATAATTTCGCACATTTTTTATGTATGGAGTTTGTACTACTGCACAAACCCTATAATTGGACCATGATTCTGAGTAAGAAATTATGGAGGACAAGATAATGAATGTATTGAGTTTTTCCTGTTATTGGCTTGCGCTTCTTATTGAAAGCATAAAATAGCAAGGAGAAATGTCAAAAAAATTCTTCTTCGGTTGTGGGCAACAAACTTGGAAAATGTTTTATATTTTTTTTAAGTCCATATATAAATAGCGATCGATCATCAACAAACTAACCTAAAAGGAAATTGTAGGAATTGAAAAACAGTTGTTGGGCAAAAAGGTAAATTTACTGACTGAAAATAGAATTATTCTTGCTTATCAGGACTATGAAATAAACACTGACTAATTTCAAGAAACCCATTTTAGTCATTATAATTATTTTATTGCAATTTTATTACATGCACTAATTATTTAACAAAAAAAAAAAAAGGCTTTGTCAAGACCGGAGCCCCGCTGGCATTTCAAAATTCTGTATTTGTTGTAGTTAAAATAATATAGGAGACTGTCCCATAAATTGCCATTTTGTTGTGTTTATTGCTACAAAATTGTCCAAAAGTTGCCAAAATGTGCTAGAAAGTCCTTGGTGTCGAAGAGAGTAGCCAAAACACCTCGATAATAACGTTACATGTGTTAACATGTGTAACATGTAAAAAGTCCTTAAGTGGATTAAAAAAAACGCCCAATTGGCATCACTGATGTCTTTGCCAGTTTCCATTCAATGGATAAATTTTATTATATAAAAATAATTTTGATTTTTTCACTGAAACGATATTATTTTTTCTGTTTTTGGATTTTCGCACTTCCTAGAAACATAAATGAACAGTCTCTCCAATTGTGGAATCAAACTTTGTGACAGTTTTTTTTTTTTAATTGTACATATTTACATTTATTAAACTTGGATACACTGCAGTAGTAGTAGTGTACACTGGCAATAAAAGGGTTAATGAAAGTATATTTTAATGAAACTTCTGAACAAATGCACGATATTAAAATGCTGATTTGTGGCTCCTTCGGTCATAGAAATAAAACGAAAAATTAAACAATTAAGCAGCTTTATGGAAAACAAAATTATTTATTTATTAATTATTTAACAAAATATTTCTTTTCTGTTTGATTTTTAAAAAATTGTTGCTGCTTTTTCTCACAAGCAGCAGCAGCAAGAAAATTTCATTGTGTATTCAATTCCTCTTTATGTGATATTATAATTATTAAATTAATTGATAAAAAAAAAATAAATTTAAAAACAAACTAACGAAACATTAACTATAATAATACTTTACAACATACATACTTTAAAACTAATCGTTTAATTTCCTGTAAATGTTGTATTCTATTCTACATATGTACATACGAGTACATTCATAAATATTTATTTAAATAAATGGTTTCTTTTTTGTTGTAAATATGATTTTTATGATAAATATTTTAGGAAATTTTGTTTAATTGTAATTTAGAAGCGAAAAAATAAAACATATACAACTTTCACAATTCCATGTAAAAAGAACTAAAAACTTAAAATGCAGCATGCTTTTAGGGGATTTTACTTTGCGTACCACCCCCTTTTAAGAGTGTTGCATTTTGTTTTGTCTTCTTCTTAGTAAATTTTTTGTATTTTTGTAACTCCACATGTCAAATGTCAAAAATTTTGCCTCATTGTGCAAACTTTGTATAAAAATGTATATGAATTTAATTCAAAATGTATTTTAAATTAAATAATAAAAAATATATGTATATTTATTATTTTATAACGTATATATCTACGTATATGTTTTTAATTTTAAAACTGAGTGCTGAAAGGAAATTAATTAGTTTTAGTATCTTTTATTTATTAGTCACAATTCACATGTAACATCCATGAATGTGAATGACTGCAATGAGGAGAAAGAAGTTGGTCATAATTCCGTATATTTTTTTGGTTTATTCAACGAAATGGTCAAAATTCCCGAACGCGGAAAACTTTAATTGAAATCTTAATAATTTTTCGAAAAAGTATGACTCCTTACAAAAGTAAATGTTTCCCCTAAATAGGGCTTTCATCGGATTTTTATATAATAATTTAAAAGAAGGTTTTTATATAATACTAGATATACACGGTGCGCTTCGCTACCCCCTCGTTATAAAATAAAACTCCTATTGTGAAAATTTAATGACGATCGGTTCAGTAGTTAATTTTTCAATTTTATCAAAAACGGGCGTGGTCCCACCCACTTTTCCCCAGATACGTATTCCAAATTATGCCAATACCATATGAACCAAATATCATCGACGTAGGTCAAAAAAGCCCAAAATATGGCGATTTAAATTTTTGGGTTATATGGGCGGTGCCACGCCTCTTTGTCCAATCAAAAATTTATAAATCCTATTATTCCTTCCAGAGTCACATTAACATGCTGTGAAAATTTCTGGAAGATCGGTCCAAGGGTTTGGTTTTCCTAAAAATAGGCGTAGGCCCACCCACTTTTCTCCTGGTACGTATTCCAAATTATGCCAATACTATATGTACCAAATATCATCGACGTAGGTCAAAAAAGCCCAAAATATGGCGATTTAAATTTTTGGGTTATATGGGCGGTGCCACGCCTATTTGTCCAATCAAAACTTCATATAGCCTATGTCACCCTCCTGAATATTCTGAAGATTCCCTGAAAATTTCATCAAAATCGGTCCAGTAGTTTCGGAGCCTATTCATTTCAAACAAACAAACAAAAAATCAAACCTTTCCTCTTTATAATATTGTATAGATGTAATTTAAAAAAAAATTGTTTTATATGTAATTGTTTGAAAGAAAGAACTTCATCGATATCACCGAACAAGCATTAGGGAAATTCAATTTTAATTAAAAATATTATAATTATGTAGCCTGTTCAATTTTACACCAAAAAATATTTTTTATTTTTTCTCTTCTTTTGCGATGAGAATCGGTGTTACTACAGAAATCATTACTTCACAACAAATATTAGAGCTCTACTACTTTTGCTCAGCTTATTCTCAGGTATTGAGAAACTCTTTTCATCAGTAACTGAAAAATTTTGTTTTTTGAGATATGACTATGTTGCAATAAAGGAGCGATATGTATGTAAGTATATGAGTACATACATCTGAAACTTATGTATGGGCGCATATACATACATATATAATTGCAGATATGCCCATTTTATACGCTTTTCTTTCTTTAACTACTAGAGAGTACTAAATCAAAGATAAGATACGTTATCTACCTACATAAGTATTTTCATACATATGTATGTACATTATTTATACGTACATATCTATATTTTCTTTATAAAGCCAATATAGAAATCAGCTAATAAATATGTATTGACAAACATACTTATAAGACTTTAATTTTATTAAATATTTCACAAGGAATCGGTTTATTAATTTTATCTATGTATTTCTTAGTTTTATATTAAAAAAAATAAAAGTTTACCTTGTGGAATTATTTGCCAAGTTTTCATTCTCCCAGCAAACACGAATCCAACCGTTGAAAAGTTTTTTTTTTTTTACTTTAAACAAATCACAGGTTTGAATTTCAAATTGGAACAAGTTGATTTATTGTCAAGTGACATGTATATCAAATATTGATTGATCGAATGATATTGGTGCAAACAATATTGGCATTTCGGTAATCCTGTGAAAAAAAGTCTGTTGCAGACGGCAGCACAACAATTTTGCTTAATTTCCAAATGCACGTAAAATACCAGGAGCAAGAAACTTAAGCTAATTTTTGTAACAAAATCAAAGCTTACTATCACGAAGTACAAAGTATGCTTTTCCTTAATATACATATACACATGTATGTACATATTATTTTTAATATTCGCGAATACGAATATTTGAAACAATATTCGCCGAATACGAATACGAATATTATTTATAAGGTTTAGAGCCACGTAATATTTGAAATTTTATTTGAAAAAGGGTATTTATCATTATTATGACATTGAGATGCCGAATTCGAAGACCACTACTGAATATTTTTAAATTAATTTTACCTACATGCATACTTTGGGATTTCGAGAAGAAGCACTTTCTGAAGACGAATCAGATTATAAGTATTTTGAACTGCCACTTTTGTCGAATGAAAACGAATGCGTTATTTGCAGGAACCACGCGCCAAATATTGTTTTTATTCCATGCAAACACCTCAAAATATGTGGTGAATGCAATGCCAAGCTAATGGCAGATGCTCTTTCGAAGAATCTTTGTAATTACAGCTGTCCATGTTGCCGCGCTATAGTTAAAGATACTATTCAAGTATTTCATTAATCATCTTCATGCAATTTTTTCATAAACATTTACATTAAAAGCTCATCTTTAATTCAAAATGTATTTTGGGGGATTATTTCATTTTAAAAATTGGGGTGTTATTTCATATGAAATAATACCCCAAAAAATGGGGTATTATTTCGTTTCTGTTTGGGGTATTATTTCATTTCGTTGGGGTATTGTTTCATTTTAAAAATTGGGGCTTTATTACATATGAAATAAACCCCAATTTTTTGGGGTATTAATTCATATTTTTTTTTGGGGGGTTATTTCCTGGGGGGTTATTGCCTGGCGCCCTAGAATATGTTGGTTATCGGTTATTTTTACTGCCTGGCCCACGATGTGGAACGAAATTTTCTTTCGTACAAATTACATTTAAAGTAAAAACAATTTTAAAAATTTTGTTTTTGTTTCAAATGTAATTTGTACGAATGAAAAATTCGTTCGACATCATGGGCCAGGCAGTTAAGTATTTTCCTCATCCTTAATGTATGCTGTTCATTTTCAAAAAAAAAAAAATTCTTTAAAACCTACTTGTTTGCAAATTGTGCTAATTGAGAATTTTTAATGTTTTATCTAGGATTCTACTACGAAATCAACTTTGGAAAAAATGAATTACAAAGAATTGCTCAATTCACAAGCCTAGTTGTATCGCTTATTGTAGTATAAGAAAAGACAATTTCAAACAAAAATTTTGTTAACAAAAATAAATTGTTCTGAAATTGTTTTTGTTTTGATAAATTTTATTTGAAATTTTCTTTTCATATACAACAATAAGCGATGTTTTCATTTCATTTCTAACATAATAAAAATTTAAATAAATTGCTTGTTTATGGTTTTAGATTAATTACACGTAGACATAAAATCAATTTTTGGAAAATAAGAAGAAAATAGTTTTTGAATAGTACATATATTTGCAACTCAGCGAAGAAGATCTTTAAGTCAAATAAGTACAAAATAGCCACACAAAAGTCGTCAATAATTTGCTTAAGCATTTTACATGCTTTTCGTTGATTTCTGACAGTAGCTTAAGCACATTATAGTTAGCCCTTAAAGCTTTGAAATCATTTTTAAAACAAACCTGCGTGTTTGCTGGGCTAATATCACTTGACAAGAAATTTGATAAGATTTAAGTATGTCGTCGTCTTTGGGTATTTTTTATATATGTATATTTTTCTTTGAAGTGCTTAACTTCAAATCTAAAGTTTTGAGTACATGTGCACAGTAAATAAATGAAGTCATCATCAATAACGATAAGGAAAAGTATTTAAAATGACATTTGGTAAGAATGAAATTCTTAACATTTTAAATTAAACCGGAAATATAAGTTAGCTTCTTTTTAATTTTCTATTTTGTTTCAACTTGAAATGACCTTCCATCGGCCTACATCAAATTTGGATTGATATATTTATAAGCTATAATGTATGTACTTATGTATATGTATATAAGCAGTGTTTTCAATTCTATATATTTAATGTCCAACTGATGTGAAAAAACAGAAGAAGCATCTAACAATAGTATTTTTTCTAGAATATTACTCTAAAAAAATATTAAAAATGTTCTAGCGTATTACCAATTTGCAAAATATTTGATCTTAGGCAGAAAAAAAATTACGAAATAAGTATGTTTGTTGAAGTTTGCAGCAGAACTATGGATAATTATGGTTTGACAGATGAGAATGTCAAAATATATTGAAATTTACTTTGAAAAAAAATCTGTTCGCGCAGTTCATCTTAACAACCATTTAATTTGATAATCAAGTTGGTTATAACTTTAGTTGCAGAAGTGGTCAAGTCCCCCACATTCCTGCGATTTAACGCCTCTGGATTACTTTTTATGGGGCTTTGGCTTATGGCGACAAACTAGCAACTTTTGAAGCATATTGAAAGTCGATAATCAATATTTATCTCATACTTCCAAAATTGCTGGAAAATTGGACTAATCGTATAAGTTATCTATGGAACTGTTTAATCTAATAAACACGTGTCTGAATTTTTGGGCAAATGTTTGCCGAGTGTGACCGTATCTTTAGGACTATAGAATTTATGTTTTCAATAAATAATTTATTTGTTATGGGCCAGCTAATATATGTACATATGTATGTATGTACATATATGCTGCATTTCATTCTACTTGAACAGTTTACAATCAAACTCATTTACTTGTACAATTCTTATTTCTTACTTGAGAGTTTGTGTATAACGAAATGAGTTTGAAAACTTTTCAAGCATTGAGGGTTCTGTTTGGCTGAAGTGGTTAGCGCAAAACTATGACATAGGACCTGGGTTCGATCTCTTATCAGGCCAACTCTTCAACATTATATATGTCTCTAATGTACACTAGAGGCGCTGCAGCACTGATCTAAAAATTAACGAAACGCGCAAGAGTAGAGTTTTAAAAAAAATTAAGCGTTCTACGTTTTCTATCTTCTCTGCCTTATCCCGTTTCCTAAGTTCTGGAACAATGCATTGTATAAGTAGGGGTCATCTCCTTAGTGATCGTCCTACCAAAAATAAAACCTTGGTGGTGAAGATCTACTGATTAGTTGGTACTTAAAAACCAATGAAATGCAACATATACATACATGCATAGATTAACTAAACGATAACAAATAAATTGTTTTTTGAAAACATTCTAAAAATATTAAAAGCCAGCTGTGAAAAAGGCGAATAGCTTTGATATTTGGTATGATCAATTTATTGCAAACCAAATTTCCCGATCGCATAATTTCACGAATATCAGCTGTTAAGTGGCCGCCAGATCATGTGATTTAACACATGATTATTTTTTGTGGGGCTATGTTAAGGACAGAGTCTATACGGAGCCAATCGAATCGATTGCAGCCTTAAAACTCACAATCCGTGATGTGATTAACGAAATTGACCCGCCATTTTGCCAAAAAGTGATTAAAAACTTTGATGAAAGAATCGACATCTGTCAGCATACTCGTGGTGGATATTTGAAAGATATCATTTTTCATTCATAATTACCGAACTTTTTTTATAAACGAGATTTAGAAAAAGAAAAAAAATTTTAATTTTCGAAATTAATTTCACATGTTATTTTTCGGGTGCCAGCTTATCATTATTTCGGTTTTTCGAATTGAATTATGTAATTAAAATTTACTTCTCGTGCGCCAGCTGTAAAAAAAAGTCGGAGAGTATTGATATTTAGTTAGTTAGTATACATTTCATTTAGCATTTTCACAGTGTATTGTGCCCTTGACAAATCCCAGCAGTGTATGCGCCCATCCATTTTCTAAAATCATTTTAGAGCTGTAAAAGAATTGCAGGCGGCATACACACATGCGTAACACACAACAAATGAAAACTTTTTTTATAAAATAAAATCTGAGAGAGTATCTCAAATAATAAATTTATTGAATTATTGGAAACTTTCCGCTTATTGTTGAGGAGTTTTGAAGTTCCTTAAAAAAATTTTTCAAACTTCCTGCAGTTCGGGCTTCCGGTTCGGTTTTTATTTCTAATCACTCATTTAATAATTTTGGCACAATTTTAGGCCGGTTTCCTCCATACATTTGGCAACTTATGCAATCTCGCTGGTCTCTTATAGATACAAACTTTGTACATATTTACACATGAGCACATGTATGTATGTACATATGTATATTTCATCATTGATACACACGTGCATACATATAAATATATACACATATGTGGAAATATCTAACACACCATTCTTGTTGTTTGCTGATTGTTGATGCATGTTGAAAGTAGAATAGAAGAATCTCACAAATTATTTAAGACATGTGAGGAGCCCCCTACTCTACTCACCCTGTAACACCAATGACGAAAGAAGAAAACAATTCATCGTTCACACTTTCACAAATTTCAAAATAATTTCAGAACTGCTTTTTTAATTAATTAAAATAATTATTTTTTTTGATTTCTTAACAAGTCTTCTTAAAAATTTTAAATCGTTTTTTACTTTATTGTCAAGTTTTCTTTTCTGTATTAAATTAAATGAAACTAAAGAAATAAACGTTTAACATTGACGAGTACGAGTAATTCACAGTTTGTGGTTCGATTACCTAATGATGACAAATCATTTTACTGATATCGCTTTTATATGTTAACCGTTATCTAAACTTTTTTTAATATTCCCTGATATCTTTAGTGTTCTATATCGGCTCTCCGATGTTTGTTTGCTTGTTTCTGTCGAAACAGCAAGATATGCAGGTTTTCAAATTGTAACATGAATTTCTATGTAGAAGAGTACCAGTGAACGAACGATTGGGTGGTTATTGTTGCATATTTTTTTTCATTCGTCTTTATTATCGGTGATATAAATCGACATTGTTTTTTACATTTTTTTTTTTCGTTTTCTGGACTATATACGAAACGTGAAAATAATCACAGTTCTTCGGACATTTTTTTTCTCATTTAATACACTGACCAGTAGATATGAATTTTTTGTTAGTTCGTCGAAGGGGTTTAGAACACGAACACGAATATTTAACTCTCTTCGTATTTTAATGATTAAAAAGTAGAGCAAGGGTGGTTTCATAGTGTGTGTGTGTCTGTGTAGTGTGACTTTATATATTGACGGGGTTTTTCTGTGATAAGGCTCCATTTAGTTACAAAGTTAGTATGTACTTCTAATAGATTACGTACATAATATATGTATGTACATATATGTATTTATGTATGCATTCATAAGTACATATACATATCATAAAAATTATGATTTTCGTGGATATGTATGCATGCATATCAATTGAAAAAGCATACTTCCAAAAATAAAGTGATCAAGATCCTGGTCCTGCGGTCCGCAACCGTTGCAAATTCGGATAATTTATATACGCTGAAAAGGAAAATCAATCCATCCGTATTTAAGACAAACACAAGCGGTGCAAAAATACGATAAGTACAAAATTTCCTTAATTCAAGTACGGAGCACTTACATAATTCAAACACTGGCTATTTAAGCTCACTTCTAAAATAAGATGTTGAGTAAAATTTTAAGTTAGAAGTTTTCTAATTTTAAAATCTTTAACTCATTTATCGAATGTTCTTAATTAATGTTTTTCCGCATTTTCATAAATTCTACTTTTATCGAACCATTCGCTTCACATCACAAGGAACGGCCCAATAGCATTTGTGATTCATGTTTTATGACCTTAAAACATTAAATTAAAGGAACCGAACGAACGTATTGCGGTATAATATGCTACAATCGATACAATTTTGAAAACAAAGTGATTCTTTTAAATTTAAATCTTGTGGCCGATTTTGACAAAAAAAAACTGATTTTGAATGTGTTTAGAGGTACAGATGAGCACAATTAGCATTTTATTAAAATCTGATCGGTATTTTGGAGGTTAGAAGTGATTCAAATTCTTAATTAAATAGCTCACACATACATACATACATATGTATATAAAAAAATATACTCACATGTTGTGAAAATTTCTGATACATTTAACTTTTAGCCACCCACGCCTTTTAATCGATCTATAAATTCTTACATTCATATGTTTGTTTTGTTTTTGCTTTTATTAGTTGGAATTTAATTCTAACATTAATTTTAATATTAATTTAATTCAAATATGTATTGAACTTTAGCCAAGATAATATTAATTTTTCATACTTATTTTTTTTTTTATCTGATAGTTTTAAAAATATTCACAGCATTTAAGTACAATTGTGGTAAAAAGAAGCATAACTATGTGTGCTAAATCAAGTACAATTTTAAATCAATTTAATCATTATTTACCATCCCTGAATGAGTGAGTACTTGATGGAAGTTTCTTGTTTTTAGTGCGATTTCGGGTAGTTCGTAATTAAAATTTTAAGTACGACTCTTATTAAATTTAGATGAAAAAAACCCAACAGAGACTTAAAAAATGGAAATGTAGTGGGCTAAAATGTTCTACAAATTTATTTGCCATAAAAAATTTCCATGCTACCCCTACCAGAAATATATGACCTGTACTAACACACTCAAACATTTTTACTAACACTTTTGCAATAATTTTACGTTGAAGAGTTGTATTTATTTGACAATTGTCTGTTAGACATTCGAATTGTAATTTTATGGTAATTTTACTGGTTATTTGACTGCTCGTTTTACTTATAAATTGATTGGCAAATTGACGGATAATAACTTTCATAAATTTATAATATGGGAAAATGAAAAATTATCTTCAGCTGATGTAAAAAATATATTGGACAATATTAAAAGGCGCATGTTTTCGTTTTCGGTCTGTGGCGCTTCATTTTTGTTTAATTATATGCATTCTGTTAAAAAGGTAAGGAAGGATTTAATAGTTTTCCATTAAATAATTTTGTTTTGTAAATTTTACTTATTGAAAATATTGCGCTTTTGCAAATTTTTGTCTCTAACTTAGGACGAACTTTTAAAGCCATTAAATATGCTTTAGCAATTTCTATCACCTCCCGGCAATGAGGAGATATCTTCTCAAGAAAACTTCAAAGAGCGTTTAGGGTTATCACTACAAATAATACGTAAAATTCAATACGATGTCCATCCCACTTGCAATCTAAAGTCACGTGGCCTTACACTTACACAAAATTTAGTATTACGGAATCCACTGATTGAGCAATTTAAAGCCGTATGGAATACAGTTCTTGAATATGGTTGGGTGCCTGTCAGAGCAGTACAAGTAATGGAATCTGGTAGAAAAAATGCTTAAATGTAAATATAAAACGGTAAATAAGAAAACTTTTTATGCAAAAAAGAAAATTATTTACTCAAATAAATTATTTCATTTATGAAAAGGATATGATGAAAACGATGGATATAATATTTGCCATTTTAGATTTGGATATTGAAAGGACGACGGCTTTGTTAAAAAATGTGCCCTCTATTGTACACAATCGTCAAGGGTATTTTTTATACATTCCCAAATTCATACGCATATGCATATAATATACATACATATGTACATATTATTAAATAAAATAATTTATAAATTTGCAAGATAATTAGAAGTTCGTTTATTTAATATCAACTAGCGGTCATCTGTGACCGTTTTATACATTATCAATGAGTGGTAAACTGTGGCTGCTTTATCCCTAGTCAATGAGTGGTAAAATGTGACTGCTTTATCCCTAGTCAATGATTGGTAATCTGTGATTGCTTGTTGACTAGCAAAAAGTATTAGAGTGAGCAGTACAGATATATGTTACTCACTCGAGAAAAATTCACAAGTGCGAGAGAAATGCAAAATCACACGTACACAAAATAAGAGGTAAAAATCTTCATATTGCTCTTAAGAATGTGACTTGAGGTTGTGACCACTTGAGGGGTTATCAATGACAGCAAATTTACTTATCAATAACCCTTCACGTTCTGGTAGGGACAATAATTAATTTATTTTTATGCAACAGAAGATATTTTTTTTAACGATAAGCAAACTCGTGCTTAAATTTAATCATAATATTATTAACAATCATAAAAATTACAACATCCAATTGCATTTAACAATATAACAATTAAGTACATAATATTACAAACATTAAGTATATAACTTCCAACCATGTTAACAATATATTTCACTAAGAATGAGTTCTTAGGTGGCCGATCAGTACGGTGACCATCCGCCCTTTTTTAATAAGGACAGTCCTCTTTTTTGACACAACGTCCTTTTAAATTTAAACAAAATAAATTGTCCTTTTTAAATTGAATTGTCCTTTTTTTTCCTTTTTTGTCCTTTCTTTTTGATGGCTAATGTTCTTCTTTAGTTTCCAAAATTAAGATTTATTTTCTCAAAATACCGAAATTTTAAACTCAATACAATATAAATTTATAACCACCCAAGACAGGAATTGCCTGGCAACACTGCAAAATGTATGTTCAATGTGTCAAATTTTCTGTCGGCTTTCAAATGGACTGTGCAGAATTTAAATTGTTTTTGTCAAATAACATTGATATAATAAAAAAAAAAACATTCTTCAGAAAAATATCAATAATATATAATCATTAAACTATTGTTTTTAGTTATTTTTATTTATTGAATTTTGTTATTTTTGTATTATTGGCTAATTTTAATTTCTTTGTTAATTTTGATTAATTAATTAACTGCCTGGCTCACGATACTTATAATGCTGAAATTGTACACGAAAAACAAATGATTTGTGACCGTCAAACCATCCGTTTAATGTATTTGTTTAGCTTTTCTTCCAGTAAACAATTAATAAGTGAAATAAAATCGGTTATTAGTGGAACGCAAGCTAGATTTTTTACGACTAAAAATCAAGCGATCGACATTGTTCGACATCGTGAGCCAGGCAGTAATTTTTTGTTTTAACGACGTACATATGTATGAACTTCTAGCCATATTTCATTTCTGTTTTAAACATTAAAATAATTACATATGTATGTATCAATTATTTTTTTGATTAGTTTTGATTAGATTTGATTAGAAATGCTAATCGTCATTAATTGTGATTAGATTTTTGATTATTTCCAATCTAATCAATTAGTAATCGTCTAAAATGGCTAACTAATGATAATTAATCCATTTTTCAGCACAATTAAAATTTCTAATCAAATTGCTAATCATTAGGATTACTAATCATTATTCCCAAGCTATGAATTGGATGCGAAATTACGTGACGAGTTGTACGTTCACGATTTCGGCCCTGTTTTTAGGATGACAATTAACTACATTTACTTGAAAGTTTAAACGGCCAATGTTACTGAAATATGGTAATACAACAACATGTATAAAAAGCCAGCTATCAAAATATTATAAACAAAAAAAATATAAGAACACAAGTAAAAGATTTTTGTTTTAAAATTTATTATTGTTTTTTTTTTTTTTAATCAAAAACTTAATAAAAATTCAAATTACTGAGTTTTCTATTTTTGAAAAACATTACTAGATCCAATCAGTTTAGCAGAACGTATCAGTATACCGATTTCAAGGCCGCTACACCTCTCATCAGCGTTCGTTTGTTCACCTTTACAATTTTCGTAAAGTGGATACTATTTGGGAAGAAGATCAACTTTTTAACCAAGTTTTCAGCAGAAATAGAATACGAGAATTGTTATAATTCATTTTTATTCTATTTTCACATTTGAGTTTTTCAAAAAATAATTGAAAATATTTCATTCCGTTCCGTTTCATGCCTAATCTGTTCATAGTTTTACTATATTTTATACAATTTTTGGGGCAACTCCGAAAAGCACTAAATTATTTTTGGCGTTTTCGATGCTGAAAATCGACTCTATCTTGGAGCACGTATTACAATTAGACAACATAATGCCCATAATTAACTTGAACAAAATTAACATGTTAACAACGTTAAAATACAAAGTAGAATACTTTGATGATAACGGACTATGAGTTTGTGTTGATTATTAGTTCCAAACAGTAATGAGGGAATTTCGTACTAACCAGCACTGTTTCATTGTAGAATAAAAATTGAATTAAAAATTAATTCTCATATTCTATTTCTGTTGAAAACTGGTTAAATAGTTGATGTTCTTCTCAATTAGTATCCACTTTACGAAATTTGTAAAGATGGACAATTGAACGCTGATGAGAGGTGTAGCGGCCTTGAAATCAGTACTGATACGTTCTGCTAAAAACTGATTGGATATAAATAATAATATTTTCCAACACAAAAAAACTCTTAGTAATTTTGAATTTTCATTAATTCAATAAAACTGAACTTGAGCCTGATAATATTACTTTCCATATGTAAATCAATATAAGTTCAAATAATAATTACGTTTATTCGTAATAATAATAATATAAAAAAATATTAATTCCGCTTGGGCACGAGCTATAAATACCCTAATAACAGGGGTCACAGTAATATGTGAATTTCCCTAATATAGAGTAAAAACAACAAAAACGTTAAAATACAAAGTAGAATACTTTGATGATAACGGACTATGAGTTTGTGTTGATTATTAGTTCCAAACAGTAATGAGGGAATTTCGTACTAACCAGCACTGTTTCATTGTAGAATAAAAATTGAATTAAAAATTAATTCTCATATTCTATTTCTGTTGAAAACTGGTTAAATAGTTGATGTTCTTCTCAATTAGTATCCACTTTACGAAATTTGTAAAGATGGACAATTGAACGCTGATGAGAGGTGTAGCGGCCTTGAAATCAGTACTGATACGTTCTGCTAAAAACTGATTGGATATAAATAATAATATTTTCCAACACAAAAAAACTCTTAGTAATTTTGAATTTTCATTAATTCAATAAAACTGAACTTGAGCCTGATAATATTACTTTCCATATGTAAATCAATATAAGTTCAAATAATAATTACGTTTATTCGTAATAATAATAATATAAAAAAATATCAAAATTAACATGTTTAGAACGAATTTATTTTCAAAATAATAAGGTAACCATATAATAATTATGTTGTTTTCAGATTGCTACCGATATAAATAACTAAAATTGCAATATTGATATAAACGCTTTTATAATATCAATATCGCTAACGTTACTATTATAAGTTACCTTGGTCGTATGGTCAATATGCCACATGTATGTACGTGTATGTATGAGTAACCAGAAAACCACTTACTTATTTATTTGAAGTTATTATGAAATTTTAATAAAACATCGATCTAATTTTCTCATAGTTTTTTTCTGTCGACAGGTTATTATTCCTTCTTTCGAAATGCACATGATTGATATTTTATTTGTTAACTGATAAGACGACAACTGTCTTGAACAAAATTCGAATATGAACGACTATGTAAGTGTGTATATGAATGTACTCGTATTTACTTATCGAGCCTTTGCTGCAATAGAGTCATAACTCTAAGAATGTGATTTTTTAGTTAATGATGCAGCATTAATTGTCATATCGTGCTTCAGGATGTATAAAATATCTTGCATACTAAACTTTTGAGACAAATATTAAATTTTCGATTACCATTAAGTTGTTAGCGAATGCGTAACTTTAAACTCGTTTTCTGCAAAACAACTTTTTTTATTTATGACTCTATTGCAGCAAAGGCTCGATATGTGGAAAAAAATGTGTAAATATTTTAAATAAAGCGAGAGAAAATAAGTAGTCTATATATGTCTAGATTCGATAAATATCGTCTTATCGTTCGTTATCAGTAAATTTCTAACTCTATCATTTTATTGTTGTTACTAAATTTTCATCGATAATTTTATTATAATGTTCTAAGTGACTTTATATCTAGTAGTGATGAGTATCTATCACTCACAGGTAATAGCATGGATCACCTGTGACTGTGTAGTTTTGCTTATATTTTTAAAATCTTATTATTGGTTTGGCGCACTGACCATTTTTGAAAAAAATGAGTTTGGTATGGAATATATATGTATATTTTAGATGTCCTCTTTCTGAATCCAAAATCTGTTTTACGGAATTGTCTATGGTTTTCGCAATATCAAGCATTGACTTTGGCTCATATCCACAAGTTTAACGTCTACTGAGTATTGGTTTCCTCTACAAGTCATACGCCAATGCAGCATATTTTTCATACAAAAACGTACAAAATAAATTTCAGTCTTGCTTTGCTTCATTTGCGTAAGCAAAAAAGTAGATAACCCGATCGACTTATATTTCACAGCAAGAAAGTAAATAAAACAATATAAAAATGGATCTCTTCACCGGCTCCTGCACTTCTAGATGGAATCAAGTAAGTATTACATATATAATTATTTCCCATGTTAAGATATTTTTTTTAAACATTTGTACTGCTTTTAGAGGCTGTGCACATATTACGTAACGCTGTTTTCAGATATTCTATAGCCGCACAAAAAGCTACTTCTAAAAAAAATATATTAAGAAAAGTGGCATATGCGGCACAAAACAATATATTTTTCTTTCAATAAAATAATATTAACTTTTAACTTCATTCGTGAAAGTTCACAAAAATTTACATTTTTCGCCAAAACATATGCCGGAAGCAAAGGTGAAAATAAAAAAAAAAATCTGGTATATTTTGAGAAAATTTCATGTAAACCTTCTTTGTCGTTTTTCTCCACTCTGACTTTTTGGCATGTGCGCCAAACCAATAGTGAGCTGACGATATACTGTTTCCAAATTAACTTTCTTAAAGCCTACCTTTCAAAAAGTACATTTTTAAAACTTACTCTTTTAAAAGTTATTTTATTAAAATTAACTTAAGAGCATTTTTTTTTAAAGTACTATTTTAAAATGTACTTTTTTAAAATCTTTTTTATTAAAAGGTAATTTTTAAAATATTTCCATTTCAAAAAATATATTGTGAAAATTGCAATTTAAAAACAACCTTTTTAAAAATATATTGTGAGGTTACAATTTAAAAAGAAACTTTTGCATTTTAAGGTACTTCTTGAAAAGTACATTTTAAAAGGAATTTTTTTGTTAGGTTCCTTTTCAGAAGGAGTTATACCTTTCAAAAAGATGCATTCCTGAAAATTTATAGTTTTGAAAGTAGACTTAAAAAAATAACTATAGTAGAGAAACTATTACTCACTATACCATCTCTAGTAAGTGTCAAACCTAACGTGCATTATTATTTTTTGTTTCAAGTTTTGAGTAAATTGAAAATTTAAAATTCAATTTTTGTTCAAAAAGATTTTTTCAATGCTATGCCGGTGTTGAAGTAAAGAGAGCCTAATAAATATGTATCTGTTTCAATATCAAGCTTTTATTGATTAGATTTGCTTTTTAAGTAAATATCGTAAAAACTTTTTAATCGTTAGTACGGTGAGGTGGCAAAATGTAGCGACATATAAACGATTTGATTAGAAGGACAACATGTTCTATTTGGAGCCAATATTTAATAAGAACGTGGGTTTGACTCATATATTTTGGTTTTATGTACATACATATTTCCAAATAAGTAACATTATGTGGTCTGTAAAAATTATGAATATTTAAACTTCTCAGTAAATAAATAAATTATGTTTATTTCTGAATGAACCCTGCAGGAAATGTCAATAGTAAAATTATACTTATTTTCTATTGACGATGTCAACAGTTCTATTGACAAATTATACCCCAAGTAATGCTATCTACTATTGACATTTAACACAGGCGTGTCCTACGGAATCTTCCAGTAGACTGCGTCAATAGTGACTAGGTAGTTCTTGTGGGACCATATGGAGCAAATGTACATAGTAAGATTGTACTGACTTGCGAGTACTATTGACGATATCACCACACTGTGGGAAATGTCCGTAGTAAAACTGTACTGATTCACTGTAGACGCTGTCACCATCTGCAGGAAATGGCTATATTAAAATTATACCGATTTTGAGCTCATCAAAACCGTCAAAAATTTTCTTTACTCATCAAAAACAAAAGAAAAAAAAATTTGTTGACAGTGTCACCAAAAAGACACCATCATTGTTGACAAAAATGTTGACATGGGTACACTGAACCCCATGTTTCCTTCAGGGAAGTTTTAGAAAATACAATCATATATGTACATACATACATATTAAAATATTTAAAACAAAATCCTTGCTTAGGAGAATATTTCAGCCTAATGGGGCTCAACTTAGACTTGATATATCTAACGAACGCAGCCTATGTAACTATTTTCCACTTGGAAAGGAAAAAAAAACCCAAAAAAATTTTTAAATTTTGTATAAAGTTTCCTGTATTCTTAATCGATGTTTCTAGAAATTTTAAAATTATGGTCAAACTTTCGAAATATAATTTGAATTTTCTAGATAAATTTCGAATTTTCAAAAATCACTTCAAAATTTTGTATAAAAAAATTTTGAAGAACACATTTCCATAAAAAAATATTTGTAGCAAAAAACTCGAAGGGTCTAACTTTTTGAATTAAGTTCCGAATTCTGAATTTTTGATATTAAGTTTAGATTTTCAAAATCTAGTTTGAATTTTCGAAATTATGATAGAGTTTACGAAAGAAGTTTACAATTTTATGTATTTCATGCGCCAGTTTTAAACATCGCATTAATTTTTTCGCTTTCTCATACGCCAGCTGTAAAATATGTCGAAAAGCTTTGATATTTAATGTGAACTAAGCTGTTCTATAGGGACATCGAATAACAGACACAGGAGATTTAAAAAAACATGAAAAAGCGGAATTACTAAATAATTGGCGTTCGACCTTGTTAACGTTAGTTTTTTACAATTCGCTGATGCAATTTTACACCGTGAATAGAAAGAAGTCTCCTTTAATAAAAACGACTGTTTTGAATTAAAATTCTAAATATTTTGGTACCCAGTAGTGATGTTACGAATATCAATTTTTAGTATTCGCGAATACGAATACGAATAAGAATATTTGAAATTTTATTTGAAAAAATCCCTCCCTTTGCGTCAGTAACAATAAATTGAAATAAACTGTCACACTACTTAAGGTATTTATCATTATTATGACATTGAGATGCCGAGTTTGAAGACCACTACTGAACATTTTTAAATTATTTTACCTAAATGCATACTTTGGGATTTCGTTTTTCTAACTCTGGTTGCGCTTTTAATTAGTAATTCAGTGCTGTTTGAGAGAACATATTTTCGCAGATTGCGTGGCCACATATATCGGTGGACTTTCACATCTTTAATTTTAGTTCTTCCATGTTTTAAGTCCAACATTCCTCTACTGAGAATTGATTACTAGCTTTACATGATATGAATTTACATATCAGACTTTAACTTTTAAATGATATTTACGAAATATAATTTTCGTTTGTTTTTTAAGAAGATTATTATCTTGCGTCAAAGATAAGGGCTTTCTTTCTTTAAATAAAAATTTATATATGTATGTATGTAATATCCTAAAATAGGTGAATAGTCGAATACGAATACGAGTATTCGTAACATCACTAGTACCCAGTAACAGACGAGTACATATTTTTGCAAAATAATACTCACTAGGTATAAATTTTAAAATTGTTGATAAAATGCAAAAAATTTATGAGCACGATTAGACTAACTATTGTACATATGGATATACATACATACATACATACATATGTACATAGTATTTATGTATGTATGTATGTGGGTACGACTACTGAAAAGAAACTTTTTTATGAGTTTGTGTGAATGTATAAACTACGAATTATTTAACATTCACACTAGGGATCTAACTTTTTAAGTTTTTCAAACTTATCATAAAAATTTATAACAATCATTGTATATTCATATGTAGTATGTATGTATACATATGTATGTACACATGCACTTACATATATCTGTGTGTATGTATATTTTCCAAATATGCCCAACAAACCGAAATGCTTGATATCAAATTTGTTATCTTTTCGATAATGATTTGAAAATTACTTGGGAAACAAAGTATTCTCGAACTAAGAAACTCAATTATTTTCAACTGAACCCCAGTATTCTATTCAGTATTCCACGTATAATGCTGTCAAAATGCATGTACATATGTATGTATAAAAAATTTGCGTGGAAAATTCGTGAAAAAATGTTGCAAGAGTAGTACTTTGTTTTTTCGTGGATAAACATATGAAATGTTCCTGGCAACATTTTAAAATACCTGCGAAATAAAGCACGATGTCTTTATTTCATACGGAATTTTGACAGCTGAACATACAATACAAAGTTATACACCACATTAAATGTCATATTTTCCTAGTGAAATAATCAATGTTGACATTTTGTTTTGTTTGACAAACATTTTCGATAAATTCGAACTTTATCGCACGCGTGTATTTTTAGTGTACCTGTACAGTATTTTTAGTGTACACGTACAGTATTTTTAGTGTACGCGTACAGTATTTTTAGAGTAGGTGTACAGTATTTTTAGTGTACACGTAGAGTATTTTTTAGTGTACGCGTACAGTATTTTTAGAGTACGCGTACAATATTTTTCGTGTACGCGTACTGTATTTTTAGTGTACACGTAGAGTATTTTTAGTGTACGCGTACAGTATTTTTAGAGTACGCGTACAGTATTTTTCGTGTACGCGTACAGTATTTTAGAAAAATTCTCAAAAAGTGTATTAAAATCAGCCTTTGGCTACGCTTTCTTCTTCTTTGCATAACGATATCGTTATCCAGTTGCAGAGCCTCGAATTTGTGTTTTGTGCGAGAAGCTAAAATATTTATGTATATTATGCTATATGATAAATTTCATTGGTTGCTAATACTAAAGCATGGTTGCTAATATCTAACCCATAACAAATAAATTTAATTTTAGTAGTTTGTATAACTTTTAATTAAAATGTGTCTTTTCAATTTCAAATCTAGACTGACTTTTTATTATTCTTTGCATAATCCAATACAATAGTTGGTGGCACGAAATAAGCCCCAATGAAATAAGCCCCAAATCGAAAAATGAAATAAGCCCCAAAAAATTTTCAAATTTTTTGTTTGGGGTTTATTGACATAAGTGCTTTTTCATTTTATTACATATTCTAAATCTTCTCTTCAAGATCTATCACTCAGCTAAATTTCAAGTATAAAATGTAATTTTTAATAAAACTATACGCGATTATATTTTAAGTTAATTCATTTTGGAAAATAATACATAAGCCATAATATCTTATCTCAACTTAATTTTTTTTTAAGGTAGCTACATAAATATTAAAATGTTTGAGCTTTAAAACTTGTATACATTTAAGTGGAATAACTAACAGTTCATTCAAATTATTCTTAAAATAAAAAAAAGACCTTACATTTAACTAAGCTTTTATAAAACGAGAGATTTTCAGTTTTTCACATTTTTCAATTTAAACTAAAGCACTTGTCTCGACTTACTGCCAATAAAAATTATTTCGCCTTTCAATATAATATCTTAAGATCACTTTAGTGTTTTTTTTTTCTGCCAATGGATTTTTTCATAACATCTTAATTAAAAATCAACGAATAATAACTTATAAAACTCATTTTTTTTTATAAAATTAACAGTTTTGTTCTAAATGAATGTGCATCTTTTTCTTTGGCTAAAAATTTTATATAAAAACCAAACACAATTTATTTTAGACAAAACCCTTAATATCTCAAAACATGAAATTTCGACTTAAGCCATTATTATTTATTGCCACAGATATGTATATTAGTGTTTATGTTTGTAGCCATAACGAAACGGTAACGTCACCACTACAATATTACTACATTTTTTAAATCGAAATTATTATTTCTACTTTATACCATAAAGTGTGTCCATCTATTTTATGGACACATTTTTCTAAGAACAACATTGAAAAATATTAAAAAAATATTTTTTTTTATCAAATTAAAAAAAAGATTAATTTTCCCAATCGCAAATCGCCACAATATATGTAAGTTAAGGTTGGTGTTGACTGAAGCGCTTAGCGCGTTGACTATTAAGTAAACTATGACTTAGGAACTGGGTTCAAACCCTGGCCAGATCAAGTCAACCAACATCAATAATTTCTCTTATGTATATACATTAGTGTTACGGCCCTTTGTTCCAACTTGGAACCATAGGAATCAATATATATATATATATACATTAGTGTGGCATATTTTAAGTGATGAAGGCATAGCACTGGTCAGACAGAGATTGATGCTGTTCCAATTGAATATAAACCACATCGGCCTCCTTCGTCGGCTAGCAGAACCGTTGACGAAGTAAAACAATTAATAAAATGACTGCTCAGACAGCCAGTGTAGCCAGGTAAATATTGTCTAATGTCCCCAAATTAAAGAGTGTTGTCCCCAAAAATCCCCATTTTAAAAATGGAAATCCCCAATTTCGGCCCCAATAAATATGTATATGTATATTAAGCATCATAAAAAACTATTTTTTTATTAATTTTATTACATACATGTGCTCAATGGAACTTTTGAACCCATAGAAAATTTTAAAATTCCATACACGGAATCAAATTTATTCTTTTTTCTATGCTTTCGAGTTGTAAATTTATAAATAACTCAGTGAATATTTTAAGCATTTATTTTGCTGGTACAGTTAAATAATCCTTAAAAATTTTTTTTAACTCCTTTTGCTTCTAATCCCTTTGAACATTCTATGCCAACATCAATTTTAGCAACAACCAAATTACTTTTCTTATTGTCAATTAGTACATCCATTTTGGAAATATCGAATTCAATAAATTCTAGTTTTGAAAATTTTTAACAAATTGTTATAAAAACCAACATCCTCAATACCATCGCCTTGAAATAATCGAAAAATGGAGAAGAAAAACGCAAAGATACATAAACATATATCTATGAAAGATAATGGTAAAATAAAGCAAAATTTATAATAGGTATACTGAAAATGAAAAATCCCCAAATCCCTCCCCACGATAATCTGTCACCAAAAACCAGTTAAAATCCCCAATTAGGGGAGAAATCCCCACACCTGGCTACACTGCAGGCAGCTTAAAAATTTAATGCGTCTAGTTACCACCAGAAGCATTCGAACACTGCTCTAAGAATTAACAAAACGCGCCATAGCAGAGCTATAAAAGAATAAAGTCTTATACATTTTAAACATCTATTTTCTCTATCCTATCCCGTTCCCTAAGCTCTGGCACAATGCATTCCTGAGTGCTGGTCCTACACGCAAAAAATAGACCCCCATGTATTCTCCTATATAGGTTAGGAAGGGTAGTGTGAAACTCACATCCACTCGGAGACCCAATTGGATCCATTGTGATAACTACTACATATGTATATAATAAAAATATGTTGTGGCAATACTGTATGTCACACGAAATTAGCTTTTCGTAATTTGTACAATCGTCATGCAAACAGCTTTTTCGAATTATTTTGTTTGAAAAATTAACGCTAAGAATGAGCACAGCATTTAAGTTAACATACACAGAGTGATTCAAATACTTTGCTCATCCTGAAAGTATACTTTAAAGTTTTTGAAAAACTGTTTCAATGTTTGTTGCTATTTTTTTCGTATTCTTTACTTCTTGTGTTTTACTAGCATTTGAAATTTTTGGGTTACTTAATTACGTAAAGTGCTACCGTATCACAATTTTGTTTTTGTACAGATACATACTCATTTTTTGTATCAATATCAAGCTGTTGATGAAGTAGCGTAGTGAAATTTAACTGTCACTGGAATTCAAAAATCTATTTTTTTATATGACAAAAGTATGTAATCAACTAGGGCCCAGGCATAACACAACTAACAGATGCAAAACAACATACATTTTGTTTTGTAATTACTATACTAGATATCAAAACATACAAATAAAATTAACACATTGTATTGCCTTTTTAAAATAACTGACTTCGATGTAAATCTGGGTAAAATAAAGGACAAAGAGTTACATAAAAAAGACAGCTAAAGCAGTTTAAGTCAAACGTTTTGTTTTTCAAATTATATTTTTAATGAACACTACAAAAAATTAAATGTAAAGACTGGTAACAAGAGAAACAGAATAAATCTCTCATGAACGTTCTCATTTCCACAAAGTTTTTCGGTAAAACTCGGATCCCATGGGTTCTCGCGGTAACGTACGTTGTACCCAACTAATATGTGTATGCTTTTCAAACTGTAACAATTGTTGTCAACACTGAGACAATTTGATATGTAGCTGTTAGACACGCCTTGCAACACTAAGCCGATTTTCAAGAGAAAAATTAAATTTAATGCTTCTTATTGTAACCGATTGTTTGTTATTTGTAATAAAACCACTTACTGAGAATTACTATTGACAATTCGTTTAAAAATGTATTTCGGGCAAGAGCAAAGGTAATTAAAATTTTCTTCTTAAATAGTATATTTATTGTTTTCATAATTTATAGAACACTAAGTAATTTATAATATTTTTTTAATTAAAATCTAATATAACTTGATTTGTTTTAAATTTAAATTTACATTGACATCTCATGTCATATAATTATAAATATTTGCTGTGATATAGCTTCTGTATAATTAGTTATTCTAAACTCTAAGTGTAGAGAAAAAACAGTAGTAATTAAGAATATTGTAGACTACTTAAAGTTGAACTAAACACAAAATATAATAATACAATAAAAATATTATAAGTATGTATGTATGTATGTATGTATATTAAAAACAGCCAGCTGAATATTATATAAAATTATGCTATTGCTTACAAACTTGTTGCCTAAAATCAGTAAAAGAATGACCATTAAACTAGTGATATTAAATGGTTTTATTTTTAAAATTAATTATTTAATTATAAAAATTTAAAACCATTTATTTTCGGTTTTTTGCTCACTTAACAATGGCCTTTTATCGTTTTCAGCGGAAACTCCATCAGCTTGACTTTCACATAGCACATTAGACTCTCCACATTCTTCGCTGGGCACACGTTTATACGAATGCAATCGTCTGCGACTGCGTGGCTGGATAGTATATTCAGACTTCGGCTTCCTGCTACGCGGATAAGCTCGATGACAGTGGGTAGAAAATATAGAGGGATAATATTGCCTGTAGATGTAATAGGAGACAAATAAACCAATTAAACTGCCAATTGTGACATCTTCCCAGTGATGGTGATAATCGCAAGTGCGACTAACAGCAATTAAAGCGGCCAAAATTAAAGGTGTTAAAGAGACACATAAACGCCAAGACTCGCCGCGACCAAGATGATTAAAAGCATGCAGTTTGGAGCCTACATAGTAGGTAATAAAGCCAAAAGCTGAAAAAGCAACTGAAATTTAAAACAAAAATATTATTATTTATAATTTGTAACTGTAATATTTAGAAACTTACATGATGAATGTCCGCTTGGAAAACTTTTGCGTCCTTCATTTATATCATGTATTTTACCAGTACAATTAAACGAGTCTAACATATTATCAGTGCCGGTGGCATTTTGCGACAACTGCATTATACCATCCGGAAAACAACGATAATAAAAATCTGGTCTTGGACGGCCAACACTTAATTTAAGCAGACTTGTAAAAAGACCATTTAAGCCCAAAATCAAAGTCCAAGCCCAACTTGCTGCGCGGAAATCTCTTCGATCCTTTGTTAAACCTAGATGAATTAATGTTACAAAGAAAGGACCAACTATAACGGCAAACAGTAGGGCAAATGGTGAAACAAAATCTTTAGTACGCGGATTTTTATACAGCCACATTTCCTCTGAATGAACAATGCGTTTGAAAGCTGTTTGTGTCTCCAGTTTGCTAAAAATTAAAAAATATATTACATAATAGTGTTTTGCATATACATAATGTTTTAGCCATTTATACCATTATATTTAAAATCTTATTTCAGGCGCTTCAAATATGTATTCCATTAAAAATTTAGGTGAAAAAGACTGCATATTTATTTCAGTAAACAGAACTTGTAATACAAACCAGAAGAAGAACAAAAAAATATGCAATTTTTTCACTCCTAAAATTATGCTCGAATTTTTTTTTCCAATTTAAGACGATATGAAATTTTTTTAAATCATGTATTGATCATACATACTTCAATATAAGCAAAATAATGCAAGATTTACAAAAAATAAATGAATTGCGGCCTTTCTATATAAAGGTAACGATATGTACATATACATTTGTTATTGTATTAAACTTACCTAAAAACAACAACCAAAACAACTCTTATACCGATATCAATCATGTCGCTGACATAATTTGAATGTTTGCCAAATATTTTATAACAACCAAATATATTCGCATCATAGTCATCATCTCCATCTAGACTTTGTGATGTTCGCTGAACTCTTTGTTGCATTTGATGATTATGATATTTATGTTGCTGCTGCTGATTCTGCTGCAGTCCACTATTTAAACTTTTACGTTTCATTTTACGTTTCTCCGACGTATTCATTATTAGTTCATCCTCTTCTTGACTGGTACTGCTGTCGCTTGTTGTATATCTATTTAATTTGTCAGCTGAACTTTCACTAAAACTTCTTTTCACTGTTCGCTTGGTATAATATCTTGCAGTATTTGTATTTCTGAAAGGCGAGTTACGCGATGACATTCCAATTTTCTTCGGTGACGTTGTTTGTAAGATATTACTGGTAGATATTGAATTATTTTGCTGCTGCGATAGCCGTTGCAATTTTTTCAAGTTTTTATGAGGGGGATAAGTATCGAAATTATTGTATCGATTCGTTTGGATGTGGTTCAGTCGACTATGCAGCGTATTTTGAGACCTAAAAATTTCTTCTTCGCTTTTGCCAAAGGAATTATTCAACATACTTTCTTCTGCTTCCAGTTCAATAGAAGTCTGTTGCGAATGCAACACCAGGTTCTATTTAATTATAATAGAGAAAAAATTAAAAGCATATTGTATAATTGTATTGGATAACGATAAGATAGAGTCTAACTATTGTTGTAGTATGAGTTTTGTTAAGCAAATCTATAAACATATGCATGTATGTATGTATGTATATACATACGCAAATGTGTACCTATTTTGAGAGAAGGGACTTTTCTGATTAGTACTTTCTGTCGATATCTCTTTACACTTTTAACTACTTTCGATCGTAAATTTTAGCAATCAAGTTGCAATTTTTATGCATGGTACCCATTTGTACTTATCTTGCATTTGAAAGATGATGATTTTTAGAAAAGCCAACTACATTGGAACCTAATTGAATATTTTACAAATTAACTTTTTCGAATAGAAATGATTTACTTACTGGCGTTTTTAAGATAAGACTAGCAAACCATCCAGCACATAAATACATATGTACAAGCAAATACTTAACATTTTATATACAGAAATACTAAAGCAAATATTATAGAAAACTATTATAGAGAATTGAGGGTAACTAGAAATGGCAAGATCCAAATGACTTCCAATAACAAAAACTCGAATTGGAGCAGATTTAATTTAAAATTTAATTAATTATGGTTTATATAATTAATGGATATTGTAAAAATATTAAAATATTAAAAACTATTAGATATACATATGTATGTACATACATACATATAATTAGCATTATTGCAAATTGTTTAATGAAAATTCTTTCACAAATTCTATTGATTTTTAATCCATATACATAGGTACATTAAATTATTCAGAGTACAAGTTTCATTTCGTTTCTCTATTAAAATTTCATTCGATGAAGACTGCCAAAATTAATAAATTTAATTTTTCAATTAATTTTTTTTTAAGAAAAGAATTTTCTAAAACATGTAACAATTGGAAACCCAAAGAGCTAACGTTATTTGAAAATTAAATTAAATTTGTTTTCATTAAAATTTGTATATATTAATCATAAAGGAATGTAAGAAATCACAAGTTATTAAGAATATATTATATCAACCAAATTGAAAAGACGCAAGAAACCACAACAAATCAATGAAAGATAAAAAATTACGATAAGTTGATGTGATGGCCAAAAATTTTTTTTTACACGACTTTTTAATAATAAAAATATTAAGAAAACTGTACAATCAAAATTGCTATTCGACTAACCGTGAAAATCGATTATCCGTAATGCTTCTGGTCCCGACCATCACGGATAATCGAGGCCCGACTGTAAGTATATTGTTAATTATTGCTTTGAAAGCTATAAAAACGTCACGGTTCGCAAAAATAATTAAATAAATCTGCTGTTTCTAAACACGTTGATTTTAATAAAAAATATATCAACCAACTATGTATGTTGCAATAAAGGAGCGAAATGTTTTTCAGATTGCTTATTTTGACACAGGCATTGCAACCAAAATGAAACCATAAACGCTCTCATGCAACCCGAAATGAAAACATACACTACATAATATTCAACCAACAATGAAATATACCAGATTGCGTAAACAAGTTGTATATAGGTACCTACTATTAGGAATTATCAAAAGCATTGTAATCAAAAATTAATTTTTATAACAACATTTACATTCCTTACAATAAATAGTCATTTTATGTAGTGGCCTGCAATAAATGATAAAATTTCTCATGAAAACTGCAGATTTATTTTCAATTTTTATTACATTTTCTATAGGAATATTGCGTATAGGCTTGAGAGTAAATTTAAAATTTTGTATAAAGAACACAAACACATAATTAAGTAGGTATTAAATATGTATACGAATGCACAGGTTAACTAACCGTATTATGACGTCTTCGCAGCAATGAAGACTTCATAGCTGTTGGTCTTTTTATAGTTGAATGTTGAGTTAGGTTTCACTAGTTAATTAAAATAAACGAAACCCACAACTTTTCACATACGAGGAAAAACTTTAAAAACAACACACACAAAATATGTACTTAGTACATTATTTATATGCTAATTAATTATTTGAAATTTAATAGACCGAAATTTCATTGATTTGTCTAATTTGTTGTTATTGTTAATGTTTTAGTTTTTGCAGGTTACTATAGGTACTTACCCTCAACAGTCTTCTGTTTAAGCTAATACGTGGCTTTTATCTGTGTGATATTGTTTGAAATTTTTATATTAACATTATAATCTTATCCATTATTTACAATAGTTTTGTAATAATTCCTTTTACAAATATTAACATAATAAACACACAAGAAATCACAGAATCAAAAGATAAATGTCAAAACATTTCGTTTCCAGTGTTGGTAAATATTAAAAATTTAAGGTGAGACCTAGTGATGCAGAACTTTTAATAGCGTCGGTGACCACTCGTTAATTTTTGCTTTTAACATAGGTATATTTTGTTATAAAAATACATACCAGAAAAATTATATTTTGAACTGCTGCATTTATCTGGTATGATAAATCACACAGGTACATCGTATAAGATTGCGAATTTATTTTCAAAAATATATGTATTTTTGACAACTCATATTACTCAGTATTATACATAGTAGTTTCGCACTATCTATTGTACCTAAGTGCTGGGTAACGTAGTCTTACTCTAAAATGGCTCTTGTAAATAAACTCTAAACACTTCCGAAAGTCATATGATTATCAGTTTTGTTTTCCTCCCCATTTGGCTGCATAGATTATCACATTAAGTGGAAATTTAAAAAAAATTAATCTTCTTTATTATACATATTTAACATTTTGTAGTTAACAAAAATGGAAACCAAATTAAATAACATTAACAACATGCTTGACGCTCTTTATTTGGAACTTCTTAGTTTAGTAGAACAACAGACAGCATGTAGAGTTAACATTGAACGCACAAGTAAGAAATTTTAACAACAATCGGAAAAAATAATTACTCTTTACTTTATGTTAGCCAATGCTGGACAATTGTTGCTGGCTAAAACTCGTTACAATCAAGGCTCACAAAGGATAAGTGTTGCCCAAATACCAACTGAAAATAGTGATGAATTTAGTGCCCTATGTCAAGTGATTGAACTCGCAAATGAGAATACATTTTCTGGTAGTAAAAGAAACTTGCAACGCCATAAAGTGGACAAGGAAGAAGGTTATTTAGAACCTATACATTGGTTTACTGTTTTACCCCCCATGTCTTTACGTAATGCAGCCGAACAGTATAAAAGATCATTGGATTACATAGTTGAAAGTGCCAATATACAAACTGAAATATTGACCGTAATGCAAAACATAAACCATTTAAAATCTTTAAAAGATAAATATTAATTTTATGTATTAAAGCATACTTTGTGAACAACTTATAATGAAATTTCTGTAAAAACCGGCAATTATTCATCTTTACATTGGAAAGTCATTTTAAGCAGATTATCCATGCCGCATTCAATAACATCGCCATCTTTTATAGGTTGTGATCCCTTGGGTGTTCCAGTTAATATAATATCTTGTGGTTCAAGGGTCATATATTGAGATGTATATGAGATAAGATCATCCACCTTGAAAATTAAATCGGATGTATTGCCTTTTTGTTTGCTTTCGTTATTCACTTTCAGCCATAAATTCACATTATGGGGATCTTTAATTTCATCTAGCATAATGAAACGTGAGACTGGAGTAGAAGTATCAAACCCTTTGCCCAAAGTCCATGGTTCTCCTTTACAACGTGCAACACCTAATATGCATTGTGCAGTCATATCCAAGGCCAAACAATAACCTCCAACATAATCAAAAGCGTTGGCTTTAGAAACATTTTTACAACGTTTTCCTATTATGATACCCAGTTCGACTTCATAGGCAACTTTTTCAAACACTTTAGGTATCTGTAAACATAATGGAAAAAGTTTCATATGACCATGTTTTTACAGGCAGTTTTTTTTTAAGCAAACTACAACATTTGTTTCTACTGAATAGAACACAAATGTTCATGTTTTTTTTTTTATAAATTTCCTAAAGAAAATTTTGTAGTTTTCTTTAAAGTTAGGACCATACTTACTATAATATCTCGACCTTCTTCAATTAGAGAAGTTGACGGTTTTAAAAATAATAATGGTACTTTGGGGACTGGCACATTTCTTTCCTTTACTATATCCCTTAAAATCATAGATATGACTATAGTCTAAAATAATAATAACAAACAACATACTTATTTATAGCTTACATACATACATATAATTTAAAGCGGCTCCTATAATCTTTTTGCTGTTTTTAGCGTAAGATTTCAACTCGGTAGTGCTAGCAGTTGCCATTGATCTCTTTGTGATAATACTCAGAAGACTCGTTACAGCCACTACAAGTTTAAAAGCAAAGAAATTTCGTTATATGACTGAAATATTTTATATGTATATGACGACTCTAGTCAAACTATCGGAGTCATTTCAAAATGAAACGTTTCTTTAAATACTCGAATCTAATTTATTTCGAAAAGTATATTTTTTTCTCTGTAAAACTTACTTTTTATTGCTGCAATTTTTTTTCCCCTTCTGGCCGATAAGCGAAATTAGTGATAACTTTTGGCTTAGTTCAATTTTTTGTTGCTTGTTTTGATTAAAAAAGCTCTTCTTTCACCTTATCCATGGCAAAACTACCAGGTATGCGCAGTTCGACAACGAGTACAAAAACAACATGTATTTGGTTGGTATAATGCACTCGCTTCATATCAAAATACACAAACAAATTTAAATCATTTTCTTACGTATGCATACCAAACTGTAACCAATATTTATGTCTACTTTTAAAACTATATCAGTTTGTATGCAAATTTGCTATGAAGCGAGTTCAGTCAGCTGTGCTAGGAAGCTCACCTGTTGGATACGCCTTGACCTTATCATTCCAACCAAGGTATATTAAATAAGGTAGTCTTGTCCCTAAAACAAATACAACATCACAAAAACAACAGGCATTTTGTTAGTGTAAAAACTTGGCTGTTGTCAAAATGTGATGTGTAAACAAAACAAAAATTAAATTAAAAAAACAATTGCCTAAAATAAAAATATATGAAAGTTAAAATTTTTTAAAATACAGAAAACAAAAAGGTGTTGATAGATGTATGTATGTATGTATAAAATCTAAAAGGATGTGTCTTTTATTTGGGTACTAGGAAACAATTTCCTCCCTTTGCAAATGCATTTGTTTAAGGATGGAGTTATGATAATTAAAATGCATCGAAAAGTGGAATTAGATCATAAAAGAATACTGCCCATATATGTATGTATACGTAAAAATGACCAGTAGTAGAGGCATTGGAGAAGAATGTTGCTTCATTACAGGATATTTTTACAGGAAAGCTAAGAAAACAAAAATATATGTATGTATCGAAAAATTCCTAGTAAAATTTAAATAAAGTCTATGTATCCTCCTTTCCAGGATATTTTGCAGCAACACAATATTGAACGTATTGTAAATGCTGTTGTTGGAGCAACGGAAAATGTTAAAGATGCAAATGCACAATTCACGATTAGACTTTACCTTTTTCCAGCATGTAAAATGCTTGATGGCAAAAAGAGAGAGCTGCATAAAAGAGAAGTTGGTGTGAAATTCCTGAAACAAATTTTGCTCCATATACTTCTCAGGCGCTTTTCTTTGGGTACTTGGAACAACTTTACTTCCCCCTTTGCAATTTTTTTTGCAGACACTACGTACACGCATTGTAATCGATATTTTTAATCTTAATTAAATTTTAAAAATTTTTCACGCGTTTTTTTTTCAATTTCTTAAATTTTAATTAAATAAAAAAAATGTCACAATATTTTTATAAAAACACAATAAAGTTTTGACAACAAAAAATCAATCAGCTGATGTCAATTTTAGCTAATGCGACTACCTGATAATTAATATACCTTGATTCCAACAATGATCATCGGAAGAAATTACTGATAAGAATTGTTAACAACAGATGTTTCACATGACAATTAATCTGCTTCTAGGGTTTCCAGCTCTGACTGGTGAATACCTAATGAATTTATATCATACCACAAAATAAATATAGCATCGGCAATTTTCATCTACAAACGGGAAAAAGATGATTTTATATTATGAGCTATAAAAACTGTCTTAAGCAAAATTAATAATTTGTTTATATATATAATTTCACAAGCATTATTTGAAGCCTTACTTTTTAATGAAAAACGTAAAGTAAACAAACGTCATACTTAACTTGACCATTGAAATGACGTTTGATATCATGATGAAAATGTAAATGAGGTTTATATCTGATAAACTATCATCATGCAATAAATTTGAAATTCATCATGATATAAATTCCTTACTGCACGTCTACATTAGACATGACATGCTGTTAAGACGTGCTGTTAAAACACGCGAATCTTTTAATGGTGGTGGCGTATGTCATAATTTTTCATTATTTTTGTTTCGTCAACGAGTTAACTACGCTAGTTTTGTCTCTTGTGTGGTTGTGTCGGAAAAAAATATTTTCGTATTAGTGTTGTGTATATTTTATAAAAAAAGTGTGAAGCAGACTGAAAAAATGTACATACATACATAAATCCTTCACCACGCATGTTATTACAATTTGTACCCATTACTGCACTGAAATCAATAACTTCAAAATAAGTTTTAAGTTTGGCAAACAATAATTTTGTACAATTTAATTTCATTAACCACCGGAGGTGAAGGACACATATACATACATACATATGTACATATGTAGTATATATCTACATATGTATAATTTAATTCTTTTTAACTAAAATTGTAAACTCACATTATTTTTGTTATTTATTTTCCTATTCCGGACGTATTTGCTACAAAAATTCAGTTTGCTTCACACTTTTTTTTTATAAAATATACACAACTATTACTTTTTCCACAATATTATAAATTTAGTTTTTTTCCCTTATAATAACAACGAAAACAAAACTTTGACAGCTAAACGTCATTTTCTGTTAAGACAGAGCTTTCAAGACAGACGTCTTAACAGCCGTGTTAAGACGGCTAGAAAACATTAACATATGCGGTCCACACCTGACAGTAACAGGATTTTGCTGTTTCTGTCCGTGTTTTCATGTCAGGTGTAGACCGCACTTTAGGTAAATATGCCTTGCGTGGGAATATATATATGACCCGATTATATACGAAAGACTGAACTAGGAAAGTATTCTCCTCTTTCTCAAAACTTATGGCGTTTTCTTTTCTGAAAAAAGTGTTGCATTTAAGCTACATTCTTTAATTTTCGTGATCCATTCTAAAAAATATGTAACATATTTAAAAACGATTTCGTTCCTTTCTAATTATGTTGCACCAATAAATGGCAAAATATGCAACATATTTTGCCCTGTACTTTCAAGTCGGGGTGATATACTGCCCATTTTTACAACTTTGTTTAGTATATTTTTATACAAGAACTTGTATTTTTGTCATTGTACTTACTTAAGCGAAAAAACTTATAATTAAAACGATAATTAATTAATTAATGTTAAGTAATGTTAAGCCTCAAATATTTTGTACCATTGTGGCAATAAAAAATGTACCACTTTTTAAAGGTAGGTGCAAACTGTAAAAAGTGTTACACATTGAAAGGTCAACATTTTTGCTCAGAAAAGAAAACACCATTAGTTATATAGTGTAAACACTGCGTGTGTTAAAGGGGTCTATGTTAAAATCGCTACAGATCTTCTTAGCATATCAAATATTTCTTCGCCAAAAACATTTAAAAATCGCTTGAATTACCATCACTAGCAGTTACTAGCTGTTTCACTCATTTCAGTTTAATTTCTGGTCGCGTTGAGCTTGGTTGAGTTCTCAATTATTTTTCCTCGTATTTGGACAGTCACTACTTGAGCAAAAGATTGCGAAAAAAGTATTTATAACAAATTACGGCTGCATTTTTGTGCTGTGAAAACTCGTGTATATAAAATTAGTTCCACATATTAAATATATAAATATTGAAAATTTTCCTTTGTGAATGACTTGCGCTTGTTCATTGCTTTGAAAATAAATTCGAAAAGAATTTGTGTGAGAGAGAAAGTAACAAATAATGAATTATATTGCCCATGGCAAAGCTAATAAGTTTGAAAGGGTGAGCTGTATAAATATTAGCCTGAACAAAAGTTGTCTCTTTCATAGCGTGTGAAAGAGATAAATACAGCTCTTTAGATCGATTGGTTCTTTTCACTCTTATATACCATAATTGTAGTGTACGTGTTGTTATTGTAAGAAAACGCGATTGTGTTTTGGGAGAAGTTTGTAACTTTTTGGGAATCTGTGATTTTATTTATTTTGCTAATTAATAATTATTGTAAAAACGTTTTTGTGTTGAAAACCAATATTATAATAATAATTGTTAATATATATCTTAAGTGAGTTATTATTGTAATTTATTCTGCCAAAAGAAAATTCGTAATCGCTTGAAGAAATTTAGCTGAAGTTTATTTAAGAAATAAACATGATGAAAATGGAGACTGATAAAATTATGGATGAAACCAATTCCAACTCACAACCTGTAAGTGTTTCTGATTCTCTATTTTTGTTATTTAAATAAAAGTTTCATGTACATAAGAATGTATAACTTGGCTTAGCTGATAGGAATGTATTTGTTTTTTTTTTAATTTACTGAAAATTCATCTATTAATCCAAGGTTTTAGTTTTTCAAGTGTAGCTCTACAATTGTAGTTTTTTCCCTTTTTATAATAATAATAATACAATATATCTTTTACTTCGATAAATAAAAACGTAAGATTTAATAAATAAATGCTGAGCTGAAGACGAAAGACAATTTCTTATGACAACTGCACAGTGGCACAAATCGCATAACAATATGAAATACACAAATTTTAGATTTGGATTTTATCGTATTTATACTGGTTATAACCGATAAGGTTGAAAAATCTACGTAATTGTAGTCGCTTACTTTCGACGCCTCAGATGCCAAAATACATTTTTCAGTGAATTTTTTAATGCCAGAGATGCATTTTTAAAGCAAATATGAGCGTGTATTCCTTGTATCAATATGCCTTAATTCAAACAAATTTATACTGTTGGAAATACATACATACATGTACATACATACATATATGCTATATATATTTATTGGTTATACTTCAACTCTTGGAAATTTAGTTGAAGTTATGTCAAGCATTTTAATCAAATCTTATTGTTTTATAGATAATAACTTTTTCCTATAAAAAACGTTAAATATTTAATTTCACAGATACCAAATTTTAGCCAAGAACTTTTAATTTAATAATATGTTACTAACTGATTTGTAAACTTTTTAGGCGCTAAATTACTGTCAACTCGTAGTTTTTTATTTGTTATTTAACAGATGCATAACATCAATGCAATTATATGTATGTATATGTGTACATAATTATCAATGTATGTATAATTTATACACGCAAGGTTAAGTTTATATATATATTTTATTATGTATTTACATTCACACGTACAGTATAAAAAAACAATTATTTAATTCGATTTAGTGTTTGCTTTCTTTCAAACTTTAAGCAAATTCATTAAGTTTCATATCTGATTTAATATTTTGTAAGTTAGGTTTACACGATTGCCAAACAATAATTAAGTATGCATTTATGAGTGTTTAATGAAAAATTATTTTTTCATATGTACATACATTCACTAAATCGAAATTAATAATAGCAAAAATTGAAAAACGGAAAAATTACCTCTGAAATATTATTAATAACTGGGCTGTAGACGTCTCATCTTCAGTTCTTTCTATCATAAAAAGTCTTTTTTATTATAAAAATCAAAATAGCTATAAAACTTTGAACGAAAACATGAGAAAAATTGTACTTAAACCACCGGCAACAGTATGATTTGATTTGATGTCGTAAACATCGGACAAACTTTAATTTCGTAAAAACTACCTAACAACTGCTGTTAAACAGAGGTGCAAACGAACACTGACCATAGGACGGTAGTGAATTTTAAATTCTCAGGTTGCTGATGAAGACTAAGGAAAGAGTAGGTAGTATTGGCGAGTCTTACTGCAGTGCGAAATGATAACTTTCTAGGTAATAAATCAACTGCGGTAATGCACAACACAGCAAAAAGCGCCTTTGTAGGCGTAGATTTTAGGGGACCAAATGTACGAGATCGATTAATCGCTAAGTATCTGTTCAATTGTTGTCTCTAATAGCGAATTGATACTCCTGATACTGTTGTCCCAGATAGATCCAATATCTCTTCTGCAAACGTAAATTACCGCTAAGACACTGATCTAGCATGAAGATGATCTCTCCATGTTAATTTGATTATTTTATTATAATGCAGCCAAGCATAACAGTAGAAGCAAACAAAATTTAATGTCGTGTTCGATATAAACTACAATACATAATTACTTAAAATACTGATTTTGAAATTTTTGTCACTACATGGTTTGGTGACTCATGTGACTATCTACTTATGTACATATATAAACTTTGAAAAAAGTTGTACGTACGTACGTACATATTGTTTGATTACAAAATTTTTGGAAATTTGATTATAATTTCGAAATTTCTTACTTACTGCCCAAAGTGTAGCAATATCAAGTACATGCATCGCGGCAACAACATAAAAAATAAAAAACAACAGGCTTTTTGTTTGTATAAAATAAATTCACAATTGTCAAAAATAGCTCAGTAGCAGAGCTGTAACGGAATGATTCCTTTTTGAAAGAATCTTAACATTCAGGAGGTTTTTAATAATGATCCTAATTCTAGTCAAAACAGTGAATTAAAAAGTGTTTTTTTTTTAAATCACCAATAAATTCACTCAAAATTTAATTCAATTAATCTTTTTAGTGATGTGAATGCATGCGAGAATTTTTAATTCATGAGGAATGTATTCGTGTTTTTAATAAGTTCAGATTTGTGTAAAATTAATCAATTAAATTTTTCGTAAATCATTTTGATTAAAAAACCAAATTTTTTTGATTTAAAAACCAAATTTTTTTTGCTCAACAAAACTTAAAGAAAATTGTGTAGAAAGAAAAATGAAAAAATTTTGACAATAGCAATGAAAATATGTATAAAAAACACGATCAGCTGTGCTCTTGTATGTATGTATGTATGTACTTGTATAAATATACATTGTTACTGACGGTTTCACGATGTCGAAAGAATTTTGAATTTTATTTTCATTTAATACAAATACAAAATTTTAGAAATTTTTTTTGCTTCAAATGCAATTACATACCGTAAACATATGGAAAAATTTTTTCGACGTAGTGAAATGGGTAGGTAATCATAAAAATTCAACCTAAAAGTCTAAATTTCGTAAAACATTACATACTTTATGTTTTTATAGGTAAATATGAGCAACAAATATTGTTGCTGTTTATTTACTGCGAATTGAATTCCAAATACTAATGACAAAATAAATATTTTCTATTATAATTATAAACAAATGTTAAGTAACTTATCCCATAATAAATAAATTAATAATTGAAAGAATAAATTATTGTGTCATACAATGTAGATATGTATATTAATTTTATTATGTTCTATTAACTGCATGTTTTATTTTCCAAATGTCAATGTTTAGTTTACTTCAACAATGCTATATGATCCAGTTCGCAAGAAAGAATCTTCCCCCACATTTCAAGTTGAACGTGAAACCTGTTTGACATATTTTTCACAATGGAACCAAGTTGATCAAGTGGACTTTGTTGAACAGCTACTGTCGCGCATGTGTCATTATCAGCATGGTCATATAGATGCTTTTCTTAAGCCAATGTTACAGAGAGATTTTATATCACTATTACCGAGTAAGTAAAGTTTTTATATTTATTTATTTAATTAAGTGGATAGTGGATCGCCTGTTATGTACAAAAATGTTTGTTTTTTAGTTATTGTGTATCATTTACGAGTAGGTATTAATATTTTGTAATGTATTGCATTGCTTTTATTATCAAAAAGACGGAAAAATTTCCCACAAACAAATCGACATTTGTTTTAAAATGGACTTTATACACTTTAGGTGTAATTCATAAACGATTGATAAAGTTAATATGCACATTAACACCATTTTTCTCATACAAAATTCGTACATTAACGCCAAAATAACTTTAATAATCGTTTATGAATTATACCTTTTATTTTTTACCAATCAGTTCGTTCACACCACATGTTAAGGTAGGCTCTAAACTATGTGCGTACTAAGCTAATTGAAAAGGGAAAAAGTAGCAAAAGTACAAGCTGAAAGTATACTGTATGTTTGCCCTACAAAAACATTCCCGGTCATTTGATTGACAACACGTAGAACAAAATTTCTATGATTTTCGTAACGGCAATATGAAAAAACCTACCAAAACATTGTTTTGGATCGTTACCGTCTAACATGAATTGAAATGCATATTGAATATATATTTGAACTGCTCACTCCGTGTGCATGTGTTCGCCTCGGTCTGTTATTTCTTGTAGGGAATGTATAAGAAAGTAGTAAAAAATTATGTCAATAGTACTAATTTGTCCCGGTTTTAATCCTTAAAAAGTATTTTACTTTTTAATTAATGTCATTGGGTATCCGTCTACCTAATTTAATCAAAATCCATTAAGCGGTTCCAGTTTATAGTGAAAGAAATGTCCATACAGACAAACTCTAAAATTTATAATACATATTAGTAGGATGTACTTGGATTATTCTGCTATTCTACTAAAGTTTACAGTAAATGCACAAACCGCATTTTAAAATCTTATCATTTCTAAAATAGATTTTTAAATTAATTTTCGTTGATACTACACTTTCATTAAAAGATATGTAAATCCTATATAATTTGTGTCGCAACTTAAAAAGTTAATTTAAACGTCAAAATAATAAATCATTTTCAAATACATATTATGTACATGCACATTCAAACGTACATAGATACGTACATTTATTTATAACTTATTTATATAAAAATTCAGCTGTGTTCACTTTAAACTTTAGCTAGTCTCAACTTATACATTTTTGTGTTTTACCTGCTTAATTTTTTTTTTTTTTGCATTTTTGCATTGAAATCAATAACCTTTGAGTCATCAACCATTTGAAAAGTAAAAAAAAATTTTTAAATGTGTAAATTAAATGATTAAAAAAAACAATATTTATTTATCACTTCCAGCAATAACAACCAGAACGATTTTTAGTTTTTATTACAGCTTTTAAATGAGCCATAAATAAAAATATAATTTGAAAGCTTAAACTTTTCGTGTAGGTAAATTAACTTATTTTGTTGATGAAAAATGTTTCGCTTTCAAGTGATTTAATTGTTTAATCAATGGAAATGTAATTATGATAAGAAGAGAGAGACCATTGTTTTCACGTGCTTATTTAAATAAATTATAACACATCGTCGTATCAAGAAAAAAAAACGTTTTCCAAATTACAATTGTAATATACGAGATGCAACATCAATAGCGATGCAAATTCAAATATTTAAAAGCAAAACAAATTTGTAAGAAATCATAATTAATGCGCTTTGGAAACTTAAAATTGTATATAAAGTACATACTTGAAATACTAATACATATTGAAAAATAATTATGTACATACTTATTTAGTGTTTCTAACAAAAATATCACAATTTAAAAAGTGTCCATCAAACACAGTTTCACATACATACATACATATGCAATTCTACTTTAATTACGAACAAATATTTAAATGGTTCACTTATGCGTGAATAAAAAAAATCTTTTATTTTATGAAAACCCAAGTCAAAAAATCCTCTCCTAAACTTGGTTAACATATACGTACATACATACGTTTAGTCAATATATTTATTTATAAACTTTTCTCTAGAAGTGTTTGTAACTTTCAAAAAATTAGTTGTTTTTTTTTGTGTAATTTTATAACCTTTGCTTGGCCTTCCCGCTTTTTAAATTAAGCTCACAAGAGCTTAATTTAATTTCTTAAACCAGTTATGACATGATGTACCACCACAGCATAGAATTGTCTAATATCTCTCGCACTGCCGAGATACGTGCTAGCATGTCTGATTTGGTTTGTGTTTATTTAGTTTTGCCTTATTTTATCAAAATGATTATAATGTTAAATGGTTTTTCACTTTAATAGGTATAATGTTTCTTCTGTATTTTCTCCGCTTGCTTTATATTTATTTATTTGCTTTATAATAAGAAAAAAGTTAGAAATCTACAATAATAGTGTTGCGAGAAGAGTACCGTGTTATTTATTTATTTGCTGACAGTTTTCACGTTTTGCAGGAAGGAAACTAGCATTGAAGATCTTTCAAATCTTCTGGATATACGAGCACAACTAAATATGTATGTATGTACATATTTAGAAAATATACAGACCACAATAAGATAATCCATTAAACTATATTTTATTAAATAGATTTTAATGTACTATAATACCAAAGCTGTACTAAACTTTTGCTGAATTCTCTTTTATTCGAAATTATCATACGAGGACTACTAAGTACAAAAAGCATTCATTTAAAGTGTATAATGTGAACGGGAAAATATTTATATTTCTGATAATTTCCATTTTCACATTGTGTATCTTCAATTTGCAGAAAATATAAAATAGGGACAAATATGTCTCTCTCAAGACGTGATTGTAGAGTTTAAATATAAAATTATAAAAAATATTATGCTTGTTATACATACATATGTATGTACATATGTATATAGATACAAGTGTGTATGTAGGTACATGTAGTAGTGCAAGTAGATATAAATGAATTATAGTTATTTTAAATTAGGTTAAACGTGATTTGACTTTTTCGTTTGCATTTTAAAATAAACGTACATACAGTGGCGAATAAAACTATTATGGTTAGAAAAGAAGTATGCAATAAAATATACTATTTTTACCGTAGTATGTACTAGTTTAAAATCACGTGGTGAATTGTTGTTGCTATTACGATTTTATGAGTGGTTTATGTATGGCCAGTGAACCCCATTATGTTGCCCGTTTTCTACTAACCTCGAATTTCCATTAAAGGACGGATGCTATCATTACAAACCGAAAAAATTAGGGATCACCTCTTGGTATAAAATGTTGATGGCGTACGTAGTGTAATTCACAATTTCCACACTCAGGGGCCTGATATGAAAATTCTTGCCAATTTATTTTTACGAAAATAATTTTAAAAACAAAATTAAAATCCTTTAAGTAAAAAAAAAACTAAAAAATTATTGCAAGTGGATAAAATGTTTCTGCAGTTTGAATGGGCATTTTCATAGAAATGTCCACTTTTGTCACGTAACAAACAATTAAACAAATACTAGCCACTAGCCATTAAACAACGCTAGCCACTTGTGGTAATGGTTCCTGCTTATACCGCTGGGTTTTTTTGAACGTAGTTACATATGTATGTATGTATTGGTATAATGATTAACGCCATTAGTCTCCAGATGACGTCGCATAACAACTGCTTCAAACCATTACCTGTCTAACTTACTCATTTGAAGAAATAAGCAGACGTCATTTTAGTCATATTTCTAGAAATGTGTTTATTTTTTTATTTTTGAGGATACTGTATGTATTCCCTTAATTCTTAACTGGATGTCGGCCATGGTTAATAAACATTTTTTTTATTCTTTTATAAAATTATGTTAGTTAATTATAAAAAATATGCCTATACGCAAAAAATTTTTGGAGCCCCCTTTCGCCACGCATCAGCACAAACTAGCAAATAGTGCAACCTCTAACGTAACAATTCCCAAAGCAAAAGTTATGAAAATATATCACATATTTTTTGTTTTCAATAGAGTACACAAATCTTTTTTCGGCCGTTTTAATGTTTTTCTTTTTAATAATTAATGACTCAAGTAATTTTTTTCCTAAAATCGATTGTACTAGTTTTTTGCTATTCGTGAAACGAATAGAATTTTTAGTGTTTCCTGTATCTAATTAAGTACTACTTGGCTGGGGAGTATTTATTTGTTGAAAAGTTATTATAATTATAAAGAAATAACAAGAATTTAATATACATATTTTGATTTATTAATTTGAATAGTATGTAGTTACATATATTACTGAGGCTATTGAAATAATGTGTAATATTTTTTTATTTTTGGACCTATAGGCTTTATATTACATTTTGAATAAATAAATAAACAAATAAATAAAATAATATTCCAGATAGCAGCAAATTTTTTATTATTTGTTATAGTAAGTGGGATTTCGCGAATTTACATAATTTGTAATCACTCGAAAATTAAATAAGTAGTAATAAAGCTAAACTTTAATTATTATATACTCGTACATACATACATACAGACATATGTATGTATGTTTTCAATATTTTCAATGGTTTTTTTTCACATATTGCAAAATGTTTTAAAAATCATGCATCACGCACTTTTGCTCCCCACTGTACGTGTGTACATCTACAATTCATTCAAACGATGTTTTAATGTTGTTTCTAACTTGTGGTAACTAGAGTGAAAGATTTGTTTTGCTTTTGTGATTGCTTTGCCACTTTTGGCAAAATTCGCCATCTGTAACATCGATTTTAAGATGAATTAAACTAAATGATAACATAAACATATAGCTATGTATGTGCATAAATTAACAAAGGTTCAGGCCACACAAAGTGTGAAATATGAAGAAATTATTTGCGCTTATTTTCAGCCCCTCACAATTTTGGTTCCATTAATCATAAAATAATGATACTACCCACAGGTAACGTTATTGTTATGTTGCCTAGAAATAAGTGCGTATTTTGATGACAGTACTTTCTACGGCTGCAAAAATGTTTTATACAAAACTTGGCCTTATTTTCACAATTATGTATATGATTGTGTTGATTTATGTTACAACATACATACATACATATAAATAATTTTTAACTACTTTTGAAATTTGTTCCATTTTTATCTTTTTGTTTATTTAATTTCATTTATAGTAAAAGGTTTGGATCATATTGGTGAAAATATATTATCGTACTTGGATGCAGATTCGTTAAAGGCAGCTGAATTAGTATGCAAAGAATGGCTGCGTGTTATATCCGAGGGTATGCTATGGAAAAAGCTGATTGAACGTAAAGTTCGTACAGATTCATTATGGCGTGGATTAGCCGAGCGTCGTGGATGGATACAATACTTGTTTAAACCACGTCCTGGTACCACACACAGACCTCATTCGTTTTATCGGGCACTATTTCCTAAAATTATGAATGTAAGTAATAAGTGCGTGCATGAGTCGTATTACTCATTAATAAGACTTGTCAAAAACTCAAATAATATACAAATCTATAATCTTAAATAATACGAAATGAAGATTGACATAGCACAAGACTAGTTTTCATTTTTTAAAATCAGCTGTTGAAGAAAAGAACAAGTCGAAAGTTTTATAATCGCCCAGTGCTCGAAATTCGACCAATTGATGTGTAGCCGGGTTTGATTGTAAGCGTTTTTAAACGCATAGAAATAGATTGTGCATGTCAAGAGAAAAACTCAGTTTTAAATCATATACTCGTACATACATAATTTCAACAATATAAATATGTACACAGATAATTTCGAAAACTTACTAAAAAAAAAATATTTTAGGACATTGAAAGTATTGAAAACAATTGGAGAACAGGCCGGCATATGCTACGTCGCATTAATTGTCGTTCGGAAAATTCAAAAGGTGTTTATTGTCTACAGTATGATGACGTTAAGATCGTATCAGGCTTACGTGATAATACCATAAAAATATGGGATCGTACGGATTTGCAATGTGTCAAGGTACATTCATTTTTAACAAATGTTTAAAATTATAATTTATTTAATTTTTTTTTTTTTTTTGGAATCTAGACTCTCACTGGTCACACCGGTTCAGTTTTGTGTCTTCAATATGATGATAAGGTTATTATTAGCGGTTCATCTGATTCAACGGTACGCGTCTGGGACGTTAATACCGGAGAAATGGTTAACACACTCATACATCACTGTGAGGCCGTTTTACATTTACGTTTCAATAATGGCATGATGGTCACCTGCTCTAAGGATCGTTCAATTGCTGTTTGGGATATGACTTCACCCAGTGAGATAACATTACGTCGTGTATTAGTTGGTCATCGTGCTGCTGTCAACGTTGTTGATTTTGACGAAAAGTATATTGTGTCGGCCAGTGGTGATCGTACAATTAAGGTTTGGTCCACGTCGTCGTGCGAATTTGTAAGAACTTTAAATGGTCATAAGCGTGGCATTGCTTGCTTGCAATATCGCGATCGTTTGGTTGTCAGTGGAAGTTCAGATAATTCAATAAGGTGGGTGAGGGCGAGAGATGCTTGAATATTCTTATAAATTGCTGTACTTTTATTTTACTATTTAGACTTTGGGATATTGAATGTGGTGCTTGCCTACGTGTGCTGGAGGGTCATGAAGAACTGGTACGTTGCATACGTTTCGACTCAAAGCGAATTGTTAGTGGCGCCTATGATGGCAAAATAAAAGTATGGGACTTAGTTGCAGCTTTAGATCCAAGAGCGCAGTCCAATTCATTATGTCTTAATACTTTAGTGGTAATATAATGATAATTAGTTAAGGAACTAAATCGAATAAATGTGATTTTAATGTTTGTTGTAGGAACACACTGGTCGCGTATTCCGTTTGCAGTTTGATGAATTTCAAATTGTCAGCAGCTCACATGATGATACAATATTGATATGGGACTTTTTAAATTTCACACCGAATGAGAATTCAACTGTACGCACACCTTCGCGTAAGTTTCAATATTATGAAAAATATTTTAATTATATTTTGCATAGGTCTTTATATAAAAAAAAACTCTTATATTCTGAAAATTTTAGCTGCTCTAATGGAACATTAACAATATACAAAAGATCATATGATTATATATGACGGTTTAACTGTTTCTTTGGACTACGGTAAATTTGTGAAAACGTAACAGCTGTTGTGCAGCACGTTAGTCTCGTAAACGCCGTTACTTTGGAACAAAACATATTCCGTTAAACTTGCGCAACCGATCCTCATACTCCCTTTAAATCTCTACTAATAAAAAACAAAAAAAAAATGTTCTTAATAAATAGAAATTAATATTTTAAAATTATACAAAATTCAGACAAAAATAAATTAAATTTATATGTTCAATTAGCGAAGTGTATACAAAAAAAAAATTGTAATGAAAAATTATAACCTGTTTAGTTTATAAGGCTTTACGGATAATAAGCAAATATAATCGAGCCATGAAGCTTCAAAACAAGTTAAATACAAAATTCATTACCCTTAAGCTGATTAAAAAAAAAAAACATTCATTATATTCAATAAAGTCATACAAAATACTAGAAGTTTTAAATAAAATAATTATGATTATTTAAATTAAATAAAAATTAAATTAAATAAGTAATAACTTGTAATTACACTATAATTTTTTCTTTGTTTTCGTTATACTTATGTTTATTATGAAATAAAAACAAAAGTCAATGAAAGAAACCCTCTGGTGGACACTTTTTTTCCCTAAAGACTACAAAATTAAGTAAATTCGCGACATATATATACATACATACATATATGTATATCCTCAAAACATAAAAACTTATTAAATACTATATTGAAACAGAAAATTTTAACAGTGCAGTAAAATAATAAATAAAATTGTTTAAATATTTATAAAAAAAAGCAGAAAACAAATTTATTTACAACAAAGCTATATACACAGATGAAATAATTACTTATATACGAATAATAATTCATTTAAATGTATATTACCATAAAGTTCATTTAGTAAGAGATCTACACACATCCTTAAATTATCAATTCCGAAGTAAGCCTTTGTATTTTTAATTTTTAACTTTCAATAAATTGTGTTTGTATTTGTTTTAAATTTATAGTTTTTCCACTATTAGGATCTATTTACCGTTTAAAAAAAAAATCTTCGAAACTTTACATGAAAAAATTTCATAATAAGTGGCTCTCATATTAATTATCTAGATAATTATTATTTTATTTTTAGCATAAGTAAACAGGACCTTCCTTACCCTATGTTCTCTTTAAGCTTAAGTCTATCGCACTCATAAAGATATATGTATATATTCATATGCAATCAATCTTCTGAAATTGTTATACTTTTAATGCTATTTCTTTATTTTGCTGTTCTCTTGTTAATGGGATAAGTATTTTTTTTATTTTATTTATATTGTAACTACATATACGGAACAACAACAGAATTTTTTTTATCATTACATACATACATATTGTATTCCCCAATTGATGGCGGGAAATTTCCATCTACTTGCAGATTCCAAACAATAAATAATTTTTTCATACGATTACATTTTTAATTTGTCAAATATTTTTAGTAAGAGATTTTAAAAAGGATTATAAGCGTAACGATTTGTACATTTCAACACAAGTAATAAGCAATTTTGTTTTGCGAAGTGTGATTTTTCGCGTTTTTACCATTTATTTTTATTTTAACAGTTTTGCGATTTCTGATTAATTTATGTGCAAGTTTGTGTGTTTGTAATTTTTTCGTTAACAAGATTTGCAAATTTTCGCCATATTCTCGATTTAGGAAGAATTGTTTTGCATTCTTTAATTCTTTAGCGTTTTTTCTTTAATATTATGGCTTTATTGATATTTAATAATTTTTTCGCAAGTTGTCGCTTTTTCGCGAGATTTGCATTCTGCTAAACTTCTTGACTTTTTTTAATTTTTTTTCTTTGTTTTTATTTAATTTTGGCTTTTTAAAAATAATACAATTTATAAAGATTTTTCGCTTTTCTCGCAGAAGGAAGCAACATAATTTTTTAAAGTTTTTATCAGCCAGCAGCAGTAGTAGTTTTAGAGAATCACGAGGCATGCCGAACAAAGCAGCCAAAAAAATATCAGCCGTAAAAATCTTTTATTGAAGCATTTTGTCTAAAGGTAGATATTTTTTTATTTGACTCTGTTTGTTCTTACAAAAATTTTGTAAGATCTAATAATTGTTTTCCCAAAATAAATAATAAATAAATAAATAAGACTATAAAATATATTTTCACATTTAAAGCAGTTGGAGCGTGAGTCTACACTTAATTGGTTAGTTTTTTGCTGGATACATATTCAACTAAATGATCAATATTTTTCTTACAGCCTCCTTATAAAATAAAAATATTTAATTTGATCAAATTCGTTTTTATTGAAAGTTGTACTAAACACTTATTCACAGACTAGCAAGTTTCATAAATCGCATTGAAATATTTATTACGCAAAATAAGTGAAACGAATCTAAAATGCAAATGAAGAGGTAATATTTTAGCAAAACAGTTTTACACATACCAATACATTTACAAACATACATATGTATGTATGTATGTAGTTGATTACCTACAGCCTTATGCAAAAAAAAATATTAATTGAGGTTTGAAGTTCATGTTAGTTACCATCGACTTTAACGCTAACAAACCTATGTTAAAAAATAGTATGCAAAAACACCATATTAACTAATGTATGCTTTAATAAATTTAACATGTTGATACTGGCAATACCATCATTCTCTCTTGTCTCTATAGTTAACGATGCAAAAAAAACGATTCTTAATTCATCCGGATATTCGGATATATTAATACATTTTTGCATAGTTTTAATATAAAATTAAATATTTTCTTATTAAAGATGTAAATTAATATTTATAGTACATAGCAACGTAAACTAAATACATTTATAGTATTGTAAAATAAATAAATACGGTTATATTTTGTTAAGGATTTAAATTACTTCAAATAATCGGATACAAATTTTAATCCGATTATTTGAAGTACGAGCTTTGTTTACTTGAGTTGGCTGTATGTACATCACTAAAATGTTCTGTAGATTTCCATTACTTTGCTAACTAATTTTTGGTAAATATTTTGAAAATTTAATAAAGAAATGGATACAGCAGAGGATATTAAAAGAAATAGATCCAAAAATTTAAACGAGGAGGACAAAGTCAGTAAAGCTATTGTTATAATTGAGTAAAAGTTTATGTTGAAAATACTTGCGAATTTTTTGGATGATATAGACCCCGTGGTCTACTTCAGCATCAGTTTTTTTTTAATTTTTATATGGGTTCCGTCAATGTCATCGATAACAGTAGGACAGTTGCGTATTTCTTTAAATTCTTTAGATATTCTTACTTCTTCTTCTATAGATGCAAGCATTTTGATTTTGTCTTTTGCAAGTTTCGCAATGGCGCAGGAGAATTTAGCACAAATTCTGCTTACCGTGCCATGGGAGAGGCCATGAATATCTCCTGCATCATCCATCATCCTGCATCTTAAAGAACAATTTTGTCTTTTATGTATCAAGTATATACATATGTACATATATATGCATCATAGAATATGAGACCTACCTCTCTTCTTCCCCAAGTGCGCAAAGCTACTAAAACTTGCAATTCCGCTGATGTGCCGTATCCTCTACTGACCAACAATATATCTTTTTTTTATTAAATTTGATTATTTTTTTACAGTTTCTTTGTTGAATCGGTATTTTTTTTAAATTCCGTGCTAGGAAGGAAGAATAGGTCAACCCTCTCCTTGTATATTCTCGGTTGACTGGAGTTGGAAATTTCTGTGATGTATTTTGTTTAAGTGCAACAGAATTAAAAAAATTCTTCTAATAAAATTTAATGTTTCCATATTTTACACAAATAACAACAAAAATTTATTATTTTTTAACAAGTTTTTTATAAAAAGGCGCACATTGAAACAAATGAATGTCAGCAGAACAGAAATCTCATTTTACTTTAATTTAGGTTTAAAGTAGGGGTCCACGTACTTTACAATTTCAACATTTAATATGGCGTTAAGGTCTGTAAATTAAGCTAATAATCGTTTGTGAATAATACTTTAAGGAATTTTACTTAATAGTGGATATTAAACCTACTTTAACTTTTTCTGAATAACACTGCTAGACTTTACTTTGTTGATTTTAATAAAGGTCAGATGAATGTTTCTGTCTGTTCCTAACTAGCCTATGTATGTACATTTACGATTACACCAATTTGTACGACACTCTTGAGTGTTATAAATGTTGGCTTCCATTGTATTGAAATTGAACTTTAAATAAATAAAAATGTCTTCCGCTAAGTTAAAATTCGCTGTGATTTAATAGCGTTGGAAGCAGGTTACTCTGAACTTACTGAAAATACCACTTTGCTGACGTTGAGCTCTCCTGTTCACTGTTAATTGTACATAATTGAGTTTTGATATCGTTAACTTCGTGCCATCAAAGTGCACCGGTTCTTAAAACAAAAACTGTTTTTCGATATAACCTCATTAATTCAAAATATTTTTGATAACTCCCAAAAGATATGTATGTACCAGAGACCTGCAACAACTATGATCTAGCAAGTTCAATCTAATCAGGTTTTCGGCTGTAACTACATATGTATCAATTATAACATTAAACTTAGATTGAATTGTTTACAAACTATGCGTCTTGTTTGCAAACAATCATTCACTTGTATTCCTGTTTGCATGATTTGATTGTGATCGAAACAAAACCAATCCAGTTACTCTAATAGTAAGAACATTTAAATTACTTGTATTACAATTACATACACATATATGTTTTGTATTACATCAAGTGGGTCGATCCTTCCGCCGTATTAAAGATTTATTCAATCGGTGTGGTTACAATCATTCCAATAATCATGATCACTGCCAGTACAGTGTTTAAAATCATATATTACGGATACACCCGAAAGTGTTATACCCGGTGCCGCTTTCTATTATATACATAAACTCACATAAAAGTGAAAAGGAAAGCGTTTTATAAATTCCGACTTACATATAAAAGCAACATAAACAATTATTATGTATGGAGTATATTTGGCAGTTAGCAAGAAGAGATAACCAAGTGAGCCTTGCCTCAATTGTCTTTAAAATCTATATTTATGCATTTAAATTCAAAAAAGTTGCGCTGAGCATAGTTATAAATATAGAAATTTATATTCAGTCTGGCAATGCTTTATTCAATAACAAAACAAATAACAGGTACTTTAACATAACTCGTATATTGTCTAACACTAATGAACTCTCAAATTTCTTTTCTCCGAATCACAGAATAAACTTCTGTAAAATTGTTAAATGATGCTTAACTAAAATAAAGAGAAGATTTGAATAAAAGTTGGTACATATAAAGATAATACTAATTGAGAATTGGAATATTTAAATAAAAATTACAAATGGATAATAAATAATTATGAGTTTTAATGTGAAAGTTTTTAAGTGCATATATACTAAAAAATCAACGTAGACAAAACACCCTCATACATTTGTATGTATGTATGGTAGTTTGCAGAAAAAAATAGTAAGAAAGGCAGCGACGAAAGTTTTCAGTAGTAGCTGACTGAGATTTTGTTAGCAAGAAACAACGATTGAAAGAATTATACATATATCCATCAAAAAAAGAGTTAATTGTGTGTTGTTTGCTGTGTGTATTATTAACAAGAAATAATTACGACCTTAATTTTTACGGTAAGGCTAATTACGAATTCTAAACATGGATGATAATAGTATACAAGACAAGGAACGCTATGCTAGCCGCGAAAATCATTGTGAAATTGAACGTAGGAGACGTAACAAAATGACAGCGTACATTACGGAATTGTCTGATATGGTACCAACATGCAGTGCTTTAGCTAGAAAGCCCGATAAACTTACCATATTGCGTATGGCCGTGGCCCATATGAAAGCTTTACGAGGTACTGGCAATACTAGCAGTGATGGTACCTACAAACCTTCATTTCTAACAGATCAAGAACTGAAGCACTTAATATTGGAGGCAGCAGATGGTTTCTTATTTGTTGTGTCATGTGATTCCGGACGTGTTATATATGTTTCTGATTCTGTAACGCCAGTATTGAACTATACTCAAAGCGACTGGTATGGGACTAGTCTTTATGATCACATACATCCGGATGATCGCGAAAAGATAAGGGAGCAATTGTCTACACAAGAATCTCAAAATTCTGGACGTATTTTAGATTTAAAATCCGGCACTGTTAAGAAAGAGGGGCATCAATCCTCTATGCGATTGAGTATGGGTGCTAGAAGAGGTTTTATTTGCCGCATGCGTGTAGGCAACGTTAATCCTGAATCGATGGTAGCCGGTCATTTAAATCGTTTGAAGCAACGAAATTCATTAGGTCCTTCTAGGGATGGAACTAACTTCGCCGTTGTTCATTGTACGGGCTATATAAAAAATTGGCCACCTACTGAAATGTTTCCTGGCGTTCATATGGAGCGACCTGTTGACGATGACATGCATGGTTCACACTGTTGTTTAGTGGCTATTGGAAGGTTGCAAGTGACATCGACGGCTTCAAATGACATTTCCAATTCGAATAATCAGTCGGAGTTTATAACACGTCATGCTGTTGATGGCAAATTTACGTTTGTTGACCAACGCGTTTTGAATATATTGGGTTATACACCACCCGAGCTACTAGGCAAAATATGCTACGATTTCTTCCATCCCGAAGATCAATCGCATATGAAGGAAAGTTTTGAACAGGTCCTTAAACAAAAAGGGCAAATGTTCTCTCTAATGTATCGCGCGAGAGCAAAGTCTGGAGAATATATTTGGCTGAGAACACAAGCATATGCCTTTCTCAATCCCTATACCGATGAAGTTGAATATATTGTTTGTACTAATAGCTCAAATAAATCATCACTACATGCTGCTGCCAGTGGCCATGACAACAACAATCCTGAACAATCGGAACACGTCTACGTAACACCTGGTGTTGACTACACCTTACAAGCTAGGCGTGATGTTACCTCATCCGTCGGAGCACCTGACCCAAATATGTATGGCGCGCATAATATGCTGGCTTCTGGAGGAGCTCCACCACCGCACTTAGCACAAGCAGCCACACAGCCGCCACCAAATTTACAAAGACCAGCTTCTACACAGAATCCCATACCATACTCTTACGATAGCACCCACTCTCCTCTGGCTTATAATACTGCTCCAGGCGGACCGTCTCCTAATACTTCGCATATGGCTAAAATATCAAAAGCAAATACATCACCAACACCACAAAATTGGCCGTTGAGACCACCACCAGCTCAACAGCAACAACAGCAGCAACAACCAGTAACCGAGGGTTATCAGTATCAGCAATCTAGTCCCGCTAGATCGCCAAATGGGCCAACATACACCCAGTTAAGTGCAGGTAATGCTCGTCAGACAACGTCTTATCAAACAGCGCCTACAAACACTGCGCCGACTGCCATGTGGGATTGGCAGAATGCCCAACACGCTGCCCATGTAGCCCATTCTCATGCAGCAGTTCATCCACACTCTCATCCCCATGGGGCTCATCCGCACGCCCATGTCCCTGGCCAAGGACCACCACAACAAGGTCAAGAAATATCTGATATGTTACAAATGTTTGATCAAAGTGCAGCTGGAACATTTGAAGATTTGAATATAAATATGTTTAATACACAATTTGAGTAGGATGAACCAAAAAAAAAAAAATTTTAAATCATTTTAAACAAATTTATATTTGAAACTTTGCAAAATAATTAAAAGATGGTAAATATAGCATTAAGAAATTTCATATTAATATTTAAGGAAGAACTAAATTTTACACTCAAACTAGTAATATTGTAGGATTTTATATGCTACATTCATGCATATATACATACATATATAATTATTAAATAAATATTTCAACAATAAAAACATTTTAAATAATAAATTTCTTACACTATCTCAAATAATTGTAATTAAAACTATGCGCATGTCCAGTTTGTTCCTAAACTGCAACACGGATTGGTTTGCCATAACTCGTTCTGCAAATTCAGTTGATTGAGTTCATAGAACATCATAAATATATAAACTTACTAAAGTAAACGATGTTTTTAATTTTGGATGAAAATAAACACGACTTTAATAAAGCAATTACATGTTCATAAAGCAATAATTTATAATTCGAATTGCATTTGAATTCCGTTTTTAATCGAATTCTGTAAAGGAGACTCTCTACATCGACTTTTTTCGCTAATCTTAGATTCTTACATACTAAAGAAGTGTGTACTAGACTATTTCATGGTCGATTTAAAATTTACAATGAATATGTTATCGATTATTTTAGGTGCATTTTGACCAATTAACTGAAATTTTTATATTTTTGGGGTATTTGTTGGAGTCGTACTTTAGTATTCAAGGAGTTAACATTGTAAACACAAAGCCAAGAAAACCACGACTTTCGTTTTTTTCAATGAATATCAATTCAACCGTTGTCCATCATTCAATAGCTTGTTTAATAAATGCATTTTATAAAAAATAATTTCCTTTGCATTGTATATACATATGTATCTACAAGAGTGTATATTTTCACTTTCAATTAAAAAACTACCGAATTGTTTTTAATTAAAAAAAATTAAAAAGTGATTAAACAAGCAGTTTAGTAATAAACTGCAGTTTCGGCAAAAAAAAATGCAGATATGAATTAAAAAGGCCATTCGCTCATTTGTGACTATGATTAATATTTGTATTGCTTTTTTAAGTTTTTCATTAAATTAACTACATATGGGTATTTCCATAGAAAAGTTTTTGTAACGTAACGGAAAGAAAAAAAGAAAAAGAAAAATTAAAGAAAAATTCTCAAATACAATTTTTTTTTTTTTTTTTTAATTAGGACCAGCACTCAGGGGATGACCCCTACGTATGCAAAGCATTGAGCCGGAACTAGGAAAATAGGTTTTGGGAAGGAGGATAAAGGGAGTAGTGTTTGTGGACATTCGATTTGAACACTGACACACTGAAAGTGGCAGGAAAGACCTCTGCGGGGAGTTTATTCCACATACGAACAGTACGGCTAAAGTACGAATTCTCTCTGTAATGCGTAGTTCGGTTCACTGGCATATCGACCACAAAGGGATGTGCTCTTGATGAAGAGCGTGTTGTACGTGAAAAGTGACGGGTTTCGGGAACAAGTTCCCTGATTTCATTAGACCACATTCCGTTGTAGTAGCGATAGAACAACGAAACACAACCAACATTGCGTCGATGCTCCAGTGAGTCAACAGAGTTGGCTACCCTGCTGTCACCGATAAGCTTCTTCGCCCTATCCTGTACGCGGTCGAGTAACTTCAAAATAGATTTTGAAGCACCGGCCCATACATGAGAGTTGTATTCCATTTTCGGTCGGATAAAGGTGGTAAAAATACTAAGGAGATCAGATGGAGTGAATTGAGAAATCGGACTTACGTAGTCAATAAGTATGGACCCTTGGCTTTAATTTCCCATTGGTCCAAATGAGTGACAAACAAATTTTTTAGAAAAATTCTCAAATACATACAATTGAGAAATCGGACGTACGTAGTCTATAAGTATTGACCCTTGGCCTTAATATCCAATTGGTCCAAATACGTTGTTGTTTTCGGTAGAAGCCACTAAACCTCGTCAGTATTCGTGTGTATAAAGCTATCACTACTTTTGTGGTTTGATTTTATTTTTTTGTATATTTTTGAGTAATGTTTGTTGAACATGAAATTAGCACAAGCCATTTCTTATTTCGTATATGAATTTAATTATTTCGAACAGCTTATTTTTGCATGCGGTTAATAGAAAATGAAGTGAAAGATGTTTTTTGACATCTGAGGGAGATCAAAAATAGAAGCTGCGTAAATAATCGCCTGTGCTCTCGCTGCCACCGGATATCAATTTGCCTTGACTCAATTTTTGGTAAATAAGATATGTTATTGATTTTAACTTCTTTTTAAGATAAAATACAAATGTTTTTAATGTAATTTTTTCGAGTATATTTGCTTTTTAATCTACTTATATTGATTTTTATAGACTAAAGTTCGTAAAGTAGTATTCAGAAAGTTTTAGAAATTGTTAACATTTCAAAAATCAATGCAATAATGATTTTTGATATTTACTTTTCACTAGCTTTGCTTTTATTAAAATTACTAATTCTAGATTTTTATAAAAATAATTTATATTTCGGAAAAATACAGATTTACGATTGATTTTTTGTTTCTGAATCGTTTTCACAATTTGTTGGATTTGCATTGCATATTGTGTGATTCTGATCTTTCAAGGCCTGTTTATAATCTCGAAACCGAGGGAGCTTTGCATCAGGTGCTGGTTCAGATTCACTTTCGCTTGTAGTGGCAGTTCCACAGCTTTGATATTTATGAGACTCAACTCCTTCCGAACAGCCCGTTATTTGTATAGCATCTTCTTTACGTTTTCTAATATTAAGCCACGAAGACATCATTTTGTTCATTGCTGGCTTTTCTGTTTTTACGAATTCCAAGGGTTTATTACACTGATTAGATTTGTTCCGAGAATTATTCACTATATTTGAAACGCGATACCACTGCAGTTGACTGGCTGGGCGAAGTATTTTCAAGGCATCTGCGTCAGAGATATTTTTAAAGTCTAGCCATTTCTAAAAAGAAAGTACAAAGCATATAATTTCTAATATACATATGGTATGTATGTAACTATGTGTGTACAAGAGATGAATTTTGAAGTTTATTTTTCTGAAGTGCTAAAATTATTCAGATAATAGGCGTAATAACCATCAATTAAACGCCATGTGATTCTTGTAATGTTTTACTTGTACATTTACCTTGATTATATATGTACATAAGTATGTACATACATATATGTATATGCACCTTGATCCTAACACCTAGATACTACGTATGTATACATTGTATATATCTGTGGCAATAAATAATAATGGCTTAAGTCGAAATTTCATGTTTCATCATTTTTCATGATATTAAGGGTTTTGTCTAAAATAAATTGTGTTTGGTTTTTATATAAAATTTTTAGCCAAAGAAAAAGATGCACATTCATTTAGAACAAAACTGTTAATTTTATAAAAAAAAAATGAGTTATATAAGTTATTATTCGTTGATTTTTAATTAAGATGTTATGAAAAAATCCATTGGCAGAAAAAAAAACACTAAAGTGATCTTAAGATATTATATTGAAAGGCGAAATAATTTTTATTGGCAGTAAGTCGAGACAAGTGCTTTAGTTTAAATTGAAAAATGTGAAAAACTGAAAATCTCTCGTTTTATAAAAGCTTAGTTAAATGTAAGGTCTTTTTTTATTTGAAGAATAATTTGAATGGACTGTTAGTTATTCAACTTAAATGTTTAAAGTTTTAAAGCTCAAACATTTTAATATTTATGTAGCTACCTTAAAAAAAAATTAAGTTGAGATAAGATATTATGGCTTATGTATTATTTTCCAAAAAGAATTAACTTAAAATATAATCGCGTATAGTTTTATTAAAAATTACATTTTATACTTTAAATTTAGCTGAGTGATAGATCTTGAAGAGAAGATTTAGAATATGTAATAAAATGAAAAAGCACTTATGTCAACTTAAACCATTATTATTTAATGCCACAGATATGTATACCTATCAAGTTTTACAATAGTTGTAAAAAAATTAAAACTAACAGACCATGATCATAGTCACTTTAAGGAACATCTCTAATCTGCACACTTACATTCACCTGCTCTTCATTTTCTAGTATAGCTGGCATTCTGTGATGCAGCCAAGACATAATTTTAGATGATTCAAAAGTTATAACTGAATAACTGTAAATTTTATCACCATGCTCATCTTCCCATATATCAAAAAGTCCAGCCATTTTCAAGAGATTTATATCATCAGGTTTGCATCTGTCATAATCGTATATTTTAATTTCATTTTTTTGTGGCATGTGCAATAAATACGCTGCTCTTTCAGATGGTTTAACATTTTTTGTCGTTTGCCACTCGTAAAATCCTTCGCACAGAACTACACAACGTTGACCTCGCTTAAAGGGGCCTCCATATAATTTTGACTGTAACATATGCTCTAAGCGACAATTATTGGTAGACAGGCCATGTTTACGCCAGTCTCCTTTATGCCAGAATGGTATCATTCCCCACATCATCGGCACAACAATGCGGTTGCTTTTGTAGTTGTTTGAATCTTCTTTGTCGTAGAAATGATCTGCTGAAACCAGTACCGGCGTAATATCAGTAGGTGCAATATTGTAAGAAGGTTTATATTTGCGACCACAATTAAATTCGACGCGATATTCTGGTTCAGAATTGTCACAATTTTTAAAATCGGTTGAATTTTCTATCAGTTCTTTTTTAATAAGATATTTATAAGCACAGGCTTTTGTTATCTCGGTTGGTTGCAAGGTCCTGCAAAAAGTTAATTTTATTTTAAGTTGCAAAAAAAATTTCATTACTTACAAGCAAGTCCTGCCGCACATTTTTGGAACTTATTAATAACGGAAATACCTTTAAGACAGACTATGGAGCACACTTCCTATTCACGTTTAGGCTATATAGCAGTGTATGTCAACAAAGTTAACCCCACACACGTTTTAACTTTCGTTGTTAATCAAATATCTACATATATTAATTTAATTTTTGCTGATTCCACATAATACACATGTACAAGATATTTATGTAAATAAGTAAATATGTACATATATATAAAAAAAAAATAACATAATTTTTTGCAACATTTTGGTCCATCAGCTGTGCTTGACATTCTCAGATCTTTATAAAATGGAACCATGGTCTAATAATCAGGTCTGCGCAAGAAGGAATATGGTTTTTTGTAGGGTTGTGTTTTGACCGTTAAATAATCTGCAAAAATATGGTAAGTTAATTCGGTCTTGTCAAAAGTTGTTTACATTTTTGGCCGCCATCATGAATATTATTGTTTACGTTATGCTTTTTGTTTTTGCATAACCAATAAATACATACAAAACAACTTTTGTTTTGTTTTGTATACAGCTTTGTTTTGACAATGTTGAATTAATTTTACACAAACAAAATGCATGTCGATTTTGTTGTTGCGTTGATACGCGCACCTTATTATTCCACCATGAATGGAACTGCACAGGAATTATTATTTTTGTATTTTGCCTTGGCAAATTCCATGGTGGAATAATAAGGTGCGCGTATCAACGCAACAACAAAATCGACATGCATTTTGTTTGTGTAAAATTAATTCAACATTGTCAAAACAAAGCTGTATACAAAACAAAACAAAAGTTGTTTTGTATGTATTTATTGGTTATACAAAAACAAAAAGCATAACGTAAACAAAAATATTCATGATGGCGGCCAAAAATGTAAACAACTTTTGACAAGACCGAATTAACTTACCATATTTTTGCAGATTATTTAACGGTCAAAACACAACCCTACAAAAAATCATATTCCTTCTTGCGCAGACCTGATTATTAGACCATGGGCAAATTCATAACAAGTAGTGTTAATACAACAACAAGTACAACATTTGACATATGAGTCCCTATATTTTGACATACGAGCCTCCATTATGCAAAAAAAAGTAGATCAGCTGTGTTTTCAGCTTCATCTGTTAAGAGTTCGCCTTGTATTTTGCTATCTCTTTGCAAAGATAAATTTTGGTAACTACTTTTAAGTTCGACTACTCAAAAAGCCGAATCGTATTGAGTACTCTCTATCCAAATAATCAACACTAATTCTAGTTTATAGCAAGCAAACCGCAGAAAAATAAATACAAGTGATTTATACACAAATTGTTAATCGGTGAAAAATGGGAGATCGTTATAATATTCACAGTCAGTTGGAACATTTACAAAGTAAATATATTGGTACTGGACACGCGGATACAACAAAGTATGAATGGCTGACAAACCAGCATCGTGATTCTTTAGCCAGCTATATGGGGCACTATGACATGCAGAACTATTTCGCAATCGCTTTAAACGAAACAAAAGGAAGAGTTAGGTTTGACTTAATGGAACGTATGCTACAGCCTTGTGGACCACCACCAGAGAAACCAGAAGAATAAAATAAATAGTTAATGAAAACAAATATATATTGTTTAAACTACATCTATACTACATTAATTTTGGTGGCAATATTAGTTGAATTTAGGTAATAGGCAGCGTTGCCATTTTGGTGCTTTTTAACTTTATCAATACTCGAAATTTTGTTAAATACCCGTTTTTGAAAAGCGGGTACTTATAGTGCTTTTAGGTGCGTTTTAAATAATCAACATTTTTGACACTGAACCATTTTCCTACTATTCTTTAAAAACACCTAATAGTATAATTTGCATCTATATTTTGATTAGTACTCGCAAACTGTTAAGAGTTTGAATTCTAGAATTTCTCAAGCAACTTTTTTTTAAATTCGTTCAGTAATTTTTATGATTTATTTGTTAAGCAGTGATCTTACTTTCAATATTAGTACATATCCTTTGATTTGTTTTTTCTGCAAATTTAAGCAAGAAAGTGCTTTGGTTATTATCAAGCTGCACAGTTATTAAAAGTAAGTTCTTCATTGATGTTAAAGTTTATATGTGCTAAAGTTCATCATCTAACAATGGCTTTCACTTAGATCGAAAAACAAATACCTATATAGAAAAGCTTGGGAAAATGATCCAGCTTTTAAAACGTGGCTTAGAACAGCAAAAGATGAACTAAATGCATATTTTATTTGCTGTAATTGTGAAATAAAAGTGCGATAAAGCGATTTACTCCGACAAAGTCACACAAAAAGCCATGAAAAAGCAATAGTTCTGTCTTTTGATCTACCAGACCCAATACAAAAATAGGTTAGTGATTTTGTACCCGAAATTTTTTTTATTTTTACCCTATTTCCATGGGCTTTTGATGTTGCAAGAGTTGGCATCACTGGTAATAGGTGGGCTTACACTACACTTATTTGTCAAAAGGCAAGGCAAATTCATGATATAAATACACGGTTTTCCAATAAGAGTGATATGATTTCTTAAAAAAAAAAAATATTTTTGTTGTCAAAGAGCTGTTTTTCTGGTTATATTTTTGGCAGCTTAAGTTAACTAGGCGATACTTTCTCTCGTGCTGCCAACTTCTTGTTTTCTCCCGGTGCCACCTGGGCCCAAATCGTTGCATCCGTGAACGTAGGACTCGTCACGTAATAAATGTATAATTGGATGGAAAATTACGTGACGAGTTGTACGTTCACGGATGTAACGATTTGGCACCTGGTTTAATACACCTTGTGTACACGCATATTATAACACCACCTAGTGATTTCGGTCTGATCCTTGATCTGAATTTGCATTGGTTTTGATGATGGATAAAGTCGCTCGAATTCACCACTACATCCACCTGATAATAAATTCGCCTTGATACTGACAAGTCTAACGTCAATCGATACGATACGTTTTACTGATTCAGACTTTAGATACCCTTTGAACAATAACGTATTTACTTACATTATATTATGTATAGACCGCTTAAGAACCTACGTCATATATCAATGGCCCTTAAAACAAATACAATATTTTATTTGAAACACCTTTAAAAGTATTATTAATAAGTTAGCAGATAATTAAAGTGTTAAAATAAAAATTGTGAAAACTTTACAAAACTTTGACAATACAAAAAATATCATCCGTGTGAACTGGTACTAATAATATCAACACTTCCTACTCGAGTACGACAAGGCAAGAAAAAACCACGAAATCGTCTCCAATTAGTACAGAAATATAAATTGTTTTATTTTTACTTCTAAATTTTTGTTAATTTATAATTTTAGAAAAGTCAAAATAACATATTACTACATATAAAACAATTTTGGCACAGAAACAACATTGCAAAAGTACGTGAAATATTAATTTTTGCTTTTCTTTAATATGTAGAAAAGCAATTGAGTGTGAAAAGAAAAGATATACAAGATTTTCACTTGTCATGGCAATTTTAATTGTAAAGGAAAATGAAAAAAAAAAAAATAAGAAAAGTTTATAATTACAACTTAAATACGTAAAAAACATAAATAAGAATGAAATTCGTGTAACGTTCTGAACGACTAAAGCAAACTTATATATTTTGTTCATATCTTGTGAAATATCTGTTGGAAAAAGTGCAAAATTTTGGTTATTTAATAATTTTGTTGCTGTATGTGTATGTTTGTTTGCGTGTGGAGCAAACAAAAAAGTATAACATTTTTTACCTTCGCGGGAACGACGGTGACCCAACCAATTCAAGTTCGTTTGTGCACGACTATATTGAACCCCCTTGCATTTTAAGCGCATTGTTCTCTACGAAAAATTAAACAATAAATTGTATAAACTATATAAAAAAATTTATGCGATTTAACTACGCCTTAATTTCTTCATCAAGGTTCACTAAATTATCAATAAATTTCTTTGGAATATGGAACATATGGGAAATCTATAATAAAAAACTTTTTTTTCATAATGCTAAACAAATCAAGACACTAATGCATTTCTGTTTTTATTTTTTGTCTTGTACCTTTTCGATTACATATGTACATAGTTGGAAGATGAGCAAAGACAGTTAAAATTTGCATAATATAGTTATGATATACTCGTACATATGTATGTACATACATATAAGTACATATGTAATTCTCCACCTTAACATACATGCATATACATATGTAATTAATAATGTATACATATTCCTTAATTTTCGTAGCAAAACAATTTATTTTTATTATTTGTCATTTTAACATAAAACAAAAGGTTTTCGTTTCAAATTCCTTAACGGGCTACGGCTACGAGATTCAGTCAATGATGCCTACTAAAATATGTATGTACAATGATGTACATTTTTGAAAAGATATCCTAATTATTACGTACATATGTACATGGCCTCATGATTAATTTCCAGTAGGAATATTGTATACAAAATAAGAAAATTACTGTTTGAATTGAGCTAATTAACATAAAATACATACATATCTATGTATATACATACATATGTATATACATATCTATGTATATACATACATATGTATTTACATATTTAGTTGGGTATTTGTTTATTTAATAACTATTTGAGCATTTTATAGATAAGCTTTCCATTACGACAATTACATATACATAGGTATAAACGTAAATAGTTGTTTAAAAAAATTCTTAGAATTTAATATATAAAGAATATATGAAAGAAATTATGTGAACATGCGCCGTATGTGTATTGAGATGGAAGTAAAAAATTATTGAATTACGCCGGTTGTTAATTATTTACATATGTGTGCATGTACATACATATATGCATAAGTATGGACAAACTACTCTGAAATATTTCACTTGCGACATTCGATTTCATATGACTTATAAATATGGTTTTATGGCACGTCCAAAATTAAGTTTATTTTAAAAGTCGATATTTTAATAGTCGATACATGCAGTTATATTTTAGGTCTATTTAGTATTTATTTTGTAGATACCTATATCAACGATTTTTTTATAATATTAACATCACTTTCAGAACGTCATCAGAGAGAAATAAAACAAAATAGAAGAAAATAAATGTATAGGTACATACTTATATATGTGTGTAAGTATGTATGTATTTACATACATGCATACCTTGATATTTATGTATTTTTCGCACAAACATAAATTTAAAAATATCGTGGTTTCATTGCTCGATATATCTATAGATTTATTTTTGAAAGGAATAAATTTTACAACGAGAATTGCGCTGCATTTTTATTATTGAACAAATGAAAAGAAAATGAAAAATTTATTTAATTTAGTCTACCAACAAAGAGACTTTTTCATCAACTCGTTGTGTGTGTAACTTTTTTTTCAAAGTGTCTGCATTATTTCTCAAGTTCTTATTTTGTTGTGCAAAAACGTTAGGTATATATGTACATATGTATGTACATATATAGATACATAGTTTAATATTTTTTCAACACGGTAAAAAATGTTATACATAGTTGAAAAATATTACATTATTAGTAGGTACGTACCTATAGCAAAATAAATACATAGTACATAAATGAAAAGTTTACTAGAATTTAGTACACAGATACAAAAAAAAATTAATTTAATTCCCATTATATGTAAATGAATTAATTTTTTCAAAACATAAAAATGTTAAATATTGTACTTACAAGCATTTAAAACATCAAGTAAAATAGATATTGTAAACAAAAAGCATTTCTTTTTAAAAGAATTGTCCGTGAATCAGATTTATTGTTAATTACATATTTACTTATGTACATATATATGTATTTATGCACACATATGCATACATATGTATATCCCAGCAAACACAGAAATTCACTTCATGTACTTAATTTCGTTTTGCGGAAGATACTTCCTTCGGGACGGAATATGTATGTCTTGATAGCAAAACCCCTACGATGATAAATTGGCAATTTTGCCAAATAACTACTTATAGGTACCTATGTAGATAAAAATAAGATTTTGTGTTTTCAAATATGTCTGGATCGACTATTATGTTTTTAAGAAATATTAGAAAATTTCCAACAACATTTTGGAGGGAATGTGATGATTAATGTGTGCGTGCACACTACCTTTTCTAACCTATCCTACTCATTTTCAAAATGTGACATACATATGTATATATATACATAGATTTTTTAAAATAATACAAAGAAATAAATTTAAAAAACGGTAATAAAAAGTGTCCTAAGCTTGAAAAAGTTTTAATAGTAATACTTTAGTGTCATAACGACAATTTGGGTTGAATAATAGATTTATGCAGTAAATGGATTATATAATAAGGTAGTTTTATACATTACAAATCTTATATAATATTCTATACATCAAATATGATTTCTCGATTGCCACTAGGTATAACTTGTTGCTAAAATAAGAACTTTATTAACGAAAATATGTTTAAAAATAATCCTTCTCTTGACCAGGAATAAATAACACAGATTTCCGAACTAATTTAGCACGAAAAACATTAGAACAGTAAATATAATACAACCAATAAATTCCATAAGACCAACAATTATTCAATAAGTGGTGCTATAGAGAAACCCCAACAATATAAATTGAAAAGTGTGTCAGTAGCCCTAAAAACCGGACTAAGAAGGGTGGCCAGGCCGGAAGCGGTGGATGTGACGGAAATAACATTGAAAACTATTAAAGTTTTCATAACTATATAATGAGTCGTCATGAAGGTAAGTTTGTGGAATATTATTTTTCTTTTCAACTCAATGATTTTAATTGTAATAAAGGTGTAAGCTGCGATTCATGTCTTAAATCGAATTTCAATGGTCGCCGATACAAATGTTTAATTTGCTATGATTATGATTTATGTGCGGATTGTTATGAGGAGGGTGTCACCTCGACGCGCCACTTGGTGGATCACCCAATGCAATGTATTTTAACGCGCTCGGATACTGAATTGTTCTTTGGTGGTGAGATGCTTAATTCGGACCAACCACAAAGCTTTACCTGTCCGTATTGTAAGAAAATGGGTTTCAGTGACGCCACATTATTAGAGCACGTCTCCTCAGAGCATACAGAAACCAGTTTAGAAGTTGTATGCCCAGTATGTGCTGGCCTGCCAGGTGGTGAACCGAATCTAGTCACAGATGACTTTGCCGGTCATCTATCGCTGGAACATCGTACTGGACCACGGGAATTGATTTCATTTTTAATATCCTTTTCATATCAAAAAATAATTTTGTTCTTTTATCTGTAATTCAGAAAGCAGAGTTAATTAATTTTTTTGCTCATATTTATATATAAATGTATATATATATATATATATATATGTACATATGTATGTTGTATGTACTCGTATGTACAAACATTTTTGTAATTAATAGCGGAAGATGTGACGCCATTTTTAATCGACACAGTGTATATGTAGATTATGTATTTGTAAAGAATTTTTGTCAATTTATATATGGTTTAGACCTTAACTTCTGTTTACGATGAGCCATCAGCTATTCGACATGGGGGTGGAGTACGTCGCATACCAGGACGTACACTTGGTGGGCCTCGGGCTCGTCGATCCAATATGCACTTTAGCTCTTCAAGTGGTCTCTCAGCATTATCACCATCTGGACGAGAATCCGTTGACCCCATTGCTGAGTTGCTATCACAATTATCGGGTGTAAGGCGTGGTGGTCCGCCTACTTCACAGCTGCAGCAGTTGCAAATGCAAATACAACTGGAACGACAACAAGTGACGGCAATTATTAGAACAATTTCTTAAACAAAACCGAACGTTTTGATTATGCTAATATTTTTTAAAACTATTTTGTTGTGTAGGCGACTCGTCAGCAGTTGGAACGTTTACCAAGACGTGCACATCCTTTGGTCTCATCATCGAATTCAAATGCAACCATGGCCGAAGTTATTAATGGTGCTACTGGAACGGGTTCTGGCAGTGGCAGCGGTCTTATAAGTAGCGGTGGCAGTGCCAATGGAGGCGGAGGTAGTGGTTCGTGTCGTACGAATGAATGGTCTGTGTCAGCGCAACATCAATCGCAGCAATCAAGTTTAGCTACAAATGCTTTGAATACTAGAGAAGTAACGTTGAATTCTAGCAATTATTTGACTTTCAACGATTTTGGTTTGTCACCACAATATTCCTCCTTTCTACAGCCTGGTGGCAGTGGAATCTGTGGTAGCAATGGAAACAGCATACTTGGCATGACAGTTGGAAATACTGGAAGTACTGGAAATGCTGTTTCTAATGGCGGAGCAGCTGGAAGTGGTGGTACCGGCGCTGATGGTGCACAATCGCAATTCTTGCTCACAAAATTCATGCAACCAACTTTGAGTGATGCTGAATGGGCCGAAATTGGCAGAGAACGGGCTGATCGGTAAGTTTAAGTTTTTCTAAACAATTAAGTTATGCATTTTAGTCAAAGAAATTTTTAATTTTTAAATGAAATTATTATTTTTATTAGAAAGGAAAATCCAGAAACTCGTAATGAACCGACAAAGAAAAATAAAAGAAAGAAAAATTAGACTGCACGCTTCTAGATTTCCCTGCCTAATAAACATAATAAATTAGTTTTTCTCAACAGTTATGGAAGTCAAAATCAAAACCAGAATTCATATTCAGCTAAAGAATTCTTTAGTTTTACCTATTTTATAAATCTTATAGAGCGTTCAACATTTTTTTTATTGATTTGAATAAATATTTTGCTTGACTTTGACAAACAATTATAACATACAACAGTTCCAAGTTAAATTCGTGTTAGCTAAGAGGCTAAGAGCCCAAGGTTATTATTTTCGCCATATTTGACGTGCACTTGAATATCGAAAGATGACTTTTCCCAGGCGAATTGAGGGCGTGTATATGTATGCCTCGAACCGATCCTCCAATTATGACGAACTAAATATAACTTTTAATAGTGAAATGTACTCGTACATACCATATCGTATGCAACCTGAAATAATGTACATTTTGATTTGAATTATTGTTTTTAATTTTTAAATATTTAATATGTTTTTTAAAAGAACAAAAACTGCACCTATTATTTATTTTCAGCTCACAATTTGTACAGGCCTTATTGCTCTCGACACTTGCTTGTTCTACTCTCGACGTGGAGGGCGACCATGAGAAGCGGGCAGAATCCCAGGAGACTACTAACAGTGATAATATAAATAATGAAAAGGCGGCTGCAGCAGCAGCAGCTGTAAACAGCAACAACACAAACACAGCCAATGATAGTGAAAATTATGTTGATAATGATGTTCGAGAAACAATGATGAATAATAATGCTGCTGATGCGTCGGCCGAAACAACTAATACAACAAGCAGTGGCGGCGGTAGTGGACAAACTGGAAGGCAACAAGTGCACCAACAACAACAGACATCTCCCGAGGACTTCGTTGTTGAAGATTTAAAACAGCAACAGGCATATTCAAGCAAAAAGAAGGGTGCTGTTGCTGGTGCCGCAGCCGAACGACGCGGTCGTCCACCACCTGTCGCAGCGGCAGCAGCTGCAACTGCTACCGGTTCACAGTCGCAACAACAGCAAGGTCAACAGCCACAAAAATACAAACAGAGTGCTGCCGCTTCTGCAGCTACAGCAACAATGTCGGCAGCAAATACAAATCAAATACCCGATACTAGGTAGTGTTATCATATTCATAGACCCGCCAAATCACTACAACAACATAAAAACAACATGGATTGCAAGAATAAAAAAAATAACAGAGAGCATTGTCGCACCAGCAGCAATAACCATATTTACTCTTAGCAACCAATAAACTTAAATGAGCAAAACTGGAAGGAAACACAAAACCGACAGATTAGCAACAAAACATCATTTTATTTTAAAATTACAGAACTAAAGCACATGTAATGAATAATTTCGTCTCGCTTCCGGGATTTTGTGCAAACTAAAAACACCGTCTGTCAAATGGCGAGAATTTTCAAAGTTTCATTTGTCTAAATAATATTTAATTCTTTTTATATGTTTCACATCTGGAACTGATCTTATCAATAGAATTGGTAGTTGCTGTTTTCAAGTCATTTTGACGATTTATGTTCATAAACTCTCTCATGTGCATGCACAGCAGCAGTTGCAACAAAAACAACAACATAATATTCGTTTATTAAAATAAATATAATATTATAACTATTTAAAAATTTATATAATTGTAAAAGAAACAAAAAGAAAAGGAAAAACTCTTATTGTAATCATAACACTTAAAATCTGATTTTTTTCTATGTAAAAAAATTCAATGTCAAGTGAGTATTTATACCCGAGTACGCAATGCAGAAAGTAGCACTCTACGTACATAACACCCTTCCACTAAATCCCTTTTTTGATCCTACTTGCCAAGCATTCCTGTTACTAGACTTATTGATACAAAAATCATGAAATTTGTGAAACAAAATCATTAAAAGCGTTAATATTTTTGACAAAAATTGCGAACAAGTCTAGTATCAACGCGTTTCTAAATAAAAAACAATTACGTTGGGTAATAGAATTAGAAAAATGGGAAATTAAAATATTAAATTGAATAATTTTGGCAAAAAATCCGACTTCAATACAAAATCCAAATGAACAGATTACAAAATAGAAGCAATATACGAAAGTATTATACGGCAATGTTCTGAAAAAACGCAGAAAATATAAAGTAAACAAAATAAATTTCAAATTAAAATGCCGTCGGCATTCTTACTTTCTATATTGTCTCTACAAAAGCTGTAATCAAAAAAAATGTTAATTAAAAGAACATTGCCGATAATATATTTATTGGAGTATTCAATATCCAAAAATGCCGATTGACGAAGAAAATTTAATTCTTTTAATAAGTGAAAGAGGTGAGTGAATTTTGTATTTTTGTAAAAAAATACAATAGTTACAAATTTGTACCATGCGATACTTATAACAGATTACTCGGCCTAATTGTCGTGAAAAATACCTTCTGAAATGGAATACAACCATAATTTTTTACTTTCTCTAACTCGCTCTTGTTCCATTTTTTTTTTTCATTATTTGCATAAAAATTGAAAGTTCACGTACATTTTTCTTGATTGAAGGTTTAAACTAATGGGTCGATTATGGATGGCAACCGAACCACAGTTGCGTTGCCAGTTGCTGAGAATAGTATTACGGATGGCAACTGGCAAGAGCAGCCAGTTTCAGTTGTTATTTAGTGTTTTTCTGGCAACCACAAATTTGCAGTTGCCGGCTGGCAACGCAACTGAAGTTCGGTTGCTATCCATAATCGAACCATAAGTAATATAAAAATGTTGCAGCAAAGTGTCGCTGCAGTTCCAGTGCGATGTAATAAAATTGTCGGGCAGTTCAACCGCTCTGTCCCGTCACCCAGTGCGGTCAAAACTTAAATGTTACGAACATTTTTTTTGTGGGACTTGCAGTCAGATGATACCAATACGTGCACAATGCATTGTGCCAGAACTTAGTAAAATAATGAATTCGCCTTGGTTTCGAACAATCGATATATAGAAGAGAAGAAATGTGAAATTGTTTTAATTTTTGATCTCCAATAATTTTTATACCAGTTTCAACTAACTTATGAAATAAAATCTGTTAAAGAACCCATTAGTCGTAAAACCAAAATGAAAAATATGCAAGTTAAATTTTAAAAAATTTTGTGGAAGAATTATTTTGTTTTCAGTTTTGTAAGATATACAATTATTCTTATACTTTTAAAAAGATGTTGATATATTGGGAATATTTGCATCTAAATCTTCTAGACACATTACAGCCTGATGCAGGCAAAAAAAGTTTTCAACGCATTCCTCGATTATTGTTTCATCTATTGATAGATAGAAAGAGGGAGAAATGATAATAAACATTTTGCTATTATTATATTGTTAATGCTATTACCTGGATATTGATTTTCCATAATAATACTTCGAGCTAAATTTTTAGCCAACTTTTTGAACAAAAAACGATTTCCTATTAAGCCGTCTCTCATGGGTTTCATAAGATATTTAACTACCCAAGGAGATATGCGCCTAATACAGCTGCCAGCAAGGACTTCATCCAATTCTATGCTCGGACTGCAGGGAGAAAATTCATCGTCGCTGTCTTCACCAAATAGCTCAGAGAACCTCCATTTTATTATATCATGCCAACGTAGGTCTTCATCAATTAGCCGTGCTAAGGATTCACTAAGTTTACGTCTTTGCATAAATAGTTCACATGGCCAAATGCTTTTACTTAAATCTTTTGACAAAGATAAATCAATACCTTGTTCATGTACTTTGCTGGGTTCTTGAATTGGTTCAGGTTGCGGTTTCTCAATGTTGCTTTGTACGGCTGTTATTGAGGAAATGTGTGCATCGAGAATTATTGCTTCATCAATTTCTTTAAGTATTTTACAAATCTGTGGATCATCTGGCTCATCATTCGGATCAATACCAAAAATTTCATCCAATTCAGTTTTTTCCTCGCTAAATATGCGAGCTAACTCCAAGCCAACACTATCATTCGAATTTTCATTTATATCTACAATTGGCGGATTTTTTTCAGCTACAGAAGAATCAATAACCGGTTGTTCTGGTGTAGGCGATATTGGAGTTGTTGGTATTGATGCAATAGATGGTGTTGGACTAAAATAAACTTCTGGTTTTTGCTTCGTATGGCGTTCCTCTCGATTTCGATGAACAGCGCGCTTAGAATGACATTCGATATGATGATTCTGATCCCTTCTGAATTTCTTCTGTTTACTATTGCGTGTTTTTCCAATATTGATACACTTTTCTTTTTGTAAATGATTTTTAAACATTTCTATTTTTTCGTCTAAAGACACAATATTCTTATCATCTGTATTACAGTCTGATGAATTTACATCAAAAGATTCGTTATAACTACTTTCCTGATTACAGCCCAAGACTTCCACTCGAAGTCCACCTTCTGTTTGGGTCTCTTTGGAACATATTGTTGGTTTACAGTCGACTTTTGTTTGAATACATTTTTCCAAATGACTGAATATTCTTTTTTCCTGTGTTGTACGCCTTACAATGGCAATCTAGAAGATTATTATAATAATATATTTAGAATAAAAATATCACTTCTTACACAAATTCATTGATTCAATGTCTGGAAATTAAATCCGAAATAGTTTCCACTTTTAAATACGCAAAATTCAAAAATGATTTCATTAAAAATTATTCTTATTTGAATGTTTTATTTAAGGAAATTTTGTTTTAATATACCTACATATATCGTATATATGTATGTCTGTTTATTCAAATAAATATAAAGAAAAGGTCAAATAAAATAGTGTAAAAATTTAAAAATTATTCTGTTTTTTTTTAAGTTTCATATTATTTTAATAAATTATTTATTGTTATTCTTCTATTTTATCCGATATTTTTAGATTAAGGCTTATTAGAAATAAATATTTTTAACGATAACATTTTGATGATAACGGACTATGAGTTTGTGTTGATTATTAGTTCCAAACAGTAATGAGGGAATTTCGTACTAACCAGCACTGTTTCATTGTAGAATAAAAATTGAATTAAAAATTAATTCTCATATTCTATTTCTGTTGAAAACTGGTTAAATAGTTGATATTCTTCTCAATTAGTATCCACTTTACGAAATTTGTAAAGATGGACAATTGAACGCTGATGAGAGGTGTAGCGGCCTTGAAATCAGTACTGATACGTTCTGCTAAAAACTGATTGGATATAAATAATAATATTTTCCAACACAAAAAAACTCTTAGTAATTTTGAATTTTCATTAATTCAATAAAACTGAACTTGAGCCTGATAATATTACTTTCCATATGTAAATCAATATAAGTTCAAATAATAATTACGTTTATTCGTAATAATAATAAAATAAAAATATTAATTCCGCTGGGGCACGAGCTATAAATACCCTAATAACAGGGGTCACAGTAATATGTGAATTTCCCTAATATAGAGTAAAAACAACAAAAACGTTAAAATACAAAGTAGAATACTTTGATGATAACGGACTATGAGTTTGTGTTGATTATTAGTTCCAAACAGTAATGAGGGAATTTCGTACTAACCAGCACTGTTTCATTGTAGAATAAAAATTGAATTAAAAATTAATTCTCATATTCTATTTCTGTTGAAAACTGGTTAAATAGTTGATATTCTTCTCAATTAGTATCCACTTTACGAAATTTGTAAAGATGGACAATTGAACGCTGATGAGAGGTGTAGCGGCCTTGAAATCAGTACTGATACGTTCTGCTAAAAACTGATTGGATATAAATAATAATATTTTCCAACACAAAAAAACTCTTAGTAATTTTGAATTTTCATTAATTCAATAAAACTGAACTTGAGCCTGATAATATTACTTTCCATATGTAAATCAATATAAGTTCAAATAATAATTACGTTTATTCGTAATAATAATAAAATAAAAATATTTTTAACGTTTTTATAAATTATTTGAATGAGGAGAATATCCTTAAAACAACTATTCGGAGTCTAAAAATAAACAAAAAAAAAAACACGAAACCCTAATGAAAACACTTACTTACATACATATGCATATGAAAATTTAAAGGGATATTTTTATATAATTTTCTTTAACATTTGATCAGTTTTAAATTTTCCAAAGAAACTTACAATTTTCACCATAGCTCTTTGATAGAATTTTGCTATCATACATGCTTTAACAGCTTTATCTTCCAACAACTCTGCTGTTTTTTTAATTGACTTTGTACACATTTCATTGTAGTCATCCTTATGAGTACCATTCTGTTTGGTGTTATAATTACAGTTTATTAAATTCTCCTGCAATTGTTTTTCCAAATAATTCAAATAATGGCTTCGAACCTAGTTTGAATAAAATAAGTATGTATGTATATATGTACATATGTATATATGTAGTAAGAATAACTTTGGCGACAAATTTTTCAATTCTTGCTTTTACCATTTCTGTTAAGCGCGTCAATTCAGAAGAATCCTGACCATTGTCGTAAATTTCTTGTAGTAATTCTTTGCTAGAAATATCATCTTCAGTTGCCCCGAACCCATCTGTAATCATTTTGTAAATAATTATGATTTTATTGTATTAAAATGAATACCGAAATAATTGTATATCACATTAATTAAGTAAAAGTTTTTAAGGATTACTTTTGCACAAGTAAACAAATAAATTTGAGAATATGCAAATTCTCAAGCAGGGTTGCACTATTTGGTATGAAAATTAACAATAACAATTTAACCCACAATCGGGCCATGAGAACGTGTAGTGAAATTGATTGAACATTGGGCGCATTCGTATACGCAGAAAATGTGTAACACTTCGGTGTGCTGCCTAAGCTGCATCATTATGAGGCAATTTTATACGTAAATAATCTTTGCAGAAAACCATTGGGTACGAATTTGTCGAACTTAGCGCTAAATACTCAACTTGCTACTCCATCCCCATTTAATATTTTAATTAAATTTAAGATTTTACCACACCTTAATCATAATTTTAATATTTTAAAATGCTTTGTATTGTTCTATTTAGTTTTATTGAAATCGTAAAATAAACATTATTACAGTTTTCGAGGGCTGTAACACCTTAGGAAGTCACAGACTTGGGTCCTTTAATTCGATCCCTTTTTTTATTAAAATATAAACTGAACAGCATCGATTTTGATTATTAACAGGGTATCGCGATAGTATCGAAGTGGTTTTTCTCAGAGATGAATTTTATTTATCTAAGTAATACATACATACCTATTATGTTTTTATATACATATGTATGTACATATTCTAAATAAAAGATATAGTTTGAACAAAACAAAACAAAATGGAACTTTAATTCTTAGTTCAATATATAAGAAAATTAAAATTATTATGTACAGTGAACTCCACATAGGTACCAATTTTGCCCAAATTGTCACCTATGTTGGAATCGCGATGTGAATGATGGTGCTAACATACTTTATCAAACGTTAACTTTAAGAAATCTTTATTTTAAGTTGCATTATTTTATTATTTATGTCAACTTGGTCGTTTTAATAAAAAATGACTTAACTTTTTTAGATTTTAGCTAAGTTACTGGAAAAAAAGAAGGTTAAAAGAAGAGTAAAATAAAATTGAAACATCGTAATTTTTATATTTTTATTATTTCGTCTTCAACTAAGCTATTTTGTAATTAAATGTTATTTTATATGTATGTATACAATTTAAACGGTTTTGAATATAATTATGTATGTGTTAAAATAATTCACGTTTAGTTGCAAATTAAAACAATTTTGAAGAAGTTTAAAGTACAAATTTACAAAAAGCTTGTTTATTGAAAAATTTCGTCCTAATTTAATTAAAACAAATTTTCTACAATATTGTAGCAAATATTTTAAAAGCATCTTTAATTAAATTAAAATATATTTCAATCCAGCACATAGCTTGGGAATAATGATTAGTAATCCTAATGATTAGCAATGGGATTAGAAATTTTAATTGTGCTGAAAAATTGATTAATTATGATTAGTTTTTTTTTTTTTTTTTTTTTTTTTAATTAGGACCAGCACTCAGGGGATGACCCCTACGTATGCAGTGCATTGTGCCGGAACTCAGAGAGAGGGATAGAGTAGAGAAGATAGATGCTGAAAATGTAGAAGGCTTAACTCTTTTACAACTCTGCTTTGCGCGTTATGTTAATTTTTATAGCAGTGTTGAGGCGTCTCCGGTGTTAGGTAGACGCATTAACTTTGTTAAGCTGGTTTAGCAGGCATTTTATTAATTGTTTTACTTCGCCGATGTTTCTGCTAACCGACGAAGGAGGGCTATGTTGTGTACATTAGCTTGGATAGCCATTTTAGACGATTAATAATTGATTAGATTAAAAATAATCAAAAATCTAATCACAATTAGTGACGATTAGCATTTCTAATCAAATCTAATCAAAACTAATCAAAAAAAATAATTGAATAGATTTTTGTGAAAAGAAAATATTTATTTATCACATTTGTTGCTATATTTATATAATGTAACAGTTCTTGAATATTGCATAAAATTGCATACGGTGCATGTGTGCTGATTCTGCTTACATATATATAATTCAAAAAAAATTTAATCACAATTAGTGACGATTAGCATTTGTAATCAAATCTAATAAAATAATCAAGAAATCTAATCAATTATTTTTTTGATTAGTTTTGATTAGATTTGATTAGAAATGCTAATCGTCACTAATTGTGATTAGATTTTTGATTATTTCTAATCTAATCCATTAGTAATCTGAAATTTTTATCAAAATTCAATTCTAATGATTAGATTATTTTATTTCTCTAATCGTAATGATTTCTAATTCTAATCGAAATTCCCAAACTTTGATCCAGCAGCAAACAACAAAATTTGTTTTATATTTTCAGACATGAATAAGTAAATTTAGGCTGCGCCATTGCGTGCATTTTAAAAACGCATATTTTTTATATTTTATCTGCAATTTTGGTTTTCAATTCTTATCTGCTATGTTAGAGGTTTATGTATGTACATATATTCACCTTTCTAGATATCTAATATACATATATAAAAATGAGTTGGTGTGTGTTTGTGACAGCATAACTAAAGAACGGAGTGATGGATTTGGCTGAATCGTTTTTAATTTTGTTCACTGTTGACCCCGAATAGTTTGTAGACAAAAGAAGTTTGAAGTTTTGATTGCTCAAAGTGGCGTGGCACCGCCCATAGAACCCAAAAATTCAAATCGCCATATTTTGGGCATTTTTTACCTAAGTCGATGGTATTGGCATAATTTGGATTACGTGCCAGGAGAAAAGTGGGTGGGACCACGCCCCTTTTTAGGAAAACCAAACCCCTGGACCGATCTTCCTGAAATTTACACAGCATGTTACTGTGACTCTGGAAGAAATAATAGAGTATATGAAGTTTTGATTGGACAAAGAGGCGTGGCACCGCCCATATAACCAAAAAGTTTAAATCGCCATATTTTGCGCATTTTTTACCTAAGTCGATGATATTTGGTACATATGGTATTAGCATAATTTGGATTACGTGCCAGGAGATAAGTGGGTGGGACCACGCCCCTTTTTAGGAAAATAAAAAAAGGTAATATAGCCTTAACTACTGAACCGATCGTCATTAAATTTTCACAATAGGAATTTTATTTTCTAACGGGGGGTAGCGAAGCGCACCGGGTATATCTAGTACTCTTACTAATAATAGTTCTCCAAACTTGCGGTTGTTCTAAAAAAAGCTATTGCGGATCCAGTCTTATTTTATAGCATATATGTAACTACATATCGCTCATCTACTACGACGACATCATAACTCAAAATTTCAAATTTTGGTGTTAGTCATACAGAATTGTTTGCTATTTCATGCTTTATATTTATTGTGTATACGTTTCATTTTCTGCCTTTTGTACTTTCCGCGTTTTAAGATAATAACTCAGATATTTTTCTAGATGGTTCGAAAAAATCAAAAACCTTAACTGCGATTACCTCGAAATTGATTTTTTTGAGTTATGACGTTGTAGTAGTAAATGAGCGATATGTATTGTAAAAAATACGTAAGTACATACGCTTTGCAACAGACATGAAAAGATTCGAGAGCTGTTCGCTCTTTTATATGTGCTCCATGCACAACACATTAAAATATTATTATGTGTTATATATTTATATAAATATTTTTTTAAAATATGATGTATTGCAGTTGAAGATTTCAAAATTATTTAAATAAAAACAAACAAAAAACCATCCAAGTGCTGTAACTTAAAGTGAATTTTCCCCGTTTAATCGGCCTTTTCAGACTAGCAATACTATTTATATTACCTTTTATTCCAAAATAAAAATCTTAAATAACAATTTTTATGGTCTGTATATTAATAATTTATAATACATTGAGCGACATTTAAATTTTTAAAAATTTTAGAAAGTAAATGAAATTTTTTTACGAAAAGTAAAATTTATGTTTGCATTTATATCTACAACTTTTTTCGAACTTTAGTTAAACTGATTTTAATGTTTTTAAACTTGTTTTGTGTCTCAATTGATTTGAAGTGAAAAAAATGTTCTTCCCTTAACAAAAATAAAATTTATATATACATATATAAATATGTATGTATATACTATATCAAATTATTTATCAAATTTTAGCAACGAGGCCCAATTTCCTCTCCAGATTAAATTTAATTTCGCTCACCGTTTACAGTCATATTTTTATATTATGTATGCTTTCATGCTACCTGAAGTAAACTTAATCCAAGTCAACACTATCCATTTTTTCAAATCCAAATATATTATCAGAGCGTTGCTGCTGTTGACTAGATGTCGAGGTATTAGCAGCTGAATTGCTAGTACTAGGTTGTTCCGAATTATTATCCGTATTTTGATGTTGCTGCTGCTGATGAATGGAACATGCAGAAGCACCTGTAGTAGAATTATGCTCATCGGCATTATCCATATGAACATCATTGTCATCTTCCTCTTCGCCACTTAAAGATTTGCGGCAAATAGGACAAGTTCCATGCAAGTTAAGCCATGGCACTATACAATCTTCATGGTATAAGTGAGAACATGGTAGTTTTCGTACCTTTTCATTAATTTTAAAATCTTCCCAGCATACCGAACACTGAAGTTTGCGTTCAACTTCTTCGGTGGTTACGTTAACCTTGGGTATATCATCAATTTTATCCTTGGCTAAGGGCGGTGGACCAGAAGTTTCCATTTGATTTAGCAATTGAGTTACAATAGTGTCTAGTCCTTCACGACCCCATGCATAATCGCCTAAATTTCCCATAAACAGTAATTGAGAGTTTTCAATCGGATTTATTTCGCCCGCTACAGCCCCAGTACCCGATAGTGTTTGCAAGAAGTCCAATAATACGTTGTCTAAGCTTTGGGGCCGCATTCGTCCTCCTCCAGTTGCTACGGGTCCTAAGGATACAATACCTCTCGGTTGATTGCGCATAGATCTAGGACTAATATTTATCTCCAAATTAGGTCCATTACGGGAGGCCAAGAGATTAGCTATTTGCCCGCGCAAAGCCTCTAGTTGCTGCTCATCGTTTCCGCTGCCTATAAAACTAGTACTACTGGTGCCACTATTTCCACTAACGGTGCTGTTTGAAGCCGCTGCTGGCGGCAATTCTTCCACAAAACCTCCAGAGCATATAGGGCAAATATAATCGGTATTTGTATTCGGAATGTTAATTTCCTCATCGCACATATGACAATAAAACCTGGTGGGCACTGTTGGCCTTTCTTCAACTACTGCCTCAGCCATAGTAACTATGTATATAATTTGTTGACAATGGCGCTGCGCCGGCTAAAATATTGGCAGATTATTTTTCACTAGTTGACATACATATATTTTTTTTAACAAATTTAAATTGATTTTTCAATTTTGGGGTTTGAAGGTATAATTTATATTAAATTTTGCAGTTAGTACTACCTTTTTTAAAATTTTCGTCTTCGCACACCACACGGTTTCTATAGTCACACCACTTGTCTGATTTTCGAAAAGTTTTCTTGAAATGCTTAAGTGGTTTGCTTACTGTAATTAGTAAAATTTATTTTTCTTTTTTACTTTACAAAATTCAGTTGATTTTTTCTGAAGATATTTGGTATTTAACTGTTCTTTGTGAAAATTTTCGATTTTTTTAACAAAATGTTCTTCTGCAATGTCCTCTAGTGCTCTTACTCATTCAGTAACGATTGATACCATAAAATGTATATGAAGTTCGTTTATCAAATAAACTTGACATTTTAAATTTATGGGGAAAAAATTTGTACCGAGGCGAATTCACTTACCACGTTGTGTTAAATCCACAACAATTGACATATCAGCAAAATATTTGCATGCACAAACTTTGTAATGTTAATGAATTCTCGTTGAGAACACTTCAAATAGCAAGCAATAGCAATGTTGGTTTCGTATATTTGTCTCTTAAGGGCACTACGCACTTTCCCAATGTTTGACATCAAGCGTGTGTACGTGTGCTTGACATCAAGCATACCCAATATCTAAATATTTTGATTTTTCATCAAGCGTCGTCGGTGTCACACATACAAACAAATTTTCACTGATACAACCCTAAATGCTTGATGTGATTTTGACGAATGTATAGTGCCCTTTATGCAAAAGTTGGTATATTTTTACAAGTACAGATAAATCATGAAAAATATGTGAAAATCACGACGTAAGAATTTGTATTTCACAAATGTGAAAACCTCCAATATAATAGATGTTTTTATATTGACTTTATATGTTGGTTGATATTCAGAATACGGAAGTAAATTAATAGCTGCCCTTAACTGCTTATTTTTATTTTTGTTTTTCAGTCTATGGCACGTGGAGACGTGCAGAAATTTGTGCACCTGAGTTATGTGCTTTGATTTGGCTTACACTTTTAATATCGCTAAGAAAACTCTGCGTAGCACCACTGGTTTTAGAGAGGAAGAAGAAAAAAAAAGTCATCGTCTTTGGCAGGTTTCAAGTGGCATTTGTTTTTCGGCAATTTTTTTGGAAATCATCATAATTTTTAAATACAAGTTACAAAATAAATATGTCAATTTTGGCTTATAACGGTGGTTGCGTTGTGGCAATGCGTGGTAAGGACTGTGTGGCAATTGCTACTGATAGACGTTTTGGTGTGCAGGCCCAAACTATTGAAACTGATTTTGAGAAGGTGTTCCAAGTTAATCCTCGCATGTTTTTGGGTTTGGTTGGTTTGCAGACTGATATTTTAACTGTTAAAGACCGCTTGATGTTCCGTAAAAATTTATACGAGACTAGAGAAAATCGAGAAATGCAGCCAGCCAGGTATTCGGCAATGCTTTCCAGTTTTTTGTACGAGCATCGTTTTGGGCCTTATTTTGTTGAACCTGTAATAGCTGGCTTAGATCCAAAGACAATGGAACCTTTTATATGTAATATGGACTTGATTGGTTGTCCAAACGTTCCAGACGATTTTGTTGTAGCTGGTACTTGCGGCGAACAGCTCTATGGTATGTGTGAAACTCTATGGAAACCCGACTTGGAGCCAAACCAGTTGTTCGAAGTTATATCACAAGCTTTGATTAATGCTTTCGACCGAGATGCCATTAGTGGTTGGGGTGCTACAGTATATATAATTGAGAAGGATAAAATTACGACAAAAACGTTGAAAACTCGTATGGACTAAAGAGGAACTATTTTTGTTTCTAATCTGCATTTTTTTTCAAATAATTAACAATATGCAAAAACGTTTTTATTAAAAAATAAAAATTTGTTTTAAACAGTGGTAATCTTTTCTGGAAGGGTGTGTGAAGAACTTAAAGTATATTTTTTAACTTTTTTTTTATATAAGGGGTAAGCTGTAAATGATGAAATATTTCGTTGTCCGCCACCTAATTTCAATCGAGTGTGGGATGATGTATAGTAATGGCTATTACTACAATAAAGTACATTGAGCAAATCTGTTTCCTAAAATAAAACATGTTGCGGCAACACTACGTGTGTGTAATTTGCTTTATTTTCAAATACACGTTGTAAGACCCCAGAAACTCGGGCCATAAAATATAACAGGAAACTTGATTTTTTTTTAGGAATATTTGGTACCAGGAAGGGAGGGATGGTAGTGGACGTCCAACTTGTCCACTCTTCTAATTGTTTTCCATTTTGTTTAGTGTTTTTTGGAGTCTAATTTTTTCAGAAATTTATTTGTTCGTGTCTCTGTCGTGTTTGTGGGTTGGAACCTACTGAACGTGAGCATAAAACGTCTTGTTGGACTAACTTCATAATGTTCAATGATGAATTGTTCTCTTTTTTTTGCACTTGATTTCATGAGTACACAAATATTGCTGTTCTCTTAAATTATAAACATACAATAGCATTTATTCTTCTTCCAACCAATGCAATATTTATTGTTGCTTAAAATCAAATTTCAGTACTGAATTTTATGTTTCAATAGTGTCTCTTGATATGAAATACTGTTATAGGAGACAACATGTTTGTAAATGAATGATGTTAAAAGCAACGGTTTGTACACTGCATTTTAGTTATTTTATATTAATTCGCGCGTTGAGTGGTTGAAATTAGAAACTGTAGTAGCTTGAATTTTTTTACGTTTATTAATGAATAAAAAAATCTAATTTAAATTTTTCTCTAAAAAATAAAAGATTTTACTCTCAAAAAAGTTTAATTAAAATGAACTATTGAACAATATGAAGTGCACAACATATTTCTTGCACACTTGATAAAACTGTCCACTCAAATGAGGTGCAATGATTTTTGCGTTGTTTGCTCTCTTGTTCTCTGTATTTACTGTTTAGTCATATTCCCATACAAATACAATCAATATTTGCGCTTCAAAAATATGCAATAATGTACACTTTTTAACATCTTGCGCTCACCTTTAGAACCTACCTGTGGATGTCAATTGTTCATCTTTTTGTGTGAGCTGGCTGGCAAAACAAACATGGATAATACACGATACGTAACAATTTTTTGTTAGAAAAATTAATCCAGTTTTAAGGCCTGCTGGTTTATATGAACTTGAAATTGTTACTCATTCTTAAGGTATGCCTCTTTTTTCCAACAAAACATAAAATAAATTTAAATTTTATAGCTTCGGCCAGCAATTAACAACTAAACAACCTTTAGAACATCAAATCTTTTGAAGTGAAAAATAAATAGTTAACATTTAACCATTTTGGATGACGAGCAGTAATTTATTTATTACTAAAACATTCGATATTTATGTTTGTTTATGAAAAACTATAAGTACACATACAATATTGTTTTTAAACTAAAAATTATTGATTATGAACGTGATCAGGTAAAAATGTGAAGTTATAAAACAAAAATATATGTTTCAAGTTATATTTTCTTCTGAATTTTACTTTTAACGAATTTACTATTTCGTATATACATATTAACTCCACTTCAAACTTTTAATAGCCATAGCTAGGGCCGCATCTTTCGTTTCAGCGCCACCAATAAATCCATTGTGATGCACAAACGTCAGGCAGTCAATACCTGCCAACTTTGAAAGTTCTTCATCACGTAATCCTCTCCAAGACTCTGGAAGAAACTTTCGCCCTAAAAAGCTATCTGGAGTGATAGGAACACCTGAAACTCGCCATTGTCCAGACGTATCAGCAAATATTACAAGTTTGGGAACACCTTCTATTTGATATTCTTTTTCCAATGCCATTAAGTGGTGCTTCCAAGGACAGAACTTTTCTAGCAGCAATATTTCCCCGGTTTCATAAACTAATTTTGCGGATTCAACAGCTTTGCGCACATATTCTCTCGCTTTTATCCAGGAACCTCCAATTAAAACCACATTTTCGATAAATTCTTTACCAGCGTAAGCCATGGCTTCTGCAAAACGTGCATCATCATCAATATCAGTGCCTTCTTCTTCCCAACTGACATTGAAGTTTCCAACTCTATTGGACAAATGTGTCGATATTTTATACATCGTGTCACCATTGGGACACATTGGCACACCATTATCAATAGCATCGATTTCACTTATAAAGTTCATGTATAATTGTTTAAATGTCAATTTCAAATTATCTGCTGTTAAGGATATATTTGCATGTTTTCTTAGTATCTCATCGATAATTCGTTCCCCATAGAAGCAGTAAATTAAGCCGGCACTACTTAATCTAATGTCGACATGAAAATTACAATTCGTACTTTACATTTTGCGACTGTACTTACCTTATTTTATACGTATCTCCCAATTCTGGTCTTAGGCTACTAAGGGTTTCCTGAAATGATTTCTGGTGATGATCATAAAGTTTTCTCTCGTGATCAAACTTACTGCCCACATCGACAATTATATCACATTTTTCATGCAATTCTGCATCATTCCGTGATCGAAAAATTTTGGACTTTTCATATTCAGGCAGTTGTTTCAACATAAAGCAAGCCAAGACATCGTCGCAATGGAAAGTTCCACTGTGAGTTCCTATAGTCAAGGGAGTTTCTTCTGCACGTAAACGCTTAGGCCCTATATTATTATCAGTTGCAACAGACATTTTTAGTAGAGTTCCTGTTGCTTTTTATTTAAAACATACTTAGCATTATTTATTAAGAGCATTTTAAATTTATAAATATATGTACATATACAGGTACTTACATCTTCCAATTATTGGAATATTTGATGATACCGCGGACAGAAAACGTAATTTGACAGCAAAAATTGAAAACATGTTTTTATGTACAAATGTTGTCAATTATAATTCAGCTTCAGCGATTTTATGTCAATTTAAAAAATACAACATATCGCAAGGCGAATTTATTAATTATTATATTTAACGCTGCGTTTACACATGAAAGTAATTTCATGAAAGTTCCCTATACGTATTATCAATGAAAGAGAAATAAAAAACAACGGAATTTCATGAAAATTTCTTGAAAGTTTTTATGAAACTGAAATTTTAGTTTTAAAATGTCGTCAAAGGGAAAGCTTAATATATTTCTTCCATTGCTGTTTTTTGTTATTTTTATTTTTCAGAGTTGCCAGTATAATTAACCAAGCCGAGTTTTAGGAAACGCATTAAAACTAAAATTTATTTTTATAATTCTTTTAATATTTTTAAATTATAATTAGAAAAATTGTTTGTTATATATGCTTAAAATGAAACTGTTAGAATTATTTGTTTAAACGCTTAAAACAAGTAGCTTTTGTACCTGCTTTTTAAAACAATCCTGAAATTTTTCATGATTATTTTTACCTGGCAACACACCTTTGGTTATTATCATTTCTTTCAGAAAGTATATTGAAAGTGTCAAAAAATTACTTTCAAGAAATTTTCGTTGAAAGCAGAGCTGAAAGTTGACTGAAAGTGACAAATATATGAATGTGTTTGTGAGGAATTGTGAGTGTATTGCGACTTTCATGTGTAAACGCTATGTAAGTGTAATGCACATTCATAACAGGTGAACTCACTCAATTCGCTTTGAAAAACCTCCATTTACTTACAGCCATACCTAAACAAGAGCGGCAAGCGTTTTTTAGCTGTCAAAAGTTCTCATGCCCATACAATTTGTATGGAGCATCCCGAAATAACGCGGCGGTAACGCGGCGGCAAAATTTTGCAATTGGAAAATCCGATTTTGACAGCGCGTTTAATAGTGAAGTTAGCTGCAAAAGACAAGCACTCATGATACAATGACTATAAGGTAGTCTTACAAGCCCAGCTGACAATTCTTGTAAATTGCTTGTTTTTTATTTCAAGTGTTAAATTTTGATTTATATTTATTTTTTCGTATTTGAATGAATAATTTTTATTTATATTTTTGTCACAGGTTGAAACATACACACATACACATTTATACTTTTGACTTCTGAGGAATTTTTTTGTTGTGTTTGTTGTAGAGATGCATGTATTATTAGGTTATGAGTATACTATTATAATCTGGGTTGTTATATATTTTGTAATAACCCTGTTTTTATGACAAAGCGTTGACGCTCTTGTTTAGGTATGGTATTTCAGCGTTAACGCTAGGCGGTAGAAAACGTTCCGCTTTCCGCTCTTGTTTAGGTATGGCTGTTACTTTGTCAAGAAATGTTTTTCAAAGGGAATTTGTTATGTGTCGTCTATGCGTTGCGTTTGCGACGCCAGCCAGCTCACTAAAACACTGAACATCTTCGGGCAGGTTCCAACCCACAAACACAACAGGGACACTAACAATTAAAATTTTTCACAAAAAAAAAGAACTTAACTTTCAAACACGGAAACAATTGGGAGAGTGGACCAGATGGACATCCACTACTAGCCCTCCCTACCTGGGACCGAATACTCCTCGAGCCACATCTTTTCATGGTCCCCCATGAAAACTACACACACTCACCTTATGATCAGGACTCACATTACCTTACCCGAACGAATAACCTTAGCACACAAACATATTTGTTTTGACTGACATAGAATTTACATAATTTATTAAATAATGAAAAACTTAAACTATTGAATAAAACAATATAATATAAAATAAATATAAAAGCTACTTTACAAAACTATACGCAATAATCCACAATAAAAGTTTTATGTAATGTTTTTAATTAAAATTTAAAAAAAAATTCATATATGGCCCCTGTTAGGCTAAACGCGTCAACTCTATTATTATTTTTATCTTATTTAATCGAACGGTCTTTGGACCACAAAAAAAATAAAATAACTAGAAAATATGCAACAAAAAAAAAATGCTATGAAATAATACAAAAACAAAATCTCTTTCTTTTTGAAATACACGACCGTTAGCGCGACAGTTATTTTATGGGCCGTAATATAAAACTGTTATTACCTAAACAGAAGCAATTTGTAACTTACGCTAATTTTAATTATAACCTATAATAAGATAATCTTAAAAACTAATCCTGCTTATCCTAGAACAAAGCTTATACTTATAGGTACTTTGCTAGTGCCTAAATACACAAAAAGAAAAAAAAAACGATTTATTTACCGGAAATACCTAAAACAGCTGAAAAAAAAAATAACTTCTATTTCCTCAAAACAAAGTCTGTTATGGAAGACACACGGTTACCAGTACTGGTCGATTTTATTTATACTTTCCTAAAAGAGCTCCCTTAGTCGGCCTAATCACACAAACCGGCACTATTATGCCCAAACTTTGCTTTGTTTCCCACAAACTTTCTTCCGAACAAATAGAATTCTTGTATAAATTTATTTAATTTCTTATTTTATCTTCGACGCATAAACTTCCCTCTGTCTATTTTCTGGCACTCGCAAATATCTATAATAATTTATATACTAATTTAAAAATTTTTTTTTATATAAAATACATACAAAAGACAAACAAACAATCATGGACTCACGACAAGAACAGAAAACTTCTTACTTCGGATATAATAATAATATTCTATATAATTTAAATTATTTCTTTATTTTTTTTTTATTGTAGATCTTCCGAATCACAAATCGTACTCGCGGAGGAAAAGCTTTTAGGAAAACCTGGCCTTTACCGAAACGGCAAACTTATCAAAAAAATGGCGGACCAGCAGTACCCCTGCCTCTCAGGTAAAGTTTTATGGGTTCTTTCTTAGTCTATATGCCGTTTTACCTGATACTTTTAATATTTAAAGTTTTTTTTTTTGTTTCTTCAGGTATCCTCTCTAACTTGCCCTCTGTTAATTTTCTTTGGCTGGATGCAAATTTTCTGGACAGTCTCGATGGATTCAGCAGGTACTATCTTATTTCTCCTCTTGCAGCGCCTTTTTTTTTCACTTCCCTTCGCTATAATATTATTTTGATTTCTTGGCTTGTATTTTATATGCTCCACTTCGTTTGATCACTTCGCTTTTTATAATGATCTCATTTTTCTATGCCTACATGTTTTCTACCTCCACATATTTTCCAAATATCTCAACATACCAAACTTCCAAACTTTCCCTCGACAAAACTACATTTAATTAGGCCAGTTATATTTCCTTCCATACAAAAACAAACCCTGGACACACAAAAAATACCGTCATACACCAACAATACAGTGCTACATTTTACCTCACCCCGTGAAAGAGCCTACTAAATATTGCACCCTTGATTTACTTAGTTCTGGCAATACCCTCTTAATTTGCCAGTATTATCAGTGCTACCGTCATAATTGACAATTTTTTCATTTATATTACAGCACATCAAATACGTGAAACCAGAACCTTTCATTTTCTTGCTATTAAAAACACAAAATCTTGTGCAAGGCACCCCAATACCAAACATTCCGGAAAAGACTCGGAGCATAAATATACTTTATGATGAACAGACGAATAAAACCATGAATTCATGCCAATCGAGGCAGCCTTCATGTTGGTTATTGGCGAGTCCGGTCATTTTGGAGACACCACACAAAAAATTATTGCCGCAATGTTGCCTGTGGATATACATATGTTAATGTTTTCAATATGTACATATGTTCAAACATTGAACATGCCACTCAATATTTTTCCCTGCCACAACAAATTATTGTTATAATAAAGAACAAAACGTCGGCAGAGCTGTTACCACAAAATCTGTTAGATCTTTATTAAGGAGAGAACGGACAATGATTTTGTTAGACTTCCGCATATTATTTTAAGGTGGAGTGGCAGAAGGAGAAAATAGCTTTTGTTTGTTGTTTCGTTTTTTCATATTGGAAATGACATTTGATGTCTGACATCGTTGTTCTGATAATTGTTTAACAACGATGTTATAAGAGTAACAAAACAATAATATCTGCGGTCCAGCCGAGCGAAATTATTCTCCTGATACATGTTATAAGAAATAATTGCTCGTCAAGACGCTTTCTTCATCGTCTAACAGATCCATTAAACCTTTCAGTTCTTTTAAAGCAACTAAAAGCTGCAAACTTTTTCTTAGCGCCATTTTCTTTTTAAATGCTAATGAAAACACAGACGCTGTGATGTAAGTATTAAATTATTTTTTTAAGCACTGAAAAACAATGTTTTTAGGAAAACCATCGAAAAAACACAATTGATAACTTTAATATGTATATATTATTAAAAATTTAACACACACAAATTTATAAACCAAAAAATCCACCGCAAAACATGAGCAATTATCTCGTGAACACAATCTGTCAAATTCAGTTGTCATAATTGACGTTTATGTACAAACATATATTTGGAGTGAAAAAGAATTAAAAACTACGCTACAAGAAAAATAACCAAACGTACAAATTTTTACAAGAAAAGTGCAAATAATTATAAAAAGGCGAATATATTAAACAAAAAATTAAACTGTTATTAACATTTTTCAGTTTATTAAAAAAGGGAAATGGAATGGTCAGAAGTGGACGTTTTTAAAGTAATTAATTTGTTTAGACAATTTCCCTGCCTATGGGATTTTCAAAGCCCATTATACAAAAGAGTGGAAAAAAAAACATGCTTGGGAGGAAATAGCAAAGCATGTGGGCAAAGCTGAAGATATTGTAAAGAAAAAAATTAAAAATTTAGGATCAGCCTATCTGGTTGAAAACAAGAAGATGGTATCGTCGAAAAAGTCGGGATCCTCTGTAGATGCGTTATATACTCCACACCTCTACTATTTTAATGAAATGCGTTTCCTGGACCGGGCCATTTGTCTCAGACAAACGACCAGCAGTTTGCCAACAGTAAGTATATTTGTATAAGTAATATACAATTTTGTTTGCCAACTATTTCATGTATTTTTCATTTTCAGGAAGAAACAGAAATTTTGGAATTCAGCCCTACCACCGAACCTAATGAAAGCGACTCACCAATAATGGAAACGCCAACATTGCAGAAACCATCTTTTTCTTCAAGAAAGAGAAAAACAGAACGTGATAACAAGATAAATGTCGCTTTAGATGCTATAATAAAAAAAACCACGAAGATGAGGAAAAAGATACAATGTTTACTTGCTTTGGCAAATCAGTAGGTCTTCAATTGGAAAAAATGCCTTTGAGCACGGCTATGGATGCAATGGCTGGCATTCAAAAACTTTTAACCACGGCAGTAAACACAGTATTTTAACTATTTATTTATTTATAAGATCGCTTATGTTTGTTAAGTTAAACAAAAATTTTAATAAATGAACTCCAAGACTTATGTATGACTTATGTCTGTTTTTTCATTCAATTCGATCATATAGGGAACGGCCTGGCCTCTGGAAATCTGTTGCGGTAGTAATAAAACTAAGCACAGCTAAAGGCGATGTATGTTTTTTTATATTTTAAAACCATTGCACAAAACCTAATAAAGGTTACATTCAGGCAATTACAAATTTAATAATGATTTTAATGGATTTAGAAATCCCTATTCAACATTTTCAATGGGAATATTCCCACTAAAACTTTATGAATTAATTTTTTATTAAAAAATTTCATGCCTGATAACAAAAAAAAATCATTTTATTTTTTATTGGTTATTTCTAACCAAAAAATCTTTTTGGTTGATATAATGATTATTTATAACCAAAAAAGCAAAACACTCACTAAAATTGGTTGCGATGACCAAAATAAAATATATCTTATAAAAATGGTTAATTATAACCTTTTTATAAATTCATCAATATTAATGGTTAAAAATGAGTTTTTGTCGTTGATATCTATTTTGACATTATAAAATGTTGACGTTTATAAAACATTATTACATACAAAAACATATATAATATATACTTACATACATATGTTGATATATAGCCTAAAATTCCTAATATAGCATCATGAGGAAATTATTTGTCATGACAAAATTCGAGGCGCATATGAAAAAATGGCACTAGCAATTTTCTGATATTTTAATGTATGAAGCATACACTTAATAAATTTTCTATACTAAATATGTATAATAATCTTGCCAATTAATTAATTAAGGTTAAATTAAATATTTCTTAATTTTATATTTATTTGAGCATATACTCAAGAATTTATGTTTTTAAAATTTCATTTATTTGTTACGGGTTAGCAATATCTAATCATTGATGAGTTGGTATAGCAACCAACGAAATATATATTTAGATATTGCTAACCCGCAACAAATAAATAAAAGTTAAATACATATTTTAGTTTACAACTAATTTTATAGAATATGTTCACTATATATGTAAGTACCCTACAAGCATTTTTTGAAAAAATTGATCATATTCGAGTCATTTATGACTCCTCTGCGCGATTAAAATAAGCATATATGAGCTCATTTTCTGATCATAAATGTTTGTTTCCTCGGGAGAAAATGGTACCCTACCCGCGACTCTTCTTGGGAAGTCATTTATTACCCGATTTTCTGATCAGTTTCGAGTCATTTATGACTCATATTTTTAATGATTTACGAGTCTTTTTCGGGTCATTTTTTAGTCGTATTTCTGATTGTTTGCGAGTCTTTTTCGAGTCATTTTTTAGTCGTATTTCTAATTATTTTCGAGTCTTTTTCGACTCATTTTTCATTCATATTTCTAATCGTTTACGAATCATTTATGAGTCGTTTTTTAGTCGTATTTCTGATCGTTTACGAGTCTTTTTTGACTCTTTTTTTCAGTCATATTTGTAATCGATTACGAAAAGAAATATTTTTCGATTTAAATTATCAATTACTTCAGTTTATTAAAATTATGTAAATTCAATTATTATTAAATTATAAAATAAATTAAATTATATAAATTAAATTTTATAATAAATAATAATATAAAAATGTTTAGTTAAAAAAAAATAACAGTAAAAGAAAGGAATTGAATTTATAAAGAAAGTAATAATAATAGTGGTATTCATAATTCGTCGTAAATTTTGTATAGTGTGTAATTATAACAGAATAGTGTTAGAAAAAAGTTTACACACCCGGTAGGCTTATTTTACAATTTGTTTTGTATTTTCAATTGAGAAACAAACCGTCACGTGTTCGTCTTCGTTGGTTCGAAAATTGACGTTGAGTTATGTGACCATGTTTTGCACTCTGTTATCAAAAAACAATTCAGTAATTTTAACAAGTTAAATAAAAACACTTATTTTTATTACCTTCTGCAAACCTGATGGTCCTTTTGGGAAATTCTGTTGCATAGAATATTTTTTAATTTTTTTCAACTTTTAAGAAAATAACAAAAATAAATATGAAGTATGTACATATGTATACCTTTTTTGAAATTAGCTCTGCTTTAGGACTCTTAGGTTCTTTATTGTATTTTAAAGGAATTCGTATTAGGTCATTTGTTAACAGTAATATACCCAGATTTTGGCCAACTTCTAAAGCATTTCGAATGTTCTGTTCAATATTTTGATAACGCTCTTTAGGATTTTCTGATGACAAAATATATTTGATTTGTTCACTAACATTGTCATTTAGTATCACCTGAGTTTTAAAATACGAGTAATTTACATGAGTATGTACTATGTAAGTATGTACATATGAAAAAGTTCTTACACAATTCTGGCTTTTGGTTAAGCGTCTCCAATATGTATGGAAATAGTAAAGAGCCCATGTTATCCTTTCTTAAATTTGTTATTTTAAAATATCTTCCAAAAAATATTAATTAATTCTTACAAGAAATTTAAAAATAAAATTTTATCGGTCTGAAGCAAAATTAAATTTAAAATTAATTAAATTAAAATGACAAGAAAATCCGAAAATTTATTGAATTTATTTATTTTCGTTTAATACAAATAAAAATAACTGAATTAAAATCAGTTTTTCATCATCTAGATGAGCAAAATATTATTCATAAATAACTTCAAAACAGTCATATTTCAAACACCTTCATGATCCATTTTCGATTGCTGTATGTTTTGTTATTGTATTTTCAATCAATTACTTTTTAAGCATAAGCACGAATCATTTTCAAGTCTTTTTTCAAGCGCGCAAGAGATTAATCAGTTTTTAATCGTCAAAAGTACTCGAGGATGACTCAGGTGATTTTTGATAAAACAATCTTCCAAATGCTAGTAGGGAGTATATACATATATACATACGTACATACATATGTAGATATTTAAAATGTTTGGAATGTTAATTGCTTATTTAATAATTCATTGAATTCATCTTTGGTATAATTTTTGTTCCGTTTGAAAAGTTTATAAAATACCAATGCTTTGCATTTTCCAACTGACATTACAGAAAGCCAATCATCATAATTTGCAGCTTTGTTGGTCATTTGTGGATAAACTAGATCTGAAGGACACTGATAATGCAGCTCGTTGGCAATATGTTTTTGAGTTTGCGGATGTTCGTGTATATAATATGTATAGCATATGGCACACTCAAAACTTTGAAATTGATTATTATTGTACATTGCAGATCTACGACGACCTAAATCATTCAAGAGACGTTTATTTGCTGGATCATATTATATTTATGTATGCTCTATCGTTGTATGCTCTATCGTTAGTATCTAATTCCTTTAAATAAGTCGCTAACGTTTGCGGACTACTAAAATTCGAAATATCGACAAAAGATTTGTCGTTTGGCGACCAATCCTGAAAGATCCAGGGATAATTTTGCAATTTAAAACATGTATATTCATATATAATTCCAAGTCTTTAAAACTTACATTGATACTTGGTGAGCCGAAGTAGATGGGTATAGATCCAGCTATTATTATTAGTGGTCGCCAAAATTTTTCTGTAATATAATCGTCGCAAACGCCGTTTTCATATGCCATAACAAACTTATAACGGGCCATAAACTTTAAGAGTTGAGGAGAGTTGCAAACTAGATTTGTAAGATAAATAAAACATTATTAAATTGCAGTAAATTACGGCCCTGGCTTATAGCTTTTTACCTATCAATGTTATCATGTCATGTGCAAGTAGATGGCACGTGAAGACGTAGGGTTGATGTGTTCAGAAATAATTGCTCAGCAATATCTTCTAGAACACAAATATGAAAATTTTACTGAAGAAGGTTGTACATTATTTGTATTGTAAATTTTATTACGGGCTTAATTGTAAAAAAAAATTTCAGCATTATCAATAGTATGAATGTTTATTTTAAAAATGTTTCACTTTTTTCTGGTTTTCATTTATTTATACATTTGATTTTTAATTTTTTTATTCTATTTGCCCATAAAAAACAAATTTCATAGAAATCACAATTGAATTTGACAGCATATGTACAGAGATAATTGCTCAGCAATATCTTCTAGCAACAATTGCTAAACATATTGGTTCGATGGCTAAACTTCAAAAATTTTATATTGTAGCCTATTTGTTTGTTTAGTTGGTTCATGGTACTATCTTACTCACAATAACATTTTTGCAGCCAGTGTCTTTGCTAATATATAACTAGCTGTTTGTAATTGATAAGAGTCATTGCTAATGCTTGTTGTACACACTAACAGGTAGAAAGTTGGTGTCTTTGCTAATATAAAACAATGTTTTGTTTACCTAAATATTAAAAAAATAATAAAGCCTAAAGGTACGGTCAGATTTGTAAAACATTTGACCAAAAACATGAAATTTTTGATTGCCGTAAATCTGACCATAAAATATTTTTGAATGCAAATAATATTTACAGAAAGCAAATTTGTTTGACGGCAAAAAAAAATTTCTCTAATGTGAACATAGTGTGACCACCCTATGTCAAACATTTTTCGTCTGTTTGGTCAAAAATTTATTTAATCTTACAAAGTTTTTGTAAGAACAAACATTGGCAAATGACAGCTGTTGCCAACAGTGATCTGTTCGATTTGTGGAAAATGTTGAGCAACATTGATTATTTCACTTGGAAAATATGACATTTAAAATGTGGTATTTTAGGTTCAGCTGTCAAAATTCCATATGAAATAAAGCCATCGTGCTTTATTTCGCAGGTATTTTAAAATATGCAGCAACATTTCATATGTTTATCTAGGAAATAACAGAGTACTACTCTTGCAACATTTTTTCACGAATTTTCCACGCAAATTTTTTATACATGCATTTTGACAGCATTCCGCGTGGAATACTAAACACAATGCATATACTTATGTACATATCGAGCCCAAGGCGAATTCATTACAAATTTGCCTTAATCGAGCCTTTTCTGCAATCAGTTATGTCAGATGTAGGGAATTTTCCCTATTTGTAGAGATTTTTTTGAAAACTTTGAAGCGTAGGGAAAAAAGGGCAGATTTTTTATTTCAGGCAACATGTACGGCATTTTAAAAAGTTCGGTTTTATCTTTAAATAGTTAAAATTTAAAATACTCAGCGTTCCCGACTTATTTGAAAGAGATCCCCTACAATAAATTTTTCTAGATGTGCATGTGTATTGGTCTTCAGTAATTAAATTCAAAAACTTTAATGATAATTTAATATTTCCAAACTTTTTGAAATTGGTAAAAATAATAATGGCTTAACCACATGCTAATGCGGACGCCGAGAAAATATTTCCGTTATAGTAGATATCCAAACAAAAAAAAAAAAAAACTACGGGAGTGCCGACAGAAGTGAAAACGTTTTGTGATTACAACAATACACGTGCTATTGCCAAAAAAATGCGTAGATATAAGCAATTATATAAATACATGCAACAAATTTAACCACTTATCAAGGCGTATGCAACAGGTGAGCTTACTAGCACAGTTGACTGAGCTCGCTTTATAGCAAATTTTCATACAAACTGATATAGTTTAAAGAGAGAGTACATAAAAAATGGTTACAGTTTGGTACTCATACGTATTAAAGTGCTTTTAATTTGTTTGTGTGTTTTGATATGAAGCGAGTGCTTTATACCAACAAAATACATGTTGTTTTTGGATTGTTGTACTTGTTGTCGAACTACGCATACCTACTAGTTTTGCTATGCCACTTATTGTAAACGCAAATGCAACTGCGCCCGAGAAGTTAACAACCTAAATTTTTTTCGTTCAAAATGAAGAGAGCACCATCTTTGTGTACTCTTCTTAATCAGTTTCGCTCAAATTGAAGAGTGCGCCCTCTTTCGTGCACCAAAAAATGAGTGTTTTTCTCATATATGGCAACATCACCCACAAGAGAGGGCGATCGCTTCATTTTGAGCGAAAAAATTTAGGTGTTGGGCCTTACTACGGTTCTCGAATCGACTGTTGTACTAGATTAAAGAAATACACAAAATTTTTCTTTAATCTATCTATCTATTACATCAGTCGAATCGAGAACCGTAATAAACCCCAATATCTGTAGGTTGTTAACTTCTCTCCGACTAGGCATTCGCACAAACAGAGATGCTACAATCGTGACGGTGTCGCGAGTTCTGAGGTTTTGTCTCATCCAAAACCTTCGTACTGCGCCAATAGAAGTTTTCACTTCAAAAATAAATAAATTAAGCCATTTACATAAGCTTTAAGTGCACTATTAGTCATTAAAATAATATTAATTTATTATTTATATATTTGTAATATTCTTGTAATCGTTTTTTTTAACATGTTACATAAAGGTAGAACTATACCTGAATTAATTATATACAAGTATTTTAAAATGTAAATAAAATTTACGTTGAAGTTTTTGGTAAGTGCTTTTACAGCGACTTGTGTTGAATATTTGGTTGCTAAATCTGATGGTAATCCATCTGTTAGATATATACGCGTTTGCTAATGATTTTTCTAAACTTTCAATTTAATTGCTGTAGGCATTTGCCGTTTTACTACTCTGTTTAATGTTGATTATTTTTGCTGATTCACCTTTAACGGTTTGTTGCAACTTATTAATAATGTTTACTATTGTTGCTTCATTGTTAATGAGATTTCTTGCAGTATCCTTTAATTTTGTTTTTATGAGGGATACAACTGTGGATTCATGCTCTCCCTTTACTGAATTTACTAGGGATAACGAATCTATGAAAGAACGTAAATTTTTTGCTCTGCCATCAAAGTCTGGAATTAGCTTTGAGGCTGTATTTAAGAATTCTACTATTGTTTGGCTCATTGTATTGTTTGCTGGTTGGATTCTAAATTTATGAGGTGAATTTTTGTGAATGGATGTTGGTAGAAAAGTTCTACACCTTTCTTAGTTGCTAATTTGAAATTTTTTTGTTTTAAATCTAAAAAGAATGCATCTGCTGCTGTTTTATGTGAAACTGTAAGTATATTGTAGTGCACATTAAATAAAGTTCTTACTTTTTCCAAACAAACTAAAAGCCTATCAAAATGTGTTTGTGCTGTTTCTTTTTTTGTTCAGGCATTTATAAGTCAAAATCTTTCTTTATTAATCTGCCTTTATTAAGTATTACAAAAGACCGTATAATAATTTTATATATTTTTTTTTGAATATTGAAGATTAATTTTCTTATATTTTTTTTTAATAAAAGATTTACATATTTATTTTTATTTACATTTCTTAGATAAATTAACAATTATTTTTTTCTTTTTTTTATTAAATCAATAATTAGTTATTTTTATTTCTTAAAACTAACAGCAATTGTTCAATATGGGAAAAAAAGCAAAAAAGCACCGGCTCATACATGGGAGTGGTATTCCATTTTTGGTTGGACAAAGGTAGTATAAATATTAAGGAGATCAGATGGGGTGAAGTGTGTATGTCTTAAACCGCTTTAAAAAACAGAGACACTTGACACTTGAATGCTTCATCGAACATCACAATGAATTTTCATGTCAAGAACATCAAGAGCTTCTGATTCCTCAATATTTATACCCATAATTACAGATGGAGCCGCATGACCGGTCATACGTCTGTGCGTAAGCAAAGCACATTGGGCCTTTCGTGCATTAAAATTAACCCTATTGGCATGACCCCAATATCCCAAAATGCCAGGAGATCTCCATTTAGTGTATCATCCATATTTTGCCGCATTGCCCTGATCTCCGACAGGTTTGGCCTGTTGCTGAATGAATACGAAAGAACGATGCTGCTGTCATCTGGAAACGAGTAGATAGGATTAGAAGTTTGATATAGAAGGTCATTATGAAAAATAAGAAAAAGGGTAAGAGAAAGAACAGAGCCTTGTGGTACACTTGAAAGTATCTTGAACTCGTTTGATGAGATCTCATCTACAACAACTCGTTTAGTGCGATCTCTGAGAAAGCTCGTTCCAAATCGAGTGAAGCCATCACCGACACCTAAAGCAATTAGTTTTGACAAAATTGCACCGTGCCACACTCTATCAAATGCCCTGGAAAGTGATGTATGCTGTTACACCACTTTTCCGAAAGGAAAGCCAGTAAGTCCCCCGAAGAGCGTCTCTACGAAAGCCATACTGCCGCTTGCTAAGTTAACTGTTGAACCAAGTATTTCACAAGATGGAAGTTCAACATACTTTCCATCACTTTGGAAAGCACAAAACAAATTGCAAATGGGCGATAATGGACATAAGATACATTTGCATATGGGATCATTCCATATGACGTTGTGATCCAGTGTATTAAATACTTTTGCCATGTCAATCGCCATCCAACCGACTGCTCAGTTATGATTCTCAGGATATTAACGTGGTTAATACAGGACTTAAGAGGCTAGAGTAACCATGTACGAAATTTCTTTGGCAATAATCTAAGTATGTATGTAATTAGTGTTTTTTTTAGAACCAGCACTCAGGGGATAACCCCTAATTATGCAATGGATTATGCTAGAACTTAGGGTAGAGAAGATAGACGTTGAAAATTTAGAAGGCTTAACTCTTTTACAACTCTGCTTTACGCGCTCTGTTAATTATTATAGCACTGTTTCAGCACCTTTGGTGTTAAGTAGACGCATTAACTTTGTTAACCTGTATTAGCAGACATTTTTATTAATTGTTTTACTTCGCCGACGTTTCTGCTAAACGACGATGTTGTGTACATTAGCTTGGAACAAGTTCAATCGCTGCAGAAACAGTTTTTAGTGACCAGTGCTATGCCTTCGTCACTTAAACAGTCCAACAACAATTAATACGGTGCGATACGAATGATAGTCACAGATAATTATGATGTTAGTCTTTGTTAAGTCTTTGTTTGCTTAGTAGTCAACGCACTTACCACTTCAGCCAACACCACCCTCAAATCATTGATCATGCTGTGTAGTGTTCAATTAATTGCATGGAACTTTCCATGATAATAAAAATAAATTAGCATTCTTTTATCAAATTTTCAATGATCTTTCCTTGTTAGACAGCGTTCCAAAATCACCCACTTCAAATGCGTGTAAAAAAAAGCTCGCACTGAACTAAAAAAAACCTTCCAGATTTTGTTATAGGTAATGTCAACTTTCATTTGCAATTGGTCTCATCCAATTCCCATTTTAGCGTTAATAAATAAAAGAACAAATCTCATTTGTTGCTTGAAATATTATAATTCTCTCTGATCATTAGGTTACGTACAATAGCCTAAAAATATCAGCACAGATTATTAAGCAGTTCGAAATAATTAAATTCATATTCGAATTAAGCAATAGCTTGTGCTAATTTTCATGTTCAACAAACATTACTCAGAAATATACAAAAGTATAAAATCTGTAACGGTAAAAGTCGTTGAACTTGCTTTTCCCGCACAACAATAATTTGCAAATAGAATATTGTCTATATTTCTTTACGGATAGAAGTATCGCCTATTTGTTATTATGTTTTTATATTATTTACATTAGTATTATTAATTGAATTATTCCCCATTTATTTTGTACTACCTGAATTTGTAGTATCGAGTTTACATTATATTCCTTATTGAATTTGTTTCATCAATTTATAATTTGATCGGATGAATGGAATGCATTCTCTTATGCAAATATCGAAACGGATATATATTTTATTTAATCATATTAAAACTAGTCAGTAAGTTAAACTACCCTTTCAACGCCCCCTGCATGTCAGATATGAATACCACCATCAAAATACCTCCGCTCTCTGTACAACCATGCAAAGCATACGACACATATACTACGCTATGTATGCGTGTGTATCGACAATTGTATAGGCCAGTGTAGCCAGGTGTGGGGATTTCTCCCTAAATTGGGAATTTTAGGTGGTTTTTGTGGACAGATTATCGTGGGGAGGGATTTGGGGATTTTTCATTTTCAGTATACCTATTTTCAATTTTGCTTTATTTTACCATTTTCTTTCATACATTTATTTACATACATATATGTTTATGTATCTTGGCGTTTTTCTTCTCCATATTTCGATTATTTCAAGGCGATGGTATTGAGGATGTTGTTTTTTATAACAGTTTGTTCAAAACTTTTAAAACCAGAATTTATTAAATTCGATATTGCCAAAATGGATGTACTAATTGACGATAAGGAAAGTAATTTGATTGTTGCTAAAATTGATGTTGGCATAGAATGTTCAAAGGAATTAGAAGCAAAAGGAGTTCAAACAAATTTTTTTTAGATTATTTAACTGTACTAGCAAACTAAATGCTTAAAATATTCACTGAGAATATGGAAAATTTTGAGTTATTTATAAATTTACAACTCGAAAGCATAGAAAAAAAATAAATTTGATTCTGTGTATGGAATTTTAAAATATTCTATGGATTTAAAAGTTCCATTGAGCACATACGAATGCATTAACTTAAATAAATGTATGTAAAAAAATTAATAAAAAAAAATGTTTTTTATGATGCTTAATATACATACATTTATTGGGGAAAAATTGGGATTTCCAGGACAACACTCTTTAATTTTGGGACATTAGACAATATTTACCTGGGTACACTGGTATAGGCATAAAAGGCGAGTAAAAATAAAATAGAAGTCAGTCTGCTGGTAGCTCGCTTAGCGGTAAGAACTAACTTTGGTTGTGCGAGTTATAGCCTGCCAATAGTTTGGATTTTAACTAAACGTGCCACTAAAACGATACGAGGAGCTTGTTCTTGTACTGTTTCCAGACTCCACTGGTGTACTTCCTTCACTGCCAGTGCCTGCGTACGAAGAGCGGTAAGCCTGTATGGGAGCTTGTTTCTATAGGTTTACCCCTCAATTCATTCTACGTCAGGCAACGTCCGCTAGTGCCATTCCTCTGCTGCCAGCGCCGGTGTCAGCGAGCCTGTTAGACCTGTATTGGAGCTTGTTCCTATAGGTTTTTGCCGCTCACTGATCACTTCCTTCTACGCCAGGCGACGTTTTTGTGTGCAGCCCTTGTTTACATCACCGACGGTGTCAGCCAGCTTGCTGGACCTGTATGGGTGCTAGTTCCTACAGGCCAGTCGCCCACTGACCACTTCATCCAACCTCAGGAGAGCTCTATACTCTAAATCTTGGACTGCCAGCGTCGTACCCAAAACAGCTTTCGGCTACAACACACGTGTAGGCGGCGTTACGGCATCGCAAATAATATAAAGCTGTAGAAAATTAAATAAAAGATTATTGGAAAGTATAAGAAAACCAAGTTGTTCACTGTGGTTTTATTTCATTCGAACGACCCTGCACCCCGCTGAGCCTATTCCAGCACCCAGCGAGGAAACGTGTCGTTACAAATCAAACCATAAAAGTTTGGCTTAAGTAGAATCAGGAGATTGGGCATTATAAAAATATAATTCATTGGCAACTAGAATTTTTAATAAGTGGCGAAAAATAAAGCTACAGATTAACATCAATTTAGTAGTGAGAAGTTTTGTATTCCATTTTCATTCGAAATGTGTATAAATGTAATCATGTTAAACAGAGCTACCTAACAAATAGTGAACGCACATTATTACTGAGGAGGTTTAGTTAGTGGCTTCTATCGAAAGCAACGTTTCTTCTATTCAGCCGTGTGTGTTGAAATCTATATGATGTTGAATATTAAAAATTTTATTTGTTACTTAAAGCATTGATGAACAATAATGTTATTTGTGTTATAACAGAGAAATATTTTCCTTTTCCATTAAGAAAGTTATTTACGAATGGAAATTATAAGAGCATTTTTAACTATATACTTATGTACATATGTATGTGTGTATATATGTGTTAGATACATAAGTATGTATATTCATAAGAAATATGCGAAAATATGATATTGTGCATATACATACATACGTTATACGTAGTACATGTTATGTACTTATTTATATGCCTGATTTATTTATAAACAAAAAGCTTCAATAATTTTAAAAATTGATGAAAGCATACAACGCTCCTTGAAATTGCTACAAAAATTTAATTATCATGTTTGAGCTAATTTGAAATCAAAACAAATTAATGACAAAATAAAATAATAAAACATTTGCAACAAAATTTGTTTAAAGATTTATCACTCCCAAATAAACAACGTCTGAACAGTGGGAGCGGAGTTAATTATATTAAATAAATTTTAGCAGAAACATACATACATGAGCTAAATTAAAATAAAAAATTAAAGTAAAACAAAACTAAAAAGCACGCTTTTATAATTAATCGAACTAAGAAAGTAAAAAATAGTTAATAAATGTACGAATGAAATCATTGAAGAGAAAATTAATGTCATTGTTCATAAATTCGGTCCACAAAAAGGTGAGTAGGTCGCAAATCAATATATTAAATGGGTGCGGGGCCAACTATACCCACCGATTTAAAAAACGAAAATAATATATTAGGCACCAAACTGCAAGCAAAGCCTATCAAACATAAAAAAATTGAGCATCGGTCCACAAAGGGGGAAGTCTGCATTAATTTATTTATTGAAGGGGACCTTTCCACTTGGACTGCCACAAAAATAACTTTGTGAACCAATCGGCATGCAAAATCTTCGCCATTTGATAAGACAAGTTGCCCAATCGATTTCTTGATTAGGCAATGGGACAAAATTATCGAATTAGTGCATTGTCACCCGTCCTTGACAAGTGTGCAAAATTTTTAATAAATCTGCCCGATCAAAAGTGGGTCATTATTTCATCCGGAATAAGATGTATACGTGTACACAGCTTTGTATGTTTAGTGTTTTTGTGTTCATTTGTTTTTGCAAAATGTGCATGTAGTGGTTTTGTGCTCCTAATGCGGAGTTGTAGCTGGTTGAAAAATTATGCCAAGGAAAACCCGCTCTCTTCACCCCTCGCCTAAAAACTGCCATGTTATGCCAGTATAATTAGACTCGTGTGAGGAATACCAGTCATTGTAAGATCGGCATGTTTGTCATACTAGCCGAGGTTGTGTTTGGTTGGATTGGCATACATATATTTTATTGTTTGGTATATTTTATAGCAGCATATTGTATGAAAAAAATATATTGTATACATATGTGTGTTTTTGCATTTTTGTGTGGATGGCTAGTTTTCATTGACAAGAAATTGTTGCTGAACAATATATTACAGAGAATTAATTTTCATTTTGTGTGCTGGTAAAAAATTTTACTAGTTGTCAAGTACAAAATTTTTTGTGCAATAAAATGACCATGACTCACAGCAAACCAAGATCGAGATCAGACATTGTTTTGATAACAATTTTCTTTTCACATCGAACTTTTTATAAGTTAATTCCACTGTGCAAATAAAATCTACCGTCTCAAAAGGGAGTTTTCTTAAAATGAAAATACATATATTTTGAGCAAACACAAATTTTTGTCTTTAAAATTGTTTTTAGTATAACAAATAACATTAGAACGCACAGATGCTAAAAGCGAAAAACGGTTATAAGAATAATATAACAGTTGAGATAACGGAGGGAAAACCGAATGAAATCCTTACATAAAAATGGCGGAAACCAGATTAAGACGTAATGTTAATCGTGAGATCCCAGCAATGTATGTAATTAGTGAATAAGTTAAAAAACAAACACATAAATACATATGTACATACCCTGTCGTCAAATGTGTAGCTAGCTACAAGAAAAGCTAACTTTTAAATTGATTTTTCTAGACTAACTATAAAGCTAACTACAATACAATGCAGAACGTAACCAAAATCAATTAGTAGGTTGAGTATATATATATGTATATGTATATACCTACTCTCATTTATAATTGAATATGGTGAGCGCCAACAAATTTACTCATTTAGGAACTCTTAAAATTATTTCATGTATTTCATAACTTCTTGCTGTCAATGTTTAAGTGGTACCTTAGCTGAGTGGTATGCGCGTAGACTGTTAATCCAATAAATACAATACAATAAAGTTAGTTTAAAGTTAGTTTTGTTTCCGACATGGTATACATATGTACATATACATACTTGTACATATGTATATATGTACATCAATCTATTAAAAATTACTAAAAGTTCTATAAACTTCACAGAACTGTTGGATTGTTTTTTTTTCGGTTGCAAACATACGAAACACGTGATAAATATTTTCTCACTAAATTTTGTACGATTATTTAATTGAATTAATTTTTTGCATTGTATTATTATTTGTACTTAATCTATGTGCATTTACATTTAAAATAAATGTACATACTACATAATATGTACGAGTATGTATCTATAAATTTTTTAAGTTGAATTTATACTTGTTTCAAACAAAAAGCAAAAAAAAATTAATAAAAAACCTTGGTAAGTTTAGTGTCTTACAACGGAATGAATTGTGCAGATTGCATTTGAATCAGAACAGGTGTTTTCCTAATAACAATAGAGTTCTACAAACATTTTTAATTGAAGAACATACACAGAAAATCGTTAGTTGTATCAAGATATCTATCAAGTTTTATAAGATGATCAAGTTGAACCCTTTGTAGTCCTTTTTAGGAGTGAAAACATTCAATTCAATTCAAAACTACTTTCTCTTGTTTTTCACAAGAGAAAGTAAAATGAAATAATATTAGCCATTATATGCATCTCCAAAAGAAACCTCTCAGAACACTTCTATTGCTTTGCTTTAAAAATATTCGATTTTATATAACAGTGAAAAAGTTTAGTAACAGCAAATGTGCTCATGTGATTTTAGACCTAACGTATGTATGTATGTATTTGTTTTATGGTTTTTATTCGTAGTTGGCTTATGACAATAACATCAGAAAATGTTCAATAATCAGCGTTGTCAACTTGGTGCGTTTCGCACCTTTTTGGTGCTTTTCTAAATGTTTTGTGCGAAAAATATCTGAGTTGGTGCGTGGTGCGCTTTTTCTTTAATTTTGGTGCGTTTTTTTAAATTTGGGTGGCTCCAAATCATATTAAACACAATTTTTTGTTTCAGTATGAGAAAAAAGAATTTTGTACAAAAAATACAACTGTTTGAATACCATTTCATTCAATTGTGTACAATTTTTACATTCAATTTTACAGACCATAATAAGAGCAACCATTAATGATGTTTAAGAGGCACCAAAACACATTCACAAAAACCGTTAAACCGTCTTGTTGTTATAGATAATTTGTAACATTTCATTATAAGAAATTTGTTGTCCCTTTTAGATTTTCAGAGTACATAATTGTTCTTTGTCGTAAAAGTTGTTGTCAAGTCTGTTAAAGAGCTTAGCAAAAACAAAGTATTCTTGAGACTTCCGATCATTGTTCGTTTTTCATAAAATGCGTAAAAGTTTATATAAAGGGTTGTAAGACTAAAATTAATAAAATTTATATTTACTAAAAGAAATATTTAAAGTAAGTGTCAAGAATGGAGTCTAAAAAAGGAGATCATAAGCGGAATACAAAAGGATTTGGGAATCACAATGTGAGTTTAAGCAATGGATTCGGCCTTGACCAAATAATAACACAAAAACAAGATGTTTTTATTGAAAATGCGATATCACGCTTAAATATCCAACCTTGTTCGGCATGCGGGAACACGGACACACATTGCAGCTTTAAGCCCATTTAGCTAAAACCGACATCAACAACCAGCATTGTCTGATACAGCTGTTGCTGAGTTGACAATCCTTGGCCGAATTGGATTCGGGTCGTTCCGGAGCGAAGATCCGATTGTCGTGGGAACGTTACTCAAGTTACCGCAAGATAAAAATGGGCGTGCCACAAGGAGGAGTACTATCACCCTTGCTCTTCAACATTTATCTTGCCAACATCCAAACCCCCCACAGGAATCTCACTGGTGTCATATGCTGACGACTGCACCATCCTGGCGTCAGGTGTCAGCATACCCGACATAAGTGCCAAAATTACAGACTTCCTGAAGGAACGTAACTTGAAGCTATCACCTTCAAAGTCGTCAGTGTCACTTTTCACTTCTTGGACCAAAGAGGTAAGGATGGAATTAGATATCTCTGTCGAGGGAAGACGCATACCTACGGTGCGTAACCCCAAAATACTGGGCGTAGTATTCGACAGCCTCCTTCACTTCGCCTCGCACGCCACATATATCAGCCAAAAAGTGAAAGCCCGGAACAAAGTCCTGAAAGCCCTTTCGGGCACCTCCTGGGGCATGACTAAAGAGGTACTTGTAACGACGTATAAAGCCATCGGTCGTTCCCTCTTAAATTATGCCGCACCAGTATGGACCCCGTTCCTTAGTGACACACAGTGGAGATCTCTGCAAACCACACAGAACAATGCGCTTAGAATCGCTACAGGATGCGTAAAAATGACCAATATTGACCACCTGCATGAGGAGACATTAATGCTGCCCGTCAGGCAGCATAATGTGATGCTTTCAAAGCAATTCCTGATGGCATGTCAGCTGCCAACATACCCCAACCACCAACTAGTGCTGCAGGACCCTCTCCCGAGACGCATCCGTAAGGAAACGCCATTCCACCAGACGTTACACAGATGTCCATCACAAGTGCCCTCAAGAAGTTGCATCAACAAGCGGTCATAGAAACAACAAGCGGATATAGATGCAACAAGGTCCTTAACTCAAGACCACCCGCGATCGCAGATAGCGAACGGCAGCTCCCCAGACAATCCCGCTCAATCTTGGCACAACTGAGAGCCGGCTGGAGCAGTATACTTAACTGCTACCAAGAGCGCATTGTCCCCGGCACTATAAACAGATGCCCAGATTGTCTCCAGAGCCCGCACAACACTGAGCACTTGTTCAACTGCCCGAATAGATCAACCTCCCTTAGCCCAATAGACCCATGGCTAAGACCAACAATTTGAATACGATGTCGAAATATTATCTAGTATTGAAATATTATCATGCATTGGCACAATATTATTTCAACATTAGAATTTTGGACTAAAGTTAAATGTTGTAAAGACGCAAAATTAATTCAATAAAAATTTTCAATAAAAAAAAAATCTGAACTTGGTGCGTTTTTTGTTAAATGGCGCGTTTTTTCTCCATTTTGGTGCTTTTTGAAATTTCAAAGTTGACAACGCTGTCAATAATGAATAGTAAAATTTTCGGCAAATATTTATACATACTTACATACATACATAAATGCGAATTATTGCTGGCACTTTGGCATGATCAGAACAAAATTGGAAGATCTTTTAGTATGTGAAATATTTGGTAGTTACGCAAATAATAAATAAAACTAACAACAAGGCTTCATGAGAAATGGCCCAAAAAAAAATACGAACTTTGTGAAAATTTTTCCTATTTTTTGGGATAATTTTCTGTGTCTCATAAAATGAAAAACTGCCCCAAAGAGGTTTTGTTTCTCATTCCAAAAAATATTATTGTACTTAGTTCGGGGTGAACACTCGTAAGCCCAGCGATGTCTCGTTATTCTGTTTTATGCAGTTTTTAGATATTATTCACAAATTTTAAGGTATTTTACTTCCGTTTGCAAAGATTTAAGAATTTCTATCATTGTATTTCCCGAAACGGCGCCGTGTGACCTTATTGTTTATTCCATGGCCCAATTATAAAGTTCTGCTTAAGACTACAACAATAATACCATAGAAAAAACAACATGCATTATGTTTGTGTAAAACCAACTCAATATTTAAAAAAAAACTGTTTACAAAACAAACAAGAATGTGGTTTGTATGTATTTAGTGGTTATACAGCAACAAAAAGCATAACGTAAACAACAATATTCATGATGGCGGTCAAACATGTAAACAACTTTTGTCAAGATTGCGCAGTTTACCATTTTTTGTAGATTATTTAACGGTCAAAACACAACCCTACACTGCGTCTTGCGCAGACCTAATTAATTGGGCCATGGTTTATGCCTTTATTGCACAAAATCATTTTTTAAATAAAAATACTAGAAATTAAACAAGGCATCAAAGTACAAAAAAATAACCCCAAAAACATAAATTGCTCAACTTTCAGTTTGGGGACATTTTCCCTCTTTAAAAGCAACGGCAAAAATCTTCGTGTCCATTTTTAATATTCTGAGGATATCTTTCATTTTAGTTTTCAAGAATTAAGCCTTCTATATTTTCAAAATCTATCTTCTCTTATCTCTTTCCCTAAGTTCTGCCATAATGTATTGCATAAGTAGGGGTCATTCCCTGAGTGCTGGTCCTACAAATGAAAAAATACCAATAAATTTCGCATCAGACTCGAAATTTGATGCAAACTTTTCCACTAATATGAGGTTTGCAGCATCAGTTGTTGTAGTTTGGCATAATTCACTTAAAAAATTTTTGATTTCTATAAGTTTAATCGTAACAGAACAGAACAGAACAGAAGAGACAGCAGACTTCTTCAGCTTTTGTTTTTACAAAAATCGATCAGCTGAATCAGAGCAGAATAAAACGTAGATTAATTCTGCCTTTACTTTCGAAATTATTTACTATTCAACGCCTTTTCGAGCAATACCATGGTGGAGAAAATCTTTGATCCCCTCAAACGTAAACATTATTACCTACTAAAGATTTCTTGTTAAAAATTTTTTATCGGGAAGTATGTAACAGCGGTATTTAGTATAAATTCCGTATAATATGTTTTAGGGTATTATTTCATGTAAATCCTCGTGTTCAATTTCGTATTAAGTACGACGCCAATAATTGGGTGTTATATCAATTTTGTTTGGGATCTTATTTAATTTCTTTGGGATCTTATTTCATTTTAAAAATTGGAGATTTATTGCATACGAAAAAATCACCATTTTTGGGGTATTATTTATTTTTAAGCTATTGTATAGCTTCTATCGCGGCTTTGAGGCGACCGAATCAAGAAATTTTGAAACGTTTGTTGCTTAAGTCTTTTGTTTTTGAAACGAAAAAACCTGACACTAAGTTTGTTTCTTAAGTCTTTTCTTTTTTTAAGTATTTATATCGCCCAATGTATGTTAACCCCTAATGTATGCTATTGATTTTGATTTCATTAACATTCAGTATTGCCAGAAAAACAACGGAGTTATTAAACAAAACTTAATAATATAATTGCACAAGTTGATAAAAAATGCTGTGCAATAGCTTTACCGCGTGCCACATCTCTTTTTTTTTTAATGTTGGCAGCACTGCTTATTTTCCCCAGCTGGAACTTTGAATCAAATTATGATTTTGTATAAGCGCCATTTTTAACACACCATAAATAAAAATTTTACTCACTGAACAAAAAATTTAGGGAAAAAGTTCATTGTTTTAACGTATTGTTTAAATTTCAACCAAATGTACGCTGAACATCATTAAAGGTTTTTCAACAAGAACTTTGTTTTCTAAAACAAATTAAAACAAAAAATTTAGATGAAGATGATTCAAATTTTTATGGTATTACGAAGAGAAAAGTTCGGCAATTATGAATGAAAAATGATATCTAGCAAATGTCCACCACTAGCACGCTGACAGATGTCGATTCTTTCATCAAAGTTTTTAATCACCTTTTTGTAAAATGGCGGGTCTATTTCGTTAATCACATCACGGATTTTGAGTTTTAAGGCAGCAATCGATTCGATTGGCACAGACTGGCATATACTCTGTCCTTAACATAGCCCCACAAAAAATAATCCAGTGATGTTAAATCACACGATGTGGCTGGCCACTTAACAGCTGATTTTCGTGAAATTATGCAATCGGGAAATTTTAATGAATTAAGCGAGTCCAGTTGAACCTTGTAAGGCTTCAAAGCCAAATCCTTACGCAAAATTCGCCATTTGGTGGTTTTGGATAACCCCAATTGTCAAATTTGGATCTGCTTCAACACTGTTGATCACGGCTGCGGTGCGATATTTTCAGTTGAACGACCCGGTCGAACAGTCGTTGGTGTTGGCACATTTTGTATCGAGCCTGTCGACTCAAATTTAACGACCAAATTCTTAATAGCGGTCTCAGAAGGATGAATATGTTGGCCGAAAATACATACCACGAATTTTACGATATGTAACTTTAACAGAACCATCATTTTCATAGTGGATTTTAATTATTTTAATGCGATTTTCGAGCGAAATTGAATTCATTTTAACAATTGCCAATGCATCTACTACGAATAGGTCAAAAAACTAAATGTCAAAAATATCATGTTGTTGGTGTTGGCACAATTAAAAAACATCGTTCTTGTTGAAAAACCCTTTAAAATAATTTTTTCAGTGTGATGATAAGATGTTTAGGCTAGAAAGGGTAGTGTGAAGCACACTTCCACTCGGAGACCCAATTAGATTCATTGCATATGTGTGTATGTACATATGTATAAAGTAAATTAAAAAAAAAAACAAATATTTCTGGTCCAAAATTTGTTATTGCTGAAAATACATATACGTTACACTGTTGGTTCAAAATAAAATGTTTTTAAATAAAATTTAACTTTTTAGTTTTTTTTGCTGTTCAAAAACAAAATGTATATAATTGTAACCTTCTAAAAAATATAAAAACCATAGACTAACCCAATTAATAAAAAAAAAACGCACTTACATAATGGCAAAATATAATTAAATGCATTTTAATCATTATTTATCATCTTAGTTTTTAGTTTTACAATTTTTTTTTTTCACATCATCAATTATACTTCAATAAAAATAATAGCTGTTTTTTTTTTTTATTTTTGTGTAAATTTGAAACGGAAGTTGCTGCTTTTTTATTTGATCACAATTAAAAATACAAAACAATTAATTAAAAATATTAAACTCAACCAAAATTTCAAACGAGTGAAAAGTTTGCTTTCCGTTTAGAAAACAACGATTAAAAATTAAGGAAAGTATTAGTGATGTTACGAATACTCGTATTCGTATTCGATTATTCGCCTATTTCAAGATATTCGCATTCGCCAAATTCAAGCGAATATTTCTCGAATAATTTGCACATACTTTCCAAATGTGTCAGTTTCAGTTAAAGGGGACCTATGGATGAAAAAATCGATTTTTACTTTTTTGGTGATTCTTAAAATAGACAATACGCTCTTTCTAATGCAGCACAACGCAGTTTTCTAACTGCATTACTTTTGTCATAAGTAAGCTTTAAAATACACCTTGGATAAAAAAAGAAAAGAACCCGATGTAACAAAATTTCGAGCTATAAGAGCGTTCAGGCGTTTCAAAATTATCTTGTTAACTTCAAAATCGTTTTTCTCAAAAACTCATTTTTTGCCCATAGGTCCCTTTTAACTGAAACTGACACATATAAAGTTTAAAAAAGTACATAAAAATATATTAATTTTTAGTTATTTTTATTTAAAGAAAACCATTTATCTTTCCCGCAAGATAAGCATTTTAAATTCTTCAACCAGCATTTTAAATTCTTATATGTGTGTTCATATCATGTTAAAATAGTATTCAGAAAAATGTTGGATATCAAAAATGGAAGAACTAAAATTTAATATGTGAAATTCCACGGAGACAGGTGGCTGCGTCATATGCCCAAACAGAACTGAATTACTAATTAAAAGTACAAACAGAGTAAGAAAAACAAAATCTGAAAGTATGTAATTACTTACATACAATATTTTAAAAATGTTCAGTAGTGGTCTTCGAATTCGGCATCTCAATGTCATAATAATGATAAATACCTAAAGTAGTGTGACAGTTTTTTTCAATTTATTGTTACTGACGCAAAGGGAGGGTGTTTATCCGATCAAGTTTGAAATATTACGTGGGTCTAAACCTTAAAAATAATATTCTTATTCGTATTCGGCGAATATTGTTTCAAATATTCGTATTCGAATTCGCGAATACTAAAAAATTGAAAAAAAAAAACAGCAAAACAATTCTTAGCCAAGTCTCTGGATTAAACCTGATTGAATTTGTAATTTACATAATTGAAAAAATATTTGAATTATTTTTCGCCACGTGCGTACAAAACATGGTAGCAGTTTGTCATTATTTAGCACAGAACATACGTCTGTGTTATTTCGATTCATATGTATACAATTTTGAACAAATATGACTAATTTTTGTTGTAAAATTGGTACAGTAGTTCCCGCATCTTTTAAAGGAGTTCCCCGTTTTAATGTGCTGACATTACAATCATTCGCTTAACCCATTACAGCCCACATACATATATTACATATACAAAATTAATTTGTTAAATAACTAATGGCGTTTTCTTTTCTGAGTAATATGCTGCATTTATTCTGCCTTCCACATATCTTTCTGTTCTTTTTTGCGAAATATGTGTTATTTTAAAATTGTAACGCGTTCTTTTCTCATGCATCATATTAACAGCTGATTTTGTTATTGTTTCTTTACTTTACTGTTTTATGCTAACATTTGTATTCTTTTGTAAATGTAATAAATGCAAAACTTCCCAAAAGTCAGGGAAACATTTGAAAATGTTGCCTAATCATATATAACACTTATGGAACATAATTTTTTAGAAATTATTTGTTCAGCTTAAGGTTTGCGAGTATGAGTTGAAAAAGAATAAATTTTTGTTTATATATTTCTTTTATTTGATTTTTATTGTCCCGATATTTCGATCAACATCGTTGATTATCTTCAGGGGATATTTACAAAAACAAATAGTGTGGCTAATTTTTAAAAAATTGATTTCGATATAGGACAGTAAATAGTGAATTTTCAACACTTTTAAAAAATTATTTAAGGGCACGCGGAAGCCTAATTTTTATCAGCAAATAGATTGAATAATTAAAATATCGAAAATTTTTCTTGATTGAAAATTAAACGAAGCACACATTTAATACAAGTATTTTAAAACTTTCAAAAAATTTTCGTTAACTTCAGAATAAAGATATTTATAAACTAAAATTTTGGATAACTACTAAACGCTTTATATATTGAAATGATGTGTAATTTTCTCTAAAATTTCACGAATGGACTGCACTAAGTATTATTACATGTTATAGCTTACATGGAAGTTTCAGAGCCGCATAGTAGGTACTAATGCGAAATTTTGCATTGAAAATATATTAAATAAGGTCATTTAAAATGCAGGATATTACATATTATATTTATATCGTTGAATTAATTGCCTTCATTTATAATCTTAATATACATATGCAAAAAAAATCAATATACAAAATATTGTCGCAACAGTTTCGCTGATGAAATAATTAATGAGATTTTTTTCTAATTTTGATATTGAAAAGTGAACAAAGCACATATGTATTTCATTTAAAGTGTTTTAAAATTGATTTATCTAGTCTAGATCACTGTAGGGATTAATAGGTTAAAAAATAACTCTTAATAAATAATCTGGCAAGACTTTTTTAAAATAAAATGTGGCAATAATAAAAACTTTTGAATGCCATCATCTAGGCAGTTGTTTTTATAAATGCGTCAATTGGGCATTTATTCGATGTTCGCTCAAATGATTTTGCGCTTAAACGCGTCAATATATATTTCCAATTTAAAATTAATTTGAAACAAAATATGTAAAAATAAAATTAATTAAATTAATTAATTAGTTAATTAATTAATTAAAGACAAGTTGTTATATTAATCGCTAAAAATTTGTCTACAAAATACATGTAACCTTTTATTTGCGTAAGCACTCAGGAATTTATTTATTTGTTATAAGCAATTGAGTTTGAAAACTTTTCAAGCATGGTGGGTGGTAAAGATCTACTGATGAGTTGGTATCAAGGCAAATTCATAACCGGTAGTCTCAACGCCCCAGGTGATTATTTTCGCCTTGTTTCGCCCCGATGGCTGCTTTTATAATAGGTCTCAGGAATTTCGATCTTAGGTACAATGACCTGGAGAGAGCTGCTATGTATGTATATTGACTGGATAAACTGTGAACTGAGGTTCGACAGGAGATTTAGGGCCAAATTTAGTTAGCTATTAGTAAACTGAAATGATAGCTATTCTTTAACTAATACTTCAATTTCAGATGCCATGTCTAAAATTTTTCACGAAACAAAAATACTAGTAATAATTTCCAACTAATCAGCTGTTGTCAAACTACTAGTTAACCCAAGGCGTTTGATGGTTTAACTAATGGAAAACTAGAAGCTGTGAATCAAATATTATTAGTTAAACTTTTGTATTAGCTAACTAATGACTGTGAATTTGGGCCTTAATGTCACAATTTTGCTTAGGGCCATGTGAATACAAGAAGTTTATGTTGGTATACCGACAGCTTCAAGACGCAATATGGAGTTGGACCAAACATGAAAATCTCTGTGACCTTGGGGAAATGGTTTACAGTATTTCAGACGGAAATACCGTTGATCATCAAATGTGATCATATTAACTTAAGTAGCGGCGCCCATATACATAGCTATCTTTCATGTTAGTCAGACAGCTTCCTCCTTTCATGGGAGTTCCGTTCCAAGCTCTAGAGTGCTCTGAAGGAAGCAATCGATACGGAACAAAATGTCGTATTACTAGGTACCTTGTCATAGCGGTCATCCGAGTATAAAGCGGATGTATGTACATATATGCTACTCATCTTGAAATAATTTAGGTTGCGTACGCAAAAGGCTATTAGCACTTATCTTGGCTTCTATTGACGTAAATCGCTGGATGAAACTGCGGATTATTTGATTTGGAAAATCCTTCGTTTTGTATGAAATCGTTTTATAAAACAGTCAAATTATTTTGTTAAAAGATTCTCAAAACTATTCTGTGTAATTATGGTGATTTTTTTAGTGTAAAGCCAAAAAGCATGTACACACATACATATGTACATCATACATCTACACATACATAAATATGTACATACAACGGGAATTAAAAATATTTAAAACCCGGCTTATAAAAAATGGCAAAAACAAAACAAAAGAAACAAAAACACTACAAAATTGCTATGAAATGTAAATAAATGGCTCTTATACGATCATGAAAATAAACAACGAATTGATTTTGGGTTTCGTTTTTTGTTTTTATTTTTTTATTTTTTTATCTATACGTTGAACAATTTCTGTGTTGCACAGAGAGCTTTTAAGCCAAAAATACTTAGCAATGCCAGTTGAAATTTAACCGCGGAACGAAGATGTTCAAAAAAGCTATTTAAAGTAAAAACAAAATTAATAAAATAGTTAAATTAACAAAAATGTACAATCGTATATAAAATTTCAAATTATTGGAAAACGTGTAAAATTAATCAACATTTGTTACAGCACATAAAAAAGTAACAAGTTGAGAACAATAGATGCCTACATCCATACAAATGTATATTAATTACATAAAGTTTCATCATACCTTTTTAAGACATTTGTAATGTTTTATTCGTTTAAAATACATATTGCAAAATTTAAAGTATTTATAAAAAAGTTACCAAACTAGTCTTAATAAACATAAAAAAATAAATCTACAAAACATGTCAAACAATAGAAATAAACATAATAATACATTAAAAAAAAATAAAAAAATATATATTCCATGAAATAAATAAGACAGAAAAAAGATGCAATAAATAAATATGTCTCTACATACATACATACATACATACATTCATGTATGCCTGTAGTATCAATAACTAATACTTTGTATTGAAATTTTGTAAATGCAGAATTCAAATATGTTGAACATACATACATACATAAATTTCAAATCGATTTTAGTTTAAAGTTAAACCAATCAATTGCAGGTAAAACTGCTCATTTTACCACCACACAACCAGTTCTAGCAAAAATGATCTCGTATAAAACACTAATTTTCGCTTGAAATATTTATAATTATTAGCTCCTTGAGTTTTAGCAAATAAAACCAACTAAAATAGTTTGTAAATTTGTAAGGAGGGACCCGTGTTCTTTATTCTTTTTAGTTTCTTCTCCTTTCGAAACTTTTTAAAACGATTTCAAGAGTTCTGAAATGTACATTTAAAATATACACATAGACATGTATGTATGTATTTACATGCGTAAATATGTATGAATGTATACATTTTTTTTTTTAATTCAATCCGAATACGAGTATTGCAAATTAAAAAAATATATACCATTGAACTTGGCTTTGACAATGCAATAATTCGAGGCTTCGTTTATACGGCTGTCACCTCCAGCAAGCAGTATTTATGGTTTTGCAGAGCTGTTAAATTGTTTTTTTTTTTATAAAGTTTTGCATAAATTGGGTAAATTATTCAAACTACACTATACTGCTCAATGCACACAATAATTTCTTTGAAAAATTTTAAAGAAGTTATTCAATTTTGAATTATAGAAGATTCTCTACAAAAGATGTTGTAGTTAAGGATTCTGAAGCAAGATTTGTCAAATGGGGCAATGCAAAATACGGACTGCGGTACGTAGCGAAATTCCAGGGAATCTTCACCAAAGTTATGATATAACGATTATATATTACTAGCTTTTTCCCGCGGCTTCGCTCGTATTGAAGCCATACTATAGTAAATTTGATTGGATATTGACAATACAGTGCGACGGTATTACAACACTCAGGGTTGGAGCTTCATTACATTGACAAGCAATTTTTTTTACCTTTCGTAAGAAATAAAATTTTTTTTAATAAAAAGTATCCTATGTTACTTCTAATAGCTCCAAGAATATGTGTACAAAGTTTTATGATGATTGGTTTAGTAATTTTTGCGTGAAAGCGCTACAAACAAACTTACATTCACATTTATAATATGATTTCTTGTAAAGCAGTCGAAGGTTATTAAAATATAATATTTGACTATCTGATATTGTTCTTAAAGGGCCAGAGTAATAAGCTAATAAGGTGCATTGGCATGTCTCATTCTTTCTTAAACCTTAGATTCAGTTGAATTATCCGGGCCTCTATAAACTGGCATGCTGTTCGCTTTGTTTTATAACCTCTATTATCCTGATGTTACCCCTATTATCCCTGCTTTATTTTTATACCTCTATTAACCGTGCTTTACCTCTATTATCCGGACAGAAAATATAAGTTTTCCAGTTAATCAGTGAATACAAGCATACATACTCCCATTTTTTTTTTAATTCGAACTCATGTTTTTCTTGTTTTGTCTTCTGTATCGTATGTAAACGGTGGTTTTTATAGAGTGACACAATCTTAAATCATAACAAAGCAAGGAAATATATTCCTAATATTAATGAAACGGGCTTTATTGGAAACAATATTTTATGAAATTAATGTTTGAATATGATTTCTACCATCTGGCTGTTCTTTGAGTAAATCAATTGTAGCACCCGCTGCACGATAAGTTTGGCGAATAGAATAATTATTTTGATTAAAAATTTCAACAATTTGCACGCTTTGCTCTGGTGTAAGTCGATTCATAATAAAATTTCAAAGCAAACTAAACAAAAAGCAACTGTCAGCTGTTAAATGGGTGCTCAAATAAAGCAGTGATGCCAACTCAAAGTTGTGACACTCTATAAAAAACACCCTATATTTAAATGTATACGAGTATATTTATGTACATATACCAAAATTTCGTGTTCTAATAGAAATATTTTGAATGTATGTACCTTTTTGTGTTTTTATACAACCTCTATTAACCGTGTTTTTCGATTGTCCGTGCTAAGCCCGGTCCCCTGAGAACCGAATATTCAAGGTTCAACTGCATTTACAGCCCAATTAGAAACAACAATTCTACGAGAATTTTTTTCTCTATTCCTTGGGACATTTTTCTCTTTTGTCTTATTCTAAATGAACCAAGAAAATGGGAATTTTTCCCCAAAAAAAAAGGTATTCTCTTCCATGAGGCAGAGCAAAAAATGATGGCGAATATTTTACTAATCATTTTATAGGAAAATAGTGCAAATCAGCACCGGAATGTTAAATTTCTCCCTTGTTTAAGGAATTTTTATTCACACTGGGCAAAAACATAACCTATTTATGCAACACCTTGAATATGTAAGTCTTCCAAACCTTTTTACCTAATATCGAAAGCGAAGCTTACTTAGATGTAAGGACACCGAAAGGGCAAACGCATCGTTTCCCAAGAGGGAATCTCATTTGCAATTGGCAGCCATGCTCTATTTTTGCGTGGAAAACTTGTGGAACAGCGCTGTGTTTATGTGACACTGATCTAGGGCTTTCCTAGAATACATTATACCGCAGCTGCTCTGGTCTAATTTTTTGAGTTACTATATATCAAGGTGTCCTGATCAATTCTTCGGTGTGAATCTAATAAAAATTCCTGGATCCGTGAACATAGGTCCGGACATTTACTGGTTGACACTGACGGCAGGACAGTAGCACTGGCTTCTAATTGATTGCTTTTGTGTGGTGGCGTTGGTGTTGGCTAAAATAGTAAACGCGTTTGCTAAAAACCAAACATTAACTTAGGACCAGGGTTCGATACATGATCAGACCAAGTCCGTCAACATTATAAATTTCTGTAATGTGCATTAGTGTGACATTGTATAAATTGTTTTTGAAGTGTTAAAGTGATGAAGGCATAGCACTGGTCACTAAAAACTGTTCCGGTAGCTATTGATACATTTTCCAGCTAATGTACACCACAGCCCCTCCTTCGTCGATTAGCGGAAACGTCGGCGAAGTAGAATAATTAATAAAATTACTGCTCAAACGGCTTAAGAAATTTACTGCATCTACTTAACACCAGAGGCAATGCACTACTGCTCTAAGAAAATTAACAAAACACGCAATAGCAGAGTTGTAAAAGAATTAAGCCATCTTGTTTTATGCCAAGTGTTACACTCGACGGTCTATTGCATAATTATTTTGATACGGTGTTAAAAAACCTACTTTGCACAACCACTTCTACTGTTGCCAATAAAATAAATGTGTTGTTTGCATGGTAGTAGTGGTTGTTGCAAATACTGCAAAGTAATTCTAACGGTATGTAGTTTGTATTGAAAAGTATGTGGTTGGGTAATTTCAATAAATTAACAAGTTTTTGTTAGTAATGTGTCCACATAGCGATTATCTAAACATGTTACGAAAATCTCTTGAAAATTTAAATCACAGAGTACGAAATGTTTTGAACACTACTGTATAAGCATATAGACACTAATGAGACGAATTAACTGAAACAACTTTGAGGTTAAGATCCCTGAATAAGCTTATCTTTATTTCTTTTTAATTTCTTTTGCTTTTATCAATCCTACTGTAATTATTTTCTTTTGATAACAATATATTTTCCATTTTACAAAATAACAAAGAAGAACTTTGAAAGCAAACAAAATATAATTTTATAAAAATTAACTTTTTAATTTTCTTATTTCGGGGCATAGTTATAAAAAGTTTTCAATACAAATTATTTCTGTATAGAATTTTTTAAGGACTTGTCATTGGAAAATATTTTAGATAAAAATCGGCACTGTAGCACTGTGATTGTGGTATTAGTACAGTTTTTCTTATGTTTATGCGTTAAAATATTATAAAACTTTTGTTTGTATTATAAAAATAATGGTCAATGAACGATGGATGGGTCGCAGACAAGACGATTCTTGAAACATAACAATATTAAAGCCAATTACACTCAATAAAAAAAAACAACAACTGATAACAAATGATTTCGCTGAAGAAATCATTAAAAAAAGAACTCTAATTAAATATTAATGCCTTCAAGTCAATATGAATATGATCTTTAAAAATTTTATACAGGTCGTTATCTAGCATTACCGTTCACTCAACTCTTTATGTTCTTTCTTAAACGATTTTGAAATAACACGTTTCACTAATAAGAAGAAATTATTTTTTTGCACGAAATTTTTGAACTTGTCCGATTTTTTCCACATCTTATTCAATGTATATTTTGCGCGGAGAAATAATGATGAGGATGCAGTTCCACTTTTAAAAGGTGGTTGCAATCTTCCAAAACTTGAACAAACATTTTTTATGCGATGGGTATTTTTTGCGAAAAATATTTTTAGTTCTTGGAACTAACGCAATTTTTTGAAGATAAGAAAAGCATCTCTTAATTTTCCATTTATTTTTATCACTATGTTTTTGCGCGGTCTTTTTTAGTTCCGTATTTACCATGTAAAGAATTAGTTGGGTGTATCCCTAAGAGATAAATAGACTATGTATACAATGGGATTGCCTAGCAATACCGTTGGACAAAGGGATTTCTTTATATAAAACTTAATATATTTTTTTGTACATTTTATGTATTTTTTTTAACTTTTTGTATTTTGCAAATTATTCGAGAAATATTCGCTTGAATTTGGCGAATACGAATATCTTGAAATAGGCGAATAGTCGAATACGAGTGGTTACCATATGCAAACAGAGTGTGATATTAATCGAACAATATTTCAGAATATTGTGTTAAATATTTTAGGGAAGTTTTTTCTAAATAAAGTTAATAGCTTTATTTGTGTCTTCGCTACTGTATGCTGAAGTTAGTTTTGTTTATTCGACTTTTTATAGTGTAACAATTTTTCTCAACTTGTTTTTATTACGAGTAGTTTGACATTCATTACAACAAAAACGAGTTGAATTTTATACAATATAAAACTCTTAAATACAACAACGTTATTAATTCAACTGTCATAGACGAAATAAGTATAACTTAAGTTATTTCACGTTATTTTTCTTTAGTCACGATTTGTGAATACTAAATTATTCTTGTTGAATAGATTTTTTATAATATTAATTATTACTGACCACAACTTCAAATTGGAATAAATCGTTGTGGGCAATTTGTAAGCATACAAACACACATTCGATCGCCGGAGTATGCGTGTGTTTTTAGGGAAGTTTGTCATAAAAGAATTATGAAAAATATATATGTTTTTAACTAACTAATAGTCATAAAATTATAAAAAAAATATACTTACAAAAAAGGTGCAAACGGGACAGGGTGACTACTTTAGAGGCCTTCAGTTATAAATTGAAATGAGACACAGAAAATTGTTTTGAAATATCCATTAAAATGGGTTTATTTAAAATATTCCGGATTTGGAGATTTAATATTCCCAAAATCTTCGTCGGTAAATAAGTTAACAATGAAGTCCTTTCACACTATCCAATTATTCTGATTCTAACGTTCAAGTTGAATTTTAAGTTTATGTGTCTTTAGGGCAATGCTACACGTCAATATATATTGCGATACGTTGATCACGATCCATTTTGATGGCTTGATGGATCGCGAGCGTATGCTACATGTTGTGCTGTGCGGTTAGTGTTAAAATTTCCAGATATGGTAGAAAACAAAAAAAAAAAGCCTGTGATCTCCGATCCGCGATTCAGATTTCATATTTTAGCGTAATCTGCGATATGGATCGCGTTCTATCAATATTGCACACACACAACACACAGATGCACACGTTCAATAAATATCGCCATACTGAATCGTGTTCAATATATATTTAACGTGTAGGATTTCCCTTACGTTACATAAAAATTTTAAGGATTTTAAGATTTCCAATGCCAATTCTCTAAACAAACGTTAAGAAATAGTTTAAAAAATAGTTTAAAAAATTTCTAAATTTAATTTCAATTTGGAAAATTTTGTTTTATCAAATAAAATTTCCTTAATATAAGAAAAAATCAAATAGGTCTTTCAAAATATTTAAAATATTGGAAAATATTTCAATAAAGAGGAAATAACCAGTTTCGAATCGCAATAAACTTCCGAGTTTTATTAAAATGGCTTCCAACCCCCTCCCCCCAATTCAGACAATAAACACTACCTGTTAAATATGAAGCCTCAGACGTTTTAGCGCTTTCTCCTGATATCAATAGCTTCGTTGTACCTTTAAACGGTTCAGGAAGTGTCAAAAATACGGAAATGAGAAGAGCTTAGCAAGATCAAAAGCCACATAGTAAGAAAATGACACACAATATACAATTATATGAAAAACTTATGGTAGATTTCGCCACATCAAGATATTTTTACTAATTTTTTAATAAAAAAAAAACAACTATTTTTGAGCAAAAATTTTCATAGATAAAGAAAATTTTACAGAATATCTGTAAAATAACGGCATTGGCGCAATACAACAACCATTTTAATCTCAAATAAAGTTAAAATTCTCCAAATTTTAGGTCCCTTTATTTTTTCAGTGTTCATATCTTTTTGGATGCCCTGTACAAGACTCAGTCGTTAGGAGCTTGTTTTTACATACATACATATGTACATACTAATCGATCGGTTATTGTAATCGAATGATATTTCTTCAACAAGTATTGATTCTTGGCTTTAATTTCCCATTGATCCAAATGAGTGACAAACAAATTTTATAGAAAAATTCTCAAATACAATTGAGAAATCGGACTTACATAGTCAATAAGTATTGACCCTTGGCTTTAATTTCCCATTGGTCTTAATGAGTGACAAACATAAATGTGCCCACAAATAGCCAAATTCCGTAGAGGTGAACAAAATTTACACAATTTTAATTTTTAAAAAAGTGTATTAAAATCAGCTTTTGGCATCTCCGCCGTTGACTGCGCATTCTCTAAGAAAAGTCTCTAATTTTTCTCCACACTAAATAGTGCAACTCAATCTTTTTCTTACACGTTTTCTAAATTATAGAATTTTTGTTGAACTTTTGCTAAAAATATGCGCATTTAAATTAAAAAAAAAATTTTACATGAACAGTTTGCTGTTGTTGGTTGTTAAGATTGAATCTCGAGAATTGAAAATGATATTTATCACTTGTTCTTTATTACTTTTATATATCTATTTGTAAATTAATCTCAGTTAATGTCACTAAAGTTTTAGTCAATGAATATATCAAATGACTTTAGTCAGTCGTTATTTTTTATTATTTTTTTTATGGCCCTTCATTTCAGAAAGTCATTTAACAATTTAAATAAATTGGTTGCTTTTTCCACAGCTGCATTGCAACGACACAAAACAAAGTATGCAATAAAATAACAATTAATTGCAAATAATTACAAAAATGCCAAAAATTATCAACACCTTGTTAAAGTAACATAGAATAAATAAATAAATAGTTAAAAGTAAAATAATATTAAAAATTATCTTGTAAATACACACCACATCACATCACACAATAATGGACATGAATAAATCAGCAGATATAAAAAACGGGTAAATAAAAATGCAATTATTACAACAACAACAAGTAAAACTATAATCTAATAAATTTTATAATTGTTTAATTAAAATTATGTATATACTTACATACTCGTACATGCATAAGGATATTTTTTCCACAAATTTTAGAATATCATTTTACAAAAAATAGATATCGCACACTAATACATACATATATGTATGTTTACACAGACACAACTCCAAAAAAAGCACACCGTAATTTTCCAGTTAAGGAAATCGGTACCAAGCTAGCATTTTTAATCGTAAAACACTCTTCCGCGATCGGAGAAGACGATTAAACCGATCGTCCATGTTGACGCATTCCGATCGCTTCTAATCGAAAATCGATTCCAAAGCATTGTCTACGATGCACCATAATTAGTCGCCTACGGATCGTTTAAGACCCTTTAACAAAACACCCGTCCAACAGTCATGTAAGTAACTTGCAAGAGTATCTCTTCGAAGATTGAAACACGATTATTAACTATTAACAGCCCTCCAATGCCCGCCAAAATCCTAAATTCGTAAAAATGGCTCGCAAAACCAATTTTCTGAAGAGAAAAATATAAATCCACTCCAACAATCGTGTGGACGTTTATAAAACGAGTCGCAAAATGATCGCACTCGTCAAAAAATCATGCAAATGTCAGCTGGGTAAGGGGCTGTGCACATATTACGTAACGCTTCGGGGGGGAGGGGGGTGTTAAGGATTTGTTACGGATTGGAAATTTTGCACTGAAAAATTAGTAAAAAGCGTTACGAAGGGGTGGGGGGGTATAAAATCTCTGAAAACAGCGTTACGTAATATGTGCACAGCCCCTAATGAGAAATAAATTATCATTGTCGGGATTATTAGCACATAGGCTGACTTCCAAAACGTTCGTATACAAAGTTTGTATACAGTATTGCTACTGTATTTAAATCACATACATATGCAAAGTTCCGAAGCAATGCAACAACTATAAAACCGATGCCGTGTTTGCTTTCTTCCTGCGTTAAAAATACTTGGCGGCGGCGTTTTGAAATGGTATACATTGTACAATTATTGTACTGCGGCGTTATGAAATATGATGCTTTGTTCAAACACAAAGCAATTGACGTTTTGGAAGTCAGCCATACTGATACATACAGTCAAATGCCGATAATTCGTACCCCGATAAATCGTAATTCCCGATAATTCGTAATAAACTGTAGGTCCCTTGAAAAAATCTCGTAAATTCGTAAAATTTCCATACGTTTTGGTCCCCTCGCTAATTCGTAATTTTTTTTTTAAATAAAATCTTCTTTACCTCTTATAAATCGTAATTGTGTGCTAACTACCACTTGTAATTCGTAATAAAAAAAACAACAGAAACATGGAAAGAATGATTTTTTGTTTACCCCTATTTGTTTTTTTTTTTTTTTTGCGAGGGTTTTTGCTTTTGCTTGTGTGTGTGTGTTTATTCTCTTAAGATCAGTTTGTTACATGAATAATAAAGAAAAATGTCAAAGCGCACGCATAAAACTCTGTCGGTGTTACAAAAACAACAAATTTTTGCAGCCACTGACAATGGAGAGAAAAAATAGACGTTGCTGAGCGATTTGAAATTGCTCCATCCACTCTTACTACGATCCTTCAAAAACAATTGTTTTTATGTTTTTTTTTATCGTTTTAGTAAAACCCCGTTAATTCGTATTTATTTTATTTTAACCCCGTTAAATCCAAATCCCGCTAAATCGAAAACCCCCCTAATTCGTAAGAAATGGCCGGTCCCTTGCCATTACGAATTATCGGGATTTGACTGTAGATAGATACACACATACCCGCGTACATATGAAACACTGAAACAACAATAATTCTAGCAAAAAGAAAAACCAAACTCCAATACAAAAAACCAACCGAACAGCTTACAAAGACAACGTAACTAAGTGTACGTTTAAACTCCAATCTAATCCATTTCTACTTTATATTTTACACCCATGAAAGATTAAAGTAACTTCCTAAATAAAAATCTGTCCATAAATAGCGAATTTAATTATTAATCAATTGCGGTGTTCAGTGTGTGGTGCAAAGCATAATAGCATACATCACTTTTTTGTTTGTATTGTTATTATTGGCCAGATGTAATTCCTTTTGTTATTTTTATTTATAAATTTAGCTATTGGCCTACCGTATTTTATGTAATTAAAAGTAAAACTTTTTTATTCCATATTTTCCCGACGTTTCGTGAATTGTATGTTCACTTTTTCAAGGGATTTTTTTTTATTATTTACTATGACGTCACATGAATATAATTTTTTAAATATTTGGTGTATTCAACACACAAAATTAATTTTTTAAAACACATTATATTTAAGAATAAATTTAATTTAAACAGATGTTTTTAAAAAGAGTAAAAAACCACTATTTATCTCATTTTATTGCAATTTTATAGCTTCTATAATGCAATTTTAATGCACGAAAGAACCAATGTGCTATTCTCACGCACAGACGTATGACCGGACATGCTGCTCCATCTGTACATATGGATGGTATAGATATTGAGGAATCAGAAGGTCTTGATGTTCTTCGCATGAAAATTCTTTGTGATGTTCGATGGAATGATCACATTTTCCATGTCTCAAAAGAAGCATTAAAGTGCCTCGGTTTTTAAGACGATGTAGGACAACTTCACTCCATCTGATCTCCTTAATATTTATACCACCTTTATCCGACCTAAAATTTAATACAACTCCCATATATGAGCCGGTGCTTCAAAATATATTTTGGAGTTAGTCGATCACGTACAGGAGAGGGCGAAGAAGCCTATCGGTGACAGTAGGGTGGCCAACTCAATGTAGGGTGTATTTCACTGTTCTATTGCTAGTACAACGTAATGTGTTCTAATGAAATCAGGAAACTTGTTCTCGAAGCCCGTCACTTTTCACGTACAACACACTTTTTATTAAGAGCACATCCCTTTGTGGTCGATATGCCAGTGAACCGCACTACGCATTACAGAGAGAATTTTTATTTTAGCAGAACTGTTCGCATGTGGAATAAACTTCCCGCAGAGGTCTTTCCTACCGCTTTCAGTGTGTTAAGGTTCAAATCGAATATCCACAAACACTACTCCCTTTTACCTCCTTCCCAAAACCTATTTTCCTAGTTCCGGGGTTATACCCTGTGTGCTGGTCCTAATTAAAAAAAATAATACAGAGAGTTGCCGTTAGCTTTCAAAACAAAAAGCTACAATATTTTGAATTTGCCCTTTCGCAAGACCATTTGCTCCACACACGAAGTTTCATAAAATTTTGTGTAAAAAATGGAATAAAGTGATCAAAAACGCTTGAAATGTTGACGTGTTGGCATACGGTGATTGCACTCTGAGTCAGAAGAAATTTTGCAAGTTGTGCCAGCTTTTTATAAAACATCGAGAAGATGTGAATGACGGCACGCGGCCTAAACGCCCAGCGCATCCGATGAATATGTTGATAACGTGAAGAAAATTTTTATGAAGAATTATCGAATTTCTATTAGAGAAGTTCCTGTTGCGCATGAAACTTTTTCCAAAATCGCTGAATTTCGACAAAGAAAAACAACACTAATCATCCCTAAGCCACCGTATTCACTAGGTTTGGCTCCCTGGGACTTTTTCCTGTTCCCAAGATTCAAAAGACACATGAAAGAAGGGAGTTTTGCGACAATTGAGGAGATAAAAACCGAATCAATGAGAAGAGCTCAAGGTTATACCAAAATGTGCATATCAGAGCTGCTTCGAGGATTGGAAATAGGATTGTCAGATGGCCTTGAAACTGAAAATTTTCAAAATTAGATTTTTTCAATTTGTTAGATCGAAAAAATCTTTAATTATTTAGCAGTAAAGATAAATTGATATCAAAATTTAATTTTTTCCCTGTGCCAACACACTTACACTCCGGTTCACTTATTTAAAAGCACTAAAAATTCCATATTCAGCGGCCTGTATCTTTTGCAATTTTTAAACTCTTGCAGAATTTTAAAATGGAAATGGACATCTTGAGATATAAAAAATATCACAATAGTGGTTTTTTTAACTAAAGAACTTTTTTTGAGCAATTTATAAAAAAAAATCAAAAAATTTGCAGTTTGCTGACAGCAAATTTTAGTAAAGAAAATCTAAAGCATTTTTAAAAAAATATTGTTCAACAAAAAGTTAATTTTCTTTAGCAAAATTATAATACAGTCAAATCCCGATAATTCGTAATGGCAAGGGACCGGCCATTTCTTACGAATTATAGGGGTTTTCGATTTAGCGGGATTTCGATTTAACGGGATTAAAATAAAATAAATACGAATAAACGGGGTTTTTCAATAATAAAACGATAAAAAAAACATGAAAATTTATTTGTTTTTGAAGGATTGAAGTAAGAGTTGATGGAGCAATTTCAAATCGCTTAGCAACGTCTATTTTTTCTCCATTGTTAGTGGCTGGAAAAATTTGATATTTTTCTTTATTATTCATGTAACAAACTGATCTTAAGAGAATAAACACATACACAAGCAAAAGCAAAAACCCTCCAAAAAAAAAAAAAAAAAAAAAATAGCGGTAAACAAAAAATCATTCTTTCCATGTTTCTGTTGTTTTTATTACGAATTATAAGTGGTAGTTAGCAAACAATTACAATTTATTAGAGGTAAAGAAGATTTTATTAAAAAAAAAAATTACGAATTACCGAGGGGACCAAAATGTATGGAAATTTTACGAATTAACGAGATTTTTTTAAGGGACCGACAGTTTATTACGAATTATCGGGAATTACGATTTATCGGGGTACGAATTATCGGGATTTGACTGTATTACACATTTTTAGCTTTAAAGCATAGATTAAAATTTGTCAAGTTCCGTTTTTAAAATCAAGCTCATTTGCACTAAATGCCAAGTAATTGCACATATTGAATCTGGCAACCTTAATTGAAAAATACCCTGGCACAAGGGAAGTATATCTGAGGTGGACTACTTCAACCAAATAGAAAATGACAAATAAATGTAAATGTTTAAAAAAAAGTTTTAAATTCACCTTGTTTTTTAAACAGGTCTCGTATATATCTTTTATATGTACATACATATGAATGTTGCAACAAACTATAATTTTTTTTAATTCTAATTAAATTTTATTTTTTATTTTTTTTCCAGTTCGGTTAATGATCGACCGTTGTTTATGCAAAATGGCAATGGTGGTTTTTCGATGAATGATTCACAGGAAATCAGTAATTTCAGACAAGCTTTACCACAATTTTTAGCTGTTAGTGTTAAAAACATTTTACTTTTTGGTAATTATTTTTTTTATACGAAAACAGATTTTTTACTTATTTAATTAATTATTATCGATGTTATTTTTAAAAGTATTTATTACATTTCACACCTAATTTTGTATTTGTTGTTTAGTATATGGCATGACACTGGGATTTCCGACAATTGTTATACCCGCCATACAAGGAGGAGAGGGCAGAGAGCCCAGTGACATAGTTTTAAATAAAGACGAGATTTCATGGTTTAGTAAGTTTTTATTTTAACTGTTTTGTTTCTCGTTTGCGGTACTAAACTGGTCATGCCGTTTTTTTATTATTATTATTTATTTTAAAGGTTCTATTAATTTAATATGTGTACCATTGGGATGTTTATTTTCGGGCGTATTGACTCAACCCATTGGCAAAAGAAGAGCTATGCAGGTAAAAAAAGTTTTCTTCTGTTATTTTCTTTTTTTCTGTTTGTAATTATTTGACCTAAAAAATTTTGTTTGTGCCAGAAAATATTTAAAAGCAAATGTGTACTTCTTTCAGGCTTCTCTTTCTTTGTTTTGTTTGTCCAGCTACTTTTTGCAAACATGTTTGTCTAGAAAAATAAACTTGTACTTTATTGAATTCAAGTATAAAAGTCGTGAAATTTACAAACATTAATGCAAAACCAACATACTCGTACATATATTTTAAAGCTTAAAAGTTTCTATTGCTTTTTATTTGTTTACTAACCAATAAATTAATTTTTTAAGCCGTTCTATTATGTATGTATGTATGTACTCGTATGCACGTAATGTTTATAAAATATGTATAGTGATTTAATTGATGTTAATTAAATCAGGCCTGAGTTCATTAACTTACGATTGTTAATCTATGTTTTATTTAAATAATAAACTAATAGGAGAACATCTCATTATTTACTTCTGGTAATAATAAAGAGGAACATAACGTTTAGTATTATCGAGGGTGACTACATTCTTTGATCAGGCTTAATGTATGTATGTACATATTTGTTACACTGTACAACAATAAAAACAAACTTATAAAGTTCTAACGACTGATCTTAGTATATGGGACCAGAAGAAAATATACGCATGGGGTTCACCCCTCGAAAGAAACCCTTAGAGCGTTGACCTAATGTGTCAGTTCTATTTCGTTTGGAAACTTACATTTACGAAAGGCCGCAGATCTTTTGTTTAAAATATAGAGGTGGTAACATTAAATAGCGTTTTCACTACTAAAGTGAATGCCAGGTTGTAACATTAAAACCATAAACAGCTGATTTTGCGTTCACACTGTCAGTTTATTAAATTCAGTTTTTAACATACAATACAGCTGCCGTAGAAACAAGTGCATTTGCTGCTGTACTTTTTTCTACTTTTTTTACATTTATCTGACAAACTGTGCAACATTTGATTTTAATAGTATGCATGTATATAGTTACATATGTATATTCTTATTAACCGCGATCAGCAGCTACAAACTTCATTTTAAATTGGCAGCACTAAATTTACTACATCGAAAACAAGGTTGCATTATTTAAAACTAATTGAAAAAAGGGGTATAAACATTGAGGAATCATAAGCTCTAGATGTTCGATGGAATGATCAAATTTTTCTAGTCGCAAACGAAGAATTTAAGTGCCGCTGTTGTTTAAAACGGTGTAAGTCATACTTCACTCCATCTGATCTCCTTAATATTTATACCACCTTTATCCGTCTGAAAATCGAATACAGCTCCCATGTAAAGGCTGGTGCTTCAAAGTCTAATTTGAACTTACTCGATCGCAAACGCGATAGGACAAAGAAGTTTATCGGAGATAGTAGGGTAACCAACTCTATTGACTCACGGAAGCATCGTCGCAATGTGGGGCGTGTTTCACTGCTCTATCGCGACCACAACGGAATGTGTTTTAATGAAATCAGAGAACTTGTTGCCGAAACCCGTCATTTTGCTCATTTTTCATTAAGAGTACATGCCTTTGTGGTCGGTCGATATGCCAGTGAATCGCACTACACATTACTGAGAGAATTCTTACTCGCAGATATCTTTCCTGTCTACTTCAGTATGATTCAAATCAAATGTCCACAAACACTACTCCCTTTATCCTCCTTCCCATAACCAACTTTCCTACTTCCGGCACAATGCATAGCATAAGTAGAGGTATCCCCTGAGTGCTGGTACTATCTAATAAAAAGGAACACCAATATAACACTCGATAACATTTTATACCTCTTTTTTTCTTAACAGATTGTTAATCTACCGATTTTGGCATCATGGATGTTATTTCATTTCGCTACAAAAACAGAACACTTATATGCTGCCTTGTGTTTAAGTGGTTTAGGAGGTGGCCTTATGGAGGCACCGGTAAGTATATTTATTAATTCGATATAAAGAGAAGCTTTGAAATATTTAATCCGTTCTATTTCCTAAAATTTGTTGGTATGTGCGTTTCTTAATACACTTTAGTCACTACACTCCTTTGATCAGTACAGTATAACAAACTTCTCCACTCCTTTGGTTAATACAGATTGACAAACTTCTCCACTCCTTTGATCAGTACAGTAATCGAGGGAGGGAAGTTATCGGTTGTATCGTAGAAGAAAACTTTTGAGTGGGAATAATCACGATTAGTGACAATATTTTTTTTTCGGATCGGTATGCATTGAGAACGGGAAGGTGAGAAGAAGAGGCAGTGGGCCTGCCTACTCACTACTGGGGTTATAACGATATATCCGCTCTTGACACTTGAGGACTTAATCAAACGCTCTCCTCTGCTCATTTTGATGGAAATTGTAACGTAGCAATTTAAGTGTTATATAATAAGCCGAAGAAGATGTTGGCAAATTCAGGCTTTAAGGGCGTTTTTCCCCCATTAACACGTGACTCTGAATTTCGATTCAACCTTACTCGGTTTCTATTTACCTACGGACTTACGGTTACGGACCTATCGAATGGCAAAAGGTTCGTCGTTATATTCTTTAATAACTGACGACAAAGCTTGCCTTTCTGAACGCATGTTGGTTTTGCAGTACAATAATATCACGTATTCGCAGAGGCAACATTGTAAGGTTTCAGTGTTCTGGAGACGATAAATAAAAACCACGTCAACGCTCTAAGCGTGTGCGAGTGTTCAATCTTTTTTTGGCTACACGTACGCGTTGTCGGCTCTGATTAATGAAAATCAAAAATTTGTAATACATTAATTTGACGAGTAATTATTTGAATTAATTGTTTTGTTTCGTTTGTTTTTTCTTTTTTTTTAAACGCACAAAATGCCAATAAGTCATCATCCTATCACGACAATTTTACAAACGAACGCTGTGAAGTCATAAATTGATTGACAATTTTGATTTTTACGTCTCCCTTTAAACAAGCATTATGTTGATCTACCATTCAACCGCTGAAACTCTTGTCAGCATTGGATCCAGTGATTGTCTACAATATCATCTTGAAAAATTCGCATCTTCAGCGGAAGTTTTTGTGTCCTGTGATAATCAGTACTTTGGCCAAAGATTACAATAGTTCTCTTTAGTTTAATCTTTTTTATCGATTATCCAGATCCAGTTTTCTGCTCAGGGCTATATGAGAGCCATACGTGCCTGCTCGCATGTTGTATCCCATCATCTTCCTGGGTTTATGTAAGCCAACAACTGTAATACACCAACTTTAATCATGCTATTTCTCAGTCTAATTCTGGTTCCTAGTCTGCACAAATTTGCAGAAGATCCCTTTTAACTCTGCTGCCTTTCTTTACATACTGGTGTGTCTCTTAACTTACATCGGTGTTAAGTGACTAATCGAAATGCCTCTATTGGGTTTTAAAGCCGTCCATAAGACACAATGCATTCATTAGAAATTTTGCCATCCCATAAAAGACTCCGATATAGCCTTTCGATTATTTTTTATCTACACATGGTTTTTAACTTAACACTTCCTTACCTGTGTTTATATATAAGGTCCAGAATAATCCTATTCCCCGCTTTGGAACTAAAGTATTCATTAGTGTCATTACTGACTATCCATATGCAGTGCTGCATTTTGTTGCCACCATCTTCTTCATAGATACATATATTCAACGGCAACATTGCCAAAATACTTTGTACTCACCATGATCTAGCTGATTTTTATGTCCCATCATCTTTCCGATGAAGTCATCGCCCATCAGAAAATCATGAGTTTATATGCCTATTAAATCTAGACTTCCCAAAAGGAATTAATATCTACACTTATGTTTTACAATACAGGCAAAAGATTCGTGTGAGCATTCCTTATGCTTAAGGTTCATAGAACAGACTCAATCCGTATCATCGGTCTCCCGCTCATCAAGACTTATTCTCAGTTTACCAAAAGAGATGTGTAATGCTCTCGCATTGTCCAAAGAAGCGGGCAAATGACCTCCGCTATTTTTCTTTTCATCGCTGTTGCAAGTTAATGTAGAGCTCTCAAATTGTTTTAAAAAATCTTTTTGTTAGCCAGTTAGTCTAAGGATTTTGATTCTTCCATTACGGTATTTACATTATGCAACTTTGTTGCATGCAATTTTCATTTTAAGCCAGAGTGTTGAAAGAGAACTCTATACAATTTATATTTCCTCTCTGTCTTTCTCACTGACTAAAGAAAGTTGCGAAGTGTAAAAACGGGTGCCGCCGTCGCTGATAGGTAGCAATGCTAGCCTAGTAGTCCGGAGGTTGTCGGTTCGTTTCCGGCAGGAGATCCTGGGTGTTTTCTACAGACAAGCTAATCGCTTTGCGGGTTGTGAGTGATTGTTTAAAAAAAAAATATATAATCACACGATTCGGTACAAAAACAGTTTCGAGTTTCCAAAATCCGAAAATTTTGTACAATAATTTTTTTGTGCCAATACTTTTTATACACGTAAGCGGTTTATATTGATTCCTCTTAGAAAACTGCTTTCAAGTGAGTTCCCACATGGAAGCAAGAATAAAATTATAAAGAAAGCCAAACCCTTCCGTTCATAACGTTGCTCGAAAAACTTCACAACATTTTACTTGGTTTTGTACTTGTTTTATACATATTTGATTTTTTTTGTAGGTCCTAACGTACGTGGCAGAAATTACTGAGCCAAAGTATCGTGGTATTTTATCAGCTTTAGGATCAACATGTGTCATAACAGGTGTATTTATACAGTTTATAATGGGTTCGCTAATGGACTGGCGAACAATAGCAGCTGTTAGTGCTGCATTTCCTGTCATATCAATGGTGGCACTATGCTTTGTGCCTGAATCGCCCACGTGGTTAATACGCGAACAAAGATTTCGGGAAGCAATCAAGTCATTGCAATGGCTAAGAGGTTGGGTATCCGAACAACGCATTGAAGAGGAATTCAACAGGCTGTACGATGAGCTAATTGTCCAGCCAGCTTTAGAAGAACGTGCAGAAGAAGTCCGCTTGCAAGAAGGTGGCAGCAAATCGTTTTTCAGTCGCTTTCGTGTGTTTAAGAAGCGTTCATTTGTAGTGCCATTTTGTCTGGTGGCTTTCACATTCTTTGTGGGACATTTTTCGGGTAAAACCTCTTTGCAAACCTATGCTGTACAAATTTTTCACACATTAATGGCTCCCATTAACAAATATCATGCCACTATTCTATTGGGAGTTGCCGAAATGGTTGCCACTATCATGTGTGTATTTCTCATACATTTTACTGGCAAACGGCCATTGGTTTTAATATCGACAGTTGGCGTTGCTCTATGTTGGTTTGGTACAGCCACTTATGCCCACTATTTAAAGGTAGTACCCGGTTTTGCGGTCAACAATGTGGTGGTGAACGCATCCTCAATTGTTTCTAAAGATAATATAATTTCACTTGAAAATATAACGAAAATATTTGAAAGTGAAGAGAAGGCATTACTCTTAAAAGCACCATTCGATGTGGATATAGAATTCACAACTTTTAGCTATTTGGAGAACTCTACTACTAGTGAATCTAGTATTAATAACAATCGTTCCAGCAGACAATTAGCCGAAAACAGTATAGAACCGTACAATATATCTTTTGTCAATTTGACTGATTTAAATTATAATGCCAGTATATCAAATTATACAGAGACCACGCCCCAATTCGATTTGTATGATTCTAATGAAAGTGAAGATAATTTGACTACTACTGTGCTGCCACAAGATTTATTAGTGTCGATTCCTACCACCGTAACCCCAACAACAACAACATCAAATCCCACTTTATTGCCAAAAGAACAGACATCCCTACCGAAAGATATTCTAATAAAAGTTCCCAAACAGGAAAAAAACTATTTAGTTTGGATTCCAATGTTATTATTATTGGGTGCAGCATTCTTTGCTCACTTTGGTATACGCATGATTCCGTGGATATTGATAGGTGAGGTATTTCCAGCTCCAGTACGGAGCACTGCATCCGGTTTAGTTAGTGGTCTCGGCTATATATTTGGCTTTTTGGCTAACAAATTGTTTTTGCAAATGCTTTCAACTCTAACGCTGCCGGGAACATTTTGGTTTTATTCACTGGTGGCCTTTGTAGGGGCAATAGTATTATATTTTACATTGCCGGAAACCGAGGGCAGAACATTAGGTGTAAGTACTTTTTGAAAATTAATACATAAGTACGCTCTTAATAAGAGATAATAAACTTAAACTACTTACAGGAAATCGAGGCGCATTTTTCCAAAAAATCTGACAAAAACCTTCTCTGCAAAAAGCAACAAAAGTTGGAAAGACAACAGAAACGACAACAGCAAACAGAACAAACATCTCCCATACATTTGGATAATTTGGAAAACCTACAGATACCCATTGGTCCCTATACGGAAGTGAAAATTATACAATTGCAACAAAGTGATTTTAGCACTAAAAACAATAACAACATCAATGGAAATCAAGATGGCATTACAAACATGGCGTACGAAGAGAACAATACTACTCACCTGTAGGCGAGCTCATATCGACGCTTCTAATCTAGATAACGTGAAGTAAACTGTAGATTGTTCCTCCTTTAAATTTTTTTTTTATTGTAAAGTCTGCATTCTTCCAATAAGACATTGTCAAAGCTTTCTACTGATTCCAGTTTTCGAACGTTACAAGCAAGGCGAATTCAATACTACGTGGCTTTATATACATACATATGTATGTATATAACAATGTAAAAATATTAAACAAACCGCAGACAAAACTACCAATCTTCTAAAAATTTATTTTTGTGAAAATAATTTATTTTTGCTTACAATTTTTGACAGTCGGGGTCTAAATAGCGATTTTGATTTTTGAACACCTGAAGATGAAGTAGGCTAATAAGGACCCCTAGCATTGAATTCGCCTTGGTACAAGTACATATACTCGTACATATGTATACCATATTATCATTTCGAACAATACAAAATAGATTTATATTTGCATGCACACATACATACATATGTAGCGAAAAAAACTACAAAACAAGTGATTAGTATTATGAAAATACAACAATATATAATTTTGTACATAGCTTAATTATAGTTTTATTGTATTAAGGGTATTTTGTTAGCTAGTTTACACTAATTATTTTCGCAATAAGTGCACTCTTCAGAAGCTGCCAAATGACTAATGCCTTCGTAGAGGAAAAAGGAACTTTAGTGATCCGAGATTTGTTGATAATCTAATCTAATATTTAATTTGACGGCAATTGCATGAGTTTAATGGGAAAAAAATCACCAGAGAACTATAAGTTGGCACACTTAGCTGAAGCCATGCCCATCAACGCTATCAAGATACGCCATAACATGAGGGTGGTGTTTGCTGAAGTGGTTAGCGCGTTGACTACTAAGCAAACAATGACTTGGAGCCTGGGTTCAAACCCTGGCCAGAGCAAGTGAATCAACATCATTAATTTCTCTAATGTACATTAGTGAGACATTGTATTAATTGTTGTCGGACTATTTAAGTGATGAAGGCATAGCACTGGCCACTAAAAAATTGTTCCGACAGCGATTGATGCTGTTCCAAGCTAATGTACACAACATCGCCCTCCTTCGTCAGTTAGCAGAAACATCGGCGAAGTAAAACAATTAATAAAATGCCTGCTAATACAGCTTAACAAAGTTAATGCGTCGACTTAACACCGGAGGCGCCTCAACATTGCCTTAAAAATTAACATAACGCGCAAAGCAGAGTTGTGAAAGAGTTCAGTCTTCTAAATTTTCAACATCTATCTTCTCTACCCTATCCCTCTCCCTGAGTACCGACACAGTGCACTGCATACGTAGGGGTCATACCCTGAGTGCTGGTCCTAATTAAAAAAAATATAACACATGTGTACCAACATAAAAAAAAAGACATGTGGCACTCGGGGACTGCCGCGGTAAAGCTATTGCACAGCATTTTTTATCAACTTATGCAATTATATTATTACGATTTGTTTAATAACTCCGTTGATTTTCTGACAGTACTTTATGTTAATGATATCAATGTGATATCAAATGTTAATCAATAGCATACTTTAGGGGTTAACATACATTGGGCGATTAAAATACTTAAAAAAACAAAAGACTTAAGAAACAAACTTAGTGACAGGTTTTTTCGTTTCAAAAACAAGACTTAAGAAACAAACGTTTCAAAATTTCTTGATTCGGTCTCCTCAAAGCCCGCGATAGAAGCTATACAATAGCTTAAAATTGTCGATAATCGAATGTATACAGCTCGCGAAAATTCAAATTCATACATATGCATGTACATCATGGTACAATAATATACAGGTAGTCTCGCAATACCAGCTGACTTTTTTTTGTGGCTAGGTGTTTCAAAAGTTGTTTACGAAGAAGATAATAATAAAAAAAATAATATTGAAAAAATTTAGTCTGTGAAAAATTTGTAAAAAATTAATTCAAAGTCAAAAAGTTAAAAAAATTAAAAAAAATATTGAACAAAAATAAAAAAATTGTAATCCAAATTGTAATACAAAAAAAAAACTGTTAAAAAATGTTATTTATCAATAACAAAATAATAAACACAAAACAAACTATGAAATTGTTTTGTAATTTTTCTTTTTTTTCCTTTATTCCTATTAACACATCTAGCCCTTTTTTTATTGTTGCCTTGTTGTAGTTGTGCGGCTCCCTGTATATTATTGTACCATGCATGTACATATATGTACTTATACTATGTTCACACGACAAAATAAAGCACTTGCTTCGATTTCTGAAGCATGTTTATGAATCATGCTGTTTACACGACTCATCTACTTGCTGCGATTTAACAATTCTCTTTTGAAATAATTTTTAATTACAAAATTTCGTGAAAAATATATAAAATCGACCAAAAAAAGTAATTTTATTATTATGCTTTTTTAAAAATTCACAAACATATATTTTTGTCTCTATTGTTATTTTAGCTTTTTAGTTTTAATTAAATTTTTCACTTTTAATTGATTTTTTTTTAGTTTGACAGCTAGTTCAGATAAACTTCCGATAAAAATTAGAGAAGACAGCAATTTTTCAATATGAATGTACTTGCTTCGCTCTCAAAATTTTGTATGGCGAAGCAAATTGCTTGGTTCATGATTGGGGTGTGAAGCATGAATAGAGAGTACAAAAAGTACACAGCAGGAAAAAGAAGATGTAGAAGGCCTCTGGAATCCTTCTTTTGGATGTACAAGGCTCATTTATTTTTTACACACGATGTCATTCGCCCAGTGATTCTGAAAGGCTTTCAAACGAATGGATCTTAGAAGGCCTTTCAGAAAATGGCTATTGAAAGGTCTTAGCAGAAAGGTTCTATTGAAGGGATTTTAATAAACGCAGCTATGATAAAAGCTTTCAACTAAAAAATATTTACTAATATAAGAAAATTATTAAATAATTATGAATATAAAATTAAATCTAAAACAATTATTTTAAAAATACATACAAAATTAATAATTAATTCACACATACATATATATATATGTACGAGTATGTACATTAGGAAAAAGAACACTCTTCTTCGACGCCTAAAATTCAATTAAAATTATTAAGATAGAATTAGTCTTGACTTTCTGTTCTGTTCCGGATCAGCTGTTCATTTTTTGTGTATGCAAAACATGTATTTTCAATTAGTTGTTCTGTTCTGTTACGGACCATTCTGTTGAAAACTGAATTTTACTTACATTTCTATGTGACAGCAAGAGACAGCTGCTTGTTTCCCTAAACCAAGCCGATCGGAACAAAATTGCCGCGTAATCGCTGATAAATTTTTATTATGACCGCCGCCATCGAATTTAACCACTTTAAAAACAAAACGATTTTTAATAAAAAAAATATTATATTGATGAAAAATTTGTAGTGAGTAGAGTTTTTTTAATTAAATAACGTTTTTATCTTATTTTCTTTAAAATTATTCAACCTGATAATTAAGACGAAGCGCCGTTTTAAATTGGTGAACACTGCCGCCGCCGCCGATAAAATATGTATATTCGGCTGTGTATATTCTGCAAGAAACAGCTGATACGTTTTTACAGAACTTCTAACTACAAAAATTCAACAACAGAACGGCACAAAACAGAACAGAAAGTAAAAGTCAAGACTTATGAGGCCTTTAGCGTTTGGTTTATTTATTCGTTGGAATAAGATGGGAAATTTAATCAAAAATATTTCTAAGTAGGTCTTTAACAAGGCCTGAAGTAAGAGGGTCTTACGGGTTTTCCTGCTGGGGTTTCAACTTTAAAAAATATCATTGCTTAGTAAAAAGTGTGAGTGTATTGAAGCTTGAAATTCAAAACTTGAACGAGCAACCCCCGAGCATCTAACCTAACCTATGTACAACATATAACCAAATTTTCACAACTATAATGTACCTAAGAACTTTTCTTCGCGTGTAATTTGCTTAACACCGAAACCAATCGTACCTTGCTTAAGCAAACATCGAAAATGTTGCATTTGGTAGTACTTTTAAGCTACTGCATAGCTTCTATCGCGGGCTTTGAGGCGACCGAATCAAGAAATTTTTAAACTTTTGTTTCTTAAGTCTTTTGTTTTTGAAACGAAAAAACCTGGAAAAAATCTGTCATTTGTTTTTCAAACGAAAAAACCTGGCACTAAGTTTGTTTCTTGAGTCTTTTGTTTTGTTAAGTATTTAAATCGCCCAATGTATGTTAATCCGTAAAGTATGCTATTGATTAACATTAACATTTGATTTCATTAACATACAGTATTGCCAGAATAACAAAGGAGTTATTAAACAAAACGTAATAATATAATTGCATAAGTTGATAAAAAATGCTGTGCAATAGCTTTACCGCGGCAGTCCCTGAGTTTCACATGTCTTTTTTATTTGTGAATGTTTTCATTTCATTTCTAACATAACAAAAATTTAAATAAATTGCTTATTTATGGTTTTAGATTAATTAGACGTAGACATAAAATCAATTTTTGGATAAGTAAGAAGAAAATAGTTTTTGAATAGTACATACAATACATATTTGCAACTCAGCGAAGAAGGTCTTTAGGTCAAATAAGTACAATATAGCCAAACAAAACTCGCCAATAATTTGCTTAAGCATTTGACATGCTTTTCGTTTATTTCTGACAGCAGCTTAAGCACATTATAGTTACCCCATAATTGTGTTTTTATGTTTTCTTATGCGTCTAAAAGATATCAAACGAATGGGGTTTCCAAGAAGATAGCTGCTATTAGTTCTTAATCGTTCTAATTTTAAAATGGCGAACTCACAAAATGTTGCGTTTCGTTACGCGGCCTCATAATATAAAGAGTGTTTTATAATAGAAGTTCACAGCAGAGAAGGGCGCGATCACACCGCAACCATAAATACACCGCATATGTACTCTATACTTTACACATCCGAGCACTTTAAACAACGCATAAAAAAATTTGCGGTGTTGATTTGACTCGCCGTTTATTTACAGAGATTTGATGCGATCATAATATGCTGGCTACTTTGCGATGTTTGCGTACATAAAACCAATGAGCGCAAAAACCTGTAGCAGCAAACATCGCAATCTGCATGAGCAAAACTTTTAGTATTTTGCAGTGATGGAAAATGCAGTACTTTTGTACTATTTTCAGTACTTTTTCACAACAAAAATACCACAGTACCCCCACGTCAAATTTAGTACTACTTTTTTGTTTTGCTTTGTTCCCTGTTTAGAAATCTGCGTTATTTTTATAATCATTGATAACATTGGCTTCAAAACAAGAACTAAAGCTTAGATCCCACTATCGGCACAATGTACCGATTTTCGTCGGCTCACTTATATGTCAACTAATTAAAATATAATGACATAATTACACCACAATGCATTGGTAATAAAGTCATATAGACTTATTCCAGAATTAATTGAGAAATAGTGCAATTTTAGTTTAGTACTTATGACTTTAATGCAGTGAGTCGACGAAAATCGGTACATTGTGCCAATAGTGGGATCTAAGCTTAAGGAATGCACAAATTCGTTATTCATGTTGTTGTTAGTGTGTGTTTTTTGCAAAAGTTGTTAAGGGCAGTATACACTGTCATTGATATCAAGCATACCCAATATCAAAATTTTTTATTTTTCATCAAGCGTCGTCGGTGCCACACATACTAACAAATTTTTACTGTTACTACTTTAAATGCTTGATGTGATTTTGGCGAATTTAATGTTATTGGTCCAATTTACACGAGATTAATTTTTAGTTCGCATAACTTTTGTTCTTTCGAAAACACACGAGACTAAATAATCTGGCATAAAATTGTAAAAATATACATATTGTGTGTATTAAGTGCCCTGGAGACGATCAAAAAAACACATCAACGTTCTAAGTGTGTGCGTACAGTCGTGCTTTTTCGGGTACACGTATACGTTGTCGGCTCTGATTGATGAAAATCAAAAAGTTTTGATATTTTATTTTGACATAATTATTTTGATGGTCTCCAATTGTGATTGACGATAACAAATTTTAGTTGTTTTGTAATCGAAGTGTATAATGAGTAGAAAAATTGCAGCACCGGGATACTTGTTAATTTTTATCTCTGGTATTTTTGTGTATAAACAGTGTCAACGCATGTATTTTATTGTTTTTTTTTACAAATTTGCATAAGATGCCATTAATAGTAATTCATCATCCGATGATTTGTTCACAAACGAACGCCGCGAAGTCACAATAAAAATGATGATTGACGATTTTATTTGTACGTCTCCTTTTAAACGACAAAAACACGATACTCACACATATGCACTGATTGACGTGTTTTTTGAACGTCTCCAGGGCACTTTAGTGTATTTTGCACACATTTGTTTTTTTTTTAATGTACATGTATTGGTTTTGTTCTGCTAATGCGGGGTTGAACCTGGTTGAAAAATTATGCCAACCAAGCTGCATTTTTTTCTTCATTTAATATTTTTTTATTATAAAATGGATTTTTAATTTTATATTTGAATAAAAATAATGTTTCACAAAAAGTACCACAATGTTGAAAAAAGTACTCTTTTTGTTGTCGGACAGTACCATTTCAATTTTTCATTTTTCCATCACTGGTATTTCGTCTTACAAATTTTTGCACCCTTAGTCTATGTTCACACACACAGATTTTAGTTGGGCAATTCTTGAGTTTATAGATGTTATTTTCAGGTGGTGAGAGGAATAAAAAAGGAAAAATAATAGCCGGTACCCGGCTATTTCAAGCAAATCTCTCATTCGTTTTTTTTTTATTTTAATATTTGACATTTCTTTTCATTCGCTGTTTCGCTTCTTGGTGTGTAAATCATTTATAATTTTAATTAAACGCAAAAATTACACGTTTTAAATATGTAAAAATATAAAAAAATTATTATAGAGTAAAAATTTTTATATGTATATAGTAAGTTGTTTGACTTAAGGTCTATATTCGTACATACATACATATATTAAAAAAAGTCTACAATATATCATACAATGTAAAAATTTTTATTAAAAGCTTACTACATTTTGTTTATTTTATTGAAATTGTTTATTTTATGAAAGCACAAATGTCAAATTGTAAGAAAATAAAAGCTAAGCAAAACAGAAGAATTGCCCATCTAAAATCGTACATAACATAACATAAAAGCAATTTAAAAAGAGAATTCTGAAAAAGTTGGGCAATTAAAATCGTCGTGTATGACCTTAGACTTAATATCAGTTTATTGTAAAAAAAAAGCATGCTATCTCCTTTCCACTACATTCCCTACCAGAAACTTGCGCCGAAGACTTTTCATCGTCGGCGGCTGGCTAAGTCGGCTAATAGCCGATGCGTCTCTGTTGTTTACAAGAAAGGATTATTCTGTGATAAACACTATGGTTTTTTCTATTGGGTCTTTCAACAAATAAAAGTATAATAGCCTTTTTCCACTACTCAACATCTAACATCTACCATCAATTTGAGAAGATGTTAACATCTTCCCATAATAGCCTTTTTCCACTAGCATACATATTAGAGGAATGAATGGAATTTGTTGAAAATGTGAAACTTGCGTTTCCATTGGCAACATCTAATAGCCTTTTTCCACTAGTATACATTTTAGAGGAATGAATGGAATATGTTGAAAAAGTGAAACTTGCGTTTCCATTGGCAACATCTAACATCTACCATCTTCTCAGCTGTCAAAAATATAAAAATACTTACAGCATAATTTTTTGTGGAAAAAAATAAAAATAAAATTAAAATGGATTTTGAAGAAACATTAACAATTGGACTCGTTCATTCTTTACAAGAACAAACAGAATTGTTAATGCAGTGTTTAGAAAAAAGCATTAACACGAACTTCTTATATGAATTCTTTGGGTTTTTATTTATTCAAAGTTTTTATATGCATATCAAAAAAAGGGATTCCCTGAAAGACATGAGAGTTATTTCTTGTTCCTCTCAACTCTTATTTTGTCCTGCCACAAGTCCAGCAACATATTTTCAAAATCCAGGTTCCATATATACGGAGACCTCTGCTTTTCTTTACTAAAAACAAAAATAAATTATTATACTTATGTATGTACAACATATAAAGTTAAAAAAAATAAAAACTTACGTGTGCCACTCATTTCGATGTAAAATATTTTCTTTTTTTTTCATACACAATTATGTATGTATGTATGTCATTCACAAAAAATGAAACTATCAATATGTATGTATCTGTCATTTTGCTAGAGATGACATTAAAATTATCGGAAGATGTTGATTGGAACAAAATGGTTTAGGAACATCTTTTAAAGATGTAGAAAGATGTTGACTTTTAGTACTGTGTATTTCTTATAGCCTTTTTCCACTAGCATACATTTTAGAGGAATGAATGGAAAATGTTGAAAATGTCAAATTGCATTTCCATTGGCAACATCTAACATCTACCATCTTCTCAGCTGTCAAAAATATAAAAATACTTACAGCATAATTTTTTGTGGAAAACAAATAAATGTTAAATTAAAATGAATTTTGAAGAAACATTAATAATTGGACTCGTTCATGCTTTACAAGAACAAACACAATTGTTATGCAGAAAATTTGCGATCCATTATGAAAGATGAATATGAAGATAATTTATGTATGTATGGCATTCATGTACATATGTCATTTATGTATATCATTCACAAAAAATGAAACTATCAATATGTATGTATCTGTCATTTTGCTAGAGATGACATTAAAATTATCGGAAGATGTTGATTGGAACAAAATGATATAGGAACATCTTTTTTTAAAGATGTAGAAAGATGTTGACTTTTAGTACTGTGTATTTCTTAAGGGAAGATGTTAACATCTTCTCAAATTGATGGTAGATGTTAGATGTTGCGTAGTGGAAAAAGGGTATAACATCTACCATCTTCTCAGCTGTCAAAAATATAAAAATACTTACAGCATAATTTTTTGTGGAAAAAAATAAATGTTAAATTAAAATGAATTTTGAAGAAACATTAATAATTGGACTCGTTCATGCTTTACAAGAACAAACACAATTGTTAATGCAGAAAATTTGCGATCCATTATGAAAGATGAATGTGAAGATAATTTATGTATGTATGTCATTCACAAAAAATGAAACTATCAATATGTATGTATCTGTCATTTTGCTAGAGATGACATTAAAATTATCGGAAGATGTTGATTGGAACAAAATGATATAGGAACATCTTTTAAAGATGTTGACTTTTAGTACTGTGTATTTCTTATGGGAAGATGTTACCATCTTCTCAAATTGATGGTAGATGTTAGATGTTGCGTAGTGGAAAAAGGCTGTAAGAAATACACAGTACTAAAAGTCAACATCTTTCTACATCTAACAGCTGATTAATTTTTTTCTCGTTTAGTGGTAATGTGTGACTGTCAAAAGCTGTTTACAATTTTCGTACGCCATTTTGGTTTGTTATGCTTTGTTATACATAAATTTTTTTGTTTTCTTCATGTTGTTCTCATCTGTTTTTGACATTCATCCATTATTTTTACACAAACAAAATACATGATGTTTTTTGTTTTTGTAGACTTGCATATACTTGGTATAAATTTACTTTGCTAACGAATAGGATGACACAGAAATAGAAGAAGCATAGCCATATGTTTTTTGTTTATACACTTTTAGTGCTTTCTCTTGAACTGTATTTGTTATTCTACTGCATAATTCTTGCGCATTTCGAGAAACTTTTGCATTTTTCATGTTTTTTTTCTTTTATATCTTTTAATAAATAAAATAAATTCGTGTCTATTTGGAGGTACACAATAATTGACAAATGTATACATATCTATTATTTTTTTTCTTTTAGGTGGTTTAACAAATAAGTATGTAAAACATTTTATTGCGAATTTGTTGAAAGAGAAAGACGTAAGCAATGCCATATGTTTTTTGTTTACACTCTTCTTTTATTATCTTTTAAGCTGCATTTTTATTTTTGCTCAATGTTTGCTTTGTGTTTCTACCGCATAATTCTTGAATTGATATGTATGTATGTATATATGAACATATTTCTTGTTTTTTTTTTCTTTTATATATTGTAATAAATAAAACAAATTCGTTCATATTTGGGAGTACATATATACATATGTAAATAATAATTGAAAAATGTACATTGGCTTTTTTTCTATTACACCTTTTAAACCACAAAATATATTTTAAAGTTTAGGAAAACATTTTGTCACAAAATACATTTAGTTACGAATAGGATGACAGAGAAACGGACAAACACTCCATATGTTCTTTATTTACACACTTTTTCTTTTAGCTGCTTTTTCAATATAAATCATATATAACTTATTTTTTTAAATAATTGTATGTTAATTGAAAAATGCAACAATTTGTTTTTCTATTAGGTCTTTTAACAATTAAAACAATAAGCAAACATTTTCTAGCAAATAGGATGACAGACAAGAGAATAATAAAAGCCATATGTTTTTTGTTTATATATGTACATGCATACATATGTACTCTTGCGTTCGCTGTTGAGCTGCATTTGTTAATCTACTGCAAATGTAATTCTTACACATTTCCAGAAACTTTTGTATTGATATGTAGTTTTAAGTACATATATCTTGTTTTTTGTCTATTAGGTGTATTAATAAATAATGAATAGAAAGAGAAATTAAACAAAAGCACAGAAAAATTTACATATTTTGTTTACATATACAGTTATTTGGTGCCACTTTTGGCATCTTTCTTTAGCTGCTCTTTCAATAGAAACCACATTTTATTAAAAAATGTGCCGTATGTTTTACACTTATTTATATAGAAAACATTTGTTTATACCCTTTTATACTTAATAAGACTTACCAAAAATATCAGTATATATGCAATTATTTTATAAATTTATGATCTTTATAACTTTTCATTAAAAACACGACTATCCACGCAAATGAAATGGCAGACTATTTGACAGCTAAAAGATTCCATGCATGCGATACACAAATGTGTAGGTGACAATATGAGTCTGGCAATACTTGCATTGATTTAAAAAACAAACGCTTCAATAACAAGTGAGGCAACACTTTAATACTTCATGAGTATGTACTTAAAAACGGCTTGTGGTACACCGAGGACACATTTATTATAATTCTGGAAGAATAAAACAAATTTTCCCCAAAAATAAAAAATAAATTAATTTGATATTTCTGATAATGGACATTGATAACGACCTTGTTAGCAATATAAAAGCATGCAGAACTTGCGGGATACACTACGTAACACCTGCAAAGAATCAATTGATGCATCTTTTTCATCCATGCCAAGATCGTTCGGAAATAAATCTAATACGTTTGGAATTGTTACAATGGAATGTTGAGGTAAGTTTAGTTCATTAAACCTGAAAAAAATATGCTTAACTTGCGTTTGATACAATTGCAAGGTGGCGGAAAACGATGGTTTTCCTCAGTATGTGTGCAATACATGTATTCATAAATTTGAACAAGTATTTCAATTGCGAGCTGCTTGCATTAAAGCACAAAATGAGTTTCGCAAATTTTATGCGCTACCGAATGGGAATAACCCAAACGTCAGAATCAAAACAGAATTTCCAGAACCGGATGAGGATCCACCAATATGCGATTTTATATATGTTGATGAGCTGAGTGACACAGAGTACGATGGTGCAGCGCCGTTTAATTACCCACTTATTCCTATTAAAGAAGAATTTATTGAAGCAGCTACTATACCGATGGAGGACTCGCAGCAACCTAGCAATATGGTTGAATCAGCCTCCAGAATTGTAGTGCAAACGGAGCCTGAGCAGGTAATTCAAAGCGAAAAAGTACCAGATATCCAACCCACTGCAGCTGTAGTTGAATGTACTATGTGCCATTATGTTTGCTTCAATGAGAAAGACCTTCAGCAGCATATGCAAAGTGAGCATGGAATTGGGGATTTGGTGTGCCCTATTTGCGGCAAAGAATTTAAAAAGTCTACTACAGCACGTCTTAAATTCCATATGAAATTCCACACTTTAAATAAACAGGTTAAATGTTCATTTTGCGGGTTTTTATGCAATTCAAAACAAATCTTAAGGCAACATAAAAGAGCAAATCACCGCAAATCTAATTGCAAAGTTTGTGGAAAAGGTAATTATGAAGCATATGCAAATTTTGTAATATAACTATATTATAATAAGTATACATACATAAGTATATATATACATACTTGTATATTATTTCAGCTGTTTTAGCCAAAAAGATGAAGTCACATTTACGTCAACACGAGCTAAACTCGAAATACTCCTGTGAATATTGTACGGAAGGTAATATCTGCAAAACCTTTTAACTTAAATTGGTTAACATCGTTTTCTTTTAGCTTTCGCTTCAGAGACCGAAAGAGAAAACCACATTTGGGAAATTCATGCCAATGAAGACAACAACACTCTTTCCAATTCCGTAACAAATTCACTAACAATTAACGAAAACTCATTTAACATGAAACAAGCAGAAACTTTGTGCCAGGAGCCACAGGAACTTATATATAAATTCATATGTGCTCAGTGTGAGCAGAGGTTTATAAGTCAAATAGATTTAGAGACACATGTGAATAGAGAACATCGTGTTCACTTTGCAACATTTGATCCTCAAACAACATCGTATGTTGACGGTGCTAGAAACAATAAAAGTGAAATGATTCAGAATGAGAATGAAGTTAATGCTCAGGACAGTTTCACAGTATTTGAAGACTATGACAATAATATTGAAATCCATGATCCAGCCAATGATTCGTTAATTAATAACGCAACAGTTGTACAGGAAGACTACAACAGTCTGTCGACATGTTCACCCGATTATGTAAAGCAGAATGAAAATGTGCAAACTATTATTGCTGAATCGGCTTCAAATTTGTTGTCTGCTGGTGGAGAATTCGAAAATGAGACTAACATTAATTTGTCATATGCTGAGAGTAATCTCAATACGTTTGCATGTGCAAAATGCTCAGAAACTTTTGTAACCATTGAACAGCTGCGTCACCATCATGAACAACATATAGCAGCAGAACAGCAACAGGAAGTAGAAATATCTCCGACTAAATTGAAATTTCAATGTGATCTCTGTGTAAAATCCTTTGATTTGAAATTTAGACTCAATCGACATATAAAGAAACATAAACAAGCACTACTTTAAACAAATTACAGCTTCATAAATCATTTCGCAATGTACATATTTTTCATGTACATTACTTTCTACACTCATATAATAAATATATATTTTTTTTTAAATTATATAATTTTTTAATCCCAATATTTAGCTGAAATGAAAGATCTGAAGTTTATTCAGAACTTTGAAATGTAAACAAAAATTTTGAATCAATATTAATTAAGTTCGGAAATCAACTGTTATTATGCATGTCTATTCTTTATTTCGCCATTAATAATTATTCTATAACTCGGGAGGAAAAGCATTTCTATTTATACCTATTTTATTTATATTGCAATTCGAAATATATTCTTTCGATTCGACTTACCGTATAAATCCCAAGATTGTAGGAATATAAGTAATGATTTTTTACCAAATATTTTAACAACTAAAAACTATCGAAAGATTATATTAACACTATTTCGGTAATTTTCCCATCATACGCAACTGTTGCATCTGTTGGGCCTGAAGCATTTTTTGATTTTGCAAATGCTGCTGTTGACCTTGACTCATTTGTGACATGGGCCCCATACTAGCGCCGGGAATATTTGGCATCATGCCACCTCGTCCACCCATTGCAGCCATAGCTCCTATACCCATTGCTCCAGATGATCCCATGCTGCCGACATCTCCTAAGCCCGCAGGCAATCCACCTACAGGCCTATTGAGAATAGCAGGATTTTGTTGTATATCTGATAGGCATGCCTTCCATTCCTCCAAGCGACTATAGTGTTTGTTTAATAATGCCTCTTTCCGAGATATTTCTATACGTAAATCCTGATTTTCATCCTTTATCAATTGGTCTGGCTTCAAAGTGGAGACCAGAAAACGCTTTTGTAAGAAAAATGCTTCCATCTGCCGAGCAACATCTATAAAACGATTTGTTGTTTTTTGAACTTCCAACTCGACTTCCTCCTTATTGGTGCCGGTGTTTGCTTCCAATTTTGTAAGCGAAAGCAGACAGTTTTGAAAAGCCTCTTCGAATTCGTCCATTAGATTTCCATTTACACTAGAAGCCGCCGACATTTTTAACACGCTATATTTATTTTCCTGCTGTCTTGTTACTCCAAGTCTTTCACACTTTAAATGTACATATGTATGTACTTTATATATAAATTGTACTTTGTGGTTCAAATATTTTTTTTTATAAAATAAATCACTGTACTGCTTTTGTGTGCTTGTTCTACTCGTTTTGTTTGCGAAAAAGTTGCCACACTTTTTATAACAGATATTCTAGACAGGGTATCTAAATAAACTTTTTTTTATTCCCCAAAATCCCATGATTTATTTTATCTGTGGTTAAATATATGTTTGAAGAAAACGATATGAGCAATTCCAGCTTTAATTATCCGTCTGTATTGCGATACAGCAATTGGAGAGAATTTGATTTAATTATAAACTTTTTATTTATTTTTTATAATACACCAACAAAACTTTTTTAATCTTGAATTTTCCACTGTTGCTTATAATCGTTCTACACAGAAGTTGGTATAAGAACTTAAAAAATAATTCTATTAAAAAGGAAACAGAGGTCTTTGGTCGGAATCAAACCGAAAATCTCCGAATAATTGAATTTATTCTTCTATAGAAATTAAAAATCTATTCCAAAACGCTACTTCTTAATACAACCGGATAAAATAACACGTTACCTAGCATGTGATACGACTGAGGTAATTTATTTTAAAAACAAAATAAATACTAGCTGCTTCCACGTCGGATACTCTTGTATACTTTATATATTTTGTCTCCTATAAAGATCTAAAGTGACAAATTGAACTGTTTGCTCCTAGAAAATGTTTGCGCTTAAAAACAGTTTCGCTGAATTAATAAAAAAATTTTAACACCAAACATTAGGTTATTTTATATATTATTTTATTACTAATTAACCTGGTGTTTGTTTTATGTATTAATGTGTGTATTGTATTTGTTTAATTATTTTTAATTTAGTTTATAGTTTATAAGTTTAAAAATATTTTGCAATTGTGTTTCAATAAATGATATAAAGTAGTGTATAGGGATAGTTTTTTCTTTACCGTTGTTGGTAATAATTAAACTTATGAAATAATAAACTAAACCAAACAATTTAAATATTATAATTTAATGTAATAATTATAAGTAAAATGATTAAGTAAATTAATATTAATTAATTTATGTATGTATGTAATTGTGTATGTGTTGAATTAAAAATAAAAAAATATGCATGTAATACATTCATTCAATAAACAAATAGATTATCAACTTAAATTTGATTCAGAGTTTTAATCTTCGCTCTTTATTAACAATATGTGTATAAAAAAAAATATTAATTAATTAAATATATATAAAAAATAGCATCTAACTTACTAAAGTGAAAATTAAAGAACAAATTAAAATACAAAAACACTAAGAAAAATAAAAACGAATGCAAGAAAAAAAATCTAAAACTATTGATGAACAAACTAAAGGGAATTATTCACGATAAAACTGGGAGTTAAGAGAGAAGTTATTTAAAACAATGTTCTCTTTTTTAAAGAGATCTGCATTTTAAAGAACATTTTAAAAGAAAAATTTCCTAACTTTCCTTTCAAGGAAGTGGAAAAATAAAAATAATAATTTATCCTATATTTACGGGGATTTGAGAGAAAAATGAAATTGTACAATAAAAGTAATGATACACAAAACAATAAAAATATTATATGCATATATGTACGTCCTAATGGAGAGCTTAATTAGAAATAAATGTTAAAATGTCTCCTAGTCTACAAATGATGTAGACGATAAATTAAAATTTGTGTTTCTTATTATATGCTTCAGATAATTTAATCAATTTCATAAACTTGATTCGGATCGAAACCCGGTGGTGGTGCCGCCGCTAGATTGGGAACGAGTTGTACACCGCCAACACCAACACCAGGCGCACTACCAACAACTCCATTGACCAACTGGCTATTTCCCTGAAAGTAGCCAGCCGCCTGTGGATTTTGATTAACATACAATAACGGATTCATATACAGGCCACTCGGATGTATCAAAGTGGCGTGCAATGACAAAAGATCCTTATACATAGTAGGATCGCCACTATTCATTTGGCTGTACAATTCATTCAAATATGCTGGTACTACTTGTATAACTTGATTTTGTGTCATTTCAGGATGATCCTTAGCAATTTTCATGTTAAGCAATTGTAGTAGTACATCCGAACGAAAACCGAAAATTTTATTAGATGTAACACTGCCAGAAGAATTGCCAAACTGAGTTCCAAAAGCAGTGCGATCGTACGACATGAACTGGGCTGTTTGAACCGTTCGTGTCTTTTCGGCCTCAAACTCTGACCAGGCCTCCTTGCGCTCCGATTCGCTAAGATTCTCACTTTCTTCATTTTCGAGAAGAGAGTCGTGTTCGTGATATTTAAAAAGCAATTTTTCATGTTCGGACAACAGTTCAGCAAACAAACGATCTTTGGGCAATATTGGTATCTCCCGGGGTACACTAGGCTGCAATTCGTATGTGTAGAGTTCTTGTAAATCAGATTGATTATAGTGCCGAGATATTTGTTGCTCATCAATCACACGTTTAGCTGTCGCTTGTTTTGCAACTTGGCGTTCATATAGTTTTTGTTCCATGGTGCCCATGGCAATGAGTCGATATATGTAGCATGGTTTCACTTGACCAAAGCGATAAACGCGGAAAATACTTTGTGTATCATGAGATGGATTCCAAGATACGTCAAATATAACCACACGATTAGCGGAAACCAAATTGATGCCCAAGCCTCCGGCGCGTGTAGAGATCAAAAATAGACGAGCCCTCAAGTTCAATGGATCATTAAATTTTCTGCACATAGATTCACGCTGTTCAACTGAGCACGATCCATCTAGCCGGAAATAATCCGTTCCAGAATTCCAAAAGCCACAGAAATCCCCAACGTCACCTTACAAAGAAAAACAATTATTTTATATAGTGAATACTTTCGTTTCTAAAACCCACCATCGTATTCAAAACCTCTGGTTTTACTATCTACCAAAGATAGAAAGTGTTCAATTGTGTCCAAACTTTGAAGCGATTGGGAGAAAACCAATAGTTTGTCACCAATTTGTTCACATTGTTGCAGCAGTTTCAACAGTATTACCAATTTTGGGGAATGATTTACATTATTAAGTTCTTTGTCGGCCACAAACCGTTTCCACCACTCAGATGGATCATCTCTTTGTGCTGGTGTTACATCTTCTACGTCACTGTCATTCGCTACAGCAGGATTACGGCGGCTATTTCTAACCTTGCGAGACTTTGCGGATCCACCGGCACCACCGCTAGCAAACGATTTTGCTGAATCTACTGATGTGTCCGATGAGGATCCACCGCCACCAGCAACATCGTCATCATCATCATCGTTATCATCATCAATGAAATCATCCATCGAATCATTGTCATTAGCGATTACTTTCTTTCGTATAACAGAATCACTATTGATTCGCATATTCATTGGATGTGTCCATATGCGACGTAACTCTTGAAAATCTTGAAAAAGACGAGCTCCCTTACCTTCTGATATTGAACTGCCAATATCACGTTGTTGCGTCATATAGTGTTCATACAATAGTTGTTGCAATAACGATATTGTGGTATAAACAACATATTCGTGTTTTGGTGGTAGATACGGTGCCAGCACCGAATAATCTCGTCTTTGTATACAACCCTGCAGAAGCTGGTGCAAGATATGCGAACGGTGCTTCATTAGTCGGATATCGCGGTCCGTCGAGTCTGTGTATTGACCGTTCGAAATGGGATTTACGAAACGATTAAGATATTCCTTATAAGTACCCAGCAGATTAGGTTTGATAAATTGAATCATACAATAATCTGCAAATAAATTTGTTTTTAATAAATTGTGCCTCATTAAAATTAATAATGCGGCTTCGAGTTTAGACTAACAAATGTTATAATCTATAATTTTGGGAAAAATTTTATGAATTTTGTTTAACAAATAAATGTATTAAATTAAATAAATACATTTATTAGATGTTAAACATACATGGGACGTTTTCATTGGCTTTATTTCAAATAATTATATGTAATTAAATATTTTCAACTACGCATAAATGCCAAATGATTTTATTTTAATTATAATTTTTGTACTAATTGTAATGAAAAAACAATGAAATATGTGTATCAACAACTAATTAAAATTAAAAAAATATATATTGTAGAAAAATCGAATCTAATGTATAGGGTGCTCAAAATTGAGCTTAGGAAGTAAATTGGCTTAAAAACTCACTTTTTTTTACAAATTTAGTTTTATTGATCCAATGTAAACTAGAAATATGGAAACTAATAATGGAATATGATGTCGAGCATATACTATGTTCACACGGACAGAAATTAAAGAAGATCGCGCTCTCATTCTTGGTTCGCGGGCCAACCTTGATTGAACCTACATATGTACATGTTTCGCAATACATAATTTTGAGAGCGAACGTACGTGTTTGATTTTGAACCTTGTTGCGAACCAGTATAATTTACTATCATCTCTAATTTTGATGACAAATTATCGCAGAACTAGTTGTCCAAAATTATTTTAACAAAGAAAAACAATTGATAAGTGCTAAAATTTAATAAAAACATTGAACAAATATAAAGCACACATATATTTATATTTATGTAAATAAGTAAATAAAATTAAAAAGTAATAAATAGTCAATCGTATTTTATACAGTAAAATAATGTCGAAGTACGAACAATTCTAGAATATGTCGTGTGAACACATGGGTTCGCAATCGAGGTTCACGGAGCGAACCTAGTATTTCAGTTCGTCGTGTGAACATAGTATTATGTCCACCTCTATCACATCGGCAGACGTCCGCTCTTAAAAGCGGCGTTAAATCACAAGAGCAAGACGGCCAATTGTCATCGCCAAATCGAGAAATTAAGCGACCGGAAAATTTCTCATGCTAGTAAATTTTCAAATTAATAATCTTTTTTCAAGAGTTTAAAGTTCCATGGTTAAAATTTGCAACTTTTTATTAAATAAATGTCAAAGCATGGCAGCTCAATCAATTCTTGATATTTCATCATTTGACAGCCAATTTACTTCCTAACCTCAAATTTACCCACCCCTTATTTTGGCATAGGATAAAGTTACTGTTTTGATTAAAATTGAATAAGTATCGAAAAAAAATTTATAATAACACCAACAAAAAAAAAAAAACCTGAAATAAATCATTTCTACTGCAAAAACAAACAAAATATCACAAAAAATAATAGTGTTTTATCTACAAAAAAATTCCAACATTCATGTAAATACGGAAAATTCGCGAATATTGCAAAAATTTTAAAAGCCATAGTTTTAATTAAAATTTTAATAAATTTAATCAAAGAAATTTTAGTTTTTAATAAATTTAAAAACTTTCGTAAAAATCGCAAAAACTTTCTAATTTTATAGATTATATGCATACATAATATGTACTTATGTATAAAGCGCTATATTGCTTAAAAGTGTAAAAAGTCAAAAACTTTGGAAAAATTACAAATATCGCAAAACAATCGAAATTAGGAATTATTTCAAAAAATTTTAAAAAGCGACAATTTCATTTAGAAATGATTAATTTTTTTTTATTCGAGTATTGAGTAGTATTATTATAATTTAAAATTTGACAATTATATTTTTAAATTTTTTTATTTATTTGTTGTGGGTTACCAATATCTAAATGCACTTCGTTGGTTGCTATACCAACTCATCAGTAGATATTTACCATTTATGTTTGAAAAGTTCCAAAGCTCATCTACTCGTACATAAACTCCCAAAAATACAATTTGCGAATTACAAAGCACAAGCAAAATAGTTTTTCAAAAACTTTAAAAACATTATAACAAATAATTGTCTTTATTCATTATGAATGTGTTCACTTTTCTACAAACAAAAGTAAATAAAAATATTTAAAAACATAAATTCTTGAGTATTTGCATGGTATAAAATGTCAAATGTTGACAATTATAATTGAATATATTACAAATTTTTAAGTGTTTTGAATAACACTATTTCTGATGAAATTTACAACTCTTTTTCTGAAATATTTTAAATAATGCGAAATGTATATGATAAAAATAGCGACATTTCGCAAAAACTATTTAGAATTTTAAACACTAGAGAGCTCAAAAAAGGCAAAAACTTTGAAAAAGTTTAAATCGTAGTTAAAACAGCATAAACTTATAAAAAAATTTAACACAACTCGCGAAAAACAATCATTTCCGCATGGTTTTGCCCGCTACTACTTTTAATGTTTCGATATTTCTTTCTCTGATGTAGATTTTGCTTATTTTCATTTTCATAATCACTCTACCTCGGATTACTTCCAACTATTTATTAAAAAAATGTACAATAAAAGTGACTTTCTGCATATGTATGTATGTAGTAAAGCTTTATATAAAAAGGAACCATTGCTTAAATCGCAATTGTTTTGCTTTTTCAATAATTATTCATTAAAAACCATTATAATTTTTTAAAATACGGGTAATTACTAAAATTTCATAAGAATTATTTATTACTCAATGCTAATGAAATCGAGAACTATTTTGTCAGTTTAATGAATTACTCCCAGGTATGATATTAAATAATGGATATATTCTACTTACATTCCTTGAGATTATTTTGTAACGGGGTACCGGTTAAAACGATACGTCTCAAAGTGCGCATACGGGTCACAGCTTTACTAATGGAAGTCTTTTCATTTTTCAATAAATGACCCTCGTCGCAGACCACCAGGTCGGGTCCGGGATCTACCAAAGATTGCTGCAGTTGTTCACGTTGTTTTTTACGCAAACCTTTGGCTTTTTCATTTGTTAATATGCGATACATGTCGTAACCCATAATGCAGACTCCGCCCTCTTCAAACCATTCGTTCAATTTAAAAATTCGCGTATTTTTATCTTTATACTTGGACATGTCATAGATTTCTATGTTGCGTTTGCGTGTAAAGCCTATCCAGTGTTTAAACTCTCGTGCCCAATTATTAAGTGTACTCAGTGGTGAAATGACCAAAACACGTTCAACATTTGTTTTATTTGAGTTCGCCAGAAGGGTGTGTGACAATGTTACAATTTGCATTGTCTTGCCGAGGCCCATGCAATGGGCTAAAATGCAACCAGATCCTGGTTTGTCCTTTGCATCTTCTAGCGTTTCGAAACAAGCGTCCCACATAAATTTTACTCCTGCCACTTGATGGGGTTTAAGTTTTTTCATCAGGCCTTTGTCCACCTCCAATAAAGTTTTCTTTGTTTCCGGATTAAAATCTAAAACCAGCTCGGTAATTTCGACACTATCCGGTTTCTCGTAGATTTGATTATACAATTTCTGGCGCTCCTCGATACGTTTACGCCGATCTTCTTCTTCCTTGGTAGCGGTTTTAGTGCTTGTATTGAGTTCTGATGTTTTTATAATTTTACGTATGTCTTTACGTTTGTTCTTGTCTTTTTTATCATCGTCATCAGATTCATCACTTGAATTACTTCGAATTCGACGCCGTTTTTTATTGTTTTTCTCCGTTTCGAAATCGGAATCAGAATTAGTCGAGTTCTTGCTTTTTTGAAATACCCGCCTTTTGCGTGTAGGAATTACTTCACTGTCGCTACTATCAATCTGCATATCGTCGTCGTTGTTCTCTTCTCCAGCAGATACTCGATCATCTGAGTCTGAAAGCTTCAACTCAAAATCTGAATCATCATTCGAAGATATGCGTTGCTTTCTGCGAGATGCTGATGTCGAAGGTTTATCCGCGCCACCATTCATTTTATTTTTTTTATTGATCGATTTAAGATTTTTGAAATCGGATAACTTTGAGCGTTTTATTTTTACTACACACCGTCTAACACTTGATAGAGGTGGTGGTTGAGCAAGGGGCTTTGAAGCCGTTTGTTTCTTTGTTTTCTTTATTGACACTTCCTCCACCGATGAGTCAGAATCACTCTTAGATTTTTCTGATTCGTCTTGTTCCGATTCAATATCTGAAATTTCTACAAATGAAGTGGGTTTTCGAGTTCGTTTAGGCAAAAATCTAACTGGTTTGTTTGATTGAGAATTGCTTGCTTTTATTTCTCCTTTCCTTAGAGAAGGCGAAGAAGATCTCTTTTTTTCTGTTGCAACTTCCGTCGTCTGTGGCTTTTCAAGCAACTTTTCTAAAGGTACTATGCGTAGTTTAAAACCTGTTGAATTATTGGAGGCAACGCGGAATTGAGGTTCTTCTATTGTTTCTTTTAATGTATTTATGTCGTTTTCAGATTTTTCTATATTTTTTAACGACTTTTCCAATGTTAATAATTTCTTATTAGTACTTCCCGTCTCCTTGGATGTTGAGGTACTGGAGGAATTACCGGTTGAGCTGCTTTGTTTTGTATCTGAACTAGTACTGCTCTCGTTGCTATTTTCATCCTCCAATACCTCTGATTTTTTTGAATTCAACTTTCTATTCTTCTTTGTACTTTTACTTGATTTTGCAGAATTTTTATCCTTTAAAGAATTTTCCTTATTTTCCTCAATAGTTTTATTAGCATCGTTTGAATTGTTGTAGACGAAATCGGATGTGGTATTATCTTTACCCATTTATATTAATATAAAATGAAATATCCACTGTATTTAATGCTATATAAAATGTTCTAAAAAATAAACATTTCGGTTAACATATTTCTGTAATACAAAAACTTTTGTAGTTCTATGCAAAATGTTTGTTGGTTTGCCATTTTTACTTTCTTTCTATACACCATTTTCGTAGAGTGCATGAAATAAAACTCATGTTAAATCAATCTTAAACATGTCTAAGCGTGATTGTTCAATGCTAATACACAATTTAATGCAATTTTTATTTAAAAGAATTAAAAATTATTTGCCTCAGGACAATTACATACCTTTTCGCAAACTTTTATTGAAAACTTAGGCCTCCTTCTGCTTCCTCTTTTCCAACTATCAAGAAGTATTGTCGCTTTGCTTTTTTTTTTTCTTCAATTGCACTAAACTTTTTTCAAAAAGTCTACTCTTTAGCAATAACTTGAATTACATTTCTACAGGAGTTAAAACTTGTTTACTGAACTTCACAATTATAATTGTTTTTAAAACATTATTTTAAAGTTAAATATAAGTTTTCCAATTTAAGTTTTTTCTCAGCCACTAGAAACGCCGCTAAAAATGTACGAAAAACTGTTTTCAGGTATAGAGAGTTGACCTGTATTCGGTGTTGGCAATTCAGTGCATTGTTTTTCTTATTAAGCGTTTTTGTATCATATCAAATTCACAGCTGCACAAAATGAATTGACAACAAGGTGGCGCTGGAACGACAGCTGCAACTAGCAATTCACACAACATTGGTAAATTTGTTCGGAGAAAAAACATGACAGGGGTATAGCAAAATCGAAATTTACACAAAATTCAAAGAAAATTACCCACAGCAAGTTGGAGTCTAACTGAAAACCTAGCTCCCGCCGAGCGGTTTGATTATGAAAAATAAAATACTACCTACTTCTGGCATATCACTACAAATAAAAAGTAAACTATCTATGTAGTACATACATACATACATACTACTTGATCTTTTTGGAACTACATACATACATATTTAATTATTTTTTCTTAAGCGAAAAAGAAATATAAAGCAAACAATCGTATGCAAGATTTTATCCGATAATTGCAAGCAAAATAATTGAAATTTTGAAAAAAATAATATTGCATTGATTAATATAAAACCGTTTAAAAGAAACAACATACAGTACAAACTCCCTAATCCGAACAGATATAGATTCATCTAGATCATGTATCGTCCGGACTACAGTTAAAATAAATTGTTAACCCCAATACAATGTATGTACAATCATATATATATATATATATATATATATATATATAGTTTATTATTACTTAACAGAAATACATAAGAATTAATTTGTATTTAAATAATTTACAGAAAACATAAAGAAAAATACTAAAAATATTCATTTTGAAAACTAAAAATTTATTCGTTTCCAAAAATTTGGCTGTGAAATTCAAAATTACTCAATTGTTGTTTTGATTAATTGATAAAATTTATTTGTACTTTTTTTAAATACTTTAAAGAGACAATTTTATAGATTCCATAAACTGTCCGAAAAATTTAAACGTCCGGATTACTGGATAGTCCGAACTAGCGAGTGTCCGGATTAGGGAGGTTGTACTGTACATACATTTCTCAACAAATACCATATAGAGGTAACTATCAATATACATACATACATATGTATGTATGTACATAATTAATAGACAATTGCGTTTTTTGTGCTGCCCTTCATGCAACTATTATACAACCGATTTTTACAAGACTTCTACCAAATTAAAGGCATTTTTTTACAGAAATCTTTTTTTTTTAATTAGTTTAATTAATTTTTTTAATTGCTTTGCGCGTTATGTTAATTTTTAAGGCAGTGTTGAGGCGCCTCCGGTGTTAAGTAGACGCATTAACTTTGTTAAGCTGTATTAGCAGGCATTTTATTAATTGTTTTACTTCGCCGATGTTTCTGCTAACCGACGAAGGAGGGCGATGTTGTGTACATTAGCTTTGAACAGCATCAATCGCTGTCGGAACAGTTTTTAGTGACCAGTTGCTATGCCTTCATCAATAGTCCGACAATAATTAATACAATGACTTACTAATGTACATCAGAGAAATTAATGAAGTTGATTGACATGCTCTGGCCAGGGTTTGAACCCAGGCCCCAAGTCAGTGTTTGCTTAGTAGTCAACGTGTTAACCACTTCAGCCAACACCAACTTAAATCTTACGCTAAGAGATATGATTTCGGCATTTCAGACAGAGTTACCTCGTGTTTTGAAGTTTTGTTGAATAAAACATTACATTGGGTTGTTTGGTTGTTGCATTTCAACGAACTACCGCTTCACCATTTGTTCAATGCTTTGAAAAGTCTACTACAAGTGGATCACGTACTGCTAGTGGGGCTTTGACGAAATTAGTGTATACCTGTGAACAACTTTCGGTAAGGATGCATTTAGCAGGTTTTCGTACCGTTTTATCCCAAATACAAAAATACAAATGAAAAAATAACTCAAAAAATTTTATAATTTACATAAAATGTATATATATATATATATAAATTTTAAAATGTGTTATATTCAAGATGTGTTTTATTTTTTTAAGCTAATTATAATTAAAAAAAAAATTTAACTCTTTATTGGTAACTCAAATAATTAATCTGGGCGCGTGTATTGAGGATAATTATAAATAAAATTTCATAAAAATGTGTTTTGCACAATTAACATTTAATTAATTTAATGAAGACATAAAAATTAAAAATGGATAAAAAAAAGGAAGGGGAAGATTTGGGATGGAGCATACTAATTGCAAATTAATAGTAATAATTTATTATCTTATTTTTAGATTGCATTATCTCTAATGTATAAAATAAATGTTTGTTATATGTACAAAATTATTTTTAAGATTTAAACAAAATTTTTACGCTTGGCGTAAACTTTTTACTAATCGACTATAAACGCGAATTTTCTATCATTTGCTTCTTGGTACAAATAATAACTACTGTGGGTGATATTTTAAAAACGTTTGATAAGATAAAAAAAAAATTAAACGTTGTTATCGCCGCTTGTGCTTGGGGATGCAGTTTTTAAAATATTCTGTTGTATTGACACAGCTGAAGACGATGGACTTGTTGTTGTTGAAGTGGTTTCTTTAAGTTTTACTGATGGATGCTGAGCCAATGATACTACCTTCATATTTTGCAATGATTTAAGATTAATATTGCCGCCTTGAAAATTGGGCGATAAAAATATTTGACCACCACCTTGTACGGCTAAAACGACGCGATTTGGCGTGGTAACATTTACACTGGTTGGCATTTTATTTGGCGTATTCTTTAATAGAAACAAAAAGCAAAATCAAAGCATTATATATTATAATAAAAAACAGATGTTCTTACTTGAGGCTGTGGTTGTACAATAATATTTTTATTTGTTATTGTTTGTGTTTGAGATGAGGTTGGTTGCAATCTTAACGTTTGTCCCGTCGAACCCAGAAATATTGTTTTGGGCGTATTGGTGTTGGTGGTTGTTATACTGTTATTCATATTATTAGTTATTTTTGTGTTGGACACATTTAAACGATTTGCTGTTGGTACAATTTGTGGCATTTGTTGAACCCTTAATATTTGATTTCCCATTATAACAGTTTGTAATTGTGTTGACGGCGTTGTTAGATTAGATGTTGGACTTTGACTCGATATTATGTTGCCACTCTTTTGAATGACTTGTTGAATGTTTGTCTAAGTAAAAGCAAAAAAAAAATATTTAATCGCATGCAAATTTTTGGAAAAAAATTAAATTTCCCCCAAAATAAAATTGGAACTTATTAAAATCCAAATACAAAAGACATAGTTTTTTAAAATTTTATTTGGTTACTCCAACTAAAACAATTCGGAGAAATTATTTGACCGGGTTAAAGAACCAATAAGCCACCACACACAAATTCACACGATCTATCGTGTTAAAGTCTAATTTGGATTTTCCTCAGAAATTCCACTTATATTTTGAAATTATTTTTTTTTTAATTAGAAGTGCTGAGTGCTCAGGGGATAACGCCTACGTATGCTGTGCATTGTGCCGGAACTCAGGGAGATGGATAGGATAGAGAAGATATAAGTATGTTGAAAATTTAGAAGGTTCAACTCTTACAACTCTGCTTTGCGCGTTATGTTATGGATATAGCGCCATCTGTCATTCAACAACAAAAATAAATTTGTTCTGTGTGAAATACGAATTGGGTTAATAGTTTAGTAAATACAGGAATTGGCCCCACCCTCCCCTCATCCTGCCCCTAGATGTTTAAAATATATTTTAAAACCTGATGTATGAGATCATCTATACTAATATTATAAAGATTTTATTTTTTGTTTGAATTGAATAGGCTCCAAAACGGCTGGGCCGACTTTGATGAAATTTTCAGGGAATCTTCAGAATATTCAGGCGGGTGACATAGGCTATATGAAGTTTTAATTGGACAAAGAGGCGTGGCACCGCCCATATAACCCAAAAATTTAAATCGGCATATTTTGGGCATTTTTTGACCTACGTCGATGATATTTGATACATATGGTATTGGCATAATTTGGAATACGTACCAGGAGAAAAGTGGGTGTGACCACGCCCCTTTTTAGGAAAATCAAACCCTTAGACCGATCTTCCTGAAATTTTCACAGCATGTTACTGTGACTCTGGAAGGAATAATAGGCTATATGAAGTTTTGATTGCACAAAGGGGCGTGGCACCGCCCATAGAACCCAAAAATTTAAATAGCCATATTTTGGGCATTTTTTGACCTACGTTGATGATATTTGGTACATATGGTATTGGCATAATTTGGAATACGTACCAGGAGAAAAGTGGGTGGGACCACGTCCCTTTTTAGAAAAATTAAAAATCGTAATATAGTCTTAACTACTGGACCGAACGTCATTTAATTTTCACAATAGGAATTTTATTTTATAACGAGGGGGTAGCGAAGCGCACCGGGTATATCTAGTACCAAATATGCATAGAAAACAAACATCGTGACACGAGCTTTTTATATATTAAATCATATTAAGAAATATCCAGTCATATACTACGAGTATAATTCAATTTATTTAGTTATAGACAGCAGTCAGTGACAATACTTGAAGAGTATCAATAGTCAGCTGATTATGACGATATTTTTAAAAATCAATTATTGATTTTTTGTAAAACCTAATTTTTTTTTTGGAAAATGAGTTTACGAGTAAATAGAAATTAAGTCGAAAACATATGTATTTGTTTTTACTCACGTTTCCTTGCTGTAGTTTAACTGTTTGGCCGCCAATAACAATGCTGCCTTGTTGAGTCCGTACAATGTTTTGCTGTTGTTGCAGTTGTTGCGATTGAAGTTGACCTCTGCTAATGGTATTCAACGTCTTACCGGTGGCTAGGACCACCTGTTTGCCTTGCAATGTTGCCATATTAATATTGGCCGTTTGATTAACAGTATTTATAACACGTATATTGCCAGTCAAAGCAGTTGCTGGGGACTGTTTTGTAATAATTTTAGTACCAGCAGCTGTGGCAGTTATAACACGACCGGATCCAGTTGACACCATAGATGGCGTTACTTTAGTTGTATCCAAATTAACCAATGAGTTTGTATTGCTTGAGCCAGCTTGTGTTGTGACTATTCTTTGGCTAACGGTGAAGTTTGAATTGTTGCTAAGGGAAATAATACTATTTGGTACAGAAACAATAGAAAATTGTTGTTGTTGCTGATGCTGCTGCAGCTGTTGCTTCGCCACCTGTGTGTGTGGTTTTTGTAAAAGATTTGTTGTAATCTGCTGCTGATTGCTTTTAATTGTCTGTGTGGCATTTCCAGTGCCCGTTATTCGTAATGTTCCACCTTGTTTTTGTATTAAACTGTCTAGTGAGATTATATGGCCACCGGAACTTGTTATAACACGATTGCCAGCCGTTGCTACATTTATATCGGACTTTATTTGTGGACTGGTAGTTTTGAGTATTCTGGTTACATTTGGTTGTTGTGTTACTCCATTATCTCGAGAAACTATAACAACATTTTTAGGCATGTTTTGTTGATTTGTCGCCAAAGTTACTGTATGGGGTATTTGTGCGGATGAAGTATTTGCCATAACCTGTACGGTTTTGAATTGTATTTGATTTTTATTTATAGTTTGTTGCTGCTGTTGTTGTTGCTGTTGCTGCTGCTCCTGCTGCTGTTGTTGTTGTTGCTGTTTAAGATTTTGTATTAGTATGCGTTGCTGTTGCGGTGTCAAGTTCTTGGCATTTATGGTTTGAATTTTATTCCCAGTCGATGAAACTGTCACCGTTTGTGACGGTGTAACAACAACTGAGGACGATGCCATTGGTATTTGTTGCAAGACAATGTTTTTACTTTGGCCTGGTTGACCTATGATCCCAGTGTTACCTAAAATCGAAAGAGGGTTTAATTTTAAACTTTTCTTCTCAAAGAACGTAATGTTAAGGCAGTACTATGAAATAACTGCGAAATGGTACGCCAAATTATTTTTATGCTTTGACCTCGATTCATTATAAGACTTAACTGAACGAACGATATGTTTATTACCAATTTGAAAGCGATTACAGTGAAGTTCGATTCTAAAGAAAATTTCTTTTTTTAGCTTTAATTTTATTTTCGAATTTTCGATATTTTACGAACTATGTACATCTTATGTGATTTTTTAATTTCCCTGATTTATATTTTCATATTTCTATTTATATCGGCGTCTTCTTACAAATTTCGAGTTTTGTAAGTTTTGAAATTAAGCATTTTTTGACGTTTAAATTCGCATTTGCTGCATTTTCGAATACGATTTACATTTCTAATTTACGAAATATTTTATTTTTTTCCGGGGTAATTACGATTTATACTAAGGATCATAAAAAGCGTACATTTCGAACCTGCGGACAAATTTTGATTTAAAGCAAGTTTATAATCTATTTTAATGGCCGCCTCTTTTTGGGTGACAACTAAAACTGTGCATAAACTCTTAAAACCAATATTGTGAAAAAGGAACCTGCAGGAAAGGAAGATGCAGAAAACCAACCAGAAACTTCATACCGCGCGGAATCAAATTAAAAGGGATATAATTTTTCAACTTACCCAAAATAACTCTCTGTGGTTTATTTCCACCCACTACTACACCTGATTGTGTTTTTGTAACACCCGCTTGTTTAAGAATAATGTGTTGCTGTTGGCCTTGCTTCTGCTGCAAAGAAGCAAACTGTTGCGGCGACATTTTGACAATGGATCCAGCTGGAGTTGCAGACGTAGCACTCATAGTTACAACATTGCCATTATTCGATATAAGTTGCAATCCAGAATGCGATTTTTGTTGCTGTTGAGGAGTAGCCGGCCGATCTGATGGTGTCGCTGTGGAAATTATTCTTTGTCTATTGACAATTTGGCTGGTGGTAGGTGAATTCATAAGAGTTTTGACATTTGAAGCGGGTACAATGCGTATGATATTTTGTTTATTGGATAGAGAAACAGATGTCTGGATATTTGCAGACTGATTGACTTGTGGTGTGGAACTGGTGGCGGCATTATGATCTGTAACATTAGACGACTGATGAACATTAAGGCTCATATTATTGGCCATTGAAATGGGTATAATGAGATTTGATTGTTGTCGCTGTTGTGTTAAAAGCTGATGTTGATTAGTTTGTAGTGTTACGCGATTTTGTATTAATTGATTTTTTTGTATGAGTTGTTGGGGTGATTTTAGTTTCTGATTGGCAATTGATGTGATAGTAGTGGAGATGGAAGCTGGATGGGATGTTGTAGTTCCAGCTGTCACTTGATTGATAATTATGGGCTTGTTGAGTGTCACTCTTTTGCCGGCTAAATTAGTGGTTATATTTGCATGTTGTTGCGCAGACGATGTTTGTTGTTGGTGTTGCTGTTGTTGTTGATTATTTGCTTGTGTCGGCATAACAGAGGTGGCATTCGAAACATGTACTGTTTGTAGACCCTGCGGTGTTGCCACTATAATGGGGGTGGTATTTTGATTTGGACCATTTTTGCTTTGTGGCACTTGGAAACTGTGTTGTTTGATTACTTTGCTGTTAGATGTTGCGGGGTTTGATGAATAACTTGTTTTATTTTCGGCTCGTATGGTCGATTTTAGTAACGATTTTTGCTGTTGTGGCTGTTGACTATTACCAGTTTGTGACGGCGGTATATTGTATTTTAAGGGTGGCACAGGTGGACATTTGTTTGTGTTAATTATATGGTTTTGCAAAACTTGCTGCTGTCTTTGTACTAAATTGCTGTTGGTTACAATGATGGGATTTGAAGGCACCAAAGCTGGCATTGTGAGTAACGTACCCTTTACTGGTTTGGAGACATTACTCATTTCTGTGTTGGTCACTAAATTGAATGTGTCATTATCGGCCATCATTGCCGATGGCTTTCCGCTGGTAGCAGCTAACTTGGGCTTTCTTTGAGGTAACTTTTTCGCTTTTCCAATAATTTGATTTTCGTGGTGGACGCGTTCGAATTCATCTTCAGTGCGATTGCGATGAAGATAAATCCATATTTTCCGTTTGGGATCATAGCGAACACAGGGATCGTGTTCGGTGTGCATTCGATCTAAAGCACCACTAACAATAGTTTGTAAAACATTTTCCGATGCATCTCTATTTATGTACTGTGAACATTTGAGAAGTTCGGATATCTCGGCTCGTGTGCCCTCACCATTGGGCAAACGAGCGGTGGCATCTCTGACCAATGTCAATATGGTAACAAAGTTGGGACGATCACCAACCATCATACTGTGACCTCTTGCTTTACTGAGAGCCAATAATGGAGTGTAAATTCCCTTTACTGGTCCCACTACACTTTCATAGCCGTACATGCGATATGTGTAGGCTTTATGTGGCTGTTGAAATCTATCTCTTTCCTGTCTTTGGAATTCTTTTATTTCGTCTATGGAAGCTGCTCTAACGGCCCAGCTAGTGGGATATCTTGGTGGTGGTGGAGGTGGAGTTAAATCGTCTTCATTATCGTCGGTTTCATCATGGGAGTCATCATTTTCTATCGAACTTCTAGGATATAAATCAAATTTCAGTTCGCCTTGCGTTAAAGTGGACGTAGAAGCATATTTGTCATTTGCTTGCTTCCGTTTCTCCATCCACAGTGTACACAATTCACATAATCGAGTATCCGAATCCCGTCCAGCTCCTATCCATTGATAGATATTCAGCTGCACCTTATGTTCAATGAAGGGTACATACTCTTCTGGCAAATCAGGAAAATCGCCGACCAGAAAATTAATAGCTGATTTTAATAACTGAGACCAATTTTCCGACAATGAATACCATTCATTCAATGCTGTTATGGGATTCCTAAGCCAAACATCAATTTTGTGGCTCAAGTCGACATAACACATACGATAGTTTGTTGTGGAGCAGAAAAAGTCGCGTATTAAAGAAAAATAGCAGGCATGAGTCTCTTGAATCAATTCACTAACGTTGGGCGAAGTATTTGAGGACGAGGATGTTTTAGCTGTTATTAACGATGATCTGGATATGGGCTCCAATTTAGGTACCGGTTTCGAAATATTGTCTGCCTGCTGATGCTGATTGCCAGTGATCGATTGCGATCTTGCATTTAACAAACTTGCTTTTATATCATTGTTGCTGTCATTTCTGGACATAAGTTCACTGCCAATAACAAAAGCTGGTATTTTTTCCTCACAAGTGCCTCCAAATGTTTCCACCTCTTCCTGCTGCAACTCAACATCATTGTCGAGCATATTAAACGCATCATGATCACCGGTTAGAAGAGAAGAATCACCGATGCAAAGATTTAGATTATCAGCATGATTAGAAACCGTCATTAGATGGTTGATATTAAGAGTATCGTCAGTTTTGTGGCTATTATTTAATGATGTGGCCAAGGAATGTTGTTGTTGAGTTCTATGTTGATAATAATCCGTTTGTGGAAATTTGGTGGCCGCTGACATAATTTGATACAATTCTGGGTTTTTAAGTGTTGGCTGTATGGGTACTAATGCTGGTGGTTCACTAATTTTTGGCGGTGGCATCGGGGTTGGCGGTAGTGGTGTTGTGAGAGTAATATGTTGTTTTGTTGTTGTTGGTGTGCTGTTATTAGTCACGGGTAATGCATTGCAAATTTTAGCATTTCCTGCAGATAATGTGGTTGTTGTTATTGAAGGAGTTGCAAATGTTGGGGGTAAAGATGTTATAATTTTGGGTCTTCGTCCCGGTGTCTTACCAGAAGCAAACATTCGTTTGAAATTGCCACCCATTTGAGCACGTCCACACACATCTCTCAAACGAATATCAGATGTTTCGAACTCAGGAAGAGTCTAGAAAAAACCAATTTCATATATATTTTATGTAATTTTCATTGGAAATATTTCAAATAAATTATTTTTAGGGCAAAACTAATGGATCAAGAGAAACAAGAGATTGAAGAATTAAAAATTTGTTCAAGAGGTTAAAAGCCGCACCGCAATAACTTATCGCTACATTGTGTTCAGACTCAGAAGCGATACTAAAATCTAAAAGCGATTTCTACAACGAGTCGAGTGACTTGATAAGAAATTGATATGCCAATCATTTAAATAATTCAATACTTTACTATATTAAAATCAAATATATCGTTGACAAAAACATAATAACGTTTTTTTTTTAGAAATCAGAGGTAATTTTCATTTCTTATTTAGGAGTTTGTGTATATTTGAGTTTGAGAATTTTTTAGAATGGTGGTAAAGATCTACTGCTGAATTGGTATTTAGCAACAAATGAAATGCAGCATATATATAAGCTAACCCATAGCAAATAAATTATCCATTGAAAATATTTATATCAAAATTTTAAATTTTACTTACCGGTTCAGTTATTTTTCTTCGCTTGTGATCTCTCAAATAATCTTTAAAGTTGCGATTTGTTAATTTTGACTGCTTCGCCTTTTGTTGCAAACGAAAAGCCTCTTCATCTTCAATGTTATTTTGTTTCGTAAAGATAGTACTATAAATACAACGGTCGGCCAACGTAGATGTCTTAACCGTTTCCTTTATATCGTCCAAATAATTCTGTTGCGATTGCTGATCCTTTATTATTTCTTCAGATAGTTTATCCTCATCATCTTCCTCATCGGCACTCAAGGCAGTATCCTCTTTAACACCTAACTGTTGAGCTATTTGAGAAATTTCGCTAAAAAAACGTTTACGGGCCCGCATGGCCGATAATTTGTTGTCCGTAAAAAGATGTGAAGGCTTAGGCTGTTGTATATTGCGAGTGGATGGAAATTTCATTATAATATCGGGTGATGATTTATATGCATGATTTAAAAGCCTTTGGCGGGATATAAACAGTTGCTTCGCCATTTGTGATACGCGTTCGCAATTTTGAAACCTTTGCTCTCTTCGTCGTGATTTTAATATATTTTGACGTAGTTTTACTATATCCGGTCTGTAGTTTCCAACTTCCAGTTGTTGATGCAGAGCTATTAAAGGCGACTCGCCGAATCGAGTTAGTTCATAATTGAAAAGCATTGAAATTGTACGAGTCTGTTCCACAGCAGCCATTTGAGGCGACAACAATTGATTAAAACGTGGCAGGAATTGTTGTAAATGATTTTGCACTGGGAGCGGTAATTGTTGCCACGTTTCCAATGAGAAAAACTCCTTGAATACAGCAAAGTTTTCACATAAGCCTCTAGGTAAACTTAATACCTGATTGGTAATTTTGGCGAATTCCAAAGCATCTTCTGTTTCTGCTTCATCTGATTCGTCAGAGGAAGTGGATGAGATACTTGATTCACCAGAGGAGGAGGTAGATCCAGCATAGCTCATATAGCTTACATTTTGCTGTTGCTGTTGCTCTTGTATCATAAATTGCTGATTTTGTTGCAATAATTGCATGTGAATTTCATTCACTTCGTTCTCATCTTGGCCATGCACATCCAAGGGTTCACTGTACTCCGTATCTGACATATGGATCTGGGAATTTTAATCCAATTTTGTATTTTTCTGTTGAAGTTTTACGTTTGATCTGCAAAGATGAAATTTTTTACTATTTACTCTTTTCGTAACTTAAACAATTAATCACATTTGTTCGTTAATTTTTCGTTGTATATAAATTTCTCTATACTTAAGTTTAGTTGCCCATTTCTTTCATTTTTTAATATTGTTTTTAATTATTTACACTCACGCACTCACACACAACACTCTTTAATACTTTTTTCCAACTTATTTTCATTTTCCTTTCTTGGTTGTATTTTTTAGTTGCATCATCGTTTTAAACACACTCTTTTTCGAAATAAATTCTTTAAATTATACATTTTTATAAAGCACTTTTTTTACTGTTTATAGATTTTTTTTAATACAGCTAATGGCCTAGAGATATTAGCGCCTTTAATATTGAAAACCTACCTCACACCACCTTATGACCCCCTTCGATGGTAAATTTTTCGTTTCGACACTTTGTTAGCGGTTCCCACAGAATATTGTTAATTTGAAAATGCTTATAGCCTCAATTATTTCTAAAATTGATTTTCTTTTCTTCCGTCTGGGTATAAATGCGCAATTTACATGATTTTTCGTCGTTTCTTTCGCAATTGTCTTGTGGCTTGTACTGCTCTACTCGTGTTTTTTTCACTCGATTGTAATTTTCTGAACATTTTTAAAAGCACAAAATGTCATTTAATACAACATACAAAACATTGAACAAGCCATTTTTGTATGGTAAATACAACACTGTGTACAGTGTTGCTAATTCGGTTATATTTATTTCATGGTTATTTATTTTAACCAACACTACAAACAGAGATAACTTATTTGTTGTCATTAAAATTATGGATATATATATATATATATATATATGTATATATATACAGGAAATTTATATCGTTTCTTCAACATTCCTAACACGGCCCTCCGTTTTGTTGCTGAGTATTTAAAAAAATAAATCCAGTTTTTAAACATACTATTTCCATGTATCGCTGTGTTGTATTCCTAATACTGTGTTTACAACTGAAAATACTGTCTTGACAAAAATAATTACATATTAGCTGATTTTCGTCTTCGTACCGAAGGTGTCCCGACAGTAGTCTGTATAATTCACTAATAGGAGCTTTGTGTGGACCTAGTATGAATGCTAAAAATAAAAAACATAAATAAAACTAAATGTTTACCTATCTTTCGGTATAATAACTATTTTCTATTTAAATATAAAATAAATAAATGTAAACGTTTATTAAAACCAAAAAAAAAAAAAAAATTTTAAAAAATTCGACAATCGTTACATCAGTCTTCCTATAATATTAATAATATTCAATATGTACAGTTATGAAGTCAATTGAAAAAATATTTCTGTATCAGTGAAAAAAAGTTATTATCAAGCAAGCATTGTCAGGTGTAAAAGCTGAGTAAACTAAAAAATATCAAATGGAAATTAGATTCCAGCCCACTTGGGTCCTAATATGGTCTCATTGTTGACGCGAAAGTTGATTAATTCGATATTACATATGTATGTATGTATGTGTTTACACGACAACACATAATGCATTATTAACTTATGAATTATCCATAATAAATGACTGTTATAATATATTTATGTACATATATTTGAGAGACTCAAGCATTGTGAAAGGTATTGTAAAAAATTGATTTTCCTTAAAATTCTATAGATGGATGTGCAATAATCGTATTCACCACTCGGGGCAAAGATTTCTGTTATCATATAACGTAATGGAATTTCTTTTCTGTTAACTGTTAAAAATTTTACAAAATAAAAATTAACAAAGCAAATATAATATTACGTAATATGAAAACACCAATAAGAAAAAAAATCTACTTAAAAACACAAATATAAAAGTCGATTATTTCCAAAACTTATTAAAAGGCAGAAATATCCATTATTCTGTGCTAGTACTGGTACATTGCTGGAAAATGTATTGGACCTATCTGGCATTTCAACGGTGACGAACATCATTTCCAGTGAATTATTTTTAAGGCAAAAGAAGCACTATTTTGCTTTATATTGCATAAAAGTTGATAGCATAGACTAATATTCTGTGGTTGATAGCGAAGACTTTATAAAATTGCGCTTAATTTCTGAAAAGAAAATAAAATTTTTCAATAATCGCAAACAAAAATTTAGCCAACATCATGGCGACTATACTTAGACCAAAACTTAATAGAATACCTGGAGGAGGCATGCCTATAGCGAAAAGAGAATCTTATACAAAAGATCTGACCAAAATGACTTGGCTGGAATTATTGGAAATCAAGGAACGTGAAGAGAAATTATTACAAAATAAGTAAGTTACGAATCTAATAACGTTGACGGTAAGTTAACAATTTTCATTTATCAGATCAAAATTGCAAAAATTACCAGATAAGGGAAAACGTATACAAGACTTCTATGAAAAAGTGGACCAAGAGCTGAGAAGGCGCTGCAATGTAGATGAGGCTGCCAAAATATTTTCCAATCTAAACATCGCCTCACAGGGCGAGAAAACATTGAATGATTTGGAGTGGTATGGGAATTTGAAGAAGCCAGATAATATCGATCCCTTAGAAGGTGTTTTGGATAGTGACGACGAAACAGAAATGGATCCTTTAAAAATAATAGCTCAAAGACAAATGCATGAAAGAAAAGTTAAAGTTGAACAGCCGGAGGTTAAATTAATAACATTAAGCGATCTTAAGGAAATTGAATCATTTAAAGCAGACTGTACGGAATCTGGTATGCCGATCGAGCATAGAACAATAGAAACTGCAAATTCCACCATAAAAGCAGAAATTGTTTCTATTGACATTAAGGAAAATCTAAATGCCATTAAATCCAAATTTGAAAGCCTTAATAATATCACAAAAGCTCTCAATGATGACTCTAGGAGTAGTAGCTCCTGTTCACATACTGTGGACTTGGAACCTCATGTTCATTATTTAGTAGATATAACTGAAACTCATGCTCAAGCGCCAGCAAGGGAAAAGTTCAGACCATTTCGCACTACAGTATCGAATGTACATGACCCCAATAAAGAAAGACAACGTAAGAAAGGTAAACATTGGGAAATAACAGCAGCTACTCCACCTCTTATTCAGCATAGCGAAGCTCAGCTTTTGTCCTTAATGGATTCTGTAGAAATTCAGGCACAATATTTAATAAAATTAAAGGTATTTTCTGGAAATAATTTATCAATCGACCTTAATTACTACTATTCGTTGATAATTTCAAGGTCATTTTGATTAAATTGCACAAGACTTAAAAATTGGAAAATTTTTCCGTCTGTTTTGAACAAAACGAAATACATATTTTCTAATCAGTTCGTTCTCAGATTGCAGTTTCTTATAGGCACATCTATCATTTCCACTACGTGCAAGTATACATTTCAAGGGCTGTGCACATACAGTAAAATCTCGGAAAAGTTAAGTCCCGAAAAAGTTAATCTCGCGGAAAAGTTAATCAAGCGGCTGTCTTCACGTGCCGCTCAAAAAAGTTAATTTTTAATTAACTTTTTCGAGCGTGCATAAAAAAAAACCGAAAAATTCTGAGTGAAGAGAAATATTTTCAGTTACGGTACTTCACGAATACATATTTTGTTTTTACTACGTACACATTTGTTTTATGTAAAAATGCAATTCTTGTCTCACAATATTTTAAGCCTTTGTTGTGAAAAGAACGCGGTCACAAAAATTATTTAAAGTGCGTAGTAAAGTGTGTGAATAAAAAATTATTTAAAGTGCGTAGTAAAGTGTGTGAATAAAATGTCAACAAAAAATAAAAAGCAGCAAAGACTGACTGTTCTACAAAAATCAGAAATTTTGAAAAAGACTGTCCAAGGTGTTAGTGGTAAAAGATTGGCATTAGATTATGGAGTAACAGAAGCAGCTATCTCAAAAATTAAAAAAAAGAAAAATGAAATATTGGAAGCTTTGAGTAACTCATATGAACAGGTACCAAGGAAAACTCTACATAAAGCAGAATATGTTGAGTTGGATATCCAATAAGATTGGTCAAATTGGGTTATCGAAATAAACTTTTATGCAACATGCTTGCAGACGAAAACATTTCAATTGACCGTATGTTGAAGTTACATACAATTCGACAAGCCATATTGATGCTTAAGGCAGCTTGGGATGAATTGTTGCCAAGTGTTCTCAGCAACTCATGGAATAAAATAAACAAGTGGGATGATGATGAATATCAAGACGAAGACAACATTCCACTGTCTGCGCTTATTGCACTGAACAGCGAATACAACAATTCAATTAACGAAGTTCAAGTTTTACTTTCGAAGGTGGCCGATAATGTGGAGATCAACATAGATGACGTAGAAGGCTGGAATGAAGATCAAGCAACAGAGGATGTAGAATGCGAATTGTGTCTTCTGATAGCTCTGACTCAGATATCGAGCAAAGTAGCCCACAAGAGGAAGTTAGTTATAATTTAGCACTCCAAAGCATAACTAATTTAATAAAATACTTCAAAAATGATGTAAAAGAGGTGGAAGACTTGATTCTCAAACGCACTAAATTAGTAGCAGCCTACCACAACAAAAGCAAGAAACAAACAACTTTAAAAAGTTATTTCACAACACCTAATACATAACTGAAATTTTTTAATTAATCATAAGTATGTACATATAATATTAAAAATAAATGAAATAAAAATATTATATACAGAAATATATGCTTCAAGCTTTATTTCGATAAATTTAAAAAACCTTCGGAAAAGTTAATAATTCGAAAAAGTTAATTACCCTTGGGACATTTTGATTAACTTTTCCGAGATTTTACTGTATTACGTAACGCTATTTTAAGAGATTTTATTCCACCTCCCACCCATCGTAACGCTTTTTACTAATTTTTCAGTGCAAAATTTCCAATCCGTAACAAATCTTTAACAACCCCCCCGACCCACGGATCGTTACGTAATATGTGTACAACCCCTAATACGGAAACAGTATGTCGGATATCATCTAACAAAATAATGAGATGCACGATAAAACTTCTTTCATTATTTTAATTTTATCAGTAAAACAAATCGTTAGTTTTTTAGTTATTGAAAAAATCGCTATTTTTTAAAAAAGGGTTTTTTTTCTAAAAATTTGAAAATCGAGATTTTATTTACAATTACATATGTACCTCCATATATAAAAATAGTTTCACGGTAATTTTATCATGCATCTGTTTGTTTTCTGTTGCTAAGAATCGCACTACTGGTTCCCGGTTAAGGTGAACGATAATGGCGTGACTAATAATTATGTAACAATAAGTGATATGACAATAAATAAATCTGCAAATTGATTAGAAAAAAAAATGTACTTTTGCTTTCTTGATTTGATCAAAACGGAATTTCGCTGGAAGCCTGTGTTATTAATACGCATAAAATTTTTCAGGAACTTCAAGAAAAACAAGCCGCTGAACGCTTAGCTGCCAAACTGAAACGTTTAGAAGATCGTAAAATAAAATTACCATCTGAAGAAGAACTTAAAACAAAATCTTCTTTTACTAAATATAGAAATCCGCAACATCAAATCCATAAGATTGAAGGTGAACGCAAATTCAATGAAAATGATGAAGTTCACGATCCTTTAGATGAGGAAAAGTTTAGCGGTGTAAACTACACCGTTTACGAATAAAGCTACAGGTACTTTTCACAATATTCCAATTTGTAGTTAGTTTATTTATTTTATAATTTATTTTCAACAAACAAACATTTAACACTGAAACATTTAAATATAAAATGGAGTTTGTTTTCACCAAAAAAGTTTCTATCTGTAGGCTTTCGTAAACATTCAAGTAATTGTTAGGAGCTGTGCTCTGTAATATTTTTATATATCCGTTGTCCAAATAAAGAGTATTTTTTTTATAAACTAATGTATTAAATTGAATAAAATTGCGTAGCTGTAGAGGCCTGCAATTCAATTTGACCCATTTTGAATTGCAAACGTTGTAACCATTTTAGCAAGTTATCCACATGATTTGTCTGCTGTTCTTCATAATCAGGAGCATAATCACGTACATTTTGTAAACGTACATGCAACGTATCGGAAAGCTAAATTGAAGTAAAAACAAATACAAAAATATTATTATTATATATGTATGTATATGTATCATCAATTCCTCCAAGTGGAGGGGTAAAAGAAAATAAAAAGAAAAAAAAAATACACGAGAAACTAAAAACAAAATACAAAAAAAATGTACTTATATGTTTTAATGCTTCTACCTCACAATTTGTAAATTGGAATAATTTTATTCAGGCTCAAGGTCATGCCATTGTGAAAATTTTAAAATATAAAAAATGTATGGTGACAACAGAATCACACATGGGTTAAAGGCCGTGCTTTACTATTCCACACAATCGTTCGATTCATTTACAGAAAAATCTGACCGAATTTAAAAATAGTTTCAAAATGGCGTTGTAGGTGCCACACTAAAACACAAAACTGATGCCAAACCTTCTGTTTGTTTTGTGCAATCATTTATTTTAATTTAAGTATTTAATTAATTATATTAAAAAAAATATTACATCCCTTTCGTGGTATAAAACAAAAAGCATAACATGTTACGAATAAGGACAGAGTTATTATTTTGAGGTGGTTGATAATATATACTCCTCTGATCGCATAAAAATAAATTTTACAAATCGCACGACTTGCAAAAACAAGATATGTCACACAATTGCATTTTTATTTCACACTGCCATACTTTTTCAGCACAAATCTCACTTTGGCACATCGCACGATTGTGTAGGATAGTGAAGCACGTCCTTTAATAATTAATAAATACTACATAAAATACTTGAAGTCAAAAGAATCGATTTCGAAAAATCTCTTGATATAAAAGTTAAGAGACAAAACAGAGAAAAAAAAAAAAAATGGTTTTTCTTTTATCGCCTCCCGTCCATTTATTTCACACTATAAAATTACCTGTGTTTGCGACGATAATACTGGACTCCATAACGGCAAAAGCTTGCTTAATACAGTGGAGTTTGTTTCCTTTAATGCCTCTAACAAACTTAGAAAATGCAAATTGACCATTTCGGAAAGCTTAAATAAATAAACTTTTGCTAAATTCTGCCAAATGTATGATTCCAAGCGATTTTACTTACCTTTGCGTTGGAATTCTGAGAGAAATCGTTAGCGTCCTTTGTAGGCTTTGAATGCGAAACCAGTTGCAGTATGCAGGGAGTTACTTTTGCCCAAAATTCAAAAAGAACTCCCATTGTATTTCCCTCCGGATTGTTGGAGGTATGGGCTATTTGCTCCAAATAAACAGTCCATAATTGACACAATGTAAAAGCGTGAAATAGTGAAGACATGTGCAAGACAGAAGTTTTAGATTGCTCTGCGAAACCAGCAAATATAACTTGTATATGATCGGCAATATGGCAGGAGGCTTCCTGCGGCACAGGCTGAGAGAAATTTAAATGTGCCGCTGTATTTTGATGACCAGCAGTTGTATTATTTGAGCTCGTAGCAGGCTGGCCTGCAGTTACATTTGTGTTGGCCATTATATGGCCAGTTGAACGCTGTTGAATAAGAGCCATATGGGTTAGAGAACCCAATAGAAGCCAAGAAAGCAAACGCATGTGACCCACACATTCAGTAAATTCTTTTGGCCTTTAAATTGCACAAGTTGCGAGTAAGTTTATCTCTTAATAAACTTTTTAATTCATATTTAACTTACCCTTGCTGCAGCGAAGAGGGTGCATTATACAGCCATGGCAAATATCTGGCCACTGCTTTATTGTCTCTAGAGTTGCCTCGAGACATTTCCAACGCCAAATACTGAGAGACAGCTCCCTTCAAAATGCCACCCAAAGTATCTTCACCCAAACCATTTTGCGTTTGGGAATTTTTAAAATTCTAAATTTATTTCATTTTGTATTAGAATGATATGTATCATATATTCTAATTTTCACTAATCCCTTACCTTAATTTTACTTAAAGTATGAAAATCCGCTAGAAAGTCTATGACATCATTAATGTATTGTCTCAAACAATCGGCCGAGTTGGTAGAAATTGTTGGGGCAACCTCTGGTATATCTTGCAATGTGCCCGGCGGCAAAGTACCACCGGCATCCAGCAACACAAAGCCAATAATCATAAGCAGATTATGGTCTGGTATATTTATTTTAAACTTTAAAGCCTGCACAAACTCAAAAATCAATTGACGACATAAATACTGTTTGTCACGATCACGAGAGAATGATCGCGAATAGATGGATATATCATATAAAACTGAATAGTCTAGATTGGTGTGCTGTACACAATAGGCCAGTATTTTAGAGTAGGGATCCAATAAGGTTTTGGGTACACAATTTAAACGTAATGTAGCCACGATTAAATCCAATAGATATTCATGATTTGACAGCGTTGGCAATATAACAATCACTTGTCTAAGTAAATTTTCCAGACTGGTCATGGCTTGTGGCCAAGCGGACTGTATAGTAGGATCGGGCACTACACACTGTAAATATTCGGCCATATTACGAAATATAATCGGCAAATTTTCTACCGGCAATGATTTTTTAGCTTGTAGAGCTTCACACACCATATAAATCGGACTAGAAGCATTTATTTCTTGAAAATCTTGCAAAGCTTTTGCAATACTGCGGAAGGTGTTGCGTCTGACTTTCACTAAAAAAAAAAAAATACATAAATAAATAAAATATTTCTGATGCTTTCTTAAGTTGTTCAAGTTTTACTTATAACTTCGGTTTGAAGAACTTGCAAAAATATGCCATTCGGAGCCAATTGATGCAAAACACAGCGTAGAAATTGTAAAGCTACAGCCTGAGCGCTGCATAATAACGGGGGACCATTTTCACCTTGCCAAGCATACGTGCATGTTGATGATATTCTAGAACAAAAATTATTGTTATTTAGTAGGAAAGTTTTGATATATTTAGGACCAAAAAAGAGTTAAAAAATACACTTGTCTCGGTCGGGGTTTTGAAACTTTATATCTGAATTTCTTTGTAAGGAAGTTTAACTTAGGGGCTGTGCACATATTACGTAACGTTCCAAGGGGGGGGGGGGGTTAAATATTTGTTACGGATTGAAAAATTATTAAAAAGCGTTTCTTTGGGGGGGGGGGGGGGGTACAAAATCTCCGAAAACAGCGTTACGTAATATGTGCACAGCCCCTTAGCCACCTGTTTTTTTGTGTGAACCATAAAAAATGTTAATGCGTCTACTTAACACCCCGAGGCGTCGCAACAAAAAAGCGTACAATGCCTTTGTTCTTTCATCCTTCCCCATCACCTTTATCCGTTTAATCTTCCCCTTCTTCTCTACTTCTCTAACAGATTACAAAATCGACGCAACTATACAAAAGCGTAAACCCCGATAAAGATAAAGATATCCACGAAAGACTAAAGTACTTTCTTTAACAAAAAGAAAGTTGAAAATCGGCTCATAAATAGCGGATACATCTTTAAAAGACAAAAAGAATTGATTAAAATCGGTCCATAAATGGAAGTCTTATTCGATATTAATTATTTTAGGGGAACAACTTGACCCCGATGGCCATGTAGATTCTCCAGCTTTTCGAACAGCAGAGCGTTTATGACCTCCTTGTTTGCTTCAATCCGTTGCCGAAAAAGTCGGGCGACAACTCATGGCTGGTCCCGTCCAGCCGCATGACATCCAATACGATTTCTTTATGTAGTGAAAAAATCCTGCTGTAACTGGTTGTTGGGCCCTGGACCCATCGTAGAATAGACTTTGCAATCGGAAGGCCGAAGGCAAAACATTTTATTACGAGTAGTTCTCTAGCCTTTTCTAGCTCAAACCGGGGGGGTTACTCTGTATTTCGTATCGAAAGTAAAAGCCTTGGAATTGCAATGTAAATAGGTGACAAATTCGAACAGTTTTCTCTTCGAATCGAATTACACAGTAACCCACCTGTATTCCACTGGAGGCTCTGCCGACCTGTGGAACAATATATGTACTGCGCCTCTGAGGTTGGTATTCATGCATGCTGCTATCATACGAAGCGCCGTTTTGCCAATTTTGGCAAAAGAGGACGCCGCGTACTCCATCTTTGATCGTATATGTCATATATCGTATATCTAAAGTGCCCGAGAGGTTTGGCCCCAATAAGTGCAAACCGAGACCATCCTGCGGAAAGCACAAGTTCTCTGAACTCTTTCCAGTACTGTCCGAGCATGATTAGCCGGTGAGTTGTTCATGCTGATTATCTTGCCAAGATATTTGATTTCCTTTGTCTGTGTCATCTCTACGCCGTCCGGTGTTACCCTGATCGTGTTCTTCGATTTTGACAATTTGTTAGTTGGTTCCCAAACCATTTCAAATGAAAATAGATCTTTCAAAATCTGTTCGTAAATGATGATAGAGTTAAAAAAATCCCTGTTTTGATAATCTCCCTCATTCTTTGAAGTCGGTTAAAAAAATAATAAAGTTTAAAAACTCCGCTTAAACGGCGATATAGAGCTTTTAAAAAAATTCATTAAACTCTTAAACTTCATCAAAAACTCCGAAGCTCAAAGTTCAACTTGAACGCCAGAAATAGATCGCAACTTAAATGTGTATTTGATTACAGTTAGAGAGAAAATATCGTACAAAAGCGGAGATCTTCAGGTTGGCCCATATTAAAGTTAACTTTCCCAGACTTAATACTCACTTCGAAGTAATCGTTAATATTTCTGGTAAAAATGGTGCAGCCATGGATGGTTCACGATGTATAAATGTGCCCAATATAACAATAAGTAAACCGATCTCTTCGTCGGTGTATTCCTCAATTAAAGCGCCACATTCTGAACAACGTTCAGACACCGTATAGTCACCCACACGACGAGTGCTCTAAAAATTTAATAAATTATTTTTTATTAAATATAAACAAATTAATATACCGTTCGATTAGGTTGCGGAATATTTTTATCATGAATGCCGAAACCACCATTGTCTTGGCCCTCATAAAATTCCTCGTCATCTTCCTCGGGCGGTTGATAAGGTGGTGGCGGCCAAGAGCCAGCATAACGTGAACGTATATCGGGTAAAGCATTAATGTCAACTGCAAATGGAGCCATCTTTTGACGCGGCTTTTTCGAACTATCCGAACGCGTAGCCATGTTGGAGGGAATTTGGGCGCCAGAATTAGATGGACCAGCACCATATCCTTCATGCATTTTTACATCCTGTTGAACGCTTTTCAAAATTGACGTATGCAAGTCATGTTGAGCTTCATCGTGTTGTGTGGGTGGTGTTGGCGCTGCAGTGGCACCCAGATGTGGCTCTTCTAAAGCCACTTGCTTAATTAATCGTCGTGGTGAAGCTGTTCGACTCGATGGTGTAACATCATCTTTAGTACTTTCGGAAACGTCAAGACTATCTTGTTTTAAATGGCTAATATCGGGTAAATTGAGACCTTCTCGTAGGCGTTCTGCTATAGCTGTAACATTTTCCTGGGTGCCTATGGGCAACAATCGCTCTGGTGTGGGTATTTCTAGGGCTCCGATATTTTTCGGAGCAGGCGGCAAAGACGATGAATCTATTTCATCGACAGGATTAGGCATGACACTCATTTTGGATAGAGGTGAATCTGGAGAGCCATAGGCTTTATCAGATCTTTTCAAAGATTTCGATGCCAGTTTCTTATGCGTGGCACTTAATCGAGAGTCCTCATTGCCATTTGACGATGAGGATGTGCCAGCACTGCACTCTATAATTGTCTTATGTCTTCCCATGGGCTTCTTTGATTGCTCCACAGTTGTTGGTTTGGCCATAGGATTTTTGTCGGAATTCTCTCCACTAGCGTTAGTGGATCTGGAACCATTTGTAGAAGCTTTTAATTTCCCATCCATAACTCGTGGGCTAATATCTTGTAAAGCTCCCAAAGCTTTCAAATGATTGGTAGCAATTGCTGCAAACATTTTAGAAGTAGAAGTTGCTGCTGAATCTTGCGATTTATTACGCACGGTGATAGCGCGATGCACATCCACCGGTGGACTTATAATAGCTGTCTCTGATGGCTCAGTACCTACCAAAGGTGTTACAATCATGCGAACACCTTCCTGTAGACTATGACGCGAGTGTGTCGCTACCACGGTAGTAGAGACCGTCTCTGAAACACTGGACTTAATTTTAGTAGTATAAGTGTCACCGGTTTTTGTGGTGATCATGGTTTTCTGGTTTTTCATTGTCTCCTCTGTAGTACGCCGATTTCGTAAAGCTTCCAATTTAGTAGAATTTATTTCCTCAAAATGTATGGTATCATCGAAAGATCCCGGAGCACTACTGCCGTGCAAAGTACTATCAGATAAATCACTTTCTGGTATGGCTACCAGCTCCGATTCGGTTTCATCGGCCTCCAAACTGGAATCGTTGTATTTTCGAAAAGCATGCTGCAGCTTAGGAGTGAATGCAACATTTTGTGTTTTACCCTTTGAAGCGCCACTAGTGCCCTCCGACGGAAACATTGGACTAGCTGGCGGACTTTGTTCCTTATCCTCTGGATCTGTACCTAACGATGGTTGGCTTACATCGCGTGATCTAGAAGTGCCTTGTATATCCAATATAGTTGTTGTCGGTATACGACGACACTGATGAAAATGATTACGTAAACTATTCATTATAATGCGCATAGCTGAATTAACGTAAGCACTCTGGGGTGGTTGGGTATAAGAGTACTTATAGAGCACTACCAGCATCGCAAACATCCAATTGCGTCTGGGATACAGTTCCAAATACCACAAGGAGTAGTTGAAAACTTGATTCTGATACAAATCTGCAGCATTATTATTGGGATTTGGTGCATAAAGGATTACTTGCATAACAGACGGCAATATATGTCCACCAATTAAATGATTCTGATCCAAAACCTGAGCAATATTAGCCATAAACGCATTAAACACTGCCGAGGCTCTAAATGGGTTAAAAAAAGACAAGAAAAAAATTTGAAAACTGAAGTTGCAAATTTAACCGACTCTACCTCAAATTCTCCGGCGAAGTATGGAATGTTTTTTCAATTTGATTGTGACCCAGCAAGAGGAAAAGATGTTTCAAAACAATACCCTGGGTCTTAGAAATCGGTTTGTCCTCAGACGGATACGCTTGATCGGGCCTAGACATAAATTGCATCAATAGAAAAACCAACAAATGTATTGTTTCACGATCTGATTCTTCCAATTCCGTAATACGACTCAATAGACCAATAAGACTGTCATCGTTCATGCCACTTAAAGAGTGAATATGACCATCTATACAAGCCATCGGCATAAAAAGAATAAAATACATTTCAATATAATATTTATAAAAGATAATTGAAACTAACAACTTGTGCAAATTATTACAAAGTCTTATCATATACAGAATTAAACTTAAAGGACATGAGGAACAAAATGTAACATGGTGCTGGGAAAGAGAATCAGGAGAAGAAGGGAATGCTTTCATGTTATTAAAATGAAACTTTGTTATAAATTCCAAGTTTTAGTTCTTATTTTCTCATCAGTATGCTTTCGTTTACACTACACTTACACTACATTCACACATACATATGTATAATAGATTTAGTTCAAGATTAAGGATACTAAATGTCAATTTAATGTACAGATTTTTATAGATTTTAAATAAACAAGCAGTTTATATAGTAATTTTGAAGAATACATACCAGTTTTGCATAAATTTTACATATTTTTAAATAAAAATGAAATAAAAAAAATAAAATGAGATGTTTTTTAAAATAACTTAGAATTGAAAATTTCATTCTCCTACAAAATTAATTTTAATGGGTTAAAAAAAGAACATCCCTGCTAATCTCAATTTCATCTAGAGAAGAGAGTAGGGTCCATGGTTGGGAGACATTGAGTTTCTGAAATTACGTTATTTTAGCAACCTGAGGGAGGAGAAAAGAGACTGTCTGTCTTAAGCGGTGCTAAAAAGGCCCACGTGTCAATTTAAGTTTCTTCAGCAGAGCAGGGTGGAACCGGAGGTGACAGCTACTGAACAAAATTTCTTTATTGTAAAGTAAAAATGGTTTATGGACCAGTGGACAGGCCTTAACTGGGAATGCTATCGGTAGTACAGATGTCTGTCTTGTATTACCGTCAGCACCTGCTTTTAAGTCTAACCGTATCCAACATTGCAATTCTCAAATTTACCTGCATTGAATAAAACAAGAGAGTTGTTAGGTATTGTGTCAAATCAAACTATAACTTAGGACCTGGGTTCGATTCCCGGTCAGGGAATTTTTTTTATTTATTATAAAGTTGGGCCATAGTCACCGTGACCCAAGGATCTTTTGTGCAGCCCAAATGTTCACCGAATAATGTTAAGGCTAAAAGTACGGTCACATTGGGGAAACATTTGCTTCAAATATGTTGGTTCGTGTTTAACAAAAATTTATGTAAATAAATACACAACTTGTTTTGTGGTCACACTACGCACATTTATTTTCCCATTTTGTTTGTTGAAACAGCTGTCAAACAACGGCAGGTGCTAATATGGGAAAACATATTTTCCCGGTGGTCACACTTGAACAAATATTTTCCTTAACAAAATATTAGAAAAAACTATCAAAAAACATAAATTTGATTTTTAACAAACATTTCGTTGCTAATGATTAGTTTCTGCAGTTGGGCAACCAAAAAGTAATATTAACAAAATAGTTTTGCAAATTGCACAAAAACTATTACTTTCACGCTTATTCCATATTTCGTCGTCAATTTTGAGCCAACACCGATTTGTACATTTCAACACAAGTGAATAAGCAATTTTTTTTGCGAAGTGTGATTTTTCGCGTTTTTACCATTCATTTTTATTTTAACAGTTTTGCGATTTCTGATTAATTTATGTGCATGTTTGTGTGTTTGTAATATTTTCGTTAACCGGATTTGCAAATTATCGCCATATTCTCGATTTAGGAAGAATTGTTTTGCATTCTTTATGGCTGTAGCATTTTTTTTTAAATATTATGGCTTTATTGATATTTAATAATTTTTCGCAAGTTGTCGCTTTTTCGCGAAATTTGCAATTCTGCCAAACTTCTTGCCTTTTTTGAATTTTTTTTTGTTTGTTTTTCAATTTTGGCTTTTTAAAAATATTATAGAGATTTTTCGCTTTTCTCGCAGCAGGAAGCAACATAAATTTTTAAATTTTTTATTAGCCAGCATCAGTAGTAGTTTTAGAGAATCACGAGGCATGTCAAACAAAGCAGCCAAAAAAATATCAGCCGTAAAAATCTTTTAGTTTTATTTGACTCTGTTTGCTCTTAATTGTTTTCCCAAAATAAATCAAAATATTTGCATTTTAGTGGTCACACTTTGTTCACATTAGACACATTTTTGTTTGGCAGCAAATAATTTTGTTTGCCATTACACAGCTGTTTTGCTGTTTGCCTCTAATAAATATTTTATGGTCTGACTACGATAAGGAAATATTTGACATTTTTCGTCAAATGTTTCCCCAATGTGACCGTACTTTAAGAATAAAGCCAGTCATCCCACACGGATGACTCCGTTCTTTGACATGTCCGAGTGATAAGCCAAATAAGGGTTCTATGCGCTTTCCTTAACATTTCCGTCTTAGACATTCTTTACATTCTTTAATAATGACATAGACTTCGGCTTGGAAAATTTTAGGACATTTAACCATGGAAATTGCTTTTTGGAAATCGGGTCCATATATTCCTGCCCCTGTTTCTCCATTTTCCTGTTTGGAGCCATCAATGTACCATATATTGTCAGCATCTTCATGTCATGTAGAATAGTTCCGCCATTGACTCCGTTTAGTAATCAGAGTGTCGGAGTCAAAGGTCAGGGAAAGTCAATCAAAATTATAAATTTTTCTAATGTTCATTGTAGTTAGATTGCTTAAGTGATGAAGGTATACCACTGGTCAGCGATTAATGCAGTTCCCGGCTAATGTGCACCACTGCGCCTGCTTCTTTGTCGATTAGCAAAATCATCAATTAATAAAATTACAGCTCACAAAACTGAAGAAATTTAATGCGTTTTCTTAACACCAGAGCCGCTGTTCTAAATAAAAATTTTTCTACATCGCCACCATCTATCTTCTCCACCCAATTCCTTTCTCTTTAGTTCCTTTTGCCAGGATATGAAGAAGACCATGCTGCAAACGAAAAAGTCAAGTATGTACAGAACAACGTATGTTTATAGGATCGGAAGCCTTCTTTGACATCTCACAAGAAGAAATATGTCAAAGATTAGTAAAATTCCTGAGCTCAGATCGAATTCGGTCGAAAATTGGAATGCCCTTCACGATCTCAAGACGATTAAAAAGATTCAGCACGTCGATATACCAAACTGATACTGGAAAAAAATGACTTAAATTTACTAACGGGGCTGTTTACCGGGCGCTGCGGTCTCAGAAGACACCAATTTATTGTTGACAACTCTAAAACCAAAGTATATAGACTCTGCAAAACGTTGGAAGTAACGCTGGAGCAAATTCTCTGTGATCGTAGCAATGCGCTGAATAAAGTTCGTAACCGACGAAAGAAAGGAAACTGAAATAGGAATCACTTTCAAATGAACATTAGGGTGGATACGTTTATCTCTTAACAATGGTCAAGACTTGAAGTTGGTGTAGCCACATGACTTTGGCAGGAACTAAGACCCAAGATGATCATCGCATAAGATGAGATTTTTGCGTACTGGACTTTATTAGCATTTAACTGATAAAGACTGGGCACAACATTTTAAATGTGATCATCAGACTGAGTAATTGCAGGCGATTAATTCAAACTTAGTGGTGGGAATGGATGTCGATGGAAATTTTGGGTGTAGTGGGGCGTAAAGGTATGGTCACACTTGGCCAACATGTGCCCAAAAAAACGTAACCACTAATTTTGCTTAGGGTTAGTGTAATTTAACGTGATTTTTATATCACAAAATGAAGTCAATTATGCCACAAAATGCTATTTTTATATTATTTTTAATAAATGCGAACCCATATTTAAAAAAATATTGGAATTAAAGAAAATGCAAATTTAGCTTGTTTGGTGGTCACGTTTTTTCGGCAAATATTTGGCAAGTGTGACCGTACCTTAAGGCTACAACTCATTTAAACAAATGAATAATCACATATATTCGCAACTAAAACAGCGAAAGTGTCGAAAAGTCTTGGTAAAAATATATAAATTGTTCCGGCGATGAGGGTTATCTGGTTGTTTTGCCTGAGATTAATGGCCTGTCGCACGATGTCGACTGATCGATAGTGCTGGACTTGTAAACGAAAACCAACTGATTGCGATCTACGAACCTTCCATTTTATTTATTTGTTTGGCATTTGTGCAAGTAAAGAAAGTTATATAAAATTTGTTATTAGTTAAAGCCAAGTTAGTTTTTCTACGACTAAATATCGGTGAACATTGTGGGACACGCCGTAAATCAGTCATTGAATTTTAAAATATGTATATCTGATAAACCATAAAAAAATTATAATTGAAAGGATCATTAAAGTTTTATTAAACACAATAAGAAGAAGTTTGTGGCCGAATTTTTTGAAATAATATGCATGCTGTTGTAAAAAGAAGTTTCCATTATGACTGATAAAATTGATAAAGTTTTTTTGCAGGATTAATATTTGAAAGCTTCATTCAATAAGGAAGGAGTGAATTTCATTATATTCTACTAGTGAGGATCATAATTATAAAAATTGTCTGTATACTTTTAAGAATGAGTGTTAGTTTTATATTAAAATAATTTACATATGCCTGGAAAATCCGAATAATGGCTGGGCCGGTGGACATTTAACCATAAATCTGTAGTACAAAATTTGTATTCGTATTTACGTTTGTTTCAGTTAAAAAAAAAAAAAAAATATTAAAATATTGTAATTTACAAAAAGCCATTGCAGGAGGATCAGAGAAGATGTAGAATGACACATAATGCAGTTGTTGTCAGGTTGTTGCATATTAAATTTCCGTTTCGCAAAAGATAAAATGAAATGGAAAGAACAAAAAAAAAAAAAAAAAAAATAAAAACGAATCCAGAAAAATATATTTATGTATACATATTCAAAATTATTTATACGTATGCATTTACATATAAATATACACCATTATTACGACAGATATGAGAGAGATATAATGAATTACGAAAAACAGCATTAAGAGATTAAGAGAGCGAGAGAAATAAAAATGGATATTGTTTGTTTTGAATACAAAGAGCATGCCACTACAACCTACCTTGGGGTGCCGTTACACTAGTATTAGCTGATACTTGTGTGCAACCGACATCACAAGTACAATCCATTTGCATGGCTGAAGCTGACGGACTGGGACTAGGTGCTGGGGGTGGTGGAGGAGGCAAAAGATTTGGAGCTGAAGGATGCTTTTGGAAATGTGAGTGATAGGAATGCGCGGCGGCATGGGAATAATGATGTGATTGTGTAGAGGGTTGGGATTTGGTTTGTTGCTTTAGATGTTCAGCTTCTTGTAACGTCGGCATCGGACTATGTATTAACGTATGACTGGGCGCTACACAATGCACTAAATATTGATGACTTTGACTATGAGACGAGGCTAAAGTTGATGTTGTTGCTACTGGTGCACTATTACTACTAGATTGATGGGACGTTGGCGAAAAAATGAAATGTGTCTGTGATGCTGGATGAAGGGAATGTATCGGACAGGAAGGTTGCAAAGGATTGCAGGTTGTCATTGATTGTTGGTGGGGAGTAAGTGGCTGTGAGTGATGTGAGTTATGCGACGACGTTACAGAGTGTGTGGCTATATGAGCACTGTAAGCCGCCCGGTATGATAATGTAGCTGTTGGATAACTATAACTAGTACAAGTTTGGCTGGCTCCACTACTAGAGCCTAAAAACTGACCCAAACCAAAACGTGATGTCTTCCGCTTCAAGATAGGTGCCGAAACCTGACGACTATAGATTTTCTCTTTATCGGCGACTATAATGAAAAAAAGGAAAGAAAGAAAGAAAGCCAAAAAACAGAAATAACAATTACAATACGAACAAAACTTAACTTGCAGCTGAAAATTACCAAATTTGGAATCCTGACGCGGTATCATACTGGCCGGTGCCGACATAGTTCTTTTATATGGCCATTTAGTACCAAACGAAGCACTCAATGTCTTTGCCATACCTCCAGTAGCCGTATCTGACTGACTTAAAGCCTCGCGCGCCTTAAGTATTTTCGTCGATAACGCTTCACTACCATTTTCCGAATTTCTCAAATCTCTTAAGTACGAAATATCGCCACATTTCTCCAAAGTTATTTGAGCTTCCACAAAAAGAGTGTCGAAACGATTTAGGAAAAACTCCCAAGTCAATACCTTACGATCCGACAGAGAATTGTGCAGTTGATAAACAGATTGTAAGACTACCGGCCGATCGACAATAAATAAATCAAATTGCGATTCCAAGCAGAAGAGGAGTGACCGAATTGCCGTATCATGTATGGTTCCGATATAAAGTGTAGCCCTTTGAGCCACATACACATTAATGTCATCCATGCTGGCAATAAGATGACAAAATGCTGTAGCCAAAGCTGTTTGTAGGCCAACTTCGGTGCGTAATGGTGTCGAATCCATAAAGCGAGTAATTACAGTGACTCGTTCAACCGCTGTGAATCGTACACGCCAATCGGTATCATGAAAAGCCTCCTGTACAACACGCCAGAAAACATCCGAACCCAATGGCAGGGTAATACAGTGTAATAACAAGGGCACACCCACTTGACAAATGTGCGAATGTTCCGCATTGCAGAGATCCCAAAGGCTAAAAATATTTATTAAATATTATTATTATTTCTGTACGTTTTTGTGCATAAATTGAATTTTACTTTTTGATCAGCAGATTCTCTTGGCACCATATGAAAAAGCCACGATGTTCACGTGCAGCTTTGGCCAAAGCATCACCATGCAGGGTCATGACATTTAAGCAGTGCAGAACGTAATAGAGTATTTCCGGCTTTTTAATAGAAGGGATTTCCTGAAAAAAAAAAAATAATTTCACCGAGTTGCTTTTAATAACAACAGATTATATTTTATGCAGGCATGTCACATGGTGTTAAATTTCATTTGAAAGCCGAACTTTCTTCCGAGAAACAAAATTATTCTAACTCCTATACTCTGTTCATATCTTGTAAATGAAGTGATTTAGCGAAACCTTTCCGCTAAGGGATACGTAGAAGTATGGTGGAGCTCCTAAGCATTCTAGCATATCCGATGATGGTTGGATGGTAATATCGTATTTAAACCCAACTGACTGTGGCTCACCACAGAATTTATCAACCAGTATTATCAAGACTGTTCTCTGTTACTCCACTTGTAAGGAACAGGAGAACTAAAAAGAACGACGTCAGGTTTGCAGCACTTTCGAGTTAATGTCGATGGTTTGGCGCAACACTTCTCGAACCTCGGAACCGTCCTGATCACCGAAATAATAAGAATGAAATGTAGGAGTGTTGCGGTTTCCGAAAATAACGTTGCTATGTTAGTGTGTGTGTGTGTGTGTCTTGATACTTTGACTTTATTTTTTCATGCTCAATTCTTTCTGACTGAAAATTTTAAGAACTTAATCCTGGCAACAACCATTTTTAATTAAAAGTATAATAAAGAACACGTAAAGGTAAATGTTAACAAGCAAACTGATACAGTTAAAAAAGACGGTTATCCTGGACATCCTGAAAAGGATGCAGGAAATACATACAGGAGAGTGTAATTTGGACACAATCGAAATACCTTAAGCCTACAGACTAAAATTTTCTTCTAAAAAACATCGACATAAATGGTGTTTGCAGACTGCGTATGCAGGATGATGGTGATGGGACTCGGCGAGTGTTGTAATTGTGCAGCCATGACTAGCGTTAAGCTGAGAAACTCTGGTCACTATATTTAAAAATGAAGAGATCTCATTCTAGCGATTACATGGCTTTCGATAACGATCAATAAAATAAAACGCTGGAAAACTCGCCGCACACAGTTCTGTGAGAATCGAAATTGGTTCCAGTGCCGTGTTGATCGATTTCGCTTAATCGTCTGCATACAAATGTTTCAAAGATTTTGTGATACAAACAATAAATACAAAATAAGCGGTTTCGAAATGGCTACAGTGGTAAAACTACAAACATTGCGATCGCAACTTGTGACAGGAAGAATAGTATCATGAATGTTATAACTGCCGATTTCACGATGTCGAAAGAATTTTGAATTTTATTTTCATTCGTACAAATACATTTGATACAAAAACAAAATTTTAGAATTTGTTTTTGCTTCAAATGTAATTATACGAATGAAAACATATGGAAATTTTCTTTCGACATAGTGAAATAGGCCGTAAGTTTTTTCGAATAAATTTAGTGCAACTAAAGTAGTTCAGTTGTTATTACCGTCAATAGTTGATGAATGTACTGCAAACTTTGTGGCAACTGATCTAAAGAAAATTTAAATTTTCCTACTGAGGTATGCCAAAAATCTTCACCATCTTCTTCGTCTTCGTCCTCATCTGTAAGACTGCCATTTTCTAAGCCATACGCACCACCAGTGCTGCCATTTCCTGTGCCATTATCCCCACCCAGGACCGAAGCTTTTGTGACACTGACATTAGCACTGCCTGTAAACGAAAAACAAAAAGTAAAAACTAAAAGTCACAAAAAATAAAAATAAAATGAAATATTGAAACTTACCCACATCTGCATCGGACAACGTTATGGATCTAGCTGTAGCTCGATCAGTGGGCAATATTGAAGCTAAATCCAATTGTTCTGAAACTGTTTCTACGGTAGCCGTCATTATCTGAGTGGAAAAATAATGTAAAATATGATTAATTCTTAATGTTATTTTTCTATTCTTAACTTACACACATCTTTATACAAACAGCTTAATTATGTACATTTATAATAAAATACATTAAATATTTACAAAAAAAAAATCACACACACATAAACATGTATTTTAAGGTTAAGTTTGTTTATGTTTTTTTTTAATCTATTGTCGGTGAGTCTTTTGATTTAAGTGAATTTGTTTTAACATTAACATCTGACCGCTAGAATTGCAGCTAATGATGGTGCATACTCTTGGGAGTTAAATTAAATGTGCGTTTTTGTTGCATACTTTTTTTGGTGCATTTCGATTTTTGAATTTAAAAAGTTTTCTGCATGCACACTAAATAAATAAATAAAATTTGTTTAATAAAATTAAAGTTAAATAAAAAATAATTATAAAAAATATTTTTATTTAGTAATTATTATAAAAATTATTTACAATAAAAAATTTAAATTTGAAATTTTCTTATTTTTGTTTTGTTTTGTTTTGCACATTTAGGTGTTTTGTTAAAGAGTTAAACATTTTTTGTTTTATCTTATTCACACACATACAAGATACTTTGAGTCAAAGAAAATTAAATTGTTGATAAAAGAAAATTATAAATGTTGATCAACTTAAATAATTAAATTAATGTAACTAAAGTATTGAAATTTATTTAACATTTGTAGACATTCGTTTGGTTTGATGTGATGATAAAATGGCCTTTTAACGGGCTGAATAATTTTCAGACTATTTTTTTTTTCGTTTAGTTTGCGGGGGACTTAGTGTCACTCTAGTCATCACTTTGGCTATAGTAAAGTGGTCGCTCTTGATATTTCCAAGGCGTGTGATAGAGTGTGGCATGCACCACTTTTCTCAAAACAAATTGCTTTTGGTGTCGGTGATGGCTTCACTCGATTTGTATCGAACTTTCTCAAAGATCGCAAATTGTCAGAGATGGGATCTCATCAAATGAGTTCAACATTAAATCAGTTGCACGGCAAGTCTCCGTTCTTTCTCATACACTATTTGTTAATTTTCTTAAGACGGAACATGCTGTTTCATCTCTATTAATGGAGGGTATAAATATTGATTAATCAGAAGCTTTCTTGTTCTTGGCATGAAAATCCAGTCTAATGTTCGTTGGACTGATCACATTTTTCATGTCGCAAATAAATCATTCAAGTGTCTCTGTTTTTTAAAACGATGTAAGTCATACTTCACTCCACCTCCTTAATATTTATACCACCTTTATCCAACTCTCATATATGTGTCGGTGATTCAAAGACTATTTTGAAGTTACCCGACCGCGTACAGGAGAGGACGAAGAAGCTTATCGGTGACTGTAGGGTAACCAACTATATTGACTCACTGGAGCATCATCGCAATGTGGAGTGTGTTTCACTGTTTCATATTTACTACAGCGGAATGTGTTCTATTCAAATCTGGAAACTTGTTCCCGAAACCCGAGATTTTTCACCTACAACACGTTCTTCACTAAGAGCACATCCCTTTGTAGTCGATATGTCAGTAAATTGACGAATTACAGAGAAGTTACGTACTTTAGCCCCGCAGTGGTTTTTGCAGCCCCTTTATTTTATATTACATACTAAAGCTATGAACTTTTAATCGATCTGTACAGTTTTTAATCGAAAGATATTTAATTATTCTAATGAAAGTATTTTCTCAATTAAAATAAAAAAAAGAAAAATCAAACCAGCAAAAATTGTGATCCAAAAGTTACGAGAAAAGTAGTTTCCCTCCGATTTGAAAATAATTACAAATAAAAAAAAAACTTTGGAAAATCAGTAACCAAAATGTCATTGGGTCCCACAATGAACAAATCAAATCCCTGATTTTTCCAAAACAAATTATGGGACCCAATAGCAAGCAACGTCTTTCAAACAACGATAAACTTATTTTGAAAATCGGTTCATAAATAATTGAGATGTGGAGGTTCAAACATTAGAAAAAAACCCTTTAAATGATAACCTCCATCATTAAAAATTTAAATTTGTAGCAACGCCACGGGACCTCACGGGAGACAAATCAAATACCAAAAAAAAAAAAAAAAAAAATGGGGCCCAACTACAATCAACGCCTTTCAAACAATATCGGTTCATAAATGATAGACCTATCGAGGTTCGCCTAAGCAATATTGTCTTGATCTGACGATATTATGGTCAGAAGTATAGTGATTTCTTTTTGCTTAGTTATTCGCCAGTAGTTGTGGTGCCAGTTATAATTAACCCCATTACTTGATCTTTTCTATTAATTGTATAAAAATAAAAAAATATATAATGAGAAAAGAATAATACTTTTGTACATTCATATTTACACTCAAGGCAAAATCATAACATGTATTCTCGACAGCTCAGGTGATTATTTTCGGCTTGTTTCGCCCCTTTTCGTATATTGACCTAGTTGCTTTGTCAAATGCATTGTTGACAGATTTTTCGGAACATTTTTTGACAAAGAAAGTATTTGCTTTTCAATGTGAATCGAGGTGACTGTACCTGTTATGAATTTGCCTTGATTTACAGTGAACATTTAAATTTAAAATAAAGTAACATTTAAGATGATCTCTGAGATGAAAAACATTTATTGAAAAAAAGGAAGAAGATAAAATTAATATTTTTTTTTTAATTAAGATCCGAAAAAAGAACTACACCACGGTAATTACAAAAATTCTTATTAAAGGAACAAATAAAAAAAAATTAATAAAAACTATCATGAATTTATGAGTTATTTTTTCTTTAATTTTGTGACTTCAAAATGCACAAAGTACCTCGTCTGTAGCGTGAACTTTTCTCAATTCAATACTATCAACCGATTGGCCATTATCGTTTTTCTATAATAAAATAAAAAAATACTGAATAAAGATCATTTATATATTTTCTTTTTCAATCTAAAAAAAAAAAAAAGGAAACAAACAAAAAAAAAAATCCAAATAAAGTTAATTATAAAATCTTTAATAAATGAATTAAATAACTGAAAATTTATTAAAATACTAGTTGCATTTTTAATTGTAACTTAACCTTTTTTACTTTTTTTTCAAGATTATTTTATTTTATTTCTTTAAGCTGTGATTTATTATAATTTACTCGTAGTTAAATAAATATATTTTTAAATGATTGCGCAGTATTCCACTGCATGTGCTGCTCGTAATACTCTTAAATAAAACGTCTGGCAACTTGGTAAATGTCAAATGTTTGAACAGTCAACAACAAATGTTGAAAAATTTCCTACATTTAATGCAAAAAAAAATATCTGTGCTTAAAATATTCCTAAAAAATCCCAACAACAAGGGAATATTTGCTACTTTTGGCATCACTGGTTATAAATAATAAAGACCAATTATATGGTTACAGCGTCCAATGGATATTACGACACATTTCTAAGAGTCATAACGTCCTTCCGAGACTTGTGTGGAACTCATTCAGTAATTCAGGATAGAACCAAACGTTTGATCAAACCGATTTAAAATTTGATAGGTTTCAACAAGTCCTACACAAGTCTACATCATGAAAATTCTCAAAATTTATTTTTGAAAATGACACAATTTTTAAGAAATTAGTTCATTAATTTTGTTAAGAAACAACGAATTAAGTTGAATGAATATTTTCATTGAAATAATGTATGTGTGCATTAAATCAATGACTTTTTGCAAATAAATGAATAAATCTAAGTAAATAAATGTCAATCATTGAATTTATGCAAAATAATTTGTTCAGTGCAGAGACATGCAACCTGTGTTGCAGTTCAGAAACTGCGAAAGCAATGCAACTGCAACAGTCATGTAAACAAATTGCAATAAGCCAGCATATGCAGTGTAGGAATGCAGAAAAAAACAAAATACTTCAATCTGATAAAGTCCATTCAGCATTTAACTTAAACCAACCAGTAATTTTTTTTTTTAAATAATTTTCATATTCCAAACAAGACTTGTGTTGCTCTGTACATAACTTACCGAGCATACATGCGGCATGTGCACTAAAACACCACCCACTGAATGTGGTTCGGGTTGGGGTACAGCCACCGGCACTGGACCTAATTAAATCGATAGATATATTAATAATTTTTAAAATTTGTAAATTATAACAAAAATGTATGAATTTTGATAATTTTTTGTTTTGCTACCACAAATTTATAAATAGTTTTTTTTTCAATTAATTAATTTATTTTTTTCTTTTTAAGGTTCATTCTCATAACTGATCATGCAAGAATTAATAAGGAGCTGATTAACTGCTAATTAGAAAAATGAAATAAACGTAAAAATTGCTCACTACACACACAAATTGTAAGTATTTTGAACTATTTTCAAATATAAATTTACAAAATGCTGAGTCATGCATTTTAGGAATTTATAAAAGGATGAATTTTGAATTGAAACAAATCTTATATTGTATACAGTTAATTTTATTTAAAAAACACAAAACAAAAGAAACTGATAATCTTCCGCGACATCCTGAACTTAATTGCGAGTTTAACCGATTATCAATAATCAGATCGGAAATATTGTCAGGATTTGAGTGATGGAGATTAAAAAGCCAAAATTCCGTTTTAGGAACGGCTGCTTTCTCACTTGAAAAAAAAAAAATTAGTGGAATGCTATTCCTAGATTTCAGCAGTTTAATGTATTCTAAAAAACCCAAACTTATTAAGCCGAACGATATCGAAAGTATTTTACTTCCATGTTCTTTAAGGGGGTGGTGATCAACATCGCGCAAGGAGCAGATCCGAGTGGAAACACAAAATAAGCGAAATAGAGGAAAAATATGACAACAGAGAATATATTTGCGATGTAGTACCTTAACACAAGCCACTGAATATAAGCTGCACATTTGTAAGGCTGCTTTACCCTTACCTTGAAGATGAGATCATTATCTTCAAAGAAAATTGCTCCAAAGACCCTGGCTCTGATGGTATAACGATCTTGATGTGGAAATACCTCGGTGAAGTGGCACCGGACTTCCGCGCATATATTCTAGAGCTCTAGTGACTTCAATTGGCATTTCTAGATACCTGGAAAGTTGTAAGGCTCCTTCCCATTCAGAAACTAAACTAACCCAATATCCAAAGGAACTCGTACCGCCACATTTCGCTCATATCACCAATAGCGAAGGCTTTAGAAGCCTCACAGCGGACAGTCTTGGAGCAGCATTTTCTATTTGATGATAGCTTTGACAACAACCCAGAACTCTAACGGCCCTGACCAGAACAGACCATGACAACGGTACTGCTTATCAATAATATCACGAATGAGATCCTTCTTTCTATCCATATTAAACACTGGATGACTAACGAGACTCAAACCAAAAATGTTCTTAAACTTTTTTATGTAGGACCAGCACTTAAGGGATGAACCCTACTTATGCAATGCATTTTGCTAGAGCTTTGGGAAATGGAAAGAGAAGGTAGATATTGAAAATTTAAAAGGCTTAATTTGTTTGCAAATCTTAGGGCGCTGTTGTGTACAATAGCTGGAAAATGTATCAATCGCTGCCAGAACAGTTTTTAGTGGCCAGTGCTATGCCTTCCTCACTTAAACAATCCAACAACAATTAATACAATGACATTAGAGTAATTCAGGACCACGGACTTGTCTTTAACTGTATACAATATTCTTTTGTTGAGTCTTAATAACTTTTTGATAAATTTTTGTCTAATCAAAGTAATTTGGTTAAAACAAATTTCCAAGCTAAGATCAAAAACATCAAAGCGAAAATAAATGAAATAAAAAATATTTGTGATACGACGTTAACTATCGTGTGTTGTGAGCCTAATTCAAAAGGTTATTTTCTTAGCAATTTTGTGATCTATTCTATTTTACTAGCGATCGCACCATTTGTCATATCAATTTCTTCATTCCACTTAAGGCACCCCTGAAACACGATTGTCTGAATGCTTTAACTTTTTAACACACATTGCGATCCGATATTGCGAGATGCATATCTTTTGTCTTGGCGATGCATATGCTATTGGCATGTTCCTTCTCCCTATGAATCGATGTGTTGGCAGCCATCGCACTACCGTCGTTGGTGTCATTATTCCGTGACCGGTTATTACTGAGGCTTAATTCGCAAGTCCACGTGGTGGCTGTGCTTGCTATCAAAATCTAGGAAAGGTATTAGTTTAAGGACTGATGCTCGATCAGTGCTGATGGCTGCCTAGACCTCGGTCAACCTCCACGTGCTGTTGCGAAACAACAGATAAAAGAAATAAGATAGCTCGATCACTCAAGCTCATGGTGACTGGAGGGTGCTTGTGAACACATATATTCACACGGTGTGGGCTTAAGCCGTAATGGCAGTTTCCCACAACAGAAGCCTTATCTGAACTATAACCGGTGACAGAAGCATCTCTTCCTGTTATTTTAAGGACTTGCTGGTAGTCAAGCAAGTTAAGGATCAGAAATCGGCATCAATTAAATATGAAAGTGTTGACATAAAAAAGAGCAGTGTCTCCTTGTTGTGTTTCGAGTTACAAATATGTTCAAGACTAATTTCAGTACCTGTCTTGTGACCTAACCTGACGGTGCTCTTAACAGCGATGGAATTTGAGTATTTTACACCAACCCTGAGTTTTCAAGAAGGAACACCAGTGTAAGTTGCAAGTAACGCAACAGGTAGACACTTCTTCTGCATAGTCAACTCACCAGATAGAAATAATATCTCAAAGTGTTTCCACTATCTAATCTCATGCTTCTGATGAAGATTCTGTTTGTTGATCAGCAACATCACAAAGAGGCTTAACAACCATCCACTACCATTATCAATCACATAGCCAATACTTTTCGTAGCGATTTTGGCAGAGACCAAAGTTACATCCATAGGAAACTTTACGAATAACCGATCAAAGAATCCTGCCACCATTAAGAGTATAACGATGTCCAACAAGATATTCATTCCCAAGAGGACGCAGTATGTCCAAAAGCATATCTCTAACCCTCCAGAGTAGCCTTTCATCCGAAGGGCTTACCGGTTCCTGTGGTACCCCAGCTACCGAAGCCATCAGGAGAAGTATCTTAAATAGATGATCCCTATATTAGAATAGATTTTCGTTGTTCCCAAGAAAGATTAATTGATTCCGGCAAAGGAAACCAAAATACGTATACCGAAATTTTGTCTGTTTGTCTCTGTGTTTTGTTTTTTAGGGAGTTATAGCCACCCACCCTTTTGCGATTAATTTTAATAGAACAGAATAAATAGAATAAATTGTGCCATAAACTGTTTTCGACGCCTAACGAAATATCGGATAATCGATTTTAAAATTATTTTTGACGAAAACTGACGACGTTTATTAATTCTTCATCATCTCAAATTATTTGTAACGAGTACCGATCGTGTTCTCTATTAAAACTCCGATATCATAAAATAATTTGAGCCATAAATCGTTTATGATGCTTCGGATAATCGTTTTAAAAATTTCTTTTGAAAAAATCTTAATCAAAATTGAAGAAATGATATGAAAATTGGTTGAAACATTTTTAGATAAAATATTAGGCCCTCCTGTGGAAAGGACGCGTTAGTACATACATCAGGCTCACAACAAGCATCAATAAAAGCTCTCGTAAAGTTTTTCTAAAGAGAAAATTATATTTTGTGTTGTTGTATTAAAGAAACGTATATTCGTATATATTTTGTGGGTTTCTGTGCAAAACTTGAAAAGATATTTTGCCCCAGTGTAAATAAAGTGAGTTGGTGTGCGAACTTATAACGCTCAGTGTAAATAAAGTGAGTTGGTGTGCGAACTTATAACAGCTGTTTTGAATTTAAAGAACTCAAGTGAATAAAACTGTTTTTTGTTGGATGTACTTGTGGATAGTTTGCTACTAAAAAAATAATTTAAAAGTTTTATTTTTTAAATTTAAACTGCATTAAAACGTTAGAAAAAAAGTGATCAATAAATTAACGAAAAAATTAGAAATAAAATAGAACTTTTTTCATGTAACAAGAGTTTTGAAATGAACAGATTTCGTTGTTTAAATGTTTTAAGCCATTATTTTTTTAAGACGAAGTTATTAAATTTAAGAAAAAAAAAAAGAAAAATTGTGATGCATCACCTGCCATAATAATAATTTTGCCATCATCTGAAAAAAATGGATCGAGTTTGAAAAGGTCTTGAGAGTGGAGAAAGAGAGGTCATCGCAATACGTGTTTGTTTTAAGAGTGGTGATATTTTTAAGTGTTAAAATTTAACAAAAAGAAAAATAGTGTTTTATTGTCATTTTTGTGTAATAAAGAGTGTGAGAAAGATTGAGGTATTTATTATATGCCAAGAGAGGCATAAGTACAAAATAAAGAGCAGATAGTGTTTGTGAAAGAGAGAAAGAAATGTAGAAGAAACAGAAAAAGAAAATTCTTGTTGAAATCATTTAGACTTTGATAGGCAGTTTGTTGAGAAAAAAATTATGTTTATTTTGTTGGTTAAAACCGATTGCGAAGTGTTTGAAAAAGTTTACCAGACATTTTAATGTCGGTTGATGATTCAAGTGTTTTTTTTTTTTTGATTGGAAAAGGCATAATTAATTCCTTTTCCATTTTCACAGAAAAGTGCACAGAAAAAATTTACACAAACTAAATTGATTTTTATTTCACTAAGTGGATCTTTAGCTACTGGTTACTCTAAACAGGGATTAGCTGAGTTACGGCTGTTAAATGTTTTTTTTTTTAACTCTTCTTTTTACGGGGACTTTTTAAAAGGACTTTTACTGTTAAAATATTTGCTTGGAAAGGATATTTTTTAAGGAAATTTATTGGTTTCTCAATTAAGCACCTGAAAATCCTCCTAATGGTCCCAAGGGAATCGGCAATGGTGCCATGGAAAGTGATACATCACGTTCTCGGGTTTTTCCCTTATCACTTTCGGGTGGACTTTTCCGCGAGGATTTTTCTTCTTCAATGATATCTTCTATCGGAACCTGGAATAAACAAATTTAATTATTTTTAAAATAGATATTTCGATTCAAGCTACGATCGAATAAAAATTGTTTACAGACAAATTAAATTCGAATAATTTTTTTTTTTAGAATAAAAATTTTCAATAAAAAAATTTTCTATGAAAAATTTAAATCGAATAAAAATTTTCTATGAACATATCAAATGTCTTTTAAAACAGAATTTATATTTTTTTATATCTCTATAAATTTTAACAAATAAAATAAAAGCAATTGCCCAATTCACAAGCCTAGTTGTATCGCTTATTGTTGCATATGAATAGACATTTCAAACAAAAATTCTGTCAACAAAAATAAATTGTTCTAAAATTGTTATTCTTTTCAGAAATTTTGTTTGAAATTCTGTTTTCATATACAACAATAAGCGATACAACTAGGCTTGTGAATTGGGCAAATGTTTATTTTCCAGCTGTCAAAAAAATACTAATTAAGTATCTACGAACAGTAAAGTTAATTGCTCAATAAAAACTAAAATGTATGTCTGAACATGGAATAATTCGAATAAAAATGTTTTAGGTAAAATTGTTATTGACATTATAATTTTCTATAAATAAATTCAATTCAAATAAAAATTTTGTATGTAATAGAGCGTTTCCATTATGAGCAAATTATGTCAATTTGAGGAAATCATGTCGAAGTGTTTTCATTATGTTGAAGTAATTTGAGGGTGGTGTTGGCTGAAGTGGTTAGCAAACAATGACTTGCTGCCTGGGTTCAAACCCTGATCAGAGCATGTCAATCAACATCATTAATTTCTCTAATGTACATTAGTGAGACATTGTATTAATTGTTGTCGGCCTATTTAAGTGTTGAAGTGAAAGCACTGGTCACTAAAAAACTGTTCCGACAGCGATTGATGCTGTTCCAAGCTAATGTACACAACATCGCCCTCCTTCGTCGGTTTGCAGAAACATCGGCGAAGTAAAACAATTAATAAAATGCCTGCTAAAACGGCTTAACAAAATTAATGCGTCTACTTAACACCGGAGGCGCCTCAACACTGCTATAAAAATAAACATAACGCGCAAAGCAGATTTGTGAAAGAGTTGTTTTCTAAATTTTCAACATCTATCTTCTCTACCCTATCCCTCTCCCTGAGTTCCAGCACAGCGCACTTCAAACGTAGGGGTCATTCCCTGAGTGCTGGTCCTAATTAAAAAAAAAAATTGGTGCTCGAATTTTCGAAATCAATTTGACGTTTGTGTTGTTTATTTATTTTTTAGCATAAAAAAATTTTAAGTAGCAAAATAAAAAATCTATAAAAATGGCAGATAACATCGATTTTTTATTAAATAATGTATATTCAACACAACAACGGTTTATAGCAACAGTATGTAACTAATTTTCCAGTGCTACAACATTACATATGTCAAGGTCAATGCCATTTTTATTTGTACCTAAAAGTTACTTTTTCGGATTTGTAAGTCACTAATAATGGATTCCCCAAGGTTGCATTTGTAATAATAGCAGCCGCGCAGTGTTGCATAGACAAAATTCGAAATAATTTGAAGCAAATTAAGTCATTTGAGATAATTTGCTCATATGAAAAATGTATGGGAAATCATCTCGCAAATTACTTCATTTGACCAAATGAAATGATTTGCACCAAATTACGTAGATTGGAACGCTCTATAAAAGTTTAATTCGACTAAAAAGGAGTTAGGATTTTTTTGGGGATAGCAATTTCCTATGTACATATGTATATAAAAGGTAAATTCGAATAAAAATTTTCTGTGAAAAAATTTAATTGGAAAAAAAATTTCTATAAAATTTTTTTTTTCAAATTACTCGAATTAATCTTAAACTGGATGATGCCTTTCACGTGAAGAAAAAAATTACAAAAACAAAAATTACAATTTAATTTAAACTTACATCTGGTGGCCTTAGCGGATTTAAAGGAGCCATGAATTGGACAATCTTGGTGGACAGCTGATGCCACATAATAGAAGCCTCACAATAGGCACATTCACCAACCTGCATGAAAATAATTATATAACGTATATTTAGGTGTTAAACTGGTTAACAACCGAAATACCTTTAAAGAACACACGTGACTACTTAGTCCAACCCGAGCTGCAGTCACCATGCATTTCATTAGACGCGAAACATCTTCACACACAGCAGTGTGAATACCCATGTGCTGTTCTACATCCTGCAATTCCATTTGTTTTAATATTATGTCCAACATTAAAATGCAACAAGTCAAATTGTGCTCAGCATCTGTAGAGAATTCCGTATGACGATTAGTAGGAGCCTCATCGTCAGAAATGGCGGAAGTGTTGCCAGAGTCATCTTCAACAACTGGAGCTAAAATTTAAATATTAAAAATAATGTTACAAAAAAGATAAAAAATATGTATGAATTTAATTACAAATCGAGCTTCTGCGTGGAGGATTATCTTTTGTTTCTCTTGGCACAGGTTTTAAGCCACTCTTTACTGGACCACCACCCTCTTTTTCACGCATCAATTCGTGTTGCACACCATACTTCATAATGCGTACGCCGTCACCAAACATGGCAAATAACTGGACCAGGGGAATTAAAATACCCAACTTGGAGAGAATTTGAAGCCAACGTAAAGCCTGCTGTTGAACTTTTGCTGTAGTTTTTTCAAAACGTATGGCCACAAAATTATACATGGTTTTGGCATCAAAACCCAATGGAGACATTTCCGGATCCAAAATTTTGCTTAAAACAATTTGTAATTCATTTAACTCCTTCTCAGCCACGTCATTGGTAATGGCTTCCATCCAATGGGGCATAACATAGTCCCAAATTTCCGATGTTATAACTTCGTAAGGAACCAAACAAATCAAACGTTGTAAACCTTCTTTAAGATGAGCAGTGCGAGAAGCTAAAGTTTCCCAATGGCCACCAACTCGGGCATATTCGGGTGGATGAGGCAGCAAACAAGAAATAAAAACCTATTGAAATTTGAAGAAATATTAAGAAATATCTTTTTAATAATCGAATTTAAGTCGGACTTACATTGTAGTGAATGCGACAGATTTCCTTAAGCCAATCTACAACATGCTCTGTCTTCAACTTCTCGATGGTACTTTCAATTTGTCCAGCATCGTAGGAGTAGGCAGTGACATGGAACCAATGGAAAAGCATGCTTAAAATTCGACCCAATATTTCAATGGGTGTATCAGCGGTAGGAGTACAACGACCCACCAATAGCCAAATACCGTATCTACCCAACATTTGTCGTTCCTCTGGTGATATGGAATCTGGTATTAAACCATTACCACCACTTGCACTTCCCGAACCATTTTTCTTTGTATCCGAACTATCTTTTCCCGGCTCAAAGTTGATGGGCTTGGCCTCTCTTAACAGGCTAACCACACACTCTACCATGTGCATTTGCATTTCCGGATCCATTTGCCAGGCTGGCGGCAAACTGCGATGAATAACATGATCGCCTCCGCGACGAGAATTATGACGATTACTATGACATTGTGAACAATAACGTATCGGATGATTGCCATTGTAACTGGCACATTCGGTGGAAAAACAAATTGAGAAGGCCGACTTTTCATTAGAACGACAATTTTTATTCTCACACACCATTGAGACCTGTTGCATGGGATGTAATATGTCACCGAATCCAAGATTGGCATGTTCACGATGTATCTCATTGGCACACTCGATACAGAGATACAAAGGTGGCGGACAATCGGGTGCATAAGTAATGCTGATGCTGTGATCGAAACAAACCTTGGCTGCTTCAGCGTTACCAGCATTTGGGCAATGTTCACGTTGGCACACAAATGGGACCAAATCGTCTAAAATAATGAAGGATATTTTGAATCGACTTAAAAAAAGAAGGAAGTTATCAATCAATAATTCAAGGGGTATTTTTTAAGGTTTAATGGTTGAATTAAAATTGTATGTATATTGATGTGCTTAAAGGGATTTCTGTGCAGTTTGGTCTATGAAATTTTTATTACAATCATGGGAAATGGTCCCTCACACCAATTTTTGATTATCAAATAAATCTGTCAATTATGAACTAATTCTAACTTTTAAATAACTTTTTTTTTGAAGGCTGGTCCCCTAAATTACTGCTTTTTGAAAAACTTCTCCATTTATAGACCGATTATTATAATTCTTTTTTTTTTTGTGTGAACTAATGTGCTGGCAGCTTGGTCCTATAATTTATTTTAAATCGGAGCAATCAATTTGTTATTTTGCCCCCTTTATGAAGTTTTAAGTTTTGCGAGGTTGCGTCGTCGATTTTGTTATCTGTTCGATTGGCTTTTGGTATTGAAGTCGGGTTTTTATGAAATTAATCGACAAACGAAAATCTAATTAAATGAAATTATAAAGAGGTCAATCTGAATGTATGTATGTCTATCCTTTTGCCAATTTATTCGGATAAAAGTTTTCAATAGAACATATTTATTAAAAAAAAAAAACATTTTTTTGTTTGCCTGTCCTGTTTATGAAATCGTTTAAAAATACAGGATATGGATAATTAAGTAATTTCTTATTAATAGGCCGGCTACGAATATCGTTCTTTGAACACAATATTTTCACTTACTTGTAAGTTTTGAGAGCAAAACCTTACGATCAAATAAATTTGGATCAAATGCAGGCCAATAGTAAAATAATAATTTGGCTGCCGATGATCGAGACACTGCAGTACCATAAGCAACTACACATAAAATATCCTTAACTACATTGTGTTTAAGCGTCATCAGGCATTCCAATAGTTGACAATGATGAGCTAAATGGATTTAAAGAATTCAAAATTATATGCCAAGTACTCGTATATAATGTGACAATTGTGAAATTCTACCTGGATTATTTGAATATTGTAAGACCATCATTATAACAGATGAGACCGATTGACAGGCCTGAGATTCCTGTTCGTCAGCACTTCGTCGAGCTAAAAATGTAACTTATGAATGTTTTTTCCTGGTAAAGTTACATTATAATGGAAAATCGGAAAAACAATTCGAGAAAGATAGCACTCTTTATGAATATCTTTACAGAAGATCTTGAATATTATCCTTCTCCAGTGAATTTCGAAAACTTACTTATAGTAAATGGTAATATATAATAACATAAAGCGTTAACAATATCTTGATGTAAAGCTACGGGTAGTACAGATATAGTGGAGCTGGCTAAATAGGGTAAGTTATCAATAATATCCTTATCTAAGAACGGTAAGATACAGCATAAACATTGTAGTAGAGCTTTGCCAAATACTGGAAAAAATCAATTGAAAAAAATGAATTCATTTTAATAATGATCCGCAGCTAAATAATTACAAATTATAAAAATAAATTACCAATTTGGCCATATTGTATACATGGTGCCACATCAATGAGCATAGTAAGAGCATTATATAGATTTCCATATTCGAGATTGGGATAGGCAGACATACGTGTGGGATCTTCAGAGGGATCGCGTATAAGTTCGTGTGGTGAGGTACGTACATCTTTAAGGACAGCTGCATGAAAGAGAAAATATTTTTAAACATAAATATTTTTTATGATATGAATGTAGTCTTATACTATGTTCACACTTATGTGTTTAACGTCTCATTCGTGTTTAAGAGCTTAAACACTTCGATTTTGATATGTTTTACCATACATTGACTTGTTTTGTTAAACATCTCAAATGACCAGTTTTAGATTTAAACATCTCGCTAAACACGCAAAAGGCAGGGTTACAAATATATTTGGAGTGTGTTCAGTGCGTTTTTTGACAACTCTGTAATGTTTGTATTGCTATTAAATGGCGCCACGTCACAAATTTTTCACCAACTCTGTAATTTTTCCATGCTGTTATATGACGTCACATCAAAAAAATAAAAATTCCATATGCATATAACATATATTTCACCTTTTAATAGGCTAGCAATTTTACTAATTTCATGAGAAAGAAAATAATAATATAAATAATAGTTTTTTACTGATATTTCTTTCCAGTTGTAATATAATATTAGTTTCTCAAACTCGCAATATTACAAAAACACAATAATCAGCTGACGAAACGTTAATCTTAAACATCTCAAATGTAATGTGAACGGTTGTGTTTAGATTCTAAAACATTTGCCTTAAACACGTTTAAAAACACAAGTGTGAACTTAGTATTATGCAACATGTATCACTTACTTAATAGAGTTTGAGAGAAATATTTAATATTGTTAGCGATATCGACGCCAGAGGGTGCTGGCAAGACATTATGTAATAGACGTACATGATATTCATGAAGGCAACGCAACTTTGCCTTGACTAAAAAAAATATATAAAAAAATTTTGTAAGAAAAAGATGTCCAAAGTTTTTGGAAAAAAGAATTCATGAAAAATTGTAGCTGAATAAAAAATTTCTCCTAATAAAATTCATCCGAATAAAAATTTTCTGGGAAAAAAATTTATCCGAATAAAAAAATTCTATTAAGAAATTTTATCCCGATAAAAATTTTCTGTCGAAAAAGTTCATTCGAATAAAAATTTTATCCGATTGAAAACTTTATATTAAGAAATATTATCCGAATCAACTTTTTCTAGTAAAAAACTTTATCCGAAAGAAAATCTTGTGTTTAAAAATTTTAGCCGAATGAAAAAATTCTGTTAAGAAATTTTATCCTGATAATAATGTTTTGTCTAAAAAGTTCATCCGAATAAAAATGTTACCAGAATGAAAACTTTCTACTAAGAAATATTATCAGAATCAGATTTTTCGAATAACAAATTTTATACGAACTCAAATTTTCTTCTAAACAATTTTATGCGAATAAAATTTTTTTGTTAAACAATTTTATCCAACTTTAAGTTTTCTATTAAACGGTTTTGTTCGAATCAAAATTTTCTATTACAAAATTGTTTTCAAATTAAAAAAAAATCTTAAAAATTTTTATACAAATAACAATTTTTAGTTGAAAAATTGTAGCCGATAAGAGTGTGATGAAAAAAATCTAATTTCTAATAATTATTGCTAATATCAAATTCTTTTTGCTGCCGCCTATATGTGAACACTTACAGGCTTGAGAACGAGTACCCATATTGACAAGCTGCGTCTTAAAGCTATCAGTCATTATATCAGAAACATCCTTAGAGTTTCCAAAGGCTCTTCCAATGGACTTGCCATTCTGAAAAGAAGTAAGACAAGTGTTTAAGTACAAAGACAAACATTAAAAAAAAAAAAACACTTTTTTCAATTAATTTTTCGATATTCTCATAAAAAATCCATGAGGAAAACTTTTCTTTGGTATTTGCACAAAAGCTGTGTTATATAATTTTTTGTTGAATTCAACATCCTTTAGAGAGAGATTAGCAGATTAATAACATAACAAATCATTAACAACTTTATTGTGATGAGTTAAGTTTTATTTAATTCTCAAACAACACTTTTAACTCTCAATTTTTTTTGTTAAATTTACCTCAAAAGTTTTAAATTTCTTTAATATATTTGCAATTTTTTACGGATTTTTGCTAAAAACAGCACCTCGTACAGAAAATATCTACTACAAACAGTAAGATATTTTCACTTGAAAATATGTATCTGCATAATTGCAGAGTATGTATAACGATTTACTAGCAGATGCGCATAAAACAAACTTTCTATAAAAGAATTTTATTTAAAAACAATAATAATTAAACATGATATTGTGTAGAAGATTAATTTATAAATATAAAAATTATTTGCAGTTTATAGTCCAGTGATGCTTTTTTCAATGTTTTGTTTTTGTTAAGTAGTATTTACTTCTTTTCGTCTTTATTAACTTAAACCTTCAGGCTCCGGCTTTCAACTAAATTATGTATTCGCTACAATACAACCTTGTGTCAGGCAGCACCCACATATCTCTACATCATGTCTTATCAGTTGTTTCTTTTTTTTTGGAATACATAAGAAAAGCATGAAAAATCAATATTATTTCTCCGTAAAAACATTGAAAAGCAACAGTTGTTTTATTTTGGCGCCTGCTCTGTTTCAATGTTTTTAATTTAACCGGGTCAGCTGTTTTCTATTTATGTTTGCATGCAAATATATGTGTGGATTTGAATTGCAAAACACTTTTACTAGAGCGGAAGTTTTTACTCACGCCACTTTCTGCAGTTTACTTAAAAAGTTGCAGCGTTGCCGGTGTGTGTTTTTCTTTAAGTTTCCCGATCCCCCCCCCCCCCCCCCCAAAAAAAAAAAAAAAAAAAAAAAAACTAAGGCATTTTGTCATATACTAAGACCCCTTTAACACACAAAGCTTTGTTTCTATAAATTAAGATCTAGCTGGGAGAATAGGATGACATTTACACTATGCAACTTTGTTGCATGCACCATTCTTTTTTCAGTGAGAAAGAGAGAGAAGAAATATAAAATGTTTACATATCTTTCTCAACACTCTCACTTAGTATAAAAAGAGCATGTAACAAATTTTTATTTTATTGTAGCACCAGCACTCAGGGGATGACCCCTAATTATGAAAGAAGAAAGAGGCTGAAACTGTCGAAGAACTAGCTATTAGCTTGTCTGCAGAAAACACTTAGAGCTTTTGGGCGGGCATTGAACCGACAACCTTCAGACTACTAGGATAGCATTGTAACCAACCAACCAAGGGGGCACCCAAATTTTTGAAATGTTGCACGAAAAGACTTGTTTTAACTAACTGTCCCCTCAGCTATCGTTCAGACTAATAAGTGGCTTTTAGAAAATTTTAATACTTATGACATGTTTTATATTTAACAATCGAAAGAACTATTCTCGAGTAATGCCAATATGAGGTATGATATGAGTGTTATAAAACATAAAAATGTGTATTTAAAATGCTTAAGAATTCACTTTAAAAAAATCCTTTGTTGATCTTTGTAACTAGTTAAGGTGTAATTCATAAACGATTTTTAAAGTTATTGTGGCGTTAATGTACGAATTTTGTATGGGAAAACCGGTTTTAATGTGCACTTCAACTTTATAAATCGTTTATGAATTACACCTCTAATGTTTTTTTATTAAAAAAGTAACAAAAACTTGTGTTGCAAATAGTGTTTGAGAAATTTGGTTCTTTCTTGCAACACTGCTCACACAAGTAACTATCAGCTGTTTCATATTTTCAATAATGAATCAGCTGATTATATTCAACAAGTGTTTGTTAATCATTTTTGTGGTCCTGCGTGTTAAACGACATACGGTTTTAACGGTTTAAGTGAGCATGTCTAGGAAATCATCGCTAATTTAAGTAATTAATCAAATGGTACAATCGCAAGCGTACCCATACATAATCGCATGTACATGTGGAGTGTCTTCTGCAATAGAATCATAACTTGAAAATTGTACTGTTTGAGATAAAAACAGAAAATATTTGTGGAATTCATCCAAAGTTATAATAAATATTATTCGAATAAATATTTCCAAAGAAAATTTTTGTGCGAATAAAATTTTTCAATAGCAAATCTTTGTTCGAAAAAATTTCTTCAACAAAAAATCTTTGTCAAAAAAATTCTTCAGTAGAAAATTTTTATTGGAATAAAATTTAAAAAAAAAAAGAAAAATATATTCGAATAAAAATTATTTGCAAATTGATAATTTTTTTCGAATTAAAATTAACTATTTAAAATTGTATTCGAATAAAAATTATCCGTCGCGATTTTTTTTAATAAAAATTATGCGTTGAAAGTTTTATTCGAATAAAAATTATATATGAAAAATTTTATTCAAATAAAAACTTTCCTTTGGAAATTTTTTTTCGAATAAAATTTCTCTCCTAAGCAACTCTATTTCACTATGTCGAAAGAATTTTACCATATGTTTTCATTCGTATAGTTACATTTGAAGCAAAAACTAATTTTAAAACTTCAATTTTGTATCAAATGTATTTGTACGAATGAAAAAAAAAATCAAAATTCTTTCGACATCGAGAAATCGGCAGTCTATATAAAATTTGATTTGAATAAAAATTTTCTCTTGAAACATATTACTCAAAAGTAATCTATTGAACACTTTAATAGCGTTAAATGTGAATGTTAAAAATCTATTTAATATTTTATTCGAATAAAAATTATCCGTAGAAAATTTTATTCGAATAAAAATTTTCTCTTGAAACATTTTATTCTAATGAAAGTCTTTAAGCATTTTATTGCAATACAATAAATATGGAAATATTTACTCGTGTAAAACTTATGTATTTAAAATTTCATGCGAATAAAAACTTGGGAAAAATGTTCCAAATATTTGTCTGCATCTAATCGAATTTACTCAATTGTGTTTGCTCAATCCATTTTACCCACGAAACTTATTTCAAATTTGTCCCAAAATAGTTGTCATTTGAATAATAATTTTTTTTTAATTGAATAACAAAATATTTTTCTTAAATATTTCTTATACGAACATTAAAAAATTAAAAAAAATCAGCAAAGAAATCAAGCAGAAATGGCAGAAACCTTAACTAGCCAGGAAGTAAAATCTCTAGAGGAATTGCCCAGTTCTTTGGAAATGGGTGAACTACGTAAGATTACAACTTTGCAAAACATACCGCTGGCTGAAGGTATCAGCATGCAGCAATTGAGAACTTCTCAACACGACACTAAAGAAGAAAATGAGCCAAAATTAAAGACCAACTCTTTAAAGAGATTTTTGCGTTTGCCGTCCCGTAAGAAATTTGGTGATGGATCTTTGGAAGCGGAAAGGACTGAAATTGATTTTGAAGGTTTTATATTTCAAAAGAGTGAGAAAAAAATGAATCCTATGAATTTTAGAATGGCTAAAAGATATAGTTTTTTTCTCATTCTTAGTTTCACAAAAATTTTACAGACTTTTCTAATTCAGATTTATGTGTTTTATTTATCGGCAGCCAATATGCCAACTGTTTTGCAAAGTCCTAAACGATTAAGCGGTTCATTGTCAAAAGCTTCTTTAAAATCATCATTGAGCACTTATTGGAACATGTTTAAGCCGAAGAAAACTAAAAATTCTATACAATCTGCAAATAATGAGTTTGACCCAAATCCTCTGGAAGCTTCTTCTAGTGTTAATATGGAGAATCGTTTGCCAAACAGCGATATAGAACTACAGGATAATGTATGCAATCGGCTAGATAAAAGTATTTCGGAAGAAATACAAAGTTTGAAAATTTCCCAAGAATGTCCAACGAAGTAAAACAGGGATTTAAATATTGAAAACTGTTTAAAATCTTTTATATATATTTTATTGCAAAAAAACATTCAAAATGCCTTTAAAAATACATCAACTATTGTTTTTTTTCTTTTCGTGTGCAATTGGAATTTCAGACATGCGGTGACGACACCTGAAGTTCAAAGGTTTTTAGCAAATCAACCGTAAAACTTAAATGTTTGTAAAAAAAAAATTCCGAAAAGATTTAGGGTTGCTTAAGCTGATTTATTACGATTTGTAGGGGGGAAGTCTGAAAATTTCTCTGTGTTCGGCAGAAATCGCAATATGCAAAACAATCTGATCGTCATAATTCTTAAAGTGTAGGGGTGATCAATAATTCGAGTTTCTCGAAAAATTTATTAGCGAAAAAATTTTTAACATTTTGAATAGCAACGATCATCATTGATTTGAACTGTGGTCTCTTACATCTAGAAATATCCGATTAATTTTCTAAATAAGAAATAGTGTGTGTTGTGATGTTTGTTGCACTATAAAGCGAAAACCGTTCAAAAGATTCAAATTAGTACGAGAATAGCATATGACGCAGATCATAATATAGGGTACATTTTTGGGGATAAAAACGGGACAAATTGGTACTTTTGATATGTGTTTTTTTCACAACTTTTTAAACATACAGTGTACTTTTTCTGGCGGGTAAAATTATAAAATAATTGGTAGTTTTCGAATTTATTTACATTTTAGTACTTTTTTACTTTTCGATAAATTGACGTGACGTGCATCACTTCTTAAGCTAAAACGGCCCTAGAAACCTTGTTACTTTTTTGCGTTTTTTTAAACTAATTTTTCAACATACAGTGCACTTTCTGGCTGTTAAAATGATACAAAAACTGGTACTTTTAATACTTATTTACTATCGGTACTTTTCGATAAATTTAGTATACAGATGGTTTGTAAGCTAGTTATTTGATAAAAACAGCCATCATCCGTTAAAAAAACAGTAAATAAAGGATCGCCCTCGTATAAATATAAAATTACTTAAAATATCCTTTTATGCTTAAAAAGTATATCAAGTGCACCACCACACATCAACTAAAAGTGTTCTCTTACTAATTTCTCGTATTTGTATTCATAATTTCTCTTTCGTAAAGTCTTTTAAAAGTTCACAGACGACTTACTCGTGTTTGTATGCATGCTTGTACATACATATGTATGTATGTATGTGTGTGTATAAACATACGTGTGGTATATTCACAGCTAATCCTTTAATTTACACATTTTTACCTGCTTTGGAATTATACTTAAAATGGATAAAAATTTAAAACATTACAAAAGTTTTAAAAGAATCCTTAAAAATTTATTGGTGACACAAAAAATTCTGCATAAAAAGGAGAGGCAGTAAATTGTATTTAAAATAAATATTTGGAAGTCTTATAAAATTTTGCAAACAGAAAGTACTAAATTGATAATTTTTATGTAAATATTTGTTTTAATTGTTTTATACATACAAACATATGTATCGTATGTATGTACATATATTTGTTTGTATGTATATAATTTGATACAATACGATTTATTGTTTGTATCAATTTCAGTAATAAAATTTGCTATTTTAAGTGTTTCACCAAATACTTTTTAATTTTATTTTTTATTCCCCCTTTCTTTAAATATTTTTCCACTAAATTGATTGTTTTGCATTTAGTTTTTCTAATTTTACACCTGATTGCTATCAGAGGCATGGAAACCATTTATTTCTCAATAACAATTCCATAAAATGTATTTGTTTACTCTTGATTCAATTGTTTATTGATCAGTTTTATCAGAGTTTCCAACAAACTAAAACGATTTATAAATCGCTTGTATGAAGTTTACCATCATAAGTCTTAAGCTTACATAACGTCCCCTCAATATAACAATAGCGTATAATACGCTATTATATATAGCACATAGGCTATTGTTATATTGAGGGGACGATAAGTGTTGTGAATACTATTGTAAAAAGCTTATTAACAATTGTTTTATAATAAAGATATTACTTGTCTGTAAAAAGTCCAATTATAGAATAATCGTACAGAAAAATAGCTTTCTGGTCATGCTTATAATAAAATTATATTTGTAATTGTAAGCTCAAGAATATAATCAATTAATAAAAATTTGCTTTCATTTGATTTTTACTTCATACATGTACAATTTTTTTAATTTTTTGGGGTATTTCTGGCAGGACTCTCGCCTACTTTTGGCGAACTGAAATAATGATTTAGTGGTTTCCTCAAATTTGTTCTCTAGCAATCCATGAGAAGTTGCGAAATCTGTAAGATTTAATACAAAATGTAAGAATATATTCGATTAATTTTTAAGAAATTATGTTTTGGTAAAAATTTAATTTATATGTGATGGTTTTTGCTGCATTTCGTTGATTGCTAATGCCAGCTCATCAGTAGCACGTTGAAAAAAGTTTTCAAACTCATTTGGTTATACAAAACAGTCCGAGAGATCTGAACTGAGAATTATAGAGGCAAATGCACAAAAAAAGTTAGACTGCGTGTTCTTTTTCTTAAAATACTTCCTAAAAATTAAATCTTCTTCAAAAAAAAAACAATGAGTGAAAACTCTTACCAAATAATACAAAACTCTGGCATGGATCAATAACACTTACAAAACTATTGCGAGTATAAGGAATTTGTAATCACATTTGTCAAACTGTTATTTAAAGGAAGTATATAACAATTTTTATTGTAAAATCTGTTGTCATGAGAAGCAATTTTAAAACCGTATTAAAAAAAAACTGAGCATTTTATATTTAAATAAGTTTATAATAAATATGTTTAGAAAAAGTTGTAGAAAATCGATTGTGATAAGCTTATTTTACAATTAAGTTATTTCTTGCTTATTGAATGGTTTGCTGGATTAAAGGGTGTTTTTATAGAGTGTCACAACTTTGAGTATCACTGCTTTATTTGATCACCCATTTAACAGCTGATAGTTGCTTTTTGTTCACTTTGCTTTGTTTGTTTTATTATAAAACGATTTACAGCAGAGCAACGCGTGCAACGCGTGCAAATTGTTTAAATTTTTAATCAAAATAATTGTTCTTTTCGTCAAATTCATCGTGCAGCGGGCGCTACAATTGATTTCCTCAAAGAAACTTTTGATGAAAAATAATGTCACGTAATTTCGTGTGATTTATCCCCTTCAGATTATTTTCTTTGTTATTATGTTAAGTCACTTGTCTACGTCGATAAACCACAAACAATAGAGCACCTGGAAATCAACATTCGAAGAGTTATCGGCGAAATACGGCAGCCACAAATGCTGCGAAAAGTTGCTGAAAATTGGTGTTCCAGATTGCGCCTTCTACGCGCCAGCCATGACGGCCACATGTCAGAAATCATATTTAAACATTAATTTCACAAAATTTTCTTTCCAATAAAGCCCGTTTCATTGATATTAAAAATATATTTCCTTGTTTTATTATGATTTAAACTTATGTCACTCTATGAAAAACATCCTTTACATGTAGAAGGGATAAAGGAGTTGACTACCAGTTCCATAAGTTAAACAGTTGACACGCACTAAATTTTCTTAAGTTGTATAAGAAGTCGTTTTATTAATTGTTTTCTTCACCGACACACTGTGACGCCTTTTCCCAAAACCCGTGCCAAAAATTCAAAATTTGATGACAAAATGACAAGATGTCACCGTGCCTAACATAACGCAGGAGCACTTATTTTGAAACTAAAGGATTTAAAATTCAAGTAATTTTTAACCACTAGAAATATCTTGGTAACTTGAAAATTATGATTTTTGAAACGAAAAAACCACTGTGCATAGTGCGTCTGTAGACATATGGCCATGCAGGTTACTTATTTTTTAACGAATAGGTTATCTTTCAAATGCTTTATACATTTTTAAAATATCTTTATTACTTTAAAAGTTATGATGTTTGCAATGAAAACAGTCAAAAGCCGACACTTTGCACAGTGCCGCGGCTAACCGACTAAGAGGGTGGTGTTGTGTACATTAAGCTTGGAACAGCATCAATCGCTCTCAGAATAGTTTTTAGTGACCCTTGCTATGGCTTAAATAGTCCGACAACAATTAAAACAATGCCACACCAATATATATTAAAGAAATTAGAGATGTTGATTGACTTCTCTGACCAGGGTTTGAACCCAGGCCATAAGTTATTATTTGCTTAGTAGTCACTTCCGCCAACACCATCCTCAAAATGTCACGTCTTGAGTTTCTTAATTTAATCGTAGTCCGGGTTGGGTATTGACAAAGGTTGTGTTTTTCGTGCTACCAGACAGTCACAGACGCCGAAACATCATCTTTGTCGAAACTTTTTCTTTAATAGATAATTTTTGTAGTTTCGGTGCTCTGTCACTAACGGAGTGCTCCTGTTCTGGAAGTTTTGATATTATCTACAATTTTCTTTTCCTTTGTACTTGTCAGAGGCTTCTTGAGTAGATTTTAAAGTTGTGTATAAGTAGTTGTTTCCTTTCACTTTTTAAGAATTATGGGACGCTTTCCGAGTATTTTGCGTGTTCTGCTTTTTCTCCGTCGCATTTTAGTGATGAAGCAGGGCGCTGTGATGTACTTTAACACAGAAAAGAAGCTGTTTGGTGTATTGGATGGCCTAGTGTCTGGGAGGGTTAGCAGCAGTTGTTGGCGGCATTCAGTAAGGAATGTGGGATGGATGCTGACTAGTCAATAATCTTTTGGTGCTGGTCGTCAGCTTAGTCATTGGCATTATTGGTGTGATAAAGAGGCCACAGGAGTCTTGTCAACACAAAAGATTTCTATACAAATATAAATAAATATACTCGTATTATTATTAAATTATCAAATGTTAATCAAGGCTGCAAGTCTATTACTGCCACAATAAATATCTTTATCCTTAAAGACTTTACTTAAGCTGTTGCCAATTTTTGTTTTTTAAATATTATTTGTCTGGAAATAAGAAAAATTATCAAGCCAAGCAACAACATTCTTTAGCCACATTAAGTTGAGACATTAAATTATTTATTTGCTTAAATTGCACTTATTTTTGTGGCATTTCAACAGTTGTAAGAAGAAAAAAAAATAAAAACAAAAACAAAAACAACAACAACAACATCACCAGCACCAGCACCAGCACCAGCACCAGTAACAACAATAAGTGTTCGTTGCCAAAAGCTAAAAAAAAATACATTTTATTCTATTCAGAAAATAAAAAAAAAATTTCTTCGAAAACCCCACCTTCAAACCAGTCTGCCCTGGCTGCTGCTAAATGTTGCACAATGTGTGTATTTGCTTTTGCTTTGGTTTGTTCCTGCTACTAATTCCCTTTTTAAGAAATTCTTGCCAAAAGGGTCTTTTGTTTTTGCTGTTGGTGTTGTTGTTTATTCGTAATATCAGTTTATCTGGTGTTCAGTTGTTCACTGCAACCAACACTCACTCTATTGTATTCATTACAAAATATTTTACTACTTGTTTAACAAATCCAGTGGCAATTTCAAGAAATTGCTGCTAAAAATCTTTGATTGTTCATAAACTCCCTTCCTCTGACCAACTGTTAAAAGAGAAAGAAATATTCATTTACATTCTGGGGTGTTGTGTGGCGTATGAAGTACTCGTACGAGCGGTTGTTGTTGATGTTTTCGTTGTGGTTTTAACCCTTTAGCACTTCCGTTTATTGTATTGTTTTGCCATTGAGAGTGTGTACAACAGCAACAATAGAAATAATGCCAATTCGACAGCAATACTCATGGCAATGTAAGCAATTTGTTGAAAATTATTATTGTTCTCAGTCTTAAAGAGCAGAAAATTTGTATATGAAAATGTTTAAAAATTCAGAAGCGGCACATAACGAATCAGTTAATTAATTAAACAGCCAAGCGAAGTTTTTTAAATGTTAATTATTTTTCAAAAAATATTTATATGAAAACACTTATTTAAAAACACTTGTTGAAATGCAGTCGAGAAATATTTTTATTTAAGAGGTACTGTACTTATAATATCTAGTATACTTCTTTTAAAAGGTACTTTTTTGACAGTTATTTTATTTTGAAATGCAACTTTCCTAACAAGTATCAAACTGTTCTTTTTAAATGTATTTACTCGGTATATAGTTTTTCAAAGATTTTTTGAAAAGAAACAATTTTTTCTAAAGGTACTTTTTAAATGATACTTTTTTAATAGGTTCTTTGTTAAAACTTATTTTTTCTAAAGGTACTTTTTTTAAAAGGTACTTTTTCAAAACGTTATTTTTTTTAGAGTGTACATTTTTTAATAGGTTCTTTCTTAAAACGTATTTTTTCTAAAAGTACTTATTTTAAAGGCACTTTTAAAAGGAACTTTTTTAAAGGTACTTTTTCAAAATGTTCTTTTTTAAAAGCTACTTTTTTCATAGGTTGGTTTTTAAAACGTATTTCTAAAGTAATTTTTTAAGATACTTTTTTTAAAATTTACTTAGTTAAAATGTTCATGTTTCAAAGAAACTGATTTCAATAAGTTTTAAAAACTTATATAATATATTATTGGAGATATTTTTAAGAATTTTATTTTAAAATATGCTGTTTTTAAAAGAATATCTTTTGGAATAATACATACATACATACTTCTTTAAAAGGTACTTTTATTTGGCTTATGGCTTATTTTTAATAAGTCCTTTTTTAAGGTTATTTATTTTTTAAAAGGTACTTTTAACAAAACTTAATTTACTTTCATTTAAAAGGATGCTGTATTACAAATTAATTTTCGAAAAAAACTGTTTAGAAAAATTTTTTTTGAAAGTTTTGTGTTTAAAGGTCCTAATAAATTTCAATAGTACTTTTTTGCAAGGTATGTACTTGTTTTAAAAGGTTATGTTTTAAAGGATTTTTTTTTGCAAAAGTAAATGTTGGAAAACCTTCTTTTTTAATTGTACTGTTGGAAGTTAGTCTCTTTATATTCTGAAAGAAGGTATTTTTTAAAGTAATTTTTCTAAAATTTAGTAGCAATCATACGCTCCTGTTGTTCTAAGCCAGACAAACTTTGCCCATAAAATGCATAACTTTCACACCCAGTCAGTCTTTATGATTTCAATTGACTTTTTTCTTTTATGTAAATTGGCAGAGCAACAATTGGTGTTGATATATGACGACCGGTTGGTTGCCTATCTCTTCCTTCTCCCCGGGAAAACCTTATCAGAGAGAAATGAAAAAAAGTTTTTGTTTATTTTTCAATTGTTATCTGCTATTTTATCCTTGAATACGTTTGCCATTAAATGCATCTTGTATTTAAATTTGTGATTTATATGAACTGAACGAAAAAAAAAAGGAATTAAAGTTGACAAAAGAAATGAGTTGTAAAAATGAATGCAATTGCGGTTTTGGGGGGGGGGGTAAAACCACAAGGAAATTTTAAAAATTACTTAAAATTAAATCTTCTTTTTATTGGAATCTTGCAGAACATGACATCACTAAAAATAAATAAACCATCGTAATCAATTGGAATTGAAAAAATTATAAAAAATAAAAAATGGAAAATAATATTGAAGAAAAGATGTGAAATGAAGTGAAAACACCAAATATTGTCCAGTTTATGCAACACCTGTTTTTACTACAGCAACAACAAACTTGTAAGAAATAAAGAATGGTCAACAACATAAAGATTTTCGAAATCAATATCAAAAACAGAACTGAGTTTGAAAAAAAGGAATGCTGTAGAACCAACGGCCGTCCAACCAACCAAACGTGAAAGGAATGAAATTGATCATCAATTAAAATTGAATTGAAATGCACATGGAAAAAAAGACCCAAACGTGCATCAAGCTATATACCACATGCAATATCATGTATGAAATTTGACCAAAACAAGGCAAAAACAAACAAATTAAAAATAAATTAAATCACATCAGAAAAACACAACAGTTTTAAGGTGTTTTATTTTTTTTTAAATCTTGCCATTCATTCCTTTTTATTTCAAGAATATAAATGATAAAATAAGTTCTTTTGATGTATGATCGATCTCAAGCGTACCACAATAAATACAAGCACCTATTTAATTTATTTTTAGTGATTGAAGGTGGTCTCAGCGACCAGATATAAATGATTGTATTTTGATAAATCGTTAAATGTTTTTTATTAAATAATTATTATTTATAAGCAACTTGCTATACCCGGCATCTTTCTTCGCTACCACCCTCTCATTCTATTATTCTGGAAAAAACTCATAATTGTAGAAAAAAAAGGAAAGATTTTAATAGAAAAGAAAGCAGAATAAAAAAGTAAGTGACAGCATACATTTGAAAAAAAAAATCATTTTGAAAGTCTGTCTACTTATGAGGAAGATATGCGATACTCATATTTGTTTGTACTGGGGTAACCTTTCCCCCCACCCCTCCGTCCTATCGGTTCAAGATTTCTCTGAAAAATGTATTTTATTTTGGCAGTAACCCACATCAAATTTGAAGACATTCACTATTTCAGTTGCGCAGATGTGTGAGTATTTATAATTACTTTGTATGTGGGTACCCTTTTCCCCCGTCCTATCGGTTCAAGATTTCTCTGAAAAATGTATTTAGATTTTTTATAATGAGTGAGTGATTGGAGAGAGAGGGAGTGAGAGGGAGAGAGAGAGGATGAGAAAGAGAGACAGAATATTCAATAAGACAATTGAATAGTGGCAGTACTGATTTCGTGGTCGCTACATCAGCCATCGTTGTTCATTTATACTATTTTAAGCGAAATAGAATACGAGAATGATATCAATTTTAGTTAATATGAAATTCCTCCTATCTGGTTGGTTAGGGGCTGTGCACATATTACGTAACGGTGTTTTCAGAGATTTTATACCCCCCCCCCCCCCCCCCTTCGTAACGCTTTTTACAAATTTTTCAGTGCAAAATTTCCAATCCGTAACAAATCTTAAACCCCCCCTCCCCCTTTGGAGCGTTACGTAATATGTGCACAGCACCTTATATAAACGTTCCAAACTCTATATTCATTTCCTTTTTGAGACTGCAACAAATAGTGAAATACTGATAGTGGTTATTCACATGCTATGTAACGGTGCAAGTGATGCGGAAGGGTGTTTGTTAAAGATTTCTTACGGAGTAACAATTTCGTACCGAAAATTGTGTAAAAAGCATTACGAAGGGTTTGATGGAATTTCGAAAACTGCGTTACATAATATGTGAATAGCCCCATACTAAAAATAGACAACACTGTTAATTTTATCCTGGATGAATTAATCCTGGGTATCCCCCTTAAACACTAAAGCCAAATATTCAATAAAAAAGTTCATTGTTTGAACGAATTGGTAATTAGTTTTGAGGTATAATGTACTGGTACATTAAATCAATGAACCGGTTCATAAATTCTGTTAAGCAATAACAGCAACGGATGCTTTCACTGAAGCGTTTTGAGTGTAGTTTTAATTAATATTTTAATATGAAAAATGATGAATACGAACAAATATTGTCAGGAAAAGAAAGGATCGTTCCTTCCTTCCTGGTTACTACTTTTTAAGCTCTTCTGAAATTTTTACTTCTCCTCATTACTAGAATCGACCTTTTCTACTATTCTACACTTTCTTCATCAAATTTTATTTATCTTTTAATATTAAATTAGAAAATCCTTCTTTAACGATGCCACTTCATGGGTGTTCATCAAAAAAAAAAAAAAAAAAAAGAAGACAGCAAGTGTACGAGAAAATCGCTTCAGCAGTTAAAATGCGTTTTTGTTTTAAATTTATAAATATTTTTTTTTTCATCAGGTTTTTATTTTTGTTTTTCCAACTCATAATTAATCATTTCATTTTGGAAGTTGAAATATTTATTTATTCTTTTCAAAAATCAACTATGAAAAAGTAACGACAACATCAACATGTTGAAGAAGTCTTTAAACTACCAGAAAGCAGAAAAACAGGACGAAGTTTAAAGAAGTTTCTGTGGATTTTGTGTTTGTTGTTGTGTGTTTTAACATTTGATGGAATGTAACGAACATGTTTTTTAAATCACCAAAATATGTTCGAAAGTTGTTGTGGCATTTTGAAAATGTGTTTATTTTTTATTTCTACAAAAAGATTTTTCTTCAAAAAAAAAAAAACAGAAAAAAAGAAACAGCAACAAATAATCTGAGTTTTATTGCCAAAAAGAAAATAAAAAAGAAAAGCTTAAATGCCTGACAATGTGACTCTTAAGAGTGGCTTTATGTTTAACATATTAGGCTGCAGCTTCATTCTTTTTCTAGATATTTAAAGACTACGGCTGCAAGTGCTGCTGTAGCTGGCTGCCAACTAAACAATCTACTTACAAACTACTCCATTAGAGTTACAATTGTAAAAATGTAGTTGCCAGCTTAAATCGTTGTTCTCATATAATTTTTTTTTTTGGTTTTACTGCAACATTTTTTCCGTTAACCTTTTGACCAACCTCTTGTACGAGGATATTATGAAAAGGTATTTAAAATTTAGAATAATTGTTTTGATATGTTTTCTATTATTGTGTGGTTGTGTGCAAACTCGAATCGTTCTGAGAGAACATTTTTAAAGGTCAGAAACATTCATGTCTATATAATCGGAAAGAATATTATACTTTTATACTCCCTATGAAGGATGGAAAAAGTAAACGACCAAATAAAATATTTTCTCTTGAGAAAATTAATAATTATGGCAAAAAAAAAAACTGTCTTCAATTCAAAATAAAATTTTATTTCGCCCATAAATGGCGGCTTGATTTATTAAACAATATTTCAAGGTACAGCTAGCCACACCGATATAAAAAAAAAAAAATGTGAGACCAAACTAAAAGAAAACCCTTCCGACAAACAAGGAGTTTTTTAAAATTCAATATTTTAGGGGAAGGAATTTCCTCCCGATTTTAATGAACATTTTGTGGGACCATGGAATAGGGAACATTTTACTTTATCCCTAAGAGTATTCACTGAAATCTCTTCCACCACTAGGACGGCAAGATGGCTTAGATACTATAATATATCGGAAGACAATGTCCTTTTTACCGACAGCAAAGCGGCCATTGATGCTGAATGCCGGGCATCTTTATATAAGTAGGGGGACATTCGATAGTATTAATAGTTTGGGTACAAAGGCTATGTTGGGTACCAGGACATTGCAATATTGAGGGAAATTAAATCGCTGATGAGCTGGCAAGAATGGGGTCAGCATTAGATGTAACATGTCGGTTAAACCTCCAATCGGTTACTACAACAGGGAACTCAGTAATTGGGTGATTAGTAGAACCAATCATTCATGCAGGAATAGAGAAGATTGTAGAGTCTCGAGGTCCATATGCACAGAACTAGACTCAGGTAAATTTGATCTACTTCTGGGTATGAATAGAAAGTCTTTGAGAGTCTTAGTAGGCGCGTTGACTGGCTATTGCTCGGTTACAGCGAGGACCAGCGTATGGGAAAATAGCACTCCGGATTTCTGTAGGATGTATGGGGATGAAGAGGAGCCGGAAACTATAGAGCATATCATCTGGCATTGCCCAAGGCTGCAACGCCATAGGCAAAGATGGGTGAGTTGAAGTTTCCATGAGGGCATTAGTGATATCGCGAAGTGCAAACTTGAGGATATCAGGGGCTTTATCATGGGAATTAAGTGGCTGAATAATGGATGATCAGGGCTCTTTGTTTTCCTATTGACTAATTAGTCAATAAATTAAAAATGAAGGGAATCACAATAGATCCAATTGTGTCTCCGAGTTGATGTGCGATTCATACTACCCTTCCTAACCTAACCTAACCTTGGGTACAGACTGCACTGACAACTATATTGCGGACGAAATTGCCGAAAGGGGCGCTTCAGTGAGTGACTCGATGATATATGCCAATTAGCAGGCATTCCTCTACCTCACTGCAGCATGATCCAGCATGAGCAATACAAGCATGCTCAACAGAGTTGGAAACAAGAACGTAACTGCCGCGTGGCAAGGTTCACTTGGCCCCACTGTAGCCTAAGCAGGACACGAGATCTGCTCAGGCTTGCTAACTGTCGCACAAGACAATTAGCAACAGTTTTCATGGCACTGATGTATCGGGATACTTTCCAAAAGGATGGGTCGAAGTTACAGCGACAGTAGCAGTAGTAGAAGGAGTTGCAACGATGAGGAAGAACAGGAACCAGTTCTTCATCTTCTATGCCAATTTCTAGCGCTAAATAGCATAAACTACAACCCTGGGCTCCAGCACTCTGCCAGACCTAGACTGTTTTTCAAATATAGGGCTAATAAACTTATCCTCCTTCTGGACACGATCGGGATGGTTTGAATCGGCTACAGTGCACCTACAGGATAGTAAATCACCAATTGACTTTCGCCTTGTCTGCTGTAGGGTATCACAAAGCATCCACGTGCGTTACTTATTAACCCTCGAAACCTAAACCTAAACAACTTTGCAAATCGATCAATAAATAGCAAAGATATTTGACGGAAAACTTCCCCCTTTTTTTTAAAAAGTTTGATAGAACCAACTGCAGGCAAACTTTTTCAAACAAAAAAAAATTTGGAAAAATAAATTCATAATTAGAGGATTTAGTCCATAGTAAGTATATTAGGGGAACAATTTTTCCGCGATTTTCAATTAAATCTTAGACCAGAATGCAAGCAAACCCTTTAAAAAAGGACTTTAAAAAAAAAACATTAAAAAAGTACCCCTTGAATTGATAACTTCTTTTTTTTTTTAACTGGGTAAATTAAAATAAACATTAGGTTGCTCTTTTTGAAACAGCCCTCGTAATCTAGCACATGTCTATATAGTCATTGGTCTAGTGTGCAGAATAGCCCTCGCCCCCAATTTTCTTCTTTTACCATCATTTAAATATTTCTGTAATGTGCGTTTTCATCTTCGTCTTAAACAATCCTTATTTTAGTTATTGGTTTCTTCTCTCTCTCTGTTCATAAAAAATATAACTTGTTCCTTGGTGATTTTTTTTTCGGTTAAGCGAAATTTCAAAATCATGGTCATTCACTTGAGTTTTTTTTTGTAACCTTAATAGTTGCTAGACGGACACAAAAGGCATTCATTCAAATTGCAACGAAAAAAACTGTGTAAGAAAAACAAATAAATAAAAAATTTTACAATCCATCCATGATTATTTACACAACATTTTATTTTTGTTGTTCCTGTTGTTGTTGTTGTTGCAGTTGCTTAAATTCATTGTTGTTCTTGTTTTGTTTGTTGTATTTAAAAGTGCGTAAAAACTTCTGCTTTCAACGTTTAATGATGCTTACAGGTTTTTACAACGGCTCTATACTATTTAATCATGTCTGTTCCTTTGTAAGTAACTGACTAACTGACTAACCAACTAACTAACTAACTAACTTACTTACTTAGTTAGTAAGTAGTTTAGATATTCTTTTTCTTAATTTTTCGCTTGGCTGGTGTTTGTTGCACTTTAAGAAGGGTTTTCAATTGCAGCTTTCACTAGCGAGTTAAATAACTTTAAAGGGAAAAAAGTTGCTTGGAGTAAATGGATTTCGACTGAAAATATTAAAAACTGAAAAGGATATAAAATAAATAGGGAAACTAATGGAAAAAATATTGCAAAAATTCCAATTATCTGCATTAACCAATTCTTTCTCATATACAAAGTACGTAATTAATTTTGTGAGTTCGCAACTAAAAGTTTCAGTCCAAAATGCGGCTTTGTCTCGCAAACTGATCTAAGGGCCAATTTATGACTTGATAATTAATGATAGTCGTGATAGTTTTTGAGCCGAAAAAAAATTAACTTCGATGAATCCATTTCGAACTATTAGGGGGAGTCCCCTGAGCGCGAAAGTACATTTGGAAGTGTCAGATTGGCTCCAGTTTTTGAGAAATCGGTATATATTCTTGAAAAATGGATATAATAGTTGTAATTAAATTCCAAATTGTGTTTTTGACTGCATATTTTAAAAAAGTTTTTAATTAATAATTAAATGAATAATCTTGTATACTTAAATAATAATTAAGATTTACGAATTTCCATGTTTTTAGTCACTAATTTTTCTTATATACGTTTTTTTTTCTTTTATAGCGATTTTTTTATACTGACAACGCTTATATGATGTGATATTTTCAATATAGCGATATTTTCCTTTTCAGAAGCTGTTTTGTTTTGCTGACCGATATCTGTAATTAAACTGTATTAAGTTTTTCTAACGAAGCTCTAACCGTTTTTTAATTTTCCACACGTCGTTGAAACGTAGATCTGTCTATTTTTACTAATGTCGTGTTTTTATTTGTCACCTGTCGTGACTGTGGTGAAAATGGCGAGTTATTGAATAGTAAACTTTTTATTAGAAGAGAACCCTATAGATTTTTATTTATTTACATCTTCTTTTATTTTTTTTACTGTTTCCTTTTGTTTAGTTTTTGCGCATTTATTAATTTTTTTTTGGCGATTTTTACCAGTTAGACGATTTTGCTGCGTCTAGATTTATTTCGTCTTAATTCTGTTTTATTGAATTTTTTTTGTCGAACTTTTTTGTTTTGTTGAATTTTTCGTTTTGTTTTGCTGATCTTTTCCTTTTTCGGGATTTGTTTCTTCTTAGGATTTTTTCGTTTTAAAGATTTTTTTTCGCTTTTGCCCATTTTTTTTTCGTTTTGGTGATTTTTTCGCTTTTTTGGGATTTATTCGTTTTCGCGATTTTTCACGCTTTCGAATTCTAAGTGATTATCTTTCGATGTGTCGCTTTTCTTCTTTTTGAGAATATATTTTTGATATGCCAACTTGTTTTTGGCGATTTTTGTAGTTTGTTTTTTATCCAATTCTGGCGACTTTCTTCTTGATCGTTGCAATATTCTAGTATCGAGCTGAATAAAGAAAATTAATGACCAAAATTTTGGCCCTTTAAAGTATTAAGTTTAAAATAAGGGCTATATATCTTTCGCGTCTAAATATATTGAGCAGAACTCTTTCATTTCACTTATTTGGTTTAAGTTAATTTTTTCGTATTAAACTCATCCATTCAAGGATTTCGAAAACTCTACTTTACATTTCTAAAATGCTTTGCTTTTTTTCCTGCAAAAGAGTTGTTTTTTGTTAATAATGTTTGCTTTAGTGTGTTTAAGCTTTAAAGATTAATGTTCTACAGTCATGGTGAAAACTACTGGGCATCTTTAGTTTGTGAAGGCATTTGCAACATAACACTAAACGATTTTCTTATACAGTCGAGCTCAAAAGTAAGTGGACACAGGTGATATGAGTGATGATGAGTGATTATTTATTTCATAAATTTATTAATTGAGATATTCAAAGCAATTGGATCTATGATCGCGCTTTTAGCTCACTCACAGAGGTGCCTATTGCCGCCATGCAACGTTTTATTGCACGTAGTACACTTATTTTGCTGGTCAGTATTTAGTGAAATGTGTTTTTATTTGGTTTTTGAATCATTTCTACGTTATTTTCTATATTTTTATTTCTTATTTCTTGTTTTCGTTTTTAGTTGTCGTTCTTGGAATAGTAAAAATTATTCAATGTTTAAACGGTTTAGAGCGTTTCTTAATGTTTAAACTAGCAATTAATTGTCCGTATAAGAAGTTGATTCCTTTATTTTTCATTTCATTATTTTTTTTTAGTTTAAAACGAATGTTTTTTTTCATAGTTGTTGTAAAATGTTAAAATTTATTTGCAAACATTTCTTAAATAATCTTTTCCTTTATCCCTCAACCATTAAAAGTACACATTAGTGTGTGTGTTTTCTTTATATGCAGTTGTTGTTGTTGTCTATAACATGTTGCCAGGTTAACTACTTAACATCATTGTCAAGTTACACCTTTAAAAAAAAAAGCGAATGATTAATTGCAAGCATTTTCGTTTAAACGTTAAAAAATTAGAAAAAATGTACGTAATCCGTACAAGCATACATACTTACATACATAGATTCATGTGTATAAATGTACATACTCACAGGCATACGTATGTAGGTTTGTGTAATGGATTACAAAACAAATGGTTTTATATGGACAGAGAGAGTATGGGAGGCACCTTTTTAATAAAGTAATTGGAAAAGCGGTTTTAAATATAGAAATTTAGTTAGCAATTGTTCAAAGATTTAAAGAAATGTATGTTTAAAAATGACTATCTTCGAAAAACCAATACGTATGTATTTAATATAAAAGTAAACTAAACTGTAATTAAGGATACTTTAAAGATTTATAAGTGAAAAAATTAAAATATATGACTCCGAATAAATATAAAACCATTTAAATATAATTTTTGCAAAATTTTTTAAATTCGGACTTAAGTTCGAATTTTCGAAATTTATTTCGAATATGAAGAAACCCTTTCTAGTATTTTTATATTTAAATTAAAGTGCCGAATTTAATTAAAAAATATACAAAATCTTCATTTGGAGAGCTAAATATCATGTTCGAAAATTCGAATCTTTAGCATTGTACAATAATCAATAACTAAAACACATAATATTCTTAAATATGTAACTACATATGTTAAGTGCGATATTTTTGTATAAAATGTGCGACACAACTTTAAAATTCTAGTAATTTTTTGTGCAGATTTTTACAAGCAGTTAATCTAATTCGAAAATCGAATGCAGAGTTCACATGTATGTATGATTATGGATTAATTTAAATTCAATTATACAATTTTATATAATTTTTTTTTTTAATTACCACCTTTGATCGGATTTTCGGAAATAATTTCGAACTTTAAAAAGAGCCCAAAAAGACACTTTCATAAATTCTTAGTGATTTTTGAGCTAAAAAATTAGTGTACACATTTTAAAATAAGCTCAATTGTAGAGTCATTTAATGTTCGAAAATCTCAAATAGAGCAAGCAGATATGAGTAAAATATTTATTTTCCGATTACCGAGTATTATAAACTTAATTAAAAGTTTTTTTTTATCATATATACTCTATTAAAAGCGAAGTTCGAATTTTCGAACTTAATTTCGAAAAGTCGAAAATTCTTTTATTTATTGGTTATCAACAGAAACTGCTTGATTGATTTAAAAAAATTTTTTTTATTTTGTATTTGAACAGCTAAATATGAAATTCGAAAACATAAGTCGTGGAAAAGTTTCATATAAAACACAAATGTGGGTATTTAGAAAGCTCTTTTGAAATTTATCCATGATTTATTTTAAATTGCAGCAGAGATCTTTTGTTTAACCTACAAACACAATTTATCCTTTTGAAACTTTAAAGTATTCCCATTGAAACAATGCACGCAATTAAGTTGTTTGCTTCAAAGTTGCTTACCAAGATTATTAACAAAAAAAAACCTTTTCTCTCATTTACCGAAAAGCCTTCGGAAAAAAATGGAACAATTCTTTCGCTATGTGTGCATTTTTTTTTTAGAGACTTGTGTGGCATTGGATTCAGTTTATTTGTTTTGGATAATATACATGTATATGTATCTGTTTTACTACCTGGTGTTACTCCCAAGTATCTGCTACTTATCAGAGATTTCTAGCAAAGATCCATGCGTAGTTTGGCAACATCATGATTCAATTTTAATTTTCCACTACATGAACTTGTTGTGAATAGTAACGTCAATACGAGTATTCTAAACAAACAAACAAAATATCACTCTTTGTAGCAAAAACACTTTGTGGCATGTTTTATTTTGCCAAAAACAAACTGTCAGGTCGGCAGGCAGGCAAACGGCATTAGTTTATTGTATTTATTCCTTGATCAAGATGCAAACATAATGAGATACATATTTGTTATTGTTGTTGTTGTTACCATTTAAACTACACATATACATACATACATACATCCATGTGGCAAGTAATAAAATCGATAATGATAATAATGATGTTTTTTTTTTCTTCTTCTAAATTTGAAATATCTTTCTAGTGACTTTGCCCGCAGCAAAACATCTTAAGCTTTTAGGAAACTTTGCCGATTAAGAAAATAATCTAGTCAGAAATAAACTAAATAGAGGCTTATAGTGATTTGAAAAATTAAACTGTTTAAGAATAAGTTTTTTTTAAAAATCAGTTTTTTCCCTGGGATTTTCTGTTGGTTTGCGGTCGCTATTGTTAAGATCTTTAAGGAGTTTTGTTAACAAAGTACTCTTGTTGGTTTTGCTTTTCGATTGTCATCGTCTTTTCTATCGCCGAAAGACGGTGGCGCAAACGAAATTTTTTTGAAATAAATTTACACTTGTGTGGGACTTTTTTGGCACTAAATCAAAAGCAGAAAAATAATTGAGTAAAATTTAAAGAAATACTAGTTGACCCGGCAAACGTTGTTTTGCCATACAAAATATTTCTAGTGCATTTTTTGGGTGTTTTATAAAAAAATAGCGAATGTATTGTAAGTGTGTGACGATGGCCGCCAATGAAAAAAATACCAATCACTAATTTTGTTCTGTTTGAAATACGAACGACAACGATTCTCCTGCATGAGGCGGACGTAGCACCATCTGTCATTCAACACTAAAAAATAATTATGAGGCGGACATAGCGCCATCTGTTGGGTTAATACTTTAATAAATACAGGAATTGCCCCTCCCTCCCCTCCTCGTGCCCCTAGCGGCTTAAAATATACTTTAAAACTTAATCTCATACCTACCAAATATACAGAAAAAAATTTAATTAAAATCGGTCGAGCCGTCTCGTAGGAGATCGATAACAAACATCGTGACACGAGAATTTTATATATTAGATTTTGTAGAATATTTCTGAGCATATTTTTCAAATTTTATTTTCGCAAAAAAAAAAATCTTTTAATATAAAAGAATTTAAAATAGAACCATAAATAGTGGGTTAATTTGTTAAACAATTTATTGGGACGCTTACATTTCTATGGGACCAATATTGTGACCAAACTGCAAGAAAAAACTTTCAAGAAAAAATATTTTTGTAATATATGTATGTCAATATTTTTGGGAGGTAACAATTTTCCCTTATTTTATCTAACATATTTATAGGATTAAACTGCCAGCAAACAATAACAATAAATGCAGAATTTTTTCGAAAAATAAATATTTTAGGGAACAATATTTTTCCCGATGGGACACAACTGCAATCACACCCTTTGACACAAAACAAGAATTGTGAAAATCGGTTCATAAATTATGGGGCAGTTCTACACTTTCAATATACATATATTGTGATACGTGGATCATGATCCATTTCAATGGGTTGATGGATCGCGAGTGTATGCTACATGTTCAATATTTATAATGTCAGTATTTACATATTTTTGTGCGGTTAGTGTTGAAATTTTCAGTCATGGTAGAAAACAAAAAAAAAAGGAGGCCTGTGATCTGTGATCTGCGATACGTGATTCAGATTTTATATTTTAGCGCAATCTGCGATATGGATCGCGATCTATCAATATTGCATGCTACACGTTCAATAAATATCACCATACTGAATCGTGTTCAATATATCTGTGGCAAAAAGGAAAAGTGCCTAAGTCGAGATAAGCTGATTTTGAGTTAATATCACCATCGTCTTCTCCATATTCAAAAGTATCTCTGGGCAAAGTCTTTTTTATTTACTTGCTGCTTTTCATTTTCTTAATAATTATCCCATATGGAATAACATCTTATTTTATCTTATAACATATTAAATTTCAAGCTAAATATATATGTTACAGTACACAGAACCATGTGTTTGTTAATAAATCAAAAGAATCGAAAAACGAATGATCAACTTTTTGTACAACGCGATTACATTTTTATCAAACCACTTAAACATTTAAAACTTCTTTTCTTAATAACTATAAAATCTGTATGACTTTATCACTTTTTCCTTATTGCCACAGATATATTAAACATGTACCCATAGAGTTATAAACGTTTAAACATAAAGAAATACCCCTTTAGCAGTTAAAGGCTTAAAATTAAAAATTTTGCGAAATCGCTGAAAACACCGTTACGTAATATGTGCACAGCCCCATACAGTAAAGGGTTAAAATGTTTCACACAAAAATTTTCCTTATAGAGTTTTAAACCTAAAATGTAAGAATCAAAACATTTCCTATGCTGATTTTCTCTAACAACGTATCAAAAAGGCGTGGAAGGGAGGTGTGAACTGTTACTCCATCAAAAATTTAAACTGAATGTTAACCCTAAAATTGTACGCCCGAAACGTTTTCGTTCCACTGTCCACATGCTGCTTATAAATTTATATATTTTATGGTTTGCTGTTGTGTCCATGATTTTGTATTTGTTTGTTGTATGTGTGTATACATATATGTATGTGTCTAATTTAATAGTCTTCATATGTTGTTGTCGTTGTTGCTAATATTATTTCTCTGCTGCTGCTGCTGCCGTTGCTGTTTATTTCGCAAAAGCTAATAGCTTTCTAATGATGTACTTGTTACATTTAATCATTGTCTAATGTTGTATATTGTCTTCCCATTGCTGAAAATGTTGTTGTTGTTGCTGTTGTTTGTTATTGTTGTTACATATTGTCCTGTTGTGTTTTATATGGCTCGTTTTTTAATGTCGCTAATGCATTTTAGTCTATTGTTGCTGCAACATGTTGCATTTTTTCCCCCCGTTTGCTTTTCTTTTGTTGCAGTTGTTGGGCTAAATAGATGGTTAAAATGCTGCTTCTACTGTTGTTGTTGATATTGCTTGGTTGTTTGCTGTCAATTTGGCTTGTTAAGCTTTAAATAACTTTTTTCTCTTGATTGTTAATATAATTTCTGTTATTGTTGCTACTGATTTTTTGTTGTTCTTGTTGTTTGTATTGTGTTGTTCCCCCATTGCCCTGTATTTTTAATAAATTAAAAATTTCATTGTTATTTGAGTTTGATGTTGCATTTGATGCAACAGATTGCTGCACTTTGCTGTTGCTCATTTATTAGTTGTTATTGTTATTGTTGTTGTAGTTGTTAAATTTTTATTAGTTGTTATCGTGTGCGGTATCAAAAGCAAAATCTTTAAGATTAAGTTGTCAATTTTAGTTCGAAAACCAAAAAAAAAGTAAAAGAGAAGAACTCCACTACTGGTTGCTGCTAAATTGTTGTATGTTGTTAAGCATTTTTTTGTTGTTGTGGCACAAATTACTGTGTGTGGTTTATTTTATTTAATATATCTTTAATGAGGTTTTAATTTTTTTCTGTTGTTGTGGCTTCTGTTTTTTCTCAATTTTAATTAAGTTGCTTGAATGTTGTTGCTGCTTGTTTCTATTGAAAACTTGCATGTTTTTAAGTTTTTATTAAAGTTTTTCCTTTCATGAGGAGTTTTCCTAATAAATTTTTATTGATTTTTTTTTCATTTAAAGCCATTATTTTGTTGTTTATGCTGATCGGTTTTGTGTTTTATTAAAGAGAAGACAAAAAAACTGTCATGGGAATTTAATAGAAATGCATAGAAAAATCTAGTTTAATTTTAATGTGAACGAAATTAAGAATAAAAATCGTATTTTGTATACGTTATTGAGGAATAAAATTTTAATAAAACTTTTTATACAAAATGTTCCCAAAAATTCTTGACAATGCGAAATCAAGTGTTAGTCCTTTCAAAAAGTGGTAAAAATTAAAAAAAAAACAATTATGAAAATTATGACTTCCATACCACAGTAATAAATAAAATAAAAATTTTTAATTAAAAAATTTTATCCGAATAAAAATTTTTTACTAAAAAGTTTAGCCGGGTATCAATTTTCTATTAAAAAATTTCATTCAAATAAAGATTATCAATTTTATCCGGATAAAAATTGTTTACTTAAAAATTTAATCCAAATAATATATTTTTATTAAGAAGTTTTATTGAAATTAATTTTCCATTAAAAATTTTATCCGATTAAAAGCTTTATATTGCAAAATTCATTGGGTTAAAATTATGTATTCCAAAATTTTATTCGAAAGATTTTCTAGTGAAGATATTTATCCGAATAAAAGTTTCACTTGTAATAAATACTGTGTAAATCGTACAAATTCCTTAAGATTTGAAGTGAAGGTTTTTGTGGATAATCAGGGTAAATTAGTAGAGAAATTTATTCATTAAGATATTTTTGTCGATCTGGGAAATGATTGTCCCCTTCTAATCTTTTGGCACTTTTTATAATGTTAATTTTAACTTTTAGACCTCACAAAACGTGCAGCTAAGCACTTAAGATTTGCTTAACAAGATTTATCATAAAATATTACAGCAATTATTAAAATTACAAAAGGAAAAAAAAAAATAGAAGAAAAACACCCCCAACAAGTCAACTTATTTAAGTTAAAGAAAATCACACACTTCAATTATAACAACAACTGACAAAAACACAGTCAAAACTAAAAATCACAATAAAATCACAATTGATATGCAAATTAAATCTACTCACAATATGATGAACACTTTTTAATACGCTTTTTTTGCCATTAAGAATCAAGCAAGAGGTATTAAAAGTTTTTTGGTGAAAAAAAAAGAAGAAATAAATAAACAAACAAAAAAAATGAGGGCGTGGGTTAATGCAAATGTAAACATTTCATTTCCAGCCAAAAAAAAAAACATTATAATTTCCTAGTGCAACCAACTACAATAACGACAACAACAAAACTTTAGCTAATTTATGCACAAAAACTACAAAGAGGAAAAATACTTTTTGATGAAATAAATTTCGTTATAGAGTGTTTTTGTTTTGTTAAATCTATACATAAACTAAAATAATTCAATTCAAACCAAAACTAAATTTTGTTGAACGCAAATTTCCACACTTTATTTTTCAAACGTTGGGACCTGTCAATCTTTCGGGAATAACGTAAACGAAACTGAAAAACTAACGATGAACTACGAACTTTGGAATTTTCAATTGAGAATTGCAATAATCTGCCACCAGTCTCTCTCTCCCTCCCTGGCCGTCGTCTCAGTCATTCTCTCTCTCACCCCTTCTTTTATATTCTATTTGTTTTAAGGTGACAGTTAAATCGTAACGGTTTAATGGAAATAAAGTTGCCACACTAAAGTTGAAAAAAAAAAGAAATCATACCATGATGCATGATATACTCTCTGTAAACGGTAAACAAATTGCACAGTGGGGTGCATAGATGATACTTTGTGGAATTTTAAATAAATTTAAACCTGATTGTGCCAGGATAGTAATATTTTCGGTTACATTGCATGAATGTTTCAAAGTGAACGAAAAGTGCGCAAGAGATGGCTCGACCAAGAAATTTTTAAATTTTTAAACATCAACACTCATCTAAACACTGTGCATTTGAAAGAGGGTCCCGGAGTTCTTTGTGTTTCCAACAATCCATAATATTAAAAGGGATCTTTGTTGGTTTACATTTTGCATTTGTGGCATGTGGGTGGCGCTTTGATATGCTTTTGTAATAAGAAAAACAAATAAAAATTTTGCAACGAAAAAATAAAACTAAAAAAATAAAGAACAGGCGACAAAGCCAAGGGTATAGATGAATGGATGGATGTATGAATGTATGGTTGGTTGGTTGTTTGCAATCATAAGTCATGCATTTGCCAGCCTTTTTACCTTTTATTTAATATGCATTTACTCGCCAAACAATACAAAGTGTAAAACCTAAAACTTATAGATGGGAATCTTATAGAAAATACATAAAAAGTTTTTGTCGTTTGATAAAAATAAACAGCAATAGACAACAAACAACAAACAACAAAAATCATCAATCAGCTTTAAGGAAATTGTTGATGATCAACAAACAAACTGTAAAAAATACCACACCAACAACAACGTCGGCGACATTAACTCCCAACAGCAACTGCAATAGAAACACCAATAGCAAAAGCAACAACAACACTAACTGCAACATATGTTTGTATTCCCATGATATTAATGATATGTTAAATCTAGCGTAACTGGAACAAGTGGAACCTCCACCACATTCAGCCCATAAATGCAAACAGCTAAAAGGAGAAACATTTTCACAACAACAACAGCGAAAACAACAAAGAAAATGACGACGACACCAACAAACAAACAACAAACCCACAATGACCAAAAACAAATTTAATGCAAATTTTTAAGGAAAACCTAAAAAATAAAAAAATATAATAATCCGTTTTTTCTTCTTTTTTTTCTTTTTTTTCTTTTTCTTCTTAGTTTTTATTGTAAATTTTCTTCTAAAATAACGGCTTTTGTTTTAAAGTTTTTCCTTTGTTATTGTTGCGGCTATTATCATTATTATTAGTGTTGTTGTTGTTGTTGTTGTTGTTTTATAAACACAGCTCCTGCTTATAAGATAAACGAAAACCACGTCCCACATATTCTTCATCACTACGAAAGGGCAAGATAATTGGTCCCGCCGCGACATCTCTAACTGGTGCATGCATGGTGAAATCTTCATTATCTGCACCATCATTGAAACGTTCACCACATAGACGCACCTGATTGATGCCCAAAAAATCATCGGGACAATTGAAAATGCCAGCACCAGCCTGTCCATCCGGCACTAAATCATTTTCAGCTGGAAAAGCAAGGAAAAAGAAAGAAATTAAAAAAAAGAAAAAAGAAAAACGTGAGAAAGTTAAAAGGCTGTTTCCACATGACGGACGAATAATTTAAGCGAAAAATTTCTAAGAAAAGCACACAGTTTTTTGAGTGTGGAAAATTTTACACTTAAATCCTCCCTTCATTTCTACTCACTCACACACTCACCTTCATCTTTATTGATGATTTGAAAATCCAGTTGATCCGTACTGCCACCAAGTTGTTCCATAACATAATTAACCGAACAATAATCTTTGCCACGTTCCAAACAAATCACATAATTTAAATTGTTCTGAAAATTTATTAGAAGATTCTTTTAAATTATTTGAAACAAAAAAGGGAAAACTTTTTAAAATTTAATGGATTTCTTTTTTTTTACCAAATAAGTGGCCACTTTATTGTCCACCACTGTGCCATCTTCGTCATAATTAAACGATTTGACTATTCCCTCTAATTCGTTGTAAAATTGCAAACAGCCATCAGGTGCTAAATTATTTTCCAACTAAAATCTTTTTAGATCAGAGAGAGAGAGAGACAAAGAGAAATTTTGCATAATTTATACTTTTATTTACCTGAGCTATTTTTATATTAAAGGATCTGCCTCCTGATGCTACTTTAGCAAAAAATGATAAATAGATTTTCGTATCCAGAGCATGGCCCACATGAATGTAAACTTAAAGGAAAAAAATTAAAATTTAATGATTTTTCTAAGAAAAAGGGGGTTGGTTATTTTGAATTTGTAATCCTATTTAACGTTGCCGTATTGTAATGTTCCAAAAAAAAAAATCAACGATATTTTATTATTTTGGAATTTTGTTGCATTTTAGCGAAGTTTCAATAAATTTTAAAAGATCATTTCAGTACCCCGTATTGTAGTGAGTACTGTGTTAGACTATTAAACGGAAGTTCACAGCTTTAATTCCTGCGAACCAAAAAAAGGACGTGTTTTTGTGTTTGCTTTATACAAAGTTACGAGGGCAGTGTGATAATTGCGTGAATTTTTAAATATCGACAGCAAAAATTTTAACTGGTATCTGTTACTAGACAAGCTTTTGAGAAAGATGAGTCTATTCGTCATGGAAAGTGCACAACGTTGTTAGTTTGGACGAAAATGACTACAAGTTTATTTCTAAAAAAAAAAAAAAAATCCATCAGCGAAACCAAAGACAGGCTTGATGAATACTATTACCACTCTGCACTATCAATTTCAATGATTCAAAAGTGGTTTGCTGGGTTTCTTTATAGTCGTACCAGTACAAATGACGCAACACCTTTAGGTCTCCCAAACGGGACAAAAGAAGTCGATAAAATACATGGATTGATATCAGATTAGATTGGAGAATGAAAGAGTGTGAGATGACTGCACTCATAATCCCATTTCCCAATAAGTTCGATTTTACCCCAAAAACACACTTTCAATTTTCACTTATTTCTGGCTTTTAAATTGAATTTTTAGTTGGAATATTTTTGTGATCTATCGACTCCGGAAAATTGCTGATTTAAGCCAAAGTATATTTATACAAGTACATGCAAGAGCATAACTGGCCGTGTTTTTTTATACATATTTTCATTAACTATTGTCAAAATATGTTCATCTTTCTTTCTACACAATTTAACTGTAAAAGAATGATAAAAATTTGATTATTATTTCAATATGATTTGCAAAAAGTTTAATTGATTAATTTTATACAAAATGTGAATTGAATCAACACGAATTAAAAATTATCGCATGCATTCACATCACAAAATTAATTAATTGAATTAAAGTTTGAGTGAATTCATTGGTGATTTAAACAAGAGAAATTTTTTAATTCATTGTTTTCACTTTGATTAGGATCATTAATAAAAATCTCTTGAAAATAAAATTTCTAAAGCGTTTATGATTCGTGGATTCTTTCGAAAAGGAATCATTCCTTTAGAGCTCTGCTACTGAGCTATTTGTGACAATTGTAAATTTATTTTACACAAACAAAAAGCCTGTTGTTTTTTGTTTTTTAAGTTGTTGCCGAGTTCAATGTACTTGTTTTAAACTAACTTTTTGCTCCCTTTCCAAGAAAGGACACAAAAAGACCCATAAGGTATAGAGGGTCAGGGAATTTAAATACCCTACAAAAATATTATCACAAAAAAACAAAAATGTGCTAAACACTTCTCAGATCACAAATGTTAGAATTATATTATTTTAGATACCGATTCGCTATAATAAATCTGAAAAAGAAGGCTAGATATTAAACATACGGATCTTAAAATAACATGTGCGATTCATAATCGCCTACGTTTAACAATATAATTTGAATTAGAAATTTCAATTCTATATCCACTCACTGTGATGACCCGTATTGATGCCACACAAAACAGGAACCACAAAATTCCCATTTTGACCCGAAACAATAAATTGATCTTCTACACAGTTGCCATCAGTGGGTCGATTCAGCTGTAATTGAAATAAAATATGGAATACAATAAAAAAAAACTTCTTCATGCATCATGCACCAACCTCGAACATTAAAAAATCCAAACGCAGTTGTTGTACATTTTTACGCAAACTAATAATTAACACACAAATCATCATTTCCCTCACCGGTTGTGGATAGTTCGGACTCTCAAAGTATGACACCGATTGTCCCACTGTTTCGCCACAGCTGGATAAAACTAAACAAAACATTAAATTATCAATCAACGAATGAATTCAGTTTCAAAAATGCTTGCATCAAATTTCACTCACATATACAACAGACACCGAGGCCCTCACCACACCGCTCCGTCGATATGCCACCCAAACTTTTGCACTCAAAATCGTGATAACAAACGCCCTCCATCGAACGTATATCGCCCATATTTACCGAACATTTTGTGTTGGCGAATTTAATCACTTCGAAAAGGCTGAGAAAGCCTTTACTTCTGGTTTTCCCTTTACTGTCTATGGCTCCATGTTTCTGTATCAAATTGACTTCGGAGGGTGAACTGTAAATAAAAAGATTTTTCAATTTATCCACCAAATTAAAGGGAAAGGGACTTGACGGTTTCATAATTGTGCTAAATGTTGTGAAAGGTTTTGGTGGCTTAGAAGTGGTGGATGATGATGCAATTGATTTCATGGTAGTTGTCATAATGATCGGTGGCGGTTCAGTGCCAGGCTCTGGAGCTTCTGTTTCGGTAGGAGGTGCAGGAGTTTCTTCAGGTTCTTCATTAGGTTCCGTTGTAATCGGTTCTTCCGGCATTTCTGTTACTACAGTCATGGTGGTGGTCAAAATTTCCATTGTGGTTGGTACTTCCTCTTGTTGCTGTTGTGGTTGCGGAAACTTGTGCCAAAGCAAACGTGGTATTGGATTTCCCGGTTGAAATCTTAATTTATAATTATTATCATACATTTCGTATGGATTTTTAATAAACTTTTTCTTAAATTTAACACTAGACTCTGTCGTCTCTTGTCCATCATCTAACCACACATTTTTTGGGAAATTCTTTAGCGTTATAAAACTATTATGATACGAGCTGGTAACATATTCTATTTGGTATTCAAGTATTAATACAACAATTAACAAGATTTTGTTGCATCTTGTTATCGTCGTCATTATTGACGGAAGCACTGGCAACAACTGTCGTTTGATTGTTTCTAATCTTCTAATTACACCATTAGTTGATGTTGATGCAAGAAAAAAAAATTAAATTTCTTTTTCATTTGTCATAATTAGAGCGTTAATTGTCAGTTTGTTGAACAGTTGGTTGGGTAACCAACCAATCTCAGGTGTAATGTAACCTTCACTTTTTTCCCATCTCTTTTTTCTTTCTTTCTTGGCGAGATGCATTTCTATTTGTTTTTAGTTATTTTATCTTTTATATTATTGTCGTGGTCATGGTTTTATGATTGTTATTTATGTAGTCTGCACGTTTAATCGATGTGAGTGAATATTGTTGATCTGGTTGGTTGTTGCAGCAGAATTAAACTTCACATGGAATATGAGATGGAAAGATATCTTATCTGGCTAAAAGCTTATGGCACTAGAATAGTATACTGAAAGAAATTTTTAGCTGACGCATCCAAAAATTTTGCCATCTACATATTTTCATAGATGAAATGTAGAATATTGCAACATATTTTTATATACAACATTTTCTCAATGGTACCACTTTTTCATGCAGAACATTCTGCCCTAGAGCAACAATGTCTATATAAGAAAACTGTCCCACCGGCGAAATTGTTCATACATACATACATAGCAAATTCTGCATCCAACAACATTTTTCACATAGAAAATGTTGCTTTCGACTACATGTTGTGATACTCACTATTTTCGCACGGCATAATTTTTTCATATTGCAAATTTTTTTGCATTATTTTTATTTAAAAAAGTTTGGCATCGGCAACATTTTTTCACAAAGAAATCTTTTTTACTGGCAACATTATTATTTTTATATAGAAGATTTTGCTTTGGACAACAATTTTTCATATCCAAAATATATCAACGGCATCTTTTCTTTATGAAAAGTTTTGCATCCAACTAAATTTTTTTATATCATAAATTTTGCAACGCAACATGTTTAAATATAAAAAAATTTACAAGCTCAACATTTTCCACGTAAAAAATATTCCCAGGAAAAAATTTTTCGTTTGGAAAATTTTTCCACTCACTTCATTTTTCAAAAGGAAAATACTGGCAAAATTTGTCATAAAGGAAGGGGTGGTGCACATAGTACGTAACGTTCCGGGGGAGGGGGGCGTTATAGATTTGTTAGGGATTAAAAATTTTGCACTGAAAAATTAGTAAAAAGCGTTACGTAATATGTGCACAGCCCCAAAGAAAATTTTGCAATGTTTTAATACATTTCACTACGAAAACATGTTTACAAAGAGAATATTCCCGCCGCCATTTTTTTTCACAATGAAAAAATTAGACAACATTCTTTAAGAAGAAATAACAATATGCTTCTAACAACGTTTTTTTAAAAGAAAATTTTCTCCGTCACGAATTTTTACATAGAAATATTTTCCTCCGATAAGATTTTTAGAATAGAAAAATTAGTATCCTGCAATATTTTTCCTCTAAAACCTGCATCACTAAGTTTTAGTTGCAATATCTTCCCACTTGGAACATCTTTCAGATGCAAAAATTTGCCATTGAGGAATTATTTTTATAAAGAAAAATTTTTCTTCCGGCAACACGCACTGCATATAAATTTAAATCATATAAAAAATGTGTCTACAAACATTTTTAAAATGAAAAGCCGTGCTTCCAGCAATATTATTCATAAACAATGTTTACATTGGTCAACATGTTTCAGAGAAATTTTTTCTCTTTTTTCCTATAGAAGTATTTCACATCAGCAAACAAAACATATCGCATAAAAATGTGACTAGAAACAATTGATAAACAACAATCCTAATCACCATCAACATTCTGCAATAAAAAAATTTTCTTTCTGATGGGAGAAACATCAACATATTTTACCTGCAAACAAAGTACAAGTATATGATTTCAAAAATGTGTCTAGAAACGTTATTCAAACATCCAACCCTTCGTCAAGTAACATTTTCTTTATAAAAGAAAATAATTTTAATATAAAGCCCAGTATTCTGTTCAGTATTCCACGCGGAATGCTGTCAAAATGCATGTATAAAAAATTTGCGTGGAAAATTCGTGAAAAAATGTTGCAAGAGTAGTACTCTGTTTTTTCGTGCATAAACATATGAAATGTTCATGGCAATATTTTAAAATACCTGCGAAATAAACCACTATGGCTTTAAGCCTAGTACTCCGTTGGAATTTGTGGAAAATGTTGATCAACATTGAATATTTCATTTGATATCCCCCCCAACCACTCTTTTTAATTATTGAAATTTAAAAGAACACAATTTTAGGTTTATTTTATATGAAATTCTAAAAAGTTCCCGCCCAAACGATAAAGCTGGATCCGCGCCTGAGTTGTATTATCAGTTGTTGATCAGCTCCCAAAATTCCATATGAAATATTACCCATTTTCTTTATTTTCAAGCTTTGTTAAAATATTCCTAGAAACATTTCATATGCGTTTTCCCCAAGAAAACATAATATTACTCCTGCAACATTTTATCGCAAAGTTTTAACGAGAATTTTTTATACATGCATTTTGACAGATCATTAAGTTGATCATACACTTCGGTATTCTTCAGTGATATTATTGCTGCCATCTTTTGTATATTTAGAGTGCAACAATATTTTTGTATAATTAAACATTATGTACGAGTATGTACTTATGTATTTCGTTGTTAAAAGTTCTTTAAAGTCAAAAGAACAACAAAATCCGTTTGATTTGTACATCATTTTTTGAACACCAAATGGACACTTGTAACCAATCATTACAATAACAATTTTCGATTACAAATTCATGGTTAATTTCAATGACTTCCTGCATCCATCTAGAATGAAAAAAATATATATGCTTTATCGCTTGGATTACGTGGTTTTCACTAAAAAAATAAAATTCAACTTCACTTAATTGACATTTAGTGGACACATGTATGGGATGTTAGAAAGCGAATGAATTTGTTCTTCACGTTTTGTTTGCATCGTTGTTGCATCGTAAAATTGTTTGGTGGACTGTTTGCAGTTGCAACTAAAAAGAAGTTTGATGAATCTCATTATGATCAAGATTATCGCATAATGATATTTGAAAAATGCAAAAAAGAATCGCAGAATATGTGTCTTAACATTATGACTGCCTTTAAAAGTCATACAAACGGAATGGTAAAGAAAAAAAAAACAACTCTGAATGGATGGTTTTGCAAAGAAGTTGGTAAGAAAATCTTCCAATAATCTATTGTATTTTTGTCGATATTTCTTGTCATCTTTGCGTTGATATTTTCGGCTTGTACTTTTTCATAGAAATAACTTCAGAATTTTAGAAAATATGGTCAGGCAGGAATTCAATATGTAAAAAAAACATTCAAAATTTTTACAATTTGATTTTCTTGCAAACCATTTTTTATACAATTTTCTGAGCCAAAGAAAATTTTCCGAAAAATCCTTGATATTTTCTGTTGAATTTGTATTTCTTACTGCTCTTGTGTAGCACGTAAAAAATTCGTCTTAAAAGTAGAAAAACTTATCAACACTTTTGTTTTATGTATGCTCAAGTCATGTTGTTGTCTTTTGGCTGGCAGTAGTCAACAATTGCAATAAGAAAAAACAACCCAACAACAAAGAGGCAAATATTTTCAAACCATCTTTAAAAGCTGTTGCAGCATTTGGTTGTTTGAATATTATTTGTTCGTTGAATGTCCATATAATTGATGGCTTATAACCTAATAACGGTGTACTTAACTCTTTTTCTTTCCTATTCGGCCGATCGATCTACTGCGCACTCCACTCTACACCACTCCACACCACTTCACTACACACTTCCAATCTTTTTTTTTTTGCACAACCAACAACAAATAGAAATTTATTTATTATAAAATGCGTAAGTTTCTTCTTAAATACAGAATTTCATTGGTTTTTATCTTTTTGTTTTGCCTTCTAAGAAAAATTTCCAATGATTTCTTTTTAGCGTTTTACAAACAAATTGACATTTGTATGGAAAATTCTTGTGTGTTTATTTTATCACAAGAATTATTATTTGTGGTTTACAAAAGTAGAAGAAATTTTGTTTGTTTGTATTTAAGAACTAATACTTTCTTTGTCAAAGATTTTTATACGGAAAAATATTGTGTAAAAAAACTTAATTTTTTTTTTAAAGAAAATTATTTTGAAGTTGCAAGCAATTCCTTTTTTTTTTTTGGAACAAGTTGTCAACAACTTTTTTTACGTAGAAAATATTTTGTATTTGTGTTGTTGCAGAAGTTGTTGTAAATAACGTAGTTTTTCTTATAGAAAAAGTTGTTGCTGTGAACAACTTGGATTTTCTTATAGAGAAAGTTGTTGTTGCTGTGAATAACTAAATTTTTGTTATAGAAAATGTTGTTGTTGTCGTGAACAACTAAATTTTTCTTATAGAGAAAGTTGTTGTTGCTGAGAACAAAAAAAATATTTCTTATACAAAAAGTTATTGTTGCCGTGAACAACTAAATTTTTCTAATAGAAAAAGTTGTTGTTGCCGTGAACAACAAAATTTTTCTTATACAAAAAGTTGTTGGTATGAACAACTTTGTTTGTCTTATAGGAAAAAATACGGTGCGGACTTTATTTTTTTGTTTAAAAATTTTGATCTGTAGAATTTTGAAATTGTTTTGAAAGATTGTTGTATAAACAGCGTTATTGTATTCGTCTTCGTTTCAGCTTTCTTCATTTTAACACTTTTTTTATTAGCAAATCGTTTAATATATTTGGCCATTAAAAATGAAATCAACATGAAATGATTTCCATTAATACGCTCTTGTACTCGTATGACTTTTGAAAAGTTGTTCACATGTCGCTGTTGGAGTAACACATGATTTTCAATTAAGCAACTATATGACAGCTAATACGGCAACCTGTTGTAATGTTATTTCATTTGGAGAATCGATGCAAAAATAACAAAAACATTAAAATCTAAAACAACATAAATGTGATGCCACTTTAATTCTGTCTGGCCCTGTTTTTGATGCAAAACAAAGAGTGCAAATAAAAAAACTACTGACATTTTAAAATAAACAAAAATATTGTTAGTTGTAGTTTATTTGACATTTGGCCAATTCATAACTTGTTGTATTAGTTGTAATTTGTACATATATTGTTGTTGGTATATTGTATATAAACATTTGCTTAGAAACATGTTTATGTGCAAGTTACTAAAAGTATTTATACAATTTACAACTTTTACGAAAGATTGTGAAGTGTACTTTTTATTTTTGTGGGGATATGTTTTTTTTTTGTTCATTTGACGACATGTTGTTAGAAAATAATAGTACATGGAACTACCACGAAATTCCAGTGGTTAAAAATGTACACAACATGTTGCAGCAGTCACAACAATCAATAGTTGTTTCATATATTCATACATGCATAAGTCTGGGCAACATGCATGTTTTGCAATCATAAAGAGACTGTCAGCAATATGGGGAATGCAAAAAAAAAAAAAAAAAAAAAAAAATTAAAAACAACTATATTTAAATAAGTGTTCGACTATCGTAACAGCAGGCAGTTTTAAATTTTTATTATTATTATTTTTCAATTACCATCTACTTCTCAACAGAAATAAAACTAAGACTCAGTTTTTATTACCGAAATTCTAATGGAAACAGGAAACTTTTTATTTCGAGACATGCTGCCGGATAATTCTTTGAGACTTTTTTTTAATCTCCCATTAAATTTACAAAAAACAAGAATAATTAAAAATATTACTAAAATGTCACAAATAACAAAATCACACTCAATTTGACATTTATTAAAAATAAATATTAGTGCAACTAAACTTTTGATATAATTGTAAAAAAAATTCAAATCTTATCGCTTTAATAGTCATTTGCATTTTATCTTTTAAATTCATTAGAAAATCTTACGAAAAATATTAAAAAACTTAACCATAATTTAGTATTTAAAGAAAAAAATTCCAACTATTTATTTTTGGCTTGTGCAGGCAGTCATTTGTTTTATCGTTGCATCGCCATCAGCCTCGTCCTCGTCTTCGGCTTCAGCCTCTTCCTAATCAAGATTCATTATCAATATGATAATGCCTTCTTAACATTTTCATCTCCACCACAAATTGCATCTCGTTTTATTGCATTTATTCGTCGCAGCAAGACTTTTAAACAAAACTGAAGTATTTCACAACAACGACAACAAAAAATAAAAACTTTAGCGAATTGATTAAATTTATGCAAATTTGTTATGTTTGCCTTTTTTTCCGTTTTTGATGATTTTCTGGGTTCATCTGGTTTTGCATTTCATTAAAACAACAAAAAAAAAAAAAAAAACGAAAACAACCAAAAACAACGAAAACGATTTGATTTTAATTCGTGTTGTGGTGCAAGTTTTCATCCAATAGGAAACTGAATAGCTTTCGCGGTATTTTCTTTTTATATTTTTAATTATCGGCGTGTGTATTCGCAGTTTGGAAAATGTAACTGTTATTGCAGGGCGTTGTCAGGCACGGTTTTCTTTATTTGCATTAAATTTAAATTGTTTAAATACGAGTGTGTGTATGTGTTTGGATATAAATTAGCCGTGACAAACATGTTTTACGTAAAAGTGCGCATGTGCCGCCTTGGCTAATAGGTAGCAATGCAATTCCAGTTGTCCTGAGGTTGTCGGTTCTATTCCGGCCAAAGACCCTGGGTATTTTCTACAGACAAACTAATCGGTTGTATTTGTGCAGAAAAGAAAAATATTTAATTGTGCCTGATATACAGTTTTTATACGCGAAGTTCGAGCTTATATTTATAGCGAGAGCAGGGCTAAAAGAACGGAAAACGGGTCGCCTCTTCAAAATTTCAAATAAAGGGTGTCCAAAATTCAGGTATCATTTTAATAATAAGAAAAAAAAGGACTTTAGATATTAAAAATATTTCTATTTCAGTTTATTACAACTAGGTTTCGGTTAAAACTGAAAAAATTATGTCGTTCAACTGACCCCCAACTGCTGGCTTGGTAGGCTCCCAACCTGTTACCAAAATAATCAATAAACTGCTGTCCATGGTTGATATCTACTCGATAATGTTGGTTTTTAGCTCATGAACTGTTATGAAATTCTTGCTATACCCTTTCGATTTAAGAAAAACCCCCCCAATTTTTTTCTCCTCTACGACAAATAATGTGATTTTTGAACTTTTCCAGTTTCTTCAAATTTTGCAACCATCAGCTTGGTGCCACGATTTGTTGGAGCTTTTTCTCTACCAAATTTTATTATAAATCCCTCCCTCATCTTGAAAACTTTTGCCATTTTCATAAAATGTTTTAATATTAAAAACAAAGGTTATTCCTTCGTGAAGCGTTCCATATTAACTAACCGGAATGTGTTCAGAATCTGAAACTAAAAATTTAGAATAAAAATTGCAATTAGAAAAAAATTATACCTCAATTTTACACAACCTTTATATGCCAAACTGATATTTTTGCAAATAGACTTAACAATTTAAGACATAAAAAAAGACGTGTGGCACTCGGGGACTGCCGCGGTAAAGCTATTGCATAACATTTTTTATCAACTTATGCAATTTCATTCAATATCAGTTTTCTAGCTATACTGGAAGTGCCCCTTACAAAGTCCCCCCAGGTGAAAAGTACCTTACCTTAGTATCCTATGTCCTTCTCCTGGTTCTAAGCTACCTGCCCACCAATTTTCAGCCAAATCTGTTCAGCCGTTCTTGTGTTATAAATAGTGTAACTAACACGACTTTTACACACATTTCTTTTATATACATATGTATATATAAAAATCCCCTCAAAAACCCAGAAATCCGGGAAAATTTTCCGGGAAAAGGTGGTAACACTGGACGAGAATTTCCAAAAACTTGGACAAAAATCCTCTCAAAATCCCGGGAAAAGTGGCAACAATGGAAATTTAAAAAATTTTCAAAGCGGCAACACTGTATAGTTATCGTACATAGACTATACAAAAAAGAAGTTTTCACTTCAAAAAACAAAAGACTTAAGAAACAAACTTAGCTCCAGGTTTTTTCGTTTCAAAAGCAAATGACAGATTTTTTCCAGGTTTTTTCGTTTCATAAGCAAAAGACTTAAGAAACAAACTTTTCAAAATTTCTTGATTCGGTCGCCTCAAAGCCCGCGATAGAAGCTATGCAATAGCTTAAAAACTTTTAGAGAGGGATAGGGTAGAGGGGTTAGATTTTGAAAATGTTGAAGAATGCTTAATTCTTTTACAACTCTGCTATTACGAGCATTTTAAAGCAGTGATGCAGCGCCTCTGGTGTTAAGTAGAGTAGCATTAAAATTCTTAAGCTGTGTGAGCAGTCATTTTATTAAATGCTTTACTTTGCCGACGATCCTGCTATCCGACGAAGGAAGGCGATGTTCTGTACATAAGCTTGGGACAGTATCAATCGCTGCCAGAACTGTTTTTAGTGGTCAGTGCTATACCTTCCCCACATAAACAATCTAACAACAACTAATACAATGTCTCACTAATGTATATTAGAGAAATTCAGGATGTTGATTGACTTGCCCGGACCAGAGATCGAACTTAAGTAGGTCCTAAGTGATAGTATGCTTAGTAGCCAACGCGCTAACCACTTCAGCCAACAGCATGTTACCATGGTCCACTGTTTTGCTATGAAATTAAGCGAACGAAATAGAGGTCTCCAAAAGTATATTTCAGTTTAGGGAGCGACCCCCCGTCCCCATGTACTCATAATTTTTAGCGTAAATGATCCTGTTTTTCAGTTAATGATTTTAAAACTGTTTTAAACAAAAAAAAAAAACAATTTCTTGAATTGATTTTCAAGTCTTTCACTTTTTCGATGTCGTTCCTTCTGTATAGAGAGCAAACAAAATAAGAGAGTCAAGGCTGGCTGATGTTGTTCTTTGGCCAATCTTTCTTTTTTATTTTTACTTTTTTTTTTTGTTCAATTGGTTAAGCACTTGTAATACATTTGAATTTTTCCACATGTTTTGTAATAGTTTTTCTTCTTCTTCGTCTACTTTGGTTTCTTGTAACATGATGTCTTGGCAAATTTACAACACCGATGTGCGTATTTACCCTTGATGACCCAGCGACATACACACGCACCTCGTAAAGAATAGATGAGAAGTAAGTGAGAGAGAGAGAGAGAGACAGAGAGCAATATTCTATTTAAGAATATTGTTGACATTTAAGGTCATTAAGTGCACTTTTAATATCTATTATAATTTTTTTGTTGTTGTTTAATATTTCCATGCATACAAGTGTGATGGTTGTTGTTGGTATTCATGTAGTTTATATTTGCAATGTTTTGTTGTCTTTTGTGTGTGTGTGGGTGTGTGTGACTTTCTTGATATGCTTCTTCTTCTTAATTTGTTCAACTTGATAGATGGCGACTAATAGAATTAGTTTGCATGATTGTGTGCATGTACGTTTGTGGGTTTTTGTGTGTGTGAGTTGGGGTAAAACCCGCTATAACTCTTTTACAGGGTGGTCATATTTTCAATTCGTATGTATGCACGTGCAAGGCAAAGTAGTACTTGTTATTTACAATTTAATAATTGAGAGGATGAGAGATTGTAACGTAATAAGATAATTATAACGTAATTGAACTCACACACATACACACACACACACACACACACACTAATGCGCACACTTCATTATTGCAAGCACTTGCATTAATACGTCACTAGTTTATGCCAAAGAAAACAAAATTATGTACAACAAAAGATGCAAAAATAAACAGCAACAAGGCAGCAACATCAACAACAATGATGCACTATTATTAAAATTTATAAAAGTTTATTAACGAGACAAAAGATAAAAGGTTTGGGTGGGTCTATTTTAATACCGTGCAGCAGCTTCATCATAATCATCATCATTAAGATGAGAAATGTTGTGATTCTTGACTAGAATGTCAAAGATGATAAGATTTCAAACAAAATATTTTAGATTGTATTCAAAGTGTGTTTTAAGTTAAAAATAACTTTGATGTTTTACGTATCAACGTACATACATACATACTTTTATACGTAAGCATCATAAAAATAAATCTTGCGATCAAGATAAATTAACAAACAAATACTTGACATTTTCTAAAACAAAAAAAAAAAAAAAAAAAAAAAGATTGACGTTAAACAATATTTTTATTTTATTAAGTTAAATATTTAATACATCATTCATAAACGATTAATAAAATTAAAGATGATTTAATACACAAACTTCGATTTAAAAAAAGTAGGAGGCCATCAATTCGGGTGTATTTTTTTGTGTTTGAACCTTCATAACTGATTTTAAAAATTCTTTTTTTTGTTTAAAAGGTTTTGCTTGCAGTTGGGCCCCCTATGTGGGAAGAAATTTGTTCCCCCAAATTACTTCTCAATTTATAAACCGATTTTCATATCAAAATTTTTTGTAGAAATAGTCTTATTGCAGCTTGGTCCGTTATTTTTTAAATCCCGTATCTCTCCGAAAAATAATTTGGAAAATCGAGCACAAGTTGTTATTGACTGATTTTTAAAACTCTTTTTAAAAGGAAAGGGATAGCGCAGAGAAGAAAGATGTTGAAAAATATAGAAGTTGGCTTAATTCTTCTGCGCGTTTTTTTTTTCTTTTTTTTTATAATTTTAGAGCAGTGTTGCAGCGCCTCTGGAGTTAAGTAGATACATTATCTGTCTAAAGCTTTATTTTATTAATTGTTTTACGTTGCTGACAGCTCTGCAAACTGACGCAGGAGGGCGATTTTGTTTACGTTACCTTGGAACAGTATCAACCGCTCCCGGAAAAGAGCAACAATTAATACTGTGCCAAACTAATGTAGCTTTTTTACAGATTAATGTGGGAACCTGCCTTTCGGCTTAAGCCCACAGTACTTTTAACATCGTTTGAATATATGTCTTCAGAAGAGCCCCCGAGTCACTGCGAGGGCACACAAGTGTAACTTCGAGGGTCACATCAGGTGGCAACTTCTTATGCATGGTCTCTTCCATGCTTAATTGTTCGAGGTGTCTAATCTCTTTTATCTGTTGTTTCGCAGCAGCACATAGATGCCTTTTTTATTGATAAATCGAAGTTAAGGCAGCCACTGGCAGTGGTCGAGCATCAGTCCTTTAACCAATACCTCTCCCAGTTTTTGGTAGCACCCACCGCAACCACCGGTCACGGAATCATGTCACCAACGAGGGTATTCCTTCAAAGTGAAGGAGTATACGAATAGAATATCCATCCCCAAGAGAACAGATATGCATTTCGCAATATCACATCGCATGCTGACTCGAATATACGAACAACACTCTTTACCCTTCGGTAGGCACTGCCGTTAGGCTTAACGGCTTCCGTGGTAACCGTGTTAGGTCTGGTCAAGCCTTGAAAGAGAACCCCAAGGGATCAACTTCCTATCAACTTTTGTCTTGAGGTAGCCTACCACCTTCTACCAGACCAACATTGATTATCTACTTCCTTTTTCTACCTTATATGTACACCCCTTGATCTGTTGTTTCAGCGATTAGGCAGTAATATATAAGTTTTATAGGTATTTGTCCAAAGGATTATCTGGAAAAGACAATTTCTCTTTTACCCAGCAGGCACAGCATCAAGGTGTAGATATCCCCCAGGGGAAACTAATTTACATTAGAGAAATTTGTGATGTTGATGACTTGCCCTGAACAGAGATCGAACCCAGGTCCTGAATTATTGTTTTCATAGTAGTCAATGCGTTAATTACTTCATCCAACGCTACCCTCAACCCTCATGTCGTTGGTATAAATTTGCTACTGAAAAGAATCATGCCGTTTGTGGAATAGATTATTCTTCATTTCAGTTTGAAAAGGACTCCATTTATGTCATGATTCCATTAAAGCAGAAACAACGGTGTTCCTTTACTTACCCTCATATCCAGGATGGAAATTATGGTCTGCTTTCAAGAGTATTCTCCGTTCAGAGTGTTACAATACGATTCGTCAAAAATTCAACATCTGATATTTGATTTGCGACAAGTTTCCCTAAGAGTGGTGGAGTGGAACTCTCTCATCATTGAGGGTGGTGTTGGCTGAAGTGGTTAGCGCGTTGACTACTAAGCAAACAATGACGTGGGGCCTGGGTTCAAACCCTGGCCAGAGCAAGTCAATCAACATCATTAATTTCTGTAATGTACATTAGTGAGACATTGCACTGGTCAATAAAAAACTGTTCCGACAGCGATTGATGATGTTCTAAGCTAATGTACACAACATCGCCCTCCTTCGTCGGTTAGCGGAAACATCGGCGAAGTAAAACAATTAATAAAATGCCTGCCAATACAGCTTAACAAAGTTAATGCGTCTACCTAACACCGGAGACGCCTCAACACTGCTATAAAAATTAACATAACGCGCAAAGCAGAGTTGTAAAAGAGTTAAGCCTTCTACATTTTCAACATCTATCTTCTCTACTCTATCCCTCTCCATGAGTTCTGGCACAATGCTCTGCATACGTAGGGGTCATCCCCTCAGTGCTGGTCCTAATTAAAAAAAAAAAAAAAAAAAAATACACATCATAGCAGGGTATAAAGGATCGCAAGTACGGTCAATAGTTTAATATCATTTGATAATTCTTGACCTTTTTCATGTTGTTTATTTTTGTTGATTCTACTATTCACTCTCAATGTACTTTCTTTTTTGTATTCTCTTAATGACACTTTGGTTTAAAAAAAAAAAAAAAAAAAAATGGAAGGAAAAAAATAGGTCATAAACTCACAGTTACGATCAATTCACGCATCAATCCACAAACAAAAATGAATACGCAAGTTTTTTTTTTTTTGGAAAAACTTTTTCTTTTTTTCAGCTTCAACTGATATTTATTTTGGGGAAAGATGAATCTACAAGTAAAATTAAAAATAAACGACTAAAATTCGAAAGAAGCAGGAACATCATTTATGTTTTAATCAATTTCGAGTGGATTGTAAGAGGAAAACGAATTAAATAAACAGCTTTTTTTTTGCTACGATTTGCGGCATCAACGGCCTGAGATGATGACGATGAGGATGGTAATGAGATTTATTGTGGTTGTGTCTATTTCAGTTTCATCTTCTTCTTTTCAATATTTCCTTTCACCTCAAGTGAATAATTTTTCAACATATTGTTGATTTTTTCTTCTTCTATCATTTGCGTGTAAATTAAATTGCAAAAAAAAAAGTAAATGAAATGCTTAGCAAGAAACACGCACAATGTTGCATCACAAAAACAACAAAACAAAAGAATTTAATGCAAAACGTTAATTTTTATACATAAAGAAAACGTCACACGCGCAGTTTTTTGTTGTTGTTGTTGTTCTGTTTTTCTTCAAAAAGATGTGTATGTGTGTGTTTGGTGCAGAATTTGAGGAAATCAAGTGATGCACAAAATAATGCATGTATTTTTATATGACGCATCTGTAGTCATTAAAGAGCTTTAAAGAAACTAGTCAGACGGACGGAACTGTGATAGTGCAACAACATTCATTTAATACACAAGAGAAGAGTGTATTGGGGAAAAAAAGACACTTATCCGTTAATGTTTTTTTTTGTATATATACTTGCCTCTACTATTCATGCCACATTTGTTATTTAGTTAGTGTTTTGTTAGTCGGATACGTGTGCGTTTGTGCAACGTACTCTTACAACGAATCATCGTTCAATAATATATAAATAATTTATTTTTTTTTGTTAAAAACAATCAAACCGAAATATGTGCAGTTGCAGCAGCATAATAGACACCGTACACTATTCTTTTGAAATCATCCAAAAAATGTAATGATGCAAAATCTTTAAAAAATTTAATGAAAATATTCTTTGCTATTTACAATGTCTTAGTGTTTTGTCTTGCTTTTGTAGGAGATCTCTAATTCCGTGATGCCACTGATGTTGAAGGCATGGTTTCAGGTTTTCTCTTAAAAGGTCCATTCTTGTTAATCTGAAATGGCTACAGGCTTATTAAGCACCTAATTTTTAAGAATGACACTTCAATGAAGAGTTGGCGCTTCAGGGTGCTCCTTGGATTAAAAACCTGGAGTACGAGGGCAGTTTAATAATTCAGTAAATTTCTTTAATATTTTAGTCCTTCTAGAAATAGGCGGTCGTTTTTCCTTGACAACCTCTTCTTTTATCACTCAGTCCTAAGATAAAATTTCGAAATATCGCAAGAGAAAAATCTAAAAAATATAATGAATAGGGTGGCAGTTCGTATCCCAATGCAGCGATTTCTGCCATCGTAACTTTAGAAGTGTGCACCCGTACATTGTCCTGATGGGACAACCACACATGTCTTTTCTTCATTAGATGAAGACGCTTTGGCTTTAAGCTAATAGTGAGTCCGTTCAAAAGATCTGAAAATGGCCACAAATGTTCACCCTAAGATATGTACCATTAGCCCGAATGATTTAAACAAATTTCTTCTCTCGATACACACGAGGTGTCCCCATGAGGGATATAAAATACAAATTTCAAATTGGAAATTTTATGAAAAATTGACTGACTGTTTAGAAAAAGTCCCCATGATTTGAAAAACTGTAAACGATAACTCTTTTTGGGCCTAACCGCTGCCATAATCCTAAGCAATTAATTGCTAATTCCCTATTGATACTTAAAATTAAATATAAAAGAAATAATTTAAAGAATTCATTTAAAATTTTATTTCAATATTTGTTGAGCAAATGGCCGAAACAAATTCTTCTCCTTAGTTTTTTTGTGCGCAGAGTACTAAAAGAGAGGATCGTAATAGATTAGAAAATCGTAAAAATTGCTGCTTGCTTTTCACTGGATGACCGGCCATAAACAAAAAAATGCGTATGAGAAACTTCTTTTTTTCCCATTCTTCTTCTTCTTTTCCACAATCCAACTACGTACATATTTTTACTACTTCTTTATGTGGCATGAAGTACTTCGTACGTAGTAATCGCAAAATATTGATAGCCAAAGTCTAGTGCTGGAATGATAGTGTTTGTACTGTCTTGTGGTCCATTGAGATGGTATTTGTATGCTGTGGCAACATGAATGTGCATACATGTGCATGCATCATGCAAGATTTTTCTACTTAAGAGTATATTTATATTTTATTATTACAACAACATTTTCTAGTATTTTATACGCATAACTTTGGCTTTTTTCTTTCTTATTTTTCTATATTTGTGGCTTTTTTCGGTGCGGACGGACATACAGAAATGTACGTTTATGGGTATTTTCTAACAGAGTCACATCATCCCAGCTGATGCAATGCGCCGATAATTAATGCAACATCTTTTCCATTTTTCTTCTTTCTTATTTAGCTGGTTAATGTGTTAAACATGGTGGTGGTAGAAAATTTGTTAATTGAGTAAAAAAAGGGGAAAATAAGTAAAAATTTTAGCAACTTGAACGCGCTGGCTTAGCCGATCATCATTAGCTCGATAAATTACCTGAAAAATATTCTAAAATATTTTAACAAAAATTTTACTAAAAATTTATTGCAAATATAAATTGTTGATTATTTGTAGGAAAAACACCATCGTCGTTTAAAGTACGATTAAGTGTGTTTCTAGTTTACCTTAAACCAAATTTAACTTCATCAGATTTTTCGTTAAGCTAATTTTACCGTAAATTAAGTTAAAGTTTAACTTAGTTTATAAAATAAATTCAACTTAAACTAAATTTATTATAATTTAATTCTAGCTTAAGTTAAATTTTTCGTAAACCAAATCTAGCTTAAACAAAGTTTAGCGTAAAGTACGTTTAACTTAGACTTACTTTTAGTTAAACTAATTTTAATATAAATTAAGTTTAACTTACAGTAAGTTTAATATAAAATTATTTTACTTTATACTTTGTCTAAACTAAGTTTAACTTGAACTTACTCGTAGTTAAACTTAAACCATGCTAAACTTAAACCAAATTTAGCTTAAACCAAGTTTAACTTAATTCAGGTTTAACTTAAACCAAATTTAACCTAAACCAGCTTTAACTTAAACCAAGTTTAACCTAAACCAAGTTTAACCAAAACTAAGTTTAACTAAAATTAATTTAAAATTTAAATAGGTTAAGCTGAGAAGAAAAAAACTATTTTATTGCCAAAAACAATAATGGAAATGTTTAAACACAAGAAAATAGATTAGAAACACTTAAATTTCTTGTCAGCTACAAATTTTCAAGTAAACGGAAATCTTCTATTTGCAATTCAAGAATGCAGCTGTGTAAGTCAATGAAGAAATTTACGATATTGACTGCGAAGTTGGTCGACTATTTATTAATTTTTCAACGCAAACATAAAAATATTTAGCAGACCTTTGTTACAGAGCATCCTCTCTGTCTCTCTCGCTTATATGCTTCGGTAGATTAAGACATAGTGACCTATCGCACCAGTAGAGAGATGGTGGGCCCTTGAGACCTACCAAATGAGAGATCGCGAATAAAAATCATACAATACCGCAATCACGTTGGAAAAAGTCTCAAAAGTGATGCAAAATTAATTTTTAAAAAATAGTTAATGGTCTTTTGAATATGATTGATATTATTTTTCTTGTTGGATTTAAATTCAATATTTCTCCACTCCTTTGTATCGCTTCGCTAGGAAAATAGTTCTGTTTCTTATAGTAATTTGGAAAATAGAAAATATTATAAAGAGTTGTATCTTGTAAATTTAAAGTATGCTTTAGAGACAGGGTTTTCATACAAAATCCAGCTCTATTCCAAAGGGCCGCCTCTGTGACATTAAATATGCAAAATTGTTTATTTATTTGTTTGCTAAGTTTTTATATGGCAATTGAGGTTTTAAGCTTAAACATTTATGACTTTCGAAAAAATTTCGCTGTAAATAAGAAATGAAAAAGACGAAAAGGCAGAATATTTTACACAGAAACAACATAAAACTCCTGATGCCAAATACTGCGAGTACTGATACTGCATCGATGATGATGCTGATGATGATGCTGTAGCATTTGCTGATGCTGTTGCTGCTGCTGTTTTTAATGATTTTTCTACGTTTTTTGCGTTTCTGCGTAAATGTTTATATTGTGCGACATCTTAAGCTTTAAAGTCTATTATGAAAATGATTGAAAAATATTGAGTTTAGTACGAATATTTTTTTGTTCATTTTCGTTAATTTCAATTTCCCTGGTTACGTTGTTGCTAAACCGTTATTTATAGATTTTGTTGTTGCTTCTTTGTACGAGATGTGGATGGAGTTTGATCAGAAAAAATCGAATTTATTTTATTTGTTAAACACCATATTTTTCAAGTGTCACCTTCTGCCTGACCATGCGATCAGATCACATTTCAAATGTATAAACCTACTATTGTTACTTATAATGAGTACGAGGGTGGTGTAAGAATGAAGAGACTTTGTAATAATTTTAAACTTAGAGGCAGTTTCACTATTTGAAAATTAGTGTGAAATTAACCCTTGAATTCTTTTCGAATTTTGAATTATGTTTGCCATTAAAGCACAATTCTATGACAAATATTTTTGTGGAACATATCAATCTGCTGTATGGGATTTTTTTCAACAACTTATTTTGAATAAAAATTTGCATTTGAAAATCCTCTCTGTGGGATAGTTAAGCACTTATTGAGAATATCTGTGATATTAACCCTTGAACACGTTTAAAATTTTAATTTATTTTTGCCATTAAAATCAAATTTTTATGACCAACTTTTTTGTGGGATATAGCGATCTGCAGTGCTATTTAAGTGCATTTTTGCCATTAATATTTATTTTAGAGCTTTGGTTTATTAATTACAGAATATTTGTAGAATTTTTTATGACAAATTTATTTGTGGATCTTTTAAACTCGTTATTTTGCTGTTTAGGAGGAATATTTTGCCAGTTGAATAAAACGACCACAAAAGTCCCGATTGGCAAACACCTAGAGGGTTAAATTGTTCGAGAAATATGCTCTTCGCACTTTATACCTAAAATGTAAAGAATTCGACATTTTCTATGACGATTCATTGTAATAATGTGTGAAAGGTGAGGAAATTTCCGAAAATAAACGCCAGAAACAGTCCTTGGAACTTTATGAGTTTGATTCTGTTTTACACTGTACCTTGAGTTTTTAGAGTTCATGGACGAAACGGTATTAAAAGTCAATTGTTAGCATCTCTAATAGTAAAGCTAAAAATGCTTCAGATATATCTTGCTTAAGTTATAAGCTGGCAGCTCTTTGATGACAAGATGATCTCCACACTAGATGGCACTGTATTTTCATCCCTAATGTTGCATTTCTATTGGAAATCCAATTCCGTATTACTTACACTTAACATTTTGAAAGAACCGACTACAATTCCTTAAAAATACTCTCAAACTCTACCTTCCGACTCCTTACTATTAAAAAACCTCTCTCTCAGTCTCTCTCTATATACATATCTCTCTTATTCTGTGTTAAACAAATCTTATCATCATGTTTATAATATGCAGCGTTACAAAATCTTTTAACAATAAAAAATTTGATTTAAACCATATCGACAGTTGCGCGACCCTCGTACTTACAGGAGTTGGGTTTTTAGTAATAAATATGTGTTTTTTTCGCTTCATCATATTTTCGTTGGTTTTTCTTTTGTTATTTAAAAGCCTTTTTATGGCAAAAGTTTATTACAGTAGCGGGTCACTATGACAACTTTCTATTTGCATGTGACTTTTTGGTTGGCGGTTTGCTGTTGATTGTTTTTTGCATTGACTAACTGACTGACTATGACTCCTGGCGCAGTATTGTATGCAGTATTATTGTTTTTATACATATTTTTGATTAAAAGGATTGATGGATGTCATTTGTTTGAGTTTGAGAAAAAAAGCAAAAACGGAATAGTTTGACAGACATAAATCATTATTGGGAATTTTTACTAAATTTTTAATATAAACGTGCTTTAAAGAAAATTTAATTCGATTAATGATAGATAGTTTCGAAATTAAAAAGCATTTAAGGAAAAATTATATAAAAAATTTAAAGCGATCGTACACACACGTATATCGAAATTTGAAAACTTTGACGATTTTTGCGAATCGCGCTTTTTTATAACACTACAAACAAAAACATATTTTTTAATTAAAAGTGTTTTGGTGATTCTTTTAAATTAATCGATTTGTTTCATATTAGTGTTTTTCGATTTTGTTTTCGTTTCGACGTTTTTTTACTATACATGTTTAAATTTAGGAATATTTTCTAGCTTAGACGATTTATTTTAAGAGTTCTTCCTTTTGGCGATTTATATCATTTGGTTATTTAGTATACATTTACACTTGTTTTTTTTTCGTTTTTTCCATAATTTTTTTTTCTTGTTTTGACGACTTCATTAAATTGAATATGGCTTTGTGATTCGGTCGATTTTTTCGTTTTGGCGTTTTTCTACTATGTATATATAACTTTACGAATTTTTTAAGCTATGATGATTTAAGTCATTTTGATGGTTCCTCTTTTTGATGAATGTTTTATAGTTTTAATGGTTTTTTTCGTTTTGACGATTTTATTCTTTTAAACGCTTTTTGACTATATTTTCAATTTGTAACACGACTTCTTCATTTTTGACAATTCTTGTTTTTGGTGATTTTTTCTACTGTTGGCGGTTTCCTTTGTATTAGCTGGTCTTTTCGTTTTTACGTTTAATGTTTTTCAATTGCATATATTTTGCCTTAAGTTATATTTAGTGTTGACGATTTCACATAATTTTGACGTTTCTTATATATAGATGCTTTTTTTGTAGTAGTTTTGGCGGCTTCATCCGTTATGGCGTTTTTTTCCGTTTGGACAATTTTGATAAGAAATATTTTTTCTAGTTCTAAAGATTTCATTAATTATAACGTTTCTTCGTTTTACCGATTTTTTCTTTTGACTTTTTTCTAATCATGTGATTTTTTCGCTTTGAAATTTTTCAACTACGAGTATGTATATTTATATTTCGAAATTTTTTTAATCGATGTGACGTTTTCATTTATTTGGCAATTTTTTTAGAATTTATTTTTAGTTTAAGCGTTCTTCTTCATTTTCGCGATTTTTGGTATTTGAACTTTTTTCTAGTAAACATTTCTTCAATTTTGTGGACGATTCTTGTTTTTGGCAGCTTTTTTCTACTGCTGGCGGTTACCTTCGTTTTAGATATTATTTCGTTTTATAGCATCTTTATACTTACGAAAAATTTCTATTTTGTTTAAGATTTGTAAAATTTGAATGTTTCTTCCTTCGTTTTGGCGATTTTTTTCTTTTGACGTCTTGATCGTTTTACGTTTTTTTTTTACGATATTTGGCTTTAAGTTTTTTAGTTTTGAAGATATCATTGATTTTGAGGTTTCTTCTTTCTGAAGATTTTTTATAGTCTTGTTGGGTTCAATCCTTCGTTGTGGCGTTTTTTCCGTTTTAACAATTTTCGAGAGGGAATATTTTTTCTACTTCTAAAGATTTCATTAATTTTAACAACTCTTTTGGTTTTTTATTCTAGCTATTTTTCGTTTTTGGCATTTTTTTATTATATTTATTTTTGCGAACTTTGTCTTGTTTTGCGGTTTTAATTTATTTTGCAATTTTTTTTAGACTTTTTCGGTCTTTCTCATTATGGCGATTTTCGGGTGTCTTTCATTTTTATATTGTTTTTTGAACTTTTTCCAAGCTTTGACGATTTAAATGATTTTGACGCATATCCTTCTTAATTTTTCTCTCGGGATAACACTTTAATTTGTAACAGCAACTAATCATTGAATGGCAACTTTTCGATATATTTGTTCACTATGCCAACACTTACTTGACGAACTGTATGTATAGAAACAACTTACTTCAATGCATTTAATTTTGTCTCATAAGGCCTACGTTTAACACAAATTTAAGTCACTTAAAATCGATTTAATACCATTGAAATATCAAGAATTTTTATAACATATTATGACCTTGACAAGTAATTGTTTATATTTACCTGTAAAAACTGAGATACGCACACATATACACACACGCTATACGTCCTTTAAGCATTCAATAACCTCCATGTAAACGTTTTCTATTGCCAAAACCCTGTCAAGTTATTAAAGTTTTAATATTGGCGTAAATATTGAAATGCAAAATCAAACTATTTTCTTTATTATAACCAAATAAGTTTTTTTTATATTCTTTTCGAACAGCTTGTTGTTGTTAAGCTTTCAATTTTCTGTGCTTCTTGGTGTCCTCAAGTTACTGATTGCAGGAACAAAAATATCCTTGTAGAGTAATAAACCCACTTCGGAACCCACTACAAATTCATACATCGTGTTGATTTTTAACTATGGAAAATGTTTCCTTGCAAGCGCATTGGGGTCAGGTTTTTTTCCTTTTAACATATTTTTTTTTTTGATATTTTGCTGGTTTCTTTTCTTTTATTTTTGGTAAAATAAAATTAAATAAAAAATTATATTGATGTCATGACATGCTGAAAAAGCGTTTTTATTGCTTTTGCAACAATATGTGTTGACTATAGACCACACTTGGAGACACCGAAAGAAGAAATGCTGGCTATACTTCTTTTTCGATAGGAAGACAAAAAAGGTCTTTAAATAAGCGAATTTTCTAAAATGGATTTTAATACTTTTTAAAAAAAAGTACTTTGTAGAAGGGAACATTTAAAAAATATCGTCCATTAGAATGTACTTTTCCAAGACAAACTTTTTTAACATGTACTTTTTTCAAAAGTTAGCATTTTAAAAGATTCTTCTTTTATAAGTCACATTTTTAAAAACGTACTTATTTAAAAGCAATTTTTTCAAAAGGTACTATTTTATATTGTACTTTTTTTGAAAAGTTCTTTTTTTAACATGTACTCTTACTAAAAGAGCAACTTCCCACGTTTTTAAACTGTTTTTTTTTTCAAAGGGTACTTTTTCAAAAGGTACTTTAAAAAGGAACTTTTTTTAAAACGTACTTTTCAAAATATCCTAAAATTTTTCTCGCCGTGCATTTGTGTATTTTACATAAATCTTATAAAAAATATTTTGATATGAATCTATATTTCAGTGTAGGTATTCAGACCTCCGCCTCCACCCTTTTTCAAATATCGTTCAATAATTTTTTATAAATTAGAAATAACAATTTCTCATAATGTGTCGTGAAATAATTGTTCGTTTTCCTCGTTTCTTCCTTCCTTATTCCTTGCAAATGGCCAATATGGTGTGTGTGTTTGTGTGTTTTTGCACGGTTGTAAATTCACTTGTTCGTTTAGTTCATTACAATCTATTATTGTTGTTATTAAAAGCAATAACAACAACTTTATTGAGACATTATTGACGGGAATTGGTGTCAAGCATTTATAATTTGAACGATGTTAAGAAAAAAATAAGAAGAAGACATAACAAGTAGAAGAAGAACATACTTGCATACAAGTGTAGAAGAAGCAGCAGAAGGTGTTGGTTGTTGTTTTCTTGTTGCAGCGGCATTTCACAAACAAAAAGTAATAAAAATATCCGACAATTGCTATTAAAAGGTGGCAAGTACTTTAATAGCAACTGCAACAGCAACAAAGGCGCCATTGGCCAGAGAGAGAAAGAGAGGGTGGAATATTAAATAGAAAATATACAATATTTTGTACGAGTTCAAAATGCATTTTTTTTTCCAATAAAAAAAGCAGGTTAATAGTGTTTCTAGTTGATTTTCTTGAAAAATAAAAACTAAAAAATTCAAGAAACTAAAATGAAGGAAAAAGGAAAATTTAAATGAAAATATATTCAGTATTAATATAGAAATACGTATACTTGTATTTGCAGCAGAAAAATCGAGATGCGAGTGTGTGTAGGATTTAAAAATGAAATTGCTAAGAATTTAAATAGTTAGGTTCCGAATCCCAAATAGTGAATGTTCATCAACTGTGTGGGTAGTGTTCGCTGAAGTGGTTACCGCGTTGACTTCAAAGCAAGACATTATTTAAGACTCGAGTTCGATCCCTGGTCAGGGCAAGTCATCAACATCCTAAATTTTTCCTAATGTACATTAGTTTGGCATTGTATGAATTGTTATTGGGCTGATCGCTAAAAACTGTTCCATCACCGACTGATAGAGTTCCCCAACAATGTACACCATTGCAAGCTACTGTGTCGGTCAGCAGAATTGTCGGTGAAGTTAAGTACCTGCTCCTACGTCTTAATAAACTAAATGCAGTTACTAAGCAACACTGCTTTAAAAAATTAACAAACCGCACAATACTACAGCTGTAGAGGACTTAAGCCTTCCTCTACATTTTCCCATATATCTACCGTACTCTATCTCTCTTGTTTTTTCTTGAATTTTCAATTCTCTTTGAGAAATTTCTTATTATACATCACAGCATGTTGTCTTTGAACACTACTAATTAGGGTTTGTGGAGTTATAGAATCACCTCATTTGGTTGCAACATTATTGTCTTTCAACAATCATAGTTGCAACCATACTCAGTGTTCGTACTCCCAAGGAAGACCTCTCCAATAGCCAGCCCTGGAATCCTCACCTCATCCTCGCTTGTCTATCTACTTTGAAATGTTTTCGTCAATCTCATCTGTCTAACCTCTTTATATATCGTTTTCGTATGATCCGTAGTAAGTAATGAAAGTCGTCGTCGCCGATTCAACTTTTTTTTACATATTTTTCAATTTCTTCATTTGCTGTGTTCCCCCTCGTTCTAACTCTCATTTGAATGTAGACTCTTCATTGATATCTTTGCTAAATTTTAGATTTTTAGGATAATTAATATTTACGCAGTGTCCCCGAAGGTACACGCAACTATGACCTCAAGGGTCACATAAGGTGACACCTTCTTATGTATGGATCACTCACCATACGTCAACGCATTTCGTAGGTGTTGGATGTATCTAATCAAATGATCACGAAGCAGCTTCTGTTGCTTAGCAACAGCAGATAAAGCCTTGACATTGGTTGGTCGAAGTTCAACCAGCCACTAGCACTGGTCGAGCTTCAGTCAAATACCTCTTCCAGCGTTATTGGTAGGAACCACAGCCACCACGTAAACTCCCGAAGGAGACCTCACCCATAACCGGTCACGGAATGATGCCACCGTTGAGGGCAGCATGATGCCTGCCAGCAGATAGAGTATGCCCTTCGCATCAATCAATCCCTTCCGAAGGAGAGAGTATGCTTCTCGCATCACATCATCACTTCTTTTCTAATCTTCAGTAGGCATTCATCCGTGTGACTTACCGGTTCCCGTGGTACCAGTTCAAGCTTTCTGGTCAAGGGTCAGATATCTTAAGTGCCTCTTCATCTTCTACAAAACTAGCATATGTATATAGGTTACTCTACTTTTTCTACCTTAGATGTACGTCCGTTACTCCGCTGTTGTTAGTGGCGCTAAAATAGAAAAGAAGAATTGTTGCTGAAATGCGTTTTGTTAATTTTTACTTCATATGTGTCCCTAACACAGATGTTGTGCCATCCCCTCCAACCTGAATTGAAGTTAAGTGTTTACTACCATCATAATTAAATTCTCGTCCATGGGTGAACCCATTAGCAGTTCCTATTGGCTTAGAAAAAAACCAAAGATTATTATTATATAAATAAATTGGTGAAGAGAATATAAAATTCGGCACTGCCTAATATAGCACTGTTGTTATATAACGTTTTCACTCATAACGCTGTCATATTAATACCATTTTAAATACTTATGTATCCTTATAATGAAAATTCTGTTAAAATTTTACTCATCATCACCTCACGGTCAATTAAATGCTTTAAGAAAATTACAATAATTAACAACAACAATTTAAAATTAAAAGACATTTATCAAAAGCAAAGAAAATTAAATTGCTGGTTTCGTGAAATGAAAAAAGGATTGTGAGAAGTTTGACTTTCAATCCTTTTGAAACCATCAAACTGATCTGATCTGATTTATTTAATTTTTATTTTATTGTTATTAAAAAGAGGTCGTTTTTTAACGCCTTTTATTTATTTATTTATTTTTTTTTTTGTAAAAGTACAAAAATAAACTATATAATCAGCTGTCATGTAGCAGATCATTGGCGGCGCCTTGAACGTTAAAAGATGGATGACAGCCAACAACAACAGAACACGATGACTGGTCTAAAACTAAATTATTTCCTTTTTGCTTTGATATTTTTTTTTATCACTAAAATACAATACAAAACAACTATAACTGTTAAATAGTTCTTGTGCTCAAATAAAAAAAACACAATTTTTTCTCATCATGTATTCTCTGTTTTTGTGGAGAAATTTTTTCCAATTTTTTTTTCCATTGAGTTGAGGCACATAACGAATAGACCTTTTAATTAACAAAAGGATTTTGACGTCATCAATCAGGTAATTATTAGTATTAATAGTTGTTGTTATTTTTGAAAATCTAAATGGGATATATTTTTTTGTGTTGTTCTCTATCTGTTTCCTCGTTTGTTGTTGATTTTTTTCTAATTTTTTGCTTTGAATGTGGTGGGTGTGAATTTAATCTGATGATACGTTTCTTGGTTGGTTGTTTGGCTGCTCCACAATTTAGTCATAATATTTTTTTATGGTTTTTATTAAAAAGGTGTTCATTCACAAAACGTGAATTTAATTAAAAGGTCTGTTATTTAAAGTTATAAATTATAGTTGAAGTAAACAAACTATAATTAAAAATAAATCACAAGCCGATGGTCGGCAAAACGTTTGTTAAAATTTAAGGGAATTTCAATCATTTTACTGAGAGTAGAATTTTGAAATGTTTATGAGTGGCTAAAAGCGGTGATATAAATAAATCGGGTTAGAAATTCAATCACGAGATGAGAATGGGTTAGAGCAGCAACGTCATCACAGTGTGTAGAAAAATTGTCCCATGACGATCACTTGAAATCTCTGAGGATCAGAAAAACAAAACATTTGCTGTAGAAATATATAAAGTAACAGCACACAAAAACTTAGTTAAAGGAACCCAAAAAAGTATTAAGACCAGTCAGTTGGGAATTCTTTGACGATGATTCGGACTAAACATGATCGAAAAAAAGAAAAATTTTAGAAGTATTTTTATACCGGAAAATATTAGTTAAATATTGACCATTCCTTTTTTCCCACAAAATATTAGCGAAGTTAAAAAATTTTATATATGTGATCGCAAATCTTTCATTTAAATTTAAAATATTTTTTACCGAAAAATATTAGCTGAATATTGGCAGTTAATTAGTTCTGGTGACATGGCTGTTGATGGGTTAATGATAATTCAAATATTTACTTGTACGAGTATTTCTAATAATAATATAAAATATATAATATTTCTTATTTATTGTTAAAATCGATGGTAATTTGGCAATTAATTTTATATGTATGTTCGCCACCGAAATAATAAAAAGTTCCAATATTCTTTTCATAACTTGAAACTGCATAGTTTTGGGAATGAAAAATTTTAGACAGGTTTAACTCTTCTTGAATTTTGTTTTTAAACCCACACATGCCACATTTTATTGCCGCTTAAACTTTCACCGATTCTAATGTTTAACAAGCGATAATAAAAAAATGTTTTTTATTGACAATTAGAAAACAAAATAAATAGTAAAACACAAACACAACCACACATATACGCTGGCAAGTAAAAACATAACGACACAAATTTTCACAGGCAATGAGGCAAACAAACCACAGAGTTTATGGAAGAGACTCATAATTCGCCAACGCTTGTTAAAATAAATAATCACATTTTTTTTAGTACAAAAAGACGAAATGAGGAGGAAATATTTGCTTGAAAGTTTCTTGTGATTTCAATAAATTCATTGGAAGACATTCGCACAGCACATTCTTCTCATGAGTTGAATGCAAAATGAGACTGCGTGTGGCATAAATATAACTGCGACATTTTTGATGTTTTTCGTATTTCTTTTTTATTTTCGCGTAAGCAGGCGATATTACGAGTAGGTCTTTTTTTTGGGCAATCCAGATATTAAAAGACAAGTGCTTGAGAGGAGAGAGTGCAGTGCGCAAGAGAAGTCAACATGTTAGAAGAAGTAAGAACCGCAGTAGCCGAGATAAAGTTTGCAAAGCCAACATAAATTTAAAATATTAAGAAGAAAATTGCCAGAAAATGCATTAAAAAAATAAAAAAAAAGAAGTCATCATGATGAAAATGAAACGTTTGCACATGCGCAAATCGAATATAATAAGAAGCATAAAATTATTACCAGCATAAACTACATGGATAGATGAGACATGTACGAGAGTTTCTACATATGTATGGGGGTGTGTGAGTGTGTGCAATGCGCTTTCAATCAACCGACACAACTGACATCAATCATCGTTCAACTACGACAACAATAGCAACTGGCTGGCAGGCTTAAAATAACTTAACAAACTTCAAACTTTTAAAGCAGTTAGTTGCTGCCAACTGCCAACGAGATAACAAAAAATATGTCAGAACTCTCAAAGAATTGAGAAAAATTCGTACTAAATTCAGTTGAATTCTCAATTAGTTCTTATGGATTCCTTATCGAAATTAAGGACAGTAGTATTCAATATTTAAATATTCGTGTAAAAGATAATATTAGCAAATAAACCGCTAACTTTTACACTGTTTAGTTAATACAACAGTGTTTACCTAAAATGCTTAATGGCAACGCCAACTTTTCCGTTATTTTTTCTCTGTGGTGTTTTTTTTTTTTAATTTGTGAAGTAAATTAATTGTGCACTTAATTAAGAACAGTGATAACTTGTTTAACATTTTCAAATTCAAGTAAGTTTTAATTAGGATTACACGGAGTATTTTTTAGTATTTACAAAGTTTTTACTGCTTGCTTAATGGTTCAAAGCAAATCCTGTGATATCAGTACTCGAAAGATTATTGTAAAAATGCATCAGGATGGATACACTTACCGGGAAATCGGCACAACTTTGAAAATTTCTAAAACAATGGTTTTCCACGCGGTGCAATATTTCAAAAATCATTCGAGTGCAGAAAAGGTGAGCCGTAAGCAAAGAAGCCGAACTACGATAGTGCGTGAAGATGCACTAATTGTCCGCGAGTCAAAAAAAAAAAAACAAAAGCATAAATCAGCAAATTAGGTCAGGATTGCAGTCTTTGGCGAAAATGAAGCAAAACCATCTGTAGACACAGTAAAACGTCGACTGCGGGACTGCTGGACTCTGAGAGAATTTCTGGGAACGTAACCGTAACAATAGACTAAAGTTCGCAGTAAAGTGTCGCCATTGGACGTGGATGTGGAATGGAAAAGAGTTTTATTTTCAGACGAAACAAAAATTAATAGAGTGTCTCCCGATTGAAAAAGATATGTTCGAAGGCCAAAAGTTGAAAGAATTTGATCCGAAGTACACCAGAGCCACTTTGAAGCATGGAGGAGGCTCTATCATGATTTGGGGTGCTACGTCATCACGTGGTGTTGGGCCGCTTCATAAAATTGAGGGGAAAATGGATAAGTTTCAGTATGCTAGAATTTTAGGCGATACCATGACGCCGTATGCTGACGAGAATATGCCAGTAACATGGATAACAATCCGAAGCAAACGTCTCATCAGGTCAAGCAATGGTTTTTAAACAATTCGGTTACTGTTCTTGACTGGCCATCGTGCAGTCCTGACTTTAAACTTTTATTTGTGACCAAAAAAAAATATTGGTTAAATATTAACAGTTGTTTTTATTTAAATTAAACCGAAAAAAATCAATAAAATTTTAACTGTTTTTTTTATTAAACTCAACAATTATCTAAAATAAGACAGCATTCGCTTAAACTACTGTCCAACTTTTAATTATGATTAAAGCTTCTGTTTGGTGTAGTTGTTACCTTTTGTAATCCTTTGAGACCAATAAAGTGACCAACAACTAGAAACAATGCCAACATGTTAAAACAGCAACTTAAAGAAGAAGAAATGAAAAAAAAAAAAAAAACAACATACGAACGAACAACATTTGATTGTTAATCATATGCAGGTAGTGAAGTCGAGTAATCGTTTTTCTTTAAATATTTTCAATACTTTTCAACAGATGAGCGCATGGGGGGAGAGTGAATTCGTCGGCCATAAAGTGCGTGCGTGTGACACTGCTGGTGTTGCTGCTGCAATTGTTGGATTTTAGTTCTTGGTTGTAAAATAATGTTGCTTGTTTCTGGAGCGAAGGCAGGATGGCTGACTGTCTGGCTCTGTGACGGCTTGACTGACTGTCGTTTGTTTGTTTGTTTGTGTTTCTTCTTATTTTGCTTGTGACCATTGATGATGATCTGTTTTCTTCTTTTGCTGTTGTTGTTATTGGTTTTGGTGTGGTTTCTTTGTGGCCATCACCAGTCAAACGTCATTCGATTGTACTTTTTTTCCACTGTTGTTGTGATCGTTGTGTTTTTGATAGTTTCCAAGTGATGAGCGTGTGATGACAATTCGTATGCAAAGTGCAATTATTACACGTCGTTGCTGTTACTTTTCAATGTAAATAAATGTGCTGTTGCTGCTTCTGTTGTTGTAACTTCTTTACAACAACAACACCGATAAAGTATGCTTTATTACGTATAAAGTTTGGCGGTTTTTTGTTTGGAATGATTTAAAGGTGACCAGCTGCCATGTAAACCTCTTAATCAAACTGAAGTAGTTTAGAATAGTTTTCTCTCTAACACGGCCATACTTGAGGCCTTCCCTAACGAAATTTCGCTCGGAATTTATAAATTCCGAAAATTCTCGGTATTTCTGCGATCAAGATTTCGGGACTGGCATCCCTAGTCTCTGGCAGTCAAGTCAACTCACTTCCTGTAGCATCACAGCAGGTTGCTTGTCACAATGATCGAGGCATTGACTCAAGAATTGTTTTACTACTAAGAGATAAAAATTAATGGGAATATTTTCTCCAGACCTTCTGTTCCGCTGATATGGAAAAAGTAATCGGAAAGGGACTTCTTCTGTGTAAACACTGAAACTTTTAATGCAGAAAAACGATCAGATGTGTTCCCTTAAAGATCCACTGATTTTTCTATAGGATAATTTTCTGAAGAAATAAAAAAAAACTAAAAAAATGAGAAAAAAAAACTGCAAGAGGCTGGCAGAACTCAAATAGAACTGAAATAAAGCGACAATGTGGTCACCCCAAATTGATTAAATTAAAAATATAATTTTTTGCATTATTTCAGCTACTGACTTTTTGCCACAGCTTCTGTTAAAAGCAACAACTATGAAAGACTCTAGCAACAGTTAAGCTCCACAAAAAAAGAGTACATTTTACAACAATTTCGAATGGGTGTAGAAGTATCTTTACATGATATATAACATTTGACTCCTTTTAAACAATTTCTGCCGCAAACTAAATCAAGCAACCATCTCCTCCTCAACAGTAACGATCGAGGTTTATTATTTTGGTTTTTGAAGGAATTCAATTGACAACATTTTAAGAAGCAAAAACCCAAAAGAAAAAAAAAAAAGAACTCGAAAATCAGCAAAGATGGGTGCTTCATCGTTCACAGTATTTTAACTCATATTGATTGACAGTTGAATTGAAAAACATTGGCGATCACATTTTTGTTTTGTTTGTTTTGTTGTTGCCATTATTTGATTAACAGTGCAGCAAAAAAATGTTTTAAATTTTTTAGTTTTCAAACCGAAAGAAATATTTATGTGCACCTTTTTTCTTTTTTGGTTTAATAGAATAATATTTATTTATTTTGTTTTTCTGTTGTTTTAAAATTTTTGCTGTTTAAACAACAAAGTGTTGTGTGACCGATTGTGCGATCAATAAATGCCAGCAACAAACACAACATGCAAAAAATTGCGGAAGCATTTTCTTTTGTTTTTTTTTTAAATTTTTGTTAAACGTTTTTTTTTTGCTTTCATTGTTATTAAAATTACAAAAAGGTTGCTGCTGATCTTGCTAAAAAGTCAGCAACAAGTCATTTAATATTTTTCAGCCTGTTCGTTTTTTTTTCAATGTTTTCAATGTTGCTGATATTAAACACGCAAAAATCATGTTTATTCATGTTGTTACTTACTTGTGTATGGCCCGTCGCATATGAGCTTTTTCGAAGAAGAATGTTGCTGATGATGCTGCTCAATGGAACTTTATATATATTTGGTTTTTGTTTTTATTGTTATTTCCCGTCAACCATGATTTATTAAGAAACATTTATATTTTGTTGTTTATTTGTTGGGATTTTTTCATTTTTGTTTTTATTAAATTTAATTTAAAGGTGATGAAATGTGCATTGATACTTTTTATAACATTTAAGTTGCATAAATGAAATTATTTATGTTGCATACACAAGTTTTAAACACGACAAGTACCTGTTTCATAATAAAAATTTAAGATCGAAAATAATAAATACATATTCCCAAGATGATTCTCGTGTGCCTGTGACAACGACGCAAGAAATTTAAATCAGTACAATTTTACTGAAAAATTAATGGCTGGATTATGGAAAGCAACCGATTGATTATTAAGTTGCGTTGCAAGTCGGCAACTGAAAATTTATAGTTGCCACAAAATCACCAAATGGTAACTGAAACTGGAAGCTTTCGTTGGCAATTTCTTTTCCCTCAATATTGCAGTGATCCTAAACCAAACACAACTTTACACTATTCTCGGTCCATAAGAAAATTTGGGGGTTGCTGAATAGCTTCTATTTGACACTGTGTCCCTTCAAAGCCTTCAGTGCCAACTTAGAAGGTTTACTTAGTGTAGCTCTGTGGAAATTTTGATACACTTCCTTCTTTGTTCTTTTGGTTTTAAAAACTCTGTACTGCAGAAATAAATTAAACTTCAGACCGTGTTGATAGAGAGAAGGGTGTAAAAATCTAAACTTTTAGTTCAAAGTTCCTCTTGGAATTAATCGAACTATTCTCAATTACATTATTTTCTTTTGCCATTGTAGTAGACGATATTTTGCAGCGAAACAATAAGAACCAATAATATATTGGAAATCAATTCGTACAAAATGTGCCCAAAAGTTAACAAGATCCTTTAGAGATTGTCAAAAATTTACTTAAATTTATTTAGTTAATATGTATTTTCGAAAAGGTCACATGTGCTTTTATGGAACATTTTTAAAAAATATTAAAAATTTGAAATTATTTCGGTACTTGCCATGAATAACGAGGACTTTGCCTTTTTCAAATTTGTAGGTGCAGCGAAATATTTAAAAGTTATTAAGAACAACAAATATATTCGTCGAAATATGAGAAATGTGTCCTTTTCGAAATTCCATATTCAATTAATTTTATTATCAACTTCATATCCGTTCTTCCATTTAAGCGTCTGTGCGTCATTCTGTCCTTTTAATTGTTTTTATTTATTTAAAAATAACTTTTGATTAGATTCATAATATCACGAACATTGCAAATAATTCTAAATCTTATCTGAAAAGTTTACACATATAAAATCTTATTTAGAAGGTAAATACCACAAAGAAGTGTACCATCACAACATGTGGTTGGTGGGTTGATTGGCTGGATGGTTCACTGCTTGGCTACCAACATATAAAGCAGCCAGTTAAAATTGCAAAACGTTTTAAGCGAAACAAAAAAATATTTAACACAAACTATAAATGAGTCAATGACGCAAAAATAACTTTACGACAAAAAAAAAAAAAAAAAACAATAAAAAGGAGGAGAGAATTCTTCCTCTAGAAGGAAGTAATTTCTGCTTGTTGTTGGTGTAGAGTTGCTAAAAATTCACCTGGTAATCGTTTCATGACGTTTTCATGGTCGGTTTTAATATCTTTTCCAGTTTCGGTTAATGTTGGTTGTTATTGTTGTTGTTGCTGGTTGTTTTTAGTTAGAAATGAGTAAAAACAATAAAAATCATATGCAGAAAAATCAATTGCCATTTGAGCAGTTTTAAGTGCCGCTAATGCTGCTGCGCACTTTTTTAATGATGACCATCGCCACGGCCGACGACGCCGCCGCTGATAACCAACCGACCAACCAACTTATTAAGCAGTCAACATTAAGTTGCAAAAAATTTCTAGGAAATATTTAGAAAACAAAAAACGAAAAAGCATCAACAACAAGCAAATAACAATTCGAGTTGGAAATCCATACCGAAGAGTTTTGTTTAACCAAAACAATTGGTGTGGTCTCCAACGATCGGTCGTTGTTTAGTCGACCCCTTGCTGTTGCTTTTGTCTTCGTAGGATTTTCGAAATTGGCATTTGTTTCTTCTTAAAACAGCCACCAAATATGAAGAACAAGAAGAAAAAAAAAGTAGCTAAAATCATCATCCAAACAGAATTATGAAAATATTTCAATATCTTGTAATTTTTAATAATGAATATGGAATTATGTTGATGAGCTGCATCTTTTTGTTGTTGTTGTTGTTGTGATTATTGCAATATTTAAAGGTTTGAATGCTGTCTTGGCTGCCGAACGAGCAGCAATGGTTGGAAATCAACGTTAGTTGCTGACTAACTATCAAATGTGTTCTCAGGATATTCATTTGGACATTGAAATGTCATTAATTTTTCTTGTTATTTTTTATGTTTATGTTTCCAAGTTGTCATTATCACAGTTTGTTTAAGCAAATTTCTTAATGAAGTTTTCAATTAATAAAAGATAATGTGCCAATGATTTGATAATTGTTAGAAAATTTCCTTGATTGGATGTAATAATCGTGCAAATCGCACATTCTCATCGGACTCTTCAATTCCGTTTCGATCTTATTTAACTTACAGTCTTCTGATTTCGACTATTTTGCCTTTGTGAGCAAAGCCCACATTAAGTTCCTACAGGAATATTGTTTTTTTACTGTTTACTACAAATGAAATTTTTAGAAAAATTAAAAAGTGTCACTTTCATTTTAAATGTTAAAAGAGGCTTGATTTGGTTTTTAGTTTTCTAAATACTCAACTTTCGGAATTAAAAGCACTTTCGATCGAAATTGAGTGCTGTAACATGACTAAATATTTTAATAGAATTCCGACTTTTAGTTTATTTTTTGTTGACTGGAAATCCTAAAAAAATATCGAAAGTTGTGGCGGTGATAAAAATGCATATCAGTTAAGGTCCTTCGAACCGTGTGACATAGCTAATAAAACAGCCATAAAAACAGCACTTTTATGGGCTTACGAACCCAATAATGATTGCCGTGGTCTACAAAGTTGCAAGAAAACCAAAATTTTTATGATTCTTCGAGCCACATAAATGCCGTACCTTAAAGATTGCAATAAAAATAAAATTTATACTGTAAAATGTATACCGTAGTTAGAAAAACTGCAATAGAAAAAAATAAATGGTCCTTCAAACCACACACATAATGATTGATCTAGTTAACAAAACTTCATTAAAACCAAGACTTATAATCTTCGAAACACATATTGGTTGCCGTAATATAAAAACTGCAATAAAAACAAAAGTTTTATGGTCCTTCGAACCACATACTGAATTATGTTGTTAAAAAACGGCCATAAAACAACACTTTAGGTCCTTTGAACCACATAGCCATTGATTCAATTAACAAAAGTTCATTAAAAACAAGATTTATAATCTTCGAACCACATACTGATTGCCGTAATTAAAAAAGTTCAATAGAAACAACACTTTATGGTCCTTCGTACCGCATAATAATTGCTGCAATTAAAAAACCTGCAATACTGCTATAAAACACAAGGTTTACTTTGTTGCATGACAAATGTATATGATGAATTTGAATTTCAAGCAATTAATATCGTAAATCTTTATTAATTACTCACATGAAATTAATTATTATTCTGTTTATTATTTTGAAATTTAAAATATTAATAAAACTATTGTCTGTTGATTCATGAGAACTTCATGCTTCACTCACATTTACTCATACGTGGTTGCATTTAAGACAATTTTTTTTTTCTGGTAAATTTTGATAAAATATTGCCAATATTACTAATAATTTGGCTTAAAATTGATGTCATTTTAGTAACGACTACACCATGTTCACATAAAAATGTCTTTTCAACTAACTGTGCGTCCGTCCGACCGTCCGACCGTCCGTCCTTCAGTCTGTCTGATCCAGCATCAACATGTAACATTAAAGTGAAACATACAGTCGCATTAACTTTAAACTCATACAAATGCAAGTAAAAACGTCTATTTAATAGCTCTGAACAAACAAACGTATGCATTTTAACCAGTTTGTGTGTGTGTGTGTTTTTTTGTTGAAACTTTTTAAATTTTTTTTTTTTTGCCCGATACACGATTAGTCAAAAAATTTAAAAAAAAATGCAGCAACAAGTGGGTTACATGGACACACGAGCACAGGTAGATACTCAATAAATATTTAAATCAATGGACCATTATGAATCCATGGTAATCGTTAATTATTTGCCTTTTTCTCTGGTTTAATTTTTTTCTTTTTGGTTTATTTTTCGTGTTTTTTATGTCTGCTTAACACCAAATATGGCTTTTTTCTGCGGTTGTTTAAATAAATCTGTCTAGTAAATATTTCCTTTGGCTGAGAAAAGTTGAAAAAGAATGCTAATTTAACTATTTGATTTATAAGGAAGTATTGACATTCAAGGACGATAATGTCTTATCAAAATATTTGAATTTTAACAAGAACAACATTTTACATAAATAAGAATTAAATTTTGTTTTTAATTAATTGACAATTGAGAAAGAACAACATTGATAATTTTTTATAACTTGATAAAAAGAAATGTAAAACAATATTAAGTCAAGTACGGAATTAACGTCAAAAGACTTCTTCAGACTTCTTTTGTGACTCTATTCTTCTCTAGAGTACCATCTATGGACGGTCATGGTTAATATCAAAAATCTTCACTCGTTCATCGGCACGAGATAGCCCCATAACCTCTTTTCCTCTCTTTTCTTATGTACTATTTATTAGTCTATGCTCTTTGCCATTCTCGCTTTGCCTTATTTTATTTTTACTTATTCCATTTCTCGCAGGTAACACCAAAGTGTCCAGCCAAACGGGCTTGCCAAGCGGAAGTAGGCCGTTTAACCTACTCGCATCGCATTTACAATGTTCACCATTCTCCCTTACTCTCTGTTGAGCCTTCCAGATCTGTCGTATTCGAATATCTTTATCGTTCTTTACAATTATTATGGGAGTTCCCCGTTTGACTCAGCTCCTTACGTTTCCGCGCATTCTACATAATCAATTTATAACCCAGACTCGTTCGGAAGACAACTCCTTCATTTTATTAAACGCTGTTTCTTGACTCCCATTAATCAAAGCTGATTCTGACATGTCCCCTATTTTTGTTTTAGCTTGACAACTTCAAACTTGTCAACTTCGAGCTAATATTGGATAGACGGTCTTGCAAGACATCGTTATTTAGCTCTTTCTGCTCCTTTGAAGAAAATACAATTCCAAACAATGGGTTCTTTTTCACTTGTTAACCTGTCCTTTAATTTTCCGGATCGGGCGGTTCCTCTTTCATGTTGGTTCTTCATAATTCCATTTAATCGGCTAGAATTTCTAGTAACCTTCGCAGTAGCTATTTTCCTTTGGGGTTTCCTCAGATACAAAATCCCTTGCAATCAAATTTAGTTACACGTTATTTTTCTTTTGTCTCAGCTTCTCTACATCAAGTAGTCGCCACAGGATTCAACCTTAACCGGAGGATTTGTCTATGACGCTTAACTGTCGTTGTCGAGATCTGTAGACGATAGTTTCTCATTCATATCGTAACCTCACGTGTTCCTAAACACTATACGTCTTTTGTGTCCGTCTATTTCTCTTCTATAGTTGCTCGTTCCTCTTTCAGCGCATCTTTTAACTGTTCTGTTTTATCCGCACAAGGTCAATTTAACGTAGCGGAAACTTCCTTTTTTTGTGGAGTTATTTCCGACCCAAGTTGCAATCTAAGGAAATTCTAATACTTCTGATTCTGATTGTTTGCATCTCAGTTCATAATTTTTACACGTAATCCGTTTAAACCTCGAGTCAATGCCGCAGACTCAACAGACTGGACAGAGATTGCCTTGTTATCCCTTTTGCAATTCAAATAAATTTTAAGTATGGCTTAACTAAGTTGTCCGGTTAATCTGCATCAACTTCAAGTCATTGTCTCACAATTAATTCTTGACTGCAGTTAACTCGGCGATTAACTTCTGATCTTGTTTTCATGTCATCGCTATTCGGATCGTTTCTTTCTACTTATCAAATAAGAGCCTAACACCTGTTCGTCTTTCGTCTTAGATCACCATGCGTTTCAAGTCTTCATGTATGCTTTTCAACATCTTTATAAGATTTATTTTTTAGAACTTTACTTTTCTGTCATTAATTCCAGGAATGGATGTTCAATTCCTTCTGTTTCCTTCAATCTAATACTATTGTCAGGATGATCCTCTTTTTCATCTCTCTTCTTGCTACACCTTTTAATCAACATCACCTTTCGATCAGTCGTCTTGGGAACTAAATTTTACTAACACGAACGTACATTCTAAGTTGTAGAAATTGTACAAAAAAATGAAGTAGAAAGATTGGAGTGATATATTTAAATTAAAAAAAAAAAATAATCGGTACCATGGTATAATAAATAAGGTAAAGTCTTCCTGCCTGCTGTAGAAGAATATTTTTGTTTTACAAATGTCAAAGTTTATGTAGTAGAGCAACATGCTGATTAAAAACTTGTAGCGGCGTCTAAGCAAAAAAATTTATTTCAACCCGCCGGTGAAGTATAAAATTTTATTTGGAAATTTTATATATTAAATAAAAAAATTGCTGTAAAGGAAAGTCTAATATCACATTAAGCAACTTAAACATAACCATGCATTTTTAAGAGCTGAAATACCAGTAAAAAAGCAGTAAAAAACCGATGTGTTTGGCAGCGGTCGAATTCACAAAAGCGGCGATGATATACGGCTTCGAAGCGATCGGCTTGTTTCTTTGATTTTGACACACAGAAAACATTTTACACCAATAAAATGCCTGTGTTTTTTTTTGACGTTGTATTTGTTTTAGGGACAAGACTACCTTATTTATTATACCATGATCGGTACATACTTTTAGGAGAGATACATAAATAGATTTTGTTGCATAGAACGATGGCTACACCAAAATGTTGCCAACTAAAACGTACGAGTTTCTTTCACATATAATCGTCCTTAAGGAGATGAGTTTTTGTTTAAATGAAAATTCCATAACGGTGGGAAATATAACGAAATAGAGCATGAAAAAAACTTCTGAACATAAAACAACACTGTTTTTATCAAAACCAGGTTACCATGTCACCGGAGTTGATAATAATGTCAATATATTTTGCAGCAACATCAAGAATCATCTTTAACAACAACACGATCTCTAAACTAGAATAATAAACAGACAACTTAAATATTATTTATTTATATATTTCTTTCTATACGAGAAGACAGCCAGCCATGAAGCAAGAAATTGAAAAACAAAATTCATAGAAAAGAAAATTTATTCAAAAGTCAATAGAAAATCTCAGTAGAAAAAATAAAAACAATAAAAGAATAGATAAAAAAGACAAGCAACTAAAGGCGCCACTAGCAGCACTTTAAAAATAACGATCACAACTATCAAAACCAACAACATCACAGCAGCTTCATCATCAGCAACAACAACAAGAACATCTTCTTTCTCTTCGTTGCAAGTTTTTGGATTTGTTTATTTTTTATCTTCCAACGGACTTTTGTAGGAGCAGTTGTGGCAACAAATTTATCTTGTATTTGGTCAGATATTATGGTCAAATGGAATTTGTACATTCACAGCTTTGTAAAACAAAGAGAAAAACATTAAAAAATAGCTCGTATTCAATAGAAATCACAAACCTTGCAGATTTATTTCTTTTCCTATACTTTTTGGTAACAAAAGGAACCCATATCGTTTGGTACTTGATTTGTTCGATGAAATGTAAAGAAGACATGTCCACGATAATTGTTTTTTCTTTTTTTTTTTTTGAGAAAAAACTTTATATAAATAAAACAAAATTGAAAATGTTTAATAAAAAAAATCAGCTTTGCAACAACACAAACGTCATTGTTGATCGATACATCATTTTTAGTGTAACAATATATATGATCGATCAGTTGGATCTGCACAGCGTTTGGCAAGCAGTTCTGAAAATGACATGTGTGTATGTGTTTGTTTGTGCGTGTTAGTAAAGCGTTCCTTCAGATTTAGACATTTTAACAGGGTGGTGCAGCCATCAGTAGTGGGAAGAAGTCAAGTTTTATAACGTAAGAGAGTAATTTATTAATACTCTGCATATAGAGAGTGTTGTAAGATCACCTCTAGGAGGATAATAAATTATTGCCACTTATTCCCAGTTATTCTTGGATGGTATTTACACTATGAGGGTGGTGTTGGCTAAAGTGGTTAGCGCGTTGACTACTAAGCAAACACCTGGTTCGATCTTTGGTCAGTACATTAGTGTGGCATTGTATTAATTGTTGATGGACTGTTTAAGTGATGAAGGCATTACACTGCCAGCTAAAAGCTATTCCGACAGCGATTGATAGATACATTTCCCCACTAATGTTCACCCTAAAGCCCTTCCTTAGTCGCAATTAAAGCAATTAATAAAATTACTGCTCCCACAAGTCAAAAGATTTATTGCATCTACTTAACAGCAGAGGCGCTGCAACATGGCTCTGAAATCAACAAAATACGCGCAGTAGCAGAGTTGTAAAAGAATTAAGCATTCTTCTATATTTTCATCATCGATCTTCTTTGTCCTATAATTTTCCGTAAGTTCTGGCACAATGCATTGCATATGTAGGGGTCATCCCCTGAGTGCTGGTCCTACAAATAAAATATGCTAATTTCGCAATTAATAAATTTTTGGAAAATTTTATAATATAAGAAAAAAAAAAATTTTGATCTTAAATTCTTATGTTTTCCGTCTTTATGAACTAATAGCTTTTACCTGGGTCTTCGTTTACGCTACAGTTAAAGAAAAAACAAAAAGTACCACCTTTCATATTACCCCCAAGAAAATATGTACACTATATCGTACGTTACTGTAAAAAAAATTCCAACAAAAAGTACCAGACTTTCATTATTTTAATATGCGTCACATGATATCCGTCTATAAAATTTAATCGAAATCCATTTAGCGGCTTACGTTTCTTAATGTGGAACAAACATTCAACCATACAAACTTTCACATATTAGTAGGATTTAGGCTAAAATAAAACAATTTTATTTGTATGACAAAATATCCTTAAAATTAGTAAACAAAAAAAAGGTTCTTAATTTTAGAAAATGCTTTCTTAAATTAATTAAACATTTCCTTGACCGATTTACTGCTTTAAACTTTAAACAATATATAATTTAAACGTCATTGGAATTATTAGCCAAATCTGCCGCTTTCATCTGCTCAAGTTTTTGTAGGACTTATGGTCCCAAATAGTTTTAAAAGTTTTAAATCTAATTAAAATCGTCTCTTTTTTATTTTCGAAATACCCTGTCCCTTTTCGTATGGCATTAAATAAAATCTGCAACAATCTATTATCTTTTTTTTTTATCGATTTCCGATCATATATTTACAATCACTCAATTTGTACGGAGTTGGTGTATGAGGTGGATTGGTGGTGTGTGTGTGTTGTATCATGCCGTGTTCAACAGGGAATGACGAAAATAATGACTAAAAGAAAGAAAAATAGAAACAACAACACAACAGCACATACAAGTTCAGATACATGTACAATAAAATGTTTCTGGTCATTGATATACAGTGTTTCTTTCTCTTTGGATAATGGTTTTCAATGCTCCACAGTTAACTTGCTGTACTGATCTTCAGCAATCATTGAACGATCACAGTGGCATACACCAGCACCATGCATTCGTTCTATTGTTATTGCCCCTTTTTGTTGATGTTGCTGTTGGTGCACTGTTGTTTTGGCTGATGTTGTTGTCTATATTAGCTGAATTTGGTGTTTTTCTTTTGTTTTTCGATTTATTTTTTCTTGTTTAATTTCTATTGTATGCACTTCTTTGGACTGATTTGCCATGTTCCTTTTTAACTCTTGTATTGATGATGATGATGATGATGATGATGATGATGATGACGATGACTATGACGATGGTGGCCTACGATTGACATCGCTTGTGTACTTTTAGTTCTTGGCCAAAAAGAAATACATACAGATTTTTATTTTTCATTTTGTAGTTTTGGGAAAAAAACTATAGAAACAAAATCTTAAATGTTTAACATTTCCATATTAGCTGATTTTACAAACAATACCGTTTTATTGCTAACGATAAAAAGCTTTCCAGCATGAGCTACGAGAAGACTTGAAAAAAACATACAGAAATTATGTATATCGGTCATATGATAATGTTATGAGCGAAAAAGTGATGGAATTGTATAATTGAAATATTTATATGGAAATTTTTTCTCAATATTATAAATGAGATGACAGTGCAAGCAAGATCGATTAAGTTGCAGGTAATTTTGAGTAAAAGAAAATAAATTTCAAATCCCATTTTATTATTGTGTTTCGGGATTATTTATATATTATCGCTTTCTTAATGCATATTTTTACGTACTTTACTGTTTTTGTTTCAATATTAACATCTATTTTAAAAAAATTTGGCAAAAAAAAACCATTTTTGTACGTAAAATACATGGAATTTTTTTTAGTAAACTTTCCCAATTTAGAATTTTTTTCATTAACGATCTTAAATTTAAATTAGAAATTTTTCGTAATTTTTGCAAGAAATATTCTTCAGCAATTTTAAATTTGTTCACAATTTTCTAAAATATTTCCACATATCTGTGATTTAGTCCGATTTTATTTAGAGATTTAGAAATTTGGAAGTAATTTTAGAAATAAATTTTTTAATGCATATTTATTTACGAATTTTACTTTTTACTACTTAATTTTTCCGTTTACGTGCTGCAACATATATTTAGGGAAGTCGTTACTGGCAGATTTCAAATCTTTTAATTAATTACGGAAATTTTTTTTACACTTTTGTGCGAAATTTTTCACTGTTTTTCAGTTCCTAGAAAATACCAGAAGAAAATAATATGGGGGAAAAAAAGGGGAAAACATTTGCGTTGTTTTATTTAAAAATTCAAGTTCATAAATAATTTAGAAATATTGTTTTCGATTATTTTATATTCTGATTAAACAACATCCCTGGTATTCTTTTCTCGACTGCAAGGAGTATAACGAGCCAAAATTATACTTCGTGCTGCTAGAAATCAATATTGTAAAAAAATTTTAAATAAAATTATTTGTATTCCCTTTTAAGAGCATATTTTTAAAATTTTAAGAGCATATTTTTAAAGTTTTTCTGAATATTTATTGCGCATGAAACACTGCTTTTAAAGCATATCAATTTCTGGTTTCCCTGGCTCTAAAAATATGGAAGGGAAGAGGTAACCATAACTTCGGCTATACGCCCGCTTTTTCGCATGTAGTTTCCTTAAGTCTAGTTTCCAAAAGAAAAAAAAAAACAAAACAGTTCCGTAAACTTTGTTGGGTGTTCATTTTACCTCTTTTCTAGCAGGAAGTGTACAAAAAAAAAAAAAAAAAAAAACATTCCCAAATACTAAAAATTAATCCTTTAATTACAACCTTCGAGTTGCGGTTTAAATTATTAACATCATCAACTTAAGACCCAAATCACTCAACAACAAACGTAAATCAAAGAATTTTTTTTTCAAATTCGGCATAAAATGAATATTTCAATGAAAACAAAAACAACAACAATGATAAGAAAACCATAAATTTCAAAATATTAAAACTATTTAGACGCCGCCGCCTTAAACATCGAATATGATTCATTCATTCTTTATTCGCCTTAACAAGCGCTGATAATTAAAACTAAACTTATACCGCAAATTTATTAAAAACCAGCAGAAATGAAATATTAAAAAAAAACTAATTAAAATTAAAGAAAATATATAAAAGAAAAAAGAAACCTCAACATTTGCTTTGAATAACAAAAATTTTAATAGTTTTCTTTTTCTCTATTTTGCAAAGCATAAGTGGAAGTGAATTAAAAAATTTGCCATCAAATCAATTAATTGTGATATAATATAGTTTAAACATGTTTGGGCATGTCTCAGGGTTTAGTATTAAATAATTTTAACGGTAACTGTTCTAATACCGGTAGGTGGAAAGCATTTGCGCTATAGAAATAAAGATATACTCGTAGATCGTGTAAACAATCAGCGAATCACATTTTATTAAATGATTTTTGTGAAAGTTACACAGGTCGAGAAAAAAATAATTTTGTTTAGCAGTTCTTGACTGCCGAAATAAATCGTTGCACCAAAAAAAAAAAAAATTACGGAGCTGACAAGAGCTTTTTTGTAGCATAACTACAGAGCGATCTCTCCAAATTGGCAAATAAAAATCCAAAATCCACAATCAAAATCCATTCAAGTCTTTCAGGCATAATATTTTTTTGCAAATTCTTGCCTCAATTATCAGCCTAGTTATGAATAATAACTACAGTGAAATTTTTTTTCTCTTTTTCCATTCCTTTTATATAAATTCCGATTTCCACAAGGAAAAAAGTAAATATTGTTAACGTGACGACGGGCGGCAGTCTTTCCCTCTACCTCACATTTAGATTAGGATACACAACCCAATCGAGTTGTTAGGGCTCCTCCTAAACTCAATAAATTTATTCAATTATTGTGATTCACAACCATGGGTGGAGTTATGTAGTGTCCGAACTTGTTGTACGAATGATCAGTACAGAAGACTACTGAGTAAAGCAGAAGTCATAAAAGAAAATAAGTGAATTAAAGTGGCGCGAGTTCAATACTTAGCTGACACTTTAATATCTTTTTTGGTTACGTTTCTTTTTTGTATTTAAGTGTACATAATTGCGCCCAATGACATTTACTGAACCGAATATTTGTTACAATTTTAAATCATTACATTAAACCTGATCAATATTCCAAAAAACAAAGCGAAAAATCAACAATAATCTAAATTCACAATATACACAGCAGAAGAGAACAGCGTTGTTTGTAGAAGTTATAGAAGCACTATTACCACTGTACCTTGATGATCACCCACCACATGTAAGTGGTGATCGCAAATATGCAAACTTTTTCAAAAATGTAAATACGAGAATTATATCCATTAATTAGTTTTATTGGCTTATACCCACTTCAGTAAAACCAGATGCAATTCCAAAAACTAGTAATTAGTTGGCTTTGATCTTCATTTTCACATGCATGAAAATTTAGTAGAAAAAAACATATACGACTACATTTTTATCTGTGTAAAGCTTAGATCCCACTATCGGCACAATGTACCGATTTTCGTCGTAAATTTGCCTTATTTGTCAACTAATTGAAATATAATTGCACCACACTGCATTGGTAATAAAGCCATATAGACTTATTCCAGAATTAATTCAGAAATAAAGCAATTTTGGTTTAGTAATCATGTCTTTATTGCAGTGAACCGACGAAAATCCGTACATTGTGCCGATAGTGGGATCTAAACTTAAAACATATGAACGATCGCTTCTACGTACTTAACAAATCATTCAAATTAAAAAGCGAAGCAAAAAATAAACAAAATAACAACCATTTAAAGCGCCCATCTGACTAAAAACCATCATCATCATCATGGTCGTCACCATCCGCATCATTTTCATATGGATGTTGTCTGACAATTTTAGTATCAGCGATTGTTTCTCATGTTGTCGGTTGGTACGTTCCTCTTTTGATTTGACTCTCAATACAAACAACACAAACAACAATGATCTTTTCCCCCCAAATTTTATTCATTTATAATATTTTGCCTTTAAATCTAATCATGCGTTAAATTGCCGATTGTTTGTTTGTTTGCTGTTAATGCTATTGCCAATATAAATAATAGTAGATAAATGGCAACATACAATGTTGTCTGTGACGATCACACACATTCACTTGGAGAGAGTGTAAAAGAAAAGCTTCTGCTATCGTACACTTTACTTGCAAACGTTCACTTGTACGTTTGATTTATGCATTTGATTTTTATTTGTTGCGATTATTGGCAAAGACAAAAACAACGACAGCAATAACAACAAATAATAAATTTAAATACCTTGTAATAATTAATAATTGTTTGTTCTCACTTGATTTGTTTGCTGGGTTGATTTGAATGCTAATAGTTTTTCGTAAAGTGCATTTTCTTGTTTTCCAGCCAGTTTAACTTTCCAAATCACAAGTAATAATTCAAAATTAAATTTTAACAATTTGTTGTTTCCTAAAAAAAGGCAGGAAGACAGTGGGATTGATAGATAAAACAATATTTCTTTTAAGATTACACTGTGCAACAACGTCTAAGACAAAATTTAATTTTTAAAATTCTGCTTAACACAATATCAAATATGTCAGAGCGATTTTCGAAATACTTTGTCACATCTATCCTTATCACTTAAATGGAAATTTTAGCCAAGGATCCATTCGAGAGTGTAAGACCCATAAAAAAACTTTAAAAATTAATTTTTAATATTCGTAAATTAAGACCTATTTGGCGCATGTTTTAAAAATTTTAGAATTTACGCAGAATAGACGCATTAACTTTGTTAAGCTGTATTAGCAGGCATTTTATTAATTGTTTTACTTCGCCGATGTTTCTGCTAACCGACGAAGGAGGGCGGTGTTGTGTACATTAGCTTGGATAGCATTAATCGCTGTCGGAACAGTTTTTTAGTGACCAGTGCCATGCCTTCATCACTTAAATATTCCAACAACAATTAATACAATGTCTCACTAATGTATGTACGTTAGAGAAATTAATGATGTTGATTGACTTGCTCTGGCCAGGGCTTAAACCCAGGTTGTAAGTCATTGTTTGCTTAGTAGTCAACGCGCTAACCACTTCAGCCAACACCACACCACCCCTGTTTATCTTTAAGTCTGGGTTCACACGTGAAAGTTTTCTTTCATGAAAGTGGTTAGTTTGTTGGTGAGAGGGGAGAGAAGAATGGTGTCGGGTACCATTTTCTCTCCCCTCTCACCAACAAACTACCACTTTCATGAAAGAAAACTTTCACGTGTGAACGCAGACTAAAGAAATTATAAATATTTTGTGAAATAAAATCACATTTGGTGCATGTTCGAATATTTCGAACAAGACAAAAAATTTCGATTGTGCCGGTTTAAGTTCGAAACTTTTACGAATTTTGTTTATCTCTATTTAAATTGTAATTATTTTGTGACTTGAAACTCATTTGCTGCGTGTTCGAAAATATATATAATATTTCCAATAAACCAAACATTTTCGATTTTCCCAACAGTTTGAAATTTGAAATTGATTGAAAGTTGTTAACTTTTTGTCTTTCTTTAAAGAAATTATAAGTATTCTGTGACTTGAAATCACATTTGGTGCATGTTCGAATATATATTGAATTTTTCGAACATTGGAAAAAATTAGAAAAACTTGAAAAGATGGGAGAGCGACAAAATTCTTTGTAGTAAATGAAGCCATCTGTATCCTTCTAAATATGAGACGAAATTATCCCAATAATTTAATAAATTTTCTAATTAATTTTATACTGATTCATTTTATGATCATGATTCAACAGATCGATTTTTAATACTTCATATAAAAATAGTTGTTGATTTTCATTGAATTTGAAAAATGTTTGAACGCTCACTTAGTCTTAAAATACATATTTTCGAATAGCCAATCCCTTTTCGTTTGCCACATTAAGTTATTAAAAAAATATCTAACAAATAATTGCAAATTTTAAATTAAATATCGATGAAAATGTGATGAATAAGTTTAACAAAAATGTTTAAACTAAAAGTGAGTGGGTTTTTTTCGTTATGAAATCGAAACCAATTTAATGAATAATAAAAATTAGTCGCCTAATATATAAAAAGAAGCAAACGATCAAACCGTATTACAAAGAAAATGAAATAAATAATAATTTTTCTTTTTTAAAACTCACAAAAAAAAACAAACAACCAGACAACAAATCAAGAAGATGTTGTTTGGGTGAATATCGGCAGCTAAAGACTTAAGTTTGATTCCAAACACCAGCACAATCAAACCCATAGATGCCACAGCCAAACTATCCGACAAATATTGAAATCATAGGAGGCGTTGAAAATTGTCAAAGGCGGGTGTAACATGGCAAGTCATAAAATGCATGAAATCTAACTTTGCTCAGCTTAAGACAAAAATATGAAGAAAAAAATGAAGAGAGTGAGAAAAAAGCCACAAGTTTGTTTAATTTTATATTTTCCTTCAATTGAATCTCTAACTGCATCTTATTTGTGCGGACCAAGCCCTAAATAAATATTTGTAGCGCACACAAAACTAATCTGGCATCCAAACACTCCTAAAAACCCAAAAAAAAAAAATATCAAATGCTTTTGAAACAGGGAATAACAGCAGGAAAATTTTAATTTAATTAAAATAGACTAAAATTAAAGCTACACTTGTTTAGTAAAATTATATCTTTTATAAAAAAAAGCTTATACTCCAAATATATTAGAATTTGTATGAAAACAAAATAGTTTTTAAATAAATTAATGGTGTCCATACAGATAAAAATATATAACTTGTTTTTAAGAACTCTTATACTATAAAAAAGTCAATAATTTCTACTCAAAATCTAATATAATTTTTTTTATGTATAATTGAAGGACTTTAAGAATCGTGCTAAAATCTCAAATTAAAAATTTGTTTCTTGTTGATTCTTTATTTGCGTTAAAATCTCTTATACTAACTATGAAAGAGTTTAATGAAAAAGTCGTATACTTCCACGGACAGGGATGAAAAATGTTTCATATATAAAAATATACAAGTTATATACTGATTTATACAAACTCTTATACTAGTAACATAAAATGTTTAAGGGTTTTAAGAAACAAGCTAAGCAATTTAAAATAAAACCGAAACTACGAAGCTTTTATTTATATCAACCTGCCTCTGTGGCTGATATGTAGCAATGCTACCCTAGTAGTCCGGAAGTTGTCGGTTCGATTCCGGCCAGAGATCCTGGGTGTTTTCTGCGGACAAGCTTTGCGGGGTTGTGTTTGTTCTTATACTTCTTATATTATATTTTTTTTAAAATAAAACAAATTCTGCTGAACGTAATATTTATAAAAGAATTTTAAGATTTTTAAAAAAATCTTATAAAATTCAATTCAACACGATTATATATCCTCTATTCTTTCTTTAAAATCTGTTATACCACTCAAAAAACTTTTTAAATCACCTGAGTGAAGGTGCCTAATATGCCAACGGAAAAATTATGAAATTAAATGTAATGGCATACAGTATATGCTAGTATTAATATCGTATAAGAGTTTTTAGGAACAAATTTATACTTCAAAAAAATTTGTGCCACAGCTCTTTAGATCAACATAATATTTTGAAACCTCTTAGATGTTTATTAATTACATATAAATGTTTTATACTTCGCCCATATATTTTTATAGTTTAAAAACTACAAAAAGTTTTATTATATGTATGTTATTTATATATGTATGTATTATAAGAGTTTTCACAAACAAGTTAAAAAATTCATACCTAAAAGAAAGATCTGGTCTCATGACCACAATTGCATCTCCTAACATGGGCTGACATAATATTTTACAAACTCTTATACTCGTGTAAAAGATTTTTTAATTAAAACTTTTTTAATCATATGAAGGTTAGGTTAGGAAGGATAGTGTGAAATACACATCCACTCGGAGACCCAATTGGATCCATTTTGATTCCCTTCATTTATAATTTATTGACTAATTAGTCTCCTTACTGTCCAACGAGAAACATAGAGCCGTTATCATCCATCATTCAGCCATTTAATTCCCATGATAAAGCCCCTGATATCCTCAAGTTTGCACTTCGATATCACTAATGCCCTCATGGAAACGTCTGCTCAGCCATCTTTGCCTATGGCGTTGCAGCCTTAGGCAATGACAGATGATATGCTCTATAGTTTCTGGCTCCTCTTCATCCCCACACATCCTACAGAAATCCGGAGTGCCATTTTCCCATATGCTGGTCCTCGATCTAACCGAGCAATGGTCAGTCAAGGCGCCTACTAAGACTCTCAAAACCTTTGTATGGAATGGTTAGTTCTGCTAATTACCCAATTACCGAGTTTCCTATTGCTTGTACTACTTACTAATCGTCTTGATCTGATCGATGGCTTTTGTGCTGTCTGGAAAAACACTTCATTAAAAGTGAATACTGCCGTAGAGGTAGGAACAATTCTTGGCAAAAATATTCTGTTTGATCCGTCTCTTATAGGGTGTCTGCGCGATTGAAATGTTGGTTCACTTCTGGCAGTGATATTTTCGTGTGCCATTAAAAACAAGAAGTCAAACTACAACAAACAGCATTGCAACAACAATGTTGACATTTGGAAAATTAAAAATTATTTTTATTTTATTGTGCTTTTTATTTGATTACATTGTCATGGTGTTTAAATCGATTGATTTTCAAAGCACTTTGCAATGTTGTCGTTTTTCTCCTTCTTGTTGGCTAAATTCGAATACAAAAGAGAGGAATGCAAAATATTAACATCAAGTGCTTCGTAATAAATAAAAGGAGATTCTTTTCTAAGAAAATCTGGAAAATGTTTTTTCTTAATTTTTTCCATTTACATTTCCATTTCGCCTCATTATTATTATTCTTGTTGTTATTTTTATAGTTAATGATCCGCTTGTTTGGTTCGGTCGGATTAAGGTTTGCTTTTGCCAGAGTTTAGGTTTTTTAATTTTTCATTTTTCTTCTCTTCTCTTCTCTTTCCTTTTGTTATGTTTTTTGTTTTACAAATTTTTCTACAAATTAGTTTACCACCTTATAAATTGATCTCTCATTTAATAAGATAAATAGTTAACCTTTTTTGTCGACTTGTTTTAGCCAATAATTCCAAGATTTATGGGTATCAATTGGAAACGTGATTGTATGGCTGCTACAATGGTTGCTTTTTTTGGTTTTTGATGGCAGCACATTTGGATGAAACCAAATCGCGCTAAACAAAGAAAAGAGAAAAAAAAAATAACTCTAATATTTGTCTACACCTGTTGGTATTCGTTTGTGTGATTCTTGTACTGGTAATTCGTAATTGTAATTGATTTTAACTAAAGATAAAAAAAAACACAAGCTATTATGCTACAAGAGGAATATAAATCTTACAGTTGGCTTGTACACACACACACACACACACACATCTACAATTCAACTTTAAAGACTGGGTCACTGGAACTCTTCTTTCCTTTTTGGGACCTTTCAGATGACATCAAATACCTTTAATTTTATTTAATGAGAAGACGCTGTTTTCTGCTTTGCTAAAGAGGCTTGTTAACTGATCTTTTAAAAAAAAAATTATGCCCGCGTCTGTGGAAAATTTGCTTAAGACTCTTAACTTGCAAAATTAGTTAAAAAAATGTTTGACAGCTTTTCATTGTTTTCACTTTTGTTTTTTTTATTTAAATTTGGGAATGAATATGTGTGGGACTCTCAGACTGCTTGGAGATGTAGTTCTTGTTTTTGTATTGACTTCTCTAAAATGCTTTATAAAAAAAATTTGTAATATAAAAAGTTTAGTTTTTCTTTTTGGAAAATAAAAAAAAAAAATATAATCTGTACGCTAAGCACAAGCTACAAATTATACTTTTTATCTTAATCTCTTTAAATAAATCTTGTTAAATTTTTCAAATCCCTAAAAAAAACACAACAAGGAAAAACAAGCCCTATTTGCAACGTAAACTACATGTCAAGTTAATAACATGCAACATTAAAATAATTTCACACAAAAAAAAAAAAGTAAAAGCCAGAAGATGCATACAACAAAAAGCAAGCAATCTGTCAACATCTAACAAGGCTGTGATGCTGATTTTTTTTCTTCTAACAAACACCAAAAAAAAAAACGCAACAAAAAAATTTTTTTTTTGGCCGGTTGATAGTTTTAATTTTAAAATTTCCAACAGTTTTTAACTCATTTTTTGTTATTTCTTTTTGTGGTGCGGCTTTGCAATTATTAACCAGCGAAAAATAGAAAAATTAAAAAAAAAAATAAAAATTATAAGACCTGCTAGTGGAAAACGGGCGTTAACTTGCCGCGAAGGGTCATATACACAACAATTGCAATAACAACAGAGAAGATGATTTAAGACAAAAAACAAATGTGAATATATGAAGAAGACAAGAAGGGAAATTTCTTTAAAATTCACCCTACTTTAAAAAGTATTTTTTTTAAAAAGGTATATTTTATAAACAATAAATTTACAAAAATTATCGTTAAATAAAAAGTTCCTTTTGTTAGAAGTATCTTTTATAAAAGGTACCTATTACGAAAAAGTACCTTTAAATAAAAAGTACATTTTATAAAAATACATATCTTTTATTAGAAGTACCTTTTATAAACAGAACCTTTATAAAATTAAATTCTTTCTTCTTAAATTCTTTTAATACAAAATTACCGTTTTACAGAAAATACCTTTTATAAAAAGTACCTTTTACTAGAGTTATTATAAAAATATATATTTTATTAGTACTACCTTTTATTAGTACTATTTTTTTTTTTTTAATTAGGACCAGCACTCAGCACCCCTACGTTGCAAAGCATTGAGCCGGAACTAGGAAAATAGGTTTTGGGAAGGAGGATAAAGGGAGTAGTGTTTGTGGACATTTGATTTGAACCCTGACACTGAAAGTGGCTAGAAAGACCTCTGCGGGGAGTTTATTCCACATACGAGCAGTACGGCCAAAGTACGAACTCTCTCTGTTTACTGGCATATCGACCACAAAGGGATGTGCTCTTGATGAAGAGCGTGTTGTACGTGAAAAGTGACGGGTTTCGGAAACAAATTCCCTGATTTCATTAGAGCACATTCCGTTGTAGTAGCGATAGAACAACGAAACACACCCTACTCTCACCGATAAGATTCTTCGTTGTATACCATTTTCGGTCGGATGAAGGTGGTATAAATATTAAGGAGATCAGATGGAGTGAAGTTTGTCCTACACCGTCTTAAAAAGCCGAGGCACTTGAATGCTTCTTTAGAGACATGAAAAATGTGATCATTCCATCGAACATCACAATGAATTTTCATGCCAAGAACATCAAGAGCTTCTGATTCCTCAATATCTATACCATCCATATTTACAGATGGAGCAGCATGTCCGGTCATACGTCTGTGTGTGAGCGCAGCACATTGGGTCTTTCGTGCGTTAAAATTGACCCTATTAGCATGACCCCAATTTGAAATTGACAGGAGATCGCGATTTAGCGTATCATTCATATTTTGCCGCATTGCCCGGATCTCCGACGGGTTTGACCTGTTGCTGAATGAATACGAATGAACTAAGCTGCTGTCATCTGCAAAAGAGTAGATAGGGTTGGAAGTTTGACGTAGAAGGGCATTAAGAAAAAGGGTAGGAGAAAGAACGGAGCCTAGCGGTACCCCTGAATTTATCTTGAACTCGTTTGATGAGATCCCATCTACAACAACCCGTATAGTGCGATCTCTGAGAAAGCTCGATACAAATCGAGTGAAGCCATCACCGACACCAAAAGCGATCAGTTTTGACAAAAGTGCTCCATGCCTACGGTGACCATCCGTCCTTTTTTTAAAAGGACAGTCCTTTTTTTTGACACAACGTCCTTTAAAATTTAAACAAAATAAATTGTCCTTTTTTAATTGTATTGTCCTTTTTTGTCCTTTATTTTTGATGGCTAATGTTCTTCTTTAGTTTCCAAAATTAAAAGTTTCATTTTCTCAAAATACCGAAATTTTAAACTCAATACAATATAAATTTATAACCAGGAATTGTCTGGCAACACTGAAAAGTCCAATGTGTCAAATTTTCAGTCGGCTTTCAAATGGACTGTGCAGCATTTAAATTGTTTTTAACAAATAACATTGATATAATAAAAAAATACATTCTTCAGAAAAATATCAATAATAGATAATCCTTAAACTATTGTTTTTAGTTATTTTTATTTATTGAATTTTGTTATATTTGTATAATTGGCTAAATTTTATTTCTTTGTTAATTTTGATTAATTAATTAATTTTTTGTTTTAACGACGTGTGAACTTCTAGGCATATTTAATTTCTGTTTTAAACATTAAAATAAGTACATACATACATACATATGTAACTACTTGTACTAGTCACTAATATTACATTGTTTGAATTATATTTTTATTTTATTGATATAAAATATATCTGTGTAATTAAGTTAATACCAATAATTTTTATTTAATTTTGGGTGTCCTTTTTTTGTTGTCGAAAAATATGGTCACCGTATCCATGCCACACTCTATAAAATGCCTTGGAAATATCTAGAGCCACCACTTTATTTTCGCCAAGGTAATGTATGCTATTACACCACTTTTCCAAAAGGAAAGCTAGTAGGTCCCCCGTAGAGCGGCCCCTACGAAAGCCCTACTGCCGGTCGCTAAATAAACTATTGAGCTCCAAATACCTCACAAGATGGAAATTCAACATACTTTCCATTACTTTGGAAAGCGCAGAACAAATTGCAATTAGCGGTAATTTTCAGGGGTGTTGGTCTCCCCCTTTTTAGGGATCGGAGTTACATTGGCAACCTTCCAACAAATTTTATTTAGATCAATCTTTTAAAAAAAGTAGTTTTTATAAAAAGTACTTTATACTAAATGTAGGTACTATTTATAGAAGGTGCGCCTATAAAAAGTTAATTTTATAAAAAAATACTTTTTTATTGAAAAATTTTATCCATATATTTACGAGTACATACAAACATCTCGAAATGTTGCATTCGGAATAAATAACTAAAATAACCATTTTACAGACAGTAGGAGAAAAATTTCTTTTATGCGAAATTTCTATCCAAGTTGTTGATAAACATTTGGGGATAAAAAACGTTACGCTAGAAATGGCTTAAATTTATTAATATTCATGGTTGGTTGTCGTGGGTACCTTGTTGCAAGTTGCAAATGAGCAGCTCATACTCCTTCGCATTGATATGAGTGAAACATTCAACATTTCGTTTTAATAATGATGTACGAGTTTAAAAACCCCCAAAATAATTTGGATAAACATTTTAAAAATCTGTGTGTTTTTTTTGTGCCACAAGTAGTTTTCACAGTTCTTTTTTTTTCACTTTGACTTAAACAAATTAGATTTTTCGAAAAAAAACTTTTGTTTTCCGTTGGATATCCAAATTGAGGTTATGTAAATATCACTTATTGATGTTGGAATCTCTTGCTATTTTTTTCTATTCAAACCTTTTCACAAAACCTTGTGTTTTTCAATCAAATTTGTAACTTGTTTGTAAATTTTTTCCTAAAATTTTTCTTTTTTATTGTTTAGTTGTTAATATGGCATGTTGACTGCTGCATAAATGCCTGTCTGCCTGCCTGCATGCCTGCCTGGCTGGCTGAAGAAGTTGAAACGAGCTGCCAAAGCCAAAGTTAAAGATAATTAGCGAAAAAAGGTTTGGTTGTTTAACACCCATATGCAACAAGTACTCGCTCGTTCTTGGTACCTTCAATAATCAAATAAACATTTCTGTTAATAGTTGAGGCAAAAAAATGTGTGGAAAATCTTTTTATTTTTTCTCTTGCTGGGTGTTCATCGCTATTGGTTTTGAAAAATCTTTAGACTGATTGAATTAAAACTTTAAAAACCCAACCCTAAAATTAGTTAATAAACACGATGATTATCACAAATTATCATCTATTTTTTTCTATTAAATAATTTTAAATTATTTGTTGGAAAAAAAGTGAATCTTAAAAGAATTAAAAGCTTGATTAAATTGTATTCGTTAATTTAAAATATTAAAATGTATTTTAAAATATAAATGTATTGAAAATTTCTGGGAATTTTCTAGAAAAAACCAGCAGAGACTAAACCACCGATCGCCTTTCAACTTCTCGATAAATATTAAAAAAAAAATTCGATAAGAAATGCGACAAGCACTTACGATCGGTATTGAATTCTAAGAAATTGTCGACATTATTGACAATCCAAAAATTGTTTGAGATGATCATGCAAATCAAATATCATAAAATCTCCCCCTTGAGTTTAAATCTTTCATTTCGATTGATAAAATTGATTTTCATCATCAACATAAAATTGAAATATTTAAAGCAATAAAAACGGAAAATATTTGTTAATATTTATTACCCCGTTTTATTTTTCGAAGAATTAAAAAGTGAAAAATGGAAAATATGAGAAATTTTCACTTATAAATTTTATTGATTAGTTTGCGGCATTAAAACCTCAAACAGCTGGAGAAGGCACACATATATTTTTCTTTATCTACTTCGACTTTTTCACACCTCAATATTTGTGTCGTTCATACAAAAAAAAAAAAAATAATGTTGTTAAAACAACAGTTTAATATTTTTGTTGGAAAAAATGCAACAATATTTGGTTTTTAATGAGACGCGGTTTAGTGATTTCGTCGTGGCTTAAATATGTTAACTCTTCTTTAAATAGATTGAAGTGTTAGATATTCGATTTATAATGTTGTTGTTGATGTTGTTGCAGCTAAATGTTTAACCAAAACGAAAAGTGATTTAAGCATCATAAGCCAACAACAATTTAAAAAAAATCGCCTAAACACTTTAAAATTCATTCTAATTGATTAAACTGAAGTGCGCATCAAAGTGATATGGGTGCTTAAGAAAAATAATGAACACTCTGAAAATAAGTAACAAAAAAGCTTTCTATCAAAAATTACATCTTGTAAAAAGTTACAGTTTAAAAATTGCCTCTTTTAAAATGGACATTTTATAAAAAGTAATAAATATTTGCAAAAATGAGTTTTTAAATAAAATTCCTTTGAAAAATTACCCGTTGTGAAAAGTTTGTTTTATAAAAAGCACCTTTAACTAACACCGCATCTTTTTAAATAAATACCTTTCATAAAAAAGACCTTTTAAAATAAGCAAATAAACATTTTTTAAAAAGGGCAGATTTTTAAGGATAATTCCATTATATATAAAGTGCCTATAACAAAGTACGTTTTTCATAAAAAGTACCTTTTATAAAGTTTATCTGTTATAAAAATTATTATTTATAAAAAGTGCTTGTAATAAAAAGTACTTTTAATTAAAAGCAGCTGTCATAAAAAGCGCCTTTTTAATAAAGATACGTTTATTTAAAGTTTATAAAAAGAAACTTCTAAGAAACGCGCATTTTATAAACAGTACTTTTTGTAAAAAGTACCTTTTTTAAAAATAATCTTTCAGACATATTAGATATTTTATAGAAAGTTCCATTCTTAAAATAGTACTTCTGTATTAAGTGCCTTTTATAAAATAAAATTAGGTACTTTTATGAACAGCATTTTAGTTATAGTTATATTTATAAAAAACGTGTACAAAAATATATCATTGTAAAAAGAACTTATTTAAAAAGTAACTTTTAATAAACGTACATTTTGAAAAAAGTACCTATTATATAAAGTACCTACATTTATACAAAGTACCTTTTATTTAAAATACTTCTTATAAAGAGTGTACTTAAAAATATATCTTTTAAAAAATTTACTCTTATAAAAACGGTTTTTAAAAAAGTACCTTTAATAAAAAGTACTTTTAGTCAGAAGTACCTTTCATAAAAAGCAATTTGAATAAAAAGAACTTTTTATAAAAAGTGCCCTTTAAATAAAGTACCTTATATTCAAACTGTCGTTTTTTAAAAAATAACTTCTAAGAAACGTTTTATTTTTCTAAAAATTACTTTTTGTAAAAAGTTCCTTTTATAACAATTAACTTTTAGATATATTGGATATTTAACATTTTTAAAACGGTTCTTTTGTAAAAATTACTAATTATAATATAAAATAAGGTACTTTTATAAAGTGTGTTTTACGAAAAAAAAACCCTTAATAAATAGTTTTTATAAAAAAACCCGGTGTATAAAAATGTACCTTAACAAAAAGTACTTATTTAGAAAGTACATACCTTTAAAAAAACAATAGCTTTTGAAAAAAAAAAGATCCATTTATATAAAGTAGCATTTAAAAAAAAATCCTGTTAAAAAAGTACATTTTATAAGAAATAACTTTTGAAAAAAGTAACTTTGGCAAAAAAGTACGTTTTGTAAAAAATAGGTCCTATAAAAGGTATCTTTTTGAAAAAAATAATTTTTGTAAAAACTGCCGCTAATGAAAAGAACTTTTTGTAAAAAGTGCCGCTAATAAAAGGTTACTGTTATAAAAAGTTGCTTATTCATTAAAGTATACTTTAAAAAAAAGTCTCCTCAGCATGAAAGTCTTCTTATCATGAAAGTCTCCTTATCATTATGATGCGCACCTTAGCTGATTGCTGTAGTGTTTCTGTGTGTGTTTGTTTCTTTACTTTCTTATTGGTTTTAATTTGAGGTTTATGATTATTTAGTAATTGTACGAATATGTCCATCTGTCCATTAACTTCATTTCATTTTATTAAGCTGTGAATTGGTTATTTATTTTAGTTACGAGATGTTTGTTTTCATTTTATTTTGTTGTTGTTGCGGTTGTTGTTGCTTTTTTACCAAAAGGTTAGTTACTTTTCTTAATTTCTTCACTTGACTGGCTGGTAATGAATAATAAATATTTGTTTCGTTTCGTTTAGTCTTCATTCAATTTATAGACATTCGAAATTCTTAAATTTAAACTTTTTTCTTTTCAGTTGTTTGATCAACAAATAAAGATCAATAGAAAGTTGATTCGTTAAAGAAAAAAATAAAAATAAAATCGATATTGTTGTTATTTAATGATGAAATAAATGTGTACAAATATTATAAATATTGAATATAGTCTTAGAAAATTTCTTATCATGAAGACTTTATAGCTGTTTTTTTTAACCCTTTTTCTTTGTAGTTTAACTATTTGTCGTAAAGGATTGCAGCCGTGTTATCTTAAATAAGTTTGAATTATAGCAGAACTGGTCTGACTGTAAGGTGAGTGATTTGTACATACATACATATTTTTATTTAAAATTCTAAATAATTTTTAAAAATCATTTTATTTATTTGTTTTAAAATTAAATATAAAAAAATAAAAAAAGACTTAAGTCTTTTTAAGCCATTTGCGTACCAATCTGATCAAACGTTCTTTAGATTTAAGCATTTCTGGACTGTCACCGTCGTTCATAGAAAAAAAGTCGGAGCAATGCGAAGCCTCAGGTATTACCGAAGCACCATGTGCTTCATCCACTCCCATTGTGCTCCAGGGATCCAACTCACCATGAGTCATATACACATTTTTCACTTCCGGATTCTTGCCACCATAAACTCTATTAGTTTTATCTATCAGCTCACGCAATTTAGTTTTCGTGTATTTGCCACCAAAAATATCAGAACAAGATTGTGTAAAAAGAGATTCGGGAAATGAACTACCAAACGGTTGTTTCGTAGAGCTGGACGTTTTAAACCAACCGAACTCATTGCACATTTGATAACGAAAGAGACGTACTGTTTGTGGGTTAAAAAAAATGAGGAAAATGTGAAGAAATTATTTAATCGCAAATTAATGTTCACTTACACGAATCTTCGCCATAAGCGGTATTCTTATAAAACTTTACGTCGGAGTCGTAAGAGGTATAACTGCAATTCTTTTTCCAATGCTTTTTTGCATAAGTTGCTGTGACAGCCGTTAAATCGTCCGTATAATTCATAAGAGTGTTGCATAGTTTTGAAACGTCATCATCCCTGTTGAAAACAGAAAAGAGAGAATTTCCCATTTAAATTTCCCATAAATTTTCGTAATACTTACGACTGTGTTTGCACTGTAACTGCAAATAAATATGCGATAGACTCAAACAAAAACCATACTGACAAATCGTCTGTATGATCAAAATGTTCGCACAACTTTAACATCTTTTTAGCTTTTGCGGCACGTTTGTCGGCGAACATGGTTTCCAGCTGGACAATACCATTTTGGATACGTTTGTAACACTTGCGAGAACCCAATTGTTTCAAAGCTTTTCCAACGACTTCATGATACTCTTTAAGATTGAATTTAGCCAAAAGTGGTGCACTTGATGCCCAGGTGCCATCGACCAATTCCGGATGGAGTTTGCTGAGCCATACCGCTATGCTGCCTGAGTAAGAACAGCCGGTAATGATCACTTTAGATTTGGCCAAACGTCGATCGGTTTTGCGTTGAAATCGTATAAAATGTGCCAAATCTTCTATAGCCTGTCGGCTGTGCAAATATTGTAAACTCTTTAACGAGATATCTCTAGAAGTTAAAAGAAACTGAAAATAATTACACTAGTCGACAAAAAAAAGGTGTGTTTTTGAGAGTCAATTTCGATATAAGTGATAATGAAATTAGATTGATTAGACTGTGAAAAATACTTAATGTTTTCTGATAAAGTTTTAATATTTTTATGGTTTTGGTACTGTTTTCTTCTCTCTGGTCTTCTAAATTGCTCGCATCAAAAACTCAATCTGTGTGTGATCAGTTTCATTTCAATCAGAGAAATCAAACGTATTTTACAATTACAATAACTGTATAACGCACACTTTTAAAAATAAACTTTTGATTATCATATATATTCAAAGTTTATAAAAAGTTTGACAATAAAATTGTTAGAAGGGAAGTGGTTAAGAAAGAAAATTATTTAAAGGTTTTCCATTAATAAAAAGTAAATTTCAATTTGTATGATAAATTTTCCGCAGGGTCTATTAAATAAAATCAAAAAAGAACAAGAATTTTTGTGGGCGTGTCACCGCCTACTTTTTTAAAATAAAATTTTTTATCAACTGAGAAAAAAATCATCATACGAGTAAATAGTCAATGTGTAGGCAAAGTTTCTCAATTAAGAAAGATAATTCCAAAATATTTTTAAAGACGTATTTCCCGCCCACTTTTCCATTGATAAAATCTAAGTTAAACATCGATTAAATTTTATGGAAGCTGTATTAAATAAAATTATTGAAGAACATATTTTTGTATTATGGGCGTGCCACTGCCCACTTTTTTTTAAATTTAATTGCCGCAGAAAATCAATGTGTGCGCAAAATTAAATTGGAAGAGAATGGCGCTTGTTCACTATTTAACTTACACTGTGAAAAAAAATCACTATGTTGCAGCTTCTAACGACAAGCTGAAAAATATAAAAGTATTTGCATCGAGGTTTTGAAAGTTTGCATCACAAAATTCCCCTTTTTTACACATACGCTTCGAAAATCGGTATAATCTTTACATTTGAGGTTTAAAGCGGACTCAGCACTTTTATATAAAACACTAATAGGAACATTTTTGTGGAACATTTTAACACTCCCAACTCTTCGCGAAATTTTTCGTATAAAAATATTTAATGGACTTGATTCTACTAAAGACGCATTAAATTTGATTTAATAACACGACTTCTATAAAATATTAAGATCTTGATTGAAGTGAACTTACTTGGTTGGTTTACTTTCACCATAAAATCGATGCTCAGGCTGAAACAAAATACCCTTGTGTTCTTCGGCCATATCGACAATAATACTAGAATTCAGCCGATTGGGCTTAATAGTCCATTCACCGCCCACATAAATGAAAATCGGACCACCATCTATAAAATATTTTTCATTGACCATATAACGCTAAAACGATAGAAAGAAGTTTTTTTTTTATTATTTAATTCCTTCAGAATAAATAATTATAATACGAGTAACCCTTCACACCATTTCCCATGTCTTGTTATTTTTGTCATTGAAATGATCCAATTTTTGTGTAATCGATTCAATTCTTATTCCATCAACAGTTTCGATTTGATTCGTGTCTCTATCCTCTTCTTCGAGAAGTCTGTATAAATTTTGTAAAGATCTTAATAGTTCACGATCGTCGTCCACATCAGCCGTGACGTTCAGGACAAAAAGCGCCATCAATATCACTATAGTGTTTGTTAATTTCATGTTTCTGTTTAAATGTCTTAATTATTTTACTTTCCATGGTTTTTATACCGTTTTGTTTTTGTGCTTTGGAATAGAAACTATTTGATATTAAGAGATGTCTATAATAAAAAAGATTAGATATATAAATAGGTTCAAGTTCATCTTTTTGTTTTTATTAATTTATTATTATGTTTTTAAATAGATCTTATCTTGAAATATAGAGAACAGTCCGTTTAAAATTTGGATAAGTTTTATTATTTATTTTGGTTTGCAATCACTGATTTTGTAGATTAATAAACGTAATCAAAAATTATACAAATATCAAGTTTCTTTTTAGTTACTGATCCCGGCAGAACGGATTAAAAAAACTTTCTATGTGTGTGTGTTTATCATGGAGGGTTACAGATATTCTTTTAGGGCATATTGTTTTGGTTAATCGAAATAGAAAATATTGTAAGTCTTACATTTCAGGTATGAAATATATTCTGTTTTTTATGTACCACACTACTAGGAATATTTTTGTAGAAGATTTTAACCCTCTTAACTTTAACAATTCGCGGTATGGGGGTCTTTTCGTACCCTTTTGAGCAAAATGTTTATCATAAAATTCTACTATGTGCCCTCAGGGGCCATTTATTCACAATTAGTTCTAAAATATTGAACACATTTTGATATTATAAAAGGTTTTCCAATAAGAGTGATATGATTTCTTAAAAAAAAAACACACTTATTGTTAAGGAAATTCAAAAGTTTTTTATTTAATATGAAGTACAATTGCTCCAATTAAGTTCTAAATAAAACGTCATAAATAAAATGGCCTCCACGACTTCTTCTCCAGGAACGAATTCGATGAATCCAATTTTCGAGCACTTTTTCCACTAAATCAAGTCGCAACAATTAAATTGTTGCATTGGCTGTGTGGCACGTAGCCCCGTCTTGTTGGAACCAAATGTTGTCAAGATCAACTTCTTCCAATTTTGGCCATTAAAAAATGGTTATCATCGATCTATGCCGCTCTCCATTGACAGTAACGGTGTTACCAGCTTCATTTCGAAAGAAGTATGTACCGACGGTTCCACCAGACCAAAAATCACTCCAAACTGTCAATTTAGGTGAATATATCTAATAGTTTTTCATGAATAATTTGTGGATTCATCAAATAACTTTTTAACACTTGTTTTTTTCTAGGCTTGAGAATGGCTACAATATAACGTACAGTGGCAGTTGCCAAATTTTAAAGGAACCCATATATGCCGTGCCATATGCGAAATAGGAGCAATAAAATATCTTTAAAATTTATCTTTTGCAAATTAACTTTTTATTTTTTTACTCAATTCAACGGGTGCGTAGTTACTTATAATATTTCCCTTCAAGGTGTTCCCGATAATATTTATGACGACTTGAATAATAATACCGAACTAAAAGTCAGTGAAATTTTTAGTTGTTTTTTTTTTTTAACTTATCTAGAGCGTTTTCCACTAGCAGCGAGATCTTTTCTAATTTAAATAAAACAAATTTAGTGGCAGGTATTCAGGAAAAATGTTAAAGGTGTATTTATATGTTTGTGTGTAATTCCATAATATTCATATGTGGTCCATAAAGTTTATATATCCTGGATCCTTATAGATAGGGAAGCCGTATAAGTCATATCCGTCTGTCCATCTCTCCGTCCGCATGTCTGTCAATACGTGAAATCGGTTTTCCTAAGCTACCAGTAGAGCTGGAGACTTGGTTCTGGAACTAATGTGTAAAGATTTCTCTTCAGATGTTTCGTATTGAAAATCAGCAAAACTATAATAACCGCTTCCGAGATATATTATTATGTTCTCGTATGTGTACAACCATTTGGAAAACAAAATTTATAAATTTATGATGGTACCCCAGTTGTAACGATGCACTGCAGCAGTGATACTGAGCATAGTTCACATTTGCTCACTCCTTTTGCTCATTGAAAAAAGCGCAAATTCACAATGAGCGGAGCAGGAAAAAAGAAGCAATTGGTGTGCACGGTGCAAGCGCTTTTACTTTAATTGATCCACTCATTGCGCAATGAGCATTTTATATTTATTGTTTTACACATTTTGCAAATTGAGTGGCTCTTGATTGATCATGCTCCTTTTTATAGTGACAGTGGTTAGTTTAAGTTTATTTAGTGTTACCACGACGAATAATTTTTTTTTAGCCAAAAGGCTTAAGAAAGGTAATCAAATGGTAATCAAACTGAGCTGAATATTTTTTATTTATTATGTTGTATATTTTACATTTGTATATTTTTAAATATGTGCCATATATAATGCTATTGGCTTGATTTTTATTTTATAAAATAAATTAAAATTAAATCTAACGCCCATTTTTTTATAAAAAAGTTTTAATTTTAAAGAGTACACACGCTTGCAAAACTATGTAGATGTAGAAAAAGAATCCATCTATGCCTTATACGTCTTCGTTTTGTTTTCAATTACAAAGTAATAAATTCTTTTTTAATATTTTACACCACTGTATACGAGCAATGCTCCTTTATTACTCTTATGGCACTTTTTGCTCAATGCGCACCGGTCGGTCATAGTGAAAAGAGCAGCACTGCGCTGCTAAGGCTTGTAATTACGTTGTGTAAAGTTATTTCATAATATCACCTTCTTTTTCCTTCTTTCCTTCAATTCGCATTTTTGTTCAGGGATGGTAGTGGCCAGGAATGATCTTTACTGCAAATCAAGGGGGCAAGTTAGTCCCCCGAAATGTTGAATATCGAACAATTCTTTCATTTATGTACCGATTTTTAGAATACTTTTTTGAACAGACTTTTTCATGGTAATCGAGGTGCAAGTTGTCCTCCCCGAAAAATTTAGTTTCACTTTGGTCCCACATATTTTCTTGCAAATTGGGGGAAAGTTGTTGGTGGAAAACCCAAAACATTTACTATAGTTAAAGCACAACAAAAACGGATCCTGTTCGTTACTATAATTGAGATAAAATTATTCTGTGCTTTAAAAACATATTGAAAGATTTCAACTTTCTTCTTGGGCATCATCGAGAAAGCTGGCTTAAACCAGCGTATATGGAAAAGGAAATTTTTTTTCAGAAATCCAATATTATTTTTACTAATTTCATTTGACAAAAATAAAATTCTTTAAATAACTTAACTGGGTAGCGAATATTTTTGCTACAATGAGACACAGAAGAAAATAATCTTCTTCATTGAATTATGTCGCACGCTGTCTGGTGAAGAGGTGACCCTTTTTTTTGGCTTTCATTTTAGTACTTCGTTGCATTCTCATTATCCACTTTGATTTCTTTTGGTTTTCTTCATCAACCATAATCGAGCCGGCGAAAGCTTAAGCGCAAACTGTTTGTCAAGTTACGACCCTACCCATTTTTTAAAAAATTTATGAAACTAAAAATTTAAATTAAAACGTTTTTTTTTTCGTTTTACTTTTAGTTTTATTTCTTTTTTTATTTTTTTATTTTCTTTTTGGATTTTTTTGCATATTTTTCCAGCAGACTAGACAGACTTTTAGATTTATTTTCTATGTCTTTTATGTTCATAAATGAGCTTACGATCACTGATATTTTATTATTGTATTATCATTCATATTTTACAGAATAAACTTTTCCAAAATTGTTAGTAAATGTTCGAACCATTATATCCAAACAATGAATTGGCAAAATACCAAAGTCCTTCCTCACAACACCTGATACCTAAATGCTTCTTGGAAAGTTCGAATTTAAAAAAATAGTTGCGGGCGCTGACTGATTACCGTTTTATGGATCGTAGCCCGGGTTAAATACAATACAACTTTAGGCCTCTACATCGGTGCTAATGCGGTGACATGGTTTCAAACTTTCAGCGAAACCTTCTAGTCAGTGTTTATTTTTAATAAAACTGTTCTCGTTTCCGATCTCGTGATCTTCATACCGATCATGAGCGATGCACATCTCTCTTGTTTGTTAGTTTGATTCAAATTTGGCATGATGACGCTATGACCGATGAATTGACTAAAAGATGAACTAAAGAAATGCTAGGTAGGCATGGGGAAATTTTGTTGAATCGTTTTCATGGGCCATTCCATTGTTTTTTTGTTGTTTTTGTTTTGTGTTCATTTAGATTTTTTAGTACAATTCTTCATGTTGCAAGTTATTCCTTTAAAGCAACATTAAACACGTTCTAGAAAAGAAATGGTTGTAATCAATTGTTATTCCAGAGACATTTTCCTTTGAAACCTCAATACAAAATATAATTTAAAATTAACCTTTCTGTATCCAAACCCGACATTAAAACATAAATATTGCCATTTTCGCGCAAAACAACAATCGGCCATTAAATTTTTTCTGCTTTCAAAGTTGATGGCTAGAAGAAAATGAAATTATTAATTTTTTCCGATATCTTAAGTTTTTGTGTGTTTCTGTGACTATTTTTCTTTGATGATGGCAATGGATACGCTTTTATGAAAATGAATAGAATTTTTAGAAAACAAAAAAAAATAATTTAGTTTTGTTTTGCTTTAGATTTGTTATATATATTTATTTGTGGCTTATGGCATTTTTGTGTTGCACCATTATCATCATCGTCAACCAAGCACCACCTTCGTCATCTTCATACAGGCGATCGTCATCTGCTCTTTTGTGTGTGTATGTGTGTTTCCTACTTTAAACGTTCACATGACTTTTCCAAAAAATGCATTTAGTTTTCCAGTTTAAAATTTGTTACGTGTTAAGGTGTGTCTTCTCCAATAACGAAGACACACACCACCATCATAAACATCACCAACCAACATGTCTCTTCTTTTATTTTCCGCATTTGATTCTTCTTGATTTGTAGTGATTTTCTTGATATATTTTTTTTCATCACTTTATTTTTATCCAAAAATAGAACAGATGAAAGATTTTATAATTAAAAATGAGAATAAATTCCTTAACTAGTGAAATTATTCAGCAAAATGTTGGCGGATTTGTTTAAAAACTGTGCTAAAGAAGAGGTGGAGTTTATGTTATTCGTTATGAATGGAAATCTTTACAAGGATGTCAAAACACTGTAAAACAGAATTGAAAATTTACTTAAATTGCAGTTGATTTTATTAAAGCGAAAAGAAAAAAATAAAGAAAAAATATGACGCGTGTGTCCATCTCTGGGTGTCATTTAGGGAAAAGTTAAGGTTGCTTCGCTTTTGCAGACTAACAATTAATCCTTACACTTTAGTCACAAAGTAAGTTCCGTACTTTTGTGTCAAACACTACGAAGCACATTTTTGTGGAACATTTTCACCCTCTAACTCTGCGTTGTTTTAGTATTTTTGACCCTTTCTGGACAAAAACTCTTAAATAGAAATAGAGCGCGCTAGAATGTACTAAAAAATTATTTTACAATAAAATTCTCCTAAAAGTTGACGAAGACAACAAGGCTTGAACGCCAGCAATAAGTCTAAAAAAAGTCTATACTACGTGTTTAAGGGTTAATTTCGTTCTAATTCAATTTTTATTTTGTAATCCTCACATTTAAATGCAGGGTGTGTTTAGTTCTTTAATGTAACACACGACGAGTCATATTTTAATGCTCTTCGGCTTCGCTGTATGGGTAATTTTTGTAGCTTTCTTGTTGGAAATGGAGCATCAAGTCCCTTTCAAGAGCGTTATTGAGGTCTCAAATGCTCAAAAACTATTTATCATAAAATTTTAGTATTAGTCTTCTTTTTCGTCAAATTCAATTCTTCACTTAACCGTTAGATAAAATATAAAAGGTGTTTTTAGGGTTAATTTGATACTTATTTACAAATGTTGCGCCTACAGCGCCACCTGTTGAGAATTTTTAGTCTATTCCTTTTTATCTAAGCTTTTGAGTAGTAATAAATCCGCAGAGACGCAGTATCGAGTTTTGTCCAGTCGTTTTCAAGTTTTAAGCATCCAAACGAATCACGATACATTTTAATATATCGTTACCTTAATATGTAAAGGCCCTAACTCATAATTTTTATCAATGAGAGTATATTTATCGTATTTCAATACGTAACACTCTGAGTAATCGATATAAGGGGGAAAACATGCTATTTGAAATAAATCAGTCAGGGCCTTTACACATTAAGGTAACGGTATGTACATATGTATGTATATATATAACACTGTACAGCAAGAAGAAAAAATACAAGGTTCTAATCAATTCTTCTTTTAGGGGGCTTCAAGTGCCCCTCTTTTGAAAATTATTATACTGAAGCGGCATGAGAAATATTATTATCCTTACATTTTAATAAAAATACTGATTTGTTTGCATACACTAGTTGAAATATTTCTGTAAAATAGTTTAACCCTCGAACACACCATTTTGTCACTTTCTTGAAAACAGGGGAAAATACTTCATTTAAACTGCGGGACTTGAAGAACCTACAAAAAAACTTTGTCAACCGTCCATTGAAACACTAATTTTTTAGCTGGAAATTTGCTTCCGTTCATAGTGGTCAGCCTTAAAAATGATCATATAGAAAAGTTGTTCGTAAAGATCACAAAAGTTGCCAGCTTATTTCCTACTAAAAATTACAAGTAATTTTGCTAAATTTCCATCAAAATTGTTGTAGTGAATAATTTTTAATAAATAAAATCTATTTTTAATTAACAATTAAATTAACAAATAATGTAAAATGGGATTTCCACACCAACAAAACAACAACAAAAAAAAAAAAACACGATACATCCTCTTTTAAACTCTGTGACGCTCAAAGTAGAGATAAAAATATTACAATAAAATACAGAAAGACTAAAAATAAATTTAATTGCAAACAAATCAAACTTTAACAACAGCAACAAATACATAAGTGTTTCTTTTTTTTGTTTTTCAAATGCGCAGTTGTTGGCTGTTAAAAACTGCAGGAAAGCAAAACAAAGTTCTATTCTTTAGTTTTTTTTTTTTTGTAAATATTAAAAATGAATTAACAAATAATATCCATTTAACTGTTTTTTTTTCTGTGGTTAATGAAGAATTAAACGTGAAATATGTTGATGCAAAACAACAACAACACCAACAACAGCAACAATTTAAAATAGTTGGTGGAAAAATATTTGCCGCTACAAAACATTTTTATTCATATTCTTGATCCATCCATCGTGTTTAGCGGAAAAAATGGTTTGGTGAGGAGGGGCTGATGGCAGTGCGACAACGATGCTCATAATTATTTTTATTTGAATTTTTATATTGTTGGTCGTCGATGATGTTGTTGGCTCGCTGGCTGGCTGTTAGTTGCCCGCCTAACTGCCTGCCTGCCCCTTGGTAATTGTTGTTGTTGTTGCCTGTTTTACGAAGCGGCTGCTGTGTGTTGTTTAGATTGTTTGCTGGTGTTGCTAAGCTTTGGCTTTGCCATTTTTTCTTTATGTTTTTTTTTTTATTATTATTAACAACATATTTTTAACCTTGTTGTGCATGATGCATGTTAGATGATGCATTTTATAGTTAGAAATAGAATACAACAACAACAGCATCAGCAGTCAAAGCTAAAACAATATTAAAAGGAAAAAAAAGACAATCATGATTATTAAACAAATAAAAGCGAATCTACTTTAACTACCAGTTCATTATTTGTTTGTTTTAATGTTTTGTTGTTGTTGTTGTTGTTGTTGTTGCTTTGTTTTCTGCTTTTTCTAAAACTCTATCATCACAATTAAAATTATGATACTTTTTATGCACTCCGAGAAAATGAAGGAGTTAATTGGCAAATCAGTTAAAAAATAATTTACATGTAAAATTGCAAATTTAATTCTGTACTTTGATCAGGTCTATTCAAATTCTTGTGCAGTTGCGCAATTTACTACCATTTTACAAATAACCAAAGTTACATACAGTCGAACTTCCATAACTCGAACTTCTGTAACTCGAATTTTCTCTAACTCGAACTAATTTGGTTGGCAGTAGCGTTAAAAGAACAAATCACATACAATTTTCCTTCCGTAACTCGAACTTCTATAAGTCGAAGTTCTCCATAACTCAAACAAAAAACATACACATGAACTCTATAACTCGAAGAATTCTGCTTGTTTAATTGGTTTTTGTTTTTGCTTTATTTATGGTTTGTTCTACTCTCTTTTGTTGCTTGAGCTGGTTTGTATATTTTACATGCTATTTTTGTTTATTTTTTTCGGGCAATTACAAATTTGTTTCTTTTTGTTTGCGTAAGTATCAGTTCTATGCATAATTCGGGCTATCTGATAAATGGTGAAATCGATTTTTTTTATTATTATGACAACTAAACGTGTTTTAAAATGCTTATCAATTGAATAAATATATAAACGTATAAAAGACGTCGAAGATGGATTAAAGATAAAGGAAGCAGCTGATAAATGTGGTATCCCGGCAAGCACGGTCTCAACAATTTTCAAAAATAAGGAATCAATTATCAACTCGTTTGAATCTGGATTTCGTTTATCTAGTAAAAGAGTAAGGACCCAGTAACTTATTTCAGTCAGTCACTTATTTCAGAATATTTTACTTAACTGTAATTTTTTAATTATATATGCTTGTTGTTTTACATTTTTAAGTATGTAGTTTTCCATTAGAGGCTATTTGAAATAAAAATCCATAGTACAAAAACCTTTTATTCTATTTTGACAAAAAATTCTGTAACTCGAAGTCTCCGTAAGTCGAAGTTTTTTTTGGGATAATAGTGATTCGAGTTATGGAAGTTCGACTGTATATATATTCTGAGCTAGCAACACTATGGACGAGATTAGCGAAACATTTTATGTCTGTATTTACTCCTTAAGTTGTTTTTTTTATTTATTTGGAAGTTTAGTATTAGACCAGTATCATCGTGCGCTAAAAATAATTTAAAAAATGTTAACTTAAGGATTAAATACAGATAGAAAATTTAACTTAATCTCGATCTTGAAAACTCCCTCTTTAGTGTAAGCAAACAGCTGACGTAGTTTAGTTAATTTAACAAATATGATACATATAAGTACTGGTTGTGTATCGCTTTTCGAAAATGACGTTGTTTTGTTCTGATGTGTTTGTTGAAATTTAAATTGATGTTAATTTTTCCGTTTTTTTCCTTTGGGGCCCTATGCTCCTTATAGGAGCTTCGGGAACATATATATATATATATATATAATTTTTCCGTTTTTTCCTTGGAATATTAAAAATGTATAATGCTGACGCTAGGGTTAAGCTTATATAAAATTAAACTAGATATAAATTTAAACACGGTTTATCTGCCGTTTATGTTTGTAAAATGTTAGAGTTTATTTTTCAAGTGATGATTTAAATTTAAACGTGGTTTAACTGCCGTTTATGTTTGTAAAATGTTAGAGTTTATTTTTCAAGCGTTGATTTAAATTTAAACGTTGTTTAACTGCCGTTTATGTTTGTAAAATGAACTATTTTAAATGTGATAATTTTCTTGCATTAGCTTGACTGGCCAACCCAGTTCAGTTAAACCAAGATTAGTAACGAGCTCCCTGAAACCGGTTTCTTAGCATTAACTTTTGCAGAATATGAGAAAGTGTAGCTTCACTACAACATGGATTTAATGTGAACAACTGTAAATGTTCATACTCAAACTAATTTTTTCGTTATTAGTAAATTTTTATTTATTTATATTTGTTAAAAACATAAAGAATATTTGAAAATTTAATGTTATTTTTAGAATTGCAAAATTATAAATAGAATTGCAAATGATTTATAGGCGAAAAATAACATAATTCATAAAATTGACAAAAGGGGATAAGATATGGAATATAAAAACCTTCTATAACGTAAACAAAATCGAAAACCTTTCTGCGGGTTCGCTGTATGATAATAAAAATACAAATTGCTGCTATTTTTTCATGCTAAAAATATGCCGTGAAATTAGCATTAAATGTGCTAAATTGGCAACGATGACAAACATACATACATGTGTTCTGTAGTTTTTTAAATTGACAACAAATTATTTCATACTATTTGCGAATGCAGTTTGCAAGGCCTCTGGCTCAAAAAATGCTAAACCGAATTTAACGAAATATTGTTTGCGCACATCTAGTGACAAATATCTTTCGAATATTAAACCAACTTTCAAAATAAAATGTATAATTTAAGCGTAAATTGCTAAACAAAAAGTCGTCTGGCCTATTAATTAATAAGATTTGAAATTTATGTATCCTAAAAGTATGCACTTGCTTTATACCAATGAAGTGCTTAAGAATTTCACTTCGAATGATTTTGTATGATTCAATGAAAATTTTTCGTTTTTTGTCTTGATTTTAAAAGTGTCATGACTAAAATTTGACGCGATTACTATGACTAACAAACGAATTGTCTTTAGTTACTTTTTTTCCAGTGTATTACACATGTTAATTGTATGCAGTGTTAAAGCTCTTTATACAATTTTTTTTTTAAATTTACTATTTATGTATATGTGTTTTTGTTTGTGTGTGTTTGTGTACTGCTTAACCATTTGTATGTAAATTCTTTATAAAACAAAAACTTAAATCTAATGTTTTTCAATAATGTGAATGTAAATTCAGATTTAAATGTGAAAAAGACCCTGACATACGTTTTAATGGTGTTTCATTTTGCGAACAGCCGTATTTAGTATTTGTAGAGATGAGTTCGCTTTCGAGCAGTTACAAATAAAGTTTACATATGATCGTAAAGCTCATTAACTACAACACTTTTGCACTGTGGGACTACAGTTCTGCTCTAGAATTCCATTGCATTCGCAAATAAATTTAATTTAAATTCTATTTGGGTTTTAAACTAAAATAATTATTTTTAAGCTAAAATCTGTTGTCTCATATTCAGATCAGTGAGGATTGGGCGTTTTGTAAAATACACTTAAAAAATTGTATACAACAATTTTAACAAATGATTAACAAATTGTTGTTGGGAAGTATTGTTTTTATGAAAATTAGTTGCATTCTGTCTTCCCATATCAGTCAGTGTAGAGGATGCTGCTGGAATTATTTTGCTATTGTTTCGACTTCTACAATCACAAAAAAGTTTAAATTGTTGCGACTATAAAAATGCAAATGCAACCACTTAAATTCTTTGTCACTATTCACTTTTAAAATGCAATTATTTTATTCTATTTAATTTTTAATTATGTAGCAATTTTTTTTTTTCACAAAAACTAAGCTTTTCTATTCATTAGTTTGCGAGATTGTGGCAAATATAAATTAGAAATACAATAACTAATTACCATAATGGTGACGCAGCATCATTGTAATTTGTCACTTTAATGAATAATCATTTGATGTGATTAAAAAAAAAAAAAGTATTTTATTTCGAATTAATAAAACATAAATATTTTTACTCAGGATAAATGAAAAAAAAAAACAATGAAAACTTAATATGAACAACTTCAAATTACACTGAAAAAATTTTACATAAATTTAGTGAATAACATTGATTAAAATAGAGAAAAAAGAAATTTGCTAGAAACGATTATAGATTGTGCATATCTGCAAATAAACAGCTTTTATACGATATATTTTCTATTGAAATCTTCCGTATAATTTGATCACAAAAGAGATAACAAAAGATCGTCTTCCATATAAATTGTATACATTTAATAGACAATTAGATAAAAGTTTCATGCGAAACTAAAAGAATAAAAAAATTTTCGAGGTCTTTCCTTCTATGCCTGTTTACGATTCATTAAAACTGCATATAATTTACAAATTCTACACATTTTGGCAATTTCAAATTTTTAAATAATATTCTTTTTAATTGGAAAAGCGTAATTTGTTTGTAAAACAAAGACAAAAAATAGATTTACACAAAAAAGTCCATTTTACGTACTGCAGCCATGTGTAAAAACAATCATGGCAAAAAAGATGTAAATTTCCACTCGTATGTTTCATAAATTTTCGTTAATGGTGTGATAATTTAATAAATAATTGATGCAAATTATGCACTTTTATTCGACATCAAGAAAAATATTAGGTATTTTGTAAGAAATATTTGACAATAATCAGGTGAGTGTAATTTTTAATATTTTATATTTTTATTACGAATAAACGTAATTATTATTTGAACTGTAATAATGTATAAATGAGAAATTATTAGGCTTAAGTTAATAACAATCCGCACAAAAACATAAATGTGAAAATGCCAATTTCCAAAAAATTTCGGCCGTAAATAGTACTGAGATCAAAATAAGGCCCAAGTTCTTGATAAGTACAAATAGCATCTCATTTCTAGGCAACCTGTAAGCTTGGCAACATATTTTTGCCTTTCTAATATGGGAAAGAATTTTTGGAAAAAGTGCCCGTTTAATCAGGACCTACCTGTGTACCAAATTTCAGCTCTCTAGCTATACTGGAAGTGCCCCATACAAAGAAGGGGCACCCTAGTCCCCCGGGTTGAAAGTACCCGCTTTCAGATTTTTCTGGTTAATTTTTCACCAAGACCTACCTGTGTACCGAGTTTCAGCTTTCTAGCTATACTGGAAGTGCCCAATAATATTGATGAGTCAGTGAGTGAGTGAGTCAGTGAGTGAATATGTACTAAAGTATGGACTTTTCAGACCTTAATATCTCGGGAAGCTTTAACGGTAGAACTTTAAAATTTAACCTGTGAGGTCAACTCTGTAGAGAGACCTTATGTTTCAAGTTTCATTATATTATGATCAAGAGGAGCAAAATTATGAGGGGGTTAAAAACAGCTGGAATTGTAAATATATACACTGTGTGGCCGGAACTTGGCCTAGATACGTTGTAATTGCAAAGTAAAATACTTTGAGTATAACGGACTATGAGAGTTTGTTTAATATTAGTAGTAAGCAATCGGAAATGGGGAATTTTGTACTAACCAAAATTGTTTCAATATGTAAAAATAGAATAAAAATGAATTAAATTAATTCTCGTTTTCTATTTCTGCTGAAAACTTGGTTAAATAGTTGATATTCTTCCCAATTAGTATCCAGTTTATGAAAATTGTAAAGATGGACAAATGAACGCTGATGAGAGGTGTAGCGGCATTGAAATCGGTATACTGATACGTTCTGCCAATATGATTGCACATGCTAATGTTTTTCCAAAATAAAAAAATCATAGTAATTTGAATTTTCATTAATTCAATAAAACTGAACTTGAGCCTAATAATAATAATTTGTAATTTTTAATATCAACAATAATTCTTAAAAATATAAAATTTTATTCGACCGAACTCTTGAGGGTTTATGTTTTTACATTTTTTTATTTCTTATGTTCGTATATTAAAATATGCGTAAAAGATATGTAGTACTAGCTTTTACCCCCAGACTTCGCCCACGATACATATTTAAAGCCAAAAAAAAGTACTGAAAGCAAAGAAGTACCAAAATTACAACCTCTTCTTTATTTTTAATAAAATTTTCTAAAAGTACAGATTTGTGCCGGTTTTTACCATTTCAAAAGTACTCTATATTTAAATCTGGTTCATATGCTATCCGTCTACTAAATTTTATCCAAATATATTAAGAGAATTTCTCAGGACAAACAGTACCAAGAGTAAAAAAAACACCAAAAGTACCATTTTTTTTCTCATTTCAGCTCCCTCAAAGTATGCTTATTTATAAAAATGTATAATATCTTACAATTATAAAAAGTACGAAAAGTACTGAGTTGCTGATTGTTTACCTCTTAAAATGTACCTGGGTGACATGATATCCGCTTACCGCATTTCAACCAAATCCAAAAAAGCACCAAGAGTAAATAAGTACCATAAGTAAAAAAGTACCAAACGACAAGTTTTTTCTCATTTCAGCTCAAAAAAAAAAAACTTTATTAGTTCAAAAGCAAAAATTACCAAAAGTATCATCTTTTCCTTATTTTACCTCTCAAAAAATTTAAAAACCAATTTTCCCGTTTTACCCTTTAAAAACTATTCTATAATTAAATCAGTCTACCGAATTGCTCATGAGAAAAAGTTCCAGCAGTAAAAAAGTATCAAAAGTACCAGTTTTTTTCATTTCAGCTCATAACTTTCTAAAATATTATAAAGTACCAATTTCTCACTTTTTTACCCCTTAAAAAGTACCCTAACTTTTCATCTGTTTCACATGCTATCCGTCTAGTAAATTTCATTGAAATCCGTTGAGCGGTTTTCGCATTATAGTAGAACAAACATACAAACGTTCACATTTATAATAGTAGTAGGATATGTATGTTTGTATGTTGACACACATATCGATAATTTATTTTTGCTGATTATCATATCAAAGGGAATCATATTAATGCAAATCATGGCACATCAGCTGGTGTTCTCCCGCTCTTCTAAGAGTTTCGGAAAATCAATTATTCGTACAGACTGACAAAAGGGCTTTTTAGACTTTTATATCTAGAAAATCCCAGAAAATAACCCATTCTTTATGGGGATCGCTTATGAAAAAAATTGCAAACACAATAAAAATATTACTCTGAAACAGCTTTTTATGGCTCGAGCTATGATCCAGCACAGGTAAAATTTTCTATAGTTATACTGCGATCACTGTTCGAGAATATATATGATCATTGATCAATTATGATTGAGCATATTTTGCGAAATTTCTTTTAGTTTTTTAAAACCCGACAGCTATTGAGACAAATTAATCACCTCCTTTCGAAAAATAAATAATAATAGAAAAATTCTCAATAGATGGCGCTGCACGGACAAATATCTTTAAAAAATAATTTTTAATCAGTTTAATGCTGTCTTGGGTGATATTAAGGGCTGCCATAATTACTTTTAATATCGTTTATCTTTTACAATATTTTTTTTTTATAAATCCAATAAACAAATAAAGCAGTGAATTTAATTTGTTTTTCCGATTTAAGTCTGGACCTTTTTCCAACTGAAGTTAAAGAACTTTTTTTCTCATTTTTCTGTTGCAAAAATAAACTGATGCTGTGGATGATGTTGTTTTTGTTGTTTACACCGGGTTTTTACCCGGCTGGTGCACTATTGATCATCATACTCATTACAACCTCTTAAATAGTATGGTAAATTGTTTAGATCTTTTTACAAAACCCTCTTGCTATAAGTTGCATGTTGAACGATCAGTAAAGATCAGCACAAGTCTTAACCAAAAGCTAGTCATGCAGCTATCTGAGCACACAAAGGCACATATCCCTAGTGTGCCTTTTATCCCTTGAAAAAAAAAAAAAACTACATGACCAACACATTCAACTATCGATACTCTTTATTTATATTATTTTTTTCAAGTTGAAAGAATCCTGTATGCTGTGTAGCTGCAAGACTGTCTGCTGGTTCAGACTTGTGCTGATCTTTACAGATCGTTCAACATGTGACTTATAGCAAAAGGGTTTTGTAAAAAGATCTAAACAATTTACCATACTATTTAAGAGGTTGTAAAGCTATATTTTTTATTTTCCAAAAAAAAAACATGTCTAAAGTTAGGAGATCGATCTTCAACCCCCCACCAAACACATGAAGCATCCACAACATTGACACTAAAATTCAAAATTACTGTGCTCTAATTGGAAACCCCTTTATTTTACTCATATTTATTTTTCATATTGATTTTTTTTTGCTTTTTGTATTCGGTTTTAATTAGTTTTTGTTGGTTCTCATGTGATTTACGTTTGGAATGCGTTTTGATTTATAAATATTTTTGTTATTGTTGTTGTTGTTGCTGTTAATGACAATTAATTGCAAGTTATTGAAAATTTAATTATTCCGGATTTAATGAGCAAAACTAGATAAATATTTAAAGTAACAAAGCAATGAACTTTATAGAAGAAGACTGACATTGAATATTTGCGGTGGTTACGCGCACTCGTGGAGATGATGAATGATGAATTTTTCTGTTTAACTTCCATAAGATGTGAAATTTCTTTTTGCTTTTTATATGTATTTTTTTATAATGACCAAGTAAAGCCAAAAAAGGGAGTTTTCTAAAATATTGAACCAGCATTTATTTAATAAATAAATAGAAAAATTCACATACAATTTAGGACAGGCACATCTGTCTCTGTGTATAAAATGGTCAAAATGTCACATTAAAGTTTAAAATATGTTAAAGCTGAGAAATCACAACAAGTTTTGAATTGGAATTACAAATGAAGACTACCAAAATATTAACGAAAAAACAATAATAATAATAATAATAATAACAAATACAAAATCTGCAGTCCAAACACAATTGCACTATGGTGCAGGAAATATTTGTTCTTTTTAAGATTTGGCTGCTCGAACTGTATTAAGAGTTATGGAAGAGGATAAAATTTAAAATTGTAAGATTGAAATAAATAACAAAAAATTTCTAAAACTTGAAAAAATTACTAAAAAGTATAGAAATATTTTTTATATTAAAATTTAAAAGAAATTTAGAAAAATATGTTAAAATAAGCACTAAGAAATCGATCAATCAAAACCCCTTTAATAAATTACAAACTATTAATGCTGGGCATAAACTCGAAAAAATTAAAAAAAAATGTGGGCATTTTTAAAAAAAATTTTGAATTAAAAAAAAAAAATTATCGGAAAATTGATTGAATATTAACAAATTCAAAGTGTGTAGAAAAAGCAAGCAAATATGCCAATAAATAAACCCTAAATATGCGTTGTTATCGGTAATCTTGCATGATTATGCAATAAAGAGGAAAATACGCAACGTAACAAATAGATCGCTTAAATTTTTGAATCTGTCATTAAATTCGGAATTAATCGAAGAAATGTGGAAAATTTTTAGAAAAAAAAGGAAATAATTAATCAAAGTCAATATAAAATCGCCAAAGAAAACTTTTAAAATTTACAAATTACAAGACAAGTTTTTTTTAAATTAATTATTGCCAAAGTGGATATTAACACTAAAAAAAAGGCAAAATATGCAAGAAAAACAGGCAAATATTCCACAGAAACTAAAAAAAGAAACTTTACATATCCGTTGTTGTCGTTAATATGCAAGATTATGCAGGAAAATATGCAAAAATATTCAATAGCAAATCGATGTATAAATCAATTGGAAATTATTAAAGCTATGAAGAAAGAATTTCGGAATAATGAAAGAATTAGAAATAGAAAATCTGAGTTTTGTTTTTTTTTTTGGTTCCTTTTTTGTAAAAGTGAATGTTTTAAAGCAAATATGTCACAAAACCTAACAAAAACTAGCTTAAATATGCGTTGTAATCGAAAGTAAGCAAACTATGCTATAAAAAATAACATAGCAAAAATAAGCAAAAATAAGCATAAATATGCACTAAAAAAATTTATGCCAAAATTCTTAAAATCTTTTAAATCGTATAAATATTTTAATTTAGTTTACATTTATCGCACGGGATAAAATATGCCATTGCATATTTTTAGTTCACCTGATTATGAATGAGACCGCTTAAGGGTCGCTTTAGTCAAGTTACCACCATATAGATTCCTTAGCCGCAATCTATATTGGGAAAAGGTAACAAAAACCTTTTTAACTGAATCAATCTAATGTTGATTTTTGTGTTTTTAAATCTTAAAGATATAAATAAAAATATATTTTAACCGCTCTTCGCCCATAGTATGTCACTTAACATTTCTATTAAACGATCTTTGCCATTTGAGAAATCTCTAGCGATGATTGTTGTGTCTCACCCTCTACTTTTTTTGTTGCTTTGTTGTTTTGTGTGTTAACAATCAACCAAACAACCAGCAGAGTGCGTAAGATGCCTGCAGAGTTTACGGATAGAAAAAGTCCTAAAATGAAATCGAATCAACAAAAATAAAAATAAATGCAAAAAAAAAAACAAACACTTCCAAAAGCTTCTGTTTATGGTCATAATAAGTTTGTTATACTTTCGTTAGTTCGGCTACAGTTCGAGACCAAAGTGGAATTGCTGCCAAAGACTGTGATGTCGTGTGTGTGTGTGACTGTGTAAATAGCGGTGACACTTTTGCTACCAAAATGGTACAATATCTAACGCCAGCATTTAACGATTACCATCACCACCTCCAAATCTTCAGAGAGTGGCAGACATACAGACAGACTTACGGAAGGACAGACAGGCTTGACTGTTTCAAAACAGTTGCCTTCATTTGTGGCAAAACTAGCAAGCGAACAGGAAAATGGACAGACAGACGCACTCTGTTTTAGCTGTTGCTGTACAAGAGGTTTGTTTCTGTTTTCTAACAGGTACTTAATGATTGTGTTTTTTGAATATATTTATTTCTATGTTTGCTACTTGCCAACAACTTCTTTTAGCATTTTGGCTTTTTTGTTCGGTTGTTTGTTTTTAAGGATGGCATGCCTGCTGTGTTTATCCATCTTTTGTGATCATTAGAAAGATCAATCGTTGTCGCCATCACCATCTCAGTTTCTAATGTTTTTTTTTGTTTTTTTGTTTTCTTCACTCTTTTCCTATGTTAAAACGTGAGTTGGTGTTAGTTGGTTGTTGTTGGTTGCAAGTGTGTGTGTTTTTTTCTTCTAACCTTATTTAGTGTGGCAAAACACATAAACTAAAAAACAAATAAATTTATAGAAAAATATATTGATCATATATTGATTTGATATCTTGCACCTTAGTACTCTCTGTACTCTGAAGTCGTTTCATGCAACCAACAGCCAGCCATCTGTACTAGAGGCTTCATTCCACACGTTTGTGTTGTAGGCTTGACAACAACAACAGCAACTCAAATGAATCAATAAAAAAAATTATAAACATAAACATCTTTTTATAGGCTTGACATTTTATGCGGGCGCTGTTTTATTTGTACTTCCAAATATACACACTCTTAAGATACTCATACTAACTTGCAAGTTGCAACTGCAACTAGAAAATGAAATAAAGCAAAAAAACAACAAAAAAAAAAACGCAAAAAAAAGATGTATGGGTTGCATGAGATTTCTGTTGTGGTGGCTGCTGCTCTCATTTCTATATCTTTGTTTCTTGTATTGCCAACAATTATTGGCACATTAAAGTATTGTTTGTGCTGCTACTAAATACTATTAATGTGTTGCTGGAAATATTGTGTGTTGGTTGTCGCGACAATTGCTTCATTGCTCTAATTAATGAGGCGCACATAAAAATTGTTGTTGTTGCACCTGCGGTGATTGCTTGGAAATTTGTTTTATTTGTCTTCTTGAGAGTTTCTTTACGTTTTCGATCGCTTTAAATGGCAGACTCATTTATGTCATGATTACAGGTTCATTGGGTAGCAAGAATGTGAGCGTGCATTTGTGTTTGTGTGTGTTTGAGACATGCTTTTATTAACAACTTTTGATTTTTAATTGATTGATTGTATTTCATCCCTTTTAAAGTAATCAATAATTGTGTGTAGAGTGGATAAAGTTTTTTTTTTTTTTGGCAATATTTCCTTAAATGTCTTAAATAAGCCGATTTGGGGGCGTACCTCCGGGGAGTTAATGTCTTAAAAAGTGTCATTTGAAGTTAAGTTTATAATTAAAAGCTAATCTGGAAGGATATTTAATTGAAACTAAAAAAAGTGACAACGATAACAAGAAAAATAACAAAAAGTGCAAAATATTTGATTGCTAATTGAAAAATTGTTAGCAGATGTTGTTGCAATGCGTACATGCGTCATATGTATCCTAATTTATAAGCATCAGCATACTAAACACAATTTGCATTGAAGTGCTTGTGCGTAACAGGCAGCCATGTAAACCAAGTAGAATAGCGATCAATGCGAGTGCAAAATTTCATAGAAATCGGTGGAGCTAAAGTACCCGGAAAGAAATATTTACTCTTTTGTAAAGATGTGGCACTGCCAACTTAACTTAGCATTAAGTTGTACTGCACATATCTTCAAAAGAATTAGTGCAGTAACGTAAGTTAAAAAAGGAATATTTGCATGAAACAGGCGTCTCAACGCCCACTTTATTAAAAATTCCATTGTATCGTCTGAACATTAAAATGTGCATGTAAAGTTTCATAGGAAACTTAATAGTAATGCGCATTAAAAAAGTTATATTTAATTTTAATGGGCGTGGTACTGGCCTCTTATCCCGTCATTTAATCGTGCTTTGCGAGATACTCAACATGTTTGAGCAAAGTTTTATAAGAATCTCTTGAGTTTTAGTAGTTGAATAATAATATTTACATTTTATAGGCATGACCCCGCCTACTTTTCAAATTATGAAAATAGTTTGCACAAAGAACTCAACATATTTGCAATAATTTACACTAATCGGACAACTATAAATAGTGAAAACAATATTTTCTTTGTATGGACGTGGCACTGCCCACTTTTCTAATCAGTAAATTGTAAATTTTAAGGATATTTAGCAACTTTGGACGTTTTTCGTAGGAATCATTTAAGTAGAATTAGTTTAGGAAATTCATTGATTTCGTTTGGGCGTGGCACTTACCGCCTTTTTCATAAGCTCCTAATATATGAGCAAAGTTCGATACGAATTTATTAATTTAAAATAGCTGCAGTAAATATATTTACTTTACAAGGGCACGGTGCCGCCCACTTTATAATAATGAAACTGCACTTTTTAAATGCTCTCATCGAGTGTGCAAAATTTTATCGCAATCGGTTAAGTTTCATCAGTAGTGGAATCGGTTATATTTTATGGTCGTCGGTCTGCCAAATCGTCTCATAATTTATTTGTATTCTCACGAGAACCTCAAGACCCCAAATATTTCGATTGAATTAATGGAATTAGTTAACGGATTGTATTATTTTGATACCCACAATAATTTCATTGTTAGCATGAAAAATTACATTACATTGACGAAAAGTTACATGAACAGAATGAAACTAAATATTGAATTAATTCGAATACTTAAGCCAACCATTCACGTACCAGTGCGGCTAAACGTTCTTTGGATGCGCGCATTTCGGAACTGTCATTATCACTTATCGAACCGAAATCGGCACAGTGAGCAGCCTTAGGTATAACTGATGCTCCATGCTTTTCGGTATGGCCCATTGCACTCCACGGATCTAGAGCACCGTGAGTCATATAGACATTTTTCACTTCTGGTTTCATGCCACCAAACTTTTTATTAGTTTCAGCCACTAACTCGACTATTTGTTCATATGTATATCGTGGACCAAAGATGTCATAACATAAAGTTATGTACAGAGTAGCTGGGAAATTAGTGCCAAAAGGCTGATTCTTTGAACCTGAACTCTGATACCAGCCATATTCGTTGCAGGTCTGATAAAACCAAGGTCGCGCTTAAAGAAAAGTTATTAAAATCTTTAATAAAAAATTCAATATTCGTTATGCCACTACTCACAAGCTCCCCTGATATACGAAGAATCCTGGTAGTAAGTCAAGGTGCTGTTGTAGGTAACATCGACACATCCACTTCCTGAAGCGGTACTGCTTAAAATAAATGTGCTTAAGGCAGTTAAATCATCTTCAAAACTCATCAAGTGCTCGCAAAGATACGGAACATCGTCGCCCCTATTCCAAAAGAATCGTTATTATTAATTTCATTAATTTAATGGTGAACACATCCTTCCTTTCATCCTTCCAACTTACGATTGATACTGAACAATGCCGGCGAATATATTCGAAATGGTGCTGAATAAACTCCACAAATCTAAATCATTATTTTGATCAAATGAATTGCACAGCTTTAACATGGCCTTGACTTCAGCCGCACGTTTGCTGGCAATCATGGCTTCCAATTCAGCAATACCGTTTTGGACACGATTATAACACTGTTGAGAGCCCAGTACTCGTAAAGCTGATCCAGTCACTTCTTTGTATTCTTTAAAATCAACTTTTGCCAAAATCGGAGCACTTGATGCCCAACCACCATCGACCAATTCCGGATAGAGTTTGCTAAACCACACCACCATGGTGGCGGAGTAAGAGCCGCCTGATATGATGACTTTAGATTTGGCTAAGCGAGGATCGGTTTCGCGTTGCGTGGTTATAAAATGGGCCAAATCGGCTAACGCCTGTGTAACGTGTAAATATTTAATATTTTCAACGGTCAGATCGCTATAAAAATTAAAAAAAAAATATTTTTTGTGTAACTTCTTTTCTTTTTTTAAAAAATATAATTTCTTAGAAAAGTAGTTTATGAAAGTGTATTTTTAAGGGTTTTTTTTCCAAATTGTATTTTTAATTAAAGGTACTTTTTAGGTAATTTTTTTATAAAATATGTACTTCTTTTTAAATGTACTTTCTGAAAAGGCATTTTTTTTAAGTATTTCATCCCAAAAGGTACATATTTATAAATAAGAAGATACTTCTTTAAAAGGCAATTTTCTAAAAAGTATTTTTTAAATGTCCTTTTTTAATGGTGCTTATAATAAAGGTACTGTAAAATTATCTTTGTGAAAGCACTTTTTTTGGAAGAAAATTTGTTAAAAGTTACTTTTTTTAAGTTTCCTTTTTGAAAAATTATTTTTTTTTTTTATTAAAATGTACTTTCTAAAGAATTTTCTTTTTTTATGCTAGTTTCTTACAAGATATTTCGAAAAAAATGCTTTTTTGTAAAGGTATATTCTTAAAAGAAATTTACACTTAAAAATATACTTCTTTAAAAGGTAATTGCAGTTCAACTTCAATAATTTGAATCAGCATTATCCAGAAAAGAAACTTCAATTTAGAAAAGAGACTTCAAGTTATGGAGTAAGTTTTCAAAACTTTGCACATTTATATAAATACTAGCTTTTTCCCGTGGCTTCGCTCGCATTGAAGCCATTAAATAAGTATCAGAGATCAAGGGTAGGGGTATAATAAAAATGAATTAATATTACAACTGTGGCCCTTTGTTCCTATTAGGAACCATTGGGCATAATATACATATATATATACTAGCTTTTTCCCGTGGCTTCGCACGCATTGAAGCCATACTATGGTAAATTTGATTGGATATTGACGTGACTGTCGGTAATACAGTGCGACGGTATTACAGCACTCAGGGTTGGAGCTTCATTACATTGACAAACAATTTTTTTATCTCTTTTGGGTGGCTTTTCCCGGTATAAGGCAGGCCAAATCATTGTTACAGCCATTTTCATACAGTGCCATCCTGAATTTCAGCAGGAACGACTTACGGCTAGTTACTGGTTTCCTCTCTGGTCATTATGGACTGAACTACCATCTTTGTATAGTCTTATGTAATAATAGAAGGCGTGTTTTTCTTTCTGAATTTGAGTCTTCGGATGATATTAGGCGGGCTTCTGCAAGCTCTGTGCTGACTTTCATAGGGAGAGTCATTCAGAGCTTGCTTTAATTTAGAGATCCATGGCACAAAAGATCCAATAGGTGTCGCAGTGCCGGTCCTTGGACCAGATCTATCCGCTATATATCTTTCGTAAGAAATGAATTGTTTTTTTTTTAATAAAAAGTATCCTATGTTACTTCTAATAGCTCCAAGAATAAGTGTACAAAGTTTCATGATGATCGGTTCAGTAGTTTTTGCGTGAAAGCGCAACAAACGAACTTACATTCACATTTATAATATTATATATAATTTGTTATTAGGTTAGGTTAGGAAGGGTAGTGTGAAATACACATCCACTCGGAGACCCAATTGGATCCATTGTGATTCCCTTCATTTATAATTTATTGACTAATTAGTCTCCTTACTGTCCAAAGAGAAACAAAGAGCCGTTATCATGCATCATTCAGCCATTTAATTCCATTGATAAAGCCCCTGATATCCTCAAGTTTGCACTTCGAGATATCACTAATGCCCTCATGGAAACGTCTGCTCAGCCATCTTTGCCTATGGCGTTGCAGCATTGGGCAATGACAGATGATACTCTCTATAGTTTCTGGCTCCTCTTCAACCCCACACATCCTACAGAAATCCGCAGTGCCATTTTTCCATATGCTGGTCCTAACCGAGCAATGGCCAGTCAAGGCGCCTACTAAGACTCTCAAAACCTTTGTATGGAATGGTTAGTTCTGCTAATTACCCAATTACCGAGTTTCCTATAGTAGTGACCGATTGGAGGTTTAACCGACCTGTCACTAACTGCCACATCTAATGCTGACCCTATTCTTGCCAGCTCATCAGCAATTTCGTTTATCTCAATATTGCAATATTTGTTATTTCTTTTTATTTGTAACGAAAAAATTGAACATATGTAAACATATGTATGTTCTTTTTTTATTTTGTATAAAAAGTGTCTCTAATTTGTGTAGTGCTTTGTAGTGGTCATCAGATGTATTTTCATTTGTGTGTAAATATAAATTTAAATTGTTCAATGAATCCTTCGTAGCTTCTTTGGAGGGCTGTATAACAGTTGCCTTAACTATGTCCTTCTCATTACTATCTATTGTGATTCCAGAATGCGATACTGAGTCCAGGGCACTATCATCAACAATATCTTCATCCGTTGGGAAATCTGAGGCAACCAGCTCATTATCAACTTCAATAAATTCTTGAAGAGTACAAACTTGATGTTAAGTTATTTAAACACACACCCGGCTTAGAAGAAGGGATACTCTTTCTATCAGCCGTCCAAGAGAGATTGAAATCAACAAAAATCAACCGTTGAAACTAAAAATTTTGTTTAGCGTTGGCTAAACATATATTTAATATTGTTACATTTAAGATTTGAACAACTTATTGATGTTTCAATAAATATTGAGGATTCAATAAATAATAAAATTTATCTTAAAAAAATAAAAGTTATTCAAACGTAGCCAAGTATCATAATCAATAACAGCAATTTTTATGCAGTACATACATAACTCTATTTTTATTTCGGGGATTTACCCAACTACATATACAAATATGATAATCATATTACCACCAAGGCGAATTCGCGTTGATTGACACATATATAAATTACGACAGTGTTGTTAATTTAGCCATGTATTTCCCAAATTAAACTAACGTTTATAAAGCAAATTAGAAAAAAAATATGCTTTGACTATTAGCGGCAGATCTGGGAATTTTTGCGTAACGAAAAATGAATGTCAGTTCAATTCAATTTATAGAAACGTTGCAAAGCTTTGTACCATTATTTTTCTTCAAGTTAGTGATGGAAGTTCAAGTTGTACTCGTAGAAACAAAATCTAAAGGAATTTACCTACATGCCGCTATTGTCATGCGATTTGCTTCAATTTATAGAAACTTCAAGTTGTAGAAGTTCAAGTTATTGAAGTTCATGCATTGATTAAAATCATGTTTTTCATGATCTTTTGTTAAACTATAATCTGAATTACCTGGTCGGTTTGCTTTGGCCATAATAACGATGTTCGGTGTAGAATAAAATACCCTTGTGTTCTTTGGCTAAATCGGGAAAAATTCCACTTACAATTCGGCCAGCTGAAATGGCCCATTCACCGCCCAAATGAATAAACATGGGACCACCATCCTCAAAGAGTTCTTCGTTTACCATATAACGCTGATATAAAAAATTTACAAAATTAGAAATTGCATTTGAATTTTAAAATCCTTTTATTTTTTCAATATTTTACCATTTCCCATGTTTTATTGTTTTCTTCATCGAAATGATCTAATTTTTGTGTAATCCATTTAGTTTCCACATTAGCCCGGCCTCTGACAACTACTTCCGGAGGACCTCTGCTTAATCTTTCCAACAACTCTACGAAAGCTGGAATATCGTCTTTCCCTTGATACTCTGCTGCCTTAGTTAAGGCTACAATGGCAACAACTACCACAAACGTTGCGATGAGTTTCATTTCTACAAATGAAAAGTTCTCTTACGATTATTTAACATTTAAGCTAAACGTTTTTTTTATTGATTGTGCAGTTGAATGCCATTTTAATATAACAAATTATTCTTAATCGAATCAAATATTAGATATGATTTGTTTGGGTTTAAAAGTTATAATTCCAAGTGGTTGTATGTGGAAGGTACCCGGCAAACTTTGGAATTTATTATAAAACTTTTTCTTAAATTTCGATGTAAATTTTAAATGACCTGACAATAATTTCATGATTTATGATTTGGGATTTAAATCAACTGATAAATCTTTCATGCAGCAAATTATAGTGTGTGGTTGCATTAAATATGTGCGAAAGAAAGTGTTCCTGCTGGGTGTTTCTATTTCTGTTTTTTTTTTTATTTGGTAGCAAGCACTTATTCTTATCTTTTGATATTTTTTATACTGTTTTTTTATTATTTAATATATGTGATTTCGATCACTATCATTGAGTCCAAATAAATTTCTTTAATCTTTTTTTTACTTTTAATGCGATAAAGAATAAAATTTTTAGTGACTTTTGATTTTCATAACAAAAGGGGAGGAGAGGGTGACCTCCAAAGAATACTGACGACATATAGTGGCTTCTACCAATAACAACGTTTGTTCTATTCAGCGGTGTACGTTGAAATCTAAGTGATGTTGGATATTTACAATTTCCTTTGTTGCTTGAAATATTAATAATGTGTAATTTTCTCTGATTGTAACAATCGAAAATCAACACAGATATGACTCATATTGTATATTTAATAACCAATACATACAAAAATGTCTATTAAGTAAAATCAATTTAGTGGTGAAGTAATTCTCGCATTGAAATTTCGCAAAAATCCTTCATAATATTATAAATTTCATAGTTTGGCACTTTGTTCCACTGTAATGTGAAACCCGCTCAATGGATTTGGACGGAATGTGGTAGAAGGGGTAAAAAAGCGATAAATCTATAATTATGGAACTTTTTGTTTTCGTACTAATATTTTATAAATTTTTTATCCATTAAAATACTTTCTGTGGGATGAAATGAGATAAAGACCGGTACTTTTTTACTAATGGTACTTTTGGCGCTTTTTTATTTTTGGTCCTTTTTCTCTTGAGAAATTCTTTAAATGGATTTGGATGAAATTTAGTAGACGGATAGCAGTGAATTAAATTAAAATATAGGGTACTTTTCAAGAGGTAAGAAAGGGACAAATTTATAGTTTTGTTTTGTAAATTAACATACCTTTTTACTTATGGTACTTTTTCACTTATGTTGCTTTTATTTACTTGTGGCACATTTTTTCTTGAGAAATGCTATTAATGGATGTATGAAATTTATTGAAAGGATAGCAGTGAATCAGATGAAAATGTAGGACACTTTTCGAGGGGTAAAAAAAGGAATAAATATTTGGAGTTTTGATACTATTTGTTGTCGTACTAGTAGTTTATAATTTTTTTTTATAAATTAGATTAGAAAGTCCCTTTTTGCTGAAAAGAGAAAAAGTCTTTTCATACTTCTTTGCTTTTAAACTTTTTTGTTTCTTTTTTTTTAAATTTTGAAAAATCACTTGAACATCAAGACGATCTAGACAATATTTCGCTTTCAATTTATCTTGCAGTTAAACATTTTAACTGTCCTATTAAAATCGTTTAAGACAAATTAAATTTACAAAAAAAGTGAATGGAAAAAAAAGAGAACATATAAATAACACAGCAAGAACCTGTTGCATAAAGCAAATATCAAATATTTTTGTTTGATATAAAAAAAGCAAAAAAAAAAAACGTTCCTCTTCTTAAAAATTATACAACTTTAATAAGTTGCCTTTCAATTGGCCAAATAACAAACTTATTTTCATTTAGTTAAACAAAAGATGAATAAAATAAAAAAGGAAAATAAACAACTGACTGACTGACCATTCTTTTGACGGTATCTCTTTAAGCGATTGTATTAATTTTATTTTTTATTTTTGGTAGAATAATCCACAAAAAAATTGCAAAAAAAAAAAAATCCAAAAAATACTCTACGACATGCTGTGACCAGAGCATGGCATGTACAAACATTTTTTAGTGAAACTAAAAGAAAAACATGTGAATTGGTTGTACGTGACACGCAACAAAATGCTGCAATAACACAAAATTAAATACATAAAGAATTTTAGGATTTTTTTCTTCTTTGTTGTCTTTTCTTAAGCTTTAAATATGGGATAAACTTTATTCTGTACTCCCGACAATAAAGATGCAGATTGCAACCAAACTTAAGAAGTGCTATTTTCTTTTCTTTTTCCTCTTTAGTCTTCTGTCCACAAAGCAGAAGGAATTTTTTTTTAATTGAAGACTATGGGGGTTTGAACTATTTTGAGAAGAAGGGATATTTAATTTAGTTGCATGATTGGTAACAAGCAACTGGCGTTAGTAGAATCTGTAAAGCACTTTAACGGTCGAGATTTTTCATTAAGTTACTGTTGATGCACAGGTTTTGTTCAAAATAATGTTATAACAAGTTTGAGTACGAAATTAACCCTAGACCACTATTTGGGTTAATGGGATTTTGAATTGAATTTGTGGCAAATATTTTTCCACTAAATTTCTCATTAAGGGGAAATTTTTTTTGTCCCCATTTTCAAAAGGGTATGAAAAGGCCACAATGAGTTAAAGGGTTAAAATATTAAACAAAAATATTCTTCGCAATGTGCCACATAAAAGTGCTGAATATTTTGTGCACCCAAAATATCAAGATGATGACAAAAATTCTTATGTCGATTCATTTCGGTCCCCTCCAACAGGATCGTTCAAGAGTTACTCGAACTTTGTTATCATGAGAAAATTATGAGTCTAAAATTGAAAGGGTCTTATTAAAACTTACCTCAGTAATAAAAATCAAGTTGATGATGATGATGATGGTGTCCAATAAACCCTCAAAAAAATATAAGAAAAAAATAAATAAAATGAAAACTTAAAAACAAGGAATACTCACATGAAGGTAAACATCACTCATTGCCAGAAATGGGAAGCTGAATGAAATTTATTTAGTGATGTGAACAACTGACAATGTTAAGCGTGAATTTAAAGTCTTTGTTGTTTTTTTTTTTTTTTTGATTTTGCTTTTTTTGCGTTCTTCTCCTGGTTGCAAAATCGGTTCGTTGGAACAATATGAACCTGTTCGTGTAAATCCTAAAAAGCACGTAGCAGACGGGGTAGAACCTTTTTCTTCTTATTTTTGACCTCCTCTTGATTCTTACAATATTATAACAATTTTTGTAGAAATCAGGCAGTATAGCAGTCAGGAGGACAGGCAGCATAGGGGCGGCGTACGTATAAATTCATACACTTAAAACATACGGACAAATAAAATATAAACTTATACAAACATACAAACATGCTAAACACTTGGTGATGCGTACACGAGTGATCAATTTAATCGTGCAAATAACACACGACGACGACACAATAAGTAAATATGAAATCAGCGGACCAACATCTGCACCATCGCCATCATTATCATCATCCTCGTCATCATCATCAGCAGCAACAGCAACTCCATCCAAGTACCAGCACCATCAGCAACAACCAAATCGTCGTCATTCACATCGTCCGCAAGTATTGTCCAAACAAACACAAGCACACACATCATCTTAACATACCAAAGACGACAACAACAACAGTAACAGCAACAACAAGGCAAGGTACCACATGTTTTTTTTTTTTAGTTCTACAAAACTTTTGTTCCCCAACCATTCCCAACATTCAGAATGAACGACGTCATGCGAATCATTGTCATTATTTTAAGCTGCTGTTAGAGCTGCCGCTGTTGCTCTGGCCTCGCTCCAGCATAATTATCTTCAAACATCATCATCGTCGTCATCATCGTCGCTCATTCTCATTTTCATATTCTACTGATTCCGACTCAGACTCCTCCGATCACAGTTTATTTTTACATTTTGACTGTTAAAGGTTACATACTCGCACATACCGCATATTTTTACTTACGTTACTTATGCGAAAATCGTACAGAGTTCTAAAGGTAGGAAATCTTAAATTTCATTCATGTGCATGTTGTCAAATCTTATTTAACATCCTTCTGTTCAATGTATAGTTGAGCTGAAAATGATTTAAGAAAAATCTTTTAAAATACAACTAAACGATGATATCGATCTGTTAAAAATTGTTTGCTTCGAAAAATAACTCAAAATCAGGATCAACGTCGTTGCAGTCATTTCTTATATGTCCGGTGGCATGTATGCGCCCGTCCTACGATGTTGAAATATATACTTCTGACATACCGCTAGGCTGCTGTAATAATACCGAGGCAGTGCAGCATAACTTTTTTACGTTAAAGATACCTTTTTGAAAAGTATAAAAGGTGCGCCTTTTAAAAGGTACTTTTTTGTAAATATTTTTCCCAAAAGATACTTCATATTAATTTTAAAAATATACATTTTAAAAATGTTCTTTAAAAGTTACTCTCTGCAAAAAGTACTTTCTTTAAAGCGTACTTTTTCATAAGGTACTTTCGTCAAAAGGAACTTTCTTTAATAGTTAATTTCTTTGAAAGGCACTTTATTCAAAACCTACTTTCTTCATAAGGTACTTCCTTCGAAAGTGACTTTCTTCAAAATGTAATTTCTTTAAAATATACTTTTTTTAAGAGTTACTCTTTTTAAAAGGCCCTTGCTTAAAAAATTACTTTTTTAAAACCTTCCTTTCTTCAAAAGGTACTTGCTTCAAAATGTACTTTTTTCAAAATATATATTTTTCAAAAACTACATTCTTTTAAAAGTAGTTTTTTAAATGGTAATATATTCGAAACGAACATCTTTTAAATGTACTTACTGCAACTTTTTTTAAATATTATGTTTAAATATAAATTGCTTAACAGGAAATTTGTTTAAAAGGCAATGTTTTAAAAATGTACTTCTTTGCGGTACTTTTTTTGCAAAGTACTTTTTTAACAGGTTGTTTTTCGAAAGGTACTTTCATCAAAAGGTATTTTTTTAAAATACACTTTTTTATATGGACCTTTTAAAAGTTTTGTTTTTATTTACTTTCTTATAAGTTACGTTATTAGATTGTAATTCTTTCAGAAGGTACTTCTTTTAAATGGTACTTCTTTCGTAAAGGTAAGTTTTTTTTAAGATACTTGTTTTCAAAGGTATTTTTATAAAAAGCACCAGTTTGTGAAAAGCACCTATTTTTAAAAGGTAATATTTTAAAACGTATTTATTTTTAAATGGTACTTTTCTTAAGAGGTATTTATTAAAATGTACTTTTTTAAAACTTAAATTCTTTTGAGGGCACTTTTCGTAAATGATACTTTATTTAAAAGAAAGTTTCTTAAAAGGTACATGTTTTCAAATGTATTTTCATTTACAGCATCATTCTGTAAAGCTTTTTTTATAGGTATTTTTTCTAAATGGTACTTAGTTTTCAAAAGGTAGTTTTGCTCAAGAGCTTGCTATTTTTTAAAAGGATCTTTATTTAGAAGGTAAATATTCATGGTACTATTTTGTCTTTTTGTTGTAATTTAGTGTTTTTTGTTTGTATATTTCGGCTGCTTTTATTTTCTCTTAGCAAAATATTGACTATCGGCTTTAATTTGGGAAAGCTCGAATAGACTCTTTTATTCCACTGCCTCGGAAAGCATTATTGGTGTGTGTAAAATGGAAAATGCTGAGAGTTATTTTAAACTTCAGGATAATCCAACGCAGTATTAATGGTTTTGTAGTTGTTGGAACATTATCACTATGTTTCGATCAGAAAGTTTTTTTCGTTGCAATATTTTTTTTTTTGATTCGCTTGTTGTCTTCAACCAGGAATGTGGCCAACAAGTACACAAAATTTTTCTTACAAATTCATGTGTATGAAAAGTTGATCTTTTCTTTCACTTTTTTTTTGTTGGTTTTTTTCTTTTAATTTTTGATCTGACATCAACTTTTAAAACAAAAAATAAAGATAAACGAAAGGTAAAGTACACAACATAAAACCAACAACAATACATTCATATCATACTTTACGAAAATTGCACTAATTTAGGTTTGATCTTATAAAAAGAAAGAGAGAAATAATCAACAACAACAACGAGTACATACGAGCAAAAAAATTTGAAACAAGGATTATCGGCAGACATAAAACAAAAGCAACATACGAATGCCTAACATTTTTTATATTTATTTTGTTGTTTGCACTCACTGTAGTTGTTGGTGTTTCATTATTTAAAAAAAAAAAATGGAAAATTCCCACAAAAATTGTAAAATTGTAAAAACCTTAATTGCCCTACCAAAATGCTTGCAACACTTGCAACTAGATTGTTAAGCTTGAACACAAACACACCTCACAATTATTTGGCAACTTGTATGAAACAGTACAAACTAGCAACAAGAGCAACACCAGCAGCAACACTCAGACACATCCTTTTTGTTTGACTTTTAGCCATATGTGTGATGTGTTTTAAGACGTGCCTCATTATTATTTGCCACATGTCGAAATGTCACATACTTAAACACAATTCAAACTCAATAAGCAACCTACATGTTGGTATGTCAACACTGCCAACAATAAGCGGCAACAACATGCAATGCAATTGCAACTTTTGCAAACACCAGAATTTTTTCAACTTTGAAACAAATCAAAAAATGACAACACCAACAAAAAAGTAAAAGAAACAATCACAGGCCTTCATTGTCACCACCAGAATCAGTATCAATATCAACTGCAGCGCATGTACGTTTTCAATTGACTCCTTTTGTTGAACATGTAAGTGAACAACATCAGTCTCGACGCCCTCCCCCACCCTCTCTCACTACACATTACTTCTGCTGCTACGTACTCCTCATCCTTCTGCTGTCTTTCTAACTGGCATCATTATCATGTCTTATTTTGGTTAATATTCCACATTTATGTTTTAGTGGCAATTGGCGCTAAAATTCAAGCCATATTTGTATTGAATATGTGTCAGTTTTGGATTTAAAAATCGTGTTGTTTTTTTCTCACTCTCTGCTCACACGCTAATCAATTTACACTTGTCCAAAACATGCGATCGCTTATTTACCTGTGTATGCAACTTTTCGTTTAACTGTGAATTGTTGTCAATTTTATACAATTTAGTTTCTTTAGTGTCTTTTTAGCTGTTTTGGATTTTTTTGTAGTTACTAATCAGAAAAATAACAACATCTTAATCCGCCAATGTCAATAATCATGTAGACAAGCATAGACATGTAAAGAGAGAGAGAGAGAGAGAGAGAGATAACGATAGAGAGACACATATGCGGACATAGCAACAACCAGTACAATCGAATCTGTCTCCTTTTCACATACAAATAGACAAACAGAGGAACGGATGGACAGGCGGCCAGACAGACGGACGGACTTACGTATGGTCTAGAAATCGGTATAGGATGCCACACAAATTGTGTTGCCATGTCTTTTTCCAAATGTGTAAATATTTTTCCAAACAAAAAACTTTTTATTCCCAACAACTTTCCAAATTTGGCAATTGCATGTTTGTTGCTATTTTCACATTTTTCTACTCATTTGCAGATTTTTCTGAAGTTTTTTTAAGCAAAAACAGGATGTGAAAATTATAAAAACTTTGAAGAATTTTTTGCAGAATTAATTCAACTCGAATTTTAGGGAGGGAAGCACATTTTAATTGCTTATAATTGGGGCTGACACTAAATAGTCTTCTTGCAACAGCAGTTTGAGTTGGAATGAATTTTACTAATTTAATATAAAATTTTTTAGGGATGGTTGCATTATTTTCAGAAGTAATCGAAGCGGGCGAACAAAAAAATTTCAGAGGATTTTAGTCTCTCTTTTGTCGGAATTTTTTTAAGCCGACTTTAATTCAAGGGGTACTTTTTGTTTCAACAGGTTTGTTTCCAGTTGGATACCATAAAAAATCCCCCTTCCCTCCATATAAAAAATATTATATATCGCAAAACTCCGCTATATATTAACCGATTTTTAAAACTCCTTATTTGGTTGATCGGGTTTGCATGCAGAATTGGTGCTTTAAATTGTCGCTTAAAATCGGGCGAAAATTTGTTCCCTTAAAATTTGGATTTGCGAAGAACTTCTGCATTTAAAGACCGGTTTTTATAAATATTTTTTTTGTTTAGTTGTACAAGTTTGGTCCCAAAGAATTCTTTTTTGTCGAGTCAAGCTGTTCCCCCACCCCCTCCTCAAAAATATATTTATTATCTAATAATTTCTCAATTGATTGACCGATTTTTTAAACTAATTTTTTTTTTGTTTCAACTTTGTTGTGATTGAAGTTTGGTCCCATCCTTTTTAATCGCATAAAGCTATGCCCTCCGCCCCACCCACCTTTTTCAGTATCGTATAACTTCAATTTGTTGGCCGATTTTAAAAATTGTTTTTTTTTGTTGTTGAAACGTTTTTCTTGAAGTTTGATTCCATAATGTATTTTTTTATATCGTATAGGGCAAGTAGTCCCTTCGGAAATAATGGCCTTAGAGAAATGTAAGCGGCCTCCTGAATTTTTTTGTTTTAATAAATTAAACCGCTACTTATAGGCCGATTTTAAATTTGTGAGTATTAAAGTCGGTTTTTTTTTGCCTGAACGATTTCAGTGTTTTTTATCTTTGTTGCACAGTGTTATCTGTATATGCAGATGAAAAGTGCAGGATTCATCTTTATTGCTGAAATAATATTGGTCATGTCTTTGAAATCATTTGTGTCCCTCCCATTTTTTAAAATTTCATAACTTTTCTATTTTAAGCTGCAAACACCAGCAGGTTGTGTTGCTGCTGTTGCTGGTCTTAAGACTCTTTAATACGACTAAAAGTCTATTATTTTCAAACTTATTTCACATTGAGATGCAGTCAATTAAAAGCTTTTCTTCTGTTCCTGAATGGCTTTTGGTTGGCTTAACATTTTCCTGACATTTTCATTTCACTATTTGCTTTCTGTACTTTTCATGCATATCAATCAGTACTAAAATAAATCCGACAAATGTTGGAAAAATAATAATAAAAATCAAAATTGATTTGACATTTTATTGCAAAATCTATTGAGTAATAAAAACTTTGCGGTTTAAACTAAAAAAAAAAAAACGTTTTGTAAACTAATCCTATCAAAAATATTAAATGAAACTGAAATCTCTCTTTCAACAATTTTAAAACAAAGAAAAAACAAAAATTAAAATAAAATCTGTTTAAAACTGTCAAAGAAGATGATGTTGATGACGGCAACAAATCCTGATTTTGGATTTTGATTATTAGATTTAGATACTGATAGACCAGATAATCGTTTCTATTTTGTGGTATATTTTTTTATAGCCATGACGGTTTCATCTATAATTCGCTTAAGCTGGCGTTAAGAAAAACAACACAGAGAGAAAGAACAAACATACATCAAAACTAAAACAAATGAAATTGAGCGGAAAAAGTCAATATTAGAAAAAATTATATAATTTTTTAAACAACTTTTGGACGAATGTCAGGAATTTAGTGGTTACAAAGAAATTTCTTTATGCGGTTAATCGAATAAATATAAAATCAATATAAATAACAATAAGAGAAAAGTGCCATTAAAAAATGTACGTTCGAAAAATATATCTTTTAAAACAGTACAGCTATGTACAGACGATTGGCAGATCTTACAATATTGTCAGAAAAATTTTCAGAAAATGTCTGACTACCATCTGAACTGGCAATTTTTGTCTTGCAACGTTGCAAGAAAAAGCATTGTCAGTTCATTGTAAGACAATAATATTGTCAGACATCTGACAATCGTGAGAACACTCTACTTTGCCATTGTCAGATAATTGTCAGACATTGTAAGCTCTTTTTTATTGGCAGATGTGTTTAAATTAATTAAAGATAATTTTTCTATTGGCAATGCTGTTCATAAATAGTATTGGATTTGACAGTTCTGACAAAGTTTAACAACTCAGCTGGAAATTTTTCCACACAACAATCTGACAACCGCGTGAACTGACAATTTTTGTTGGCAGATAAATTTATTGGCTGACAATTGTCTGGCAATGAAATTGTAAGGTTTTCTTACAATCGTCTGAACTTACAATTTACCTTTTGGTAACAATTTTTCATTGTCAGTACGTTGTTAGCATATTGCCATATCTTACAATATTGTAAGATCTGCCAATCGTCTGTACATAGCTTACCTTTTCAAAAAAAGTACCTTCCTGACTATAGAACATTTAAAAATTTGCCTTTAAAAATTAGAACCTCTTCGAAAAAACATTTTAAGAAAAAAGTGTAAAACAATTAATTTCTCAAAAAGTACTTTTTAGTAAAATGTTCATTTGAAAAAGTATAACATAGAAAACGATCATTGAAAGATTTATTTTAGTTCTTACAAGCATTTATTTATGCAGTTAAGCGAGTAACTAAATAATCGAAATAAATAATAATAACAGAAAAGCACTTTTTAAAATATATATGAGCGTTTAATAACATATTCCTTTCACAAAAGTAGCTTTTCGAAAAAAGTACTTCTTGGATAAAAAACATTTAAAAATTTATTTTTTTGCAAATTAGCTTTGAAAAAGAAAGAACCTTTTAAAAAAAAAACTTTTAGGATAAAGTACTTTTTGAAAAATTAATTTCTAAAAAGGTACCTTTTAGTCAAATGTAGTTTAAAAAGTATCATATATAATAAACGATCCCTGAAAACAGTAAACCAAGTTAATGATAATATTACACCATTTAAAATTATTTACTAAAACTATTAACTTGTTAAAACTGCTCTTTGATTGAGCATGATCACTTTAATTTGCACTAAAAAAAATTTACTGTAGAGAGATCAAATCGCATTCAGTTAGTATCAACTATAATGGGGAAAATATACGTATCCCGGAATAGTTCATATTGAATACTAATTTTGTATACATACTTACTTACTGTTAGGCACGCCTGCATACTCACGTCAAATCACGTGAATCACGCCCATATCGAATTTTTTATATTTAATTAAAAATTATAGTTTTGTTATTAAATATTTATCTTTTTTCCTTGTTTTCTTTGTTTTAGGTTAAAAAGATCATAAAAATTATGAATCCTACAAATTAATGATCTTTTGAACAAAACGATGATGATCTGTTTAAAGCCAGATTTTGGATGCCTTTTTTTCCACTGATAAGAATGACTCATACATCGCTGCCATTACGTATGTTTGTATGTGTGCGTTTTATCTGCGATCAGTGTGTGCGATCTTTTTTGAAACCGTTTAACAACTGGCCAGCCTCCGTCTATTCTTTGGTATGTTGATTTTTGTTTTTTTTTTCTTCTTTTAATTTAAATATTTTTATCTTATTTAACATTGAATTTAGTTTTATTTGTTTTATTTTAAATATTTATTGTAAATTGTTTCTTTAAGCTTTTCTGCTTAATTTCTGTGCAATTCTTTTTTGCAAGTTTTTTTTTTTTTTGTGCCGAGTATTTAAAATTGTTTATTTTTTCTGGGTCATTTTATTTTGCAAGCGGCTTTTGTTTTTAAGTCCAAGCCAGTGTGTGTGTGTGTGTGTGCGTCCATGTGTATGAGTGTGTAAGTTCGTGTGGGAAAATTCTTAAGGGCTTAATGTTTTTCTTCAGCTAATTTGTGAAATAATTTATTTTAATTTATTTTTCAAGTTGTTGTAACATTTTACAAGGTTTTGGTGTTAAGGAATTTTAAAAAGGAAAGGTGAATCATTAAGGCTCATATTCACAGTTTCTAGTTAAATAATCAAAGTGATTAATGTTAATGTTTTATGCATTCAAAAAATCGTAATCTTTCATATACAAAAATCTAATTCAAATATGATAAATTAATTTTCGGGATACATGCGGTAATTTTTGTCCGATTTTTGGTTTTCAAAAAACGAGCTTTAAGGTCGAAGATATTGAACGTTTTATATGTAGAATTATATGTACAGGATTTATTAAAATATTGTATGTCATTAACAAATTTAAATTTTTTATTTCTCGCGTTAATATGGAAATTTTCAGTTTTTACTCTTCAGAGATCCACATTAGAATTCCGAAAGGAATATTTGCCTAAAATAAATGAACCTTCTAACTTTTTAAGGGTATTTTTCGCCCACTTCATTTTCCCTTGTATTTATTGAAATGGACCAAAAAGACACACACATTTAAGAGCTACAGGGTTAATATGTTTTACAAAAAGATTACCCTTATAGTTCTAACGTGGGTCTCTAAATGACCTTATTTCTTAGTTTTTCCAGAACTCAAAAAAATCTCTCAGAAGAAACAGACAGTATCTATGTCGTGTTTAAGGAAAATAATTTTTTTTTTTTTAAAATAGGCTGGGTTATTTCTTTCTTAAATAACTTCAAAACGTAGTATGTTTCATCCTGGTATCTATTAAAGTTTTTCCAGAATTTATAAAATGCCCTAAAGAAACATTTATGGCGTTGCAAAACAAAATAGTTAATAATCAAAAAGATATTTTGCAAATTACGTAACGTTCAAAAGAAGGTTGTTAGAAATTTTTTACGAATTGTAAAGTTTGCACTCAAAAATGTGTAAAAATCGTTACGAAGGGGGCAGGGTTATAAAATTTCCGTAATATGTGAATGGTCTCTTACGTCAAAACATTTATAAGTTGGCATGTATGTAAGTATATCTTCACTCAGGTGTTATGGACTTTAAGCACACAAAGCGACGTATTGATAAATCGGGCAAGTCATGCATTCCGATAGGAACGGTTTCAAGAGAGATGTTTGAAAATTTAGCAGACTTAATCCTTTTTACAACTACGCTTTGCGTTGTTTGCAGCGTCTCTTATGCTATGTTAACACGACAAGATGAAGCACTTGCTTCGCTTTCTAAAGCATATTTATGAATCATGCTGATAACACGACTTGCTGCGATTTGACAGATCTCTCTTTTTAAATAAAAATGATTTTTTCGTTACAATATTTCGTGAAAAATATAAAAAATTGACAAAAAACAACTTAAAATTATTATCCTTTTCGGAAAATGCACAAACATATTAGTTTGTCTCCATTGTTTTTTTAGCTTTTTGTTTTAATTTAATATTTTCACTTTTAATTAAAGTTTATGTTTGATTTAGTCAATAACACTTTAGTTTGACAGCTAGTTCAGATAAAGTTTCGGTTAAAATTAGTGAAGACAGCAGCAAATAATAAAATTTCTCAAATTTAACCTGACCACAGATCGAACCCAGGCTCTAACTCACAGTTTGCTTAGTAGTATACGAACTAATCACTTGAGCCAACACCACCCTTTTCCGTAATTGTATTCGTTTTTGTCGATCGTTTTTGATTTCAGTCTTTAGTCTTAAGTCTTTACTCACGCTCCTAAAACTATCGCAAGTTTTTTATTTTTGTGTACTACAAATGAAGTTAGTAAAAAAAATCATTCACTTTCGCCGCATGGGTTCTTGATCTCCCTTCAGCTGTCAAAATAAAATTTTCAGTACATATATTTGATATCCCAAGATGGCATTTTTTAAGACAAATTGGGGCGAAACCACCTCGCCTAAAATTTCGGAAGTGAAACCCCTTTTGATTGGAATTGAGTTCTGTGACTGGGCTGAATGCATGTGTTTTATAAGCTTTTAAACTTGCCACTAATACTTAAACAAGTATTAAGTTAAACAAAAAATGTGTTCTTGTAAAATTAGTTTTGCAAAGAAAGACAAATATTTTTCCAGTACTTTAATGTGATAGAATTGTTATTAGGAACAAAATAGAGGAAGGCTCAATAAATGTTGGATCTAAATATTTTCTTTTCTTAATACTTTACATTTATGAGATGTTATGCAAATGTAACATTAACTAATTGTAGTTGCGTTATACAAATACATACCAGAGCTGTAAAGGAATGACCCAAATCTGATTTTTAATTCACAGCAAATTAGAGAAAATATAATTAATTAATTTAGCTCAAAATGTGAATTGAATTGAAACACAAAATCATTCCTAATGAATCAAAAATTCTTGCATGCATTGACATCACTTAATAAATTACTTGAATTAAAGTGTGAATGAATTCAACATGAAACAAAGTCTTAAATTCATTCATTTTATTCACAAAAAATAATTGAATTAAAAAAAACTGTTGTACGATTTAAAAAATTGTCCAAAAGTATATATTCAATTGCTATTATCAAAAATTGTGTGACAACAAACTCAATCTAAAGCCCAGTGTTCTGTTCAGTATTCCACGTGGAATGCTGTCAAATGAATGTTTAAAAAATCAATCAATTTAGTACCAAAATTATAAAAAATTGCAGAACAGCGTATGTTATGAAGAGATAATTTTAAAAAAGTTTTATTTCAATGCTTACAATGCAGGTTAATTCAGAAAAGAATCATTCTGTTACGAGTATATCTGCAGTACGGACGATCCAGACGCCGTTCAAATAAACTAGTGTCGATTATTTTCTTATTGAATCTCTAAACAATTACCACAGTCCTTGACTGTTGAGTTGAGTTTGAACCCACTGTGCAGCAAAATATCTAATTCCAATTTTTGTCACTCCAAAAATCGTACAAAGTGTACTGAGGCGTATGATTATTATTAATTCGTGTTTATTAAATATAAATCATGGTTGGTTGAATCGAAAAATTTTACCAGATTTCTAATAAATATTTTTATAATTTTTAATATAATTTATTAACTTTTAAACAAGAAACACATATGAATAATTTTAAAGTCTCCAAAAAAATAAACAGAGAATTAATTTATATATTTTACTGATCAAATTTTTCACACACATTTTTTTTTAATTGAATTTTTGTTATTTATTTGCTGTATGATTTACAATAGAAATAAATAAAAGTTAAAAGTGTCTGTGCCTGTGTCTGTGTGTGGAAAAAGAGAAATAATTGCCATCTTCCGTTTACAAGTTAAAGGAGGAAAAAAACTGGCTGATATTTTTTTTTTACCTTCAACAAAACAATGGCCATTTATAAATTGCAATTGTAGTAAAGTTTAGTGCTAAAGAAAAAAAAAATCAGCAGAATAAGAAATAAATAAATTGTATAAATATAATTCAAAATACAATAAAATACCTTGAGAACTCGAGCATCCATGTGTCATTGGCAAAGGCCTTTAGTTGCTAAACAGTCAGTCAGTGGATGGAAAAACTCTGGAGGCATTCACACACACAAAATATAGTTCTTTTTGTTTTTTTTTTTTTTCAATATGTAAAGTTGGCGTTAGCTACAGCGCTTCTACTGCCTTCTCCATAAATCTGGGCAAGCACATACTTACATACATGTAATAATGTGTTACAGCAAGTATGTTGCATGAAGTATGTGCAAAAGCAATCAATATTACAACAACCCACTATAATGCTCGTCGTATACAAATATCGTAAGCAAAGTTAGCAAAAACAACAAAGCGAACAACAAATTTCTTATTTATTTATTTCCAAGCAAATCGCACATGGATTGCAACAACACAAAAAAAAAAACAAAAAGTAACAATTGCACGATTTTAAGTTTTTTGTGTTGTTGTTGTTGGTTTTATTATTCTGTGTATATTTTTTCTTATTCAATAAAACTCAAACTAGTGATCAGTCAAGTGATCGGCGAAAATAGCAAAAAAAAAAAAAAACAGCACACAAAATGTTGCACTTGTTGCAAGTTGTATTAACGTTAAGTAGTGTGTTTTGTTTTATTCTGAATGCATGAATTGCAAACATATTTTGCGGGAATTGGTAGTCAGTCGCACTAGATTGTAGTCGCTCACATACTCGTAATAAATATTAACTTGGTGGCTGCCAGCCAACCAGCCCTGTTGCTGCTACATGATGTTGATAATGATGATTCTGATCATGATGCCACACTGCATGTCGCATAACGTTTTAACTATTTCTTGTATGTATTTTTTTTCGCTTTTTTACAAAGTATTTATTTATTGTCTCTAGTTTTATTTTTTGCTGTTGTTTTGTAAAGCACGACGACATTTCAAGATTTAATGTTTTATAGTCGTTAACAACAACAACTACGGCAACAACACCAGTGCAAAAAAAAGTAAAAAGAAAAAAAAAACAGGCAAAAAAACCTGCATGCGATAATTGTTGTCCTCCCATTGCCATCATCATCATTGCCGTCGTTGTCACCATTCTCATTCTCATCATCATCAGCATCATCATGCTGCTCATTATCAACACATATTTATAGTGATGTTGCAAGCAACATTTCTTTTATTTTGGGACATAAAACAAGTATTAGATTGTTTGAAATTTCATAAATTACAAATTTTTCTATTTTAAACTCAAACAAATCCCTACAGCTGGGAAATTGCACCAGCAAAAGCTTTTAACAAATGCAGTTCCTGCAGCTTTCTGTAAAGCTATTTTGTAATGCAACTTTTCTAACAGATATTTATTTAGAAAAGTTGGTTTTTTTAAAAGGAACTTTTATTGTTGCAACGATTAAATATGGAAATATTTTCAACAATTAATCCTGTTCCGTTCTCTTATTAACAAAAAAATCGAGCAGCAATCATCTCAAATCTTTTCTAAATGAAAGTGAATTTATGGCAATCGATAGAGGGACCACAACAACAACAACAACAAGTGAATCACTCTGCTTTTCCGCAGAAACTTGAAACGAGGTCGTAATTACAAATTTCAGCGTTGTCATTTATATCGTTTTTTCCAACCAAGTCATTCATATCCTCGTCATCGTCATCGACTTGGCCTGAAAAAAAAAAAAAACAAAAAAAATTAAAAGTCTCGTTAAAAGGAAAGTTTATGTGTGTGTGTGTGACTTTTTGCCATTCTACTCCCTTTTTTGTAAACGGTCTCACCTTCTTACGAAGCATATGGATGCGTGTTTTGTGCACTGGTCACTTATAAGTTTGTGTCTTTTTTCTCATATTTTTGGGAAAGAAAAAAAAAACTTTGCTTTAAACTGCAAAATGCGTTTGAATTTCTTAAATTTATTTATTTATATTTTTTTTTTTTTGGGTTTCTTCTCTTTTTCCGTCTTAGTGGATGGAGTTGTGTGCTGCTTTTGTATAAACTGGGATTAAATGCAAGCGATCTTGATAATGACATTAAAAGATGCAGACGTTTTGCGATTTCAAACAGACTGGACTGTCTGTTTAACAAACCTAAAATTGTTGGCAATAAAATTTAATAAAAAGAAAAGAAGCAATTTTAAAGAGCCAAACACAACAACAACAACAGTAGAGAGATTCTGCTTGTTGAAAAGATTTGCAGAAGCCTCATTTCACTTCACATCAATTTAGGCACAGCACTTTTTGGCTTAGAAAATGATCTGTTGGCCACAAAACACAATAAAAGGGACGCTTGACGGTTGCTGGCCGATCAGTCATTCGTTCGGTCTGCTATTTTATACCCGTACTAGTGTTGTTAACTTGACAGCGTAAAGTTCAACCTCTTTTGCAAGTTACATTGCGATCATGGGGCTTAAGCCAGCAACACCACCATCATCATCTTCGTCAGCATCATCCTTATGTGCAGCAGCCTTTTTTCTCCACTTGCTTTTTTTCCTTCAAACTACATGCATGCAACCATAAGAGGTGTGTATTTTTAAGATCCATAAGCATCAACTTTTATTTAGTTAAATCTGCATGCATTTCTTTTTTGCTTTTAATTGCTCTGCTGCTTTTTTTTGTTCTTGTACCTTTGCTGGCAACGAAAAAAAAAAAAACAAACCATAAACTTGTGAAATTGAAACGCCGCCTTTAAGTTTTTAAGCTTTGCAATAGCAACAACCTCCAAAGTATCAGACTTTTAAAGTCTCTTATCATTATGTTGGCTTTGAAATCTTAAACTTGTTCTTAATTAGGTGAAAAACGGATTATTATTATTTTTAATATTTTTTGCTCATTTTGTGGCTCTTTTTGAATTTTTTCCCAAGTCTTTGTTGTGAATTTTGTTTTTGGAATTTTGGTTAAACACATACGCGCTTTTCATACACTAAGAGAAAACAAAATATGTTTCTCGTGATTATAATCTAAGGAATGGCATATTTTGGAAGTTTATATATTATTTTTGTGAAGCAGTCTTTAATTTTACCTCGAAAAGAAATTTTAAAGAATACCCTGATACAACATTGCAATTATATGGCACCATACTTGGCAGATAGCATTATATTGTTGCCATGATCATATCCCAATTCTTAGCAGAATTCATAATATCACTGTCATGATTATGCCCTAGACCGTATATTTATAGCAGAGATCATTGTATTGTTGTTTTGGTCATGTCCTAAGCAATATCTTCATATCATGGATCATAATAGTATTGCCATAAACCATATATTCCTATTGTGGATCATTATATTGTCATCACAATCATGTCTTTTAGCAGTGATCACTATATATTTTTTCCCCGATTGTCCCTTAACAAAATATTCTTAGCAGAGATTATTATATAATTGTATTATTGCTATGATCGTTCACTAAACCATCGATTTTTACAATATATCTTTACTTTGTTGCTATGATCATACTCTTAAGCATGTATTTCAGCGTAGATCATTGTATTTTTTCATGATTATATAATTTTTAGCAGTGATCATTATATTTTTGTTTTGATTATCCCTTAAACCAATTATTCTTAGCGGAGATTATTATATAATTGTACTATTGCTACGATCGTGCACTAAACTATATATTTTTACAATATATCTTTACATTGTTGCTATGATCATACTAGATCATTGTATTGTTATCATGGTCGTGATCTAAACCGTATATTCTTAGGAAAGATCAATTGATTGTTGTCATGAACATGCCCTTAATCTTATATATTTACAAGAGATCATTCCATTGTTATCATGAACATGCTCTTAACTATGTATTCTTAGCAGAAATCATTACCGCATATTGTTACCAGAAATAAGTATATTCCTATCATGATCATGATCATGATCTCAATCCTATATTCTTAGCAGAGATCATTCCATGCTCTAAATTGTATATTCTTAGCAGAAATCATTATATTGCTATCAAAAATTTATATTCTTACAAAGATCAATATAAAATTATCATGAATGATCATGTGATCATGCTCCAAAACAGCATATGTAATCTTAGCATTGTTGTCACTATAATGGCCTAAACTATACTATTTTTCTTCCTCTGTATGGAAGTATTTTGTTCAGTCATTTATTTAAGTTAAAATGTTTATTTGTTTGATTTTATTTTTTTCTTAGTATGTGTTAATCATTTGTCAAGCAGTCAAGTTGAATTTTTTTTTGCTGATTTTGGTTTGGTTGGCGTTTCAAATAAAAACTTTGTATTTGGAATTTATAACACATCATTTTATGGTTCTAAATTTAACAAGATTTGCCATAAATGAAATACATTAAAACTAAAAAAAAAAAACAATCTTTAACGCTGCTGTTGTTTGATGTTTCTGTGTAACAGTTGTTTTTAACAAGTTGTAAAATTTTCTAAATTTTTATTGTAGATGTTACACATTTTATAACGCAAAAGTTAATAAATCAATAAAATTGAGTAGATATTTTTTTTTTTTAATATTTTTAAAAGTGCTAATGAAAAGGTTCCCATCATATAAAATTTCATAGAAATGTGTGACAAATAATATGAGTTGTTTATGGGAAAAAGTTTGTGTGTGTTTTGTTAGTCTTATTTAATACTTAATATTTTGTTTTGTAGGTTAAATTATGTTTTTTCGTTTTAAATTTATGCAAGTATTGATTTGTTTCTTGCAAGTCGTGAAACACGAAAGTACTGAAGCTCATCCCTTAAGTATGCTTTAAAGTTTTTCGCTATATTGTCTTGCCCAGTTCGCAAAAACTACAAAATTTAATTTTGTCACTTCTCGAATTGTCATACTCGGATCTTTTTTGTGAAAATCAATTCCTAAAGAGGAAATTCCTAAAATACTTAAACTCGTATTCTTTGGTCATCCGCTAAGTATACTTTAAATTTGTAAAAGAACTGTTTTTATAACTCAAATCGATTCAATAGCAGTTGGCCACCTCCGGTTTATGTATTCGGCTAACAGAAGAGACGGGATGATCATATGTACAAATTCCACAGGTCTATCGAGCCATTAAGAAAAAGTGGTTCCTCCGCCCCCTTTAAACAGCTGAAACATGTAAATCTTATTTCTATCCTGTTGTGAAATAAATTTTAAAAGAAATTCTATTTTCTAATCGCTTGTAAATATTTTTTAAGATAAAAATTCCTTTTTGACATCATATTGTCTGTCACAAGATTTCCATTAAGTCTTCTTAACAAATAACCTGAGTAAATATTTTGAAAATTTAAAACTACACTTTTCAATTAACAAACGATAGTCTGTCTGTTCGCTTAAACTAAATGTTTGAGCATAATTTTGATGTCATATTTAAAATATTTTTTTTAACTAAACATTAAAAGAAATTCTGATCATAACTTTCAACTTCATTTGTCAAAGTGATAATGGCCACAATGATCAGGTTGCTAAAAATGATGGGGACTATGAAAATGATGATCATTATTGCATCATCATCATCATCATCATCATCGAGATTCACTGATGTCCCAGTTAGTAAAGCAAAACGTTTAATTCTTTTTCAATTCAATAAATACGAAATAACAGATAATAAAGTTAAGTGAGAAAGAGAGAGAAGGAGAGAGATTAATAAAAAATTCGCAAATAATTGCAAATAGACTTCCGGTTGTCGCGTCATTATTGTCCATCAACTTTCAAACATGATGATCAGGGCTTTTTGCCTGCCTGCCTGCTGCTGTCTTCCGAAACGTACTGAATAACTGACTGAGTGACTGAATAACTGCCTTCTTAGAAACTCCTCACTACCTTTGTGTTTTGTTTGCTTTGTTTTTTTTTCTCCAATTTTTCGTGTATGATCACTTTGATCAATTCATTCACACACAAAAAGTTTTCGCCGTTGTTGTTGTTGTTGTTGCTGGTTTGCAATTTCAAGTATTTATGAGATAATATTTCTTATAAAACAATTGCAGTTTTAATATTGTTTGTTGTTGTTGCTGTTTTTTTAATACTCGACGCTTTTTTCTCTTTATTTTACCTTCATTTTATTTATTTATTTATTGATAGTAATAAAAACAACGACAACAACAAAAGAAATTGATAAATATACAACAAATTTTCATGATCATTTTAATGATCATTATTTTAAGTAGCAGCAAGGAAAAAATATTGTTTAGTTGCAACAGAAAATATAGTGTGAAGTACTCGTATAGTCGTGGTAGTGAGTGAGTACCCCAGTCAAGGTGCAGAAGTTCATTAAGATGCTTCCAATTTATGGTTCAGAATAACACATTCAATAACGATGATGCAACATAATGATGTCCATGAACAGCAGCATGTGAAATATTGCAAATTTAAATCGATGATTCTGTGAGACAGCAACTCAAAGTGACTTTTTATAAAAAAAATAGTTCCATTTTTGCGAAAGTATTTTTAAAACGAAACTTTTACAAAAGTATATTTTACCAAACAATAATTATTATAAGAAGTTCCTTGCTGCAAAGAATTCCTCTTTTCAAAAGGTATCTGGCAAAATGATCATAAAAGATCAAGAAATTCAATATTTTCGAATAAATTTTCTTCTTCTTAAAAAATAGTTTAATTTGTTTTTTTCCAAAATTGACCTCAATTTGCTTTAAAAGGACTCTTACAAAAATTCCTTTGTTACTACAAGTTTTTTGTATATTTTTTCAAGCCGAAGTATGTTTTAGCTACAAATTTATTTAAACGAAAAAATGTTTTTAGCAAAAACTTCTTCTTTTTACAAATTACATCTTTTTAAAATAGTGGCTTTATAACGAAAAGTACTTAAATACCATTTTTTTTTTGCACAGCATGTTACTGTGACTCTGGAAGGAATAATAGGCTATATGAAGTTTTGATTGGACAAAGGGGCGTGGCACCGCCCATGTAACCCAAAAATTTAAATCGCCATATTTTGGGCATTTTTTGACCTACGTCGATGATATTTGGTACATATGGTATTGGCATAATTAGCAATACGTACCAGGAGAAAAGTGGGTGGGCCTGGACCGATCGCCATTAAATTTTCACAATGGGATATATAAATAATTTTTAATTTATTTTATGAGGGGGTAGCGGAGCAAATCGCGTTCAGCTAGTAAAATATAAAAATTAAATATTTGAAAACATAAATTCTTGAGCATTTGTCGAATTAAGTCTTATATTTTGTAGAAAGTAACTTTTTTTTAATTCTTCGTACCTTTTATATAAAAAATATGAGTTTTACATAATAACCGCCTTAGAAAAAATAAATACATACACACTTATATACACATATATTTTACACATTTCATGAAAATATAGTTCTTTACTTAAAAATTAATTAATTTTTAATAAAAATTAACTTTAGCTTACTGAAAAAATCAAACATTTCACAGGTTTGATAAATTAAGCGCTCTTTTTTTTTGTGGCAACAGCAACAGCCAAATTGTATTCACTTTAAAAAAAAGGAAATCAATTTTTTGAATTTTAATTCGTCGGCTGCTCCCCCAACCAATAAAAGCTCGCAACATATCAACGACAGACAGCATCACTTAGAGATAATATAAGAGTTTAATTTTCAGTTGCAAAGACAGTCTGCGATTTACCGTTTCGCCTGATCATTGGCGTAGCAAAGCAGTACTTCTAGAGGTTGCAAAGATCTGCTATCAGCCCCTGGAAAAATTATATATAGTACCAGCCTAAAAACGGTGTAATATTTCGTAGGCACAAAAAGACCATATTGGGGGGGCCGGCATTACCACTCCTAAAGAGGTTTCCTCCGGGGCTTCTCCACGAACAACTTACGACTGTGGCTTTTGCAGCCAGCCTTTAAGTTAAAACAATGAATTACAAGTTTTGAATTTTTCAAGTAATTCTTGGCAATTTCAGTAACATTCTCCGCTATTTTTCTGCTCCTGCTACTTGTCGTGGCTACTGTGTTGTTGTTGCTGAACTTTTATTTCTGTAAAAACTCTTCTCAGAGACGTAATTTAATGTTTAACTATTTGTTGCTATACGGCAATAAAATTGTTAGTTGATTTTATTAAACAAAAAATCAGAAATAGAAAAAAATGCTCAGCAGAAAAAGAGTTCTTTCTGTGTCTCACAATTGTCGCGACATTTTTCTTAGTAAAACTCACGATCAATTGGCGACACGCTTCTTCCTTTTCTGCTTTTCAACTACGGCAGCATGGAGTTTTTTCTTCCTCTTCTTCATGTTTTTGCTCATCCACATTAAAAAGATGGTTTTTCGCGTAATGCATTTTTTTTTTGTGTTCTGTACCATTTAGTTTTCTTGCGATAGATACTCAGCCTTGATTTTGTTCATTGTTATTTGATTTGCTAAATTATACAGCAGTATAAAGTAATATAATTTTCAATAAAAAAATTTGTGTAAATAATAAATAACTTTTAAGTCACATTTTTGCCAAAAAGAGATAATGTTTTAAAAAAGGTAATTTTTTGGAATAAGTACTTTTTATTAATAGTACTTTTTTATTAAGCGTACTTTTTTATTTAAGTTACTCTTTTATAAAAGTTACTTTATAAAAAGGTACTTTTTTGTAAAAAGTACATTTTATAAAAGTTACTTTAAATACTTTCAAGAAGTACTATTTTATAAAATAAACTTTAAAGAAACTTTTTAAAAAAGATACCGTCTACAAAAGATCCTATTTTTAAAAACGTAATAAATATACTTTTTTTAAATTGTACTTTTTCTTAAGGTAGCTTTAATAAAAGGTATATTTTTACATAAGGTACTTTTACATAAGGTAACAGCTACCTTCTGTAAAATGTAGTTTAATAAAAGTTGTTATTTCCGAAAAGACACCTTTTTTAAAATGCATTTTTTATAAAAGGTACCTTTCGTGACAGCTCCCTTTTATAAAAAGTACTTTCATACATGGAACTTTATATGAAAGGTACTTTTTATAAACAGTGCTTTTTAAAAGACACTTATTTATAAAAGGTACTTTCTTTTCAAAAGGTACTCTTTTCTAACAGGTTCTTGCTTATAAAGGTATTCTTTTAAGAAGGTAATTTTTTTTATAAAATAAAGTTTGCTTTAAAAATTAGATTTTATAAAACGTACCCATTTATAAAAGGTACTTCTTAATGGTAACTTCAATAAAAAATATTATATATAAAAAAACATTTTTACAAAAGAATAGTTTTACAAATCTATTTTAGCAAAGGTACTTCTTAAAAAGATTATTTTTACAAAAGGTACTTTTTGTAATACATAGTAACTTTTGGTAAGTGGCACTTTAGGAAAAGGCATTTTTTTTTCAAAAAACCTTTTCTACAACAACAACAGCCTCATTTTATAATGGATACTTTTTATAAAAATACTTTTCATAAAAGGTACTTCTTAAAACACCTTCCTTTTCAAAATCGTATTTTTTTGTTTAAAACTGTTTGCCAAAAAAATCTTTTTATAAACGAGAATGTACTTTTTATAGAGGTTAGTTTGTATAAATATTGATTTTATAAAAAGAGCTTTCTATAAAAAAATTCAAATATTGATCTCCATCATGAATTCATCTATTGACAGTCTCATTATTTGCAACAATTGTTTTAAGTGTTTTGTAATTTTATTTTGTATTTTCCTCACAGACTTGTTTTGCGAACTTGTGCTCATCTTCATCATGATTTTTAAGCTCATCATCATCCGACTGAGGATACTGGTGATGATGATGATGATCAGAGTGTAGCATAAAACGATAACGATGTTGAGGTATTTGGAAAATTCATTCCATAAAACCTGTCGCTAAGTACACGCGTCTTAAATCTATCAACTGGCTAAAAAAAGCATAAAAGAAAATTCAACAAAAGATCTTTTTGTATCTGTTTTTGTAGTGATCTTGATATGCAGTAAGTTTGATAAAAATTAATGTATTGAAATCGTTGTAGTTTCAATAAATTAAAAATTGGAAAACAGGGTGGGTATCTGAGTGTTTTCACGTGACCGATCGTTCTTGATATTTGTAAATTCGAATTAGTCTTTTAATTGAATTAATGAAGATCTAGAAAGAAAATTTGATTGCTTGAATTAATTTTTACATATTTTTTTTTTAATTTTTACTTTAGTCCCTCAAAAAATTTTATTTTGTTGATTTAATTTGCAACTCTTATTTCCCAAACCTGTCCTAGACGCATTTTCTTTTCTATTTGCTTGAAAGTGGAAAATGTCGTAGAGACTGTCGTTTTTTTATTCATGTTGTCATTGTTATTTGCAGTGATGTTTCTTGAATTGTTTTTTGTTTTATATTTTTATTGTTATTATCGTTTAACCCATTCACGATACGATCACTGTCTTAGTTACGGAAACGGGTATTTCGCATTAGAATAAGCCACACAATACCTCCAAGGACTTTTTTCAGATGAAAACCGGGAAACTTTATTTGATGAAATTTTGTTATTGAAGAGTCGTAAGAAAATATCGTTCGCACAATTGAAAAACTTATTTTCACACAAAAATTTATAAGAAAATTATTTTTAATTACTTTGTCAGTAGTAAAATTCATGTGACCAGGAATGATAAATTGTCCATGACACATATGCATTAGTGCCTACTATACGCTTCTCAAGAGCACTTATAAACTTTGACAGAACATTATGCTCCGTTCTAAGTGCGCGTACAAGTTTTTTATGTGTGTGTAAATGCGTACACTTGACCACTGAAATAGATATTCGACTTTTGCCATTTTTGAGTGAACTCATCTTGTACGAAACACATATTGAACAGGCGCGGATCCAGCTTTATCGTCGGGGGGGGGGGGGGTACTTTTTAGAATTTTATATAAAATAAATAAATATTAAATATTGACTGACTTCCAAAACGTTCGTATACAAAGTTTGTATACAATATTGCTACTGTATTTAAATCACTTACATATGCAAAATTCCGAAACCATGCAACAACTATAAAAACGATGCCTTGTTTGCTTTCTTACTGCGTTACAAATACTTATAGGTACATTGTATAGTTATAGTACTGCGGCGTTAAGAAATGTAATCCTTTGGAAGTCAGCCATTATTTTTCTTAAATAAATGGATAAATATCCTATTCCCCCCCAAGCACTGTATCCGTGCCTGCATTGAGAGACTATAACATTTTTTTTAGTGTCCAGGACATATTCTGGGAATTTATAAAAGTTCAGTAAGTAGAAATTAGTAAAATTAATTTTTTGTTTTCCTTTTTTAAAAAACTTTTATATAAGATTTGTATTTCAGAACTAAAAAGCCCACTGCACAGCCATTCTACACCGGATGCAAACATTTTTATATTTTTATTCAAATATTTTCTAAATCGCTGTGTGGGCAATAATGGGTTAAAACGGTTTTTGCTATTTCTTACCATTGCTATTGTTGTTGTTGCTGTTGTTTAATTCAAGTTCTTGCCATTTTTAATTCGTGGCGTAAATCTTGTAACGTTGTTTCTTGATGCCGTGTTGATCACTTTAGAATTCCTCATTATCGTGATCGCCACCATTGCCATCATCATCATCATCAGCATCATCATTGTCGTCTCATCTTTGTGATCGCAATGATGATCATCGCTTTGAACATAATGACAATTCGTGTCTCATCCTTAGCAGCAGCATCTGTTGCTGGCTCTGAGTCTTTGTTTAAGAATTATTTTTTTTTGTTGTTTGAAATTTTTCGATTTTTAAACTTTTAACAAACATTTACTATTTTGTATTTTTTAGGTTCTAGATTTTTTTTTTTTTTTACTTTTGTCGAGATTTGTTCAACAAAACGAACAGAAAATATTTTATGTGGCATTTTATTTTATTTTCAAGTTACTTGTTTCGATCTCTTTTTTTTTGGTTTTTTTTATTTTTCCAGCCAAGAACACAATTCAAGAAATTCATCTATTTCGTGTTTCATGTTGGCTTTGTTTTTATTATCATCTCTTTACTGGTTCGCGCTCCCTTTTGACATTCATTTGCTTGACAATACAGAAAATTGTCAGATTGGTTTTTGAAAGAATTTCTTGAAACAAAATTTTAGAAAATGTACAAACATTACCGCTCCTTTGAAGAAGAATTTTGCAAATTATTTTTTTTGCAATTTGTCTGGCAACAAAATTAAACTAAAAGATTGAGGGGGGGGGAAGTTGGGGAAGTATTGCTTACAAGTGTTGTGTGATGTTCAGAAATTTCTCTCTAAATAAAATGTCGAATAAAATAATACAAGTTAATAAATTCACAACAAATTTAGTATTAAAGCAACACGAAGTTATTTCTTATAAATTCGCGTCTTTATTCGATATTCTAAAATTACTTTTGGTTTTTGGGATATGCTGTGTTTTTACAATGGAAGCAGTACTTGTCCGACAAGGGTGGTGTTGACTGAAGTGGTTAGCGCGTTGACTGCTAAGAAAAACAGGGACTTGGGGCCTGGGTTCAAACCCTGGCCAGAGCAAGTCAATCAACATCATTAATTTCTCTAATGTACTCGTACATTAGCAGAAACCTCGGCGAACTAAAACAATTAATAAAATGCCTGCCAATACAGCTTAACAAAGTTAATGCGTCTACGTAACACCGGAGGCGCCTCAAAACTGCTATAAAAATTAACATAACGCGCAAAGCAGAGTTCTAAACGAGTTAAGCCTTCTAAATTTTCAAAATCTATCTTCTCTACCCTATCCCTCACACAGTTCCGTCATAATGCACTGCATACGTAGGGGTCATCTCCTGAGTGCTGGTCCTAATTAAAAAAAAATAATAATAATTGTATAATTTGATACTCCACTTCAATGTTATCTTGAAGCCGTGCCAAGATTGTTTGTGTTGTGCAAAAAAACACTTTTTTCAATTAATTTATGAATTTCGAATGGAACTATATGCTGTTTAAACCAATGATATTTTATAAGTTCCAAAGAAAAAAGTTAATCTTCCAAATCGGTCACTAAATTGAGAAGTCAAAAAATTTTAGGGTGAAGAGCGAAACAATTTTTCCTACATCGGAACAAATCGGAAATCAATATTTTAAGATATCCAGTTTCCCCCCGAGATTAGAAAAAATTTGTATGAGACCAAACTGCATGCAAACCCCATCAACTTTTTAAAAATTGGTAATAAATAGTGGTTTTATGCGATATAAAGGGTGGGCAAATTTGAGGTTAAGAAGTAAATTGGCTGCCAAATGATGAAATGTCAAGAATAGAGCTGTCATCCTTTAATATTTATTTAGTAAAAAGTTGGGAAATTTTAACCATGGAGCGCTATACACTTCTGAACAAAGAATTTTAATTGAGAAAATTTATTTATTAAAATAATAATGTCGCGTAGTTTCTCGATTTGGCAGCCTCGTTCCTGTGATTTAACGCCGCTGTATTTTTTTCTATGGGGCCATTTAAACGGCCGGGCTGACGTGAACAAAACACGAACAACTGACGCTCTGAAAGATGAAATTTGGCGCTGCATTGACGAAATAAGAAAAGATTTGTTGCAAAATGAGGTTTTAAATTTTGTGAAAATAGCGGACGTCTGCCGACGTGCAAAGAGGTGGACATTTGCCCGACATCATATTCCATTATTAATCCCCATTTTTCAACTTTACATTGGTATCAATAAAACTGAATTTGTCAAAAAAAAAAAAAATAATGATGAGTTTTTACTTCCTAACTTCAAATTTGCCCACAGTTTACAATATTTTTCAGGGGCGATGGAGGGTTAACTTGTTCTGATTTTCAAAAAGAAATATTTATGAAAATTGTTTTATAAATGCAGAAGTTTTTCCGAAATCAATATTTTTAGGGAACAACCTGCCCCCAGTTGAAGTGATAAACTCCTTCCTTTTTTTTTGGTGGTCGGTTAATAGACCATCTTAATTGTTACGATCACGATCATACAAATCAGAAATTTATTTAAAAAAAATCCTTGCCCGGATTGTCGTTATTGGCAGCGAGGACTAAGCGTAAATGAATTCTGAGGAATCATGATCTCGATTGGTCTCTAAACATCTTGATGTCCATTCAACTTAGTTAAACTTGATTCAATCAATTTAAAATTAAAAAATTGGTTTCTAAAACTAGAATATAGACTGATATATTTGTGATTTGCTGTTTTAAAGAAATCTGAAAATATTTATTTGAATTTATAGACTTCAGGTTGCGGCCTTTAAATACTTTTTATTTAAAGTTTATTTTATCAGTAACTGGTTACTATAAACATGATAGCAAATTTCCAAAATTATCTGCATTTGACAAATACAAGTGGACTTCATTCAAATCAAATACTTCTTTGTAAACAAAGCAACAGAACAACAAGATAAACAATTATAATAAATACATCAAATTTAAAAAAAGAAAAAACTAAAAAAGATTTAAACTTCATAATCACTTGGAATTGTTTTTAACAAAATCTTTTCTTCTGCAAACTTTTCTCAAGTGACCACCAAAGACAAGACAAGACAAGCCAACCACAAAAATTTCAAAAATGCAAACTCTTCATCATAAACTTTATTGTATCGTAAAGCTGTCTATCAAGGATGGACTGACATTCTTTGTGCCGTGGCAAAAGTAAACAAACTTAATTATTTGCGGATCTTTGAAAAGGTCCATAAACAAATTTATCGTCGAATGATGAAACAAAGTTTCAATAACTCAATTGTCTGTCCGTCCGTCCGTCCGTCCGTCCGACTGTAAAGTTAATTGCATTCACACTTGTGTGCTGTTTGGTAAGAATTTATTTAGTTAAATTTGGTCAGCTTCTACTGTGAGTCAGTCAGTCATTATTTTATTCATTTATTACTTTTCTAACATTCTCGCTATTAAAAATAGGAAGTTAGGGGCTGTGCACATATTAGGTAACGCTCCATTAAGGGACGGGGCTAAAGATTTGTTACGAATTAGAAAGTTTGCACTGGAAAAAGGGGAAAAAAGTGTTATTAAGGTTGGGTTGGGGGTATAAAAGTCTCCGGAAAGAGAGTTGCGTGATATGGCCGTTTTTAGCCCAATATTCGAAAATCGGATTTTTCATCAGATTTCGACGCTTTGAGGTCATGGAATCTATTCGGGCTATTTTCACGTTACTTTCCGCGTGGATGTATGCATGTTTTTCAGTTTGTATAAATGTGTGTTTTTACCTACGTATGTAACTTCTTATAACTTAAGAAGGGCTTAACAGAGCAGAATGAAATTCTCACCATTCTGCAGGAACTGGACTCATCTAGATTCCCCCGAGATGATGAACCGAATCTGTTCGCTTAATATGGAGAATTTTCGAAAAAAATAATTTTTTAAATAAATTTTAAGCTACCGGAGCACCGATCAAGTCCAAAATCTAATCAACTCTTAAACGCAAATAAAAATAACTACGAATATAAAAATTTTGATTAAAATCAATCGATTTGATCGAACAAAGCTTCCCAAATTGACTTTCAAAATTCCTCAATGTTCTTTTACTTAAAAACAAAACTGCGTTAAATGCTTTTAGTTCAATCAAAATCGGTGAAGCGGTTTAAAAGATATCGGTACCGAAAAATTTCGAAAAAAAAATTTATTAGTTTAATACTAATTGCACAATTTACTTAAGATCTTTAATGATTAATTAAGCGCAATTACGACCTAAATTAAAAAAATTTCTTAATTGTACAATTAAAGCGTATGTCTGAACATGGTATAAAACTTCAGCTGAAATTGATTTTCAATATATTCGGCTACTTTTGTAAAATGACTTAAGTGAAAGCTTCAGACGCTGCATTTTTTTTAGAAAGGTTGTGTTTTGCGGGATGTTCCAGCGGTGGTCAAACGTATTGCATTTTTTTTTTGTTTTAACAGAAAAGTGAAATCATTTCTATAAAATTTACCAGTTTTGAAAAATTACTTTAACAGAAGCTGGATAGCTTGACATTTCGTAAAATAGATTCCTCAATAAGTTTAGATATTCTTGTATTGGGTTCTTAATGAAAATTTTAATTTTCACTAAATCCCTAATAAAAATTATTTTCAAATCCAAGTATTGAACTTAAGTCGAAACAATAAAATCAAGCGCACATTTGAGCATGTCTATTAAGTGCCTGCATTTAATTGATGTTTATACGAAATCATCAGTAGACTTGAATCATATATATAAAATGTTTCCATAATTCTTAGTTTTTTCGGAGTGTTTTGAAAGAAAACAAAAATAGGACAAACCGAAAGGAGATTCATATTCAAAGTCGTAGCATCAGCACAAAAGCTCATTTAAAATTTTTCGACTTGTGTATTTTGTATTTGACTTCCTCTCGTCAATATATTTAAGATTAGAGTCAATTCTGGAAATTGGTACAGGCTTAATGTATCGTAAATATTTTGTTATTTTGTCAATATTTAACACATTTTAAAATTCTTACATTTTCAAAATCTCTCAATACTTTAACTTCTATTTCTTCTTCTTCTGAAATCCATTTGGTGAAGTTGTTGGTCGACGTCGTGTTTGTTTTCAATTAACTTAAGTGTGAATTGGTTAATAGAATTCTATTTCAACTTAATAAATGAACAAATATTTAGTCACGAGTATTTTAAATAGTTTCTTTTTTTAAATCTACTGTTGAATATTTTAAGCGTTTCCTCTTGTTTGTTTTTTGTTCTTTGGATAAAAGAAAACCAATATATTGTTGCACAAAACAACAAAAAAAATGTTAACGTTGCACATGTTGTTTTGCCGAATATAAATGCAGCAAAAATTGCTGCAGTTATCCAAAAGAACAATTACTAATAAAAGCAATTACTAATAAAAACAATTACTAATAAAAAAAATAGGCGTTTAAAAAAATTCCATTCACAAAAAAGGTTCTTTTTGAAAGATGCCATTTTGAAGGCAGTGAAAGGATATGGTAGCCAGGTTAGGTGGTCAGCGTTACCATCTCGGGATGCGTCAGGGGCCTGACGGAACACTGTGCAATCATGCTCGCAGAATAGGGATGTCCTAAACTGAGTTCTGTCGCTGCTGTAGTGAAGAAAGCAGCGAATAGACAGTTCTCCACATTCTCTGCGAGTGTCTAGCTTTGCTAATCTCGAGGCGGAAGTTTTTAGGTACCCAATTAGTAGACAATCTTTCAGAGTTGTCAGAGATCAGTAAAATGTACTTGATTAAATACCTGATTGCTACAAATTATATCTAGTGCCAAGCACCGAATCCGAAAACTTAGCTCCAATCCTCCATGGATTGACATTGCCGAGTGGAGTCATCTGTCAAAAAGGAATTATCTTAATTGAGAGACGTTACCTAAACAACCCCAATTATCTTCCTTTAGAATATCTTATTTAAAAAATTTAATTCATTTTAAAAAGTGCACACAAATAAAAACAAAACGTGATTGAATTAGTTTGTTTAACTATAATGATTGATTGATTTCAACTAATCATAGTATTATTGTGTAGAAAATAGCGTGGTTTTCTTAAACATACTTTGATTTAAAAAAACGTTTAAAGTTAGATTCAGAAATAATGAAACAAAATGTCAATATTCCAAGGAAAAAGGGAAAAATCATATTCAAAAAAGGATCCCTTAGGTTTTTGAAGTGGCCACACAACCATCGTCAGTGATCATTTGTGTCATCTAACATGTATTATTTTTTATAGAAACTTAGATAACATAACATAACATATTATTTTAACATAATATATTTTAAATGATTAAATGTGAATATGAGTTTGTTTGTCATAAACTAGTTAAAGTTCAGAATCGTTTAAATTAATTCATAATTTTTCCCCACAACTATAAACTGGATAGCGACGAACATGGCATTATTGCAGACAACGACAAACACAAACATATTTTTTGTTTGCTGGATTTTATTTTTATATAAAATTAGCAAAAAAAAACATTGTAATCTTAGGAATACTTAAAATATATGGTATGTTCAATACTTTGATCTAAAATACCAAGTGGAATTTTTATTCCGGATATTTTAACACTTGTAACAGGAGCTGTTTATGTTTTATTTTTATTACATTTATTAGTTTTAATCTTTTATGAGTCATTTTTACAATTTTCAAATTACTTCAAGTCCGGCAAAACTTTTATCGTTACTTTTATCGAATACAAAACTAAGATTTCCTATGACTAGCTACTGGAATAAAGTTTTTCGCTTAAAATACTGATCATCGACCGATTATCATAACTGTTCCATAACATGTTTTCAGAATCGATTGCTAAGTTGTCCCCCCTAAAAGGGAAATCTTGAAAATTCTTTTTGAATATAATACGGGTTTTTTCAGTTTAGTGTCATAATTTTTTTTGGAAAATCAGAGGGGCATTTGGTGCCCCAAAATATTGAATATTGCATTATTCCTCCCATTAATGGGGCGATTTTCAAAATTTTTCCCTTTGGTCTGCAGTTCGGCACCAAATAAATTTTGTTATAAATCGGTCAAGTCGCCTTCTCGACGAATAGATTTGTGTGTAACTTCATTATGCATAGAGCGATTTTCAATTTTTTTTTTGTGTCTCAGGTGCTTCCTAGCGATTTGGTCCTATAATTTTTTAAGATCAGAGAGGAGAACGGTCCCCCTGAAATATTGATTATCGCATAAATAATTTATTTATGGCTCGATTTTTAAGTTAATTTTATGGGCTTTACTTGTAGTTTGGTACCATATTTTTTTCTGGAAAATCACAGGCCAAGTTGTGCCTTCGATATCAATATTCGCGTAACTCTTTCATTTATAGACCGATTTATTAATTTATTCTATTGTTTGAAAGGGTTTCCTTGCTATTTGGTTCAATAATTTTTAATTTTGTTCGCATGGGGAAATTACCCGCTTGAAATATTGATTATCGCGTAGCTTCACCATATATGGACCGATTTGGAAACTGTACACTTCCAGTTTAGTCCTATAAAACTTGCAATTGTGGATCAATTATAATTTTTTAAATAACCTTGAAATGTTGGGTTCTACGCCTTCGCATAGTTGCGCCGATTTTGTAACCTGTTCGATGATTGTCTTTATCCATTGAAGTCGGGAGTTTTTTTTTTTACCAGAATTATTCTTTTGTGTTGTACAGTGTAATCTAGACCAAACTAAAACAATAACGAATTTCCAATTCAAATTTCTAGTTAAAATGGACTCTCATAAAAAAGGATTATATATTTTCTTTTTTTTAGAATTTCTAATTCTTTTCTAATTCTCTTCTAATTTTATTAAGTGTTATTCGTAAAATAACGATTAAAATTAAACCGCGTTCACAAGTCGTCTTTCTATTAAATAAGAAAAATGTTTTTTTTATAGTTTTAACGACATTCGAATTATTGTAAATTACAATAATCATATTTTATCAGATATTTCTTTCTGCTTCTTTTTTTTTGAAGGAAAACAAATAAAAACTCCTTTCAAATGTTTTACTAAATAGACATTTACGTAATTCCAACTATTGATAAACTATCTTTCGGTTTATTTGTCTCTCTCTTTTTAAATGAAAAAAAAAAAAAATAGAATACATTTTTTAAGCCCCATCTCATTTAAATAAGCCGTTTTTAACATTGTTTATGAGCTGAGAACATTCTAAGCTGTCATTACAACAGACAAGTCGAACAACCAGGCAAACAAGCAAGAAGACAGACCAATACGCAATAAACACGCACACACACACGCAACACAAAAAGTAATCAATGATTATTGTCAGTGTTAAATAGAAGAATAAGAAAAAAAAATTAATAAATAAAAACTGAACTTCCAAAATTACAAAGAAACTTAAGAATGAAATAAAAGAACCATAAATTCCGTTTATAATACTCGCAGTTATTGTGAGTCAGTGTGAAGATCGGCGGCCACGTAGACATTTTCATTCATTCATTCATACACTCAGTCACTTACAAATGAATATGTATCTTAAAACGATATTATTTTTCAACAAAAACAAAAAAAAAAAAAAAAATAACCTACTTAACCTGAGAGCAAAGAATTTTCAAAACAAAGTTCTTCGATAACTGCTCTTTATCTAGTGATCGCTAAAGAGGACTTTTTTCTCCTTTTATTAAAACTTCAAGTTTTTCAGCCGACAGTTCAGATGAGAACTACAATTTCGGAAATTATACCATTCATTTCATAAAACTTTTAAGTCATGAATCAAAATTCTAAATATAAAGGGTGTTTTCTATGGATGTATAGAACTTTGAAATGGAATAACCCAAAGTTGAATTTTTTGAAATTCACATGAATTTTGCATTTTTTATTTTAATTAGGACCAGCACTCAGGGGATGACCTCTACGTATGCAGTGCATTGTGCTCGAACTCAGGTATAGGGATACGGTAAAGAAGATAGATCTTGATAATTTAGAATGGAGGTCCAATTTTCAACGACTTTTTCCAACATTTGTGGCCGTATATCGGCAATAACGCGGCGAATATTGTCCTCCAAGTGGTCAATCGTTTCAGGCTTATCGGCGCAGACTAGCGACTTTACATATCCCCGCAGAAAATAGTCTAGCGGCGTTAAATCGCTTGATATTGGAGGCCAATTTAAGGGTTCGAAACGTTAAACTATGCATTTACTAAACGTTTCCTTCAATAAATCAATTGTGGCACGAGCTGTGTGACACATTGCGCCGTCTTGTTGGTTTCAACAGCTCCTGCACATCATGATTGTTCAATTTATGAATGAAAAAGTCAATAATTATCATTCATAAAGGGGATGGACACATATCCAATTCCTGTGCACGATGGCGGATGGACTGATTATGGTCTTCCTCCATTCTACGCTCTACTAATGACTTCTTCTATACTCACTGTACGACGTCTCTTTGGATGCGTGATATCATTTAGAGTAAACGTGGTGTGAAAACTTTTATAATTAATTAATTAATTGCTCTGATGTACGATTATGTTGACCGTAAAATGGAAGTAGTGCGAGATGCGTATTATTTCGAACAGAACCATGATTTTCAAAATAAATTTTGCTCAATTTCCACTATCCACTTGTAATCTATACAATTTTAGGAATATCTCCTGGAAGAATTATGAACTTAAATTGAGTACATCCGTTTTTTTTTTTTTTTTATTTATTAAAATGTTAAAGAACTTTCAGAAGCAAGTAATTTCCTTAATCAATTTTTTAAGGCTAAAATACCAAAAAAAAAACGTTCGTCTGACAAAATGTCCTGAAATTTAGTGAAAAGAAATTTCTTAATTTTAGAAAATGTGCTCTCATATTAAATAAACTTTTCATTGAAAGTAAGATTTTTGTGGCGTAACATATTGAACTAACACGATGTAGGACATACTTCACTCCCTCTGATCTCCTTAATATTTATACCACCTTTATCCGACCGAAAATGGAATACAACTCTCATGTATGGGCCGGTGTTTCAAAATCTATTTTGAAGTTACTCGACCGCGTACAGGAGAGGACGAAGAAGCTTATCGGTGACAGTAGGGTAGCCAACTCTATTGACTCACTGGAGCATCGACGCAATGTTGGGTATGTTTCGTTGTTCTATCGCTACTACAACGTAATGTGCTCTAATGAAATCAGGGAACTTGTTTCCGAAACCCGTCACTTTTCACGTACAACACGCTCTTCATCAAGAGCACATCCCTTTGTGGTCGATATGCCAGTGAACCGCACTACGCATTACAGAGAGAATTCGTACTTTGGCCGTACTTTTCGTATGTGGAATAAACTCCCCGCAGAGGTCTTTCGTGCCACTTTCAGTGTGTCAGGTTCAAATCGAATGTCCACAACTACTACTTCTTTATCCTCCTTCCCAAAACCTATTTTCTTAGTTCCGGCTCAATGCTTTGCATACGTAGGGGGTCATCCCATGAGTGCTGGTCCTAATTAAAAAAAAAAAAAAAACTAAATATTTTCAAGGACATGAAATATTTCATTTCTGTTTAAATTAATTAAACTGAAATTAAATTTTAGTAAAATTACATTAAATTTCGGAATTTTTTTGTACCTATTTGAAATGCAATTATATTCTCAAATTTAGTACGTCTTCTTTTTAGTGTCTTTCCAATTTCGATAAGTTGTCTTCAGTGTTTTATTTTGGTTAACTGGGAAATTTTCTAGGTATGTATGCGTGTGTGAGTGTGTCATTAAGTTAATGCAAACTGCAAGAAGCTTAAGCATACGTTTGTAATTAAATAGAAGATTTGAAAGCAGAAAATTCGAAATAAAAACTCGTAAATTCTAATCGTAATGATTTGAAAAACGAGGGCTCAAACGTTAACAGAGAAAGAATTATGATCAATAGGAAAAAAAATAATGAATTAATGCCAGTGCAAGTATTATTTTTCTCGTCAAATAAAATTAAATATAAATTATTGTCCGATAGAGACAAATATTATGGACTTTTAATGTTTGTAATTAAATTGTTAGAAAACGGCTCAAGGTTTATGAATGTAAGATATAGAAAAACTATTTTTTTTTCGGATAATGATCAGATATTTATGATATGAATCAACTAAATTGCCTAAATTGAGTAGTAAAATTATGAAAAGTAATTCCCCGGTGAAGTTTGCCCCTTTTTCCATTCGCCGTATTAATATCGGCGATTTCCATAAGGAAACAACTTGATATTCTTTATATTCACACATTAAAGCTACATTCACATTTATCAAACGTAACCACTAGTTTTGCTCAGGGATAGTGACATTTAACTTGGTTTTTATATTACAAAATAAAATTATTATATATTAAATTATATATTAAAATTATTCTACAAAAAAGTATTTTTATACAGTTTATAAAAAATGCGACACCAAATTTAAAAAAAATATTAGAATTAAAAGAAATAAATTTATATGTTTCTGTCTTGGTTACGTTTTTTTTTTCGCAAATATATGATAAATGTCAACGTACCTTAAGCGAATAAAATGTTTTAGTCGTTGTTGTTAAACGAATGACTTGTGGAAAAATTTTTTTATTAGAATCACTCAAAAAAACTTCTACAAAACTTTTTGTGGAATTTTCATACGAGAATTACTGTTTTACAGTACAACAGTTTTTCAAAGTGTAATAATTTTAATTTTATTTAAGAAAGAAAACTCTTTTGCACCTTCCCTCGTTCTTTTTTTAACCAATATAATCGGTAACAGTAGTAAATACCCACTTACGATAATAAGAGCTCTTCTTCTACTGTTGTAATAATGAATACGTATTTATAGAAATTGAGCGATAAGACCTTTTTACCAAAGAAAAAAAAAAAAAAAAGAACAAAATATTCGAATATTCCAACTAATGACGATGCCGACCATCATTATAATCGTTTGCATTGTGTTCGATGTTGTTGGTTTTGTCACCAATTTTCTATGTTTTTTTCTATTTTGTTTTTTAATTCGTTCTAATAAATTTCATTTGAAAATGTTGTTAACATTTTTAATATTTAAGATTCGTTTTATCTTAATAATTTAATTTTTTTCTAGACATTTTAAGTCAAATGCGATGCGATCGATCGTTCATTTTACAGTTGTTATGATTTCTTTAAAGCTTTAATTTAAATCTTTAATTTTTTTGTCGTTTGTTGCAGATGCGGCGGCGGCAGCTTAAGCAGTGGTGGCTAATGCTACTATTGCTATTGCTGTTGCATCACAGGCTGTTACAGATAATTTGTTTAGTGTTGTTGTTGTTGTTCTCTTCGTCGTTCTCGTTGTCGTTAGTTTAATTTATGAAGACAGCCTTTACTTAGTTTAATTTTGTTGCGTTTGTCTGTCTGTTTATCGTTTGGGTTTCTTACCATTTTTTAAGTCTTTTTTTTGTTTTTAAATTTATTCTTTTAACCGTGTTACAAATGAAAAATCTTTTTTTGTTCGTTATTGTTGTTAATGTTAAAATATGGTTGTTGCTTGTATTGTATTCAGTACTTAAGCTCTTTTATTATGCAATTGAGATGACATTTTTTCCCAAATTGTTACATCTTGATTTTATTTGTAGGTTAGTTTTTGTTGGTGTTTCTGTTCTTTCCCTGGTAGCAGAGTTGCCGGTTTTGGTTCATTATAATTTGAATTGCAATGTCATATTTTTTTCTGTGCCCTAAATGTAGATCTGAATAAAATATTTATAGGTTTTAGGCATTTTCAAGAACTTTGGCATACATTTTTTAGTGCATATATTTTGCCTATTTTTGCATATTTTACTTTTTACAGCATAATTTTTCATATTTCGGACTACACCTCATATTTTGGTAATATTTTTAAGTTTTTGTGGCAAATTTTTAATGTAATGTACGTTTTTTAAAAAATCCAAAAATTGTGGTTTATGATCAGTTTTCTTTAATTAATTAATTTATACTTTGGGGTGTTAGAAATCAAAATAATGAATATTACAAACGAAACGATGTTCTCTTAAGAGCATATTTCTCTGTATTTTTACGAAAACATTTTTATAATATTTTTGCATATTAAATCTCTTAAAACACAGTTTTTAAGGCATATTTTCGGTTTCCCGTATGGTTTTGGCTGACGTGCTTAGCGCGTTAGCCACTAAGCAAACTCTGATTTAGAACAATCAATCAACATCATTAATCTGTAACACATCTGTTCATTAGTTTGGCATTGTATTATTTGTTGTTTAATTGTTTAAGTGAGGAAGGCATAGATCTAGTCACTAAAAACTGTTCCGGCAGCAATGAATACTGTTCCAAGCTAATTTACACCACAGCGCCCTCCATCGTTAGATTACAGATTCGTGGGCGAATTAAAACGATTAATAAAATGACTGATCATAAAGCTTAAGAAATTTTTGCATTTACTTAACACCAAACCCGCTGAAATAATGCTGTAAAATTTAAGAAAAAAGCGCAATAGCAGAAATGTAAAAGAATTAATACTTCTTCTACGTCTTCACCATCTAACCTCTCTAACCTGTCCCCTTCTCCATAGTTCTGGCACAATGCATTTTATAATTAGATGTCACACCCTGAGTGATAGTCCTAAAAAATATCAGAAATTACAAGAATGAACCAAGAATGAATGTCATTTAACTATTTCATTAAAAATGTTCAACTGGAAATAATTACAAAAGAAATTATTTACTTAAAAAACAATACGAGAATTATATTAGATATTGCTTGGCGTAGCTTAGAATGAAGTTCACTTACTTGAAAGTCAGTGTACGATATGTATGTGTAATTGACTTCATTCATTTTCTGAAATGGAGTAAAAGGATATTTTTTATCCCGTCGATTGATCTGGCAACGGTGTTGTTGTCACTTTCAAATTTAAATTTAACCTTAGAAAATTTTCCTTAATCTAACATCTATTTTTTTTCTTCATCCAACATTTTTGTATCTTTTCTTTAAATCTTGCCATAATTTGTCATCAAATCGTTTGTTAGTCATTTCATGTTTGTAAAATATTCTTGTAGTCACTTAATTTTTATTGTCAAAAAAAAAAATTCTATAGTGTTCAGCTTTAGTTTTTCTTGTTCTCCTCAGTTGTTTTTGTTCTTCTCTGTTTGTATATTAAAATGATATTTCTTTTTCTTAATTTTGGTCAACTTGCGTTTCATTGTAGGCTTGAATTGTTTGAAAAAAGTTGAATGGGGGGCAAAAAAGGTATTTTATTTTTGTGAACAAATTGTTGCTTAAATCTGACTTAATATCACTCACTCATTATTGCTTTGTTTATTAATGATGTGGGAAAATGTTATTTAATTTTTGTTTGTTTAATTTATTTCTTTTTATATCATTAAAAGATTTGTTTTTGTTGTTTCTGTTTTAAATAAGGTTTACTTAAGTTGTTAACACAACCAACTACATATTAGTATTGTTGTTTGATGTAGTTGCTTACAAAAAAAAAAAAAAAAAAAACAGAATAACTCATGGCAGTACTAATACGAGATATTTTCAGGTCACTACAATTTAGTACTGAAATCCATATTTACAATCCATACAACAACGGAAGTAATTTCATTTTAAATAATTTTACTTTTTAAAATCTGCTTTTGATTTTTAGAAAGAAATTAAATCTTCAAATTTACAGCTTAAATATACATATATATTTTTTAATTTTTAATAATTAGAAATCTATTGGCTTTCACACACATCCGTTTAAAATATTTTGAATCTGTAATTTATCACGCAACAATTTCAGTTAATTTGAGGTTGTTCTACTTAATTGACCGACATTTTTCTAAAATCAACTTAATTGGCAGCTTAAAAATTAAAAGCACAAAAAAATTGTGGGATGTCGTTAAGCGTACTGTTCGTTCATCCACTGACTCTTCCGCTAATTTAAAATTCAGAAATTTTTAAAATTCATAGATTTTTGCTATAATTGATAAAAACACTATTTTGTTTTTATAAAGGTTCGAACACGACCACCTTAACGATTTCGATTAAAGTTGCAGAAATAAGGACTTTATGAACAATGAGGCTGAACACGCACTAACGAAAGACAAAATGTTTTTGTCTTTTAAGTCAAAGACACTTGATTAATGTTAACCGATACCAAAACAAACACGTCTTATTAGGTTTTTTGCATTATTTTCGTTTTTTGACTTGTGTTTATTGGTGAGGGTTACATCATAAAAAATCACGCAATTGTGTGTACGGGGTTCGTTTCAGTCTCTTTTCCTACTCAGTGTGGGCATGTTGTTTCAAACTACATGTATTTTTTGCAACCAATGTTATGGCGCCGTAAGTCAAACAGACACTTTTGCGTTTGTTTTGTTCGATGTGGGTTGTTTGTTTCATAAAAATTAATGTTTTGTTGACGAAAAATTTTTTTGTCTTTCCCAATTAGTATCCACCTTACGAAAATTGTAAAAATGGACAAATGAACGCTGATGAGAGGTGTAGCGGCCTTGAAATCGGTATACTGATACGTTCTGGTAAACTGATTAGATCTACTAATGTTTTTCAACATAAAAACTCTTAATAAATTGAAATTTCATTAATTCAATAAAACTGAATAATAAATAACTCAACCGTAACACTGCGATTATATGTTGTAAAAAGTAAAAGATTATTACTGATTTACAAGTGAAGTAATTCTCGTATTCAAATTTCATAAAAAAATATTTTCTATACATAAACAATTTATTCACATTCAACAGAGATACGTCACAAGTAGTGATAAGCACTGACGATGGTTGTGTTATGAATTCCGAAAACATCGTTGTTCTGTTCTGTTGTGTATGTGTAAATCTCGTTTGTTCCTAAAATTTTCACGATGTCGAATTCTTTTTTCGGAAATTAACGATACGAACTTTAGTTAATTGAAATCACCAGAGAAATTATTATTGGTGGCTTTCATTGTCAAGATTGACGTTAATTTAAATGGTTCTTTCGTTTTCTTTTTTTTTTTTTTTGTTGTTCAGTGTAATTGAGTCTTGTACTTTTAATAATATTCACTTATTTTATTTACAAGTTTTTTTATATATATTTTATTTTAGTATAAACTTTATTTTTTTTTTGTTCTGAAATTTAATAATTTGAAAATAAGTTCTCACCATTTAGACTTAATGACAACAATTACTTGCTATTAAACCAACTTCCATCCTCCACCTTATCCACCCTCATCACTTTAAGCATGCAAATGACATGAACGATCGCAAAAGTTTTCAGTTTTTACATTTTTGTCGTCATTTTTATTTTATTCGGCAAAATTTAAACAAATTTTATTTTCATAAATATTTTTTCATTTTTCTTACAATTCTTAATTTATTGAGATTTTCAATCAACTGTCTGTTTGCGTGTCGGTCTGTCTATTCGTTAGCTCTTTATGGTCTACAACATTTGTACAAGTCTGTCTGTCTGTCAGTCTCTATCTCTCTGTCTATCATTGCCGCCACATTTCTGGTCTTTAAAAACTCAAAAAAAATTTCGCATTCAAATAATTAGTGGATATTTAACCGAAATAATTGTACGTTTTAATGTTTTACTGTTTTGTGATAAAATGTTTTTTTCTTTTTCTATTTTTAATTTTAATTTGTATTTAATATTTGCACTTTTTAGCCAAATTAATGGTAACTACTTTAAACCGGTTTATTTAGTGTCGCTATTATTTTTTAATATTGTTTTTTTTTATTAAGACACGCAAGTGGTGGTTGTCTCCTTATAAGATGATTTTAATTAAATTAATTTTTATTACCAGTATTTTTGAAGGAGCAAGAAAACAAATTTACATTAATTAATTCCACTCTACACAGTCGAACATGACAACGTTGTTTTCGAATTTCTCTTAATGTTTAGGAGGCTCTTGTTTTGTAAAAGCTCTAATATGGTTGGAAAGGAAGTCATGAAAGGAGAAAGAATACGATTTTTTTTAGTTAATGACAAAGATCCGTGCCCAACGATCGTCATTAGATCCAAGCAATAATCCATTACTAATATTTATATTTTATTTTCGTAGTTGTTTGAATTGAAATCGTCCGATTTAGGTCAGTAGTTCTAAGTATTTTCAAATCTTTATTTCGTCATTTAAACAAAATTTAGATTAATTTGTATGTAAAAATATTGTTTACGGATGGTCAGAAAATTAATAATGCTTGCAACAACAAACAAAGAATAAACAGAAAAACTTACAAAAAAATCTTTAACTTTAATAATAGCTTAAATACACACACCAACACACACACACACAACGGACTACATCGTCAAGATCACATAAATAATCCCTCCCCAGATAATATGCAGGAAATTCATGCCCAAAAAACTGTTTTTATTGTAACCCCCGCCCCACTTTAAAGGAACAACTAAACAACAACACAGCAACAAAGTCGAAATTACAAGACCGACAACATGAGCAAAACTCACGAACAAACCGGAGAACAAATGTTGGATTACAAAAAAAAAAACGTAGATTTTTAAGCTCAGATTAAAAGAAGAAATAATTCGCAGGGCCATAGACACCCAGACGGACGGTGGACGGACAGACAGACACACAAAGAAAATTGAAGCAAAAATAATAAAATAGACAGCAAACACTCTTTTATGATCATGACAACAACAACATTCAAAGAGTAGACCTTTGAAAAAAAAAGAAGTTTAACAAAATATATTTGTTTATAAAAACGAAAATAAAAAATCTTTAAAAGCGGATAAATATTGAATGAAATTTTGAAATTTGGACAAGCAACAAGACAGAATCTTCCAAGATAATGGATGAAGTTTAAAAAAAGTATGAGGCCAAGAAAAACAAACTAAAGCAGATAAAAAAACAAAGATGTTTTCAAGTTAATGGCAGATGAGGCAAATATTTGACGATTTGTAATTAAAAAAAAAACATCATAACTAGTGCAGAGTTTTAGGCCATCAAGCATGTATTCAAGGGCTGGGGAAATGGGTACATTTCTCTTTCCCAAAAAATCAATCAAATATGGGGGTTTATTCCATTAAGTTTCTAAAAACAAATTTTTTTAAATTTTTTGGTTCATTTGAAAATGATCCTTGCTTGGCTACAAGCAGATATTAATTCGGCTCTCCTGAAAAAGTGATCATAACAATGCAGAAACTAATTCCGTAAATTATTTGCTCCGTCTGACCTTGCCTGTACATATTAAAATGATGTTTGTTTTCTATAACTGGCCTTCGTTTTTCTCATCTTTCAATATTTACATACAAAATATGTGATTTTGAAAATATTATTTCGTTTAAACTTTAAAGTGGATATTATTGAAATATAAACAAACCAAACACACAAAAAAAAAATAAAATTCAATTATAAACAGAGTAGAAATATTGAAAAATACGAGTGTATACAAGAGTGTGACCAGAAAAAACAACAAATCCAATCACCATAAACTAATGGATGATCGATCTTGGTTAAGGGCAAAAGCAAAGTGGAATCATACCAGGTGGGCACATTAAATCAGTGGATTATTTTCACCGATTATATTTTGATTTCCCTTGGTTTGAAGTTAATGGAAGGTATATTTTCTTCCATTTCGGCTTAAACGCCAAAAAAATATGCTTAATTTTTATGCCACATTAATGTGGCCTTTATCCGTCCATCGCAAAAGCTTATAATCGCTCTAGTAGGTAGTTTATTTTTCCACATGAAATGGAAAATTACAGGAAACGATAAATTCAGATTTTAGAGTGACCTTAAAGGATCCATTATTCGAGAGCTGGCGAAAGAAGTTGCCGAATAACTGATAATTTCACATCTATTAGCTTTCATACGAATAACATTTATTCGAATAATACTTATGGGTATAATTTTCATGTGAACAATTAATTGTTCGAATAATTTTTATTGGATCTAGTTTTTTACGAATATATTTTATTTTATTACAATAATATTTACTCTGATAATTTTTATTCGAATAATTTGTATTCGGAAATATTTAAACGAAACATTCATTTAACCGTTCATATAATCTTTATTCGGATACTATGATTTCAAGAATATTTGTTTGAATAAATTTATAATCGAACAATTTTTATTGGAACAAATGTTATTCGAATAATATTTTTCTCTGATAATGATATTCAAATAAGTTGGTTTTTATTATCTGTAATTCAGATAATAAATTGAAAATTTTATTCGAGCATGGCTCAAGAATAAATTATAGGTGACTAATTTCTATTCACATAATTATTACATATATGCATAATATATAATCGAATAAGTTTTATTCGAATAATTTGTCTTAATTTTGGTTTATTCCAGTAATTTTTATTTAAATAAAAGTAACTAAAGAAACTAAACTATTAATGAATTTCTCAAGTCGACGTAAAGTCTCTATATATTTTCCTATAGATTGCGATTTTACTGCTACGTTACGTTATGTGGGGCTAACGATCTTTCACATAAACAAATGCTATTCGCAAAATAAATGACCGTATAAAGAAAGAGCTACATTGTCGAGTCAATTTAAACTTTTGTTTAACTAATCACTAATAGCACATATTCATAAAAATTGACGTTCCAGTGAATTGAGGAAACATTTCAAGTTACTTTACGTTGCGTTACGTTTCATTTAAGAGTACTCAACTTCCTTGTTTGAAATGAAAGTAGAAGAAAGAACTTTAAAATTTAATATTAACCACTTCACCTGAGCAAGTATTTAAAATGGTGAAGCTTTTTACCCCCCACCAATAAATAAACAAATAGAAGTGGCTCAATACTTTGTTTGGTCTGGTCATTCATTCAAAATGATGACTAAAAGTAAACAATAAAAAAAAAATGTGTCGAAGAAGAATCAAAGGAAAAACTAGTGTTTATTTATCATTCTACGAGTATTAACATAATTGCATCACTAGTATCTCCCATCCATCCATCCATCCATCGGGTATCTGTCTGTCTAGTGGTCAGTCTGTCATATTTGTTTTGTTTATTGTGATGTCGCAGAATGAATGAGTTAATTATGAAAGCGAGACGAAATTTTAGTTGGTTTTATTTTGTGTATTTTAAAACATTGTATATGATCGACTGAGTGAATGAATGGACGACTGGACTGAATTTCATATGCACGAGACACTTTTAGAAAAGAATGTGAGATGTGTTAGTGATATCTATGACAATGACAATGGTGATGGTGAAGCTGAAGCTGAAGCCGCTGTTGGTATTATCGCTGATATTGGGACACTTGTGTCAACGCCTACATCAGCACAATTAAGCTCACACGCAAACGCACACGCGTGAACACACAGGCACACACACAAACAAATATTTTTTAAAAGCAACAAACAAAACAATCTTAACCAACGAACGCACTTTTTATATTTAAATTTTAAAAGCATGACAAATGAAGACGACACCACTTTTGGTGACCATTAACTGGAGTTGTTGTTATTGGGTGATTGTCGATCATGTTTTGTTTATTTTTATCTTTCGCTGTTCAGCAGCATGACAACAAAGTGTATGCCTTTAAGGTTTTAATAGATTTTGGCTCAGGTTAATTCATCTCTTGTCATTTTAAGGTGTCACTGAAATGAATCGGGAAGTAAGTCGTTTATCGAAACAAAAGGTTTTCATAAAAGTTTTTTTCAATTAAAATGATTCAATGCTAATTTTAAACAATACTTAACAGAAAAAAGTACCTTTAAGAAGCTCCTTTTAAGATGTGACCTTTTAAAAAAGTTCCTTTTAAAAAAAGGTATGTGCTTTAAATAAAATATATTTAAAAAAAAATTAACTAAAAAAGTACATTTTAAGTAATTCCCTTTTAAAATATAACTTAAAAACAGTACTTTTTATGATTGAGTTTTTTTTCACAGCATTTAAGCTACGCTCACAAATTACAGCTTTTAAATTGATTTTTAAATTCTTAAATATCAATTTTTTTTAATTTCATAATAATTTACACAATTTTATGATAATTTTTTATTGAATTTTATTTCCCATTGAAAAAAAACCCACATAAAATTTATGCACGACGAGTATTGCGCAGATGAGATAAAGTAAATAAAAAAAAACAAAAAAAAGGTTGGAAAGATGTAACATCTTAAATTATGAAGGGTGTGAGTGTGTACGTCTGTGGCTGTGTTGCATTTTTATGTTAATAACTAATATATGACGCGACATGTTGCACACACGTAACAAATATGCAATACGAACAACAAGTGCAGAGTAGATGGTGCCTTTTTTTTTATATTTTCAAACATAAACGGCAGCTAAAATGACTTGAATGAGAAAAATTTTTATTGTAGGAAATACCTTTGAAAACAACTCCGCACATTCGGAGATGAATGATGTGTCTTCTTTATTTTTACTTCTTCTATTTTTTTACGTTTGCCATTTAATAGCGAAACTCATCTGCACTTTATGCTCAAAACAACAGCATTAAAGGCACATAAAATTGCACTAAACTGGAATCGTAGTTTAAAACGTTACACGGTGGGTTAGATCGCTAAACTGCGGCTGATAAATATTTATTTGCTGAATTTCATAAACGAGATTGTGAAATCGTGTATTTCAAAGGCATAGAAGAGGCTCTTGGCATTCACAGAACACGCTGCTCATAGTTTTAAATTTAGTAGGGCACTTCATAAAGTTCATACAAATTATCCATAATTCCATCCCAGTCCTTCTGCCTAAAAAAATTCACCGCCACGCTTCCAAGGAACTGGTACTTAACGCCCTTTCCGCTTAGGGACTTCTCACTTGACTAGTTAAATACCACTGGCGGTTTGAGTAAATTTTAAATTATTTTGAATCAGCCCCACTGTGCACTCTTTTTAAGTCGAAAACTTCAAAGAGTGAATTGAAAAATAAATGCTTGAAATAATTTGAGGACACCGGCTTTGTAAAAGGTTTTAAGCTGTTGTGCTAAGAAAGCCTTTGCTAGAAAAATTCTGCTAAATTCTGCAAAAAGTACTTTTGGAAAAAAGTGCCTTGGGAAAAAGTACCTTTTAGGGAAAAATATCTATATAAATTCGTTTCAGAAAAAAGTACATATACAGCCATGTCACAGATATCTAGTCCGATCGGAAACGGAATTCAATTTGTATTTTGGTTCTTCAAAAAGTAAGTAACGGAAATACCTTTCGGAATAAAACCACGTTTTGATAATGAAAATTTCATTTTTCGGTTTTTTAAGAATTAAAATACGGATAGAATTCTGTTTCTGAACGGAATAGATCTAAGTTTTTTGTATACCAGCCTCATACGACTGTCTGTCATGAAGATCTTTAATTGTCTCTAATATATTTATGTATATTTTCAAAATTGCATTCTTTTACGGCTCTGCTTAAGGTTCACATTAATGTTGCATAGAAATGGGCATAAATACGGCAACAAACAAAATAAGAAGATGGAAGGAAAATTAATTACAATTTTTAGCATTAAATGAAGTAAAGTGCGTTTTAGCAAATCATAAAATTTACTCAAGCCAACATTTGCGCCATTGTTTTCTTGGCTGACGTTGATGAAGCTTAAACAGAATGAAGAGTTCGGAAAAGGCATCTACTTAACATTTGTTGGCTGCAATTATTAGATGCGGCAGCGGCAGCAGCAGCTTATATTACAGTATTTAATTGTAGTATTAGTTAAGTGTTTGGTTGCTTGCAAGATTTTGTAGATCTTGGCTGTTTAGCTGAAACATAATAAATACTTAACGATCCAAAAAAAAAAGAAGATGTTTTTTTCTTAAGATCAAAGGTAAAGCATTACAGGAAAAAAATCTCTGCTTTAAAATTTTTGTTTTACTTCGTTTTGGCCATCTTAAAAGACTGCCTGCCTGCCACCATCTTCATAATCATCATCTGCAACATCATACAAATACACACACACACTCACTCACCATAATTTTATTTTTTAAATGGAGGCCAGCTCTATTGTTTCTTCAAGCCAAAGAACTAAAAGTTAATGCTAGAAAAAGAAGAGTTAGAAATTGTATTAGAGACGAAGAAGTAACATTAGAAACATTAACATAATATTGTTAAATTCTCACAGTAATAAGAAAAAGAAGTTACGATTAAATTTACAGTTCTTAATCGCCTCTTTTTTTTATATATATAAATTAAAAAAAAAAAATTATATTCTTTTTTTGAAGTCATAAATTCCACACGGATTAAAATTCTGAACTTCATTTTTCCTTTATTAGATTTAAAACTTTAATCTGTATTCTAAACTCATGTGCGTTTAAAATTTAAACAAAATTTTGGTTTATAAAATTCATATTTTTCTTAATGTTCTCTTATTTTATTGCTCACTTTAGAGTCTTTTAAAGCTTTTTAATAACTTCACATTGTTGATGATGGAGTGATTTATAGATGTTAGAAATATTTCAGGTATAAACGATTGTACGAGTGTTACAGGCACCGAATATTTTCATAAAACTGATGTAACAAAATTTTGTAACAAAAATTTCTATGATAATTTTTTATTTAACTCCCCCCTCTATTAAAAATATCAGCATAAATCCATGGTTTTGAAATAAATTTCAATATTTATTACATAAATATTAAATATATTTGTTTTTGTATTATTACGAATAAACGTAATTATTATTCGAACTTACTCGTATATTGATGTACATATGAAAAAAAATTTTATCAGGCTCAAGTTCAGTTTTATTGAATTAATGAAAATTCAAATTACTAAGAGTTATTTTTTATGTTGAAAAATATTATTATTTATATCCAATCAGTTTTTAGCAGAACGTATCAGTATACGGATTTAAAGGCCGCTACACCTCTCATCAGCGTGCATTTCTCCATCTTTACAATTTTCGTAAAGTGGATACTAATTGGGAAGAATATCAACTATTTAACAACGTTTTCAACAGAAATAGAATACGAGAATTAATTTAATTCATTTTTTTATTCTATTTTTACACATTGAAAACAACTTTGGTTAGTACGAACTTCCCCATTGGAAATTACTAATAATCAACACAAACTCATAGTCCGTTATCTTCAAAGTATTCTACTTTGTAATTTACCTTTTTTGTTGTTTCCAAAATACCGTTGAGGTAAAAATCCTTGCGCCCGGTTGATTGTCAATTATGCAACGCACGGGTAGCACACATTGGTGTTGTGATTTCTAGAAAAAAATTAATTGGCTTTTTCCACGCCTTAGATTCCTTTGGCGTATTACCTATGAAAGTTATGTGCCAGTATAAAAGGAAATATGATGAACAATGCTACTCTTATAGAAGGTGAATAGGCCGCTAAAGTGTCCGCCCAAGATCTGTCCGCTTAAGATCAAAGTCGACAAAAACTTAATTTCTAGTGATTATCTTTCGATGTTCGGCCAGTAACCATACACTCGTGGTAACACGGCATCCGCCGTCAAATCCTACGTATGAATGCCTTCTGGAATGTTAGAGATGTGTTGTTTCTTGATTGGACTCACCTAAGGATGTTCCAACTCCTTGGTGAAGGATATGCTGTCAGGCTTAGTGCTAATCTCAATGGGTGGCATGTTTCTGTGATCGGTTATTGTTGCGGACGATTTTCTTCTCAATTATACGGAGAAAAAGATCCCCATTTTTTTCAAACAGGGAAAATTATCCCAATGGGTAGTTACCACAGAGAACAATCTCATTTTAGACACTAGAAGCGCTGCAATGCAAAGTACAGTGGGCGGAAAGGTCAAACGAATAATATTTTGGTTTACTTTCCACTTTTAATTATTTTATTATGATTAGAAATATTAAGTGACATTTTTCAAATACAAAACAGTTTTGTAAGATAAACTGCCCTCTTTCGGTTTTTTAATTAAAAAATAAAATAAAAACATTTCAAATTGTCACAATAAATTGTAGATTTAATGACAATGAATGAATTTCTTTAAAATGTTGAATTAAAAAAAATTGTATTTCATTTAACCAACACCAATAACCAATAATTTAAGTGATTAAATCCGTAACAAACCACAAGTGAATTACAGTTATTTAAATATAAATTATCGTTTGTTTATTTAAACTTGTGTTTTTGTTTTTCTTACAACAAAAAATACAAAACCCCATCATGTGGTTTAACAGCTAATTAACAATTATTAAAAGTCTCTTTGCACGGGCTCAGTGTTACTTCATACAAAATTAACCCAGAAAACTAAAATTGAATAAAAAACTCAACAACAAGAAAAAAATGCATGGAAAAGATGAACAATAAAATTTACAAAATAAATAGACAGACAAACAAACAAACAGACACTCTCATGAGCAGCACCCACTGATGAAATTATTCACACAATAAACAAATAAAAAAAAGTTGAAATAGAAAAAAAGATCACAATAGATTATCTGTGTTTTCAAAACGAAACTGTAACAAACAGTCGGTTTGAATTCAAATATATTTTTTTTTTATTTTTATTTTTTTTTTTATTTTGTAGCTTCTTCCCGCATCCAACAAACACTTGATATCAACCAAACCCAGCAGTTCACCTGCTGGGAGTTGCTGTGGTTTAAAAGTTTAAATTCTATATCTCTGTATCTTGTATCTTAAGTCGTCACAAGAAAAAGTTACACCGCAGAGACACATGAAAACTATCGATTTCATTTGATTGAATTATTAAAAGAAAATTATTGAGAAAATATTTCAGATGACTTAAACAAATCACTTTAATTTTCTTATACATATATTTTTTGTTAAATATTTATAAAGTATTTAATGTGAAACAGTTCATGCGAATGCTTAAACGAGAGTTTAGTTTTAAACTCATCTTACATTTGAAACAGCGGCATATGGTGCTGCACAATCACACACTTTGTGGTTTTTCTAATAACAAATATTATTTCAACGATATTTGATTTCCTTAAATGAAAATTTAGATTGATTTATTTCGAAACGTTTAGGAGAATAAGTGTGAGTATGGTGAATCATATAAATGTACGGAGAGGCAGATGGAGCAAATATTTAGCGAAATAATCGGGATTATGGCGAAGCATAAAATTCACCCGTTGTTTGTGGTAGCAGGAAAATAAAAGAGCTCACACTTAAGATTACTATTTGATATTTTCTCACATTTTTCATTTCATATTCCAAACAAAAGTCTCCATTTTGTATTCCCGACTACATTCATTCCTGAACAAAATCGGAGTTTGAACGAAATAAGCAAATACTCCCAACAGATTAGCAACCCTCAGTTCAGTACTAAGCCACCTTCATATATTTATAAATTTATTTCCGAAATGGTTGTCATAAAGGGTATCCCAAAATTAACGCAAGATTTGAATTTGTCGCCATTTTTGCAGTAGTGCCAAAGTGGTGGTAATCCTCAAAAGAATAGCTGACAGTTTAGGGTTAGTAAAAATGGAGCGTTATACGATAGATAGTAATTAGGTTTCAGTTGTTGTTTTAATTGAATTTCCTAAGCATAGAGAAACAGATCTTTAGTAGGTATTTGTGATGTTACGAATACTCGTATTCTAGTATTCGATTATTCGCCTATTTTTAGATATTCGTATTCGCCAAATTCAAGCGAATATTTCTCGAATAATTTGCACATACTTTCCAAAGGAAAAAAACAAAGTTTAAAAAAGTACATAAAATATACAAAAATATATTCATTTATAATAATTTTTATTTAAGAAAGAAATCCTATTATCTTTGACGCAAGATAATAATCTTCTTAAAAAACAAACGAAAATTATATTTCGTAACTATCATTTAAAAATTAAAAGTTAAAGTCTTATATGTATATTCATATCATGTTAAGTTAGTAATAAATTCTCAGTAGAGGAATGTTGGACTTAAAAAATGGAACAACTAAAATTTAAGATGTGAAATTCCAAAAAGCACTGAATTCCTAATTAAAACGCAAACAAAATCTCAGAGTATGTAAGTAAAAATGTTCAATAGACGTCTTCAAATATTCCGCATCTCAATGTCATAATAATGTTAAATACCTAAAGTTGTGTGACAGTTTTTTTTTTATTTATTGTTACTGACCCAAATGACGGGATTTTTTCCAATTAAATTTGAAATATTTTTTTTTTTTTTAATTAGGACCAGCACTCAGCGGATGACCCCTACGTAGTATGCAGTGCATTGTGCCGGAACTCAGTGAGAGGGATAGGGTAGAGAAGATAGATGTTGAAAATTTAGAAGCCTTAATTAACTTTTTTAGAACTCTGCTTTGCGCGTTATGTTAATGTTTAAGGCAGTGTTGAGGCGCATCCGGTGTTACGTAGACGCATTAACTTTGTTAAGCTGTATTGGCAGGCATTTTATTAATTGTGTTAATTCACCGACGTTTCTGCTAACCGACGAAGGAGGGCGATGTTGTGTACATTAGCTTGGAACAGCTTCAATCGCCGTCGGAACAGGTTTTAGTGGCCAGTACTATGCCTTCATCACTTAAATAGTCCGACAACAATTAATTCAATGTCTCACTAGTGTACGAGTACATTAGAGAAATTAATGATGTTGATTGACTTGCTCTGGCCAGGGTTTGAACCCAGGCCCCGACATTGTTTGCTTCGTAGTCAACGCGCTAACCACTTCAGCGAACACCACGCTCCAAATATTATGTGACTTTAAGCCTTAAAAGTAATATTCATATTCGTATTCGCGAATACTAAAAATTGATATTCGTAACATCACTAGTAGGTATACGCTGTAGAGAGCTTCTTGAAATTTTCAATTCTTTACTACGCCACCGAATTGAGGTTTCTGGATTGTCAGCGAGACATTTACGCATTGCTTTGATATTGACATTTGAACGGATTGTTTTTGGAAGACCACTGTATTTGGCGACTCCTATATATCCAGTCTTCCTGAATTTTTCAATCAGTTTCTTCACTATTGACGAAGTTAAAACACTAATCCGATCATACTTATATTTAAAATTTTCGAACTGCGGTCGCCAATCTTTCATTATATTTGAAATATTGTCAATTTACATGCATTATAACGAACTGCAAGAAACACCGATGAAACAACACGAAAAAAAAATAAAATAATTGTAAAAATCAGTACGCAAATAGAGCATTCTTCATTTATTAAATAAGACAAATTTGTTTAATTGTTTTTGGAAACTCAATTCCCTATATTCGTAAATTGTTATTTAATTTGTGAATTGTGTATTTTCATCTCGGTTTAACTCTACATTTTAACTTTACACAAATTGTCGATGAATAAGTCTCAGATATCGCCGATGGCTCCTTCCTTTCCATTAACCTACCAAATATTTGCTTGCCTCTTTTTTAATTGATTTAAATAAAAAGATATTTTCAGTTTTTAATTAATTTCATAAAAATTTCGTTTTTATATTTATTTCATATTTTTTTTCTATTTAAGTTATTTTTTGTTGTTTCAATTAAAATTACTAATAATAAATTTTTATATAGACTTAAAAAAATATGTGTTTTATTAAATCCTACAATTAAGTACAACACTATTTATACAACTATAATTTAAATTTATGGTTACATTTTTTATATTATTTTATACAATCATAAATAATGTTTTTTTTTTAACGACTAAATTTATGTATAAATGGAAAATAACTGGTTAAGTTTTAAAAAATTATAAACGAAGAGTTTTTTTATTTTTTATAGTAAAAAAGTGAGTAAAGGAGAAAGACAGAGGGAGAGATTTTAAAAATATTAAAAATTGTGTTCAAAATTAAACAGAAAGGAAACGTTATTGCAAAATAAGGGTGGCGAAGAGGTGGGTGTGGTTGTAGGTGTTGTGGTTGACGAATAGTTTCGAAAAATCACAAGCGTGAAATATGTGATCACGAAAGTTATTTTTCTGAACTGGGGGGTTACTCTGTACTTCGAATCGAAATGCGTGTACTTTTCAGGCTGCCGGAGAAAACTTCGGTTTGAAACAAAATGCTGAAAAGGGATGAATGCAAGAATTTGTAGTCCATATAAATTTCCTACTTTCAACTGGTCATTCATTCTCCTTGAATTTTTCAAAAAATTTGATAAGGATGTTTACAGTTCAGTGCTGCCCGCTTAACATATTGGCTACTTTTTACCCCCATTAAAAAAAATCTTAATTCTATGCGAAAATAGAAAAAAAGAAGATACGCAAAACTGCATATCGGAATTCCTATGAAGAAAAAGAAAAAATACATAAGTATATGTTGCGGCAACACTGTACGGTGCACAAGAATTTTGCTTAATTTTAAATCCACATAAAATGCCAGGAGCCCAGAATGCAAGAAATTACAAGAAAGCTACTTTTTAGAATTTTTGTTTTTGCTAAACCTTTTAAAGCATACTTTCGGGATAAGCAAAGTATTAAAGTCGAGCGCTAGATATCTTAAGCTCATCCTTAAGATGTGCTGTTAGTTTGTAAAGAAAAAGTACAACAGATATTTATTATTACATCGAGAAGAATAAGAAAAGGCCTAATATTTCAGATTGGGACAGATCTATTCGAAATCTGTTTATCAAAATCGATATTAGCAGCACCCCAATGAAAGTGAAATCAACACTCATGGCGTTTCTTGTAAAAAATTTTTTTTTTTGGTTTTTCAGCAAACGCAACCCGCAAACCGATTGCTCGTCTCTACAAAACAACAAGGATCTTTATCCGGAATCGAACCGACAACGCCCGGACTACAAGGGTAGCCACGGAGGCACCCAAGTAGCATTCTATGCTCCAAAGAAAGCCTCCTTAGATCTGTTTTTTTATTTAGAATGGAACCAATTGAAATCCAATAAAATGAATTCTATTTCCACGTGTTTTTCCCCTCTGTTAAATTTTCAAAAATAAATCCGTTTGTTTTATAGAAATCATGTTTTTTCAATTTTTTTTTTATTAATATTTCTTTGTTTCTTTTTCATGTTTATGTATATATTTACATTTTTTATGGTTTTTTTTTATTAATTTTAATTTTTTATGCTTTTTTTCTTTTCTCTTTAATAATTTTACACTAATGAGGAACCTTTTTCTTTATATTAATTTTTATGTTTTATATTTTGAAAATTGTCTTCCCGTTTTTTTCTAGTTTTTTTCTTTTTATTGTTTTTGTTTTACTATTTTTTACCCTTGAGATCATCTAAAAAAAGTAAATTTGAAAATAAATTAGAAAAATAATTTGCAAAAAAAAAAAAGTAACAACACAATATTTAAGTTTAAATAGTTTTTAATAATTTATATTTTTTAGACTTTTTTCAATTTTTGTTTTATTTATAATTTCAAGTATAAAAATTTATTTTGATCAAATTTTTTTTAATTTCTTCGTGTTTTAATTTCGTTATAAAAAAATGGCTTAAAAATTAATAAATTCAATATACAAAAAAAGTTATTAGTGTTTTTTTAATATTTATTAAACTTTAGTTTTAATGCTAATAAAGAAAATAAAAATGAAATAATTATAAAAGTATGACTTATGTTTTTGTTGCTTAACAAAACTGTTAAAACATAAAATTAAAATAAGAAGTCCTGGAAATCTGTGTTAATTCTTCAAAACCTTATTTTTGGTACATGAATTCCCAAGTGGTCTTTTTTTTGTTGTCAAATAATTTTGGTTTTATTTTTGGATTAAAATAAAAAACAGTATGGCAATCCCAGCACAAGATTCTCAATTGTCGTCAGTATTTTTGAGTTTGAGCGAAAATAATTAGTTTTCAATACAACACAAGAACAATATCGTTCGGTTTTTAGTGCGATTCCGTTATGGAATTCCATCAGCTGCTTGATAATCCCCTCTCTCTCAACAGATTTAAATTTAGTGAATCTTATAATTGGCTTTGTTTGAAGTTACTCTTATTTTTCTTTTGTAAAACAATTGGTTTTAATCGGCCATGAGTTTTAGCATCCGAATTAACAAAAAAAAAATTGTTTTTATAAATTTTTTTTTTTTAAAGTTAATTTTCACCCGCTTTTCCATATCTGGCTTTCAAAAACTATTAGTAGTCATAGAACTTCATCGATTGTTCTTTGGCTGGGATGTCAAATGTATCTTTTCTTTTAATGAAAAATTTTAAACAAAATTTAAAATAGAGACTAAACATTTTGTAGTTTAAAATAAATTATAATAAAAAATAGTAAAATAAAGTTTTATTTTTTTTTATAAATTATAAATGTCTAATGTCTTCGTTTGTTTTGCAATTATTTATTGATATTTTTAAGGAAAATTAAAATTAATCTACATATAAATATATCAAAAATAAATTTTAAATAATAGAAAATAATTAATATTTTATATGCAAATAGTTTAAGTCAAGGTGTTTTTTTTTTCATATTTTTCACATATTTTTTTTTTTCTTTCTTCGTTTTGTCTAAAACTAAGCTTAGAAATAAATTGTTTAAAATTAAAAACTAGTATTTACATTAAACAGCTCTTTGCATAAAAAAGAGCTTAAAAAATCAAACAACTAAGTAAAAGAGAAAAGAGTAGAATGATGGAGAGAGAGAGATAGCAAGAAAGTAGGGTTATGTACAATATATAAATTTTACTTTTTACTAAAACATGCGTCAAGTAAGAGATTTTCTTTTCGTATTAAAGAAGCCTTTATTTGGTATTTTTGTTTTTAAATTAAAAAGTCATATTTAAATTTTTTACATAAAAATCAGCTTCAATAACACAGAAGAGAGTAGATTGCTTAAAGAGGGGCGCACAGCCCCTTAGCAAAGAGAAGAGAGTAAAGTTTAAGGAATGTGTATATTTAAAAGTTAATTACTTAATGATTTTGTTTCTAAATTAGTTTTGTTTTTTTTTTGTTTTGTCTATAATCATACACAATGTTCCATTTAGAAAACAAATAATAAAGTTTTTTTTTTAGTCATATAATAAATCATATAAATCAGTCAGTCCATTTTTGCTTTAAACTTATATAAAAAAAGGAGTAGTAATAATAGTTGCCTAACTTTTCTATAAGATAAATTGAGTTGGGGGAGAATATTTAAGAATATCGGGGACAGAATAATATGAAAATAGTGTATGTATGGATTGGAGAAGTTTAAAATTTAATGAGTAGTTTTGTGTGGTTTTATTTATAAAAACTATAAAAATATTCAACAGCGCTCGGTTTCCTTAAAACTTGATATCTTTTTTTACTTTAACGTTTACTTTAAACCTAAAATTTGTTGCTAAAAAGTGTGTAGAATGCTCTATATATGAGGTGTACCACATACTATGGATCTTTGGGCCGACGACGTCGTAACCGCTGAGGTGGTGGAGGAACCGCAACCTCCGTTTACACCTTGAGTCGCTAACGAAGGCCATCTTTGGGAACAGTAAGCACTTTCCCCCAGCACAGAGATTCTTTTACTATTCTCTGTATTTGAAGAGCTGGCTCCATAGTCTTTGGTTGTTGCATGTGTAGCGCTATTGTGCGAGCCACCAGCAACGGCTCCCATTAATTGAGATGCGCGATGCATTAGAGATGGATCGGTATTGAGCTGCTTCTGAGATTTGGCCCTCTGCAAAGGCTGTATTTGCCCCACACCACAAAATTCTGAATTGGCATTATTATCGGCAGCATAATTGGACAAGGCACCACCATACAAAGAAGTATTCATGAGACATTCATCGGTGGACGCAGAACTGGCAATATTATTTACAGATTTATCCCAAGTATTTTTAATAATATTAGGATTGGAATTATCGAAAGTTAGGCCGGAACTGGAGCCTCGTTTGACACCCAAAGCTGCTACAGCCACACTGGACAAGCCGCCCGTATTATGATGCAAAGTGGCCACAGCATTTTGTTCATTCTGTTTCCGTGCCTCCGCATCGTCTTTCTCTTGGGCACGCTTACGTTTGCGTTTCATGCAAAATACCACACATGCGGCTACAACAGCAATCAAAGGCATGGCTACCGAGAGTATGGCTATTAATATCACTTGACCGCTAGTCAATCCATCACTTCTAACCTGTGTGGTGGCCTCAAATTGTCTAGCATCAAAGGTGGCCGAAGAATAAGATTCTTCATCACATTGTTGGCCACGAAAACCATTCGCACACACACAATGAAAACTATTAACACGATTAACACAAGTACCACCATTATGACAGGGCACCGAACTGCATTCATCAATATCCACCGAACAATCTTTGCCAGTGAAACCAGCTCGGCAGGCACACTGATAGTCGTTACTTAAATTCGTACAAGTACCACCGTTGGCACACGGTTTAGTCAAACACAAATCAACTATCTCCGAGCATAAAGAACCAAAGAAACCAGCCACACATTGACATCTAAATTGATTAATTAAATCGACACACGTACCACCATTTTGGCAAGGATTACCTTGACAATCGTCTATGTTGTCTTGACACAGGCCACCCGTAAAACCGCTTGGACATTGGCATTTGGGCGAGCCATTCGCTGTTACCAAACATGTACCTTTGTTTCGGCAAGGATTGGGAGCACAAGTATCCACATGCACCTCACACATATTGCCGCTATAACCATTCGGACACTGACACTGGAAACCCTTCGAAGAATCACGGCACGTGCCATGGATGCACGGTTCATCGCTACATGTTATAACTTTAGCTTCACACAAACGTCCCGACCAGCCCTTTTTACAATCACATTTGTAACCACGTTTCGAAGCTTCTTCAATACAACTGCCTGAATTTTGACAAGGATTCTCTTCGGTACAGGAATTGATTTCATTTTGGCAATCGGGTCCATTATATCCAGGAGGGCACATGCAAGTATAAAGACCTTGACCGGTATTAAAACAGGTGCCTCCATTTTGACAAGGACGATGATTGGTACAATAGTTCAAGTCTTGATTGCAAAATAAACCACCCCAACCTTCATTGCAAATACATTGCCAGGGCTTGGCGCAGGTGCCGTGCACGCAACCCGGATAGGCTTCACATTCATTGCAGAGAGGCCCCTTCCAGCCGGCTTGACAACTAAAAAGAGACACAAAAAAAAAAGAAATAAAATTAGTTCTGTATTAAAATTATAAACAGAACAAATATAAGTAAAGAAAATACTTTATTACAACATAATATAGACGCAAAAACTTAAGATGTCGAATTTAATTCGTCGGATTTAAGCAAAAATAAAACAAAATGCAAATAGAAATGTTTGGATTTCTTCGCTCATGTGCCCCAAGCAAAACTGTCAATTTGCCCTAACCTTGGCTAACAGTGTTCACCATATTGTTTACTTCCTATTAGCTTTTGGTGATACTTTGCTCTAGAAACCGCATTAGTTAAATACTCTAAATTATTATTATTTTTATTCAAAACATGTTTACTCAGATATGGGAGTCGGATGAGCAGTAAAATCAAATGCGAGCAAGTGATATTAATAATTTGCAAAATATGCTTGAATAATTTCGAAATATGCCTTGCGCATGACTCTATTTATAACTAATGCCATTGAGATCAATAAAAAAAAAAACCGTCAACTACTACTGTTGCCAATTTAAGCTCCAAGTCACCTTAGAAATAATGTAAAATGTAGCCTGACCTATTTAAATATTCGCAGCTAATATGTGAGTAAAAGTATAAGCAGTGAAACGTTGCTTGCATGCCGCTGACTTCAAAGCGGCTTTAAAAAAAATTTAAATTTGCACACATTTGTGTGTTTTTTGCGAAATATATTTATTTAAATTTTTTAATTGTTTGTATTTATTTCTTTTGCGACAAAATTATAATAAATTTGTTACGTTTGACACATTTTGAAAGTATTGCAAATTGATTTCTTTAACAAGATCACTTCATTAGCACAAGACTTGTAACCTCCAAGCAATTTTTTATTCTTTATATGATTTAATCAAAATATAATAAACTCTCTTAAACAAAATAACAGCCGCAAGCTTCAGCAAAAGAAAGAAAGAAAACAAAACGGAATATTTTTTTTTTGTTTGATTACTTTAAAGTGAACGCATTTTGAGTGGAGTGTTGTGTTCTCTTTATCAAGCTGAACGAATTGTAGCATGTCGACTGGTCAAAGATTTTTCAAGTACCACAAAACAAAGTTAAAGAAACAAAAAAAAAAAAAGAACTAAAGAAATCAATGAAAAATTTAAATAAATCAAAGAAATGAACGACTTAAAGCAGCCAAGTATTTGAAACCGTTTTAAAAGACCCTTCAGGCAACAACAGGGTCCCGTAAAAAGATACACACAAACAGACGCGCTAGCGCACTAAAAATACACGACGCCGATGGCATATTGAAGAAGACAAATCACCTGTTAAACAGATTTCTGCTAGAGTTGTTGTTAAAATGTTGCATGTGGCAAAAGTACTGTATGTTGTTGCAACAATGCAAACAGACAAGCGTAAATTAACATGACAACTTAAAGTCTTGTGTGAGTACAAATTTTCCATTAAAAAAAAGGGGGAAAGAAAAATCAGTTTTTAAGATAAAATAAAACAAAAAATATTTTAATCTCTGGTGGAAACAACAAACAAAAAAAAAAACCAAAAGAAATATCTGTTTAAAAAGAAAATATTTAAATATAAATTAACAGAAAGAAATTTGAAAAGTGCTTTTGAAACTGCGTTCATTTATTCTTCTTTTTTTTTCTACTTGTGCTGCCACATCGCAAAATACTCATTTTTAATTTTCTTTGTGGCTGTTTTGTTGTTCTTCAGAAATGTATTAAATAAGTAATGAATGGTGGGGGTCCAGGGAAAGCTTATTTAGTCTGTGTGTGCGAGAGTTTGTATGTGACCATTTTTGCAAATTATTTCTCACGATTAATTTAAAACATTTTTTTAAGTCTCTATAAATGGTTGGGGGTTTTATTTTAAGGAAACCAGTCTCACTGTCATTTAGAAGTGATACAACAGCTTTTATAATGTTCTTGTTGTTGTTGCAGTTGTTGCACATACACACAAACACACACAATGCGCAAAAATTGCAGTAAAATATTCTTAAGGCTTAATTAAAAATTATTATTAAAATTAATTAAAATGAGAGTGGGTGTTAGAAGAAAAAGAAAAAAATACTCGTATATACGGTTTTAAATATTAAAGTATTTTTTGACATATTTTTGTTTTTATTCAAATATTAAGGTCAAAGGTTAATTGCTATAAAAAAAATTATATTTTCAGCATAATTGTGCCGAGAAAACAAAATCACAGCAACAGGAAATTAAAAATTTAGCACGAAAAACAATAAAATCAATTCACAAGGGAATTGTAGGAATCTCTAAGTATTTCTATTCATAACTTGTGAAATTTGACTTGTTCTATTGCTACAGGTACAGACATTACTACGGATCAGGCTGAATACAGCCTGATTACGGGAGAAAAATCTTGAGCTTTTCTTTAATCTAGTACTTGGCGTAGTCGAAATACGCCACCCGTAATCAGGCTGATTGTTTTAAGTATGTTCGAAAATTCGAAAAATACATTTCTTCTTGAGCTGTTATAGTCTATCGATTATTTTTATATTTAAGCAATACGATTGACTTTTTAGCATTTTCGAAATTAAATTCTAATATTCGAACATGATGAATTTCATTAGATTTCAGCCCATGCTATATAAAATCTCGGGTTTTATAAATTTTCATGTAAAAATGGTATTACAGGACGGATCCCGACCTTGTTCCAACATTAATAATTTGATGCATTTCAAAATTTAGTTCGAATTTTCAAAGATATAACAAATTATTCGAGTTACTTTGATAGCAGCAACTGTTCCAGAGGGCATGAGGCATATTTTAAAGAAATTTAGGACTTATTTTAGATGGAAATATGTATGTTTGAAAATTCGAACTTAATTTCGAAAAAATCATTTATTAGCAATATATATAATATTATATGACTAGCTATCGTAACTTAAATCTATAAAATTAAATTTTACGTATTTTCGAACATATAATTTTTAAGTATTTTAGCTATAAATTTAATGTTTTTCTGTTAATTTTGTTACGCAACATTAATATTGTCCTAAGTTTGAAAATTCTTAATTAATATAGTGCAAAATATATGGTATAGACCCGAAAGATTGAACTATAAAAGTGTTTTTTAATGTGCAGAGCTTTCCTCTCCTAAAATGATGTGTACATTGTAGTAAAAATTAAGCATTAGACAAATTTTTGTTAAGTCCGGGGTTATTCTTTAAACTAGGCCTTGCTGCTACAGAAACGTATTTTCGTGATCATAATATAATGAAACTTAAAATATAAGGTCTCCCCACAGAGGTGACCTCACAGGCTAATTTTGAAAGTTCTACCGTAAAAGCTTCCCGAAATATTAAGGTGTGAAAAGTCCATATTTTAGTACATATTCACTCACTGACTCATCAATATTATTGGGCACTTCCAGTATAGCTAGAAAGCTGAAACTCAGTACACAGGTAGGTCTTGATGAGAAATTAACAAAAATAATTTTTAAACGGGCGCTTTCCACCCGGGGGGACTAGGGTGCCCCTTCTTTGAATAGGGCTCTTCCAGTATAGCTAGAAAGCTGAAATTTCTGATGAGAAGTTAACGAATATGATTTTTAAACAGTCACTTTTCCTCTGGGACGACTATGGTGTTCCTTCTTTTTATAGGACACTTCTTTTGCCTTTATAATATGGGAAAGAATTCTGGGAAAAATATTGCCAAGCTTATAGGTTGGCTAGAAATGAGATCGAATTGTACCTACCAAGAACTTGGTCCTAATTTTGATCTCAGTACTTTTTACGGCCGAAATATTTTGGATAGGAACTTATTTTCACATTTGTGTTTTAGTGCGGAATTTATTTACCAAATTAATAGAGCAATTTATTAAATAATTCAAATCTTTTAGGTTTTTTTCGTATTTGCAAAAACCAGTAGTTTCTATAATTTAGCAAAGTCTTTTAAATTATTGTTGCACGATTTTGTTGTATAGCTACACTATTTAGGATTTTTTTTTGCGCCTGCCTCTCTTTAGATTTCTTGCCCCTTTAGATGATGATTATGATGAGTGTTGTTGTCTGTGTTGTTTGTTGATGGCTTTTGGTGGTGGCCGCTATTTAATATCTTTTAATTTAAGTGCTTTAGTTTTCAATTTTCTAGCTTGCAGTGAGTGTGTGAACTTTTCCAACCAGAATATCAAGTTTTGTTTTGTTTTCAATTCTTCTCTTTTGCATATTTTTATAAATATTTTTTTGAATGCAACAACCATAAATAACACTCCTCTCATTAGATATCACATGGAGAAGTATAAATTGAATGACACACCTTGTACAGTAATTTTGTTTTTTTTTTTTGTTATCAAACATTTACAAGAAAATTGTTTGAATGAAAAACAAATGGTTGGGTTTCTAATGAAAAGGGCAAACGCTTTTTAGACATGTACGAGTACGAATACGAATAAGAATACGAATACGAGTACTTGTGTAAATATGGAAGAAGTTTAATGACAGTTGTTTTAGATTTTTGTTATTATTGTTTTTCTTTTCTTCAAGACAAAAGCGCCATAAAAGCTCAGTTTATTTTTGCCTTACAACAAAGGAATTTGTCTGGAGGTAACTGATACAACACCAACATTCATTGTGTGCCGGGAAAGAAATTCAAAAAGTTTTTTATTACACAAAATAATATTCCCATAATTTTTAAATTTTATTTCAATGTATTAAATCATCATTATATCAATTTTTAATAGAATTAAATACTCGTAAAGAAGAAATAAACAACAAAATTTTTGATGTGAGCAAATGGGACTGAGTTCCAGGTGTAAATTTACACTTTGCTTAGTTGAGGAATTCTTTTTGAAGTTTTTTTATTTTTTTTTTTTTTTTGTTGCAAAGTAGAATTTCAGCTGATTTGGAAAATATTGTTTGAATACTTTGTTGTTGTGGCAGACTACAACAAAGTGGGAAGTTTCTTATTAAATAATTTTGTTTTTTCATACTTGACTTTGTGAGTTTCTTCTTTACGTTTTGCTGTTGTGTGTAAAATTGCTGAATTCAGCAATTTTGTGGTTTTTGTATCTGTGTTTCTTTATTTTTTTTTTTTTACTTAAAAGAAACAAATTATATATGTATGTATGTACATACAAACTAAATATGAGAGAAGAAATGTAGGTATGTCTAAGAAAACAAACTAAATTTCAAACGGAAATCACACATTAAGTTTAAATAATTTTGAAAGCAATTTAATGATTGAAAAAAAAAACAGAAACTGAAAAGATTATCAGTAACCAAAAACAAAGAAGAAAAAAAATGGCCAAAAAAATAACCATTTTTTTCAAAGCAGGTGTTGGTTGCACAAATTAAAATTTAAAGAAAAACTACATTCGTCTGTAAAGAATCTCTCATGGTGGTAAAAAAAAAGAGTGTGTAGCGACCTTCGAAAACCACGACTCTTGCATTTCGTTCAAGTGTTAAATTTTCCGTATTTTATAAAAATTTTTAAAAACTTATTTATAAAAAATGCATACATTAAGCCCACATGCAATTTAATAATCGTTTATGATTAAGGAGCTTAATTTAAATAATTCCTTAAACAGATCTTAAGACCGTTAATTCAAATTAAACGGTAGTACAACACAAAAATAAATAAATAACAAAGATTTGTCAATGAATACCGGCAGAGGGGAGTTAAATAAAATATACATATGTACTCGTATTTTAGAGTTTTGTATGTTAAAGTCTAGTCTTTCTTCGAGGGAAAGTTAAATTTCCCTACTCCAACATCCAGCCTCCGTTTGCTCGATCTTAAAGTGAATGGCTATAGGAAATCTTAAAATCCTTGAGAATTGATGTACAAGCTATGTTTAGCATTTCTATGTTAAACACTACGAGAATCATTTCTGTGGAATATTTTAACCCTGTAACTCTTTGCTGTATGGGTCTTTTTGAAACGTTCCGTGAAAAGAGAAAAAGAAAGCTGACTAAACAGCCATATAACGGACTAGAATGAACTACAAAAATATTAGCCACAAAGCCTTCAGTTTCGAAGAAACCACTGCTAAACTAAACTACGTGTTTTAGGGTTAATTCTATACTTAATCACTATGTATTAATGGATCAGCGAAACTGAACTACATGTTTTAGGGTTAATTCTGTACTTAATTACTATTTTTCTGGGATCGTATTTATGAAACATTTTAACCCTGTAATTCTTCGCTGTATGGGTCTTTATGGTACGTTTCATGAAACTGATGCAAAAACTTCCTTTAAACAGCATTGTAGAGGGTCAAAATGTTCTACTAAAATATTTATTATAAAATTCGGCTATAAGTCATCAAAGACAAAGACAAAATTCAATTTGAATGTCAAAAATATTTATTAGACATATCTTAAAAAATATGTGTTTAAAGGTGGTAAAATATACCAAAACTGTCTTCATCAATTCCGAAAGATGAGTATTTCGTTAGCTGAAATCCAAAAGAACGTAACTATCATTTTTATTATTTTTCAATAAAAACAAAATATGTGATATGTTGAAAAATAAATACAATTTTGTTAATCAAATGTCGCAGATTTATAAATACATACATATATGTATGTATATGAAAATTCAATACTTTCTATGAATTCTTAAAATTCAATCGAAATAAGTATGTGTTAGTGACTATTTCCAAGAAACAAGTATGTAGTTACGTACTTTCGGGTTTCGCTTATAAAATGTCTAATTTTTATTATATGAGAGTAAAAATTTGATGGGGGCATGGATGTTGATGATATGCATTATAATCAATAAAAAAACCGATTTCTCAGTTTCTGTTAGTTACGTGGTTTTGGATTTCAGCTAACGATTTAGAAAAAGAAAAAAAAAATTTGTTTGTAATCAAACCACATAATTAAAAGTGGAGTTCCCATTGAATTTTTCTATTGCCTTCTAAGCACTAAAAACCTGCATACTTTTGGGAGCAACACTAAAATATTTTACCATAAATTTTATCACTGTAAAACCGAAAGACAATATAAACGCAATCTGAAGACTATAAATCAAAAACGTACGGATTACAAATGACCATTTCGATCGGAATATGTGACTTGCCCCGAAAACTTCTTAACAAACTTAATTTCGTAAAATAAAGTAAAAATATACATTTCAATTTCTAATTTATTTTATTCTCAGAATTAGACACAAAAAAAGAGCCTTCACCTATTAATAAAACTCTTAAAAAAACACAAACAAGTCATGCCTAAAAAGAAACGGCTTAAGTTTTAATGTATTAAAATGTTTTGTATGCAAATAATGCATAATGATGACATTTTCAAGAAAAAATATCAAAATATTTTTGTTTTGCGAAAAAAAGAAACTTCATTTCCCACTAAAGAGGCGTAGCGTGGTAGTCACACAGCAAAAAAAAAGAACAGCTTAATACAATGAATGCACAAAATCAAGCCAAGTTTTAAATAAAGAAAATCAAATAAAGTGCTGAATGGTGGTAAAATACCATATGACTGACTACTACAACAAGTACTTATATAATTTTTTTAATTCTTCTTCTTTTTCTTACATTTAAGGTATAAATTGTTTTGGCTTGTCTGTCTGTCTGTCCGTCCGTCCGTCTGTCCGTTTGTCCCTCTCGCTTGGTGAATAAGTGTGTGCATAACATTTGTAAGTAAAGTTGTTTGATTTTATGACATGTTGTATGTGTGTTGAATTATTAAAACATTCCCACACTTTGAATACTTTTTTTCTACTTCATTTTAAATATAAAAAAAAGAAAAAAAAAATCAAGTCTTAACGAAAACACTTATTCAATATTAATTGCACAAACTGTTTTGCTGGTAGAGTAGTCTTCAGGCAAATGTGTAAAAAAGAAGCAACTACAGATTCTTGAACGTTTAAACAAATAGACCACATTAAACAGAAGAATTAAAATAAAAGGTAGGGTTTTATAAACAGGAAAAGTAATTGATTTAAGGCCGTTGTTGTCAAAAGAAAATGCAGAGAAAACTGATGGGCACAACAAGAAAAAATTAAACATAAATTTTAAAATTGTAACAAATTTTTGCATAAATTTATTGGAAGATTACCAAGAAAATGGAGTATTGTAAGAAATATTAATTCTTAATGTGTGGTTGGAATAATCTATAAAAAAAAAGATTAAAATAGTTTCATGAGTCTTTGGAACTAAAAAAAAGAATTATTTTAATTTAAGCTGCAGGTAAAAATTTCTATAAACTTTTAAAACTAGAAATTCTGTTATTCGGTATTCATAAAAAGTATTCTCTCACTAATTCGAAGGCAAAATATATACAAGTCTCACATTCCGATCGTTTCTGTTTTACAGTCTTCAGATTCCGTTTATTTTGTATTCCAATTTTACATTGACAAAGTTTTTTTTATACCCATAGGCGTTTTTTTAAATTGTTTTTAATAGCAAAGCTCGTATTAGGCGTTTTTTTTTTGTGAAAGTTCAAAGCTTATTTTACTTACGCTCCTAAAAGTATGTATGTTTTTTTTTTTTGTTTGTTACAAATGTAGTTGGTAGAAAAATTCATTGTCAATTCCATTTTAAATTATAAAAATGGTTTAATTGCAAACAAAATTTTGTTTTCCAAAGACTCAACTATCGGAATTAAAACCACTTTTGATCGGAATTGCATTCTGTGACATGGTTGGAAAAATTTTAATGGTCAAATTATTTTTTTTACTAATAAAAAGGAAAAGTATTTGACACACCTAAAAGTAGGCATACATAGATTTCTTTGTACTATTTCATTAGCTGCAATATTTTCCAGATCTAGTGACCTTTCAGAAGATTTTTAATATGCAAAATTTTATTACGCATTTTACTAAATCACATAATTTCGGTAACGGAATCAGAAAACTAGGATGAAATCAAAGTTGCTTTCAAAAAATTTCAAGTTTTCGAAAATTCTAAATTCGTTAATTGCGAAAGTTCAAAGTTAGTCCGAAGAATGTTTTTTTTTTTTTTTTTAAGTATTAGTAATACTTTTATATACAGTCGAAAGAAATCGAAAACTAGTCAAAATCAACGATATATTAATAAATCGAAAGGTCTTCGAAAACTCGAAATTCAATTAATGTTCAAAAATTAATCCTAAGTTCCTTATATTCTCTGACAACTTATCGAATTTTTTTAAAAGGAACCGAAAACTTGTCGAATTTCTTTAAAAGAAAATGAACACAAGAAAAAAATCAAAATTATTTTGAAGAAAAAAAATCGAAAATAAGCCAAAAATTCGAAAAATTCGAAGACACTGCTTTAAAATTCCTGTACTCATCATCTACGACACTTTGAAAGCGACCTCGAAATAGTCTTAAATCTACGAGAAATCATATCAAATCACAGTTTCAATCAACGTTCTGCTAAAGAAACTAGAGTCCATATGCGTCAATACTGTTGCATATGCAGATGATGTGGCAGTGGCAATATCGGGGTTTCATCTTGACACAATTACGCACAGGTTGGAGGATGCACTTAGCGAGGTCAGTAACTGATTTTTAGAGAATGGCCTCAGTGTCAATCCAACCAAAACGGAACTGGTGCTCTTCTCTAGAAGATACAAAATTCCCAATTTCACTTTACCCAAAGTAAATGGCATTACACTAGTCCTATCGGATAAGGCCAAATTTTTAGGCATTATCCTTGATAACAAATTAAAATGGAGAGACAATCTTCATGCTCGTGCAACAAAAGCCTTAGATGTTTGCAGGAAAGCATTGGTTTCTCCTGGGGTATAAGTCCTAAAGGGATCAATTGGATATTTGAAACGGTTATCAAAACAGCACTTTTCTACGGTATAGCAATCTGGTGGAAAGCACTAGACTTGGCAACAAACCGAAAGCTAATTGAGAAAACTCTTTGTTTAATGGCAATCATGATAACTTGTGCCTTTAGAACTACGCCTACAAAGGCTCTTTTCGCTATGCTGGGTTGGCTTCCGGCTGATCTGTTGGCTAGGAAGTTAGCACTACGCACTGCGGTACGACTGAGTACAACTGACTAGAGGTGTGTAGCTCCTGAACGAACTAGTTCAACTGAACGATTCACACAAGTGAGCTAAATGAGCCGCTCACCTTACTGAGCGTTTTTAGCTCAGTAAGTGAGCGCTCTTTACAATCAATCAATTCAATTTCATGTATTATGACAATTGGATTTTACGTACCCTAAAGAGCTTTTATTTCGTATGGAATATGACATTTGGCACAATACAATACTTTTGCGATAGTATCTACAGTATTGTATTAAATAAGGGTTGATTTTGATAGCCAGCGTTGCCAAATAAGCTAATTTATCTTTACTTTATAGTTTTTCTAAGCATTGATCAATTTTGAAATAATTTATTTAAAACATTAAATACAGCAGACTGCAGGATTTATATTTCACCGTATTGGTATGAATTTTGTTATATTAATTCCAATTTCTGAACCTATAATTCCTGCCCCATTTTCCTTATATCACAGTGCTAAGGTTTAAACTTACTTCTTTATACCTGCTAATATTGGGAAGAATAACAACCAAAGTATTTTTGAATTAAATCATTTAACGCCAAACGTAAATCATGAAACAGATGATGATGACTGATACTCATTAGGTTTAACGAATAATTAAAAAAAAAAGTTTATTGATAAGTTTTGGGAACAGAATTATTGGAATACCAATTATACTAACAACTTTAAATTTAGTATCATTATTCTCAAATAATAGAAACTTAAAAATATGTTTGGGGCAAAGGAAAATATTTAAGCAAGTTTCCGAAAAATCACTCATTTTTAAAACTTTTTGATGCATGCATATTTTTTCACAATTTTTTTACATAAATTAATTATTTTGAATTTTTCTTATATTTGTTTTTTTACATGGGTGTCACTCGATTAAGATTTGTTTCAATTTACTAAACAGTCACACATTTAAAAATTGACTATCAATTTTATATAAATTTTGCTTTCAAGTTTTGTTTCAATTTTTCATTCAAGTAACACTGCAGTCAGACGTTCAAGTTTTTTTCAATTCTCTTTCAAGAAATTTACACAAACTGCTAGTCAAAATTCACAAAAATTGAAGGCTGTGACGTAGGCTTCACGCAATTTCAAAGCAATTTGCTTTCAAGAACACAAAAAATTAGTGCGGCAGAATATATGTACTTATGAAAACTAACGCGAGTTTATAATCAAAATGGCAATCATCTGCTTTCTTGAAAGCAATTTGAAACACTAAATTGAACGAAAATTTGAAAGCGAATTCTCAGCAAATTTTAAAAGTGTGAGTGTATTGGTAAAAAATGAGAGAGGATTGAATCTTGAAAAAAAAATGAAATGAAAACTTGATCGTGTGACACCTATGTTAGGCTATGTCTTAATAAAAAAAAATTAAATTAGCTGTATATTGTAGCTTATTTTTATATAATTAAAACTAAGTTGTTTCCAAATTAGTAGTTTAAAAATAAAAATGTTATGGTAACGCTGATATAGCAGAAACATTTTTTGTTTTCGCTTTGTTTATTTTCGTAACAAAGCTGAAACCAATGGAGCTAATGTATTTTACTGAACTAAAGTGAGCTATTGAACTAAACTGAGCTACTGAACTAATGTGAGCTATTGAACTAAAAGAGCGAACTAGTTCAGTTAACTGAGCTGAGCGGAAAAGAGCGCTCACTCAACTGAGCTGAAAAACCCAACTCTACAACTGACGCATGAAAACATCGACCATGGGGTCATGCTAGCATTGTAGAGACCACTGGAATTATCCATGATCTCCCTTACTATTGCATTCCAAAACCTTCCTTTAATAGAGTTTTTAATTACTCTTTATCGGAGTACCTCCACCCTACACCGCATGGGGGCCTACGAGTGTTTAAGGATGGCTAACGAACAGAGTTATTCAAACCATAACCGACAGCAAACCGGCAATAATTGCACTCTCGGGTGTGCATACAACATCCCTTCTTACCCTGGAATGTAGGAAGTCACTTAATACAGTGGCTTATCATTCTAGTATTACCCTTATATGAATACGGGGACACTGAGAAAATATAGGCAACTTCAGCGCTGACAATCTGGCTAGGAGAGGCACAGAGCTATAGGCTGCTGATATTGACAACTTCTGTGGTCTTCCGCTTCTGGCCTGCTGGAAGCGAATTGATGAAGCTCTCATGCAGATGGCACAAACCAGATGGTTTAATGAGCCAACCTGCACCACAGCAAGGACATTATGGCCTCGCCTAGACGTCAACAGAACCAAAAATCTGTTGAAATTCCCTAAAACTCAATTGCGCAACCTTGTGGTCACAATCACAGGATACTGCACCTTCGGTACCCATGCCAGACGCATTGGTCTACCATATAATAGCTGTGTTCGCGAACTCAATAATTTGTACGAATTTGTACAAATTATTACGAATTTTGTCTAAAAGTTGTTCGCGTACTTTAAAAACCCAGTAACAAGAGAGAAAATGAGAGAAAAAAGTGACAGTTCTATTTTAGAAACTTGCAAGTTTTTACTGGATAAATTTTTGCCAGCAAGAATTATCAATCAAAAAAAAACATATGATTGCTTAACATACATATGTTTATATTTTTGGTAAATGAAAATTTTTTTGTGGTGTAAAATTGTTTAAAAAATAAAAAAATGTGAATTTATAAATTAAATTGCATTTTAAGATCAAACTTTGTGCACAAATTAAAAAAAAAATTTATCAGTGAATAAAATATGGAAGACGTAAGTAGATATAAACTTAATTTGCGTTCTTTAATCAATTTTAACTATTTTTCAATCAGGTTCCTACAAAAATATTGTGCATACGCCAAATCAGCTGTTGTATATCAGCTGCTCAAATTTACTTGATAATTGTTGTTTATACAATTTTTTCTTTTTGAGAGCGATTTTTTTCTTACTCTCTGCAATTTTGTTGCTTGATAATTTTTAATGGGAAAGTACGCAAACAGAGCTAATGAATACTGCTCCAGCTGTAATGACGAGAAAGAAGAAGAAAGCATCGCACACCTTCTATGCCTCTACCCAGCTATGGAGGATCACCGCCTTCGCTTTCTAGGCAGAAGATCCTTCAGTACCCTCTCCGAGCTCTCAGTTGCGGAACTCGGTAGCCTTAGCTCCTTTGTCAGGAGCAGTGGATGGTTCGCCCAATAGCGGGCTTGACATCTTGCCCGTTTCGCTGCAAGTCTCACCCTTTGCTTCGACTTTTCCCACCTGTTTTCTCTGGCCATCTTTTACCTACTCTTATTTAGACTCCTCTAATCTCCCTTTCTCTAATACTATCCCTCACTACAGGCAACACAATGGGACCACATCAGCCACATCACCCAAGTGAGCTGGAATCTAATCTCCCTCTTACCAGCAGCCTGCTAACCTAACCTCACCTAACCTTCAATAAACGAAATCAAAATTTTGGAAAAAAATTCAGATTACACCGAAAAAAAATCAAAATTTCCGAAAATTCAAAACTTTAAAATTACAAACATAAAATAATTTCTGAGAATTCCAAGAATTTATATAAAAAAAAAATTCCAAACTACATCAGAATTATAAAGATTAAGGACTTTCACATAAAACTTTAATTGACCATATGAAAATTTAATTTAAATCTTTTGTTCAATAATAAAAGAGAAAATACTTACTTGCATTGATTGGGTTTATCACAGTGACCATGTTCACAACCTTTGGCACATTTGGCTAAAAAGAGACGAAGAAGAAGAAGCAAGCAATGAAATACAACTCAAAGTGGAAACAGTTTAAAATAGATACTTTTTGCAAATTAAATTGTAAAACTTTAAAATAAATAAAAATATCTTTAGTAAATAATTTATTAATAGCAAAAACGAGGGGGAAAAATGTTAAAAATCTCTTTGTCTCAGAAAAATTCTCAGCCAACAAGGAATCAAGCAACAACAATAACAATGGCTGTAGAAAACAAGGAAAGACCCAAAAAGGCAACAAACAAACTAAAAATTATTTAACCAAAAGATCCCATGATCTTCATGTCTAAAGTCGTCGCAGCAGTGCTGTTACAAAACACAAAAAGTGGCAGAACGAAAGGAATAAAAAAAAGAACACGTTTAAAAGCATCTGTTTAAAGCCCTTTTTTCTCATAAAGTTTTTTGTTTTCATACTTCTGCTTCTTTTTTTTAAAGCCATAAAAAGAAAACGTGCCGTAGAAACAACTAAAAACCAAAAAAAAAAAAAAAATAAGAGTTCTACACAACTACAAATTAAAAAGGACTGGTTTTAAAAGCATTTTATAGATTTTCATTCAATAAGTTTGTTTTTTTTTTTTTTGTTGTTGCGCGGCCGGGCCGGTAGATGTTGCCGTAGAGAGATGATGTTGAAGGCTTAGAAAAAGAAAATCTTAAGCTTTTTTCTTTGCACACTTAAAGGAAGGAGCCAGTTAACTGGAGAAGAGCTGATGCTGGAGGTATGAAACAAATCAACAAATTCTTAAGAAAATTTCAGGTTTTCTTGGGATTATTTTTTTCTATTTTTCTGCTGTATTTTTTTTTTTTTTTTATTTATTTGCTGGCTTTGCTTTAAAATGCTTAAAGTTTAATGCCAATAAATGGTAAAATGCTTTTAATTTTTCTAGTTACTTTTGGCTTTATAATGGAGCATAGAAAGTGAATACTGGTTAAGTGAGTTTGGTTTTTTGTCTCGTTGTCATGTAGGAAGATTTGTTTTTTTTCCTGAGGTATTTCTATTAAAATTTTCATATGAAGTCAGTAAGAAGAAGAAAAAAATATTCACACGCCCTCAAGGATATATTTTCTTTTTTTGAAGAAGAAGAATTGATAGTTTTTTAATTCACAAAAAACACAACGAACGAAAAGAATAAACTTTCACTAAAGTTTGTTGTTTTTTTTTTTTTTGAAAGAGTTACAACCAAAAAGGGGTAAATTTTTACCCGTTTTTTGTTGTTGTGAATTTAAGAATGTTTGCTTACTCATTATTATTTCAAAAAAACACTTCAGTTATTGACAATTGAAAGATCAAATTAAATGATTCATCAAAAAGCAACTGCTTAAAGTGTTATTTTTTTTTTGTTGAATTTTAATTTATTCGTAGTTTATTTTTTTTTAACAAATTAAATAGTAATTATATGTAAAGTAGAAGTTTAGATAAGAACTCGAAAAAGAAGTATTCAATAAACAATATTCAATAAATATTAATTTAATGAGTACTTACACCGGGCAACAAACATAAAGATAAAAAAAGTTCTAAAGACTGAGAAAGGATCTTGTGATTCTGACATTTTACAAATTTTGTGTTAAAACTTTATGAGCAAAATTTTTGTGCAACCATTTTAACCTTGTAACTCTTCCGTGCATTGCAGAAATACGTTAAAACTTATAAAGTGATCTAGGGTTAATATTTTAAACTTATTTTGAATTTGTACTTATTTATGGCGTTCAAACTGAATTTTAAGGTTTGGTGTCTTTGAAGACCTAAAGCAGAATTTTATAAAAAATAATTTTTTAGGACATTTCAATTCACTTTGGATATAGTGAAGGGGAGTTTTTGCTGCTCCTTCAAGGAAACGAACAAAAAAGGTCAATACAGAATTGTGTTAGAGGGTTAAAATGTTCCACAAAAATATTCCTCGCAGTGTTATATAAAAAAGTGCTAAATATACTTAATACATAAAATGGCAGGATTAGAAAGTTGCCTAGGACGAATATGTTTAATAATGAGTTAGAGAGGAGGACTATAACTCTCTCCCCTCTCTCTACGATAAATGTGTGAACAACAATTAGTATTTGAAAATTTTTTAATTTGTTTTACAGTGTTTGTTACGTGTTTGTATTCATTTCACTTCAAATCGAACTTAAAATTTTGAAATGTCATTATGAAAAAAAAACCTTTTCAAATCTTGAATATTAGAACTGGTTTTTTCACAGTAACCAATCAATAAAAAAATGGAAAAAAGAATATTTTTCTTTTTGGCTTAACGTTATCATAAACTATACAAAAAGACACCAGAAACCAACAAAATAACAAGCAAGAAGAAAAAAAGATGATAACAAAAATTTATGGTGTGTGAGAAAATATTTCAATTTTTGTAAAACATACAAAATTAAAGCAGGAGAAAAAAAATCACAAAATGATTAAAAGAAAACATGAATGTAAAAAGTAAAACAAAACACAAATATTAGAAATTTCAAATTTGAACAAAAATCAAAAACAGCATCCGTTTAAATGATGTCCCCCTTCCCAAAAAAAAAAAAAAAAAAAAACAGCCACACATTTTTGATCCAAAAAAAAAAGAACAAAAGAAACGCGCTGCCTCAACAACAGCAGCTTTAGCTACCAAAACTACCAAAAACTAAATAAATGTTGGAAATCTTAAAGAGTTAGAGACGGACGTCAGTATTCTAAGTTGGAAAAAAAACCAAGAACCTTTTTATTGTATTTAGTTATAAAAATATAAATGGAGTTAAAAAAGAGGAACCTGGTTTCTTCAAGGTAGTTTTAGTTTTGTCTTTTTGTATTAGTGTTTCTTCAAGGAGAGTAAAAGATACTCTTTTTTGTGTTGCTGTTGTTGTGATACGTAGAGCATTGAACAGTTTATGGCCTGTTGTTGCTTTGCTTGCATACAGAGATACAAAGATTCAAGTAAAGGCAGTAAAAATCTTCCCACGCCAGCATTAGGGCCTGTCAAGGGTATGAGAGGCTTGAAAGGCAGGTAAAATGTTCAAACACACAAATACATGCTACTAACACTTATACCAATATACATGTATCGATAGCTATTACGAATACAACTGCAACCAAAAACATTTAAGGCTGAAAATGATGTTGATGTTGAACGAACGGATCATGGCAAAGACGATGTTCATCATGATGACTTTCCTTAGTTTGGTTGTTGTTGCATGTTTGCTAAATGAAAAGAACTCCTGAGGATGGATCCTTTAAGAAAATAAAAAAACTACAAAAAAAAAACAGCATGGAAATATTTGTGTTTTATTGAATACACTCTCACACACAATTGAAAGAAATTTTGCTATAAAAATACCTGTTTGTGAAAAGGAAGTGTGTGTTTATCATCTACTTGATGATGAGGCAACCGGCAGCAGCAGCAGCTCAAGCAGTAATAGACCCTTTTTTTGGGCAAAGAGGATGAAGATTTTTTTCTTTCGTTTTTTTTTTGGCAAATTTTTTTTTGCAGATATTTAATTTATTAATATGTTTTTGAGTATATGTGTGTGTTTGTTAAAGAATAAACATTGAACATTATCTTGAGCTGAATGACGGATGTTGATTGCACACCTCTTCGGATAGTAAAAATTAAAACAGGTTTGGAGAATCACACACAAATTAATAAAAAAAAACTGTTAAAAAAATACAGCTGCTAATATTAAACAAAATTTGTTTAATGAAGACTCAGAGAGAGAGAGAGAGTGAGAAAGGGATCGAGCAACCAAAAAATTAAAAGTAAATTTGAACAGGATTAGAAAAAATATGGTAAAAACTAAATAGATTTTTATAAGCAGTTTTTTTGCAACAAAGAGAATTAGGGCCAATGTTTGATTAATTAAGTTTTTCAACACCGTAGAAAAGCAAATATTAAAAACTCTCAAAGGATAAAAAAATTATAAAAGGATTAGGGAACCCTTTTATAAAGTACTTAAAGAGAATTTCAGTAAGTAAAATGTGCATGGTCCCGTATATAAGATATGTGGGTACATCATACATCCAAAGTAAAATATACGATTATCGGTTAAGATGAAATGTTTTAAAAATATATTTACTTTTTTGAGGCGTGTCACTGCCCACTTTTCTTTTCTGTACAGAAAGCTCTCAGTACGTACAAATTTTAAAAAGAATAGTATGAATAGAAAAAGTTTAAAATAGTAAACAATACGGAGGGGTGTGGCACTTCCCACTTTCTTTAGATGGCCCGGCAAACGTTGGTATGCCAAACAAAATATTTCTAGTCCATATTTTGGGTGTTGTATAAAAAACTAGCTTATCCCGGTGTGCTTCGCTACCCCCTTCGTTAGTGGTCCCAACCACTTTTCTCCTAGTACGTATTCCAAATTATGCCAATACCATATGTACCAAATATCATCGAATTAGGTCAAAAAAATGCCCAAAATATGCCGATTTCAATTTTTGGGTTATATGGGCGGTGCCACGCCTCTTTGTTCAATCAAAACTTTATATAGCCTATAATTCATCCGAGAGTTCCAGTTAAATACTGTGAAAATTTCAGGAAGACCGGTTCAGAGGTTTAGCCTCCTATAAGGAACAAACAAACAAACAAAAAAATAAACAAACACACATTCGGTTTTATATATTAAGATATAGATAGCGAATAACCACAACAACAACAATAATACATATGTACATATAATACAATGCAGGTGTATAGCACGTGAAAAATCGAATGGTTACTGCACAATTAAAATGACGATCGAAACAACGACTGAAAAAAATTCAGCTCAACATTCCAATTAGAAAGACCGAATGTCATTGTACACATAAGACATTACGATACATGGTTTGGACAATAAAAAAAATCATAATATGGAAAATGGAGGGCATTTTGTTGATATTTGTATCGATATGTATAGGAAAATCTAAATGACATATCTCCGGAACCACTGGGCCGATTTCATGGAAACATCACATAAACCATCTACAGACCATCTCCAACGTACCCTGAAATTTTGGTGGAAATCGGTTGACCCGTTAGTGGTGGCATCAAAGTGTACACTTCTTTTTATAGATATAGATAATTAATTTTCACGAAAACTCTATTTTGCTGGAAACTATCACATAAATCATCTGGGTAAAATTAATTGAAAAGGAATATATACTTTGTAAGGGCGTGGATCAGACCACTTTTATAGCTGCAATATTATACTCTACGGAAAACTAAACGCATTTGAAAACTTTCTTGAAAAAAAAAAAAAAAAAAAATTAAATGGGAGTGACGTTGCCCACTGGTTTTAATCATAAAAAATTAATTGTCTTAAAGATTCAATGAGTGAACGAAGTTAAAGTAAATACGTTTAGTTCATCTGATTGAAGTATATCTACTTTTGGTGGGCATGACACTGCCCATTTTCATAAACTTTACAGCTTTGTTGGCAAATATAAACTTCCCAGTAAGTGGAATTATTTAAACACTTGTACTAGTTTTACTATAAACTAAATGAGAATTCCATCATAATTTATATACAAATTATATATTTTAAGAAATAATTATGTACTTACGTTTATCACAATAATCTCCTTGCCAACCAGACAAGCATATAATCTCTCCCGAATCGGAACATGTATAATGACCAAATTGATCATCTCTGGGCCGGCAGAGATTAGCACAACCCGCACCATAATAATGTGGATCACAAGTAACACGAAAATCATATTCCAACCAAGTGTTCTGTGATTCTGATTTATTTGTTTTCCATTCGGGTGATACCTCCAAAACTTGTTGCACTGATAAACGTTGTATCAACAAATCTACAAAAAGACAAAAAAAAGAAGAGAATATTTAAAAAACACATTCGTAAAATAATTCCCATAATGAAGCATTACGTGTGTATATGCATTTTAAAAGTATACAAATAAAGCAGGTTATTATATAAAAGATTAATTATAAAACATTAGTAAAGCGAAAAAAAATAAGCAAGATGATGTGTATAGAGGTGTAGGGAGAATGGAGAAAAAAAGGAGTCTGCAACAAAACTGAAAAAGCCCCAAAAAACAAAAAAAAGGAGGCTGGTCTTTCAAAAGAATTAACTCTTCTGCAAGCAACTGCTTGATTTTTTCATTATGTTTTTCTTTTGGTTTTTTTAATTCTCGTGAAGGTACTTAGATAATCTTTTTAGGTTATTAACATTATTTCGAAAGAAATAAGATACAAATCTTTAAACTGCAACACTTTCACGCTGACTTAAATAAAAAAAAAAATTGGGACTTTTTTGAAAAAAAAAAAATATATATATATTCAGAATTTTTAAACTTTAATTGTCATTTGTGAGCTGCTGCATTGCAAGGGGTTGCTTGCTGGTAATTCTACTTTTTGCTAATTTTGTTAATAAATTTTTCTTTAAAACAATTTCTACGAACGTACTTCCAGCACACTCTGAGCTCGCGAGTTTTCACAAGAAATATCCACACAGAAAACAAAAAAGCGAAACATTAATAATGGAAAACAAAATAAAATGGAAAAAATATAATAAAAAACGTTTGTATGGCTTGCAATTTACAACAACAACAAGAAAAAAATGTTTAAATTTATAAATAATTTTTTTTTCTGTTTTTTGTTAAACAAACGATCGACAACATTTTAAACAAAAAATATACAGTAACAGAAATGATCGTTACATACTCGTACTTGTATAACAAACATTCAATATTATTCAGGTGTTGTTTATATGCTGTTCCCTCATTTTATTCATGGCATATCAAGAAGAGGGTTAGAGAGCCAGCGAGGCAGAGAGAAATATACTCAACTCTCTATAAGCATGGATGGATGATGATAATGTTGCCGATGGTGTAGGGGTGATGGTGATGGCAGCGGTGCGGTAGTTAAGGTTTTAATGGTAAAGTGGCAGTAGAGGCAAGATGTCTTTTGCTTGCCATGGTCTATAAAGTAAATTGCAGGTGCATGACTGGTTGAATGGTTGCATGTGGTATGTATACATACATAAACAACCAGAAAATAAGATACGAGAGAAATAACAAAATAACAACAAACTTAAGAAGGTCTTAAGCAAAAGTTAATGCGAAAAATAATAAGAAAAAAAAAAAACAGAATAGCAGCATAAATCTCCCGCAATGTTAAAGAAGCAATAATACTGAAAATGTTGCATATGTTGGAAAAAAATAAATAAATAAAAACTTTATATCCACTCGCTTATTAATATTGAAAAGAATGCATAGATAATTGTTAATAATAAAAATCAAAAGTTTATTTTTGTAATAAAAAGAAATATTTAGTTAACATTAAAATTTGCCAAACTTAAAAAAATTCTTAAAGAATTTGCATGAAAAATCTCGGTAAAAGTTAATGCAGGAGAGTTGATGATTTCATATTCAGCTACAAATTAGTTTTTCCTGTTTGATTTTCATACACTTACGAGTACATACACACTAGTGATGTTACGAATATCAATTTTTAGTATTCGCGAATACGAATACGAATATTTGAAACAGTATTCGCCGAATACGAATATTACTTTTAAGGTTTAGAACAACTTAATTTTTCAAATTTAATTAGAAAAAATCCCTCCCTTTGCGTCAGTAACAATAAATTGAAAAAATTGCCACAATACTTTAGGTATACATCATTATTATAACATTGAGATGCCGACTTTGAAGACCACTACTGAACATTTTAAAATTACATGCATACTTTGAGGTTTCATTTTGCTTACTCTGATTGCGCTTTTAATTAGTAGTTCAGTGGTGTGTGGGAGAACATATTTTCGCAGATGGCACAGCCACCTGTGACGGTGGAATTTCACATATTAAATTTTAGTTCTTCCATTTTTGAAGTCCAAGATTCCTCTACTGAGAATTGATTACTAACTTAACATGATATGAATTTACTTATAAGACCTTAACTTTTAAATGATAGTACCGAAATATACTTTTCGTTTGTTATCATGCGTCAAAGATAAAGGGCTTATTTTTCTTTAAATAAAAATTGTTATAAATTAATATATTTTTGTACATTTTATGTACTTTTTTAAACTTTTTGTATGATTTTCTTTTGGGAAAATGTATGTGCACATTATTCGAAAAAATTCGCTTGAATTTGGCGAATACGAATACGAGTATTCGTAACATCACTAATACACACATACATATGTATGTGTGTATGTATGTATGTACCTATACGACTAATTCTAGCAAGGAAAATACTTTCTTCCATGTTTATAACATAAATATAACTGAAAATTTTCAAAAGCATTAAATATTTATCGGTTTTGGAATAAATTTGAAAAATTTTCTAAAAGGGAAATTTTGGGGAAATTTCCTTTAGAACATAAATATAACTGAAAATTATCAAAAGCATTCAAAATTTATTGGTTTTATTATAAATTTAAAAAATTTCCAAGGGGGAAATTTTTGGGAATTTTTAAAATATTTATTAAAATAATCTATAGCACAATTAATATAAAAATTAATCACAAAATATTACAAAAAAGTCTCTAGCCGGCAAACTAAGTAGATTTTATCTCTGCAGAAATTAAATAAAAAACACACTTTAAACAAAAGGAATTAAATGTTTACACTAATTAAATTAAAAAAAATATTTTTGGGATTATTTTTTATATTTTCCTTTAAGATAAATGTTTAAAATTTTTGGATATTGAAAACAGTTTTATTTCAAGATACATATCGCACTTGATCAACAAGAGGGTATTACCTCAAAATTTTAAAATTTTCAGTAGAGGCAAAATACTACTCATCTATTACAAAGAGATATACAACTGTATTTATTATTATTATTTTTTTGGTGAAAGAGTGGAGAAAATGGTATAAAATTTACATTGGATAGGTATGACCACTGGACATCAATTTCTTGCAAAACATGAAATTTTAAAAATTTAGAGTTAATACCCTCTTGTTGATCAAGTGCGATATGTAAGTACTTTATCAATTTTGTAAGTAGAGTTCCCTACTTTTCTTAAAGTGTCATAAAGAAAAGGAAAAGATTAAGAAAAAAATTCGTTTTTAAATAAAATATGTTCCAAGATTTTGCTCCCATGATTATAAAATTGTAAAATATTTTAAAAATGATCAGTTTAATGGCTAAAGGAATTATTTTAAAAGGAATTTTTCCTTAACAAAAACTGGTTATACATTGATTTGAAATCTTTTAAAGATTAACTAATGTCTTTTTAATTTACAAATTCTATATTATCCACCTGTTTAGCCATTAAAAAAAGTAAAAGAACCATGCAGACTTAACCAGCTAGACACAAACAAAATATATGACACTTAAAAAGAAAAATAAAATAAAGCAAAAAATTATAAAAATACCAAACCAATTTATAAGCTGCGTTTTTGGTTTCTTCTATTTTTTTTTTTTTTTTTTTTGTTTCTAGTCAAGTAAATAGCAAAATATTTTTGCGTGGCATTTTTTCTTAATGTTGCAAGTTAAATTGGGTGCTGTGTGTGTGCCAAATTCAATTGAATTAGTGGTTGTGGTGGTATGACAGGTTATTAGAAACAAGAGAGAAAAAAAACGTACGAAATACTAAAATAACTTGGATATTCGTACAATCTACCTTTGGAGTAAGTTTATTATATTATTTTAAATTTTTGTTATCTGTTTGCACATTTTAAAGCTTGACGCTTGAGTGCAAAAATTAACAACACACATGCTGGTTTCTTTTTTCCAATTTTTATTTTAGTGATAGACTTAAAAACGCACTTTTGTGCTGTGTGAATGATGTTAGGAAAACAGCAAAACAAGGAAAAGAGCATTAGAAAAATAATTATAAAAAGTTGTTTCAAATGACAACTAAGTAGTCTAAAAGATAAGCCTGTTGAGAGACTTGAAAAACACCCTGGAAAAAAAACTAAATGAAATAATTAGATAATTTCAAAAATGGAAAAACACATACAAAAAACTGAAAGAAATGAATTCAAAGAATTTTAAACTAAACTAAACCCTTATAATACTCTACACTACAGCAAATACCAAAGAGTCACACAAAACATTGTGCTAAAAAACGTTAAATAAAAATTAAAAGATAAGCATTTAACACGACCTAATACAAGGCATCTTTTTTTTCCTCTTGTTGAAAACGAAAAACACACATTGCTGAGGTCTGTCTACAGTGCGGGTCTGGTAACAACATTGGCATTGGCAAAGATTAATTGTTATAATGGTTATAAAACCAAGAAGAAGACGAGAGAAACAAAAATCTTCATCTTCCACTCACAGGATATTTAATGGCTTAACGATTTAACAAAGCAAAAAAAAAGTAACAAAATTTAAACCAAAACAAAATATCTTTGTTTTTTTGGAAAAAAAAAAACTAAATGCAAACTTGTTGCAGACAAACAGAGTTCGACAGGCGTAAACTTGCAAGGCAGCTTTACAACTAAACCGAATAAAAATGTTTCTTTTAAAATATTTTACCACAAAAAAAAAAAATAACACAAATAAAATAAAACAAAAAAACACTAACCAAAAATTAAACGAAAGACTTAAGCAACAAACCTGTATGTGTTAAACAGTCTTGTCGTCGTTGCAAGTTGCAAACCAAAGGAATACTATAGAAAAATAAATCCGTTTGCATATACATACATACATACACAGTTAACAACGTATGTATGTATGTATATGTATGCGGGAGATCTAAACGTGAAAAACGTTTAAAATAAATGAAATTAATCCTTGACAACACGTTTAACAGGCCAAAGCAAAGATTAAAATTATTTCCAGTATTACATCAAAGTAACAAACTAACAAACAACAATTTCATACACACTGGCATAGAGTGTACGAACAAAAAAATAAATCGCGATAGAAAATCTTGAAAAAGATTTAAAAAAGGATGTAAATGAAAAAATAAAACACATGCAACAATAAAGGTAAATGAAGTACATACAAACTAAAGCACAGCAGGAAACCTTGCATGTTGTTTCGTTTGGCGTCTTATCATTTTCATTTCATACAGAAGGAGGAGGTTTACTTATAAAATTAATTTTAATTAAAATTCTTTTAAAAAAATAGAACTTCTACAATAGGAAACATACAAAACCTTTTTAATTTTTAAATACATGTAGATTTTCTTTCTGGACGAAAATTTTATTTTTTCGGGCAATAATTATTGATTTAAAGCTAAAATAAAAATGCCTCGGGAAATTCAGTATATTTTCTTAAATTTAATAGAAATTGCTACGAACTTTATGAAACTATCAAAATTTTTAAAATTTGCTTGTCAACAAAAAAAATTCCCCAGCTCAAAAGCTGCAATTTCATAAAATTTTTACTCTGAATGAAACTTTGAAAAGAAATGATTTGACTTAAAATTAATTTAAAAAACTTAAGTTGGCAAATATGTAACTACGAAATATCCTTTGAAATAAAAAATAAATATTTTGTCTGGTGATTTCAAGAGAAAATGCTAATAGTTTCCAAAAACAAGTAATAAATTTGAAAATTACACATTTGATTTAAATTTTTTTTACAAAAATGCCAAAAATCTTTATTATTTCACAGCAATACACAAAATAAAACAAATTTTTAAGAGAAATTAAAAAATTCCCTAAAATTTCCCATTAAGGTAATTTTTTTCATTAATCAAAAACTTGGCATTTTCAATACCTAATTTAAGAAATTGGCAATAATGTTAGATATTTTTTTAAGCAAAAAAAAAAAAATTACCCTAGAAAAAACCTCTTAAGGAGATAAACATTAAACTAGCTTAAGCTTCCGTTGTGGAAAAAATGCGTGTTGATTACTGGTTTAGTTATTTAAAACCTTACAAAAGAGCAGGAAATAATATAAAGGGTATGAAACATGAATAAAAAACAACAAACCAAAATATGGGCACAAGTGTCAACTAAGAAAGATTAAATTACAACATTATTAAAAGGAAAACAATAAAAGAGATCAAATTATTTGTTTTGTTTTTTTCTTCGTAACAAATATTTAAGGATAACACATACATACAACAGGAAGCAGGATATGGGTTAAACAAAAGGATATAACAAATAATTATTAAAGCAATAAAAAATATATGTATCAATATACTCACTGCTGGAACGTGCACTGGCCGAATTGTTGGTATCGTGTAAAGCCTCCACGATTAATGTAAAAGTGCCCTGTAAAACAACAGTAAAAGAAAGAAAATTTATTAATAAACACAAGAAATTAATTTATGTAAATTTATATTAACGCCTTAAAGAAAACGAAAAAATTTTCGAAATTACAAAATCTACATCTAAAACAAACGCCTACATACGATACAATGATACAACTAACAAAATAGTAATAGATTGTAGTAGTATGTAGTAAAATGTGTATTAAGAAAAGAGAGGCGAAGTGGCGGTCTAATCCACTAAATAACCAGTAGTATCTGAAACGTATGCTTTTTGCTAACAGTCGTCACAATCATCATCTACAACAACAGTAAGAACAACAACAGCAACAACTGCAATTCATATGCAAATGGAATGCATACTACACAATAGTAAGATAGACTATGAGACTCGACACTATGAGTACCAAACCGTTGCATATTCATGCAGCGCCCTCAATTCACACTTGTTATTACTGTATGCAACCGCTACGTGTGTGCGTGTGTGTGTGTGTGTGTGTCTGAGTTTCTATTGTATTGAACAAATGCAGCAATAAAATTTATAAAAAGATGACACCATAAAAACAAGACTTGTACTAGTAACAGGCAGTCAGACAAATACTGACTAACTCTCATACTCATACATGTTTATTTACATATGTATGTATGAATGGATGTATTTTACATGTTATTTACGTTTAGATATATGTGTGTGTGTGTGTGTGTGTGAACAAAATAGAAATAAAATGCAGAGGTGGCTTGTAGCAAGAGTTAGATAAAGTATTTTGTAAAATGTAAAACAAAACAAAGATTACATTTAAATAATGACAAATTTACATTGATGTTCGCTTTTTTATTTGTTTAAATAAAAGAAAAACTTTCGTTTTTCATTTCAAAATTTTAGTAAAATATTAAAAGACGCAGCTGATGATAACAAATGTAAAAAGTGTAGGGGTTTTTTTATTGACAAAATCTGTTGAAAAAATTTGATGATGCTGTTTTTTGGTTAAAAGGTAAAATGAAATTAATGATTTTATATGAACCTAAAGATATGACATTTTAATAGAAAATTAAAACCAAAACTTAATAGAAATTTCTATGAATGAAAAACACTATTATGAGAAGGTGTTTTTGTGTAGTATTTTTTATATTTTTTTATAGTTAGATTTATATCAAAACTGCTGTTAATCATTGCTGTCAAAGACTTTCCCTTGACAAGTTTTACAAGAGGGAAATTTTTAAAAAACCTTTAGGTGAATTGTAATCTTTGCAATGATAGTTTCAAATAAAAATTAAAAAAATAATAGCAATTTAAGAAAAATTTCCCAAGCGGGATATTTTCTTAAAACACATGAAATTTTGTTAAGTTTAAAATAAAATTTCGCGTCTTTAAATTTCTAAAGTAATAATAACTTTCGGTGCAAAATATTTTCAATATATAGTAAATTTAACAAAATCCTAGAGCTATAACAAATTTCCCTTAAGGGAATTTTTCTTTAAATCTTGGAATTTGTTTACAATTTTGCAAGATTACAAAATATATATTAAAATTAGTCAATTTCAAGCCTAAGAAAAAATTCCAAAAAGGGAAATATTTTTGTAAGCCATGAAATACTATTAAACATTATAAGACCTAGATAGGAACACAATACGAATAAATTTCTATCCGTAGAAAAAAATCCCAGAAGGGAAATTTTCATTTTTCATTTTTTTTTTTGAAATTTATTAATTTTTTGCAATATTTAAAATTTCCCTACATCAATATAATACATTTTCATGCAACATTATACATTTTTATTAATTTTAATGCACAATTTCCTTTACCAAATTACAATTGTCACCTTAAATACAAAGAAAAATGCTATTTCCTTTCGTTTTGCTTCAGTTATTTACTTTGAGAAGGAAGAACTCCCTTGGTTTTTTTTTTGTTGTTTAACAATTTTAAAAATTATTTTGTAGCAGCACGTGTTGCTAGAGAAGAAGATGTTATACTGTTGCTTTACTAGTTTTGTTTTTTTTTTTTTTCAAGAAAAGCCAAGCATAACTTACTGAAGCATTAACGCTTGAGTGCAAATTGTTTCTAAAAGTCAAGACTACTACTATCTATTTATTAATGTGTGTATGCATGTACTCACTCGTATGTACGTAAGTAGATATAAAAAATTAAATAATTCTTGAAATAACCGGCAAATTTAGGCATATTTGTAGTACCTCCACCTTGCAAGGTTTTCGTAACATTAAAATAAGTTACAACTAGAGATAGTTGAGAATTGTGGTAGTGAGTGCTCTTTCATACGGTAGCCATTAACTTTTTAACCGTTTCGTACATATTAAAGATTATAAAATAAAATTCACTCAAGCTTAACGCACCTAATGAGTTCTTTTTCTTTTCGTAACGTATTTTTGTCCGTCGGTCTGTTTCGACGACTATTGTTGTTATGTTGTAGACCTTGGTGGCACTGTTGTATATCATATAGAGTATAATAATAATTGTGTATTAACAATAAAAAAGAAAAAAAGAAATTCTTTCAGACTTCATGCCAAGTCATTCAAAGATACCAACCAACATAATTGTATTGTCATCATAATCTAATAAAAACGAAGCTAAAAGCAGGCATTTTTTTTAACAAAATAACCCTAGAGGGTTATTTTCTTTGCGTTTGAATTAAAAGGGTTTTTTACTGGTTTTTCTTGTGCACAACTTTTTCTCTCCACTAATTACAATTGTATGTACGCATGTGCAACGAGATCATTACAGTTGTTTATTTAATTGAAAATAGTCATAATTTTGTTAAGAAATAACGAAGCACGTGGTTTGGTTAATTTTTTTTTTAATTTGATCCAACATCTTGTAAAAAGATCTATTTAATTAAATTTTAGAAAATCTAGACCTTTTATTTTTAAAAGAAAAAAATTAAAGTTAAATAGAATGGCCATTTAAAGACAAAGTGACAAGAAGAAGTCTTGGAATCTATTTATAAAATTGTGAAATTTTCCCCATTTAATTAATAAAATGGCAGGCAAAACAAACACAACATTATAAAAGGGTGTATGTAGTAGGATTGTGTGGAGGAACACGGGAGGAGTTTGGTAATGTTTGGTTGAACTTTAATCTTAAGTGTATTTTTAAAAATAATTTACATGGATGGCATGATGATTTCTTCTTGTTATTTTTGGAACGTATGACGATTGTCTCGGTCTGGGTATGTTGGCAGGCAGGCAGGCAGTCAGCAGCCATTATTTTGTATTTAAGGGACTGGGACTGGTACTGCTGCTGGGACTGTGTTGCTGTAACATTTTAGTGTCATTGATAATTTAAAGCTCCTGCTGTCTTTGGCTCATTTTCTTATTTCTTATTATTTTTAAACATATATTTTTGCTGTTGTGGCTCTAAAGTTGACGCATTGATAGAGCATCTTGAAACACGCGATCACTTTATTTTTGTTGCTTCTTCTTTTTGCATTTACATTAAATATTTTTTTTTATACACACAACATTATTCATTACACAAACACTAGCAGAAATTTTATATGGAAATATAAAGATAATTTTAATTTGGTTTACCAGTAAAAAATTTTTAAAAATGAAAAACTATTCGTTTGTTTGTTTGTTTGTTTTCTTCTTTAAGTGTTTGGAGGAGAAACAGAAATTATGGCAATAGTTTGCCAAATAGTCTGTTGCATTTCCTGTCAAGCCCATACAAATACACACATCCATATGAGCATACAATCAAATAATTTATTTAAACAAAAATAATTGTATTAACATTCAATCAGTTATTAGATTGAAAAGTGGAAAAATTGGCCATAAAAATCATGATGGTAAGCTTCAATAATTTTTCGAAGCAAAAAAATATACACAAAAAAAACCTTTCAAATGCATAACAATTAAAATTTAACAGTAAAATAACTTAAAATATTATAAGCGTAAACAAATATGAAGCAATTATAAAAAACAACGATAATTGCTTAATTTTGAATAGAAGTTAACAAATTTTAAAAGAATTCGATTAAAAATTACGTTTGAAATGGTTTTTTTGGCCCATTGAAATGTTATTTAAGGTAAATAAACAGCGACTGTAGTATATCACACAAGTAAATATATATTGAAATGATTTCCTAAGAATTTTAGAAAATTTCCCTTATGGGAAATTTTACGGCAATTTTTTTTCTTTCCTAGAATATCTAGTTCGAGGCAATAGCATTAATTAAAATAATAAAATCATATCATATATATTAATAAAGATTAAAATTTCCCTTAAGAACAACATGAAAAAATAAAAAAAAAATGATATATTTCTAATGCAATTGGTTCATAAAAATAAGACACACTTTCACCTAGAAGTGAAGAACAAGCAATTTTAAAAAAAGTGGTGCATAGTTTAAAAATTTTTGTTCTTGGGAAACTTTTTTCTGAAATTATAATTTAACATTTTAAATACAGTAAAGAAGGAAGTATGCCTACAGTTTTATCATTTTCAAGGGTTTACTAAGAATTTCCCTAAAGGGAAATTTTTAATATCTATAAAATTTAAATTTCCAGCTAACAAGATTTATAAATATAATAAAAATCTCATGTGTTTTAATAAAAACAGAAATTTCCTTTAAAATCTGCTCAAATTTGCTAAATTCTTTGTGTGTAGCACAATGTTGACTTATAAAGTTTTATTATTAATTGTTGAAAAAAAGTAACGTATTTCTGGCTGAAGTTCTGTGTAAATACACAAAACCTGAAAGGGGGATGAATTTTGTAGCCTCGTATATACTTTATGTGTCACTTTAAATATTTACATTATAAATGCGCGCACGCGCTAATTTTACCACCACATATTTGCTCTTTAAAATGTTCTCTATGCTTTATGTATTTGAAAAAGAAAAAAAAGTATGTATCTACGTCGCCGTGAAAGTCTTCATCATGAGCATTTTTTAAAGTTAGTTTTGTTGTTGTTTAATAGCTGACAGATGTTTAAAAAAATATGCTGAGTGAATTTCAACCCTGTTTGTTTTTCAAGTCATTTCCCCCCAACAACAACTTTACACCGAGTTAATAAAATGCTGGTGCAAATATTATAAAGGATTTTTTTCTGCTGTGCATATGCTTTTTTAGGTTTAAGTTTTATTTTATTAATTTGTTGTTGTTGTTGTTGTTGTAAAGGAAAAGATACAAGGACACTACCACACACGTTTGAAGTAAACAAATTATTTTTGAAAAAAAGCTACAAGACAAAAAAAGCTATTTTTATCAATAAAAGATAAAGCAAATACGTATAGGAAATTTATGATTTTGTAAAGAAAATTAATTAAGGCGCACTCGAAATGATTTCATAAAATTTATGTCTGTTTACTTTTAGCTTAAATCCCAACAGTAGCGCAGGGGGACAACAACGACTGCAGCAGCATACACACACATGCACTCAAAATGGGTTGCATTGCTGTTTGTATTTCTACAAAATTTTTAATTTCGAGGGAACTAAATTTAGAATTATGTTCTTTTATATTTTTTATGTTGTTTTTACTTTTTTTTAAAGCAAAAATTTATTTTTGTAAGTACATACTATAAGAAAGATATTTTAGCTAAAATATACTTTGTCAGCCGTTTTGTAATTAGAAATTGGGTTATTTTTATAAAAACTAAAACAATAATTAAAAGGAAGACTAACGAAAATGTGTACTTACCGGCCATGCAAAGTTGAAGGCAAATTGTATGGGATTTGTAAAGTCTTTATTTTGTAAAAGTTGCGATTCGGTTAAATTTACGGAATTTTCACCCAATATGGGTGTTACAACATCACCGTACGTACACTGTGAAGTTGTATCGATTTTAGCTTGATAATGTTTTAGACAGACCCGAAACCGTGTTTTACAACCACCGACGCATCTGCCCGTCGCCGAATCCGTTTGGCCAGTACAACAGTGACCCTCGCTATCGAGACCGTTATCGTTTTTGAAATATTTTAAGCGTAATTCAAATAAGCCGGATGTGTTGACCTGTAATTGGATAAAAAAAAGAATTAAATGTTAAATATTTTAAAATTTAAAATTTATTTTTTAAAATTATAAGGAAATTTTTTTTAAATATTTTATAAAGAAATTAAAAAATTTGCAAAGGGATTTCTGCCTTTTTTCGGAAAGAATTTTTATTTGTTTGTTCTTTTATTAAGAAATTCTTTTAAATTGTCAGACACATGGTTGTTTGGTTGGTTGGTTGGTTTTTTACTTTTTTGGATTTCAAGTTGCTGGTGTGTCTTGAAAAGTTTTAAAAATACATACAACAGCGCTAAAAAATTCCAGATTCTGCAACCAGACGATAAATCTTTCAATGTGGTATTTAACGAAAAAAAAAATAATAAAAAAGAATTATAAAATTGCTACAAAACTGCAACACAACCTAACAACAAACAGCAACCAACAGTTGAAGGAAAAAAAAGAACCAGCCAAACAGCCACCACCAACAACCGCACCACACCACACCACTAGCGTCACCCAAATATATGTACATATGTACTTCAGCAGCCAACTGCCACAGTAAACCAACAGCAACAACAGCATTTAATTTTAATTTTTGTCGAATGAACAACAAACAAAATTGAATGATTTTTTAAATAAAATTCCTTTAAAGATTTGTAAATAATTTATTAAAGAAGTTGCAAAAGAATCTTCTTCTTTTTCTTGTCACACAAACTTTGTCTTTCTTGTTGTTGTTGCTTCAAATATCTTTTTCCTCTTATTTGCATTTGCATTTTTATTTTTTTTTTCGCCAAAAGTTTTAAATGATGATTTCGAATTTTAAATGCAAAACGTTTTACATTTTTATTAAATCACCGCTTGTTAAAATCATATAAATTTTTAAACAAAAGCGTTTTGTATTTTTGACAACTCCATAAACAACTAATAATAATTTTGTTTATAAATTATCAATAATTTAATGAGATCGCCAAAATAAAAACAAAAAAATATGTTAATAAGGCGAAGTAAGCGAATAAAATTTTATGATCGTGTTATTGATTAAAAGAATATCTAAACAAAAATATACATTTAAGACGAGGGTGGTTGCAGAATTACGGTAGACATCGCTCAAATACAAATTCCATCACGAAAGGAAATTTGAGGCTCTAACTTTTCGCTATATTGGGTCTTTTTAATACTCTCTTATGAAGAGGGCGAAAATCTCGAAACTAAACTCCAATTTTTTTTATTTTTAACATGCACAACCCGCAAAGCGAACCGACAACGTCCGAACTAATAGGCCAGTATTGCCACATATCGGCCACGGCCAAAGTATTTCCTACAAAAATTGTATTACAAATGTTCAAATAGTGCAAATCACGACGTTCAACTTAAACGTCAGAGATAAGTGAAAACTTAAAATATGTTTCAAGACTTAAATTTGCATTTATTCAAAATTGGTACTAGATATAATGTCCCTCAAAATCAGACTTCCAAATTTAGTGTCTTTAAAGATTTATAGTTAAATTTTGTGCCACATGTTTTTGTAGGATGAAAGGACCCATACAGTGTAACTCTACGTAGAGTTAAAAAGAGTCAAAATGTTGTATAAAAATTTTTCTCGTAGTGTTTTTCATTAAAGTTCATATATTCTCTCTCATAAAAAGGAGACGTAAAATTTCAGTTTTGTCCCTCTATTTTTTTTTTTTTTTTGTTGAACAGTGTTATTGCCTGAATAGTTTTTATGGCAAAAAACAAAATAAACATAAAAATATTTTGAAATTTTATAGAAATAAGAAAAATATTTGTGGCATTGAGGGTCTCAAAGACAAGACCCTCGGGCACACAATTCGAATAGTTCTTAAGCCACCTTCGTACACTCTGGCTGATGACACACTCACTCTTCTTTTCTCGCTAATAAACCAAGATGCTTTTAAACAGATAAACTAATTGAATTAAAATTATCAAAAAAAAAAAAAAAAAAAAGACGACAGACAACTTGTTCAAAAGTCCTAATCAAATCAAGATTTTTTTTTTTATTATTTCATAATTTTATTTCTAAATTAAAACAATCTAGTGGAATAATAAGACCTTAAACTTCAACAGCAACAACAACTAATTATGACACTACACAATTACAAGTAAATGAAACCGAAAAAAAGGCAAAGAAACAAACAAACAAAAAATCGGTGTAAATGTCTGTAGAAGACATTAAAAAAGCAAAAAAAAAAAAAAAAATGAAACAGAAAAACGTTTGTAAGTATTTAAATGGTTAATTAAGTTAAACCAAAAATGGTGGGCTCCATTTCATCACGAACAATAATAATAAAACAACAAGTGTTTTTTTTTCTTAAATGTCAGTCAGGTATTATTGTTGGCAGTCTTAAATTGTTGTAGAGGCCTACAATACCAAAATTGGTTAAAGTAGTTAAATACTCTAGTGCTTGGTTACACGCTCACATGCGAGTACAATGGTAGCAGAGCAAACGTGTGTAATAAGATTTATAACTGTTTTTCCATTTTTTTTTTCGTTGCTGTAAGAAATACACTACCACTTTGCTACATGTCACGTCATACAGAAACATTTGTATTATAGAAATGTTTGTAAAAAGTTATGACAATTAAAATGTTAGAAAAAAAAATTTTGTAGATGAAAAACTAAAATTAGGCATAAAAGGAGCATTTAACCATTTAATGATTTAATTAAGAATAACAAAAAAAAAAAAAAAAAGGGGGAAACACCTATGTATGTACATACATATGTATGTATGTATGTATGTAACTTTGAAAAAATATAAATTCTTGAGTATTTGCTCGAAAAAACCCCTAACATTCTTAAATGGATGTACACAGCAATTGTACGTCCCTGCCACAAGTAAGAAAGACGTGGTAGACCAACTTAACACAGAGATCTGCTTGGGTCGGGATTACCGGATGTTTACGTACTAGTCCCTCAGAGGCTCTGAATGCTATGCTAAACCTGATTCCGATCGACCTTCATGTATTGACTGCATCCTCAAGCAGTGCGGCAAGACTAGCGGCATCTGCGAAGTGGAGATCAAAGACCATGCCAGAATCCTAGATAAGTTACCACCGACACTGAGGAAACCCACCGATTACTTGGTACCTCATCTGGACTTTGACAGTACGTTCAAAGTCCTTATTCCATCCAGACGGGAGTGAAAGGGGGTAAAATAGAAAAAGACTTCAACTTCAGGATACATACTGACGGATCAAGAATGATCTGCGGTGTGGGCTCTGGAGTATTCTCGAAGGACCTTGGAATAAAGCTCTCATTCCGACTTCCTGATGAAGCCAGTGTGTTTCAGGCGGAAATATTGGCCATAAGGGAGGCGTGTAGGGTTTTGATTGACAGGGGTGTCCAAGGAAGAGTCGGCATCTTTGTCGATAGCCAAGCGGCACTTCGGTCTCTAAGGTCATACACTATTTTTTCTACTTTAGTTAGCCAGTGCAAAGACGCATTATCCAGACTAGGTAGACAGACTGACGTTACCCTCATCTGGGTTCCCGCACATAGCAACTTCCAGGGCAACGAACAGGCGGATGAACTGTCCAGAGCTGGATCTGCCATGGACGTCTCCACTGCTGAATCGGTAGCCATGCCGTTTGGCAATTTTAAAAATCTCATTCTGAACTATTACCGGCAGAAAGCTGAAGATAGGTGACGCAGGTTGAGCACGTGTAAGATGGCTAAGAAAATGTGGCCTTGCTACAACCATAAGCGAGCAACACAACTAATTAACAGAAACCGCAGGGACATCTCGAGGCTCGTCGCAGTATTGACGGGGCACTGGGTAATCGGGAGACACGCCAGCAGGATAGGCCTTTCGTACAATGCGTTCTGCCGTAGTTGCCGGGATCATAGCAAAGAGGAAACAGTGTTCCACTTTCTTTGCAAATGCCCGGCCTTGCACCTTTCGAGACAGAAATTCTTAGGCAACAGCATGTTAGACGATCTCTCGGAGGTATCAAGGATAGGTCTAGGCGACCTAATTAGATACCTTAATTAGACGGGATGGATCTAGTATCTTACTCCGAATCTGAGGTCTGGATTCGGACCTAGATCATGTTGACACTGACGAGTGGAGTGGTCTGTCAAAACGGAATCTTATTGATTCCATTTGACTGCTCGTGCGGAGCAGGCAGCCACGTAAACAACCAACCAACCATGACTCAGTTGCAATGAGTTTTCCTATCAAGCGGACAACTTTTTTACACCCATCCCATTTTACAAAGATGTCAAGTTCTTTTCTTAAATTATAATTTAATTAGCTGCAAAAAAGACTGAGGGGCCAGCAGTGCGAAAGTTCCAAAAGATCAAACGTTACGAACTCTTATACATACTCCCAATTCTTAAAAGATGCTAACATTAGTTGAACAAAGCTTTCTGAACGTACACCACTTCCTACTAGCCAATCTACCTTTGACCTTTCTGCACTAATACGGAGACAAAAAAAAAAAAAAGACATGGTCAGGCTCGTCCACACTTTTAATACAGTGGGGAAGAAGCGAGGAGCTATCGTGTCCGAAACGATGTAAATACGATCTAACAGAGCAATCGTGTCCACTAAGAAACTGAGTCAAGTGAAAATTCATGTACTCATGTTTCCTAGCACACTAAACATTACCATCGGGTATTAAGTCATGAGTTAATACTTATATCCTTTCTAGATGTCGACCATCATGTCTGCCATTCCGCGATGCTTTTTCTCTCGCTAATATATCACTTGGTAATATAGCCGCAATGACAAATGCTGCTTCGTCCAATGTTCGAAGAAACTACCCGAAGCGCAGGTATTTAGGGTAGGGTAGGTATTTATTTAATACAATCTTTCGTCCTAATTTTATACTTTCCAATTTGAATATTGATGTAGGTATGTACCTACATATTTCACAACTTTACGATTTGTTATTAATAGAGCTTCAGAGTTTCATGTTTAGCTAATTAAAGACTCATTGAAGTAAGCCATGATTTAACCACATGAATGCTGCTCTCCGAAATAGTTCTGTTTCTTCTTCAATAGTTTTCGACCCACAACCGTCAACACAATATGATGAGTACCTACCCAAATCCCACAGTTTTTGCCTTCGCTGAAAGTTCGAGCCCTAAAACACCGTCATACATAGCGTTCCACAGCAGAGGTTCAAGCACGGATTCCTGCGGGAATCTTCCTGCTGCGCTATATTCTCTTCTGTAGTTAGGCATGTTGCTTTTCAGATAGGTCCAGTACCTATCCTCCCATTTTCTTGCAGTTGGACTCAAATTTGTCTTTAGAAAAAGCTAAACAACACTGAACAAGAGAATTATTCATGAAAAAAATATTGCTTCCCCTTAAACTTTAAGGAGGCGCGGTTGGACTGGTTGTTTTAGTAAAAATCTAAAGAACCAACAAGGAAAGTTACACATGTACATACATACATACATGGATGCTTTGTTGGTACTTATACATAAAAAAATCATAAGAAATTAAGATTCAACAACACCGAAAAGCACCATTATTTAAACTTAATGAGAAGATCATACCCAACAACCCATAATAAGACTTTCAATAAACCGAACCAAAAAAAGAAGCTAAAACTCCCTTTTTTTTCAACAAAATAAAAATCAAATAAAACTTAAGAAAGAGGTAGGTATAAATAGCTAGTGTGCAACAACCTTAAAATCAAACAAGAACAATTGGGGTATTCACACTGTAGTCATAAGTCATATGTCATAAAATAATAGCACACCAAAATATGACAAGTGTGAACACCCCGTCATAAATAAGTGTGCTATGTCATAATTGTGCCAGCTGATAAACATTTAACAACACTACATTTTTAGTCGGATTATTGCGCATACGTTTGCATTATGGCTTAAATGTAAATGTTTTTTAATTGTTAATAAAAAAAAACAATAAATTTCTTGTAAATTTTCTAAAATGTTCATTATCAATTAAAATTTTTAATATTTTTTATCTATACGAAATAAATATAATCAAAAACAGCTGTTGCCGGTAACATAAGCTGAACTATTTTTTTGGACGGCGGCAAGTGGAAGAACGTTCACAAGGTGCCAGGCAGATCAGTTATACAAACACATATTTTCATTCAAGGCGAATTAATTGGATGCAGTGGCGAATTCACGCAAATTTATACATTACCTACACTGTCAAATTTTTTACATACATATTTTCTTGCGCCATTTTAATGTAATTTTTTATGCATGGAGAATTTTGACAGCGTAGGTAATGAATTCGCCGTTTACACAAACAAAATGCCTGTTTTTTGCTTTGTTGTTGAATTATTGTAGTCGTAATGAATTTGCCTTTTGCACGAAAATTACATTAAAATGCTTTTTGCAGTCTAACACAAGCTAGTTTTTCCAGCGTTTGCTGAAAATATGTGTGAATAAAAACTAGTAAGTACTAAAAATTACTAGTTTTAACTTGAATTTTTGTAAGCATGTCATTGAGGTGCTGGAAATAAGTTTATTGTTGGTTTATTCGTCAAAAAGCGCATTTTCTTTTGTTTTTATTTAAATATAATGACTGCATTAATTAATTATTATCATTTTTGAATTTGTTTTCTCAATTGACCAATTGTAATTTCCTGGCCAAACTGTTCCAAATACTCTTTCTTCATGGAGTGAAAACAAGGCATTATTTTTTGCCACTCCCACTGACGGCACTTGCGAATTTTTAAATATAATTTTATGCTTTTGGAGCATATCAAAAAATTTCGCGCTATTTTTGTCGCCCATCGTGATAATAAATAATCAAAACAAACTTATAGTGTTGCCAAAATGTTTTACCACAAGTTTTGCTTAGAACTTATAAGAAAAATAGCTTTTGTTTTAAACAAAGGTAACTCCCAAACAGTTTCTATCAGCTGATTTTTTAGCCGCATATCTTTTAATTTTCCAGTACTAGCTATCACTTTTTAGTACTAGCTACGTAGTACTAGCAAATATTTATTCACACTTTTGGTAGTTTATACTTTTCAACATAGCTAGTACTGAAAAGTTAAAGCTAGTGCTAGTACTTAGTACTATGTAGCACAATCTACCATTTTATTCACACTGCCCAAGGGGCTGTGCACATATTTCGTAACGCTCCATGGGGGAGGGGGTTAAAGATTTGTTACGGATTAGAAATTTTGCACTGAAAAATTTGTAAAAAGCGTTATGAACGGGGGGTATAAAATCTCTGAAAACAGCGTTACTTAATATGTGCACAGCCCCCAATGTATAAATTCGCGTGAATTCGCCACTGCATTAACCTTATAATAAATTCGCCTTGGTCGTGCATATGAATTTGCCTTGTTTTCATTCTTATGTTATACCTATAAAAGTAGCGGCGGCTTCTAAATATTGTCGCCGACTCAAATAAGGAGTAGCAGCTGCTCGACTAAGATTTCTACTGTTATTTTATGACAAACCGTAAACATACCTCAAAATGTCTTGTTATTATACCTATGACTTATTTGCTTGAAGCACAACAACAATTTTTTTCAACTATTGTAAAATAATAAGACATTATGACAATACGACTGATATGACAACAGTGTGAACACCCCAAATAACTATTCTACATTAAGACACTATTGTTGTAATAAACAGCAACAAACAATGTTGTTAAACATTAAAACTTAACAGAAAGGGGTACCTACTTACATATGTACATACATACATACACACATGCATATGTGAATATGTAGGTACATATGTACCTACTTGGTGCAACATTAAAAATATTTGTAAAACTCCTCGATTTAAGGCTAAAGACGAAAAAAACATTTTAAAACAAATCTAAAAACAAACCAATATAAAATAGGTACATACATATGTAGGTACTTACATACTTAAAAGAAAAAATTGTATACCTATAAAACTTAAAATATCTACTGTTAAAACTATATAGACCGACAGCGTTGCCAAATGTGCAGATTTATGTGCATTTTGAAATTTTTATAGGTTTTTGACTTTCTTTTCTTTAGTGGAAGTTTGGTTATTTTAATTCCAATTTATTTAATTTTTTTACAAACTAATTACATAGGTTTCTTTTTTTTATTACACATAGGTACATAAATATGTATGTACATACATACATACATATATGAATATATTTGAATTTTGGTTTTGTGTTTATAAAATAAACTATTTATTTTTTCACGGTGTGCAGTTTTTGACCAGAAAATCATTTTTTTTTTTCTTTCTCCAAAATCTGATGTTAAAAATAAAATATGGCAGCACTATAGGCAGCCAAAGTAACTAAAATTACAACAAAAACACTGATTGTATACTAAATTCACACATATTTCTACACACACCCATGCATATTCTCAAACAAACAAACGAACGAGCAACTAAAACAAAAAAGACTGAAGCAAAAAAAATAAAAAACAAACACGAAAATAAAAATGAGAAAGACAGAAAAAAATAAACTCAAACATCAAATTGCTGCTTTTAGCTTAAGCACAACAAAGCTTAAAAGCAACAACAAGAAAAAACAACAACTACAACAACAGGCTAAATAAAAAAATGTTTCAAGTAAAACCGAATTGTTTCCCACGGCATACGATTTGCCGGTCAACATACATATGCACTGACGACAATGCCAATGATCATTAGGACAACGATCATTACAAATAACCATACTAATGATGTTGTGATGATGGTTTAGCACAGGCGACCAGTCAGTTAGCCAGTTTTTAGTTTTATATGCGTAGCCACAAAGCTCGGACGGAGTTAGTCGAGTAAAAAAAAAAATCAGCAAAAGAAAAAAATAAATAAGGAACAAGAGAAGAGTTTAATTTAAAATGCAATAATGAAGATAATGTTAACAATAATTATGTTAGCATTCGTTAGGTAAATGATCATTAGCCAAAGGCTGCACACACGCACACACACGCCCATCAATACAGCAATAACTTCAACCTTATCTGGCATGGAAAACAGTGATATTTAAAATGTTAATGTACTTAGGTATTTTTTTCAGATTAATTGTCGCAAACTATATTAAATCGTTTAAGATATTATTGAATTTATATGTACCTACATACATATTTTCTTAAATTTTTGAATCGATTAAAGTTTATTTATTCGTACATGACAATGTTGTAAAACACTCAACCTACGTGTTAGACTATAAATTTTTATCAAAAACACAACAATGATATTTTCCAGCATCAATGCAGAAAATTGAGTGTTGCATAAAAGGTTCTGGTACAATTACTCGAAGATCAAGAAATATAAATCTGAAATCATATGGAGATACTAGATGATTGGACCGGCTTCGCCAGGAAGCTATTTTCTTATATGGGGGAACCGTTCTCCCCACTCATCAATCCGGTTTTCTAATTTTGAGAGGCGGACGTAGCACCAGCACCATCTGTCCTTCAACAACATAAATAATTTTGTTCTACTTGAAATACGAACGATGACGCCTCTCGTAAATGAGACGGACATATCGCCATTTGTCATTCATAATTTTGTTCTGTTTGAAATACTACGAATTGGGTTAAATCAGTCTTTGTCATAAAGATAACATGAAGGAAATAACAATGTATTTGTGTTTTTTAAACTTGTAAAAATTGATTGTTACATTTATTTTTTTACTGTAGCCTAAATCATATTAAAAGTTTGTATGCATACACACTGGATTGGTTTAGCGTGTTTATGGACGAAAGAATGAACGAATGAATGAATTTACATAATTAAAAAATTTTTCCATTAAAAAATATATATAGACAAAAAGCTTCTTCCCACTCTACATTCCACATCCTGAAAAATTAAAATATTCACAGTGTACTATGAATAACAAATAAAGAGACTAAAAAAATAAATAAATATTTTCTTGCCCTCTTTTGCATGTGTTTTGTTGTTGCAAATTCAAAAATAAAGAGACAAAGAACCACATTCATTGACTGCTATCATACAAATGAGCATGTTTCAAATTTAAGTTGGCTTTTTCTATTTGGTTCGTGTTGTGTATGTGAAAATGACGATTGGTGCTCGGCCCCTAGGGGCTAGTTTGACGATCAATGGGTTAAATACAGGATTATACAGTATTATCATAATGACAAGCAGCAGCTATATTCTGTAACTCGCTAAAGATAAATCTCCATCGCTAAAAATGTCTAAAATCGTTTTAGAGAAATTTAGCTACATATTGAATTCTGTAATTCGTATTGCTAAATTAGGCAATGTCATAAAAATTAAATTCGCCGCAATTTTGGCGTTTGCTCTGAGAGCAAACAATGCTCTCTCTCATCGCTAAAATGTTATACATTTCATATTCTCTAAGCACATTTAAGCAAATTTCTAGCTAGAAACGCCTAAATTTAAGCAAGGATATTTTGAAGGCGCTAAAAAGTAATTTAAGCAAAATATTTTTTATATCATTGTTGTTTAGCCCTTTTTTTTAGAAAAATAATGTAGGAAACTACAAAAAGGATAAAAAAAGGGCAAAAATACATGCTCATTTAGTATTTGGAATATCATAAAGAGTTTGCCTATGATAGGTTGAAGTGTTTTAGCTGTTATGAGTAGTTCAAATACTAAATTTTATATAAAAATGTATTTAATAAAAAAAAAAAGATTTTTACAATTTTACAAAATTAATTAAAACTCTGTACACAAATTTTAAATTTATTATGATCAAAAACATTTTTGTACAAATAAATACTTTCAAATAACTACGCCACAATACCGCCAGCAAATACCACATAGAAAAATATTTCATTTGTTTACTGAAATTATTTCCTAACAGTGACGCCATCTCTTATAAATGTTCCCATAACTTTCGAACGTAATGCTTCCTTGAGAAATTACTGCGCAAAAATCATGCGCTTTACAATTTTCAACATGCATGTGCTGCAAAAAAACAATAAGTTTTGACTAGAACTTTGTGAAATAGATTTAAAAAATAGACGTTTTAAAACCTATTTTAAATTTTTTTAACAAAAACACAATCATTGTTACGGAGTATAAATTATAATGTAAGGTAACACTAATATAAAATGCCAAATATAACACGCATATATATTTGTCTCTTTTCAATATTATATTATCAAATAAGAAAGAAAGGAATGGTCTAATGATAGCAAATTAGCTACGGCGAAAAGAGTAAATTTTAGCTAAGCGATTAGAGTTACAGAATACCTTTTTAGCAAAATCGCTAAATCGATATTTAGCTTTAGCTACGAGAATTACAGAATATAGCTGCAGTACTGCTTTATTTCGATTTACAATAGTACTGAAACTGCCATACCTGACCTACATTACAAACATTACAATCACGATGGATTTTTATAACTTCTTCTTATAGTAAAAAAATGATATTGTTGTTGTTGTACACGAGGAGTATGTCGTTAATAGTGAAGTGAAATAATACACTGATGGCAGTGATGGAAAATGTGGCACAATTGGGCCATTTCTGGCGCTTTTGAATGTTTGATGGCCCTGTGGTACTTTCTAATCTATTTTGGCCCTTGCAGCTTAAAATTCAACTAACTACTTCAAATCGTTCGAAGGGTTTGAAATGTACTAAAAGCGTTCAGTGTTGCTTTTGAGTAATGGTATTTGTTTAATATTTGTACAGGCTATGTTCGTAGTAATTTAAAAAAAAATTACAATTAATATACAGGTAGGTATTTGTTTAAATTTATTTAAAATAAAACACATACCTATACTGTATTAGTATTACTATTGTTTTTATTTAAATAAAAAGCTTGTTATTAAATATTCTCCAAATAAGTTTTGTTGGCCCTCTCGAAGCTATTTTGGCCCTTTTATATTATTCAGCACAAACAGTTGAACGCAAAAATACAATAAAATGGAAAAAAAGAAAACAAGTTTTGAGCAACAAATCAAACAAATATAGCTCTCTCTTAAAAAAATCAATTATAATACTTAGTTTCTCTTTGCATATTTACCTTTTACTCTCTCCGCCTAAATGGTACTCTCTTTTATTGTATTTACAACAATTTATTAAATGATCATGAAAAATCAACAGACAAACACAAACACAATGAAACGGTGTTTTTTGTAGACCCCTAAAGCAAAATGAAGCAGTTACAAAAAAAAACAGATGTATTGATGCGAAATTGTGTTTTTGTTGTCTTTTCATTCTGCTTTCCTTAATGAATTGTGGATTAAGTTATATATATTTCATTTGTGTATAGAAGAAGAATAAAGATAAAGAGCAAATTAAAGAGACAGGTTTTTTATTTCTATTTAAAGAAAATTAAAATTTTAAATTACATACCTACATATTTAGATTTGGCGTTATTTAAATTTTAAAGTAATTTTTGTTAATTTTTAATGCGATAGTTTTGATAGTTTATTTTTGGATTAAAAGTTATTTATAAAAAAGAGGAAATTAAATAGAAGTTAAAAGTATGTAAGCCAAATCAATGATAAGTATGTACATATGTATGTATGTGTGTACATACATATATACATATGTATGTATGTATGTATGTACATACTTATGTACATATTTACATATGTACGCATGATAAATGGGCATAAAACAATAACAAAAATCGAATTAGATGCCAAATAGTTATACGAAAAAAAAGTTTATGCAATAAACAAATAAATAACAATTGGGAAATTACACACACATATACATATGTACATACATATGTATGAATAAATGTACATAGGTACATATATATGTACATACTTACAAAAGTATGTAGACATATGTATGTATGTATAATCAAAGTTAATGAATAAAAAAAATGTACGTTCTTTGCAGAAAATCCCTACATGTACTTATGTATATACATATAACTTCTCAACATACATATATACATACATACATACATACGCAATTTTAGACAGTTCATGGTTTACAACTGATGATGACGTATGGTAATAAGGCCACCTGGTAATGAATTGGCTCCCAGGCTCGGCATGCACCAATATTCGGCATTTTTTTATTAAATGTTAAATACATATGTACATATGTATGTACATATATATGTAAATAACGGCAATTTTATGTATAATTAGGATGCAGTTTTAATTGAAAATAATACTTTACTAATACACACTTATTACAAAAAGCAATGCCGACTGTTGGGTAAAAAAAAGCCGAATTTAGGGAAGCATGTGCGGAGTGGAGTATTGGCAATAATGCTGTATTTTAGAAGAAACGTAAATTAATTTAATTTTATAACATACCTACTTAACTTTTAAAAGCTAATAATTGGCTTTAAAACTACACTAATTTCTCAACATTAATAACCCTTTGATAATTCAATATTATGATCACACTGTTGTCAATAACTGCTGAGAAACGGAAAAAAGGGTAAACTGTCCACTACTGGTGCATTTACCCTACATAGGAATAAAAGAACTATCAATACCAAAAATGCAATACGGCATTGTTCCTAGAAGAAAATAAGTGCTAATTTCTAACTTTTACAATTAATTTGTTAGAACATAACGAAACTTACATATATATAATAAGATATAAGCATTATACCTATCCCACACAATATCTAATTAGTGCCGATTAGAATAAGCATTAATATAAATTTTTTTAAATTCTAATCAGATTTCAATATGTATTATCATTAACTTACTTTTAACTGTGACTTCTTATTTGAAAATTGACAGGCTAATAAAATTACAGTTGCATTATTTTTATATAATTGTATTTTCCAATTATAATTTATAGGAATATTGTTCGGAAATGCATCACTGCGCATGTGTGATTAGTTTGCTCAGCTGAAACAAAACAGCATAGGTATGCAGTGTTACTAGCCGTTGATTTTCAGAACGTACAACGCATGACGCATTTCCGAACAGGCCCATTATTTTACAATGATTTGAAGATGCTCAATTTCGAGTAGTCGACTCGAGTAGAAAATGTACGTTATATACATACTTATGTATGTAGATATAAAGATCTCTTTGTTTTATTTGACATTTAAAAAACAAAACATATAATTAGGTACAAGGTTTTTGGAAGTGAAGTGTTTTGGGTTGAAGTGTTTTATTAAAACTATAATAAAGAAGTATGTGTAAAGGAAATTAATAGTAAAAGACTCGTCAAGAAAGCACGCGCCTAGATCATTTTGATCCCAACAGAAAATTAGTTAATTTACATATAACTATTTTTATGTTGTAGAGCATTCATAAAAGCCAAGGCGAATTCATTGCCCGGTGGTCTTATTAGCCTACGTCATCTCAGCTGCTGTACAATATTGAACTATCAAAAATTACATACATACATACATACAAACATATGTATGTTGAGAAGTTAGGTTAGTTTTCTTTATACATACATACTTACTTATGTATATTTCTATAAGAACATTGTTGCATTTGCTTTGTTATTGATGTAGAGATAGAACTACCTGCTATGAATTCGCCTTGAATAAATCATAATTATGCATCAATGCGATTTCAATATTAGGTAATATTTGTTAGCCTACGTCTTTATCAGCTGTCCAAAACCAAAGTAGGTTTTTACACTTGTAAACAAAATGAAATTCTTTTTATACAAATAGTGCTGCACTTTTGACAGATTGGTAGTTTTATCGCTGCAAACAGGACGGTGTTTTTTTTATTGTTGCATTGTTGGCTACCTAGCATTGAACTGACATTGGTCGGCATATACACATATCAATACCTATATAGATACATATCTACATACACACACACACATACATAGAAATGTAAATAGATATTTTCATTGACTAGGTACCTCTAGGTATTTGTTTAAAATTTAAAGACAAACATTGCTTGTAATCGTAGAGTCATCGCCTAGTAGAATTCGTATTGTACTAAAGAAAAAAAAAAATTTCATACATACACACATATGTATGTAACCACTTCGTGGGTAATTAATATACATATGTACATATCTATGCATGTACTTATTTCTTCTTCAAGCCAGTGGCAAACCAGAATATTGTATGTAAATAAAAACAGCAAAATGTCACAACATGTAAAGTAAAAGAAACATAAGATAGATCGGTAGATATCTATTATATACATATGTATGTATATATGTACATACATAAGAGTACATACATACATACATACATACGTAAATAAGTATGTACAAAAAACAACTAACAAACAACAAAGTTTAATGTTTATATTTTTTCTTCTTAATATTTATAACAATTTCTATTACAAAAAGCATAAATAATAGTAGAAAACATAAAATTATCATGGCAATGTATGTACGAGTATGTAGATAGAAGAAGGAAAAAAAGAGTGCAAATCACTCAAGCTCAACGTTACCAGTTCTTAAGCGTTGTATTACATATGTATGTACGAGTATGTGTGTGTACTTAAGACAAAAAAATAAAAGTAACTGAATTTAAAAATAATTGTGTATAAATAAATAAAAGATATGTACCTATGTATAAAAAAAAATAGTGACAGGTTGAATAAATACCTTCTTTTTAGAACCGTGTTTTTAATTTTTCTAAGTAGACAACACACTACGTTCTACTTTTAACAGGCAGGGTAAAAATAGTAATTTTACGAATGTACATACATACATACATTGTATGTATCCATATGTATGGATGGATTTTGGTGTGTACATCGACTGCCTCCGCGTATGTGCATGTATGAAGGTACATATTAAGTATGTATGTTGGAAAGTTTGTATTAGTTTGATTGCTTTTGTTTTTATCAAAGAAGTCCACAAAGCCAATGAATAAAAACAATATGTATAAACAAGAAGAAAAAACACAAGAAGTTTAAGTAGAAGAACATATAATACCCACCTTTCATACATACATACATATGTACTTACACACATACTTTCTTGCATTAATAATTTATAACAATAACAACATGACAGAGTATGATGAAATCAACAGTTATGTGAAATTAAGCCAAAAATGTATGTATGTAAGACATAAATAAGGGAACAATTAACAAAGAGTACTGAGACTTTAAAGAGCACAAAAAACACACAAACAGGTAGCATTTTTAAGGAGGGGGAGCAAATTCTTACAAACAGCAGCAACATACATATGTCTGCATGTAAGAGCAAATAGGGAAATGCTTAATTAAATGCCAAGGAATGTAAAGGTATTTTTATATAGAAATAGGTAGGTAAATTTAATTAAAAATATGTACCTACATTACTACATACATACATACTCGTATGTAGGCTTTTTATTCCTTTTCTAATTTTTCTTCTTGGTCTAGCTCTTTATATACATATGCGATGTATGTATGCACATATGTATGTATGTATGTATGTATGTATGTACCTACATATACATATGTATATAATACAAAGCCAACAACTATTTTAAAAAACATCTGTTTCAAGTTATTTTGCAAAAGTATAAACTTTTTTGCATACAAAAATAATTTAATTTATTTTTATACTTTAAATTCCAGCTGCCTGGTAGAAAAAAAAAATTGTGATATAAGACCGCAGGAGATAATTTTTATGCTGAATAAAAAAAGCAACACCAGCAACAACAATGCAGACATCATAGCACAATTAGTTAAGTCGTCTGCTTAAAATAAGCAGCAGCAGCACCATGCCTCACCATCAGCGAGACACATTGCAACAGGCCTGTTTAACTAAAAAAATTGACAACTACTACTTCTTCGCGTTGTTGTTGCTGCAGTTACTTTTAGTGTCTTTTTAAGGTTAAATTACAACAACCAGGCTCCAAGTTTTACTCTTCATGGTTTTTGTTTTATTTTTTGGTTTTTTAGTATTAAAAAACACATGCAAATTTAGTTTTTTTTTTTTTTTTTGAAGGACCCTTATGTTTTTAACTTTATTTTTTTCTCTCTCTCTTTTTTTAAGACGATGACCTACGCAAAGCTTACGAAAAATTGTTTTAACAACAACTTAAAGCATTGGAAAAGCAAAACCAATCTTAATAAAAAAAAGAAATAAAGTAAAGACCATGCATGTTAAAAGTAAAAGACTAACTGGATATTATAAAAAGAAATTAAGAAAAACAGATGTTTTTTAAAGTTATTTTTTTTGTATTTTTGGCCAACTAATTAATATCAGCAATAAAAACAAATTTCCAAAAAAACAGTTGATGTTTTTTTTTTTGGGAAAAAATTTCAAATGTCTAAAGCAGGATAATATGGTTCTAAGTATGCATGCATGGATATGAACAAACATAAACTTAAACATAAAATGATTGGTAGTTTGAAATTTAAAGTAAAATTAAATAAAATAACAAAGCCACCCATTTCATAAATAATTTAATTGCTAGTGTTTTATTTTTGCATACTTGCAACTCAGCAGATACACAATCGTTATATTGACTTTTTAATTTTGAATTGACTCTATTAGTCTGGTGTCGTAAGAATATATAAAATTTGGAAAACTCAATTAAAACTGATTAGGAAACTTTTGTGTTCAACTTGTTCAAAACATCACAGCATTTTTTTTTATAAAGAAAATTTAAAAGTTGAAAATACTAAGTGGGAAATTTGCACGATAGAAATTAAAATAGAATCTGAATAAAAAAAAGAGATATTCTTACTTATGAACATATGTAAGTATGTATGTATGTTCAAAATCATATTTAGGATACATGTAGAGAGCATTTTAAAATAATTCATTGAAGGTTCTCCTACATTCATCCAAAGACGAAGGATTTCTTTTGGTAAAGCAGTATTTTATTGAGGACACATCAGGGTGCAGAATCGATATATTTAAAGAGGTGTCTACGGGTGGCAAAATCTAAAATATTGAAATCTGCTTAAATACATAAGTTTTAAATAGGTACCTTTTTAAATATTTTTCAGTTCTCTATCTTAACTGGAGGTTGCAATACTTTTCGAAATTTCTTGGTGTAACTTTGCATATTTTTAATTTTCTTCAGATAAATCATTAACGAAATTTTTGCCATTAAATCAAAATCCTAAAGTATTTTTTTCCGCGAATAGAATTAGAAATAAATTTTGTGTTCGTTTTCAAAATCTTTAAATTATTGTAGTTTAGGTAGGGAATAAAAAAATTATTTGCATATTGATGGAAAGTTTATATTTTGACACGAATGATTAGATTCTGCGTTATATGGTTTATTAGGAATTGCTATTTTAAATCAGGAATATGATGGAAATCGCTCTTGAAAAGCGAAACAGCAATTTAAAAAGGTGTTTCCTATAATATTTCTAACAAAAAAATTAGTTGAATGGAATTTGATTTCCAATATGTATTATGAAAATTTTATGAAAACTTCATAAAAAAGAGCATTTAAAATTGTTCCGTTTTCGACACCGATATTTATTACATAATTGAATATTTTTTTAAATCTTCATAAATCGGGCTGAGGACTAAAATTTAACAGATAATAAAATGAGATGCATAATTGAAAACAGCAGAAAAAAAAACGAAATTTGAGCGCAACTAAAATTAATTATGAAAGAAGCCCAACCAGCAAAACAAATAATAAAAAGAAACAAACTTCAAATTGGCTTTTGAACTTTATAGAATTTGAATACCTATTTATAATCAGAATTTCATGGCAAATATTTTCGTAGAATCATTTAGCCGTCTTAATCACAATTTAAGGGAAATTTTTGTACCCTCCTAAAGAGAGGGACATAAAAGACCTACGCAAAGAAATGTTACGAGGGTTAAAATATTTTACAAAAATCTTTTTCGTAGTGTTTTACATAAAAATTTCAAACACATCAAATTCATAAAATGTAAGAATTATAAAATTTTCGTAACTCGATTGAGTAAAAGAATGAGAAAAGTAAAAGAACTTTAAAGTTCCCTTAAAATAAAGGCAAAAATATCCACCAGAATCATTAGGTACGAACGATCAATTTACTTGGAGAGTTAGTAGAAATTTAAATTAAGCCCCCCTAAAAAAGGCTGATAATTGGTCTTCTCTTTCGTTAAAAACAAAAAAGTTCATTATCGGGTTCAGAAAGAAGGCATTTGCCAAATTAATGGGATTTTAAAGTTTTTCAAAACCTAGATTATTTTCATATTTAAAACAAAGTTTTTCTTTTCTTTTTTCATAACTACAGGTTATTTTACATATTTTGAAATCTAAACACATATGGCTGAAAAACTACCAAAAAAAACACCCTAATTCACCATGATTTTTCAAAAAAAAAAAAAAAATACATAAAGTGTAGTAAAATAAGGTGGAGGGTTTTAGGTTAAAATATTTAAGATTACAACGAATTGAAGGTAAAATACATATTATAACAGATATTGTGAACGACTGGTAACTTGACCTTTTTAACAAATGTTATGAAAATACTACTGAAAAGAAAGCGAGAAAAAAAACGTGGCTTTTAATTTTGGAATATTCCCAAAATCTTTTAAAAATTTTTAATCGTTTCATTGGAGGGAATAGATCGGTAAGATCGGCCATACATCTATACAACAGTACGCAAAAAGGAGTGTTTGTAACACTTATGTACTTATTTAAAGCTCTATGGAAACGCTGTGTCTAAGTTTCTTTACCAAAACTAAAATAGAAGTTCCATTGATAAGTAAAGTCTTGCACACCTGAAGTCTGATTCCTATTCTTTTAAATTATTGATTTATAGGTATTTCCGCCCATCAAACATTCAAAACTTACCTCTTGTATTATTAGAGACAGGGCTATTAAAGCGCTTATTAATAATTTAATCCAATGCATGGTGATTTTGTTAACAGTTTTTCTTTTAAGTTATTTAAGGAATTATTTTTATTGACAACTCTTTCTACAGATGATGCGTTGAAGCAGCAGCAGCAGCAACAGCAACAACAAAAACAAAACAAGTTGGAAAAACTTTAGTAATCCGTGTTTTTCCCGAACTTGACTTGATGGTTTAATTAATTAAGTCGAACAATGTTTGTTTTTTTTTAAATCTACTTTTTTTGTCCACAAAAAAAGTAGTAAAAAAAGTTTTCAGTTTTCGAATAAATTTCAAAATTTATTTCCTTTTGTTTCAAATGAATGTAGTGAAGAAGTGCATGTGTTTCAAGTTGTTGTGTATTTTTTTTTTTAATTTTTACTTTTATTTAATACAACAACTTTTTTCATTTTTTGTGTTTTTTTTTTCAAAACGCAGGACAAGTTTGTTTCAAAAACTTAAAAATAGTTTAGAGGTTATTTAAGGAGTTGTTAAATGGAGCAGCAGCACATGTTTTTTGACATTTCGCAATTTTAATTTGTTGTGTTTTTCTCGTTTAGTTGGCCTAGTGTGTTTTATTAAGTAACGGTATTGCAAAATTACTAGTGTCAAATTAAATTTATTTTGCTCTCTTAAATTGTGTTTATTCTTTTGTAAATTTTTCTTTTTTTTTCATACAATTTGAATTTGGCAGAAAGCACGTTTTTGCTTTATTTAAACGAATGTTTATAATTTTCTTTTATTTTTTTACTTTAACTTGAATACTATTTTTATTGGGAATGCATTTATTTGATAAATTTTCTTTAAAAAAAGTTTTTGTTTGCTTCTTTATTTTACTATTTCCTCAAAAGTTTTTAAACTTTTGTTTGTATTTTTTAAAAAATAAATTTCTTTTTACATATTTTTTTAACTTGGAAAATCACTTGTTTTTAATTTTCACCACGTTTTACTTTGTAACAAAAAATAATTTTTTTTTGTATTTTAATAATATTTAAATTACAAATCTTCTTAATAAAATATGTAAGCAAGCATATAATTACTATTCTTTTTAACTCAATATTTATTTTATTTTGGTGGTTTCACGACCCGACGACGTTCACCACTCAAGCTACCATTTAAAACTGCCGCTTTGTTAAGTTCTGTTGACGCTGTTCGGCCACAATATAAAATGTTAAAACTTGTTCATTTTCCCCATAACACCTTGTAAAATGCATAAACGATGCGCTCATTCATAAACTATTAACAACAACATCAGCAATTCCCTACTCAATTTCAATGCAATTTGTGTTTTATCTTTACAACAAAGAGAGAAAGATAATCTTATTGTAACTATAGTTTAACTGCTTACTCTTATGTAATGAAGTATCCCTTATTAAAAGCAGATGTTTCTTTATGGCTCATTTAAATGAGTAAATATTTCTTATTTACTCTCGTTCTCCAACAAAATTTTGCAAATGTTCTCATTTACTCTCTTGTGTTAATTGTCTCTCCATTTTTGCTTTTGCTAGTCTGTGGATTATATTCATTTTTACTTTTCATCCACTAAAAATGAATTGTTGTTGTTGGTTTTTTAATTTTTGTGGATGGAAATTAATTATGCTTGTGTGTACGGCTTTTATTTACTTAAGCCGGCTGCTTAATTTTGTTGTTATGAATGCATGTAATTCCTGTTTAAATTTGGTGTTGTTTTAAACTTAATTTCTCTAATATTTTTCACTCAGGTGAGTTGCAGTGAAAAGCTTTGCGGGTACAACAAAATTTTCCTTAAAAGTTATTTACATACATACATGCATACATAGATACATACATATGTACATATGTATTTATTATGCACCTACTTATAGGAATTGCTATCCAGAGGATGATACATATTTCTAATCCTTTACTTGCTTCTAAGTTGATTAATTACTTAATGATCATTTTTGCCATATTTTTATACCAGAAAATTATCCAAAACTTTGACAAGCAAATCAGTGATTTCATTGACAAACCGCTCCATTGCTCATTTGTGAATTAAATAAGTTAGTAGGTAGGTACATACATATGTATGTATGTATGTACATGCATACATATGTACTTATATGTAGTATGTAAGGTTTCTTGCACTTTTACAGAGCCTGTCTCAAAAAAAAAAAATGGAACCCTGTATTGACTTAATGTTATATCTGTAAGAAAAAAACAACAATTTGTTTACAGACATTAATATTTTCAAATATCTTCAGATGTTCAATTTCTCTCTACAGCGGTAGTCTTTCACGGCGATTTTCTTCGAAATAATTCTGACTAAAAATAATCGCCTTCATTACAAAAAGTCACCTTCTGAAGTAAAACAAAAAAATAATTCGATTATTGATGTGTCCAGGGCCCAACTTGGTGTACGATTTTTCAAAAACAAAATTTATTTTCTCGTGCATAAAACTGTAAGCAAACGGTATCAAACAAAAAAAAAGGGATTTTAAAAATCGGTCAAAGTATGGAAATGTTATACGATAATCAATACGTCCCAGGTCAATGTCTCCCAGGTTTTACAAAAACTGTTGGTGGGATCAAACTGAACGCAAACGCTATCAAACAAATAAAAGGGATTTTGAAAATGACGGAGCTATACGATAATCCACACTTTAGGGGGAACACTTTTACCCCGATTTTCATTAACATTTTAATGGGACCAAACTGCATGGAATCCCGGAAAAGAATTATGTAAATCAGTCTATAAATGGAAGTGTTATTAGAGGAGCAACTTGCCTCCCCAACTTTTCCAAAAAAATTATGAAACCCAACAGCAAGAAATGTCCTTTCAATAAAAAAAAATACTTTTAAAAATTGGTTTCTAGTTAAAAAATAGAGTCCAGTCACACCAAACACACAAACACACCTGTGGGCCTGTTCGTAAATGCATCACTGCGCCGCATCTGATGCGCATGTGTGATTAGTTTGCTCAGCTGATATAAAGCAACATATGCAGTGTTACCAGTCGTTGATTTTCAGAACGTACAACGCATCATATGCGGCGCAGTGATGCATTTCGGAACAGGCCCTGTGTTTGATAGGTTGGAAGATTGCCTCATATACTATGCCTGGAATTTCCTTTCCTCGTCTCTTATGTACACAATCTTACCACTGTATTCTAACGAGAGTCACAGTTATTCAGTAGCAACTCTTAATCCAACTAAAATTTATGGGTCGAACATACTGAATTACAACGTAAAATTTGTATGAAGGGAGGGAACTCCTGAATGTGCAATGCTTGAGCACGTTTTCTTATGCAAATGATTCCACAGCAAAATAGTTATTATTACCGACAATAGACGGCCATATAAGAGAAGTGGAATAAAATTCTACCTATAAACGCTGATAAGGAAATGCTGTGCTGATCTACGAAAAGGGCAATTTTGTTACGAACAGATCTTTAGGTATTCTTCGCAAGCGAGCTGAGTAATTTTAATACTCTTTCTAGGTTTTATTTTATATTGTTTGGATTTTACAAAACTTGTGATGAATAAACAGTTTCACACAAATTTTAGCGCTAAAATTTTGAAAAAGTAAAAAAAACAAACCAAATCATGTCGAAGCCATGCAAAATTTATTTAAAACTGATTTTCTTTACGCAAACCAAAACTCTATTTCGCCATGCGAAGGTATTAAAATTGCAGCAACAACAACAATGATGATGAGGCGAATACAATAATAAAAATAACAATAATAATGTGCAAATCCTTTTGTATTTAATTTCCTGTTTAGGGTTAAATACAACCCTTTAGTTTTGTACGTTTCTTGCTTCTTTTTTGTTAGTTTCGTAGCAAGTAAATACAAAGGATTCGTTTTAGTTTATGCAAAATTGCATAAAAGGATTATACATGGTAGTTAAGCATTATTAGCAACGAGTGGCTGAGATAGAGACAGTGAGGGAATGATCGAGATATCGGTGAGGTGCAAAGGATGATTTGAGTGGTGAGTGGTATGTAAATAATATTAATAAAACACTTCTTTTTCTTTTCGAAACCGATGAACTAAAAAGAGCAAACATTTTTTCTGTTCAGACAACAAAAAAATTAAATCTAAAATGCGCACTTTTATTTGTAATAAAGAAATTTTCTTAATGAATTTTTTGAATTTTTATAATAAAACTAAAAAATACTCAGTGCAAAAATAGTTGATGACCGAAACGTGTTTAACATTAAAATAAGCCATAACATATAATTTTCGCTACAAGGAAGCAGCTTTGTAACTTTTTTAAATCTATATTAATAACAATTTTTGTGTTGTTGTTTAAATTTTTTTTGATTAATTTACTGTTTCCACATGACGGACAAATGGTTTGAGTGTAAAATTTGTATGAAAAGCACTCTTTGTTTTGAGTGATTTACATACAAATTTTAGACTCAAATCATTCCAGTCTGCCATTTGGAATCCGCACCTTAAAGTCCACATTTCTCATTTGCAAAATTGTTAAAATATCCCATTGTGCACAGAAGTTAGTTAAGAATTTGTATGTCAACAACAAGTTTCTAGAGGTAAAAAAAATTTAAAAATTAATTAACAGGCAGAAAAAAATTATTTCCCAAATATTTCTATTGCAAAACTTTTATGAAATTTGGGTCTTTGATAAAGGGTGGTCCTAATTTTAAAGTGATATGCCATCATTTAATTTCGAATAAAATCAAAAGTTGTTTTATTTTATTTGTAACACATCCTGCCATATATTTGCATAGTAAGAATTTCCCTTTTTTCGTATTGTGATTTTTAAAAAAAAATTTGGAAAAACTACTGAAATTTCTGAAATTTTTCATAAAGTTTGCTTAATTTTTTTATTTAATATTTTATATTGAAAGCTTCAGTCAAATAATACTGATGGATAGAAAAAATATTCTGTATAAAATACCACCACTACAATTTTTGTAGATCATTCGAATCCTTTAACTATATAGGACTTTAAAGTTTTTTTAAAAGATAACATTATAAACTTCCCCCAACGGTACTGCAGATAAATAAAATGATTTACAAAAGTATTTGTCTCTACAAATTCCCAACCACCAAAATCAACTTTAATGCCAGAAGGTATTCAAAATTGTATTCTAGGGTTAATTTCGTACTTTTTTACACATAGTGCTAAAATATCAAATTCAAAATGTGTTTCATATATTTCTAATATAAATTAGCGCCATACAATTCAGTTTTGTGTAATATAGAAATTTTGACAAAAATTGTGAATAAGTAAGAAATTAACCCTAGAATACAATTTTAACTTTAAATGATTTCTAGCATTTCTAGCTGATTTTGCAACTTTTGCTGGCTTTTATGACAAATAGTTTTACATGGTACACTACACCGCTTTTGAAGAATGGGAACAAAAAAGACCCATAACGTAAAGAGGGATAAATGTTCCTCGTACATAAATATGCTAAAAATCGTATAAAATATTGCAAGAGATTTGCCATGAACATCAACTGTAACAATGTGCCAATTGGGTGGCACTGTAAGTGCCCCTTTAAATTTATTACCTGCTTTCACTTTCCTCAAATTTTTTGTCTGCCCTGCATAAAAATTAGTCATCAAACATTTTTTAATTTTTTGTTTTATTATACAGTGTAATAGACTTTAAAAACTTTTAGTTACATGTATTAACATTTACACCTAAAAGTTACTTGTCAAACAATTTTTTGGGTCAACCTGTGTTATCAATGGAAATTTAATACGAGAATTATTTATTCAAAATATACCATTTCAATGTATACTAGAAAAAGGCAATTTATTGTGACTAATCTTGTGTTTCCTAGTTTGTTTTTTATTTTTTTATTTCTAATTAATTTTGCAAGGATTTTCACTTCACTTTTCTTTGAATACCTGAAACATCCTTAATTCAATGTTTTAACATTTTAAATACTATTTTTTTTATTTCTGAAATTACTACAAAATTTTATAATCTTTCTTATAGTACGAAAATGGCAAAACAAAAAACCTTGGCTATATCCTTTTTAAATACATTAATCCTATTACCAAGTATTGTCTGTCAAAAGTCCTTGAAAATATTTATTTTCACAACCATTCAACTATTGGCCGGCCAAAAAAAATAAATAAAAATAGTTTCTTTAACATTCATTCTAATGCCTTCGAATTCTCTTGGCAAGCATTAAACGGATTTGTATTTCCTAAAGAACTAAATTTAAATAAATTCCAAACGATTTACATCGATGTTTTATGTTTTCCATATGACTGAATGAAGAAGCAACAGCTTCCGCACTTGTGTTTGTTTGAATGAAAAGTGCTTTTCGTGTGCAGCCTTCATTTTGCTTTTTAAATCTCTGTTCTTTTTTAATTTTTTTCGCTCGAGTTCTAGAATTTATGGCCCAGAAGTACCAAAATGTTTCATATTTCATATTGTAATCCATAGTGTTTTATGTTTTATGTTTTTTACCTCTTCTACTTGGCTCAGGCTTAAAACATATAAAATCCTTGCTGGCATCGAAAAAAAAAACATACTCAACAAAGCGGAAATGTCCACAAGACCAACAAGAAAGGAAAGAATGAAAAAAAAACGGGAACATCAAAATATAAAATGTTTGTACAAATCGTATGAAAGAAAACAACCTGCTGCATGTTGCAAGCATACCTTCCATATGACAACACAGACACATGCACTTTAAAAAAACACTTGAAACTAAGTAAATCCACCAAGACTCTCGAAGGACATACATAAAAACACATTAAAGGAAAAAAACGACAACAAAATACACACTTATACACACACAATCACAGCTTTTGCTGCAGCCGCAAAACGAAAAGTTTTCGTTTACAAACATTTGTTCGTCTGTTCGTACCCAGATAGCATTTGGAAGATTATTTGACGAGCGCGATCATTTCGCGACCCTTTTTTTAATCGTCCAGAAGATTGTTGGTGTAAAATTATTTTTTACTCTTCCAAATGATGCTTTTGCGAGTCATTCTGGCGATTGTTGGATGAATTAATCGCCGGTTACGCATTTTGGCGGGCATTGGAGAGCTGTTAATAGTTAACAATCGTGTTTCACTTTTCGAAAAGATACTCTTGCAAGTTACTTAAACGACTGTTGGACGGGTGTTTTGTTAAAGGGTCTTAAACGATCCGTAGGCGACTAATTATGGTGCATCGTAGACGATTCGTATGGAAGAGTCCCGATCAGGACACAGTTTCTCCCGTTGTCTTTAACGTCTGCGATCGGAATGCGTCATCATGGACGATCGGATAATCGTCTTCTCCGATCACGAAAGAGTGTTTAACGACTAAAAATGCTAGCTGGGTACAGACGTTTTTTCGTGTGTCGGTCGTTTGGTGGGTACTTGTCTAAATAATAAATTTATGTTGGAGTATAAGTGTTTGCAGCATTGGTGTTAGTGGTGTGCCAGTAATCATTGTTGTCGTTGTAGTTGTTTTAATTGTATTTGCTATGCGTCCGCATGAGAAATACAAATAAAAACCGGAAGTAAACTCCAAATGCAAATAAAGGATCTCTGCTCTGCTGTGTGCGTTCATTTTTTATTTGCTATGATTCTTTTTTTTTTTTTTTGTTTTGCTGGTGTTATTCAATAAATGAAGCAGCTATTATGAGAGGTTGGGTCATTGCATAGCACTGTTTCTTAAATATGTGTGTATTAATTTTTATGTAATAGATGTAGTTTTTTTTCATTTGCCCTGAATCAAGCAAACGGAAGCTGTATACAAGGATTTCCTAGAATTTCCCACGATTTATATGCGCGTTATGCACACGTTTCCGTTTTTAATGCTATTTTTTTCCATATTCACATAAAAAGAAAGATAATACTTTTTGTGTTCCATCCGAAATGTTTTTTAAAGGATGTCGACATTTAAATATTTTGAAGGATTGTGCTTTTAAAAAGTTTTTAGAGATTTCTAAGAAAAATTTTGTGTTTTATTTGCAAATTTGATAATTTACTTGCAAAGAAAGGATATTTTATCCAAAAATGTCGATCCAAAATTGAAGGGATATTTTAAGGATATAAAGGAATTGCAGTCCTTCGAAGAAAACTATTTGAATAGAAATGTTTTAATAAACACATTAGTAGAATAAATTGAATAAATTCGGTTCGTATAGAATTATTTGAAAGAAACAGTTTTGAATAAAACTTAATCTCGAATAAACATAGTATTCAAAATTAAATTATTCGAAAAAAATTAATCAAATAAAAAATATGAGCCTTCAGTTAATCGATTAAAAAGTTCTGTTGAAATATCATGCAATTTAAATTTTTCAATTAAAACGTCTGCTACTTATGGAAACTTCAACTTGACGTTTTGGAGGAAAAAAATTATCTGATTAAACTTTTTTTCAATTGAAACAATTCCAAAGAAAATAACTTTTACAACTTTTTGGATCGCAATATCTTAGAAATGGTGGCTCGTATGAAAAAAAAGTATTGATATGTTTTTTGTAGATAATTTTATGATCTACAATTTTTGTGTAGGGTATTTTTTGTGATAAAACTTACCGTTTTTCTGAAAATCGCAAAAAACTCATTTTGTTGACTTTTGACCTTGAAAAAAATTTTTTCCATACACCGGAATGGATGGGAATTTCAAAATTTTATTTATAATTATATTTTGAACAATTTTACTGATTTTCAGCTTGTTGTAACTTTCTGTATCACCGAATGTCCAGGTTGACCGGACTAAGCAGGGATGCTTGAATGTATGCCACAACTAGAACAAAATACAACAACCTCTGTGCACACAGATGTTTTCACATCAAAAATATCTATTTAAAGCACAGTCATTTTATGAGTATTAACCCGGCCACAGCATCACAAGAACATATCAGAGAGTCTCTCAATTATGTTAATTGTTTCCTCAATTTATAAACCACAAGTCCCTTTCATATAAAGTTCTAGGACTCCCAATTATTTGCTAGCCCTTCTAGTGCTTCTAGGGATAATAAGAGTGCCTTGCATATATGCGCCTACAAATACTTCGTGACGGTGTTCATATTTAGCAGATGAATAAAAACAAATTCAAGAGTTTTCAGGCAAAATCTTCGTCTAAAGCATCAGCATCATCAACAGCAACAATGTGCTCTCAATCTATAAAATATTGGCAAGAAGCTTACGAGACAAAAAATCTAAATTTATTTTATTTTTAAAAGATGCGATTTCGTATCTTTTTTAAAATTACAAATATTCGGCCTTGGCACTCTTTTTTCTGACAGGTCGATAAAGATTTCTTTTCTTTAAAGTTTAGATCACACTTTACGACATTAGTGCCATTAAATCTGAAATTCATCTTTTCTACAAACAGCTTTACAGTGCTTTCTTTAAATTTTCTTGAATTCAATTTTATCTTATTTACAGTGAGAAACAAAATAATTATAGAAATACAATTTACTTTTTAATCTACTTTGACTTTGCAGCGTTTAATTTTAAAATTACCTTCACTATTTTCTCTTGGCAAAAGCATAATTTCTATTTTTTTTTCGAAAAAAACATAAAGTTTCTTCCGATTTGAACGAAAGTAAATGGCAGGTGAATTTTATAAAAAAATTCCCATGTTAAAATAGTCTGATTTGTTGCAACGCATAGAAAAATAAAACATGTTTTCGAAAGAAAACAAAGTAGAAAATATTCCCACATATTTGAAATGGCAAAAGGAAAATGAAAAATCCAACAGTTTTTTTCCTCTAAACAGGATGCAAATGTTGCACACACACACATATATATATATGTATATACAAGATGAAAAACTACAACAAGAAAACTATGTGACACTTGCTGTAAAAAAAGAAAAATCTTAAAATTTGTTTAGTAAAAAAGAATATGAAATTTACAAAAAAAAAAAAAGAGAACAAAAACTGAAAAATACATTTTCCCACAAGGACTTGAAAAAATGTAAGAAATATTTTGTGTTCTTTATGGATGTGATGTGCATCTGCATGCATGTGAAGGATTTAGTAGAATCAAAGAGAAACAGCAGGTATTTTGTCATGTTTTACAATCGTTCAAAACTACGATGCAGCGAAGATGTTCTTAAGAAATTTTTGTGTGGCGCAAGAATGCGTTTTCTTTTGTAAATGGTAACAAATCTTTTGTTAAGGAAATAAAATTGAAACAAAACAAAAACTAGTATTAAAAGAAGGAAATTTTTCTCATCCCAAGAATGCTGGCAAATGTTAAGGATGTCGTTGTTTGGTAGCTGGTGTCTGGTGAAAATGCTCGTAAAAGGAAAAAAAAAATAAATTAAAAAACAATGTTGCATGTTGCATTACAATCTTTATTTTTTGAACTCCTCCATGCAGCAGATGCTGCAAAATAGTTAAATTTTGAAGGATTGTGCGTTTTTTGTTGTTGTTTTGAACAGAGATATTCAAGATTTGATTTCAATAATCATTTTTCAAGGACTTGTTGTACCATTTGCTGCCATGCTGCTGGTGTATTTTTTGTTTTTGCTTCTTTTGTCTTTCTGGTGAAATTTTCGTTAGGCATTTGTTCTGTCTCCGATATCTTTACAGGCAGCAAGCATCTGCTGTTTGCTTTTTGCCGTTATTTTTTTTAGAATTATTGTTTTACAATTATTTATGATTATCCTTTTTCACGATTTGTTGTTGGGAAGAAGGAAGAAAAAGACAAACACATGAAAATATTATTTTCTTGATTTGCAAGAACATTTTGCTACTTTTTAATTGGCAGCAGTTGTCTACACTCTGTTGTGCTGACAGGATTTTTATTTCTCACTTGCATGTTTGATAAACTGTGGTGTCCTGGGAACGGAAGTTGTTGCCAATAATGAATATCTTCATATGTTTGTGCATTTATCTCATTATTGTTTGCTTGTCTCAAATCTGTTTCAATCTCTAACAGGTTGTGTGTGTGCCTGTATTCTTTTCATTTATTTTATTTAACTAAACGGCGAATTTGTTTGCATTGAGGGTGCGTATTTTTTCCCTGTTTTGAATGTGGGAAATTTTTAAAATTCATCTATTTTCTTTAAGAGTTTCCGGAAGTAGATCAGGTGTATTTAAAAAAAAATTTCTCATGTGATGTGTATTAGGTTGGTTTGGCTTGAAGATTTTTATGAAGAAAAGATCAACCAAACAATGGCCTTCGATCTTGTGATCCGGAAGTAGTGAAAACTTGAGTATTTTTTAATGAATTTAACATATGCTTGTCACTGCACGATGTTTTTTTTCGTTTGGTATATATTTCTTATATTCACAGAAGGTTTTAGAGCAGTGGAGGGTCGACAACGTGCTGTTTATCAGAGTAATCCACTTATCATTGGTTGGACGAGTGATCAGAGTGATCAGCAGTATGATATCACCGAACTAAATTTATTCGATTACTGATATTATTTTTTTGGGACTATCTTTGTTCAATTAATTTTTCATCGAATAACTTTTAATCGTTTAGATTTTAATAGTTTAATTTTTAATCGAATAATTTTAAATCGAAAATTTTTATTCGAATAATAGATAAGAATTTATTTTCATGGTATTGTTAATTTCTTTTTACTAAAGTGGTAAAAAATTTTTTATTCGAATAATCTGGCATCTCTTGAGCGATACACGTATTTTTTTGGCGGCTTTAAAACAAAACTTTAGTTTTTATAAAAATTAATTCCTTAAAGTGAAATTAAACCCTAAACTATCATAGTTATTGATCTTTTAGACTGCTTAAGTGTTTTTACTTAAAAGTCTATGAATCTATGTTCACATTCATAAGTGCATAAAAAGCCATGTGTTAATAGTGGCGTTCTTTTTTTTGGGCTGTCATCTAAATAATTTCTTTCGGGACACCACGTGCACTGAGCAAATTATGATTATCAGAGTTATATCTCATATATAAATACATACAATTACACATCTTTCTGCATCTGAGAATTTGGATTATATATTTCTTGGTATTATGGCTCCATCTGCTAAGTGTGGTGATTGTAACAAAAGCGTTACCAAGTCTGACACTGGAGTTGAGTGTGAGGGGTGCAAAACATGGTCCCATATAGCTTGTGTCAATATACCCAATGAACTCTATGCAATTTTGGGGAAAAATGATAACCTCTCGTTTAAATGCACTAAATGTCGTTCCAATCCAAAAGACGATCATGTTTTATTGAAACAGTATGCTGATGAATGGGAAAATAAATTTACCACCGCTTTCAAAAACTTTTCTACCGAAATGCGTATGGAACACCGAGATTTCATAGCGTCTATTGAGTCATCCATTAAAGAAATTCGTGCTGACCTCTCTACATCCGTCAATGAGTGTAGAACTAAAATCGAAGATTGCAACAACAACATCATGAAGGTAGAGTCACAAGCTTTAGAGAAGATTTCTCGTATCGAACTTGAAGAAAACAAGCTTCAGCGTATAGTCAATCGTCCGGATGTAATTATCTCTGGGTTGCCGTCTGGCATTGATCACCTGTTGGATCACGTATTAAAAATCTGCCTTCACTATGGTGTCGCTGTAGACGGTAGGGACATTAGCCATTGCTTATACATCCGACGGGGCAAGTCCTTACTTGTTAAATTTAACAATGTTTTTCTCAGAGATGCTCTTATGAAAGCCTATTTTAAAGAGCCGAATTTAAAGCTATGTGATGTAATCCAAACTAATATTACTACCAGAGTCTACCTTGGTGACAATCTAACCCCAGCGTGTTTGAAAATACAAAACTTATGCCGCAGATTGAAAAACGACAACAAAATCGCTTGGTTTAAAATCATTAACAGAGATGTACCGTTGGCCACTGTAAAACTTCCTGATGGGACTACAAAAACATTGAATGCGGAGCAATGTACCGAGTTGTAGAGACGTAAAGTAGCTGTATGTGTTTAAGGTTATATCAATGATATGATTGATTGCCTATTTCGCGATGTTGAAGAAATTTTACCTTCTGTTATGATTTTTATAACTGCATTTGTGGTAAGAAACAAATTCTAAAACTTTGATTTTCTTTGTTCTAAAATATTCAAAATTCTTCTGATATTGTGGAATCGGCATTGAATCTATATTATATATTTTTTCAATCTATATTATCATCTTTTTTTTTTTTTTCCCATGTAATTACATTTATCATTCTGAATTTATTATAATTTTAATTTTTTATTTCTCTCTTAGCTGACAGCCCTTAATATATGCTGTTCCTTTTTTATATATATATGCTGTACTGTGTGTATTTTATTGTTTATGTTATATTATATTTTGTAACATTTGATCTCATCCGTAATATCTCATCACTTCGGTTCCTCCACACACCTTCATTGTTACCTTTTGAGTTCTAGGCAGAACCTAGGCCCGATAGTTAGTAATAATAGTCTAAATATTTCCTTTCCGAAGGACCCTAGGGATTTCAAAGTAGCGCATATTAACGCCCGAAGCTTGTGTCCCTCGGATAGATCCCTTAAACTTGATGAATTGATTTTGATAGCAAGAAGTGGTTCCTTTGATATACTCTGCATTACTGAAACGTGGCTAGATCCGTCTATACCTGATCTAGCTGTGAATATTCCAGGATACACGATCTGCAGAAATGATAGACCTCTGGGGTCTAGAGGAGGTGGTGTGGCCATTTACGTTGCAAAAGGTATCAAACATAAATGCATTTTTAGGAGCAATGAATATTTCTCTTGCGAGGGGATTTTTATTGAAATTAAATCTTCCGGCACTTCTCTGGTAATTGGAGCTACGTATCTTCCTAGGGGAGATCTACATCTGTTTGAAAGCACTTTCGGGGATATACTTGTTCGGTTCAAAGACATTATAGTAGTGGGGGATTTTAACAATGACCTGTTTAACCCTTCTAAGGCGGATAAAATTCGTCTGCTCTGTAGTCGTTATGGGTTGAAATATATACATAATTCTTCTCCAACGCATTATGATTCGTTTCATCACTCTACATCGCTAATCGACTTTTTCCTCACTAGCCATAGCATGACTTTGAATACCTCACTACAATTTCAGTCTCCTTTCATTTCCAATCACGCATTAATCTGTGCATCATTCTGGTTCAATATATCGTACACCGTTGAGTTTCTCTACGCTAGGGATTACAGTAATGCTGATATATCGGCAATCGAGAGTCACATAGCCAACACCAATTTTTCTGAACTTTATCACTCTAATAACTCTGACACACAGCTTTCTTTTCTTAACACATTATTTAACGAACTTCTGAGTTACATACCAATGAAAAGGTTACCCTATCATTCGGGTACGAGGATACCAAACTTCCCGAATTACATTAACTATTACAGATCTTTAACTGCCATTGCCTTGAAAGCCTATCATGATGATAGAAGTGACATGAATTGGATAATCTTTAAGCAACTCCGGAATCAAACTAAATCTAAAATCCGAAAATTCAGGAAAACATACTGCTGCCGTTTGTTTAAGTTGGGTGATACCAGAAAAATGTGGCAAAACCTACGTAGTTCGGGTATACTTGGGGACCAGCCTGAGGTGTCCGATTTTAATGTTAATGTCATTAATGATCTATTTATTAGAAATCAACTAGCTATTACTGATGTGGAACCCAATTGGGAACGGCTCCTAGATAACCCGTTCTGTTTCTCTTTCTCTAATATTTCTGAGTTCGAATTATATAAGGCTTTTCAAAGGATCAAAAACACGTCAGCTGGAGCTGATGGCGTACCTGCTAAATTATTAAAAATTGTTTTTCCTCTCCTTAATAGACACCTCCTTTACTTTATGAACAATATTCTGACAACTTCAAAGTTCCCTAAGGATTGGAAAGTTGCAAGAGTTACTCCTATTCCGAAGACTAGGCAGCAGTGTGATATTAACAACCTGAGGCCTATTAGCATACTTCCCACCTTGTCTAAGGTGATGGAAAATATTATGAAAGACCAAATTACAAAATTTACTGACAGTAGAAATATACTAAATGAGTGTCAATATGGTTTTAGACAAGGTAGAAACACTAGTTTTCTTCTGACTGAATTGACTGAATCCATCAGAAGTGCTCTTAATGTGGGCAAAATAGGTGTACTTGTTTCAATCGACCTCTCCAAGGCATTTGACCAAGTTAAGCATTCCTTACTTGTCACTAAACTTAACACTAAATATGGTTTTTCTAAAACAGCCTGCCGCTTAATTTGGTCTTACCTTTGTGATCGGTGTCAATTTGTTTCCATGAATGGCTCAACTTCTGATCTAAATCAGGTAATTTCTGGTGTGCCTCAAGGATCGGTTCTTGGGCCGATCTTATTTACCTTATTCATTAATGACTTATTCGACACACTCTCCTTTTGTAAACCATTTGCCTATGCTGACGACATACAGCTGGTCTGGTCAGGAGAGCCCCAATTCTCTGATTCCTTGCAGGCCACCATCAATCATGACTTGTCGACTCTAAACAGTTGGATGATAGCAAACTGGCTACGTGTAAACACGGATAAAACTAAAGCCATGCTGCTTCATACAAATAGATTTGATCAAGTTGACCTCGACTTGAAAATTTCTAATTTTTCGATTGAGTTCGTACATCATCTCAGATGCGTTGGTGTTATAATTGATAATAAATTGTCATTTGAGCCTCATATAAATAATGTTTGCTCTAAGATATCTTTTCTTTTACGGAGGTTATACCATGGGAACCTATACTTGCCGTTGCATGTCAAAAAAGTAGTTGGTCATACACTGTTAATGTCACAATTAAGTTACTGTTTTGAAATCATTTCTGGATGCAACGCGGGCAATAGAGCTAAATTGAAATCCATCGTTCATAAGGTGATTAGATATGTATATGGGCTCAGACTAAGAGCACATGTTTCTAACTACCTAATAAACTTTCTTAATATGACTTTCGACAATTATCTAAAATTTCGTTTACTAATTTATCTTTTTAATATCATAAAGTTTCAAAGGCCTTTCAACGTGTTACAACTGATCTCGTTTACTAGATCTGTCAGAAATCCCCAGATTTGCATTCCGCGTATTTACTCTTACACCTACGAACAGTCATTTGTAGTTCGTTCGGCTCGCCATTGGAACGCTCTACCCAGAAATTTAAGATGTTTCTCCTTTTCACAAGTCACCTTTAAAAGAAAACTAATGGCATATTTTGCTTCGTTAGACTCAAATAGTCTCTAGTATTCAATTATTTTGTCGCTAACTATATATCGGGCTATAAACTTCTTTTTATAACTTCTTTTTATAACTATCACTGATCTAAATTGTGTGGTTTTGGGATCGACTTGGATGAGGTATCTGAATTTATTAATGATTTTGGAATTTTATTTTTTACTATTTTTTTGTTTTATATAGTAACCTAATGTATATATGTAAATATTTTCGCTTTTTATAACTATAATACATATTATTAATGGCCAAGAGGCTAATGTATTATGAATGAATTAAATAAATAAAATAAATAAATAAATAAATAACTTTAAAAGAATTTTGCACGCACATTTTTATCGAATAAGTTTTTCAACAATACGTTATAATTGCAAAGTAAATAACGGCCTATTTGTAGTTTGCTGAATATTAGTAGTAAGCAATTAGACATGGGGAATTCGTACTAACCAAAGTTGTTTTCAATGTGTAAAAATAGAATAAAAATGAATTAAATTAATTCTCGTATTCTACTTCTGTTGAAAACGTGGTTAAATAGTTGATTTTCTTCCCAATTGGTATCCACTTTACGAAAATTGTAAAGATGGACAAATGAACGCAGATGAGAGGTGTAGCGGCCTTGAAATCTGTATACTGATACGTTCTGCTAATCTGATTGCGCATGCTAATGTTTTAAAAAAATAAAAAAAAATCATAGTAATTTGAATTTTCATCAATTCAATAAAACTGAACTTAAGCCTGATAATAATAATAATTTCTTATTTATACATAAAAAAATTTCTTAAAAAGTTTGTATACATGTGTGTATAACTATTGCGACTGGATTCGAGTTAACTATAAAGTGGTTATAAGCAGTGGTGAAACTATGAAGTGTGGCAGCTTCCAAAAACCATGTTTTTCTATACCACATTGAACGTTGAACATTAAATCGATGATGATTATATCCTGGTTTCCATGTTGATCATTTCTATTCCCGGTGGCACAGTTCTGCATCTTGGCCACCAACCACAACTTGGTGTTGTGGTTTATGAGGAAAATGGTGGCCAATTACTATGAATCTTATGTATCACTACCGAATCTCTTAGGAAAAAAAGGAACGTCAAAGAGCGCATATACATAAATTATAAAAGGAAGTAGGATAACCTTCTTATTTTATAGTTTTATTCTAATTATTTGAGGTGAATAAATTCCATTTGTTAAACTTTATTCGAATATATTTTATTCGAATAAATTTAGGTAGAAAAATTCAGTCCAATAACTTTGTAATCGCATAATTTCTTTTTCAGACCTACAAACATAATTATGCATCGGTGAATTCATAAATTTTAAAATGTATACAAACACTCGGATATTTTTACACAAAATAAAAACTGAATTTTCCATACTCCCTTCTTATCAGCCAAACTAAAACAATTGAAAGTTTTAAATACCTGATAAAAGTCTTTAAATAGTACTCGTATGCAATTTAAGTCAAATAAAATGATGAGGGTTTTGGAAGTACTGAAAAAAAAAAACAAAATAAAATTTTGTTTCAAAACAAAATACCGCAAATAAACCCGCATTCAGTTTTTTCTTGCCACTTAAATTTCCATAAAGTTAAAACAACTAGTTGTTTACATTTTGGTTGTTTGTTTTAACACGCTGCAGAAAATAATTTGGCCAAATGAAGGTAGGTAGTTTTTCTATAAAAAAACACACACACATTCACACAAAACTTTTCCTGAATAAACTTGTAAACAGGAAAGAAATAAAATTTGTGATAAAATTCACGTGAGATGGCGTTGAAAAAGGTTACACGTGAGAAAGGTGTGTGTGTGTGAGGTCGTGGCTGCAACAAATCTACTAGAAATAAACGAGCAACAGGTTGTGGTCACCAAAAGCTTTGCAAATTTCATAGTTCACAGCAAAAGAAAAAAATTGCAAATAAATATAAAAAAGTTTCAAGTTTTACAGGGTTTTTTTATATATAAAATATTTGTGTCAAAGACACGCGCCGACAATAACGGTTGTGTCTTTGTGGTTAAAATGGAGATCAGGATAATTTTTTCAAGGGGCATAGAATTTGAGTGTTTCAAATGTGCAGACATGCAAAAGTACTCACTCGTATTAAAAAAAAAAACAAAAATCTCAAGGAACAGAAAAGAGCTACTAAATTTTAAGTTGCAGTTTTGTTAATAAAAAAAGAAATTATGTTGAATTAAACATGGATTGTCTTTGACGCTGAGCAGTTAACAAGGCCCAACAACCGACAGTAAGACAGACCAAACCAAACACCAAATGTTGCAAAGTGCAATGGCTTCTCTTGCAGGCAGTCAGTCGCCTCGGTTTATCTTTTGGAGTAAAGCTCCGAAAAAAACAAAAAATATTATTATGTTAACTTGACGAAAAAACCAAGACTCTTGTTGTTTGTATTTTTTATAACTCTTTTTTTGTTTGGTATTTTAAACCAGAGAGTTAAAGATGTTTTTTATATAATTTTGCAAAGAATTTTTTTCTGTTCAGTTGTTGTTGCAAAGCATAACTCAAATTTATTATACGGACAGACGTATATGCTGTTTTTAATTTTTTGTTTATTTTTTTTTTTTTTTTGATACTTGTCTGAGCAGCCTGCGTTTGGTTTTAAATGCGAATATTTTCTTGTGCTTTTTTTTAGATTTTGGTATCAAACTTACTTTTATTCACTGGCTCACTTGGTTGTTTGGATACACAACACGTACGCAACAGTTTTTTTTTTGATATTTTTTACGTGCTGCATGCAGCAGGTTTCCCAAAATAACAAAAAAGCTTTCAAAATTAAAAACAGCACCACACAGCAACAGCAAAAGGAACAACGGCAGCAAACACCAAGTTGTTTTTTATTGTCTCAAAGTATCCATTCATCCATCCACTGTTAAAACAAAAGAACTTTGGCACGCAAAAATGAAAGAAAACGAGAGAGAGAGAGAAAGAGTAATAAAAATCATCAACACGAAATGTTATTTTTGTGAAAATATACTTTTTTGTAAAAAGATCCTTTTTTAAAATGTACTTTTTGAAATTATACTATTTTTTTTTTTTTTTTTTTTTTTTTTTTTTTTTTTTTTTTTTTTTTTTTTTTTTTTTTTTGTATTGCTAATTTTTCGACCTTTTCTTAAAGTTATTTTTATTTGATTGATGAGCTTGAGGTCAATTTTTTTTTTTTTTTTTTTTTTTTTTTTTTTTTTTTTTTTTTTTTTTTTTTTTTATAAAAAACGTTATAAAATTTTATTTATCGATATTTCGCTACTCCTTTGTGTAGCTTCTTCAGGATTAGATTTTTAAGTAACAAAAAAATAACAACAATATTTTAAACAAAACAATATTCGCTTGAAATTGAATTTTTTTTTTTTTTTTTCCGGTTTTTGAAATAAATTAAAAATTGTTTTTTATATTTCAAATGGTTTTTGAATTAAATAATTTTTTCCAAGTTGTCAATTGAAAAAAAAAAAAAAAATATTTTAGTTTGAAACATGAGGAAATGAAAAAGTTTGTATTGCTAATTTTTCGACCTTTTCTTAAAGTTATTTTTATTTGATTGATGAGCTTGAGGTCAATTTTTTTTTTTTTTTTTTTTTTTTTTTTTTTTTTTTATAAAAAACGTTATAAAATTTTATTTATCGATATTTCGCTACTCCTTTGTGTAGCTTCTTCAGGATTAGATTTTTAAGTAACAAAAAAATAACAACAATATTTTAAACAAAACAATATTCGCTTGAAATCGAAAACTTTTTCATTTCCTCATGTTTCAAACTAAAATATTTTTTTTTTTTTCAATTGACAACTTGGAAAAAATTATTTAATTCAAAAACCATTTGAAATATAAAAAACAATTTTTAATTTATTTCAAAAACCGGAAAAAAAAAAAAAAAAAATTCAATTTCAAGCGAATATTGTTTTGTTTAAAATATTGTTGTTATTTTTTTGTTACTTAAAAATCTAATCCTGAAGAAGCTACACAAAGGAGTAGCGAAATATCGATAAATAAAATTTTATAACGTTTTTTATAAAAAAAAAAAAAAAAAAAAAAAAAAAAAAAAAAAAAAAATTGACCTCAAGCTCATCAATCAAATAAAAATACTATTTTTTTTAAATAATGCTTCTTAAAGTACTTTTTTAAACATATAAGGACATTTTAATGGACTTTTTCTTTACTTTATTAAAAATTGCTTTTTAAAAATTTAATTTAATTTTTTTAGGTTTTATTTTCAAAAGCGGGTGTCTTTTTCAAAGTTCTATTCTTAATTTTTATGAAAATGTACAAGTGATTTTTAATTGTGCTTTTTATTAAAGGTACGTTTTTAAAGCGCAATTTTTGAATATTTAATTTTATAGTTTTTAATAGAATTTTTAAAATGTTAAATGTTGTAAATGAGTTTCTCTTCACAATGTGGTTTTTTAAAAAGTACTCGTACTTTCTTAAAAAGTTCATTTTATTTCAAAAGATATTTCTTTTGGAGGGGAATTTTCTAAAAGAATTCTTAAAGATAACTTTTATTTCAAAGGTTCTATTATTAAAAAGTGGTTCTTATAACTTTTTCTAAGACCTACAAATAATTTTTTAAAGATACGATAAAGATAAAAATACGTTTTTGATGGGCACTTTTTGAACTAAAGAACTTTTTAAAATGCCGTATTTTGGTAGTTTATTAAAAGTTAATAACACTTCAGAAAATTTGATCCGTAAAGCCACTGTCAGCTTTTTATTCCGCTTTTTATTTGAAACAACATTCATCAAAGTATCTACGACTTCCGTACATGACCCCAATTTTCGTTTGGTTAAACATACGGTTGTTGTTTATTTTAATTTTACTGATATTCTTTCGTTGTTTTATTTTTTGTACATTTTTTTCCTTAGTGAAACATCTTGTGACTTCTTTGCAGTCAAAGTCTCAGGCAAAAGCAATTCATTTTTTCCATAATGGGTGCTGTTTTAATGAAAAACATTCAATATTTTTACGCACACTAATCGATCGATCGATCGATTAAGCCATGCAATACAGCCAGCCATCCGTTCGTTCACAAACGATCATGTCTGTCAGTTATTAAAGGGAATTTCAAATAACTTTTCTGCGTTTTTATATTCATTTGCTGGGTATAAAAATTTTCCAATTGCGGTTTCTACTTTCTGCCATTTATTAGTAGGTAACAATTGAATAATTATGAATAGTTAAGTTTTTATTGTTATTTTTCTCTTAAGCAAAAAAAAAAAAAAGAAATCTCATTAAAGCTCTCCCTGCACTAAGGACATCTGTAAACTAACTTTTAAGTTTTTTTCCCCTTGGTTTTTTTTTGTACAGGTGTTTTGCTAAAATGGGTGAGTGTGTGCGTTTGGATGTGTGTGCGGTCTGTGTATGCTTGTGTGTATGCGTGATTTCCAGTTTTACTTCACCATTTTTTAAGCGCTGCGTTTTAAAAGTCATCAAAACGACGAATCTGCATGTTGGTTGGCTGCCGTTTGTTTATGGCCTACAGCCTTAAGCCTTTTTTGCTCAATAAATTATAAAATAAATACGTATTCACTCGTACGATATTTTCCAAAAATCATTCTGAATGAATTTTCTTTTAAACTGTTTCAACATTTTATGAGTATTTAAGCAGAGTTTTGTTGTTTTTATTTGTAAATTATTCACTGGGAACTGGAGCAAAATGTTTAATTACAAGTGAAAATATATTTACGTAAGTATTGTGCCGAAAGCGTAATAATTTCCAAAGAAAATTTATTGTTGTTTTGTGAAAAAAAAAATGCGAGAAAGAAAGAAATGTTACTTTACGCCGGCATGATTGATAATCTGACGTTAAATTATTGTTGGTGGGGGAGAAGAATAAGAGCGATTCTGCTGATTAACGTAAATTTATGCACCCACATTACGGAAATGTTATGAACTGGATTTGTGCAACAAAAGGTGCTAAGCTTCAACAACAGCAACAACAATAATAATTTATTTAAGAAAATTAGAACTTATAAAAGAATGGAACTTTTAAAAATAAGCATATGCATATAAGATACTTTTTAGAAAGCGGTACTTTTTAAAAACTAATTTCTTGAACAGATTTTTGATAGGTACTTTTGCAACGCATACTACGTACTATTTAAGAGAAACCATCTTATTAGTTAGTTCCTAATGGCTAACAAGGTACGAAATATAAATTTTTTAAAAGCTTATTATGCAGGTATTACCCCCTGAATTTAAGCATATTAATTAATGAGGGGAGGAAAAGAAACTAACAAGGATTTTCTTAGTAGCGGCGAGCGAAAAGAAAATAGTTTGTCTTTATGGCAAATGTGAGATGCAGTGTATGGCATGTCAAATTTCTAGTATGAGAAATTAACGATTTAAGTCCTTCTTAAATGAGGCCATTTACCCATGGATGGTGCCAGGCCAGTATGACGTTGCTTGATAGTGCAGCACTAAGTGGGTGGTAAACTCCATCTAAAACTAAATATAACTATGAGACCGATAGTAAACAAGTACCGTGAGCGAAAGTTGAAAAGAACTCTGAATAGAGAGTTGAATAGTACGTGAAACTGCTTAGAGGTTAAGCCCGATGAACCTGAATATCCGTTGTAGAAAATTCATCATCATGATTTTAATATTTATAATATTAAGAAAATGGCGTGTATTTTTTCTATAAGGACATTGTAATCTATTAACATAAAATATAAATTTATGAAAAGATCATTAGCGAATGTTTGTTTGAATTATTTTGCTTGTAATTTAACATGGAATAAATACTTTTGATTTGATAAAGTCTCGATAGATTTATAATATATAGTGCTTAAATATATTTTTATATTTTATAAGAGCATAATAATTGTTGTGTTTATTACATGCACTTATATGATTCAGGATACCTTCGGGATCCTTCGGTACATTTTATAAATCTATTTCTTTATATGGTACTGATTGAAAGGAATTTTTCTTAAAAGGTATTTTGCTTAAAGCTTTCTTTTCAAGCCCTATTTTTTGTAGCCCTATTTGTAGTTTACGTATACACATATTACAATGGTACTTTTTTAAAAATAAAATTTTCAAGGAGTACTTTTTTAAAACTCAGTATCTTAAAACATACTTTTGTAAAAGGTACTTTTATAAAAGTTCTTCTTAAAAGGTAATTTTTTTAAAGGGTACTATCGGTAAAAGTGCTGCATAATATGATTATTTTGCACTGCCACTGCTAATCAGCTGTTGCTTATGCTTCTTTTTGCGCATTTTAATGTTTGTATTTATGAACCAAAAAATTTAACAAAAATGGAAAAGTTAATGATAAATTTATTTTTGAGCTGGACGATAAAACTAATGATGTAAAATTATGTAATCTACAAGAAATAAAAAGGTTAAGAAATAATAAACAAAACAAATAATAAAATAAAAAATTTCACACATACTCATCCGTTGCATCAGTCATTTTTATGATTAGTGTTTTGTGTTTATTTGCGCATAATATACTTCAGCGATGCATTTTTGAACGCATACCTTTTGCAGAGTTGCCATTGTTTGCATTTATGAACGTACTGCGCATAATATGCAGCGCAGTTTTGCATTTACGAACAGGCCCGTAGTTTAAAAAAAAATTATTTTTGAAATGTTCCTTTTGAAAATGAAAAGTAGTGCTTCTTTAAACGGAACTTTTCCGAAAGATGTTTTATATCACTGTCTTAAAAATATCAGGTATTTTAAATAATTTCTTTTTGAAATGTACATATTTAAAAGGTACTTTTTTAAAGGTACTTTTTTAAGAGGTACTTTTTAAAAGGTACTTTTGCAAAAGGCATGTACTTGTTTTAAATATATTTGTAATAAAATGCAATTTCTTAAAAAGTGTTTTTAAAAGGTACTTGTTTAAAAGGGTTTTGTTGAAGAGGTAGTTTTTTAATTTTTTCTCAATAGGACCACATCAGGACCAAAGTTGTCGTCCAAAGAATCAACTTTTTTTCACAGCAATATAACATATTTTTTTTTTCAAAAAGTATTTGTTTTAGAGGTACTTTTTAAGAGGTAACTTTTAAAAGGTCCTTTTTTAAGCTGATTTCAAAAATTGAATTTTTTAAAAGGTACGTGTTTAAGAGTTATTTTATTAAAAGGTACTTTTTTAAGATATAATTTTTAAAAGTTACTTTTTCAAAGGTTTTTTCAAAAGTTACCTGTTTGAAATGCATTTCTAATACAAATTTTGTATAAACAATAGTTATTTATTAGGTACTTTTTTAAAAGGTACTCTCTTAATTTGATTTTTTTTTAAATTATCAGCATGTTTGTTAAAAGTTTTATTCTAAAAGTTACTTTTGAAAGACCAAGTCAAAATAGCAAGTACTTGATTTAAAAAGTACTTTTCTTTGAAAGCGACTAAAAAGTAATTTTGAAAATTCTCTTTAATAAGAATGCATTTATAAACCGGCGATGAAAATTTGTATTAGAAAAACAATTATTTTATTACAAATCCATCTCTGTGATAGCAAAGTAACAAATAATTAAAATGTCATAATTAAAAAAATATACATAAGAAAAAAAAACCACAAAGTCATTAAACTCAACCAATTGTCACCCATCTCTCCCTCCCCACTTTGAACACAAAAACTTTTGATTGTGTTTTTAGTTTGGGAAACTTTTCATGTGGCGCCCTATAAAACAAAAACAAAAATGAAATAAAATTACGAAAAAGTAATAATGAATATTTAAAATTAAAAATAAAGAAACGTTCAACAATTGCAGCACAGTTGTCTGATGATAAACTTAGCAACAAACAACCATTGAAATGACAACAAATTAGTCGCGTGTTTGCCACATGATGATGGTAATTGTATACATACGTTGTATTTTAGACACAACGAAGAAAGCAGCCAGATGAAGATGCAACTAGAAAAACAAAGTCGACGAAACAACAAAAACAGAGCTCTTGACATGATCCTCACGAACATGATTAAAGAAAATTAACTAATTTCTTTTAGAAGAAGGGCTAAGAAACTAAAACAACAACAACAACAATAATAACAAATATAAAGTTCAAAACAAAATATGGTGTCCAACTTCACTGCTAATCATGGTAATTATGCGAAAACTGTAAGTTTAAGGTTTTGCTGAATACAAAATAAATGCTAAAACAAAAGACATCATGCAATTTTCGAATGACAATGGCAGTAACCATGATAAAAATCAACAAAACTATATAAAATTGGCAAAAAAAAAAATATATAAAAAAAAACTAAAATTAAAACGACATCAGACTTAAATCCAAATAGAGTTTATTTGCTAATAAAGTAAGTGAAGTTTAAACTATACAGCTGGCTGAATTTTTCATTAAATGAGCAATTAATACAAAACCTTTTTATTTGTATGGCAATAACTAAGAACATTTTTAATTCAGCTGTCTTGATGGCTAAATAATTGCGTTTAAATATGAAAAGTTTTAATTTCTTTTTACTGAAACATTTAATAAAATGTAAACGAGTCACTTACATGAGGGTTTAACTTCTTAGGTATTAATTCAGCTGGCTTAGCAAATTTAAAAAGAGATATTAAATATTAAGTGATTAGCTTTATGTTTTAAAGAAAGGTAAACTTTCAATTCAGCTAGCTGAATTGATTAAAACACTGTGTAATGGCAAAACTAAACGCAAATTTGTGTGTTCTTTGCTGTATTTAAAAGAATTCAGCTAGCTGAATCGTTCTTTAATGTTAATAAGTATTAGATTAATATGGTACATGTTGTTGAAATTGTTTAATTCAGTTTGCTGAATTGCTTGAAAATTGCTTTTATATGCACAGTTTGTTAAAGACTCCAACCGAGGTAAAATATAAAGCACATATATTTAGCTATTAATTCAGCTGGCTGCATTAGTTTTAAACTCAATAGAAATTTTTTATGAAGTTAGCGAATATTTGAAAATCCATCAATTCAGCTGGCTTAATTACTTTTAAACTCAATAGAAATGGTTTTATACTTTACTTTTCATAAAAATATTTGAAAATCTATCAATTCAGCTGGCAGAATTATTTAGAAATTCCATAAAAAGTATTTAAAAGGGTTTTTAAAACACATTTTAATAAATATAACATAAAATGCGTAGATAAAGTCTTGTCTGCAGTAAATGAAGCCAATTCAGCTAACTGAACATGCCTTAACGTTGTCAGGGTTGCATAATAAAGCAATACATTTTTCATTCAGCTCTCTAAAATTCTTATGCACTTTTCATGTTCATAAATAATAATTGAATTATGTATTTTCAAATTATTTCAAAATTCTCCGCATTTCGTATATTCAGCTAGCTGAAAGGATAAGTTTTTCCGCTGTTCGTATTAATAGACGAATTTAAAAA